>OY728135.1:779566492-784566492 GCA_963277665.1 Viscum album
TGGTGAGGTAACTTATATTTGGTGCATAATTAGTGGAATGGAATTTATTTAATGACCAAGCTAGGATTTTTCACTTCTACAGAGGAAGAGATATCTTGGGGCTAGTTAAACTAGATGGTAGTACTTTTAATAAATACATGGTCATGGTAGAAGTAGGTAAGTCTATCTGTTAAGGAATTGAAATTATAAATCAAGGAAGGATGATGACATAAAGTGTGCATCCTGATTTATGAGATATCACTATAAAACTAGATTATACTACACTGTGTGTTCATAGAATTTTATCATTACTATAATAAAACTTTTCTCTTTAGGGGACATGATGTGTTTCTAGATACCACACATAGTCTGTGAGTATGAGTCACTTCTATCAGGATAAGGTTTGTGAGTGTCACTCAGATGGAATATTGAAAATATTGAAAAATTATTATGAATTTGAGTTTAAGACATGGGGGGACCTATATCGGTAATAGGATATATATGAGTTTGAATGATCATAATAAATAAATAAATTCATTAAGATTTGATTATATAATAATTCGATTTAAATTTATTTTCTCATCGTATTCACACATTTTATGTGAATTTGAGGAATAGTATATTTTTAATGAATATTTATGTCCGTGGTTTCTTAAATATTTTTGGGAGAGATGGGTCAAAATAATGACACATAGTTTATAGTGTAACATAGTTTAGTTTTTACAATAAAGTGATAAAGTGTTTATGATTTTTGTGACATGTTGGATATGTCATAGGTGGTGAATATGAAATTATTAAATAGGTTTCATTTATTGAAGGAATAAAGTTCAATTTTCACAAATGATATTTTCCTAATTAAGGTAATAGAAGCCACTATTCATAGTGAATATTCACTATATGTATTCGATAGATTCTATCACTACTATCCTAATTTCTAAAGAGGGGGAGTATCAATTAGAGATCCCTGGTCAATGTTTTCCTTCCACATTGAAGGTAAAATTCTATTTTCATTGTTAAAAACTTCAAGAGGTTCATTGATCCTCTACACTCGCACATGGAAATCAGTGGTCTATGAATCCATAAGATTCTGGAGTGCTTTTCGATGATCTAGAGTATGCCTTTCTTGTAGCCTTTAATCTACGATGTATCAACACCGAGAATATCATATTACCATTGATGAAAGTAAAAATTACTATTTATAATTTCAATTTTTTCATCATACTTAAGTAAAATTTCACCTGATATATGGGATAATCTAGGCATTGGGTTATAAGATTGAATTATTATACATGAATCCATACATATAAAATTCTAAAATAAATATTTTCAAATTTTAATAAATCCTTGGATTCCCACACTATCTTCCAAAGATATCACATAATTAATTCTATGCAACTTTACTCCCCCATACTATGTCTAAGGTAAGTTATCATTGATAAAATATAACTTATCCTTCTAGAAGTATCATCGAGTCCTATAATTTGAAAATCGAGTTTTTATAGATGTTTTTTGTACAACATCTAAGTTCCTAGAACCGTTTCTTATTCTTATTCCATTCCCAAATAGACTTTCATACAATAGACACATTCAGCTTCACCATCTAGATTACAAATTATATTAGCTCAAAAAATTATTTACACAACTAAAACCCCATAATATACCACTTTGGAATTATTTTTCATAGATTGACCAAAAAAGAATATTTTTAGTTTAAAAAAATCAACATTATATTCTTGAGTCTTCCACTATAGTTAGCGTGGATCCCCCAACATGCATTCTTGTTATCCTATCCTAAATGAGGTGTATTACTACCTCATAAAATCTCATATAATATTTTTTTTTATATTTTTTTAGATTTTGAGTCCCTTTAATCTTCCATAGTTCAAACACTCCAGTATACAATTTCTTTGAGATGAAGTGATGTTTCAAATAAATATTATTTATCCAATAAAGAAACATTGAATTCTCATATTACTAAATCATACTTTTTGAATCATAGAAGAGAATATCACCACCGTCACTTTGTCTAATATCTTACAACAACCCCTTTTATCATACAAACTCCTGCCCAGGTTCTGTCAATGAAATATACTCTACTTCCATTGATTATAGAGAAACTAAATGTTATAGCTTAGATAACTAACTAACCATTATTCCAAAAAAAAGTAAAAAATTATTAGAATTTTATTTTCTAGGTGCCTCCATCCCCCCAAAATATGATTTAGTGTAACCTCACAATGACACAACTATTATTAAGTAAGGTTCTATTCTTATAAAACACTTCAAATATCATAGAATCCACTTCATATCCCATAAGAGTTCTCTTCTGGGATTTGATATGAATCTGATGGAAACACCTGCTACCAGAATAATTTATGGTCAGGTACAAACCATGACATACATAAAACTTTTTACATACAATTATTATAGAATATTCACCAAGCAATTGAAAATATATTTCATCTATAGTTACTTCTCCTTACATAGCTTGAAATGTCCATCCAATGGTGTGGCCACTAAATTCACCTCATTTATGCCAAATATCTCACCATCATTTGGAGATAATAAAACTATCTTATGTAAGAATTACTAGAGATTAAGTCTCTAACTATTTTTATCCTCAAAATCTATTTATCTAGACTAAGATCCTTTATCTCAAATCATATAGACAACTCAATATTTATCTTGTTAATTATCTCTTTTACTGTACATGTAATCAGTGAATCATCAATTTAGAGAACTAGGTTGTTAAAACTACCATCATCAATCAAATTCTTGTGATGAAAATGGAAAATTTTAATCCATATGAAATTCCTTCCTTCATGAAGTCATTTAACTTCTGATTCTAATTTAGTTATTCCCACTTCAAATTGGCTATGGCTGTGCTTTATCACAAGATATAATTTTATCTAATCATCAAATAAAATCAAATAATCCATGTATACATCTTCATCTAGGTCCCTATGACGAAATTTTGTCTTTACATCTATCTTATTTGGATGATGTTCTTCCATTTAAACCATACTCAACACCCTATGAATAGTTGTATGATTAACTTTTGGTGAAAATATTTGTGCGAAATCCATACCTTTCATTTTTGTAAACCACTTTACAACTATCTAGGCCTTATACATACATCTACCATTTATTTATTTCTACAGTTTATAAAACCATTTATTTTAAAGTAATATCTTCCTATACTATTTCTTCATCCACTCCCATGTTCTAAACACATGGATGGAATCAATTTAATCCCTCATGGATAAATCCCAATGATTCGACATTTTTAAACTTTTAACCTATTTTGGTGTCTTAGGATCTCTATAATCTATAAGAAGTAGGTAATGAAAATCACTTTTGTACCTCTAAACTTGGATCGTCTCCCTGGTAGATCTCTATAACTCACTTTATGTCCTATCTCCTTCAAATATTAAAAAATATATAAATTTATCTTTTAAATAATTTCCCCAAGCCTCAATAGTCCTTGACCTCTTTCATACTTCAATCCTTTGATAAAAAATTAGAATAAAACCATGTTTTAGAATGTTATTTGGAGAATTTAGTGTTTATGATACTGATGTACTTTATAAATTATCCATAACATCCATAATGTCTATCTGTTCCTTCAATTGAACTATACAATAAAATGATACTTTTCAAAAAATCATATTCACTACTATGTTTAGATATTTCTAAAGAATTTATTTATTGATGATCACATTTTGAATAATTATATCCTTTAAAAGATTATTATCCCAAAGTCATAATCTGAATTCATTATCTCTATAAACCACAAAGTAAATCACTAGAGACTTAGCATCATATTTTCCCATATCCCTAGAATAATTATGGATATAGGTTATTTCACTAACGTTTTTAGATGGTCGAAGTCATTATTCCTTTTAGATCAACCATCTTCTTGAAGTTCCATCCCCAATGGAGAAGGACTTTTCTTGATATAATATGTATCACAATCCACTGATTCTACCCAAATAACATGTGGAAACTCACATGAATTGTCATACTCACTAAATTATATACTATAATATAGTTTATCCACTTTGAAACTATATAAATTTTCAGAGTTCTTGGTCTGTTCTTTTCAAAATGAATGCCTTTCACCAAAAAATTCTTATAATCTTCTTTCTACTTTACTTCCCACCATTTTCTCACTGTAATAATTTTAATTTTTTTCAATTATTCTATTACACCATATATCTCCATCATAAGATGGAATCAAATACCCTAGAATTTTTTTTATAAAAAAACTCCCACACCCTCCATATTGTGTCATCGACGAAAGTTATACAATAGAGAGAGCCTCCATTAGAATAAACTAGAGCTAGTACTCATAGGTATATATTTACTAACTCAAATGTCCATTTTTTTTATTTTTACCTTCTTATTAAAAATTAAAACTTATATTAATTTCCTAAAATTAATTCCTTACATATTCTATACTTCATGTCTCCAACCTTCTGCATCCCTTTAGAATCCTAGACATTCATCCATGTTTTGCAATAATGACCCAACCAGTCATTTCAAAACATTGAGAAAGTTACTTTTATGATAATCCTCACAAATTTAAATACTTATATTAACCAAAAAAATATTTAATTCTATATTAGTGGATTTTTTATTGAAACCCATGAAATTTATTCATCCAATAGAGATTTAGTTCTTCCCTAACCCCGGGAAATTCTACACTCCTTGCAAGCTCAACCACCTTCTAATACTTGAACAGATGAAAATGTTTAATATACCAACAATATTGAAAGAATTATCATCCACTAGTTTTCCCATTACAAACATTTTATAAATATAGTTCTTCATACTTCCTTTATGAAATGTTTAATGAAACAAAGTTCTAGAATCTGTCACTCAATACTCAAGTGAACTAGTAGAACATAAGAATAAGACACTCTTATCATCCAACATAATAATCATGGATACAATTTAAAATGTGTATCAAATGTAGTTAACTAAATATTTATTATAGTACTTATTAAGGTTAAATTTCTTACCACAATTGAAACACATGGGACTACCTTCCACCATGATTCTTTAGCTTTAACTTCACATTAAATTACATTTATTATAATTATTCCATACCATGGGACCTAATATTCCATCCACACTATTGGTGTTTTTTGAAATTTTAATGTATCCTTTTGATTAAGATCCTCATTAGAGATTAGTTCTTGGACATCTATAATCAACGAATCAATCTTTCAACTCCAGAAACTCATAGCGGTGACCATCACATCCCAAGATTTAGTGAATGATGGTAGTAACAATAGTTCCCATTCCATATATCCAAGGTTCAACTTAATTTACTCTAAATAATTTCTTACTATGTTAAATCCATTAATATGATTTAATTAAGAACTTCCTTCTGACAAACTAATGGAAGATAATCTTTTAAAAAATAACAATTTTTTCATCATTTAGGGCTTCTCATACATGTCAACAAGGGTCTTTGTGAGTTCTGATGTAGTCTTAACATACCATATATTAGAAGAAACAATCAATTATAATTTCATTTGTATAAAATTAATTGATTTGAATTCCATTCTCTCTCATTATTCCTTATTAAGTTTTTCAAGTTTGGTACCAGTTAATGAAAGATCAAGGTCCTTGAGAAGTAAAAAAATATTCAATAATCAATCATCCATATGCAAATTTTAGAACCCTAAATCCATTATTTAAAAATTATCCACTCAAAACTTAACATCACCCAACACCATAATTTTAGAAATTATGAACTCCTAAAAATTTTCAGTTAATGTAAAAGGGAGATCAAGAACTTCTTATTGATATTATACTTCAAGGAAAAGTGAAGATTGATATTACTATCTGAGCATTGAATAATTTTAAATAGGGTATGATCACCTAGAAATATCTAACTATATCTATAATAACACTTGTTTGGATGATTACTATTATCCGATAAACCCTCCAAATTGAATCCATAAAAAATTACAAAGGAAAAAACAATGTGATGGATGTAATTCCAAGATATAGAGACCAGAACTTGGAAGACAGAACATACTATTCATTTACCCACAATCCCTAAACTATGAATGATTAAGACAAACTATTATCAAAATTAATTGATATAATGAAAATGTTGAAAAAGAATAATATATTTTTTACATGGTTAATATTTTAATTCTAATCCATAGGTGTAAGCACTATAACTCTTTAATTAAAGAACATAGAAGTAGATTAAACATTCTTTGTACACTAATAATAGGTGATTCACCCTACTATTTTTAGTAGGATCCATCTAGTGCTTATAGTATTCATCACCATCTGGTCTTCATGAGATGAAGTTCAATTTTCATTATCTCAATGAAAAAACCCATTGTTTGGTCTAATACGTCAACAAAATTCATTCCTTTACCTAGTGAATAGTTATATCTTTTAAAGAACTCGCATAAATACTTATACATGAATTTAATTTCTTGAATTATCTCTAAATTGAGTTGTCAATAATAAATTCTAACTCCCCCTTCCAAAAGTACCTTATGATCATATCTTCCAAATATCTAGTTTTCATAACTTATGGACATGTAGTATCCAGATGCATAAAAATATTATTGTTGCTTCTACAATTCCTATCCATTCTTTAAAACATTAGAAAACCAAATCAGCTTCACACAGTAGACTAATTTTAGTTTCCAAATTTTTTTTTCACAAACGAAACCCAACATTTTCTTCCCTTGAGTATGTTTTAAACATATTATTATTATTATTATTATTTATATTCTTCTTATCTTTATTTTTTCTTGTTTTTATTGTTATTTTTTCTATTATTTTTGTTATTGTTTTTTACCATATGGAGGTGCCCTAATAGTTACTTTTGTTTATTTAGTTCCTTACATTCAAGGGTTGGATTTTCGATGGATTTGTCTTGCTAACACAATTTCATGTTCATAAAATTAATATTTCAAAAAAGCCATACAAATTGGGAGATCCAATTTTTACCAGTTCAACCTCATGGTGTTGGTGGGATTTTAGAAAAAACTCATGTGGGGAGGGGGTGGATTGAGTTATTGAAATTTACTCACATTAAATGAAACCTCTTTTTAAGATTTTGTACTTCCGATATTTTCTTAATAAAACCAAGCAATGTAAATTTATTCATAATTGAAAATATTAAACAAAATATATTTATAGTTGTTTGGGTAAAAAAATACCCTAGTATACTCCAAAAATAATATACTCCATAAATTCAGTGATTCTAGTTACACTATCTATTTTTCTAGGGGCTACCCAACTAAATTCAAGTAGATGTTACCTGTTTAAAATGTTTTAGAGAATTTTACTAGGATCATCCTTTACAAGACTTATCCAATTCATTAGTGTACTCAATTACAATGAGATTAGATATATATTGGGATAATTAAATTATGTTCGGAAAATGTTACAACATACAATTGTAAACAACAAATGATAGAAGATGAAGAACGAATCAAGAGAAGATGAGTAACTTCTCTAAGTATCTTTAGAAGTTTTCCAATTTCATATGAAAATATTGTAAGAACGTCAATTTTATAGAGTCTTCAAGTATTTTAGTTTTAATGTGGTGTATAAATAACATATCATTTCATTCCTATATAAAACTTTCTATGTTATTGAATTTTTTTCATGTAGTGGAAAACTCTTATATTTATATCTTCACTTTTGAATTTGAATATATCTTACATGATAATCGCAATAGTTAAGAAGAAATTCCTCTTAAAATAATAAAGTGATAGTATATTAATGAAATATTTCCTTATTTTCCAAATATGAAATGTAATTTTATGGATGAGATAGTAGAAACCATATTTATTAGATCTTTCTATTCTGAAAAAAAGATTCTTTACCCAAATAATTCATTCCACATATAGGAAAATCTCTTTCCAATGCACATAGAAGTATAAGTAGACATATAGAATGTTTAAACCAATGGTATGAAGTATAATAATAATTATCCATAAAATAACTTGATCATCATAAGATAATCATATTGCAACGTTATTATCATAAGATAATTTACCATGTAACTTTTAAAGATAAAACACTTGGGATCTTTAAATTATTTATCATGTAAGATAAATAAAAGGGATTTACTATTTTTATAGTATAATATTATTTCATAAGATAATATATTACTTTTGTAATATAAATTACTTCTTTACCTTTCTTTGAATTCCATATGATGACTCACTTGTGAAAGCCCTCTTTGTAAGATAAGTGACTTCACTGAACTTCCATATGGATTTTCCTTCAGATATATACTTTAATATAAGATAATTTTTCTAATGAATAATATAATTTAAATATATAGTAAGGTAATATTTTATTCTATGATTCTATAAAATAAAATTCTTCAGCAATAATTAGAGATTTTAGTGCATGTATATATTTTTTTTTGTAAGAGAATTATTTTACCTGTAAAAAAATTAGTATACAAGATAAAATTCATTTGATAGAAAATTGAATTATATCATCTATAAAATGAATTTATTTATGATCACTTTAGATAAACTATTTTATAATTTATTCATCAAATAACTTATAATCCTTAAGAATATTTAGGTAAAAAATTCTAAAACACTTAATATAAATATGTTTGTTAATAAAAATGGATTTTGTAAATCAGAAAAACATATAAAAAATAGATATCTTTTTGAACAACATATGTATGTCCAAAAATATCCTCATTTTTGATAATAAAAAAACCCATAATAAAATAATCATTAAATAAAATATTTTATTTGTAAATTGTTATAAAATAAAAATTGTTAAATGTTCAGCTAAATTCAATAATATACAATGTTTGGACTTACTTCCCCTCTTAAAAAATATTTAGGCTTCCTTATCACCCTTTTGTGATATCAAAATGAATTATGTAAGTATAGAAAATTTATTATTTAAAATGAACAAGTGAAAAGAGTCAAAATACGATAAAAAATAAATGTGAATTAAATTTCAAAATGAATTGAAATGAAAAAAACATAGTCAAGACAAAAAATTAACAATAAAAAAGTGAAGAAAACTTATAATAATGATAATGAAAAGAATATAATAATGAAAGGTAATAGTTAGTAATTTAAAGAATCCAAGATGTAAGTAAACATCTAAGAAACTATTATAGAATTCAAGTTAATTTATCACACATTCAAATGTTTATGAAATGAAAGAATAAAGGATCTTTTTTTGTTGACATGTATGAAATTAGATAAGTCCTATGGAATAGGATAATGTTTTAGAGGTTTCTTTTGGAAGGATTGGTGCTGGAATGTAGGTAAGGAGGAGATAAGAATTAGGTCATCAACACCCATTCTAGTAATATCTTGTAACTGTGTATGTGAGACAAAGGAACCAACAAGACCATCCCTGTCATGAGGTACTATCCTTACTATGACTAATTGAATATTTTCAAAGACTACATAAGCCTGAGAAAGGTTAAAATTATCTAAGATAGATAAGTAAATTTTTTTGAGGAGGTAGGAGTAGTCATCAATGTTTCAACACCCATCTTTAGATTCTCCTTGGAGTAGAGCTGTGTTGGATCAAAGATATCCTCAAAAATCTAGGTTGTGGTGGCATGCTGACCAGAAATGGAAATTCCCAGCAAATGTCTTCCTAAAAAAATGTAACAATACATCCATATACATTTAAATTCATTTGAAAACAAAATTATTTTTGTAGCCATGTAGGGTAATAAAACCATTATAGGTTTTCTGAGAAAAATTACCAAAATAGATTGTAAAATCTCCATTCTTTTTACAAAAAAGAATAATTTTCTTTTGAACTTATAACTAATTTTGAAAAAAACTCACTACACTAGTGGATGGGGTGGATATAGCCAACACTTCATGAGATGTATCTATACTAGAAACTATTTTACCTTTGGAGTATACACACATCTCCTTAGGTTTTAAAAAATAATATTCTTCCTCAAAATAAGAATATAAAGCCATGTTTCTCAAGACTAGTTGATACAAGTTAATGAACATATATTCTAAAACTAATAAGTAGTTTTCTAAGGGGCCTGCCATTTTTTATGATTAGGGATAATAAATTTCATATCCTTATAAGATTTTACCAATGGATCCTTAATCATGGTCATATTTTCCTTTAGTCGAGAGATAATATCCATTTGAAACTAGTTCATACAAGTTATTATGATTCTCTAAATGGTTACAATACCTTATATTTCAACACACAAAATAACTTGAAGATATTTAAAGTTACATATTGAAAGTAATTCACACTACATGTAGGATATCCAAATAGTAATAGTTTCTCTAGCATGAGATACATCCTCTAATTTGGATTCCATCACTACCTGATCCAAAGTTACCTATTATAAGTATTCTCTAATAGATCTCTTTTGGGATTTCTCTATAAAATATTGAAATAAAAATTTCACACCATCTAAGTGAGATTTTGAAACTTCACTTTCATGATGATTCTTTAATTCTTCACCGAAATCAACTAGCTCATTCATTAGCTGATCAATTTCAGACATAAAATCATCAAAACTAGAATTAATAGCATAAAAATTTTATATAGTTATCTCTTAAGTACCGTGGTCTAGAAAAATATAATAAAAAATTTCTTGAGGTGTTATGACCTACCAATACACATTTAAAGGATAATTTTATTGAACTTATTTAGTTTCTTTATCTCGGTGTAGTTCTTCAGTATGAGATAGTTCATAAAAATCCTTCCACAATTTCCTCTTAGCTACTAGTAGTGTAGCTTCATCAGAATCATCCAAATTCTCTACTTCAAAAACAAAAAACCACTTCATATAAAATGAATATATTCTCTCTTAACTATTATACTTTTATCAGTAGGTGGAAACACTTCAAATAGAAGAATGAAATGAGAAATAGTGGAGATAGTCCTTTCTTGACCAAGACTCACAATCTTGAAAAAAGCTACAAGAAAACATTATCTTGAGGTAGAAATGGGTAAAATAGGAGGTTGAATGGTGGAAGTCACATTCATATCCCCAACAACTTGATTCTATTTCAATTTCAATTCTAGTAAAACTTCTTCTAGTCTATCATAACTAATATGAATTTCATCAGAAACCATATCTCTAACATTGCATTAATGATAAAAAGGTGTTATAGTGCATAAAGGTTATTTAACCTGAACACTTCCAATTTTTTTTCAAATACTTTAACAGTAACCATTGCATGATATAACTCCCCCACAACTTGAGTCGAGTCTTTATTGATACATTATTCTATTCCAACTGAAAAAAAATTATTTTTGAGATGCTCTAGAAAAATCCAAATTATTTAAATACTACAACACTAAAATTTATTAACCAATGGAATCAAGTAGTTTTAGTCTCATCCAGGGGGATACAATATTTGAAAAAAATAACACATGAATCCAACCAAAGGGATATAATTTAACTATATTTTTTTAGATGTAGTACATATACCTCATCACATAACATTCCAAATTCACAAGATTCTCTATCAAGATTGGATATAAAAAAGTGACGCATTGAAATATGATTTTCATAAACTAATAATTTCTTTGGGAAATCACTGATTGAATAAACTTCACTAAGATCTTTGTTTTTATATCAAGATCCTTGAAAATTTCTCTCAACATCTAGAATACTGTACAAGGATTTCATTATCTCTAAAGGGACAAGTTTTTCAATTTTTTCCAAATAGGTTTTGAAATCAATTAAAACATCATGTGGTTATTTAAAAACTTCAACAATTATATTGAATACATTGAGAGATACTTTTGATTCTTGGCTGTGGTAACTAGATCATTAGAATCACAAAAATGAAATATGGTGGTTTCATAAAACCCATAGAATTAATTTTTGAAGAAAAAATCCTTTATCTTCTCATTGAAAAAATATTCCCATGCTTGATGATTCATAAATTTCTTGAATAGTATATATGTCCTTTAAAGAAAACTAAAATCAAATTATTTTCCAATAAGAACCTATTTTAACTGCTCTTAAGAACTTTAATATACTTGCTATAACTTTTTCTGATATCTCATTTTTCCCCATGATTGAAGAATGTTTATTGGTTTAGTGTAATGGGTATTATGAGAGAAAGGATGTGAGATATATATTATTTGGAAGGGGTTCATGCATAAGACTAATAGAGGTTCATTGTTTTATGATAGTTAAAGGGCCGTATAGAGTGACATGAAAGATACTCATAATATATACAAGCTAAATGTTACACTATGATAAAACTAAAAATAAAACATCCTCTTTAGTTCTAGGATTGAATGAATAAAATAATAATTTACTCAATATAGACTATCACATTCCAAATTATGAAAGAAATATATTAAATATAATTCAATAAAAATTAAAAAACCTTATTTAGATTTGATATAATCAAATCTTTCAATAATAATTTTTGTATATATTTACTAATTTATTTTTTACAAACAAAATTTAAAGGGATATCACCATTTTATGCATGTTCTCTTAAGAAAATGATGTCATAAATATATGTTCTTTGTCTTGTAATGGTTGATTAGAAACATTGAAATGTTGATATCACCTGTGTTATCATATTTTAATTGAATATAATTAAAATTGAACCCAGAATCTATCATTGCGTTTTTCATCCATAACACTTGTGCACAACAACATCAAGATAACATATACTCATATTTGAAAGTTAAAAATGAAATAAAGTGTTTTTTTATTTGTAGACCATGATATTAAGTATTTAGTCAAAAAACGATAGGTTCCTGAGGTAAATTTCATATCAATTTTACACCCACCAAATTCCACATCTAAGTATGAATTTAAATTAAAATCATAAGTTTTCAAAAAATGTAAGGAAATAGAGAAAATTACTTATAAACAACTTAAAATTATTTTGGTGACAGTTAAATTAAATTCATATGGATTGTATTGAAATATTTCACTAACAAATTGAAAATATAATATATTCTATACTTGGAAAAATTAAAATTATTCCTTCATATAACTTGTTTTTGAATAGTTTTATATCTTCATCCAAATCAAGTTTAATATTCGAACTCATTGTATTTGAATAATTCCTACCACTTTCATGTAAAAACATTTTAAGTAAATCAAGTATATATTTTATTTATTTTAAAATAGTTAAAAAATATATTTTATAAATTTGAATACCAAGGAAATATTTTAACTCAGACGTCATGTTAATTTCAAATTCATTTTACAGGAGTTTGGAAAATTCATTAAAAATTTGTTTATTTGTTGACTAAAAAATTAAAACATAAACATATATTTTCAAACGAAAATTAACATTTGATGATGTTTTATTTATAATAATGGGGTTTAAAAATACCAAATTAAAATAATTTGATAATAAAAAATAACTTAATCATTCATACTAGTCTCCTGGTGCTTGTTTAAGGCCATAGAGATCATTGGTATGCTTAAAATAGAATTTTGAAAATGGGAGTATTGAAAACCTAGAGGGTTTTCAACATAAACTTTCATTATTTCAAATCAATTTAAAAAAGTAGATTTGACATCCATATTATATAATTTAAAATTTATATGATATGAATATTCTATCAAGATTCTAGTGGATTCTAACATAGCTACAAGGGAAAAAGTCTCATCATAATTTTCTACTTCTTCTTGATTATAACCTTTTCAACTAACATAGCCTTATTTCTAGGGATTACACCTTGATCAATATATTTCCTCCTGATATTCATTTGGTTTAAATAATAGGATAATTACAGGGTCTATTGAGTAATTCACAAACCTTTTTTTTCTCTTGATCTGGTTTAATTCTTCATTCATTACTAAAACTCAACTATCATTAGCTAAGGATTATTCTATAGTTTCTTGTTCGTGTTGGGATAAAAAGAAAGAAAATTCAATATATTTTTTTACAATTCTTTAAGTAATAACATATACATCTTGATATCCCATAATAGTGTCTAGAGTATGGTCTCTAAGATTTCTAGGTTTTCTAGGAAACACATTTTCTGGTTCTTTAGTATCAATAACTTCAATTAAAATCATTCTTAATAATATTCCAGATCATTAACCTTTTTATTAATAAAGAGAGGTTCAAGTATAACCACAGAGTTGATAGAGTCATTAATATGATATTTCTGGTGATCAAAATCATCAATTTCATCAAAATTAACATGAGTATATTCTTTAAATACCTTTGAAATCTTATTGAAATCATATATTATTTGGAAATAGTAGAATAACCTAAGAATATTCCTTCATCAGCCTTTGCACTAAACATACCAATAATTTCCTTGGTGTTTGAGATATAAACCTTATATCTAAACACTTTAATATATCATACCTATGATTTTCTATTATTACATAACTCATAGGATTTTTTATTTAATATAGAACATATTAAAACTCTTTTAATGACATAAAATACGAAATTAATAGATTAATCCCAAAATTAATTTGGTATGTTATATTCAGATAACATAGTCCTATTAATTTCTTTCAAGTTCATATCCATCGTTTTAATAGCTCCATCCAATTGAGATGTCTCAAGGGAAGAAAATTTTTGTTTAATACCATGATTTGATAAAAATTAATAAAATTCATGATTATCAATTTCCCATCCATGGTAACTTCTTAAAGTCATAATTTTGGAATATTTTTCATTATTCAAAAGTTCTCAAAAAATTAATAAAAGTATAACATGATTCACTTTTTAGTCTTAAGAAATAAACCCATGTAAATCCTGAAAAATCATGAACTAAAACATAAAAAAAGATTTACCATCCAATATTATTATTTTAATTGTCCTGAAAAAATTCATATTGATGAGTTTTAAGGGTCTATTAGTGGAAACATTATTTATTAGTTTAAAATATTTTTCCTACTGCTTTCCCATTTGACATGCACCACACAATATCATTTTATCAAATTTATAGTTACAAAAATTAGAAATCAAATTTCTCTTAGATAATTTTATCAAGTAGAAAACATTACAATGTCAAAGTCTTCTATTCCAAATCCAAGATTCGTTAAATTTAGTATTAAAACAATTTATATCCTTCTTAAAAATGAATTTAGTTATAAATTTTAGATATTTTCAGTTCTTGGTGCCTTAAACATGAGATATTTATTTTTAATAAAAAAGAAGGAATTATTAAAAAAAATATAATAAAATTCATAAAAAAGTTTGGGAATAGTAATCAGGTATTGATTTTAATCCTTACACATAAATAATGTTATAGATGAGGATTTTTATAGATTTCTAACAGATCCAATATCATTTTTCTTTCCTAAAACATTATCACTAAATGTAACATAATATCCATTAATTTTAGATAATGTATAAAATATGGATAAATATCCACTCATTTTATGTGAATAGACACTGTCCATAAAACATTTTTCATTTCCATTTGTATGGATTGTTCTATGAAAAATAAAATTAAACAATAAGGTTTCTTTGATATCCAAACACTCTTAGGTCTAGCAACGTTAGCTATAAAATATTTGGGAAACCAATTATGTTTACATTTTAATAACTTGAAACTGGTATTAGATAATTTTTTAGTGGTAAAAAATTTACTTATTCCACATATTTCTATATTTCATAAATATAAGGCATTTGAAAAAAATCATTTATTTCACATTGAAAAACGTAATACAAGGCAGATTTTTATTTTTAAATATCAGAAACAAATAGTTTTTATAAAGGTTATGAATTTCTCCCTTGATTTCTCAAACATATTTTCTCTTTTTTGTTGTTTTTACGAAGAATTTTATTGAGGTAGTCATACCCTTCATAAAAACACATGAAACATATTTAACATCTAAAACTTATTTTATAGGATCCTGATCTTGTTTTCATGATCAATACACAAAGATGTAGATTTTTTATATCATATTTATGGTCTAATATTTATTTATTTAATTCCTACTTTTCATTGATAATAACCTCATGGAAATTATAGAGAATTTTTTTTTCCTTCTGTTGGATTTCATATTTATTATAGAGTGGTACAAAATTCATTTAATTCTTCATAATTGAAATTTTCAATTTTTAATTCAAATTCATTCTCTGAAGAATTGTATGAGTGTACCTCATTCGAGTGTTATATAAAGCACATTTTGAACTTTTATTTATATTTTCCTCTTTATAATCTGATATAGAATTAGTGCAGTGGTCCTCTAAGTAACTCCATGAATCTTTCGTCACTTTATTGGATTTATTCTTGAAGCTAAACTTCTTAAAATATTTATTCTTAGACTTCTTATTATATTAGAGTTGATGATAGTGAAGCTTAATGTTCCCATGTTTCTTACACTGACAACATCTAAATACTTTAGAGAATCCTTCATACCTCTTATAATTTTTAAAGGGTTTTCTAAAACCTATTCTCCAAATTTAAAACGTTCTGAACCATATTTAAAAATAATAGAGTTCATCATTTTATCTTGAATTTCATAAGGTATCTTATTCTCGAGAAGATTCATAGATTGTAGTATATTTTTTCTTCTTTTAATATTTTAAATTAGAAACCTTGAGTTCCAAATTTTCCTTTTTTTTGCATGATTATGATCTTCTAACTAAGATTCTATTTCATCTTCATACATCATAAGTTTACCAACAAGATATTTTGTTTTGAAATATTTAACAACTATAGATTATAAAATGGCAGCTGAAATTCCACCCCATCAAGGTGGCAGGATTATAATGGTTCTTATAGCTTGACCTGGTTCTTGAAAGTGTGTTCTTAATATAGAAAACATATTTACAACCACAATATGTTTCAAATTTAATTGATTAATTATTTAACCTCCCATCATTATGAAAGCTTCAAACAAAAGATTCATAGTATTAAATATAAGATCTAACATGTTGTGAGCTCCTTCAAAAGAAAATAATTTGGTTATACATATATCATAATTTGTTTCACATTTTAAGACTTTGATGAACTCATCAAGAACTATAATATATCTTGATAAAAATGTCACACTACTAGTAATAAGTATAATCATAATGATCTATAATACACTACTAGAAAAGGGTGATTTGGAGCCCCCTCCGACACGGGCGAGCGCCATTGGCGGTCTCTATTCTTAAAAAAAACCTCATCTGTTCCCCCCCACACCTTCATGCTTGAAGCCCCCTTGCACACCCCCCTCGCACCACCAGAACCTGTAGTGCTGACCACTACTGCCCTCACGCTGACTGCTGCCAACCTTGTGCCCGTTCTCCCTTGCTGCATCGCCAACACCATCAACCTTTGCCTTGCCCTCCCTCACCCTCACAGTCAAACCCCCCTCGCACCCGAACCCTACCCGCAATACCTGTTCTCCCTCACTACACCACCTCCGTCCTTCACCGGTCAATGGCGACACCACACTGCCGATGCCATGCGACCGCCTCCACCTCAGTCCCCCTTGCAGTTGAACCCCCTCGTGCCTGAACCCTACCCGCATCTTCTGTTCTCCATCACTGCAACGCTGCTGCCAGTCACTAGTCACCATCAATGTTGCGCGACCGCCTCCGGATCCCCACCATCACCCATCCTCTCCCTTGCCACACAACCTTAGACTCCAGCTCCCCTCTACGACCCCTCCTCTCTCTTGCATCACCACCTCCATCTCCCTTCCCTTCTAGATTTGTAACTCTATCAGGTATTCCCTAACTTTAGTTTAAGTGTTTTGATTTTGGGCATTTTACAGTACAAATTATACATGCATGAAGATTATATGAATATTGTGTGTGAATAAAAATTGAGTAAATTGAAGTTCATATGTATACAGACTTGTGTGCATGAAGAATTATGAAACTTTGTGTGTTAACAATGTTTTTATAAGAAGACATCACACTTTCATTGAGGTTGGAAGTTAAATACAATGTACAATCCATGTATATTTTGACTGAATTAATATTAAGTTGTGTTGTTATTTTATTTGTAGCATTCTTGAGTCTGTGTGTGTATCCCATGAGAAAATTTTTGAGTCTTGACCACATTTGTGTAAATGTTTGTTATATAGATATTATTATGGATAAGAGTTGTATTGATCTTTCAAATCGAATGTATAGAGAATATTTTTAAGGCATTATGTAGTTCATTAAGTTCATTGGAGGATTTAAAAGCGATTATATTAGTTTTCTATGTAGAAAATGTGGAAATAGATATCAATTCACATGAGATAACATGATGGAGAACCTATTATTGAATGAATTTCTAAAAAATTATAATATTTGGACTCATCATGGGGAATAATATATTAATTTTAAAAATATAGATACATTTCAGATAGATGTTGATGTGAAGATGAATTATCCAATGCATGAAATGCCTACAGAAATGGTATGTGGGTTGGATCTTGAAGGCATTGACATCCTGAACATTGAGACTGGTGAGATAAATATGCACTCTAGTGTAGATCATGATTTGAGAAGGTTTTATGAAGTACTTGATGATGCGAAAACGGAATTATATCATGGATGTACTGCTTATAATAAATTGTCGTTTATCGTGGAGTTGTTTCATATGAAGACTTTGAATTAGTGGTAAGACACATCGTTTGACATGCTGTTGGCATTATTGAAAAAGGTTCTTCCTTTCGGCGCTAATATTCCGGAGTCATATTATCATGCTCGTAAGTTAATAGAGAACTTAGGTTTTACATATGAGACTATCGATGCATGTACATACCATTGTATGTTGTTTAGAAAGGAAACTTCCCATTTGGATATTTGTATGGTCTGTGGCACTGCTCGGTGGAAAGAGAACATGATAAATTAGACTCATCAAAGTTAGACTGTGAAATAGGGAAAACCAATTTCCATAAAGAAAATGAATTACTTTCCCCTAAATCCGAGGTTGAAAATATTTTTTATGTCATCTAAAGTTTCTAATTTAATGAGATGACATGTAGAAAGGAATCAAGAAAGTGATATGTTAACCCACCTGGAAGACTCTCGTGCATGGAAGGATTTCGATAAAAGACACCCCAACTTTGCTAAAGATGTTCTTAATGTTCGATTGGGGTTAGCAGCAGATGGTTTCAATCCATTCAAGTCTATGTTTGGTGCAACTCATAGCACATGGCCCGTGGTGTTGGTTTTGTATAATATTCCTCTATGTCTTTGTATAAAGAAACAATTTATATTACTTTCCACTCTTATTGACAGAACTAGAATTCTAGGGGATAAGATAGATGTTTACCTTCAACCATTTATTGATGAGTTGAATGAATTTTGGGGCGATGGGGTTATGACTTATGACTATGAAACGAATGAAATGTTCAAATTACAGGCTACTTTATTGTGGACAATCAATGATTTCCCAGCCTATGCAAATTTATTAGGCTGTAGTATAAAATGAGAATTTTCATGCCCTTGTTGCAAAAAAAGTAAAAAATCCGTATGGCTTAAACATTCTAAAAAATGGCCATACAGGGGTCACATAAATTTTCTCCCCCCTCAGCATAGGTTTAGAAAGGATAGAATAACATTTGATGGTTCTATAGAGTTCATCCTAGCACCAAAGATCATTACAGGAGTCAAAATGTTATCACAGATTGAGGAAGAAAACATCCACACGGTATATGAATTTCAGGATTTAGAGGCTTATCCATTATGTAATATTTGCGGTGCAGGTAGACAACACAATCAAAATTGGAAAAAGAAAAGTATTTTTTACAATCTCCCTTATTGTAAAACTAATATACTAAGGACTAATTTGGATGTCATGCACATTGAAGAAAATGTTTGTGATAATATATTGTGGACCATTTTAGGTGTTAGTGGAAAATAAAAGGACCATGTTAATGCACACATTGATTTAGAATAAATGGGTTTAAGGAAAAAGTTTCATTTACAGTTTACTGAGGTAAACAAGGCATATATGCCTGCTGCATAGTATACAATGACTACAAAATAGAAAGAGACATTTCTTTTCCATTTTGAAGATGCTCAAGATGCCAGATGGTTACTCTTATAATATTTCAAAGTGTGTGAATTTGATGAGAAAGACATTGCTTGGTTTGGAATGTCATGACAATAATATACTACTTCAGTAGTTAATTCCAATCATAATTTGTGATTATTTATCCCTCAATGTTGTTCAACCATTGATTGAGATGAGTAATTTTTTTAGACATCTTTGTTTATGAAATCAATGAATGGGTGATTTCAAAATTTTTCAGGGCCGAATTGTAATTACACTTTGTTACGTTGAAAAACTATCCCCCCCTTCATTTTTCGATGTTATGGTTCACTTGATAGTGCACCTAACTGATGAAGTAGTGGTTGCTGGTCCAGTGCAAGTTAGGTGGATGTATCTAATTGAGCGGTATCTGAATACATTGAAATGATTTTTACGCAACAGAGCTCGTACGGAGGCATCAATAACCAATAGTTATTTAATGGATGAGTGTACTACTTTTTGTGCAGAATATCTTATATATTTTGAAACAAAATTAGATAAGACCTCTCTGATTCATGATGGTCCAGTTGGGGATGGAACCACATTTGATATGGACAACATTGAGTGGATACAAGCGCATCGATACATCTTATTCAATAATCCATCAGTTACGCCATTAATGTAGTAAGTGTATTATCAATTTTATTATTTTAATTTTCATGTTTTGTTTGCATAAGTTTTTCATTTAAACATCAAGATTGTTTATGTTTAGGAAACACATTAATGAGCTAAAAGAAGAGATGTATAATGTGACTGATTTTCAAATTCAACAATCTCATTATGCGTCATTTCATGATTAATTAAATGATTTTGTATGTATAAATTTATTTTCATTATGAGTTAAGTATTATAATAATTTCTTTCTTTAGAAACCATTATTGAATTATGTGAATTATGTAGGTTCATAAGATGAGGGAGTTAGGTGACCCCATGCTAACTAAAAAATTTATCCAACTAGCTGAGGGTCCAACTATAAAGGATCTTCTTTATAATGATATAGATTCTAATGGCCTTAGATTTCACATTAAATATGTTAATGACAAATGAGCAACACAAAACAGTGGCATCGATAGTCCATTCATCAGTTCTGGTTATTACTATGGTCAATTGACAAATATCATTGAAGTTTTATATGAACACAGGTTGAAGTAAATATTGTTAAAGTGTAATTGGGTTGATCAAGTGCGTGGATGTAATGTCAATAAATATCAATTTACAATGGTGAATTTTAACTATATGTTATAAATAAATGAAAGAGTTGATAATGATACTTTAATTTTGACACCACAATCAGAACATGTATTCTTCATTACTTTTCCTTAGGATCCTAGTTGGAAATTTGATGTGAAAATGTCTCGGTGAGGAGTGTTTCTACTTGAACAAGATGAAACTAAGACCAATCATTTTGTTTCCCAACAACATGATCAACATACCATAGTTAAATGTGAAGAATATATTTATTGGGACAGGGGAATAGGCAGCAGATCCACATCATCCATTTGAGCCATCTACATCTCAGGGTCGAGGTATGTTTGAATGCAACTGTTTATGATTTTTTATGTAATTTATAAATATATATATATATATATATATTCACATCTGTCAATTTATGTATAAAATTATTTTCAATATAATCAGACTCAACCGCTTCTTCCTCTCACAAGAGAGGCCCTAGTCATGGCATTTTATCAGGAAATTCCAACACAATCTATGATGTTTCATTTGATGACAGATTTCATCATGTGGGAGTGACTGACCCTGCATTTATTCGTCAGATGGGTATTGTCATACATGACTCGCATCTATTTCCATTTTCCACATGTGACTGGGCTTCTATCCCTCAGGATACATTAGATCATCTTTGGAGGGATGATTATGAAAGAAGACCAATTTAGTTTCTTCACTATGTTTAAGAAAATACTAACATGTGTGATTTTTTTTTCTTAAATAGAATATTCTAAAAGCATTCCCCAATGAGTTTAGACTGGTGTGCATGATAAAATGTCTTAATATGTAGAATAATTATAAAGGAAAAGTCAAGAGGGAGCATTGGAAGGGCTGTCTGGGGGGTTGGGGGGATATCAGGGGTGAGCGGGGGATGACCGGTGTGAGGGGAGGGGGGGGGGGCTGTTCGGGGGGGGGGGGGGGATGTCTGAGGGTGAGGTTGGAGTGTTTGGGGGGTGGGAGGGGGGATGTCTGAGGGTGAGGTGGGCTATCTGGGGGTGGTAGGGTTGTCTGGGGGGGGGGGGCTGTCCGGGGGGTGGCAGGGCTGTTCGGGGTGGGGGGGGGGGGGGGGGTGTTAGGTGTGAGTGGAGGCTGTCCGGGGGGATATCCAGGGGGTGGGGGTGGGGTTGTCCGAGGGGGGGGGGGGGATTTGGGGGTGGGGGGGGGGGTGTTCCGAGGTGAGGGGTGGGGGGGGGTGTCCGAGGTGAGGGGTGGGGGGTGTCTAGGGTAATGGGGGATGTCTAGAGGTGGGGGGTGTCCGGGGTGAGCAGGGGCTGTCTGGGGTGAGGGGGATATCTAGGGGGCTATTTGGGGGGGGGGGGGTATAGTTATATTGTTTACTAAGAAGAGTTGGTGTTTGTAAATTGTTGAAGCACTGTGAAATCATTATTGGAATTATTTATAATTGAGAAATATTATTTTCCAGAAGCCTATATTTTAATTTTAAAAATATTTTATTTTTGGTGATTAACTAAAAGGAAAATTTTGAAATGTTTTTTACAAAAAAAAATTCAATGGTCTAATGTCTTACAAGTTTGATGTTCTTTATGAAATTGTCATAAGGATATAAAATTTATAGATTTTGTGTTGATCATTCAAAGTTAAAAATATCATGAGAGGAATATCCCTAATTCTCCCTTAAGGTAATGAATGTTTTTTTGAAGACATTGGATACTTGAGTTTAAAAGATGTTTCAAGAATACTCTATAATCCTTATGAAGCATCCTTGTAAAATGTATTAATGGATAGATTTGTGTTTTATGTTTTCATTGAGTGGGAATTTAATATTGGAATCCCACCTTTTCTCCTACTTGCACAACTATAAATAGGATTCAAGTATAATATCGGGTAAAGTGTAATTTCCCTATGTGAAAATGCTATGGTTTTTAGAATTTGTTTCAGCCTTGAAAACCACACATCTGAATGATGTGAAGAGTGAATTTTCAGTCACTTAGGTCACACGACACCTCTTATTGACGTGTCATCTTTCTGGACATTTCAGAATTCACCCACCCTTTGTTGTCGTCTGGTTTCATAGCATTCTGAGGTCGTTCGGCCGGTTTTGACCACCCCACACATGCTTTTGAAGCACGTCGAACACTTAAAAAACACATATTCAGACGTTCCATGCAAACCGCGCATCCGAATGAATTTCCACCTCCTCGCACATGTCACCAAAAGTAATTAGGGTTCTCTTGTGTGATTTCAAGTCTTGCTGATGTCGTTCGATATACATTTGACCGTTAAACGCATGTTTTGGCAATTTACGTCGTGCGTAGTGCCTTTTCGGTCACTGTGATCACAAGACACCTCTTATTGATGTTCCTTCTACCCGACCATTTCAAAATCCACCAAACCTTTGTTTTCGTCCGATTCTAGGGAATTCTGATGTCTTTCGGCCGGTTTTGACAACCCCACACATGCTTTTGAAGCGCGCCAAACACCTAAAAAACACATATTCAGTCGTGCCGCGCAAACTACGCATTTGAATGACATGCTGTCTCCTTGTACACCTCACCAATAATAATTAGGGTTCTCTCGTGTTATTTTAAGTCATGCTGATGTCGTTCGGTATGCATTTAACTGTTAAATGCATATTTTGGCCATTTATGACGCACAAAGTGCGTTTTCGGTCACCACGGTCAAACGACACATCCGATTGATGTTTCGTCTACCCAAAAATATCAAAATTCACCCCACCATTGTTGTTGATGATTTTACTGAATTCTGATGTCTTTCGGCCAGTTTTGACCACCCAACGCACACTTTTAAAGCGCACTGAACACCTAGAAAACACATATTCAGCCGTGGTGTGCAAACCGCACATCTGAATGATGTTCTGTCTTCTCTTAAACATAACCATTAATAATTAAGGTGTTATCGTGTAATTTTAGGTCATGATGATATCGTTCGGTATGCATTTGACCGTTAAACGCATGTTTTGTCCATTTACGACGCGTAAAGTGCTTTTTTAGTCACCATGGTCACACGACACCTATGACTGATGGGATGTCTACCCGATCATTTCACAATTCACGCACCCATTATTATAGTCTGATTTCATGGAATTAAAAAGTCATTCAGCTGGTTTTGACCACCCAACGCACGCTTTTGAAGCGCGCCGAAAGCCTAAAAAACACATATTCAGCCATGCCGTTCAAACCACACTTCTGAATGACATGCCGTCTCCTCGTAAACATCACCAATAATAATTAGGGTTCTCTCATGTGATTTCAAGTCATGCAGATATCGTTCAGTATGAATTTGACTATTAAACACATGTTTTGGCCATTAACGTCGTGTGGAGTGAGTTTTTGGTCACTGTGGTTCCACAAAAGCTCTGATTGATGTTCCGTATACCCAAACATTTCACAATTCACCCAATATTTGTGGTCGTCCAATTTCATGGCATTCCAAGGAGGTTCGACTAGTTTTGACCACCCAACGCACATTTTTGAATCGCACCGATCAAATAAAAAACATATATTCAGCTATGCCACTTAAACCACACGTCCAAATGACATGACATCTCCACATACAAATCACCAATAATAATTAGGTTGCTCTCGTGTGATTTTAATTCATTCCAATGTTGTTCGCTATGCATTTTACTATTAAACGCATGTTTTGGCAATTTACATCATGCGAAATGCGCTTTAGGTCATCGCGGTCACAAGACACCTCCAATTGATGTTCCGTCTACCTGAACATTTTAAAATTCACCCACTCATTGTTCTTGTCCAATTTTATGGAATTCCGACGTTGTTCGGATGGTTTTGACCACCCCATGCATGCTTATGAAGCGCGCTGAACACCAAAAAAACACATATTCAGCTGTACCGCACAAACCGTGTGTTCGAAAGATGTGTCGTCTCCTCGTACACCTACAAAATAAAAATTTGGGTGATCTCATGTGATTTTAAGTCATGCCGATGTCGTTCAGTATGCATTTGACCATTAAATGCATGTTTTGGCCATTTACGATGTGCAAAGTGTGTTTTGGTCACTTTGTTCACACGACACCTCCGATTAAAGTGTCTTCTGCCCAAACATTTCACAATTCACCCACCCTTTGTTGTCATCTGATTTTAGGGCATTTTGAGGTTTTTTTTCTGGTTTTGACCAACCCAGGCACACTTTTAAAGCGTGTTGAACACCTAAAAAACACATATTCCGCCATGCCGCGCAAAAAACACGTCTGAATGACATGTCGTCTCCTCATACACATCACAAATAATAATTAGGGTGCTCTCACGTGATTTCAAGTCATTCCAATGTCGTTCAGTATGCATCTGACCTTTAAATGCATGTTTTGGAAATTTACATCATGTGGAGTGTGTTTTAGGTCACCGCGATCACACAACACCTCCGATTGATGTGATGTCTAACCGAACATTTCAAACTTCACCCACCCTTTGTTGTCGTCTGATTTCATTGCATTCCGAGGTCATTCGACCTGTTTTGACCACCCCACGCATGCTTTTGAAGCGCGTCGAACACCTAAAAAACCCATATTTAGCAGTGCTGCATAAAATGTGCTTCTGAATGACATTACATCTCCTCTTACACCTTAAAAACAATAATTAGGGTTCTCTCGTGTGATTTCAAGTCATGCTGATGTTGCTCGAAATGTATTTGACCGTTAAACGAATGTTTTGGCCATTTACAACGTACAAAGTGTGTTTTACGTCCCCATGATCACATGACACCTCTGATTGACGTGCCGTCTACCCGACCATTTCACAATTTACCCACCCTTTATTGTTGTTCGATTTTATGGCATTCTGAGGCTGGTCGGCCAGTTTTGACCACCCAATGCACGCTTTTGAAGCTCGCCGAACACCTAAAAAATACATATTTAGCTGTGCCGCACAAACCACAATTCCGAATGACCTTCTGTCTCCTCGTACACATCACAAATAATAATTAGAGTGTTATCGTGTAATTTCAAGTCATGATGATGTCGTTCGGTATGCATTTTATGGTTAAATGCATGTTTTGTCCATTTACGACGGGCAGAGTAAATATTTGGTCACCACGGTCACACGACACCTCCGATTGACATGTCATCTACTTGACCATTTTACAATTCACCCACCCTTGGTTATCATCCAGTTTCATGGCATTCTGAGGTCGTTCGGCCAGTTTTGACTACCCAACGCACACTTTTGAAGCATGTCGAACACCTAAAAAACACATATTTAGTCGTGCCAAACAAATCACACATCTGAATGATGTTCTGTCTCCTCGTACATTTCACCCATAATAATTAGGGTTCTCTCTTGTGATTTAAAGTCATGCCGATGTCATTTGGTATGCATTTGACCATTAAATTCATGTTTTGGTCATTATATCGCGTGGAGTATGTTTTCGGTCACCGCGGTCACATGACACAACTGATTAATTTTCCGTGTACCCGAACATTTCAAAATTCACCCACCCTTTGTTTTCGCCCTATTTCATGGTATTCTGAGGTCATTCGGCCAGTTTTGACCACCCAACGCACGCTTTGGAAGCGCACCGAACTCCTAAAAAACACATATTCAGCCGTACCGCGCAAACCACACATCCGAACGACATGACGTCCCCTCGTACACATCACCAATAATAATTAGGGATCTCTCGTGTGATTTCAAGTCATTCCTATATCGTTCGGTATGCATTTGACTGTTAAATGCAAGCTTTGGCAATTTCCATCGCACGGAGTGTGTTTTCAGTCACTACGGTCACACAACACCTCTGATTGACATGCCGTCTACTCGAGCATTTCACAATTCACCCACCTTTTTTTGTCATCTGATTTCATGGAATTCTAAGGTTTTTCAGCTGGTTTTGACCACCCCATGCACGTTTTTGAAGCATTCCAAACACCTAAAAAATACATATTCAGCCGTGTCGCGCAAACCACATGTCCGATTGATGTGTCGTATCCTCATACATCTCACCAATAATAATTAGGGTTCTATCATGTGATGTTAAATCATGTCGATGTCGTTCGGTATGAATTTTACAATTAAACACATGTTTTAGTCATTTACGATTCACAGAGTACGTTTTTAATCACCGCGATCACACGACACCTCCGATTGACATGCCGTCTGCCCAATCATTTCACAATTCACCCACACTTTGTTTTAATCCAATTTTATATCATTCCAAGGTCATTTGGTTAGTTTTGACAACCAAATGTACTCTTTTTAAGAGAATCAAACACCTAAAAAACACATATTCAGTAGTGATATAGCTTTATCTTTGCAAGATAATCATTTTTAAACACTAATCATGTTAGATAATTTACCATGAAGCTTCATAAAATAAAATGATTTAGCTCATTTACTTCTTCATCATGTAAGATAAATAATCTAGATTTACTGTTTGCATATGATAATCTCATGTCATAAGATAATGCTTTATTTCATTAAGATAAATGAATTATGCACCTTTGTTTGACTTCTGTAAGATAATTCACTTACAAAGGCTCTCTTTATAAGATAACATACTTTTTTGAATTTCTATATGGATTTTACTTATAATATTGACTTCATTGTATGATAATTTCTTTAATACATAGGATACTTAACTTATATAGTAAGATAATTTTTTATGCTCTGATTACATAAAATAAAATCATTAGTGCATATTTGTGGTTTTAGTTCCTATATAGAATTTGTTTGGTAAGATAATTATTTTACACATAAGATAATATTGGAATGTAAGATTAAATTCCATTGAAAAAAAACTAAATCACAATATCCATAAAATACATTTATTTTTTCTGGCATAAGATAAATTCAGTAAGAATTTATTCATAAAATATCTTATAATTATTATAAATCTCATGATATAAATTTTTAGAACACTTAAGATATAATATTTAGTAAATAAAAAGGGATTTTTTGAATCCTAAAAACTTAAAAACAACTAAGATATGTTCAAATAACATAAGTCTATCCAATATATGGTGCATCTCATACCTAGGTTCATGAACTTCTCTTGGTGGGAGGTGGGGGATATAATGTGAAGGGAATGAATTTTAATGGGGGTGGTGTAACGACCCACTGTTTTATCAATGAAATTTAATTATTAAAATTATGTTTTATAGTATAATCATATAATATTACATATAGAACACAATAAAAACATATAAATGAAGAATGAGGGAAATAAAAGGTGTCTCTAGAAGTTAAGGAATACATACTAATTAAATAGTAACTTGACATTTGGAATAGTAATGCGACACTTATGAATTGTAAACTAGACAATGTAATAGTAACCCCACCAATGAGAGTACTAATAAAATTTATCCATCATATATGTGACACTATGATATAAGTTTATCATAGTATAATTAAATATTTTTTTAATAATTATTAATAAAGTGTTGGTATATTTATAAGTCTTGTATATTTAATTACAATTTTATGATTAATTTAATAAAATAAAATAAAACATATTTTCATAAAATAAAATCATAAATTATTATTTTTATGTCTTTTGATCATAAAATAATTTTATGAGACCTTAATTAATTTTTCAAAGTGTTAGAAAATAAGTTTTAATTTTTTAAATTTGTATTTTAAAGAAAAATATGATTTTAATTAAAAATTAAATTTAATATATTTATTAAATTAATTTAATAAAATATAGTTATGTTTATAATTTTTCATGTAAAAATATTTTTAGCATTAGTTTTATTGTTTTTTTAAAATACTTGAATTTTTGGTGAATATTAAAATAAAATAATTTACGATAAATGCTAAATAATTGAATTTCAGCATCATTTTTGAGTCATGTATGATATAAATGGCCATTGGTTTGAAGTCACATGTTCTATTTACTATTTTTTGGTCAAAAGAATCAATAATATTCATAGACTTTAGAAAAATATTAAACTAATGATTAAAATAACGGGAAACCCCACCTCTCCACCACTATAAATACGACCCCTCTTTACATCTTTTCATCACACCTCTAATGACATGTTCCTAGTCAGAATTCTACTAAAATATCTCTCTAACCCCCTATAACACATATATAATCTATTGTTATCTTCAAAATACCAAATCCTCTCTCCTAAAGAGGCTCTCAAGGATGATATATTCAAGAGGTAAATTCCTCTTTTCATTTCTTTAATTTTATTTCAAGCTCCTTTCTTTCATTTTCTTTCCTCACCTACATTCATACAAATGTTATGATAACTCCAGTACCTTAAATTTAATGGAATGTTTTTATGATAATGAAATAATTAATCATCATCTCTCCTTTTCATATCCTTTTATACTAGAAATGAAAACACCATCCGAGATATGTTAATTTATCATATTCAAGAATGACGAGTTTTCAATTTCTATTTCCATCTTCAATTCTGGTCATGAAACAATTTTTATGGTTGAAAAAACTATAATATATGCGCTATGTATAATTTAATTTTCATGAATATTTTTTTCACATTATATTACTTTATAAATAAAAATGTGTTCGATGTTATCAAAAACCACCAATTAACCAAAATAGTTATCATTAATGATTTATATAATGATTCATCTTCACTCCAAATAAAAACATGGATTTTATAATCATGTAATATACTGGATGTTAAATATTATCCTAAAAATTCAATTCTATACAACCATTCTCATCTTACATGTTTATCCTTACATATATATAAGTAAGAAAATCATGAAAACCAAGGAAACAAACACTCCCATACAACAAAATTAAACATCTTAACCCATCAAAAAGGTCATGAATGAACTTAATAAGGTTATAATAAATCAATTAATTGGGAAAGAGGTTTTGGAAATATTAATTAATGAATATAATTTGGTTATCCAGGACATTAAGATCAAGTGAAGGACACCACCAGACTTAAGGTAATGTATTCTACCCGAACCTCCATTATTCCTTTGAGTTGCTGTATCTTTCTTTTTACCCAAATGAATTTATCATTTATTTTTATGAGCATATTATAAATGATGTTTTTATGATAAAAAATCTTGTATCATGATCCATTAATCATTCTATTTTAGGGATATAGATGTTTTTAAATAGTTCTCTCCTCAATACTTTCTGAAAAGCAAACCCCTTTTAAGGGAACTTCTCGAATTCTTACCCAATTTCAAGTGCACTCTATAATATGTTTTAATACACCATTGTTTCTATAAAACCAGTATTTATATTATGAAAATATTTTTGGTGAAATTATTTTTTAGATAAAATATTATTCCCTTGTACGTTTTAAATAACCTTTAACCGCACTAAAATGTTTTAATTCAAAAGTTTCTTAAGTACTATTTTTACAAGTTATTGCTTCAAGTTGACATAAATTTTCATGATATATGACAATTATACCATATTATTTTCCATGTATTATCTAATTCATTTTCTTCATGTAATTGTTTATGATACTCCCATTTATTATGTTTTTTGACATGATTATGATACCCGAATCTTATTATGGGTAACCCTTATGTTTATGTATGAATATTATGTATGATTATATATGTGGAAAGGAAATTCATGAACATGTTATGATGGGTGATCCTATATATTTTTCAAATTAATTGGTTAAATTTGAGTCTTAAGAGACATTTTGTGCAATGGTTTTGGTGGTTAGTCTTGACTTGTACTACCATGTGCAATGATATTGGTTGTTAACCTTGACTTGTGATCCTCTATGTGAAACAAGCCTATAATCTTGATAAAGTCATGTTTTATGTTACTAAAACACTATCATTACTCCATGTTTATATGATCCCATGTTTATATTTTATGATTCTATATGTTCCATTCCTTTTTATATCATTATGTAATTTCTTCTAACCCATGTTCTAAAGATTTATTATTATGCATATTCCCTCACTATGATTTTAGCCCATCCCTTTGTTCATTTTATCTCTAGGTTATGCTATGAATAAGTATGAGCGTAATGTAATTTTGGAGATCCATATGAATATGAAATAAAGAAATGTTTTATTTAGTCCCATGTTTTCCTTTTTATATACCTAGTCATCCCAGAAGCTAGACTTTACGATCCTTGGATTGAAATATAATGTTTTATTATGCTCAAAATAATGTAAAGAAATATTTAAAAGAATAGTTTTTCTATAGTTGGGATCAATGGATTGTCTCTTTAATTTTGGATATTAGGAATAAATAACTATATTAAGAACCTTAGGGATGAGACTAATTATATGAAAGCATCCCTAAATTTTGTTAAGTTTAGAGTAAATCATTTATCAAGAAAGTACACCCCTATCTGGATATGAACAAGTGGATGCGACTCTAGCACAAATGAATCTTGGGGTAACACCTGAAAACAGTGCATTGATCTAGAATCGAATGGGAACTAGTGCATGAAAATGAACCTTGATGCACTCCTGGTTTGACACTCCCGAGAGATATTCTTTGGTAAATTCATAATATCAGAACAAAACATTTTTAAGGGAACAAAAAAAAGAATCCCATAATAATAAATGTTAGTAAACAGGTCATGGATAACCTATATTGAAACCTAATGATTCACAAGTTAGGATATAATTTTCCTTTTAGAGTTTACCCTTTTATTTTTAAACATTCCTTTTTATGCTTATTAGATAAGTATTCAAGCACTCTAATTGTAACTTCATTTTCTTAGTTAATGGAAGGAAATAGGAGAACATGTTCTAAAAATAGATGTGATAGGAAATGTGATGATTTCACTAATTATATACTTGATATGATGGGAAATAGTGCTTAAAACATTATGATAGTACTTGTTCGTCTGGATCAAGTTATGAATAATAACTTGAATCATGTCAAACACCATACTCCTCCAAGGAAAGAGCAATTTGTCGTTGAATCCTTTATACAAAAAATTCCTCCCATGTTTAGTGGATCTTTCATTCCCCTCATCTCAGAACAGTGGATAAAATCCAATTAAAATATATTCTCTATCCTCAAGTGTTCATAATAAGAGAAAGTCATACTGGCGGTCTATTGTTTTGATGGGGAAACTGATCAGTGGGGCACACTGATCAAAAATATTAAGTCCTAGGAAGAAATTTATTCCATTTATTGAGAGGAATTCATGAAAATGTTTCAAATAAATATTTTCCCTAAACCCTCTACCTCAAGATGAAAATAGAGTTCCTTAGACTCAAGAAGATGGAAGATGAGTCCATCGGGTCATATAAATAAAACTTCACAAGGCTTGCAAGATACACCTCCAGCTTTTTCATGAACATTGAACGAAATGTGGATCACTTATTTAGAGGAACAAATCCAAGTCTACAAAAAGTTCTGGTGATTTTAGACTTTAACAGTTATGAGGATATTTTCCGTTGTGCCCTTAAGGTTGAAATGGATATAGGAGACTCTCAATGGTCTCATGGGGCAAGTGATAAAAAGCAGAAAATGGAGTCTAATATGGATGGTTTGGAAAATAAATACCATGATGGAAAGAAGATCAAACATCCCACATGTCAAAATTGCAGGAATAAGTACCATAGGAACTCTCCAAAGGAAATCAAGAATTGATTCAAATGTAGAAGAATGGGAGATATGGATAAAGAATACTAAAGGGATATAAAGAATCCTAATAAAGTGGAATAATAATTAAATATTTAGATCAACACTCAACCCGTAGTGAAGTGTTACAACTACAAGAAACACATTCATTATGAAAACATTTTCCATAAGCCAAGGGTTGTTAAAGGAAATCAACAATAACCACCAAGGAAACAAGGAAGGGCTTATTCTATCACTACTATTGAGGTGGATCCAGAAAATGATGTGGTGACAGGTATTCTAGTTATTCATTCAACAATATATAATTTATGATTTGTTTTTAGTTCTACGCATTCTTTTATATCATGCAAGTTTATTAGAACTATTCAAACACCACCTCAAAATTTGGAGGTTGAGTAATCTAAGAGAAATTGAATGGGGAAATTATTGCTTCCAAGGTTTATAACTCATCCCTGATAAATGTTTGTGGACTGAACCTCTCAGAAAATCTTTTCATTCTTCCATTGGTGGGGTTAGATTCTATTTTGGGCATGGATTGGATATATTTATATAAATCCAACATTAACTGTCAGGAAAGGGAGATCACTCTTAACATCCTAGAGTATCCTCCAAAACTATACTAGTGTATGGAGGAAGATGAATATACTTCAAAATAATCATCTAAATTGTGGATAATGTTGCCTTTTGAGAAACCATATCTTTCTCAAATGATGGAGATAAAGCAGATTATACATATAGAAGATATTCCCATCATGGGGGATTATAATGATGTATTCCCTAAAGAATTTCCTGGTCTTCCACATGATTTAGAGGTTGAGTTCTCAATTGAACTTATTCCTTGATCCCTAAATATATCAAAACACCTTAAGAATGGCCACTATTGAGATGAAAGATCAAAGAAGTAGTTACAAGAGAATCTAGAAAAGGGTTTTATGTCCCTCAATTTTTCACCATGGGGTGAACCATTCCTCTTTGTTAAGAAGAAGGGTGAATCAATGAACCTATACATTGATTATTTTAAGATCAATAAAATCATGATAAAGAAAAAGTATCCCCTACCATGTATGTATGAATTGTTTGATCAGCTACATGGGGAAAATTATTTCTTTAAGGTAGAACTTCGGTCGGGATATCACCAATTAAAGTTGAGGAAGGAAGATATTCCCAAAAACAGGCTTTCAAACGTGGTATGGACATTATGAGTTCATATTGATTCCATTAAGACTCATTAATTCTAAAAACATATTCATGTATTTAATTAATAGTCTTAAGATATTACCTCGACAAATTTGTGGTAGTCTTTGTTGATGATATTCTTATTTACTCCAAGAGAAAAGGGGAACATGAGGTGCATTTGAGTACTGTGTTGATGAATTTTTGAAGGGATAAAATTTATGAAAATTATAGTAAATATGAGTTCTAGATGGATTAAGTATCATTCTTGGGGCATGTTATCACTAAAAAATGAATATTTGTGGACACTTCCCAGAGAAAGGGAATTGAAGAGTAGCCCATGCCAATATTTGTAACAGAGATATGTAGCTTCCTTGTTCAAGATGGGTATTACCAATGATTTTTGAATAACTTTTCACGATTTTAAAACCCAATTAATAAGATGACATAGAAGGGGGTGAAGTTTACCTGGACTCAATAATGTGTGGAATGCTTTACGGAGCTCAAAAGAGGCTCATCATTGCGACATTACTCACACTCCCAACATATTGAGAAGTATTTGTTGTGTAAATTGATGCTTTAAAGAAGTTCTTAGGATGTGTGATGATGAAAAATGAAAATGTGATATCCTATGCCTCAAGGTAGCTAGAAATCCATGAGCAAAACTATCCCATGCATGATCTGTATTCAGCAGCTGTGATCTTTGCATTGATAATCTGGCGACATTATCTCTATGGGGAGAAGTGTGAGATATATACTGATCAAAAGAGTCTCAAATATATATTCACATAGAAATATATCAATATGTTCCAGTGAATATGGTTAGATCACATCAAGGATTATGATTGATTAATCCACTACCATCCCAGTATGGTAAATAAGGTGGTGGATACTCTAAGTAGAAATTACCATGTTTCTTTATCAATGATGAGAATTGAAATGGATCCAATTTTCTACAATTTTTAGAGGATCGACATGGGAATAATTAGGTGAGGAACATCATCAATCCTTTATCAAATGGTTTCGTAACCATCCCTCAAGGAGTAAATAAAGGATTCTCAAATAAATGATGTGGAAATTCATAAAAGGGTGGAAACTATCAGAAATGGGAAAACCATTGAGTTAAAGATTGATGAAGATGGAGTTATAAGATTTGGGTCACAATTATGTGTACCATCTGATATAGAGGTAAATAAGGATATTATTAATGATGTACATAGCTCATCATTATCTATTCACATAGGGAGTACAAATGTGTATCAAAATCCCTGGGAGAATTATTGGTGGGACAAAATGATGAATAAGACTACAGAGTATACATCAAAGTGCCTTGTATATCAACAAGTAAAGGATGAAAGGAAAAAAGTATAAGGGGGTGATATTACCACTACCCATACCAATATAGAAGTGGGAGAACATCACCATGGACTTTTTCACTGGACTTATAAGGACATCCAGGGGAAACAATTCTATATGGGTCATTGTGTATCATCATACAATGATATCTCACTTTATAACAATTCAAGAGGACTTATAATTGGATCAACTTTCACTAATATATTTCAAAGAGGGGGTGAGATTTCATGGATTACCATTATCTATCGTATCTGATCATGATCCAAGATTAACCTCTAATGTTTGGAAAAGTATCTAACATGATCTAAGAACTCAATTGAACTTTAGTACGGCCTATCATCCTCAAAATTATGGCCAATATCAATGAAAAATTCAGAAATTGGAATACATGATAAAAGCTTGTTATATGGAATTCAAAGGATCATGGGACCAACATCTTCCACCAGTCGAATTCTCCTACCAAAATAGTTTCCACTAGAGCATCTGAATGGAACCATTTGAATCCCTTTACAAAAAAGGTACAAACACTGGAGGGTTGGGATGAAATCATTGAGCATAAACTGATGGGACCCAAAATGGTATGATAAATGGAGAAGAAGGTAGAAACAATTTATCATCACATCAAGGTATCCCATGGTAGAAAAAAGAGTTATACAGACAATCGTCGATGAGACCTAGAGTTCAAAGTTTGATACATGGTATTCCTCCACATATATCCATAGAAGAGTGTCATGAGGTTTGGGAAGAAAGGAAAGATAATTCCTAGGTACATCGGCCCCTTTGAGATTCTTGATCGTATTAGAGCTATGTCTTATCGACTATCACTTCCACCAACCATGTCTAAAGTACACAATGTCTTCCATGGATCCCTCTTAATGAAGTAAATACTAGATCTTTCAAATGTACTGTCTTCAGAGATGGTACAGTTGGAGAATAATATTTCTTATGAGGAGTAACCAGTGAATATATTAGATCATATAGATAAAGTTCTACACAAAATGGCTACTCACCTAGTCAAAGTACTACGACGGAACCATAAGTACGAAGTGTATATATGGGAATGGGAGAAGGAATAAAGGAAATTTACCCACACTTGTTTTATGTCTTAGAATGTAAAATCAAATTTTGAGGGTGAACTTTTATAAGGGGGGAGGAATGTAATGACCCAATGTTTTATCAATGAAATTCTCTTCTTATAATTATTTCTTATAGTAGAATCATATAATATTATATATATAACACAATAGAACCCTTATAAATGAATCAAGAGTGAAATAAAAGGTATCACTAGAAGTTAAGGAACCCATACCGATTAAATAGTAACTTGACCTTTGGAATAGTAATGTGACCCTTATGAGTAGTAAACTGTCCAATATAATAGTAACCCCCAATGAAATTATAAATAAAATTTATTGATCTTATATGTGACACTATGAGATAATTATATCTTAGTATAGGTAAATATTTTTTTAATAATTATTAATAAAGTGTTGGTATTTTTGTAAGTCTTGTATATTTAATTAAAATTTTATAATTAATTTAATAAATTAAAAGAAAATTTATCCGCATAAAATTAATTCATAAATTATTATTTTTATTCCTTATGACCATAATATAATTTTATGAGACCTTAATTAATTTTTCAAAGTGTTAGAAAGGCAGTTTTAATTTTAAAATTTGTATTATTCAAGTAACTTATGATTTTAATTAAAAATGGAATTTCAAACATTTAGAAAATTATTTTCATTAAATGGGTTTAATTTTTGAATTCTAAATGTCTAAAAAATGGTTAGGGTGAATTTTTAGGATTTTTGTAAAATACAAAAAAATTTCGTGAATAGTAAAATTCAATAATTTATGATAAATGATAAAGAAATGATTTTCTACATAATACTTGAGTCATGAATGATGTAAATGGAAATGTTTTCTAAATAACATGTTCTAATTACTATTTTTTCACAATAATGACGACTGTTCATAGTCTTGATAAAAAATATTAAACTAATGACTAAAATTTGGGAAACCCCTCCTCTCCTCCAATATAAATACCACCCATATTTACCTCTTCTATTCACTCCTATCAATCCTTGTTCCTAGTAAAAAGTCTACTCAATTATCTCCCTAATTACCTACCCCCATACATTATCCCTTTTTCTCTTTAAAATGCCAAATCCTCTCCCCTAAATAGGCTCTCAAGGAAGATATATTCAATAGGTAAATTCTTCTTTTAATTTATTTTATTTTCTTTCAAGTTCCTTTCCTTATTTTTATTTCCTCACCTAATTTCAAAAAAATGTTATGTAAAATATAGTACCTTAAATGTACTAGAATTTTCTTATGATAATGTAGCAATTCATCGTTATCTCTCCTTTCCCCCTCCTTTTATACTAGAAATGAAAACACTATCTGAGATGTGTTAATTTATCATATTCAAGGATGACAGGAATTCAATGTCTATTACAATATTTAATTCGAGTAATGAAACCATTTTTATGGTTTAAATAGACTATAATATATTTATTATATCTAATTTATGTTATGGAATATTTTGTACACATGATATTAATTTATAAATAAAAATGTGTTCGATGTGATAAAAAACTACCAATTAACAAAAATGGTTGTCATTAATGTTTTATATAATGATTTATCTTCACTCCAAATAACCAAATAAATTTTATAACCATGTAATATTATATATTTTAACATAAAACTTCAATTATGGACCACCATTCTCATCTTACATGTTTATCCTCACATATATATAAGTATAACAATCCTGAAAACCAAGGAAACAAACGCTCCCAAACAATGAAATTAAACCACTTAACCCATCAAAAAAGTCATGAATGAAATTAATAATGTTATAATAAATCAATTACATGATGAAGAGGTTATTAAAATATTAATTAATAAATGTAATTAGGTTATACAGGACATTAAGATCAAGTAAAGGACACCATCATACTTATGCTGAGGGATTCTACCAGAACCTCCACTATTCTTTCTGGTTGCACTATATTTATTTTTACCAAAATAAAGTTATATTTTATTTTTATTAATATATTATTAATTATGTGTATATGATCCAAACTCATGTATCAAGATCAATTCATCATTATCTTTTAGGGATATACATGTTTTCAAATGGTTTCATCCCCAATATTTTTTGAAAAGAAAACTCGTTTTAAGGGAACTTCCTGAATTATTACCCAATTTAAAGTGTGCTATATCATCTATTTTATGTCAAAATTGTTTTTATAAAATATTTATTTCTAGTATGATGACCTTATTTGTTCACTTCTAGTTTTAGATATAATATTACGCCCTTTGATGTTTTAAATGACCTTTAACCACACTAAAATGTTTTAATTATAATGTTTCTTAAGTATTATTTTATACATGTTATTACTTAATTTTGACATTAATTTTCATGATATATGACCATTATACTATATTATTGTCCACAAATGATCTACTTCCTTTATTTCATGGATAATTCTAGGATACTCCCATTTTTATGCTTTATGACGCAATTATGATACCCAATTCTTATTATGGGTAACCCATATGTTTATGTATGATTGATTAAGTATGATTTTATATGTGGAAAGAATATTCATTAAAATTATATTATGGTTGAACCTAGATATATCTCCAATTATTAGGGTAATGTTGAGTCTCATGAGACGTTATGTGAAAGGCTCTTGGTGGTTAGCCTTGACCTGTGCTACCATGTGCATTAGTCTTGGTTGTGAACCTTAACACCTGATCCTATATGTGAAACATGCCTTTAATCATGAGAAATTCATGTTTTATGTAGTTTCAACATTATTATGACTCCATGTTTATATGATCTCATGTTTATAATTTATGATTCTATAGGTTCCATGCCATTTATATCATTATGTCGATCCTTCTAACCAATGTGATAAAGATTTATTGTTATGCTTGTTCCCTTTCTGGGATTTTATCTCATAAATTTTTTCATGATATCCCCAGTTTATCCTATTAAAATGTTTGAGGACAATGAAATTTATTAGATCTTTATGAATATTACATAATGAAATGTTTTATTTAGTCCCGTGTTTTCAGTTTTATGTACATAGTCTTCAAATATAATAAAATTCATGATCCTTGGCTTGTAATATGATGTTTTAATATGCTTAAAATAATATAATGATATGTGTAAAAGGATAGGGTCTCTATAGGTGGGGTAGGTGTGGAATATATTTTAATTATTATTATTACTATTATTTTGGAATACTCTTTTTATATTTGGTAACTTGATTTAAAGTTTTTATTACCTTTTTATATATTTTTATCCAAAGGTGTCATTGAGGAAATGTGAAAGATATATCATAAATTTCATCTAAACATGGGTTTTTGTGACCTCTCATTAATTGTTCACTCATAAGTAACCATACCAAGTTGGAAATATATCCTAAATCATGTCTCTTTATATTCCATAGGATGCTAACTAGCAGCGAGGGTCTATAATGGTATGGTGGGGATATTATACCCTCATGATCAAAGCAGAACACATCGGTATACCATAATTATTAACAAAAAAATTAGTATAATAAATGAAATTTAGAATTATAATCCATCTAGATTTAATAATAGGAACAAGAAGAAACAATATCATATAGAAAAATATGTAATTTCTGTATACTATACATAAAGTTAATACATGGAGAATAGAGCAACATGCATATAAAACAAGCTATACAAAAATGAACAAATGATCAAAAGTTATCTCCAATAGAATCATGAACATACTATCAGATCACAGCTCCTATTATAAATCGTTTTAAATAAAATCAAGCATCCATATCAGGATTCTTTCCCTTATCCATATCTTCATCCCTGAATTCTATTTGGGTACCAATTAGTGGCCTGAATTGGGTGTGAGATATATTCAGTAGGCTTCCACAAATGGTGTTTAATTCTATCAGGTCTATGGATATATAAAAACGAGTTTAAAGGTAATAATACAATATATGAGTGAAAAACATAAATCACATGTTAGACTAGGATATGAATAAGACACTGATCCTATACCACATGATTTTTCCCAAGACAAAATATCTCTGAATGATTATCAATTATGATTTTAATTTTTAAAAGAGCTCGAGACCTAGCTCATAATAAAGTTTTCCACCATGGATCACATTAGTATAAGGGATAAACATCATCATCATCATTTAATAAATTTATTTTAAAAAATATTTTAGTTACAAAGAAAATGAAAAGGGATACAAAAGGTTGGAAGAAACCTAGATATCACTCTAGGAATGATTTAAAATTACCACCCTCTAATTCCATTCTTGGATTCCCATGTAGGAAACCCACGTTTTTCTCAAGGTATTACAGAAAGCACTCCCTTAGAGTCTGTCCTTGGAATTTTGTACAAGGAACCCAAATGTCACACATGGAATAATGTAATCCATCCACCCAAGTGTTCTCATTCATGGAATTTGTATGATAACCCATGTATTTTCCATGGTGTGATGTAAATTCAATTACTAATTCATTTTAATTTAATAAGACCAATGATTCTATACATGATGTTATAAGTTAGAACCCATGTTTCACCCTTGGGATTTCATATTGAATGGTAATGAGATCTCAATATGACCATCCATTTAACACCACTTTTAATATAATTGAGCCATAACATTTATAATGAATTTGTATAAATCACTTTAGAAGTTTGTTCAATTTCATAATCTAGGAATGAAAGTCCTATCATGGAATAAATCCTCCAATTATTTTAACCATGAACCGTTTTATTTAATAAAATATAACCTCCCTATTACAAGTGGTAAATAATACACCTCAAAAGGTGAATCACGTTCATATGAAACTCATGGTTGTATTGTCAGGTTTTGAAACACCCCAAAAGGGTTTTATATATTTGGGGAACTCAACCCTCATTGGTGATTTTGAGTAACAAGATCCATATAAATATAGGCCAACCCATTTAATTTATGATAAAATTCATTTAAGAGGTGACATTCATGATGTTCGGTGCTTGGTATAATAACACAATATATTGACAACTAGAATTTAATGGAAAAATCATGAAACCACTTACCATAGAACGATAGTAATATCCTATCCATTATTAGCATTTGTCTTCATCTAAAATAAGAGAAATTGAATAATTTTACAAATTCTATGAAAATAAGAAATGATTTCTAGCATGAATCTAATATTTCATATGAGGAGATAAATGAATAATGGAAGGAAGAGGATTGAAGGACTCACCCATAAAAATCTAACACAACAAATGGTGAATGATTCAAACATTGTATAGAGAACCTATCACAAAGACTAGGTGGGGAGAAGATGGGGTATCCAACATGTGGGCTACTACTCTTTAAGAGGGGGGAGAAGAGTGTTTAATTTTTTAAAGAGATGAAAGAAAATTAGACATTTTATAGGGCCTTAATTGAGGCACATGTTTCAGTAGCACGATTTTGAAAAAGCATGAAAAAAACATGTAAGGTCACTTCCTATGTGTCTCAACACTTGTGGGATAAGATCGCTATTTTATAAAACATGTGAAGACTTTAAAAATTCCCTATTTAGTTTCTCTATATCTCCTTGCATGGATGTGATGCCTCCTGTGCATGGTTAAACTATCCACAAACCTCCTCTTACTAGGCTGCATAGTTGAACTACATAGTCACTACTAACAGTGTGCCAATCATGCAACTCTTATTGTTTATAAAAAAATGATTCCTTGGGAACCAAACAATACCTAAACGCTCCCAAAATATATCTCATGACCTTAGGAACATCCATTTGGATAAACATAATGTTTTAAATAAAAATTTAAAGGATCTGTACCTCATGAAAAATTCCAAGACTTGAAAACCACCCCTCCATGAAATTACTCATCCCCAAGATTCCATTCTATGATTGGTACAATATCTTATGAGAATAAATCTTTTCACTAATAATATACACAAATATCTTTCTCCCAGGTATTTGTTATATACATGGGCATGCAAATATAGAACCTGAACTAGAGGAACTGCCCTACCTTGAAGAGCCTTCATTCTTCGATCAACGATACATATACGATGCCCTAAAATGGAAACATATACCTCTAACTAAACCTTATCAGGATGAAGAATGAGATATGGGTCTGAATAATAATTAAAAATATGAGATATATGGAAGAAATCTTGTATGTCATGGTACCATTTAGGTAACTATAACAGATGGGATACTTGCATAAATCACTTTAAAATCTTGAATGGATTGATAATATGAGATGATATATTCAATTGTTTCTGAATCCATCTATGACCCAGTCTAGGGTAAACATGTTAGAAAACTAGATCCTCCACCTAGAACTCTGGTATTCGGAAGTGGTGATCAGTACATGAATTATTCCTAGACTAAGCTATTTTTATATGATTCATGATAAGTTGTACCTCCTATGACGTCTATTAAACAAGATGAGGACCCATTAGCACTACATATCCTACCTATAAATAGTATAGGGGTGAATGACATGTAATACCATAAAAATCCTCAAAATGATACATTTATATTGTAACATTAAAGCTATTATTATAAAATAACTTAGTGAGTGATAGGTGATTCTACCATGAACCACAAAAACACAGGTCAGATTCCTACAATATGTACTCTAACACCTGTATCATATACTCAGACTGACCATCTTTTTATGGGTGATAGTCTGTATTCAAAATTATCTATGAACCCAGTTTCCTCTGTAATGCCTTCCTGAACTGCAATGTAAAATAAGAATCTATGAATGATATGATAATTTGAAAAAATCTATGAAGGTGTATGATCTCTCTAAAATATATCCTTCCTGAATCATCCATTTAAAAGGTTTCTCTGAAAGTTAGTAAGTTAGAAACCTTTATCAATCTATCTGTGATCACCCATATCATTTAATAGCCTTGATGTGACCTAGGTAATCCCATCATAAAATTCATATTGATGTCATCCCTTTTACAAAAAGGAATAATCAATGTCTATAAAAAACTACTTGCCAAAGGTGTTCCACCTTCACCTATATATAGGTGAAACACTGAGTAAAAGAACCATCTATCTCACATATCAAACAAATAAAATAGTATTGGTGGTGTAAGTCATGGTACATCTTCATACGGACTGAATGTTCTACCTAAGAAGATTCATGAGACTATAGCATAAATTTTACCCAGATGTTTATAGGAACCCATACATTTCCATGAACACAGAATACCTCATCCTCATTAATGATCCAATCAAGTAGTGGTTCCTCACTTAAAACACTCTCCCATAAAACTAGAACCTTAGGATCAGATACCTATCTCATCTCCACTCCATCCAAAAGTTAAGAAGTTATTGATAATGATGTGAGTAGTAACTATCCATGAAAGTCCTGAACTTCCATATTCATCTAAAAAAGGAGTTCCAACAACTGTTACTCACTACTGTCCTCCTGAACTACCTCTGATTGATATTTCTAGATCAGATAATCAAGAACATAATTGAATTTACCACAAATTTAATAAATCGAAAATTATAATGAACATAGGTATTCAAACCATCTTCTCTATCCAATCTTCAAGTCACACACTGATAATTTTCATTTATGCCTTTTGTGGTCCATAAACACCAAAAAACACTCTCCCAAAAAATAGTGACTCAAAAATAAATACAAGGCATGAACTATAATTTTTAGCTTGAGATTGTGTGTTAGGTAATTAAACACATGAGGTCTCAAAAAACGATACCCATATGCCATAAATTGATCTCTATATATCAGAATAGCTCCTAACTTTATGGATGATCCATCACAACATATATCCTCTTCTAGGATCAGGTAAAATCCCTATCGATTATGAAGTCAATATCCATTTATTCTCTTGAAATGATTTCTTGCACACATAAGACTATGTAAAATTTAATCATTTCTAGGTCAAGCCTACGAGTGGTGCTGAAAGATGTCAGAAATCTTATATAAATAACATGTTATATTCAACAAGACCCAAGAAAATCTTTATATGAAAGACATTATTGGGTTTTCTAGAATACAATGACCCTCACCTTACTTGGTTCAACTGATACTCCCATATTTGAGATAATGTGTATCATAAAGTGGAACATATCAATACCAAATTTTAATTCGTTGAGGTAATCATAAAATCAATGATCTCTAAGTGTGCTCAAAATGATATCAAGATGTATTGAAATATCGTGTCGATTATGTGAGTACACCAAGATGTATTCCATGAAGACTACCAAAAATAAATACAAATACAAGTGGAAAAATAATTCATCAAATCCCTGAATACTACTGGATTATTTTTAAGACTAAATGAATTGACCAAATACTCATATAATCTATATCAACTATGGAATGTAATATGTAGTATATCCGAGGATCTAACATGAACATGATGGTTTCCCAACCTCAAATAGATCTTGGAGAAAACCCTAACATGTCAGAGCTAGTCAAATAGTCCATCTATACATAGAAGTAGATAACTTTTCTTAACTATAAGATGTTAAAAATAATGGAAAGCCATGAAAATATTGAGAGTAACATCTTCCTTCTTAGAGAAAAGGATTACTGAACCCTAGGGGAAGTACTAATTCATATAAAATCCTTATGTTCCATGTTCTGTAGATGCACCTTGTGATCTTATAACTCTGTAGTAGCCATATTATAAGGTGGAATGGACACCAGTTCTTCTATCTGCACTAGCTCAATAGTATACTCCACTGCTCACTCAGGAGGTTATATAAAAATTTAATTAGGAAATATGTCCACTAAATGATATACCATAGGAGGGAAATTATCCTCATTCATTCCTAGATCATCCATATAAATTTTAGAAATATGGGATGTCACTCCACCCAATGCACAATGCAAAATTCTAGATCAACTTTATCAGACATCCCATTCGACCTTGTGAATATTACTACCTCCATCTAGTGAGGTAAATGATATCCTATAGAAATAAAAATACACATAGATTTGATAAGTAAATAAAATTCCATCTAGGGAATGATGTAAAAACCTTTTATCTTGAGGAAAAAGAGTTTCCATTGAAAATGATACTCACATATCACAAGGGTCACTCCTCGCACTAGTGTACACTCTCTGATCGAATTCCCAATGACATATTGATTTTCATCATGAAATTGAAATACAATATCTCAAGGACAAGAATCTATATAGTTTAACATATCTAAAGGGGTGAGAATCACCTATATCAAATATAATAGAAAATAGAGTAGAGGATACTAAAATTATACCTCTAATGGTAGATAGTCTCTCACTCTACTCCTTAGATATTGGTTGTACTTCATATATCTATCCTGATCCATTACTCTAAGATATAACCCAATAACCCTAGGAATTCCCACTCTAATAGAACTATTAATATGCTATCTCAATCCCTTGTCCATAACCACCTCCTCATTCAGCATGACCGGTAGTTCTCTAGATCCCTGATTGATATGGAGTTATGGATCCTTCTCTTTAAGGAATAGCTAATGCATATCCTATTCCACTATAAATATGTGAAAAGTTCCAAAAAAAATCACTACAGATGGAACATCCTACCACATGTCCACCCTGAATTGGAAGTCCTTCACATTAGGGTTTCTAATGACCCTTCTTACCACATTGATGATAGATCACATGGCTACTCGGGTGAGTTCTCTAACAACTAATTCCTCCTAAAAAAACCCCAAGAGATGCATCTTAACTCTGATCAAATTTGTTCGTGGTATAGGAGCCATACATCCCTAGCACACAACAACATCATCCCCCAAAATTCACTTAGTAATCAAGACCTAGCTCACTATATTATTGATGGTAGAAAAGGGAAATATGTTCACTTGTGATTATATTTCTTCTCTAAGACCATCTTCAAATGACCTATCCCTGGATAACTATTTACCTAGAAAGATCAGTGGAAAAGATTTGAGCTATATGAAACAGGAAGAGTAATCCATAAATGATAAAGTGCCTTGATATAGGTGAAAAAACTCTATAGATCTATAATCCCTTAGTGCCTTATGAAATAAATAATCATAAAACGAAATATGGAAAGAAATCTATACCATAGGATGACATTGATCAGCCTAGGTATACACATTGAACTATCTCTTGAGTAATTCACTTATCATGTAATTTGTGAGATTGAACCTCCTATAAAAAGGAGTCTCAAGATATTTAATAATAGATATTATTTCCTCCATCCATGACTCCATCACATGAAGACCTCTATCCCTTGGAAAAGTGGTAAGATTCTGCTTCTAAAACTCTTGCATCAACTCTATTATAGTAGGGAATGGTCATGGGGATCCCTTTATAGTCCTCATGGTCCATAAAATCTATTTGGAATCTAGGAATCAATTCTATGATTGAGTATAACAGGAGGTGCCTCAAGTTCTAGTACATGAGGTAATAACAGTGGATCCGGGCCCACCACCTCTAGAGCATGGTCATTACCCCCTTCATAGTGTATGACATGATGCTTTTATGATGGAATAACTTTATAATTCAAAATGAACTCCTCATAATATAATTTCATAATAGTAGAGATCATTAATCAAAGAAATTGATATGTACGAGGCCTTCAAATGTAACGATAAACACCTATCCTCCTCTTAAAGCCATGTCCCTGTGATATAGAAAGTATTAAAGAAACACAAGAGACACTCCCAACTTCCCACTATTATGGTCAGGTCAATGTCAAGTTCTGAGAGGAACAGTTTGGGATAAACCTAACATTGAGAGGCGGGGGTGAATGGGTGTTGGGAAATTTTTAATCCAATTCCAACTTTTATCTCTACACCTCTAGACCTATTAGGATATTGATTCTCTTATTCTCTTTCTCTGTCGCATGCAATAATAGAAAGCATTAAAAATATGCACATGATATTTTTACAAGGTTCACCACTCAATAAGAGTAGATACGTCCTTGCCTTGCCTGGATATGACCAATGCATGTATTTTACACTATGATGTGATATGAAATTTCAGTGGAGTTTCTAGGAAAACAATCCTCTAGCCAGTGTGAGTCCCTACACTTTGGAGGGGGCTGGGAAACAATCCTCTTCCCTGGACTGGAAATAGCCTAGTCCAACTTGCAACCTCTAGCTGGTTCTTTATACTACCTATGGAAATAGTCTTATTCCTTCTTGATAAGGTATGTTCTTCTCTTGGTCTTCTTTATTGCTCTTCACTTGATTACTTGCAAAGTGTTAGACATGAAATTCTTCCTTCTTTACTTCACTTCATTTTTAGTGAAACACCAACTACACTAGACTTCTTATTTCTTCTTCTTTGTGCAACAATCCACTTCACTAAAACTTCTTCTCTCTTCTTGGCTAAAATCACATACACCAATTTGATTATTCAGGCAGTGAAGATTGGTTCACTTGGCCTCATCTAAATCTAACTTCCCTGAACAATTGTTAGCATTCAATTGGGAATTATCTGTTATTCTTCTTCTTCTCTCCTTTTTCATTGACACAGAAGAATATTGAATGGTACTGTAGTATCTTAATCTCTTTCTTCAGTTCTAAATAACAACACATAAGTGTGTCGGTATACTACCTTCTTCCTTTGTGCCAATGTGAGTTCAATTTCACGTCTAGTTCTTCTTTACTTCGCAAATTACAATGAGGGTGATAAACCCCAGTCATGTGAGTGTGGTTCAACATCTCTTTGTGAAACTGAATAATTCACAGTTCTTTATTCTTCGCAAAGTTGCTTCGAGAGTGCTATGCACCTATCAAAGCTTAGTGGACCACGAAATGTTTCTCACACCCTTCTAGGTGGCTTGCGAATAAAATTAAAACCATTCGCGTAAAACCACATTTTGGCGTGAAAAACCCTTTTCACGCAACTCTTTCTTTTTCACGCAGAACTTCCCTTTTTCACGCATCACTTCCCTTTTCACGTTGCAATTTTTCTTTTTGTGCAATACTCAAAAATTCATTTTTTCTGTGCATCAGAGCTTGAGATTTTTCTAAGTGTCGAGTCTCTACAAATGAGAGGGGTTCAATTCATATTTATAGGCATTTTTGACCCTGCACGTAAAACCCCTTCTTGTGTGTCAAATTGTCTCTCACTTCTTTAGATTATGTGCACCTTCCTGGAGTTTTCGCACACATCATGACTTTGTTTTTTTTCATCATTCTAAGCTTGATCCACTCCTGCGTGTAAAACATCAAACCCACAGCTTGTGCACAACCAATTTTTACGTGCACAAGTCTAATGTTCCGTGCACCATGTGAAAACATCTCTGATTTTTCATGCGCCTCTTTCCTTATTCATTTTTCAACTTTCTAATCACAATGCACCAATTGTGTGAAAAATTACACACCGCATTCCACATTGCGCACCAAACCAATCTTTCACGCAACCTCTTTTTTTCTCACTCGGATGAAATTTTCACGCAGTCCATGCCTTTTCCATATTTTCCTATGCCGGACTTGGAAGTTCACTTGTGCACAAAATTCTAAACCACGTTTCATATTTCACACAAAATCACCTTTCGCACAACCTCATTATCCACGCACTGTGCCAATATTTCACACAACCTTTATTTTTCTCACATCCCACTGAAATTTCACATGACCTTCATTTTTTTGCGCACTCAGCACATTTTTTTGCGCACTGCATGCCTTTGTCATTTTTCGATGTTCTGACTTTGAATCATGCCTTGAGTGAAAGAAATCTAAACTATCTTCAATCTTGCGCCCAACATCCATTTCTAAAAACACATCTTCATCTCCTGATTTTCAGGCCCTAAAATTCGGAAAGCACTGGAAAACGACGCCACCTTAAACTGTGCTTTTTTTCCGCCTCCAGATTGTCCATTGCTTTGTCTTTTATCTCTTTAATTCTTCCCATAACCATTCTTTAGCTTTTATCATGAACTCTACTATCATGATATATATCCTTTGATAGACCAGATTTAGCATTGTCAGAATTATAATGGAATGTATAGAAACTTCCCTATCTTTAAGCAGCATTATTCCTTCCAATCAAAACTGTATATGACTGGCATCATCTTTTATCCCCCTTTCTATCATAAGGATTGCACCACAAGTTCTTTTGACTTATGATATTTCTGAAATACATATCAGCAAAGCATCGTCTAGTTTGGTCACTATTATTCATTGTTGTAGACAATTTATTACGTTTGATACATATGCTTTGAACTTAGGATCAACTCAACAATCGTTTGAATCTGCTTCATAGAGAATTTCCTAAGTATGACATTAAATGCTATGATTTCAAAACAATTATCCAAGCATCCTCGCTTTATACAATCACCATTAAATTTGGAGTCCTTCTTCGTATCCTTATTCATTTTGACTGACATTGACAACTGTTGAAAACAAATACAATCTTCATACACAAAGTGGTCCCAATAAGTTCTATATTTCTTATCAGTGATTCCGATATACAGTGTGTCAATTTAAATTTTTTGAGTAAAAAACCCTTTATGTTGAAACTGAAATCACCATTTAACAATAAACATTTATTTAAAATTACAAATAATAAACATTTCACATTCATTTATGTTTTTAAAATGGTATAGTTAAATGTATTACAATTACCACATTATAATGTACTAATATTTATATATTTCAATTGGAAGGTCATGTAATTGAAGTAGGTTTTTACAATTAGTATCAAAATGTTAGAATTCCTTATATTATGGTTTGAATATATGGGATACCCTTCCCAATTTATAATATACCATATAGTTTATAAAATTTTATTGACACCCATTTAACCATATCCATAAATGTTTCAGCCCATTAAACTGCTGGTCCATGGCTCAAACATTTCATAGTTGGTCAATTAAGGTCCCCCCCATCAAGATATATTGGAAAACCCCATTTAGGTTGATAAATACACATTAATATCTAATCATATATCATAAATTAAGCAAAGAATGATATCATAGAAATAAAATAACAGTAAACATGGAAATAATCATAGAATAGTGGTGTATAAGTAAGCATAATGGATCTTTACTTAATTAGTGTATATTTATAAACATGTAATAAAATCCAAAATTCAAGTAATGAAACCTACATGGAATGGAATATACATCAAATGTGAATATCTATGTTCCTAAAATGATTCATGAATCAAATACCTCCTTGAAATACTAGGAAAAGGGTAAAAGTGAATCTATATCTACAATAACAAACACCACATATCATATGAATTACCCAATGGTGAAATCAATACAACTATAATAATCATAATCCAAAACAAAAATTATATTCCTAGGAAATTTGAATTTTATATTAATTTGTGTAAGATAATCCTATGAATAGTCTAATTACCCAATTGCAATGCATTTCTAGTCTCCTGTCTAATAACCTAAATAGTATTTCAAATGGAAATGAATTCTTCGATACAACTTTATGATGTCTTCTACCCTGTTCACTCATAAGTTACCGAGCCTAGTAGTCCACATGGCCTCAAGCATGTCTACACTTATTCCAAAGGCATCCAACTTGTAATATCTTGAGTTTTTAAAAGTAAAGAATATGTCTATGATTGTATAAGATACATAACCCTAAGAATAAACAAGAAACAAAATATTATTATTTAAATGTGAAAGTTATAATTTTTATATTAAATTTGAGATAATGACTGTAATTAACTAAATAATGAAATATAAAATGGTGGTACTCATTTATAATATATTAATTACATTTTTATAAATAAGAACTCAATTTTTAATAAACACAATTAATTCATCAAAAAGATTTTTTTTTCAAAAATGGGTTTTCTTACTTCTTATGAGTGAATATTAAAGGTAATTTATCAAAAATTTATAAAAAGTGTTGGAAGATTTTAATTTAATTTTTAAATTAATCATTTTCAAATTATCTTAGGATATTATGTAATTCCCCAACCCTAGTTTCCCAGATTCGGTGCATTATTACATATCCTGGGCATAATCATAATAGATCATCTCTCGAAAGACCGATTAGTTTAGTAGATTTGGAAGAACTGGATACATACATAAGTTTTACATTACAACATGAAATAAAAAAAACATCAATATTGTGCCCCCTTTGAACACAATCATATCCCTTAGCCTATCCCTACAGGTCAACCATAATATACTTATTCACATCCTATGAAAAAAGAAAACATAAGAAAATGGAGAGCTCATATGCTCATTAAGTATAAGAATATTGCAGAAACTATCATAAATATGCATAAACATTTAAGACAATGTATAAGACTAAAACACAAGCCTTTTAAACATAAACTTCTGCATAATATTAGAAAGGTAAATAAAATAATTTCATTTACATATTCACATGGATATTCTACTAGTATAATAATCACGTGTAATATCAATAAATAATTTCATAATGATGGAATGAATAATGCCGGATATCATAACCACATAGTTGAGGCCTCGTGCCAAGACTACAAATAATATTTTTTTTAAGGCCTTGTGCCAATACACTAGTTTGTCTCGTGAGACCTACTGATGCATTAAGGGGCTAAAGGGGGACCTACCCATCACTTACTACATCTAATTCATTCCTCATATTAAAAGGTTGAAACATAACAATAACATTTGTATTAAAACTAGAACACAAAATGTTAATAATTCAACCATAAACCATGAATGGTATAAAAATAGAACATCCAAAGTCAAACATATAACAAAACCATCAATAAAATATGGATAATTGTATCATAATAAATCAACCTCAATCAAGAATAAAATACAATGAAGGATATTGACATAGATGAAAATAATCACTAAAACTATTTGATAAAAATATCCCTATTTTCTTGAAAACATTTACAAGTCACACTATTTACCAAAGAATTAATTTAAAATAGATTTTTGAATAAAAGTTCCCCATACCACATTAAAAATTTTGAAAGGAATTTAAATTTTAAAACATTCATGTCCATAATATTAAATCCTTAAAACAATTTTTAAAACATGGAAATTAATGATAAAGATAAATATTTAAAACATTAAAACAATATTTTAGTTAAAAAGTTCCTAACCAAATGAAAGGCGTTTGAAAACAAATAATTGAGTAATAACTTAATAAAAACATTATAATATCATTAGAATAGATGGATTTATGATATAATATGTTAAAGGATATTATATACAGTATATAAAAGTGAACTGGCACATAACAACATAGAAGCCTCAATGGAATGTAAATTCAGACAAAATACCTTACAAAGATAGTTTCCTTAGATTAAAGATAAATCAATGACATAATTATGTGTGAAAAATATAAATACACTCAATATGATTGGATATTTAGTGTAAATATATCATAGGACATTCACACATATTCTTGTAAAAACAAAACCAATGACTTGGATGTTTAACTCAGTGAATGTAAATTGAGTTAAGATTACCCTTTTCAAGTTCATATCAATGAGTTGAGAATTTATCAATTGAGTTATTATGTGTAGAAAAAGTATATCCACATAAAGGGGAGTGGAAATTACTACATAAATAAATAAACAATGATTCAATATATAATCTTGGAGTAAAATAATTAATGAAGTATGTATAAAACCCAATTAGTGGAAATTGAAATTTGAAATTTGAAATTCCCTTACCAATTTGGTAACATATGAAACATACACCCCAAAAAAATGATCATAAAATGAAGATGTAAATACCCATAAATTAATTTATATTACCAAAATAATACAATTATGGTATGTACATACACCACACAAAAAGAAATAGTGGAAAATATAGTATGAATATCACGAGAATAAAAAAGTGAGATGAAAACCCCTTACCTTGTACTTTTCCTAACTTGAGGGTACGTTAAAATATTTTATAATAGATAAATAATTGTTATTAAATTATAAATAAAACCACATATATAAATATGATATCATATATGATCTTCTAATAGTACTTTGTTAATAATATTGTAGTAGTATCATTGTTTCAGGTGTTAACTGGTTCATTTTCCTTTATATGTTTTGTTTTGTAAGTCATGTTTGTTATGGATAGGATGTATTTGATTCATATATAGAATGATTTTATCTTCTTAAAAATTATTTTTAATCATAAAATGAAAATTATTCTTGAAGGGTTATGATGGGGAATGAATCTCATCATGTTTGTTGAGATGGTAATCCGTACATACGCACGAGCAATAATATCATTCTATTGATGGTGAAATTGTTTGTAATTGGATGGTATATCATATAAAATGAATAATTAACATGTTATACTTATTAGTTACATAAATTATACTCATTATTATACCCATCCAAATAATGAAGTGTTTAATAACAAACTACACCACGATGGGGAGGCGACAATCTGTATGTACGCACGTATGGTGACTTTGTCATTCATAGGATTGATAGAATAATGAATATGGTTGTAAAATATTTATAATAAAACCACAGTATGGATAAGTTACTGGAGTTATTATTTTGGTATGGAAACAAAAAATAAAGATAAAGTGGAAGAATAAAAGAACTTTGAAAGAGGTGATAAAATTATTACCTCTTCTTCGGGTGTTTCCTTTTGATTTGATCAAAATAGATCCTTAGGTTTTATTTAGGATCAAAATAATGCCTCTAGGTTTAATTTATGGTATTTTTTAGGATATTTGAGTAGGTTTTGGCCAATCTAAATGGATTTGGAGGTGTGAAATTAAGAGAAGGGGAAGTGCCCTTCTATAAGAGAGGTGATGGTCACTTTAGAAAAAGTTTAAAATATTATATTATTTTAAAATAAATTTCGGTTTATAATGGCTCCAAATGGATTTATTTAGAGGATAAGGTAGGGATGGGTCTAAATATTCTCATACAATAGGTTTTAGATATTTTTAGGTCACCATATTAACGTTATCTTTTAGATTTAATTCTTAGTTAAATAGTTCAACTTTTACCATGTGTTCTTGTATTTTTGTATTATATTGTTAATAAACATACTATAAAATTACAAGGGAAACTCAAATGGTTAATTAATGAAATATCTATAATTATAAAAGTCTTTTGTATGAACCTTATATTTTCAGGAATATTATATCATTTAAAAATATAGTATTTGTTTAAAAAACTCATTTATGTCAATTTTGAAACTATTTTGTATTTGGTTTTTGTGAAAGTCATATAAAAATGATTACTTTGAAAAAAATATATTAAATCCATACTAACAAGTCATATTAACCTATACAATTAGTTTAATGCATCAAAGGTCTCATTTTAAATTTATGTTGATATTTATAATATCAATTATCTTAAACTTTCATTAATATGATAATTCCTGCATCATCATTGTGTCATAATATAAATTTAATTATTTAATGTCTAAAAATTATAAATAAAATACCATGATGTATAAAATCTTTTTATATTTCAAATTAATATTTATAGTCAAATTTATCTTATGTATAACCCTATATTAAAAATGGATTATTTATTAAACTTTGAATTTTACACTTTGAACTCTTCTTTAAATAAAATAATAATAAATGTCCTAATATAATCCAAGCGAATAAAAGAGGATAATAATTTATTCTTGAGGTTGATTTTGGTCAAACAAAATATCCAATACAATTAGGACTAGTGTTAGGGTAATTATAATATCATTTTTACATTTAATTAACCTATTTAATTTTAACCGTGATAAATAAAAATCAAAAGTTATTATTGAAAAAAAATTATTTTCATCGTATTGAACCACATTTTACTTACTGATTTCAACCATGTCTCTCATATTTTTTTAATTCAATTCACAGAAGCAGTAAAATTACGTTTTATGCAAATTTACAAATGTGCCTAGAAGGTGGGTAATAGACTTTAAAAAGTTCAATAAAATTTTATACATCTAATATTATCATAAAATGAATCTAATGAATTAAATTGAACTAATATAGGTATTATTTATCTATTTTTAATTGAAAATAAATTTACATAAAAATAATAATTATTTAAATAAAAGTTGGTTTTAAACAATAACACAATGCTTTTCACTATTTATCAAAAATTCAATGTTTTTAGAAAAATACCAAAAAATAACCCTAAGATAATTTTGATATTTAGAATTTAAAAATTATTTCTATTTTAAAAAATTCAATACATGTAAGTTTAATTAATTAATTTAAAATTAATTCCCGTTGTGAAAATCAGAAAGCAGGTTTTTAATATGTAAAAACTATCAAAATATTAACATGTGTTTATATCCAATTTAAATGTGAAATTACTTCCAATGACCAAAATTATATAAAATAATAAAAATATAATCTATATATACTCTAAAACCAATTAAGAGGATAATATAACAATAAAAATAAACTGGTTGAAAAGGCATTTTTGTATTAAAACACAGTATTTCTTTCACTATTCATTAAAAATGAAACTTCTCATAAAATTACCAAACTTTAACCCTAATCTAATATTGGTATTATGAATTCAGAAATTAATTCAATTTCACCAAATTGAATTTATAGTAGAGTGTAGAATTAATTTTATTATTTTTCACAAAAGGACATAATAAGTAGTTCCTTTATAAAAATAGTACTTATAGTTTAATAAAACTTATACATTTCCTTATAAATATGGTTTATTTATGTGATATAATTATAAATGACATTTAAAATTTATTTTTTACTATTGGTATTACTATATTTAATTGTTATATTATAAATTTATCATTTGAATAATTATAATGTTATTTTGTAGAAACTTAATCTTCCATAAAATGTATGCCAAGATAGTTTTGTGTGAAATATAATATTTTTAATTGCTTTAATGATATAAATTACTATGAAATATTGGGTTGTTACATTCTCCCCTCCTTAAAATAAGTTGTTCCTCAAAATTTAAACTCAGAAACAAAAACTAGGGGTTTTACATTTCAAAACTTCTTTGTTGAAATCCCACATCAGAAAAAGAATCAATAAAATTATCACTTTAATAGATATAAAGAGAAGTATAAAGGTCACCCAAGATAACCCATACTAGAGTTCCATTTAGGAAATAATTGATATAGAATAGAAAAAAAATCATTAAGTTCTGTTAGAGAGTGATAGAAAACATGATCAGGAGAAAATTAACTACCAGAAAACCATAAACTTGTGATCGGTTAAACAGTCTTTGATTACCCATTAGGAAGAGTAAACAAACAAATTTTTTGTTTTAAGTTCCATTTAATAATTTTTTGGAATTTATTTATGAGATTGAATAAGAACATAAGCTGATATTCTTACTTTTCAAGTATACTTTCATCGTTTAATAAATTTCTCCCACAAACTCATCTTTTCTCCAAACGATGAGTATTCAAGATGAATTGGTCACACCTGTAGTGCTAGAATAAGCTTATAGAGAATCACATAATCCACAAAAGATAAACTATATATTTACCTTGTCTTTAGACATTAACCAAAATAAAAATGGTTAGTATAAGATCAGATGATCTCCAAAATGTATAATCCTTTATAGAAATAAATACTAATCTTAATCTGCAAAATTAAACAAACAATACCCAGAGTTCAACAAATACAATTCAAAAAACCGATTGTCCATAAAATTATTCAAAATAATCCAATCCAAGTGTGGAACCCAATATTATGAAATATTTGATCACGTAGTCTCCACGATAATTCTTAACATTTACTTCCAAATAACATGGACATCTCTTAAAGTCTCATACTTAAAATTAATTAACCTAATCATAGATTATCTATGATTGTTTAATAATTTCAATAAATAATGCAAATCTCTATAAATACACAATAAAAACATACATTATTCTAAAATAAAAATCCACCATTACTCCTCAAATGAAATAACATAGTATTCAATTTTCCTCAGGCATATAGTGTTCCCAACAGATCGAACATATTCCAAAATAACATTTATCACTTAATCACCAAATCATTTTACTATAAAAAGGATAAATTATACGTTTCAAAAATCAATATATTCTTGACCCATAAAACCATTTAACTAAAAATAATTAGTTATACTAACCAGGGACTTTACATGGTCCAGTGGTAGGTGATAAATCCTAGTCACAATTTGGTTGTGGGTTCGATTAACACTTATTTATTCGACGTGACACGTTGTCACATGGTATGTATGTTGTTATTTTTGAAAAACTATATAGTTTTATAAAATTTTAAAACATGAGATAAATTCCTCAAAAATAACCATAACATATTTTAACCTCAAATGTTATCTCATACCTTGCATTTTCTTCCCAAAAAGTAATAACTTGTAATTGACTCAAATTCAAGTATCATATATACCCAAATGGTTCTTTATAACTATATCCAAAAAAAGTATATTTAAATAGAATTTTTACAAAACAAACTACAGGGTTACACATACAAGAGAAAAGTCTTCAAAAGTAATCCCATCAACCAAGAGAATTAATATTTTTAATCATTTTTCCATCCATTTATATCCACATAGGTTCTTCCTTGACTTAGAGGTTATACTGAAAAATAAGACATTGACTCAGGTAATTAAAAGGTCCCCTAAATTTATTAAAAATGAATATAAATAGATTATTAGGGTCATTTTTATTTTCTTCTATAGTACTCTTAATTTTTCCTAAAAAATTGTTTACTTTATATCCTTCTTTCCCACACATAAATCGTTTCTTCGTTCCATTAATACACTTTATTGGGTGTCTCCTTCCCAATATCCTACATGATTGAAAATGATCTTTCATTCCTCCATGTTCTTCACAACAAATCTCTTATCATTCTCCTCTTTTCTATTATTTGATGAGTTGGGGAGTTGATTAATGTATATGTTGTTAATCATATATTTGGAAAATTGATTCGGTATGAACATGATATATTTTACTCCTATCAATATTCCATTTAAATTCTCATTCCCACCACTGTGACCACGTTGCACATCATGTTCAATGTTACAACGACTTCCATGGAATCTAGCCATTGAATAAAACAAAAAAGCAGACTGTGAGTAACAATAGTATTAAAATCATTTTAGAAAAATCATGACACAATATTTTCAGTCTAAAACACCTTAGGATTAACCAAAGTTATTTATTCTCATATTATATTAATATCCTTCAAATCAGTTTTTAAAGAAAATGTGAATTACCCTAAGCATATCCCCTGGGAGTGTCAATATCAAGAGTGCAGCAAGGCCTGTTGTCATGTACTAGGATACCCTGGGTCTAGCCCTAAACACCTTATGAAAGTTTTGAATCCTATGTTCAACTATGACAGAGACACCTCTACCTATTTGTTTCCAGATAGGGATGTATTTTCTTGGAAAACAAATATAATATTTACACTACAAATTTATTTGGATGTTTTCTATAGTAATCCTCAAATTCTTTCTTAAGGTAATGTTTTATAATCAGACTTTTTCTAAATCTAGTTTTTAAGGTTTGTACTAAACTTCCTCTGATACCAACTATAACGCCCCGATCCTAGTTTCCCAGAGTCGGTGAATTATTACATAACATTTTCATGATCACAAGAGATCATGTCTCGAAAGACCAATTAGTTTAGCAGCCTTGGAAGTACTAGATACATTCATAATTTTTAAATTACAACCTGAAATAAAAAAGCATCAACATTGTGTCCCCTTTGAACACACTCATATACCTTAGCCTATCCTTACAGGTCAATCATAATATACTTATTCATATCCTAGGAAAAAGAAAACATAAGAAAGGGGTGAGCTCAGATGCTCAGTAAGGATACAAATATAGCAGAAACTATCATAAATAAGCATAAACATTTAAGGAAATGTATAAGAATAAAACAGAAGACTTTTAAATATAAACTTCAGCATAATATGGAAAAGATAAATAAAATAATTCCATTTAATTATTCACATGGATATTCTACTAGTAGAATAATCACGTGTAATATCAATATCTAATTTCATAATGATGTAATGCATAATGTCGGACATCATAACCACATATCAAGGCCTTGTTCTAAGACTACAAATATTAATATTGTAAAGGCCTTATGCCAATACACTATTTTGTCTCATGAGACCTACCGATGCATCAAGGGGCTATAGCGGGCCCTGCCTGTCACTTACTATGTCTAATACATTCTTAATATGAAAAGGTTAAAACATATCATAATAATTCGTATTAAAAATAGCATACTAAATGTTAATACTTTAACCATAAACCATGAATGGTATAAAAATAGCACATCCACAGTAAAACATATCACAAAACCTTCAATACAATATGTATGATTATATCACAATAAATCAACCTCAATCAAGAATAAAATACAATGAAGGATATGGATATAAATTAAAATAATCAGTAAAGATATTTGAGAGAAGTAATCTTTTTTTTTCTCAAAAACATTAAAAAGTCACAATATTTATCAAAGAAGTCATTTAAAATAGATTTTTGAATCAAAGTGTCACATACCACCTTGAAAATTTTTAAAGTAATTTTAAATTTAAAACATTCATGTCCATAAAAATAAATCCTTAAAACCAATTTTAAATCATGGACATTAAGGATAAAGCTAAATCTTTAAAATATTTTAAACGACATTTTAGTTAAAGAGTTCTTAACCAAATGAACGATGCTTGAATACAAATAATTGAGAAATAAAATTAATCAAAAATTTATAATATCATGTGAATAAAGGTATTCATGATATAATATGTCAAAGGATAGTATATACACCATATAAAAGGGAATTGACACATAAAAATAAAGAAGTCTCAATGGAATGTAAATTCAGAAAAAATACCATATAAAGACCATATCCTTTGATTAAGGATAAATGAATGACATAATTAAGTGTGAAAAATAAAAATAAACTTAGTATGATTGGATATTCATTGAAAATCAATTAGAGTACATTCACAAATATTCTTGTAAAAACAAAACTAATGACTTGGATGTTTAACTCAATGAATGGAAATTGAGCTAAGATTACCCTTATCAAGTTCATATGAATAATTTTAGAATTTATCAATGGAGTGATTATTTGTATAAAAAGTATATCCACACAAAGGGGAGTGGAAAGTACTACATAAATAAATAAAAAGTGATTCTACACATAATCTTGGAGTAAAATAATCAATATAGTATGCATAAAACCCAATGAGTAGAAATTGAAATTAGAAATTAACTTACCAATTTGGTACATACATCCCATAAAAAACAGATAATAAAATGAAGAATTAAATACCCATAAATTAAATTATATTACACAAAGAATACAATCGTGGGAAGTACATACACCTCACAAAAGGAAAAAGTGGAGAATATAGCATGAATCTTACAAGAATAAAAAGTGAGATGAAAACCCCTTACCTTGTACTTTTCCCTAGACGAGGGTATGTTAACATCATTTAAAATAGTTAAATAATTTTTTTTAAATTATTAAAGAACCACATACATAAATATTATATCATATATGATCTTATATATTACACTATTAATAATATTTCAGTAGTATCCTTGTTTCGGGTGTTAACAGATTCGTTTTCCTATATATGTTTTGTTATATAAATCATGTTTTTTATGGATAGGATGTATTTCATTCAAATCTATAATGATATTAAGTTCTTCAACATTATTTTTAAATATAAATTGAAAATTATTCTGGAATGGTTATGATGGGGAATGAATCTCATCACGTTCGTGGAGACGGTAATCCGTACGTATGCACGAGCGACAATATCATTCTATTGATGGTGAAATAATATGTAATTGGATGGTATATAATATATAAATAATAATTAACATGTTATATTTATTATTTACATCAATTATACTCATTATTATACCCATCCAAATAATAAAGTGTTGAATAACAAACTACACGATTACGTGGAGATGGTAAGCTGTACATACGCATGTATGGTGACTTTGTCATTCATAGGATGTATAGAATAATGAATATGGTTATACCATATTTATAAAAACATCACATTATATAGATGGTATTGGCGTTATTATTTTGGTATGGAAACAACAATGAAAGAGGAAGTGGAAGAAGAAAAGAACTTTAAAAGAGGTGATAAAATTATTACCTCTTCTTCAGGTGCATCCTTTTGATTTGATCAAAAGGGATCATTAGGTTGGATTTATGATCAAATTAAGTCCAATTGTTTTAATTGAGGATATTTGGGGGGGATATTTGAGTAGGTTTTGCCCCAGAAAAATAGATTTTGTCATGTGAAATTAAGAGAAGGGGAAGTTCCCTTTTATAAGAGAGGTGAGGGCCACTTTAGGAAAATCTTGAAATATTATTTTATTATAAAATAATTGTGGGTCCATTATGGATAAAAATTGATTTATTTCGTGCATAAGGTAGTTATGGGTAGAAATATTATCAACCAGTAAGTTTTAGACAAGTTTGGGTCACCATATCAACCTTATCTTTTAGATTTAATTCTTATTTAAATAGTTTAATTTTTACCATGTCTTCTTGTATTTTTATATTACATGGTTATTAAACATACTATTAAATTCCAAGAGAACCTAATATGGTTCATTAATGACATATATATAATTATAAAAGTCTTTCGGTCAAACCTTATATTTTTAGGAATATTATATCCTTTGATAATATATTATTTGTTTTAAAAACTCATTTATGTCAATTTTGACACTATTTATTATTTGGTTTTTGTAGAAGTCAAAAAAAATTGATTACATAAAAAATTATATATTAAATCAACCCTAAAATGACATATTAACCTATATAATTATCATAAGGCATCAAAAGTATCAATTTTCATTTATATTGATATTTATAAAATTAATTATTTTAATCTTTCATTGATTAGGTAATTACTACATCATCATTGTGTCATAAATAAATTTAATTATTTAATGAGTAAAAATTATAAATAAAATTCCATCATGTAGGAAATATTTTTATATTTCTAATTAATATTTATATTCAAATTTATCTTTTTTATAACCCTATACTAAAATTGGTTTAGTCATTAAACTTTGAATTTTACACTTTTAACTCGTCTTTGAATAAAAAATAATAAATATCCAAATCAAATAAAAGTGGATAAAAGAGGATAATAATTTATTACTAAGGTATATTTTCTGCTATAAACACTTACCCAATAGAATTAGGACATGTGTTAGGGTAATTATATTATCATTTTTACCTTTAATTACCCTATTTACATTCTACTATGGTAAATAAAATTCAAAGTTACTAGTCACAAAAAATTATTTTCATCATAGTAAACCACATTTTAATTAATGATGTCAACCATGTCTCTCAGAGTTTTGAAATTCAATTCACAGAAGCAATAAAATTATGTTTTATGCAAATTTGCAAATGTGCCTAGAAGGTGGGTAAAAGACGTTAAAAAGTTCAATAAACTTTTATACATATAATCTTATTATAAAATGACTCCAATGAATTAAATTGAATTGATATAGGTATTATGTATATATTTTGACTTTAAAATAAATTTAAATAAAAATAATAATTATTTAAATAAATTTCGGTTTTAAACAATAACATAATGTTTTTAACTATTCATCAAAAATGAAAATATTCAGAAAAATACCCAAAATTCACTCTAAGATAATTTTGATATTTTGAATTTAAAAATGAAGTCTATTTTAAAAAATTCAAGAAATTTATGTTGAATTAATTAATTTAAAATTAATTCCCGTTGTGAAAACTAGAATGCAAGTTTTTAAGAAGTAAAAAATATCAAGAGGTTGACATGTGTTTGTATCCAATTTAAATGTGAAATTACATACAATGACCAAAATTATATAAAATCATAAAAATAAAATCTATATATACTCTAAAAAAATTAGTAGGATAATATAAAAATATAAATAAATTAAGTGAAAAGGTAGTTTTGAATTAAAACACACTATTTTTTACTATTCTTTAAATAATAAAGCTTCTCATAAAATTTAAAAAAACTCACCCTATTATAATATTGGTATTATGAATTCAAAAATTAAGTCAATTTCACTAAATTGAATTTATAATAGAGTCTAAAATTAATTTTATTATGGTTCAAAAAAGGAAATAAGAAGTTGTTCCTTTATCAAAACAGTACTTATATTTTAATGAAACAAATACATTTCCTTATAAATATTGTTTATTTATGTGATATAATTATAAATGAGATTTAAATTTTATTTTTTACTATTCATATTAATGTATTTAATTGTTATGTTATAAATATATCATTTGAATAATTAACGTGTTGTTCCACAGAAACTCAATCTTCTATATAATGTAAGCCAAGTCATTGTTGTATACAGTATAAGCTGTTGAATTACATTAATGATATAACTTACTCTGAAATCTTGGGATGTTATATTATACCCTCATTAAAGTAATTTCTTCCTAAAAATTTAAACTCAGAAACAAAAATTTTTGGTTTGAAATTTCAAAACAACTTTGTTGAAATCCCACATCGGAAAAAGAGTCAATAAAATTATCAGTTTAAAATAAAGAAAGAGAAGTAAAAAAGGTAACTTGCGATAACCCATACTAGGGTTCCATGTAGAAAAAAATGGATATGGAAGAGAAAAAACCCTCATGTTTTGATGTATAGTGATAGAAAACATGATCAGGAGAAAGTTAACTACTAGAAAACCATAAACTTGTGATGGGTTAAATGGACTTTGATTTCCCAGAAGGAAGAGTAAACAAACTTTTTTTTTTGTTTTAAGTACCTTTTAATAATGTTTTGGAATTTATTTATGAGATTTACTAAGAACATAAGAAGATGTACTTATTTTTCAGGTAGTGTTTCATCCTTTAATAAATTTCTACCACAAACTCATCTTTTCTTCAAATGATGAGTATTCAAGATGACTTGGTCACACCTGAAGCGCTACAATCAAATTCTTGGGAATATCATAATCTAAAAAAGATGAACTATATATTTCACTTGCCTTTATACATTAACCAAAACCAAAATGGTTAGTACAGGACCAGATGATCCAAAAAAAGATAATCCTTTATAGAAAGAAATACCACTCTTAATCTCTAAAATTAAACAAATAATAACCAAAGTTCATCAAAGACAATTAAAAAAACAATTGTCCTTAAAATTATTCAAAATAATCAAAACTAAGTTTGAAACTCAAAATTCATAAGGATTTGATCACATAGTCGTCCACAATAAATCTTAACATTTACTTCCAAATAACACCGACTACTCTTAAAGTCACATATTTAAAAGTTATTAACTTAATCACATATTCTCTATGATAGGTTAATAATTTCCATAAATAACCCAAATCACTATAAATACACAATAAAAACATATATTCTTCCTAAATAAAAATCCACCATTACTACTCAATTGAAATTCCATGGTACTCTATTTTCCTTAGGCATATAGTGTTCCCAAAAGAGGGAACATCTTCCAAAATAACATTTATTGCTTAATCACCAAATAATTTTAATATACTAAGGTTAAATCATAAATTCCCAAAATCAACATATTCTTGATCCATAAAATCATTTATCTAAAAATAATTAGTCGTATTAACCAGGGACTTCACGTAGTCTTATGGTTAGAAATAAATCCAAGTCACACTTTGGTTATGGGTTCGATTCCCGCAGCTTTGTCTGACATGATGGGTCGTTACATGGTATTCATGTAGTCCTTTTTCAAAAACTATATACTTTTATAACATTCCAAAAAATGAGATAAATTCTTTAAAAATAACAATGACATATTTTAAACACAAATATTATCTCATACCTTTCATTTTCTTCCCAAAAAGTAATAACCTGTAATTAACTCAAATTTAGGGATCATATAAACACAAATGGTTATTTATAAATATATCCACAAAAGAAAAGACAATTCTTCCTAAAATATCATTTTCACATAACAAAATATAGGGTTACACATACAATAGAAATGTCTTCCAATGTAATCCCATCTAAAAAGAGGGTTAACAATTTTAAGCATTTCACCATACATTTATTTCCAAATTGTATCTTACTTTACTTAGAGGTTATCCTATAGAATATTAAATTGACTTAGGAAATTCCCAGGTCCCATACCTTTACAAAAAATGACTTTAAATTTATTCATAATATTATTTTTATTTTATTCCATACTACTCTTTATTTTTCCTTGACAATTATTTACTTTATATCCTTATTTCCCAAACATAAATCATTTCTTTGTTCCATTGAGACACTTTCCTAGGTTTATCCTTCCATATTTCATACATGATGGGAAATGAGCTTTCTTTTCTCCATGGTCACCACTACTGGAGTTCTTATAATTTTCCTTGTTTCTCTTCTTTGTTGAGTTCAGGAGTTGGTTAATGTATATGTTATTGATCATATTTTTGTAAAATTGATTCAGCATGAACACAGTATCTTTTATGCCTATCAAAATTCCATTTCGTTGCTCATTTCCACCACTGTGACCACCTTATACATCATGTTCAATGTTACTATGACTTCCATGGAATCCATCAATTGACGAAAACCACAAAGCAGAGTGTGAGTAACAATAGCCATAAAATCATTTAGATAATATAATGACACCTTACTTCCAATCTAAATAACCTTAGTATTAACCATGTTTATTTATTCTCATCTTATATTATAATCCTTCAAATCAGTTTGTAAAGAAAATGTGAATTATCCTAAGCATATCCCCCAGGAGTGTCAATACCATGAGTGAAGCAAGGCCCGTTGTCGTGTACCAGGATACACCGGTCAAGCCAGGAACTCCTTTTCAATTTTTTTTCTCCTAGGTACATCTATTCCAGATCAACCTCTACCTATTTGTATTTAGATAGGGATTCATTTTCTTAGAAGACCCACATAATATTTACACTATGAAATTTTTTGGATGTTTTTTCTATACTAATCCTCAAATTCAATCTTAGGGTAATGTTATGTAATCAATGTTTTTATAAATCTAGTTTCCAATGTTTTTACTAAACTTCATCTGATACCAACTATAACGCCATGAACCTAGTTTCCTAGATTAGTGCATTACTATATAACATTAGCATGATCACAAGAGATCATGTCTCGAAAGAATGATTAGTTTAGTAGCCTTTGAAGTACTAGATACATACAGAAATTTAAAATTATAACATGAAATAAAAAAACATCATCATTGTGTCCCCTTTGAACACACTCAAATCCCTTAGCCTATCTCAGCTAGTCAATCTTAATATACTTATTCACATCCTGGGAAAAATAAAACATAAGAAAGGGGTGATCTCAGATGCTCAGTAAGGATAAAAATATAGAATAAACTATCACAAATAAGAATAAATATTTAAGGCAATGTATAGGATTAAAACACAAGCCTTTTAAACTTAGACTTCAGCAAAATATGGCAATGATAAATAAAATAATTCCATTTAATTATTCGCATGGATATTATACTAGTATAATAATCAGAAGTAATATCAATATCTAATTTCATAATGATGGAATGCATAATGCCTAACATCATAACCATATAGTCAAGGCCTCGTGCTAAGACTACAAATAATAATTTTTTCACGCCCTTGTACCAACACAGTAGATTGAATCATGAGACCTACCAATGCATCGAGGGGCTATAATAAGCCTTGCCCATCACTTAATATGTCTAATGAATTCCTTATATAAAATGGTTGAAACATAATATAAACATTCTTATTAATACTACCATACCAAATGTTAATACTTTTAACCATAAACCATGAATGGTATAAAAATAGCACATCCACTGTCAAACATATCAAAAAACCTTCAATAAAACATGGATGATTGTATCAAAATTAATCAACCACAATCAAGAATAAAATAAAATTTAGGATATTGATAGAGATTAAAATAATTAGTAAACCTATTTGAGAGAAATATCGTTTTTTCATGAAAACATTTAAAAATCACACTATTTATCAAAGAAGTCGTTTAAAATAGATTTTTTTAATCAAAGTGTCCCACACCACTTTGAAACTTTTTAAAGGAATTTTAACTTTGAAACATTAATGTCCCTAAAAATAAATCCTTATTACCATTTTTAAAACATTTACATTAATGATAAAGATAAATATCTAAAACATTTTAAATGAAATTTTAGTTAAAGAGTTCCTAACCAAAAAACAGACGCTTGAAAAATAATAATTGAGTAATAACATTAATTAAAACTCTATAATATCATTATAATAAAGGGATTCATGATATAATATGTCAAAAGATAGTATATACACCATATAAATGTTAATTGGTGCATAACAACAAATAAGTCTCAATGGAATAAATTGAGACAAAATACCTTATAAAGACTGTATCCTTATATTAAGGATAAATCAATGAAATAATTTTGTGTGAAAAATATAAATACACTAAATATGATTGGATATTAATTTTAAATAAATATTAGTAAATTCACACATTTTCTTGTAAAAACAACCATTGACTTGGATGTTTAACTCAATGAATGGAAAATGAGTTAAGATTTCCTTTATCAAGTTCATATTAATGACTTAAGAATTTATAAATGGAGTGATTATGTGTAAAAAAAGTATATCCACACAAAGTTGAGTGTAAATTACTAAATGAATAAATAAATAGTTATTCTAAACATAATCCTAGAGTAAAATAATCACTAAAGTATGCAGAAAACCCAATGAGTGGAAATTGAAATTAGAAATTCCATAGTCGATTTGGTAACTTTGGAAACAAACACTCCATGAAAAAAGGATCATAAAATAAGGATTTGAATACCCATAAATTAAAGTATATTAAAATATTATATTTATTATTTACATCAATTATACTCATTATTATTCCCATACAAATAATGAAGTGTTAAATAAAAAACTACACCACGACATGGAGACGGTAAGCCGTACATACACACGCATGGTGAATTTTTAATTCATAGGATGGCTAGAATAATGAATATGGTTGTAACCTACTTATAATAAAATAAAAGTATTTATAAGGTACTGGATTTATTATTTTGGTATAAAAAAAAATACAGAGGAAGTGGAAGAATAAAGAACTTTGAAAGAGGTGAGGAAATTATTACCTCTTCTTTGGGTGATTCCTTTTGATTTTTTAAAAAGGGATTCTTAGGATGGATTTATGATCAACATAAGGCCTATAGGTTTAAGTGAGTGTAGTTGGTAGGATATTTTAGCATGTTTTGGATGAGATAAATGGCATTGGAGGTGTGAAATTATGAGAAGGGGATATCCCCTTTTATAAGAGAGATGTGGTTCACTTTAAGAAAATCTTGAAATATTATTTTATTATAAAATAATTTTCGGTTTATAATGGATCAAAATTAATTTATTTAGAAGATAAGGTAGGTATGGGTAAAAATATTCTCATCAAATAGGTTTTAGAAAAGTTTAGGTCACCATATTAACCTTATTTTTAGATTTAATTCTTAGTTAAATAGTTTAACTTTTACCATGTCTTCTTGTATTTTTATATTACATGGTTAATAAACTTACTATAAAATAAAAAAAGAACCTAAATTGGTTCATTAATGAAATATATATAACTATATATGTACTTTGAATGAACATTATATTCTTAAGAATATTATATCATTTAATAATATAGAATTTGTTTTAAAACTCATTTATGTCAATTTTGACACTATTTAGTATTTGGTTTTTGTGAAAGTCAACAAAACTTGATTAATTTGAAAAAAATATATTAAATCAACCCTAAAATTTCATATTAACCTATATAAGTAGTGGAATTCATCCAAAGTCTCAATTTACATTCATTTTGATATTTATAATATCAATTATTTTAGTTTTTATTTAATAAGGTAATTATTGGATCATCATTGTGTCATAAATAAATTTAATTATTTAATTTCTAAAAATTACAAATAAAATAATATGATATAGGAAACATTTTTATCTTTCTAATAAATTTTTATAGTCAAATTTATCTTATCTATTACCCAATATTAAAAATGGTTTAGTTATTAAACATTGAATTTTACACTTTTAACTCTTCTTTAAATAAAATAATAATAATTATCCTAATCTAATCCAAGTGGATAAGAAAGGATCATAATTTATTCCTAAAGTTTATTTTGTTATAAAAAAACTTCTAAAATATAATTAGTACATGTGTTAGGGTAATTATAATATCATTTTGACCTTTAATTACCCTATTTACTTTTAACCGTGGTAAATAAAATTCAAATGATACTATTCACAAAAAATTATTTTCATCCTATTGAACCACATTTTAATTACTGATGGAAACTGTGTCACTTTATTTTTGAAATTCAATTTACAGAATAGGTAAAATTATGTTTTATGCAAATTTGCAAATGTGCCTAGAAGGTGGGTAAAAGACGTTGAAAAGTTCAATAAAATTTTATACATCTAATATTATTATAAAATTACTCCAATGTATTACATTAGAGTAAGATAGGTATTATGTATCTATTTTTACTTTAAAATAAATTTAAATAAAAATAATAATTATTTAAATAAATATCGGGTTTAAACAATAACGCACTATTTTTCACTAATCATCAAAAAATGAATGTATTTAGAAAAATACCAAAAATTCACCCTAATATAATTTGGATATTTAAAATTTAAAAATGATTTATATTTTACCTAATTCAAGACCTTTAATTTTTATTAATTAATTTAAAATTAATTCCCATTGTGAAAATGAGAATACTAGTTTTTAAGAAGTAAAAACTATCAAAAGATTGACATGTGTTTATATCCAATTTAATTGTGAAATTACTTCTAATGAAAAAAATTATATAAAATGATAAAAATATAATCTATATATACTCTAAAACCAATTAAGAGGATAATATAACAATATAAATAAATTTGGTGAAAAGATAACATTGAATTAAAACACAATTTTTTTTCTATTCATTAAAAAAAGAAACTTCTCATAAAATTACCAAAATTACACCATAATCTAATATTGCTATTATAAATTCAAAAATTAAATCAATTTTACCAAATTGAATTTATAATAGCGTGTAAAATTATTTTTATTATTGTTCACAAAAGGACATAAGAAGTAGTTTCGGTATCAAAATAGTACTTATATTTTAATGAAAATTATACATTTACTTATAAATATAGTTTATTTATGTGATAGAATTATAAATGAAATTTAAAATTTATATTTTACTATTAGTATTACTATATTTAATTGTTATGTTATACATATATAATTTGAATAATTAAAGTGTTGTTTCGAAGAAACTCAATCTTCCATATAATGTAAGCCAAGTCCCTGTAGCGTGCAGTATAAGATATTGAATTAATTTAATGATATAAATTACTATAAAATCTTGGTGTGTTACATAATATTTGATAATTTTCAAAAAATATTTATTTTTCAATGATTAGTGAAAAATACATATTTTTATTGAAAATTGTTTTTTATTTTTAAGTATTTATAAAAAAAATTCTATTTTGGAGTTGTTATAAAATTTTATATGATAATTTTAATTTAAAATTATCCAATTATGGTTTTTGAAATAAATTTTATAACAGAATTTAGTACGCAAACATTTTGTGTTCAAAAACGACCTTTTTATGAAAAACCATTTTCTTCACGTTTTTTCAGTTTAATTTTAATTTAAATTATACCACTTATATGTTTTGAATTTTGAGAAAAGGATCACATATTTGTAATCTCGAGTTCCTTATATGTTAAATAGGCCCGTTTTATTTTCGGTCAATATGAATAGTAACCATAGTAATTTTTATTACCATAGTAAAGGGTAAATTAAGTAATTAATGGTTAGAAATAACATGGCAAGGACTAGAAAATAACCTAAACAATTGAATTAATTTTATTTTATGATTCCATTTCATCCATTATTATCCAAGATTAATTTATATGGTTTTTGTCCATTTTTATGTGATTATAACTTTTTTGATATTTTATTTAATGAAAGGTCAACCACGTTACATTCTTATTTTTAATAACTATAATATTTTTCACATGGGGATAAACATAGGATATGTTATGTTATAAATATTAACTTAAAATAGAAATGATTTATATTCACCATGGTAATTTATTTCTAATTTTTAATTAAGTAATAATTATCTTAAATGTTTACAGAATAGTAACACAATAATTATTCAATTAAAGGAAAAATGAATTAAATTACATTAAAAAATTTAAAATAATATAATATTAAATAATTAATGTAATAAAAGTTTTTTTAGAAATATATAAAATTTTAGGGATATGTTAATTGGTTATATTATAATTTTTAGTTTTATTTTTTGTTATAAGAAACCAATGTAAATGAGTTGTTCTAAAATTAAAATTATTGATATTTTATGAAAATAATAATTTATTAAATGATATAAAATTCCTAAAACTATTAGATATAATAAAATTTATGTTATATAGTTAATTTAGAAACAAATGTTACATTTATAGGGTTTTTTCATTTTATATAACATCATTAACACTTAATGTGTAGAAAATTTTAATACTGCGGTAATTATCAAATAGATTAACGAAGGATAAAAACACAAAGATAAGGGAAAAATGTTATTAAAATATGTATAATTTTTATTAAAAGAGATTATTTTTATAAATAATAATTCTATATTTTCTATAAATCATTTTATAATAATATAAAATTGAAAATTAATTTATATTAATTTAATATTTTGATAATTTTTATGATTTCCTCTCCCCTCTTTTATAAAAGGGAATCTAGTCATCCCTTTAAATCACAATTAATAACTCATTTTTAGAAAATATATACCCAAATACCTTTATAGAAACAATACCCTAATTATATATGTATTTTAAGGTATAATACTATCCTTATAGGGCTTATGGTGTTAATTAAATGAGACTTTCCAAAGTAGAGGTATATTTTTTAACCACAAGTTTTAGTTTTATTTACTCTTACACATATTCAAATATTATATAAAATGAATGTATAATAACACATATAAATTATAATTAATAAGTGATTTTATGTATATTTTACAACCTATATCACTCTCCTCATCCATCAAATGTGAAACGAAACCATCGTTCATGTGTATGAAATACTACTGCCTCACAAACCGATGAAATTCATTTTCCATCACTATCTCTCACAGATGGTTATAATAATCAAATTAATATATATATATATATGGTATATTCATTATATATTTCTGATTTTAACAATATAATATATCATTTAACTTATTAACATTCCTTTCACAAAAAAATGATTACATCGTCCATGCATACGTGTGGACTACCACCTCCACGAAACGACATGATTTGTTTTTCATCACAACATCACATGGATGATATTTATAAGTATAATTAAACAAATAATATTATATTTATGATATTATTGTGATTATATAAAGATCAGATGATACTTATCTTTTTTGTATAATGATAATTGAAAAATAGAACCATTAGTCATGTGTGCATATGACCTACCATCTCCATGATTATAATGCAGTTCATTTTTCATAACCATAATTAATGGTTTAATTTAAATGTATAATTGATGTATAAGTGTAATAATTATTTCATGATTATTGATTTTTAAATTAGTAAATAAATAAATCTTTGACTATAGTCAACTTATGAAAGTCATTTTGGACTTATGAACCAAATATCATCAAAAATTATGATATGAATTTAATTAATTATGTAATTAAATATTTATTTTTAAGAAATAAAATAAAAGAAATAATATATATATAAAAAGTAATTTAGAAAGTAAATAATTATCTTAATCTTATTATTATAGAATATAAATAATGTATGTGATGAGTCTGTCTCAAGTTAAGGGGCCTTATTTCAAAAATATTATTTTTATATTTCCCTTAAAAATATATTGTTTACATATACATATTTTTAAAATTATTTTATGGATGTACTTATATAGATATAAGTGAGTTATAATGGATATTTTATGTTTTATTTTTTTTACTTTCCTTAAAAAATATTTCAAAAGGAAATTTTTTATGGAATGTTTTGACTTTATTTAGAAAAAGACAAAAGGGATATTCTACATTAATGCATATGGAGAAAAAAACCATTCCCACTATAGAAAAAATTATTTCATTTTTTGATTATTTAACAAGATTCCATTTTTATTTAAATAAAAACCCTCCTTCCTAGTGTTTTTTTATTTTCAAAAAGTGGTTTTAAAATTTAATGTATATATCAATATTTGAAAATGTTTTCTTTTGGGTGTAAGGAATGTTTTTATAATGAATGATTTTATGTATTCTATTGTGGTTCTTCTGAATTTTTTATGTGGAAGATTGGTTTAGAAATAAAAAAATTTGGGTGAGCCCGTTATAGTTCTACAATGAATTAGGTAAATGGAAAAAGATAACTAATTAGTTTTCTCTTAAGAGATTATGAGAATATGTTATGATGGTTATTCCAACTATAAACATGATGGTTATATCAAGTGTGACTGTGATGGTTAGTCTATGTATAACTATGATGGTTATACTATCTGTAAGTAATAATGATATAAAACTGATGTCTCAATTTACTTGTATGTTTCATCAATGCTTTCTATGATTTTTATACAAATATTATGATTTTATAAGATTAATGGAAATTATATGGTACTTTGTAAGGTTGAAATTTATAACTTTGTGAAATATGTTATTACGATTTTTTTTTGGATTTCAATGAAATATTATGATTTTTATATTCACTTTAATATTTATTATGATTTATTTATTAAAAAAAGTGGACAGAGAAGTTAATTTCATGGGTGAGAAATATTTATTTTGGGCCTGAAGATTATTTTGAAAAAGTAAAATTTTTATAAGTATTCATGGAACAATGGTGTCTTTATTTCTTTTTTATGTCCCTTACTGATCTTATTATTATCATACCATATTTATATTTTTTTCACTAGGATTAAGGATGTGTAAGGGAAATAAATAATTAAAGTTGAATGTCGTCAAGATTTTTCATGAAGGGAAATTATGTCTTACTTTTAATGTTTTATATTTTATAAAAATGGACAATGAGTATAAGTATCCTCTTTGTAATAAATGTGATTAATATAAAATATTTAGTAATTAAATATCTAAAACACTAAACCTAAAATATATTTTGGAATGAATGAAAATAAAATCTAGTCTAAAGACACAAGATTAAGAAATGATTAAGGAAGATTCCTTATAACACTAGTAGTTAGTGTCTATGATGATACAACATGAAAACTATACCCTCATGATCATAGTGAAACACAACGATAAAAAATAATAGTAAATAATAAAAATAATATTATAAAATAACTAATGAAGCATAATCAATACATATATAATAACAGTAAGAAGTAGAAATAATATCATAGAAAAATTATTTCATCTCTGTATTCTATAAAAAATGGGAATACATTTGTAACAGAGCATCATATATATAAAATATGCTATAAAAATAAAAAAATCTCAACATATATCTCCAATATCATCATAAGTGTAATCTTGGTCCTCCTCTCTCATACTCCATCTTGGTATTAAAAATCAAGTGTCCATATCAGGTTTCTTTCACTAGTGCCTACCTGTATCTATGAAGCTTGTCTCGATAATAATTGGTGTCCTGAATAGGGTGTGATATATAATCAATAGGCCACTACCAAAGGTGTATAATTTAATCTACTTATTTAAAATATAAATAATAAGTGTTCCGATAATTATATAGTAAATGAATAAAAAACATAAATCACAAGTCGAATTGGGTTCCGAACATGACACTCGTTCGATACCACCTACTTAAACCTAATACAGAATATCTCCGAATGATTACCAAATATGATTTTAATTTTTAAAAGTGATCAGGACACGACTCACAACCAAGTAATCCCCCATGGCTCATGTCTTTATAAGTTATGAACATATCCCATAATATTTATATGTTGAAAAAGGAATAAAATATTCCTATATTTTAGGTAAATCTCTGAATGAATCCAAGTATGTTCTATGACTTGGAAGACACAACATTTAAAATAATTAATCAATTAATTTTTTGGTAATCGGATTCGATCGAAGGGGTTCTATAAAATGAACCCAAGTGTTGCTCCAAGTATACTATGAACACATCACCCTACAATCTCATCCATCCCATTTCTCATAGGATTCTAAATATTAATTTTGGTGTGGTATGAAGTCATCACTATCTGAGTTCATCTGTGGTGACCCATGTAAGAAAAAAAAGTGTCAATCAAGTAATTATATAAATCCCTACCCTCAGAGTAAATCCTTGGAATTCCATAAAGGGAAACTAAGTTTCACATATAATATAATTCGTATGCCCAAGTATTACTATCCACGGAATTAATATGGGAACCCATGTATCACCCATGATGTGATGTAAATTCATTTAATAATTATTTTTAATTTAATAAAACTAATGATTCAATAAATTTTTTTATTAGTTAGAACCCATGTATCACCCTCAAAATGGAATCATAAATGATAATGGAATCCCAATATAACCAAACCATTTAATTTCACTTGTAATCTAATTTATCAATATCATTTATAAATGATAAGTCTAACTCACTGTATAATTTAGTTAAATTTCATATCCTAGGATTAGATGTCCTAGCATGGAATATATCATCACAATAAATTTAATTAACCCCCTTTATATTTATTCAAATATACCATCCCTATTACAAGTAGTAAAGAAAAAACCTCAAAAGGTGAATCATGTTTATAATAAACTCAATGTTGTTTTTTATAGTTTAGAAACACACCCAAAAGGGTGGTTTTATTTTGGGTCCTCAACCCTCATTAGTGATTTCAAGTCACATGGGTCAAATTAACAAAGGTACACACATTTAATTTAATAAAAACACAATTTAAGAGGCAACACTTGGGAATCCCTCCATGTGGCACAATGGAATAATATATCAACAACTAAAGTTTAAGGAAAAAAGAATGAGACCACCTACATTAGATGAGTAGTACTCTACTCATCCATTACTATCCTTCAACTCTAGATATAATGAGATAAATTTAAGAAATATAAAAATTAACTGAAAATACAACATATTATCTATAACTGATTTAGATTTCCACACATTAGATAAATGAAGAATGTAAGGAAGATGATTGAATAACTCACCATTCTCTATCTAAATCAACACATGACAAACAATGTTGATATATCATGAAGAACACAACTCAAAGACTAGGTGGTGGAGAAGATAAGGGATTCAACATGAGGGCTACTGCGCTTTTATAGGGGAGAATAGTCTTTTATGTTATAATGGTATAAGGGGTAAGATGGTCATTTTAAATGGTCTTTAATGGGGTGAATGGTTTGGAATCATGGTTTGGATAAACTGTGTGCCAATAATATAGGGTCACTACCTAAGTAGAACTACCAATATGGACTTGGTGAACAGATTTCCAAATTATACACATATCATGTAGACCCCGTCTATAGTTTCTCTATTGCTCTTAAAACAATCATGTGGCCTCCTATACATGGTTAAACTAACCATCTACATCATCTTATGGGTCCACATAGATGAGTTGCATGGTTACTACTAACCATATGGAAACCATGCAAATCAGGCCATTTCTCAAAAAATAAGTTCTCTGGGCTCTAAAAAACGCCTTTGCACTCTCAAAATCCAACTATATCTCTCAGGTACTTCAATTAGGATAAAAATAAGGTTTAAACAAAAATTTAAAGGATCCAAACCTTACTAAAAAATCTAACATGTTCTAGTTCTGATAAAATAGTGATAATTATTATTTTCTAAGAGAAGTGTACAATTCCTTGTGATATGAGTGGCCTTGGTCACAAATATATTTTTATATTAATTATATACTAATTTTTACTTTCATAAGGATATTTATCAGTATTTTGGAGACATTAACATCATTTTGATATGTATATTCATTGGTATAATCTTGATATGAAATAATTATCTATATTTTCTTCAGCGTGGAATTTAATTCAATATTATTATGATATAATTATGATTTATTTTAAATGTTTCCAAAGAAATTCCTCTGAATTTTATTTTTTTGATAATTCCATTGGATTAGATCTCTATTATTAGATGAGTATGAATTTCAAAAATATTTAAAAAATTATTATATTGGGTTTTTTGTTAACATTTGTTTCAGTCAATATTGATGTATGATGCATTATACATGATTAATAATTACGAATTTTATGATGTGGGGTCCTTGATATGGAATCCTTCTAGACTTAGAAAACTTAATTTAAGTTATAATATTGATTCTTCTATGTAGGTCTTATAGACATGATGTTTTTCTTATGTACATTGAGAAATATATTTAAATGTATACGTTGGATGATGAACATATTGGAGTTAAGGAATAATACAATTCTAATTAATGATAATATAATGATAATTAGATAGAACTTATATTCTGAATGTACACTCAATGGTAAGAATAAATAATTTACCATGAATTTAGTACCTTTTCAATGAATTCCCTTTTTAAATTTGGAAATTTATTTCCGAAATTTTTGGATGCTAATTAAATATTAACAGAAACTTGAATTAGAAAGTTTCTAAGGATTGAATTATTCTTATTAAAACTAGAATAAGATATTTAAAACGAAATCATGTGATTATCATTTAATAAAACTAAAACCATGTGATTATTTAATTATGAAACTACACCATTCATTAGTGATGGAAAGAAATATTATCTTCAAGCATGGTTTTAGGATGTTCACTAGGAAGAATCTATTGATATTCTTCCTTCATGGTGTATCCATAGGCCAACAAAATCCCCCAATGTTTAGGAGGTATTATTATTTCTTCTATAATATGGTAGTATCTTGGGTGGAAAAGGAAGGAATAGGAAGATATAATCAATATGGATAATCAATTAGAAAAATCACTCCATCTTAATGTCTACACCTTATTTATATATTCCTAGAGAGACACCCAAAACTTGAATTGAATTTAATTGAACATTTTATAAAATTTTATTAATTAAATAAATTTAAAAAATTTATAAATACATGTCCATCGAATAAACATTTAAGATCATTTGATATCCTTAAACATTTCATCTTATAATGAAATACTTACATGGAAGATAAATCTAAATGTTTACAATTAATGTTTATTTCCACACATAATTAATCATAGAGAGTTCATTTAAATTGTATGATACATTTTAATATGAATTTATATAATTGTCACCACCCCCTCCCACCAAAGACGCCCCTCTTGAGCTCGAAATGGTGAAAGGGATATAATGACCCCTGAGTCCAGCCTCTAGTAGGCCCCGGAGTGGCGACTAGCACTAAGGGTAAGTTTTTTCACCATATAGGAGGCATTACCCTTTTTATTATTTAAGATCGGGAAATAGGATGAGTCAAACCGAAAACAAAAAAAATGAACAAGTAAATGGAAATAAACCCAAACAAATCCCACATGAATGTTTAAACAATTCTGAGAACAAATTACATGTACAAGAAAGCTCAAAGTACAATACCAAATGAAAAAAGTGTACAACAACTGCAAGAACTCCAAATTTCCCGACTAATAGGGTCCCGCATGGCCCTGGTAGTCCTCCTAGAAACCTGAAAGTAAATGTAGGGTGAGAATACAAGTATACTCAGTAGGAAAACCTAATGCTCTCCTGCACAGGTGGGGAGACATACTAATGTTCCGTGAGAACAACAGAAGAAACAAAAACCTAGCAAGGAATTATATCCACCCAACCTCGCCATCCACACTCACAAAAAACAGAAAACAACAGGTAGTAGTATATAAGAACAAGAGTATTGGGTACCCCGCACCATTTCCCACTAGTTAGCTGCTCTTCCTAATAGTGAATGTCCTGAAGCTACCACACTATTCCCACCCGCACACACCTGGGCCTCAAGAACCACATATCCCACCGGCACACACCTAGTCCGCACAACCACGTATCCCACGCGCACACACTTGGGCCTTGAAAACCACATATCCTGCCCACACACACCTGGGCCACACAACCACAAACACATCCCCACCCGAACACACCTGGGCCTCATCCCGAAGATTCTTGGGAACAGTAAACCTTCCTGAAGAGTCTTGGGCTAAAACCAACCCAATCGAAACCTACCCGAAGAGTCTTGGGTGTAAGGTCACCTCAAGCCGTCACATACTATGGAAAAGGAGCAGGAAGAAGATAGTAACTAAGGGAAAAACACCCTCTCCCATGAAATGGGAGTGTTTGGCACTATGTTCTCAACATGGGTGTGATGGAACAAAACACAAAGATACAGATATATATATATATGTATACCAAACACACAACCCAACCTATGGCTTCTAAACAGAGAAACTGAGTACGTTCCTCGACACTGCTACTATGAAGCATGCATACAAAAAAAATCCCAACCTCATTTAGGTTTTATGTTTCAACAGTATTAGTTTATTAGTTCCTTAACTACTGGGCAACTAACCACAACCAACCCAGATCAAGCATTTCGTAGAACAAAACCCTGCCAACCACAAATAATGTTAGATAGAACACAAGCAACAAAAACCAGCCTTTTTATCATCAACCAAAACCCTTTGATTGTTTCCACATTTAATTAATTATCGTTCCCCATAGTTCATTTATCAACTTCCAACTTATTTTAACATCACAACCCATCACTGCAGCCCTACTGCCATTATAACCACATCTCAACAACCGTATCACAAAAAAAGGATCATTACATATCATCACCCCTTTAATAACATTTACTGTAGCTCCACTACCCATCTTATTCGTAAAAAACCAGGATTCACCCCCACCCCCCTTTCACACACCATGTAACCAAGCCAACACCCACATGTTCATTATTCCATTTTGTTCAACCGGGGTGATCACATAACGGTTCCAGAATTTAATCATCCAATATAACGTGATTAACCAAATTCTATATTCCACAAATTTCCATTCACAAAAATGGTCTAGAAAGATAGGGAATAATTTAATTGCATAAGAAAAGGCCCCCAATGACCGTGATTTTCAGTTGGCATAAGCCTATTCGATTCACAACATATCAATAGGATAAACAAGGATAAACATAACAACTTCCCCATCCCCATTCTTTAAGCCAGTTATTATCTTCATTAAATAGTTTCAACTAAGTCTCTCGAAAGCAAGAGGACACACATCCCGCATGATGCACAAATTAGAGTGACGAAGGTAAAATCCCTACCTCAATAGGTTTTGATCACAACGCTCCCCCAGATTAACTTTAGAAGACGTCTGTCGGCCTCTGTCGCCTCTGTCAAAACCCGGTAAAACCCCCTCGGGTGGAAGCTGGGAAAAAAAGGCCAAAGGGAAGCAACAGATCTAAGCTCGGAAGTTCCTCCTCATCGTTACGATCCCATGGTCGCTGACGGATCATAAATAAGAGCTCGGACGAAGAAGTTATGGAAGAAAGGAGCTTTGAAGTCTCTTGGGAGAGCTCTGCTAGGAGGAATGGGGAGGAGAGGAGTGACTTGAAAAGGAGGAGAGGTCCCCTCCTTTTATAGGTTAGAAAACTAAAGTACAAGTCATGTACTTCCTAGTACACAACGTGTACTCGACTATTCCACATGGTCGCCACGCGGCTTCCAACACGACATTCAATGCGGCACACGGACGTTGACTGGTCAATACACGGCTTGAAGGTAACATGTACGCGGGGAGGCACTACACGGCATGTAGTATGGGCTACATGGCGTGTTCACATTTATTTAACGTGGCTAGGACACGTCTTCAACATGGCACACAGCCGTTGACTGGTCAACACACAACTTGAAGGTAACGCATACGCGGGGAGGAACTACACGGCGTGTAGTATGAGCTACACGGCGTGTACTCATTTATTTCACATATTAAGGACACGCCTTCAACACAGGGTATACCCGACATGGGGGTACATAGCGTGTACTCACACTACACAGCGTGTTGTTACAAAATTCTAAAAAGTGCGGTAAATGTCCATTCTACCCTCCAGAACACTTCATGACTTTCTTTTCGACAAAGGAATGGACCGGAGAGGTCCCGGCCATTACATCAGATAACTCTTAAAAAATTCTCATCCCTAGGAATTCAGAAACCAACCAAGAAGAACCCATCAAGATACCTCTTAGGTCTCTCGTTATAACAGGAACCCAACCAAAAACCCTAATCATATGTGTTAGGAATTCCCTCTCCTATGTCGAGATATTATCCTCTTTAGGCGACACTGACTTTCTTGCACAGGTTTAATCACATCCTCATTTATGTGTCTCGATTAAGAATTGGGTTTTCCCACTTCCATACATTAGGATTTTTTTTCAACTTACACTGCCCCCAACACCATACAACCAACACACTGCCCGAACACGTGGTTTAGGAAAATTCCTTCTCCCATGTCGAGATATTATCCGCTTTAGGCGGCACTGACTCACCCACATGGGTTCAATCGCATCCGCCTTAATGCGTCTCGATTAAGGACCAGGATTTCCCTTTCCCCACACATCCGGACTTGTTACACACTTCCAGAGAATAGGGAAACAACACACCTCACATCCGACAAGCCAAGCATTCCATATATAAAATGTAAAGAGTAACATCAGAACAAAGATCAGAAGAACTATGAAAAACACAAGTCAAAACATCTCCGGGTACAGAGCGTGCATCTGGGCCTCCCGCTCCTAAGTTCTCTCCTCAAGGCCGCCATTCCTCCACAACACACAAACCAAGGTGGTGGTTCGTTCATGGAGAACTTTCTCTTTATGATCCTAAATTCTGACTGGTTGTTCCTTGAAGGTCGCGTCGTCTCCCATATCTATCTCTCCCCAGTCAATAACGCGAGATTCGTCGTGTAAGTACTGATGAAGCTGGGAGACGTGGAAGATGTCATGAACCTTCTCCACCTGAGGTGGCAGGGCCAGCTGATATGCCACCTCGCTGACTCGCCTCAGCACCTCGAAAGGTCTGATGAACCTAGGGGAGAGCTTACTCCCCTTCCCAAACATCTGTTGCCCCCGTCGAGGGGAACCCTTCAAGAACACATGATCTCCCACCTCGAACTCCAAGGGCCTCCGACAATGATCATCATAAGACTTATGTCGGTCCTGATCCGCTTTCATCCTCTCACGCACAAGCTGAACTTTCTCTGTGGTGCTATGTACTACCTCTGGCCCAAGAGTACCTGTCTCACCAACCTCTGCCCAGCAAATGGGTGAACGACATGGTCTTCCATACAAAGCCTCAAATAGTTCTATTCCAATAGTATAGTGGAAGTTGTTTTTGTAGGAAAACTCTACTAAAGGCAAGTGTCGCACCCATGATTCTACGAAATCCAGAACGCATGCTCGCAGCATGTACTCCAACGTCTGGATAGTCCGCTCTATCTGCCCATCGTTCTGGGGGTGGAGAGCAGTGCTAAGGCATAGTTGGGTTGGAAAAGTATGTTGTAAACCCCTCTAGAATCGTTAGGTAAACTGATTATCCTGATCTGAGACGATAGTCTTTGGAACTCCATGAAAACGCACCACCTCGTCTACGTACCTCCGTGCTAAGGTACTCACCGGGCCCGAATCCTTAATTGATAAGAAGTGAGCTGATTTCGTCAGTCGATCCACCACTACCCAGATATCTTCATAACCACCCTGAGCTCTGGGTAGTCCTATAAAGAAGTCCATTGAGATGTCATCCCATTTCCACTCGGGGACATCTAAAGGATGCAATAAACCACTAGGAACACGGTGTTCAGCCTTAACTTGCTGACACACTAGGCACTTAGCCACAAACTTCTCCACTTCCCGTTTCACCCCCGGCCACCAGAACTGTTACCTCAGGCCTCGATACATTTTTTAAACTCTTGGATGCACCACCAAGTCGGAGCTATGGAACTCACGGAGAACCCCCTCACGCATCGCCTCTGGAAAAAACAACCTTCCATGAAAAAGAATCTGATGTCGGCTATCCTCTGACCATCCTTCTAGAGAGTTCCCCTGATCAACACGATCCCGCATTACTTCCACCTCGGAGTCTCCCCACTGAGACTCTTCCACCTGATGCAACAAGGAGGATTTCACCGTCATCTGAAAGAAAAAGCCTTTAACACCTTCTACCCTTGCATCCATGTGCAAAGCGACCAACTCTCCCATCACTTTCCAAGCATCAGCGGATCCCCGACCACTTCCTTATGCGGCTTCATTCTCAGGGCATCAGCCACGACATTGCCCTTACCTTCAGTGTAGGAGATCTTGAAGTCGTAGTGTTGGAGAAACTCAACCCATCTCCACTGCCGTAATTTCTGGTCATGCTGGGAGAAGATATAACGCAAGATCTTGTGATCTAAGAAGACAACAAAGCGCTCCCCAAAGAGGTAATGTTGCCACAACTTCAGCGTGAACACTACTGCTGCAAGCTCTAGGTCATGGGTGGCATAGTTACGCTCGCGAGGGAACAACTTCCTAGAACCATAACAGATCACTCCCTTCTTCTACATCAGCACACACCCCAAACCAAGGCCAGAAGTATCACAAAACACCTCATACAACAACCCTTCCTCTGGAAACCTGAGTATGAGAGAACTGACCAACTTCTCCTTCAGGTAGTCAAAAGATTTCTGGCACTGCTCACTCCATAGGAAGACATGGTTCTTCCTAGTCAAAGCTGTCAATGGAGCAGCAACTCAAGAGAAGTCCGAAACAAACCTTCGATAATAACCGGCCAACCCCAGGAAACTATGAACTTCCGCCACGCTCTTGGGTGCTGCCCAAGAAACAACTACCTCCACCTTCGATGGGTCCACTAACACTCCATGTTGAGACACCACGTACCTAAGGAAGTGTACTTATTGCATAAAGAACTTACAATTCCATAATTTCCCATAAAGTTGGTGGTGACGAAGGACTTCCAAGACTGCCCTGACATGCTACACATGATCCTCCTCTGATCTTGAGTAGATCAGAATGTCAATGATAAACACAACGATGAACCGGTCTTGAAACTCTCAAAAGAAAATGTTCATAAGTCCCATGAACACAGCTGGTGCATTCGTAACTCCAAACGGCTTCACTACAAACTCAAAGTGCCCATACCTGCACCAGAAAGCTGTCTTCAAGATGTCACTATCCTTTACCCTCAGCTGATGATATCCAGATCGTAGATCAATCTTAGAAAACCAACCTGCTCCCCTCAGCTGGTCGAAGAGATCATCTATCCTTGGAAGGGGGTAACTGTTCTTGACCGTTACTTGATTCAGCCTTTGGTAGTCTATGCATAGCCTGAGACGCCATCTTCCTTCTTCACGAACGAAACTGGGGCACCCCATGGTGACACGTTGAGTCGAACAAAACTCTTCTCCATCAGATCTTCAATCTTAATCTGCAACTCCCGCATCTTTGAAGGTTCCATCCGATAAGGGGCCATCAAAATCGGACGGGCACCAGGCTGTAAGTCTATCCCGAAATCAATGTCACGTCGGGGGGGGGGGGGGGGGGTAGAGTCACAACCTCCTCGGGAAAAACATCTAGGAACTCTCAAAAACCACTGGGACATCCATCATCTCTGTATCAGCTGAAACCACTGATAACCTTCCTAATTAGGAAAGGAGAGGCTTCATATGCCAGCTTCCCACCCGATAGCTCCTCTCGCTGAAAAAAGCTACATGTTTCCCATCCACATCAGAGAACATGACTCTTCTTCGAAAGAAGTTGATAACGGCACTAAAATAAAACAGCCAGTCGATGCCTAGGATGACATCGTATGGCTGAATCTGTAGAAAAAGAAGATCCACACTAGATCGATGCGGTCCCAATGTTATCCCACATCCCCGAAAAACACAAGATACATTGGTCTAACCTCCAACTCGTGTACTTAGTACCAGGGGTACAGAAAGTATCTTTACGTCTAGACCCAAGGCATGGGCTAGACTAGGTGCAAAAAATGAGGGCGAAGCTCCTCAATCAGAAAAAGCAGAAATTAGAGTGATGAAAAAACAAATCGTACCTCGAACCACCTCTGCTCCTGCTGGAGCTGCCAACTCTGCTGCGTGCAACAATCCACACCGAGCTCCTCTGCCTCTCTTATGTCGACCACCTCCCCGACCACGCCCTGGTCGAGGTCCCTGAGGAGCACCCTGAGGTCAGACTCCTCCTGCAAAGTCTTCACTCAGAGGAGCAGGGTCCTGCTGCTGCTGGAAGGGCCTCGCCGGCAACTGGTGCTGCTAAGGCGGGCGCTGAACATGCCCACCACCACCGTACTGAGCTAGGGTTGGGCACCGACTCTGAATGTGCCCGAAACCTCCACAAGAGAAACACTTCAGTCCTGGGCTCGTGAAAAAGGGGAGAGGACCCGAAGTTCTGAACTGGAACTACTGGGGCCTGCTCCCTACAAGCCTTAATCTGGAAGGTCCTGTCGGAGGAGACCTGCTGCTGACTGCCTTCCCCTTCGACAATCCCCGTTGGATCCCCTGTCATGGTGCACCTCCATGCGAGTGAATCCTCTCTATAACCTCTGCCTTCTTTTGTATATCCATGTACGTCCGATGGGTGAAGGGGGTGACAACATACTGGAGCGAAGGACGAAGCACCTCCTCCCAACATCTCGCCTGAGACTCCTCATTTGGAAAGAGATCCAGAGAAAACTGTAGGAGATATTTGAACTTGATCCCCAACTCTCTTACTGAAATACTCCCCTGCTGGTGGGAGAGTAACTCCTTCCGCTTCTCTTCCTTGATCATGGAAGAAAGGAATTCTTCTCGGAACTCCTTCTCAAAGTCAGCCCACGGAACCTCTACCGATGTCCTATCCTCGAGGTGGAGCGTCCACCACTGACACGCCACACCTATCTACTGACTGACTACAAGGGGATCCCAGAACTCTTTCGGAGCACGGATCAAAGTAAAAGCGATCCCTACCCTTTCAAGACACACCTCTGTCTCCATATCCAAAGTACAACCCTCGTAATTCTTGAGGATTTGTCGCTGGAATGAATGGAGAGTCTTCTGCCACTGGCCATCTTCCTCCTCTCAGTCAATCCTCAACTGATTGACCACCTGAATCTGCTAGACCTCGACTGTATGAGTCACCCGGGGATGGCGTCTAGGTGAAATAGCTGTATAGTAATCAAAGATCGCCTAAGCCCAAGTAGCAAGGAAATTTTTCAGGGTTTCATTTAATCATTTTATTTCAAATTCCTTTCCTATAACACCCAAATCAAGTAAAAACACAATCATGATGATGCATGTACCTTTCCTAGGGTCTCTACCCTACAATCAATGTAGTCTCACTTGGTCGTTCGGTAGGCTCAGAGTCCTTGCATCGGATCATGGGGGGCCCTAAAATCCTGTGTCCTAGCCGATCTTCCTTGGCCTATGTCACGCACCAAGATCGGCCAACACTGTCGCCCTACCATCCCATGGAATCCTCACTATTCCTAACTCCAGACTCCATCCTATCTCTCAACCATCACCTCTGATACAATTCTTCCATGAACCCCTCCCACCAAAGATGCCCCTCCTGAGCTGGCAATGGTGAAAGGGAGATAATGACCCTCGAGTCTCGCCTCTAGTAGGCCCCAGAGTGGCGACTATCACCAAGGAATGAGTTTTCACAATATGGGAGGCATTACCATTTTTATTACTTAAGATCAGGAAATAGGATGAGTTAAAACCAAAAAAAGGAACAAATAAATGGAAATAAACCCAAACCAATCCCACATACATGTTTAAACAATTCTGAAAACAAAGTACAAGTACAAGAAAGCTCAAAGTACAACACCAATGGAAACAAGAGTATAGCAACTGCAACAACTCCAACTGTCCTTACTAGTAGGGTCCCGCATGGCCCTAGTAGTCCTCCTGGAAACCTGAAAGTAAACGTAGGGTGATCATACAAGTATACTCAGTAGGGAAACCTAATGCTCTTGTGCACAGGTGGGGAGACATCCTAATGTCCCAAGAGAACAATAAAAGAAACCAAAATCTAGTAAGGAATTCTATCCACCCAACCTCACCAGCCACACTCACAAAAAACAAAAAAAATAGATAGTAGTATATAAGAACAAGAGTATTGGGTACCACACACCATTTACCACTAGTTAGATGCTCTTCCTAATGGCGAACATCCTGACGCTACCACACTCTTCCCTCCTGCACGAACTATGGCCTCAAGAACCACATATCCTGCCGCACACACCTATGCCTCACAACCACGTATCCCGCCCGCAAACACCTAGGCCTCGCAGACCACATATCCTGCCCGCACACACCTAGGCCTCACAACCACAAACACATCCCTACCCAAACACACCTGGGCCTCATCCCGAAGATTCATGGGAACAGTATACCTACCCGCATAGTCTTGGGCTAAACCCACCCCAATCGAAACCTACCCGAAGAGTCTTGGGTGTAAGGTCCCCTCAAGCCATCACAGCCTATGGAAGAAAGAGTAGGAAGGAGCTAGTAACGAAGGGGAAAACACCCTATCCCATGAAATGGGAGTGTTCGGAACTATGTGCTCAACATGGGTGTGGTGAGACAAAACACAAAGATACAGATATATATATATATATATGTATACCAAACACACAGCCCAACCTATGGCTTCTAAACAGAGAAACTGAGCACGTGCCTCAGCACTCCTACTACGAAGGATGCATACAACAAAAAATCCCAAACCCATTTAGGTTTTATGTTTCAATAGTATTAGATTATTAGTTCCTTAACTACTAAGAAACTAACCACAACCAACCCAGATCAAGCGTTTCATAGAACAAAACCCTACTAACCTCAAATAAAGTTAGATAGAACACAAGCAACACAAAACCATCCTTTTTTATCATCATCCAAACCCCTTTGATTGTTTCCACGTTTAATTCATTATCGTTCCCCACAGTTCATTTATCAACTTCCACTTTCTGTTGACATCACAACCCATCACTGCATCCCTACGGCCATTATAACCACATCTCCACAACCGTATCACAAAACAAGGATCGTGCCATATCATCACCCCTTTAATAACATTTACCGCAACCCCACTACCCATACTATTCATAACAAACCAAGATTCACCCCCCCCCCCTTCACACACCACATAAATAAGCCAACACCCACATGTTCATTATTCTATTTTGTTCAACTAGGGTGATCACACAAGGATTCCAGATTTTAATCATCCAACTTTACATGATTAACCAAATTTCACATTCCACAAAGTTCCATTCACAAAGACAGTCTAGAAAGATAGGGAAATATTTAATTTCCCAAGAAAAGGCCCCCAATGACAGTGATTTTCAGTAGGCATAAGCCTATTCAGTTCACTAAATATCAATAGGATAAACAAGGATAAACATAACAACTTACCCATCCCCATTCTTTAAGCCAGTTATTATCTTCATTAACCTGGTTCAACTATGTCTCATGAAAGCAAGAGGACACCCATCCCGCATGATGAACAAATTAGAGAGATGAAGGTAAAATCCCTACGTCAACAGGTTTTGATCACAATGCTCCCCCAGATCAACTTTAGAAGACGTACGTCGGCCTCCGTCGCCTCTGTCAAAACTCGAAAAAACCTCCTTGGGTGGAAGCTGGGAAGAAAAGGCCAAAGGTAAGCAACAAATCCAAGCTCAGAAGTTCCACCTCCTCTTTATGATCCCGTGGCCATTGACAGATCGTAAATCGGAGCTCGGACGAAGAAGTTATGGAAGAAATGAGCTTTGGAGTCTCTTGGGAGAGCTATGCTCGGAGGAATGGAGAGGAGAGGAGTGATTTGAAAAGGAGGATAGGTCCCCTCCTTTTATAGGTGAGAAAACTAAAGTACACGGAGTGTAATCGGCCATTCCACACGGTCTCCACGTGCCTTCCAACACGGCATTCAATGCGGCACACGACCGTTGACTGGTTAACACACGGCTTGAAGGTAATGCGTAAGCGGGGAGGCACTACACGGTGTGTAGTAGGGGATACATGGAATGTAAAAATTTATTTCATGCAGCAAGGACATGCCTTTAACATGGCACACAACTGTTGACTGGTCAACACATGGCCTGAAGGTAACACATACGCGGGGAGGAACTACACGGCGTGTAGTATGTGATACACAGTGTGTACTCATTTATTTCACGCGTCCAGGACACACCTTCAACACGGGGTATACCCAGCAAGGTGGTACACGGCGTGTACTCACACTACACGGCATGTAGTTACAAAATTTTGAAATGTGTGGGAAAAGTCTATTCTAACCTCCATAACACTTCATGAACTTCTTTTCGACAAAGGAATGGGCCGGAGAGGTCCGTTCCATTACAATAATTTATATCATACAATATGATAGGATTAAGAAATGGTAATACGATACCTTCAAATCAAATAAAATGATATAACTAAAAATAAACAAATTTCCTTATACACCATGTATGTTGTACCTTATGACACACTCATATCATTTCATATGATATAGAAAAGATTACATAAAATGTTTAAAATATTAAAGGAATATCTCCATCATGAATATCTTAATGAAATATGCATTTTATTTTCAATAGAGTGAGTAGATACACAAATTAGTTTTTATTACTCTTTTATATGTATTTCTTATTGTGTGGATATCTAATGTAATCTCAAAATTAATGTGGTATAATTCTAAAACCTTTACTTTAAATATTATTTATAATGATAGATGTATAGAGAATATTCAAAGAAAAACCATGAGAAATTATTTAAATGGTTTAATGATTATTTATATGATTTAGGTCTTAGGTTTACTTAAGATACCTACCGATTTTAATTTTATTCATTGGATTCAACTAATTTAAAATTGGATCAAGGTTAACGTGGATGGAGTCATGCATAGTTCATCAATACTGACTGGATCTGAATGGTTTTTTTGTAACTTTATATTTCTTATAAAGGGGGGTTTAGATTATTTATTGGAATTTTTAATACTTCTGAGCCAAATAATTGGGTTATCATTCATGATATTCAATATACTCAGTTTTTTGGTTTGAATAAAATATGGATTGAAAGTGACTCCCTTTTAGTGGTTGAGATTATTCATTTGAGATCGAGTGTGATTCATTAAAATATATAGATTAATTATATGGAATTTTTTGATTTTATAAACCATATATATATATAGATATTAAATTATCACATATCCATCAATAAGGTAATCATGTGGTGGATTCTTACCACCATAATATTTTATGATATATTTATCTTCAAATATTGTATTTGATATCTTGAAATACATGCAAATCTGAATCCAAATGAATCGTAATATAGTTATAACATAGCTATCAAATTGGTGGGGGGGGGTATGAATAATACAAAATAAATTTTGAAAAAATTATGGTTTAGGCATGTATAAAATAAATTCAATAGAAATAAATTTATTATTAATATAAATATTCATTTTAAAGTAAAATATATGTTTTTCAAAAGAAACTATTTTTATGCATGAAAATTATTTTTTATCTTAATAAATTAAATTGATCACTATTTGTGAATGAATTTACAAAAATTTGTATATCCAATATAATTTCTTATCATTAGTTTGGTATTTTTTTATGCATTAGATATAAATAAATTCAGTTATGTGATAAATTTTTTTCTTCTAAAAAATACGTTTCTTCACATTTTTTGTGATTATTTTCAAATTAATTTTTATTAATTATTGAAACTAAATATTGAAAAATGGGTTTAATATTTAGAATCAAGAGAACCCAATTTAGTGAATAGGCCCCTCTTATTTTTGTAAATTATGAATAATAATTTGGGTAAATTTTTTCCTCCTTGGAAAGGGTAAAATGAGTAAAAATAGGTTAAAATTTTGGATTACGGTTCAAGATTACTATAAAACTTAACTTTATCATATTATATGATTATATTTTGAACATTATCATCTATTTCTTGAAAATATTTCCATTGTGTTCCCTTTTTATTTGATTATGCCCCTAATATTAATTAAGAAAATGATAAATACAAAATGTCACTCTCTTGACTTTAATAACTCTAAATTTTTATTATAATGATAAAATAAGATAATATAAATTATAAATGTCTATTTGAAATTTGAAATATTTTTGTTATCATGGAAATTTATTTTTAATTTTTAGTGATTGAATAATTATCTTAAATTCTTACGCAATGTAGACATAATTTTTATTCAATTAATAAAAAATAAAATAAATGAATTTAAAAATATTAAAAGTAATTCAATTTGGATTATTTATTATTTTATAAGAATTTCATACATAAATATAACATATTTTCATTTATTTTAAATGTTTATATTATAATTACATCATTTTTTGTAGTCTTTATAGTTTAATTAAATGAATATTGTCAAGAATGACGTTAATGATATTTTAGGAAAAAAACATTTTATGAGATTATTTAAAAATAATAAAATTATTTAACATGATAAAGGAGTATAATATATGTTCTAAAACTTCATCCATTTTACTTTTATGAGAAAATTATTACCTTATAAGTAAAATTAAAACCCTTTTATATTAAAAAATCCATTACCGTATTTAATATTAAAATTCTGCTAAACAAGGGGTTCCACCAAAAGATACGGATTTAAATGACACCAAAACCTATCTAAATTTCATTAAATGGTTATATTTTTAAATTAATATATTTTTATTTTAATATATTTTTATTTTGAATTATTTTCATTAGAATGAGTTAATTATATATATATACATTTTTTTTTTCAATTCCTAGTGTGTCATTTCCCACCCTTATAAAAGGACACCCATTACCTATCTTATTTACACCACTTTGATACATTTTTCTAGACCACACTTTTCCAAAATAAATCCAAAAAAATTCTTATGAAATTTTAAGTGGTTATTATCTTAAAGAAATACCAACCCTAGGGTCCTTAAGAGGTTATCAATAAGAGTTCTTTCAAAGAAGATGAAATCACCTCAACCGATCACTTTATTTTTTTTAATTATTCATTTATATCTTATAAATCTGTGGTAATAATAATTAAATAATAAATTTAGTGTTTTAAATAAACTTAAATGTTTTTAATGTCCTTAAAACACCATTACACACCAAATTTTTATTCAAATGGGAAGTGAAAGTATCGCTCGTGCGTATGTGTGGACCACCACCTCCACAGAGCGATGCAATTAATTTTCCATCACCATATTTTATGGATGAGTTTTATAACGGGTTTAATTTTTATAAAATATAATCTGAATGTATTATGATTCAGAAATTATATTATCATATCTAACTTCTCAAGTTTAAATATGTTGGAAAATGATAATGTTTCTCATGTGTATGTCTTGACAACCGCCTCCACAAAACACATGATTATTTTTTATTCCATAAAAAAATGGATGGTAATAAGGATAGATTTAATAAATATATATATGATACATATATAAAATATTAATAATTTTAAAAAGGTTAATTATTGATTAAATTTCTTTTGTTACATCTGTTATAAAGTAAAATCAACTTTAATACATATGTACAACCTACCATCTCCATGAACATTGTAAGTCATTTTTCAATATCTATTTTTTAGGAATTATTATATATTAAAATTGAATATTTATTATATTTATATTTTTATTAACATTCTTTATATGATGTATTAATGATCAAAGTACAGGATCCAAAACAACATAACCAAAACATGCATGAAAAATAAAGCAATTATCCCCAGGAATAAGGATTTTAATAAAGAATTATTAATAAAAGGGTGATAAAATGTTATAATTAAATCATATATGGTATGATGTATATGATCATGGTTTTATAATATATTTATAATCAATCGATATTTATTATTTAGTAGGTTTTACCACAAACAAAGGAATTCATACTTGAGGTAAAGGATAATTTCATAATCTCAACATTATTCAGGATTGCTTATGTTCAAGTCTCAAATAGAGGAATTATTTGATATATCTATGTTAAAACCAATATATTTTATTTTTATATGTTTATTATATAAATTAAAAACATTACTTTCATTTTCTACCTTTAATTACTTAAGACTATAAAATAATGTTTTAATGTGATACAAACTTTGTTTTTCTACTCAGGGGGAATCGTTTTATACTATGTCCATATTTTAGTTAAAATATCTAAATGAATTCATTGTGTATTATCTATTTATTTATTAAATAAATTTTTAATAATATTTTAATCTTTAAAAAAACTATTTAAGAGGAATCTTTTGGTCATTTTCTAAATGAGGAACTTTTGACTTTTTACTCAAAATGTGAAAGGAATCTTTGTGTAAACATACAAAAAATGAATAGAATTTACCTTCATCATTACGATGAATTTTTTTTAAGATTAGTTTAAAATTTTTAATTTTTCTTTTCAAATAAAAATTTTTTCTTAATATTTTGATAATTTTTTAGATTTTAAATTAGCGATTTCAATAAGACAATTTTATTTTTTTTCAAGAACATTCCTTGTGATCCTTTTTAAGTATTCTCAACTGTGTAAATTTTATTTATTAAATATTATGATTTAATGAGGATAAAGTCTAATTATACCATAAAAAATATTTCTTCTGAGGGTATTTGATTAGTTTAACTGGGGAAATTATTTACATTCCATATGATAGTTCTTCCAATATGGAAAGTTAGTAATTTTAAGGCATATTGATGAAGTTGTATTATTTATTCATTCGATGAATGGATTGGATTTATTAAGTGATGAGTAGGGGCAAAAATTACATAACTGTTCGATGCATCAGTAAGTCTCATCATACAAAATACGTTTAATATTTGGAATAGACCTTACATATTTAAATAGATATCTTGGAATGAGGCCAAGATGGTAAGTTTATGATATAAAAAATTATGTATTCCATAATTATGAAATTAGTTTATGATGTCTATGTGATTATCTGAATAGTTATGATATCCAGGGATAAGTTTTAAGCTCAATTTATTATTTATATGTAATTATTTTATCATCATCTATTCCAAATATAGTATTCATGCCTTATTTATTCTATAATATATTTCACTATGCAGATACCCTTAATGAGCATCTGATATCATCCATTTATTATTTTTTCCTTTCCCTAGTATTCTAAAAAGTAAATTATGATTATTATTCTAGGAAATTCTAGAGGTAAAATGATGTTTTCAAATAAAATAATATTTTTTATTTTATGTTTTCAAATAAAATGTCATATTTATGTATGTATCTAGTTTCCCATGAATAATAATCTATTTGGTCATTTGGGATGAAATCACTATTCTATAGTAACAAGGTGATAAAGAAATAATGGAATCTGGGTTACTAAGCTTGAGTTCTTTACAAGATTGTATTTCAAGGATTGTTTTCAACTTGGATGCTTCTTCTTGGAACTATATATTTATTATTAATTGAGGGAATCTTCATTTTTCAAATATTTGGGGTGAAATTTCTGAGTGTTCATGTAGCTCTTCTATATGACTCTGTATTTTATTTTTTTGACTTTAATAAAGGATGGGGCTTAACCATTTTTAATTGTAGTAATTGTTATTATTGTTTTTATATTATTATTTTTATAATCATTGTTATAATAATTATTATTATTATCCATATTGATGTTTCTTTCATTATTATTATTATTATTGTAATTATTATTAGTGTTATTGTTATTTTTATTCTTATTCCCACTGTTATTGTTTTTTTATTTTGAATGACTCAAATCTCATTTAGTTATAGACCCTAATTAACAATTTCAATGTTAGGGGATCAAAAACCCGATCATCACCAATTTAGATGAATTATTTATCTTATATCACATGAAATTGACTTAGGAGACCTATTATATTGTAGGATGATGTGAATTGTATTGTCATGTAGAGTTTTGGTCTGGGGTTCATGTTCATGTGGCATATTGTATATAAAATCCCTTGATTCGGAACTCTCTTACAGGGCTAGAAAGGGTTGGTTATGAGATGTTATGTGATCCTACCCATACACCAGAGGATATTGACTAGTACCATAGGTGTGATAAGTATAATAGGGAGACTATACCCCATGTATTCAGAGGATACAACAAAGATGAAAAATAAATATAAAAAAAATAAATAAATATTAGACTACATAAATAATGGAAAGAATGTGATATAGGATAAATTAATAAAAAAATACAACCAGAAAATCCAAAAAATAAAAAAGGAATAATATAATGATGCACTGGAATATATGTAGTTGTCATGCTAGATATAATATAAATAAATGTCAAATATACTAAAAAAAGACTCAAAAGTCCCCTATCCCGAACTTTATGTCAGTCCCATATCCAAAATCCCACCTATCCAACAAGAAAACAATCAAAAACAAGGTCATTTCTCTTATACACAACTACATCTATATAATCCTCTCAGGTACCAACCAAATACGTAAATAGGGTGTGAGTATAACTCAGTAGGTCGACACCAACGTGTCTAAACATAACCAGACTAATAAAAAGTGTATAAAATAATACAATAAACAAGTGTATTAATTAATTAAGAAATTAAATTAATACCACATAAACCTAATTCGGCTCCATGTTGGAAAATCTTCGAACATATCTCATATCCATGCCAAACCTAACCATATAACCGTGGTAAAAAATAACCTACTTCAGTGCCATGCTGGAATCTCTTTGAGCATGTATCACAACCATCCAACCATAACCTTATATCCAATGTACAAATTACACCAATATGCGTCAAAACCCACTCTATAATCATTTCATCAATCAATCTAGATATAGACTGGTATATAAGAATTTAAAAATTTATCAGGGATTATCACAGTATATATGAATTGCAGCATGTTTACCTATGCAAATCCTACTATATAAGCATTTCATCTTGTTTCATGGAATATCCTGGTATATAATAATTGCAACATGTGTCACTAGGCATAAACCACTATAAAAGTATTTCAACATTTATAAACTGAGACAACGAACCATATAATCATAAAAAAAGTTATCAAAAAACATTCCATAACAACATGGATATCACAATATCACATAATTAAGATAAATGGTTTATTATGAAAATTACCATTTATCATTCAATTACACATTTCATGTATCAATTGGTCATAACCAATAACATTATAGTTATCTAAATAAACAATCCATTCCAAGGGGAACTGTATCAAGAAATCACCCAAATTCATGTCATGCTAAAAAAAACATTAATCCAGTAATAAACTCATCTAATCAAATGTTCAGTCACTCGAATAGTAGCTACAATCCAATTAAAAAAATAGCTAGATCCAAAGGGACTCTAAGGAATAAACTGATTTTTTATTTAATCAATTGAGGCACATATTTTTTAGTGTAATTTAAATGTTTAATAAAATAAAAAATTATTAAACCATTGGGTTATGGTTTAGACCACTACCTTTAACTGATGATCAACCAACAATTTTGGTAGGATTCACCCATAAGAACAAAGGAAAAAATGATCACAAGAAGGTTCTTAAAACATATCCAATCAAGATCAGAACCAAAAAATATTATGGTCAAGAGATTATATAGAAATGATTGGAGAATAATGTAAGAGAAGAGTAAAACTGAATAAAAACATCTCACCAAGGACCATATGGATGATCAGGACATCCAGAAGAGAGGTAAGGCTTTCAAAATCACCTAGAAGGTTGCCATAGGTAGTGATAAAGAAGATGCAGAAGAGTCAAAAAAAGATCAACCACATAACACACTTAAAAAATATTGTCTAGGTAATTATATTATGTGTAATATAGTTACACATCATTAAATTATTTTTAGTGAAATACTCCAAAAAACTCATCACCTCAGATTATTATTTATTGTAATATAACATTACATGATGTGTAATATAATTACATGATGTGTATTCTCTTCATGTTGTAAATTAGTTCATGGACAGAAATAATTCCCAACATGTTATTGGAAACAATTACACAATGTGTATTATTGTAAAATGATGTGTAACTCTTATACATATTATTTTTAATCGCATTTTCCTTATAAAAACCATACCCTCTTTAAATAATCTCAACTTACCAAGAACCCATGGTAACATTCTACCCATTTATACCTGGAATACATTAATCCAAAAAGTCATACATCCCTAGAATTTAAGTCATTTTCACCAACAAAGGATCTCCTTCTCTGAACAATACATGGCCACCAAGGCAGAAATGGGAAAATTAAAGAGGGGATGTACCTTGAAAAGGAATGGATCTTATAACCTCACCAATATAGAACATCTCATCTATAAGTTGTTCCAAGCATCATTATGTGGTCTCAACAAACAAGTCTGGACAATGTCCTCATATATTAAACTCCCTCTTCCAGGTCTCCTCCTAAACTCACCCATGTTGGAACTACACTCAAACCGAACAAACCTACCTCATAGATACATATCACTATGATCCACTATATATATCAGATAATTCTGATAGGATGCATGAGAAATAAGATAAAATTCAATTATGAAAATCACATGATAAGGTTATGTACAATATCTCCAAGGCTGCAACACATGAAACACATCATGCACGGAACTGTAGAACAATGGAAGGTCTAATTGGTATGCCACAAGACCGACCCTATCCACTATCTCCAATGGCCTTAAAAATACTAGGCTCTATCTTCCACTACTTCTTTATATAGATTTTACCCAACCTGGGATACACCTAAAAGAACAAATAGTGACCAACCTCAAACTATAGAGGTTATATCTAATGGTCGGCTTATGATTTTTGCCTACTCTGCATGCTCACTAACCACTATTTAATCAACTAAATCTTCTCAGATGTATCCCCCATGAGACAAGGCCGAACAAGTGCCGACTCACCTACCTCCAATCAATAGAGAGATGAATGGAAATGTCTTTCATACAAATTCATAAAAGGTTTAATATGGATAGATTCCTATAATATATTATTATATAAAAAATACATGAGTTATATATGATGTTCCCATGAACCACCAAAATCCAAAATACAGGCTCATAACATATCCTACAAAACCCAACAGTCCAACCAAATTGGCCATCAGTCTAAGGATGATATACCATACTCAAAAGAACTCATGATCCTTGAGCCTTATGAAAACCCTTCCCAAACTGCAATGTGAAAAAAGATCTATCTGAAATGATACACCTCAGAACACTGTGCAACTAAACTACCTCATGCACTTAAATAATAACCAGATCATAAATTATAAAGGTCTTAATAATAGAAAATAAGTGAGATAATTTCATTAGTCAATCCAAAATCACCAATAGAACATAAATATTATGGATTTTCCTCAAAAATACTCTCACAAAATTCATAGTGACATCATCACATTTCTACTTATGAATTGAAAAAGGCTACAAAGGCCCTACTCACATCTAATATTCTGCTTTCACCTTTTGATAAGTGAAACATCTTACTAAAAATATTGATATCCATATCTTCATTACTAACCAAAACTATAGTATATGGGGATTGTGATGCATCTTTATAAAATCAGGATATGCCACCTATCTTAAAGAATGAATGTCACTCATTATTTCCTCACACGAACCTGTAGGAACCTGTACTCAGGCACAAAAAATAATAGAATTTACACTACCAAGAGACCATGCCAATGGTGTCTCACAACCATAAAATTAATCTCTCAGAACTAATCAAACTAGATAAGAAAACTACTCATCCTTGACCTGGTCAAAAATCACAGGTATAACAGATGATGAAGTGAGATATACTCATCCCTAAGTCTCCTAAAAATCTATATTCATGCCTAAAAGGGAGATATCACCCGCTACTCATCAAAAGACTCCCATAATACATCTTACTACATCTTTCAAATCAATCATTGGAAAAAATTACCCTTTCCTAGTATATAATCTAAAATGAAGTTGAAATTTTGCATATACATGACACACATCCTCAACTGAAGGCTCAAGTCCTATTGAGAAAATATGTACCTAAGGATCTTGTGGTCTATGTATACCACAAACACCTCACCCATGAGATAATGTATCAAGAATCTTAGGTTACGTACCACTGATTATCACTCAAAATAGTGAGTAGGATAATTTCTCTAATGCGGTCTTAGATGTTTGAAGACATAACAAACCACTCGATCCTCCTGCATTATAGATACTCCAATTCTAAATCTGAAAGAATCATAATAAATGGAATATGATTTACATGGAACATGTAAAGTTAGTATATATACTGAGGTCATCCAATATTTCATCTAATGAAAATATCTATAACAAAAATATATCCAAATAAACATAACCACTTTCTTGGTCAGCACTGACATCTGTTCTTCCAAACAAAAAGAGTCCTAGATAAAGCATAGATAATAACCTACTAAACCTAGAAATATTTTAATATCAAAGGAATTATTGGGAAACTACAAACATATAAGGTCTTTATATTTCTCTAGATCCACTAAAACTCATTCCTCCAAGATGATATGACCTAAGAAGTGCACTTTTTCAATCCAAAAACTGCATTTGGTTTTGTTGGAATAAATATACTGCACTCTCAATGTGCTCAGGATGATGTAATGATGTTCAACATTAACTTATGATGACTGGTAGTACACAAAGATTTCATCTAAAAAACACTATATACTGATCCAAAATAGGATGAAATACCTAATTCAATAAGGTCATGAATATCATCAATGTATTGGTCAAACCAAATTCCATCACAATGTACTCATACAAGACATACATGATCCTAAAGGATTATAATGTATGTATGATGATCTCGCCCTCAAATGATGGTATCATCATCTCAAATCTATCATGGAGAAGATCTTAACACCTATCAGTTGATCGAAAAGGTCATCAATTCAAGGAAAAGGATACTAGTTCTTTATCGTTATTCGGTTCAATATCTAATAATCCACACATAACTAAAAAGTGGAATAATCCTTTTGGTGAAGAGAACTAGAGAACCCCCAAAAGATATACTAGTTCATTTTAAAATATTATATTCAATATCATACAACTATAATTTGAATTTATAAAGCGGTACTAGTTTCATTATGTAAGGCGGGATAAAAACTAGCTCTACTCCTAGCACCAACTTGATCGTAAACTCCATCTCTCACTCAGGAGGTAAGACATAAAACTCATTAGGAAAGATATCATATTTTTTTGAAAATGGAGGAAAAGAATCATGTTGTAAACCAATATCATCTTGATAAAAACCGTATATTTGAGCTTTAAGATAATCAAAACTACACTGAATTGTTCTTGCATGACCAGACATAAGATCCCACTCACCTTGGTGGGAATTGTTGCCTCCTTTTGGATATAAAAAAATAACTATCTTCCTCTAAAAGTTTATGTGAGCCTAGTATATACCCAACTGATCCATACCAAGAATCAAATTGAAACCTTTCATTTCCAACACAAATAGTTCGCAAAATAAATGGTAACCACCAATCTCTAAGGAAAAATCCTAACAACATTTGATATTCTATAACTGCACACCTAATGGTGCATCAATGATTAAAACACCATCAAATATTTCCACATACAAGACCAAACCAATTTAAAAATGATAATATAAAAAGTAATGTGATTATAATATATCAAATAAATCAAAAGAAAGTGTAGATGATAAAAGAACTATACCTTTGATAGTATACAGTCTATCCATACTAGTTGTATTAGTATGCATAACACGCAGTTGAAAATATCCTCTAACATAGGATCAATACTGAATCCATTGATATATACCATCAGACTAGAATTTATGTACCTGAACTGGGGTACCACATCCCCTGCCTCAACCATAATTTCCCATAGAACACCAGCTACTATCTACTGAGGGGTTCTTGAGTCTTTCCCTAACTCTGGTACATGTCCTATTCCCTTGCCACAGCTATACTGTAGTATGCCCCTACAAAACCTCTGTATGTGGCCAAATAATCCATAATAACGACACTCTAATGTGGGTTATAGACACTGAGGCTATTTTTGTACTATATTTCCACACTAGTATAACTACAATGGAACACAATCATGAGAAGTATTCCCCCTTCCATGACTACTCTGACCACTGATACATTGGAATTTTTTTATAGAGATTCTTCTTCCCACTAGAAGAAGAGTTTGTAGTTTTACCTATTGAAACATCCTATCTTCTATTAGGGGCCTCTGTTATATTCCATTCCATGATGAGTGGATAACTTATCACCTCTACAAAAATACTCAGATGATACATGTTCACATGCAAACTAATCTCATAGTGAAGACTATTATGAAAATGTCTTTCTCTAGAGATCTCATCAGCTTACAAATATGGTGAAAAGCCATGAAGGCCAGTGAAAAAATTGATGTTGTAAAGACCTAACATGCCCTCCGGTGTTATGTGTATGAACATATGAGCCTTCTCATAACTCAGGGAATTAGGATAGAAATGGATCATGAAATATTTCATGAATTCCTTCTAAGATAAATCATCCTACTTCCCCACTTTATCCAAGATTTCCAACCAATTCTTGGCTAGTACACAAATCATGAAAGTAGAAAGATTCACCATCCTATCTACAGGTGTCTCCATATGCTTAAATATTATCCAAAATGAATCGATCTATAACTCTTCCTCCTAGTTGCCTCCCTACCTACTGAACATAGGTGGATGATTCCACTAAAAATATATCATCAATTAAGACATCAATGAAGTGGCATGAACAATCTCTTTTTTCATGAATCACATGACCCTTAGGAATCTATATCAAATAAACACATCCACATGATCCTAAAATACTACAAGAATCTATGGTTTATCTATATTATAAGCATGTCAATTTCCACTCTCCTGAAACTCAAATTGAAGAAAAAGAGAAGGTGTTTTATCTAAAAGACAAACACACTCCTTAGAACACTTTTTATAATAATGTCAACCTCATCATGTGACAACAAAAAACAACCACTGACTCCTGGTCTCTGTAACATGGATTATAAGTGTTTTAGAATGAAATAATTGTTTATTTATTTCATTTATTAGGTATAATATATATCTCATAAAACATTTCATTAGGAAAATATATATCACATGAAAATAAATATTTACCTATCATGAACAATGCATGTCAATATATATCCCTATGTTCCTATTATGATTCATGCATACTCATCTCATGCTACATCGAACCATGATTATAAATCTCAAAAACAAACAACATTATAAAACCATAACCTCAAACAAAATGTGAATCACTCTGGGTGAAATAACATGAAATGTAACAAGAACATAATATATTGATAAATCCACCACTGGTCGCATGGAGTTTCTGTAACAACCCAAACATTCATGAATGGAAATCCATCTTGATCTAATTAAATGTATCTTTATGTAAAATATTTATAAAAAATGTAAACTTCTTTGGTTTTATGGTTTTGAATTTTAAAATACTATTATGAATTGGGACTATTTATAATATAGTCGTTGAACGGTGATCATGTGATTAGAATAAATTTAGGGCTTTAACAAATCCAATTTACTCAGACAAAGAAAACGATGAACTCATCCAGTAGACATGCCCCATACGAAGCCCATTTGTTAGAGTTCGGAAAGGAGGATGTGTCTTTGGGCTTCGCTCTTGATCAAACCCAAGCCAAGCTTGAATATTTTAAGTTCGAGTGGTACCACCTATGAGAGAAGTGGACGTTGATAGAAATTACCACCTGAGCAATGTTATCCGAGCCACCCCAAGAGTCTGTCATCATCTCACACCTTACCCATCGATCTTATGTGGGTGTTATAAGGGGATATGTAACAAGACATTTGCACTATGTTTATGTACATTATTTTTGTATATAATAATGAATATCATTTAATTTTATTATTTTTACCTTTTAAATAGTTTTTAAAGCACAAATAGTATTTTTAGTTAATGTTCAACAAAAAATATTTTTTGATGAATTAATGGATTTTTAATTTAAATAATATTTTAATAAAATATTATTTTTTTTATTAAATTAATTTTTATTAAATATAAATTATCGTATAATTTTATGAATGCAATTGTAATTTTAATTAAGGTTTGAAAGCCATTTTTGTCAGAACCCATGAATTTTCGATAAATGTCAGTTTTTATTTTAAAAGTGAAAATTAACATATTTATAATTTTTTTAGATAAAATGAATATTATTTCTGGAATCAGAACATGAAAATTATCCAACAGTGAAATTTTCATAATTTTCTAAGACATTCAAAATTTTCAGTAAAAATTAAATACTGTTTAAATATATAATGTATTTTATGACATCATAATGACCAAATAGTGATGTAATAAAATACTATAAACTTTATTTTCGACCAATATATTTTTTACCATTAGTATAATTTGAGGTGTCCCAAAACTAAATAATAATCAATTCCCTCTCCATTCCTACATAAACCCACCCTAGCTCCCACTTCCTCCTCACTGAAAGCCTTTTTAGTTTGTCCAACATCGTCCCTCCTCTCTCTATAATCCTCTCAAGGTTCCCCAAGCTACCAAGAATTATCTCTCAAGCCTTTGGAAGCACACTACCAAGTAATGGTTTTTCTTTCTTTCTCATTTTGTCCAATTTTCTTAATGTTGTTATGCCCTTTTAATTTCAATTTTAAATATTGGGGTATGGTTTCACACCTCCCCCATAATTCCATCTTTATGTTTGAATTATGAGACACCCTTTTATATATCAATAAATTCCTCCCATGTACACCTGTTACTATGTTGAGATTCTGAATTTTTTATCTCTCCGGACTTATATTCAAGCAATTATTTTGTATCATGAATATAAATTCCATTACAATTGTTCGTAGATATATCTATATGACCCCATTATAGTCAATTTTGTATTAATATTATGAGACACCCCTTTCTCTCTCATCAACCATATTTTATGAATTCTTACATCACGCCATTACGCTGTCGAAATTGCACTGATTTTCCAAGCCAATGTCATTGTGTAGTGAATACAATGCCCATTTATGTAACAAGGGAATTCAACTTTATACACATTTACTTATTGGTTATAAAGCTTCATGTATTAATTACATATTTCTTTATCATGTAATAAATGATGATGTTTTATGAATCCATGTTATATGATCCATGTGGCACACTTATGCATGAAATGGAATGTTTAAGAAGGGTGCACCCTTATAGCACTCCAACGCATTAGGTAAAGTATAATATCCTGATACCTCATGTGCAATGAGTGTTTACTCATTCTAATTCAATTGAAATAAGGTTTTACTCATGATTAATGTGAAATGAGGCTTTACTCATGCTCCATGTGCAATGAGCCTTGGCTCATGCTAATTCCATGTTAAGTGTTGTTGCCACATTTCCATGTTAGGATTATCACGCTTTATCATGTCTTTATGTTTATTCTTATCTTGTGCTCTATTTATATGCATATTGCCAAACATGTATTGTATTCATCATGTTATTTGATTATTATTCCCTTACTGGGCTTTATAGATCACCTTTTCCTTATGCATGTCCTGAAGTTATTCCATGCAATGCTAAGTATGAGGGAATTTAGTGGTCATGTATAAGATGTTTTCAATAAAGATGTTGTATTTCATGTTTTATGTTTTTATGTAAAGATCCTAAGCCAAAAATACACTCGAAATATTGATCTTATATGTTGTATCAAGTGAAGTTTATGTAATAAATTATGTTTAATTGGGTAATAAAAAGTATGGTTGTCATATTTTCCCCTTGGCATGGGTTAGATACCCCATTAATAAACTCCTTACCAAGTCCTGAAACATCCTAGTCTCTTTTATACCTTTAAAAAATAGTAAATAAACAAAAAAACCGATATTAATGATACAACCATTTAACATCCCCCGACCCGACACTCTCTCATGACTCCATAAAGGGTTGGTTATGAGACCTCAAGCACACATCCCCATTTGTCAAAGGCTACCGACTAGCTGCAGAGGTGTGATAGGTATAGTGGGGAGATTATACACCCTAGATTTAGATTTTACAACATAGATAAAAGAGAAATATAAATAAATTAATAAATATTATAGTGAATAAATAATAGAGAGAATAAAATACAATATACACCAACAATAAAATACATCTAAACAATATAATAAATAATATAGGAATAATTTAATAATGTGATGGTATATAACTGAATGTTATGTTAGATGTAATACAAATAAAATACTACCATACTCAACAAAATACTCAAAATTCCCTATTCCCTAACCCCATGTAGGGTAATAAAACCATTATAGGTTTTCTGAGAAAAATTACCAAAATAGATTGTAAAATATCCATTCTTTTTACAAAAAAGAATAATTTTCTTTTGAACTTATAACTAATTTTGAAAAAAACTCACTAAACCAGTGGATGGGGTGGATATAGCCAACACTTCATGAGATGTATCTATACTAGAAACTATTTTACCTTTGGAGTATACACACATCTCCTTAGGTTTTAAAAAATAATCTTCTTCCTCAAAATAAGAATATAAAGCCATGTTTCTCAAGACTAGTTGATACAAGTTAATGAACATATCTTCTAAAACTAATAAGTATTTTTCTAAGGAGCCTGCCATTTTTTATGATTAGGGATAATAAATTTCATATCCTTATAAGATTTTACCAAGGGATCCTTAATCATGGTCACATTTTCCTTTAGTCGAGAGATAATATCCATTTGAAACTAGTTCATTCAAGTTATTATGATTCTCTAAATTATTACAATACTTTATATTTCAACACACCAAATAACATTAGGATATTTAAGGTAACATATTGAAAGTAATTCACACTACATGTAGGATATCCAAATAGTAATAGTTTCTCTAGCTTGAGAGACATCCTCTAATTTGGATTCCATCACTACCTGATCCAAAGTTACCTATTATAAGGATTCTCTAATAGATCACTTTTGGGATTTCTCTATAACATATTGAAATAAAAATTTCACACCATCCAAGTGATTTTTTGAAACTTCACTTTCATGATGATTCTTTACTTCTTCACCGGAATCAACTAGTTCATTCATTAGCTGATCAATTTCAGACATAAAATCATCAAAACTAGAATTAATAGCATAAAAAGTTTATATAGTTATATCTTAAGTACTGAGGTCTACAAAAAATATAATAAAAAACTTCTTGAGGTGTTATGACCTCCCAATACTCATTTAAAGGATAATTTTGTTGAACTTATTTAGTTTCTTTATCTTGGTGTAGTTCTTCAGTAGGAGAGAGTTCATAAAATTCCTTCCACAATTTCCTCTTAGCTACTAGTAGTGTAGCTTCATCAGAATCATCCAAATTCTCTACTTCAAAAACAAAAAACCACTTCATATAAAATGAATATATTCTCTCTTAACTATTATACTTGTATCAGTAGGTGGAAACACTTCAAATAGAAGAATGAAATGAGAAATACTGGAGATAGTCCTTTCTTGACCAAGACTCACAAGCTTGCAAAGAGCTACAAGAAAACATTATCTTGAGGTAGAAATGGGTAAAATAGAAGGTTGAATGGTGGAAGGCACATTCATATCCCCAATAACTTGATTCTATTTCAATTTAAATTCTAGTAAAACTTCTTCTAGTCTATCATAACTAATATGAATTTCATCAAAAACCATATCTCTAACATTGTATTAATGATACAAAGGTGTTATAGTGCATAAAGGTTATTTAACCTGAACACTTCCAATTTTTTTTCAAATACTTTAACAGTAACCATTACATGATATAACTCCCCCACAACTTGAGTCGAGTCTTTATTAATACATTATTCTATTCCAACTGAAAAAAAAAATTATTTTTGAGATGCTCTAAAAAAATCCAAATTATATAAATACTACAACACTAAAATTTATTAACCAATGGAATCAAGTAGTTTTAGTCTCATCCAGGAGGATACAATATTTGAAAAAAATAACACATGAATCCAACCAATGGGATATAATTTAACTATATTTTTTTAGATGTAGTACATGTACCTCATCACATAACATTCCAAATTCACAAGATTCTATATCAAGATTGGATATAAAAAAGTGACGCATTGAAATATGATTTTCATAAACTAATAATTTCTTTGGGAAATCACGGATTGAATAAACTTCACTAAGATCTTTGTTTTTATATCAATATCCTTGACAAATTTCTCTCAACATCTGGAATACTGTACAAGGATTTCATTATCTCTAAAGGGACAACTTTTTCAATTTTTTCCAAATAGGTTTTGAAATCAATTAAAACATCATGTGGTTATTTAAAAACTTCAACAATTATATTGAAGACATTGAGAGATACTTTTGATTCTTGGTTCTGGTAACTAGATTATTAGAATCACAAAAATGAAATATGGTGGTTTCATAAAACCCATAGAATTAATTTTTGATGAAAAAATACTTTATCTTCTCATTGAAAACATATTCCCATCCCTGATGATTCATAAATTTCTTGAATAGTATATATGACCTTTAAAGAAAACTAAAATCAAATTATTTTCCAATAAGAACCTGTTTTAACTGCTCTTAAGAAATTCAATATACTTGCTATAACTTTTTCTGATATCTCATTTTCCCCATGATTGAAGAATGTATGTTGGTTTAGTGTAATGGGTATTATGAGAGAAAGGATGTGAGATATATATTGTTTGGAAAGGGTTCATGCATAAGACTAATTAGGCTTCATTGTTTTATGATAGTTAAAGGGCCGTATAGAGTGACATGAAAGATACTCATAATTTATACAAGCTAAATGTTACACTATGATAAAACTAAAAATAAAAAATCCTATTTAGTTCTAGGATTGAATGAATAAAATAATAATTTACTCAATATAGACTATCACATGCCAAATTATGAAAGAAATATATTAAATATAATTCAATAAAAATTAAAAAACCTTATTTAGATTTGATATAATCAAATCTTTTAATAAGAATTTGTGTATATATTTACTAATTTATTTTTTACAAACAAAATTTAAAGGGATATCACAATTTTATGCATGTTCTCTTAAGAAATTGATGTCATAAATATATATTCTTTGTCTTGTAATGGTTTATTAGAAACTATGAAAAGTTGATATCACCTGTGTTATCATATTTTAATTGAATATAATTAAAATTGAACCCAAAATCTATCATTGTGTTTTTCATCCATAACACCTGTGCACAACAACATCAAGAAAACATATACTCATATTTGAAAGTTAAAAATGAAATAAAGTGTTTTGTTATTTGTAGACCATGATATTAAGTATTTAGTCAAAAAACGATAGGTTCCTGAGGTAAATTTCATATCAATTTTACACCCACCAAATTCCACATCTAAGTATGAATTTAAATTAAAATCATAAGTTTTCAAAAAATGTAAGGAAATAGAGAAAATTACTTATAAACAACTTAAAATTATTTTGGTGACAGTTAAATTAAATTCATATGGATTGTATTGAAATATTTCACTAACAAATTGAAAATATAATATATTGTATACTTAGAAAAATTAAAATTATTCCTTCATATAACTTGTTTTTGAATAGTTTTATATCTTCATCCAAATCATGTTTAATATTGGAACTCATTGTATTTGAATAATTCCTACCACTTTCATGTAAAAACATTTTAAGTAAATCATGTATATATTTTATTTATTTTAAAATAGTAAAAAAATATATTTTATAAATTTGAATACCAAGGAAATAGTGTAACTCACACGTCATGTTAATTTCAAATTCATTTTACAGGAGTTTGGAAAATTCATTAAATATTTTTTGATTTGTTGACTAAAAAATAAAAACATAAACATATATTTTCAAAAGAAAATTAACATTTGATGATGTTTTATTTAAAATAATGGGGTTTAACAATCCTAAATTAAAATAATTTGATAATAAAAAATAACTTAATCATTCATACTAGTCTCCTGGTTCTTGTTTAAGGCCATAGAGATCATTGGTATGCTTAAAAATAGAATTCTGAAAATGGGAGTATTAAAAACCTAGAGGGTTTTCAACATAAACTTTCTTTATTTCAAATCAATTTAAAAAAGAAGATTTGACAGCCATATGATATAATTTAAAATTTATATGATATGAATATGCTATCAAGATTCTAGTGGATTCTAACATAGATACAAGGGAAAAAGTCTCATCATAATTTGCTACTTCTTCTTGATTATAACCTTTTTCAACTAACATAGCCTTATTTCTAGGGATTACACCTTGATCATTATATTTCCTCCTGATATTCATTTGGTTTAAATAATAGGATAATTACAGGGTCTATTGACTAATTCACATACCTTTTTTCTCTTGATCTGGTTTAATTCTTCATTCATTACTAAAACTAAACTATCATTAGCTAAGGATTATTCTATAGTTTCTTGTTCTTGTTGGGATAAAAAGAAAGAAAATTTAATATGTTATTCTACAATTATTTAAGTAATAACATCTACATATAGATATCCCATAAAAGTGTCTAGAGTATGGTCTTTAAGATTTCTAGGATTTCTAGGAAACACATTTTCTGGTTCTTTAGTAACAATAACTTCAATTAAAATCATTCTTAATAATATTCCAAATCATTAACCTTTTTATTAATAAAGAGAGGTTCAAGTATAACCACAGAGTTGATAGAGTCATTAATATGATATTTATGGTGATCAAAATCATCAATTTCATCAAAATTTACATGATTATATTCTTTAAATACCTTTGAAATCTTATTGAAATCATATATCATTTGGAAATAGTAGTGTAACCTAAGAATATTCCTTCATCAGCCTTTGCACTAAACATACCAAGAATTTCCATGGTGTTCGAGATATAAACCTTATATCTAAACACTTTAATGTATCATACCTATGATTTTCTATTATTACATAACTCATAGGATGTTTTATTTAATATAGAACATATTAAAACTCTTTTAATGACATAAAATAAAAAATTAATAGATTAATCCCAAAATTAATTCGGTATGTTATATTCAGATAACATAGTCCTATAAATTTCTTTCAAGTTCATATCCATCATTTTAATAGCTCCATCCAATTGAGATGTCCCAAGGGAAGAAAATTTTTGTTTAATACCATGATTTGATAAAAATTAATAAAATTCATGATTATAAATTTCCCATCCATGGTAACTTCTTAATGTCATAATTTCGGAATATTTTTCATTATTCAAAAGTTCTCAAAAAATTAATAAAAGTATAACATGATTCACTTTTATGTCTTAAGAAATAAACCCATGTAAATCCTGAAAAATCATAAACTAAAACATAAAAAAAAGATTTACCATCCAATATTATTATTTTAATTGTCCTGAACAAATTCATATTGATGAGTTTTAAGGGTCTATTAGTGGAATCCTTATTTATTAGTTTAAAATATTTTTCATACTTCTTTCCCATTTGACATGCACCACACAATATCATTTTATCAAATTTATAGTTACAAAAATTAGAAATCAAATTTCTCTTAGATAATTTTATCAAGTAGACAACATTACAATGTCTAAGTCTTCTATTCCAAATCCACGATTCGTTAATTTTAGTATTAAAATAATTTATATCCTTTTTAAAAATGAATTTTGTTATAAATTTTAGATATTTTCAGTTCTTGGTGCCTTAAACATGGGATATTTATTTTTAATAAAAAAGAAGGAATTATTAAAAAAAAATATAATAAAATTCATAAAAAAGTTTGGGAATAGTAATCAGGTATTGATTTTAATCCTTACACATAAATAATGTTATAGATGAGGATTGTTTATGGATTTCTAACAGATCCAATATCATTTTTCTTTCCTAAATCATTATCACCAAATGTAAGATAATATCCATTAATTTTAGATAATGTATAAAATATGGATAAATATCCACTCATTTTATGTGAATAGACACTGTCCATAAAACATTTTTCATTTCCATTTGTATGGATTATTCTATGAAAAATAAAATTAAACAATAAGGTTTCTTTGATATCCAAACACTCTTAGGTCTATCAACGTTAGCTATAAAATATTTGGGAAACCAATTATGTTTACATTTTAATAACTTGAAACTGGTATTGGATAATTTTTTAGTGATAAAAAATTTACTTATTCCACACATTTCTATATTTCATAAATATAAGTCATTTGAAAAAAATCATTTATTCCACATTGAAAAACGCAATACAAGGCAGATTTTTATTTTTAAAAATCTGAAAAAAATAGTTTTTATAAAGGTTAGGATTTTCTCCCTTGATTTCTCAAACATATTTTCTCTTTTTTTTTGTTTTTACGACGAATTTTATTGAGGTAGTCATACCCTTCATAAAAACACTTGCAACATATTTAACATCTAAAACTTATTTTATAGGATCATGATCTTGTTTTCATGATCAATACACAAAGATTTAGATTTTTTATATTAGATTTATGGTCTAATATTTATTTATTTAATTCCTACTTTTCATTGATAATAACCTCATGGAAATTCTAGAGAATTTTTTTTTCTTCTGCTGGATATCATATTTATTATAGAGTGGTACAAAATTCATTTAATTCTTCATAATTGAAATTTTCAATTTTTAATTCAAATTCATTCTCTGAAGAATAGTATGAGTGTACCTCATTCGAGTGTTATATAAAGCACATTTTGAACTTTTTATTTAAATTTTCCTCTTTATAACTTGAGATAGAATTAGTACAGTGGTCCTCTAAGTAACTCCATGTATCTTTCATCACTTTATAGGGTTTATTCTTGATGCTAAACTTCTTAAAATATTTATTTTTAGACTTCTTATTATATTAGAGTTGATGATAGTGAATCTTAATGTTCCCATGTTTCTTACACTGACAACATCTAAATACTTTAGAAAATCCTTCATACCTCTTATAATTTTTAAAGGGTTTTCTAAAACCTATTCTCCAATTTTAAAACGTTTTCAACCATATTTAAAAATAATAAAGTTCATCATTTTATCCTGAATTTCATAAGGTATCTTATTCTCTAGAAGATTCGTAGATTGTAGTATATTTTTTTTTCTTCTTTTAATATTTTAAATTAGAAACCTTGAGTTCCAAATTTTCCTTGTTTTCAGGCTTATGATCTTCTAACTAAGATTCTGTTTCATCTTCACACATCATAAGTTTACCAACAAGATATTTTATTTTGAAATATTTAACAACTATAGATTATACAATGGCAACTGAAATTCCACCCCATCAAGGTGGCAGGATTATAATGGTTCTTATTGCTTGACCTGGTTCTTGAAAGTGTGTTCTTAATATAGAAAACATATTTACAACCACAATATGTTTTTAATTTAATTGATTAATTATTTAACCTCCCATCATTCTAAAAGCTTCAATCAAAAGATTGATAGTATTAAATATAAGATCTCACATGTTGTGAGATCCTTCATAAGAAAATAATTTGGTTATACATATATCATAATTTGTTTCACAATTGAAGACTTTGATGAACTCATCAAGAACTATAATATATCTTGATAAAAATGTCACACTACTAGTAATAAGTATAATCATAATGATCTATAATATACTACTAGAAAAAGGGGATTTGGAGCCCCCTCCGACACGGGCGAGCGCCATTGGCGGTCTCTAATCTTAAAAAAAACCTCATCTGTCCCCCCCCCACCCCTTCATGCTCAAAGCCCCCTTTCACACCCCCTCGCGCCACCAGAACCTGTAGTGCTGACCACTACTGCCCTCGTGCTGACTGCTGCCACCCTTGTGCCCGTTCTCCCTAGCTGCATCGCCAACACCATCTACCTTTGCCTTGCCCTCCCTCACCCTCACAGTCAAAACCCCCTCGCACCCGAACCCTACCCGCAATACCTGTTCTCCCTCACTACACCACCTTCGTCCGTCACCAGTCAATGGCGACACCACACAGCTGATGCCATGCGACCGCCTCCACCTCAGTCCCCCTTGCGGTTGAACCCCCTCGTGCCTGAACCCTACCCGCATCTTCTGTTCTCCATCACCGCAACGCTGCTGCCAGTCACTGGTCACCATCAATGCTGCGCGACCACCTCCGGATCCCCACCATCACCCATCCTCTCCCTTGCCACACCACCTTAGACTCCAGCTCCCCTCTACTACCCCTCCTCTCTCTTGCATCACCACCTCCATCTCCCTTCCCTTCTAGATTTGTAGCTCTATCAGGTATTCCCTAACTTTAGTTTAAGTGTTTTGATTTTGGGCATTTTACAGTACAAATTATACATGCATGAAGATTATATGAATATTGTGTGTGAATAAAAATTGAGTAAATTGAAGTTCATATGTATACAGACTTGTGTGCATGAAGAATTATGAAACTTTGTGTGTTAACAATGTTTGTATAAGAAGACATCACACTTTAATTGAGGGTGGAAGTTACATAAAATGTACAATCCATGTATATTTTGACTGAATTAATATTAAGTTGTGTTGTTATTTTATTTGTAGCATTCTTGAGTCTGTGTGTGTATCCCATGAGAAACTTTTTGAGGCTTGACCACATTTGTGTAAATGTTTGTTATATAGATATTATTATGGATAAGAGTTGGATTGATCTTTCAAATCGAATGTATAGAGAATATTTTGAAGGCATTATGTTGTTCATTAAGTTAATTGGAGGATTTATAAGCGATTATATTAGTTTTCTATGTAGAAAATGTGAAAATAGATATTAATACACATGAGATAACATGATGGAGAACCTATTATTGAATGAAATTCTAAAAAATTATAATATTTGGACTCATCATGGGGAATAATATATTAATTTTAAAAATATAGATACATTTCAGATGGATGTTGATGTGAGGATGAATTATCCGATGCATGAAATGCCTACAGAAATGGTATGTGGATTGGATCTTGAAGGCATTGACATCCTGAACATTGAGACTGGTGAGATAAATATGCACTCTAGTGTAGATCATGATTTGAGAAGGTTTGAAGAAGTACTTGATGATGCAAAAACGGAATTATATCATGGATGTACTTCTTATAATAAATTGTCATTTATCGTGGAGTTGTTTCATATGAAGACTTTGAATTAGTGTTAAGACACATCATTTGACATGCTGTTGGAATTATTGAAAAAGGTTCTTCCTTTCGGAGCTAATATTCTCGAGTCATATTATCATGCTCGTAAGTTAATAGAGAACATAGGTTTTAAATATGAGACTATCGATGCATGTACAAACCATTGTATGTTGTTTAGAAAGGAAACTTCCCATTTGGATATTTTTATGGTCTGTGGCACTTCTCGGTGGAAAGAGAACATGATAAATTAGACTCATCAAAGTTAGACTGTGAAATAGGGAAAAACAATTTCCATAAAGAAAATGAATTACTTTCCCCTAAATCCGAGGTTGAAAATATTTTTTATTTCATCTAATGTTTCTAATTTAATGAGATGACATGTAGAAAGGAATCAAGAAAGTGATATTTTAACCCACCTGGAAGACTCTCGTGCATGGAAGGATTTCGATAAAAGACACCCCAACTTTGCTAAAGATGTTCTTAATGTCTGATTGGGGTTAGCAGCATATGGTTTCAATCCATTCAAGTCTATGTTTGGTGCAACTCATAGCACATGGCCCGTGGTGTTGGTTTTGTATAATATTCCTCTATGTCTTTGTATAAAGCAACAATTTATATTACTTTCCACTCTTATTGATAGAACTAGAATTCTGGGGGATAAGATAGATGTTTACCTTCAACCATTGATTGATGAGTTGAATGAATTTTGGGGCGATGGGGTTATGACTTATGACTATGAAATGAATGAAATGTTCAAATTACAGGATACTTTATTGTGGACAATCAATGATTTCCCAGCCTATGCAAATTTATTAGGCTGTAGTATAAAAGGGAAATTTTCATGCCCTTGTTGCAAAAAAAAGTAAAAAATCCGTATGGCTTAAACATTGTAAAAAATGGGCATACATGGGTCACATAAATTTTCTCCCCCCTCAGTATAGGTTTAGAAAGGACAGAGTAACATTTGATGGTTCTAGAGAGTTCATCCTAGCACCAAAGATCATTACAGGAGTCGAAATGTTATCACAGATTGAGGAAAAAACATCCACACGGTATATGAATTTCAGGATTTAGTGGCTTATCCATTATGTAATATTTGCGGTGCAGGTAGAAAACACAATCAAAATTGGAAAAAGAAAAGTATTTTTTACAATCTCCCTTATTGAAGAACTAATATACTAAGGAACAATTTGGATGTCATGCACATTGAAGAAAATGTTTGTGATAATATATAGTGGACCATTTTAGGTGTTAGTGGAAAATAAAAGGACCATGTTAATGCACACTTTGATTTAGAATAAATGGGTTTAAGGAAAAAGTTTCATTTACAATTTACTGAGGTAAACAAGGCATATATGCCTGCTGCATAGTATACAATGACTACAAAATTGAAAGAGACATTTCTTTTCCATTTTGAAGATGCTCAAGTTGCCAGATGGTTACTCTTTCAATATTTCAAAGTGTGTGAATTTGATGATAAAGACATTGCTTGGGTTGGAATGTCATGACAATAGTATACTACTTCAGTAGTTAATTCCAATCATAATTTGTGATTATTTATCCCTCAATGTTGTTCAACCATTGATTGAGATGAGTAATTTTTTTAGACATCTTTGTTTATGAAATCAATGAATGGGTGATTTCAAAATAGTTTCTGGGCCGAATTGTAATTACACTTTGTTACTTTGAAAAACTATTTCCCCCCTCATTTTTCGATGTTATGGTTCACTTGATAGTGCACCTAACTGATGAAGTAGTGGTTGCTGGTCCAGTGCAATTTAGGTGGATATATCTAATTGAGCGGTATCTGAATACATTGAAATGATTTGTACGCAACAGAGCTCGTACGGAGGCATCAATATCCAATAGTTATTTTATGGATGAGTGTACTACTTTTTGTGTAGAATATCTTATATATTTTGAAAAAAAATTAGATAAGACCTCTCCGATTCATGATGGTCCAGTTGGAGATGGAACCACATTTGATATGGACAACATTGAGTGGATACAAGCGCATCGATACATCTTATTCAATAATCCATCAGTTACGCCATTAATGTAGTAAGTGTCTTATCAATTTTATTATTTTAATTTTCATGTTTTGTTTGATTATGTTTTTCATTTAAACATCAAGATTTTTCATGTTTAGGAAACACATTAATGAGCTAAAATAAGAGATGTATAATGTGACTGATTATCAAATTCAACAATCTCATTATGCGTCATTTCATGATTAGTTCAATGATTTTGTATGTATAAATTTATTTTCATTATGAGTTAAGTATTATAATAATTTCTTTCTTTAGAAACCATTATTGAATTCTGTGAATTATGTAGGTTCATAAGATGAGGGAGTTAGGTGACCCCATGCTAACTAAAAAAATTTATCCAACTAGCTGATGGTCCAACTATAATGGATCTTCTTTATAAAGATATAGATTCTAATGGATTTATATTTCACATTAAATATGTTAATGACAAATGAGCAACACAAAACAGTGGCATCGATAGTCCATTCATCAATTCTGGTTATTACTATGTTCAATTGAAAAATATCATTGAAGTTTTATATGAACACGGGTTGAAGTAAATATTGTTGAAGTGTAATTGGGTTGATCCAGTGCGTGGATGTAATGTCAATAAATATCAATTTTCAATGGTGAATTTTAACTATATGTTATCAAGAAATGAAAGAGTTGATAATGAAACTTTAATTTTGATACCACAATCAGAACATGTATTCTTCATTACTTTTCCTTAGGATCCTAGTTGGAAATTTGTTGTGAAAATGTCTCGGTGAGGAGTGTTTCTACTTGGACAAGATGAAACTAAGACCAATCATTTTTTCCCAACAACATGATCAACATACCATAGCTCAATGTGAAGAATATATTTATTGGGTCAGGGGAACAGGAAGCAGATCCACATCATCCATTTGAGCCATCTACATCTCAGGGTCGAGGTATGTTTGAATGCAACTGTTTATGATTTTTTATGTAATTTCTAAGAAATATATATATATATATATATTCACATATGTCAATTTATGTATAAAATTATTTTCAATAGAATCAGACTCAACTGCTTCTTCCTCTCACAAGAGAGTCCCTAGTCATGGAATTTTATCATGAAATTCCAACACAATCTACGATGTTTCATTTGACGATAGATTTCATCATGTGGGAGTGACTGACCCTGCATTTATTCGTCAGATGGGTCATGTCATACATGACCCTCATCTATTTCCATTTTCCACATGTGACTGGGCTTCTATCCCTCAGGATACATTAGATCATCTTTGGAGGGAAGATTATGAAAGAAGACCAATTTAGTTTCTTCACTATGTTTAAGAAAATACTAACATGTGTGATTTTTTTCTTAAATAGAATATTCTAAAAGCATTCCCCAATGAGTTTAGAATGGTGTGTATGATAAAATGTCTTAATATGTAGAATGATTATAAAGGAAAAGTCAAGAGGGATCATTGGAAGGGTTGTCTGGGGGGGTTGGGGGGATATCAGGGGTGAGCAGGGGTTGTCCGGGGTGAGGGGAAGGGGGGGGGGCTATCCGGGGGGGGCTGTTCAGGGGGTGTCCAGGGTGTAAAATAGATATCTAGGGTTGGGGGTGTTTGGGGGTGGGGGGGGATGTATGAGGGTGAGGTGGGCTATCTGGGGGTGGCAAGGTTGTCTGGGGGGGGGGGGGCTGTCTGGGGGGTGGCAGGGCTGTTCAGGGTGGGGGGGGGGGGGTGTTATGTGTGAGTGGAGGCTATCCGGGGGGATATCCAGGGGGTGGGGGTTGGGGTTGTCCGAGGGGCGAGGGGATTTGGGGGTGGGGGTGTCCGAGCTGAGGGGTGGGGGGGTGTCCGAGGTGAGGGGTGGGGGTGTCTAGGGTAATGGGGGATGTCCAGAGGTGGGGGGTGTTCGGGGTGAGCGGGGGCTGTCTGGAGTGAGGGGGCTATCTAGGGGGCTATTTGGGGGGGGGGGTCTAGTTAGATTGTTTACTAAGAAGAGTTGGTGTTTGTAAATTGTTGAAGCACTGTCAAATCATTATTGGAATTATTTATAATTGAGAAATATTATTTTCCAGAAGCCTATATTTTAATTTTAAAAATATTTTATTTTTGGTGATTAACTAAAAGGAAATTTTTTAAATGTTTTTTACAAAAAAAAATTCAATGGTCTAATGTCTTACAAGTTTGATGTTCTTTATGAAATTGTCATAAGGATATAAAATTTATATATTTTGTGTTGATCATTCAAAGTTAAAAAAATCATGAGAGGAATATCCCTAATTCTCCCTTAAGGTAATGAATGTTTTTGAAGACATTGGATACTTGAGCTTACAAGATGTTTCAAGAATACACTATAATCCTTATGAAGCATCCATGTAAAATGTATTAATGGATAGATTTGTGTTTTATGTTTTCATTGAGTGGTAATGTAATATTGGAATCCCACCTTTTCTCCTACTCGCACAACTATAAATAGGAATCAAGTATAATATGGGGTAATGTGTAATTTCCCTATGTGAAAATGATAAGGTTTTTAGAATTTGTTTCAGCCTTGCAAACCACACATATGAATGATGTGAAGAGTGAATTTTCAGTCACCTAGGTCACACGACACCTCCGATTGACGTGTCGTCTTTCTGGCCATTTCGGAATTCACCCACCCTTTGTTGTCGTCTGGTTTCATAGCATTCTGAGGTCGTTCGGCCGGTATTGACCACCCCACACATGCTTTTGAAGCGTGCCGAACACTTAGAAAACAGATATTCAGACGTTCCATGCAAACCGCGCATCCGAATGAATTTCTGCCTCCTCGAACACGTCACCAAAAGTAATTAGGGTTCTCTTGTGTGATTTCAAGTCTTTCTGATGTCTTCTGATATGCATTTGACCGTTAAACGCATGTTTGGGAAATTTACGTCGCGCGTAGTGCCTTTTCGGTCACTGTGATCACAAGACACCTCTTATTGATGTTCCTTCTACCCGACCATTTCAAAATTCACCAAAACTTTGTTTTCGTCTGATTTTAGGGAATTATAAGGTCTTTCGGCCGGTTTGGAAAACCCCACACATGCTTTTGAAGTGCGCCAAACACCTAAAAAACACATATTCAGCCGTGCCGCGCAAACTACGCATTCAAATGACATGCTGTCTCCTTGTACACCTCACCAATAATAATTAGGGTTCTATCATGTTATTTTAAGTCATGCTGATGTCGTTCGGTATGCATTTAACTGTTAAATGCATAATTTGGCCTTTTATGAGGCACAAAGTGCGTTTTCGGTCACCACGGTCAAACGACAGCTCCGATTGATGTTCCGTCTACCCAAAAATTTCAAAATTCACCCCACCATTTTTGTTGATGATTTTACTGAATTCTGATGTCTTTCGGCCAGTTTTGACCACCCAACGCACACTTTTAAAGCGCACTAAACACCTAGAAAACACATATTCAGCCGTGGTGTGAAAACCGCACATCTGAATGATGTTATGTCTTCTCTTAAACATAACCATTAATAATTAAGGTGTTCTCGTGTAATTTTAGGTCATGATGATATCGTTCGGTATGCATTTGACCGTTAAACACATGTTTTGTCCATTTACGACGCGCAAAGTGCTTTTTTAGTCACCATGGTCACACGACACCTATGATTGATGGGATGTCTACCCGATGATTCACAATTCACGCACCCATTATTATAGTCTGATTTCATGGAATTCAAAAGTCATTCAGCTGGTTTTGACCACCCAACGCACGCTTTTGAAGCGCATTGAACGCCAAAAAAAAAACATATTCAGCCATGCCGTTCAAACCGCACATCTGAATGACATGCCGTCTCCTCGTAAACATCGCCAATAATAATTAGGGTTCTCTCATGTGATTTCAAGTCATGCAGATAGCGTTCAGTATGCATTTGACTATTAAACACATGTTTTGGACATTAACGTCGTGTGGAGTGAGTTTTTGGTCACTGTGGTTCCACAATACCTCTGATTGATGTTCCGTATACCCAAAAATTTCACAATTCACCCAATATTTGTGGTCGTCCAATTTCATGGCATTCCAAGGACGTTCGGCCAGTTTTGACCACCCAATGCACAATTGTGAATCGCACCGAACAAATAAAAAACATATATTCAGCTGTGCCACTTAAACCACACGTCCAAATGACATGACATCTCCACATACAAATCACCAATAATAATTAGGTTGCTCTCGTGTGATTTTAATTCATTCAAATGTTGTTCGGTATGCATTTTACTATTAAACGCATGTTTCGGCAATTTACATCATGCGAAATGCGTTTTAGGTCATCGTGGTCACAAGACACCTCCAATTGATGTTCCGTCTACCTAAACATTTTAAAATTCACCCACTCATTGTTCTTGTCCAATTTTATGGAATTCCGACGTTGTTCGGATGGTTTTGACCACCCCATGCATGCTTTTGAAGCGCACTGAACACCTAAAAAACACATATTCAGCTGTGCCGCACAAACCGTGTGTTCGAAAGATGTGTCGTCTCCTCGTACACCTACCCAATAAAAATTTGGGTGATCTCATGTGATTTTAAGTCATGCCGATGTCGTTCAGTATGCATTTGACCATTAAATGCATGTTTTGGCCATTTACGATGTGCAAAGTGTGTTTTGGTCACTGTGTTCACACGACACATCCGATTAAAGTGTCTTCTGCCCGAACATTTCACAATTCACCCACCCATTTTTTTCATCTGATTTTAGGGCATTTTGAGTTTTTTTCTGGTTTTGACCACCCTAGGCACACTTTTAAAGCGTGCTGAACACCTAAAAAACACATATTCCGCCATGCCGTGCAAAACACACGTCTGAATGACATGTCGTCTCCTCATACACATCACAAATAATAATTAGGGTTCTATCACGCGATTTCAAGTCATTAAAATGTTGTTCAGTATGCATCTGACCTTTAAATGCATCTTTTGGCAATTTACATCATGTGGAGTGTGTTTTAGGTCACTGCGGTCACACAACAACTCCGATTGATGTGATGTCTACCCAAACATTTCAAACTTCACCCACCCTTTGTTGTCATCTGATTTCATTGCATTCCGAGGTCATTCGACCTGTTTTGACCACCCCACGCACGCTTTTGAAGCGCGTCGAACACCTAAAAAACCCATATTTAGCAGTGCTGCAAAAAATGTGCTTCTGAATGACATTATATCTCCTCTTACACCTTAAAAACAATAATTAGGGTTCTCTCGTGTGATTTAAAGTCATGATGATGTTGCTCGAAATGTATTTGACCGTTAAAGGAATGTTTTGGCCATTTATGACGCACAAAGTGCGTTTTAGGTCCCCATGATCACATGACACCTCTGATTGACGTGCCGTCTACCCGACCATTTCACAATTTACCCACCCTTTATTGTTGTTCGATTTTATGGCATTCTGAGGTTGGTCGGCCAGTTTTGACCAACCAACGCACGCTTTTGAAGCGCGCCGAACACCTAAAAAATACATATTTAGCTGTGCCACACAAACCACAATTCCGAATGACCTTCTGTCTCCTCGTACACATCACAAATAATAATTAGAATGTTATCGTGTAATTTCAAGTCATGATTATGTCGTTCGGTATGCATTTGATGGTTAAATGCATGTTTTGTCCATTTACGACGGGCAGAGTACATTTTTGGTCACCACGGTCACACGACACCTCCAATTGACATGTCATCTACCTGACCATTTTACAATTCAGCCACCCTTGGTTATCATCCAGTTTCATGGCATTCTGAGGTCGTTCGGCCAGTTTTGACTACCCAACGCACACTTTTGAAGCATGTCGAACACCAAAAAAACACATATTTAGCCGTGCCACACAAATCACGCATCCGAATGATGTTCTGTCTCCTCATACATTTCACCCATAATAATTAGGGTTCTCTCGTGTGATTTAAAGTCATGCCGATGTCATTTGGTATGCATTTGACCATTAAATTCAGGTTTTGGTCATTATGTCGCATGGAGTATATTTTCGGTCACCGCGGTCACACGACACAACTGATTGATTTTCCGTGTACCCGAACATTTCAAAATTCACCCACCCTTTGTTTTATCCCTATTTCATGGTATTCTGAGGTCATTCGGCCAGTTTTGACCACCCAACGCACGCTTTGGAAGCGCACCGAACTCCTAAAAACACATATTCAGCCGTACCGTGCAAACCGCACATTCGAATGACATGACGTCCCCTCGTACACATCACCAATAATAAATAGGGATCTCTCATGTGATTTCAAGTCATTCCTATATCGTTCGGTATGCATTTGACTGTTAAATGCAAGCTTTGGCAATTTCCATCGCACGGAGTGTGTTTTCAGTCACTGCGGTCACACAACACCTCCGATTGACATGACGTCTACTCGAGCATTTCACAATTCACCCACATTTTTTTGTCATCTGATTTCATGGAATTCTAAGGTTTTTCAGCTGGTTTTGACCACCCCATGTATGCTTTTGAAGCACGCCAAACACCTAAAAAATACATATTCAGCCATGTCACGCAAACCACATGTCCGAATGATGTGTCGTATCCTCATACACCTCACCAATAATAATTAGGGTTCTATCATGTGATGTTAAATCATTTCGATGTCGTTCGGTATGAATTTTACAATTAAACACATGTTTTAGTCTTTTATGATTCACGGAGTACGTTTTCAATCACCGTGATCACACGACACCTCCGATTGACATGCCGTCTGCCCAATCATTTCACAATTCACCCACACTTTGTTTTAATCCAATTTTATATCATTCCAAGGTCATTTGGTTAGTTTTGACCACCAAATGTACTCTTTTTAAGAGAATTGAACACCTAAAAAACACATATTCAGTAGTGATATAGCTTTATCTTTGCAAGATAATCATTTTTAAACACTAATCATGTTAGATAATTTTCCATGAAGCTTCATAAAATAAAATGATTTAGCTCATTTACTTATTCATCATGTAAGATAAATAATCAAGATTTACTGTTTGCATATGATAATCTCATGTCATAAGATAATGCTTTATTTCATTAAGATAAATGAATTATGCACCTTTGTTTGACTTCTGTAAGATAATTCACTTACAAAGGCTCTCTTTATAAGATAACATAATTTTTTGAATTTCTATATGGATTTTACTTATAATATTGACTTCATTGTATGATAATTTCTTTAATATGTAGGATACTTAACTTATATAGTAAGATAATATTTTATGCTCTAATTCCATAAAATAAAATCATTAGTGCATATTTGAGGTTTTAGTTCCTCTATAGAATTTGTTTGGTAAGATAATTATTTTACACATAAGATAATATTGGAATGTAAGATTAAATTCCATTGAAAAAAAAACTAAATCACAATATCCATAAAATACATTTATTTTTTCTGGCATAAGATAAATTCAGTAAGCATTTATTCATAAAATATCTTATAATTATTATAAATCTCAAGATATAAATTTTTAGAACACTTAGATATAATTTTTAGTACATAAAAAAGGATTTTTTGAATCCTAAAAACTTAAAAACAACTAAGATATGTTCAAATAACATAAGTCTATCCAATATATGGTGAATCTCATACCTAGGTTCATGAACTTCTCTTGGTGGGAGGTGGGGGATATAATGTGAAGGGAATGAATTTTAATGGGGGTGGTGTAACGACCCACTGTTTTATCAATGAAATTTAATTATTAAAATTATTTTTTATAGTATAATCATATAATATTACATATAGAACACAATAAAAACATACAAATGAAGAATGAGGGAAATAAAAGGTATCTCTAGATGTTAAGGAATACATACTAATTAAATAGTAACTTGACCTTTGGAATAGTAATGCGACACTTATGAATTGTAAACTAGACAATGTAATAGTAACCCCACCAATGAGAGTATTAATAAAATTTATCCATCATATATGTGACACTATGATATAAGTTTATCATAGTATAATTAAATATTTTTTTAATAATTATTAATAAAGTGTTGGTATATTTATAAGTCTTATATATTTAATAACAATTTTATGATTAATTTAATAAAATAAAATAAAACTTATTTTCATAAAATAAAATCATAAATTATTATTTTTATGTCTTATGATCATAAAATAATTTTATGAGACCTTAATTAATTTTTCAAAGTGTTAGAAAAGAAGTTTTAATTTTTTAAATTTGTATTTTCAAGAAAATTATGATTTTAATTAAAAATTAAATTTAATATATTTATTAAATTATTTTAATAAAATATAGTTATGTTTATAATTTTTCATGTAAAAATATCTTTAGCATTAATTTTATTATTTTTTTAAAATACTTGAATTTTTGGTTAATAGTAAAATAAAATAATTTACGATAAATGCTAAATAATTGAATTTCAGCATCATTTTTGTGTCATGTATGATATAAATGGCCATTGTTTTGAATTCACATGTTCTATTTACTATTTTTTAGTCAAAAGAATCAATAATATTCATAGCCTTGAGAAAAATATTAAACTAATGATTAAAATAATGGGAAACCCCACCTCTCCACCACTATAAATACCACCCCTCTTTACATCTTTTCTTCACACCTCTAATGACATGTTCCTAGTCAGAATTCTACTAAAATATATCTCTAACCCCCTATACCACGTATGTGATCTATTGGTATCTTCAAAATACCAAATCCTTTCTCCTAAAGAGGCTCTCAAGGATGATATATTCAAGAGGTAAATTCCTCTTTTCATTTTTTAATTTTATTTCAAGCTCCTTTCTTTCTTTTTCTTTCCTCACCTACATTCATACAAATGTTATGATAACTCCAGTACGTCAAATTTAATGGAATGTTTTTATGATAATGGAATAATTAATCATCATCTCTCCTTTTCATATCCTTTTATACTAGAAATTAAAACACCATCTGATATATGTTAATTTATCACATTCAAGGATGACGAGTTTTCAATTTCTATTTCCATCTTCAATTCTGGTCATGAAACAATTTTTATGGTTGAAAAAACTATAATATATGTGCTATGTGTAATTTAATTTTCATGAATATTTTTTACACATGATATTAATTTATAAATAAAAATGTGTTCGATGTTATCAAAAACCACCAATTAACCAAAACAGTTATCATTAATGTTTTATATAATGATTCATCTTCACTACAAATAAAAAAATGGATTTTATAATCATGTAATATACTGGATGTTAAATATTATCCTAAAAATTCAATTCTATACAACCATTCTCATCTTACATGTTTATCCTTACATATATATAAGTAAGAAAATCATGAAAACTAGGGAAACAAACACTCCCAAACAACGAAATTAAACATCTTAACCCATAAAAAAGGTCATGAATGAACTTAATAAGGTTATAATAAATCAATTAACTGGGAATGAGGTTTTGGAAATATTAATTAATGAATACAATTTGGTTATCCAGGACATTAAGATCAAGTGATGGACACCACCAGACTTAAGGTAATTGATTCTACCCGAACCTCCATTATTCCTTTGAGTTGATGTATCTTTCTTTTTACCCAAATGAATTTATCATTTATTTTTTATGAACATATTATAAATGAAGTTTTTATGATCCAAAATCTTGTATCATGATCCATTAATCATTCTATTTTAGGGATATACATGTTTTTAAATAGTTCTCTCCTCAATACTTTCTGAAAAGCAAACCCCTTTTAAGGGAACTTCTCGAATTCTTACCCAATTTCAAGTGAACTCTATAATATGTTTTAAGACACCATTGTTTCTATAAAACCAGTATTTATATTATGAAAATAGTTTTGGTGAAATTCTTTTTTTAGATAAAATATTATTCCCTTTTAGGTTTTAAATAACCTTTAACCGCACTAAAATGTTTTAATTCAAAAGTTTCTTAAGTACTATTTTTACAAGTTATTGCTTCAAGTTGACATAAATTTTCATGATATATGACTATTATACCATATTATTTTCCATGTATGATCTAATTCATTTCCTTCATGTAATTGTTTATGATACTCCCATTTATTATGTTTTTTGACATGATTATGATACCCAAATCTTATTATGGGTAACCCTTATGTTTATGTATGAATATTATGTATGATTATATATGTGGAAAGGAAATTCATGAACATGTTATGATGGGTGATCCTATATATTTTTCAAATTAATTGGTTAAATTTGTGTCTTAAGAGACATTTTGTGCAATGGTTTTGGTGGTTAGTCTTGACTTGTACTACCATGTGCAATGATCTTGGTTGTTAACCTTGACTTCTGATCCTCTATGTGAAACAACCCTAGAATCTTGATAAAGTCATGTTTTATGTTACTAAAACACTATCATTACTCCATGTTTATATGATCCCATGTTTATATATGATTCTATATGTTCCATTGCTTTTTATATCATTATGTAATTTCTTCTAACCCATGTTCTAAAGATTTATTATTATGCATATTCCCTCACTAGGATTTTAGATCATCCCTTTGTTCATTTTATCTCTAGGTTATGCTATGAAGAAGTATGAGCATAATGTAATTTTGGAGATCCTTATGAATATGAAATAAAGAAATGTTTTATTTAGTCCCATGATTTCATTTTTATATACCTAGTCATCCCAGACACTAGACTTTATGATCCTTTGATTGAAATATAATGTTTTATTATGCTTAAAATAATGTAATGAAATATTTAAAAGAATAGTTTTTCTATAGTTGGGATCAATGGATTGCCTATTTAATTTTGGATATTAGGAATAAATAACTATATTAAGAACCTTAGGGATGAGACTAATTATATGAAAGCATCCCTAAATTTTGTTTAGTATAGAGTAAATCATTTATCAAGAAAGTACACCCCTATCTGGATATGAACAAGTGGATGTGACTCTAGCACAAATGAATCTTGGGGTAACACCTGAAAACAATGCTTTGATCTAGAATCGAATGGGAACTAGTGCATGAAAATGAACATTGATGCACTCTTGGTTTGACACTCTCGAGAGATATGCTTTGGTAAATTCATAATATCAGTACAAACCATTTTTACGGGAACAAAAAAAAGAATCCCATAATAATAAATTTTAGTAAATAGGTCATGGATAACGTAGATTGAAACCTAAGGAATCACAAGTTAGGATATAATTTTCCTTTTAGAGTTTACCCTTTTATTTTTAAACATTCCTTTTTATGCTTATTAGATAAGTATTCAAGCACTCTAATTGTAACATCCTTTTCTTAGTTAATGGAAGGAAATAGGAGAACATGTTCTAAAAATAAATGTGATAGGAAATGTGATGATTTCTCTAATGATATACTTGATATGATGGGAAATAGTGCTTAAAACATTATGATAGTACTTGTTCATTTGGCTCAAGTTATGAATAATAACTTGAATCATGTCAAACACCATACTCTTCCAAGGAAAGTGCAATTTGTCGTTGAATCCTTTATACAAAAAATTCCTCCCATGTTTAGTGGATATTTCATTCCCCTCATCTCAGAACAGTGGATAAACTCCATTTAAAATATATTCTCTATCCTCAAGTGTTCATAAGAAGAGAAAGTCATACTGGCGGTCTATTGTTTTGATGGGGAAACTAATCAGTGGGGCACACTGATCAAAAATATTAAGTCCTAGGAAGAAATTTATTCCATTTATTGAGAGGAATTCATGAAAAATGTTTTAAATAAATATTTTCCCTGAACCCTCTACCTCAAGATGAAAATAGATTTCCTTAGACTCAAGAAGATGGAAGATGAGTCCATCGGGTCATATAAATAAAACTTCACAAGGCTTGAAATATACACCTCCAGCTTTTTCATGAACATTGAAAGAAATGTGGATCACTTATTTAGAGGAATAAATCCAAGTCTACAAATAGTTTTGGTGATTTTAGACTTTAACAGTTATGAGGATATTTTTCTTTGTACCCTTAAGGTTGAAATGGATATAGGAGACTCTCAATGGTCTCATGGGGCAAGTGATAAAAAGCAGAAAATGGGGTCTAATATGGATGGTTTGGAAAATAAATACCATGATGGAAAGAATATCAAACATCCCACATGTCAAAATTGCAGGAATAAGTACCATAGGAACTGTCCAAAGGAAATCAAGAATTGATTCAAATGTAGAAGAATGGTAGATATGGATAAAGAATACTAAAGGGATATAAAGAATCCCAATAAAGTGGAATAAGAATTGAAGATTCAGATCAACACTCAACCTATAGTGAAGTGTTACAACTACAAGAAACACATTCATTATGCGAACATTTTCCATAAGCCAAGGTTTGTTAATGGAAATCAACAATAACCACCAAGGAAACAAGGAAGGGCTTATTCTATCACTACTATTGAGGTGGATCCAGAAAATGATGTGGTGACATGTATTCTAGTTATTCATTCAACAATATATAATTTATGATTTGTTTTTAGTTCTACGCATTATTTTATATCTTGCAAGTTTATTAGAACTATTCAAACACCACCTCAAAATTTGGAGGTTGAGTAATCTAAGAGAAAAGTGAATGGGGAAATTATTGCATTCAAGGTTTATAACTCCTCCCTGATAATTGTTTGTGGACTGAACCTCTCAGAAAATCTTTTCATTCTTCCATTGGTGGGGTTAGATTCTATTTTGGGCATGGATTGGATATATTTATATAAATCCAACATTAACTGTCAGGAAAGGGAGATCACTCTTCACATCCTAGAGTATCCTCCAAAACTATACTAGTGTATGGGGGAAGATGAATATACTTCAAAATAATCATCTAAATTGTGGATAATGTTGCCTTTTGAGAAACCATATCTTTCTCAAATGATGGAGATAATGCAGATTATACTTATAGAAGATATTCCCATCGTGGGGGATTATAATGATGTATTCCCTAAAGAATTTCCTGGTCTTCCACATGATTTAGAGGTTGAGTTCTCAATTGAACTTATTCCTTGATCCCTAACTATATCAAAACACCTTAAGAATGGCCACTATTGAGATGAAAGAGCAAAGAAGTAGTTACAAGAGAGTCTAGAAAAGGGTTTTATATCCCTCAATTCTTCACCATGGGGTGAACCATTCCTCTTTATTAAGAAGAAGGATGAATCACTAAACTTATAAATTGATTATTTTAAGCTCAATAAAATCATGATAAAGAAAAAGTATACCCTACCATGTATGTATGAATTGTTTGATCAGCTACAAGGGAAAAATTATTTCTTTTAGGTAGAACTTCGGTCGGGATATCACCAATTAAAGTTGAGGATGGAAGATATTCCCAAAAACAGCCTTTCAAACGTGGTATGGACATTATGAGTTCATATTGATTCCATTAAGACTCATTAATTCAAAAAAAATATTCATGTATTTAATTAATAGTCTTAAGATATTACCTCAACAAATTTGTGGTAGTCTTTGATGATGATATTCTTATTTACTCCAAGAGAAAAGGGGAACATGAGGTGCATTTGAGTACTGTGTTGATGACTTTGTGAAGGGATAAAATTTATGAAAATTATAGTAAATATGAGTTCTAGATGGATTAAGTATCATTCTTGGGGCATGTTATCACTAAAAAATGAAAATTTGTAGACACTTCCCAGAGAAAGGGAATTGAAGAGTAGCCCATGCCAATATTTGTAACAGAGATATGTAGCTTCCTTGTTCAAGATGGGTATTACCAATGATTTTTGAATAACTTTTCACGATTTGAAAACCCAATTACTAAGATGACATAGAAGGGGGTGAAGTTTACCTGGACTCAATAATGTGTGGAATGCTTGAAGGAGCTCAAAAAGAGTCTCATCATTGCGACATTACTCACACTCCCAACATATTGAGAAGTATTTGTGGTGTAAATTGATGATTTAAAGAAGTTCTTAGGCTGTGTGATGATGAAAAATGAAAAAGTGATATCCTATGCCTCAAGGTAGCTGGAAATCCATGAGAAAAACTATCCCATCCATGATCTGTAGTCAGTAGCTGTGATCTTTGCATTGATAATCTGGCGACATTATCTCTATGGGGAGAAGTGTGAGATATATACTGATCAAAAGAGTCTCAAATATATATTCACATAGAAATATATCAATATTTTCCAGTGAATATGGTTAGATCACATCAAGGATTATGACTGCTTAATCCACTACCATCCCAGTATGGTAAATAAGGTGGTGGATACTCTAAGTAGAAATTACAATGTTTCTTTATCAACGATGAGAATTGAAATGGATCCAATTTTCTACAATTTTTAGAGGATGTACATGGGAATAATTAGGGGAGGAATATCATCAATCCTTTATCAAATGGTTTCTTAACCATCCCTCAAGGAGAAAATAAAGGATTCTCAAATAAATGATGTGGAAATTCATAAAAGGGTGGAAACTATCAGAAATGGGAAAACCTTTGAGTTAAAGATAGATGAAGATGGAGTTATAATATTTGGGTCACGATTATGTGTACCATCCGATATAGAGATAACTAAGGATATTATTAATGATGTACATATCTCATCATTATCTATTCACCTAGGGTGTACAAGATGTATCAAGATCCCTGGGAGAATTATTGGTGGGACAAAATGATGAATAAGACTACAGAGTATACATCAAAGTGCCTCGTTGTTTCGCGCGGAATCCGGGTATGACCTCCTGGACGGGAGATTCAAACGTTCCGATCGGTTTCTAACGGGTTTGTTCGTAGAACCGGAAACATCCAATGATTCCACATCCGTTTGGACCTACTTTCCAAAGGCAGGCGCTCATTAGCTTGTGGGCTAATGAGGCTTAGGAATTTACATTGGTCGAGAGGATGGGAGGTCGGACTCATCACACCTTTTTGAGGGGAATTATTGTCTACTCCGGGACTCTGTTTATATATTTAAGTTAAGTTCGTGAATCCTTATTACATTACCAAGTATAAAATGAGCTTTCCTTTAGTTTTAACAATCAATGATTAGATATGCAAGAAATTTAGAGAATCTTTTATATGTATTCGAGGTTCTTCATCAATATAGAATCATCTATATTTGTTTAGAGATTCTTGGTCAATGGTATCCTTCAAAACATTTATATAAAAGTCTCTTGGTCATTTTGATGACCAGGCTGGTTTTAAAGCCACTCAGTGGGGCACTTGAAGTTTATCGTCATTTAGAAGGACAGAGATTATTTCAATGTTGGGATCGAACCCATGAATGGGCTACCTACGTATCCTTTGTTTTAAAAAAGGAATCAGAACCCACGTAGTTCGAGGAATGGGATATGATGTTTTATGATTGATGGCTCAAAGATGAATGTCATAATTACTTTTACACTCTAAGCTCACGTGAGTCATGCTCGGTGTGAGAAACAAGAGGTATTGGTAAAATTTAGACAATTGTGCCGTAAAAGATGCAATCATAAGAATTTTGTTTTGGGGCTTATGTATAGATGACTGCCCAGATAGACGAAGGTTTAGGATTTACTTTTTTAGGGAAAAAATCCAAGAACAGGGTCCACAAAGTTATATGTGCTTCATGGAGATTTGAATACTCTAATCTTGGGGCTTACTCCTAAGGAGGATGCCCAAGTTTGGAGGGGACTTATGATTGGGTTTTATTCTTAAAGAGGAAACCCAAATCAAAGGTAATTTATGACTGGTTAAGAGAAATTTTAAGAGACTTGGGGCTTACTCCTAAGAAGGACGCCCAAGATTTATGACTAGGGCTAATTCCTGAGAAGGAAGCCTAGGTTAGGGGACTTGGGGCTTACTCCTGAAAAGGAAGCCCAAGGTTATGACTGAGTCTTATTCCTGAAAAGGAGACCCAGGTTAGGGATTAAGGTTTGGGGCTTACTCCTGAGGAGGATGCCCAAGATTAAAGGACTTGATTGGGGCTTATTCTTAAGAAAGATGCCCAAATCAAAGGTTTTATAACTGGGGATTATTCCTGAAAAGGAGACCCAGGTTAGGATTCTCTCATCTTAAAGGATGAGGTTGAAAATGAATGAACTCTCAATCTTTGGTGACATGAAGATGTTTAAATCACTAGGTTTTGAGAGATATTTCACAGAATTCCTTTCAGATAAGGATGTCAAATCAAGAAATCATGCCATAAATGGATTTGAAGAGTATCTTGAAGACTGAATCTTGAATAGGAAGGGTGAAATGGCTTAAGAGGGGTAAAAATGGGCAAGATGGGCACCCAAAAAGACAGGGGCGCGCAAGTCTTGAAGGTCGCGCAAGTCCTGCGTCGGCACGCAAGTGTTGGTCGCGCAAGTATACTTGCGCGACATGAGGGATACTTGCGCGATTTTCAACCAGAGTTGAAATACTTGAGAGACTCTTTATTAAACCCTTTATAATCCTCTTGAAGTTCTTCCAGAGAAGGGACGCGCAAGTTATATTGAAGGAATTAAGTTGGCGCGCAAGTGTTTGATAAGTTTCAACACTTGGGCTTTCCTTCTTCTCTTTAGATCTTCCGTTCTAGGTAAGAGATTACCTTAGAAGTGTTCCCGAAGCTTTGAGAAGAGACTTGGGCGTCGGGAGCTTTGATCCGAGTTTCTGGAAAGAGATCCTCCTCAATGGGGGGCCCACAGGGTCTATTTATAGGCAAAAGAAGACCTCGGGCGGTTACTGGGCGGTTACCAGGCGGTTACCACATATGTCGCGCAAGTCCCTTGCACAAACATGAGGAGTCGCGCAAGTATTGAGGCGGCGCGCAAGTGTACTTGCGTGACCAAGAGGGAACTTGCGCGATACATGGGCAATGTTCTCCTTTTTTATCCCTTTGTCGATTTTTGATGTTTCTTCAAAGGATTAATCACTTTTTGCTTAGATATTCCCCTTTTCCGATCATTAGATTCTGTGACGAAAAGGAGCGTCAACAAAAGTCCCCCCTCAGAGTTGGATCCGGAGAGAAAATGAGGATTTGACTCTGAGGAAATCGAATCCCTCTAAAGGAAAAGGGCGGCGCGCAAGTCTTCAGTGCGCAGAGGTCGGCGCGCAAGTCTTCATCGCGCAGGCATTGATTGCTCTGGGTGCGGCGCGCAGATAGGCCCCCTGGCCTATAAATATACGGCCTCACCTCCGTACAAGTATCCGGATTTCTGGACATCATCCCTTCTCGAGCTCTCGCCGCGCAGGTCACTTTGACCGCGCAAGTTGCTCTGTTTTCTAGGGTTTTCCTCGATGTCGCGCCACTGTAAAGGTATTTGTATTTGCGCGGTTTATACTTGCGCGTCAAAAACTAGCGCGGTACACAAGACACTTGCGCGACAACTCCATACTTGCGCGCCTTAATGCCTTAGCCATTTTTCCCGAATTTCTTTACAAATTTTATGAAAATAAACCCATTTAAGAGTTAGTTTATTCATCTTTTGTGCAGATTCAGTGGTTCCCAAGGGAATTGAAACGGCTGATGAACTGGCTAGCAAGCAGATTGATGACTTGATGAACATTATTGGCCATGATTATTATGATATCTGCGACAACACTTTCCCAGATTTGGATAAGTATTTGAAGAAATATCATCTTAATTTCCCACAGAGCATCTACCTGTCTCTGTGTGTTCATGGTCATCTGCAAGGAGTCAATGTTCCAAATGCAAACAATTATACACCTGAGATGCAGCTGCACTGCTACTTCTCTATTTCGGTTATGCTGTGCATTAAGAGTAACAACAATGGTGTGAACTTTCAAATTCTTCCTCCATGTCATTCCTTTGCAGATATGAAAATGGCAAACCCAAGGGCTGAAATGTTTTCCACTACCGGTTGGTGGAGAGAAGACAAATATGGTATTAGAGCAATATCTGAAAAGAGTACTCTCTCCAAATGGCTCTTTACTTCCAATGCTCCATTCTCAAATCCATGTATCCATCTTCCAAGTCTCTTGGACAGAAACAGAGTCACTGTTTGATCAGCAGAAAATTTTCTCAAACCGCACTCAAGAACATCCTTTTTAAATTTGTTCCAAGAAGAGCTGGTACCACTGCAGCTCTTTTTTGTTTCCAGTTGAATGAATGAATTCCAGGTGGTTGCTGATGAAAGCTCGGGATGCCGTAAATCAAATGAAGTGTTATGTTGAAAGCCTCTTGTAATTCTTGAAAAAGAGAAGAGACTCCAATCTGTGGATGTCCTTCTAACTCTTGTGTATCAATGAAAAACACTTTTGTCTTCAATCATTTGTGCTTGCATTCTTCCATTACCTGCTTCAAATTTACTTAAGCCAATGGGCTTAGTAAGCATAGTTTGATTTTTACTAGGATTATTACAAATAACCCTACAAACTTTGAATCTTTTAACTGCTCAATATTAGCTAAATCATACAAAAAATGTGTATTTAGTGAGCTGGAACTTGACTTTTATTCATAGTTCCTCTGTCTTTTGTGTGGGCAGTTTAAAGTCATGCAAGCCGGACATAAAGAGGCTAATGTTTAAGGTCGAAATATCTTTGACCGAAAAATGGATTAAAAATGGATTCAATTCCTTGATAATTTATCTGAAAACAAATTACCATACTCAAGTATGAGAGAAAATATGTAAACTATGACTTAAGAATATTTGAATCTGAGGAATGATATGAAAAAGAGCTAAAAGGCATTAGAAAAAGTAGTTTCCAAGAATGAAGTTACTATTATTTAACAAAACCCGTTAGGGGGTTGAAATATGCAGGGCCACCTATGGGAATTGGCTGCATAGTCAAATAAAATAGCATCTTCTGGCTGACAAGTCTATTATGTGGACTGTTTATGCAAGGCCACCTATGGGCACGTGCTGCATAGTCAGGCAAAAGAACTCTCAGAAATTTACTTTCCTAGTGCTAAGAGCCAGTGAAAGTTTATGGAGATTCAAATTTTCTAAAGCATAGAGTTTGTTGTATGGAAAGAGGTACTTGAATATGGAAAGGATATTTCTGAACAAGAATATCGAAGAACTGGATGAATATCACTCCTACGAAGGTCTGACCCAAACGTAGGGAAAAAGAATAAACAATAGACTTGAATACTTTCAGATCATGAAAAAGGATATGGGACAAATATGTTAAGGATGACTATTTTTTGCGGATCCCTACATATTGTCGTTTAAGACAAATAAGGACAAAAGAGGCATTCTTCCCAAGAATGAAGTTACTATTATTTAACAAAACCCGTTAGGGGGTTAAAATATGCAGGGCCACCTATGGGCATTGGCTGCATGGTCAAATAAATAGCATCTTTTGGCTGACAAGTCTGTTATGTGGACTGTTTATGCAAGGCCACCTATGGGCACGTGCTGCATAGTCAGGCAAAAGAATTCTCAGAAGTTTGACATTTTTGTGACTAGAAGTCATGAAAAAGGGTTATGAAGATCTGAAAATATTTAAGGTTAGGATTATAACACATAAAGATGGGTATTGTCCAATGTATATAGAGATACATAGGTCAATGAAAACCATAATCATGTTGTGGCTGGGTCCTGAATTGAAACTTGGACTTCACTACGTATCTCATAAGAATGAGAATCAAGCCATACGTAGTTCTTGAAATGCAGTTTAACGTCGTGCAGGACGAAAGGATGAGTGATCTTAGTTTTTGGGGTCATAGAATTCGGACCATAATAATGAATACACAGTGTTTGTTTTCATGAGGACTTTTCAGCCAAGGGACTGAAAGTGAAATTTGGGGTTAGGCCCAAAAGACTTGGGACTGGATTCGAGGGACACTCGAATGTTCCTACGTATCCCATAAAGATGGGAATCAAGTCCACGTAGTTCTAGAAACTACCCTTTGTACAAATTTGGTTCGTACATGTGAAGGGTGAAAAGGGACTTTAGTGCAATGATGGTTTTAACCTAAGATAAAAAGTTTAGGCATTACCATGTATGTACGTAGTCTTTTTGAAAATGAAAACCATGATTGAAAAAGAATCAATGTTAATAATGGTTCCTTCTCAAATGAGGAAATCAAAGAATATTGTAGTTTATTGTCGTACTGGACAAAAGTGTTGTATAGTTTAACGTCATATAACAAGGACGAAAGTGAATCAATGTAAAGATATTGATTCTAGGGGTGGTTTCACAAATCATCATCATATGAGATTGTGGTGAACCAATGTGAAGAGATTGTTTTTGGGCTTGAACCTTTGGGAGGTTGCCTACATACCCAGCCTGGAGGGCAAGGATCAAAGTCCGTGTAGTTCAATTAAAGAATGAATCAATGATCAAGTTGTTCTTGTGGACAATGATCTAATAAAAAATATTGTTGGGACTTACACATGGTTAGTGGCCCAAAGGGAGTGTTATGGTTGATGTTCGCTCTAAGCTCACGTGAGTCATACTCGGTGTGAGAAACAAGAGGTAATAACAACCTTAACGATGCACAGTTTAATGTCATGTAGGACATATTAAGGACTTTCTGTACAGTTTAGCGTCATGTAGTTAGGACGGTGGGGACAATACAGTCTAACGTCATATTGGACGAAAGGGGGATTGTGCAGTTTTAATGTCATGCTGGACTTTTGATGATTATATAGTTTAACGTCTTTCCGGACGTGAGGGACTTTTATACAGTTTAGCGTCATGTAGTTAGGACGTCACAGTTTAACGTCTTGCTGGACATATTTGTAAATAGTTTATGGTCATATACATGGACCACAAATGATGCAGTTTAGGGTCATACGGGACCATTGCTGTATAGTTTAACGTCATATAGCAAGGACGAACTGGTGCTGTACAGTTTAAAGTCATGTAGCTAGGACTATGATGAACCAATATGAGGATATCAGTTCTGGGGATTTTTTACATTTTAATGTCATGTTGGATGATGAAAGTGCCACACAGTTTAATGTCATGTTGCTAGGACACAATATTGTTTAATGTCATCTCAGACAAAATATAGGAACTTCTATACAGTTTATTGTCATGTAGGACAAAATCAGGGACTATGCAGTTTAAAGTCTTGCAGTTAGGACTATTGGTGCTGCACAGTTTAGTGTCATGTTGCAGGGACATAAGTGCGAATAGTTTAAGGTCATATGCATGGACCGTACAGTTTATCGTCATGCTGGACGTATTATAGTTTAATGTCATTTCGGACAAAAGTGTGACACAGTTTAATGTCATGTTGGACGAAGTTGTAGTTTAAGGTCATACTGGACCATGGTGTAGTTTAAGGTCATACCGGACCTTTTCTGTATGAACCAATTGTAAGTCTTGGTTCTGGGAACAATATTTTGTGTTTATACAAAATACTTCTTCATAAATCTGGCATTAGTTGGAGTCGTGATGTGTTCTCCATCCATTGAAATCAGAGAATACGCTCCATTGGAGTAGACCTTATGTACTGAATAAGGTCCTTCCCATTTTGGTTCAAGCTTGGGAGGCTTCTTTCCTGGTATCATTGGTGTTCTGAGAACCAATACTAATTCTCCCTGAATGAATGAACGAAGACGAACTTTTTTGTTAAAAGCTCGTGCTATTCGATTCTGATAGATTTCCAAGTGGTGAAAAGTGCACAATCTTTTCTCATCTAACTGTTCCAATTCATTCAACTGCTTTTGGGATTGCTCATCTGTTGATAACTGATCAGAAATGGCTATTCTGAGTGAGGGCAATTGAACTTCAATTGGAAAGACTGCTTCTGTTCCATATACCAATGAATATGGAGTAGACCGCGTTGCATTGCGAGTGGTAGTCCGATAAGCCCATAAAGCATGATAGAGTTTATCAGGCCATGACCTCTTATCTTTATCCACCATCTTTTGCAGTATATTTGAAAGAGTCTTGTTGAAGGCCTCTATCTGGCCATTAGCCGCTGCATGATATCGAGATGAATGGTTAGACTTAATGTTGTATTTTTGATACAATCTCTTTACCTCAGCAGAACAGAAGTTGGTGCCGTTGTCTGTCAATATGGTATGAGGGACACCAAATCTAGTAATGATGTTAGACTTGATGAAGCTAACAATGCATTTAGAACTGACTTCTTTGAGAGGTACTGCCTCTGCCCATTTGGAAAAGAAATCAGTAGCAGTAAGAATGTACTTAAACTGCTTGGCCGTAGCTGAAGGGTAAGGTCCTACCACATCCATTCCCCATGTGGAAAATGGCCATGAGTATTTAGCTATATGAAGCAACTCTGGAGGTTGATGAATGAAATTGGCATATACATGGCATGAATGACACTTCTTTGTGAAATTAACACAATCTTGTATCATTGAAGGCCAGAAGTATCCAAGTCTTCGAATTTGATCAGACAATCTATGTCCAGACTGGTGGGCACCACAGACTCCTGCATGCACTTCTTTTATGACAGCCATTGTCTCTTCACCATCAATACATCTGAAGATAACTCCATCAAAACCACGTTTGTAGAGAATTTTCTCGAGGTGGGTTGGACCATCATAAAGAGTAAAATTGACCACACGTCGCCGAATTTGTTCTCTCTCGGCTTTATCAGGTGGAAGTGTTCCATTTTGAAGGTATTCCCTGATAGGTGACATCCATCCTGTAGTATGACCATACGTTTCAGGAATGGGACTAATTTCATTAATTTCCTCTGTTTTGACTTGAACATAAGGTGAAATTGCACGACGGTGGGCAATACAGATGGTTGTCTCGTCCCGATTTGGATCTGCTAATGCTGTGGCTATATTAGCCAGTGCATCTGCTTGAGCATTTTTTGATCTTGGGACATAAGAAAATGTCGGTTCTGAAGGGAATTCCGACATTAACTCTCTGGCGTAATCATAAAAAGGGATTAATTATTCTTTTCTGATGGCATAATCCCCATTGACTTGTTTGATTACCAGGTCTGAATCACCTTTTACCTTTAAGTGATTCACTTGTGCTTGAAGCGCTAAATCCAAGCCTGCAATGAGAGCTTGGTATTCAGCTTCATTATTGGTACCACCTTCCCACAACAAAAAGGAATAAGGTAACACTGCTTTATCTGGAGAAATGAGCACAATTCCTAAACCAACTTTGTTGAATTTAGGATTTTCCATTTTCTTCCCTGTTGGACTTCTAGAAGCACCATCAAAATACATTTCCCATGTTTGAGGATTCTCTTGAATAGAAAAAACTTCCTCATCAGGGAGTTCGATATCTGAATACGTGTCTTCCACTGAAGGGTGTTCAGCCAGGAAATCAGCCAGAGCTTGGCCCTTAATTGCCTTTTGAGACACATACTGGATGTCGAACTGCTGTAGAATAACCGCCCACCTTGCCAGACGTCCTGTAAGCATTGGACGACTAAGGATGAATTTGAGTGGATTATTACGAGATACCAATTGGACCTCGTGATGTTGCAGGTAGTGTCTCAGTTTTTGAACTGCAAAGATTAATGCCAGGCAACACTTTTCAATACTTGAATACCGGGTTTCTGCTTCAAGCATAGTTCTACTGAGATAGTAGAGACTATTTTCATTCCCAGCATCATTCTTTTGAGCAAGAAAGGCAGCCAATGATCGCTCTAACGCTGTCACATAGAGGATAAGAGGCCTACCCTCAACAGGTGGCATGAGTACTGGTGGACTTAAGAGGTATTTCTTGAGAACATCAAATGCTTCTTGACATTCTTTAGTCCACTGGTAAGTGACTCCTTTCTTCAATAATTTTGTAAAAGGTAAACTTTTGCCTGCCAAATTGGCGATGAAACGCCGAATATAGGCTAAGTGTCCTTGAAGTACTCTTAATTATTTCAAATTCTGAGGAGGTGACATACCAAGGATTGATTTGGTCTTCTCAGGATCGACTTCAATACCACGATGGCGTACAACAAAGCCAAGGAATTTTCCTGAGGTTACCCCAAAAGCACATTTTAAGGGGTTCATCTTCAAATTATGTTGTCGAAGCTTGTGGAATATGATTTCCAAATCAGCCAAGTGATCAAAACGTTGTTTGGATTTAACCACCAAATCATCTACATAGCATTCAACAAATTTCCCTAGAAAAGGTTTGAAGATACGATGCATGGCGCGTTGATATGTTGCACCTGCATTCTTTAAACCAAAGGGCATCACCTGGTAACAAAACACACCTTGAGGAGCTCTGAAGGCTGTATATTCCTCATCTTCTGGGGCCATTCGGATCTGATTATATCCAGAATATCCATCCATGAAAGAAAGTACTTCATAGCCAGCCGTCGCATCAATTAAGAGTTCTGTAATCGGAACTGGAAAATCATCTTTGGGACAATACCGATTAAGATCTCTGAAATCGATGAAAACCCTAATTTGTCCATTCTTTTTCTTTACTGGGACAATATTAGCCAACCACTTGGGATATTGAACTTCTCTGACGAAGTTAGCTTTGATAAGCTTATCCACTTCAGCCTCGATTTTGGAAGCATAGGTTGGGTGTGTTCTTCTCGCGGCTTGCTTGAATCCTCGATGTTCTTTTGGCAAACCCAAATGATGGGTGGCAACATCAGGATCAAGGCCAGGCATCTCTGTATAATTCCATGCAAAAATATCTTTATTTTGCTTTAGAAAAGAAATATACATCTCTTGTTCTTCAAGGGTCATGGCCGCACTAATTAAAGTGGGGCGTGGATCTTTCTCTGTACCCAGATTTACTTCTCTGAGTTCATCCACAGTGGTAGAGATACCCTCTTCAAATGCTGGAGGAGCATCTCTAAGATCTTCCTCTTCCTCTTCATCATGTGTTATATCTTCCGTTTCTACTTGCAAAGTAGATGAAAAAACGAAATTCTCATGATCATAAGAGATGTCAAAATTTTCACATTTTGAAGAAGAAGCTTCCATTTCCGACCCTATTGATGAAAAAGGGTCTTCTTTGGGAAATAAAGAGGAGATGATGGATTGAGAATCGACATCAACATTCACCTCTGGTGTTGCTATAACTTCTTCTGGCCTGATTAGCGAAGTATAGACTTGTTGGATTTCAGCAGACGAAATGAAAACGTCACCACTTATGCTTTCATCACTGCTTGGTAAGTTACCAATTTCTCCCATGTTGTCTGGCTCGATTGCCGTAATTGACATTATGGATCTTTCCATAAGAGTATTTTGATTTGGGCCTATTTTGTCAATTTGACTGATAGGTAACACATAATCTGTACTCACATGTAAAAATGAATTTATTGGAATTTTTTCCAAACCATATGGAGCATTAACTTTGGTAATTTCCTTCATTGTAGATTTTTCTCTTCCCTTCATGTGATAAAATTCCGCCTCAATGTATTGAGACTCACATGTTTTGAACGGGGCCTTATCACCATATAATGTTCCAACTTGACCATCGAAACAGTATTTGAGACATTGATGGTATGATGACGGAATAGCTGCATGCTGATGTAACCAGGGTCTTCCAAGCAAGATATTGAAAGCTGAGTCTTGATCAACAATCATGAAATCTGAATTGGAAACAAGATCTCCAAACTGAGTTCTGAGCGTAACTTCTCCCAGTGGTTCTTGTTCATTTTTATCATATCCTTGAAACATCATGGTAGAAGGAGATAAATCAGATTTCGTGAGGCCCAATCGACGAAGTGTGCGAATGGGCATGAGGTTTACTCCTGAACCATTGTCAATAAAAGCTCTTCGAACATCTATACCATTGACTTTTCCAGATAGGTACAAAGGTTTTATGTGCCCATGCACAACATCATCTTCATCTTTATCAGTAAAAGATATCACTGCATGGCATTCTGCGGGATTATTCTCTATGTGATAAATTTCAGCTGCAGCAATTTCAGCTTCAAACTCCTGAGGACTTGACAAAGCTTCGATGAGTGCTTCCCGAAGATCTTTTGATAGATTCAAAGCATCCAAAATTGATAATTTGGCTGGTACTTGGGCCAAGTGTTTCAATATATCATACTTTTGATCTAGAGGCCTGCGTTTCCCAATAGGAATACGCGTTTTAGCAGGTACTTTGGAAGCAGATGCTTTGGAAGCTGATGCCTCTTGTATTGAAGTTGGCAACATCTTTGGTTTTGGAAAATTAGACTGATTAGATCCATTTACTTGCTGAGATAAAGAAGATGGAACATTTAATCGGTCTTCCAAAATAACTGTGCCGAAGCTGAGTTGGCCATTGGCAGAAGAACTTGCTTGTTCATTTTGAGCTCGCTGAAGGGCTCTACCACGAGTTTCTGCTGCATATACAGTGCTAGCAGGGGTAGAATTAGAGTAGTGGCTTCGGAATGATCCACGTCTTCCCCTATATCCTGAACCTCTAGAACTTCCTCGGGTTCCTTTATTTGATACAGGGAATTCAGGCTCATCAAGACTGGAATATGAATCTGTTAATTGAATCATATTAACAGAACCAAAGATCAATTCTTCGTCTGATAAAGACTCTGCCAAGTTAGCCTGTTTAGGCTGTGCCGTTTGGTGGGACGGTGCCCGTGACTTTGAAGTAGATGGCATGAAATCTGCCAGAGTCAAAGACAATTTAGGCTTTGATACATACTCATCTTCTCCTGATTCCTCTTTCTTCTTTGAATTGCGCTGCCCTTTTGAGGATTTGTCCTTTGATGGAGGCTTTACTGAAGCTTTTGTAGGAGACACAATTGGCTTCTTCAATTGTGTTCGCAAAATGGAATGGGTCCGATTGATTGTCTTTCTGACCATCCAATCATCATATTTTTTCGCAGTTTTGCTTTTGACTTCCTGCCACTCGCCTCCTTCCTCTGGATCTGTAGCGGTAATACACGCTACATGAGCTGAAGAACCCTTCAATTTGACTTCTCCCAAGTCAACCATCTTTTGTAGGAGGTATTTAAAGACAAAACACTCCTGGATGGGATGTCCCAACATTTGATGAAAGGGACAATAATTGGGACGGTCTTCATCTCCTTCCTTGTTTGGTCTCTTCGGCACTGGTAATTGAACCAAATTATTTTCCAGAGCTGAAATGAAGTAACCAGGAACTTGCTCACTTCGGAAAGAGTATGTTTTACTTTTCATATCCTCAAATTGTTTTCGTCGTTGATCTTTTTGATCATTTGGACGAAACAGCCTTTGTTGTTGGCGTTCAGGAGGTGGAGCCCTTCGAGAAGATGAAGGTTTTGAAGTAGAAATAGGTACAGGTGCCTGTTTAAGCATAACTGTAGCAGTTTCTGCTTTACCCATTCTTCTTCCTGGAGCTGATGGAATTACACGAGATTTAACCTTAGCCTTCATAAGGGAATCTTCAATCTGTTGAGCGATTGAAGTAAGGTCTCGAAACCCTCCTGTGTATTTCACAGGGATTAATGGCGTGCGTAATTCGTCACGCAAATTTGCCACACAGATTGGCAACAATTCCTCCTGAGGGAGTGATAAACTCAAGGAATACGTTAATCCCTTCCAACGAGCAATGAAATCAGAGACTCTTTCATTCTCCCTTTGCTTGCAGTTTGTAAGATCGAAAACTGTCGTTTTTGGCAAAGTTGAGCTGAACTGAAGAAGGAATTTTTGACGAAGATCCTCCCATCCGATGACTGACCGGGATTTCAAGCTTGTATACCAGAAAAAAGCTGGTCCTTGCAAGGTTCGCACGAAGCATCTGAGTTTCACTGCTTCTTGTTGCTCTGGAGTTCCCATCATAGGATCACAACAAGACACGTAATGCGTCAAATGTTGTTCAGGGTCACCTGATCCATTGAAAGTAGGGAAAATAGGGTTTCCAAAACTGGATGGAGGAGAAATTGAATCTACCCATTCAGGGTAAACTTTCTTTTCAGGTTGAACTTGTGCCTGTTTCCCTTCCATAGTTTCTAACCGAGCTGTTAATGACTCAATAGTAGTTATTAACTTTTGAGAAACGTCAGGTTGAACTTGGTTTTGGGTAGGTGCAATGAATGGAGCTTGGACAGCCGTGGAGGTTGGTGCTGCAACTAATGGTAGTGCTGCCAACCGTTGTTGCGTTTGACCCGTAGGATTAGACCTCTGTGGGTGTACTGATAAAGGAGGATATTCCTGATCCATCTCAGTAGTTACAACAAATTACTTCGGCTGTCGGACTTCAGCATTCTTAAGAAGAAGACTACTCTGAAGTAGTTCTGCATTCAACCTTCTTAATTCTTTCATTTCTTCCTCCTGTTGTGCAAATCTTTGCTCTAGTGAGAGCGATTGACCTCCTTCAGAGGAAGGGTGATAAGTAACCTGATTCTTTCCTTTCCCTTTATTGGATCCTTTTCGGAGAGGGGGAAGTGGGTTACTTGAAGGAATACCCAGATTTTGGGTAAGCCTTTGATTACGTGTGCGCACACCTTCTTCATTTATGTCTGTGTGCGCAACTTCTTGAGCAGGAACCTCTTCGTCTGATCCCTCTGATTGAGCCTCATCTGGTGAATCAGCAGCAACGGCAGTGATGACATTAATGGATGCATATTTCATGGAATCCTTTCTATCAGCATTTCTGTGATATTGTCTCCTTTTATGTCCATGATAAGGCATGGCATTACGTTGACTTGATCCCTCAGGAATTTCTTGGAGAACCGTCACTTGGAGAGAATCTCCTGACATCTTGGCTCTTCGTTCCTCTTGAGCCTTATTCCCTAATCGAGAGAATACTGACTTTCTCTGAGGGAGGGATTGAAGATTTGAAAAAGTCCCCAGTCCGGTGGACTGGCGATGTTCCTGTTGCATCCGCTCAACTCCTCGAATCCCATTCGTTGATTCTAAGGGTTGGGTTAGAGAAGTCCCCAGTCTGGCAAGCTGGGGTGTCTCTTGACATGCTATGTCTGAGATCTTCTTGAAATCTCTCTTGATCTTGCGGATCTTAGTTCGGAAATTAGCTGGATGCATTAACCTGTATCCACTTTTATCACCTGGTTCAACAGACCGTTGGATGATTTCCGAAACTTCTGTCATTTGATGACGTGTTTGCTCCAGACGAGAAGCTTGTGCAATATTATCTCCTGCTTGATGTAGGAGCAATTCAACAACCTGTTCTCTATATACTTGATTTTGAGAGGAACTAGTTGAAGCTTGATCTCGAGCAAGATTTTGATTATGAACAAAGCCCATTGACTGTGGCCGGCCATGGGCAATAACATTGCATGAGACCATTTTCGGCGGGCTCTGCTGACCGGAAAGCACTGTGAAATGTAGTGCTCCGTGAACACCCCATCCTCTGATATGAACATTAGATGGAGCATTGGATATTAACTGACGCAATCTTCTTAGTGCGCCAAGGCATGAACGTTGAAGGGTTCTCTGTTGCTTTTCATCCTTCGGATACCGAGAGACTGATAGAGATGCCAAATCAATATGGCGTTGTAACCCTTCTATTATCTTAAGATGATTTTCATATTCATCGTATGATAATACCTTCTTCTTTAATTGACAAAGAGTTTTCCATATGTTTAGACGAATATCATGGATTCCATCATCCGTCAACATCTTTGGAATGTCATACTGTGAATCAGCCAAAGGCCAAAACATGACTGGTACTTCACCTTTTGCCAGTTTTTTCCTCATGTTCAGCATTTCCTCTTTATCATTAAATGAAGATTCTTCTACCTGTTTGGACCAGAGTTGGTGTTTCCTTGTTGCTTCATCGGATTCAACAAGATTGGTAGAGGAATCACTATTCATGCTGGAAGATGAATGACCCAGGGAAGGTTCGGAGAATAACCTGAACCCCAAGCTATCTTCTGATGGAGAAAGAGTTTCACCTGCCGATAGTAAAACTTCAGACATGACTGGTTTTACGTTTGCAAGTGCCTCGAGATAGGAGGGCTTTCTCGTCACTACATTGCCTTCTGAAGAATTTTCGAGACAATGTGAATCACTACTGCGGAGAGGACTTTCGCAGCGAAGTTCATCACCATGGGGAGGACCTTCATGATGGGTTACAACAAAAGATGAGATCTCTTGCTCCTTGGCCTTCTGACCACACAGAGGGTTCCTGTGGTTCTCATCTGAAGAAGAAACTTCAAGATTGACCGAATTTTCATGAAGCAAGTCTTCATGAGGAAGTGTCTGTTGAAGACCTTCGGGATTAATGTTCCTGTTATTGGGAACTGAGGGAGTAGAATCTTGAATTCCGACAGATAAATGTCTGAGGGCTTCAAGAACTCCAGCATCGAGCAAGGCCTTGTTGCAGATTGGCCTTTGATCTCCTGACTGTGCTGGGCGGATCTTTTTCTTAGATGCCTTCTTACTCGCTTTAGAAATCACTTGATGAAGAAAGTGATTGCTCTGAGCAGGTGTATGTGCCTGATCAGGAAAGATGGTCAGGTTAGGCTGACGATCATCGCTCAAATCAGGTGTATGTTCCTGACTTGGTTGTCCATATGATATGGGGGAGTAGGCCCCACAACCCTCTTGGACTGGAACAGATGTGTGTGTCTGTTCCGGAGTGAATTGTTGATGTGTCACTCCACTGCTAGGGATAGATTTATGTGTCTGTCCCTGAGATGATGCTGAAGCTGTTATGATATCCTGGCAAGCATCCAGAATATGAGCAGGAATTTGCTTCTGCTCTTTCACCATTGACAAAATATGTTTGGTGACTTCAGCCGCCGGAACAGGGATATACGTCCATTCCGGGCTTGGAGTAGGTGTATGTGCCTGCTCCTGTCCTCCTTTTCCTGTCAGTTAATCCTGACAGTACTCAAGTGTGGAGGCAGAGAGTTTAGTCTGCCTCTTGTTTGTCGTCGGGGCTTTCCGACTGACTTCTCCGTGCGCTACCAAGCGAGACTGTTGGTAGGCTTGATTAGTATTAGCAGGTGTATGTGCCTGCTGATTACACTTCGTCAAATGCGGTTGACGAGATCCATCATATGTAGTCAGATGAGCCTGCTGACTAACTGCTGATGTATAAGAAGGTGTATGTTCCTGCCTATGGTACTCCGCCGGAATTGCCTGGCGGGATCGGCTTGATGCTGCCAGACGAGTCTGCTGGACAGTGGGATTAAAACGGGCAGGTGTGTATGCCTGCTCGTTGTTTGCCACCAAGTTAGGTTGGTGGACTTCTCCGGATATGGCAGGGATGAAAACCTGCCTATTGTTAACCGGATTCCGTCTCTGGCGATTCATCTTGCCTGCTCGGGTTCGAGGAACCTGAGCTGAACGCCTGGAGTCGGTACCCTCATCATGTTGAGGGCGCACTACCGCACGAGTCTGGCGGCGATTGTTAATGGGAGCCCTTGAGAAGGACTCCTGTCTTTTTGAATTAAGGTCTTGCGGGACCTGCTCATTCACTTCCTCGGAATAAGGGAGTGAATGGAAATTGCGTTCCGGGGATAACGACCCGAAACGGTTGGAGACGGTAGTCATCACCGTCTGCTTCTTGATTGCTGGTCGCCGTTGTCCGGACGACCAGGTAGAATTGTTAACATGGAGGGCTTGACGAGAGGCCTCCAGAGTTGGGATAGTACCGTTGCGACGGTACTCCTTAACCAGTGCATTAGAAACACAGCGTTGAAGACGCTGAGTTGGTGATGTCATCCTCAGAGCGGATGACGTTCCAGCAGGAGTAGCAGCATTGGTTTTCACAGCAGTAGACCTCACAGTAGAGGTGTTCCCAGTAGCAGTATTCACAGGGGTGAATTTAAGAAAATCCATTTTTGTAGAAGATCTTGAAAAAAGAGTGCCTGTTCCATGTAATAGACATAATCAAGATGAATCCGGCTACTGCATCTTTTGGATGATCATATGTCAATGATTGTCTTGTTGGCCCAAAGGGTCTAACAGATAAGAAGAACATCACTTTAACATGGTTAAGGGTTCACGTCGGGTTCACCATTTTTGTTTCGCGCGGAATCCGGGTATGACCTCCTGGACGGGAGATTCAAACGTTCCGATCGGTTTCTAACGGGTTTGTTCGTAGAACCAGAAACATCCAATGATTCCACATCTGTTTGGACCTACTTTCCAAAGGCAGGCGCTCATTAGCTTGTGGGCTAATGAGGCTTAGGAATTTACATTGGTCGAGAGGATGGGAGGTCGGACTCATCACACCTTTTTGAGGGGAATTATTGTCTACTCCGGGACTCTCTTTATAGATTTAAGTTAAGTTCGTGAATCCTTATTACATTACCAAGTATAAAATGAGCTTTCCTTTAGTTTTAACAATCAATGATTAGATATGCAAGAAATTTAGAGAATCTTTTATATGTATTCGAGGTTCTTCATAAATATAGAATCATCTATATTTGTTTAGAGATTCTTGGTCAATGGTATCCTTCAAAACATTTATATAAAAGTCTCTTGGTCATTTTGATGACCAGGCTGGTTTTAAAGCCACTCAGTGGGGCACTTGAAGTTTATCGTCATTCAGAAGGACAGAGATTATATCAATGTTGGGATCGAACCCATGAATGGGCTACCTACGTATCCTTTGTTTTAAAAAAGGAATCAGAACCCACGTAGTTCGAGGAATGGGATATGATGTTATATGATTGATGGCTCAAAGATGAATGTCATAATTACTTTTACACTCTAAGCTCACGTGAGTCATGCTCGGTGTGAGAAACAAGAGGTATTGGTAAAATTTAGACAATTGTGCCGTAAAAGATGCAATCATAAGAATTTTGTTTTGGGGCTTATGTATAGATGACTGCCTAGATAGACGAAGGTTTAGGATTTACTTTTTTAGGGAAAAAATCCAAGAACAGGGTCCACAAAGTTATATGTGCTTCATGGAGATTTGAATACTCTAATCTTGGGGCTTACTCCTAAGGAGGATGCCCAAGTTAGGAGGGGACTTATGATTGGGTTTTATTCTTAAAGAGGAAACCCAAATCAAAGGTAATTTATGACTGGTTAAGAGAAATTTTAAGAGACTTGGGGCTTACTCCTAAGAAGGACGCCCAAGATTTATGACTAGGACTAATTCCTGAGAAGGAAGCCTAGGTTAGGGGACTTGGGGCTTACTCCTGAAAAGGAAGCCCAAGGTTATGACTGAGTCTTATTCCTGAAAAGGAGACCCAGGTTAGGGATTAAGGTTTGGGGCTTACTCCTGAGGAGGATGCCCAAGATTAAAGGACTTGATTGGGGCTTATTCTTAAGAAAGATGCCCAAATCAATGGTTTTATAACTGGGGATTATTCCTGAAAAGGAGACCCAGGTTAGGATTCTCTCATCATAAAGGATGAGGTTGAAAATGAATGAACTCTCAATCTTTGGTGACATGAAGATGTTTAAATCACTAGGTTTTGAGAGATATTTCACAGAATTCCTTTCAGATAAGGATGTCAAATCAAGAAATCATGCCATAAATGGATTTGAAGAGTATCTTGAAGACTGAATCTTGAATAGGAAGGGTGAAATGGCTTAAGAGGGGTAAAAATGGGCAAGATGGGCACCCAAAAAGACAGGGGCGCGCAAGTCTTGAAGGTCGCGCAAGTCCTGCGTCGGCGCGCAAGTGTTGGTCGCGCAAGTATACTTGCGTGACATGAGGGATACTTGCGCGATTTTCAACCAGAGTTGAAATACTTGAGCGACTCTTTATTAAACCCTTTATAATCCTCTTGAAGTTCTTCCAGAGAAGGGACGCGCAAGTTATATTGAAGGAATTAAGTTGGCATGCAAGTGTTTGATAAGTTTCAACACTTGGGCTTTCCTTCTTCTCTTTAGATCTTCCGTTCTAGGTAAGAGATTACCTTAGAAGTGTTCCGGAAGCTTTGAGAAGAGACTTGGGCGTCGGGAGCTTTGATCCGAGTTTCTGGAAAGAGATCCTCCTCAATGGGGGGCCCACAGGGTCTATTTATAGGCAAAAGAAGACCCCGGGCGGTTACTGGGCGGTTACCAGGCGGTTACCACATATGTCGCGCAAGTCCCTTGCACGAACATGAGGAGTCGCGCAAGTATTGAGGCGGCGCGCAAGTGTACTTGCGCGACCAAGAGGGAACTTGCGCGATACATGGGCAATGTTCTCCTTTTTTATCCCTTTGTCGATTTTTGATGTTTCTTCAAAGGATTAATCACTTTTTGCTTAGATATTCCCCTTTTCCGATCTTTAGATTCTGTGACGAAAAGGAGCGTCAACACTCGTATATCAACAAGTAAAGGATTAAAGGAAAAAGTATAAGGGGATGATATAACTACTACCCATACCAACATAGAAGTGGGAGAAAATCACCATGGACTTTTTCACTGGACTTATAAGGACATCCAGGGGAAACAATTCTATATGGGTCATTGTGTATCATCTTACAAAGATAGCTCACTTTATAACAATTCAAGAGGACTTATAATTGGATCAACTTTCACTAATATATTTCAAAGAGGGGGTGAGATTTCATGGATTACCATTATCTATCGTATCTGATCATGATCCAAGATTAACCTCTAATGTTTGGAAAAGTATCTAACATGATCTAAGCACTCAATTGAACTTTATTACGGCCTATCATCCTATAAATTATGGCCAATATCAATGAAAAATTCAGAAATTGGAATACATGATAAGAGCATGTTATATGGAATTCAAAGGATCATGGGACCAACATCTTCCACCAGTAGAATTCTCCTACCAAAATAGTTTCCACTAGAGCATCTGAATGGAACCATTTGAAGCCCTTTACAAAAATGGTACAAAACACTGGAGGGTTGGGATGAAATCATTGAGCATAAACTGATGGGACCCAAAATGGTATGATAAATGGAGAAGAAGGTAGAAAATATTTATCATCACATCAAGGTATCCCAAGGTAGAAAAAAGAGTTATACAGACAATCGTCGATGAGACCTAGAGTTCAAAGTTTGATACATTGTATTCCTCCACATATATCCATAGAAGAGTGTCATGAGGTTTGGGAAGAAAGGAAAGATAATTCCTAGGTACATCGGCCCCTTTGAGATTCTTGATCGTATTAGAGCTATGTTTTATCGACTATCACTTCCACCAACCATGTCTAAAGTACACAATGTCTTCCATGGATCCCTCTTAAGGAAGTAAATACTAGATCTTTCAAATGTACTGTCTTCAGAGATGGTACAGTTGGAGAATAATATTTCTTATGATGAGTAACCAGTGAATATATTAGATCATATAGATAAAGTTCTACAAAAAATCGCTACTCACCTGGTCAAAGTACTACGACAGAACCATAAGTACGAAGTGGATATATGGGAATGGGAGAAGGAATAAAGGAAATTTACCCACACTTGTTTTATGTCTTAGAATGTAAAATGAAATTTTGAGGGTGAACTTTTATAAGGGGGGAGGAATGTAATGACCCAATGTTTTATCAATGAAATTATCTTCTTATAATTATGTCTTATAGTAGAATCATAAAATATTATATATATAACACAATAGAACCCTTATAAATGAATCAAGAGTGAAATAAAAGGTATCACTAGAAGTTAAGGAACCCATACCGTTTAAATAGTAACTTGACCTTTGGAATAGTAATGTGACCCTTATGAGTAGTAAACTGTCCAATATAATAGTAACCCCCAATGAAATTATAAATAAAATTTATTGATCTTATATGTGACACTATGAGATAATTATATCTTAGTATAGGTAAATATTTTTTTTAATAATTATTAATAAAGTGTTGGTATTATTGTAAGTCTTGTATATTTAATTAAAATTTTATAATTAATTTAATAAATTAAAAGAAAATTTATCCTCATAAAATTAATTCATAAATTATTATTTTTATTCCTTATGAACATAATATAATTTTATGAGACCTTAATTAATTTTTCAAAGTGTTAGAAAGGCAGTTTTAATTTTAAAATTTGTATTATTCAAGAAACTTATGATTTTAATTAAAAATTGATTTTCACACATTTAGAAAATTATTTTCATTAAATGGGGTTCATTTTTGAATTCTAAATGTCTAAAAACTGGTTAGGGTGAATTTTTAGGATTTTTGTAAAATACATAAAATTTTGGTGAATAGTAAAATTCAATAATTTATGATAAATGATAAATAAATGAATTTCTACATCATACTTGAGTCATGAATGATGTAAATGGCCATTTTTTCTAAATAACATGTTCTAATTACTATTTTTTCACAATAATTAAGACTATTCATAGTCTTGATAAAAAATATTAAACTAATGATTAAAATTTGGGAAACCCCTCCTCTCCTCCACTATAAATACCACCCAAATTTACCTCTTCTCTTCACTCCTATCAATCCTTGTTCCTAGTAAAAAGTCTACTAAATTATCTCCCTAATTACCTACCCCCCATACATTATCCCTTTGTCTATTTAAAATGCCAAATCCTCTCCCCTAAATAGTCTCTCAAGGAAGATATATTCAAGAGGTAAATTCTTCTTTTAATTTATTTTATTTTCTTTCAAGTTCCTTTCCTTATTTTTATTTCCTCACCTAATTTCATAAAAATGTTATGTAAAATATAATAAATTAAATGTAATAGAATTTTTTTATGATAATGTAGGAATTCATCATAATCTCTCTTTTCCCCCTCCTTTTATACTAAAAATGAAAACACTACCTGAGATGTGTTAATTTATCATATTCAAGGACGACAGGAATTCAATGTCTATTACAATATTTAATTCGAGTAATGAAACCATTTTTATGGATGAAATAGAATATAATATATTTATTATATCTAATTTATGTTATGGAATATTTTGTACACATGATATTAATTTATAAATAAAAATGTGTTCGATGTGATAAAAAACTACCAATTAACAAAAATGGTTGTCATTAATGTTTTATATAATTATTTATCTTCACTCCAAATAACCAAATAAATTTTATAACCATGTAATATTATATATTTTAACATAAAACTTCAATTATGGACCACCATTCTCATCTTACATGTTTATCCTCACATATATATAATTATAACAATCCTGAAAACCAAGGAAACAAAAGCTCCCAAACAATGAAATTAAAGCTCTTAACCCATCAAAAAAGTCATGAATGAAATTAATATGGTTATAATAAATCAATTACATGATTAAGAGGTTATGAAAATATTAATTAATAAATGTAATTAGGTTATACAGGACATTAAGATCAAGTGAAGGACACCATCATACTTTAGCTGAGGGATTCTACCTGAACCTCCACTATTCTTTCTGGTTGCACTATATTTATTTTTACCAAAATAAAGTTATATTTTATTTTTATTAATATATTATAAATTATTTGTATATGATCCAAACTCATGTATCAAGATCAATTCATCATTATCTTTCAGGGATATACATGTATTCAAATGATTCCATCCCCAATATTTTTCGAAAAGAAAACTCGTTTTAAGGGAACTTCTTGAATTATTACCCAATTTAAAGTGTGCTATATCATCTATTTTATGTCAAAATTGTTTTTATAAAATAATTATCTCTAGTATGAAGACCTTATTTGTTCACTTTTAGTTTTAGATATAATATTATGCCCTTTGATGTTTTAAATGACCTATAACCACGCTAAAATGTTTTAATTCTAAAGTTTCTTAAGTATTATATTATACATGTTATTACTTAATGTTCACATTAATTATCATGATATATGACCATTATACTATATTATTGTCCACAAATGATCTAATTCCTTTCTTTCATGGATATTTCTAGGATACTCCCATTTTTATGCTTTATGACACAATTATGATACCCAATTCTTACTATGGGTAACCCTTATGTTTATGTATGATTGATTAAGTATGATTATATATGTGGAAAGAATATTCATGAAAATTATATGATGGTTGAACCTAGATATAACTCCAATTCTTAGGGTAAAGTTGTGTCTCATGAGACGTTATGTGAAACGCTCTTGGCGGTTAGCCTTGACCTGTGCTACCATGTGCATTAGTCTTGGTTGTGAACCTTAAAACCTGATCCTATATGTGAAACAAGCCTTTAATCATGATAAATTCATGTTTTATGTAGTTTCATCATTATTATGACTCCATGTTTATATGATCCCATGTTTATACTTTATGATTATATAGGTTCCATGCCATTTATATCATTATGTCAAGCCTTCTAACCAATGTCATAAAGATTTATTGTTATGCTTGTTCCCTTTCTGGGATTTTATCTCATAAATTTGTTCATGATATCCCCAGTTTATCCTATTAAAATGTTTGAGCACAATGAAATTTATTAGATCATTATGAATATTAAATAATGAAATGTTTTATTTATTCCCGTGTTTTCAGTTTTATGTACATAGTCTTCAAATACAATACAATTCATGATCCTTGGCTTGTAATATGATGTTTTAATATGCTTAAAATAATATAAGGATATGTGTAAAAGTATTGGGTATCTATAGGTGGGGTAGGTGTGGAATATATTTTAATTATTATTATTACTATTATTTTTCAATACTTCTTTTATATTTTGTAACTTGATTTAAAGTTTTTATTACCTTTTTATATATTTTTATCCTAATGTGTCATTGAGGAAATGTGAAAGATATATCATAAATTTCATCTCAAAATGGGTTTTTGTGACCTCTCATTCATTGTTCACTCATAAGTAACCATACCAAGTTGGAAATATATCCTCAATCATGTCTCTTTATATTCCATAGGATGCTGACTAGCAGCGAGGGTCTATAATGGTATGGTGGGGATATTATACCCTCATGATCAAAGCAGAACACATCAGTATACCATAATTATTAACAAAAAATTAGTATAATAAATGAAATTTAGAATTATTATCCATCTATATTTAATAATAGGAACAAGAAGAAACAATATCATATAGAAAAATATGTAATTTCTGTATACTATACATAAAGTTAATACATGGAGAATAGAGCAACATGCATATAAAACAAGCTATACAAAAATTAACAAATGCTCAAAAGTTATCTCCAATAGAATCATGAACATACTCTCAGATCACAGCTCCTATTATAAATTGTTGTAAATAAAATCAAGCATCCATATCAGGATTCTTTCCCTTATCCCTATCTTCATCCATGAATTCTATTTGGGTACCAATTAGTGGCCTGAATAGGGTGTGAGATATATTCAGTAGGCTTCCACAAATGGTGTTTAATTCTATCAGGTCTATAAATATATAAAAACGAGTTTAAAGGTAATAATACAATATATGAGTGAAAAATATAAATCACATGTTAGACTAGGATATGAATAAGACACTGATCCGATACCACTTGCTTTTTCCCAAGACAAAATATCCCTGAATGATTATCAATTATGATTTTAATTTTTAAAAGAGCTCGAGACCTAGCTCATAATAATGTTTTCCACCATGGATCACATTAGTATAAGGGATAAACACCATCATCATCATTTAATAAATTTATTTTAAAAAATATTTTAGTTACAAAGAAAATGAAAAGGGATACAAAAGGTTGGAAGAAACCTAGATATCACTCTAGGAATGATATAAATTTATCACCCTCTAATTCCATTCTTGGATTCCCATGTAGGAAACCCATGTTTTTCTCAAGGTATTACAGAAAGCACTCCCTTAGAGTCTGTCATTGGAATTTTGTACAAGGAACCCAAATGTCACACATGGAATAATGTAATCCATCCACACAAGTGTTCTCATTCATGGAATTTTTATGATAACCCATGTATTTCCCATGGTGTGATGTAAATTCAATTACTAATTCATTTTAATTTATTAAGACCAATGATTCTATACACGATGTTATAAGTTAGAACCCATGTGTCACCCTTGGGATTTCATATTGAATAGTAATGAGATCTCAATATAACCATCCATTTAACATCACATTTAATATAATTGATCCATAACATTTATAATGAATTTGTATAAATCACCTTAGAAGTTTGTTCCATTTCATAATCTAGGAATGAAAGTCCTATCATGGAATAAATCCTCGAATTATTTTAACCAAGAAACTTTTTATTTAATAAAATATAACCTCCCTATTACAAGGGGTACATAATACACCTCAAAAGGTGAATCAAGTTCATATGAAACTCATGGTTGTATTGTCAGGTTTTGAAACACACCCAAAGGGGTTTATATATTTGGGAAACTCAACCCTCATTGGTGATTTGGAGTCACAAGATCCATATAAATATAGGCCCACACATTTAATTTATGATAAAATTCATTTAATAGGTGACATTCATGATGTTCGTTGCTTGGTATAATAACACAATATATTGACAACTAGAATTTAATGGAAAAATCATGATACCACTTACCATAGAACGATAGTAATATCCTATCCATTATTAGCATTTGTCTTCATCTAAAATAAGAGAAATTGAATAAATTTACAAATTCTATGAAAATAAGAAATGATTTCTAGCATGAATTTAATATTTCATATGAGGAGATAAATGAATAATGGAAGGAAGAGGATTGAAGGACTCACCCATAACAATCTAACACAACAAATGGTGAATTATTCAGACATTGTATAGAGAACCTATCACAAAGACTAGGTGGGGAGAAGATGGGCTATCCAACATGTGGGCTACTACTCTTTAAGAGGAGGGAGAAGAGTGTTTAATTTTTTAAAGAGATGAAGGAAAATTAGACATTTTATAGGGTCTTAATTGAGGCACATGTTTCAGTAGCACGATTTTGAAAAAGCATGAAACAAACATGTAGGGTCACTTCCTATGTGTCTCTACACTTGTGGGATAAGATCGCTATTTTATAAAACATGTGAAGACTTTACAAATCCCCTCTTTAGTTTCTCTATATCCCCTTGCATGGATGTGATGCCTCCTGTGCATGGTTAATCTAACCACAAACCTCCTCTTACTGGGCTGCAAAGTTGAACTACATAATTACTACTAACAGTGTGCCAACCATGCAACTCTTATTGTTTATAAAAAATGATTCCTTGGGAACCAAACAATACCTAAACACTCCCAAAATATAACTCATGACCTTAGGAACATCCATTTGGATAAATATAATGTTTTAAATAGAAATTTAAAGGATCTGTACCTCATGAAAAATTCCAAGAATTGAAAACCACCCCTCCATGAAATTATTCATCCACAAGATTCCATTTTATGATTGGTACAATATCTTATGAGAATAAATCTTTTCACTAATAATATACACAAATATCTTTCTCCCAAGTATTTGTTATATACATGGGCATGCTAACATAGAACCTGAACTAGAGGAACTGACCTACCTTGAAGAGCCTTCATTCTTTGATCACTGATACATATACGATGCCCCAAAATGAAAACATATACCTCTAACTAAACCTTATCAGGATGAAGAATGAGATATGGGTCTGAATAATAATTAAAAATATGTGATATATGGAAGAAATCCTGTATGTCATGGTACCATTTAGGTAACTATAACAGATGGGATACATGCATAAATCACTTTAAAATCTTGAATGGATTGATAATATGAGATGATAGATTCAATTGTTTCTAAATCCACCTATGACCCAGTCTAGGGTAAACATGTAGGAAAACTAGATCCTCCACCTAGAACACTGGTATTCGGAAGTGGTGATCAGTACAAGAATTATTCCTAGACTAAGCTATTTTTATATGCTTCATGATAAGTTGTACCTCCTATGACGTCTATTAAACAAGATGAGGTCCCATTAGCACTACATATCATACCTATAAATAGTATAGTGGTGAATGACATGTAATACAATAATAATCCTCAAAATGATACATTTATATTGTAACATTAAAGCTATTATTATAAAAGAACTTAGTGAGTGATAGGTGATTCTACCAAGAACCACAAAAACATAGGTCAGATTCCTGCAATATGTACTCTAACACCTGTATCATATACTCAGACTGACCATCTTTTTATAGGTGATAGTCTGTATTCAAAATTATCTATGAACCCAGTTTCCTCTGTAATTCCTTCCTGAACTGCAATGTAAATTAAGAATCTATGAATGATATGATAATTTGCGAAAATCTATGAAGGTGTATGTTCTCTCTAAAATATAGCCTTCCTGAATCATCCATTTAAAAGGTTTCTCTAAAAGTTAGTATGTTAGAAACCTTTATCAATTTATCTATGATCACCCATATCATTTAATAACCTTGAGGTGACCTAGGTAATCCCATCTTAAAATTCATAGTGATGTCATCCCTTTTACAAAAAGGAATAATCAATGTCTATAAAAAACTACTAGCCAGAGGTGTTCCACCTTCACCTATATATAGGTGAAACACTGAGTAAAAGAACCATCTATCTCACATTTCAAACAAATAAAATAGTATTGGTGGTGTAAATCATGGTACATCTTCATTCGGACTGAATGTTCTACCAAAAAAGATTCATGAGACAATAGCATAAATTTTACCCAGATGTTTATAGGAACCCATACATTTCCTTGAACACAAAATACCCCATCCTCATTAATGATCCAATCAAGTAGTGGTTCCTCACTTAAAACACTCTCCCATAAAACTAGAACCTTAGGATCAGATACCTATCTCATCTCCACTCCATCCAAAGTGAAGAAGTTATTGATAATTATGTGAGTACTAACTATCCATGAAAGTCCTAAACTTCCATATTCATCTAAAAAAGGAGTTCCATAAACTATTACTCACTACTGGCCTCCTGAACTACCTATGATTGATTTTTCTGGATCAGATCATCAAGAACATAATTGAATTTACCACACATTTAATAAATCTAAAATTATAATGAACATAGGTATTCCAACCATCTTCTCTATCCAATCTTCAAGTCACACACTGATAATTTTCATTTATGCCTTTTGTGGTCCATAAACACCAAAAAACTCTCTCCCAAAAAATAGTGACTCAAAAAAAAATACAGGGCATGAACTATAATTTCTAGCTTGAGATTGTGTGTTAGGTAATTAAACACATGAGATCTCAAAAAACGAGACCCATATGCCATAAATTGATCTCTATATATCAGAATAGTTCCTAACATTATGGATGATCCATCACAACATATACCCTCTTTTAGGATCAGGTAAAATCCCTATCGATGATGAAGTCAATATCCATTTATTCTCTTGAAATGATTTCTCGTACACTTCAGACTATGTAAAATTTAATCATTTCTAGGTCAAGCCTACGAGTGGTGCTGAAAGATGTCAGAAATCTTATATAAATAACATGTTATATTCAACTAGACCCAAGAAAATCTTTATATGAAAGACATTATTGGGATTTCTAGAATACAATGACCCTCACCTTACTTGGCTCAACTGATACTCCCATCTTTGAGATAATGTGTATCATAAAGTGGAACATATCAATACAAAATTTTAATTCGTTGAGGTAATCATAAAATCAATGCTCTCTAAGTGTGCTCAAAATGATATCAAGATGTATTGAAATTTCGTGTCGATTATGTGAGTACACCAAGATGTATTCCATGAAGACTACCAAAAATAAATACAAATACAAGTGGAAAAATAATTCATCAAAGCCCTGAATACTACTGGATTATTTTTATGACTAAATGAATTGACCAAATACACATATAATCTATATCAACTATGGAATTTAATATGTAGTATATCTGAGGATCTAACATGAACATGATGGTTTCCCAACCTCAAATAGATCTTGGAGAAAACCCTAACATGTTAGAGCTAGTCAAATAGTCCATCTATACATACAAGTAGATAACTTTTCTTATCTATAAGATGTTAAAAATAATGGAAAGCCATGAAAATATTGAGAGTAACATCTTCCTTCTTAGAGAAAAGGATTACTGAACCCTAGGGGAAGTACTAATTCATATAAAATCCTTAGGTTCCAAGTTCTGTAGATGCATCTTGTGATCTTATAACTCTGTAGCAGCCATATTATAAGGTGGAATGGACACCAGTTCTTCTATCTGCACTAGCTCAATAGTATACTCCACTGCTCACTCAGGAGGTTATATAAACATTTAATTAGGAAATATGTCCACTAAATGATATACCATAGGAGGGAAATTATCCTCATTCATTCCTAGATCATCCATATAAATGTTAGAAATATGGGATGTCTCTCCACCCAATGCACAATTCTATATTCTAGATCAACTTTATCAGACATCCCATTCGACCTTGTGAATATTACTACCTCCATCTAGTGAGGTAAATGATATCCTATAGAAATAAAAATATACATAGGTTTGATAAGTAAATAAAAATTCCATCTAGAGAATGATGTAAGAACCTTTTATCTTGAGGAAAAAGAGTTTTCATTGAAAATGATACTCACATATCACAAGGGTAACTCCTCGCACTAGTGTACACTCTCTGATCGAATTCCCATTGACATATTGATTTTAATCATGAAATTGAAATACAATATCTCAAGGACAAGAATCTATATAGTTTCACATATCTAAAGGGGTGAGAATCACCTATATCAAATATAATAGAAAAAAGAGTAGAGGATACTAAAATTATACCTCTAATGGTAGATAGTCTCTCACTCTACTCCTTAGAGATTGGTTGTACTTCATATATCTATCCCGATCCATGACCCTAAGATATAACCCAATAACACTAGGAATTCCCACTCTACTAGAACTATAAATATGCTATCTCAATCCCTTGTCCATAACCACATCCTCATTCATCATGACTGGTAGTTCTCTAGATCCCTGATTGATATGGAGTTATGGATCCTTCTCTTGAAGGAATAGCTAATGCATATCCTATTCCACTATAAATATGTGAAAAGTTCCAAAAAAATCACTACTGATAGAACATCCTACCACATGCTCCACCCTGAATTGTAAGTCCATCGCATTGGGGTTTCTAATGACCCTTCTTACCACATTGATGATAGATCACATGGCTACTCGGGTGAGTTCTCTGACAACTAATTCCTCCTAAAAAAACCCCAAGAGATGCATCTTAACTCTGATAAAATTAGTTTGTGGTATAAGAGCCAAACTTCCCTAGCACACAACAACATCATCCCCCAAAATTCACTTAGTAATCAAGACCTAGCTCACTATATTATTGATGGTAGACAAGGAAAATATGTTCACTTGTGATTATATTTCTTCTCTAAGACCATCTTCAAATGACCTATCCCTGGATAACTATTTACCAAGAAAGATCAGTGGAAAAGATTTGAGCTCTATGAAACAGGAAGATTAATCCATAAATGATAAAGTGCCTTGATAGAGGTGAAAAAACTCTATAGATCTACAATCCCTTAGTATCTTATGAAATAAATAATCATAAAACGAAATATGGAAAGCAATCTAGACCATAGGATGACGTTGATCAGCCTAGGTATACACATTGAACTATCTCTTGAGTAATTCACTTATCATGTAATTTGAGAGATTGACCCTCCTATAAAAAGGAGTCTCAAGATATTTGATAATAGATATTATTTCCTCCATCCATGACTCTATCACATGAAGACCTCTATCCCTTGGAAAAGTGGTCGGATTCTGCTTCTGAAACTCTTGCATCAACTCTATTATAGTAGGGTAAGGTCATGGGGATCTCTCTATAGTCCTCATGGTCCATAAAATCTATCTGGAATCTAGGAATCAATTCTATGATTAAGTATAATAGGAGGTGCCTCAAGTTCTAGTACATGAGGTAATAACAGTGGATCCGGGCCCACCACCTCTAGAGCATGGTCATTACCCCCTTCATAGTGTATGACATGATGCTTTTATGATGGAATAACTTTATAATTCAAAATGAACTCCTCATAATATAATTTCATAATAGTAGAGATCATTAATAAAAGAAATGGATATGTACAAGGCCTTCAAATGTAACGATAAACACCTATCATCCTTCTCTTAAAGCCATGTCCCTGTGATATAGAAAGTATTAAAGAAACACAAGAGACACTCCCAACTTCCCACTATTAAGGTCAGGTCAAAGTCATGTTCTGAGAGGAACAGTTTGGGATAAACCTAACATTGAGAGGCAGGGGTGAATCAGTGTTGGGGAATTTTTAATCCAATTCCAACTTTTATCTCTACACCTCTAGACCTATTAGGATATTGATTCTCTTATTCTCTTACTCTGTCGCATGCAATAATAGAAAGCATTAAAAATATGCACATGGTATTTTTACAAGGTTCACCACTCAATAAGAGTAGATACGTCCTTACCTTTCCTGGATATGACCAATGCATGTATTATACACTATGATGTGATATGCAATTTCAGTGGAGTGTCTAGGAAAACAATCCTCTAGCCAGTGTGAGTCCCTACACTATAGAGGGGGGTGGGAAACAATCCTCTTCCCTGGACTGGTAATAGCCTAGTCCAACTTCCAACATCTAGCTGGTTCTTTATACTACCTATGGAGATAGTCTTCTTCCTTCTTGATAAGGTAGGTTCTACTCTTGGTCTTTTTTATTGCTCTTCACTTGATTACTTGCAAAGTGTTAGGCATGAAATTCTTCCTTCTTTACTTCAATTCATTTTTAGTGAAACACCAACTACACTAGACTTCTTATTTCTTCTTCTTTGTGAAACAATCCACCTCACTAAAACTTCTTATCTCTTCTTGGCTAAAATCACATACACCAATGTGATTATTCAGGCAGTGAAGATTGGTTCTCTTGGAATCATCTGAATCTTTCTTCCCTGAACAATTGTAAGCATTCAATTGGGCATTCTCTGTTACTCTTCTTCTTCTCTCCTTTTTCATTGACACAGTAGAATATGGAATGGTACTGTAGTGTCTTAATCTCTTTCTTCAGTTCTCAATAACAACATGTAAGTGTGTCGGTATACTACCTTCTTCCTTTGTGCCAATGTGAGTTCAATTTCACATCTAGTTCTTCTTTACTTCGCAAATTACAACGAGGGTGATAAACCCCAGTCATGTGAGTGTGGTTCAACTTCTCTTTGTGAAACCGAATGGTTCACAGTTCTTTATTCTTCGAAAAGTTTCTTCGAGAGTGCTATGCACCTATCAAAGCTTACGGGACCCCCAAATGTTTCTCAGACCCTTCTAGGTGGATTGCGCATAAAATTAAAACCATTCGTGTAAAACCACATTTTGGCGAGAAAAACCCTTTTCACGCAACTCTTTCTTTTTCACGCAGAACTTCCCTTTTTCGCGCAGCACTTCCTTTTTCACGTTGCAATTTTTCTTTTCGTGCAATACTCAATAATTCAATTTTTTTGTGCGTCAGAGCTTGAGATTTTTCTAAGTGCCGAGTCTCTACAAATGAGAGGGGTTCACCTCATATTTATAGGATTTTTTGACCCTGCGCGTAAAACCCCTTCTTGTGTGTCAAACTGTCTCTCACTTCTTTAGATTATCTGCACCTTCCTGGAGTTTTCGCACACCTCATGACTTTGTTGTTTTTCATCATTCTAAGCTTGAGCCACTGTTGCGCGTAAAACATCAAACCCAAAGTTTGCGCACAACCAATTTTTACGTGCACAAGTCTAATATTCCGCACACCATGTGAAAACATCTCCGATTTTTCCCGCGCCACTTTCATTATTCATTTTTCAACTTTCTAATCACAACGCACCAATTGTGTGAAAAATTACACACCGCGTTCCACATTTCACACCAAACCAATCTTTCACGCAACCTCTTTTTTTTCTCACTCGGAAGAATTTTTCACGCAGTCCATGCCTTTTCCATATTTTCCTATTCCGGACTTGGAACTTCACTTGCGCACAAAATTCTAAACCGCGTTTCATATTGCACACAAAATCACCTTTCGCACAACCTCATTTTCCACGCACTGTGCCAATATTTCACACAACCTTTGTTTTTCTCACATCCCACTAAAATTTCACATGACCTTCATTTTTTTGCGCACTCAGCGCATTTTTTTGCGCACATCATGCCTTTGTCATTTTTCGATGTTCTGACTATGAATCATGCCTTGAGTGAAATAAATCTAAACTATCTTCAATCTTGCGCCCAACATCCATTGCTAAAAACACATCTTCATCTCCTGATTTTCAGGCCCTAAAATTCGGAAAGCACTGGAAAACGACGCCACCTTAAACAGTTCTTTTTTTCCACCTCCAGATTGTCCATTGCTTTGTCTTTTATCTCTTCAATTCTTCCCATAACCATTCTTCAGCTTTTATCATGAACTCTACTATCATGATATATATCCTTTGATAGACCGGATTTAGCATTGTCAAAATTATAATGGAAAGTACAGAAACTTCCTTATCTTTTAGCAGCATCATTCCTTCCAATCAAAACTGTATATGACTGGCATCATCTTTTAACCCCCTTTCTATCATAAGGATTGCATCACAAGTTCTTTTGACATATGATATTTCTGAAATACATATCAGCAAAGCATTGTCTAGTTTGGTCACCATTATTCATTGTTGTATACAATTTATTACATTTGATACATGTGCTTTGAACTTAAGACCAGCTCAACAATCGTTTGAATCTGCTTCATAGAGAATTTCCTAAGTATGACATTAAATACTATGATTTCATAACAATTATCCAAGCATCCTCGCTTTATACAATCACCATTAAATTTGGAGTCCTTCTTCGTATCATTATTCATTTTGACTGACATTGACAACTGTTGACAACAAATACAATCTTCATACACAAAGTGGTCCCAATAAGTTCTATATTTCTTATTAGTGATTCCAATATATAGTGTGTCAATTTAAATTTTTTGAGTAAAACACCCTTTATGTTGAAACTGAAATCACCATTTAACAATAAAGATTTATTTAAAATTACAAATAATAAACATTTCACATTCATTTATGTTTTTAAAATGGTCTAGTTAAATGTATTACAATTACCACATTATAATGTACTAATATTTATATGTTTCAATTGGAAGGTCATGTAATTGAAGTAGGTTTTTACCATTAGTATCAAAATTTTAGAAGTCCATATATTATGGTTTGAATATATGGGTTACCCTTCCCAATTTATAATATACCATATAGTTTATAAAATTTTATTGACACCCATTTAACCATATCCATAAATGTTTCAGCCCATACAACTGGTGGTCCATGGCTCAAACATTTCATAGTTAGTCAATTAAGGTCCCCCCATCAAGCTATATAGGAAAACTCCATTTAGGTTGATAAATACACATTAATATCTAATCATATATCATAAATTAAGCAAAGAATGATATCATAGAAATAAAATACCAGTAAACATGGAAATAATCATAGAATAGTGGTGTACAAGTAAGCATAGTGGATCTTTACTTAATTAGTGTATATTTATAAACATGTAATAAAATCCAAAATTCAAGTAATGAAACCTACATAGAATGGAATATACATCAAATGTGAATATCTATGTTCCTAAAATGATTCATGAATCCAATACCTCCTTGAAATACTAGGAAAAGGGTAAAAGTGAATCTATATCTACAATAACAAACACCACATATCATATGAATTACCCAATGGTGAAATCAATACAACTATAATAATCATAATCCAAAACAAAAACTATATTCCTAGGAAATTTGAATATTATATTAATTTTTGTAAGATAATCCTTTGAATAGTCTAATTACCCAATTGCAATGCATTTCTAGTCTCATGTCTAATAACCTAAATAGTATTTCAAATGGAAATGAATTCTTTGATACAACTTTATGATGTCTTCTACCCTGTTCACTCATAAGTAACTGAGCCTAGTAGTCCACATGGCCTCAAGCATGCCTCCACTTATTCCAAAGGCATCCAACTTGTAATATCTTGAGTTTTTAAAAGTAAAGAATATGTCTAAGATTGTATAAGATACATAACACTAATAATAATCAAGAAACAAAATATTATTATTTAAATGTGAAAGTTATAATTTTTCTATTAAATTTGAGATAATGACTGTCATTAAATAAATAATGAAATATAAAATGGTGGTACTCATTTATAATATAGTAATTACATTTTTCTAAATAAGAACTCAATTTTTAATAAACACAATTAATTCATAAAAAAGACATTTTTATTTCAAAAATGGGTTTTCTTACTTCTTATTAGTGAATATTAAAAGTAATTTATCAAAAATTTATAAAAAGTGTTTGATGATTTTAATTTAATTTTTAAATTAATCATGTTCAAATTATCTTAGGATATTATGTAATGCCCCAACCCTAGATTCCCAGATTCGGTGCATTATTACATATCCTGGGCATGATCATAATAGATCATGTCTCGAAAGACCGATTAGTTTAGTAGATTTGGAAGTACTGGATACATACATATGTTTAACATTACAACATGAAATAAAAAAACATCAATATTATGCCCCCTTTGAACACAATCATATCCCTTAGCTTATCCCTGCAGGTCAACCATAATATACTTATTCACATCCTATGAAAAAAAGAAAACATAAGAAAATGGTGAGCTCATATGCTCATTAAGTATAACAATATTGCAGAAACTATCATAAATAAGCATAAACATTTAAGACAATGTATAAGACTAAAACACAAGCCTTTTAAACATAAACTTCTGCATAATATGACAAAGATAAATAAAATAATTTCATTTACATATTCACATGGATAATCTACTAGTATAATAATCACATGTAATATCAATAAATAATTTCATAATTATGGAATGAATAATGCCGGATATCATAACCACATAGTTGAGGCCTCGTGCCAAGACTACAAATAATAATTTTTTAAGGCCTTGTGCCAATACAATAGTTTGCCTCGTGAGACCTATCGATGCATCAAGGGGCTATAGGGGGACCTACCCATCACTTACTACATCTAATTCATTCCTCATATTAAAAGGTTGAAACATAACAATAACATTTGTATTAAAACTAGAACACAAAATGTTAATAATTCAACCATAAACCATGAATGGTATAAAAATAGAACATCCAAAGTCAAACATATAACAAAACCATCAATAAAATATGGATAATTGTATCATAATATATCAACCTCAATCAAGAATAAAATACAATGAAGGATATTGACATAGATGAAAATAATCACTAAAACTATTTGATAAAAATATCCCTTTTTTCTTGAAAACATTTAAAAGTCACACTATTTATCAAAGAATTAATTTAAAATAGATTTTTGAATAAAAGTTCCCCATACCACATTAAAACTTCTGAAAGGAATTTAAATTTTAAAACATTCATGTCCACAATATTAAATCCTTAAAACCATTTTTAAAACAAGGAAATTAATGATAAAGATAAATATTTAAAACATTAAAACAATATTTTAGATAAAAAGTTCCTAACCAAATGAAAGGCGTTTGAATACAAATAATTGAGTAATAACTTAATAAAAACTTTATAATATCATTAGAATAGATGGATTTATGATATAATATGTTAAAGTATATTATATACACCATATAAAAGTGAATTGGCACATAACAACATAGAAGCCTCAATGGAATATAAATTCAGACAAAATACCTTAGAAAGATAGTTTCCTTAGATTAAAGATAAATCAATGACATAATTATGTGTGAAAAATACAAATACACTCAATATGATTGGATATTTAGTGTAAATATATCATAGGACATTCCCACATATTCTTGTAAAAACAATACCAATGACTTGGATGTTTAACTCAATGAATGTAAATTGAGTTAAGATTACCCTTTTCAAGTTCATATCAATGAGTTGAGAATTTATCAATTGAGTTATTATGTGTATAAAAAGTATATCCACATAAAGGGGAGTGGAAATTACTACATAAATAAATAAACAGTGATTGAATATATAATCTTGGAGTAAAATAATTAATGAAGTATGTATAAAACCCAATGAGTGGAAATTGAAATTTGAAATTTGAAATTCCCTTACCGATTTGGTACATATGAAACATACACCCCAAAAAAATGATCATAAAATGAAGATGTAAATACCCATAAATTAATTTATATTACCAAAATAATACAATTATGGTATGTACATACACCACACAAAAGGAAATAGTGGAAAATATAGTATGAATATCACGGGAATAAAAAAGTGTGATGAAAACCCCTTACCTTGTACTTTTCCTTAGTTGAGGGTACGTTAAAATATTTTATAATAGTTAAATAATGGTTATTAAATTATAAATAAAACCACATATATAAATATGATATCATATATGATCTTCTAATAGTACTTTGTTAATAATATTTTAGTAGTATCATTGTTTCAGGTGTTAACTGGTTCTTTTTCCTTTATATGTTTTGTTTTGTAAGTCATGCTTGTTATAGATAGGATGTATTTGATTCATATGGTAATCCATACATACGCACGAGCAACAATATCAATCTATTGATGGTGAAATCGTATGTAATTGGATGGTATATCATATTAAATGAATAATTAACATTTTATATTTATTATTTACATAAATTATACTCATTATTTTACCCATCCAAATAATGATGTGTTTAATAACAAACTACACCACGATGGGGAGACGATAATCTGTATGTACGCACGTATGGTGACTTTGTCATTCATAGGATTGATAGAATAATGAATATGGTTGTAAAATATTTATAATAAAATCACAGTATGGATAAGTTACTGGAGTTATTATTTTGGTATGGAAACAAAAAATAAAGATAAAGTGGAAGAATAAAAGAACTTTGAAAGAGGTGATAAAATTATTACCTCTTCTTCGGGTGTTTCCTTTTGATTTGATGAAAATAGATCCTTAGGTTTTATTTATGATCAAAATAATGCCTCTACATTGAATTTATGGTATTTTGGAGGATATTTGAGTAGGTTTTGGCCAATCCAAATGTATTTGGAGGTGTGAAAGTAAGAGAAGGGGAAGTTCCCTTTTATAAGAGAGGTGATGGTCACTTTAGAAAAAGTTTAAAATAGTATATTATTATAAAATAAATTCGGTTTATAATGGCTCCAAATTGATTTATTTAGAGGATAAGGTAGGGATGGGTCTAAATATTCTCATAAAATAGGTTTTAGATATGTTTAGGTCACCATATTAATGTTATATTTTAGATTTAATTCTTAGTTAAATAGTTTAACTTTTACCATGTCTTCTTCTATTTTTGTATTATATTGTTAATAAACTTACTATAAAATTACAAGGGAAACTCAAATGGTTAATTAATGAAATATCTATAATTATAATAGTCTTTTGGACGAACCTTATATTTTTAGGAATATTATATCATTTAAAAATATAGTATTTGTTTTAAAAACTCATTTATGTCAATTTTGAAACTATTTTGTATTTGGTTTTTGTGAAAGTCATATAAAAATGATTACTTTGAAACAAATATAATCAATCCATCCTAACAAGTCATATTAACCTATACAATTAGTTTAATGCATCAAAAGTCTCAATTTAAATTTATGTTGATATTTATAATATCAATTATCTTAAACTTTCATGAATATGATAATTACTGCATCATCATTGTGTCATAATATAAATTTAATTATTTAATGTCTAAAAATTATAAATAAAATACCATGATGTATAAAATCTTTTTATATTTCAAATTAATATTTATAGTCAAATTTATCTTATGTATAACCCTATATTAAAAATGGATTATTTATTAAACTTTGAATTTTACACTTTGAACTCTTCTTTAAATAAAATAATAATAAATGTCCTAATCTAATCCAAGAAAATAAAAGAGGATAATAATTTATTCTTGAGGTTGATTTTTGTCAAAAAAAATATCCAATACAATTAGGACTAGTGTTAGGTTAATTATAATATCATTTTTACCGTTAATTAACCTATTTACTTTTAACAATGATAAATAAAAATCAAAAGTTATTATTGAAAAAAAATTATTTTCATCGTATTGAACCACATTTTACTTACTGATTTCAACCATGTCTCTCAGATTTTTTAAATTCAATTCACAGAAGCAGTAAAATTATGTTTTATGCAAATTTACAAATGTGCCTAGAAGGTGGGTAATAGACGTTAAAAAGTTCAATAAAATTTTATACATCTAATATTATTATAAAATGAATCTAATGAATTAAATTGAACTAATATAGGTATTATTTATCTATTTTTAATTTAAAATAAATTTAAATAATAATAATAATTATTTAAATAAAAGTTGGTTTTAAACAATAACACAATGCTTTTCACTATTTATCAAAAATTCAATGTTTTTAGAAAAATACCAAAAAATAAACCTATGATAATTTTGATATTTAGAATTTAAAAATTATTTCAATTTTAAAAAATTCAATACATGTAAGTTTCATTAATTAAGTTACAATTAATTCCCGTTGTGAAAATTAGAAAGCGTGTTTTTAATAAGTAAAAACTATCAAAAGATTAACATGTGTTTATATCCAATTTAAATGTGAAATTACTTCCAATGACCAAAATTATATAAAATAATAAAAATATAATCTATATATACTCTAAAACCAATTAATAGGATAATATAACAATAAAAATAAACTGGTTGAAAAGGCATTTTTGTATTAAAACACAGTATTTCATTCACTATTCATTAAAAATGAAACTTCTCATAAAATTACCAAACATTAACCCTAATATAATATTGGTATTATGAATTCAGAAATTAATTCAATTTCACCAAATTTAATTTATAGTAGAGTCTAGAATTAATTTTATTATTGTTCACAAAAGGACATAAGAAGTAGTTCCTTTATCAAAATAGTACTTATAGTTTAATAAAACTTATACATTTCTTATAAATATGGTATATTTATGTGATATAATTATAAATGAATTTTAAAATTTATTTTTTACTATTGGTATTACTATATTTAATTGTTATATTATAAATTTATCATTTGAATAATTATAATGTTGTTTTGTAGAAACTTAATCTTCCATAAAATGTATGCCAAGATAGTTTTGTGTGCAATATAAGATTTTGAATTACTTTAATGATATAAATTACTATGAAATATTGGGTTGTTACATTCTCCCCTCCTTAAAATAATTTTTTCCACAAAATTTAAACTCAGAAACAAAAACTAGGGGTTTTACATTTCAAAACATCTATGTTGAAATCCCACATCTGAAAAAGAATCAATAAAATTATCACTTTAATAGAAATAAAGAGAAGTATAAAGGTCACCCAAGATAACCCATACTAGAGTTCCATGTAGGAAAACATTGATATAGAAGAGAAAAAAAATCATTAAGTTCTGATAGAGAGTGATAGAAAACATGATCAGGAGAAAATTAACTACCAGAAAACCATAAACTTGTGATTGGTTAAACAGTCTTTGATTACCCATTAGGAAGAATAAACAAACAAATTTTTTGTTTTAAGTTCCTTTTAATAATTTTTTGGAATTTATTTATGAGATTGAATAAGAACATAAGCTGATATTCTTACTTTTCAAGTATACTTTCATCGTTTAATAAATTTCTCCCACAAACTCATCTTTTCTCCAAACGATTAGTATTCAAGATGACTTGGTCACACCTGAAGTGATAGAATAAGCTTATAGGGAATCACATAATCCACAAAAGATAAACTATATATTTACCTTGTCTTTAGACATTAACCAAAATAGAAATGGTTAGTATAAGATCAGATGATCTCCAAAAAGGATAATCCTTTATAGAAAGAAATACTAATCTTAATCTCCAAAATTAAACAAACAATACCCAGAGTTCAACAAATACAATTCAAAAAACCGATTGTCCATAAAATTATTCAAAATAATCCAATCCAAGTTTGGAACCCAATATTATGAAATATTTGATCACGTAGTCTCCACGATAAATCTTAACATTTACTTCCAAATAACATGGACATCTCTTAAAGTCTCATACTCAAAATTAATTAACCTAATCACAGATTATCTATTATTGGTTAATAATTTCCATAAATAATCCAAATCTCTATAAATACACAATAAAAACATACATTATTCTAAAATAATAATCCACCATTACTCCTCAAATTAAATACCATAGTATTCTATTTTCCTCAGGCATATAGTGTTCCCAACAGATCGAACGTATTCCAAAATAACATTTATCACTTAATCACCAAATCATTTTACTATAAAAAGGATAAATTATAAGTTTCAAAAATCAATATATTCGTGACCCATAAAACCATTTAACTAAAAATAATTAGTTATACTAACCAGGGAATTTACATGGTCCAGTGGTAGGTGATAAATCCTAGTCACAATTTGGTTGTGGGTTCGATTCCCACATATTTATTCGACGTGACAGGTTGTCACATGGTCTATATGTTGTTCTTTTTGAAAAACTATATAGTTTTATAAAATTTTAAAAAATGAGATAAATTCCCCAAAAATAACCATAACATATTTTAACCTCAAATGTTATCTCATACCTAGCATTTTCGTCCCAAAAAGTAATAACTTGTAATTGACTCAAATTCAGGTATCATATATACCCAAATGGTTCTTTATAACTATATCCACAATAAAAAAGCTATTTAAATAGAATTTTTACAAAACAAACTACAGGGTTACACATACAAGAGAAAAGTCTTCAAAAGTAATCCTATCAACCAAGAGCATTAATATTTTTAATCATTTTTACATCCATTTATATCCACATAGGTTCTTCCTTGACTTAGAGGTTATACTGAAAAATAAGACATTGACTCAGGTAATTCACAGGTCCCCTAAATTTATTAAAAATTAATATAAATAGATTATTAGGGTCATTTTTATTTTCTTCCATAGTACTCTTAATTTTTCCTAAAAAATTGTTTACTTTATATCCTTCTTTCCCACACATAAATCGTTTCTTCGTTCCATTAATAAACTTTATTGGGTGTCTCCTTCCCAATTTCCTACATGATGGAAAATGAGCTTTCATTCCTCCATGGTCTCCACTACAAATCTCTTATCATTCTCCTCTTTTCTATTATTTGTTGAGTTGGGGTGTTGATTAATGTATGTGTTGTTAATCATATATTTGGAAAATTGATTCGGTATGAACATGATATATTTTACTCCTATCAATATTCCATTTAAATTCTCATTCCCACCACTGTGACCACCTTGTACATCATGTTCAATGTTACAACAACTTCCATGGAATCTAGCCATTGAATAAAACAAAAAAACAGACTGTGAATAACAATAGTATTAAAATCATTTTAGAAAAATCATGACACAATATTTTCAGTCTAAAACACCATAGGATTAACCAAATTTATTTATTCTCATATTATATTAATATCCTTCAAATCAGTTTTTAAAGAAAATGTGAATTACCCTAACCATATCCCCTGGGAGTGTCAATACCAAGAGTGCAGCAAGGCCTATTGTCATGTACTAGGATACCCCGAGTCTAGCCCTAAACACCTTATGACAGTTTTGAATCCTATGTTCAACTATGCCAGAGGCACCTCTACCTATTTGTTTCCAGATAGGGATGTATTTTCTTGGAAAACAATTATAATATTTACACTACAAATTTATTTGGATGTTTTCTATACTAATCCTCAAATTCTTTCTTAAGGTAATGTTTTATAATCAGATTTTTTCTAAATCTAGTTTTTAAGGCTTATACTAAACTTCCTCTGATACCAACTATAATGCCCCGATCCTAGTTTCCCAGAGTCGGTGAATTATTACATAACATTATCATGATCACAAGAGATCATGTATCGAAAGACCAATTAGTTTAGCAGCCTTGGAAGTACTAGATACATTCATAATTTTTAAATTACAACCTGAAATAAAAAAAACATCAACATTGTGTCCCCTTTGAACACACTCATATCCCTTAGTCTATCCTTACAGGTCAATCATAATATAATTATTCATATCCTAGGAAAAAGAAAACATAAGAAAGGGGTGAGCTCAGATGATCAATAATGATACAAATATAGCAGAAACTATCATAAATAAGCATAAACATTTAAGGCAATGTATAAGACTAAAACACAAGACTTTTAAACAAAAACTTCAGCATAATATGGAAAAGATAAATAAAACAATTCCATTTAATTATTCACTTGGATATTCTACTAATAGAATAATCACGTGTAATATCAATATCTAATTTCATAATGATGGAATGCATAATGTCAGGCATCATAACCACATATCAAGGCCTTGTTCTATGACTAAAAATATTAACATTGTAAAGGCCTTATTCCAATACACTATTTTGTCTCATGAGACCTACCGATGCATCAAGGGGATATAGCGGGCCCTGCCTGTCACTTACTATGTCTAATACTTTCATAATATGAAAAGTTTAAAACATATCATAATAATTCGTATTAAAAATAGCATACTAAATGTTAATACTTTAACCATAAACCATGAATGGTATAAAAATAGCACATCCACAGTAAAACACATCACAAAACCTTCAATACAATATGTATGATTATATCATAATAAATCAACCTCAATCAAGAATAAAATACAATAAAGGATATGGATATTGATTAAAATAATCAGTAAAAATATTTGAGAGAAGTAATCTATTTTTTTCTCAAAAACATTTAAAAGTCACAATATTTATCAAAGAAGTCATTTAAAATAGATTTTTGAATCAAAGTTTCACATACCACTTTGAAAATTTTTAAAGTAATTTTCAATTTAAAACATTCATGTCCATAAAAATAAATCCTTAAAACCAATTTTAAATCATGGACATTAAGGATAAAGCTAAATCTTTAAAATATTTTAAACGATATTTTAGTTAAAGAGTTCTTAACCAAATGAACGATGCTTGAATACAAATAATTGAGAAATAAAATTAATCAAAAATTTATAATATCATGAGAATAAAGGTATTCATGATATAATATGTCAAAGGATAGTATATACACCATATAAAAGGGAATTGACACATAAAAACAAAGAAGTCTCAATGGAATAAAAATTCAGAAAAAATACCTTATAAAGACCATATCCTTTGATTAAGGATAAATCAATGACATAATTAAGTGTGAAAAATAAAAATAAACTTAGTATGATTGGATATTCATTGAAAATCAATCAGAGTACATTCATAAATAATCTTGTAAAAACAAAACTAATGACTTGGATGTTTAACTCAATGAATGGAAATTGAGCTAAGATTACCCTTATCAAGTTAATATGAATAATTTTAGAATTTTTCAATGGAGTGATTATTTGTATAAAAAGTATATCCACACAAAGGGGAGTGTAAATTACTACATAAAAAAATAAAAAGTGATTCTACACATAATCTTGGAGTAAAATAATCAATATAGTATGCATAAAACCCAATGAGTAGAAATTGAAATTAGAAATTACCTTACAGATTTGGTACAAACATCCCATGAAAAACAGATAATAAAATGAAGAATTAAATACCCATAAATTAAATTATATTACACAAAGAATACAATCAAGGGAAGTACATACACCTCACAAAAGGAAAAAGTGGATAATATAGCATGAATCTTACAAGAATAAAAAGTGAGATGAAAACCCCTTACCTTGTACTTTTCCCTAGACGAGGGTATGTTAACATCATTTAAAATAGTTATATAATTTTTTTAAATTATAAATGAACAACATACATAAATATTATATCATATATGATCTTATATATTACATTGTTAATAATATTTCAGTAGTATCCTTGTTTCGGGTGTTAACAGATTCGTTTTCCTATGTATGTTTTGTTATATAAATCATGTTTGTTATGGATAGGATGTATTTGATTCATATAAATAATGATATTAAGTTCTTCAACATTATTTTTAAATATAAATTGAAAATTATTCTGGAATGGTTATGATGGGGAATGAATCTCATCACGTTCGTGGAGACGATAATCCGTACGTACGCACGAGCGAGAATATCATTCTATTGATGGTGAAATCATATGTAATTGGATGGTATATAATATATAAATAATAATTAACATGTTATATTTATTATTTACATCAATTATACTCATTATTATACCCATCCAAATAATGGAGTGTTGAATAACAAACTATACGATGACGTGGAGATGGTAAGCTGTACATACGCATGTATGGTGACTTTGTCATTCATAGGATGGATAGAATAATGAATATGGTTATACCATATTTATAAAAACATCACATTATATAGATGGTATTGGCGTTATTATTTTGGTATGGAAACAACAAAGAAAGAGGAAGTGGAAGAAGAAAAGAACTTTAAAAGAGGTGATAAAATTATGACCTCTTCTTCAGGTGCTTCCTTTTGATTTGATCAAAAGGGATCATTAGGTTGGATTTATGACCAAATTAAGGCCTATATTTGTAATTGAGGGTATTTGGGGGGGATATTTGAGTAGGTTTTGGCCCAGAAAAATGGATTTTGTCGTGTGAAATTAAGAGAAGGGGAAGTTCCATTTTATAAGAGAGGTGAGGGCCACTTTAGGAAAATCTTAAATATTATTTTATTATAAAATAATTGTGGGTCCATTATGGATAAAAATTGATTTATTTCGTGAATAAGGTAGTTATGGGTAGAAATATTATCAACCAGTAAGGTTTAGACAAGTTTGGGTCACCATATTAACCTTATCTTTTAGATTTAATTCTTATTTAAATAGTTTAATTTTTACCATGTCTTCTTGTATTTTTATATTACACGGTTATTAAAAATACTATAAAATTCCAAGAGAACCTAATGTGGTTCATTAATGAAATATATATAATTATACATGTCTTTCGGTCAAACCTTATATTTTTAGGAATATTATATCCTTTAATAATATATTATTTGTTTTAAAAACTCATTTATGTCAATTTTGAAACTATTTATTATTTGGTTTTTGTGGAAGTCAAAAGAAATTGATTACTTAAAAAATTATATATTAAATCAACCCTAAAATGTCATATTAACCTATATAATTATCAGAAGGCATCAAAAGTATCAATTTTCATTTATATTGATATTTATAAAATTAATTATTTTAATATTTCATTGATTAGGTAATTACTACATCATCATTGTGTCATAAATAAATTTAATTATTTAATGAGTAAAAATTATAAATAAAATTCCATCATGTAGGAAATATTTTTATATTTCTAATTAATATTTATATTCAAATTTATCTTTTGTATAACCCTATACTAAAATTGGTTTAGTCATTAAACTTTGAATTTTGCACTTTTAACTCTTCTTTGAATAAAAAATAATAAATATCCTAATCAAATAAAAGTGGATAAAAGAGGAAAATAATTTATTACTAAGGTATATTTTGTTCTATAAACACTTACCCAATAGAATTAGGACATGTGTTAGGGTAATTATATTATCATTTTTACCTTTAATTACCCTATTTACATTTAACTATGGTAAATAAAATTCAAAAGTTACTAGTCACAAAAAATTATTTTCATCATATTAAACCAGATTTTACTTAATGATGTCAACCATGTCTCTCAGAGTTTTGAAATTCAATTCACAGAAGCAATGAAATTACGTTTTATGAAAATTTGCAAATGTGCCTAGAAGGTGGGTAAAAGACGTTAAAAAGTTCAATAAAATTTTATACATACAATCTTATTATAAAATGAACTCAATGAATTAAATTGAAATGATATAGGTATTATGTATATATTTTGACTTTAAAATAAATTTAAATAAAAATAATAATTATTTAAATAAATTTCGGTTTTAAACAATAACATAATGTTTTTAACTATTCATCAAAAATGAAAATATTCAGAAAAATACCCAAAATTCACGCTAAGATAATTTGGATATTTTGAATTTAAAAATGAAGTCTATTTTAACAAATTCAAGAAATTTAAGTTGAATTAATTAATTTAAAATTAATTCCCGTTGTGAAAACTAGAATGCGAGTTTTTAAGAAGTGAAAATTATCAAAAGATTGACATGTGTTTGTATCCAATTTAATTGTGAAATTACTTACAATGACCGAAATTATATAAAATGATAATAATATAATCTATATATACTCAAAAAAAATTAATAGGATAATATAAAAATATAAATAAATTAAGTGAAAAGGTAGTTTTGAATTAAAACACACTATTTTTTATTATTCTTTAAATAATAAAGCTTCTCGTAAAATTAAAAAAAACTCACCCTATTATAATATTGGTATTATGAATTCAAAAATTAAGTCAATTTCACTAAATTTAATTTATAATAGAGTCTAAAATTGATTTTATTATTGTTCTCAAAAGGAAATAAGAAGTTGTTCCTTTATCAAAATAGTACTTATATTTTAATGAAACAAATACATTTCCTTATAAATATGGTTTTTTATGTGATATAATTATAAATGAAATTTAAATTTTATTTTTTACTATTCATATTAATGTATTTAATTGTTATGTTATAAATATATCATTTGAATAATTAACGTGTTGTTCCACAGAAACTCAATCTTCTATATAATGTAAGCCAAGTCATTGTTGTATGCAGTATAAGCTGTTGAATTACATTAATGATATAACTTACTCTGAAATCTGTGGATGTTATATTCTACCCTCATTAAAGTAACTTCTTCCTCAAAATTTAAACTCAGAAACAAAAATTTTGGGTTTGAAATTTCAAAAAAACATTGTTGAAATCCCACATCGGAAAAAGAGTCAATAAAATTATCAGTTTAAAATAAAGAAAGAGAAGTAAAAAAGGTAACTTGCGATAACCCATACTAGGGTTACATGTAGAAAAAAATGGATATGGAAGAGAAAAAAACCCTCATGTTTTGATGTATAGTGATAGAAAACATGATCAGGAGAAAGTTAACTACTAGAAAACCATAAACTTGTGATGGGTTAAATGGACTTTGATTTCCCAGTAGGAAGAGTAAACAGAATTTTTTTTGTTTTAAGTTCCTTTTAATAATGTTTTGGAATTTATTTATGAGATTTACTAAGAACATAAGAAGATGTACTTATTTTTCAGTTAGTGTTTCATCCTTTAATAAATTTCTACCACAAACTCATCTTTTCTCCAAATGATGAGTATTCAATATGACTTGGTCACACATAAAGTGCTAGAATCAAATTCTAGAGAATATCATAATCTAAAAAAGATGAACTATATATTTAACTTGCCTTTATACATTAACCAAAACCAAAATTGTTAGTATAGGACCAGATGATCCCAAAAAAGATAATCCTTTATAGAACGAAATACCACTCTTAATCTCTAAAATTAAAAAAATAATAACCAAAGTTCAACAAAGACAATTAAAAAAACAATTTTCCTTAAAATTATTCAAAATAATCCAAACTATGTTTGAAACTCAAAATTCATAAGGATTTGATCACATAGTCGTCCACAATAAATCTTAACATTTACTTCCAAATAACACCGACTACTCTTAAAGTCACATACTTAAAAGTAATTAACTTAATCACATATTCTCTATGATAGGTTAATAATTTCCATAAATAACCCAAATCGCTATAAATACACAATAAAAACATATATTCTTCCAAAAAAAATCCACCATTACTACTCAATTGAAATTCTATGGTACTCTATTTTCCTTAGGCATATAGTGTTCCCAAAAGAGGGAACATCTTCCAAAATAACATTTATTGCTTAATCACCAAATAATTTTAATATACTAAGGTTAAATCATAAATTCCCAAAATCAACATATTCTTGATCCATAAAATCATTTATCAAAAAATAATTAGTCGTATTAACCAGGGACTTCACGTAGTCTTATGGTAGGAAATAAATCCAAGTCACACTTTGGTTATGGGTTCGATTCCCTAAGATTTGTCTGACATGATGGGTCGTTACATGGTATGCATGTAGTACTTTTTCAAAAACTATATACTTTTATAACATTCCAAAAAATGAGATAAATTCTTCAAAAATAACAATAACATATTTTAAACACAAATATTATCTCATACCTTTCATTTTCTTCCCAAAATGTAATAACCTGTAATTGACTCAAATTTAGGGATCATATAAACACAAATGGTTATTTATAAATATATCCACAAAAGAAAAGACAATTCTTCCTAAAATATCATTTTCACATAACAAAATATAGGGTTACACATACAAGAGAAAAGTCTTCCAATGTAATCCCATCAAAAAAGAGCGTTAACAATTTTAAGCATTTCACTATCCATTTATTTCCACATTGGTTCTTACTTTACTAAGAGGTTATCCTATAGAATATTAAATTGACATAGGAAATTCCCAGGTCCCATAAATTTACAAAAAATGACTAGAAATGTATTCATAATATTATTTTTAATTTCTTCCATACTACTCTGTATTTTTCCTTGACAATTATTTACTTTATATCCTTATTTCCCACACATAAATCATTTCTTTGTTCCATTGAGACACTTTCCTAGGTTTATCCTTCCATATTTCATACATTATGGGAAATGAGCTTTCTTTTCTCCATGGTCACCACTACTGGAGTTCTTATCATTTTCCTTGTTTCTCTTCTTTTTTGAGTTCAGGAGTAGGTTAATGTATATGTTATTGATCATATTTTTGTAAAATTGATTCAGCATGAACGTAATATCTTTTATGCCTATCAAAATTCCATTTCGTTGCTCATTTCCACCACTGTGACCACCTTATACATCATGTTCAATGTTACTATGACTTCCATGGAATCCATCAATTGACGAAAACCACAAAGCAGAGTGTGAGTAACAATAGTCATAAAATCATTTAGATAATATAATGACACCTTACTTCCAATCTAAATAACCTTAGTATTAACCATGTTTATTTATTCTCATCTTATATTATAATCCTTCAAATCAGTTTGTAAAGAAAATGTGAATTATCCTAAGCATATCCCACAGAAGTGTCAATACCATGAGTGAAGCAAGGCCTGTTGTTGTGTACCAGGATAAACCGGGTCAAGCCAGGAACTCCTTTTCAATTTTTTTTCTCCTAGGTACATCTATTCCAGATCAACCTCTACCTATTTGTATTTAGATAGAGATTTATTTTCATAGAAGACCCACATAATATTTACCCTATGAAATTTTTTGGATGTTTTTTCTATACTAATCCTCAAATTCAATCTTAGGGTAATGTTATCTAATCAATGTTTTTATAAATCTAGATTCCAATGTTTTTACTAAACTTCATCTGATACCAAATATAACACCATGAACATAGTTTCCTAGATTAGTGCATTACTATATAACATTGGCATGATCACAAGAGATCATGTCTCAAAAGAATGATTAGTTTAGTAGCCTTGGAAGTACTAGATTCATACATAAATTTAAAATTATAACATGAAATAAAAAACATCATCATTGTGTCCCCTTTGAACACACTCATATCCATTAGCCTATCTCAGCTAGTCAATCATAATATTCTTATTCACATCCTAGGAAAAATAAAACATAAGAAAGGGGTGATCTCAGATGCTCAGTAAAGATAAAAATATAGAATAAACTATCACAAATAAGAATAAATATTTAAGGCAATGTATAGGATTAAAACACAAGCCTTTTAAACTTATACTTCAGCTAAATATGGAAATGATAAATAAAATAATTCCATTTAATTATTCGCATGGATATTATACTAGTATAACAATCACAAGTAATCTCAATATCTAATTTCATAATGATGGAATGCATAATGCCGAACATCATACCCATATAGTCAAGGCCTCGTGCTAAGACTACAAATAATAATTTTTTCACGCCCTTGTACCAACACAGTAGATTGAATCATGAGACCTACCAATGCATCGAGGGGCTATAATAAGCCCCGCCCGTCACTTACTATGTCTAATGAATTCCTCATATAAAATGGTTGAAACATAATATAAACATTCATATTAATACTAGCATACAAAATGTTAATACTTTTAACCATAAACCATGAATGGTATACAAATAGCACATCCACTGTCAAACATATCAAAAAACCTTCAATACAACATGGATGATTGTATCAAAAATTTTCAACCACAATCAAGAATAAAATAAAATTAAGGATATTGATAGAGATTAAAATAATTAGTAAAACTATTTGAGAGAAATATCTTTTTTTCATGAAAACATTTAAAAATCACACTATTTATCAAAGAAGTCATTTAAAATAGATTTTTTAATCAAAGTGTCCCATACCACTTTGAAAATTTTTAAAGGAATTTTAATTTTAAAACATTAATTTCCCTAAAAATAAATCCTTATTACCATTTTGAAAACATTTACATTAATGATAAAGATAAATATCTAAAACATTTTAAATGACATTTTAGTTAAAGAGTTCCTAACCAAAAAACCGACGCTTGAAAAAAAATAATTGAGTAATAACATTAATTAAAACTTTATAATATCATTATAATAAAGGGATTCATGATATAATATGTCAAAAGACAGTAGATACACCATATAAAAGTTAATTTGTGCATAACAACAAATAAGTCTCAATGGAATAAATTGAGACAAAATACCTTATAAAGACTGTATCCTTATATTAAGGATAAATCAATGAAATAATTTTGTGTGAAAAATATAAATACACTAAATATGATTGGATATTCATTTTAAATAAATAATAGTACATTCACACATTTTCTTGTAAAAACAACCATTGACTTGAATGTTTAACTCAATGAATGGAAAATGAGTTAAGATTTCCTTTATCAAGTTCATATTAATGACTTAAGAATTTATAAATGGAGTGATTATGTGTAAAAAAAGTATATCCACACAAAGTTGAGTGTAAATTACTAAATTAATAAATAAATAGTTATTCTAAACATAATCCTAGAGTAAAATAATCACTGAAGTATGCATAAAACCTAGAAATTGAAATTAGAAATTCCCTAGTCGATTTGGTAACTTTGGAAACATACACTCCATGAAAAAAGGATCATAAAACGAGGATTTGAATACCCATAAATTAAAGTATATTAAAATATTGTATTTATTATTTACATCAATTATACTCATTTTTATACCCATACAAATAATGAAGTGTTAAATAAAAAACTACACCACGACATGGAGACGGTAAGCCGTACATACACACGCATGGTGAATTTTTAATTCATAGGATGGCTAGAATAATGAATATGGTTGTAACCTACTTATAATAAAATAAAAGTATTTATAAGGTACTGGATATATTATTTTAATATGAAAAAAATACAGAGGAAGTGGATGAATAAAAGAACTTTGAAAGAGGTGAGGAAATTATTACCTCTTCTTTGGGTGATTCCTTTTGATTTGATAAAAAGGGATTCTTAGGATGGATTTATGATCAATATAAGGACTATAGGTTTAAGTGAGTGTTGTTGGTAGGATATTTTAGCATGTTTTGGATGAGGCAAATGGCTTTGGAGGTGTGAAATTATGAGGAGTGGACATCCCCTTTTATAAGAGAGATGTGGTTCACTTTAAGAAAATCTTGAAATATTATTTTATTATAAAATCATTTTCGGTTTATAATGGATAAAAATTAATTTATTTAGAAGATAAGGTAGGTATGGGTAAAAATATTCTCATCAAATAGGTTTTAAAAAATATTAGGTCACCATATTAACCTTATTTTTAGATTTAATTCTTAGTTAAATAGTTTAACTTTTACCATGTCTTCTTGTATTTTTATTTTACATGGTTAATAAACTTACTATAAAATGAAAAAAGAACCTGAATTGGTTCATTAATGAAATATATATAACTATATATGTACTTTGAAAGAACATTATTTTTTTAAGAATATTATATCATTTAATAATATAGTATTTGTTTTAAAAACTCATTTATGTCAATTTTGACACTATTTAGTATTTGGTTTTTGTGAAAGTCAAAAAAACTTGATTACTTTGAAAAAAATATATTAAATCAACCCTAAAATTTCATATTAACCTATATAAGTAGTGGAATTCATCCAAAGTCTCAATTTACAATCATTTTGATATTTATAATATCAACTATTTTAGTTTTTCTTTAATAAGGTAATTATTGGATCATCATTGTGTCATAAATAAATTTATTTATTTAATTTCTAAAAATTATAAATAAAATAATACGATATAGGAAACATTTTTATCTTTCTAATAAATTTTTATAGTCAAATTTATCTTATCTATTACCAAATATTAAAAATGGTTTAGTTATTAAACATTGAATTTTACACTTTTAACTCTTCTTTAAATAAAATAATAATAAGTGTCCTAATCTAATCCAAGTGGATAAGAAAGGATCATAATTTATTCCTAAAGTTTATTTTGTTATAAAAAAACTTCTAAAATATAATTAGTACATGTGTTAGGGTATTTATAATATCATTTTTACCTTTAATTACCTTATTTACTTTTAACCGTGGTAAATAAAATTCAAAAGATACTATTCCCAAAAAATTATTTTCATCCTATTGAACCACATTTTATATACTGATGGAAACTGTGTCACTGTATTTTTGAAATTCAATTTACAGAATAGGTAAAATTATGTTTTATGAAAATTTGCAAATGTGCCTAGAAGGTGGGTAAAAGACGTTGAAAAGTTCAATAAAATTTTATACATCTAATATTATTATAAAATTACTCTAATGTATTACATTAAAGTAAGATAGGTATTATGTATCTATTTTTACATTAAAATAAATTTAAATAAAAATAATAATTATTTAAATAAATATCAGTTTTAAACAATAACACACTATTTGTCACTATTCATCAAAAAATGAATGTTTTTAGAAAAATACCAAAAATTCACCCTAAGATAATTTGGATATTTAAAATTTAAAAATGATGTATATTTTACCTAATTCAAGACCTGTAATTTTTATTAATTAATTTAAAATTAATTCCCATTGTGAAAATGAGAATACTAGTTTACTAAGAAGTAAAAACTATCAAAAGATTGACATGTGTTTGTATCCAATTTAATTGTGAAATTACTTATAATGACAAAAATTATATAAAATGATAAAAATATAATCTATATATACTCTAAAACCAATTAAGAGGATAATATAACAATATAAATAAATTGGGTGAAAAGATAACTTTGAATTAAAACACAATATTTTTTTCCTATTCATTAAAAAAAGAAACTTCTCATAAAATTACCAAAATTACACCATAATCTAATATTGTTATTATGAATTCAAAAATTAAATCAATTTCACCAAATTGAATTTATAATAGTGTGTAAAATTTATTTTATTATTGTTCACAAAAGGACATAAGAATTAGTTTCTGTATCAAAATAGTACTTATATTTTAATGAAAATTATACATTTTCTTATAAATATAGTTTATTTTTGTGATAGAATTATAAATGAAATTTAAAATTTATATTTTACTATCAGTATTACTATATTTAATTGTTATGTTATACATATATAATTTGAATAATTAAAGTGTTGTTTCGCAGAAACTCAATCTTCCATATAATGTAAGCCAAGTCCGTGTAGCGTACAGTATAAGATATTGAATTCATTTAATGATATAAATTACTATAAAATCTTGGTGTGTTACATAATATTTGATAATTTTCAAAAAATATTTATTTTTCAATGAATAGTGAAAAATACATATTTTTATTGAAAATTGTTTTTTATTTTTAAGTATTTATAAATAAAAATTCTATTTTGGAGTTGTTATAAAATTTTATATGATAATTTTAATTTAAAATTATCCAATTATGGTTTTTGAAATAAATTTTATAACAGAATTTAGTTCGCAAACATTTTGTGTTCAAAAAAGACCTTTTTATGAAAAACCATTTTCGTCACGTTTTTTCAGTTTAATTTTAATTTAAATTATACCACTTATATGTTTTGAATTTTGAGAAAAGGATCACATATTTGTAATCTCGAGTTCCTTATATGTTAAATAGGCCCGTTTTATTTTCGGTCAATATGAATAGTAACCTTAGTAATTTTTATTACCATAGTAAAGTGTAAATTAAGTAAATAATGGTTAGAAATAACATGACAAGGACTAGAAAATAACCTAAACAATTGACTTAATATTATTTTATGATTCCATTTCATCCATACTTATCCAAGATTAATTTATATGTTTTTTCCATTTTTATGTGATTATAACTTTTTTAATATTTTATTTAATGAAAGGTCAACCACGTTACATTCTTATTTTTAATAACTATAATATTTTTCACAAGGGGATAAACAGAGGATATGTTAGGATATAAATATTGACTTAAAATAGAAATGATTTATATTCACCGTGGTAATTTATTTCTAATTTTTAATTAAGTAATAATTATCTTAAATGTTTATAGAATAGTAACACAATAATTATTCAATTAAAGGAAAAATGAATTAAATTACATTAAATTTTTTTAAAATAATATAATATTAAATAATTAATGTAATAAAAGTTTTTTAGAAATATATAAAATTTTAGGGATTTTTTAATTGGTTATATTATAATTTTTACTTTTTTTTATAAGAAACCAATGTAAATGAGTTGTTCTAAAATTGACATTATTGATATTTTATGAAAATAATAATTTATTAAATGATATAAAATTCCTAAAACTATTAGATATAATAAAATTTATGTTATATAGTTAATTTAGAAAACAATGTTACATTTATAGGTTTTTTTCATTTTATATAACATCATTAACACTTAATGTGTAGAAAATTTTAATACTGCGGTAATTATCAAATAGATTAACGAAGGATAAAAACACAAAGATAAGGGAAAAATGTTATTAAAATATGTCTAATTTTTATTAAAAGAGATTATTTTTATAAATAATAATTCTATATTTTCTATAAATCATTTTTATAACAATATAAATTTGTAAATTAATTTATAATAATTTAATATTTTGATAATTTTTATGATTTCCCCTCCCCTCTCTTATAAAAGGGAATCTAGTCATCGCTTTAAATCACAATTAATAACTCATTTTTAGACAATATATACCCAAATACCATTATAGAATCAATACCCTAATTATATATGTATTTTTAGGTATAATACTATCCTTATAGGGCTTATGGTGTTAATTAAATTAGACTTTCCAAAGTAGAGGTATATTTTTTAACCACAAGTTTTAGTTTTATTTACTCTTACACATCTTCAAATATTATATAAAATGAATGTATAATAACACATATAAATTATAATTAATAAGTGCTTTTATGTGTATTTTACAACCTATATCACTCTCCTCATCCATCAAATGGGAAACGAAACCATCGTTCATGTGTATGAAATACTACTGCCTCACAAACCGATGAAATTAATTTTCCATCACCATCTCTCACAGATGGTTATAATAATCAAATTAATATATATATATATATGTTATATTCATTAAATATTTCCCATTTTAAAAATATAATATATCATTTAACTTATTAACATTCCTTTCACAAAAAAATGATTACATCGTCCATGCATACGTGTGGACTACCACCTCCACGAAACGACATGATATGTTTTTCATCACAACATCACATGGATGATATTTATAAGTATAATTAAACAAATAATATTATATTTATGATATTATTGTGATTATATAAAGGTAAGATGATACTTATCTTTTTTCTATAATGATAATTGAAAAATAGAACCATTAGTCATGTGTGCATATGACCTACCATCTCCATGATTATAATGCAGTTCATTTTTCATAACCATATTTAATAGTTTAATTTAAATGTATAATTGCTGTATAAGTGTAATAATTATTTCATGATTATTAATTTTTAAATTTTTAAATAATTAAATCTTTGACTATAGTCAACTTATGAAAGTCATTTTGGACTTATGAACCAAATATCATCAAAAATTATGATATGAATTTAATTAATTATGTAATTAAATATATATTAGTAAGAAATAAAATAAAAGAAATAATATATATAAAAAAAGTAATTTAGAAAGTAAATAATTATCTTAATCTTATTATTATAGAATATAAATAATGTATGTGATGAGTCTGTCTCAAGTTAAGAGGCCTTATTTCAAAAATATTATTTTTATATTTCCCTTAAAAATATATTGTTTACATATACATATTTTTAAAATTATTTTATGGATGTACTTATATAGATATAAGTGAGTTATAATGGATATTTTATGTTTTAATTTTTTTACTTTCCTTAAAAAATATTTCAAAAGGAATTTTTTTATGGAATGTTTTGAATTTATTTAGAAAAATACAAAAGGGATATTGTACATTAATGTATATGGAGAAAAAAACCATTCCCACTATAGTAAAAATTATTTCATTTTTTGATTATTTAACAAGATTCCATTTTTATTTAAATAAAAACCCTCCTTCCTAGTGTTTTTTTATTTTCAAAAAGTGGTTTTAAAATTTAATGTATATATCAATATTTGAAAATGTTTTCTTTTGGGTGTAAGGAATGTTTTTATAATTCATGATTTTATGTAATCTATTATGGTTCTTCTGAATTTTTTATGTGGAAGATTGGTTTAGTATTAAAAAAAAGTTGGGTGAGCCCGTTATAGTTCTACAATGAATTAGGTAAATGGAAAAAGATAACTAATTAGTTTTCTCTTAAGAGATTATGAGAATATGTTATGATGGTTATTCCAACAATAAACATGATGGTTATATCAAGTGTGACTGTGATGGTTAGTCTATGTATAACTATGATGGTTATACTATCTGTAAGTAATAATGATATAAAACTGATGTCTCAATTTACCTGTATGTTTCATCAATGCTTTCTATGATTTTTATACAAATATTATGATTTTATAAGATTAATGGAAAGTATATGGTACTTTGTAAGGTTGAAATTTATAACTTTGTGAAATATGTTATTATGATTTTTTTTGGATTTTAATGAAATATTATGAGTTTTATATTCACTTTAATATTTATTATGATTTATTTATAAAAAAAAGTGGACATAGAAGGTAATTTCATGGGTGAGAAATGTTTATTTTGGGCCTGAAGATTATTTTGAAAAAGTAAAATTTTTATTAGTATTCATGGAATAATGGTGTCTTTATTTCTTTTTATGTCCCTTACTGATCTTATTATTATCATACCATATTTATATTTTTTTCCCTGGGATTAAGGATGTGTAAGGGAAATAAATAATTAAAGTTGAATGTCATTAAGATTTTTCATGAAGGGAAATTATGTCTTACTTTTAATGTTTTATATTTTATAAAAATAGACAATGAGTATAAGTATCCTCTTTGTAATAAATGTGATTAATATAAAATATTTATGAATTAAATATCTAAAACTCTAAACCTAAAATATAATTTGGAATGAATGAAAATAAAATCTAGTCTAAAGACACAAGATTAAGAAATTATTAAGGAAGATTCCTTATAACGCTAGTAGTTAGTGTCTATGATGATACAACATGAAAACTATACCCTCATGATCATAGTGAAACACAACGATAAAAAATAATAGTAAATAATAAAAAGAATATTATAAAATAACTAATGAAGAATAATCAATACATATATAATAACAGTAAGAAGTAGAAATAATATCATAGAAAAATTATTTCATCTCTGTATTCTATAAAAAATGGGAATACATTTGTAACAGAGCATCATATATATAAAATATGCTATAAAAATAAAAAATCTCAACATATATCTCAAATATCATCATAAGTGTAATCTTGGTCCTCCTCTCTCATACTCCATCTTGGTATTAAAAATCAAGTGTCCATATCAGGTTTCTTTCACTAGTGCCTACCTGTATCTATGATGTTTTTCTCGATAATAATTGGTGTCCTGAATAGGGTGTGATATATAATCAATAGGCCACTACCAGAGGTGTATAATTTAATCTACTTATTTAAAATATAAATAATAAGTGTTCCGATAATAATATAATAAATGAATAAAAAACATAAATCACAAGTCGAATTGGGTTCCGAACATGACACTCGTTCGATACCACCTACTTAGACCTAATACAGAATATCTCCAAATGATTACCAAATATGATTTTAATTTTTAAAAGTGATCAGGACACGACTCACAACCAAGTAATCCCCCATGGCTCATGTCATTATAAGTTATGAACATATCCCATAATATTTATATCTTGAAAAAGGAATAAAATATTCCAATCATTTAAGTAAATCTCTGACTGAATCCAAGTATGTTCTCTGACTTGGAAGACACAACATTTAAAATAATTAATCAATTAATTTATTGGTAATCGGATTCGATCGAAGGGGTTCTATAAAATGAACCCAAGTGTTGCTCCAAGTATACTATGAACACATCCCCCTACAATCTCATCCATGCCATTTCTCATAGGATTCTAAATATTAATTTTGGTGTGGTATGAAGTCATCACCATCTGAGTTCATCTGTGGTGACCCATGTAAGAAAAAAAAGTGTCAATCAAGTAATTATATAAATCCCTACCCTCAGAGTAAATCCTTGGAATTACATAAAGGGAAACTAAGTTTCACATATAATATAATCCGTATGCCCAAGTATTACTATCCATGGAATTAATATGAGAACCCATGTATCACCCATGATGTGATGTAAATTCATTTAATAATTTTTTTTAATTTAATAAACCTAATGATTCAATTAATTTTTTTATTAGTTAGAACCCATGTATCACCTTCAAAATGGAATCATAAATGATAATAGAATCTCAATATAACCAAACCATTTAATGGAACTTGTAATCTAATTTATCAATATCATTTATAAATGATAAGTCTAACTCACTGTATAATTTAGTTCAATTTCATATCCTAGGATTAGATGTCCTAACATGGAATATATCATCACAATAAATTTAATTATCCCCCTTTATATTTATTCAAATATACCATCCCTATTACAAGTAGTAAAGAAAAAACCTCAGAAGGTGAATCATGTTTATAATAAAATCAATGTAGTTTTCTCTAGTTTAGAAACACACCCAAAAGGGTGGTTTTATTTTGGGTCCTCAACCCTCATTAGTGATTTCAAGTCACATGGGTCAAATTAACAAAGGTACAAACATTTAATTTAATAAAAACACAATTTAAGAGGCAACACTTGGGAATCCCTCCATGTGGCACAATGGAATAATATATCAACAACTAAAGTTTAAGGAAAAAAGAATGAGACCACCTACATTAGATGAGTAGTACTCTACTCATCCATTACTATCCTTCTACTCTAGATATAATGAGATAAATTTAAGAAATATAAAAATTAACTGAAAATACATAATATTATCTATAACTGATTTAGATATCCACACTTTAGAAAAATGAAGAATGCAAGGAAGATGATTGAATAACTCACCATTCTCTATCTAATCAACACATGACAAACAATGTTGATATATCATGAAGAAAACAACTCAAAGACTAGTGGTGGAGAAGATAAGGGATTCAACATGAGGGATACTGCGCTTTTATTGGGGAGAATAGTCTTTTATGTTATAATGGTATAAGGGGTAAGATGGTCATTTTAAATGGTCTTTAATGGGGTGAATGGTTTGGAATCATGGTTTGGATAAACTGTGTGCCAATAATATAGGGTCACTACCTAAGTAGAACTACCTATATGGACTTGGTGAACAAATTTCCAAATTATACACATATCATGTAGACCCCGTCTATAGTTTCTCTATTGCTCTTAAAACAATCATGTGGCCTCCTATGCATGGTTAAACTAACCATGTACATCCTCTTATTGGTCCACATAGATGAGTTGGATGGTTACTACTAACCATATGGAAACCATGCAAATCAGGACATTTCTCAAAAAATAAGATCTCTGAGCTCTAAAAAACGCCTTGGCACTCTCAAAATCCAACTATATCTCTCAGGTACTTCAATTAGGATAAAAATAAGGTTTAAACCAATATTTAAAGTATCCAAACCTTACTTAAAAATCTAACATGTTCTAGTTCTGATAAAATAGTGATAATTATTATTGTCTAAGAGAAGTGTACAATACCTTGTGATATGAGTGGCCTTGGTCTCAAATATATTTTTACATTAATTATATACTAATTTTTACTTTCATAAGGATATTTATCAGTATTTTGGAGACATTAACCTCATTTTGAGATGTATATTCATTGATATACTCTTGATATGAAATAATTATCTATATTTTCTTCAGCGTAGATTTTGATTCAATATTATTATGATATAATTATGATTTATTTTAAATGTTTCCAAAGAAATTCCAATGAATTTTATTTTTTGAGAATTCCATTGGATTAGATCTCCATTATTATATGAGTATGAATTTAAAAAATATTTAAAAAATTATTATATTGGGTATTTTGTTAAATTTTTTTTAGTCAATATTGATGCATGATGCATTATACATGATTAATAATTACAAATTTTATGATGTGGGGTCCTTGATATGGAATCCTTATAGACTTAGAAAACTTAATTTAAGTTATAATATTGATTCTTCTATGTAGGTCTTATAGACATGATGTTTTTCTTATGTACATTGAGAAATATATTTAAATGTATACGTTGGATGATGAACATTTTGAAGTTGAGGAATAATACAATTCTCATTAATGATAATATAATGATAATTAGATAGAACTTATATTCTGAATGTACACTCAATGGTAAGAATAAATAATTTACCATGAATTTATTACCATTTCAATGAATTCCATGTTTATTGGAAATTTATTTCCGAAATTTTTGGATGCTAATTAAATATTAATAGAAACTTGAATTAGAATGTTTCTAAGTATTGAATTATTCCTATTAAAACTAGAATAAGATAATTAAAACGAAATCATGTGATTATCATTTAATAAAAATAAAACCATGTGATTATATAATTAAGAAACTATACCATTCATTAGTGATGGAAAGAAATATTATCTTCAAGCATGGTTTGAGGATGTTCACTAGGAAGAATATATTGATATTCTTCCTTTATGGTGTATCCATAGGCCAACAAAATCCCCCAATGTTTAGGAGGTATTATTAGTTCTTCTATAATATGACAGTATCTTGGGTGGAAAAGGAAGGAATAGGAAGATATAATCAATAGGGATAATCAATTAGAAAAATCACTCCATCTCAATGTCTACAACTTATTTATATATTCCTAGAGAGACTCCCAAAACTTGAATTGAATTTAATTGAACATTTTATAACATTTTATTAATTAAATAAATTTATAAAATTTATAAATGCATGTCCATAGAATAAAAATTTAAGATCATTTGATAACCGTAAACATTTCATCTTATAATGAAATACTTACATGGAAGATAAATCTAAATGTTTACAATTAATGTTTATTTCCCCACATAATTAATCATAGAGAGTTCATTTAAATTGTATGATACATTTTACTATGAATTTATATAATTGTCACGACCCCCTCCCACCAAAGATGCCCCTCTTGAGCTGGAAATGGTGAAAGTGATATAATGACCCCTGAGTCCAGCCTCTAGTAGGCCCTAGAGTGGCGACTAGCACTAAGGGTATGAGTTTTCACAATATGGGAGGCATTACCCTTTTTATTATTTAAGATCGGGAAATAGGATGAGTCAAACCCAAAAGAAAAAAATGAACAAGTAAATGGAAATAAACCCAAACCAATCCCAAATGAATGTTTAAACAATTATGAAAAAAAAATTATATGTACAAGAAAGCTCAAAGTTCAATACCAAAAGAAAAAGTGTACAACAACTGCAACAACTCCAACTTTCCCGACTAATAGGGTCCCGTATGGCCCTGGTAGTCCTCCTAGAAACCTGTAAGTAAATGTATGGTGAGCATACAAGTATACTCAGTAGGAAAACCTAAAGCTCTCCTACACAGGTGGGGAGACATACTAATGTTCCGTGAGAACAACAGAAGAAACCAAAACCTAGCAAGGAATTCTATCCACCCAACCTCGCCATCCACACTCACAAAACATAGAAAACAACAGGTAGAAGTATATAAGAACAAGAGTATTGGGTACCCCGCACCATTTCGCACTAGTTAGCTGCTCTTCCTAGTAGTGAATGTCCTGAAGCTTCCAGACTCTTCCCGCCCGCACACACCTGGGCCTCAAGAACCACATATCCCACCTGCACACACCTGGTCCTCACAACCACGTATCCCACCCGCACACACCTGGGCCTTGCAAACCACATATCCTGCCCACACACACCTGGGCCACACAACCACAAACACATCCCCGCCCGAACACACCTGGGCCTCATCCCGAAGATTATTGGGAACAGTAAACCTTCCTGAAGAGTCTTGGGCTAAAACCAACCCAATCGAAACCTACCCGAAGTGTCTTGGGTGTAAGGTCACCTCAAGCCATCACAGACTATGGAAAAGGAGCAGGAAGAAGATAGTAACTAAGGGAAAAACACCCTCTCCCATGAAATGGGAGTGTTTGGCACTAAGTTCCCAACATGGGTGTGGTGCAACAAAACACAAATATATAGATATATATATATATATGTATACCAAACACACAACCCAACCTATGGCTTCTAAACAGAGAAACTGAGCACGTGCCTCGGCACTGCTACTACGAAGCATGCATAAAAAAAATCCCAACCCCATTTAGGTTTTATGTTTCAACAGTATTAGTTTATTATTTCCTTAACTACTGGGCAACTAACCACAACCATCCCAGATCAAGCGTTTCGTAGAACAAAACCCTGCCAACCACAAATAATGTTATATAGAACACAAGCAACAAAAACCAGCCTTTTTATCATCAACCAAAACCCTTTGATTGTTTCTACATTTAATTCATTATCGTTCCCCATAGTTCATTTATCAACATCCAACTTATTTTAACATCACAACCCATCACTGCAGCCCTGCTGCCATTATAACAACATCTCAACAACCGTATCACAAAAAAAGGCTCATGCCACATCATCACCCCTTTAATAACATTTACTATAGCTCCACTACCCATCCTATTCGTAAAAAACCAGGATTCACCCCCCGCCTTTCACACTACATGTAACCAAGCCAACACCCACATGTTCATTATTCCATTTTGTTCAACCGGGGTGATCACATAACGGTTCCAAATTTTAATCATCCAACATTACGTGATTAACCAAATTCTATATTCCACAAATTTCCATTAACAAAAATGGTCTATAAAGATAGGGAAACATTTAATTTCATAAGAAAAGGCCCCCAATGACCGTGATTTTCAGTAGGCATAAGCCTATTCAATTCACAACATATCAATAGGATAAACAATGATAAACATAACAACTTCCCCATCTCCATTATTTAAGACAATTAGTATCTTCATTAAATAGGTTCAACTATGTCTCTCGAAAGAAAGAGGACACACATCCTGCATGATGCACAAATTAGAGAGACGAAGGTAAAATCCCTACCTCAATAGGTTTTGATCACAACACTCCCCCAGATTAACTTTAGAAGACGTCTGTCGGCCTCCGTCGCCTTTGTCAAAACCCGATAAAACCCCCTCGGGTGGAACATGGGAAAAAAGGCCGAAGGGAAGCAACAGATCTAAGATCGGAGGTTCCTCCTCATCGTTACGATCCCATGGCCGCTGACGGATCATAAATAGGAGATCGGACGAAGAAGTTATGGAAGAAAAGAGCTTTGATGTCTCTTGGGAGAGCTCTGCTTGGAGGAATGGGGAGGAGAGGAGTGATGTGAAAAGGAGGAGAGGTCCCCTCCTTTTATAGGTTAGAAAACTAAATTACAAGTCGTGTACTTCCTAGTACACAGCGTGTACTCGACCATTCCACATGGTCGCCACGCGGCTTCCAACACGACATTAAATGCGGCACACGGACGCTGACTGGTCAATACACGGCTTGAAGGTAACGTGTACGCGGGGAGGCACTACACGTCATGTAGTATGGGCTACACGGTGTTTACACATTTATTTAACGTGGCTAGGACACGTCTTCAACATGGCACACATCCATTGACTGGTCAACACACAACTTGAAGGTAACACGTACGCGGGGAGAAACTACACGGTGTGTAGTATGAGCTACACGACGTGTACTCATTTATTTCACATGTCAAGGACATGCCTTCAACACAGGGTATACCCGACATGGTGGTACACATCGTGTACTCACACTACACAGCGTGTTGTTACAAAATTCTGAAAAGTGCGGGAAATGTCCATTCTACCCTCTAGAACACTTCATGACTTTCTTTTCGACAAAGGAATGGACCGGAGAGGTCCGGGCCATTACATCAGATAACTCTTAAAACATTCTCATCCCTAGGAATTCAGAAACCAACCAAGAGGAACCCATCAAGATACCTCTTAGGTCTCTCGTTATAACAAGAACCCAACCAAAAACCCTAATCATATGTGTTAGGAATTCCCTCTCCTATGTCGAGATATTATCCTCTTTAGGCGACACTGACTCGCTTGCACAAGTTTAATCACATCCACATTTATGTGTCTCGATTAAGAATTGGGTTTTCCCACTTCCATACATTAGGATTTTTTTTCAACTTACACTGCCCCCAACACCGTACAACCAACACACTGCCCGAACACGTGGTTTATGGAAATTCCTTCTCCCATGTCGAGATATTATCCGCTTTAGGCGGCACTGACTCACCCACATGGGTTCAATCACATCCGCCTTAATGCGTCTCGATTAAGGATCAGGATTTCCGTTTCCCCACACATCCGGACATGTTACACACTTCCAGAGAACAAGGAAACAACACACCTCACATCCGACAAGCCAAGCATTACATATATAAAATGTAAAGAGTAATATCAGAACAAAGCTCAGAAGAAATATGAAAAACACAAGTCAAAACATCTCCGGGTACAGAGCGTGCATTTGGACCTCCCGCTCCTAAGTGCTCTCCTCAAGGCCACCATGCCTCCACAACACACAAACCAAGGTGGTGGTTCGTTCATGGAGAACATTCTCTTTATGATCATCAATTCTGACTGGTTGTTCCTTGAAGGTCACGTCGTCTCCCATATCTAGCTCTCCCCAGTCAATAACGTGAGAGTCGTCGTGTAAGTACTGATGAAGTTGGGAGATGTGGAAGATGTCATGAACCTTCTCCACCTGAGGTGGCAGGGCCAGCTGATATGCCACCTCGCCGACTCGCCTTAGCACCTCGAAAGGTCTGATGAACCTAGGGGAGAGCTTACTCCCCTTCCCAAACCTCTGTTGCCCCCGTCGAGGGGAAACCTTCAAGAACACATGATCTCCCACCTCGAACTCCAAGGGCCTCCGATGACGATCAGCATAAGACTTATGTCGGTCCTGAGCCGCTTTCATCCTCTCACGCACAAGCTGAACTTTCTCTGTGGTGCTATGTACTACCTCTGGCCCAAGAGTACCTGTCTCACCAACCTCTGCCCAGAAAATGGGTGAACGACATGGTCTTCCATACAAAGCCTCAAATAGTTCCATTCCAATAGTAGAGTGGAAGCTGTTGTTGTAGGAAAACTATACTAAAGGCAAGTGTCGCACCCATGATTCTACGAAATCCAGAACGCATGCTCGCAGCATGTACTCCAACGTCTGTATAGTCCGCTCTATCTGCCCATCGTTCTGGGGGTGGAGAGCAGTGCTAAGGCATAGTTGGGTTGGAAAAGTATGTTGTAAACCCCTCTAGACTTGTTAGTTAAACTGAGTATCCTAATCTGATACGATAGTCTTTGGAACTCCATGAAAACGCACAACCTCGTCTACGTACCTCCGTGCTAAGGTACTCACCGGGCCCGAATCCTTAATTGATAAGAAGTGAGATGATTTCGTCAGTCGATCCACCGCTACCCAGATATCTTCATAACCACCCTGAGCTCTGGGTAGTCCTATAACGATGTCCATTGAGATGTCATCCCATTTCCACTCAGGGACATCTAAAGGATGCAATAAACCACTAGGAACACGGTGTTCAACCTTCACTTGCTGACACACTAGGCACTTAGCCATAAACTTCTCCACTTCCCGTTTCACCCCCGGCCACCAGAACTGTTAACTCAGGCCTCGATACATTTTTTAAACTCTTGTATGCACCACCAAGGCAGAGTTATGGAACTCACGGGGAACCCCCTCACGTGTCGCCTCCGGAACAAACAACCTTCCATGAAAAAGCATCCGATGTCGGCTATCCTCTGACCATCCTTCTAGAGTGTTCCCCTGATCGACACGATCCCGCATTACATCCACCTCAGAGTATCCCCACTGAGACTCTTCCACCTGATGCAACAAGGAGGATTTCACCGTCATCTGAAAGAAACAGCCTTTAAAACATTCTACCCTTGCATCCATGTGCAAAGAGGCCAACTCTCCCATCACTTTCCAAGCATCAGCGGATCCCCGAACCACTTCCTTATGTGACTTCCTTCTCAGGGCATCAGCCATGACATTTCCCATACCTTTAGTGTAAGAGATATCGAAGTCGTAGTGTTGGAGAAACTCAACCCATCTCCACTGCCGTATGTTCTGGTCATGCTGGGAGAAGATATAACGCAAGATCTTGTGATCTGAGAAGACCACAAAGCGCTCCCCAAAGAGGTAATTTTTCCAAAACTTCAGCGCGAACACTACTGCTGCAAGCTCTAGGTCATGGGTGGCATAATTATTCTTGTGAGGGAACAACTACCTAGAACCATAACAGATCACTCCCTTCTTCTACATCAGCACACACCCCAAACCAAGGCCAGAAGTATCACAAAACACCTCATACAACAACCCTTCCTCTGGCAACCTGAGTATGGGAGAACTGACCAACTTCTCCTTCAGGTAGTCGAAAGATTTCTGGCACTGCTCGCTCCATAGGAAGACATGGTTCTTCCTAGTCAAAGCTATCAATGGAGCAGCAACTCAAGAGAAGTCCGAAACGAACCTTCGATAATAACCTGCCAACCCCAGGAAACTGTAAACTTCTGCCACGCTCTTGGGTGCTGCCCAAGAAACAACTACCTCCACCTTCGATAGGTCCAATGATACTCCATGTTGAGACACCACTTACCCAAGGAAGTGTACTTATTGCATAATGAACTTACTATTCGACAATTTCCCATAATGATGGTGGTGTCGAAGGACATCCAAGACTGCCCTGACATGCTAAACATTATCCTCCTCTGATCTTGAGTAGATCAGAATGTCAATGATAAACACAACGATGAACCGGTCTTGAAACTCTCAAAAGAAAATGTTCATAAGTCCCATGAACATAGCTAGTGCATTCGTAACTCCAAACGGCTTCACTACAAACTCAAAGTGCCCATACCTGCACCAGAATGCTATCTTCAAGATGTCACTGTCCTTTACCCTCAGCTGATGATATCCAGATCGTAGATCAATCTTAGAAAACCAACCTGCTCCCCTCAGCTGTTCGAAGAGATCATCTATCCTTGGAAGGGGGTAACGGTTCTTGACCGTTACCTGATTCAGCCTTCGGAAGTCTATGCATATCCTGAGACCGCCATCTGCCTTCTTCACGAACGAAACTGGGGAACCCCATGGTGACACGTTGAATCGAACAAAACTCTTCTTCATCAGATCTCCAATCTAAATGTGCAACTCCCGCAACATCGAAGGTGCCATCCGATAAGGGGCCATCAAAATCGGATGGGAACCAGGCTGTATGTCTATCCCGAAATCAATGTCACGTCGGGGGGGGGGGGGGGGTAGAGTCACAACCTCCTCGAGAAAAACATCGAGGAACTCCCCAACAACCTCTGGGACATCCATCATCTCTGTATCAGCTGAAACCACTGATAACCTTCCTAATAAGGAAAGGAGAGGCTTCACATGCCAGCTTCCCACCTGATAGCTCCTATCGCTGAAAAAAGATACACGTTGCCCATCCACATCAGAGAACATGACTCTTCTTCGAAAGCAGTCGATAACGGCACTAAAATAAAACAGCCAGTCGATGCATACGATGAAATCATATGGCTGTATCTGTAGCAAAAGAAGATCCCCACTAGATCGATGCGGTCCCAATGTCAGCCCACATCCCCGAAAAACACAAGATACACTGGTCTAACCACCAACTCGTGTATTTAGCACCAGGGGTACGAAAAGTCTCTCTACGTCTAGACCCAAGGCATGGGCTAGACTAGGTGAAAAAAAGGAGGGCGAAGCTCCTGAATCAGAAAAAGCATAAATGAGAGTGATGAAAAAACAAATCGTACCTCGAACCACCTCTGCTCCTGCTGGAGCTGCCAACTCTGCTGCGTGCAATTGTCCACACCGAGCTCCTCTGCCTCTCTGATGTCGACCACCTCCCCTACCACGCCCTGGTCGAGGTCCCTGAGGAGCACCCTGAGGTCGGACTCCTCCTGCAAAGTCTTCACTCAGAGGAGCAGGGTCCTGCTGCTGCTGGAAGGGCCTCGCCGGCAACTGGTGCTGCTAAGGCGGGCGCTGAACATGCCCACCTCCATCGTACTGAGCTAGGGTTGGGCACCGACTCTGAACGTGCCCGAAACCTCTACAAGAGAAACACTTCAGTCCTGGGATTGTGAAAAAGTGGAGAGGATCCGAAGTTCTGAACTGGAACTACTGGGGCTTGCTCCCTACTAGACTTAATCTAGAAGGTCCTATCGGAGGAGACATGCTGCTGACTTCCTTCCCCTTCGACGATCCCAGCTGGATCCCCTCTCATGGTGCACCTCCATGCGAGTGCATCCTCTATATAACCTATGCCTTCTTCTATACATCCAAGTACGTCCGAAGGGTGAAGGGGGTGACAACATACTGGAGCGAAGGACGAAGCACCTCCTCCCAACATCTCTCCTGAGACTCCTCATTCGGAAAGAGATCCAGAGCAAAGCGTAGCAGATATTTGAACTTGATCCCCAAATCTCGTACTGACATACTCCCCTGCTGGAGGGAGAGTAACTCCTTCCGCTTCTCTTCCTTGATCATGGAAGAAAGGAATTCATCTCGGAACTCCTTCTCAAAGTCAGCCCACAGAACCTCTGCCGATGTCCTATCCTCGAGGTAGAGCGTCCAACACTGACACGCCACACCTATCTGCTGACTAACTACAAGTGGAACCCAGTACTCTCTCGGAGCACGAATCAAAGTAAAAGCGATCCCTAGCCCTTCAAGCCACACCTCTGTCTCCATATCCAAAGTACTACCCTCGTACTTCTTGAGGGGTTTTCGCTGGAAAGAATGGAGAGTATTCTGCCACTGGCCATCTTACTCCTCTCAGTCAATCCTCAACTGATTGACCACCTGAATCTGCTAGACCTCGACTGTCTGAGTCACCCGGGGACGGCGTCTAGGTGCAATAGCTGTATAGTAATCAATGATCGCCTAAGCCCAAGTAGAAAGGAAATTTATCAAGGGTTCATTTTATCATTTTATTTCAAATTCCTTTCCTAGAACACCCAAATCAAGTAAAAACACAATCATGATGATGCATGTACCTTTCCTAGGGTCTCTACCCTGCAATCAATGTAGTCTCACTTGGTCGTTCGGTAGGATCAGAGTCCTTGCATCAGAACATGGGGGGCCCTAAAATCCTGTGTCCTAGCCGATCATCCCTGGACTATGTCACGCACCATGATCGGCCAACACTGTCTCCCTACCATCCCATGCAATCCTCACTATGCCTAACTCAAGACTCCATCCTATCTCTCAACCATCACCTCTGATACAATTCTTCCCCGAACCCCTCCCACCAAAGATGCCCCTCCGGAGCTGGCAATGGGGAAAGGGAGATAATGACCCCCGAGTCCCGCCTCTAGTAGGCCCCGGAGTGGCGACTAGCAACAATGTATGAGTTTTCACAATATGGGAGGCATTTCCGTTTTTATTACTTAAGATAGGGAAATAGGATGAGTTAAACCCAAAAAGGAACAAGTAAATGGAAATAAACCCAAACCAATCCCACATACATGTTTAAACAATTCTGAAAACAAAGTACATGTACAAGAAAGCTCAAAGTACAAGACCAAAAGAAACAAGAGTATAGAAACTGCAACAACTCCAACTGTCCTGACTTGTAGGGTCCCGCATGGCCCTAGTAGTCCTCCTGGAAACCTGAAAGTAAACGTAGGGTGATCATACAAGTATACTCAGTAGGGAAACCTAATGCTCTTGTGCACAGGTGGGGAGACATCCTAATGTCCCATGAGAACAATAAAAGAAACCAAAATCTAGTAAGGAATTCTATCCACCCAACCTCACCAGCCACACTCACAAAAAACAAAAAACAATATGTAGTAGTATATAAGAACAAGAGTATTGGGTACCCAACACCATTTAACACTAGTTAGATGCTCTTCATAATGGCGAACATCCTGACGCTACCACACTCTTCCCGCCTGCACAAACTTTGGCCTCAAGAACCACATATCCTGCCGCACACACCTATGCCTCACAACCACGTATCCCGCCCGCACACACCTAGGCCTCGCAGACCACATATCCTGCCCGCACACATCTAGGCCTCACAACCACAAACACATCCCTGCCCAAACACACCTGGGCCTCATCCCGAAGATTCTTGGGAACAGTAAACCTGCCCGCATAGTCTTGGGCTAAACCCACCCCAATCGAAACCTACCCGAAGAGTCTTGGGTGTAAGGTCACCTCAAGCCATCACAGCCTATGGAAAAAATAGTAGGAATGAACTAGTAACGAAGGGGAAAACACCCTATCCCATGAAATGGGAGTGTTCGGCACTATGTGCTCAACATGGGTGTGGTGCGACAAAACACAAAGATACAGATATATATATGTATACCAAACACACAGCCCAACCTATGGCTTCTAAACAGAGAAACTGAGCACGTGCCTCAGCACTGCTACTACGAAGCATGAATACAACAAAAAATCCCAACCCCATTTAGGTTTTATGTTTCAATAGTATTAGTTTATTAGTTCCTTAACTACTAAGCAACTAACCACAACCAGCCCAGATCAAGCGTTTCATAGAACAAAACCCTGCTAACCTCAAATAAAGTTAGATAGAACACAAGAAACACAAAACCATCCTTTTTATCATCATCCAAACCCCTTTGATTGTTTCCACGTTTAATTCATTATCGTTCCCCACAGTTCATTTATCAACTTCCACTTTCTGTTAACATCACAACCCATCACTGCATCCCTACGGCCATTATAACCACATCTCCACAACCGTATCACAAAAAAAGGCTCATGCCACATCATCTCCCCTTTAATAACATTTACCGCAACCCCACTACCCATACTATTCGTAACAAACCAAGATTCACCCCCCCCCTTTCACACACCACATAACTAAGCCAACACCGACATGTTCATTATTCTATTTTGTTCAACCAGGGTGATCACACAAGGATTCCAGATTTTAATCATCCAACTTTACATGATTAACCAAATTTCACATTCCACAAAGTTCCATTCACAAAGACGGTCTAGAAAGATAGGGAAATATTTAATTGCCCAAGAAAAGGCCCCCAATGACCGTGATTTTCAGTAGGCATAAGCCTATTCAGTTCACTAAATATCAATAGGATAAACAAGGATAAACATAACAACTTACCCATCCCTGTTCTTTAAGCCAGTTATTATCTTCATTAAACTGGTACAACTATGTCTCATGAAATCAAGAGGACACCCATCCCGCATGATGAACAAATTGGAGAGATAAAGGTAAAATCCCTACATCAACAGGTTTTGATCACAACGCTCCCCCAGGTCATCTTTAGAAGACGTCCGTCAGCCTCCGTCACCTCTGTCAAAACTCGAAAAAACCTCCTTGGGTGGAAGCTGGGAAGAAAAGGCCAAAGGTAAGCAACAAATACAAGCTCAGAATTTCTGCCTCGTCTTTATGATCCCGTGGCCATTGACAGATCGTAAATCGGAGCTCGGACGAAGAAGTTATGGAAGAAAGGAGCTTTAGAGTCTCTTGGGAGAGATATGCTCGGAGGAATGGAGAGGAGAGGAGTGATTTGAAAAGGAGGAGAGGTACCCTCCTTTTATATGTGAGAAAACTAAAGTACACGGCGTGTAATCGGCCATTCCACACAGTCTCCACGCGGCTTCCAACACGGCATTCAATGCGGCACACGACCGTTGACTGGTTAACACACGGCTTGAATGTAATGCGTAAGCGGGGAGGCACTACACGGCGTGTAGTAGGGGCTACATGGAATGTAAAAATTTATTTCATGCAGCAAGGACATGCCTTTAACATGGCACACAACTGTTGACTGTTCAACACATGGCCTGAAGGTAACACGTACGCGGGGAGGAACTACACAGCGTGTAGTATGAGCTACACAGTGTGTACTCATTTATTTCACGCGTCAAGGACACACCTTCAACACGGGGTATACCCAGCAAGGTGGTACACGGCGTGTACTCACACTACACGGCATGTAGTTACAAAATTTTGAAATGTGTGGGAAAAGTCTATTCTAACCTCCATAACACTTCATGACCTTCTTTTCGACAAAGTAATGGGTCGGAGAGGTCCGTGCCATTACAATAATTTATATCATACAATATGATAGGATTAAGAAATGGTAATATGATACCTTCAAATCAAATAAAATGATATAACTAAAAATTAAAAAAATTTCCTTATACACCATGTATGTTGTACCTTATGACACAATCATATCATTTCATGTGATATATAAAAGATTACATAAAATGTATAAAATATTAAAGGAATATCTCCATCATGAATAACTTAATGAAATATGCATTTTATTTTCAATAGAGTGAGTAGATACACAAATTAGTTTTTTTTACTCTTTTATATGTATTTCTTATTGTGTGGATATCTAATGTAATCTCAAAATTAATGTGGGATAATTATAAAACCTTTACTTTGAATATTATTTATAATGATAGATGTATAGAGAATATTCAAAGAAAAACCATGAGAAATTATTTAAATGGTTTAATTATTATTTATATGATTTAGGTCTTAGGTTTACTTAAGATACCTACCAAATTTAATTTTATTCATTGGATTCATCTAATTTCAAATTGGATCAAGGTTAATGTGGATGGAGTCCTGCATAGTTCATCAATACTGACTGGATCTGAATGGTTTTTTTGTAACTTTATATTTCTTATAAAGGGGGATTTAGATTATTTATTGGAATTTTTAATACTTCTGAGCCAAATAATTGGGTTTTCATTCATGATATTCAATATACTCAGTTTTTGGTTTGAATAAAATATGGATCGAAAGTGACTCCCTTTTAGTGGTTGAGATTATTCATTTGAGATCGAGTGTGATTCATTAAAATATATAGATTAATTCTATGGAATTTTTTGATTTTATAAACCATATATATATAGATATTAAATTATCACATATCTATCAATAAGGTAATCATGTGGTGGATTCTTACCACCATAATATTTTATGATATATCTATCTTCAAATATTGTATTTGATATCTTGCAATACATGCAAATCTGAATCCAAATGAATCGTAATATAGTTATAACATAGCTATCAAATTGGTGGGGGGGGGTATGAATAATACTAAATAAATTTTGAAAAAGGTATGGTTTAGGCATATATAAAATAAATTCAATAGAAATAAATTTATTATTAATATAAATAATCATTTGAAAGTAAAATATATGTTTTTCAAAAGAAACTATTTTTATGCATGAAAATTATTTTTTTATCTTAATAAATTAAATTGATCACTATTTGTGAATGAATTTACAAAAATTTATATATCCAATATAATGTCTTATCATTAGTTTGGTATTTTTTTTATGCATTAGATATAAATAAATTCAGTTATGTGATAATTTTTTTTCTTCTAAAAAATACGTTTCTTCACATTTTTGGTGATTATTTCCAAATTAATTTCTATTAATTATTGAAACTAAATATTGAAAAATGGGTTTAATTTTTAGAATCCAGAGAACCCAATTTAGTAAATAGGCCCCTCTTATTTTTTTAAATTATGAATAATAATTTGGGTAAATTTTTTCCTCCTTGGTAAGGGTAAAATGAGTAAAAATAGGTTAAAATTTTGGATTAAGGTTTAAGATTACTATAAAACTTAACTTTATCCTATTATATGATTATATTTTGAACATTATCACCTATTTCTTGAAAATATTTCCATTGGGTTCCATTTTTATTTGATTATTCCCCTAATATTAATTAATGAAATGATAAATACAAAATGTCACTCTCTTGACTTTAATAACTCTAAATTTTTATTATAATGATAGAATAAGATAATATAAATTATAAATGTCTATTTGAAATTTGAATTAATTTTTTTATCATGGAAATTTATTTTTAATTTTTAGTGATTGAATAATTATCTTAAATTCTTACGCAATACAGACATAATTTTTATTCAATTAATAAAAAATAAAATAAATGAATTTAAAAATAGTAAAAGTAATTCAATTTGGATTACTTATTATTTTATAAAAAATTCTTACATAAATATAACATATTTTAATTTATTTTAAATGTTTATATTATAATTACATCCTTTTTTGTAGTCTTTAAAGTTCAATTAAATGAATAGTGTCAAGAATGACGTTAATGATATTTTATGAAAAAAACATTTTATGAGATTATTTAAAAATAATAAAATTCTTTAACATGATAAAGGAGTATAATATATGTTCTAAAACTTCATCCATTTTACTTTTATGAGAAAATTATTACCTTATAAGTAAATTAATAACCCTTTTATATTAAAAAATCCATTACCGTATTTAATATTAAAATTCTGCTAAACAAGGGGTTCCACCAAAAGATACGGATTTAAATGACACCAAAACCTATCTAAATTTCATTAAATGGTTATATTTTTAAATTAATATATTTTAATTTTAATATCATTTTTTTTGAATTATTTTCATTAAGAATGAGTTAAATATATATATATATTTTTATTTTTTTCAATTCCTAGTGTGTCATTTCCCACCCTTATAAAAGGACACCCATTACCTATCTTATTTACACCACTTTGATACATTTTTCTAGACCACAATACTCCAAAATAAATCCAAAAAATCCTTATAAAATTTTAAGTGGTTATTATCTTAAAGAAATACCAACCCTAGGGTCCTTAAGAGGTTATCAATAGGAGTTCTTTCAAAGAAGATGAAATCACCTCAACCGATCACTTTATTTTTTTAATTATTCATTTATCTCTTATAAATCTGTGGTATTAATCATTAAATAATATATTTAGTGTTTTAAATAAACTTAAATGTTTTTAATGTCCTTAAAACACCATTACACACCAAATTTTTCATCAAATGGGATGTGAAAGTATCGCTCGTGCGTATGTGTGGACCACCACCTCCACAGAGCGATGCAATTAATTTTCCATCAACATATTTTATGGCTGAGTTTTATAACGGGTTTAATTTTTATAAAAGATAATCTGAATGTATTATGATTAAGAAATTATAATATCATATCTAACTTCTCAAATTTAAATATGTTGGAAAATGATAATGTTTCTCATGTGTATGTCTTGACCACCGCCTCCACAAAACACGTGATTCTTTTTTATTCCATCAAAAAATGGATGGTAATAAGGATAGATTTAATAAATATATATATGATATATATATATATATATATATAATATTAATAATTTTAAAATGGTTATTTATTGATTAAATTTCTTTTGTTCCATCTGTTATAAAGTAAAATCAACTTTAATACATATGTACAACCTACCATCTCCATGAACAGTGTAAGTCATTTTTCAATATCTATTTTTTAGGAATTATTATATATTAAAATTGAATATTTATTATATATATATTATTATTAACATTCTTTATATGATGTATTAATGATCAAAGTACAAGATCCAAAACAACATAACCAAAACATACATGAAAAACAAAGCAATTATCCCCAGGAATAAGGATTTTAATAAGGAATTATTAATAAATGGGTCATAAAATGTTATAATTAAATCATATATGGTATGATATATATTATCATGGTTTTATAATATATTTATAATAAATATATATTAATTATTGAGTAGGTTTTACCACAAACAAAGTAAGTCATACTTGAGGTAAAGGATAATTTCATAATCTCATCATTATTCAGGATTGTTTAAGTTCAAGTCTAAAATAGAGGAATTATTTGATATATCTATGTTAAAACCAATATATTTTATTTTTATATGTTTATTTATATAAATTAAAAACATTACTTTCATTTTCTCCCTTTAATTACTTAAGACTATAAAATAATGTTTTAATGTGATACAAACTTTGTTTTTCTACTCAAGGGGGAATCGTTTTATACGATGTCCATATTTTAGTTAAAATATCTAAATGAATTCATTTTGTATTATATATTTATTTATTAAATAAATATTTAAAAATGTTTTAATCTTTAAAAAACTATTTAAGAGGAATATTTTTGTCATTTTCTAAATGAGGAACTTTTGACTTTTTACTCAAAATGTGAAAGGAATCTTTGTGTAAACATACAAAAAATGAATAGAATTTACCTTCATCATTACGATGAAATTTTTTTAAGATTACTTTAAAATTTTTAATTTTTCTATTCAAATAAAAATGTTTTCTTAATATTTTGGTAATTTTTTAGATTTTAAATAAGCGATTTAAATAAGAAAATTTTATTTTTTTCAAGAACATTTCTTGTGATCCTTTTTAAGTATTCTAAACTATGTAAATATTATTTATTAAATATTATGATTTAATGAGGATAAAGTCTAATTATACCATAAAAAATATTTCTTCTGAGGGTATTTGATTAGTTTAACTGGGGAAATTATTTACATTCCATATGATTGTTCTTCCAATATGGAAAGTTAGTAATTTTAAGGCATATTGATGAAGTTTTATTATTTATTCATTCGATGAATGGATTGGATTTAATAAGTGATGAGTAGGGACAAAAATTACATAACTCTTCGATGCATCAGTAAGTCTCATCATACAAAATACGTTTAATATTTGGAATAGACCTTACACAATTAAATAGATATCTTGGAATGAGGCCAAGATGGTAAGATTATGATATAAAAAAATATTTATTCCATAATTATGAAATTAGTTTATGATGTATATGTGATTATCTGAATAGTTATGATATCCAGGGATAAGTTTTAAGCTGAATTTATTATTTATATGTAATTATTTTATCATCATTTATTCCAAACATAGTATTCATGCCTTATTTATTCTATAATATATTTCACTATGCAGATACCCTTAATGAGCGTCTGATATCATCCATTTATTATTTTTTCCTTTCCCTAGTATTCTAAAAAGTAAATTATGATTATTATTCTAGGAAATTCTAGAGGTAAAATGATGTTTTCAAATAAAATAATATTTTTTATTTTATGTTTTCAAATAAAATGTCATATTTATGTATGTATCTAGTTTCCCATGAATAATAATCTATTTGGTCATTTGGGATGAAATTACTATTCTATAGTAACAAGGTGATAAAGTAATAATGGAATCTAGGTTACTAAGCTTGAGTTCTTTACAAGATTGTATTTCAAGGATTTTTTTCAACTTGGATGCTTCATCTTGGAACTATATACTTATTATTGATTGAGGGAATCTTCATTTTTCAAATATTTGGGGTGAAATTTCTGAGTGTTCATGTATCTCTTCTATATGACTCTGTATTTTATTTTTTTTGACTTTAATAAAGGATGGGGCTTATCCATTTTTAATTCTAGTAATTGTTATTGTTGTTGTTATATTATTATTTTTATAATCATTGTTATAATAATTATTATAATTATCAGTATTGATGTTTCTTTCATTATTATTATTATTATTGTAATTATTATTAGTTTTATTGTTATTTTTATTCTTATTCCCACTATTATTGTTTTTTTTATTTTGAATGACTCAAAACTCATTTAGTTATAGACCCTAATTAACATTTTCAATGTTAGGGGATCAAAACCCCGATCATCACCAATTTATATGAATTATTTATCTTATATCACATGAAATTGACTTAGGAGACATATTATATTGTAGGATGATGTGAATTGTATTGTGATGTAGAGTTTTGGTCTGGGGTTTATGTTCATGTGGCATATTGTATATAAAATCCCTTGATTCGGAACTCTCTTACAGGGCTAGAAAGGGTTGGTTATGAGATGTTAAGTGAGCCTCCCCATACACCAGAGGATATTGACTAGTACCATAGGTGTGATAAGTATAATAGGGAGACTATACCCCATGTATTCAGAGGTTTCAACAAAGATGAAAAATAAATATAAAACAATAAATAAATATTAGACTACATAAATAATGGAAAGAATGTGATATAGGATAAATTAATAAAAAAATCCAACTAGAAAATCCAAAAAATAATAAAGGAATAATATAATGATGCACTGGAATGTATGTAGTTGTCATGCTAGATATAATATAAATAAATGTCTAATATACTCAAAAAGACTCAAAAGTCCCCTATCCCGAACTTTATGTCGGTCCCATATCCAAAATCCCACCTATCCAACAAGAAAACAATCAAAAACAAGGTCATTTCCCTTATACACAACTACATCTATATAATCCTCTCAGGTACCAACCAAATACGTAAATAGGGTGTGAGTATAACTCAGTAGGTCGAAACCAACGTGTCTAAACATAACCATTCTAATAAAAAGTGTATGAAATAATACAATAAAAAAGTGTATTAATTAATTAAGAAATTAAATTAATACCACATAAACCTAATTCGACTCTATGTTGGAAAATCTTCAAACATATCTCTTATCCATGCCAAACCTAACCATATAACCGTGGTAAAAAATAACCTACTTCAGTGCCATGCTAGAATCTCTTTGAGAATGTATCACAACCATCCAACCATAACCTTATATCCAAGGTACAAATTACACCAGTATGCGTCAAAACCCACTCTATAATCATTTCATCAATCAATCTAGATATAGACTGGTATATAAGAATTTAAAAATTTATCAGGGATTATCACAGTATATAGGAATTGCAGCATGTTTACCTATGCAAATCATACTATATAAGCATTTCATCTTGTTTCATGGAATATACTGGTATATAATAATTGCAACATGTGTCACTAGGCATAAACCACTATATAAGTATTTCAAAATTTATAAACCGAGACAACGAACCATATAATCATAAAAAAAGTTATCAAAAAACATTCCATAACAACATGGATATCACAATATCACATCATTAAGATAAATGGTTTATTATGAAAATTACCATTTATCATTCAATTACACATTTCATGTATCAATTGGTCATAACCAATAACAATATAGTTATCTAAATTAACAAGCCATTCCAAGGGGAACTGTATCAAGAAATCACCCAAATTCATGTCATGCTAAAAAAACATTAATCCATTAATAAACTCATCTAATCAAATGTTCAGTCACTCGAATAGTAGCTACAATCCAATTAAAAAAATAGCTAGATCCAAACGGACTCTAAGGAATAAACTGATTTTTTATTTAATCAATTGAGGCACATATTTTTTAGTGTAATTTAAATGTTTAATAAAATAAGAAATTATCAAACCATAGGGTTATGGTTTAGACCCCTACCTTTAACTGATGATCAACCAACAATTTTGGTAAGATTCACCCATAAGAACAAAGGAACATATGATCACAAGAAGGTTCTTAAAACATATCCAATCAAGATCAGAACTAACAAATATTATGGTCAAGAGATTATATAGAAATTATTGGAGAATAATGTAAGAAAAGAATAAAACTGAAGAAAAACCTCTCACCAAGGACCATATGGATGATCAGGACATCCAGAAGAGAGGTAAGGCATTCAAAATCACCTAGAAGGTTGCCATAGGTAGTGATAAAGAAGATGCAGAAGAGTCAAAAAAAAGATCAACCACATAACACACTAAAAAAATATTGGCTAGGTAATTATATTATGTGTAATATAGTTACACATCATTAAATTATTTTTAGTGAAATACTCCAAAAAACTCATCACCTCAAATTATTATTTATTGTAATATAACATTACATGATGTGTAATATAATTACATGATGTGTATTCTCTTCATGTTTTAAATTAGTTCATGGACAGAAATCATTCCCAACATGTTATTGGAAACAATTACACAATGTGTATTAATGTAAAATGATGTGTAACTATTCTACATATTATTATTAATCGCATTTTCCTTATAAAAACCATACCCTCTTTAAATAATCTCAACTTACCAAGAACCCATGGTAACATTCTACCCATTTATACGTGGAATACATTAATCCAAAAAGTCGTACATCCCTAGCATTTAAGTCATTTTCACCCACAAAGGATCTCCTTCTCTGAACAATACATGGCCACCAAGGCAGAAATGGGAAAATTAAAGAGGGGATGTACCTTGAAAAGGAATGGATCTTATAACCTCACCAATATATAACATCTCATCTATAAGTTGTTCCAAGCATCATTTTGTGGTCTCAACAAACATGTCTGGCCAATGTCCTCATATATTAAACTCCCTCTTCCAGGTCTCCTCCTAAACTCACCCATGATAGAACTACACTCAAACCGAACCAACCTACCTCATAGATACATATCACTATGATCCACTATATATATCAGATAATTCTGATAGGATGCATGAGAAATAAGATCAAATTCAGTTATGAAAATAACATGATAAGGTTTTGTATAATATATACAAGGCAGCGACACATGAAACACATCATGCACGGAACTGTAGAACAATGGAAGGTCTAATTGGTATGCCACTAGACCGACCCTATCCACTATCTCCAATGACCTTAAAAATACTAGGCTCTATCTTCCACTACTTCTTTATATAGATTTTACCCAACCTAGGATACACCTAAAAGAACAAATAGTGACCAACCTAAAACTATAGAGGTTATATCTAATGGTCGGATTATGATTTTTTCCTACTCTGCATGCTCACTAACCACTATTTAATCAACTAAATCTTCTCAGATGTATCCCCCATGAGACAAGGCCGAACAAGTGCTGACTCACCTACCTCCAATCAATAGAGAGATGAATGGAAATGTCTTTCATAAAAAATCATAAAAGGTTACATATGGATAGATTCCTATAATATATTATTATATAAAAAATACATGAGTTATATATGATGTTCCCATGAACTACCAAAATCCAAAATACAGGCTCATAACATATCCTACAAAACCCAACAGTCCAACCAAATTGGCCATCAGTCTAAGGATGATATACCATACTCAAAAGAACAATGATCCTTGTGCCTTATGAAAACCCTTCCCAAACTGCAATGTGAAAAAAGATCTATCTGAAATAATACACCTCAGAACAATGTGCAACTAAACTACCTCATGCACTTGAATAATAACCAGATCATAAATTATAAAGGTCTTAATAATAGAAAATAAGTGAGATAACTTCATCAGTCAATCCAAAATCACCAATAAAATATAAATTTTATGGATTTTCCTTAGAAATACTCTCACAAAATTCATAGTGACATAATCCCATTTCTACTTACGAATTGAAAAAGGCTGCAAAGGCCCTACACACCTCTAATATTCTGCTTTCACCTTTTGATAAGTGAAACATCTTACTAAAAATATTGATATCCATATCTTCATTACTAACCACAACTATAGTATATGGGGATTGTGATACTTCTTTATAAAATCAGGATATACCACCCATCATAAAGAATGAATGTCACTCATTATTTCCTCACACGAACCTGTAGGAACCCGTACTCAGGCACAAAAAATAATAGAATTTCCACTACCAAGAGACCATGCCAATGGTGTCTCAGAACCATAAAATATATCTCTCAGAACTAATCAAACTACATAAGAAAACTACTCATCCTTGACCTGGTCAAAAATCACAGGTATAACAGATGTTGAAGTCAGATATACTCATCCCTAAGTCTCCTAGAAATCTATATTCAAGCCTAAAAGGGAGATATCACCCGACACTCATCAAAATACTCCCATAATACATCATACTACATCTTTCAAATCAATCATTGAAAAAAAAATTACCCTTTCCTAGTGTATAATCTAAAATGAAGTTGAAATTTTGAATATACATGACACACATCCTCAAATGAAGGCTCAAGTCCTATTGAGAAAAGATGTACCTAAGGATCTTGTGCTCTATGTATACCACAAACCCCTCACCCATGAGATAATGTATCAAGCATCTTAGGTTACGTACCACTGATTCTAACTCAAAATAGTGAGTAGGATAATTTCTCTAATGCGGTCTTAGTTGTTTGAAGACATAACAAACCACTTGATCCTCCTGCATTATAGATACTCCAATTCTAAATATGAAAGAATCATAATAAATGGAATATGATTTACATGGAACATGTAAAGTTAGTATATATACTGAGGTCATCCAATATTTCTGCTAATGAAAATATCTATAACAAAAATATAACCAAAGAAACATAAACACTTTCTTGGTCAGCACTAACATAAGTTCTGCCAAACAAAAAGAGTCCTAGATAAAGCATAGATAATAACCTGCTAAACCTAGAAATATTTGAATAACAAAGGAATTATTGGGAAACTACAAACATATAAGTTCTTTATATTTCTCTAGATCCACTAAAACTCATTCCTCTAAGATGATATGACCTAAGAAGTGCACTTTTTTAATCCAAAAAACTGCATTTGGTTTTGTTGGAATAAATATAATGCTCTCTCAATGTGCTCAGGATGATGTAAAGATGTTCAGCATTAACTTATGATGAATGGTAGTACACACAGATTTCATCTAAAAAAACACTATATACTGATCCAAAATAGGATGAAATACCTAATTCAATATGGTCATGAATATCATCAATGTATTGGTCAAACCAAATTCCATCACAATGTACTCATACAAGACATACATGATCCTAAAAGGATTATAATGTATGTATGATGATCTCGCCCTCAAATGATGGTATCATCATCTCAAATCTATCATGGAGAAGATAATAACACCTCTCAGTTGATCGAAAAGGTCATCAATTCAAGGAAAAGGATACTAGTTCTTTATTGTTATTCGGTTCAATATCTAATAATCCACACCTAACTAAAAAGTGGAATAATCCTTTTGGTGAAGAGAACTAGAGAACCCCCAAAAGATATACTAGTTCATTTTAAAACATTATATTCAATATCATACAACTATAATTTGAATTCATCAAGTAGTACTGGTTTCATTATGTAAGGCGGGATAAAATCTAGCTCTACTCCTAGCACCAACTTGATCGTAAACTCCTTCTCTCACTCAGGAGGTAAGACATAAAACTCATTAGGAAAGATATCATATTTTTTTGAAAATGTAGGAAAAGAATCATGTTGTAAACCGCTATCATCTTGATAAAAACCATATATTTGAGCTTTAAGATAATCAAAACTACACTGAATTGGTCTTGTATGACCAGACATAAGATCCCACTCACCTTGGTGGGAATTGTTGCCTCCTTTTGGATATAAAAAAATAACTATCTTCCTCTAAAAGTTGATGTGAGCCTAGTATATACCCAACTGATCCATGCCAAGAATCAAATTGAAACCTTTCATTTCCAACACAAATAGTTATCAAAAGAAATGGTAACCACCAATCTCTAAGGAAGAATCCTAACAACATTTGATATTCTATAACTGCACACCCAATGGTGCATCAATGATTAAAACACCATCAAATATTTCCACATACAAGACCAAACCAATTTAAAAATGATAATATAAAAAGTAATATGATGATAATATATCAAATAAAACAAAAGAAAGTGTAGATGATAAAAGAACCACACCTTTGATAGTATATAGTCTATCCATACTAGTTGTATTAGTATGCATAACACGCAGTTGAAAATCTCCTAAAACATAGGATCAATACTGAATCCATTGATATATACCATCAGACTAGAATTTATGTACCTGAACTGGGGTACCACATCCCCTGCCTCAACCATAATTTCCCATAGAACAACAGCTACTATCTACTGAGGGGTTCTTGAGTCTTTCCCAGACTCCGGTACATGTCCTATTCCCTTGCCACTGCTATACTTCAGTATTCCCCTACAAAACCTCTATATGTGGCCAAATAATCCATAATAACGACACTCTAATGTGGGTTATAGACACTGAGGCTATTTTTGTACTATATTTCCACACTAGTATAACTGCAATGGAACACAATCCTGAGAAGTATTCCCCCTTCCATGACTACTCTGACCAATGATACATTGGAATTTTTTTATAGAGATTCTTCTTCCCACTAGAAGAAGAGTTCGTAGTTTTACCTACTGAAACATCATATCTTCTATTCGGGGCCTCTCTTAGATTCCCTTCCATGATGAGTGGATAACTTATCACCTCTACAAAAATACTCAGATGATACATGTTCACATGCAAACTAATCTCATAGTGAATGTAACACCCGAGACTTTTATGTTATATAAATCATCAAAGGAATCATTTTCTACACAACACTTGCTTGGCTTGCGTTACACGCAATCGTGACCTTCCTCGGTAGCTTTCTTCGTACGCAATACCGAGTTTCACTAAATAACAATATGCTATTAAAACTAGCCGTTATGAATAGTAATAACCACTTTTTGAAATTTTATAAATTTTATTTTTTCTAAATGGACTTCATTTTTGGACTCAGAATATCAAATTTAGCCTAAGGTAAAATTTTGGTACTTTTCGGATAACTTTAATATTTTGATGAATAGTGAAAATTACTAAATTTTAATTAAAAACAACTTTTTTAATCAAAACATTTAATAGTGATAAATTATGAATTTGAGTGGTTTTAAAGTATATTTAGAATATATTTTTACCACTTAATATAATGTTGGTCATTGGACACAATGTTACAATTAAACCAAACATAAACAAGTGTCAATCTTTTGATAGTTATTATCTCTTAAAAACACGCTTTTTGTTTTGACAGCGGGAATTAATTTTAAATTAATTTCTGCCACTTCTGTGTTTTGAATTTAGAAAAATGGATTCCATATTTGGAATCAGGATGTTCAAATTGTGTAAATAGGTAACTTTTATTTTTAGACATTTTGAATAATTACTGCGGTAAATATTTTATTTACCATGGTTAAGGGTAAATCCGGTAAATAAGGGTTAAAAATAATATTATAATAATATTAAATTACCCTAAAACGTGTCTTAACCCTATTGGTTGATACATGGTCGACCATGGGCATCTTTGGGTCGATTTTGGGACCCCATTGATCCACTTGTAAGTGATAATGACACTTTATTTTAATTAAGTTAAAATGAATACAAAAATGATACAAGAATATATCTTTTAGAAAAACAATTGTTACATAGGGTTATATATGTTGGATTTTAGATTATAAATATTCATTAGAAAGATAAAAAGATTTCCTACATAATGGTATTTTATTTGTAATTTTTATACTTTAAATAAATTAATTTATTTATGACACAATGATGATGCAGTAATTATCTTATTAATGAAATATTGACATAATTGATGTTATAAACACCAAAATAAATGTAATTTGAAACTTTTTATGAATTCCACTAATTTTATAGGTTACTATGATATATTAATGTTGATTTAATTGACTTGGTTCGAACATTTAATTCTGTTATGACTCTCACAAAAATCATATATCAAATAGTGTCAAAATTGACACAAAATAGTTTTTAAATCAAATATTATATTATTAATTGTTATTTTATTCCTAAAAATCTAAGGTTCGGCCAAATGACTTAGATAAGGATATATATATTAATTATAAACAATTTGGGGTTCGTTTGGCATGTTATAGTAAGTGTATTAACCATATAGTGAAAGAAAACAAAAAGACATGGTAAAAGTTAAATTATTTAACTTAGAGTTAAATCTAATTGATAAGGTTAAAATAATATCCTAAACTTGTCTAAATTCTATTGGTTGATAGGATTTAGACCCATCCCCACTTTAGCTTCGAAATAAGACCCTTTGGAACCATTATAAACCGATTTTGACTTTAATATAAAATAATATTTTGAGATATTCCTAAGGTGCCCCTCTCCTCCCCTATAAAAGGACACCTCCTCTCCCTCCTCCTCACACCAATTTGAGCACTCAAGCTCGGCCAACCCCTGCCATTTTCTCCTCTCCACTTCCCTAGAATAATCCTAGAGGTCCTGGTCTTCTCCAAAGACCAATCTTAGTTCCCTAAGTGGAGGATTCAAAGAGGCGTTCCAAAGAAGAGGTAATATTCATTACCGATCTTTTCAATTTCTTTCTTCTTCAACTTCTTCTTCTTTAGTTGTTTCATGATAAAGTAATAACATCAGTATTACTTACATACTTATAGGTTATTATAAATATGAAACAACCCTAATTCACCTTCTATCCATCCTACGGAAAAATGAAATCACCGCGCGTGCGTACGTACGGAATACCGTCTCCACGCCGTGGTGTAATCTATTTTCCACCATCACCTTACAAGGATGGGTATAATGGTGTAATGAGTAACTATATATGATTATTATGAAGTAATATTGATACTGAAATAATATATATATACTCCAATACAATTCCACGATCATAGGAACGATATCATCACTCGTGCGTACGTACGGAATACCGTCTCCACGATGTGATGCGACTCGTTCTACATGATCTTAATTTCATAATGATTATATAAATGAATTGAATGAATGAATATGGTATATACTACACTAATACCATTCTGGAAATGAATTATCTATAACCTAAAGATAAGAATAAGAATTTATTCGACAAAACACGCATAAGAACAAAAAGTTACAAAGACTCGAGTAACAAGTAACAATGAAATATTACTAACAAGAAGCTAATAATATGACCATATATGATATCATATCAATATGTATGATTCTGGAATAAGTCAATAACATTATTTAAACCATTATACAGGAGCTTCGGACACGAACAAAGCAAATCGGACCTAAGGTAAGGGAAATATCACAATCTCATTTGTATCCGAGATTGTTTATTCGTAAGTATTTACTGGGGTATATTTTATCATCCACATCCATGTTCCCTCAATATGTAATATTGTTTCCATCCACTTGCAATAGTTTAAATCCAATTTTACCCTTAGGTGAGTTTTTAGTAAAGAATATGAAAGGAATCTTTTGTCGTTTTACCGTACGAGGTACTTTTTGACTTTTCCGAAAAAAGTACGAAGAATGTTTTTTTTAACTTATACGGCATGAATGGATTTTTAAAACATTATTTCCAAGAAGCTTCCTTCACAAGTTTTCAAGTTTATTTTTAATCAACTTCTTTTAGTTTATAATTGTATGTCATATTAAGAAAAAAAAGTGTTTTTTTGAAGAAGAAAGGATATTTTCCTCAAGAATGGAGTTCAAGTGTTTTATCAAAATTATTTTCCATCTAAGATAATAAAGGGTTCTGTTTTTATCCTTATTATTACATTGATTTTATCATGTTGTGATGGAATTATTTTTATGAATTCCTTTATCTTATGTGAATTGATTTATGATGTCATGATGTTTCAAGAATCCCATTTTTGTTACATGTGTTATGCGATGATGTATGTTTTATGATTATGTGGCACACATAAGAAAGGATTCATTATAAGATGGGTGGGACCTATATCTCCCTCCAATGCATTGGGTAAAGATTTTATATCTCATGAGATAGACATGGCTGGAACGGAAGGTTATTTCGGTTCAGTGATACAGGACTGAAACGAGGAGTGAACTCGGTTCAGAAAGGGACTTTGTCCACTAAGATAGTCTTGGCAATGAGTCATGACTAACAAGAAATGATTTTCCATGATTATGTGTGCATGCCACAAAGTTTCAAGTTTTATGTTATGATTATGGGGATCTCATTTTCACTTCTATGATTTATTCCATGTTAAGATATTATGATCTCTTTTGCAGGTTTTTTTTTTATTTTCAAAAGGATATGATATGATTTTTATTTCCTTTATTTGCCCTTGCTGAGCATTTGAGCTCACCCTTTTATGTTTTCTTTTCCCCAGGTCAGGAAGATGGATATTAAGTAGAATATGCTAAAAGGGACCCTAGATATGATGAAATAAATGGGAGACACTGTAGAAGATTTATGAACCAGTTGTTTATGTTTCCCAGTTTCTAAAGACACTATACCTATACGGTCCTTTGTGGTTTTATCATATGTTGTAATAAGTGTGCTTCAATTTTGAAGTATTAACAATGTATGTAAAGTATGGGTCGTTATAGTTGGTATCAGAGGAAAGGTATAGTCAACCTTTGGAAACTAGGATGTGAAAGCCTTAGTAAGAACCCTAAGGACAAGTCTAAGCATAGAACACAATCTTAGTGTTTTAGAAATGTCCTTGAATAACCTAGGATAAGACCTTAAGCATGAAAATTGTATTCTTGAATTATGTGGTTTTCCTATTATAATTAGTGTTGCTCACACTATTCTTCTTGGTTTTAGTCAATGGCTGGAACCCGAAGGAACCGTGTTAATGCGGAATGCGATGGGCAATGCAATGATTGTCCCCCTGAGCAACCAAACGATATGGGAGCTGGAATGCAAAATCTTGTAGCCATGCTCACACAACTTTCTCAAGCTATGAATCATGCATGACTTCCAAACGAGCAATGGAAGGAGCAACATTCTGTTGAATCCTTCATGAGGCAACGTCCACTTTCTTTCAGCGGGTCTACTGATCCATTAGTTGCTGAACAATGGATTAGTACTACTGAAAAGATATTTTCAGTTCTTCAATGTTCTGAGCATGATAAAGTCATCCTAGCAGTGTATTGTTTGGAAGGAGATGCGGATCAATGGTGGAATCTTGTTAAGAATACGAGGCAAAGGGATGAAATTGAGTCTATGGAATGGGACGAGTTCAAGAACTTATTTTTCAATAAGTACTTCCCTCGTATTCTCCGAACAAAGATGGAGAAAGAGTTCCTTGAACTGAAGCAAAGGGATGATGAATCTGTTAGTACCTATGAAGCAAATTTTACAAGACTTGCAAGGTACGCTTCTGGTATTATTATCCAACCTGAGAGTAAGATCGATCGATTCTTTAGTGGCTTAAAACCAAGTCTTCGAAGGGCGTTAGCCATAAGGGACTTCAATAGCTACGAGGAAATCGTTCGATGTGCTCTCAAAGTCGAGATGGAGATTGGAGTAACCCATCAGTCACATGGGTTTGATAAAAAGAGGAAGATGGAATTCAAAGAAAAATCTAAAGAGCACACGGAAAAGAAGATGAACTTTCCCTTATGTTCAAAGTGTGGAATGAAACATGGAGGGAGTTGTCTTAAAGGGACAAGTAAATGTTTTAAATGTGGAAAGGAAGGTCATCGGGCATTTGAATGCCGTGATAATGGGAAGAAGATGTCTAATGACGCAAACAAAGGAAGGGATACACAGAATGAACCTACTACACTTCAATGTTTCAAGTGCAAGGAGATGGGGCATTATGCCAATCAATGCCCAAATCCAAGGGTGGATGATGATGGTCGACGTCAACAAACTCTTAAGGCTAAAGACAAAGGAAAGTCACATGCAATTTCTATCAGCGATGTGGAGTACGATAACGATGTGGTGAAAGGTACACTTACCATCCACTCTAAAGTAGCAAATGTTTTATTTGATTCTGGATCCACCCACTCTTTTATTTCTGAAGACTTTTCTAAGGGTATCACCGTATTACCTCAACAATTAGATGTTGAGTTAGCTGTGACAACACCTAATGGCACATCAATCGCATCAAAAGTTTATAATTCTTCTCCGATCGAAGTTTGTGGGAAAGTGCTTCCTGCAAATGTTGTGATCCTTCCTTTAGTGGAATTTGATGTGATTCTTGGCATGGATTGGCTTTCTCTACATGAGCTCATATCGATTGCCAAAGAAGGGAAGTCACATTTCATATTCCAGATCAATCTACGATCGTCTATCAATGCAAGGATGAACATAACCTTCCAGTGGAAATTTCTTCCATTTTATGGGTATTGATTCCACTAAATGAAGGTTATTTATCTCAAATGGTTGGTGAGAAACTCACGATTAAGAATATGCCCATTGTATGGGAGTTTGATGATGTCTTTCCGGAGGAATTACCGGGTCTTCCACCAAATCGTGAAGTTGAGTTTTCAATAGAACTCGTACCGGGTGCTTTGCCTATTTCAAAGACACCTTATAGAATGGCCCCAATTGAGTTGCAGGAATTGAAGAAGCAACTCCAAGAGAATCTTGATAAGGGATTCATACGCCCTAGTGCGTCACCTTGGGGAGCACCTGTTCTATTTGTTAAGAAGAAAGATGGATCAATGAGACTCTGCATTGATTATCGAGAACTTAACAAGATCACTATCAAGAACAAATATCCTCTCCCACGCATTGATGACTTATTTGACCAACTACGCGGAGCTCAATACTTTTCCAAGATTGATCTTCGTTCAGGGTATCATCAATTAAGGGTCAAAAGGGAGGATATACCAAAGACGGCTTTCCGTACAAGGTATGGACACTATGAATTTATAGTGATGCCATTTGGTCTTACTAATGCCCCTGCTATCTTCATGGATCTAATGAATATAGTCTTTAGAGACTATCTTGATCAATTTGTGGTAGTCTTTATAGATGATATTCTTGTCTATTCAAAGAGCAAGGAAGAGCATGAAGATCACTTGAGAATTATATTAAAGACCCTGAGAAAGGAGAAGCTTTATGCCAAATTTACCAAGTGTAAATTTTGGCTTCAAAAAGTTGCATTTTTGGGTCATATAATCTCAAAAGAGGGGATATCTGTGGATCCAGCAAAAACAGAGGTTATCGAAAGATGGTCAAGACCAACAACAGTAACTGAGATCCGAATTTTTCTTGGTTTGGCTGGATATTATCGACGTTTTGTAAAAGATTTTTCACGATTATCTAATCCAATCACCAAGTTGACTCGGAAGGGAGTTATGTTTGTCTGGACAGAGGAATGTGAAGAGAATTTCAAGGAGTTGAAAAGAAGGTTATCCAGTGCACCTGTGCTCACACTGCCTTGTAGTGGAGAAAGGTTTGTGATCTACAGTGATGCATCCAAGAAGGGATTGGGGTGTGTTCTTATGCAAAATGATATGGTGATAGCTTATGCCTCACGACAGTTGAAAATACATGAGCAAAATTACCCAACACATGATTTGGAGTTGGCTGCGGTAATCTTTGCATTAAAGATTTGGAGGCATTACCTTTATGGTGAAAGGTGTGATATTTATACTGATCATAAAAGTTTAAAGTATATTTTCACACAAAAGGAGTTGAATATGCGTCAAAGAAGATGGTTGGAGCTGATTAAGGATTATGACTGCTCAATCCATTACCACCCTGGGAAAGCAAATAAGGTGGCAGATGCATTAAGTCGACAAGACCATGCTAGTTTATCCATGATGAGGATCACAAAAGATCCAATATTTATGGATTTACAAAGGATGGATCTTGGAATTATAATGGAAGGGGAAAATTCTTATCTTTCTCAAATGAATGTTCAACCATCTATACATGTGAAGATTAAAGAGGCACAGAAAGAAGATGTCGAGTTACAAAAGAAGGTGAGAAATGTTCCTGAATTCAACCTTGATTGTGATGGGATAATAAAGTTCAGGAATCGGGTTTGTGTTCCTCCCATCCCCGAATTAAAGAAGGAGCTGCTGGATGAGGCTCATAGTTCTTCATTCTCTATTCATCCTGGAAGCACGAAGATGTATAGGGACCTGAAAGAGTACTTCTGGTGGGATGGCATGAAAAGAGATGTTGCTGAATATGTCTCTCGATGCTTGGTTTGTCAACAAGTTAAAGCTGAGAGACAGAAGTCTAAGGGGATGTTACAACCATTACCCATACCCGAATGGAAATGGGAAAACATCACTATGGACTTTGTCACAGGACTTCCTAAAACATCCAAAGGCAATAATGCTATCTGGGTCATAGTTGATCGTCTTACAAAGTCTGCACACTTCATTCCTATTAGAGAGGATTTCTCTCTAGATCAACTTGCCAGGATATATGTAAAGGAAGTGGTAAGATTGCATGGAGTACCACTTTCTATTGTATCTGATCGGGATCCGAGATTTACCTCGAAGTTTTGGCGAAGTCTCCAGCATACTCTGGATACAGAGTTGAGTTTCAGCACTGCTTATCATCCCCAGACAGACGGTCAGTCTGAGAGAACAATTCAAACCCTAGAAGATATGTTGAGAGCTTGCTCTATTGATTTCAAAGGAGGTTGGGATCAACACCTACCTTTGGTGGAGTTTTCTTATAATAATAGCTTTCACTCCAGTATTCAGATGGCTCCTTATGAAGCTCTATATGGAAAGAAATGCAGGACTCCAACTTGCTGGGATGAAGTTGGGGAAAGAAAGCTATTAGGACCTGATCTCGTTGATGAAATGGCAGAAAAGGTCAGATCTATTCAACAACACATAAGGGCAGCTCAGAGTCGACAGAAAAGTTATGCCGACAACCGAAGAAAAGACCTAGAGTTTGAAGTGGGTGATAAAGTGTTCTTACGAATATCTCCCTGGAAGAGGGTTATGAGATTTGGAAAGAAGGGGAAGTTGAGCCCTAGATATATCGGTCCTTTTGAAATACTGGATCGTGTTGGGAAGGTAGCTTACCGATTGGCGCTTCCACCGAATCTCTCTCAAGTTCACGATGTGTTCCATGTATCTCTCCTGAGAAAGTACATACCAGATCCTTCACATGTACTCAGCTCAGAAGTTGTACCGCTGTAGCAAGATCTTTCTTATGAAGAACAGCCGATAGAGATTCTGGATCGTAGCGAAAAAGTCCTACGAAACAAGACCACTCGCTTGGTGAAAGTTTTATGGAGGAACCACCAACTTGAAGAAGCTACATGGGAGCTTGAGGATATGATGAGGGAGAAGTATCCTCATCTGTTTGTTACAAAGTGACGAATTTCGAGGGCGAAATTCTTTTTAAGGGGGGTAGAATGTAACACCCGAGACTTTTATGTTATATAAATCATCAAAGGAATCTTTTTCTACACAACACTTGCTTGGCTTGCTTTACACGCAATCGCGACCTTCCTCGGTAGCTTTCTTCGTACGCAATACCGAGTTTCACTAAATAACAATATGCTATTAAAACTAGCCGTTATGAATAGTAATAACCACTTTTTGAAATTTTATAAATTTTATTTTTTCAAAATGGACTTCATTTTTGGACTCAGAATATCAAATTTAGCCTAAGGTAAAATTTTGGTACTTTTCGGATAACTTTAATATTTTGATGAATAGTGAAAATTACTAAATTTTAATTAAAAACAACTTTTTTAATCAAAACATTTAATAGTGATAAATTATGAATTTGAGTGGTTTTAAAGTATATTTAGAATATATTTTTACCACTTAATATAATGTTGGTCATTGGACACAATGTTACAATTAAACCAAACATAAACAAGTGTCAATCTTTTGATAGTTATTATCTCTTAAAAACACGCTTTTTGTTTTGACAGCGGGAATTAATTTTAAATTAATTTCTGCCACTTCTGTGTTTTGAATTTAGAAAAATGGATTCCATATTTGGAATCAGGATGTTCAAATTGTGTAAATAGGTAACTTTTATTTTTAGACATTTTGAATAATTACTGCGGTAAATATTTTATTTACCATGGTTAAGGGTAAATCCGGTAAATAAGGGTTAAAAAATAATATTATAATAATATTAAATTACCCTAAAACGTGTCTTAACCCTATTGGTTGATACATGGTCGACCATGGGCATCTTTGGGTCGATTTTGGGACCCCATTGATCCACTTGTAAGTGATAATGACACTTTATTTTAATTAAGTTAAAATGAATACAAAAATGATACAAGAATATATCTTTTAGCAAAACAATTGTTACATAGGGTTATATATGTTGGATTTTAGATTATAAATATTCATTAGAAATATAAAAAGATTTCCTACATAATGGTATTTTATTTGTAATTTTTATACTTTAAATAAATTAATTTATTTATGACACAATGATGATGCAGTAATTATCTTATTAATGAAATATTGACATAATTGATGTTATAAACACCAAAATAAATGTAATTTGAGCCTTTTTATGAATTCTACTAATTTTATAGGTTACTATGATATATTAATGTTGATTTAATTAACTTGGTTCGAACATTTAATTCTGTTATGACTCTCACAAAAATCATATATCAAATAGTGTCAAAATTGACACAAAATAGTTTTTAAATCAAATATTATATTATTAATTGTTATTTTATTCCTAAAAATCTAAGGTTCGGCCAAATGACTTAGATAAGGATATATATATTAATTATAAACAATTTGGGGTTCGTTTGGCATGTTATAGTAAGTGTATTAACCATATAGTGAAAGAAAACAAAAAGACATGGTAAAAGTTAAATTATTTAACTTAGAGTTAAATCTAATTGATAAGGTTAAAATAATATCCTAAACTTGTCTAAATTCTATTGGTTGATAGGATTTAGACCCATCCCCACTTTAGCTTCGAAATAAGACCCTTTGGAACCATTATAAACCGATTTTGACTTTAATATAAAATAATATTTTGAGATATTCCTAAGGTGCCCCTCTCCTCCCCTATAAAAGGACACCTCCTCTCCCTCCTCCTCACACCAATTTGAGCACTCAAGCTCGGCCAACCCCTGCCATTTTCTCCTCTCCACTTACCTAGAATAATCCTAGAGGTCCTGGTCTTCTCCAAAGACCAATCTTAGTTCCCTAAGTGGAGGATTCAAAGAGGCGTTCCAAAGAAGAGGTAATATTCATTACCGATCTTTTCAATTTCTTTCTTCTTCAACTTCTTCTTCTTTAGTTGTTTCATGATAAAGTAATAACATCAGTATTACTTACATACTTATAGGTTATTATAAATATGAAACAACCCTAATTCACCTTCTATCCATCCTACGGAAAAATGAAATCACCGCGCGTGCGTACGTACGGAATACCGTCTCCACGCCGTGGTGTAATCTATTTTCCACCATCACCTTACAAGGATGGGTATAATGGTGTAATGAGTAACTATATATGATTATTATGAAATAATATTGATACTGAAATAATATATATATACTCCAATACAATTCCACGATCATAGGAACGATATCATCACTCGTGCGTACGTACGGAATACCGTCTCCACGATGTGATGCGACTCGTTCTACATGATCTTAATTTCATAATGATTATATAAATGAATTGAATGAATGAATATGGTATATACTACACTAATACCATTCTGGAAATGAATTATCTATAACCTAAAGATAAGAATAAGAATTTATTCGACAAAACACGCATAAGAACAAAAAGTTACAAAGACTCGAGTAACAAGTAACAATGAAATATTACTAACAAGAAGCTAATAATATGACCATATATGATATCATATCAATATGTATGATTCTGGAATAAGTCAATAACATTATTTAAACCATTATACAGGAGCTTCGGACACGAACAAAGCAAATCGGACCTAAGGTAAGGGAAATATCACAATCTCATTTGTATCCGAGATTGTTTATTCGTAAGTATTTACTGGGGTATATTTTATCATCCACATCCATGTTCCCTCAATATGTAATATTGTTTACATCCACTTGCAATAGTTTAAATCCAATTTTACCCTTAGGTGAGTTTTTAGTAAAGAATATGAAAGGAATCTTTTGTCGTTTTACCGTACGAGGTACTTTTTGACTTTTCTGAAAAAAGTACGAAGAATGTTTTTTTTAACTTATACGGCATGAATGGATTTTTAAAACATTATTTCCAAGAAGCTTCCTTCACAAGTTTTCAAGTTTATTTTTAATCAACTTCTTTTAGTTTATAATTGTATGTCATATTAAGAAAAAAAAGTGTTTTTTTGAAGAAGAAAGGATATTTTCCTCAAGAATGGAGTTCAAGTGTTTTATCAAAATTATTTTCCATCTAAGATAATAAAGGGTTCTGTTTTTATCCTTATTATTACATTGATTTTATCATGTTGTGATGGAATTATTTTTATGAATTCCTTTATCTTATGTGAATTGATTTATGATGTCATGATGTTTCAAGAATCCCATTTTTGTTACATGTGTTATGCGATGATGTATGTTTTATGATTATGTGGCACACATAAGAAAGGATTCATTATAAGATGGGTGGGACCTATATCTCCCTCCAATGCATTGGGTAAAGATTTTATATCTCATGAGATAGACATGGCTGGAACGGAAGGTTATTTCGGTTCAGTGATACAGGACTGAAACGAGGAGTGAACTCGGTTCAGAAAGGGACTTTGTCCACTAAGATAGTCTTGGCAATGAGTCATGACTAACAAGAAATGATTTTCCATGATTATGTGTGCATGCCACAAAGTTTCAAGTTTTATGTTATGATTATGGGGATCTCATTTTCACTTCTATGATTTATTCCATGTTAAGATATTATGATCTCTTTTGCAGGTTTTTTTTATTTTCAAAAGGATATGATATGATTTTTATTTCCTTTATTTGCCCTTGCTGAGCATTTGAGCTCACCCTTTTATGTTTTCTTTTCCCCAGGTCAGGAAGATGGATATTAAGTAGAATATGCTAAAAGGGACCCTAGATATGATGAAATAAATGGGAGACACTGTAGAAGATTTATGAACCAGTTGTTTATGTTTCCCAGTTTCTAAAGACACTATACCTATACGGTCCTTTGTGGTTTTATCATATGTTGTAATAAGTGTGCTTCAATTTTGAAGTATTAACAATGTATGTAAAGTATGGGTCGTTTTAGTGAAGACTATTATGAAAATGTCTTTCCCTAGAGATCTCATCAGCTTACAAATATGGTGAAAAGCGATGAAGGCCAGTGACAAAATTGTTGTTGTAAAGCCCTAACATGCCCTCTGGTGTTAGGTGTATGAACATACGAGCCTTCTCATAACTCAAGGACTTAGGATAGAAATGGATCATGAAATATTTCTTGAATTCCTTCTAAGATAAATTATCCTACTTCCCCACTTTATCCAATATTTCCAACCAATTCTTGGCGAGTACACAAATCCTGTAAGTAGAAAGATTCACCATCCTATCTACAGGTGTCTCCATATGCTTAAATATTATCTGAAATGAATCGATCTATAACTCTTCTTCCTAGTTGCCTCCCTACCTAGTGAACATAGGTGGATGCTTCCACTAAAAATATATCATCAATTAAGACATCAATGAAGTGGCATGAACAATCTCTTTATTCATGAATCATATGACCCTTAGGAAGCTATATCAAAGAAACACATCCACATGATCCTAAAATACTACAAGAATCTATGGTTTATCTATATTATAAGCATGTCAATTTCCACTCTCCTGAAACTAAAATAGAAGAAAAAGAGAAGGTGTTTTATCTAAAAGACAAACACACTCCTTAGAACACTTTCTATAATAAAGTCAACCTCATCATGTGACAACAAAAAACAACCCCTGACTCCTGGTCTCTGTAACATGGATTATACGTGTTTTAGAATGAAATAATTGTTTATTTATTTCATTTATTTGGTATAATATATATCTCATAAAACATTTCATTAGGAAAATATATATCACCTGAAAATAAATATTTCCCTATCATGAACAATGCATGTCAATATATATCCCTATGTTCCTATTATGATGCATGCATACTCATTTCACGATACATCGAGCCATGATTATAAATCTCAAAAACAAACAACATCATAAAACCATAACCTCAAACAACATGTGAATCACTCTGGGTGAAATAACATGAAATGTAACAAGAACATAATATATAGATAAATCCACCACTGGTCACATGGAGTTTCTGTAACAACCCAAACATTCATGAATGGAAATCCCTCTTGATCTAATTAAATGTATATTATTGTAAAATTTTTATAAAAAATGTCAACTTCATTGGTTTTATGGTTTTTAATTTTAAAATATTATTATGAATTGGGACTATTTATAATATAGCCATTGAACGGTGATCATGTGATTAGTATAAATTTAGGGCTTTAACAAATCCAATTTACTCAGACAAAGAAAATGATGAACTCATCCAGTAGACATGCCCCATACGAAGACCATTTGTTAGAGTTCGGAAAGGAGGATGTGTCTTTGGTATTCGCGCTTGATCAAACCCCAGACAAGCTTGAATATTTTAAGTTTGAGTGGTACCGCCTATGAGAGAAGAGGATGTTGATAGAGATTACCACCTGAGCAATGTTCTCCGAGCCACCCCAAGAGTCTGTCATCATCTCACACCTTACCCATCGATCTTATGTGGGTGTTATAAGGGGTTCTTTATCAAGACATTTGCACTATGTTTATGTACATTATTTTTGTATATAATAATGAATATCATTTCATTTTATTATTTTTACCTTTTAAATAGTTTTTAAAGCACAAATAGTATTTTCAGTTAATGTTCAACAAAAAATATTTTTTGATGAATTAATGGATTTTTAATTTAAATAATATTTTAATAAAATATTATATTTTTATTAACTTAATTTTTATTAAATATAAATGATCGTATAATTTTATGAATGCAATTGTAATTTTAATTAAGGTCTGAAAGCCATTTTTTTCAGAACCCATGAATTTTCGATAAATGTCAGTTTTTATTTTAAAAGTGAAAATTAACATATTTATAATTTTTTTAGATAAAATGAATATTATTTCTGGAATCAGGACATGAAAATTATCCAAGAGTGAATTTTTCATAATTTTCTAAGACATTCAAAATTTTCAGTAAAAATTAAATACTGTTTAAATATATAATGTGTTTTATGACATCATAATGACCAAATAGTGATGTAATAAAATACTATAAACTTTATTTTCAACCAATATATTTTTTACCATTAGTTTAATTTGAGGTGTCCCAAAACTAAATAATAAACAATTCCCTCTCAATTCCTACATAAACCCACCCTAGCTCCCACTTCCTCCTCACTGAAAGCCTTTTTAGTTTGTCCAACCTCTTCCCTCCTCTCTCTATAATCCTCTCAAGGTTCCCCAAGCTCCCAATAATTATCTCTCAATCCTTTGGAAGCACACTACCAAGTAATGGGTTTTCTTTCTTTCTCATTTTTGTCCAATTTTCTTAATGTTGTTATGCCCTTTTAATTTCAATTTTAAATATTGGGGTGTGGTTTCACACCTCCCCCATAATTCCCTCTTTATGATTGAATTATGATATACCCTTTTATCTATCAATAAATTCCTCCCATGTACACCCGTTACTATGTTGATATTCTGAATTTTTTTATCTCTCCTAACATACATTCAAGCAATTATTTTGTATCATGAATATAAATTCCATTACAATTTTTGGTAGACATATCTATATGACCCCATTATAGTCAATTTTTTATTAATATTATGAGACACCCCTTTCTCTCTCATCAACCATTTTTTATGAATTCTTACATCACGCCATTATGCTGTTGAAATTGCACTGATTTTCCAAGCCAATGTCATTGTGTAGTGAATACAATGCCCATTTCTATAACAAGGGTATTCAACTTTATACACATTTACTTATTGATTATAAAGCTTCATGTTTTAATTACATATTTCTTTATCATGTAATAAATGATGATTTTTTATGAATCCATGTTATATGATCCATGTGGCACACTTATGCATGAAATGGAATGTTTAAGAAGGGTGCACCCTTATAGCACTCCAACGCATTAGGTAAAGTATAATATCCTGATACGTCATGTGCAATGAGTGTTTACTCATTCTAATTCAATTGAAATAAGGTTTTACTCAGGATTAATGTGAAATGAGGCTTTACTCATGCTCCATGTGCAATGAGCCTTGGATCATGCTAATTCCATGTTAAGTGTTGTTGCCACATTTCCATGTTAGGATTATCACGCTTTATCATGTCTTTATGTTTATGATTCTCTTGTGCTCTATTTATATGCATATTTCCAAACATGTATTGTATTCATCATGTTATTTGATTATTATTCCCTTACCGGGCTTTATAGATCACCCTTTCCTTATGCATGTCCTGAAGTTATTCCATGCAATGCTAAGTATGAGGGAATGTAGTGGTCATGTATAGGATGTTTTCAATAAAGATGTTGTATTTCATGTTTTATGTTTTTATGTAAAGATCCTAAGCCAAAAATACACTAGAAATATTGATCTTATATGTTGTATCAAGTGATGTTTATGTAATAAATTATGTTTACTTGGGTAATAAAAAGTATGGTTGTCATATTTTCCCCTTGGCATGGGTTAGATACCCCATTAATAAACTCCTTACCAAGTCCTGAAACATCCTAGTCTCTTTTATACCTTTAAAAAATAGTAAATAAACAAAAAAAACCTATATTAATGATACAACCATTTAACATCCCCCGACCCGACACTCTCTCATGATTCCATAAAGGGTTGGTTACGAGACCTCAAGCACACATCCCCATATGTCAGAGGCTACCGACTAGCAGCGGAGGTGTGATAAGTATAGTGGGGAGATTATACACCCTAGATTTAGATTTTACAACATAGATAAAAGAGAAATATAAATAAATTAATAAATATTATAGTGAAAAAATAATGGAGAGAATAAAATACAATATACACCAACAATAAAATCCATCTAAACAATATAATAAATAATAAAGGAATAATTTAATAATGTGATGGAATATAACTGAATGTTATGTTAGATGTAATACAAATAAAATACTACCATACTCAACAAAATACTCAAAAGTCCCTATTCCCTAACCCCATGTTGGCCCCATCTCCAAACACCATCCCACACATCAAGAAAACAATCGATAAAAAGGTCATTTTCCCATATCCAATCCTATATCCATATAATATTCTCTGGTACTATATGGTTTCACGAATAGGGTGTCATTATAAATCATTAGTTTGAAATCATTGTGTATAAAAATAACCAGTATAATTTTATGTGTACATAATAATAAAATAAACAACTGTATTAATTAAATAATCAATTAAATTAATACCACTTCAACCTACATGGCCCTATAATTGGATATCTATGAGAATATCTCACAACCATCCAACCATAACCATTTAACCATGGTAAAACATTTCCTACCTCAGTTCCATGATTAAATATCTCTATGAATGTCTCACAACCTTGTCAACCATAATCTTATATAAATTATACCAATCTGGGTTATAATCCGATATATAAGCATTTAAAAAATCTATCAGATCCGATCCCAATATATAATCATTTCAGTAAGTTTCACTAGGCGTAACCCACCATATAAGAATTTCATCATTTATCAATCAGGCCAACACCCCATAAAATCATTACAACATTTACCAGAACACATGTCATAATAATAAGGATATCCTAATATCACATCATCAGTCTCAATGGTTCATTATGAAAATTACCATTTATCTTTAAATTACACATTTTATACATCAATTGGTCAAACCCAATAACATGATATTTATGTAAATAAATAATCTAATCTAATGTGAAACTATATCAAAAAATCACCCCGAAATCCATGTCATGTTAAACACAGTTTAAGTTATTAATCAATAAATTAAATTAAAGGTTCTCTCACCCGAATAGTAGCCACAAGATAGGACAAAGAAAAATCGGATTCCAAGGGTCTCTAGGGAATACTCCAAGTCATTATTTAGTCAATTGGGGTGTACATGTGTTAGATAAATTTCAATATTGAATATACTCAACAATTATCAAACCACATAGTTAAGGTTTAGACTCCCCATCTTTACTTGAGAATCAACCAATGCTTCAATCAAGATTTGAAAAAAATAAAAAAGGAAAAGATGTCACGACCCATCCCCCGGGGTCCGTGATATGAAATACACCAAGCCCACCTCCCGAAGGCCAGGGGTTGGCGACTAGCACCAAAGGCATCAACCTACAAATGAGAGGCCTTTTCTTATGTATCTATATACAAGTGAACACAACCGAATCCCAAAACTATAAAAGTAAACAAGCATTACACTAAACAAACATTTAGTAAAAGTACAAACAATAGTTAAAATGAGACAGAATACAAACCCAACAAAAGAAAAACTGAAAATAGGAAAATACAAGTAAACTCTGAAAGACTTCTGTTAGAAACCCTATCTAATGTGTAAATGTAGAGTAACTATTAGAAGCCATAGAAGTACGTCCTTCCTACCTTGTCTCACTAAGTACCATTGGGTCCTGGGCCACCAAGTCCTACATCACGGTGAAAGTCATCTATACTAGACACAACACGTGCGGGTGAAGCCCATGCATGGGTGAGTAACAAAATAATCAGTAGAGACCCAAAAAAAGGGAATACCAAAAATCAATCCAAAACCAAACCAAAAATCATGATCATGAAGCATGGTCATTAATAAAGATAGCTCACGCCAGTTATATTCTAGAGTTGGAAAGTAAGACCATTAGTTACATCATCGAACACCATGGGCTACTGGAGAACTCTTCTTAAATGAGTACAGTGGGCTAGCTGGGTCACACAAAAGATGATTCCTAGTAAACTTGAGACTACTGTGGTACTCATCCATGATGAGTACTATGGATATGCTGGGTCACACAGAATCTGATCCCCACCGTGGGGATGTCGAGTCACACAGAAGTCGCTTCCCACGTATGACCATACTGAGGTACTCCTCCTATCGAGCATCGTGGATCTGTCGGGTCACACATAAGTCTCTCCCCACTGTGGGCCTACCAGGTCACATAGAAGACACTTCCCACTAGTCCATAGTATCTGATCCATATAGGGTTGATTGTCAGTAGTCTTTAGGTCTCATCCAACCGTAAGGTTTCTGCACATAGCATGCTTGATCTCAAGAGAACCTCTCCCCAAGCCATTCATCAAATTTCAAATTCCCTTAAATCCTCCATAGACTATTCAAAAATATCAACCTTTTTGTGAGGGTTACAACTCCACAAATGGCTCATCAATCGGACACCCAGTTTGCAAGATATTGACATTTTTCCAAAAAGGGGCAGATTGGGTCCGAGTCCGATCCGACCTGGTCGGACCAAACCGTCCCGAATCGGCCCGGGGTCCACCGAACTGACCCGGTTCTACTGAACCACCCAGACCTAGCCTGTTGGGTTTTGGGTTCATACTACCTTGAGGGGGAGGGTTCGGCCCACGCCCATCTTGGTCTGCCAGGTCAGGACGCGGCTGGAAGCTGCGTCTGGCTTCCCTTGCCCCATGGGTCATTCATGGGGCCACCCTCTCCACTACGGTCAAGTGACCATGACCTACTGTGATTCGGCCATCCAATTTGAATAGCTGTATTCCCCATACATGGTCAATTGACTGCGTTCTCCTAAGATGCATGACCTGTAGATGCGGGCAACTCCACTGACATGGTTGAGGCGACGCGTCTCTACCGGCGGCTCTTCCTACTATGCTGCGGCCCGAGCCAACCATAGAAGTCAACTGTGGTGCGCCACTGCCAATGCTGGCTCATTGGTGGGATCTTTTTTGGACCACCAGGTTTTCCCAGTGGTCTATTCTTTGCACCATCTGTGCCTCCGACCTCATTAAGGATCACCTTCCCGACGAAGGCCTTGAATCTTGCTTGCTTCCCCTTTCAAAGGCTCAGCCACGAAGAATGCTCAAGTGGAGGGGCTTGGGACTTGTTCGTGTCAGCCTGTGCCCTCGACATTAGAGTTTTAAAATAGGGGGAGGTTTTTGGATGATGTTCTATCAAATATAATTCAATCCCACTATAGAAACCCAATATGAACACCCTATGACAAGAACACACGATTCACGGATCAACCTATTTGTTGGTCCATATGCTTTAATCATTTTTAGAATAAGAATGTGGAAAACATAAAACAAATACACCCCTACCTCTGTTGAAATTTGTCATTGATGTGCTCCGCCCTCAAGGATTCAATCTCTGTTGGAATTTGTTACTTCCCAGTCCCATTCTTCAAAAAGCATCAACGTTGCTAGTAATCCTACATGTGTTCTTCATTCATCGTTCGGGTAAACCATTTCTGTAGTTTTGTCAAAGAATTTACAATGTTTAATTCTCATTTTTAAAATGAATTATATTATTAATAGAAATCATATCACAGTGTTTCTGTTACACTGCAGTGTCACGTCGTTATGCTACACAATAATGTTTCATTAAGGAGGTTCCTTGAATAATCCACGTCACCCCACCGCAACATTGTCATCCACTTCTCAACTGTGAGATAAGAAAAATAAAATAACTTTTTATGTTATTTAATTATTTTCAGAAATGTCTAAAAATTAACTTTTCTGTCTGACCCATTCCGGTCGAAGTTAAGTCCTTTCTAGGTGAATCCTAGTGTTCCGAGTTCAATAGTGGCCTTATATTTTTGATTCGAGTAATATTTCAAAAAATTGAAAAAACCACTCACATGTTTACTTAAAAGAACTTAAAAAAGTTCGAAATTCCATTCCAGGATCACCGGGCATCGGAATCATGCACTGTTAAATTTTGTGGTCTGGAAATAATTCCATATAATTTTAAGAAAATTATACCGAAATTCAGGGAAATTAAATTCTCCCCACATTAGGTATTTACATCCTTGAAATCCCAAACAAAGGGTAATCAAACAATTGGGGGTTCTGAGCACGAATCTGAGCCTACCACTCCCATGTGCTCTCTTATATATTCTCTTGCTGCCACCGAATGCACACTAGAGGAATCGACCATACACAAAGGACCTGCTTCTTTTGATCTTCTATCTCCACCGAGAGCTCCACAAAACTCACCCCATCGTCAATGTTTGTCTCACCCTAGTCGATGATTTGTGGTGGATCATGCACATACCTCCTTAGCTGTGACAAGTGAAAAACATCATGCACCCAGTGCATCTATGGGAGAAGAGCTGGGTGGTAAGCCACCTCACCAACTCTACTGAGGATCCAGAAAGGTTTGATGAAACTCAAAGATAACTTACCGCCCCATCAAAATCATTGCAATCCCCATTGGGGTGGGACTCGAAGGAAAACAAGGTCTCCTTACTCTAACTACAAGGGTATCTCCTCTTGTCAGCATATGATTTCTACTGGCTATGTGTAGTCCCCATTCACTCCTGGATGATCTTACCATTCTTAGTGGTAGACCATACCATCTCTAGTCCCACGAGTGCTGACTTCTCTTGGTCTGTTCAGTATAGAGGTGATCTTCATGGCTTCCCGTACAAGGCCCCAAATGGTGCCATGCCAATGGTGGAGTGATAGATATTATTGTATGAAAAATCCACCTGTGGTAGTTGGTCTTCGCAACTGCAACCAAAATCAAGGACATAAACACAAATAATGTCCTCCATGGTCTGTATGGTCTGCTATGTCTAACCATATGTCTTTGGGTGAAAGTCTGTGATCAAGAGAAGATGGGTCCCAAATACCTCCTATAATCCCTTCCACAAACGAGATGTAAAGCGTGTATCATGGTCTGATATGATCACTTAAGGAACCCCATGAAGTCGCACTAACTCTTGGATGTAGAGGCATCTCAATCCCTCAACTGATACCTACTCCTAGATGGGTATGAAGTGAGTCAACTTGATGAGTCTGTAGATGATCACCTATATAGAATCGTGGCCCTGCGATGTACTTGGTAATACCATCATGAAGTCCGTGGAGATACCATATCACTTCCATTCTGGTACCTCAATTGTCTATTCCAAACCTATCGAGACCTGATGCTTGGCCTTCACTTGATAAAAAGTAAGGCATCGTGAAACAAGCTCTATCACTCATTTCTTCATCCCTGGCCACCAATACTAACGTCGAAGGTCCCAATACATATTCACCACTCAAGGATGTAACTCCATGGGGGATGTATGGAACTCCCTCAAAAACTCCTCCCGTAATGTCACTGGTACTATGGTGCATCCTCTTAAAAGAATTATGTGCTCTTTACCTATTGAAAATCCATCTGGATCTTATCCCGAGGATAACTAAGAATGTTGGGATTTGTAGTCAACATCCAAAAGAAATGCCTCCCTACCTCAATATAAGAGTGGGGGAGTGACAATCATTCACTAAAGGTAATCTTCTCCATTATCATCTATGAAGGATATCTGCATCATGACTAGCTGCCCCATCACCTCACTCAGCAACTGTAAACCAGACCTCCTGCTGAGCGCGTCTGCCACCACGTTCCCCTTCATGGGAGTATAGACCATCTAAAAGTCATATTCCTAGAGGAAATCCAAACATCACCAATATCTCAAGTTCATGTCATTCTATAAGAAGATATACCTAAGACTCTTGTGGTCAGAGTATATGGTAAACCATTCACCCATCACGTAGTGCCACCACATCTTCAAGGCAAAGACCACCACTGCAATCTCCAGGACATGGGTTGCATAGTTCTGATCATACTAAATAAACTACTATGAGCTATAGGTGATCACTGCTAGATCCTGCATCAGGACACAACCCAATCTGGTACCTAATGCATCGTAGAAGACTACATTCCAAACACCCTCTTCTAGTAGTCTTAAGATGGTGGGACTTGTCTGTCTCTACCACTTATCTTGGAAATTCTGCTGACACTTCTCTATCCAAATGAAGGGTTTTTCATTCGGTTTCAAGGCTAATAAAGTTTCTTATACTCTTGAAAATATGGGCACAAACCTATGGTAATATCCATCCAATCCCAAGAAACTCTGCACCTTAGTCACGATCCTGAGTGGCTCCTAAGAAAGAACTGCCTTTATCTTCATCGGATCCACTCCAACATCAGCCTCTGAGATGATGTGTCCTAGAAATTGGACCTCCCAAATCCATAAATGAAATTTTTTGAGCTTAATATGAAGATATTTCTCTTGGAGTGTATTAAGAACTATCCGCAGGTGTGTAGCATGGTCCTCCTCCGACGATGAGTAAACCAAGATGTCATCAATAAAGACCACCACAAAATGATCAAGGTAAGGCTAAAATATCTTGTTCATGAGTCTCATGAACACTAATGGGGAATTGGTCACTCTAAAAGGAATCACTAATAACTCTTAGTGGCCATACTATCATCTAAAGGCAATCTTTGGAACGTCTTAATCCTGTACCTGAAGCCAATGATAACCTGATCTGAGGTCTATCTTTAAGAAGCAACTCACTCCCTTCGGCTGGTCGAAGAGGTCATCGATTCTTTCCTGTGGATACTTATTCTTCCATCACCTAGTATAGGAATTATAATTCCACACATAGCCTTAATCTGTAGTCTTCCTCCTTGGAAAACAACACTGGGGCTGCCTATGGTGAAACACTGGGTCTCATGAAGCCATTATTTTGTAAGTCCTCTAGTTGTACCCTCAATTCATAAAGCTCTACATGATCCATCTGATATGATGATGTGGATATTGGTACCTCCCCTAGGTAAAAATCAATGCAGAAGTATACCTCCCTATGAAGAGGTAGTCCCAGAACATCCTCAGGAATGAAATCCTCATAATCGTCTACCACTACAAGAATGCTTGGACTCCCGTCATCCACCGCACCAAGGGTAGGGATACCCAACTAGTGAGTGATCGGCTGCACCATCCTCCGATAAAGTCCATACTATGTTGAAAAAGTTCCCTTATCACCAATGAAGGAAAACCTGGTCCCATCCTCATAGACACACCACATTTTTCACCTAAAACAGACGATCTGGGCATGGACTGTTGATAACCAATTGATACCCAAGATTACGTCGTAAGGCCTCGATGACTCTACTAGGAGATCTCAGTCAAAGATCTAATCTCTTAGAGTAACTTAACACTATAGTAAACAATGTCTAATCATTGAATCCCCCCATGTAGAAGTCTCTAATCGTAAGGATCGAGCCAATGACTCCACTGAAAACTCAGATCCTTGAATGAGTTCCGAAGTAAGGAAAGAGTGACTGACACATATGTATATAATAACTGAAGCTAAGGTGTATAATAAATAGATCAAAACTATAATCATATATGGAGAATAGTGGTCGTAGGCCTTCATAACCCTAATTAGGCCTCACCCCAATCCGCTGGCTCCCTGAGCCCGTGATGGACCATGAGGGGGTGGTGGTGGTAGCAGCTTGAACTGTTGTTCACCACCTACCATGTCCACCGCCCAACGGACCTCCTCGATCAAACCTATGCCTCTACCTTGGAGGTCCATCAACCATCTGCTAATCTTCTCTATTGTGGACTGGGCAGTCATGATCCATGTGTCCCTTCCCACCACACATGAAGCATAAACCAGTTCCCTGATGACTCCCTCTTCTCTTGGAGTCCCACACAACTGACCCCAAGTCCTAGGGTCATCGCATGAAAGACCTGACCCATTTGGGTCCCCTCGTCTTCTGCCTGCTACTCAGCACTGAAGACTCTTCTAATTGGTGTCTTCTGGTGGCTTTGTCTATCGTTTCTTACTTTTCTAGCAATCTCTTTGCAAGAAGGGATCTTTCCAGCACTCTAGCCTGAGTGGGGATGCTGAGAGACACCATGGATGCCCTGATCTCCCATATGATTCCCTGATCAAAGGTCCGAGCCCTGAAGAAAGGTTCCCAAACCATTTATGTGGAGTAGTAAGAGTGGTTTGAAAAACTCAAAGAGTACTTATCCACTAACATTCTACCTTTATATTGGTGAAGAAACTCGTGAATGTGCACAGAGCACAAAGTCGTAGGAAAAAACTCCTCTTAAAAAAGCCTCTCGAAGTCTATCTAGGTGAGGATCACCTCATAATGCATATGAATCATCAAAATCCACTATCTCCCTACTGGTTCATAAAGATGACTCATAGCTCAGATCACCATCTGGTCAAGTGGTGTCCTCACTAAGTAGAAGAACCACGTCACTGCCTCTAGTTAGTCCTTAGCGACCCGAGGATCTGTCTCTCCCCTGAACCAAGGAGGTCTCTATATTTGAAACATATACAAGGAACTAAGTCTATGTACAACATCTACCAGTTACAATGACAGTAAATGATGATCTACAGGTGGTGGAAAACCAGTTCACCACCAGGTGGGGCAAACTCTAGCATTGGTCCCTAAACCAATGCCTCATCGCTAGGTGAGATATCCACATGATCATGTATCAAAAGCCTAGCTGGCTATCTATATGGAGGAATCCTAAAATAGATCAAGATATACCACTGTCATAATATTATACATCATGATAAGACTCTTATTCAAGAAAATCAGAATGAGACACTTATAAAACTGGTGTTTTCATGTATAGAGACAAAAATTAGAATTTAGGTTATATGTGTATGGAGACGTTGGCCGCCGTACCCACACTGGAATCCATGAATATGAATGTAAAACTTGAAACATTTATCATTGTTGCTCCAAAAAAATAGAACAACAAACTATCGGTCTTTGAGGTAGAATTGGCCACCTCTGATACCACTTTGTTACAACTCGTTCCCTAGATCCCATTCCATGACATACCACAAGCCTGCCTCCTGAAGGCCAGGGGTTGGCGATTAGCACTGAAGGCATCAACTGGAAAATGGGAGGCATTTTCCTAAGTACGTATATGCATATGCATGTGCACAAAACCATATACCAAAACTGAAAAAGTAAACACGCATTCCACTAAACAACCACTGAGTAAAAGTAGAAACTGTAGGTTAAATGGGCCAGAATACAAACCCAACAAAAGATAAATCGAAAAAAATAAAATATAAGTAAAATCTAAATGTCATTAGATGTAAACCTCACCTGATGGGTAAGTGTAGATAAGCTACTGGAAGCTATATAAGTATGTCCCGCCTACCTGTTCTCACTGGGAACCACCAGGTCCTAGGCCACCAAGTCCTCAATCAAGGAAAAAATCATCTACACTAAACACAACATGTGCGGGCAAAGCCCGTGTAGGGGTGAGTAAAAAAAATACCCAATAGGGACCCCAAAACAATAAACAGAAGACCACAAAGCAATCCAAAACCAAATAATAAATCATGATATTCAATAATGGTCACAAAGCAAGACATACTACACTAGGTATATTCTAGAGTAGAAAAGTATGACCATTAGTCACATCAATGAGCATCATGGGCTGCTGGAGAACTACTCCTCAATGAGTACATTGGGCCTTCCAGGTCACAAAAAAGCCACTTCCCACTAACCTTAAGATTTATTATGTACTCATCCCTGATGAGTACCGTGGGTATGCTAGGTCACAGAGAAGCTGCTCCCCACTGTGGGCATGCCAGGTCATACAAAAGATGCTTCCCTCTTATGGCCATACAGAGGTACTCCTCCTGTCGAGTACCATGGGTTAGCTGGGTCACACAGAAGCTGGTCCCCACTATGGAACTTTAGAGTCACCTAGAAGCTACTTCCCACTAGGTCATAGTATCTGATCCACATAGGATCCCTTGTCAGTAGTGTTTAGGTCTCATCCAACTGTAGGGTTTCTACACCTAGCATGATTGATCTTGGGAGAACTGCTGCCCAAGACATTCATCAAATTTATACTTCCATTAAATCCTATATAGAGTATTCCAAAAGATCTATCTAGTCGTGAGGGTTCCAATGCCACAAAAATCTCATCAATCGGACTCCCGATTTCCAAGATATTAATGATTTTCCAAAAAAGGGTCTGGTTGGGTCCGAGTCTAGTCTAACCCAACCTGGCCCTGATCTACTAACCCAATCCGGACCTGGACTGGGTCGGATGACCCTAATCAAACCCGGCCTGGCCTAGGTCTGGACTATTGGGCTGTGAGTCTGGCTAAGCCCAAGAGGGCGGGTTCAGCTTGACGGGGCGGGTTCGGCCCGCGCCCTACCTGCTGGGGTGGGTTCAGCCCATGCCCTGCCCACTGGGGAATGTCTAGCCCGCGCTCTACCCGGGCTCTACCTGTGCCCTATCGGTGCCCTACTGACGCCCTGCCCGGGGCCTCCCTGAGCCCTTCCAGGTCCTGCCCGTGCCATGGCCACGCCCTGGCCACGCCCTCCACGCACCCTGCCCGCGCCCTGCCCATGCCCTACCCACGCCCTGCCCATGCCCTGCCCTGTCCGCCTGACCGGGACATGGTTGGAAGTCACATCAAACTTCACTTACCCCATGAGTCATCCGCGGGGTCATCCTCTCCACCGGGGTCAAGGGAACACAACCTTCTATGATGCAGTCGGCCAACCCGGCTGATCAGATTCCCCGCACATTGTCAATCGACCGCATACTACCGAGATGTGCGACCCACAATTGTGGGCCACTCCACCGACACGGCTGAGGGGTTGCATCTCTACTGCCAGTCACCAGCCCAACTGGCATCTCTCCCTACTGTACTGCGATCTGAGCCAGTCTTGGAAGCTGACTTCAGCATGCCGCCACCCACCAGCAGCTACCACCGTCACCAGCGCACCAACAGGCACTTCCGTAGACCACCGGGTCCACATCGATGGTCCATTCTTTACACAGAATACGCCTACATCCTTCTTGGGGTATCAACTTCTGTGTGACGGTCTTTAATCTACCTTGCCACCCCTTTCAAATGCTCTTCCATAAAGAATTTACAAGAGGAGGGGATCAGGTCTTGTTCATGTTATCCCGCACCCTCCAGGTTAGTGTTTTAAAATAAGGGGAGGTATGGCGATGATGTTCTATAAACAATAATTCAGTCTTTCTATTGAAACCCAAGATGAACACCCTCCCTCAACAACACATGATCCACAGATCAACCAATTCGTGGGTTGATATGTGTTCATCATTTTTAGAATAAGAATAGGGAAAAGATAAAAAAATAAACCCCTGCCTTGATCAAAATTCGTCATTGAAGTTCTCTTCCCTTGAGGATTAAATCTCTGTTGGTTTTTATCACTTCACAGTCCTATTCTTCATAAATCATCGATGTTGCTAGTGATCTTTCCATTATTCGTCATTCATTTGGGGGGAATCCTTTCTATATGATCTTATATTGAATTTCCATGGTTTAGTTCTCATTTTTCCAAAGCATTAGCTTATTGAAAAAGCAATGTCACAATGTTTTTGTTACGCTGTGACATCACATCTTTATGCTACACAAAAATGAGTCATTAACGAGCTTCATTTAATACACCTTGTCACCGCACTGCAATGTCATCATCCACCGCTCAATAGTGAGTAAAGAAAAATAAAATAACTTTTTATGGTATTTTTTTAAATTTTTGAAAACTCTGAAAATTAAATTTTTTTTCCAACCCTTGTCGGTCAAAGTTAAGTCCCTTATAGGAAAATCCCGATGTTTTGAGTACAAAAGTGCCATCAGATTTTTGATCCGAGCACTGGTTAAAAAGGTAGAAAAACACTCTCTCATGTTTACTTAAATAAACTTAAAAAAAGTTCAAAATTTTATTTTGGGATCTCTGGGCTTGGAATCACATTCTTTCAAAGCATGTGGTCTCAAAACAATTCAATGCAATTTTAAAAAACAATTATACGAAAATTTTGGGACATTACAGAAGATAATTAGAAGAACATACCAAGACTATAACCAATCAATTTAAAATCCAAAAATGATTATGGTCAAGATATTACCCATAAAATATTAGAGAAATATGTAAAAATATGACAAATGAAGAAAAACCTCTTACCAAGGATTGTATGTGTAATATGGATGTTTGAAAGAGGGTGAAGGCATCTAAAATCACTTGGAAGGTTACCCTTGGTTGAGAGGAAGAAACACGATGCGAGTTGGAAACAAATATCAACCACCGAACAGAAATAAAAACTACAGGTTATGAAATTAGATGATGTGTAATATCGTTACACATCATGAAATTTTTATTAGAGGGATTCACCAAAAAACCCATCACCTTAGATTATTATTTTTTCTATTAGAACATTAATCAATGCATATTATCTTCATGCCGTGAATCATTTCATAACCTGAAACCATTAACGACATGTTCTTTGAAATAATTAGATGGAATATATTACAGTTACATGATTTGTAAAAGTTCTGTACATAGTTTTTCATCCCAGTTTCATTATAAAAACCCAAACCGCTTTAAGGCTTCTCAATGTATCATGAATAAGTGGAAACACTGAACCCATTTATACCAAAACTCCATTAATTAAAACAAACATACATCCACATAATTTAAGTCATTTTACCCAACAAAGGTTATCCATCTCTGAACAAGATAAGTCCATCAATGCTAAAATGAAAAACTCAATGTGGGATGTACCTGAATAAATACTAGGTCTTACATTGTGGGTGACTCTCACATTGTGTCAATTGATATAGCATAAAAAATGGTCATAGAAGTAGGAAATGTGATAATTACTTTACCTGATACAGAATTACTTTCCAGACATGCATATGATGGTTGAGTGGTAGGGAAAAAATAAAGACGGAAGATGACATGGTATGTGTTCTTCAATGTTCTTATGGGACAAAAAAATATGGCCAGACATTCAAGTTGGATCTAGCCAATAACCATAAAATTATAATTGAGACTATGGAAAAAACACAGAGACCATCAAATAAAAAAATTACAGATATTTTGTATTTTTATCCTGAAATTTATAAATTTAGGGATATATAAATGTATATAATAGTTCTTTATTGGTTTATTTCAATCCATATATGGAGGGGGTTAGGATTACACCCTCGGTTCTCTGACTTGGTGTATGTGTTTTATATTATATGTAAATTATCTTACTAATGTAAATTATTATTATTTATTTTTATAATTGTGTTTATTAGTAATATTATTACACCTATGTAATTGGGAAGTTGTTAATATATTTGGGGGCCTTAGAAATGTATCAGATTTTAGATTCTCATGGAGCATGTATGGGTATTATCATTATTTCACCCCTTACCTAGTCAATATATATTATTAATTTTATTATTCATGTTGTTTTTGTTGTTTTTATTGTTATTGTTATTATTTTTATTTTTATTGGTACACTAAAAATCATATATCTGAGTGGTTATAGGATTCAATCTTGCATCCTATGGGTCTAGGGTTTGAGTCACAATAATGGGAATTTGTTGAGTTTTCTACGAAAGTTGTCTATATATGCATTTTATAGTAATTATAGAGATAATACATTATATGAACTATACCTTTCAATTCAATGATAATGTTCTAAAAGTACTATAGTAGTTCACTATACTAACACTGTTGTTAGTTACAATAGTTGTGTATTATTGATCCAATAGAGGTGGATTTGGGAAGGTGTACTAATTAGGATTTGTATTATGGGTTTTTGGATGGGTTTAAATGGAAATAGTGAAAACATATTCCCTAAATACTTTTAATATATTATTTTTATTAGATCATACTATGTTTTACATGTGGTGCATGTCATATGAAAAAACATTCATGAAACATAAGCATATCATGGTGATATGTTAATATCACATGATTTAATCTTATACATACCAAAATACCATTAGATTAATGATACACATGACCATATTTTATGGTGTAATTCCATATTCTTCATGAGATTAGTGTACTGGGTTTGAGGGATCATGTAATGATTATTGGAAGTAGAAAAAACTCCTGAAGATACCTGATCTATCTTTAAGGATTAATAAAAAAATGAATAAAGAATAAAAATGTACTAGTAATGTTTAATCAATATCCTCCTTATTAATTAGAGTGTGCTTGATGGATATCACAAAGTAAACAAAATGTCACCTACCTTAGGGGGCATTAACCTTTCAGTCCTTATTCATAACTGGAGGATTCCCACACACTTAAGGGGTGAAAGTGCCTTTGCTAAGAAATAATGAATTACATACTATGAGGAATAGGTCATATAAAATTATTTGTATAAAACGAATGATATTCACAAAATTCACTTTATTTTATTTAGATCAACCAATAGGATGGATCACATCCCTTTATATTTCCATCATCAATGATCCTCCATAAATGAGAAACACAACGACCATATGTAATGGATCAAATATATTTCTTCCCATTTGAGGATTCAATAAAACCATATAATAGACATGAAATTTATGTTGAATCCATACATATTGTATTATACTAAAGGAATTAGAACAAGGTAATCCTCAAAACTTCATGCATCCCATGTATGAAAATCATAAGAAATTATATCTTACAATATAGGTAATAGAAGTACCCCATGATTGTTTTATGATACACACATATCATAAGGTGTAATATACATCTCATTCATATAATTTTATATTATCTAGCCTTATTTAGGTACACATAAAAGAATCTCCACTATCACTTAAAATCTTATATAGGCTTAGTTAAAAACATCAAAACTCTTTGTGAATCCATCCAATAATAATTTGGGTATAGTTTCATCAAACTATCTTCATTTCAGAATAAGGAATTTTTCCAAAACCTAATCCCCTCTCGTAAGGTCTAACTATGTGACCCTACAGGACTCACCTGCATAGACAAAAAATATGAAATCCCAATATCATATATGTAAGTAAAGATCTTCTTTTAGAAAAGCATGAATACTTGTCTAGATACTATGGGGTCTGGTGTGATCTCTATCAAATGTACTCTTACTTCAACAGAACCATGTAAAATATATATATATATATATATAATTTTAATCCTATATATATTTAAAAAATCCCTTTTCCATGACATTGAGTGACTACAAGTGTCATTAACTAGGCCAAGTCTCCATCTGAACTAGTGCCTGACCCAGTCCGAGACATGGCCCAAAGGGCATTCCCGATCCCAATGGGCTGGCACAAGTGCCTGGGTACCAGAAAAAGAGAAACAACATGATTTACCTGAAATTAGAGACATAACAACAATCAACAAGATAGATAAACTGAAACTAAAAAACTATCAACCAAAAAAGCCCTTAAACAAAAACCAAACATAACGGTATGCAACTCGAACCAATAACTAAAAAGAAACAACAACAACAGAAATTAAAACTCTGACTCAAAGCTCATGTCAATAAGAGAGGCCATATCAACACCACCAGGCTCGAGAAGACCAACTGCAACTTGGACCACCATCGCTGATCACGATGTCACAACCGGGAATACTTGAAAAACAAGGTCTACATACACCCAAAGATGTATGCAGGGTGTGAGCGAAACGCCCAGTAGGAAGTCGCCCAATAAAAATATTCCATGCCACAACACCTTAGATATAATTTAACATGCTTATTTAAAACCATAATTTTAAAACACTTTTCTTTTAAGGAAAATATTTTAAAAGTTAAAACTAAAGGAAAGGACAACACTATGGTAAGAAAATTCACAAACATTATTTTAAAGCGGAACAAAAAATTTACAAGGAACACACATATACACAAGTGTTCCTCTGTATTCTGAAGGAGGGCACCACATCATAGGTAGTAGAGCACTGTGGGTAAATCCCCTAATGATTATCTAGCTCGAGTGGGGCCCTAGAACCTCATATCTCAGTGAAAAAGTAACCATACAATATCTTTTCTCATGCACACAAGACCCTAGTAGGGAGAATACCCATAACCTAGTGGTCGCCCAATATCATAATCGTCATAGTTTTGTAAGTGGCGTCATCGTCAAACATGCTACGTGAAACAGGGGACAAACCCCACGAGGCACAAGTATACTAGTTCTAGTCCGCCCACCTAGATACCTGGGGTTTTGTTTGTGGTAAATCAAGTTCCACATTCACATAGTATATCACTTTCACATATAAAAAACCACACAATACATTACACACAAAGGCCTCATTTTTCATACCCAAACCATTTTGAAAACACATGCATGCCAAAATACGTTTCCAAAATAAACTTGTTGTTACTTACTCATTTCAAAAATCCCCATTTGGAAACACTCAAAGAATAACATAATCAATTTTCACAACATAGAAAGCATTATTTAATAGCACAATAAGGGCTTACAAAATAAACATACCTAATTTCAAAATGTAAATCCATTTCAAATCACTTCTATAACACATTCACCTTAAAACTAGTTTGACACCACTTGAACAATTAAATGAACTTCTTGCACCACTTATAAAACACCACCAAGTGATACGTATAGAGTTTACCCCAAAAACATGTCTCATTTTATATAAACACAATTCTTTAAAAACAAATTCACACTCAACTATTTAAAAAACATTACTTTCACACCATCCAAATAAATCAATACATCTTTTAACTATTTATTAAATCATTCATAGAAAAAGAAGGAAGAATTTACACCAAAACCACTTGATTCGATTATGTGATGCTACTTTAAAACCAATACCCAAGGTAACCATATAAAAATATGTTTTCCATTATTCAACTATTTACAATTCAATTTCAAAAGTTCACTAAGGAAACACACCCAAAGTGACTCATTTTCCTTTTTAAAATATCAATTTAAATCTATACACATATCAAAGTCCTTGGAAATGCACTTTGAACCATCCAAACAACCCTTAGAACACATTCTTGGGACATTACATCAAAACACACATTAAAACACAAAAAAATATATAATTTAGGTAATAAACCATTTTAACAATTTATAAAACATCAACAAGTGGTGCAACCAAGGTTTACATCAATCTTACCCAGTTTTACATAAAAATAATGTCACTTTAAAACAAACACCCAACATTATCACACAAAAACATGCTTCCCACCTAAAAACCATTGCATAAAACATATTTGTAAAACGACACACCAATTTTCATGCACAAAGCACACCCAACATCATTTAAAATCTTATTTCCAATATTTAAACATATAAAACACCTTGAAATTATTATTCGATCTAAGAAAATAAATGGTAGAACACACCCATAATCTTAAACAAACATAATAAAATTATCAAAGGGTGTTATGGAATGGAACCAACTACATTTGATGCCAAATTTTCCATAAGTTGGTGTAATACTCTAATCACACCATGAACAGACTACACAAAGATCAAATTGAACCCAAATATAAAAATTTGAACCAAAACGAGTCAAAATCAAACAATAAAAAGTAACCAACATGATGGTCAACCAAAACTCATGAAGGGAAAAAAGAATATGAATAAGAAGGCTTAAATGAAGGGGGTTCCTCCGAAGAAGTCTAGTGCACCAGAGGAAAACTAACCTGAGACCACAAGTAGGGAGAAGGGCGCCAGCCTGAGGTCGACCAAGAGCAGAAGGAGGCGGCGAACCGGGCTAGCTGAGAGGGATAGTGTGACACACTAGGGGGATATCCGGGGAGCAGGGTAGTAGTCGATGGGGGGGGGGGGGGTGGCGAGGGTTTCTGTGGAAGAGGCGGGGAGGCCAGTCGGGAGGTGTATCAAAGGGGGAGGGAAGGGGGTTCAGTGCGATCCAGTTTGGGAGAAGGGGGGTTTTAATGGGGAGAAGACAAATGTGGGGGGGGGGGATGGACAACCCTAACCCATGGGGAAGGGAAAAAATAAAGATAAAAAATAAACTAAAAAAATAAACAAAAACCTAAAATAAAACCAATGATAATAATAATAATAATAATATCCCCAAATAATAATAATATTATTATTAACATAAAAAACAATGTTTATTAAATTATTAACAATTTTTTCTCATTATACTTTTATTTTTATTCTTCTACACATTTAATTATATTTATTTATTATTAATTAATTTTATTTGGTTAATTGAACAATGGATGGGTCGCACGACTGCACTGGCGAAGTCGCATGGCATCACAATTATGTTGCATCCACACATTGCATGCTGCCACGCCCTAAAAACACATTTATCGACAAAAAAACTAAATTCAACTAGGACTCAGCCTGCACCTCGATGGGAAATTTCAAATCCAAACAAAATAAAAAAGGTATTAACTTAATTTAATAATAAAAATAATAATAATTATTACAATATCAATAACAACTTAATTAATTTTTATATTATTAACAGTATTATAAACAATACTATTCTTAAAAAACATTATAATAATTAAAATACTCCATTAAATTTTATTACACTTATCATTTTTTATTTTCTTTTCATTGTACTATTCATTACATTGTATTTACATGCTTTGAACATAAAGCGGGTTGTGTGGTCAGCTAGGCAAGGTCACGCAATGAATCAGGTGAGGTAACATGGCTTCAACCATGGTGCACTGAACACTGTCAAGTCCAAAACATGTGTTTTTAAATAAGAACTCAAAAATTTAAGTGGGGGCTTGAACCGAGACTACCCGATGCCCAGAAAATTAATAAAATAATTTATTTAAAATTGATGGGTGTGACAATTCTCCCCACTGTAGTGCTTTCCATCCCTAAAAATCCACAACTATGGTTGAACCCTAAAGTAGAATACGACACCTGTTTAAGGTTCAAAAGTAATCCCTATGAAAAACAAGTGAAAAAAATAAAACACACCATGCTCAGAGAAAGTGACTTAAACGGAAACCTAATGAAACCTGTAAAAGAATTTCTCCCATGCATCACCTACCCCAAATAGATAGAACACCTCTAGTTGATTAATCTAGGAAGGTAAATCTTGCACCCATGTGAACCAACTTCACAAAACAAAACACCTCAATCACCATTAAACGACAACCACACCGTTTTTCTGGAAAATTGACATGAGGAGGCCCGAGAGGACTCCCCTGATAGAAATTGGATGAGATCGACTTACTCCAAATGGATTTCAATGAGACTCACAATGGGTCTCATTTCCATAATAATTGACAGAAGATACACAAATTTTAAAAACCAACTCATTTCCACTTTAAAATCTAGATCACATAAATTATCCAATAGAGGTTTTCAAAATAACTTCTAAAACCCAAAGGGACACCAGACAACACTAGGGGAAATTAGTTTCAGTGGGTGACATGGAAATTTGGTTGGAGACCACATGCCAATCACTCCACCATCATAGAAAGCATACTAGGGAAATTTCATCAACTCCACATGGTTTTCTAGGCCATATGAACATGACGAGACCATTGACCCTATTCCCTTTTTATTTCCCGTAAACAAGATTAACCATAAGAACCAAAGACCCAGACAAAACCCAACTTATCTGGGTAACGCGAGTCCCTCCATGAGGTGTGCTGGCCGGGAACCTTGTTCGGTGCTAGAACGTCGAGTTCCAACACCCTTAAATTTGGTTTACCTTGACTCTATCCCAAAAGAACATGACCTAAAAGAAAAAACCTCCTTTGATACCATTTTGTCATGAACCAGGATAGGTCGCCATCTGACTCGGCGCCCAAACCTATCCAAGACATGGCCCGAAGGTAATTCCTAATCCCCATAGGCTGGAACAAGTGCTCAGGTACCAAAAAGTGTGCAAGGGAAGGATTTACCCAAAATGAGAGACATAAAAACAATCAACAATATAGAAAAAATTAAACATAAAAACTATCAACCAAACAATCCCTTAAACTAAAAACAATCTTAAAGGTATAAAAATCAAACTAATAAATAAAAAGAAATGACAACAAAGGAAACTAAAACTCTAACTCAAACCTCTTGGAAACATGATAGGTCACATCAACACCACCCTGTATGAGAAGACCAACTGCATCCTGAACCTCCATCACTGAGCACGATGTCACAACCTAAAATACACAAGAGACATGATCTACATACACCCAAAGGTGTATGCAAGGTATGAGTGAAAATCCCAATATGAAGTCACCCAATAAAAATATTCCATGCCACAAAACCTAAGAGATAATTTAACATGCTTATTCGAAACCATACTTTTAAAATTCCTTGTTTTTAAAGAAAAAAATTTACAAGTTAAAAAAAAATGAAAAGACAACACAACGAAAATCCCTTTCATAAAAATTATTTTAAAGAGGAAAAGAAAATTTACAAGGAACACACATATACACAAGTGTTCCTCCGTATGCCTATAGAGGGAACCACTTCTTGGGTAATAGAGAACTACTGGTAAATCCTCTTAGGTTTATCTAGCAAGACTGGGGACCTAGAACCTCGTATCCCAGTGAAAACTTAACAATAAAATATCCATTCTCGTGCACAAGAGCCAATAGTAGGGAGCATACCAATAACCTAATGGTCCCCCAATATCATCATCATCATAGTTTAGTTAGTGTTGTCATCATCAAAATTGCAACGTGAAATAGGGGCAAACCACACAGGATCACTAGCATAATAGTTCTAGTCCACTCACCTAGATACCTAGGGTTTACCTTGTGATCAATCAAGTTTCACATTCACACAGTATGTCACTTTCACATATCAAAAACCACACAATAAATTACACACAAAGGCCTCCATTTTCGTACCCAAACCATTTTAAAAACACACGCACACCAAAATACCTTTCTAAAATACACTTGTCGTTACTTAATAATTTTAAAAATCCCCATTTGGAAACACCCAAGTAATAACATAATCCATTTTCACAACATATAAAGCATTACTAAATTTCACAAAAAGGGATTACACAATAAACATACCTAATCTCAAAAAGGAATTCCATTTCAAATCATTTAAAACATTCACCGTAAAACTAGTTTTTCACCACTAGAACAATTAAATGAAATGCTTGAACCACTTAAAAAACACAACCAAGTGACATGAAGAGGGTTTACACAAAAAAATGTCTCATTTTATATAAACACACTACTTTAAAAACAAATTCAAACTCAACTCATTCAAAAACACTGCCTTTCCACCATTCAAATAAATCAATACATCTTTTAACTATTTATTAAATCATTTAAAGAAAAACCAAGAAGAATTTACATGAAAACCACTTGATTCTATTATGTGACGTTACTTTAAAACCAAATACCCAAAGTAACCATATCTAAATATGTTTTTTTTATTTTTTATCAATTTTTAGTTCAATTTCAAAAGTGCACAACAATGAAAACATACCCAAAGTGAATCATTTTCCTTTTTCAAATCTCCATTTAAATATACAACCACATCAAAGTCCATTTAAATTCACTTAGCACCATCCAAAAAACCCTTATAACACTTTCTAGGGACATTATGTCAAAACACACATTAAAACACAACCAAATCCCTATATTAAAAAACCACTCTCAGCCTTTAAAAACTCAAACCATTTTGAAGACATTATACGCGCCACATAATTTAGGTAAAAAAACCATTTGAATAATTTATAAAACATCATCAAGTGGTGAAACCCAGGTTTATATCAAACATACACAGTTTCACATAAAAATAAAGTCACTTTAAAACTAACACCCAACATTATCACACTAAAACATACTTCAAACCTAACAACCAACACCTAAAATATATTTGTAAAACAACACACCAATTTTCACGCAAAAAGAACACCCACATTTATTTTAAATCCTATTCAAAAAATTTAAACATATAAAACACCTTAAAATTATTATTCTCACCAAGAAAAGAAATGGTAGAACACACCCTTAATATTAAACAGGAATAATAAAATTATCAAAGGGTGTTAATACATCGAACCACTTACCTTTAAAACTGAATTCCCCACCAATTTGTGTGAAACTCCAATCACACCACGAATGCACCACAAAAAGATCAAATTGAACCGTAAAATAAGAATTCGATCCAAAAGTAATCAAAATCGAACCCTAAAAAGGAACCAAATTGCATAAAAACCAAAACTAAAGAAGGGAAAATTGAATAAGAATGAAAAGGATCAACTGGGGGGTGCCTCTGAAGACGTCGCGTGTGCTAGAGGAAAACCAGACGGAGGCTGCGAGTAGGGAGGAGGGCGCCGACTGAGATTCTCTAGATGGAGGTCGGCCAAGGACAGAAAGGGGAGGAGAACCGGGTGGGAAAAGAGGGAGAGCATGGGGCACTAAGGGGATGGACATAGAGTAGGGAAGTGATGCGACGATGGGGGTAGGGGGGGGGTCCAAGGAAGAGTTGGGGATGCTGGTGGACGGCACAAGCGATGAGGCTAGTCAGGAGGCACATCGTTGGAGGAGGGAAGGGGGTGCGATGTGATCCAGGTGGAGAGAAGGGGGGTTTAGATGGGGAGAAGACAAATAAGGGGGGGGGGCGACCAACCCTAACCCACAGGGAAGGAAAAAATAATGTTAAAAAATAAACTAAAATAAAACAAAAATAAACCTAAAATAAAACTAAGGATAATAATAACAATAAAGATATCCCCAAATAATAATAATATTATTATTATCATTAAAAACAATGCTTACTAAATTATTAACAAATATTTCTCATTTTATTTTTATTTTTATTCTTCCGCACATTTAATTTTATGTCATTATTAGTAATTAATTTTATTTGGTTAATTGAACAACGTGCGGGTCATATGGCAGTGCTGGTGAAGCCACACGACTTCCCGATTATACTACACCCATGCATTGTGCATGATCTTACGCAAAAAAAAACTCGTTTATCGAAAAAAACACCAAATTCAACTGGGAATTGGCCTACACCTCGATGAAAAATTTCAAATAAAAAAAAAATAAAAAAAATATGTTAAATAAATTTAATATTAAAAATAATAATTATTCTTACAATATTAATAACAACTTAATTAATTTTTATATTCTTAACACTGTCAATAATAATAATATTCTCAAAAAATATTATTATAATTAAATATTTCTTTAAATTTTTTTAAACTTATCATTTTTATATTATTTTCATTTTACTTTTCATTACATTCTATTTATCTACCTTGAACATCAAGTGGTTCGTGCGGTGAGCCGGGCGAGGTCGCGCGATGACTCGGGTGAGGTCGTGCGACTTCGACCATGGTGTGCTGAACGTTGTCGAGGAAAAAACACATGTTTTTAAATAAGTACTCAAAAATTTAAGTGGGGCTTCAAACTGGACTACTCGATGCCCAAAAAATTAATAAAATAATGTATTTAAAAATGATGGGTGAGACAACTAGACTTGTAACAATGTCAATATAGTATAGGTCATCTCTTCTTTTCTTTATTCTCTAAACAATACTGAACAATTCAATAAATAAATAACATGTCTTTCATCTGGAACATGGGTAAATCGCATGTCCATTGTCCAAGTATCTAAACACATCAAAAGTAACTCAAATAAGAATGTCCATAAATTTCATAAATAAAATTAAAGGAAGGGGGCACATGTATTTACTCATCATATAAATAGAAAATCCCATCTTTCTTATACACCAATACATAAAATTATCAACAACATACACAAGAACCCCATGATAATCTTATTATATTTTTAATTTTTTTAGAATAGTATCAATGTATGTATGTTCTCATGTTAGGTATGTCACCAAACATAGGTAATGGGGATTGATAATAAACATACAACCCTATATATATCAATGTTTGTATGATATTCCATGAGATATAATTTTGTGGGTAAATCCATGTAATAAGTCTCCACTTATTAAACAATCAATATATTCTGTATATCTTGTATACATCCATTTATAATGATTCTGAGATTCTATTTATTATAATCTTAATATATTATAACAACCCATTATAATTTGTGATGATCATCAATTAGGGATAACTCAATGTCTCACTTTGAAGGGATTTTATCATTACACTATTCATGTAATGTAGAATGAAGCAAACATGAGTTAATGATAAATAAATTTATCCTTTATTATTATAACATGATCTATTTTCAACCATTAAAACCTATATCTTGTAAGTTTAACACCTAGATATTTTACACGACCCTCATATTGTTGTCATGGTAAGGGTTTCATCAATGGATCCACTACATTATCTTGTGTAGATACTAAGGATATATTTACGTCACCATATCAATGATCTATGATATAAAATAGTATTTTCAAAGTATATGTTTGGTACTTTAATGAGAATAAGGATCCATTTATAGAGTGATATCTCTATTATCATCACAAAAAATATCAATCACCCTCTCGATGATAGTAACCACCTTCATTTCAAAATTTAGATTCTTAATCCAAACAACTTCCTTTAGACAATATATTGCAATGATGTTATCCATATCTATTTTTGAGTATGTAATTATGGGTTTTTTGAAATCTTCCAACTAATAGATCCACTACATATGAAAAAAACTTGATTTCTATTTTTTATCATCTCTATGGAATTTGAATTTAGAATCTATATAACCCCTTATATAGAGATCATTCTTTCCTCCAATGATCATGGCCATATATTTAGTTCATTTAAAGCATATAAGTAATTTATTCCCAATAATCTAGTGACATTCATTTGTATTAGATTGGTATCTAGTAATTATAAGATCATAGGAAATATCAAGTCAAGTACACAATATGGAACAAATGATATATACTTTGTAGTGTGAAAAATGAATTTTATCCATCCTTTCTAACTTAGATCTTAAATCATTCCATTATGCATGCCATATATGAAGGTTAAAGACCCCATCTTAGAGTTATCTTTAAAAAATGTCTGTATAATTTTACCAATGTATGTTTATTTACTATGTCGAAGTATCCTCTTAAATCTCTCTTTATAGATATTCAAACCTAGTATGTAGGAAGCTTCATCAATGAATTTCATTAAGAATCACTTAACCTCCCTAATAATTATTGATTTATGTATCATGATATTATTTATGATAAGTAGTATGTCATCCACATACAATATTAGATATACTATAATTCTCCCACTTATAACGTTATATACACAAGAATCATCCATGTTCTTGATGAAACCAATTTCTTTGATTGCATAATCAAATCATATATTCCAACAATGAGAATCCATATTAAATCCATGAATTTACCATTAAAACTTTAGTACCATATCTTTATTTTTTGGAACATCAAAACATTCAGGTTTTATCATGTACAATTACTCATATAAAATACCATTACATAAACTGGGTTTGAATTCAATTTGATATATCTCATAGTCATGATGAACTGTTATTTAAAGAAAAATCTAAATATAATTTATAATCAAAATATGGGAAAAGGTTTCTACATAGTCAGTATCATGAAGGTCCTTGTAACCTTTTGAAACTAGGCATGGTTTATAGGTTAACCGTATACCATCCATGTACGTTTTCTTATGGAAAACCACTTATACAATATATGTTTTACCATTTTAGACATATCAACCAGGTTCCAAATTGTTTTAGTGTACATGGATTCTATTTTATATTACATGGATTTTAATCATTTCTCAAAATCAAAACACTTCATGGACTCTTGGTAGATACTAGGTTCATTATCTACAAACATTACCTTATCATAATTATCATTTAGAAGTAAATATCTCATGATCTTAGGATGAATATTACCAAAAAATTATCATTTTTATATTTCTTTAGTTAGTTTATATTTTATAGCTCTTTATAGAACCATCTGAAACTCCACCTAATGAAAATTCCCCATTTTAGTCTCAAGATTCTCTTTGTTCAACATTACTCCCACTGAATCCATGATTGTAAAATTTCTTCTCATGTAATGTAGAAAACTAGGACACAAACACTTTTTTATTAGTAGGGTTATATAAATAATATCTCTTAGTTTCCTTAGGATAACCAAATCATTATCACTTTTTAGATTTGGAGTCAATATTATCATAATATAATCATTTTATGGATGATTTTCATCCCTAAATCATTATAAAATACAAATGGGGACATTTTTCATACCATAACTCATATGGTATCTCTTTTTACTCTTTTATATTGAATATAATTTGATAGATATACAATAGTATCTAGAGACATTTTAATGAAATAGGAAGGTCAGATTACCTCATCATTAATTAAACCATGCCCAATATAAAAACATTCCTTCTCTTAGACATACCATTCCATCATGGCATTCCAGTTTGAGTGAGTTATAAAATAATTACATAATATCTTAGATAATAAATTAACCATTAGCTCAAGTATTCACAACCCTGATCTGATTAGAGAATCTTAGTACTATGTTCTAGTTGAATTTATATTTAATTAGGAAATTCTTTAAAAAATTTAATGGTTTCATACTTTTTTTCATTATATACATATATCCATGCCTATTAAATTAATTATTAAAGGTAAATAAATCCTTAAAGACACCACTTTATTGAGTACTTATTATTCCATATACATCATTATGTATGAGATTAAACAGTCCACTAGCACTTTCACATTTTCTATTAAAATTTGCTTTAATTATTTTTACTAATAAAAAATATTTTCAATTTTTAAATGACTCATAATCGAATGAGTGAAAAAATCCATCTCTAGTGATTCTTTGAATTCAATTATCATTTATATGATTAAGGACGAAATTCCAATGATAGATGGGAGTAGAATCAAATATGATATTCTTATTTTGAATTTTATTAGTAGGATTAAACATATCTAGAATGTATAAATCAATTTTTATATTCTTAATTCCATAAAAATATCATTCATATATATATATAAAATATTCTTCTTAATAGTTAATGAAAATACCTTCTTCTCTAAAAATAGTACAGAAATAAAAAAATTTATTAATGAAAGGAACATAATAAATATTATAATATTCTAGGACTGATTCACTTGGTAAAGTAAGATCATAAGTTCCAAATTCTAATGAAATAACTTTTTCTCCATTAACTATATAAATATATACTTAACCCTTTATAAATTAACTCTAATTTCTATGTTTTTTTATCATCACAAATGTGAAATACACACCAAGTATCTAATAACCAAGAGTATGATTTTGTGGAATTAATCTATGTGAAATTCACATATAGAGGCTCTAAATGATTGTCAGCAAGATTAATTCTCATCCCTAGATACCAATCTCTATTTATTTTATAGTTAATGCCTATAAGGTATCACATTATGATTATTGTGAATTAATCAAAAATATATAATAATGACATATTAGTGGGTGAGTCTCATGTTATATATATTATCATAAAGGAAATTTTATTAAATGTAATCCCACTAAAAATGATTAACTTATACATCATATATATTTAGTGAGTCAAGATCCATATTTAACTAAGTAATGAGTACTCTAGGACATTCATATCACCATAATGTTATTTAGGTAGGGAATCATCCAAATCATAATAGATATGAATATTGGATAGTTGAGTGAGTAACTCTTTACCTAGATTTATCATATGGAAAAATTTAAATCGGTTCCTATAGTATCCTAACATTTAGGGTTCCCAAGGTAAGTGAAAACCGAGGATAACGTAATGAATAGTCTATCAAAAGACAAATAAGGGGAACCTTGTTGTGAAAGAACCCACCTATAGATGGTTCAGTGCTCACCATAACTTGATTTCCTTACACAAGATAATTAAGAGGCACTCTTATATGGATAAAAGCACCATACATGATGATTAAGATCTTTAGAAGTTCCACATTTGAAGGAACCTCACACATAGTATTTAAATGGGATTTTATTTTTAAAATTTTCACAAACTTAAAAATGATATGAAAGTTAAATTTATAACTACTGTATGTTTTGAAATAATTATCTTCTCTTATTTTAATTCCTTTTTACATGTTTTCTTTTGAAAATTTATTTTTGGAATTCGTATTATATCCATAAAATTAATGTCTTCACACCACATGAATGTTCAACTCCTAACATAAACTATATGTTTGTGTTATTAATTATGAAATAGAAGCTAAATGTATTCATACATATTGAAATGCATACTAATATGGTAAATAAACCTTTCACATAAACATATACTGGTAAAATATCCACATGATTAATCCAAAAGTGTCAAATAGCCACCCCTTTATAGAACAAGGAATAAGCCTCCAAGATGGTGGGTGATACCACCTAAAGTCCCTCTTATTAAGGATACTTTACTCAAGAGATAATTTAATAAATGAAATATATAACACCTAATATGTGAAAAATATATTCAAAAACTATTCTCAAGATTGTAACACTAAAAACAAACCAATATCAAGGTAGATGAAACAAATATTATCAAGTCATAGCTAGCATGTAATGCACATATCTGTCTCCTATAATAAATTGATGACATAAATAAAGCATAAGAAATATAAATTTTTATTTAAAAATATATTAAACATGAATATTAATGGAATTATTTAATAAATAAATACTTTATTTATTTTTTGAGATAATTGATAAACTAATAAAAACATTTTCATATGTAATTTTTTCACAAAAAATTCCTTTTATAGACACTAGAATTTATTATTTATAAACAATTTAAAAATTATAACCAAATTAATCAAAAATATATATATTTTTGAATTATAATATATATATATATATATATATCATATTTTATAATTTGTAATCATATTATTAATAAAAAAATATGTTTGATAGTGGAGTGAGGTAGATTTGTGTATATATATATATAATATGTTATGATATAATATTAAATAATAAAATATGACCTATATAGTTGCTTATGATAGGAAATATTATACAATTCCAAACATATTTAATGTTATAAAGGGTATCATAAATATTATACTACCTCTTATTTTTCAAAATCCCATGATAGAAACATATTTTTGGATATCCCATATCATAATATGTACCAAAATTCAAAAATGTTAGAAACCACTATACCATAATTTATGATATAATAGATTCATACATTACAGAAGATCAAAAAAAAATTATTTTCAACATATTATATAGTAAAACATAATATAAATTATGATGAACATTTCATAATAAACCATTGAATTAAAGATGTTTTATCCTTGAAGAATAATTCTCTAATACAACTTATGGGATTGGGAGGGTCATTAAATGTTCATCAGAAGCATAAAAAATCCATGAAAATTATTTTTCTATCTTCAATAACTAAACCCATAAAAATAAAGTAAAGAATAACAAAATTGTAACATGAAAATAGTAGCCTTCATCTTATTTGGAGTATGTTTTATGGTGATCAAAAAGTATAAAATAATATATCATACCTTCGTGGGGCACTAAAATTTTGATTATTATTCATAAATAGAGGATTCCCATATGAGAAAGTGTCATGACACCCTCCCCACAAAGTGTACCCCTCCTGGGTCAGTAATTTGAGAAGGGAGATAATGACCCCCCGAGTCCCACCTCTAGTAGGCCCCGGGTTGGCGACTAGCACTGAGGGTATAATAAACACACAAATGAGAGGCATTACCCTCTATGAGAACACATGAAGAAGAGAGAGATAAGATAGACAACAACCATATCCATCTCAGAACTAAATATAAAAGAAAACCCAAGTGAACATATGAAATTCCTGTAAAATTACTACAACTGAATGGAAAAAACTGCAAGTACCCAAAAGAAAGTAAAAACAGTAGCAACCACAAGCCCGAATAGCTCCTGCAACCCCAAACTAGTAGAAACGAGATTGATCTCCAACCTGATCCATGTGACCTGAAAAATAGTTTATATATACATAGGGTGAGTGTAATAGTATACTCAATAGGATCCTCCCCGAAGCCTCTCGTGTAAAAGTAAAGAATGAATGCTAAAGAACAGTGAACAAGAAGTGAAACTAACTCGTCAAATAAACATGTATAATATGTTCCCAGTCTCACCATGGAAACTCTCACCAAGTAACTCATACAATAATATAACATATAATAAATAATATCAAGGGTAACCTGCTACTACTTCCCCACTGGTTTTCCACTTTTTCCCAACGTCGCACGTCCTGAGCATCTCTCTACAAAAAGGCTTGCCCGTAGACACCTGGGAGAAGCACCACAATATGCACCTCGTGCAACAAAACCACCATGTCCACATACCAAAGTAACCAGGTATTTTCTAGGAGACACCACAGCTCGCATAACGTATATCATACGTTGAGTATTATACCTCAATCCATTACAACCCATACACCGAGTAAGGATCCCAAATCCATCACAACCTATACATGTTACACCTTTAGTAGTGTATAGAAAACTATATCCAGAATATATGTGTGTGAATAACCAAAAGCCATTACGGCCCTCTATACACATATATGGGGAACACTAACCAATGTTCCTACCAGCACAAGTAACTATGAAGAGAAGAGAGCGGGGCCAAAGGGGGTAGTCAGCCATCCATCCTCCCATCAGAATGTTGGGGAAAACACACCCAGGGCTCAGAATCCCCGGGGTGTCAATTTCCCTTACTAACAGAGTGGAGTAGCATATTGGAACACAAAAAGTACAAAATATACTATAACTCACAACCACACTATGGCCATAACCTAGTCTTAGACACACTGCAGCTAACATCTCTCAGACTCCGGGCGAATACTTCTCAGACTAGGTATCCTATATGCACACAACCATTTAAGAGATTTTTTATATTACATCATTCCCTTTTTCAGTTCCACTTTACATTAATTAAATTCTTTATACATTAATTTACCATGAAAAATTCCACATTAAATTTCATTAGCATCACACCCAAATTCAATTATTCCTTCCCAAAATTACAACCTCATCATTATGTTACAACATCTCCATCCCCATGGGTTAACACCATTTATTAAATTATTCATTACATAAATACTTTCCCAAATTCCCAAGCATTATAGAAAAACATTATATGCTACTAAACAGAAGGGGGCTCAACACGGTGAGTAGATGCACTACCTGTCGAGTATTTTCCGCTTATAGTAAGTGTAATTACCCATCCTTCCTTGAGAATATAAACGTCAAAAGCACGTGGAATACCCCACATGTCTTTGCCTCTTTCGGATGGAGGGTAAGTAAGAACAGATTCCTTGATTAGTGGGGAAACGTAAAGCAGATAAACGATCAATCAAAATTAAAAAGCATCCAACAATCATATCCACTCCATTCCATCATCCCTGGTGTCCTCCCGGACAACCAAATGCATAAACCGATGCATCTCACCACTCTAGGCGTCATCTGTTGCCGCAACCAAAAGGGCCTCCATGCCTCCACATATTACCAAAACCATCTAGGCTCACATTGAAACGCAAGAAGCAGTAAAACAAACATCTTTACAATTGGGATCTTGGCCCTTAAACAAACAAGTGGGTAACACATAACCCTACGGGATATTATCTTTTAACAACCACTAGTTCTTTAATCCATCTTGGGTTAACTGATTTATTATTCATGGGTTCCAAATTTGGGAAACCTAACCAGTAATCTATTAATAATTAAACATGCTTACTGTGCCAATTTTATTAACATAAAATTACAACTCGATCTAAATTCATTTTCATTCCTCTTTATCTTTAGCCAAAAATTATCAATTAATCCCAGTTTACGTTCTTTACCGATTTCCATCAAGAACAAACAACTATGTAAAGGAATCATTTATATCCAACTATCTTGAAAAACAAGAGGCAATAACATATGATCGATATCAATTTATTTATCTGGTTAAAATATTTATTATGTAAAATCCATTTTCATCTAGTGGGATTAAACATGATAACAATACAGTTGAATGTAAAAGAAAGAGAAGCAACGAATGCCCTACCTCAAACAGTTCCTCATGTTCTTTATCCACATAATGGGTCACAATCCTCCTCTCGTGACAACTGCATCCACCTGAGGATGCCATGGTATGAAAAAACCAAACAAACCCCAAGAAAAACCCTATTAGAATCATGGAGATTATATGATATAACATGGAAAGGAGAAACAGGAGGAGATGATCCCCAAAGGAACGACTATAAATCATACCTTATATCGAAGATTGACAGATATAGCTCGGTTGGATCAAAATAGAGAGGAACCAATCTGAGTAGTAAAGATTGATTGTGCAACTCTTACAGGAAGTATTGAAAGGTTCTAGCATCTCAGAGCCGAGAACAAAGAGGAAGAATAAGGGAGGATTATATCTTCTCCCTTTTGAAGATTTAATGGGGCGACAGTTTAAGATACTCTCAATTCCCCATTAAAATCAGATCGCATTAACCCACGTGGTGTGACCATGTAAAAACATCCCGAGCCATAGGAATAATTAATATAGTATTTATGGTCTTTGAGTCGGCCTTAAGAGTCCTCAAAATAGGGATTTAAATTTATTTTACGTCAAAGGAAACATCAAAGGGGTGAAACTATAGGAAGCTAGAAACACTATTCAAAGTCCACTATTAGAAGTCCTCTGTTAGAAGTCTGCTATTAGAAGTCCACTGTTTGATGTCTGCTGTTAGAAGTCCACTGTTAGAAGTCCACTGTTAGAAGTCTTCTGTTAGAAGTCTACTTTTAGAAGTCCGCTGTTAGAATTCCGCTATTAGATGTCAGCTGTTAGAAGTCCGCTATAAGAAGTCCGCTGTTAGAAGTCCGCTGTTAGAAGTCCACTATTAGAAGTCCACTGTTAGAAGTCAGCTTTTAGAAGTCCTCTGTTAGAAGTCCGTTTTAAGAAGTCCGCTTTTAGAATTCCGTTATTATAAGTCTGTTGTTAGAAGTCCGCTATTAGAAGTCCCCTGTTAGAAGTCTGCTGTTAGAACCTCACCAGTAGAACACTGTTCACTAAATCCTGACATATAGAACACTGTTCACTATGTCCTCTCGGATAGAACACTATTCACTAAATCCTCACTGATTGAACACTGTTCACAGAACCTCACCCATGGAACACTGTTCACTGAACCTCATCGATAGAACAATGTTCACCTACCGTTATCGGTTACTGATAGAACTGTTCGCTGATGGGACTGTTCATAGAATTGGAAATTTGGAAAAGGAAAGAGAGGTTACCGTTATAGGTTACTGATAAAAATATTCACGGATGGAACTATTCACATAATTGGAAATTTGGAAAATTATTTGGGATAAGTCACCTTGACCTCCCAGAACACCTCAAACACCATATTTTTACAAAGTAATGGACCGAAGAGGTTGAGGCCATTACATCAGATACCTCTCAAAACATTCTCATCCTCGAGAATTCAAAACCAACCAAAAGAGACAAAAAAAGAAATGGGGTCCGAATAACCACCCATCGAGATACCTCTCAAAAGAGAGAAAGCCAAAAAAGGAACAAAATAAATTCATAAATAAAACATGAAAGGTCTAACCACAAAGGGAACATTGTTACATGAAAAGAGTTAAACATCAAACAACTCTGGGTATTGAGCACGTATTTGTGACTCATGTTCCTAGGTAATCTCCCCCATTCCACCATGTCTCCACAAGACACAGACTAAGGGAATAGAATGATGGTGCAACACCTTCTCATTGCGGTCTTAGATCTCCATAGGTCGCTCCTCAAAGGTTGCATCATCATTAACATTGATCTCCCCCCAATCGATGATCTGTGAGTCATCATGAAGATAAAGACGAAGCTATGATACATGGAAAACATCATGTATCTGACTCATCTATGGAGGATGTGCTACTCGATATTCCATAGCTCCATCACGAGCTAACTCCTCGAAAGGCCCATCAAACCATGGATAAAGCTTACTTCCATGACCAAACATTCGCTTCCCACGATTATGAGTCACCTTTAGAAACACATGATCCCCAATATTAAACTCCAAGGGTATCCTCGTTTGATCAGCATATGATTTATGATGATCTTGCGCTGTCTTCATCATCTCACGAATCACCTGGACCATATCTATTTTATTTTTCACTTGTTCCAGTCCGAGAATTGCTGACTCTCCAACCCCAGTCCAGCACAACGATGAACGACAAGGCCAGCCATAAAAGGCTTCAAACAGTGCCATATCGATGGTGGAGTGAAAACTATTATTGTAAGAGAACTCCACTAAGGTTAAGTGCCTCATCCATGAACCTCCAAAATCAAGAACACAAGAGTGTAACATATCTTCAAGATTCTGGATGGTTCGCTCTGTTTGACCATCTGTTTGAGGATGAAAAGCAGTTCTAAGGCATAGTTGAGAACTGAAAGCATATTGGAGACCTCTCCACACCCTGGAGGTAAAACAAGGATCTCGAAAATAAATGATCATCCTAGGGACTCCATGAAGTCTCACCACCTCCCTCTAGATACTACCTCAACAAAACTTCCACGGAGCTTGACTACTTTATCACTATGAAGTGGCCCGATTTTGTTAAACGAACCACTACCACTCAAATAGAATCATGTCCTCTTAGAGCTCTAGGTAAACCAATAACAAAGTCCATTGAGATGTCCCCCCACTTCCACTAAGGAATCTCTAATGGCTAGATAAGTCCACTAGGATCACGGTGTTCGGCCTTCACCTTCTGGTAGACTAAAAATAGAGACACAAACTCCGCAATCGCACGCTTCATCCCAGGCCACCAAAACTAGATCCTCAAGGCTCAGTACGTCTTTGTCACGCCAGTATAGACCGCTAAAGGTGAACTATGAAACTCTATGAGAACTTTCTCACACATCTTCAAGGAAAAAAATCCTTCAATGATACAACACTAGGTGTTGTTCATCCTTCGACCAACCATCAGGGGACTCACTACAAACAACTCGGTCTCTCCAAACCTCCACATCTAGATCTCCAAACTGGGACTCTTCTACCTTCTTCATGAGGGATGAATGTACCATCATCTGGAAAATACAACCTCTACCCACCAACTTCTTCCTTATCAAGATTCAATGCTGACAGTTCTTCCATTACTCTCCAGGAATCACTGGATTCATGCACAACATCACTACATGAATTTCAGCTCAACGTATCAGCTACAACATTCCCCATTCTAAGTGTATATGATATTTAGAAGTCTTATTCATGTAAGAACTCCATCCACCAACCCTGTCGTATGTTCAAGTCATACTGGGAGAAAACATACCTCAAACTCTTATAATCAGTGAAAGCCACAAAGCGCTCACCAATGAGGTAATGTCTCCACAAATTTAGAGCAAACACCATAGCTTCCAACTCAAGATCATGGGTGGCATAGTTGTGTTCATGGGGACCCAACTTCCAAGACCCATAAAAAACAACTGACCTCTTCTGTATGAGAACACAACCTAACCCCATATGTGAAGCATCACAGAAAACATCAAACTGGACTCCCTCAGCTGGAAGAAAAAGGACTAGAGCACTCACTAACTTATACTTTAGATACTAGAATTCTACCTCACACTGATCTGTCCATATGAATGCCTGATCCTTCCTAGTCAAAGCTGTCAGTGGAGTCGCAAATCATGAGAAATTGGCTACGAACCTCCGGTAGTAGCCTGGGAGACCTAGGAATCATCACACCTCTGACACTATCTTGGGGGCTTCCCAAGACACAAACGCTTCTATATTTTATGGATCTACAACTAATCCCTGTTGGGACATAACATTATCCATGAAACGGACTTATCGAGACCAAAACTCACACTTTGAAAACTTCCCGAACAACTGATATTGGTGAAGAACTCCCAAAATGGATTGTAGATTCTATGCATGCTTCTCTTCAGAGGTGAAGTACACAGGGATTTCGTCTATGAAAACTACCACGAACTTGTCCAGGAACTCACGGAACATAAAATTAATCAATCCCATGAATTCAACCAGAGCATTAATCATGCCAAATGGCATTAAAACAAACTCATAATACCCATGACGACAACAGAAGGCAGTCTTCCGAATATCGTCATCCTTCACACACATATGATGATACCCCAACCACAAGTCAATCTTTGAGAACCAACTTTCACCTTTCAGTTGATCGAATAAATCATCAATTCATTGAAGACGAAAGTGATTCTTTATTGTCACTTTGTTTAAGCGACGGTAATTATCACACAACCACAAACTTCCATCGGCCTTCTTCATGAACAAAACTGGTGCACCCCATGGTGACACACTTAGACGAACAAAACTGCACTGCAATAGACCATCAAGCTATATACGTAGCTCTCGTAACTCAGAAGGGGGCATCCTATATGGAGACATAGAGACATGAGATGCTCCTGGATGTATCTTGATCCCAAACTCGATCTCTCATCGAGGGGGTAATGCTACAATCTCTTCTAGATAGACATCAGTGTACTCCTCTATGACCCTAGGAAATGCCAACTACTAAACCTCTGAATAACTCAACATCAACTCATCCAACATGGATGATAAGGATGGAACACGCCTATGACCCATCTGAGGATCTCACTCACCAACAAACACCACTTGCTCTCCATCCACACCAATGAAGACGAACTTCTTCCAGAAGCAATCCATGATAGCCTACACTGAATACAACCAATCCATTCCGAGTATGTCATCATATTGTTGTATTCGTAAACATAGGAAATCTCCCCAAGAGCGGTGTTGCCCCAACACTAAGTCACAGTCTCTACATACTTCAAACATGTCAGATCAACCTCCAACTAGAGTAGTCAATGCCAAGGGCACTAGAAGCCTCTTTACCTCATGTCCCAAATCATGGACCAGGGTAGGTGATATGAAGGAGTGTGTCACTCCTGAATCAAACAAGGCATACACCAAGGTAGAAAACAAGAAAAGGGTAACTCGAACGACATCTGGCTCGCTTGGAGATGGAAACGCTAGAGCATGATGCTGACCACGAGCTCCTCCACAGCCTCTATGACCCTGATGACGACCACCACCATGGCCACACTCTGCTCTCTGAGGATGGGGAGCATCATGGGAATGTCCTCTACCTGCCCCATCTACCCTCTGCTGATCTAAAGATGGTGCAACTGGCTACTACTGCCTTGGCTGGAACTGCCTCATTGGAGGAACCTGGAGCGTAGTTCTCGGTGTACGATGACCACTCTAAAATGTCGGGCACTCCCACTGCTGATGGCCATGTCCACCACAAAAAAAACAAGTGGATGATCCCTTGGCATAAGCCTGAGAGTTGCTTCCTCTAGAGAAACGATATGTGAAGGGCTAGGAACTACCCCCGACTGAATGGAAACTCTTCTAACATGAAAACCGGGAACCCCATACCACAACTCTGCTTCGTGAGGAATCATACTGATTCCCCTCTCGTGATGATCCTATCCTAGCCAAAGTCCTCTCGACAACCTCTAACTTTGATAGTACCTCAAGATATGTTTTTAGTATAAATGGGGTGACCTGGTGCTAGATCTCTGGATGAAAAGCCTCCTAAAAATGCCTCACCCTGGCCTCCTCATCTGGAAGCAGGTCTGAGGAATATCTTAAAAGGTTCCTAAAATGGATTCCAAACTTTCAAACACTAGAGCACCACTGTCAAAGGGTAAGAATATCTTGGTGACTAGACGCCTTCACAGTCGAAGAAAGAAACTCGACTCTGAACCGGTCTCGAAACTCCTCCCATGAGATAGGTGACCCCTCACGATCCTAGAGGAATAATAACCACCACTTCCTTGATGTTCCACACATCATCGTCACAACCAAGGACACCCAATGCTCCTTCCAAGCATGGATAGAACTGAAGCTGATCTCGACCTCCTCTAACCAGTCTTTCGTGAATGCATCTGAAATGGAGCCCTCATACTTTTGCAGACTCTGGCGCTAAAAATCTTGGAGAATCTTCCTCCAAGCATCGTCGTCGTGAACCTCTACCCTGTGGTGATCTGCTGGAACAGCCTGCTGGATATTTTCTGTGAAAACCTGATGAGAACATCAACCTGGATCCAAAACTGTAAAATAAAAACTGTTATAGATCCTAAACCTGGAATATGGAAGACTCAACATTAATTAATTAATTATTTTCTTTTATTCATTTTAGGTTAACCTATCCCAATGTCTACCCATTCAAACACAGGCACAAAGAAGAATGATGCATGATCATTTCCTAGGTCACTACCCTGTAACTAGTATCACCTTGTTTATTAGCCATTGTAAACTTAAAGGCCCGTACATCAGATCATAGGGGGACCTAAACCCCTATGTATTAGCTGGTCTAAAGTGTTTACCTCACTTTCTAAACATGAATGACACTGTTTCCCTACCAACCCATGCAACCTCACCTGTGCCTAACTCCAAACTCCATCTTATCCCTCAACCAGACCTCTGATACCACTCTGTCATGACCCCCTCCCCACAAAGTGTACCCCTCCTGGGTCGAAAATGTGAGAAGGGAGATAATGAACCCTAGAGTCCTGCGTCCAGTAGGCCCCAAGTTGGCAACTAGCACTGAGGGTATAATAAACACACAAATGAGAGGAATTACCCTCTAAGAGAACACATGCGGAAGGGACAGATAAGATAGACACCAACAAACTCCATATCAGAATTGAATTTAAAAGAAAACCCAAGTTCACATATGAAATGCCATGCAAAAGTACTACAACTGAAAAAAAAAACTGCAATTATACAAAAGAAAGTAAAAACAGCCGCAACCACAAGCCCAAACAGCTCCTGCAACCCCATGATAATAGAAACCAGCTTGATCTCCAACCTTCACCAAGTGACCTGAAAAATAGTTTATATATACATAGGGTGAGTATAATAGTATAATAAGTAGGATCCCCCCCGAATCCTCTTGTGAAAAAGTAAATAAAGCATGCTAAAGTAATGTGAACAACAAGTGAAACTAATTCGTCGCCTAAACAGAAATAATAAGTTCCCAACCTCACCATGGAAACTCTCACAAAGTAACACATAAAAGAATATAGCATATAATAAATAATATCAATAGTACCCTGCTACTACTTCCCCACTGGTTTTCCACTTCTCCCCAACGTCCCATGTCCTGAGCATCTCTCTTCAAAAAGGATTTCCCGCAGACACCTGGGCAAAGCACCACAACATGCACCTCGTGCAACAAAACCACCATGTACACATACCAAAGTAACCAGGTATATTTCAGGAGCCACTACAGCTCACATAATGTGTATCATACATCGGGTATTATACCTCAAGACATTATATCCCATACACAGAGTAAAGATCCTCAAGCTATCACAACCTATACACGTTACACATATAGTAGTCCATAGAAAAATATATCCAGAATTTATGTGTGTGCATAACCACAATCCATTACGGCCTTCTACACACATATATTGTGAAAACTATCCAATGTTCCTAGCAGCACAAGTAACTACCAAGATAAGAGAGTGGGGCCAAAGGGGGTAGTCAGCTATCCATCCTCTCAACAGAATGTTGGGGAAGACACCCCCCAGGGCTCAGAATCCCTGAGGTGTCAGTTGACATTACTGATAGGGTGGATTGGCGTATAGAAACACAAAAGTATAGAATATACTATAACTCAAAACCATGCTATGGGAATAACCTAGTCTTAGACACACTAAAAATAACGTCTCTCAGACTCCGAGGTGCTACTTCTATGACTAGGTATCTTATATGCACACAACCATTTAAAGAGCTTTATTAGATTACATTATTCCATTTTTCAGTTCAACTTTACGTTAATTAAATTATTTATATACTAATTAACCATGAATAATTCCACATTAAATTTCATTAGCATCACACCCAAAGTCAATTATTCCTTCCAAAAATTACATCCTCATCATTATGTTCCAGCATCTCCATCCCCATGGTTTAACACCATTTATTCAATTATTCATTATAGAAATACTTTCCCACATTCCCATGAATTCTAAAAAAACATTATATGATACTAAACACAAGGGGTCTCAAAACGGTGAGTAGATATATTACCCATTGAGTCTTTGCCTCTTATAGCAAGAGCATATACCCATCCTTCCTTGAGAAGCTAAATGCAGAAAGTCCGTGGCATAACTCATGTGTCTTCCCCTCTTTCGGAAGAAGGGTAAGTAAGACCAGCTGCCTTGAGATGTGGGGAAAAGTAAAGCAGATAAACTACCAATCAAAATTACCAAGCATCCAACAATCACATATACTCCATTACATCTTCCCCGGTGTCCTCCTTGACACCCACATGCATAAACCGATGCATCTCGCCACTCTAGGTATCATCTCCTACCACTCCCAAAAGGGCCTCCATGCCTCAACGTATTACCACAACCATCCAGGATCACATTAAAACACAAGTAGTAATAAAACAAACATCTTCACAATTCATCTCTTGGCCCTTAAACAAACAAGAGGGTGACTCAAAACCCTGCAATCAATTATCATTTAACAACCACCTGTTCTTTAATCTATCTTGGGTTAACCAATTTATTATTCGTTGGTTCCAAATTTGGGAAACCCAACTAGTAAGCTATCAATAATTAAACATGATTTATGCGCCAATTTTATTAACATAAAATGACAAAAAGATCCAAATTTTTTTTCATGACTCTTTATCTTTAGCCAAAAATTATCAATTAATCCTGATTTATGTTCTTTTCCAATTTACATCAAGAAAAAACAGCTATGCAAAGAAAGAATAGATATCAAACTATATAGGAAAAGAGGAAATAAAAAATGACCGAAATCATTTTATTTATCCGGTTAATATATTTATTATGTAAATTACAATTTCATCTAGTGGGATTAAACATGCTAACAATACAATTGCACGTAAAAGAAAGAGATGAAATGAATCCCCTACCTCAAACAGTTCCTCACGTTCTTTATCCACACAACGGGTCACGATCCTCCTCTCGCGACAAATTCATCCACATGAGGATTCCATAGTACGTTAACACCAACCAAACCCCAAGAAAAACCCCATTAGAAGCATGGATATTACATGCTATAACATGGAAAGGAGAAACAGGAGGAAATGATCGCCAAAGGAATGACTATAAAACATACCTTATATCGAATATTGATCGATATAGCTCGGTTGCTTCAAAATAGAGCGGAACCAATCTGAGGAGTAAAGATTGATTGTGAAACTCATATGGGAAGGATTGAAAGGTTATAGCATCTCATAGCTGAGAACAAAGAGGAAGAAAAAGAGATGATGATATCTTGTCCCTTTTGAAGATTTAATGGGGCGACAGTTTAAGATATGCTCAATTCCCCATTAAAAGCAGATCACATTAACCCACTCGGTTTGACCTAGTAAAAACATCCCGAGCCATAAGAATAATTAATTTAGGATTTATGGTCTGTGAATCGGCCTTAAGAGTCCTTAAAATAAGGCTTTAAATTTATTTTACATCAAAGGAAACGTCAAAGGGGTGAAATTGAAGGAAGGTGGAAACATTGTTCAAAGTCCACTATTAGAAGTCTGAAGTTAGATGACCACTGTTAGAAGTCCGCTGTTAAAGGTCCACTATTAGAATTCCACAGTTAGAAGTCCGCTGTTAGAAGTCCACTGTTAGAAGTCTACTGTTAGATGTCTGCTGTTAGAAGTCCGCTGTTAGAAGTCCGCTGTTAGAAGTGCGCTGTTAGAAGACCTCTTTTAGAACCTCACTGGTAGAACACCATTCACTAAATCCTCAGCGATAGAACAATGTTCACTAAATCCTCACTGATAGAACACTATTCACTAAATCTCCACTGATAGAATACTATTCACCTACCATTAGAGGTTATCGATAGAACTGTTCACATAATTGGAAATTTGGAAAATTATTGGGGATAAGTCACCTTGACCTCCCGAAACACCTCAAACAGCATATTTTCACAAAGTAATGGACCAGAGAGGTCTGTGTAATTACAGAAAGGGGTTCTAGAACCTTCACTAATAAATGAAAAATAATATAATAGGGGAAATATACCTTATAAAATTATTTTAATGAATCTAATTACCTTAAATATGTTCTATTTCTTTACTTATCCTCATCCAATCAGAGGTATCAACTCCTTGTATATATCCATACTGAATGATCCTCTTTAAATGAGAAATTCACTAGGTATATGTAACATATAAGATAAATTACTATATATTGAAGGATCCTCAGAACCCATATAATAAACATGTATGCTACTTTTAATCCCTTCATAATGGATTTGATTGAATTAAACCATAAGGGGGAATCATTGTAGATGATTGCTTCCCATGCATGAAAATTGTAAGCCAATCATATCTTATGATATAGGTAATAAAATAACCCCTTGTTTCATTTATGATAAAAACATATCTTAAGTTGTCATAAGAATCTATTAAATATTATACTATATGATCCAGGCTATCATATCATATGATACAACCCTGTTTAAGTGCACATCAAATATATCATTGGTTATTCTCATGGAAGACACTCACAAACTGTTTATCTTCTAATAAAGACACCCTATATAGATTAATGTTAATTAATATTAAGAGGCATTTTCTATGTTGTATAATGTTAATCCTACATATATGTTGAATTAATGTCACAAAACAATCAAAATAATGGTACACATGGTTGTCTAATCTCACATGAGTTACACCTATTTATTTATACATAAGACTGTTATATGGTATACCACTATACCAGGTGCTACAAGATTATTATTAAAAAAGCCTTTTTATTCCATACGCAATATCAATTTATAAATTGTATGTGATGATTTATAGTATTAGGGGAAGTCTTCAAAAATGTTTTAAATACACAACAGAAAAAATAATTTTCCCTAAAATTTAGTTATGAATTGAATTTTACAATTTATAATTATTTTTAAAAATTATAAATAAAGGTGTATTAGGATATTATATAAACTTTTAAAATTATTTATACATTAATTAATTATAATTTTTTATAATTAATTAATTAATTTTTTATGAAACATATAAAGAATAAATATTCATCAATATTAAATATTAGTATGAAATACCGTTATAAAGATATATGGAATGAATTCTAACTTGGATATAAATTTTTTATATGGAAATTATATGTTTAATTTATAAAGTGTTTATAAATTAAAAAATAAAATATATCTTCAAAAAACAGACCATTAAATTTCACTATTAGTGCATTGAGATCTTTAGGAAAAAATTCAAAAAAAATTTGAACAACATTTCAATAACTTGGTGATGAAATTAATAAAGGAGGAATTCTCTATAAAATAATACAAGTAAATTTGTGAGGAAAAGGAATAGTCTTAGGAAGTATAAGTTTATTATGAGAAATTAAAAAATTATTTCCACCCTTTTTTTTGAAAAATAAGAAGAAACATATGGAATATGTGATAAACAAGGTCGCCAGGTTTAAGGGTGCATGAAATTACTTCTTTAAAATATTTTATAAACTGATAAAACTAATCTATATTAGAAAAAATGTGAAACAAGATAATTATTGTCATATTAGTTCTTTTCAAATGTTGAGTGATAAAGGAACCTATGAACTATTTTGGTCAAGTTAAACAAGGAATTTTTTAAGAATGAAAATTCTATGAATGTGATATGATATTTTGTTTTAGGAATTTGAGAAAGTCGAGAAGGATTCAAAAATTAATTCATCAGATACTCTATCTCATCATGAAAAGGAAAAGAGGAAGAAACACATATGCAAAGATGGTTGAAAATTTATGAATTAAAATAATAATGTTTCACATAAAGTGAAAATTGAAAGGAGGAAAAAAGTCATGCATACCATGAATTATCATATAGAAAAACATTACAACGATTACATGAAGATATTTTGAATGTCATATATAATATAATAATGGGAAATTTTTGTTTGAGAGAATGAACTTAATGTTCTTATAATTATGAAAGAGTATGGAAAACCCCCTCCTTACTCCCTTAATATTTTTTGATTATGATAAAATTTATGTAATTTATAGAAAAAAATATAAAGGGTTGTCAGTGAATGATGTAATACCTATATAAAATAAGGAAAAAGAATCTAACATGGGAAAAAGAACCTACATTAATTAAAAGTTAGTGAGTTTTTTCCTTATGGGTGAGAAAACATGAATAATAGGTATAAATATATCATTTTACATTAAATATATAATAATATATATCCATATACAATTTTATGGTCAAGAAATTCCAAAAATATCCTTTACACTTGTTTTTATTATGAAAAATATTTTTATAGTGAGGGAGTGTTGGTTAATGTGTTTTTTAAGAGAAAGGTGGATTCTCAACCATTTTTTTACGTGAAATGTACTAATGAATTTGTTGCGTCAAGAGTATGATATATATTTTTTTAAAAATCTATTTTTTAAAAAATCTATTGTACAACCCCTAAAAGTGAACATTTATAATGGTATCACATGTATAGTTATTTATGGAGAACATTTACCACCTTTGTTACTCACTCGTGTTTCATATATTGGGTCAGCCCATTTAGATTGATAGTTTTCTATATAAAAGAATTTTGTTTCTGAAACCATCTTGTATTATATTTCTCTCACATGTGACTCGTGATATAATTTAGTTTTTAATAAGGAGAAGAAGCAACTTTGTGATTACTGTGAAATTTTTATCAAAGGAGAGTAATGAGAAGAATATATGAGAAGACCAACCATATATGGCCTTTTCAATTATTTTCATTATGTTGGAGGAGGAAATATTTTATTGAAGCACACATGATAACAAAATGGTTTAACACTATTGTAAAAAAAATTCAAAGGGAGTGACTGAAGATACAAAGTGAGAATTGTTTTTTTTTCAACATGGATGACTTACATGATAATAAGGTGTTATCAATATTTGTTTAGGAAGATGTAAGGTTCTTCTACCATAAATAACAGAGTAGTTACTTATGTTTTTTCTTAATGAACATGATGAGAATGTTTCAAGTATCAACCTTTTATATGTGATGATTATTGACATGATACTAATGTTAAAGAAATGTTTAAATTTTGAGACTATAGTTTACAGTATTTTTGAAAGAATTTGTAAGAGTCTAGGAAAAATGATATATTGAAGAAATAATTTTTTATGGAAGAAAATTATAGCTTAAAAGTTTAATAATTTCCATCACTTGAAGGAATAACCTTCATATGAAGTTTGGGATATATTTGAGTTGATTAAGAAGACTTGGGAATGGATTAAAGGATCATGGGTTTGAATTGAGTAAATTTTTGAACAATGACCATGAATAGATCCATTTAATATTTCTCATAAGAGGATATTCTAAAATGGAGCACCATGTTAGGAGATTAAATGTATACATATTTATGTAAGGATATTTAATGTATGCAAATCCATGTAAGGTAATTCATATGAGTGACCTAAATATAATGAGACACACATAATAAGATATATGTATGGGTATTAATGTATGGATATTTATTTAAGGAGATTCATATAAGTTTTTTATCCTTACATTGATTTTGAGAATTCTATAAATTATATTCTAGTGAATTTGGAAATTAAATTAAATGATTCTTCAAGATGATATTCAAGGAATAAAATATCATAATCATTTAAGTGGGCCATGATTGAAGTTAAGTTGATATTATTTCCAGGAAATAAGGTGTTTCTACAAATGGTAGTTCCATACATATTGGAAGGATTAAAAAAAGCATCATTTTTTGGGTTAAATATGCTGAGACATTTTGAATATTTTATAGAAGATAGTACAATTCATATACAAGATTTAATTAAAAACATATCTCAATAAGAATAATTATTTTGATTGATAATTAAAAATTATAAATAATACAATGGTTTTAATTAGAAAAATATCACTAATACAATATAATGGAGCTTTCCATAATTCAAAGTGGAAATAATTTTAAAAGAATCTTCATTAAAGTATTTTGTTCACACAAAATATATAAGCAATGGAAATGAATTGAACATGAATTAAGTATATAAATACTATTATAATATTAAAGAAAATTTAATTTTTATCAAAGGAGGAGGATTTAACACATCCAAGAGTGCACTTGAGTATCGAAGAAGCAAATAATAAGTAACCCAACACTTTTGCTAGAGTGTTGAATCTAAGTAGAAAGTGAGATGTAAGAGTCCATTCCTGTTATTTGTGCTATTTTTTCATCGGGAGAGAGAGTGAATATGGGTGAAAAAACCATTTAGAAGTCTAGTATTTTAGTTTTTACACCATATTATTTTTACCCTATGTCTATTTTGAAATTCAATTTATTCGATAACATACATTGCACCCAACAACATGCTTAAACAAAAAACTAAATATTATTACTTAAATGTAACTATTACAACCAAGCCATTTAATTAGAACTTATGAATAGTATTAACTAACTTGTTAATCTATGTGGTCTATAAATACATACGATTAATTCATTAGTTACCAATTAATTATAAACTAAAATATAATCCAATTGAATATAATGGATTTTTATTTTATTTTTATGCTTCTCAAAGAGTTTTGTTTTAATAAATTAAATTAATTAAAATTATTAAATGATATTAATGATATATATTTTTTATATATTAAATAAAATATTTTTTATTTTCATATAATATATTTTTTAGTTATAAAATTAGAACACACTAAATTTTAAGCATAAAAACCTATATTTTTCTAAAGAAAATTTTACTACCTTTTAACGGTGAACCTATTTTGAACCCAATTTTGACACTTTTATAAGATACATCTGAAATAAATAAACTAATCATTTTTAATTAGAAAATAAAAATTTAATTTCGTTGTGTTTTACATATTTTTCTGATAAGTTTCATATTTTGAAGAATAGTAATAAAATATTAAATTTTAATTAAAAACAACATTTTCATATAAATAATTTATAGTGTTAAAATATATTTTTAATTTGTTTTAAATTATTATTAGATCAATTTTATATCATTTAATACAATTTAGGTCATTAGAATAGATTTGACATTGAATTCAGATATAAAAACATTTTAATCTTTTGAATGTTTTCACATTAAAATCTTATTTTCTCATTATGATAATTGGATTAATTGTAAATTAATTTAACAAAAATTTTGTGTTTGGAATTTCGAAAAATTTATTAAATATTTGTAATAGGAGGGTCAAAATTACATAAATATGTTCCATTTATTTTTGGACAACATGGACACTAATTTTTGTAATTTTTTAATTTACATGGTTAAAGGTAAATCCAATAATTAAGTGTAAAAATGTTATTATAACTGTTTAATAAGACCTTAACGATTGTCTAAATTTCATTATATTAGTGGTTTTCAATCAAGATCATTACTGGTATGAGATTATAACCCTTGGAAGCAACTTGGATGAGAGTATGACATTTATTATAATTTATTTACAAAGAAGTTAAAGTTTCCATACTCATATTTCTACTAATTATATCATTTTTTATATAGGGTTATACAGAAGATAAATTATACTATAAATGTTAATTTTAAATATGAAATGTTTTTCTTCGTAATTATAATTTATTTATAATTTTTATGATATAAATATTTACCTTACATTCTTACACAATTATGATTTAGTAATTATTTAATTAGCGATAATATCAAATAAATAATTATAAAAATATTAAATAAATACAAAATTGACATAATTTACGTCATCAAAAAATTTTATATATAAATTTTACATTTTAGTTATATATTATATGTTTTGGTTTTAAGATATCTTTTTATGGATTTTTTAAAAGTCAATGAAATGAATAGTAAGAATATTGACAATAATGATATTTTAATGTAAATAATATTTTATTAAATAATATAAAATTCATAAAAATATATAATTAGGCAAAATTATTTCTATAAGGATAAATATTTCATAAATAATCAATTAATGGTTCTACATTGCATTTTAATATATGTATATTGACCCTTAAAGAGTAAAAAGCCAAATTATGAGGACAATAGTTAAAATAGTTAATTAAGGGTTAATGCCAAAAGATGAGGGTTATAATATGACATAAACATGTATAAAAAATATTGTTTTAGTGAATTTATACCCATAATCATACCATGTTATATATAAATCACTTTTAATACATTTTTAATTGAAAAATAATTTATATTAATTTAATATTTTGAGAGTTTCCAAAAATGATCCTCACCTTAATTGTAAAATGGGAACCTCCTTCATCACTTACTTAGACCACATTGATCTATATATATTGAAAAAAACAGCCCATACTTCTTCCTAAAATACTTAACCAAGTTCTAGAGGTCATGTTCTTCTAAAAAGTCCAACTCTAGATCCCTTGAGAAGAGATTTAATGGAATTTCACCGAAAAGAGGTAATTGTTATACTAACTCATTCAAGTTCATTTCATCTTTTAAATCCTCCTAAAGTGTTGTTTTTCCATGCCAAAGTAATAAATACGGTATCATATATATTCTGAGATGTTATTATGTTTATGGTACAACCATATTCCTCCTTTTATCCATCCTATGAAAAACAAAAGCACCGCATGTGTGTATGTATAACTTACCATCTCAATGTCATGGTGTAAATTGTTTTTCATAAGCACTTTATTGGATGGGTATAATGATGGATATAATGGGTATAAACAGTAAATATAATTTGATATGGATTCTTTATAAATAATATACATTCCAATTCCTTACCTTTTCACAATTATTGGAAGGGTAGTATCGCACGTGCGTACATATGACCTACCGTATCCACGACATGATGAGATTCATCTTCCATGTTAACTATTTAATAATCATTATAAAAATGAATATAATGAGTAGAATATATATATATATATTAAATTAATAACGTTATGGATATTATATATATATATTCTATGAATAAGATTTTGGAATTATATTTCAAAACATTCATAGGAAAACAAAACAGTTAAAACCCAAAACAAGAGAAATAACAAACTATTATTAACAAAATTATATAAGAAGATCATATATGATATCATAAATATGGATATGGTTCTGGTTTAAATTAATAAATTGCATTAAAACATTATATATGAGGTTAAAGAACATTCAACTAAAGGAATGTATGAGTTAATGGGATTTCTAATCCCACTTTTATTTCTGTGAGATTTTTTCCTTATTAACCACTCATATCTTTTTTGTGGTGTATATAATTACCATTAATTTAATATATGATCGTTATAATTAAATTTATGGTTATTTAAATATCAATACGATGATCCCAATTTTATGGTGTTTACTGATCAAAATGTACCAAATATGTAAGGGAATTTTGTCTCACTTTTATTTCTGTGGTACACACACATTATACACCACTCATTTATTTTATGTTGTTTATATAATGCCTATGAATTTAATTTATGGTTATTATTATGATTATTACAGTATTTTAATATACATATATTTTTATTCATTTCTTAGGGAATATTATTCCACTGATTACAATGTTGTAAAGGTTATTTCACAATCTTACTATTATTTTGGATTATTTACGTTTAAGTCTCCATTGAGGAATTTTTTTATTGCATGCCCATGTTATCTAAAAATGACATCATAAAAGTTTTTACTATTATCCAAAAAATGATTAAAATATTATTACCCTTGCTTTAATTTTTATAAAACATTTTGAAAAGAAAATTCTTTTTCTTTTTCCAAATGTGGTATTTTATGAATTTTTCGATAAAAATACAGAAGGAATGTTTTTTAAATTATATTCTATGTGAGGTTTTTATATTTTAGTGAAATATTAATGTATTTAAGATTCCTTTGTGATTCCAAAAGATTATTTTCAAAAAAAAATTCTTTTAAAAATGCACACCCTTTCAAATAAATGATTTCAAAGTAAAAAATATGTGTTTCTCTCAATGAATTTTTATGATTATAATATTTTCATTTATATAAATGTCCTTTTTTGGATCTTATACTTGATTGAGGTTGATCTATGATACCATATACCATATTTTGTTGATGATTCTGTGGTTATTTTGATTTTATATGTGAAATTTTTATACTATTCATGGTTTATGGTAAAAATATTCACATTTCATATGCTAGTTTTCAATAGGAATTGTTTATATTTTTTTATGTTTCACTATTTTAAAATGAGTAATGCATTGAAATTATTAAGTGATGGGAAGATCCTGCTATATCCCCTCGATTTATTAGGAACTATAGTAGCACTATAGTAGGCACTCTAGAAGTAATATAGTAGGTATTGTTTACTAATGTAGTAGCCAAAACAATTCATCCATCCGGGACATCAGGCCACCAATTTGGTCCTTTGGTCCTACAAGGATTTCCGGCCACCCAAGACCTTTGGGCCAATTATCTGTCAAAGATTTTCGTCCACCTCAAGGCCTTTAGGCCACCCCAAGGCCTTTGGGTCACATGAAATATGTAGATGTACTAATCAGATTACAAGGGACAAGGCTCCTGATGAGGATTCAGAGCGGGCTTATTCACAAGAACCAAGCTAACTAGAATTGGAATAATGAGAGGGAATGTCATTGCCATCGGTACCGAGCCTTTGATGCTCTATATAGGACCACTACCCGACCATCCTTGTTAATTTGGAGTGCTGATATCATGACATTTTATAGGGAGGAGAAGTTCTAAGTTGTCCTATATGGGTGATTCACTTAAAACCTACAGGCCATGTAGTTGTCTCTTAAGTCATCAGGCCTTGTAAGGGACCCACCTCACCCCTTGAAAGGTGTATTATCAAAAATAATAAAAAATGAAGGCCTTTGGGATATTTAGGTCTTATTTGTTTATGAATAGTGTCTTACTTAAAGCCTTGGTGGAATGTTTTTGTTTTCTAACATTATGTAATCCCTCATTATGAGATTAGTTATTGATATTCCATGTGATTATTCTATTAATAGAATATCCGTGTGATTATTAATATGGATGTTTTTTATTTTCATTTATTCTTTCCATATTATTATCATGATTATGTTTAAATGGGGTATGTTTTAGTTATATACCTTATGATAATGTTTATGATTATTTATTCATAATTGATTACGATGAATGCTTACCCTTAACAAGAATCTGAGCTCAACCCTTTCTTATATTTTGTTTTTTCTAGGATGCCAATATTTGTATTATGACAAATATATAGGATTAATATAGGGGAATAACAGTGTTTTTAAAGGATTCTTAATGTTTTATTTTATATTTTTAATTGTAATGTAAGGTCTATGTATGTAATTAGAATTCTAAAACTACTAAATTGATCGATCCATTGGGATTTGAGTCTTGTGTCCATGTCAATGTAATAAAGTATGGTACTAGCTCCGGCTACTGAGGTCTGGGTATTTATAGTAGGTATCAGAGGAAGTTTACTAGAAACATTTGAATCTATGTTTATACAATATATATTCAAGAACATAACCATAATATGGACATTGAGGATATGTACATAAGAACAAAATAAAATTTTGGTAAGTTAGAGATTATGTGGGTCTTCCCAGAAACATATCCATGTTTGATTACTAGATGTTTAAATGGTTCTAGAATAGATGTATATAAGGGTAAAAAATCTGAAATGGTGTGTCAGGCCTGACTCAACATAACCTGGTACACAACAAAGGATCTCACAACACACATAGTTTGACACTTCTACAAGATATATTTAAGATAATTGACAATTTATTTACAAACCATTATAAAGGATTTGAATATATGATGAAACTAAATAACCTACGTTAAATATATCATGTTTTAGATTGAAAATAAGGTGTCTTGATATTCTATAAATGATTATATGTTTTTATCCCTATGAATATTGTTACTCACACTATGAATTTTGGTTTCAGTCAATGTCTAGTACCCGAATGGGTCGTGTTAACATTGATCATGATGGACAAGATGGTGAAAACGAGCAACCAAATTAGATGTTGATATGAGTGAGATATATCGTGTTCATTCCTAATCAGTTTTAACAAAATATTATTGATAATATGTAGCTTAATGAAGTCTAAAACTCACTAAAGAAGATAATAATTGATTTTTCTAATATCCCCAGGGGTGGAGACCATGTAAAAAAGAAAGCTTGATTTCTATAATGATATAAATGTGGAAGGAAACACCAATATAAGTGTCTCAATGGAATGGAAAATTTATTCATGTGCCTGAAAAAAGTTATAAATAAAAATAATTTTCTAGGAATAATTAAGAGTATAATTGTAGGAAATAAAACTAATCCTAAGAATAAATTTGTAGTTTATTGCCTTAAATATGGGGAACTTGAGCATTAACCGAGTCAATTCCCAATTCCATAGGATAAACTCTAGACAAAGGATGGAACAATGTGAAAAAAAGTATGATGTATTTATATATTGGGGATGTATTTAAAACCTTAGTTAAAAGTATATTTAGTGATTAAACATATTTTAAGAATGTCCACCATATTAAATTTGAAATTTATATTAATATAGTGTTGGAAAAAGGGAATTCCACAGGTAGGGTGACAACCCATCATGTTTAGAAAGTCCACAGGGTTTGCAACCAAAATTGGAGGGTGATAAGGGTACAATTCCTAATACTATTCTATATGAATTTGTAGTTAACACGACATTTTTTTGTTAAAATGTCTTGTGGATTAAGGTTATTTTGATTTCATGGAAATTTTTTATTAAATATATAACCTTTGGATTAGAAAATGATTTGGATTTTAAGTGACTAACATTATTTTGGAATACGTTCTGTATAATATTAAAGTAAATATAATATTTTGAGGAATATAGTTTCAATTTTATTTTGGAGTCAAATATGATTTTATTATGAACTTATGGTGATTCAAGATATTAATGGAAATGTCTATAATATATTGGATATTATTTGAGAGGGGAAATTAATTTTGTTATAAGAAATTAAGATCGATTGATGTAATTTTGAAGACTATATGAACAAATCCTTATAATTTCTAGGTTGTATTCTAGAATATTCTTTTATTAAGGATTTTTATTTTCTAAATGATCTATACCGAACATTGGGTATTACTATTGAATTTTAAAGATTAATGTTTTTTTCATCATATAATGGCTTATTATTTTTGGGGAATTATCTTATATTATCCTAAATATATTGTTTTTGGTTAATTTATAAAAATAGAAGTAATATATAGTTATAATTTTGGTGTGTTTCTGATTCATAAAAGATGATTTTAATTCTTCACGCATAAATAATTCATCTTAAATACTCATTGTTTGGAGAAAAGGATGAATTTATTGTGGAAATTGATTGAAGGATGAAAGTATACTTTTCATGTATGTTTTGTTTCTTATGTTCTTATTCCATGTAGTAAAATAATTCCTCAACTCTATGAAAATGATTTTGGAACAAAAAAATTATCTATTTACTTTTCTGATTAAGATATCAATAATCTTTAACCCAATCACATGATTTATGGGTTTTCAATGATTAAATTTATAATGACCACGTCCTCTATCATCCTCCGTCATAAATTGATGGTTAGAATATATTCTATTTCTTAGTTTTCACTTATCAGTAATGTTATCCTATTAGAATGCTTAATCTTGTGGTGACCTTCACAATTCAATTTCCATATTATTGAGAGGATGTTTTATTAACCCTATTTTTGATGTGGACTTCCCATAAAGTAATTTTTAAATATCGAAATTTGATTTTCAAAGTGAAATTTAAAATTGATAGTACGCAATTTACTAAAATAGGGGGAATGTAACACCACATTATTTATATGGCATGTCACTTTTTAAATTTAATTTATTCAATAGCTTACGTTGTACGCAACAACATGTTTAAAAAACTAAATATTATAATTTAAATTTTACCATTAAAACCTAGATGTTAAATTAGTTGTTTTTAATAGTATGAAATAAAATATAAAAATATATGTTTTGTAAAATTATATTATTAATTAATTGGTTACGAATTAATATGAACTTAAAAAATAAACCAATTGAATATAAAAAAAAGATTTTTATTTTTATGCTCCCAAAGGTGTTTTGGATTAAATAAAATAAATTAATTAAAAATAATAAATGATATAAATGAAATATATTTGTTATATATTCAATCCGATATTTTTTATATTTATAATATTTATTTTACATATATGACATAAGAACAAACCCCATTTTAGGAGTAAAATCCTATATTGTTCTAAAGTCAGTTTTACTACCTTTTCATAAAAAACCTATTTCAAATACTATTTTTTACAATTTTATAAATTATATTTTGGAAAATAAACCTATTATTTGAAAGTGTAATATCAAAATTTAGTTTTTTTGACGTTTTTTTATTTTTTGGATAAGATTCTTATTTTTATGAACAATAATAAAATATTGTATTTTAATTGGAAATAGTTTTTCCGTCTAAATAACTTATAGTGTTAAATTATATATTTTATTGTTTTTAAAGAATTAATATATAAATTAATATATTATTTAATCCAAATTTGGTCACTAGAACCAATTTGACATTTAATTTTGATATAAAAACATTTCATTCTTTTGAGCATTTTCACTTTAAAAACACGTTTTCTAATTCCGACAAGGGGATTAATTTAAAATTATTTAATAAGAATTCTATGTTTTAAAATTTTAAAATATATTACATATTTGGAATAATTGGTTCTATATTATTTAAATTGGATAATTTTATTTTTCTACATTATTAATTATAATTTTAGTAATCTTTTAATTAACACGGCTAAACGTAAATCGAGTAATTAAGGGTAAAAATAATTTTAAACAATTACGCTTACACTTATTAAAATTCCATTGTATGAGTGGGTGTTTACTAAAATCATATTTTTTAATATATTATAACCATTTTATGCCACTTTTAAGAGAGTATGATATTTATTATATTTTATTTTAAGTGATTTAAAAGATGTCATATCTATACCTCTAATAACTATATCATTTTTAATATAGGGTTATAAAGAATATAAATTAGACTGTAAATTATCATTTAGAATATAAAATGTTTATATTTATCATGATAATTTATTTTAAATTTTTAATAAATAAATATTAATGTTAAAGTCTTACTAAATGATGATGCAATAATTATATAAATCATTTCAATATCAAATCAATGATGATAAAAATATAAAAATAAATATAATTTGACATAATTTATGTAATAAAGTTTTTTATAGAACTAATTGACATATTATTGATATATTAAATGTTTTGGTTCTCATAAATATTGTTTTATTGGTTTTTTTAAAAGTCAATGAAATCAATAGTATAAAAATTTATATTAATATTATTTTAAAGAAAATAAAATTTTATCAAATGATATGAAATTAATAAAAATATAAAATTTGATAAAATTATTTGGATAAGTTTATATATTTCAAAAAATATCCATTTAGGTTTTTTTGGAAATTTATAGTAAATATATTAACCCTTAAAGAGTAAAAAAGTCATGTTATCCTGCTAAGAGTTAAAATAATTAATTAAGGGTTAATGACAGAAGATAAGGGCAAGAATGTAACCTAAACTTGTCTAAAAATTATTTTTTGAGAGGATTTGGACCTATAATAATATTATCTTGTAAATAAATTAATTTTTATATATTTGGAATTGAAAATTAATTTATACTAATTTAATATTTTGGGGGTTTCAAAAAATAACCCCACCTTAATTATAAAAGGAATCATCAACCCTTACTAAAACCACATTGATCCATCTATATTTACCAAAACATGCCAATTTATCATCCAAAAATCATTATACAAGTTATAGCGGTTCAATTCTTCAAAAAAATATATACTATAGATCCCTTGAGAAGAGATCTAAAGGAATTCCACCGAAGAAGAGGTAGTTATTTTACCAACTCATTAAAATTAATTTATTCTTCTACATAATTTCCATGTGTTTTCTAGATGATAAATTAATATATATATTATCATATAAATTATAATATGTAATTTTGGTTATGTTATAACCATATTCTTTGTTTTATGTACCCTACAAAAAACAAAAGTTCTGCACGTGCATACGTACGAATTACCGTATTCACACCATAGGGCAATTTGTTTTTGATCACCACTTTATTGGATGAGAATAATGATGGTTATAATGGATATAAATAGTAAATATAAAATCATATTGATTTTTTATAATTAATATACAATCCAATTTCTAAACCTTTCACCATTAATGGAATGGTAGTGGTGCTTGTGCATATGCACGACCTACCCTCTCCACGACGTGATGAGATTAATTTTCCATGTTAACCATTAAAGAATGATCATAAAAATGAATATTATGAGTAAATATAATATATATTCACATAATATAACTATTTATTTGAATTCAATATATCCAATTCATAATAAATAATACTTACATGACAAAACATGCCTACAAAAATGAAACAGTTATTACCCATCAAAAGGGTAATAATGAAATATTATTAACAAAATGATATAAGAAGATAATATATGATATAATAAATTTTTATTTTTTTATGTTATAAAATAATAAAATTATTTATACAATTATACATTAGGGTAATTTATATTCAACTAAATGAAATTACAAGGTATGGGGATTTCTAATCCCACTTTTATTTTGTTATGACACTTATGCCATATTCACCACTCATTTATTTTTTTATGTTGTACATAATTTCCATTAATGTAATCTAGGATAATTATCTATAAATTTATGGTTATTTACATATCCATATTCTGATACCACATTCATGGGGTTTACAAACCAATTTTACCAAGTCAGTAAGGGATTTTTTCTCACTTTTATTTTTGTGAGACACATACCATATACACTACTTGTTTTTTATGTGGTGTATATACTGACAAATAATGTTATTTATGAGTAAAATAATAAATATTATGGTATTTTCATATCCATATATTTTTATTTCATTCATGGGGAATACTATTCTACTGATTATAAAGTTCTAAGAGTTATTTCACAATCTCACTATTATTGAAGATTTTTTAAGGTTAATCTTCAACTAAGGAAGCCTTTTCTTCCATTTCCATTATTTAAAAAAATGTTTTAAATATGGTTTTTAATTTTATCCTAATTTTTTGTAAAATATTCTTACCCATGTATGAATTTTTATAAAATAGTTTGAATTGAATCTTTTTGTCGTTTTCCAAATAAGGTACTTTATGAATTTTTTGACAAAAATATGAAAAGAATGTTTTTTAACTTATATGGATTGAGTGAATTTTTACTCCCTTATGAAACAATAATTTCTTGAATATTACTTTATAATTTTAAAATATTATTTTCTATTAAATTGTTTTCTTTTCAAATTTAATGTTATTTTAAATAAATTATTTCAATGTAAAAAATGGTTATTTCTCTCAAGATATTATAAGGATTTTATGAGAGTATTTTAATCTATGTCAATATAATTTTTTAGATCTTATTATTGATTCAGGTTTATTTATGATATGATCTACCATATTTTATTGAAGGGTTTATTATCATTTTGACCGAGGATGTGCTATTTTTATGCCATTTATAGTTTATGGTTAAAGTATTCAAATTTTGTAAGTTATTTTTTCAGTACAAATGATTATGTTGTTTATGTTTAACCCTTTTAATATGTGGAATGTATTGAACTTAGTAAGTGATGGTCAGGCCCCCTACATCCCCTCGATGCATTAGTAAATCTCATGAGATAAATTAGTTTTCATATTGGATAATGTCTTACCCATTTATGTATGGTGTTTTGGATAATGACTTGATGATATGTTTATGATGTCTCACATTATGCATTCCATTGTTATAAGATTAGTTATTTATATTACATGCGATTATTTGATTATTTGAATATCCATGTTATTATTTAAGTGGAATTACTTGATTTTCATTTATTCTTACCATATTATGATTATTATAATGTTTAAATGGACTATGTTTAAGTTATACACCTTTATATAATGATCATGATTATTTATTCACAATAGATTCGATTGTAAGATTACCCTTATTGAGCATCTAAACTCACCCATTTATTATGTTTTATTTTTTATAGGATTCCAATAATTATATTATAACTGATATGTAGAGTCATGCTAGGGAAATAATGGTGTTATCAAAATATTATCTATGTTATATTTTATATTTTAAACTATAATTTAAGGTTCATGTATGTAATATGGTTTCCAAAATAGTTAAATTGATCGGTCCTTTGTGTTTTGAGTCTTATATCGGTTCCATTGTTAAAGAGTAAGGTAGGTGCTCTGTGTTACTTTGGTCAGGTTCATTATAGTTTAAATCATAGAGAATTTATTAGAGTCCTTGGAAACATGATTTATAAAACATATATTAGGGAACATATCCCTAAGACAGTCTTTGAGGATAAGTATATAAGAATATACTAGAATTTTGGTAAGGTAGACATTATATGGGTATTCCTATAAATATATTCCTATCTAGATACTACATATTTATGTGGTTCTAGAATAGGTGTATATAGGGGTAACAACTTCAACAGGGTGCATTGGGCCTCACTTGGCATATCCTGATAATGGTCCTTACTGCTCACTTGGTTTGACACTCCCATGTGATATGCTTAGAATAATTCACATTTTATTTACATACCATCATGAAGGATTTGAATATATGGTGATAATGAATAACCTAGGTTAATCCTTATGTGTTTTAGAATAAAAATAAGGCATCATGATATTATATAAATGATTATAAATTTTTATCACTGTGAATATTGTTACCCACACTATGATTTCTGGTTTTAGTCAATGTATGGAACTTGAAAGAGGCATGTTAATATTAAAAATGATTCATAAGGAGGTGGTTATGAGAAACCAAATGGAATGTTGATAAGAGTCAAATATATCATGTCCTTACCTAATTATTTTTCAAGAAATATGATTAACAACACATACCTTAAACCAAATCCCAAACATACCAAAGAAGAGAAGGATTGAGTTTTCTGAGATCCCCTGAGGTGGAGACCATGGAGACAAGAAGGATTGATTTCCATAATGAAATAAATTTGGAAGTATACACCCATGAGAGTGTCTCAACAGAATAGAGAAATGCTTTATATGTGGGAAATAAGGACATAAAAAATAATTTCTGATAAAAAATGAAGAGTACAAATTTAGGAAATCAAAATGATCCTAAGAATCCATTTGTAGTTCATTTACTTAAATTTTGGGAACCTAGGTATTAACCAAGTCAATGAACTATTCTATAAGATATAATCTACACCAAGGAAATAAATGTGTGGAAATAAATTTATGATGTATTAATCGTTTTGGTTTTTTTTAAACCTTAGTTAAAGAATATTTAGTGATTAAAATTATTTCAATAGTTTCCATCATATTTATTTTGGAAGTTATATTTATATAATTTTATAAAAAGAAATTTCCATAGGCCAAGTGATAACACGTTGCATTTGGAAAGACCATGGGGTTTAAACCCACTACTGAAGGGAGATGAGGGTAAAAAACCTATATGATGTCATGGTTATCATGATTTTTTTTAATAAAATATCTAGTGGAAAAAGGATATTTGGATTTTAGGGACGTTTGTTTTATCAAATAGATAACCTTGGGATTGGAAAATGATTTTGTGTTTTAGTGATAATTGTTATTTCGAAAGACATTCTCTATAAGATTAATGAAAATAAAATATTTTGTAGAATAAAGGTAGAATTGTATTTTAGATTAAATGATGACTTTATTGTGGACTTATGGTGATTCAAGTAATTTATTGAATCGGTTAGAATATTACAGAGAGAATGTGATAGGGGAAATTAAATGTTTGGTATAATACATTATGAGTGGTTGATGTTACTTGGAGGAATATATGAACAATTCCGTCTAATTTTTGGGTCATATTCTTGAATACCTTATAGGAAGGATAGATATTTTATGAATGATCTATGTTGATCATTGGATATTGTTATTGAGATTAATGTTTTTTTAATCATATAATGGTTTATTATTTTTAGATAATTATCTTATCTTATCCTAAATATTTTGGTTTTGGTTAATTTATAAAGACAGGATGAAAAAATAGTTATACATTTTTGGATTTTGTTATCCACAGAATCTGATTTTAATTCTTCATGAAGAAAGTGTTCCTATTAAATACTCATTATTTGGAGATAATGATGAGTTTGTGGTGGAAATTGATTAAATGATTAAACTCTAATGGTAAAGTAAGTATATTTTCTTATGTTCTTTGTTTATGAAGTAATATAATTCCTCAACCCTATAAAATGGATTTTGTAACAAAAATTTTATCCGATTACTTTTCCTACAAAGAGATCAATGGTCTTTTAATGGATCAATAGAATTATGGTTTTGTGATGATTAAATTTCTAATGAGCATATCCTCTTTCATTATACATCAGAACTTGATGGTTAGACTATATTTTATTTTCCATTTTCACTTCGCACTAATGTTATCCTCTTAAAAATCCTATTTTTTTTGGTGACCTTCACATTTCCCATTCCCTATTATTAAGATGACGTTTTATTTACCCGATTTTCGAAGTGGTTTTCCCATAAAGTAATTTTAAAGTATCAAAATTTGATTTTCAATGTGAAATTTCGAATTGCAAGGACACAAATGTTTGAAGGAGGGGAGAATGTAACAACCCAATACTTTTTATGGTATGTGTCTTTTTAAATTCAATTTCATCGATAGCTTCTGTTGCAAGCAACAAAGATCTTAAACCAACAACTAAATATTATTATTTAAATTATACCATTATAAAATATCAATTAAATTAATGCTTATGAACATTATTAACTAACTTAGAAAAATATGTGGTGAATTAAATGGCTACCAATTAATTATAAGTGAAAATATAAACTAATTGATTATAACGGGTTTTTTATTTTTATGCTCCAAAAGAAATTTTCTCTTAATAAATTAAATTAATTACAACTAGTAAATTATATTAATAGAATTTATTTTGTATATATTAAATATAATATTTTTTAGATTCATCCAATAGATTTTATAGGTATAAAATATGATCAAACCTAATTTTATGCATTAAAACTTGCATTTTTCTAAAGGCAGTTTTACCACCTTTGAATGGAGAACCAATTTTAAATAATTTTTTTGATTTTTATTTGAAAAAATATACTCTATATTTTAAAGATTTATATCAAAATTTACTTTGGTTGAATTTTTGGTATTTTTATAATAAGTCTCATATTTTGATGTATGGTAATAAAATATTTTATTTTAATTGAATTTTTTTGTCTAAATAAATTATAATGTTAAATTATATTTTTTATTGGGAATAAAGTATTATTAGAAAATATTTATATCATTTAATACAATTTTGGTCGTTGGAACCAATTCCACATTGAAATTGGATAAAAATACATTTCAATCTTTTGAATGTTTTCACTTTAAAAACCTATTTTCTCATTTCATCAACGAGATTAATTTTAAATTAATTACTGAAACTTATGTGTTTGTAATTTTTAAAAATTTATTTAATATTTTAAATAAGTGGTTCCAAATTATGTAAATAGGCATTTTATTATTTTTGAACAATATGAATAGTAATTTTGGTAATTTTTTATTTACACGATTAATAGTAAATTGCCTAATTAAGGGTAAAAAAATATTATAAATATTATAAAATTACCCTAACACTTTTCCAAATTTAATTATATAAGTGGGTGTACACCGAAATCATCCTTTTTTCTAATAATATAACCATTTTCATCCACTATGACGAGATTATGATATTTATTATATTTTAATTGAAGAGAAGTTAAAGATGTCATACACATATTCATAATAACTATATAATTTTTAATATATGGTTTTACATAAGATAAATTATACAATAAATTTTTATTTAAAATATTAAATTATTATATTCATAATTATAATTTATTTTTAAATTTTTATAAATAAATAATTACATTAAACATTTAAACAATGATGATGTAGTAATTATTTAATTAATGAGAATATCAAATAAATGATGGTAAAAATATTAAAATAAATATAATATGAAATTATTGATGTCATCCATGAATTTTATATGTAAATTTTACATTTTAGTGATTTATTATAAGTTTTTTTATAGGATATTGTTTTTATTTAATTATTTAAATTTAAAATAAATGAATATTATCAAAATAGACCTTATGATATTCTAAAGTAAGTAATATTTTATTAAATGGTGTAAAATTTATAAAAATACAAAATTAGGCCAAATTATTATTATAAAGTTAAATATGTCATAAATGATCCACTTATTGTTCTCTTGGTATTTTATTATATCTTTATTAACCATTAGAGAGTAAAAATCAAAGTTATCATGGTAAGAGTTAAAAAAAATTAATTAAGGGTTAGTGGAAAACGATAAGGGTATGAATGTGGACTAACCATATCTAAAAATATTGGTTGGTAATATTTTTACCCAGGATAATGTTAAACTGAAAATAACTCACTTTGGATCTATTTTTAAATGATAATTAATGTATATTAATTTAATATTTTGGGGGTTACCAAAAATGCTACTCACCTTAATTATAAATGGGCACCACCTCCCTCACATCCTTACACCACTTTGAGTCTTCTAGATCAATAAAACCCTACCCATTTCTCCTATTAAAATTATTATACAAGTTCTAGATGTTATGATCGTCCAAAATAACCCACTATATATCACTTGATAAGAGATCTAAAAGAATTCCACCCAAAAACAGCTAATTGTTTTACCAACTCATTAATGTTCATTTCTTCTTCTACAAAATATTCACACATTATTTCCAAGTTAAAGTAATAAGTATAGTATATTATATATTATGATATGTCATTATGATTATGGTAGAACCATATTCCACCTTTTTCTATCCTATGAAAAAACAAAAGGACCGCATGAGCGTACATACAACTTGCCGTCTCCACAGCGTGGTGTAATTTCTTTTCATAACCACTTTATTAGATGGGTATAATGATGCATATAATGGATATAAATAATAAATATGACATGATATTGATTATATATAGTTAATATGACATCCAATTCCTTAACCTTTCACTAGTAATGGAATTATATCATCACTTGTGTGTACGTACAACCTTTCATCTCCACAACATGATGTGATTAATTTTCTATATTAACTATTAAATAATTATTATAAAAATTTATATTATGAAAAAACCCTGACCCCAGAAGCCCAGAGCTGGTGTCTTAATTTATTACATTGGTACTATAAACGAGCATTTACATCCAAAAGGACCTAATAGTTTAGTAGATTCGAAAAAATAGATACAAACAAAATTTTTACATTAAATCCTGAAAGGAAAAAATAAATAAACTCTATTAGAAATAGAAATAAACTCCAAGATTATCCCTGAATGTCATTCATAATAAACATATTCTCTTCCCAGGTAAAAATAAACCATAAAAAAGGGGGTGATATCAGATTCTCAGTAAGGGTAAGCAATACAGTGGAAGATGGCATAAATAATAAGGCAGTGTGAATAAATAAAAACACATTCGATTAACCATAATCTAGAGAATATAATGGTAGGAATAATATATGATTAAATAAATCCATAAATAATAACATTAGAAGGAATATTCACCATGGATATTCTATTAGTAAAATAATCACATTTATTATCAATTAGTAATATCATAATGATGGAATAAATAATTCTAGAAATCTAAAAATTATGATCGAGGCCTCAGACGAGACATCTAAGAATAAATGGTTAAGGCCTTGACAAAATTCATCTCTAAAAATAAATGGGCAATTCCTCAGCCAAGTCCATATCTGTTTTGTCTCATGAGACATACCGATGCATTAAGGGGCTATAGAGGTCCCTTTATATCACTTATTAAGTCCAACTCATTCTTTATATGAATGGTGTGAAACATATACAACTTATAGATATGAAATGTAAATAACGTTAACTAATCAGTAAACATAATCACAAACCATTCTGAGTAATATGGTGAATGGTATAAATATTTCACCTATATAGTTAAATTGATCATAAATAATTTAATAAAATATGGTAGATAATATCATAAAATATCAATATCAATTAAGAATAGTATTAAACAAAGGGTGTTGAAATATATGAAAATAATCTAATAAAATTAGTGAGGAATTATTGAGAGAAATACCCTTTTTCTTTTCGAAGAAGACTTCTTTTGGAAAAATAATTTTAATTTTTCATAAAATAATATTTTAATCAAGTATATACCAAAAATAAAAGGGAAGGACAATGAAATCATGTCTAAGGCATAAAATATGTACAATTAAAGTAAATATATTTAAAAATATTTTTTAAGAAACTTTTGAAATGACCCACTTCAGCGCGGTTTAGAGAAAATATATGAGTCAATAAAGAGAAAAAAGAATATTTTTTACATAAGACACAAAATGAAGTAAGATATGTTTTAATGATAAAAATATTTATTTAAAAATAATAATTGTGGCTTAAACCAGATTATGGATAGTTCATGAAGATGGGTAAGAAATTGGGATGTTCCCTTTATTCAAGATTACTTATCAGGAATAATTGAGAAGGGAGCCTTATAAAACATGTATTTCTAATTAAATAAAGAATAAATTATTTGGATATATTATTTTAGAAAAAATAAAAATAATTTATAGGATTTATATAAAAATAATGAAGAATTACATTGGTGAAAAGAGAGAAAGTATAACCTGAATGGAAAATGGAGGTTTGGGAAGAAACCCTTACCTTATTTCTGAAATAATTCTTCTCTTGTACATAAAATAATGTATAATAAAATTAAAATCATGAATAATATAATTTAGAACCTTTTAAACATGTATTTTATTTATAGTTATTTTATTGAGTTCATTCATTGCCTTTTTGATGAGTTATAGGCTATAACTATGTCATTCGAGATTGTTCGTTTCCTTGGTTTTCATGATTGGTTCACTTTAATACGTGCATGGATGTTATTATAAAATGGTAATAATTATATAGAATTAAAATTAAATGTTATTAATGAACTTAAATAAAATTAAATATCATCATATATCTTTTTTTTCTGGATACGAGGATGATTCATTAGACAAAACATTAATGATGAACATTCGTTTGTTTTGGTGAATTTTCCATTATCATATACTTGTTTTATTTTATTAATTAATATTATATATGCATACTAGTTTCGGAACATTATATTAATTATAATATGGATAGTAAAATATTATTTATCTATAATAATGGTTTTATTACCATCCTTTAAGGATGTGATATAAAATGAAAATGCATCATCCATGATGGTGGTAAATTGACACATCACGAACAATATTTTTGTTTTAGAATAATAGGGAGAGGAGAAGGGGAATGATGATGGATTTTCAATTAACAGAATACATTTATATCATATATAATATAATTTATTTATAATTCATGTTTGGATTGAGGATTTTATCAAAGGATTAGAAAAATAGGTGAAATTGAAATGAAAATAATGGAAAATGAAATAGGATTTTACCTCTTGAATTTCATCTCCTTGAGAACCTTCTTAAGGGGCTTGGGATTGGTCTTTTGTTGAGACCAAAGGATCCAAAAAATATGTAAGAGGCTTGGTAAGATTATTTCTTAGAAATTAGAGAATATAAAATTCTTAAGATGTGTGCGGAGAATAGGGTGTGAGGGGTGTTATTTATAGTGGAGGAGAGGGGTGTCTTTGGTTTATTTTAGTTACTAATTTATTATTTTGGATCAAGAAAAGAAATAAAGGTGATTAAAAGAATAAATACAGTAAATAGAGGAGTATAGTTTTATTTTATGGGGATTACATTAATTATGACTCAAGAAATAGTGTATGTAACCTATAATGTATATATTTAGTAAATTACTGTATTATACTATTCACTAAAAATTCAACAATTTTAAAAAAATCCAAAAAAATTCACCATATCCATTTTTCAATGAATAAAACTCAAAAATAAACTCCATTTTATGAAAATAATTTTCTAAATATGATAAATTTAATTTTTAATTAAAATCAACATTTATTCGAGAAATATCAATTTTAAAATTATAACTGGTTTTATAACACTTTGAAAAATTAATTAATATCTCATAAAATTACCTTATATTTATAAGATAAAAAATTACTAAATTTTTTATTCTATTTTATGAAAATATATTTTATTTTGAATCTTTATATTAATTATAAAATTATAATAAAACTTTTATTACCTGAAAAAATACTAACTCTTAATTTATCATTTTTAAAACATTTATTTACTTATTCCATGATATAAATATACCATATATTCATTTATAATATACATAAATTTTATTTATACTTCCTTGAGTTAATTTACTTTTATATTGGTCATATTAATTTTCTTAATGGTCACATTACTATTATCACAGTCATATTTAATATTATATTATAGTTTTAAACACAGTGGTGTGTGAAACATAAACCATCAAAGATGTTAAATTTTAAAAGAAATGTATGATAAAATCTTGTGGTGTTACATTATCCAATCATAAAAAAATTTGGCCTTGAAATTTATAGAATGTCAACTCATAAAAATATTTGGGTAGTTCTTCATCACAAATTCCTTCGGTTCCCACATTTCATCTTCAATTTTATAATTTTTCCAATGTACATTTACAAGTTGAGTCATCAGATTTCTCAAAACTTGCTCTCTAGTGTCCAAAATCCATATAGGATCATCATATTTATATATATTAGGTTCCAATTCCATTTCTTCAAAATAGAGGACATGCTTTGGGCCTGGAATTTTCTTCTTTAACCAAGATATGTGGACCACATTTATTAATTTATAAAAGCTAGGTGGAAATGCCAAATGATAATTCACTGCTCCAATTCTCTCTAGTATTTGAAAATGTCCAATGTACATAGGGATTAGTTTCCATTTCTTTGCAAATATTTTAACACCCTTCCATGAAGAAAATTTAATGAAAACTTGATCCCCATCATAAAATTTCAAATCCATCATTCAATTATCTTCATGGTTATTTTTCCTGCTTTGAGATTTTTTGATATGTGTTTAAATAGTAATTATCTTTTATGTTTTTTTCCCTACATGTTCTGGGCCTATAAGCTTCCATTCACCAAATTCATCACAAAAAATTGGTGTATAACATCTCATTCCATACAATGATTTATATGGTTCCATATGAATACTTGAATGGAAACTATTATTGTTGGAAAATTATACCAAAGGTAAATACTAATCCCACATACCTTTAATTTTAAGTGATAATGATCTCAATATGTCTTTTAATGTTTTAATTTCACTTTCAGACTTCCCATAAGTTTTAGGGTGATAAACTACCCTAAAATAAAGCTCAGTGTCTAAATATTTCTGAACTAATTTCCAGAATTTTGATGTAAATAATGGATCATGATAAGACACAATAGAAAGAGGTTATCCAAGAAATATTAAAACTTCATTAATATAGAGTCGTGTAGGGAACTCCAGTGGAAAACACTCTCATATAGTAGGGAAATTTATAGATTTGGAAAGTCAATAAACAATTACCCATATTGAATCATTATTTATGAGAGTTTTTTGAAATACAATGAAATAATACATAGTAATTTTACACCATTTCCATTTAGGAATATACATAGGTTGAATGACCCCTTTAGGATGTTTTCTTCTGGCCTTCACCGGTCTACAGAATAAACATATTGATACGTAATCAGCAATTTCCTACTTCATATTATCTCACAAAAAATGTTCATTCAAATATCTATACATTTTAGTGATACCAGATTATATAAAGAAATTAGATTAGTGGAAATCATCCAATTACTCCCTTTTTAGCTCAGGTATAGAGGGAACACAAATCCTCTTCCCAAATTTTATAATTATATCCTCATACATGAAGCTTGTCAACTTCCCATCATACACAGATTTAATTTTCATTTGAAATTTCTCATCATCATAATTTTTTTAATAATTTCTAATAAAGATGGTTGGAATTCCAATTGAAAAAGTAATGATGTTTCAACTTCCTTGATAATTCTCATATCTATCATTATTAGATCCATATTCATAGGTTCTTGTCAATCCTCATCTTGTTCAGAACTCTATGATCCTTCCTTCACAATTAATATAATACCTTATTCTCCTTACCTCGGTGGAAGTGTATTCAAAAATCATAATCCTTGAGTAGCTCAAGTCATCATATTCGCCTCTTGTTGAGTTCTTTCTTTGAGAAGATAAATCTCAAACTCCTATGATTTGTATATATACCACATATTTCATAATAGAGACAGTGTATCCATATCTTTAGGGAAACTATTATAGATACTAACTCAAGATCATGAGTTTTATAGATTATATAATGTGTTTATAAATACCTTGATACATAGGAACTAAATCTATCATTATACATAAGGACAGAAATAATTCCTTTCTTTTATTGATCATTATAAATTAAAAATACATCATTTATCGATGGTAGAGACATGATCATAGTATTCACTAATCTCCTCTTCAATTCTTCCAAACATTATTCAATTTTTTCTCAATATGAAATTAACCCCATTATGAGTAAGTTTGGTTAATAGGTCAGCTAATTGAGAAAAATTACAAATGAAATATCGATAGTAACCTACTAAACCAATGAAACTATATACCATGGTTGTGTTTGTTAGTGTTGGAAATTACTAGACTACCTTTTTCTTCATAGGATCAACACAGATTCTATCCTTAGAGAAAATATGGCCAAGAAAATAAACTCTTTGAAGCTATAATTCACACTTTCTAATCATTTCATAAAATTTTTTTCTTCTAAAAGTTTCCAAAACAACTTATAATTAGTTCTCATAGTCCTCATAGATTTTAGAATGTAGCAGGATATCATTAATAAATACCAAAAATTAATATTCAAAATATTCTTTGAACATTCTGTTCATAGATCCATAAAAATAGGATCTGTTTTAGTTAATCCAAATGGAATTAATGTACACTCATAATGCCCACACTTGGTTCAAAATGATTTATTTTGAATATATTTCTTCTTCAAACATAATTTATGATATCTATATTGGAGGTTAATATTCAAAAAATATTGAGCTCTATGATGTTGATCAAATAAATTATCAATGTGAGGCAGATGACAACTTTTCATTATTTCAATAGCATTGATTTCTGTTGAGTCAATGCACAGCCTCATGGATCAATTTTTCTTCATGACCAAGATAGTAGGGGCTCCTCATGGGGAAATACTAGAAAGAATAAATCCCTTATCACTCAATTCCTCAATTTGCCTCTTTAAATTTACTAATTACACAGTTTCAATTTTATAAGGAGTCTTTGAAACAAGTCTTTCACCAAGACTTAAATCAATAGAGAACTCAACTTCCCGATGTAGGGGATGTCCAGGTAGATCCTCTGGCAATATATCAAAGTATTCTTTCACAAATCGGCACATCTTCAATTTGAATATTTATTTCCTCATCAATATCTGATGTTTTCTCTTCCACTCTTAGAATTTAAATTTTAATAGATACTGTAGGTGGATATAAATAAATTAGTTGATGAGGTCTTTGCTCTAAAAATGATAAATTTTATACCTTCATCATGAATCAAAATTTAAATCTCTTTGTAATGATTTTTTTATTATATTTTAAAATATTGTCCATATTAAAGATTACTTAAAAATAAACCCTAGGTATGAAGATAAAATCTGAAATTAGAGAACATTAAAGTGTCAAAATATGAATTGCTCCACACATCATTGTTACAATAATTTATCCATTAATAGTATTTAATGAAAACTCCCTTATTAATGTGAATTGGAAAAATATAATTATAATATAAAACAATGAAGATATAAAGGAATGAAATGATCTAGAATAAAATAAATATTTAGCTAAATTTGAGGAGATTATAAAAGTACCTTCCACCACATCATTAGTTACTTCATCCATAGCTATTGGGATCACATAAGCTTATCATTGATCCCATGAAATGTTCTAAGATTTGTTTCTTTGATATTTCAGAAAATAATTTACATGGTGTCCTATATCCATACAATTATATAATTTAATATTGTTAGCATCTTTATTTACCTTATTATCTTGAGAATGATGGAATTTTTTAGAACAGTTGTAGCAAAATCCTTTTCCATTTAAGCATAAAAGAGGGTGTTTCCTTCCCTAAGTATCACACATTGAAAAATTCCATTTTTTATTCTTCCCTTTATCTATTCTTTTCTCTGCCACCCTCTTCTTCCCTTGTTCTCCCTTAAATTCGCAAGACTTATAGAATTATTTATCTGTCTTGATAATAGACAATACTATATCTTCGTATGATAAGAAATTTTGGGAGCGCAGTTCCCTTCAGAGGTTTGGTTTTAACCCATATAAGAATATATCAATATTTCTATTTACATTATGTATATAATCCATAGCATGACATTATATCCTGGTAAAGTTGGATTCATACATGGAAGTATTCTCATCCTTTTTCCCTCAGATTAAAGAATTAGCCATCTATATCTACTCACTGTTTGTGAGGGAAATATTTTTCTAAGAAAACTTCCTTAAAATATTTGCATTACATATTTGAAATTTATTCATCCTCCTTTGTGTTTTTAATTAATAACCACCATTAATATTCATCATTTGATAGATAATAAACTTCTGTGATAACCTCCCCCCATTCATTACTTCCCAAATCATGAAATATATTCTCTAATAAACATAGCCAATACTCAGATAGAAATGGATTTGTAGTCACATTGACTGATGGACGTTTTTGTAACATAAATAGGTTTAACAATGTTACTCCATGTTATGGATATGACTTCTCGATACGAGTAAGGTTATTGATCATAAACTGAGTTAGTTGACCCAATATAGTTATAATTTATTTAGTTTCGGTTATTATACCAACTCCAATATCATTATACTACATAGGATAGAAATCCCAACACGGGGTACACATGTTTATATGGGTTACATTACTTCCACTAGGATATATTTATAAATAATGGCATACACTAAATTAGATTGTGAATCATGATACATAATTTTCAAACTAGAAAAGCACTTAACATAAATTAAAAAATTTAATCCTAAATTATTTCATAATCATAAAAATGGTTTCTTTGGGACAATATTCAATTTTAAATACTTCATAATGGTTTTTAAAAAATGTTATTTATTATAAGAACATCCCTAAGAGTGTCAGACTAGGTGTGAGTAAGGATAATTCTCACGTATTGGGTTACACTGAGTTAGGCTTGACACACCTTGTTGGAGTTGTTACTCCTAGGTATATCTGTGCTAGGTCCATGTCCACTTTTAGTATCCAGATAGAGATTCATTTCTGGTGATACCCACATAATCTATACCTTATCAGAATTACAATATGATATTTTATGATAATCCTCAAAGTCAATCATAGGGTTATGTTCCCTACTATATTTTTTTCTAAATATATTTTCCAAGGAATATACTTAACATTATATGATACCAACTATAATAACCTTGACCCCAGTGGCCTAGAGTTGCTGCCTTACTTTATTAAACTGGTACTTTGAACAAGAGTTCACATCCCAAATGAAGGATTAGTTAAGTAGAATTATAAAAGTAGATAAAAACATAATTGTTACATTAAAAATTAATGGAATAAAGAAACAATATAGAAACTACATTGGAGACACAAACAAAACCAATATTATCCCAATAAGTCATTTATAAAACACATTATTGCATCCTATGGAAAAATAAAACATAAGAAAGGGGGTGAGATTAGATTCTTAGTAAAGGTAAAAATACAGTGGAAGTAAATATAAATAAAACTACATGGTGAATAACTTAAAACATATTACATTAAAAAAAATATTGAACATAATATAGTGGGAGTAAAGGATGGTTAAATTACAAGATAAATAATCACATGTGAAATAAACTTAACCATGGATATTCTATTATTCTAATAATCATATGGATTATTAATTAATAATGTCATAATTATGGAATTCATAATAATATAAATCATAAACTTATCATCAAGGCCTTATACAAGACATCTAAAAATAAATGGTCAAGCCCTCAACCAAATCTATATCTGAAAATAAATGGTCAAGGCCATGGCCATGTCTATATCTGTTCTGTCTCATGCGACCTACCGATACACCAAAGGTATATAGAGGGCCCCAACCATCACTTACTAAGTCGATTTCATTCCTAAAATTAATTGTATAAATAATAAACAATATATACATATGAAATGTAAATAACTTTCCCCAATGAGTATACATAATCACTAACCATTCTGAGTGATATGGTGAATGGTATCAAGATATCACCTCCGTGGTCAAATTGCTCACATAAGATTTAAAATAATATTGTAGATGATATAAAAAGTACATGTCCTAATTAAGAATAATATTTAATAGAGTGTATTGAAATATATTAAAATAAATTAACAAAATACTCAAGCAATTCTTGATAGAAATACACTTTTTTACTTTGCAATGAAGAGTTATTTTGGGAAAATATTTTTTATTTTTCATAAAATAAGATTGTAAATATGTTTATATTAGAAATAAAATGTAATGACAATGAAATTATGTTTTATTCATAAATGATTTCCAATTTATGTGAAAACATGCAAATATTGTTTTTAAAAACATTAGAAATATGCCACTTCGGTGTGGTTTAAGATAAAATATAAGAGTCCTTAAAGTATATAAAGGATTAATTTTTAAATAAAACCCGAAATGAAATAATATTTTTTCTGATGAAGAAAATATTTATTATTGAAAATGTTGGTGGCTTAAAATAGGTTATGGAGTGTTCTTGAATTTGAGTAATAAATCGGGAAATTTCATTTAATTGAGCTTGCTTATCAGGAAGAATTGAGAAGGGAACCTTGTAAAAAATATATTTCCCATAAAATAAATATGAATTGATCCTTATACATGAGTTTGGAACATATAAATTTTTTTTATAATTATTATATAATAATGAATAATTAAACTCGGGTAAAGAGAGAGAAAGCGTAACCAGGATAGTAAATGGAGGTTTCGAAAGAAACCCTTACCCAATATCCGAAAGAATTCTAATATTATACTTAATATCATTGATCACAAAATTAGGTTGATTAATAATTCAATTCAGATCCTATTCAACATTTTTTTTGATTTATTTTAATTTTATTAAGTTCTTTTATGTCATTTTTTAGTAGTTTTAAGATTCATCTTTTTCGTTTGAGAGTGTTCATTTCCATGGTTTTCATGATCGGTTCACTTCTATACATGTATGGATGTTCATAAAAAATGGGATTAATTATAAAAAAAATTATCTGTTATTAATGAAATTAAATATGATTAAATGTTATTATATATCACATTTTCTTGATATAAGGATGATTCATGAGACAAAATGTTAATGACTAGTGTTTGTTTATTTTGGTGAATGTTTCATTATCACAAACTAGTTTTATTTTATTCATTAATATTATTTATATATACTAGTTTCAGAACATTATACGACATATAATATGTATAATAAAATATTATTTAACCATAATAATGATTTTATGACCAGACATGAAGGCGTTAATGTAAAATGAAAATGCATCGTCCATGATGGCGGTAAAATGGCACATCATGGATGATATTTTCTTTTTAGGATAAAAGTGAGAGGATAAGAGGATTGATGATTGATTTTAAATTAATAAATAATATTTCAGAATATTTAAGATAATTTAATTATAAATCATGTTATAATATTGGTGTTGATGGAAGGATAAGAAAATAAATGAAATTGAGAATAAAATAAAGTAATCAAAAGAGTATTTTACCTCATGAATTTCTTTTCTTTGATAACCACATCAAGGGGTTTGGGATTGGATTTTTGGTGATACCAAAGGCTCATGTATGTGGATAAGAGAATTGGTATGCATATTAGGTAGATATTGGATAACCCAGAATTATTAAGAGGTGTGAGGAAAATGGGTTGTATTTATAGTGGAGGAGATGGTTTTTTGATTATTGTATTCATTGGTTAATTATTTTGGATAAAGAAAAGAAATATTAATGATTCCATGAATAAACAAATTAAATATAGTAGGATAGTTATATATTGTGGTTATTATATCATAAATGACTCAATTGATAGTGTATTTAACTTATAATGTATATATATTAAAAATTACGGTAATTTATTATTCACAAAAAATTCAACTATTCCGAAAAATACCAAATATTTACCCTAAACATTTTTAAAAGTGTAGATTAAAAAAATAAACTCCATTTTGTTAAAGTAATTTTCTAAAAATGTTAACTTTAATATTTAACAAAAATAATAATTTATTAAAAAAATATTGATTTTAAAATTATAACTGGTTTTATGTCACTTTGAAAAATTAATTAAGGTCTCATAAAATCATCTTATAATCATAAGAAAAAAACACTAATTTATGATTAAATTTTATGAAAATATATTTTATTTTAAATTATTATATTAATTATAAAATTCTAATTAAATATTTATGTCTTATAAAAATACCAACACTTTATTTATTATTTTTAAAACATTTATTTACTTATTACATGATATAAATACACCATATTTTTAGTTATAAGATACCTAAATTTTATTTATAATTTATTGGATAAAGTTACTATTATATTAGTCATATTACTATTCCTAATGATCACATTACAATTCCAATAGTCATATTTAATAGTATATTATACTTTTAAACTCAGTGTTGTGTGAAACACAAACAATCGAATATCCTAAATTTTAATAGAGAAATACCACAATATCTTGAGGTGTTACATTTATTGAGTAAATATAATATCTATAAATTTAGTATCATTATGGAGATGAAATAAATATATCTTATTTATAAGAAAGAGCACTCATGTGACAAAACGTGTATAGGAAAATGAAATGGTTAACACTCGAATCAAGGGTAATAACAAAATATTATTAAAAACTGATAAAAGATCATATATGATATCATAGAAATTGATATAGATATGGTATAAATTAATAAAATTATTTAAAAAATCATACTTGATTTAAAGAACATTTTTCTATAAAATAATGTATGAGTCATGGTTCTGTGTTCAGAGTTTTATCAATGAAGCTATAATTGTTCATCCTCCTTCATTGGTTCTTCTTGAGGTACTCCACATTCTATTTTATTACATCCCTAATTTTATGTTGTTACCTTCCTTGTATATTAACTAGTGGTGTGATAGTTCAACATTAGTTCTGGTCTCTGAATTTGGATTGGTGTTGGTTTTCTGGCTCCCTCTCTAGCGACCTCTTCTACCTCTAGAGAGGCATTGGCTGTGGATTAGATGAGAAGTCCTGAGGTGCGACGATGTGTTGGGTGTCAAGCAGTTATGAAGGGTGGATATGGTATGGGTGTTCAGAGCCAAATGTACCTTATACTGAGGTGTATCATGGTTTATTTCAAACTCAGGACACTGTTTTTTGGTGTTTTTGTTTGTGCTGACTAGTGCCTACAATGGTTGATCCCCTTGGGCACATAGTCTCTCCTATGGTTCTTCCTTGTTTCGTTTCTATCACTGGTTCCTAGAGTAGTGGAAAACCTTTGGCATGATGTTTTTATTGTTGTTCAATATGTACAGTTCTTAATTAACCATGAAGTGATTTGATTTGAAATTTACAAAAAATAAAATTTAGAGGAAATGGAAATTACGAGTTAAGGGGATTTCTAATATTACTTTTATTTCTACAAGACTTATGCCATATTCACCACTCGTTTCTTGGATATAGTTTATATAATACACATTAATTTAATCTATGATCCATATAATTATATTTATTTTAATTTACATGTCTAATTGATGATCCCATTTTTATGGGGTTTACATATCAAAAGATACCAAATCAGTAAGGGATTTTTGTCTCAATTTTATTTTTGCGGGACACATACCTTATACACCACTTGTTTCATATTTTTGTGTTTTTTATAATACCCATGAATTTCAAATATTAGTATTATTATGAATATTATTTTATTTTCAAATACATATATTTTCCTTTCTTTCATGGGGCATATAGTTCAACTGATTATAAAGTGGTAACAATTACTTTACAATCTCAATATTATTTGGGTTTTTTTAACTTTAAGTCTCTATTGGGGAAACTTTTCTTCCATTTTAATGTTTTCTAATTTTTTTTAAAAAAGTTTTAAATTTTATCATAAAAATGTTTAAAATATTTTTACCTATGTTTTACTTTTTATAAAATGGTTTTTAAGGAATGTTTTTTCATTTTTCAAACGAGGTACTTTATGACTTTTCCAAAAAAATATAGAAGGGATGATTTATTAACTTATACTAAATGTTCTTATTTATCCACCATTATGACACTTTAAAATATTGATGATTCCTTTACAATTTTACAAGATTATTTTCTATGAGAATGTTTTATTTTAAAATTTCATGGCCGTTTAAATAATTGATTTTAATGTAAAAAGTGGTATTTCTCTCATGAAATTTTAATGATTTTATTAGATTAATTTTATCAATGTCATCATCCTTTTTTGGATATTATTATTTTTTTGGTTGCTCTATGATACCATCTTCCATATTTTATTGAAGGGTTTATGATCAGTTTGACTATGAATATGCTATTTTGATACCATTTATAGTTTATGGTTAAATTTTTCACATTTCATATTACATTTTTTAATACAAATGTTGATGCTATTTATATATCACCCTTTTAATATAAGAAATGAATTGGGATTAGTAAGTGATGGGTGAGGCCTGTTATAGCCCCTCGATTCATTGGTAGGTCTCATGAGACAAACTAGGATGGGTTTTTGTTAAAGTCTAACTCGTTTATGTATGGTGTATTGGCTGAATCCTTGATGGTATGTTTATGATGTGAAAAATTATGAATTCCCTCATTATGAGATTATTCATTGATATTCCATATGATTATTTGATTAATAAAATATCCATTTGTTTTTTTATATGGAATTATTTTATTTTAATTTATTATTTCTATATAATGATCAAGATTATATTTACATGGCTTGTTTTTTAGTTTCATACCTTGAAAAAAAGTTTATAATTGTTTAATAGTAATAGATTCCATTATAAGATTACCATTACTTAGCATATAATCTCACACTTTATTATGTTTTATTTTTACTGGAATTCCCTGATTTAAATTATTACTGATATGCAGGGCTAAACTATGGGAATAATGGTTTTATATAATTATTATCTATGTTGTATTTTATATTTTAAATTGTAAATTAAGGTTAATGTATGTAATCTAGTTTCCAAAAACAACTAAGTTGATCAGTCCTTCAGGATGAAATTTCATATAGAATATTCTATTATAATAATGTAACCACTATCTCTGGGCTAATGGGGCTGAGGTATTTACATGATTACTTAAAGGAGAATAAGGTCAACCCACCACTAAATCAGTAAACTAGGGGAGTTGAAGACATTTTCAAAGGAGGAGTTATGGAATACACCTGAATAACAATTGATATTTAGTATAAATACCCATTTGCAGATAAAAATATGTACTTTGGGATATAGTTTCATCTAGTGGGAGTTAGTCTAAGGAACCTATCAGGAGGCGACCAATGAATATCATGGAAACAAAAATTTTAGATGTTTTTTTAAAATAATTTCTAAGTGATAGTTTTTAATTTTAATCATTTTGATTCATAGTGGAGAAACCAAGTCTCCAGATTCAACCCAAATCTAGAAAAGAGTAGGATTTGAAGGAATAACCTTTTAAATTTATTGAGTTTTTACCTTTATTTACTACATATCCCATGTAATAATGAGAGATAAAGAACATTTAAAAATAAACTTTAATTAGTTATAGAGGTTCAACTAAAAGAGGAAGATTTTAAAAAAATATCACTAATTCAATCCATCCCTATCTTTGTGATTACACCAGTCTTAGGTAGTAAAGTAGTGAAATGCCCAATATCAAAATATTAAGATGAAAGTGACATGTATGAAGAGAGAAATCTAATATTATTAAATAATATATATTAAAAATTAAATTATAATTTCAATATGAAAGATAATAATTTATGTAAATACAAAAATGGAATCTTCATGTAAAATTATGAAGAATGTGATGATAATAAGGATGAAGAGGAATTTTAGACTTCCAGTGATAATGATTTGAGAAAACTACACATTGCTAAAGTGAATAATAAAAATATCACTAATAATGAAATCGATAGTTCTATATGTTATGAGTAAGATATTAATATGGGTTTTATTATGGTTATAAAACTGGAATAATGTCTCAGAAATATATCTAAATTAGAAGAAGAGATCACAATATTATAGAAGAATGATCATTTTTTCAATATAAATGAATATTATTTTCTTAAATAAAAATATAAATTACTAAATGAGATTGACTATCATAAGTATTTTCTAAATGATGAAAATAATTTTAGCATAAATATAGAATAAATGTTAAAGGATAAGGAGAAGGAGCTTGATCATCTTCAAATGAAATTGAAAAAAAGTATAATTGAACAATTTCATATTCATATTTTAGAATTTCATTTCATAATTTAGAAAAATTTCAAAGATTAGTGAGGATAAATATACTGAAAAAACAATAACCATAAAAGGTAAAAAGTCAAAAAATGTTGGTGGATACACTAAAAAGAATAATCTTTTTATGAATTTAATGTTTGTAGGAAAATCTAGCGACCCTCATAAATCTAGAAATTCTGGGAACATTAAATTTAATTTAAAAACTAATATAACTAGTTAATTTTAATTTTTTTAATATACATAATATTAATTAGAATATTTTATGAGTTAATAATATTTTTTAAAAAAAGGTTCCCATATCTGTGACCCAAAGAAGTAAGGAAGGAATATATTAAATTATGGATAACATGTTGTATGCAAATATAAGTATGATTTATATGGATTTTTTTCATTGTGGAGGTTGTAATAATACAAAAAAGATGTTATTATTTAATTAATAGTGTCATACAATTTTTATGAAGATTTGAAGGAAAGATTTAAGGTGGATTCATACATTTTAATATAATAATGTTTATATATAGAATTGACATTTTGGAAAGATATTATAAAACAAGATTAATGTGCATTAGGAAGTCCTTGGAATATGAGGCCAGTCAAGTCACCCAAAGAATTAATTCCTTATTCTTTATATATCCTAGAATCATATAATTTTAAATAATCAAAATCCATAAAATATTAAGAGTAAATGTAAATATAAATCTTTAGTTGTTAAAGTGGAATTAAAAACATAAAATTTCAAAAATATAAGGATATTGTATAGTGTATGTTCCTCTCATATGAAAGGGGATTAAAAAATCCTAAAAGATATTAAAAATTGAAAGGATGTCTTAGTGGCCTTTTAATTGATTGGAAACTAAAAATAAAAAGTTTTAGATGAGTTTTTCTAGTAAATATCAATTAATATCAAAGAATACATTATTTATTTAGAGGAAAAAAACTAATAATCATAGTATGTCTCAATTATGTAATGATGTAAATGTAGTGATATTTTAAAAGGATTGAATTTTAGTGAATATATTTGCTGATTAATTTATTTTTAAAATATAATATAAAACAAGGGGTAATATGTTTTAAGTTATTGATATTTAAAAATTCATGCTTTTTAGTCATGAAAGAGAAACATTTTTTGAGGCATCGATGGATTGGTCATTTAAAAAAAATGAGTAAGACTAATATAGAATATAATGCTCTTAATATAAATAAGTTTGAAAGATAAATTAATTGGATGTGATCCATATATAACAATGTAAATATTATTAATTTTTAATACAAGAGTGTAGATATTTAACCTAAACATCCTTAGGAGATTATCCACAATGACATTTATGGTCTCATAGGGAAGTAATAAAATAGTATGGATAAGTGTTTCATTTACTTTATTTATATATTTACGTTAATTACTTGTATATTTATTATGAATGATATGTTAAAGTATTATACAATGTTTAAATGTTTTAGAAGAGACACTAATAAGGAGTGTAGTTTCCCCATAAATAAGACATAGATAGTCATTATTGATAAATATAACTTGAAAATTTGATGATTATGTTGATAATAATGGAATTTATTACGCGAAAAATGAAACATATACACTACCAAAATGGTTTTACTAAAATTAAGACCAAAAACTTATTGGATATCGCTAAGACTATGTTTTTTTAGTATAACCCATATTGATATTTTCTTAGATAGGCCATAAGAGTGATTGCTAATATTCAAAATCAATGATGATATATTCCAAATTCATACATATACCAATACAAAATTTATTTTAATAAATATCCTAGTTTTAATTAACTAAGAACGTTTTTCAGCACAAACATTATCAAAGTTAAATGCGATAATCTAGGTAATTTTGATTAGAATGGTGTTAATGGAATATTTATTGGTTTCATTATAAATTAAAAAAAAATACTATTTTTACATATAAGCGATAGGAAACATTTTGACACAACTACTGTGAAGGTACAAGAACAAACAAATAGAGGAGAAAAAATTCCAAATGAAATTTCTTAAAGTGATGATGAATCTATTTTGTTTAAAAAATAAAAAGGTTTTAGAAAATGATGAATGTATAGAATAGTGATAGGTTAGAGAGTAATATTCATCCATTTTCTGTAATTATTTTTTTAAATAATGAAAGGATGAGAATGAAAATTCAAGTATGATAAATCATTTGATATCTAATACATCAGGTTAAAATAATATGAACACTATGGAAAACTACTCATACCCTATATTTGTCATAAGATAAACCAAAATATGTGAAAAAATATTTTGAGTATAAGGAGTGGGTTGATTATATGGAAAATGAATTGTATCAGATAGTTAAGATTTTTTTTTGAGTTTTTATCCATGATATAAAAATAAATTTATTAGTGCTAAATGGGTATTCTAGAATAAGCATAATAAAAAGGAAGAACTTGTTATAAACACCAAAATACTTGAATATAAATTTTATTATCAAGTAGGTGGAGTAGATTTTAAGGTAAACATTGAAAACATGGAATGATTAGAATCCATTATATTATTTTTTCTATTGTTTCATTAAGAAAATATATGATATTCCAAATGGATGTTAAGTCTTCCTTCATAAATGTTGACATGGAAGAAGAGGTTTATATTCAAACAACTTGTGGATTATTTCTTTTTGAAGAAGGAAATTAAGTTTAGAGGTTAAATAAATATTTATATGGGTAAAAAAAGTCCAAAGGTCTTTATATTACATGCTATATTCCTTATTCAATAATTTGATGATTAAAAAAGGAAGAGTGGAGAAAAACCACTACATTAAATATTAAAAAGTGGAATATATAATTGTTATTATTTAAGTAGATGATATTATATTATTTGAAAATGAAGAGAGATTTTGTTAATAATTATTGTTATAAATTACGGAATTATTTGAAATGTTCATAATTAGTGAGATGATATGTTTTTAGGGTTTAGAAATCTCTCAACAGGATAATAAAACTTTTCTTTCTCAAGATATGTATACCAGATAAATTCTAAATTTTTTTCATGGAGTGTAAAAATATAGTTTCCACTCCATTTTTATTGGAAATTAAATATCATAAAGATATTTAATTAATTTAGTCAGATCCATGTGATTTCTATAAGATTATTGATTGTTTTATATAATTTAATGTTTTAAAGATGAATATTGTGTATGCTGTTACACTATATGATAGATATCGAATTGAACCAAAAGAATCACATTTTATTTATAGACAGAAGAATAATTATAATATTAGAGATGTAATATATTCCATACTGAAATATATAAGAATAAAAGATTGACCTATTATGATATACAAATGAAAATTAGGTAAGAAATGTTGACGATAAAAGCTATATATCAGGTGGACTTTTCTTCCCATGAGAGAGGTGTATATAGTAGAAAACTAATAAAAATGTCCCTCACTTTGAGAACCATCAATGTAGAGTATAAGGCTACAAATCAGCCCATAACTCAATTTCAATGGATTAGAGCTCAGTTATAAGATCTCAAGGTTGAAGTGAAGCTACTTGAACTTTTTGGATGTGATAATCAATGTGCTATAAATTTATCAAAAAATCCAATTAAATATTCTAGATCAAATAACATTTATTTTAAATATCAATTCATAAAACGAATTATGGTGAAGGATTTGTTAAAGTTGGAATTTTTTCTTATAAAGTAGAAAGTGGATGATATTTTCACTAATCCATTGATAATGGATTCTTTTCCCATTTGAGGTATATAATGGGGGTTCATCCTTATTCCTATCATGGACAAGGTATTGTAACCCATTCTGCTCTCTTATCTGGTTCTTTGGATTATTTTTATAAAATGGGGAGTGAAATGACAATATAAATCTCTTTGGTTCATCTATTTATGTATTTAAAAATATTATTTACAATAGATGAGTAAAATGATATTAAAATTAATCTACTAATAGATGTTTTACCCATGGGTAGTGATCTATTATTTAAAGGGGAATTCATTGAGAAAGAATTATTAAAAGGTTAATGTTGGGAAGGATTGAAATATTGTGTCCTTTTGAATTATTTAAAAACATTTCTTAAAAATATATGAAGGAATATTTTTTCATACATTTTTTTAGAAAGGATAAATTTATTCTTTTGAATATGTTTTGATTATAAATTGGTATCTCAAATGATATTTCCATTAGTATCAATAAGATAAGAAAATTTATCTTTTCTACGATAACCCTTGTCTTTATTACAAATTTGTTAATGATTTATTACATTAGAATACACTTAATAAAACCCAGAAGATAAAGAAATATAGTTTATTTGGGTAATTAGGATCATTATATAACAACTTAAAAATAAGAGGTATATCAATATTATTGAATAATTCCTTAATAAGATCATAATATTCTATAATTCCTAAAAATATTTGAGATAACTTTGGGAAATAAAAAAGATATGTGTATGCTATAAATCCCTATAAGGGAACAATCAAAGATTAACATGAATAAATTATTACATGTTAAAAAATAGTAATCTCAATCAACATAAAACTGGTTATAATTAGAACAATAAACAATATTTCCTGAAATAGAATGGTAACATAAATGAAAGATGGGAAATTTGTCTACAACTTTAAACAAGACATCATAAAAAAAGATTAAGGTTAACCAAAAAGAAATTTAAAATGGTGAAAAATCTCATAATGGATTATGTTCACTCCCTAATCCCATACATGATGCCTCATGAGGATAAAAAAATTACCCAGTTCATTTGAGCACTATATAATTCTGGTCAAACATGTCTCTTTCATATCATGCACATGCACAAGTGTTATACATAGATCATACCACAAAAGGATGCATTTCATAATTTCTAACCCCATGATAAAGGAGTGAGTGTTAAATAAATGTAATTCTCAAATCAAGGATGTATAAGTACAAATAGGTGAATAATATTGATTTAAAATGGGAATGGGTAAACACTTCACTAATATTTGGCATGGAAAATTATAGTGAAATTTTAGAAGCTTAAAGTTAGTACTTAATGACTCATAAAATGGTTTAATTAGAGAGAAAGGGGTATATAATCACTAAGAAGTAAAAATAGGACAATCTTAAGGAAATGTATTAATATAATAAAACATGAAAATTTTTGTAATTAATAGGCGTAATACAAGAAGGGTTCATGAATAAAAACATGGCATGGAAAAATCACCGGATAATTTTTGAAGTATACGAGAAGTACATAAAGATTCATAAAATGGATTAATGAGAGATAAAGGGTTATATAATCACTTTTAATTAAAATTTATAGCATGAGTTATATACATGAACATAATTAAACAAGAAAATATGGTATTTATTTGGTATAATACAATATGGGTTCTTGAAAAAAAGATAACAATATGATCCCTTACTATATTTCTACATAGTAACGGCTTAGATAAATGATATAATGAGAGGGGATAAATTATATATCATTATTAGAAAATAAACTATAATTTATTTGGATATTTATAATGTTATTAAAACATGACCAATTGAGATTCAATAGCCTAATTAAAAATATGGTTCTTGAATTGAAAAGAACAGAGTGAAAACCCTTACCTTGGGCGGGGGGGGGGGGGGGGGGTGATTCCATAATCCTAATAAGAGATTATGAAGAGAATGTGTGATCCTTTTGAAGAATATATAGAGGGAATGGTAGAGTAAGAGCGTTATATAAGGTTTCCATTTAAGATTAATGGGATATTCAGTGGTTTTATATAAGAAAAGAGAGGGGAGTTCTTTCTTATTTCACAATCATGGGTTTTTGACTCCATATAATAAAAATAATTAAAACAAAAAAATACCACAGTTTTTAACAATTTTATTCTGAAAAATAAAATTGGTTTTTATTATTTTATTTTTCCACGTGTCTAACTCATTAAAATATTACACTTGGTGATGTAGAAGTGAGTCATGATCTTAAAGAAATAATTTTAAAACCTTAAAAATATAATATAGGTTTTAGAGGATCCATAAAGGATTTATAAATCTAATAAAATAATCCAATAATAATTTTTTAAAGTGGAAACATATATTTTATCATGGATACCATTTATATCATTTATTACATCATTTTCTTTGTCATTATGATGTCATAATACAAATATATTTACTTCATATTTATTGATTTTCCCAGAAACTCGGTTGTCTCCAAAATTTTTGAAAAAATAAACTTCTAGGTAAATTCAATTTGATGACTCCAAAAAAATTATTATATCAAAATAAATCTATAAATATTTTGAATTTTTACTTTTAAAATAAAAAAATCAATGATATTGATAAATGATTGGTTTCTTATCAATAATAGTTTTAAAACCCATATATAATTACATAGGACTTTATAAATATTATAATACCATTTAAATTTAATAATTATTATTTAATAGTATAATTTTAATAAAATATAATTTATTTCTAAAATTAATAAATTCATCAAAAATGAATGTCTTAATTGAAATTTCTTCTTACACAAAAATACAATTTGTGTTTTGTCATATAAAATTCCAATTTTTACCAAAATAATTTCAGAATTATTTATAGTGAAAAAATATATAATCATTATTAAATTTAAATTAAAACATATATATTCATACTATTACTTTTACTTTATTTTTAGTCCTTATTAAATTACTTTAACCCTTAATCAACATATTTTCCTTTTATAGTGGTAGTAAATGTTTACTATGGTACTACTCATATTTTCCAAAAATTATGTATATATTCTTTACTAATATTAATTATTATTAATCCAAATATGGAATGCATGTTATAAAAATAAATTCACATAGTTTTATGAATTTAATTTAAAATAAAACCCGTAAGTGTGATGGAAAGCAGTTTTTTCCCATAAAAATGAATTTTTGAAGTAAAATTTGATTTTAATTTAACTCTGCAACTAATAATCATCACTATATTAATTTAAATTAGTAAGTATAGATACCTGATCAATAAATATAATTTAAATCATCCCATAGTATGAGTTATAATTTAAAACGACATTTTAAAATAGTTTTCAAAAAAATGTTATTCTATGCCTAAAAATAAACAAATACTAAAACCTTGTAAAAAGATGATTTAAATGTAATTAATTTGGTTAAATATAAATAAATAATAATTAATTTAAATTAAAAAAAATTAAAAAAATTATGGGAATTTTAAATTAATTAATTTATCCAAAGAAATGTCAATTTTACAATAGTTGATATTTTTCAGTATTCACTGGAAAATAAATATTTTTCGAAAACCCCAAAAAATTAAACCTAAGTTATTTTTTATATTAAAATTTCAAAAAATATGTTAAATTTTTAAATAAAATTTATAAATTTTCCTAAAATTATTTATAATCTTTTTCCATAAAAACAATTAAAAATAATTTTTGAAGAAAATGTGTTTTTGATGAATAAAATTTCATAAATAAAAATACAGTTATTATTTAATAATAATTTATAAATATATTTATGTTTATTAAAAATTTTATATATTTTCCATAATGTATTTAATCCTATTCATATCCACAAATTTAATGTCTAGGATAAACGAGCATATTTACATAATGATTATTTTTTAGGATCATTGTTGCATATCACATATGATATCAAACATAATATTCTCTCCAAAAAAACATGTGGAATTGTATTATACCCATTAATAAACCACATACTTTAAATTTTATGTTTACCATGTTAATAAATGTTTTGACACTTGAAAATATCCTTATTGAAAACCAACACTGTAAAAGCTGTTAATAAAGCACCCACTTTAAAAGAGTGAAAGGGAACTATGAAGGTCATCACATAACCTGGTTTCCAATTAAGTGAAAATTAGTGTGGAGTAAAAATATACAAATTTAAGAAAAAAAAAATTCCCAATAACTAATAGAGTGTGATAGAGAATATGTTTTGGAGGAATTCAATAACTACAAAACCATAAATCTAATATGGATAAAAAGAACATCAATTCCTAATATGAAAACTTTTTTGTTTCATGTTTTTTCCCTAGAGATGAGTAAATCCTTTACCAATTATACTACTAACATAATGAAATATAATTTTGTGACATGTATAATTTCACAGTTTAATAAATTTCCACTACAATATGATATTTTCTCAAAATGATGACTACCGATGATGAATTTTTTTAATGATTGAAGAACTAGACTATGGTTCTAAAGGATTAGATAATCCAAAAAATAATAACAAGATATTTATATTTTCTTTAATAAATTCAAAATAGTTATTATAAAGTAAGTTAATACTGAAAATGAAGAAACCTTAATTGTTCTTCACTGGTGGTGGTTCTGAAGGTTGAATTTGGTGTCCATGGCGATGACCAGATCTCACTGTCTCTCTTTACTCTTCTGTTGATCCCATATTACATAAATCTTCTCACAGTTAGAATTTCATGGTTATTATCAAGGTGTCTTGGGATGTGAGGTCAAGTGGTTGTCGTTGTTCTAGGATGTGTTTGGATTCATCTCTATCTTTGGGTCTTTAATTGGGCATGCTGCTCATGATTATTATGGAACTTATTTGTGGCCTTATGGATCAGTGACAATGATTTAGTTCATTACTAGTTTAGTTCATGATGGATGGTTTATTTACAATATGGTGTGGTTATCGATGGTAATGAAGATGGTGTTTTATTGATTTTATGTTTGAAAGTTCTATTCAGTGACAGTGATCCATTTCTCCCATAATGGTGATGAATGTTTTAGATATGAGAGTTACTATTCCTAAGGCCTCTGGTGGTGAAAATGGTTGTCTTCATCTGCTTAAGGTTTACATTAATTAGTGGTCTCTTATTGCGTGTCGGATTCTAGCGATGACTTATGTGGGTTGAGTTTATGGATAATGTCTTCTCAAGATGGTAGGATCACTTCATGAGGCCTCTATGATTTACATATAATCATTGCATCCTTTTTCATGTTTTAAGTTTTCATATGGAATAATTTTATGCTTATAATTTTCAAATCATTTTATATTTGTGAGGTTTCCACTCAACCTAAAAGTGGATTTTGAAAATTCAAAAAACAGGATTTGGATAGGTAAAATTCAACATATGTTTCAAATACTTAAAGAAAAAATATTGTCGAATAATACTTAGATGTTTCATGATTCTTATATCCACAATGTCATTGATATACTAATCATAAAACATAATTATCAAATACAAAACACATAAAAAATTCAATCCTTACACATCAATGATTTCCATAGGATAAGTTCTTCCTTTGTCTAGGATATAACCATTATATTAAGGCATTGAATTAGATAATACCCATATTCTCCACACATAATACATTAAAAACCAAAGAGTTTGTAGGATGTAATTTATTCACTTTCGGCATTCTGTTCATTTTTTATTTAACTAGATACTTTATTCCCTATTTTTTCACACAAAAATAACCTTTGAGTTCCTTTCTATAATTTACCCTAATTTTGTTTTCCAATTTTTTTTCATGTAATAAATAGAATGTTCTTTCCTTTATCACCTTTCTCGTATAAACATATTTGATATGTAGTAAACCCCTTCATTGATATCTTTGTACATTCCACTATCTTCTATTTTTTAATTGTTATTTTTGATAGATGGATTGACATGATAAAAATACGTCTTACTTGATCACCTTTCAAGTTAAGCATATCATTTGGAATTTCATCACATTTCCCATAACATTAATTGGGTTTTCTAAGCCTAAGATGCTATTTGGAAAGTGGTCTTATTTCAACTAGAAAACTCTTGGATTCAGTTTTCTTCCTCAGAAATCTAAAAACATTGACATAAAAAATTTATGGTTCTTAAAACATGAAATAATTCAGTTTATATCTTGTGATAGAGTCCCCTAATGCATTACAATGTCTCTTTCTTCTCAAGGAGCAATTTTCCCTATTTATTTCATTTATTCCTCAGTTTCCTACATCAAAAGAAGGGAGCTCTTGGGAGACATATGATATAGTCCCCCCGGTTTCTGGTATGTAACCCTCAATTGATTATTCTGTTGTTTATAAAGTTTAAGGATGATGAATTGGGTATTTTGGAGAAGTTTTAAAGTGGTTTTGGGAAAAAATGGAAGTCACACGGGTGGTGCATGGTTTGCCTAACCGTGTAGCCAAACCATGCACAATGGAACTCTTGACATAGAAGCTCTAACAAAGTTTGAGCACAGTTAGGAAGAATTTGCGAGGAATCCGTGTTAGGGCCTTCCAAGGCAGTAGCTAACACATGTTTAACACACAGTTTTTCTAACCATATAGACTAATTCTGTGGATGGTTTAAGTGAGATCCTAAAAAAGTGGATCTCATGCGTTTTTTCCTCTTAGTGGATAGTTTTTTATCTTAAGTAGCCATAACTTAGGATTTATCTTCCTTTAAGGTAGGATAACCATTCCGATGAATTTTGTAGTCCATCCGAAGGCTTTCCATGGTGAATCAAAGTTGAATTCTTGAGGTATGTGATCATTATTTTTCATTCTTGATATGTTTCTTAGAACTACATATATATAATTCTCTTATTCTCTTGGATTATTTGATCTACACCCATTATGGGTATATCTAGGTGTTTGGACTCCAAATATAATGTAATTTGGTCTTGATCTTTCTATGAGAAGAGATCAAATGCGGGTTTTTGGAGAATCTAACTGGTTTTCTTGTGCATTCTTCATTCGTTGGGGTTTTCATCAAAACCTTTGAGGTAGGGGGATTCTTTCACAAATCCACTTAATATAATTTTTTGTATTGATTTTAAATTTTATGTTTGGTTTTAAATTTATTTTTATTTGGTTTTTGAAAACTTAATAGAAACCTTCTTGAGTGATGGTTGTGAAATCTGAAAAAATGGTGATTCTGAATGAGTGATTTGGTTCTTGGTTTTAAAAAATGGATTTTAAAAGGGGATTATCCTGGATTGTTGGAACATGATTGGGATTATATTTTTTCAATAAAAGGGATTGTTTTATTGAAATTAATTGTTTCTTTGAAAATTTTTGTGCCTTAGTTTTCAATACAATTTCAGTTTTATTGAAATTATTTATTGTGGAAATGAAAGTATTTAGCATAAATGGTTTTGGTGTGATTTCATGTTTAATAGGACCTTAGTAAGGGGTGAGTACAATTGGGGTAAAAGGGACAAGACCCTAGATCCAGGGAGTGTGTCATTGGGAGACAAGGTAATTGGATGAGAGACCACTCATTAGTATGAAACTGTCAAACGAAGCATGCATGTGCAGGTGTGTGGTTAATTATGGAATGGGTATGCCAAATGATAATAATAATTGGATTTTAAGCTTTGATTTGTTATTTTTCTAGAAACATAATTTGTTGGAAATTGGTTTCATTCGTTTTTGTTTTCACTTGGTTGTAAAATCTTTTTGGAACTTGTTTATATTTGGTTCTAATTTATTTTGGTAAATTGATTTATATAACTATTTTATATAAATGTGGATATCATTTTAATCATAGTGGTGTGATTAGGGAAGTCATTGTAAAAACCTACTAACTTTTATACTCACCCCTACTTTGTCACTTTTGTGCTTTTGCAGATGTCATCTTTAGGGACATGGGAAAATGTAACATTTCCCACGTTTTTAGCACTACCTCATGATGTTAGGGTTGTTTGGAGATTTTTGATCTTATAGCTTGTATAGAATATAGTATTGTGGTAGTTTTAGAGTCTTGAGTTGTTTATACACTATTTACATTGATTCTTGGTAGGTCTTCCACTATTTCACACTTTGATGTGGGGTTGATATACATGAAGATGTTGATTTTCCTTTATTTTGTTCATGCATCATTTAGTGAATAGTTTTTTTGGTTTATTAGTTTATTTATTAATGGGTAAATCATCCCCCACTTTTATTTGAAACCCTTTGGAATTTATTTCTAGACATTGGAATCGTGGGGATGTCACTTAAGGCCAAGTAATGACACATTGTACTCTCAAAACAATGAGAATTTGGGGGTCATTACAAATGGTATTAGTCTGGTCCTTCCTTTGAGGTAAAAATGTAATAAACTTGTTCGTTCCTTGCCTAAGAAGTAGTCATAAAATCTATTGGTCTTGGATTTGAAATTCCTTATTCTCCAGTCTTTGGGATGAAATCTTAGAATGGAGTAGGATTTTCGGAACTTGAAATGTATATCATAAAAGGACATAGCTAACCCTATTATTCTAAACATCACGTTGCCCCGGAGTTTGGTACACAAGTGTTTAGAGACACTTCTAGGATCTTGGAATCTCATTGTCATGGTTTTTTCTAATGAGGAAATCATGACATGCATTTTAGAGGAATGAATTCCCACTAGGAATGAGTATTTCATTTGGAGTAATGATTTATGATTTTCTACAAGGTGTAAACATTTTAAAAATAAAAAATTTGTTTTCAAATGAAGATTTTGAAAAGAGGATATTTGGTGTATTTTGAAAATGGTGGGTTTTCAAAATCATGAAGGAATATTTCAAAAATGGTTGAAATAAAAAAGGGGTGTTTTGGAACACAATTTTGTGATAGTGATATGATAGAATTTGAAATTATAAGCCATCAATTTCTAGAGAGTGAGATGGACGAGTTCATTATTGGTTTAGAAAATGTTACCCAATAGGTATTGTCGAAACCAACCCAAAGAAGCTGTGGAGAATGTGGTTGCACCTCAACCATGGGTGAACAAATAGATAGTTTAGTATTGCCCAAAATTTTTAAGTTGTGGATATGGGGGACCAGAGTAATGAGCCAAGGTATGTGGATCATAACATCCAGTTCATGAAGTAGAATCTATGTAACTTCTGTGGAGATTCTGAACCAAAGAAGGCAAAGGTTTGGTTGAGTAGGATGAATCGTATCTTGAAATTCATCAACACACTAATAGAGATAAAGGTCAAGATGGTGATGTATATGCTCGAGGATATTGCAAGCTAGTGGTGGGATTTAGCAGTGCTGGCTAAATTAGATGGAAGTCTTACGTGGGCGGATTTTGAGGAATTATTCAACAAACAGTTCTGTCCTCACACGTTCAAGATTCAAATAACAACTTACTTCTTTAGCCTGAAACAAGAGAGTCTCTCTATCATAGAGTACATATCTAAATTCATTAATTTAGTCTGTTTACACAAGAGGTTGTGGCAAGTGCATCTTTGAAGGCACACATCTTATAATTGGGGCTACGAAAGGAGATTCGATCAATGATTGTGTTTATCTATATTATAGATTATACAGAGATGGTGAACAAAGAAATGGTGGATGAACTTGATATATTTGGATTTATGGGAGGAGGTTTGATGATACCCACAGGGAATGGTGGAACTAATACACTGGAAGTAAGTAGAAAAGGGACACATATTTCCTAGGTGTAAGTAGGAATCATAACTATACAGCTGGATAAGTGAACTTTACTCCACAACCCTAGAGAAACGAAGGTTTCATTCAATTTGGTTTTCTTGACCACATAAAGTTAGAATGTATGAAACAACCAAGAGCATGTCATAATTGCAACAATAAGGGACATATCCAATGTTATTGTCACAGTGCTCCAAGGTCAAGTGCCCGAGAAACTTCTCAGGCATCACAAGCATCATATGATTTGACAGGGTGAGGAGAGCTGAACCAATCTCATCAGTAGAGCGAAACTAGCCATGGTGATTCTAGAAATACAATGACTCCTCAACCAGGGAAATATCAGTAAAAAAAGGGGAATAATGAAATGATGAAGCAATTTTATGGAGTTGAGCAGATGATTATAGATGATCAAGCTAGACCATCTATGGTGAGAGGTATGATTATTCTGAATTCTACCCTTGTGAAATTTCTCTTCGATACTGGTGCATCACACTCTTTTATTGATTATCATACTGTTGATTTGCTATGTTTAAAGTTAGAAATGATGGATTCTATTTTAAAACTATAAATTCTTCTTAGTGAAATATAATGTTAAGAATTTGTGTGTAGAGAGAGGATGTGATATAACTGTTGATGGAGCTGATCTAAAATCAGACTTCTTGATGTTGGACATTGATGTCTATGATGTAATCCTTGGTATGGATTGGTTGAAAATGTTTAACGCTCACATCTACTATTATAGGATAACAATGAGTTTCATAACTGAGGATGACATTGACCATCTCTTCATAGGAGAGAGGATGGTAATGAAAGGGGAAATTTTTTTGTCACCGATGGTGGAAATGATCTCTTATCATTTGGAAGCGTTGACTTCAGAATCAATGGAATAGATCGAGGAAATTAGTTTTCTAGAAGTTCTGGATCAATTTATAGATGTTTTTCTTGAGAACATCTCAGGGTTACCACCTATAAGAGAAGTGGAGTTTACAATTGATCTTTTTTCAGGGACCAGTCCTATTTAACTTCCATCTTATAGGATTGAATAAAAAGAGTTACGAGAATTGAAAGTGTAGTTGGAGGAGCTATAAAGAAAGGGTTTCATTCGACCAAGTATATCACTATGGGAAACACCGGTTTTGTTCATGAAGAAGGCAGATAAAATTCTTTGGCTGTCTGTTGATTATCGTAAGATTCACCGTGTTACGATAAAGAACATATATCCACTTCCATGCATTGATGATCAATTTGATCAATTAATGGGATCTAAGTGGTTCAAGAAGATTGAATTTCGATCAGGATATCACCAATTACATGTTCATAAAGAAGATATTCCAAAGGAAACTTTCAAAAAAAGATATGGCCACTATGAATATATGGTCTGACCTTTCGGTCTAATGAATGTACCAATAGTATTTATGGATTTGATGAATCAGATATTTAAGCAATACTTGTATTCTTTTGTGGTGGTTTTGTGGACTAAATCTTAGTGTATTCAAATACAAGGGATGACCATGAACGACACTTGGAAGCAATGTTGGGAATTTTGAGAGATCACCATTTGTATGCCAAATTATCAAAGTGTGATTTTTTGATACATGAAGTATGTTTCCATGGACATGTAATTTATGATAATGGTGTTTTAGTGGTTCCTGAAAATATATAAGCCATTATCTCATGGTATCCTTCGAAGAATGTATTAAAGATACATTGTTTTATTGGTATAAATGGTTACTAATGACTCTTTGTGCATGATTTATCATGAATAGATTCACCAATGATAGATCTGACAAAGAAGAATGATCCATCCCAATAGAAAAAGGAATTCCAAAATTCATTCCAAGAGATAAAAGTTCGCTTTACATCAACACCTATCTTGATTTTTCCAGAATCAAGATAGGGGTATGTGGTGTACTTTGATGCTTTGGGATCAAGGTTGGCATGTGTTATCATGAAAGGAGACCATATGTTGCCAATGGTTCAATGTAGTTGAGGGTTCATGAGAAGAATTACCCAACACATGATTTGGAGTTTGTCGCAACCACCCATTTTTGAAAACATGCAGACACTATCTCATTGGTGAGAAATTCACTATGTTCACAGGCCACTAAAGCTTGAAACACATTTTCTCATAATGATATTTGAATATAAAGAAAATGATATGGTTTAAGTATCTCTAAATTATTGACTTTGATTTTATGTATACACCAGGAAAATGGAATTAAGTGGTAGATGCATTGAGTAGAAATTCATATGATCAGTTGGCAAAAGAAGATTCAAATAAATGATAGTTTATGTCGGTCCTAGACAATATTCATGTTTAATGTGAAGACTGAGGTTATGTTGTAGTTTTATTTTTAGCTACTATTGTTGTTGATTTGGTAAATATGATCAAAGAGGAATAAAAATATGATGTAGAATGTCTGGTTATGAGTTCAAAACATAATGTTGGGGATACCATTTAAGGCTGGAGACTTCATGGGAGTTCAGTTTTGTGCTTTAAAGATCAGATGGTTGTACTAATGTCTTGTCAGGAACAACTCCTTCATTCTTAAAACCATTAGTGATGGGTTGTACATGCAGGTACATAGAATATGTATAAAAAGATAAAGGCAAAATTTTGGTAAAGCAACATGAAAAGGAAGGAGGATTTGTTCATCTCAAAGTGTGTAACTTGTCAGTAAATGAAAGAAGAGCATCAAATACATACATGTATGTTGCATTCATTACCTATCCCAGTGTGGAAATGGGAGCAGATAGTAATGGATTTTGTTATAGGTCTTCCAAGAATGGTCCAAAACCACAATTCAATTTGGGTGATAGTGGATCATCTTACTATGTCGGCCCATTTCATCTATATTCTTGAAACTTATATGATGGAGGATCTGTCAAAAATCTATATCCAATAAGTGGTCAAGATACATGGCATACCGGTTTCAATCATATTTTACAATGATCCAAGGTTCATGTCTCATTTTGGGAAATATTTACAGCAATCCCTTGGGACTTAGTTGACTATGAGCACGACATATGATCCTCAGAGATATGGGTAGTCTGAGCGGAAAATAAAAACGTTGGAAGACATGTTGTGGGATTGTTTAATAGAATATGGGGGCTCATGGATGGATCATATACCCTTTGTAGGGTTCTCATATAATAACAGCTGTTAGGTCTCGATATATATGGCTCTATTTGAAGCATTGTATGGGTGTCATTGTCGTTCTCCACTATGATGGGTGGAAACAAGAGAGACTTCACTAGTTGGGTCAAGCATTTTCCCAGAAGCAATAGAGAAGATCCAATTTATTAGAAAGAGGATGAAGATGACTTAGAGTCATCATAAATCTTATGCATATCACCGAAGAAGGCCACTTTCTTTTACAATAGAGAAGATCCAATTGATTTGAAAGTGGATGAAGATAACTCAGAGTCATCATAAATCTTATGCAGATCACCGAAGAAGGCCACTTTCGTTTTCCATGAGTGATCATGTTTTCTTGGGGATCTCTCCAAGAATTGGACATCGTCATTTTGGGAAGCAAGTAAAGTTAGATCCTAGATAGATTGTCCCTTTTGAATACTATAATGGGTTGGAGAGGTGTCATATCCGTTGGAATTACCACCATGGTTCAGTTCAGTGCACACTGTGTTCCATGTATCTCAGTTGAAAAAGTATCATCCTGATCCTGACCATGTTATTAGATGGGATCACATCGACCTAAAGTCTTATGATTGATTGGTACATACCCCAGTGAGGATTGTGGATAGGAAAGATAAAGTGTTGCGTGGAAAAATCATTATCTTGGTGTGGGTTTTATGGAAGCACGGTCGGATTCTGGAAGAGACTTGGGAACGTGGGAATGATATGAAAGAGAAATGTCCGGAACTCGTTCAATTGGGTGAGGGTTTTCTACTTTTTGAGGATGGAATGAACAATGGTGGGGAGAATTTAATACCCCTAGTTTAAAGTATGTAACCCTTAATTGATGTTTTTTATTTTTATAATTTTTAAGTATGATGGATGGGAGATTTTTGAGAACTTTGGATGTGGTTTTGGCGAAAAATGGAAGTCACACGGGCGACGCACAGTTTGCCTAACCGTGTGGCCAAACCATGCACAATGGTATTCTTGATACTGAAGCTCCAATATGGTACTATCATAGTTAGGGAGACCGTATAAAGAATCCATGCGAGGGTCTTCCTAGGTAGTAGCTAATGCATTGTTAGCACACAAATTGTCTAACCGTGCTTACTAACCATACATATAGTTTAACTGAGATCCTAAAAAAGTGGATCTCACATGTTTTTCCTGTAATTTTCACTTTTTTACTTCTAAATGGACATAACTCAGTATTTATCTTCCTCTAAGGTAAAAGAACCTCTTATAAGAATTTTTGTGTCCATCCAAAGGCTTTCATTGGTGAAACAAAGTCGGATTCTTGAGGTATGTGATCGCTCTTATTCATTCTTGATCATTTTCTTAGATATACTTAGATATACTTATACTATCCTCTTGGTTTCTTAGATCTACACCCATTATGGGTAGATATAGGTGTGTGGATTCCAAATATGATGAAATTTGGTCTGTATCTTTCTAGGATAAGAGATCTAAGGCGTGTTCTTGGAGAATAGACCTGGTTTTTCTTTGCATTCTTCGTTCATTGGGGTTTTTGTAAAAACCTTTGAGGCAGGAGGATTATTTATCAACTCCACTTAGCCGAACTGATTAAATTGATTTAAAATTTTATGTTTGGTGTTGAATTTATTGTGGTTTAGTTGTTGAAAACATATTGGAAACCTTCTTCAGCGATGGTTCTGAAATATGGAAAATTGCAGATTTTGAATGAGTGTTTTGGTTATTGGTTTTAAAATATGGATTTTTAAAATGGGATTTTCCTGGATTGTTGAAACATTAGTGGGATTATATGTTTCCAATAAAAGGGAATGTTTTATTGAAATTAAATTATTATTTGAAATGGGTGTGCTTTTGTGTTCAATAAAATTTGAGTTTTATTGAAATGATTTATTGTGGAAATGGAAGTGTTTGGAATAAATGGTGTTAGTATGAGTTCATGCTTAATAGGTCCTTAGTAATGGATGAGTACCATTGGGGTAAAATGGAAATGAACCTGGATTGGGGGCATGAGTGATTGGGACACAAGGTAACTTGACAAGGGACCACTCATGAGTATGGAACAGTCAAACGAAGCATGCATGTCTGGGTGTGTGGTAAATTATAGAATGGGTATTCCAAATGATAATAATAAATGGGCATCAAGCTTTATTTTGTTATTTTTTTGGAAAAATAATTTTCTAAAAATTGGTTTCATTCATCTTTTTTTTCACTTGGTTTTAAATGGTTTTGGAACTTTTTTATATTTTGTTATAAACAGTTTTGGTAATTTTCATTATATGAATAATTTTATATAAATGTGTATAAATTTTCTATTCTAGTTGCATGAGTAGGGAATTCATTGGGCAAAACTAATGATTTTTATACTCACCCCTACATTGGCACTTTGGAACTTTTGCAGACGCTATCTTCTGAGATAGGGGAAAAGGTAATATTTCCCACATTTGTAGCACTACCTAATGATGTATGGGATGCTAGGAGATTATGGAGCTTGGATCTTGTGGAGCATAGAGTCTTGTGTTCATTAGAGATTCTTGAGTTTTTTATTCACTTTTTACTTTGATACTTGGTTGGTCTTCCACTGTTTCACACTTTGATGTGGTTTTGAGATACATTAAGTTGTTGAGTTGTCTTTATTTTGTTCATGTTTCATTTAATGAATATTTTGATGATTTATTGGTTTATTTATTAAAGGGTAAGTCGTCCCCCACTTGTATTTGAAAACCTTTGTAATTTATTACTATCATTTGGAATCATGGGGTTGTCTCTTAAGGACAGGTAATGACCCATTGTACTCTGAAGACAATGAGAATTTGCAGGTCAATACATATGCTAAATTTCTAAAAATATGAGGTGGGGGTGGATCCTTGTTGGGTATTTTATCATTTTCTTGTGACCTAAAGAGAGTATTGGAACTAACATCCATGGATTGGCCTCTCATGATTTCTCTATATGTATTATTCAGTGTAACTTTGTTGAAGTTCCAATTATTGTTGGTAATTTTACATGGAATAGGTATACTCTCAATGGGTGACAAGCTAGTAAACTTTATAGGTACTTCATTAAGGTTAATGATGGATGTGATTCAGGTGCTCTTTCTAGATTTAATCTCTCTAAAACACACTCAGATCACAATCCCCAAATTATTGACGTTTCCAAATAGACTCTAAGGGCAGTCCTCCTACACTAAAAATTAAATAATGGTGAGATTATAATCCCTGGGTGTAGAGAAAAAATTCTTGAAGCTTGGGAAACAAATTATAATGGAAGCCTGATGCATGGGTTGACATTAAAATTGAAATATATTAATGTAAAATTAAAAGGATGGAGCAGGAAACCCTTTTACATCCTTGATGATGACATCAAAGCTATTGAAAATATGATTTAATGTTTTTAAATTTCTAACCAAGATCAAGACACTCCTTTAAGGGATGAGTTAAATGCTCTGTCTAAGTTGGATGACTTTTTTATTATCTGGGAAATATTGAGGATAAATAAGTTAAATGTGAAGTGGATAAAAATTTGGGATGGGAACACCGATCTATTCAGAGAATCCATAAGGAAAAGAGAAATATGGGAGGGGTTAAATCCATTAGTATTAATTATTTCCTTTTCACAATTGAGAATGAAATCTCCATTGCATCGAATCATTATTTCCAAAATATTTATACTAAGGATGGTTCTGACAGAAATTATGAAATAACTGATTGTATTCCTGAATCTATTGGAGAGAAAAAAAATATGAGCTCAATTTAGCCCCCTCTGGGGGGGGGGTCGGGAAACTATCTTTTCTATTAACATTGATAGTGTGATTGGTCTTGATGGTTACTCTAATAAAAATTTTATGTATTATTGGGAAATTATTCATAATGAAGTGGTTAATGTTCTAGAATAATTATTCCTTCATGCTCATATATCTTATTCTCTCAACTCTAAATTTATTTCTCTTATACCCTATAATGGGAATGTTGTCTAAATTACAGAATTCAGACCTATTTCTATTGATAACACAATTCCCAAAATCTTTATCAAAATCATTTCCACCAGGTTGGGAAAAGTGGTAAAGGATATTATCACTGTGAATCAATATGGGTTCATCCTTGGTAGAAATATTTAAAATTTCCTTTTTACTACATCTGAGAGTGTGAATATCATGAAGAGGAAGACTAATTATGGAAATTTTTATTTAAATATTGATTTCTCCAAGGATTCTGATACTTTAAAATAGAATTTCATTTTTTAGTTCTCAAAAAGTATGGTTTCTCCACGGTCATAATTAGGATGAAAAATACAATACTATATTTGTGAATCCTTCCATAATTATTAATGGTTTCTCAAGATGATTCTTCAAATTCTCTAGGGTAGTTAAGAACAATGAACCCCTATCAAACATTCTATTTTCACTAGCTAAATACTACCTTATAATATGCATGAATGACATGATTAATATTGGTGTATTTAAATGGATCATGACTGGAAGAGGTATGTTCACTCATTCTCATTTGTTCTACGCTAATGATATTCTCTTTTTTGGATAGGCTTCCAAGAAAATATTAAATTCCATCAGTGTTATTTTTTGATCATTATTAGGAGGTCAAAGGGTAATAAATAAGTTGTAATAATTCCTCAATTATGTTTGGTAAGGGGATTTTAGTGGAAAAGTAGAAGATAATTTCCAGAATGCTTGGTTTTGGGAGGGTCAACCATCCATTTACTTATCTTGTAATTTCTTTATTTTTGGAGAAGTTTAGAATATATCATCATAAGGATACATTTTCTAGTATTCTTAATCAGTTGAATAAGTGGAAAGGGAAATCCTTGTCTCAAGTAGGAAGGGTATGCTTGATCAATTATGTGATCAGTTCAATGTTTTTGTATACTTTATATATCTATAAATGGACTTATAGTCTTATAAAAAAAGATTCAAGGCATGAATGGGAATTTAATTTTCATCGGGTCAGTTTATGATAGAAATATCATAACAGTTTCTTGGAAGGATTATATCAAATCCAAGGGAAGTAGTGGTATTGGCATTAAGGATCTCATGATATTTAATGATGACCTCATTTCTAAATTCACTTAGAATATGTTTAACTTTAATAAACCCTCTACTGAGTTTATTTATAATATATTCAATTAAAATTTGATGAATTGATACTCTTATTTTATGGTATCATCCATGTGGCCTAATGTTATGAAATGATTCCATCTACTAATGGTTGACTCAAAGTGGATTTTTTATAAATAGTTCAACCTTAACTATTGGACAACCCATTGTCTTACCATGCCCATCATAGGGAGCATTATTGTACCACCTAATAGTAAGCATCTGTCCATTTCTAATCTTCTCAACAATAGGCACAAGAATGACATGAATTTTCATACCCTGGTTTGTTTTGAAATTTAGATATATTTATTTGTGGATAGATATATTCTTTTATAGATTAAGAATAAGAGTGGAATTTTCAACAGTATGAAATTTTATATAATGAACAATGATTGAAGTTTCAATGTCATGAGTTGTCTTGCCTCATTCAAATTTCCTTTTATACATCCTACTATCAAAATTATACTTTGGAAAATCTAGGAAAAAAATATTTACCACCCATGATATATTTTTTGTGGTGGGAATCTCCATGGATTTTGTATGTCACCTTTCTATGGGAGTGACTGAGTTTTTCCATCATGTGTTTGTTAAATACTCATTCATATTTAGTTTTGGGGATTATATTCATCATATGTTTGGAGTAAATTTGGATAAGAGCATCATGGTTGAGATGATGCTCTCTAATATCATGAATGATAGCTGCCACAATAAGAGGGTAAATAATCTGTTAATTGTTGTTATCTCTTCAGTTGTCTTCTTCCCGTGGGAAGCCATGAATTATGTCCTATTTGATAACCTTAAACCTTCTGTCCACGCTGGGTGGATTGATATTCATAGGGATATTTTTTTAGTATCCAAGATACAAATTAGAATGATGAATAATTGTATGTATGATATTTAAACTCTTAGAATCTTGGGTGTGAAAGGTGGGATGAGAAAACCTGTTGGTTTGAAAATCATCAAAAGGATCACTCCTATCTGTAAATGGATTATGGTAAATGTGGATGTAGATTCCTTCACCTCACCATGTCCATCAGGTTGTGGTGGTGTTTTTTCAACTATCACAGATTTTTCAAAGGATGTTTCTATCAGTGCATTGGTTATGGGACTGTGTATGATGTTGAGTTATGGTCTTGGATATAGGCTGTTAAGCATGCTGTCTAGAAGAATTGGAATCGATTTTGGATTGAATTTGACTCCCAGATGGCTATTTATGCACGAAGGACATGTACCATAAATGTTCCCTGTTGTGTATTACATCAATGGATTGATTGTATTAATACTATTGATAAAATTAGTTTGATTATTTCTCATGCCTAGAGGGAAGAAAACTACGTTGTGAATGCTTTTTCATATAATATGATTGTTGAGATGAGCTCGATGTGGGATTTAATATCTCTTGACTTTTGTTCATATCTAGTCGATGCTGATATGAGTGGTGTTTTACACTCCTAATTTTGTAATAACTCCTTGTAATTATGGACTATTTAGATTTATTTTTTAATAAATTTTTAGGGATGTCGTGTCCTTGTTTCTTTGGTATTTCCTGACATTAACTCTCTTGAGAATTTTTTCCCTTAATAAAGGTTCATAATGTTCTTGAAAATTTACCACAACATATCCACTAGGAGTGTCTAACCAGGTGTGTATAGAGTCATGTTGTTGTGAACCAGGTGGAAATCAAGTCTATCTGAATCACCCTTTTTTGGATTACTACTCATAGGTACCCTTATATGAGATACACGTCCACCTATAGTATCTATTTAGGGTTGTATTATCATGGAAACAACTTACTCTATACTCTAACAAAATTTAAGGTTATTTCCTTATGTTTAGTCCTATCCCTAAGGTTGTTTCTAGAGTTTCCAAATCCTAATAATAATTATAACTAGACTTTCCTTTGATACTGACTATGACAACCCATGTCTCTATTACATATTTATTCTTGATTAATTACATAATAATACACTAAATAAAACCAAAAGAGTAAGAAGCCTGTTTTATTTAGATAATTAGGTAAATTAAATAACTTAAAAATAGGCGGTACATCAACATTATTTAAAACATCCTTAACATGCTCATAATATTCCATCGTTCATAAAACTACATGGGATAACATAGGGACATATATAAGAAATGACTAATCTATAAATACTAGTAAGTGAATAAACAAATCATAACATGCATAAAGTATTACATGTAAAAAAAATAGGAATTTCAATGGAACATAAAAAGTGTGATAATAATAAATGTGGACAATAATCCATGATATATCACAGTAACATAAATTAAACAAGGGAAATGTGGCAAAAACTTTAAACATGATATTATAAAAATAGGTTAAATTTAACGTCCAAGTAATTAAAACATGGTGGAAAGGATCCAAAATGTATTAGCTTCACTTTGTAATCCTATAAATGACATCTCATGATACTAAAACATTACCCAATTCATTGAAGGTCTATATAATTTTGGGAACACTTGTTTATTTTATATCATGTACCTACATAAGCTTTTCACATAGATCAAACAATATATGGACATATTTAATAAATTATAACCCCATGATCAGGGAACGGGGGATACAAAAATGGAAATCCAAAATAAATGAAGTATATATACAATTATTTTAATACCATTTAGTGAAAATGAGTATTGGTATATACTTTACAAATCTTTTACATGGAAAATTGTTGTGAAATTTCAAGAGCATAATAGTTGTAATTAAAGATCCATAAAATGGTTTAATTTTATAGAAAGAGTTATATCATCACTTAGAAGTAAAAAAATTATAGTATGATGGATATATAAGATCACAATACAATATTAATATCTAGGAATTAATAGTCATAAGACAAGAAGGGTGATGGAATAAAAAAATTTCATGGGAAAATTACAGGATAACTTTTGCAGCATAACGACAATACTTAGCATGAATGGCCCGAAGGCCTTCTTTTTTATTGATTTTTTGATAACACCCCTTTCAAGGGATGAGTTGGAACCCTTAAAAGGCCCGTAGGCTCAGAGATTACAAGGCCCATAGGCTCAGAGATTACATGTGATATACAGTCTCACCAGTGAGGTTGATTGATCTTTAATAAAATAATTATTTTATTAAAATCAATTTACTGTGAATAAGACAGTGTCAAGAGAAATGATGGAACCTTGGAAACTCATTGATTCATCTACTACCATTGGATGAGGCCTTCATTATATTTCATTTCATGTGATACTTACACTCAAGAAGGGTAGGAACAAATTTAATTAAATAAAATGATGTGTATGATATATAGAATACATTAGTACAATTTAACTTCAAGATCAATAGTAGAGTTGATGATTATACTAATAGTATTGTAGAATGTTGTCCATGTCTTAATTGTGAGATGAATTAGAGTTGTTGGGATATTATGGCTTGTAAGGGTGATTTTTCCTCCCCTATTATATTTGAGCACAAGATAGGGGTGGATTTGGTATGAGTTGACATTTTTTTATTGAGGGATGAATTATGGTGAATTGTAAAGGGAATTAAATTGTGGAAATATCTATTTTGTGACTTTCTTAAGAGGACAACGAGATTGTGACACAATGATGATGATTTCGGCCGATGATATTCCCTCTAACTAATTGAATTGAACCTATGTAAGAGAGATGAGATAACATAAACCATGAAGGCTGATTTATAATGATTAAACATAGGGTAGATTAATGAGTGTCATACAAATATATTGATCATAAGAGGGTGTGTATAGAAAATGATTAGTAATAAGGGGTCATGCACTTGAGAGGATCCATATTGCTATGTCAGATGAGTATCGGTGGATGATTAAACCATTTTATTATTATTAGTTTGAAACATTATATTGAGGTATGGTCGTAATACAAATTTGAGTTAGATATTTATATATGATATACCTAGGATTCCAAGGATCCTACTTGCAAGATTTAAATTATGTGAAGTTCGAAGGGTCACACCCTTGGAGTTGGTAGTTATGAACATTGATTGATCACCTAGGATTAACTTATAGAAATAAATTATGACTTGTAATGATTATCAAAACCATAGGTATACCCCTAGGAGTTAGTGATGATGCTCAATGATTATGATTTATTAGGGTTGTCTCTAGGATTCAGTGATGTATCTTGATGATTATGAGTACACATGGTTAAACCCTGGAGTCTGCAATGATTCTTAATTGTTATTATGATATATTATTACCTATTATATGATCATGGATAATATTATGATTTAATAGTATTACACCCCATGGGTCAACAATGATTCTAGGTAATATTGATTGCCTGTGATTACCACCTAGGGGTTATCATATGCCTAGTGACTACTATATCACCAATGATTACCTATTAGGGATTTAAATATATGAATTATACTTTAGAACACCCATGAAAACTTCTTGGGGGTTGTAATTTTCACCTCATACTAGTTTTAAAGTCCATGTGACATGCACAAAGATCCCCCAACACAGGTAAATGCAGGTTTGTATTAATTTTGAGTGTCATATTAGAATCCTAGGATATGTGATTATTATTTATTTATTTCTGATTCCATGTTGTACTTATTTAGTAATTTGACCATGTCACATACACGTACAACACATTCATTGGTTATGTACATGGCCACATTAGTGGTTCCCTACTAAGTTATACTCACACATTTTCTTGAATCCAAGACACTTGGGTACCCATGAATACTTCCCTGATCACATTTTCGAGTTCGGTAGAGTCCCATAGTAGCTTGATTGAGTGGGATAACTTGGGTGATACTAGATATTGGGAAGATGTGAGTAAAAGTAATGGTAGTATAACCTAAATGTAATTTTATTCTATTATTTATTTTTATATGTGGTTGACCTGGTGGGTAATCATTTGTTGTGTATTGGAATGGCCATTAGTTTGTATGACTGTATGCTTATGTATTTAATTTTTACTATTAGATATGTATAATTGATTATGTGTATTCTAATAATTTACTATTGTGTTTATTTTTTATTTATTTTTTACTATAATATGTGGGTACAGTCGTCCCATGGTAACACTCGAGAACCTCTCTACTAATTGGATGACTATGAAAGAAAAAAAGGATTAACTGAGGTCAAGTGCATTCTAGGTCTAATTACAATTTAGAGTAAATTATACAAATAATACTACAAAGTGGTATCATATATCATATGATTGATATCATCGAGTGTAATAGAGTTTTTTTCTTAAAATTTTGGGATATATTGGATAGGGAATATGTTAGTTTCGTAGATTTTGATGGATATTAGAGAGGTAAATCATGAAAACATTCTCTAATAGAAAGTCTTGATTTCTAGGGATATGAAATTTTTATTCATGATTTCAGAATATATGGATGTATGATTTCAAACTGTTTTGAATCACATGGGTTTTGATATTTATGATTTCTGATTTATGGGATTTTATTTCATATACGAGTGGAAAGTGGAAATATAAATGAATTATGTTGGCATGTGGGATTCAAATGATGTACTTGTTATAGATTATGATTTATTTCACTGATGATAGAGGGCTTAGTTGATTAAAGTGTCAATATTAACATATACGATGATTTATGAAACAAATTTGTAGTGTAATTTTAGAAAGATAAACTACTATATATTTTCATTTAATGATAGGTCATGTGTATTATATTTTAACACACCATGATTTCATAGTACATTATTTCTTCAAAGTAATTCAATAACTTGCACTACAGACAACACTAAGTTCAAGCGCTCTAGGACTTACCAAACTATCTGTTCAAAAGTGGTTATGAATAGTATTATCTTTATTTTTTATTTTATATATTTCATATAAATTTTAACATCCATATTATTTTCATAGAGAAAATATAAAAACAAATTCATTTTTTTAGATAAAGGAAGTATTTTTCAGAAAATGCAGTTTTACCTCATTTTAATGGAGAATGTTTTTTAAATCCAATATCTGACACTTTTATATATTCAATTTGAAAAAATAAACTTCTTCTTTAGAATTAGGACATAAAAATCTAGTTTCGATAAATTTTTGGTGTTTTTATGACAACTTTCATATTTGGGTGAATAGTGAAAACACAAAATTTTAACTGAAAACAACTTTAAAAAAAATAATTTATAGTGTTAAGTTATAAATTTGAATGGGTTTAAGTATAATTTGATTATAATTATATCATTTAATACAATTTTGGTCATTAAAGTAATTTAACATTTAAATTTTACATAAACACATGTCAATCTTTTTAAAGTTTTTACTTTAAAAAAAACTAGTTTTTTTGGTTTTGACAACGGGAATTAATTTTAAATTAATTAATGAACCATTTATGTTTTTAATTTCATAAAATATACTTCATTTTTGAATTCATAATATGAAAATTAGATTAGGATGAATTTGATTATTTATATGAAAACTTTAAATTTTTGATGAATAGTGAAAAACACTGCATTATTGTTTAAAACTGACTTTTTATTTAAGTAATTAGATTTTTTTTAATTTATTTTAGTTTAAAATAGATACATAATACCTATATATGTTAAATTTAATCCATTGGGGGCATTTTATAATAATTTTTGATATATAAAATTTTATTGAACTTTTTATTGTCTTTTACACACCTTCTAGGAGCATTTGAAAATTTTAATAAAACATAATTTTACCGCTTCTGGGAGTTGAATTTAGAAAATTTGAGAGACATGTTTAACATCATTACGTAAAATTTGGTTCAATAAGATGAAAATAATTTTTGGTGAATCGTAACATTTGACATTTATTTACCATGTTTAAAAGTAAATAGGGATATTAATGGTAAAAATCATATTGTAATTACCCAAAAACATGTCATAATTCTATTGGATAAGTTTAATTAGTACCAAAAAAATTTAGGTATAAACAATGATCCTTTAGGTCCATTTTAATTAGATTAGGACATTTATTATTATTTTATTTAAAGAAAAGTTAAAAGTGTAAAATTCAAAGACTATTAACTAAACCATTTTTAACATAGGGTTATACAGAAGATAAATTAGATTATAATTATTCATTAGAAAGATAAAAATATTTCCTACATAATGGTATTTTATTTATAATTTTTGGACATTAAATAATTAAATTTATTCATGACACAATGATGATGCCGTAATTACCTTCTAAATAATATATTAAAATAATTTATGTTATAAATATTAAAATAAATAGAATTTAAACTTTTTGATGAAATAAAAAACTTTTATTGGTTAATATGAAATTTTAGGGTTTAATAGATAAATTTTGTTTTAAGTGATAAGGTTGTTATGACTTTAACAAAAACAAAATACCAAATACTGTCAAAATTGACATAAATTAATTTTTAAAACAAATACTATATTATTTGTTGATATAATATTAATAAAAATATAAGGTTTCAAAAAAGGGATTAGATAATATTATATATGTTATTAATGAACCACTTTTGGTTCTCTTGGAAGTTTAGAGTATGTTTATTAACTATATACTGTAAGAATACAAGAAGACATGGTAAAAGTAAAACTATTTATCTAAGAGTTAAATAAAAATGATAAGGCTAAAATTTAACCTAAACTTGTTGAAAACCTATTGGTTGAGAGTATTTCGACCCATAAACATGTAAGTATCTAAATAAATTTATTTTAAGCCATTATAAACTGAATATGATTGTATAATAAATTAATATTTTAATCGTTTCCTAAAGTGACCCGCACCCCACTTACAAAAGGGTACTTCCCCTTCTCTCAAAATCACACTCCCAAATCCATTTGACTCGGCCAAAACCTGCCCAAATATCCTCCTAATTTCCCTCAAATTAACCTAGAGTCTTTACTTTGGTCATAAATCCAACCTAAAGATCACTTTTGATCAACTCAAAAGGAAACGCTTGAAGAAGAGGTAATAATTTCACCACCCTCTTTGAAGTTCTTTTCTTCTTCCACTTCCTATTGCATTGTTGTTTACATACCAAAATAATAACTACCGTATCTCGTACATACTATGGTGTTGTTAAAAATATGGAACAATCATATTTGTTATTCTGTCCATTCGATAAATGACAATGTACCCATACGTACATATGCACGACTTACTATCTCCACGTCATGGTATAGATTCTTATTCAAACACTTCATTATTTGGATGGGTATAATAACTAGTATAACTGATGTAAATAAAAAATATAACATGTTAATTATTATTTATATATTATATACCATCCAATTACATACGATTTCACCATCAATATAATGATATTGTCGCTCGTGCATACGTACGGATTACCATCTCCACGAATGCGATGATATTCATTCCCCATCATAGTCATTCAAGAATAATTTTCATTTTATGATTAAAAATAATGTTTAAGAATTTATTATCATTCTATATATGAATCAAATACATCATATCCATAACAAAACTTGTCTTATGTGACAAAAAATATAAAGGAAAATGAATCAGTTAACACCCGAAACGTCGATAATACTAAAATATTATTAACAATGCAATATTAGAAGATAATATATGATATCATATTTATGTATATGGTTCTTGTATAATTTAATAACAATGTTTTAACTATTATACTGGAGGATAAATTACCCTCAACTAAGGAAAATTACAAGGTAAGGGTTACATTTCACAATCTCTTTATTATTCAAGGTTGTGAATACGTAAGTATCTACTCAGACCTCTTTATCATCCACATCTGTGTTTTCTTAAAAATATATTTCAAAAAAATTTACTATTTACTATACTATGGTTTAAATCCATTTATACCCTTGTTTGACCTTTCATTTTTTAAAATATATATTTCTGTAATTTTCCAAATAAGGTACTTTAGGATCATTTTGACAATATTAAGGTAAGAATGTCTTTTTTAACATATATGGCATTTGCAGATATTTTCAGTCATTATAATGCCTTTGAAGATTCCCTTCAAATTTTATAAGAATATTTTCAAAATAAATGTTTTCTTTTATAATTATGTTACTTTTAAATTATTTCAAAATAGAAAGAGATATTTCTCTCAAATGGGTTTGATTTCATCTATGTCAACATCCTTTGATAGATTTTACACTTGCTTGAAGTTGTTTTATTATGATACAATCTTCGATGTTGTATTGAAGGCTTTGTGATATGTTTGAATGTGGATGTTTTATTTTTATACCATTCATGGTTTATGGTAAAAATATTAACATTTCATATTCTAGTTTTATTATGAATGCTTATGTTATGTTTAAACCATTTCATATGAGGAATGCATTGGACACAGTAAGTGATGGGTGGATCCTTCTACAGCTCCTCGATTCATTGGTAGGTCTCATGATACAAACTATTGTATTGTCAAAAGGCCTTGAAATAATCTAATTTTTAGTATTGGCACATGGCCTTGACTATGTTGTTATGAAGTCTGGCATTATGCATTCCATCATTATGAAATTGGATATTGATATTGCATGTGATTATTCAACTAGTAGAACATCCATGTAAATAAGTACATGGAATTATTTTGATTTATCTTCTCCATATTATAATGATGTTTATGTTTAACATGCTTGTGTTTTAGTCCTATACATTTCCTTAAATGTTTATTCTTATTTATGAATTTTTTCACTATATTGTTATCCTTACGGAGTATCTGAGATCACCCATTTTTTATGTTTTATTTTCCCAAGATTCGAAGAAGTGTTTTATGATTTCTAAGCAGGGTTAATCTAGGGGATTAATGACAATCTCAAAGAATCATTTATGTTGTGTTTTTTTTTCTAATGTGTATTGTAACATTTATGTATGTAATCTATTTTCCAAGACTTCTAAAATGATCGGTATTTTGGGACTTGATTCCTTGTAATCATGCCAATATATTAAAATAATGCACCGACTCTAGGGTTTTGGGGTCGGGGCCTTATAGATGGTATCAGAGGAAGATTAGAAACAGCCTTGGAAGTTGATTTAGATATACTCAGATTAGAGAATATTACCCTAATATTGACATTGGGGATTAGTATAGAAGAACTTCCATGAATTTTGGTAATGTAGAGATTTTGTTTATTTTACAAGAAATACATCCCTGTCTGGATACGAGAAGTTAGAGGCAGCTCTAGAACATATATACCTAGGAGTGAAAACTCTGACATGGGGTATCAGGCTTGACCTGGGGTATCCTGGTACAAGACAACGGGCCTTTCTGCACTCTTGGTTACGACACTCTAAGGGGATATGCTTAGGATAATTCACATTTTCATTATAATCCATTATGAAGGATTTAAGAGTAAATAATTTCTCAAAGAAAACATTTTATGATTATAGATTATGTGCATAATCTTTTCAATTTACATTAGGTATTTTACAAGTTTGGAATTATGAATTGATATTCACAAAATAACCTTGTGTATATCATTGTTTAGAAACAGCTACTAGTAGAAGGAATGAGAATTCCAACAATACGCATGATTGAAATATTAAGAAGGAACATATCTTTCATGGTATTAAGACAACATTTAAAGGGGAAATAGGCTCACACATATTCTCATCATATGAATAAATATTATCATGTGTTAATAAGTTAAGAAAACAGTTCTATGAGTCCTATGGATTTGAAGGGAAGCAAGAGAAGAAAAGGATGTAAGAGAGAAAGATGGATAAATGGAAGAGGGAAAAGAAGGAATTCCCTATATGTGATAACTGAGGAATGAATCGCCTTGGATATTACATGAAGGTAATGGGAGTTTGTTATATGTGTGGAGAAAAAGGACACCAAGTACGCGATTTCCAGGGTAAGAAAATGGTTTCAAATGTACAATGATTCATCTGTAAGGTGTTGGGACACTATTCGAATCAACGTCCAAATCATCAAATTATACACCAAATGATGATATTGGATAATAATCAACTTATGATACTACTGAAGATGAAGAGGAATGATTAGATTTCTTATGTTGTTATAAATGTATTGTGTTATTTGAGTATTGTATTAATGATATACATGTTATAAGAATTATAGAGTTTATAAGGATTGTACTGCAATACTATTTCATTAAGGACTTGAGATTGTGTGGAACCAAGAAAAGTGACTCAATAGTAGGTTATTTGTTTTATAAAATATATGGTTAGGTGAAAGGTAAACCATAATATGGTTCTGATACTGAGTGAGTGATTTTGAAATAATATATGACTGATGTGGATAAATAATATTGGATATTCTTGACTACTGTGAAACTAATTAATGATTTGTATATCCCATCATTGTTGGAGTTTACATCATTTTTGTATAGAATTAGTATATCCAATATTCTATAAGGAATAAGGGAGCATGAATGTAATCAATAAGGTTTTATGGTAATTTGAGGTGTTACATTGTTTTAAAATAATTCCTTATAAAGTTGTTCACATGTTATTACATGGAAAAAAGGATCTTCATTGTGTTTACCTTCTTTATAAACATTGGACTGTGAGTTAGGACAGAAGTATTTTGGATAAGTCTAAAGGTTGGAATCGATTAAGTTTGACATTGGATAATATTGATAAGGTTAAATCCTTTCTTAAAATTATTTTTATATTGTTATAAAAAGGAAAAACCAGAGGTCAGGTGACAAACCTGTCATGTCCGGTAAGGCCGTGGGGCTTGAACCCACAACCGAAGGGCGATAAGGGTGCATCACCTACCAATGACCTACGTGATGTCCTAGATTGTATAATTTAGTTTTTTTAATGTTATGATAGATCAATTATAAATCCATTTTTTTGAACCCTATACGATTAGGATAAATAGAAAATTTTTAAGTACTATTATCTTTTAGAGTGAAAGATGAATTTGTGGTAGTAATTAGTTAAAGGATGAAACTATACTTGTAATGTATATTTTTTTCTCTTATTCTATGAAGAAATTAATTCTAAAATTTTATAAATGTATCTTAAAACAAAAAATTTGTCATCCAAATACCATATGTTTTTTTGAACCAACGATAATTTAAATCATCATAGATTGATGGCTTTGAGGCCCTCAATTTTACACTTGATTGTGATTGATGACCTTAATCACTTCCTATAAATATTTATGTTTTTTCTAAAATTATGTGTCTCTAATTCCCACAATGTTATCCTAATCAAGATCATAATTTGGTGGTGACTTTTTCATTTCCCTTTTCATATTATTAAGACTAAATTTTATTAACACAATTTTTGATGTGGGATTTCCACAAAGGAATTTATATATTTTTAACCTTTTATTTTCAAAGAAAATTTTCAAATTATGAGGAAGAAATTTATTTAAGTAGGGGAGAATGTAACACCCCAATATTTCATAGTCCATTATTTATTCAATGTAATTTAACAACTTTCGGTACACGCAACACCAAGTTCGAGCGCCCCATGACTTTTTATACTAGCTGTTCAAAAGCAGTTATGAATAGTGTTATCTATATTTTGAATTTTATATATTCCATATAAATTATACCGTCAATATTATGTGTTTATTATACATAATATAAGATCAAATTCATTTTTTTCAGATAAATGATGTATTTTTAGAAAATGTAATTTTAAATCCTTTTAATGGAGAACCCTTCTTAAATAAAATATTTCACACTTTTATATATTCAATTTGACAAAATAAACTTCTTCTTTATAATCGGGACATAAAAATTTAGTTTCGATATACTTTTTGTGTTTTTCTGATAACATTCATATTTGGGTGAATAATGAAAGATACTAAATTTTAACTGAAAACAAATTTTTTAATAAAAACTATTTATAGTGTTAAATTATACATTTTAATGGTTTGGAAGTATAATTAGATTATATTTTTATCATTTAATACAATGTTGGTCATTCGAAGTTATTTCATATTTATATTTGACATAAACACATGTTAATCTTTTGATAGTTTTTACTTCTTAAAAACCCACTTTTTGGTTTTGAAAACATGAATTAATTTTAAATTAATAAATGAAACTTATATGTTTTTAATTTGGTAAAATATACTTCATTTTTTAATTCATAGAATCAAAATTACCTAAGGGTGAATTTTTTGTATTTTTCTGAAAACATTCAATTTTTGATGAACAGTGAAAAACACGGTGTTATTGTTTAAAACCGACATTTTATTTAAGTAATTCTGATTTTTATTTAAATGTATCTTACATCAATATAGATACATAATACATATATATGTTCAATAAAATTCATTTGAATAATTTTATAATAATTTTTGATAAATAAAATTTTGTTGAACTTTTTACCGTGTTTTACCCATCTTCTAAGAGAATTTGAAAATTTGAATAATACATAATTTTACCGCTTCTGTGAGTTGAATTTAAAAAGTATGAGAGACACGGTTAACATCATTATGTGAAATGTGGTTCAATATGATTAAAATAATTTTTGTTGAATAGTAAATTTTGACTTTTATTTACCACGGTTAAAAGTAAATAGTGTAATTAAGGGTAAAAATGATTTTATAATTACCATAATAAATGTCCTAATTATATTGGACAAGTTTAATTCGACCCAAAACAACTATAGAAATAAAATATGAACCTTTAGGTCCACTTGGATTAGATTATTACATTTATTATTAATATATTTAATGAAGAGTTAAAAGTGTTAAATTAAAGGATTATTAACAAAACCATTTTTAATATAGAGTTATAGATAAGATAAATTAGACTATAAATATTAATTATAAAGATAAAAATATTTACTACATAATGGTATTTTATTTATAATTTTTAATGATTATATAATTAAATTTATTAATGAATCAATGATGATGCTGTAATTACCTTCTTAATAAAATATTTAAATAATTTATATTATAAATATTAAAATAAATATAATTTTAAATTTTGATGCCATACACGAATTTTATAAGTTAATATGACATGTTAGGGTTGATTAGATAATTTTTTTAAGTGATAAGGTTTTTATGAGTTTCACAAAAAGAAAATACCAAATACTGTCAAAATTGACATAAATTAATTTTTAAAAGAAATACTATATTATTTGTTGATATAATATTCCTAAAAACATAAAGTTTGGAAAAAGGGATTAAATAAAATTATATATGTCATTAATTAACAACTTGAGGTTCTCTTGGATGTTTAAAGTAATTTTATTACCCTTATAGTGTAAGAATACAAAAAGAAATGGTAAAAGTTTAGCTATTTAACTAAGAATTAAATATAAATGATAAGGTTAACATGGTAACCTAAACTTGTATAAAACATATTTTTTGAGAGGATTTATACTCATAACCACCTAAAGCAAGAAATAAATACATTTGGAACCATTATAAACTGAATACGATTGTATAATAAATTAATATTTTAATCTTTTCCTAAAGTGACCCCACCCCTCTTATAAAAGGGCACTCCCCTTCTCTAAAAATCACACCTCTAAAGCCATTTGGCTACGCCAAAACCTACCCAAATAGCCTCCCAATTTCCCTCACATAAACCCAGATTCCTTACTTTGATCATAAATCTAACCTAAGGAGCCCTTTTGATCAACTCAAGATGAAACACTGGAAGAAGAGGTAATAATTTCACCAACCTATTTCAAGTTCTCTCTTCATCCCTTCATATTTATTTGTTGTTTCCATAAAAAAAATAACTCCAGTACCTTATAAATACTGTGATTTTATTAAAAATATTGTATAAGCATATTTTTTATTCTATCCATCTGATAAATGACAAAGTCTCCATACATGCGTACGTTCGACTTACCGTCTTCACGTCATGGTGTAGTTTGTTATTCCAACACTTCATTATTTAGATGGGTATAATAATGAGTATAACTGATGTAAATAATAACTATAACATGTTAATAATTATTTAACTATGATATACCATCCAATTACATATGATTTCACCATCAATATAATGATATTGTTGCTCGTGCGTAAGGATGGATTACCGTCTCCACGAACGTGATGAGAGTCATTATCCATCGTATTCATTCAAGAATAATTTTCATTTTATGATTAAAAATAATTTTGAAGAACTTAATATAATTATACATATTAATCAAACACACATTATCCATAAAAAACTGACTTTCATAATAAAACATATGAAAGAAAACGAAACAGTTAACACTCAAAATGACGATAATACTAAAATATTATTAACAAAGCAATATTAGAAGATCATATATGATATCATATTTATGTATATGGTTCTGGTAGAATTTAATAACAGTGATTTAACTATTATACAGGAGGTTAAAGTACCCTCGACCAAGTAAAAGTACAAGGTAAGGGTTAAATTTCACAATCACTTTCTTATTTGAGGTTGTTAATACGTAAGTATCTACTGGGACGTCTTTATCATCCACATCTGTGTTTTCTTAAAAATGTATTTCAAAACATTTTTACTATTTACTAGACTATGGGTTAATGTAATTTATACAATTTTTTGACCTTCTATGTTTTGAAATGAATCTTTCCGTCATTTTCCAAACCAGGTACTATATGACCTTTTCGACAAAATTAAGGTAAAAATGTCTTTTTTAACTTATACGAAGGGTGCATCTATTTTCTGCCGTTATAACGCCTTTGAAGATTTTCATAAAATATTATAAAAATATTTTCAAAATAAATATTTCTTTTAAAAATATGTGACTTTTAAATTATTTTAAAATAGAAGGATATATTTCTCTCAAATGGGTTTGATTTCATCTATGTCAACATAATTTTATAGATTTTAAGCATGTTTGAAGTTGATTTATTATGATATAATCTTCCATATTAAATTTAAAGTTTTGTGATTTGTTTGAATATGGATGTGTTATTTTTATACCATTCATGGTTTATGGTTAAAGTATTAACATTTCATATTCTATTTTTAATACAAATGTTTATGTTATGTTTAAACCTTTTCATATAAAAAATCCATTAGACTTTGTATGTGACGTGTGGAGCCCTCTATAGCTACTCCATGCATCAGTAGGTCTCATTAGAAAAACTAGTGTTTTGGAACAAGGTCTTGAATTTTCTTTTTTAGTCTTGGCACAAGGCCTTGACTATGTGGTCATTAAGTCTGGCATTATGCATTCCATCATTTTGAAATTAGCTATTGATATTGAATGTGATTATTCGACTAGTAGAATATCCATGTGATAAGTAAATAGAATTATTTTGATTTATATTTTCCATATTATGATGAAGTTTAAGATTAAAATTCTTGTGTTTTAGTCTTATACATTTCATTAAATGTTTATGATTATTTATGAAAGATTCTACTATATTAGTATCCTTACTAAGCATCTGAGCTCACCCCTTTCTTTTGTTTTATTTTCCCAAGATTCCAAGAAGTGTTTTATGATTGATAAGTAAGGTTAAACTAGGGGATTAATGGCGTTCTCAAAGGATCATTTTTGTTGTGTTTTATTTTCTAATGTGTAATTTTACATTCATATATGTAATCTGTTTTCCAAGTCTACTAAACTGATCGGTCTTTTGGGACTTGATTCCTTGTAATCATTCCAATGTATTAAAATAATGCACCAACTCTAGGCTTTTGGGTTCGGGGAATTACATATATGGTGGGATGCATTTTTATGACAGTTATACAACCCCATTGAGTAATGGATGTATAATAAACCTAGTTGGTTAGTATAGGATTTTAATGCCTTGGTGATAAAACCATTGTGGGTAAATCGAAAATGGTTTCAGCTATATAATGTTTTAATAAAAACTTATATAATTTTTTTTCCATATAGATTCTTGGGGGAATTATACTAAACTAAACCACATGATTATGGTATACTTGATATATATCATGATGGGGCGATGTCGTTGTGTGTGTAAGTGTGTGTGACTAGAGTTGGTGTGTTTCATCATGTGATTTTTCAAGGGATTTTCGAGGTGGGAAAAGGATATGTTTTTTTGAGAACTATGACTATAATATGAGGTATGAACTATAGTTCTGGAAGATGAACCCAACTCTTGAATAATTGGATCATGATATTAGTGATTTGGTTATTATGGATGAGATGAACTGTGATATATGAAGGGGATCCAATAGAGGGGTAATCTTGAGTCTATTATATCCTTATTGCTGAGAATTAGGAGTAAATGATGCATATTATGAGACAAGTGTGATTGATCAGATACTATATGTGGAATATGAATAATTATGCCTTTTATTTTCATGAGGAAAGCATATTGAGTTCTAGTGCTTTGGTATCATGGATATATAATGAGGGAAGGACTGGTGGAGTGACTGAACCTACTGATATTGGATGATATTTCTAGAATATGGTGAGAAGAAAATTTGTTTCTATTAAAATTTTAAAGAATCCACTTTTTGGGTAATTGTGTGATTGGTCTTGGAAGGTGTAAATTGACCAATTTTTAAGAGTAACATAATGATGATTCTAGATAAATGATATTGACATTCCATAAAGAAGGGTCAATGTTTTCAGTCAGGAGATATTGATTCAATGATGTAGGACTTATGGTATTATTATTCAAACACTTCATTTGAGCTATACTAGAGTATACACATGATGTGTTTATATGTATTTAAAATTTCATGCACTTGTTACATATGGTTCTCATTTGAACTGTGGATTAGTGAGAGATCATATAAGGTACGAGGAAGGATGGTATTGATCAAAGACTCATGGGTTTATTTTCCTTATGTTTTAATGAAATGGTGAAATGTTCCACTGAGGAAGAGGAGAAAATTGAAAATAATTTTTTGTACTGTTTCAACCAATCTGGGTGGATCTATGTCAGTATTGAAAATATTGGTGATCATAGATCTAGAAAAATATCAATCATGATTTGTGGAACAATTTGAGGTTAAAATTGAGGAGAACAAGATGCCAATTTAAATGGCTGGAATTATAATATAGGCTATTGGATGGTGCGACCCTTGTCATGGATGAATCTTAGTGGATGTCAAGGATTAAAATACCTTGAGACAAAAAAAGTTTGGATTTATGTTTCATGTTATCACTTAAGTATGAGTGGGATAGCCATGTCCATTAAATATATGCAATAATGGATAGAGAATGAGTCATAGAATCATGAACCATATAAGAGTGGGGTCGTGAGTTTGATTGGACTAGTCGTTGGATGGTCGAGGTGGATTTGGATATCGATGAATAGATAAATTTGATTTTATCTAGTTCATTGATTGATTCATGAATTTAAATTTGGATGTATTAATGGACAAAGTCCATCCATTCACACCGGGCTCATGTTGATTTCAATGTGATCTGAGGGTGTTTCAAATAGGATGTATGATATGATCAAAGAAATACTATGTCATAGGTTTTGATTATACGAAGAACTAATCTTGTAAATATAGTAAAAGATACATTCAAAATTTTGTGTTGATGTTTAAAAAATCAAAAATTGTATTTGGGAGTAAATTAATTATCATCGGATGGTGGGATAGTGTGTTAGAATGTGAGACTAAGAATTTCTATTAATATCCAACAATATAAGTTTAAAAAAGTGATTTTGTATGGAATTTTTTCTAGTTTGATGGAAAAAAAACTGTACAAGTCATTTGTACACTGTTAATTGTGTTATAAAAGAGATTATGATGGTGGGGGAGAATTGTGGCTTCGAATCAGCTAATATGAGATGAATTTTAAAGAAGGGGCACTATAAGTCTAATGATGAAATTATTATTGAGTCCAGGGTTTTTGGTGAGATATGGGTGTTTTGGATCTCCAATTAGGTGTTTTTGTGATGATAGAGGGAGGTGGATCCTATTTTTATGAATAATTCACCTTGTGGTTTGGATTTTATAATAGAATATTGGTTGTAATTATATTATTAAACAAGAAATCATTGTTCTGAAATGGTGATTTCATTAGCTTGGGATTAATGGCTAAAAGGCCATTAAGAACTCTCATTTACAAAAAATGCAATGTTGGGGTGGTTGAAAAACCATGATCCTTTGTGGTTTATTATTTTCATAGGTTTTTTTATTTTAACAACATGAGTCATTTTTAGAATAGAGTTTTGAATATTAATTATGTGATTTGGGGAATCATTAAGTGATTTTATTAAATTTGTTTGAGTATTTTAATGTTCCTTGGGTGTTGAGGAGAGTCTGAGGTGATTCATTTCATGTTTTAGAATGTTAGGAGAATTTCTAACCTGGGGCATGTTTTGGTCTGTAATGTTTTGGGGAAACTATGTGACACCCTATGAAGGTTGGTGTTTTTAGTAAATTCGATAAATAACATGGTTGATGGGAATGGTTAGATAATGGTTTGGATGAATGAGAATGAAATATTTGGTTAATATTACAAGTTAATTTGTCTTGTGGGTGAGACACATGGCCACAACATGATTGAAAACAGAATCTGCATGGCCTGGAATTTTTTTAAATAGGCATTCGTGCATGGTTTTTTCTATCCTTGTGCACTAATTATGCATGGGTGGTATCCATTGATAGAATAGTTTTCACATCTAGAACATGGTTTGGCTAACCATGTGGCAATCCAGTTTTATTTTAAAAATGAAAATTTAGCATTTTCCCATATGATATTTTAAATCTTAGCCTCCCATTCCTCCCCTCCACATACACAAGATTACCGTCCTTCCATCTCTATTCTTTCACTCAGCCCCTTCAATTTTGGGTGATTTTGGATGGATTTTCATAGATTTTCACGGTATAATAATTATCTCCCCCATTTTTTCCTTATCCTATCTTGTTATCATTAATTTGGTAATGTTCTAATTTAGTGTTTTCGCTGGTAAGAGTAGAACACTGAAGAGGGGTTGAATTGAGTTCCTATAAAAAATTATATTAAAAATTGTTTATTTGAAAGTCCCCCAATTTAAAATCAAATTGGTCAGTTAACCAAAGTAGTAGATTTGTAAAAGATTTGAGAGTTTGAAATATTCCTCAATGTTTTATTAATTCTCACTAAATGAAATTTATGAAATTACTTTAACTTTTAAAATAATTCTACTAAAACAAATTTGGATGAAAAAACTATCTAATATTTACTATCAAATAAAAGTAATGTTTTCTAATTTGAAAAAAAATATATACAATAAAAACAAAACATGAACACAATAGATAAAAACAAGAGGTTCAATATCAAGTAGAGACTTAGTCCTCTCCACACGGTGATCATCTGACACCAAAAAATATATAAAAAATATTGATCCAAACCTTTGATCAGGGTTTACAACAAAATACAATACTTCCAGGTCAACTAGACCTCTACCATAGTTTTACGTGGAAAAAAAATATTACCACGTCACATAGAGATCTCTTCCACAATTATTCGTGGGAGTAATATGTTGTAAGAGAGTAGTATTCAGATGATATATTTTATCCTCTAGTTCATAATAGGGGACAGTTTGTGTTTTTTAATGCAGATATACACACTGCTCAAAGAAATAATAAAATAGTACACAACAGAGAAACATATAGTAAGAAGGGATTAGAATTTATCTAAGTGTTGTTATATGTTGTTATGGTCTTTTTGAATGTAGAATATTTGAATCTCATGTCCTCTTCTATAAATAGACTCTAAAATAATGTTTCGTGAGTTTTTTGTTCTGGTTTCTAGTTCAATGAGATGTTCTTCGTAGCTCTTCTTCTTCTTTGAGTTTCTATAGCTACAAGGATGTTAGTAGGAAGGTTCACAACGTGTTCTTCTTTAGCTCACATTAAGAAGGATAGATTATATTGGCTCTGGTATATGTTCTGTTGTCTGTAACTCTCATATATCCTCTTAAGGTCATTCACCATAATATATTAATCATCAGGTGTTTGTGTTTTGGCCAATAGGGGGCATGATCTCCACACCTTATATCTTGTACTGTCTGTTGATATGTCTGTAAGAATCATTAATAATACCAGTATCATTAAATAGCATAAATATGACCACTAGAAATAATATTTAATTTAATTGAAATAATTTATAAATGGCTAATTAGGGAATGGATTCATAGTCAGTGGTGACATAGGAACAGTGACATAGGAATGGCCATTCAGGAGTGGTTCCATAGTCTGTGGTGACTTGTCCTTTCCTTGTAAGCGGTGCCTCCATAATGGTGCCTCATACTTTGTAAAAATTATGAATCGATTAGGTGATGAAATGGTGTTACAGTAATAGTGTCAGGTCCATTGTGATAAATGGGTTCAATATCAATGGTGTCACTGAAACTATGTCTAATCCTTTGTGAGAAAGGGTGTAACTAGAAACAGTGTCTGGTCCTTTGTGAAAATTATGAACTGGTGACTTGATACAATAGTGTCTAGTACATTTTGAGTTTTGGAACATATAGCATGATATGATGGTGTCACTATAACGTTGACTCATACTTTACCGATTTTAGACTAAATAGTTTGACCGTTTGGTCACAACAACAGTGACTGTGAGTTCACATTAATGGTGAATAATACTTTACCAAATACATGCAATTTGTCTTAAGAAGTAATACTCAAATAATGGATTTGGATTAAACATGAGCAAAAACAAACAATATAGAACAAGATTAAACATTATTTATAATAGTTAAACATGATTTTTGATCATTAAAACAAGAGGAGTCCAACAATATCCCCCTTTTTTGATGATAAAAAATCATGTAATTTAGAAGCCATAAACTTTAGAAAGGAATAATCAGTTTTCTTAACATATCAAACAAATAATATGATATTATGAAAAAAATTAAGGTGGTCCATTATAGTGTTCGATAATATATGAATAAATATCATAAATCATATATTGTATTTTTTCCTCAGTTTGGGATTATCCAAAAGAAAGTAAAACAGAAAAAATAACTAAACGAAATCCATAATTAAATAAAATAATTAGCACATTTCATTGAATAAAATATAGAGCACATATCATTGAGGACATCAATACAATATAACCACAAAAATAAAATACATCAGAGCCCTATCAAAAATCATCCTTCACTTCCCTTAATATTCTAAAACCTCCCCTTTATCCTTTTTAGAGACATCGGGAGTAGAGGCTGTAGGTGAAGAATTGGTAGAGTTGGAAGACACAGAACCAATAGAGAGTAAAGGGAGAGGCATCCCTTGAAAAATAGAAGGTGCAAGACTTGGTCTAAATTAAGAGAGAGGTAAGGGTTTCTTAGTAATGACATTTCTAATCTGAATCAGAGCATGAGTAGGGGTCATGGTTATAGGTACAATATAGGTAGAGGAAGGAGTGGTAGAAGAAAGTTGGCCAAGATTGAGAGGAGGAGCTGTAGGAGAAACTAGGATTGTGCTTTGAATATTCAAATAAATATTCAATAGGTTTATGAAATCCTTGATGATCACACCCCATTATCCATATCCATCTCAAATTAATACTTATTTTCAATAAACTTTTGATGAGTAGATGTGAAGTCCTTTAACTTTTCAACTTGGTCCTTGAAAGCTTCAGTCACTGGAGGTAGCTTCAATTTCTCAACTAGATATTTGAAATGTCATGTCAAATAGTTCTTGGAATAAATCATCTTAAATTATTAATTCACCTACATAGATATTTGTTCTTGAGAATTTGAATATTTCTTGGAATAAATTATTACCATGCCTTGAACACTATCACTTTTTTTCAACTTTTGAGAGACTCTCCTAATTAGTTTCACTCCTCAAAGACTGAATCTCTTCTTGAATTACTGATTTGATCGTTTCACTGTCTAATGTTTGAGAGGTTAATGCAGAAGTAGATGGAGCTGAAGAAGCTATGGAGAATGTATTAAGCCTTCTAAGAACTATCTACAAATAGCCTTTATACTCATCTGTTAGTCATGCATCTACCTTTTAGATCCTTAACTCCCTCATGAGGAATTTTTTTTGGAGTGGTAGTATCCTTGAAAGGAAAATTGCTACTACCCCTTGGAACAAATTCTGTTTACCCCTCACTATGGGGGGACTTGGCATTAAGAACATTGAATGCTTCAATAATTCCCTTCAAGCTCATTTTATCTGGAGACTTATAAATGAAAACTCAGCCTCTCTGGACTTTCTCAGAAAACGAATTCTCTCCAGACTGATTGCTGGTAAACTCTCTTATATGCACTCTTCTGTTTGGCTTGGTCTGAAAAAGATCTATCAAAGGATAAAGACTCATTCCCATTGGCTGGTAAATTCCTCTTCCAACTTGAAATTCTGGAGGGATAACTGGACATGGGGACCTTTGGATCAGGATATCAATGCTGATTCTTTGGATGTTGATCTTGATGCCTCCATTTCTACCCAACATGAGATGAGACACAACCTGCCTATGCAAATTCTGGAAATTGTTAACTCCTACGATTTCAAAAATGCTGATGACATAATGGTTTGGGAACCATCTGTGAATGGAATGCTTGACTCTAAAATCTTCTACCACCATTCCATACATATTAATAACTCTACTATTGTCCCGGCCTTTAGAAGATGGATACAACCCTCCCAGTATACTCTTCTATGGAGAATTCAATGGAAAAAACTCCCAATGGACAACAACCTTCACAGAGGTGGCATCTCTCTTTGCTCAAGATGTGACCTGTGCCACCAACATAGAGATGATCTGGATCATCTCTTTCTCTCTTGCAAAACTGATCCTGCAATCTGGATTATCATTTTTGGCCTTTTTGATATCTCGTTACCGCGTGTTGACAATGTTGCAGATTTTCTACACTTTATTGCAGCTGAACATCTCTCAATGTAGATCCAAGTCCTCTTATTTGTTGCCTCTGCTGAAACTTTTCACACCCTATGGCGAGGTAGGAACAACATCAGGCATGGAAAGTCTGCTTTCAATCAAAATTCTTCCATCTCTAGTATTCTCACAATGACCAGAAATGTCAATCAGCTTCATTCTAGACAATGTCATAATTCTATCAAAGATTTTGTAGTCCTGAGGAGGCTACATTTGTCAGGTAACTTCCCCAAACCTTCAGGCACTATATAAATTTTCTGGATCCCTCCCTTTGCAGGTTAGATCAAATGCAATCTCGATGGTGCCTCAAAAGGAAATCCTGGACCGGCTGGTTATGGAATTGTGTTCCGAGATGAAAATAGAAACTTTCTTGAAGGCTCCTATGGATCTTGTGGTCATGTCACTGCCCTTGAAGCTAATATGATGGCCCTTATTAATGCAGTGGATATGTCTCATCAAAGAAATTGGAATGATCTCTGGTTTGAAAGTGATTCTTCTACTATAGTACAAGCTGTCCGGAAAAATCAGATCCACCTTGCCGAGAAACTCACCCTGAAATGGATCAAATGCTTTAAAATTATTGCCTCCATGAACTTTATCATTAATCATGTATATCATGAAGCCATCTCTGTTGCTGATAGGCTTGCTTCCAAGGGTATCTCTAAAGCCTCTAGAGTGCACCTGACCACACCTGATGAGGATTTTACTGATTTCCTTAATAGAGACAAGTGTAAAATTTCCTCCTTTAGACTCTTGTAATTTGACTTATTTTTTTGAATATTTTCTTGATTTTCTAAAAAAAACTCATCTGTTAGTCAATTGATTTTATCAACAAGTCCACACATTTCATTTTCTATCTTGGTGTTGTTATTAAAAATTTCCTCAACCACTAAAATCAAATTGGGATGAATCATATCTATAACATTTTTTGAAATCATGGTAGCATCATGTTCACTAATACTAACAACCGGAGATGGGGTAGAAGCATCTTGGAAAATTTTATTCATTTCTTCAACCAAAGAATTTAAAGCTTTCACCTCACCACATAACTGTTTGTTTTAAATTATGGCTTCTTAAATCCCATGAAGCATCTTAGGTTGAGTCTATCATATCAATTAATCCAAAATAAATTAACTATCTCTTTAATTAAGGTTAGTTACATGATAATGTTGTGAATTTCTGAGATTTCCAAATCTAGAAAATATATTTTTTCTAAAACCATTTGGATCAACATGGTTTATATAACTGGGGGTTTATTAAGTAGGTATAGGAATAGAGATAGGTTATGGTTCCTTAATATATATCACTTCTTTATCTATTATTGGTTTGAGATGAAACTCAGTTGAGCGGTCCATTTCTTTCACTGGGGACTTTTGAGTATCATCATCATCAATGCAGCTTGGAATCCTATACTAGGAATCCTTTGAACCTGAATCCATAGGATTTTTTACTTTAATCCATTCCAAACAAGGTTCATGCCCCCCCTTAACCAATGATTCCATTGGATAATTAAGTGAATCCATAATGTGAAATCGTTCCACATGTTATATTATTTTTTGGTACCTCTCAGTCTTAGCTACACTTCATTATAACCGAAACGCCTGTTACATCCTTACATTAGTAGGTAAAATTACTTCGGTTTCTGTAGATTCTTCTTCTATCTATTGTTCATTAGAATCATGTGCTTCCACAGTTGCTTCAAATTTATCAGTATCTTTATCCTTGGTTATATTTTCTTCACTTTCACCTTCACCACCTTTTGAGATAATATAATATCTATAGGGAATATGCTGAGATGGTTTAGGAGATTCATGAGAAGTCTCTTCAGTCCTTTTTGAAATATCTAGATCACTGCTTTTAGAAACAACTCTAGGTTCAACACTACTAACATCAACATCCATTACATCATCAAAATATTCAAAAAAATCATCTAGTTATAATATAGTATCAATGATACCCTTAGGTCATGAAGGGTTCTCATTAAGATTTAAATCCTCATACAATTTTTCATTATCTTCAACCAAAAACTTTTTCCATGGATTCCAACAAATTTTCATTTTCCTGCATATATCCTTAGATAGTCAAACCTCATTATTGTCAAAAAAAAATTCATCCTCCCCTACAAAACCCTTGGATTAAATCATATAAGAAATAAATCTTGAATAGAATAAGTAGGTTGACATTAAATTTGTATTGATCATATCACATATGTGAAGAATAAGATACTTTCAATGATTTATCTTGTGACAATTATTTAAGAGATGAAACAAGAAAATATCTTGATATTTCATATGTTCAATGTCACATTTCCTTATAGATATCAGCTGTGGAATAAGTAGGAACATCAATATAGTTTCTCTATCTAATTCAGCAGTTATAGGCCTTCTCCTTTTTCCATCCCTAGTCAAGTGACCCAAAGCCTCTTTTCGGATAAATATGTCACTTAGAGGTGGATGATTTCTTTGATGATCCTAAAATATATGTGTATGAGGAACTCTTAATCATGAATCCCACAACCTTGAAGGAAAAGTAAATGTTTTTCCATTTACCCAACTTCGAACCACAGAGTCATCCTTTTAATTGAACACAAACAGGACATACTGATAGAACTCAAAAACTAGTTTGGTGTATATGGGTCTCCTATCTTTTGTAAAACATTATAATAATCCATATTCTTTCAAAACTCTAAGAATATGTAACTTACTCAAGAGAATCCATTTTCACTCACATTCTATTCTGGAATGACTACACGATCCGTGAGACATGGGTTTAGAGGTTTCTTATGAATTTTGATGATTTGCCTTTTCACTTTCCTTGACAACTTACACTTCTCTGGAGTCAAGGATAATGGAAGCTTCATCCTTGGAATTTCCAAAATATGTATAGGGTTTAGAGGATTTCAAGGAGTTCAAGTGAGAGGGGTTTTAGTTTCGGGAGTAGAAAGAACAAGTTGGGAGGGATGTTGAGTGATTGGTTTTATTATTTAGGGAATATAAAAGATGAAAATTAAAAATAATAATATAAAAGTGAAATAAAAAAATTAAAATAGTGAGAAAGAAAAATATTAATAAATATAGAAAGATGATTCATAATAGTGAGACTAGAATTAAAAATCATGGTGGCAACACAATTGTGTTACTCTAATATATGAGATAACAACAAACACCGAGACATCAAATTGCAAGACATCAAAAGGTGATACATCAAATGGTGAGACATCAAATAGTGAGATATTAAAAATTCACTCAAGGTTTATCATTCCCAATTCATGTATGATGTATCTAATTCCTTCATAATTTATTTTATTAGCAAAAATATTAGAAAGATGACATTATGTGCCATTGAATTCTAAATTAATATCACTTTTTTGATAATGATTTCTCAAAAAGTAAAGTCAAACATCAATATGTTTTGTTCTTGAATGAGAAATTCGATTATTAGAGATGTTAATAGCACTTGTGTTATCACAGTTTATAGGAACATGTAAAAATTGATATCTATAATCTAGAAAAGTGTGTTTCATCCAAAAAAATCTGAGCACAAAAACTACGAATAACTTTGTATTCAGCTTCAACAGTAGATAATGGAATAGAATTTTTCTTCTTACTACACCATGATACTAGTAAAATCCCCAAAAAGTCACATATTATATAAGTTATTTTTCTATCTAACTTACAACCACCAAAATCAACTTCATAATAACTAAATAAGTCAAATGTTTTTTTTCTAGGGTATAATAGTCCTAATTTGCTAGTATGTTTGAGGTTTTTAAAAATTCTTTTAATAGTAGTTAAATGAGATTCTTTAGGATTTTCCTGAAAATGGGCATACACACACACACACACACTAAACATAATATCAGTATGACTAGAAGTCAACTAGAGAAGACTTCCAATCATACCTCTGTAATTTTTTTGATCAATGGATTTCCCATTTTCATCAAGATCCAATTTAGATGTGGTACTCATAGGAGTATCACTTCTTATAATTCTATCCAACCCAAATAATTTTAGAATATCATTAGTATATTTACATTGATATAAAACAATACCTTAATTATTTTGAAAGATTTGAAATCCAATAAATAATTTTAGGTGAACCATCAAAACCATTATAAATTAATTTTGCATCATTTCTAAAAAATTATCACATAAATAATTTTTCAAAGATCCAAAAATAATATCATCATAATAGATTTGAATAACTAAAGCATCATTAGAAATTATTTTTATAAAAAGGGTAGGATCAGATATACCTTTATTAAAACCTCTAGAAATAATAAAAGTACATATTTTATAATACCAAGATCTTGGAGCCTATTTTAAACCATATAAAGTCTTTGTTAACTTAAAAACATGATTTGGAAAATGAGGGTTTTTAAAACTAGGGGTTGTTTAAAAAAACATTCTCAACTATATACCCATTTAGGAATGCACTCTTGAAATCCATTTGATAATGTTTGATATTTAGATGTACTTCATATTCTAGTATAAATCTAATGGCTTCATGTCTAGAAACCGATGCAAAAGTTTCTTTACAGTCAATTATTGCTTATTGAATATATTCTTATGAAACCAATCTATATGTATTTCTTTCAATAGTTCTATCTTCATTGACTTTATTTCTAAACACCCACTTAGTGCTTATTTTCAATGTGTCTTTAGGTCTATCCACTAGTTTGTAAATTTTATTTCTTTTAAATTGATTCAGATCTTCTTATATAGCCATTACCCAAAATTCATCACTGATTTCATCAATGATGTTTATAGTTTCAATATGTGACAAAAAAGGCTTGATGATAAACCCGGTTTTTAATAGAAGATATAGATTGAGTTCCATTATCTATGTCTCCAACAACAACTTCTAAAGTTTGGTTCTTAGAAGTTCTTATAGGTCTAGAAAAAGAATGGATGGAAATTTAATCCTATTTAAGAGGATTGAGTTCATTATTACTAGAGTCTAGAGAATTTACAAAAATGGATGATTTAGCAGGTTTATTAACTACAGAATCAAACGATTTTGTAGTTATGTACATATTGGAAATATTATCTTAAAGGTTTTCTAAGGAGGTCTTGGGTTCATCTTGATCTATTTCATCACATTTGACATGTATAGATTCTTCCACACATCTAGTTATTTTATTAAAGACTCTAGGATTTTCTTAAGATTGAGTATCCTAGAAATATTCCTTCATCACTAATGGTGAAGATTTATCAAGATTATCCATAGTGTTAATAATATATAATTTGTAACTGAAAACATTATAGTTGATAACATTGGGTTTCCTATTGTTCCATAACACATAATGTGATTCCTTAAATATAGCTCTAATCAAGACTCTATTAATTATATAACAAGCTATATTTATAGATTCAGCTGAAAATTAAATAGGTAAATCATATTAATTAATAATAGTTAGGTCTATATCTTGTATGGTTTTATTTAATCTTTCTAAAACACAATTCTATTGGGTAGTCCTAGGATAAGATATGTTATGACTATATCAATTTTTTTGAGCAAAAAAATTCAAACTCTTGGTTTTAAAACTCAAAACCATGGTCACATCTTAACGATTTAATCCTAAAACCACTATGGTCATATAATTCTTTAGGATACATAGTGAAATGAGAGTAATATTAACTTTTGTGAGAAAGAAACAAAGTACAATTATATCTAGAGTAGTCATATACTAGAACATAAACATATTTCTTACCATTAAGGCTTGAAACACATGAAGGTAAAAACAATTCATGTGACCTAATTCAAGAGGTTGATAAGTTGAGACTTCTTTTTTTCGATTGAAAGAAATTTCTGTGTTGTTTACCTTTTTGAAAAACATTACAGACTTTGTCATTTAGAAATTCATGTTTGGGTAGATCCTTGACTGAACCTTTCATTATAAGCTTCCTAAGTGAGTGAATATTACAATGTCCAAATATCCTACACCAGTTCCAAGAATCATTATGAAAAGTTATCAAACAAGACACATTTTTAGAAATTACAGAATCTAAATTAACAGGATAAAAATATTCATTTCTAATATCTGTAAAAAATATTTCATTTTTATAATTTAACACATTACATGAATCATTTTAAAATATAACATTAAATCCATCATCACAAACATTATAGATGCTAAACAAATTATATTTTAGTCCATAAAAAATAACTTTGGAAATTAAAACTGAATTAGAATTACCAATATGGTAGAGACCAATAATATTCCATTTTTCATTATCGCCAAAGGTGACATGCCCACTGTCAATCTTGAAAAGAATTTTTAAACATGACTAGTCCTCTATCATGTGTCTTGAACATCCACTATCCAAGTACAATAGGACCTTGCAGAGGTCTTCAAGAAAATTTCTTTAGAATTTTTTTTTCATAAAACATATGTTCACTTTACTGGCCTTTTCATAATGTGAGAATTATGAATCACTTGAGATATCCATAGAAGGACATTAGATGGTCTTCATGGCCTTATTTTACTTCCTATATTTTTCATAATTTTTCTTCTAATACCATAACTTATGATAATCATCCTTTACGTGTCCCCTTATTTTACATTCATAAATGACTATCTCATTTGTATTTTCAATTTTATTCTAGTCCTTTTTTCCTGTTTCCCTTATTTTTATATTTTCATTTATAGGTGGGATCTATGAAAAAATTCTTATTTCTATAAATTTTTTTAAAACTTATATCTAATAGAGACATTTATTCATCACTATTTGATGGTGAATCTTCATTTATTAAACTATCAGAATGAATTTTTACTCTTTCCCATTCTTTAATTTTTGGGAGTAGTGGTTTTGAAAGCCACTGACTTTTTCTTTGGCTCATCCTATTCTTCTTTCTTTAGCTTTAATTATTCCAAATACATCATCATATTTCCTATTATCTCCTTCAATAGAAACATTCTCATATCACATTATTCTCTGATGGATACGTAGGATCCTCTCCACCTTTCAGGTAGACATCTAAGTAGTTGCATGATGTTTTCTTTTTCCTCGAATGGCATCCCAACAGATATCATTATATTAACTATCTCATGGAACATGAGATATATATTAGAAATGGGTTCATTAGACATTATCTTAATGGTATCATATTTAATAGTATATTTATTATGTCTCATTTATTTAAAATTAGTGGTTCCTTCATGTGAAGCAAATATGGTATCCCAAATTTCATAGGTAGATTTACATGAAACAATTCTATAAAACTCATCATACCCTAAAGAAAAAAACATGGAATTCTTAGATTTATAATTATTATTCTATGGAATTTTTGTGGAATCACTCCATATAGTTTTTAGAGTGTCTGGTTTGACATATTTATCTTCTATTACAGTCCAAATATAAAACCCTATTCTTTATAAGTGGATTTTCATCTTTATTTTCCACTGGTCATAATTTATACCATTAATAGAGGGAGGTTTATTGGCAGCATCACCTTCTTATATATTATCCATAATAAAGTAAAAATACTATATTTTAAATAGAAAAATAATTATAACTAATAAAATTTTGAGATCATTAAAACATTACTAAAATCATAGATGAATTGATTTGAAAATAGAAGTTAAAAAACAACCTATGATACCAAATGTTGGTCGGAGTAGGACACTCAAAGGGGGGTGAATTATGTTCTAATAAAAATTTCTATAAAAATTATTTATTTTAAAGTCCCCCCAATTTAAAATCACAGAGGCTAGTTAGCCATAGTAGCAGATTTTCAAAATATTTGAGAGGTTGAAAGATTTCTCAAATATTGATTAATTATCAGTTAAATCAATTTATGAAATTAATTTAACTTTAGAAATTAGTCAACTAAAAAATTCTATTGAAAAAACTATATAATATTACATATCAAAGAAAATTAATGTTTTTTGGTTTGAATAATCAAATACAGACAATAAAAACAAAACTTGAACACAAAATATAAAAACAAGAGGTTGATTCTCAAGAAGAGACATAGTCTTCTACACTTATTGATCACCTGCCGCCAAGAAAAATATATATAAAATATTGATCAAAAACCTGGATCATGGTTTACAATAGAATACAAGATTTCCAGGTCAACTAGACCTCTGCCAAAATTTTACATGGGAAAAAAACATAACCAGGTCACACAAAGACCACTTCCATAGTTATACGTGTGAGTAATATAGTGTAAGACGGTAATAATGATAAGATATCATATATCCACCGATTCATCATAGAATACAATGTTTTTTATTAATGTAGATAAACACACTACTCAATGGAATAATATAACATTACACAAAAGAGAAGAATATAATAAGAAGGGATTAGAAATGCTTTGAGTGTTGTTCTATATAGTTCTAGAATAATTGAATATAGTATATTTGAAGCCCATATATTCTTCTTGAAATAGAATCCAAAAGAAAGTGTCATGAACTCTGTGTTCTAGTCTCCAGTTCAATGAGATGTTCTTCATAGATCTTGTTCTTCTTTGATTGGCTGCTCTACAAGGATGGTCATAGGATGGTTCACAATGAGTTATTCTTTAGATCATAGAAAGAAGGATGGATTATCATGTCTACAATGCATGTTCTAGTGTATGCCACTATCATATATCCTCTTCAACTCAAGCACCGTAATATATTAATCATCAGGTGTTTTTGTTTTGGTTTACAATGAGCATGATCTCCACACCTCATACCTCATACTGTCTACTGAAATTTTTGAAAAAATAGTTAATAATATCAGCATCATTATGTAGCTCAAATATAACTATTAGAAATAATTTTAAATTTAATTGAAATAAGGTATTAATGGCCATGCAAGGAAAAATTACACAGTCAGTGGTGACATAGGAACAGTGTCATAGGGATAGTGAGTTAGGAGCGGTGCCACAATCAGCGGTGACTCATCCTTTGCTTCTAAGTAGTGCCTCCAGACCAGTGTCTCATACTTTTTGAAAATTCTAAATTAGTTAGGATATGAAACAACATTGTGGAAAATTTTTTATAACATTTCTGAGAAATTGTACCACTAGAAATGGTACCACTGAAATAGTGTCTGATCGTTTGTGAGAAAAAGTGTCCTTGGAAATGGTATTTGGTCCTTTGAGAAAACTATTAACTAGTGACTTGATAAAATTATGTTTGGTAATTTATGAGGTATAAAAACAGTAGCATGATACAACAACATCACTGCAATTCTAACTCATACTTTACCAATTTTCAAACTAAACGGTTACACCGTTTGGTTATAACAATAGTGATTGTGAATTCACCTTAATAGTGACTCACACATTACCAAATATCTGAAATTTGTCTTAAGAAGTAATAATCACATAATGGATTAGAATTAAAAATAATCATAATGAAAATTTATAAAACAAGATTAATCATGATTTATAAGAGTTAACTATGATTTGTGAGCATTAAAACACGAGGAGTCCAATTATTTTAATTAAAATTTCATCTGATCATGATAAAACCATATTTGAATGATGAGGCCTCCATGTGACTTTCCAAGAGGACATCCCCATATTATGTATGCATTATTAAAAATGTCATTTTGATAGAGGTACATTAATATAAGTATTTTTCTAGGGATTTGGCCTAAATTATGTAAACTTTATGATGTACTAATTTACATGATAGGTATTTTGAGGAAGAATGTTTTAGGAGAATTAAATAGGACATTGAAAAGTTATTGGTCATAGTTTTATTTTGAAGAATGTGTATAGTGAATTATTAGGGATTTATTCCAATTGAAATTAAATTTTAAAATTATTTAAAATTGTTAATTAATTGAAACAAGATTATAATTAGTTAATTTAGATGATTTGGAATGAATTAGGGACTCATAGTGATTTGGAGAAACTAGTTGGACTTAGAAAATATTGGGTGAGAGTTAGAAAGGTGTGCCTAAAAATGAAATAACTCCAGAATTGATGTAATCGATCAATTAAAAATAACATTCAGTGTTATACATTGTCATTATTAAATTTCATATGGTATCTCTACATCATGGATAAAATATATGCGTTGAATAATGTTTTTTTATTGAAATTAAATAAATATGAATGAGATTTAGTTTCAATGGAAATGATATAACATTGGACACTCATTGATTCCCCAACCTCATATACATGAGGTCATTTTTATAATATGTAATATGTGATACTTAGACCTACTAAATATATGAATGAAAAAAATTAACTAAAATTAAATGAATAACATGTAGTGGACCTCAATATAGGTTCCCTTGAATTCCCCTAGTATATGTGAGCATTGGACAAAGAGTGTTGGCCAAAGTAGGTCATGTGTTATCCGTGAGATTTGTTAGAGTTATTGGGATAGTACGATGAGCGTGGTGTGAGTGGTTTTCCCCTTGGGATGTAAGAACCAGGTATTAGTGACACTTATAATTTTTTGATATATTGAATGTGAGGACTGACCTAAGGTGTTTTGGGATGGGAATGAGATTGAGTTTATCTCTCTTGTGTGGACTTCCTATGGAGCTAATGATGTCATGACATTATGATGATGATGTCATGGGAAACAAGACCCTCTTATACATGCCCTTGGACCCGAAGAAGGGAGATGAGATAAAGAAACCCTGGAAGGGTGTTTTATAACGATGATACCTAAGGGATATTGGTGTATACCAAAATAATATATTGACCCTAAGAGGGTGTGTTTGATAAATGGGTAATGTTGATGGGATATAACCCTTGGGATGAAGATGAATCATCTCCATTCGTCTTATGAGAACACACCTCACACACTATCTTCTTTTCAAATTTCAACGACTGTTACTCCCTCTCCAAGATGCTTTGTGAAGAAATCCCCTTATCTGATGGTATTTGATCTAGGATAATCTAGTGGTGCTTCCCAAACCCCAAGGACATTTAATGATCCCATATTATCTTTCGTTTCTTCCTCCAATGGTCCTTTCTTCAGAGACTTTCTCTATGATCAAATTTGCGGATCTCCCCAACCATACTTTCTGATAGTGGATCCCCCTTCATCAGTGGTTTCAAGAGAGGGATCAGATCGTTTAGTTGATGTTTCTGTGGATGACATTGAGGAATCAGAGGCCTGTCTGTAGTGGATGTTGGTGGCACGACCTGGGGCTATGAAACCCCAGATATCAGTCCTCCATGAATTTTTTGGGTCATGGGGATTTCTCTATCTAGTGAATATATCGACTATTAATTAGAATGCATTCAACATTTTCCTTATCTCCAAATACAAATTGGTCCAGTCCTGGGGCATGTACTCTTACTCCTTTGGAAGGTGGTAATTCAACCTTTCTCACTGGTTAATGGATGATCACAAGGGGATGTAAGTCTCATTGGCTATAGTTTGGATCTACCTCCCATGCATTCCTCTTCCCTTCATAAATGTCGACTTCCTCAATGGTATTGGTGATACTATGAGGTGTTTAAATTGTTCAGATGAAGAAATATATAGCTATTCAGATGCATCAGAAGTGTGTATTTGTATGGAAATGGACCTCTCAAGTCCTCCTCCTAACAGTATCTCCCTACAGGTGAAAGAATCCTTCAGTTGGATGAAACCCATTATTTATTCAATGTAACTAAGGTACTACTCTTCTTACTACATTCAGTGTACCTCTTTTATAGTTTTTTGGAATTGACATATCAGTGGCCATTATTTCCAAAACCATTTGGTCTAGGATAGTGACATGTCGGCTTCACCCCGACCTTGTCCAGAATACAACCAGGCCTCACCACTAGGTGAGTAGGTGGGCCTAGATCAAGTGGTTTTCCTTTTTGTTCCCCTGAATACCCCCTCCATGTATCCCTTGCTTAACAATGCCTGTTGGGAAGGGGTTATTATTCTTTTCCATTAGTCATGGATGACCTACAAATATACACCCCTTGCTTCCCCTTATTCACTTATTTTGAAGCTCCAGACGTATCTTTTGTCTGGTTCCTTGACTAGCATCTTTTTCCCTCTAAGACCCCCTCCATCTCTAAACTTCCCCATATCCTCTCTTAAACTAGTCTCTATTTCCCTTCTCTTACCATTTCCATATGTAGGGACCCTCCAAATGGAACTATCTAGACGTCATCTTCCCCTCCCTCATCCTAATATCCCTTCATCTCTTCCTCTCACTCTTCTCCCCACCTCTCTTATATGGGACTATGGTTGGTCTAAAATTATCCCTCATCATCCTTGTATATCTCGAGTTCAATGTCCCCTCTACCCTTGAAAGTTTAATTTCCCTCTTACCCGCCTTCACCAAATAGTGCAGGCAGGTGCACTAGGGATCAAGCTAAAATGTTGAGGGTAATCTCCCCCTCATGCTCCTTGATGGCTAAGAGTCCAAGACCCAGTGTTGGGGACCTCTTTGTGCAATGATTCCAATCATAATATGGAATGATCATGGTAATGGGGCTTGGGTAAAAATGGACTTCCTCATCTCAGCTGCTCATAAACATAAGGTCATCCTCATTGTCATTATTGAGTATAAGAAATGTATTTATAGAATAAACAAGTTTTATAGAAGGTTAATGATGAATTAATACAAGAATGTGTAGAAATCCAATAATCATATCTATATCTTTTATAAATAGAGTATTTTGGTTGATCTTGTCTAGACGAGTGATCAACACATTACCACCAAATATCTCATGATAAAGGGTCCATCTTCGATTCATTCATATAAAGGAGTTGTGAATCCCAACATCGTGAGGTCTTATGGCTGGAAATCTTGCTTTTCAACCCTGAAAGTTGTCCCCTTCCCTCATAGTATACTTTAATGTCATTTTAGTCCCAAAGGAAAAGAATGGAAATTGTATTTTTCACTAGAAAGCAAGTGTAGAATTTGTTTAGTTCAGGGGGAACAATGGGTTCATGGATCTCAGATTCACTGGAGATCAATTTACATGGTGTAACAATCCAAATGGATCTCATCGCTCATGGAGTCACCTCGACAGGTGCATGGACAAAATACATTCAATCTCAACATATCCTAATATTAAAGTCAGTCACATTGTGTGTGGTATCTCTAACAACTCCATGATCCTTATTACTATCTCTACGGAGTAGGAATGCCCCATCTATTTTAGATACTTCCTACATTGGGTTAGTCTTACAGTTTTTCAAGAAGTGGTCAGTGAATCATGGTATGCACCCAAACATGGGAGGAATTAGACTACCTTTAAAAAACACAAAAGGATAAAGGGTAGGCTTCAGTAATGGTTGAAATTGTTTCCGTAGTGTGATAGGGATATAGATGTTTCCATGTAGAAGATAGACTGTCTCAAAGGTAGCCTTGTGGAAACGTAGGATGATTAGATCTTTGATGATATCACCACAAAAGGATATTTTTGTAGATAATATTCCCTATTAAGATCACTTGGAGAGGGAAATATTAAGGATATGGTGGATTTAAAACAGGTATAAAAATACAACTTTCTTCAATGTGTTCTTCAAGGAAAGGAAATGTTGGGTTCAACCTATCATCCAGATGGTGTATGGGATGTTATTGAATGATAGGGATGTGGTGGGGAGCCTCTCCCAATCTTACTTCAAGGACCTTTTGGTATATTTGAAAGGTCATATCATCAATGGATACCCAAGGGGCGAAGTAGAGTTTATGGATGCCATTACCTCCCTAGTTTCTTCCCAGGATAATGGGATGATGGAGGCCATCCTGGAGGAAGCATAAATCCACGAATCAATATTGCACATCAATGATGACAGTGCCCCGATCCCAGATAGATTACCAATTTATTTTTATAGGTATTCTTGGGAGGTGGTTAAATGCATCCTTATAGAGGCAATTCATGACTTCTTCTTAGGTGGTATCCTACCAAGAGTGGCTTGTGCCACTGTCTTGGTTCGCATTCCCAAAATTATGAACCCCTCATCCATTCATCACTACCCCAACCAATTATTTAATGAAATTTACCTTAAAAATACCTTGAAAGTATCCTGAACACCATACTTTCAAATGATTTTCCTCATTGGATCTCCATAGAGGAGCATAGTTTTTTGAAGGGTCTCTCAATCCAGCGAGCAATCACCTTAGCACATGCAATGATCCAGGACATCAAAACCAAGTATCATGGCTCAAACATGAAAATTAAAATGGACATGAACAATACTTATGATCGTGTTGAATGTGGTTTCATCAATTAGTCCCTCATAGCTATAGACTTCTCCACTTGGGTGTCTAACCTTTTTTTTCTATTTCTCAATTCATCATGGTTGGTAGTGAATTTAATGGGAAAATATCATCGGTTTTTCAAGGCTACCCAGGGGTTAATAGTAGGTGACCCCATCTCCCTACGTATTTTTATTCTTTCACAAGATATCCTTAGTTGTCTCATTTCTAAAATCATGATAAATGGAATGATCATTCCTTATAGAAGAAAGGGGAGAGTTCCCTTCATCTCAAATATGATGTTTTCCAATGATACTATCATCTTCATGAATTCTAACAAGGGATCTATCCATGGTATTATTCATGTTCTGGAGGAGTATTGTTATTGGAGTGGGAATGTTATCAAAAAAATCAAAAGTAACTTTTTTTAGTGAGAAAATTCACCCCTCCCAAGATGCATCTATATGTAACCTTCTCGATATCCAATATAGAATCAGGCCAATGAATTATTTATATTTTTCCATCTCCTCAAGTCAGATCATAATTCTCCACATTAATCGCAATTTCTATCAAATCAAAGGAGTCCTCAACTAGAAAAATAGATACCTATTGTTTGGGGGTCAGATTTCCATAGTGAGTAGTGTCATCTTTTCCACCCCTATCCATGTGATTTATTATTTTAATGTTCCTAAAGGAGTTATATTAATGATTGAAAATATCCTTGACCACTTTATCTGGGATTCCCAAGATAAGTGAAAATGTACGTGGGTGGATTGGGGGAAAATAGCGAGGCCCATTCAAGAAGGTGGGATCAATGTATGTAGCATTTCAAATAATCTTCTTTGTTTTCATGTTAAACTGGATTTGGAACTCCATGAGGGTCAGACATTATTAAGTAAGAACATGTGCAACACTTCGACAGATGACGCTTTGATAAACGAAGGACACATTTCACCATTAATGGTCATGTTACTTCCTATTTTTACTTTTTTCCACCCCCATGTTCAGTGGGTCGTTGGGGAATGGAAAGTGTCTTTATGGCATGTCAACTGGGTTGGTGACATCATTAGTTTTACCATATTTCAAACATAGAACATCATGTATTAGATGGATATTTAGTTCATGGACTTTATCAAGCAATTCTTAATAAGGATTAACATAACAAATTCCATCTCAATGATATCACTTTGGAAGCTGATAGGTGTTACTTATCCCCCTCATGCTTGGGTTACTTCTCCTATAAGGACATCCTTCATGCCCTGGTTCCCCAAATATACAATGATCAATAAAATGATATTATTTGGACCAAGAAAATTATCAAAAATACAACTTCCTCACTTGGAGAATCAGGCATGATATAGTTTCCACTAAAATGAAAATTAGGAAATGTGGTATCTTCATGGCTGCCAGCTACACTTGTTGCAATGACGAAAAAGATAAGAGCATTGAGAACCTCTTCCTTGAAGGATAGTGGTCTCAATAAGATTGGTAATTATTCAGTGGTTTCACCATTGTTATATATTATCTTCCAATTGATGCCTCATTCTTCATTCGATGGTTTCATGGATTTGGTGATAAGAGAGTGGAGGAAATGGCTAGATTTATTATCCTTTTTGTTAGTGTTTTGTGTCTCTGACAAGAAAGAAATTGAGTTAGATTTGAGGGGATTGGTTCTACTGGGAAAGCTATCAATGCTCGTACCCAAATCCTACTACTTGATCTGGTCAGTTTCTTCGATAACTGGAAGGATGCTACATCCTTCAATCTCTTTTATTCCGCTTCCCAAGTTAGTCATGCTGCTAGTGTTTCTGTGACCATTGGGTTTGATGCAATCATCCTCTCTCAGGTTTGAAACTTAATACAGATGGATCTTGTATTATGTGTGACATGTGGGGCGGTGGGGTGGTTTGATACATCATGTAAAACATAGTGTTTTCTTTTACGGTCTTATTTGGTATAGGTTCATCCCTTCAGAAAGAAGAAATTACATTTCTCTCATTCTTCATTATTTTCAGAAAAGGGGGAATCAGTATTATGGATGTGGAAACTGACTCATTGATACTTTTCAACCCACAGCATGACATCGACAATATTCCCTGGCCTATCTCCTACCCCATATAGAAGTTTTGAACTATTCTATCCAGCAACATCTAGCTGAAACACACATGGTGAGAGGGAAGTAAGTTGGGGTGTTATCTATTGACACTTTTGGTTCATGGTTTGGGTACTTAATGTTTATAATACCCAAATCAATTGAAACCTAAGGGAGTAAATCTTGTTAGAGGGTATACCCTCGGTCTTCATCATTTCACCCCCTAGGGTTTTCTATTACATTGTGCTTCCCATTGAACTCTTACTTTTTTTAAATAAATAAACAATGATGATGATGGTAAGGATGATTGGTGGTGTACTTGAGGGAACAAACAAGGTTTGGTGAGACGAGTTCTTATGGATGTAAAAGCATTTTTTTTCATTATTATTTTGAATCAAGATATCATGGGAGGGTAATAATTCCTCTCCAACTTTAATATATATATATTAGATTATTATGATGTTTAATAAATCTATTTTATACCTGTAGTCATGTGGAGTTCTCGGGGATACCCCCATTTAGTTAGTAGTTATGCCTCATGATACAAAGACAAGGATTACCTCTTATCAGTCAAAGAGTAAGTCTAATTATTATTATTTCCTAGGGTCACCCCTAGGATTTGATGATGATTTATAATATTATGACTACATATTATTATCCACTAGGTGTTGGTGATGATTACCAATGATTATGGTTTACTAAGGTTACCCCATATGAGTCAACAATGAAACCTTATTCTTATGACTGCATTGTATTACCTCTTCATTATCAGTAATAACATATGATTCTTATAATCACCTACGATTACCTTCTAAGGGTTAGTAATGATGCATGAAGTTATTGATCACATACACTTACCTCTTAGGGGATGAATTATTCGTGATGACTACTAGATTTACTAGGATTACCTTATAGTATTCAAAATTATGCATGAAACTATTGAAAACATAATATAACCTCATGGGGGTTGGTATTTTTTCCTTATACTTGTTATCCCAATCCAGTGCTTCTCTTCAAGGCACTGTATCACTAGATAAATTATGTTTTCATCGATTCCATGTGTTAAATAAAAAAAGGCTCAACAGTGAATATATATTTATTTAATTTTCAATAATATATTTTTTTATCTAGTTGGGTATGTCACATTCATATAAATTTCATTTAATGATAATTTATGAGACTGTGTTAGTGGTTACCAACTAATTTGTTATCCAACCATACTCATGTTTCTATTGGATTTGGGGACCCAAATAGAATTAACCTATCATGGGTTTTGGTTGGGAATATGCCCAAATATGAATGATCAAGAAGAATGTCTTAAAATGGTATAAATTTTAGGATTCAGTGTGTCTCAGGGTTGGCAGTAGTGCCTCCATAAAATTGTCTTCTTTAATTTATTTTTATGTGTGACATGACTAGTGTACGATTGGTTTTTATGTGCTATCAGGACTATTAGTCCCTACGACTATATGATTTCATGTTTCATAATTATTTTTGGTCAGGATTAATTTATTATCCATACTAAGGATATTTATAGTCATGGCTATCGTATATTTATTTCTCTTATGTTTCTAACTTTGATATGATATTATAGAATCTACACAAGAACGCCATAGAACCTCTGTATATGTTTTTATCCTCTGATGGATGGGGATGAATTTTGGAGGTCATGTGGAGACCCAATATACTTACTATTTTGAATGAATTAGGTCATGGATGTTACATTAAATTTTTAAGATAAAATTTACCACCTAATCATGACATTATTTCATCTATTAAACTATACCAATCAATATTTTTATATCCCAATAAATATTTTTGAGTTGTTTTCATGTATATTAAACAAAAATCCTCCATTCCCTTGATATACTTTAGTATTCATTTCATTTCTATCATGTGGATTTATTTGGGATTACCTTGATACAAAGTCATCGGACAATTAAGATGTAAAAAAATCTAGATGTGTTACTTTTTAGTGCAATAAGATCCAAATGATCTACCTATATTATATAAAATTTAACCCTTTTCCATCATCATAAATTAAAAACTTTATCTGAGTAGAAATCAATTTTTTAACCACATTTTAATTCCCCTTTCAAAATATCCTTATAACCTCTGTGGGATATTTTAATTAAGAGTTGAATCCACCATGTTCACCTTATATTACATATAGAGTATGGAAAAATATAATCTACCAAATAATTGATATTTTTAACTGAAACTTCCTCAAATTTAAAAAATTCTTTCCCTAGGATTCATTCTATCCACCAAGGATTATTTCATCTACAAATAACAACACCATTATCCGTTGAAAACTCTCATTTTTGATATAGAGATTTTAATCAAACCCACCACAATTGAAACCTAGATTCTTCAAGAATTTAGATTCTTTTGAATATAATGTTATTGGTTCTTACATTATTCTATAAATAGATTTTTTTAATTTGAAAATATTAATATCATCTTCATATATATGAAAACCGTCTGGTCATTTTATTTATACCATTTATTCTAGTAGTCCATTTAGAAATTCTAACTTGACATCTATTAGGAAAGCCATAAATTTCCATTACACTATTATGGTTAAGAATAATAGAATTTTCTCCCTTATTTAAATGGGGGGAAACACCTCATACACATCAATATCCTTAAAATTGGAGTATCCCTTTAACACCAAATGTTAGTTATTTAAAGTCACATTTCCATGTTTATTTAGTCTGTTATGAAACCCCCATTTTGCACCGAAGATGTTCCGATTTTCTAGCCTAAAAATAATCTTCCATTTTTATTCTTGTAAAATTTTTCAAGATATTAATAGATCTCTAGAATCCAATTTTAATCATTGTTATCTTATTCTAAATATTTCATCCCTACCTTAGATAGTAAATTGTTTTGTTATATATACTTCATTCTCTTTTTAACACATGCGTCGTAAAATGACAAGAGATTATCATGTGGAAAAGGATGTGATGTAAAAACCCCAATTTTAAGGGAATAAAACTTAATTTAAATTATTAGTAAACATAAATACATTATGATTATAAACTATACAAATAAATAAATTAACACTCATCTGTAATTGATATGAAATAATGTTTTGAAAACATAATGTGTAAACTAGTCATTATTATTTAAAACAAGTTTTTATTTATATTTTGTATTATAATTTAAATGATAAAATTATAAATTTTATAATTTTAATTTTATAAAAAGTGATTATGTTTTTGATACATCATATAAAATTTATCATAGGGTAAAAGTTTAGATTTTTTCTAAAATGGCTGATTTTTAGTTGAATAGTCCAGAATAATAATTTTGAAATTACTGTAAATTTTTTAAAAACATCTTAATATATGATTGAATTACATGTTTATGAAACCTTTTTATTGAAATATATATAGTTAATAAGTGATATAGTGAATTAGATATTATAATTTTGAACTTATAAATCTCTGTTTGACATTTTGGAAAGCTAATTATTTATTCAAATGAAAACTATTTTTGGTTCTTCTCTTCGAATCAAGTATTCACAAGGTTACATTTAGTTTATATTTTGATATAAATTAAAATATATATTATTTTATTAAAAACAATCCAATTAATTCTAGTTTAATAAATATTTAACATTATCTTACTATAAAATTATTTTTACGCATAAAAAGGAATTTAAAAAAATCATTTTATATTGTGTTACGCACATATATTCTTGAAATAAATTTTTACTACCTAATGAAATATAATATTTTGAAATTAATTACATATTTAGGATCATATTACTCAATTTTTTTAATAAATACTATTTCAATTTTATTCATAATGAGTAATTGTCAAGGTAGAAATTTATTATCATGGTAAGGGTTAAGAAGGGGTAAATTAAGATACAAGACTTCAAATATCACAAAAAAATGTCTAAATATGATTTTATGAGGGAATTTAGATTATTAAATATCCTATATATTATATTGGACTAGATTTACTCCACATTACATGGGATATTCAATGGAAAATTTTAACATTTATCAATATTTACAAGTGTGTCACTCCGCTCATTTATAAAAGTTCACCACCCCTCCTCACACATACACACGGTTTGAGCTCCCTAAAAAAATAAATATATTACAAAACAACATTATAGTTCATCTCCTCATTTCCTAGAGAATTGTTCACACCATAAGACAAATCCTATATGGTTTAAGGTGCAAGCTAAAGGATGATATCCAAGGAAGAGGTATAAGTGTGCACTAAATTATTTCATGATTGTTCTTTATATACAAAATTTAAATATATTATAAGTATAATAAAATAATGATATATTTATATATAATATAATTAAATGTTATTATGTTTATGTAGAAACAATTTTCTATCTCCTTTCAATTTAATAATAAATGAAAACGTTTCTAATGCGTACAATTAGAATACCACTTCTATGAAGTGATGTATTTTGTTTTTCATCATTTCCGTGCACAAATGTTTATAAATTTGGATTTAGTGAATAAAAATAATATTTATTATATAAATATTATATATTAGTGGTAATATATTTTCAACCAACTTACACTCTCATGCATTGGAAAATGAAAATATTGCTCATCCGAACATGCAAACTACCACCCCCTTGAATGACACATTTCATTTTTCATTACTTTATCACATGGATAGTCATAAGGAAGGATTTAATAAATCAATATAATTTTTATAAAACATCTAGATGTATTTAAAATTGATATTATCCTTATAGAATAACATGATCTTATTCATTCAATTTTTATAACATGATCTTGTTTTAGTCAGTTTTAATACATACATGAAAATTATTATAATTCTTTCCCATGGATTATTAAAAATTGTTAAAAATTGGTAATATTATATAATAATCAATAATTAGTGATATTTTAATATTTTTAGAGTGGTAATATTTATAATCACATTTACCTATAAATTTAATATTTTTTAATTCAAATATCATCGAATGAGGAATATTTTAAGCATTATATACAACATATTAACATAATTTCCACAATGTGATTAGGGAAATGAAACAATATGTAAAAAATAATAATATAAATTTTCATTATAATTCATTATTTGAAGAAATAATGACCATGGTGAATGGATTAGAACAATTTAATAAGAAAATTCATAGAAACCTGAATAGTTAACATAAAATATTGATTTCAAAAATTATTTACTGTCATGTGGGTAAAATAACTATAAGGGAATGATATTTAGTAAAATAAGTATGAATATTGTTTTTTATAGACTAATAATAAGTCTAAAATTTATTTTACAATGCTTATAATGTTTTTGGCCATGCTGAAGTCCGAGGTAATGGTGTTTTAACTCAATTTCATTTTATTGGGTTATATATCTTCTTTATTGACCATGATATTTCCGGATTTGGTGTGTTAGGAACTTTAATTTTTTATTTTGTATTTCCAGTTGTTTTAAGTTGATTTAAAAATTTAACATATAATGGTTTCATTGAATTATTCCTATTTCAAAAGTTGCAATCGTCTCATGGTGTTCTTAGTCTTAATTTAAATTCCTTCGGACATGTTTCATATTATGAACCATTATTTATTTTGTATGATGTAATTAATTACCAGTGAATGTGTTTTTTCATATTCTTTCATTAAAATTATTTATTTTGTAGGATCATATTTATTTTCATTATTCATTGTATTATTTTATGATATCCTTACCAATGTTATAAGGGATTTCTCATCTCAATTTCCTTTCATTGAGACTTATAACATTTTCATCACATGTTTTTATGAGGTATATAAAATGAAATATGTATATATATTATTATTAATTTAATGAAATTAATTTTTTTAAATCCATTTCAGGTGGTTTCCTTTAATGTAATTTGTATTCAAAAGTGGCTAAAGTTGTAAGAGTTTTGAATTTTAAACCATGTATTAAATGTAGTAAAAATTTTCTCTCCTATATCCATTTTTTTCGAAATGTTTTTAAAATGTTCATATTTATACATGAAATATTTTTTAAAGTAATTTTCAATTAAATTTTACTTTATTAACATTGGTTTTAAAAGGAATATTGTCAATGTTTTTTTATGCATTGATTTTTTTAATTTATGTACCAAAGTAAAAAAAGAGAATGTTTTTCAACATTTACCTCATGAATGCCTTTTCCTTCTGCCATAGACATTATACATTATCAATATTCTTCATTAAGTTTCTATATCTTATTGAATAATATAATATTCCATTTATTTTATAAATTTTTAGTTATTAAATTATCTGAAATTAACTTGATATTTCTTCTCAATTTATGAGATAATTGATTTTTTTTCTTAAGAGAAAAAAAATTATGGAATTTTTTGTAGAAATGATTGATTTTATATATTTTATTAATTTTTATAATTTTATTGTTCTTATACATTATATAAGATGATGTATGGGTCTGATTGAACTATAATACATTGGGAAGCGATATATTCTCTAAGATGATTCATAATGGAATTAACCTTCTAGGCTATTCATTTATATGGTTGATTGTAAGAGTGATTGTAATATTGATAGTAATAGTGATTTGAGGATTGATTATAAGATTATTCATTTTAAACAATTATATATTATATGTGACTACTTTGAGTCGTTATGGGTATATACATTGGAATTTTTGATGATAAAAATATGGCCAAACATCCAAATCATCGAAAAAAAATAGTGACCATCAATTTCATGCCTAGAATAATAAACTCTTCTAAGCTACTATTATTTATCTCATTTAATATAGTACCATTTTTCTATGGAATATATATTTTGATAACATACAATATTTCTAAAATTATAGCATATGATATAATGTTCATTTTTTTAGTCTTTTCAAAAGAATATATTATCTCTTAGGTTATCTAAGTATTCAAAATCGACGTTAGACCCAAATAAACCATCTACTTCAAAGTGTATGATTGAGGTATAGGATCAAATATCGATGTTTTTTGTTTTAGATCAATCCCCATACCAAATTTGTTTTTATGTGTCTTTTTATTCACTTGTTATTATTTTTCTTGTCTTACCAGACCTCCATGTTCCACTGTCACATTTTTTATCTCTTGATTGAAATTATTTCCCAATGTAATAGAGACAGTCAAGATTCTCTCACGATCTTATAATTTTCATCAAATCGTAAAAACTTCATCCTTAGTCTCTTTAGAATGTCCAAATTTACCTATTATCAAGTCAGTTCCAGTAACCCTATTATATTCCTAAAACCCGATCTTACAATTAACACACTTCATTGATTATTCTAGATTCTCAAATTTTATATTTTAAATTTAAGATCTCAAATCGAACATCACATCTTATTTTTACTGCATATTGAGTTATGAATCCTGAATGACTTTTTTGTATTTATTTTCTTCATCTCTCTAATCATATATCTTTTTAAGGGTATCCTCTACTTATTTTGGGATATAACCTCTTACTTCTAAATCCCCTTCATCATTATAAGTATCATACCTTAACTAGAAATTAAAAATAAATACCCTAATATATTCATCATTGTTGTCTTTATAGTATTAAATTTCTTCTAAATTAGTTTCTACTGAAGTATTATCCCGTATTAAAAGAATTATATTCTTAATGATAGCATTTTGATTAGTGATTTTCCTACCATTCACATTGGTTGCGTAATTTTTTAGGGGAATTTAATCATCCTATTAATCATCTTGAATCTTATAAGTAAATATTTCTTCAAAATTTTCACAACCATTACACAAAAAAATAATGAAAATTGATGTTTCCTAGAAAACATTCTGTTTCATATTTGTAAATTTTAAGAAAGGAATGATATAACTTCATCCACTATTTCTTCTTCCTCATCATCTTCCATGGTAATATTACAAAATATTTTGAATTCCACATCATTTTACTTTATATTTTCAATATCCTCATTATCATCCTTCGTCATTTCATATGAAACCAGTATAATGTAAAAACTTTCCAATGTTATCTCTATTAGATCATTATACTCAAGAATATATACTTTTAGTTTCAATCGGGGTTGAAATCATAACATGATGTACATGATGATGAAAAAACTATCAAGGTTTTCTCTAAGACCATTCATTTCCTCAATGAATACATTCAAAAAACAAATTTTGTGTCCATATATTTTTTTGGGTACATCATCAATTTCTTTTATTTGTTACAAAAAAAATTAAATTTATATTCTTAACCTTTTGATCCACCAACATAGATATGGATTAGATTTTCTCATCATGTCATGAATGTATTTACATGATATCATTTTTTGTGTCTATTATGATAGATAAGGCCCCTAAAACTCATTGATACCAATGATAAAAATATCTAGTTATTTACTTTATTCTTCTGATAAATCCCCACTATCTATAAAAATTCAATTTCTGCTTATAATAACTGTATAAATACCTGTTAATATAGATAAAAAATATACTTTATTATGAATATTCAATATATTAATGTTATTACTCTATAATATCAAAATTTCATTATGTTTAACTACTTCTATTACATTCACTGGTAGAGAATATCACTGACTTTATCTTTTATCTCTAATATCAATTATATTCCCCATTATGCTAAATACCCTGGTGGTGTGGGGGGGGGGGGATCAGGGTATTATAAATTGAAACAATTTCTTATTTTTATATTGTTAAATTATTTAAGAAAACTCTCTTATATATTATTTTAATAATTTTTTGTAGAATGAAATGAAATCATTCAAGAGGGACATCAATTTTACACAGTTATCCCTAATCAGGCTAATTCAAGGTGTATACCGGAGAATTATTTCAATTTACTAGAATAAATAAAAATATTAATTATTAATTCTTATGTAATAAAAATAATAAATAAATTTTTTGTCAAAGTAATACTCATAATCATTTTTATGGATTCATGTTTACTATAATAATTTTATGAAATTTGTCAATCAAAAAAGTAATTGTTTCACTCAAACCAAAGTGTTTTCCATCTATTATATGGTTTTATTTAAAAGATAAAATTATAAATTCTATAATGTTAATTTTATTCAATTTAAAAGATTTTTATCAAAATCAAGTCAAAATTAGATTAAGGTGATTTTTTGGTATTTTTCAGTACTAACCATTTTTAAGTGAAAATTTAAAATTTTCAATTTTACAATCATTATCGTTTTTTTAATATTATCATGTTTTAAAAATAATGGGAAAGATTATTAAACATTTTTATAGACAAAATATATATTTAATAAGACATATAATTAATTTATCAATATAATTGTTAATTCATAAAGCGAAGTTCGAATTTTTGTAAATCGAAGAACTTTTTTATAAAAAATATATTTTGATGTTCCTTTTTATCATATTCACAAGGTCCATTTCAGTATTGGTTTATTTTGAAATTAAAATAATAATAATTTGATTAAAAATAATCCAATTAATCTTTTATGAACCAACATTATACTTCATTTTTGTGTAAAATAATTATAATCCATAAAATGATAAATTTTGCTATAAACATTTTGTATTTTTTGTGATCTTATATCAAAAATGATTTTTTCTATTTTAAGAAATGTAATATTAAAAAATTTATTTCAAATTTGGAATTTTCATGTTCAATGTATTAATGACTTCAATTCAATTTTTATCTATAATTAATAGTTACCATGGTACATTTTTGTTTCCATAGTAATTCTTAAAATGGTTAAGGAGTGGGGTTAAACTAAGATATAAGGAATCAGATATCTATAAAACTTGTAAAAATTTGATTGGTTTAATGGATTTATATGTTATAATATCCTATATTTGAAGTTGAAAAATATTTGATCCAAATTCCATGAGAAATACCATTATTATATTTTAATGTACTTGATATATAAAGGGTTCCACTCCTCACACATAAAAAGGGAACCACCTCCACTAACTTATACAACACTTCGGGAAATATTGCCCAACCAATATCTTCCCAAATACCATTCCAAATATCATACCCATGTACTATATTTCCTAGTCTGATTAAAATATCAATACTAAAAGGATTAATGGTTAATAAAAAAGAATATATCTAAGGAGGATGGAATTAAGGGACCCATGTGATGAGTCTAGATATGAGGCAAGTGATTTTCTTTATAAACATATTTTAATGTTATCATATAAAAACAATTATCTTCCAGATCTGTGTTATTTAAATTCATCATGAATTTTATTTATTAAATTAAAATATTCATAATATTCATTCTCAACTACATTTGAATTTGTTTATTAAAGCTTAAAATGTATATTTTTAATTCTTACCATACAAGTAATTTTTTCAATTTCTATAAAGAATTCTAAAAGTGTTTTTTTCATGTATATTGAATGAAAAAAATTTCCACTTTCTTATTAACTTATCTTTAATAAAAATAATCTATAAGTTTCTATGGGTTTTCAAAGAATATTATATTCTTTTTGTTCTAGGAATTTCTAGTTTCAAAATTTTATCAAGAGAAAATGATATTTATTCTCGTTTTATGATGTATTGAAAGTGATTCTTCTTATGGGATCCAATGCCAAATTTTATGAGTTTTATGATGTAAATACAAAATTTATATGTTTAATTTCTATTATGATACTTATAAATTTTATACAAAGATATATGGGTCTAATATAGACCTTTAATGCATTGGGTAATGATATGTTATTGAGAATTGATAATTGGAATTAACTATATTGGTATATGATTTCTAGGGGCTCTCTTATACCAGCTCTTCCTCACTCGCTCTTTCTCTTGCTCCATCTTGTGATGTAGTTGGTGTGGCTATCCCATTTCCCTAGTAGAAAGAGGATGGGGTGATGTTGGGTGGCCCCAAGTGCTTTTCTTTCAGAGAAGCTCACTGTGGAAGACATGCTCCTTCATCTTCGGATGGGGATGGCCCCTCTCTTGGTCTTCTTTGTGCTCCTCCAATCAAGATTGGTTCCTGTCCTGCTTGTAAGGTGGATGGTCTTTTGGTGGTATAGCTATCCGGAAAAGAACTCCAGGACTTTCCGGCCTTCCATGATGGCACCTTGATAGCTCGGTTTTGCTTCAACAAACCCCAACTGAGTGTGTTCAGATCCTTCATTGACTCTTGGGGGCTCTAGAAATAGGTGGCTATGTCTGAGTTTTCTATGGTTTTGTTTAGTATCCAGTGATCCTCTTTTTCCTACTTTTCACTTTCTTAGGCCAGGGAGGATCACTGGTGTGGCTCGTGGAGGTTCTTCCATTCCTGCTAGTCTTGGGACTACCGTTCTAGAGGAGAAACGTCCTCGGCCGCCATCTGGGTTAGCATGCTTGGTATCTCTCTTTATTTCCTCATCCTGGGGATTTTAAAATCAATAGGTGACTCCTTGGGTTTTTTACATGTTCTGATGAGTACACCAGTTGATTTAATTCTATATATTGTGTGAGTATTTATGTGGAAATGGACCTCTCGTCAAAGCTTTCAGTGCGGTTTCTCTTAAGGTTTAGTGATGGCCGTTAGTGGTGGAAAAGGATTCTTTATAAATATCCTCCGAGGTTCTATTAGGCATACGATCATCAAGGAAATTTGTTAGTTGTTTGTAGAAAGAAGAGTTCTAGTGAAGGTTCTTTCCCGGGGCATCTAGATCCTCATCACAGTGGTTTAGGGTATTTTGGGTTGTCGAGACCGACGTTAGAGATGCTGGAGCTTCCGACCGTTGCTGTGGCTATTTCAAATTCAAATAGTGTTCCCTTCTGGTATATGTGATCCTCATAGCCATCCATTCTGTCTGTCTTGAAGCCTCTCAAGACAGGTTTCCCATAAAAATATTTCATTTCCATGTCACCTATCATATACGGTGTCTCTAACATGGTCGACCCAACTCTGAATCATTTTAGAGATTCCAGGGGGTGAGATTCCTAGATTTTCTCCCTCCATATCCCTCCTAAGTTTTTATCAATGTTTCACCCACCATTCGAAATATTCTATCAACTATCCCCAGATTTCATCCAATGCTCTCTTCTTCAAAACTGGTCACCATCCTCCTGTGTTTTCCTTATAGGGAATCATTTCTAGTAGGTGTGTTAAAGGGGATAGAGTCTTCTCAGTGTTCCCCTCAATGTTTTCTTCTAGTTTCCATTCTTAATGGGTAGTAATAGGTGATTTCTCTACCGCCCTCATATTTGGATTGACTTTCACTCCTTGAATGATCATAAGGGGTTAAGATTTAGACATTCTATCCCAAGAAAAGCCCCTCAGCTGAGAGGCTTCCTAGTCTAGTAACACGTTCTTTATCAATGGAGGCTGGTTCGACTGTCTCTTTTCCCCAACTGAAGCTACTAGTTATAAGACTAAGAGTATAATGCTTTAACTATGTCTTTGATCCTTTGGAATTCAAGAGGGATGGGGGCTCATGAGAAGAGTGAAATTCTTGCTTTGAAGTCTTGAATGTACAAGGTGTTTGTGGAGGTCATTCTTGAACCAAAGTAGAGTGCTTCTAATCTCCCAATGATTGCAAGGAAGATAGGGTTCACTTCATGCATGCATGGTTTTCCTATAAATCCTTTTATCTAGATTTTCTGGAAACAGTCAATAAAGGTGGATATTGTTATTCTTTTCTCCTAGTGCATCAATACCAAAATTTCCTTTGCGGGTGGAGAGATAATGTTCTTCTTTATTTACACCAGTAACGATAGTACTGAGAGATTGAATCTATGGTTCTTCCTAGGATACTTCTAGACAGACTCCATTCCATGGTTCACGGGAGGTGTCTTCAACGTGATCACTGACCCTTCGAAAAAGAATGTGCATTCTTCTGGTTGCAATATTGGCATGCGAGACTTCATTGAATTTATCTCTTCGGTGGGTATTTTCAACCTTGGATTCAAAGGTAACCGCTTCACCTGGTGCAACAACCGTAGGGGAACCATTCGAATATGGGGACGGCTTGACAACTGTTTCATGAACCTCCAAGTCCTTGACTCCATTGGGTAGATGACCATTACCCATCTTCCTATATCTTTATATGAACACTCTCCACTTCTCATCGAGCTCTATAGGGACATGTCTAATCATAAGGATTTCCATTATTATAGCAACTAGAATATGGAGAGTGACTTCATATCGATGGTTAGTAGCTCATGGGGAGGCAAGGAGGGGGGATGGTCCTCGCTTGGTCTTACTAATCGGCTTAAGAGGCTAATAAATGATATTATGGAATGGATTGCACATAGAACCATCGACATCTCGGGAGTGGAAAATGTCTAGGAATATATTGGAATACTTGAGGAAGATCTACCAAATAACTATTATGAGAGTATCTTACTGTTGCTCTTTGATAAACACACTTTCCTTAGAGAGAAACTGCATGAAATTGAGAAAGACTACAAATTGAGATCTCATGTTAGATGGCTGAAGTAGGGGGACTGAAACAACTCTTACTTCAATGCTTGTCTATAAGAGAAGATAAACCTAAGGCTCAACCTTTATTTGGGCAATGGGGTATATATTTCCGATGTAGATGCTGCTGGATGGTTGGCTCTGGATCACTTTGAAATCCTTCTGGCTGGGGAAAATTCAGGACATGGGGGAATCCATTCATAGCCAATGATAAGGCTTTATCGAAAGGGATTCCACAAATAGTGAGAAACCCCCATAATGAGCTTATGTCGGCTATGCCAAATGAATAGGATATTAAGGGATCGGTCCTTTCTATGCCTCATGGTAGTGTACCCATCTTAGATGATTTTCATAGGACATTTTATGTGGCTACTTGGGATGTTGTGGGAAAACAGGTGGTGGAATCCATTAGTGACTTTTTCCGAGGTGGTGATCTTAGCAGGTTGGTGAGTGCTTTCTGGGTGGTTCTCATGCCGAAGGATAAAGACCCCTATTCTATTGGTATGTTTAGACAAATAAGTCTCTGTAACATGTCCTACAAAATATTGGCACATTTGATTTCTAGACGGATGAGTGGGATCATTCCGAGATTAGTTTCGGGTGAGAAACATGGGTTCATCAAGGGGAGAAGCATTCGGGGGGTGGTCGGAATTGCAAATGAACTTGTTAATGAAATCAATATAAGGGTGTTTGAATTGAATGTCATCATTAAAGTGGACATGTACAAGGATTATAAAAATGTGTAATGGGGCTTTATCATCCGAGTGATGCACAGGTTTGGATCCCCGAAAAGGTTATGTGATCTTGGCTTCGGGTGCTATGCATCCACGTGGTTATCAATTTCCCTAAAGGGGAAGTGATTTGGATTCGTCAAATCAGTGAGGGCCGTACGACAACATGATACTTTTTCTCCTTCCCTCATCATTTTGTCACAATATTCCCTATCTCATAATATTCACAGGGTCATGGTAAGTGTGAACCTAGATCGATTCATTTGAAGGAATGTAAGGGAGGATATTTACCAATCGATGTTTGCAGAAGAAATTCATGATTTCATGAATGGAAGACATAGATCCTTATATATAATCATGGGTATCTTCTTGGGGTATTATTGCTTGAGTGGGAAGATTATCAATATAAGTAAGAGTAATGTATACATCTCCAACAGGTGCCTGGGGAGATGATGCATGACTATTCAATAGATCCTGGGCTGCCAATGAAAGAAACTTCCTATGCTGTACCAGGGAGTCCCACTCTCCCCAGGGAATGTCAAGAAAGGTTACTTTAAAGACATCCTGAATCAAATTTAGGGAAGAATCATGAATTGGAAGAGCATGATTTTTTCTGTCAGGGGACATGTCATGCATATTAACAATGCTCTCACCTCCATCCCTCTTCTTGTTTTTTTCGACCATCCATCCATTGAAGGGGACCATGGATAGGATTGAGAGGGTTTTGTCCGCTTTCTTGTGGGATGAAAACCAGACTGGTCGCTTCCATTGGGCATCCTGAGAGCATATGGAGAGACTAGTGGAGGAAGGTGGCCTGGGGTTATGAACTATTTCTGAAATCATGCAGGGCATGTAAGCGCAACTCTTATGGGACATCATTACAGGATGATTGTTGTGGGAATCATTCTTCAAAGGTAGATATGGCGATTCTTGGAGATTTAGAGAAGGAAGAAGGGAAGGCCATAATATGATGGAACAGTGCATGTTCAGCCATATATATGAGTTTTGCGATGCTTCTCGGTGGATTATTGTAAGAGGAGACATTGGCTTTCAGAAGGATAACTGGGTCGGGGAAATGATCTTTTTCTTGGGATGCCCTACCCCTGATATTTCTTTCAAAGAAGAAAGCATGTGTCCTACGTTCCTTGTAGAATTCCTTAATGAGGCGCATTAAATGGTGTTTCATAGTATTTTCATGGTTGAGGAGGAGGATCGATGCTGTTTCACATGTTTGAACTGTGGAAACTTCTCCACCTAGGAGTTTAGGAGGAGCAGGAATGCAAGGATTGCTTCGGAAGAGTGGGCTGAGAAGTAATGGTGTAAATAAATCCCCACCAAAATGACCTTCCTTTTCTGGTGTATTGATAACAAGGATTTACCAATAGATGAGTGCATTTAGAGGAGGGGTATACCTTTATCCTCACGCTACTTCTATTGCATGAAATCGAGGAGGGAATCTACTGTTTATATTTTTGCGTAGAGTAACTGGGTGGTGGAGCTCTAGTGTCTTTGTTTTCCAAAGCCAAGGGCCAGTCTTCAATATTACTCCTTCAATTATCCTATTTCCCCAATTATTTAAGGTTTCAAGAGAAAGATAATGGAATATATAGTGTGGTCCATCATGCTTGATTCCATCTGCTAGAAAATTTGGGAGGCAAGGAGCTGTACTCGACTGGGTACTCATACCACTTGTTCGCTCCTTCATCTAAGGGTTATGTCCTTAATCTACGAACTGCTATCACTACTGAAAGAGAATCAACAACTGAACCCCATGAATAATTTCCTCAACAACCTATTTATCATGGGAGTTTGGGGGGGTGGAGGGGTAGATGGGTCAGATAGAATCACCCTTCCAGCAGGCTGAAACTCAATGTTGACAGCTCTCTTAGAGATGGTCTCATGAGAAGTGGAGCTGTACTTCACGATGAATGGGGTTCAGTTCTTGTGGATTTTAGAATATTCTATGGTCCAGGTAACTCCCTGGGGGCGGAGGCACGGGTGCTGTTTACTGATATCCAAGTCTGCCGGGAGCGCGGCTTCCAGGTGTCCGAAGTGGAATCAGATTTTGAATCCCTGGTGAAGATGGTCCAAGGTAGGCATGAGACCACATGGTGCATGGCCTATAATATCAGAAGGTGTGCTATAGAAACCTCGTCAGGTCAAAGTATCCACCATAGTTGTATGGAGACTAACATTGTTGCGGATACTCTTACAAGCATTGGATGGTCATGATATGGGCTTAACATTTTTGATAGCTTAGGGTCCCTTCCGCGAGAGTGTCAAATTTTTGTGGAAAAGGATTCTCTTGGACTAAAATACTTTCACCCACCATGAGGATTATTGTATTATAAGGGTTTAGTACTACCATATAAAATGATAAAAAAGTAATTTTCAGTCAACTATGAAGGTTATAATTTTCTAAGGGTTTGTGTATGTGTTTTTAAAAAGGGTATTTTAAAGATAATGTCCAAAGATTCATTCATGATTTTTCAATGCATTATTATTTTTAATAGAAATATATTTATCTAATGAGGTGGGTAACTAGGTTTATGAAATGTTTTGACATTATAAAGGTGAAAGGTTTCATTTTAATGGTAGAAGATTTTAGTACATCTGCTTTTTTATAAGGAAATTGTCATGGTTATTATTTTTTACATTATCTTTAATAATAATTTTTTATCAAAACATTTATTATTGAAGTTGACTTCATGATTAATTAAATTATTATTTGAGAAGAAATTTTTTTAAAGGAAATCATCTTTATAGATTTTCATGTTTTCAAATGGAAAACATATATTCATTTATTTTTAAATCCATTGCTAATAATTATTTTCTCATCCCATGCTTTCAATTTTTTTTAAATATGACAGAAGGATATATGGGGATTATATAATGTTAAATAGAGACATGTATTTAATAAATTAAATGTTTCATGGATGAAATAAGAGTTTAAACATAAGAATAATTTTTTTTAAAAAATAAACTATGTGTTGAAATTTCCATTTGGTTATGAAATTTAGTTTCCAAATTTTATAATATTATAAACTTAATATTCATAGGATATTAAAAAAGTGAACCCGATATAATAAACCATATAGTTATGTATTGATTATGATATGTGGTGATGTAATTGGTATCAAATAAAAGGTTTAAGATAAATTATTAGTTAGGATGATTTTTAAAGATACTTTTAATATATTGGATTTTTTTAGATTATAATGAGACATATTTTTAGGTTTTCTATGATATTTTATTTAATCTATCCATATACAGAAAGTTTTTTCATAGAGGAAACATGGAGAATGAAGTTGGAAGAAAATAAGAGAATTATATCCTTCCAAATTAGAAATCTTTAACGGTTAGAGTTAGAACAGAGCAATTTATTATTGTGTTTACTCACTAGATTCATGATATATATAGTGGTACCTATATAAGGGAGTAATCAAATTCTCTATAGAAGAACATGTCTACAGTGGATAATTTCATGAGACAACATCCTCCAGTTTTTGGTGTATCATTAGAATAATGGTTAGTTGAATCTTGGATAAATGATTTGAAGAATATATTCAATGTATTGGTATATTTATATAATCAAAATTCAATCATTTTTATTTACTAAGTTGAAGGTGAATTCAATTAGGGATGTTCATTGGTTAGGAATAAGGGGAAATATGAGAGTGAGTCAATTGAGTGGGTATTATTGAAAGATAATTTCCTCGAGAGATATTTTAAAAATTTGTTTTGACATAGAGTAGAAAAGAAACTCATAAAAGTAAAGAAAAATAAAGGGGAATAAATTTCTAGTAATGAAGAAAATATTTCTATATTGGATAGATATGTGACGAATTTTATTCTTGACCGTGATAGTAAAATTGATAGATTTTACAAGATATTGAAACCATATCTCCAAAGTGATTTGGTTACTCATGAGTTTAGAAGTTATGTGGGAATTGATCGATGTATACCAAAGGTAAAGATGATTTTTTTTGATTTTTTTATCCAAAATGATAATAAACTATCTGGGTGACATGTAATAGGGAAGAATCCATAGAAGAAGCATGAATATAAAAAAATTAATTGTCCTTGCAATAATTGTGGGAAAATAAATTTTGGTTAATACCTTATTAGATCAAGAAAGTGATATGAATGGGGCATGTTGTCACATCTTCTTGGTGACTAAAAAAGATGTTAAATTTTATATCATTTAAGAAAAGTTTCTAGTAATGTGTTTCAATTATAATGATATACAACATTATGAAATTGTGTTTATGATAAAAATTATGAATGATGATCATCGTCAAGAATTGAAGTATAAGAGTGTGAAAAGATCATTTTCTAGTACCTTGGAAAATAATAGACCAAATATTGATGTAATTTCAAGTACATTACTTGTTTATTTTGATTATGATAATGTACTTTTTGATTTAGGGGATAAAAATTCTATTAATTTTATGAAATGTTCTAGTAAAATAGAAATATCAATTCAATAAATAGAGATTGAATTTTTGGTAAAAAAGTATTGTTGAATGAATTAAATAAGAATATATTTATCTGAACCATCCTATTTTAATTTATGGAACGTTTTTCCTTAAAATATTATTATATTACCCTTAGTGTAGTTATATATAATTATGAGAATGTATTGTTTTTCAGTTCATCAAACTTAGATAAAATGAAGAGAAAAAGAAAATGATATTCAATTCACAAAGTGAGTTTCAATTTGAATATAATTATGATTTCATCCATGTGGTTATATATCATGAAACATATAAATTTAGTAAAAATAGGGGTGAAATATATACAACACATTCCTTTTAAAATAAGGCAATTATTTATCTTAGTGATTCACATGTGGTAAATTACTTTTTTTACTATTTTCCCTAATGATCTTCCTTGTGATATTTCTGATCGATAAATTGAATTTACTATTAACATAGTTCAAAATGATTAGAAATTTTTTTTAAAAAATTATTTAATGACACTAATGAATCTATTATAACTAAAACGGTTGTCACAATAATTATTTTCTAACTGTTTCATCCACTCTAGCACTTCACCTTTGGTGATACTATTTTATTTCTTTAAAAGAAGTATGTTTTTATAAAGATTTTCATTTATTATAGAGAACTCAATAACATTACTGTAAAGATAGATTATATGTTACCTAAAGTCAATAATGTTTTTTTATCAAATAAAAAGTGATTAGTATTTTTCAAATATTTACCTTAGGTTGAGTATAATAATATTAATGTAAATAAAAAATACAGCTTGAGAACGCTATCATATACTAGGTATTTCCATTATGATTTTGCGGTTATGACTTCCAGATTAAGAAATAAACACATTTTATTTGTAGATATTATAAGTGCAGTTTTTCATGAGTATTTATATTTAATTTTTGTTGTATTAATTCATGATATTTTTGTTTATTCTAAAATTTTTAGGAACATGAGAAAAATATAAAAATTGTTTTACAATCTTTTAAATAAAATAATCTACATGTAAAATTTATCAAATATTAATTTTGGTTGTAGTAGATTTTATTCTATGGGAATATTTTGTCTAAATATGTAAAAATCCTTGATGTTACTAACTTAAAAGTGGTGTTAGAGTGGACAAGTGTAACACCTTGATATTTTTGAAACTGTTTTTGAATAAATTTAATTTCATTGATAGTTTGAACGACATGCAACAATGAGTTATAATGAACTACAATACACTATTTAGATTACTATTTAACATGGCCATTATGACCTAACCATTAAAAATTTATGTTTGAATACTAATAAACACATTTTAAGTATTAAGTATATTGGTTTTATATAAATAAAATGTCTTGATAATGGTGTACTTACTATTTGGTAAAATAATTATATCTTTAGAAAATAACTTTTTTACAAAAAAATATTTTATTATTTTTTTTGGAAAAATAAAAAATTATTTTCTCAAATATTTAGAAAATTAATTTTACAAAGAAATTTATTTTTGTATTCAACACGAAAAAATTATCTTACGGGGAATTTATGATATTTTTCAGAATAGAATAAATTTTCGATGTATAATGAAAGTACTCTTTTTTATTAAAAAATTTATTTTATTTAATGTATTTATAATATTTTATTTTGGATTTATAAGTATAAATAGTTAAATTTTATTATATTTAAACCAATATAATTAATTGAAATCAAGATTATATTGAACATTGATATAAAAACCTTAAAACAATTTGAAGATATTCTCTTTAGAGAACAACTTTTTCATCGTGTCTAGGAGATTAATTTTAAATTATTTTCTTCCAATTTTGAGAAAAAATTTAAAAAAATGGATTATATATTTGTAATAATAATATTAAATATTATCTTATAAGTTCCACTTAATGTTTGACCATAATTTATAGTGAAAGTAGTAAATACTAATTATAGTGGTTAGGGTTAAAATGGCTTTCTCGGGAGGATAAACTGAAACGATAAAGGGTAAAATAACTTAGAAAACTATCCAAAACTCATTTAATGGAATTATTTCGACCATATCACCTCTAATTTTTCCAAATTCCACATTTTCCATCATTATTTCATTTAAAAAATGCGGGAAACATTATTATTTTCATATATTCCATGTGTATCCTCTCCCCCTCTTATAAATGGTCACCCTCTCTAATACCCTATTAAAAATTAAAAAACCCAATGTTTTGGACAATAACTACACAATTATATTCATTAATTATATAATCTCAAACTATAGGGATTATTTTTGTTATTATAACGTCCTAAAAAGGATTTAGATATAACCTAAAGAGGCACTATGAAGAATAGGTAAAATTCTTAAACTTGTTATTTGTCTTATTTCTTCAATAATGTACATAAAATATTATTAAAACATTATAATATAATAAATTCAGTATATTAAATATTATTATACGTTATCATGTTAATATAATGACCTCTAACTTTCTCCTCTTCCCTCAAATGGGAAATAAAACTGTCAATCGTTAGTACGGTGGACTACTGCCTCACGAACTGATGTTATTTGTTTTCTATCACCACCTATCACTTGTAGATATAATAAGGTATTTAGAATTTATATTTTATATTTATGATATTATTATTGTTATTATATAATAATTATATCACATATTCCTTCTTATATTCCATTTTGTGGGGACACAATAACATTTCTCATGTGTAAGATAAGCTACCGTCTTACAATGTGATGTGAACCATTTTTTTACTAAAACATTATATAGAAGGTAATAAATATATATTTAATGAATATATTTGATATATATTAAATTATAATTAAAATTTTAAGGTGACATATTATTTACCTCTATTCATTTAGATCCATCTAGAAAATAGAAACAATGTTCATGTGTAAGTACGACATACCATCTCCATGAACAGTGTAACTGATTTTCTATATGCAGCATTATTATATATATATATATATATAATGAATATATATTATATTTATTTAATGTTTAATAGACTATATATTATGGATCCAGGATTTATATAATAGGAAAAAATTCCAAACCAAAACAAACATGAAAAGAGAAGCAGTTATTATTGGAATCAAGAGTTTAACAAGGAATTATTGATAAATAGGTAATAAAAATTCATAAGATAATAATATATATGATTAAAAAAATGATAATGATTCCATAATATTTTTATGGTAAACATATATTTATTATAATGTAGGTTCCAAAAAGTCTTTAGGAATTCAATACATAAATAATGTGACATTGGTGTTAGATTACCTTCCTTGAGACATAAGATATGTTATACACCTATCTTATTTTATGGGGTGTATATACATCCCTATGAAATTTTATATCAAGAATATAATAATTCTAATTATATAAAATTTTTAATTCAATTTTAATCTTTAATTATGGTTATTATTCAAAATATACTAAATTGGAAAATATTTTGTCTTACAGTCTCATCATTTATCGGGTTTGTTTATGATTATGTTTCTAATGATAAAAACATATGATCTATCTCTAATGAAACTAATATATTTTATTTTATTTTAATTATTTTTCTAGAATAAATGTTTTTCTTTTTTAGTACTCAAGGGTTTAAATATATATTTTTTAAGAAAAATCATTTTTTTCTCTCTTCGGTCAATAATGTTTTTTTCAATAGAATTTTTTTTAAAATGTTTAAAAATTATTTTATAGATATATTAATATTTTTTAAGGTCATTTATAACCTTTTTTAATTTTTTTTAACAAAAATGATCTTCTAGTCATATTCTGAATGGGGTTCTTATGACTTTTATTGAAAATGTGAATGTAATATTTATTTTAGAGCATAATACGTGAACATAATTTTCCACCACTATGAACACTCAATGTTTTATAGATTCCATTTCAAGTTTCCAAGATTATTTTCAATGAAAATGTTTTAATTAATATTTTGGATGTTTTTATATTTTAAATAAGTGTTTTAAAAACCTATAGGATATTTTAATTAAAAAAATTTTCTTGATTTTTTGTTGAACTTTTATTAAACAATGATAAAACCATTTAACGTTTCTTATGTTTTAATAGGGATATGATCTAGTTGTTTCATATTTATGTTTTCTCAAGTAAATTTTTTATTATGATTAAGAGATGTCAACAAAAACCATTTCTTTTCCATGGGATATGATATGATTAAATACATAGGAAACCCCCTTCTTTTATATGGGTTATGATATGATATAATGATTATGAAAACTATTATCTTCATGGGATCTGATAAGATTATTATTTTTTGATATTTTGGAATAAATTATTATGATTTGCATTATTTGATGGGTGAGACTATTATATCCATATATTAAATTGGGTATTGAATGAAATATCATGAGATAAATAGGAATTGAATAGAGGGTGAATGTAATTAAATAAGGGGAATTATCTACTATGATAGTCTAATGAGTGAAACTTGAATACTTTGATGGTCTGGGGAGTGAACCCATTACACTATGATAGGCATAGTAATGAACATTACTATAATAGAAATGATTTTCCATTCTTATATGCATTCTAAAATTCCATGTTTTATTATTTTATCTACACTCATGGATCATGTTCTTTAATTCCCAAATGATTCTTGTCTTATGAACTACCCAATTTATTTTAGGACCCAATATTATGATCTTAGATATGCTGGGTATGGTTTTCAAATGTTTTTTATGGTTTTTATACCCTTATTCTCTTTTTATATATATACACCTCCATTATTTACCCTTAATAATAATATTATACCACCCTTTATTATGTTTCATATCCATAAGTTTTAAATAAATTTATTATATATGATATATCTATGAAGAGTTCTCGTTATAATGAAATTTTTGGGAGATGTTGTAGTTCACTTCTGAAAAAAGAAATTTATGTTCTAGTTTAAAAATGCAATATATCGTTATAATACTTAGGATTGTGTTTTTGAATCTTAATTAATGTTCCTAAAAATGAAGTTATATCCATGTATATAAACCTTGGGTAATTATAGTTGGTATCAGAGGATAGGTTTACTTATCATTTGAAAATAAGGATGAGGAAACTTTAGAGAAAACCCTTAAGATAATCCAAGTATAGGGTAACTTCCTAATGTTTTGATAAGAAAGTGATTATGTGGTTTACCTAAGAAATAAATCCTTATCTAGATACAAAAAGTAGTTGTGGTTATACAATTGATCTACCTAGGGAAAATAACATAAAAAAAGGTTAACTGGGCATGAATTTAACATTACATGGTATAAGACAACATGTCTTACTATGTACTTGGTTTGACACTATAAGGGGATATGATATTGTTAATTTACATTTAATTTATAAACTAAGATGATGGGTTTATATATATGATGACCATAAATAACATTGGTTAAATCATAGGTGCCATACATTTAAAATAAAGAGTCTTGATTTAGATATCCTATAAATATATTTTTCACAAATATGCCTTTCCCCTATATGATAATTTTTAATCACACTATGATTATATGGATTTAGTTGGTGGATAAGACCTAAAGAAAACATGTTAATGGTTAATAAAAAAGAAAATACAATTATTTCACTCATTAAAAACCAAATGTTAATGATCTAGAATCCAAAATCAGTTTTCTATGCTTACACAACATTCTCATGTTCAGAAAAACACTGATCTTCTAATTAGGAAATGGAGGGAACCTAATTCTATTAAGTTTTATATATGGTAGGGTAGAAAATATTTTAGTGGTTTTTATGATAATAAAAATGCATAGAAATGGATTAGTTCAACTGAAAAGTTAGTTTCCATTCTCTAATGTTTGAGAAGGAAAATTTCATTTTGGTATTCTATTGTTTGCAAGGAAAAGAAGATCAATGCTGAACTCTCATCAAGAATATGAGGCAACTAGGTGTAATTGACTATATGGAATCCAATGAGTTCAAAATATTATTTTTTAATAAATAATTACCTCACATTATTTGTACAAAATTAGGGAAGGAATTAACTGGGCTAAAGTATAAGGTTGATAAATATTTTGGTACCAATTTGGAAAATTTTACACGGATTGTGATGTACACTCCTAATATTATCATCCAACCAAAATACAATGTTAATTTATTTTTAGTGGATCAATACCATTAACTAATGTGTGTTATCCATAAATTTTTGCAGTTATTATGAAGAAATCATCCAACATTATCTAAATGTGTTAATTGATACTAGAGTTACCCATTAATCACATGGTTTTGTTAAGATATGAAAGTTGGAGTTTAAGGGAAACACTATAAACCATAGAGAGAAGAAAATGTTATTTCCTTCACACTTGAAGTGGGGAAAGAAGAGTTATGGAAACTATATTTAGGGGTAATAGTAAATGTGTTATGTGTTGAAATAATGTTCATCATAAATGAACTATATAAGTGAGGGGAATAAGATAACAAAAGATGTTAATAACGAGAAATCTCTACAAAATAGACCCCCACACTCTATTGTTTCAAATGAAACAATTATGGTCATTATACTAACCAATTAGTAGATATGAAGGTTAGTGATGGTTATTGACTTATAAAACATCTTAAGACAAGGGATATGGAAAATCTCATGCTATCACTATTTCTAATGATAGGTAAGATAATGACGTGGTGAAAGGTACCCATATTATCCCCTATAGAATTGTTAATTTATATTTTTACTCTACATCTACCAATTATTTTGTGTATATAGAATTTTATAAGAGTATAAAGATCCCAAACACATGGTTATATATTGAAGTAATAGTGAAAACATCTAATGGTATGATAATTGTATCTGAAGGATATGATTTATATATGGTTTAGTTTTGTGGGAATGTGTTTTTTGAAAATATTATCATTCTTCCTATGGATAAATTTGATTTTATATTAGAAATGTATTGAATTACAATAAATAAATCCCATAGCAATTATTGAGGAAGGGGAGTTTTCATTTATATTCCAAACCAATATATGACTATATATCAGTGAAATGGTTAATATAATATTATGATGGAAATAATATCCATTATATGGGGTTTGATTCATTTTCAGAAGGGTCATTTATCTCATATAATTGGGGACAAAATCAACATTGATGGTATCACTATGGTGAGGGGAATTTTTAATGTATTTATAGAAGAGTTTACTAGTCTTCCATTTAATCATGAAGATGAGTTTTCTATAAAACTCATACCTAGTTCCACATGTATCTCAATGTCTCCTTATATAATACCTTCAATTAAGTTGCATAAATTGAAGAAGAAGCTGAAGAAGAATATTGAACATGGATTCAATCATCCAAGTGGAACCTTGGATTCAATAAATTCTCTTTTTCAAAAATAATGATCGATCAATGTGAATTTTCATTGACTTTAAAGAGTTGAACATGATCCTAATGAAGAACAAGTATCCTCTGCCCCATATTGATGACCTTTTTTATTAACTACACAGAGCTCTGTAATTTTATAAGATTGAAATTAATTTTATATATCATCAATTGAGGGTCAATAATGTGGATATATGAAAGAAATAATTATGTATAAGGTATATACACTATGTGTATATAGAGATGCCATTTTACCTTAATAAATCCCTATTATCTTTATGGATTTAATTAATAGAGTATTTAGAGACTACCATAAATATTTTTTTAGTATGTATAGAGAATAGATTTATCAATTAAAATATAAAGTAATAGCAAAAAGGACACTTGGGAATTATACAAAAGAACATGGGTAAGGAAAAGTTTTATGTAAAATTTACATAGTGCGAATTTTGGGTATTGAAAGATTAATGTTTATTTTCATTTAATATCAATATAGGGTATATCAGAAGATCCATAAATCATGGTGGATATTGAATGTTATCCTAGAACAACCATAGTGAATAAGACATTTGGTTTTCTTGGTTTAGTAATATATTATTAATATTTTTTTTGGAATTTTTCAGAATTATCTAATAAAATCACAGAGTTTACGTGGAAGGGAACCATGTTCCATTGGATAGATGACTGTTAGAAAAATTTCCAAGAACTAAAGTGATGATTAGTCAGAATGCCTATGATTACAATACCCTATAGTGGAAAAGGTTCTATAATATTTAGGTATTCATCAAAGAAGATACTGAGATGTTTTCGTATGAGGAATGATATAATTATATCTTATTTCTCATGGAAATTAGAGGCTAATGAAAAAAATTACCAAACTCATAATTTAGAGTTTATTGTTGTGCTATTTTCAATAAAGATATACAAGAATTATATTTATGGGTAAAGGTGTGTTATATATATTGATCACCAATGTTTAAAGTATATATTCATATAGTAAGAGTTGAATATTCTTCAAAAGATCTGGTTAATGCTGATTAAAAAATATGACTGCTCAATACATTACCACCATATGAAATAAAACATGGTGAAAAATGATTTGAGTCGAAAAGATAATGATAGATTATGGATAGTTGGGATAAAAAATATCTAAAATATTTTATTTGGAATGTATTTATCTTGAAATCCTAAATGAAGGGGAGAAATATTAACTTTCTCTCAAATGAATGTTCAAAAATCTATCAACATTAAGATTAAAGAGGTGCAGAAGGATTATACTGAGATGTATAAGAAGTTGAAAAATATTCAAAATATTAACCATAGTTGTGGTGAATTTATAGGTTTACATAACTATGTTTTTATTCCATCCATACCATATTTTATGGAGTTTTTAGAGGTTTACCATAGTTCTTCATTATCTAATCATACTAGAAATAAGAAATTTATATATATTTGAATGAGAATTTCTAGTGTGATGGAATAATGTGATATCTAACAGAGTTTGTATCTCGATTCTTGGTATGTTATAAAAATAATGATGATATATAGAAGTCAATGGGGATGCTACATCTATTTATTTTATAAGAATGAATATGGGGAAATGCCACTATATATTTTTTCATTTGACTCCCCAAAATGTATAAAGGGAATAATGTTATATTGGTTGTAGTTAATCACCATACAAATTCAGAACTATTAATATATACCAAATTATATTTATATTTGAATCATCCTTTTGAGGATATGAACTAAGGAAGTGGAATGGTTTTAAGTATTATCCAATTCCAGTGTTTCTTATTGGAATCCAAATCGTTCCTCAAATTTCTAGAAAACTCTTCAGTAAGGTCTTGATAAAAGATTTAGATTCAATACCACACATCATCCTAATATATATGATTAGTTTTATAGAACATTTAAAATGATATAGGATATACTGAGATAATTATCTTTGGATTTTAATGATTATTAGGTTTAAAATATTCCCCTAGTTGAGTTTTCAGATATTAATTTCATTCACATGAGTATTTAGATAAATCCTTATGAATAACTAAATAAAATAATTATATAGGTAAGATGAATTGGAATTAAGATGAATGAATATATATATTGTAACCTGAGATAGGTGAATAAATGATATATAAGGCCAGATCTATTCAACAACACATAAGGGCATCACAATATCAATAGAGAAGTTATGCTGATAATCATCGATGTGACCTGAAATTTGTTGTTAGTGAAAATATGTTTCTACGAATTTATCCACCGAAGAAGGAAATAATATTTGAAAACAAGGAAAGAATAATTTATTATTATGTTTTTACCTTAGAAATTCTTGGTTTTAACGTGATGGTAGCATATCAGTTGGTGCTTCCACCAAACTTCACTCAAGTCTAGGACGTGTTCCATTTTTCTCTCTTGAAGAAGTACTTACCTGAACACTCACATATATTGAACTCAGAGGTCATGGGGGTGGAGAAAGATCTTTATTATGAGTTACAATTAGGTGATAATCTTGATCTTATAGAAAATGTTTTATGAAACAAGACCACTCAACTACTCAATGTTTTAGGGTAAAACCCCTATTTGAAGAAGGTACATGGGAACATGATAATTTAATGATGCATAAGTGTGTTCATTTTTCTCTATAAAAATTATTAATTTCAAATGAATATTTAATTTTTAGGTGATAAAATATAACACACTAATATTTTATAAAAATAAATCAAATAAATTTAATTTCATTTATAGCATTTTCCACACAACAGCGAGTTCCAATGAACTAGAATATACTATTTATATTACTATTTAACATCTTCATTAAGAACTATCCATTAAAATTGGAAGTACGAATTGGAATAAAATAATTTTAAATATTAATTATATTGGTTATATATATACATCATATTGATAAAAAGTATTTAATTGTTTGAAAACTCTTTATATGTTTTGAAAATACTATTTTTTCAAAACCCTATATTATTACTTTCCATGAACCGATAATCAAATTAATTTTTGAAAATATTAGAAATTTTATTTAAAAAAGTTATCTTATTTTTTTAATCAAATTTTCAAAATTATCATTGTATGAATTCTTTTTATTTTTCTGGATATATTATTTTTTTAATGAATAGTGAAAAATATTGGTTTGTATTGAAAACTAAATTTTAGTTTAAAGAATTTATATAGATAAATTGTTTTTTTTAAATTAAATTAGTTAAATTATATTATAATTAAACTAATATATTCCATTTTAATCAATTTTATATTTATTTTTTCATAAAAATATTATAATCTTTGGTAAACTTTCTCTTTGGAAATCTGATTTATCTTTATGTTTGCGGGTTTGATTTTAAAATTAAAATTTCCCACTTATTTTAATTCAATATAGAAAAATGTATTCAAATTTTAAAATCATAATAATAGTTATTATATAATATGTTAAAATTTAATTTTGACCATAATGAATAGTGAAAACATTAAAAATTAATTATCACAGTTAAGGTTAAAACAAGTTTACCAGGGGTTAAACAAAATAGGTTATGGGGTAAAATGACCTCAAAACTTGTCCAAAATTCATTTATGGCTATATTTTTTCCTTTTAACCAATAATTATCATTAATGAACAATTTTTTTATCCTTTTGGTATATGAAAAATTTGGGTAAACATTATTGGTTTAAAAAATTCCATGTGTGTCCTCTCCCCCACTTATAGATGACCACCAACTCTCCTCTACCATTATCCATTTAAAAAACTTTTAGTTCAGACATCAAATTATCAATTCCATTAATTAATTACATATCCTCATCCTACAGGAAATATTTTTATTGGAAAACCCTTTTAGGTTGGTTTTAGGTATAAACCTAAAGAAGCAATCTGAAGAAGAGGTGAAATTCTTCAACTTGTGTTTTTTTATTTCTTCATCTTACTCCTTAAAATATTGTTAAAAAATAAAATATAATGAACTATGTATATTTAATATACTAATATTTTGTTATTTTACTGTTATTACCTACTTTTCTCATCTCCCCTTAAATGGGAAATAAAACCATCAATCGTGCATAATGTGGCCTACGACCTCGTGAACCGATGTTATTTGATTTCCATTACGACCTCTTAAGTATAGATATAATGATTAATTTATTAATTATATATTATATTTATTATATTAGTATTCCTATATAATCATGATATCACATATTTCTCCTTACTTTCCATTCCTTCAGAATACGATAACGTTGCTATTGTGTACACCAAACAACCACATTGTGAAACGATGTGATTTATTTTTCACTAGCACTTTAACTGGAAGGTAATAAGGGTAAATATAATCAATAGATATGAAATATATTATATAATAACGAATTTTTAAGTGTGAAATATTATTTACCTTAATTTATTTTTATCCATCGATAAAATGGAAACAACGTTCATGTGCACGTATGGCTTACCATCTCCTGGAATGGTGTAACTCATTTTCTATACAATACAATAATGCATTAATATAAATAAATATATAATGAATATATATGATATTTATATCATGTAAAATATTTTTGAGATGATTGAACCATGATCAATGTAAACAGACCAAAAATACCAAACCAAAACACACACGAAAATTAAAGAAATTATTACAAAATTTTTTATTTTAACAAGGAATTATTGATAAACAGGTGATAAATATTCATAAGAAAATCATATATGATATGATATATATGAGTATTTCTCTTTGATATATGTATAATAAAATTATATTTTTTATATATTAGGTTTAATCGATTATGATGGAAGTTAATACTTTAGGGAAGGGTTTTCTGTCTCAAATTTCCATTTTTGGGACATAAGATATATTATTCACCTATCTTATTTTATAAGATGTATATAATTACCTATGACATATAATATCAAGAATATAATTCACCTCATTCCTTTTAGTTATTAATCTAATTTCAACCAATAATTATGCTTACTATATAAAGGATATACCAAAGTTCTAAAGATGTTATGTTACAATCTCACCGTATATAGGGATTCTCTATGATTGTGTTTACAATGATAAAACCATTTGATACATCTCTCAACAAAATCATATATTTTATTTTAATCCAGTTATTTCTTGAGAATAACTTTTTTCTATTTATTTTCTTATATCTAAGTGTTCAAGGGAATAAAATATGATTTTTTAATAAAAATCTATTTTATTTCTCTATCTGGACAAAAAATAGTTTTAATATAAATCCATGTTTTAGAAAATTGGTTTAAATATTTTGTTATAAAAATCATAATATTTTTTAAATTCATTTAAGCCTTCAATAGTCTTTATATAAATTTTCAAAAGGTATCTTATATATTTCTAAATAAAGAGATTTTAACATCAAGAAAATGTGGATGAATTGTTGTTTTAAAGTGTACGACATGAAAAAAATATTTCTACCGATATAAAAATGAAATGTTTTAAATCTTACCTTAATATTTTCCAAGAGTATTTTTTAAAAACTATATTTAATATTTGGGATATTTTTATATTTTAAATAAGTGTTTTAAAAATGTAAAAATTATTTTACTCAATAATGTTTTAAATATTTCCAAATGAATTTATATTCATCAATGAAACAAATATAAGTTCTTATTATGTTTTAATAGGGATGTGATATACTTTTTCCATCCATATTATATATATATGACTTGTGATTATTATGATGATATATATATAAAATTCATTTACTTTCCATTTTTTATACATTGATAAAATGTTTATAAAACCAATTTCATTTCTGTGGGTTATACTATGATGTAATGCTTATGAAACCCATTTATTTTTTATGGGTTATGATATGATGGGGGCATTAAGATATTTTTTAAAAAATTTGTATTATTTTCATTTTGAAATGGGTGGTACCTATATCTCCCCCAACACATTGTGTAATGATTGAAATATCATTAGATAAAAAATTCTGTAATGGGGAGTGAACCTTGTTTAGTAAGGGACATTAGCCAATCTAATATTATTAGTAATGAAACTTTACTGCTATGATTGTTTTGGGATTGATATCATTAAACTATGATATACTTTTAAATTATCATTGAATACTATTCTAATTTTTAATTATTCTTATTCTTATTTCACAACTCCATCTCTGATTCCACTATTATTCTCTCATGGATCATGTTCATTGATTCTCCTATGATTAATATCATGTGAACTGCTAATATTTAGACATGACCCAATATTACAATATTTGATATATTGGTCATGGTTTTAAAATGTTATAATCATATTTTTATAACCTTGATCTCCTATTATGTTTACGTGTCTCCCTTGTTTACCTTTAATGAGCATTTGTGCTCACCATTTATTGTTTTTTCCATTCTTCATGTTATGAATAAATGTATTATGTATGTTATTTCTGAGAATGGTTCAATTTATGAAGAATTTATTGTGATATTATATAGTTCACTTATGAAATTGTTGTTTATGATTTAAATTTTTAAAGGCACTATATATTTATGACCCTCAATAATGTGTTTCTGTAAATTAATTAATGTTCATAAAAAAGATTTAATATCTATGTATGGAAAGCTGGGTTTATTATAACAAGAACTACAGATATTATCTATATTAAACTTTTTCATGGATTAGTAGGTTACTAATGATGTTTAACTTAAAAATATTATTCATTATCTAGATCATTTACCCATTTAACTCAAAAGGGAGTATGCTTTATTTAGAGACTAGAATGTAATGAATTTTTTTGTACTTGAATAAAAGATTGGTTAATTCTCTGGTTTATTCCTTTCTATCTTATAATATGGATTTTTTTATTTATAGGGATTCTTATTTGAAGGTCCTTTTTTGAATTGATGTAAGATGATTGACTAGTTTCTTATGCATCACATCAATTCAAAATACTTGATAACTCTAATCATATGCATGATATTAATATACAGAAATTTTTTTTCTTTAAAATTCTAGAGGTACCTTCTATATGGGGAGAAATATGAAATATATACAAATAATAAACATTTTATGAATATAATAACTAAAATATAGTTAAAAATGACGCCCAAAATAAAGTTAGACATGAAAAATTATGATGATTTAATGATTCACTATAATACAAGTAAAGCATACCAATAAGGAGATACTTTGAGTCCAAATGAAACTTCATCATTAACCATGTTATTTATTGTTCCTAATCCTTTAGTTTATGATTTTATGAATCTAGAATTTGATGTTATGCACCTGATAATCATATCTTTTGTGGCTCTGATATCAGTATAATAGACCATATTAGAATGAGTAAACAAGGCATATTAGAAATATCATCATTTTCAATGAAAGGTATAATTATCTAAGGATGAAAAGTTTCCCATGTTTAACTTTGATAAATAATTTTTTATAATATTTGAAAGAGGTTGTGTGTGAGGAATGTTTCCCAGTTGAAAAAAAGAATTATTTGTTGAATCTCACAAACCAATATTTTTCATTCATCATGGTATAACTAAGATGTATAAATATTAATATTATTATTGGGATGAAAATTAGATAGATATTACTGATTTTACCATGAAATTTTTGACTTTGAAATTGGTAAATGTTGAATGAAAACAACTAAATGGGATTATTTATCTATTTTAAATGCATAAATTGAAATAGGGCAGTATATCTGATGATTTCGTGGTGGTATTTCTTAATAAATATCTTGGTAATAATGTAATTTGGGTTATTTTTTACCATTTAACTAAATATGTGAATCTTAATACTATTCAAGATATAATTTCAATGGATCATCTTTATCAAATATATATTAAAGTGATATTTATCTTACATGGATTAACCCTCTTTATTGTATCTAAGAATGATCATAGATTTATATAATATTTTTAGAAAAGAATTCAAAATTCATAGGGTACTGATTTATGTTTCAGTACATCTTTTCACCATCAATATAATGGAAATTACCAGTGGAAAAAAAATCTAGAAGATATGATTCAGTATTTGTAATTGTATTATCATGGAATTTAGTATCATCAAATTTTATGTGTTGGATTTTCTTATAATAATAGTTTTCATTCCACTATACAAATTGTACCATTTGAGACATTTCATGGAAAGTGGAGTCAGTCTCCCACATGTTAGGACAAAGTTATATAAAGGTAGTTATTAAGACCATATATGATAGAAAAAATAGTTGAGAAGGTAAAGATGATTCAACACCATATAAAAAATATTAGATCATTTAAAAGTGTTAGGTTGATAAATAGAAGAATGATCTTTCGTTTGAGGTAGGTGACAATGTTTTTTTCCTTGAAATATCTATTTGGAAAGGTTTTATACATTTTTATAGAAAATGAAAATTATGTATAAATTTTATTAGACCAAAAGAAATTCCTAATATGGTTAGAGTAGTTTCCTACCATGTATACTTACCTCCTATTTTATCTCAGTTACATGTTATGTTTCGTGTCTCATTATTAAATAAATTTATACCTGATGCATCTCATGTTTTAAGCCATAATGATATTTAGTTTGGAAGAAAATAATTCTTTTTAAGGAAAATATATATCAAATTAATGACCAGAGAGATAAGACGTCACAAAATTAGGTAACTCACCTAGTTAATGTTTTATAGAATAATTATATTATTGAACAAGTAGAATGAGAATCTCAAAAAGTTATAAGGGAAAAGTATCCTTAATTATTTACCAATGAGTAAAATTACACGGAGGTAATTTCCATAAGAGGGTTGGAATGTCAAAATTTTTGTAATTTCGATTAAAAATCAATTTCACCCCTTAACAATATTATCAATTATATTTTATATATTCATATTCACTATAATAACCGAAAAACAGTTGTTGAAAAAATAGTTTTATTCCAACCAAATTATTTTTAATGAATTATATGGTCTGATTTAATAGTTAAAATTATAAATTTTTGAATTATAATTTTTTTAAATTGACTTAGATTTTTTATATCATAGTGTAAAAATTATCTTAGGGTGATTGTTTTGGATTTTTTAGAAATATATGATTTTTAGGTGAATAGTGAAAAATTCCGATTTTACAAATACTGTTACTTTTATTCTGGTATGAAAACATAAGAATGAATTGAATTTTTAAAAATAAATTTTCAAGAAAAAATAAATATTAAATTTGTAATAAAATTTATATAAATATTTAATTTAGAACCTTCAAATTTATGTTTGACATTTTTTAAATCTAAGTAATGGTATTATTCTAATAAAAATTATCTTTGTACCTTGTCTTTTAGTCATTTAATAAAAATGTTAATTTAGAATCTGGTTTGGATTTGAAGTAAAATATTATTCTTTTTACTCAATATAATTTATTCTTTTCCTTCAGAATCATTATACTTTATTTTCTAGTGAATTCATTTTTTTTTGTTTAAAATCTGAATTTTTTTAAAAAATAGATTTTCAATGAGTATTGTAATCTTATATTAATTTTTTATCACTTTGTAAAATTTAATCATAGAAAAAGGATTCAATATGTGGATTTAGCATGTTTCTGATTTGGTAATTAGTTAAACTGAATTTTTATTCATAATAAATAGTTACCAGAGTCAAATCTCATTACTATGGTAATGTAAAAAGGGGATAATGAGGGGGGTTAAACTAAGAGATAATGCTTAATATATATATAAAAATCATATAAATTTAATTTTATGAGTGTATTTGTTCCTTAAAGTTTTTTTATATTTGAAATTTGAATAAATTTTATCCACTTTACAAGATAAATATATTTGTTATATTTTAAATTCCTTAATATTTACATAGATTCCACTCCTCTTACTTACAAAAAGGAACCTCCTAAAATCACTTATCTGTAAACATTTATCATTATATATAAATAATGATATTCCCAAATACCTTCCCAAATATCCTTCCCATTTCCTAGATTCACTGGTTTATCCAAAATTATAATCAAAAAATTCTTAAGGTGGAACCCAAAGAAAGAAATATATGGAGGAGAAAAGTAAAAGATGTATGTGATGAGTTAAGACACGAGGAAAGGTATTTTCTTTAAAAAATAATTTTAAAGTTATACATTACAAAGTAATTCTATTCCATACTCATTTTAGTTAAATGTTTACTGATTTTTTATTTATACTTCACATATTTAAAAATTTTATATTCAAATTTTTTTGACATTCATTGAAAATGTTTTAAAATGAATATTTATAAAGTTTACCATAGGGGTTATTTTTATTTATTTACACTAGTGAAAATATTACTGAAAATTTACCACTTGAATCTCTTTTTCCTATCATTATAGATATTATTCTATATAAAATATTACTCTATAATTTTATATGATTTTTCCAAGAAGATCATATTCTCATTGTTCAAAGAATTTTTAGATTCCAATTTTTTTCAAGAGAGAGGGGAATTTTGTCATGACCCGTCCTCAGGGCCCGTGTCGTGACTACCCCAAGCCCGCCTTCCATAGGCTAGGGGCTGGCGACTAGTAGCAAAGGCGAAAATACTGATAAAAAGGGAAGGCATTGCCTTAATAAAAGTAAACAAACACAACATAGTACGCAATAGAAGAAAGAACTAATTAATACAGAATACAAAAGTAAGTGTAGAATTTAAAGGGGCAAAAAATACAAGCCCAACAGTAAAGTACAATACAACTGAAAAGCTAGTACAACTGCAGTAAAATAAAATAGAAACAACTGAGTCGTCCTATGGGAAACCCACCTGAAGGGTGGGTACAGATGGTCTCCTCAGTTATCCACACCCGTCCGTCTCCTCCGGGTACCATATCGCTGTGAGGTCCACCTCCGGGTACCGTCCAGTCCTCGTACACTCATCCTCGGTCAGCGCTGTCTGTCGTCTGCATCCTACACAATGAGGTGCAGGCATATCCCATGCGGGGGTGAGTATAACGATACTCTGTAGGGACACCGAGACACTCAAGGCCTCACAAAATCCAACAAGGATAAAACCCAAAATTATGATTTCAATGGATAACCATTACGTAGGTATATGCCCATACATATACCTAAGTTATCAAGTTAGCCATCTCAATCATGAGGAAAACACAAAGGTCACTGACTCAGCTCAAACCAGGATTTTTATTTATGATGTCAAAGCCACGACTACTGGAGAACTCCTCATCTGTCGAGCACAGTAGTCCTATTGTGACTACGAGGTGCTACTCACTAACCTTACACTACTGAGGTACTCCTCCTGTCGAGTACCGCGGGTCTTCCACCTCACATAGTAGCACTCACCGCCATGGGTCTACCGCCTCACACAGTAGTGCTCCCCTTGATAGCCTGTAGAGGTACTCCTTCTGTCAAGTACCGCAGGTCTACCACCTCACATTGTAGCGCTCCTCCGCCATGGGTCTGCCACCTCACACACTAGTGCTCCCCACTGGGCTAGTCATGTCACTCCGAAAGGAATCGGACAAGCAGTCATTAGGTCTCAGCCAGCTACTAGGTCTCTGTACTCCGTATGCTCGTCTTAGGGAGGGTCCGCACCACGAGCTACTGTTCTATACTCTATGTGTCACGAAGTCCCATGATGAAGTATCTCAATGGTCCGCCACATCATATGGGTCTCAACGCAACAGACGGTGCGTCAATCGGATGCCCGGTCTGTGAGTTATTAGCTTTTCCGTTCCAGGGTCCCGACTGGTTTTTAAGATAAAACCAACACAACCATACTCCAACTGCATCCAAACCTCTTTTAGAGTATGCTAAAATAACCGTCTCATCAAAATGAATCCAACGTAGTTGATAGTACGTCAATCAGACACCTGATCCTTATGTTATAAGTGTTTCTGCTCCGAGGGCCTGATTGGTTTCGGTTTCGAACCAACACAGTCATTTTCCCAAATTCGTCCCAAAAGTCACTAAGAGTTTCAAAAAATGTCATTTTCATCATAAGGGTCCCAGTCCCATAGACGGCGCGTCGATCAGACACATGGTCGTGATGCTATTCGCACTTAAGCGTAACGTGCCCGACCCGTTAAGCCTAGTGGCTGACGGGTTGGGTCGACCCGATTTTGGTGGGTCGGACCCAGATGGGGTCGGACCGGCCCGATGAAGCACACGGACTAGCCCGGAGGGGAGCGGCCCGACCCTATGGGGCACGAACCGGTGGGGCACGGCCTGACTGGCCATGCGGCTCGGCCCGGGTGGCCGAGAGATGCGTGGGGGGTGGGGGCGCATTCCCGAACCGGCGGCACCGAGAAGCACCACCCTCCAATCCGTCCGGCCATCCTAGATCGAGTGGCCCGCATGGGTAGGACATGGTCCTTCCTCGCGACTCCTGCGGGTGTCGCGTCCTCCATCATCCCGGCCAGCGGGTGGCAGGCCGGTTCGCCGCCGAAGTGGCCCGTGGAGCACGTGACGCGGTCCTCCGCAGCGCGACGCTTCTTATGGCACAGCGGTCTCTTCGGTCCGGCCAGATCTTTCCATCCAGTTCTTTGTCATCCAAGAAGCCCGTGGTTGTGGGTTGGGGTCTTTCTGTCTTCATGCGGCACCCAGTTCCACGGTCCTCTTCAGTCACCACCTCCTCTTCTGTCACCGTCTCCATCCAAATAAAATGAGGATCAACGGAGGGTTTTTGGACTGTGTTCGTTCGTCCCACGCCCTCCGTGTTAGGTAGTATCAAAAGGCTGAAGATAAAACATGGTTTCAACGAGGGATGAATAAAAATTTTATTTTATTAAAATTGAAACAAACCCCCTACCTTGATTAAGGTTTATTCAACGACGAGCCGCAGAAGACGAGAATCACGGTGGCCGGGCGTTGCGGATGAAGGTGTTGTTCCGTCAACGTTGGAGGAAGAGGGAGATAGGTAGCATTCTTGTGGCATCGCCTCCTTCCTTTCCCATGTTGATGTAGTGGAGGAAGTTTATCGTGTCCCTCGCATTCTCAATCGGAGTTTTTCATCGTTGAATAACGGTGCTCTTCGTCGAAGAAGACCACTTTTCTTCTCTTGATCTCTCCCAAAATTCTCCCAACACAACGAGTACCAAACTAAAATAATAGATACGGATATTATTCTATTCACATATGTAATTCAAAATTTAAACACTTTAATTATTTAATTGAAGAGTTCTATTCATTAATTAAAATGTTTTGGAAAATATTAAAGAGAGAGGGAGGGAGGTGAAGAGATCTCATTCATTAAGGGGGAGTTGTCAAATTAATTAAAGGGGGGGTGTTAATGGGGAGTTGAGGGGAGGTGATAAGTAAGGGCTCGTGTGGGACCTAGTTCACACATATCCTCTCATGAGAGGCTATGGGGATGTGTTCCCCACTAATAACTTCCCCTTGTAGGATATAACGACCCAAGATAAATAAAATTGTTCACAAAAATTTTATTTTATTTTTTAATTAAACTCCAAAAATTAACTTCTCCTCCCAAGAAAACAAAACTATGGTAAAGGTCCCCTTAAAAGAATACCAATGATTTGAGTTCATCGGTGCCCTCAGATTTCAATTCTGAGCACTGGTTCAAAAGATATAAAAACCCGCACCTACGTTTACTGAATGTACCCAAACAAAACTTAAGTAATTGATTCCGGGCACACCGGGCCTCAGAATCAAGTGCTGTCGGAAACCACAGACTCGTAAAATTCCAAAGTATTTAAGAAAAAAAATTTCCTTGAATTTTCAAGGTATTTACATTACCCCCACCACAGGGATTTATGTCCCCGTAAAGCTACAGCACACACTAGGGAAACAAAAGAGGGTACTGAGCAGGCATCTTAGCCTCCCACTACCATGTGCTCTCTTGGAGGTTCCCGTACTGCCAACGAACGTGCACCAGAGGAATTGACCATCCATGTAGGACCTGCTCTTGTTGATCCTCGATCTCCACTGGGACCTCCATGGATTTCGCCCCTTCATCGATGTCAAGCTCCCCGTGGTCAATGATGTGGGACGAGTCGTGCACGTATCTCTTCAGCTGAGATACGTGGAAGACGTCATGCTCCCTGTGAAACTATGGGGGAAGGTCCAGGCGGTAAGCCACCTCACCTACTCTTTTGAGGACCTGGAAAAACATGGTCACCTTCCTCGAACTCCAGTGGTCTTTGTCTCCTATCAGAATTGACATTCTATCTACTCTATACAATCTTCATCTTATCCTGGATGATCTAAACCTTCTCTGACGTAGCCTGCACTATCTCTGACTCGCTGAGGTAGTGGAGGAGTGACTGTGAGGGACTATAGAAAGGCTACTCCATCCCTATCCACAAAGGATATATGCAACGCGGCCAGCTACTCTATCGCCTCTCCTAGCAGCTGAATGCCTGATCTCCTACTGAGAGAATCTGTTATAACGTTCCCCTTCCCAGGAGTATATACTATCTGAATGTCATAGTCCTGGAGGAACTCAAGCCAACGTCACCATCTCAGGTCCATGTCCTTCTACGAAAAGTCACACATGAGACTTTTGATATTAGAGTAAACCGTAAACCGTTCACTGAATGATTTATGGGTGTTACTATCCATTTGTAAAGAATCAGACTACACCCTTTTTCACTTATGTCCTACAAGAGTTTTTACGATTTCTCCTTTGCCGAGAAGAGAAGTCTTTTCTAATCCCATGGATGAACCATGTTATTTTTCTAATAGAGCCAATCCTGACGTGAAAGACACTATTTCATTCCATGGACAATGTCGTAAAGCCTAAACGCTACCGCCAAGAGATACAACCGTTACTCTCGCCTCCAAAGGTCGAGTCACACTGTTGGCACCAGTGTGTGGTTACTGGGTCTCCTCTAGTAGGAATCTCGATTGTGAGGGTCAAGTCAATGGTTTTAACCGGAACCTCTCAGTATCAACCACCCAAAAGGTAATAAAACAAATGTCACAAGGACAAGTGTCTTCTATTACTGCATATCAAAGTACAATGAAACATAACAACCACAAACAACAACATCAAGGAAGTTAGAAGCATCATAAAAAAGTCTTCCATGTCTAGAGCTAGTCCCACTTCTGTCCACATGCTGCTTGACCATCTCCTCTTCCACGTCTGCCTGCTCCCAGCAGACCTCCACGGTCGAATCTCTGCCTCTACCTGGAAGGTCCCTCTACTACATCCTTATCATCTGCAGGATGGGTCGAGTAGTCTCATGCCATGTGACCCTACCCGCCACATGCATAACATTGCCTGATCCTCATATAACTGGCTCTATTTCATGTGCATCCCACAACCAAACCTGTACCCTGAGTTCACCACCTATTGGCCTAGTCCAATTTTACTTCTGTGTCATTTGTCTACTGCTGGCTGTAGAAGACCCTGCTACAGTCGGAAAGCCTTGCAGAAAGAGAAGTAGCTCTTAAGCCCGCACAGAGCATAGAGTTTCTAGTACAAACTCCACCCTAAAAATACCCTCAATGTCTCCCTAGGTGAGGGTCACCTCATCATAAAATTGGAGCATCAGGCTCCACCACCTCTCAGATGCTTTATGAAAGATACTAACCACTAGGTACACCATCAAGTCAGTGGGTGTACCAACTGTGTGTTAAACTTGTTCTATAACCTCCATCCAGCATCCGGCCGTCTAAAAATTTGTCTTGCCTCAAAACCTAGAAGGCCTCTGCCTTATGAACCCGTGCAATGTGATCAAGAAGCACACACCCTCTACTGATGGGGCTGGTGGAAACGGTATCCCAGCGGTTAGTGGTACCGCTGGTACCCCCACTGTGATGGGGCCCTACATCGTGGCCTCACTGCTTGGTGGGCTACCATAACGATCTCCACTCGGAACCCGCACTGATTAATTAGGTGAAGTCAACCTGAAAATGAAATAGGTACTGCACGATTAAAAGATTTTACCTGGTGAGATGACCTGGTTTGAGATGAATTAAAGGAAAACTTTTGATACAGAAACACAATCAGTGTTTTTCTACACTAAGTCAGAAATCAGTTGTCAGGGTCCTGGTGAACAGATACGTCGGTCGCCGCCCCAACACTGGACTCCTGGAACTAAAAACGACACTCAGTACTCTTAACACTATTGCTTCATAGAAATAACGATCAGAGTCCTGTGTTCTATGGTAGAACCTCCCTATGATACCAATTTGTCATGACCCGTCCTCAGGGCCCGTGCCGTGACTACCCCAAACCCGCCTTCCATAGGCTAGGGACTGGTGACTGGAACCAAAGGCGTAAATCCTTATAAAATGAAAGGTATTTCCTTTATAAAATTAAAAAAACACAACATAGTACTCAATAGAAGAAAGAACAAAGTAATACTGTATACAAAAGCATGTGTTGAAATTAAAGGGGCCGGAAATACAATCCCAACAGTAAAGTATTGTACAACTGAAAATCTAGTACAACTACAATAAAGTAAAACAGAAACCACTCAGTCGTCCTTTGGGAAACCCACCTGAAGGGTGGGTACATATGGTCTCCTCAGTGCTCCACGTCTGTCTCTCTCCTCCGGATACCAAATCGTTGTGAGGTACACCTCCGAGTACCGTCCAGTCCTCGTACACTCATCCTCAGTCAGCACTGTCCGTCATCTCTATCGAACACAATGAGGTGTGGGCATAGCCCGTGCGGGGGTGTGTATAACGATACTTAGTAGGGACCCCGCGACCCTCAAGGTCTCACAAAATCCAACAAGGATAAAAAAAATTATGATTTCAACGGATAACCATTACTTAGGTATATGCCCATACATATACATAAGTTATCAAGTAACCCATCTCAATCATGAGGAAAACACAAAGGTCACTGACTCGTCTCAACATAGGATTTTTATTCAAGAGGTCGAAACCACGACAGCTGGAGAACTCCTCCTCTATCGAGCACAGTAGTCATGTTGCGACTTCGAGGTGCTACTCACTAACCTTATACTGCTGAGGTAGTCCTCCTATTGAGTACTGTGGGTCTACCGCCTCACACAGTAGCGCTCCCCGCCATGGGTCTTCCTTCTCACAGAGTAGCACTCCCCCTAATAGCCTGAAGAGTTAATCCTTCTGTCGGGTAACATAGGTCTTCCACCTCACTTTGTGTCGCTCCTCCGCCATGGGTCTGCCACATCACACATTAGTGCTCCCCACTGGGCTTGTCAAGTCACTCTGAAATGAATCGGACAAGCAGTCATCTGGTCTCAGCCAGCTACGAGGTCTTCGTACTCAATATGGTTATCTCCAGGAGGGTCCACTACACAAGCTACTATTCAATACGATTTGTTTCATGAAGTCCCAGGAATAAGTATCTCAATGTTTAGCCACGTCATAGGGGTCTCAACGCAACAGACGACGCGTCAATACGATGCACGGTCTGTGAGTTATTAGCTTTTATATTCCAGGGGCCCAATTGGTTTTTAAGCTAAAACCAACATGACCATACTCAAACTACATCCAAACATCTAGTGGAGTATTCCAAAATAACCATCTAATCAAAAGTAATCCAACGTAGTTGAAGTCATGTCAATCAGACATCCAGTCCTTATATTATAAGTGTTTCCACTCTGATGGCCCGGTTGGTTTCGGTTTCGAACCAACCCGAACATTTTTTCAAAGTCATCCCAAAACTCACTAAGAGTATCACAAAAGTATTATTTCTTCATAAGGGTCCCAGTGCCACAGACGACGTGTCAATCAGACGCACATTCATGATGTTATTCGCACTTATTCATAACGGGCTCGGCCAATTAAGATGAGTGGCTGACGGGTCGGGTCGACTCAGTTTTGGCGGGTCTGACCCAGCTGGTGTTGGACCGGTCTGGTGAAGCATGTGGCCCGGACCATTGGGGAACGACCCAGCCCGATGGGGTGTGGCCTGACCCGAGGGGCGCAGCCCGGCGCGGCGCGACACAGCCCGGCCCGGCAGGCCGCGACCCGGCCCGGCGCGGCTAGGCCAGGCGGGCCGCGGCTTGGTCAGGGTGGACGAGCGATGTGGGGGGGGGGATTTCTCTAACCGGTGTTTCCGAGTGGCATCGCCCTCCTATCTAGCCGGACGAAGCCAATCGGTCATCTCGGCTTGAGAGGCCCGCACGAGCGGGCCACGGTCCTTCTGTGTGGCATCTACGGGTGTCGTGTCCTCCACCAACCCGGATGGCCGGTGGCCGGCCGACTCGCCGCCGAAGCAACCTGTGGATCACGGGCCGTGGTCCTCCGCCGCACGACACCCCTTGTGGAGCCACAGTCTCTTCAGTCTGACCAGCTTTAGTCGGCTGGTTCTTCATCGGCCGAGCGGCCCGTGGTTGCGGGTCGCAGTATTTCCCACTTCGCACGGCACCTGATGTCGTGGTCCTCTTCAGTCGCCGCATCCTCTTCTATCACTGTCTCCATCGAAATAAAATTAGGATCAAAGGAGGGGCATCCGACCGTGTTCCTTTGGCCTGCGCCCTCTGCGTTAGGTGGTATCAAAAGGCCGACGATAAAACATGGTTTCAAAGAGGGACGAAGAACAATTTTATTCAATTAAAATTAAAACAAACCCCCTACCTTAATTAAGGTTTGTTCGATGATGAGCCACGTAAGACGAGCATCGCGGTTTTCGGGCGTCGTGAATGATTTTGTCATTCCATCAACATTGGAGGAAGAGAGAGATATATAGCGTTTTTGTGGCATCGCCTCTATCCTTGCCCCGGTTGATGTAGGGGAGGAAGGTGATCGTGTCCCTCGTGTTCTCCATCAGATTTGTTTGTCGTTGAAGAATGGTGTTCTTCTTCGAAATAAGAACACTATTCTTCTCTTGAGCTCTCCCAAAATTCTCCCAACACAACGAGTGCCAAACTAAAATAATTTCTAAGGCTATTATTTTATTCACACATGTAATTCCAAATTCAAACACTTTAATTAATTAATTGAATAGTTTCATTAATTAATTAAAAAGTTTTGGAAAATATTAAAGAGAGAGAGAGGGAGGTGAAGAGATATCATTCATTAAGGGAGAGTTGTCAAATTAATTAAAGGGGGGTGTTAATGGGGAGTTGAGGGGAGGTGAGAAGTTAGGGCTCGTGTGGGCCCCACCTCACAAATATCCTCTCCTGAGAGGTTATGTTGATGTGGGCCACACCAATAACTTCCCCTTGTAGGATATAACTAACCAAGATAAACAAAATTGTTCACAACAATTTTATTTAACTTTTTAATTAAACCCCAAAAATTAACTTCTCCTCCCGAGCAAACGCAACTACGGTAAAGGTCCCCTTAAGCAAATATTGGCGCTGTGAGTTCATTGGTGCCCTCATATTTCAATTCCGAGCCCCGGTTCAAAAGATAGAAAAACTCACACGTACGTTTACTGAACATACCTGAAAAAAACTTTAGTAATTGATTTCAGGCACACCGGGCCTCGGAATCAAGTGCCGTCAGAAACCACAGACTTGTAAAATTCCAAATTATTTAAGAAAATAAATTTTCTTGAAATTTCCGAGTCTTTAAATATTTATTTTCATTTTATTATATATATAAATGTTATTTTTCATAGTGAATATAATTCAAAATCTTCGGGGTTTTATGATGGAAATGAAATATATTTTTTATTTTATTCAAGTAATGAATATTTTAAATTTTATAAAATGTTGACTTAGTTGGATATAGACCTACAATGCATTGGGTAATGAAATTTCCCTGATAAGAGCTATGAGGAATTAATTATGAAGGTCATTCATTTACTAGGGTTTATATAAGGTTTATAAAAACAATTATTTTTATGGGTGATGTGCCAATATTCCAACATAGTTATTAAACTATTTCTATGTGTTTTTAATGGAAATATTAGAATTTCGTGAGGCAAGTAAACTTGGTAATGAAAGTGTTTCCCCCACTAAATGTGAATGGTTTGTTTTTATAGGAAATGTTTTTCTTAAGATCATATGTTTTCTCAAGAAATTATCATGGTTATGATTTTGAATTTATCATAGATACTAATTTTTTTTTGAAAAAATAGGGATTTGAAGTTGATTTCATGTTAAATTAAATTATTATTTGAGATCAATGTTTATTTTTTAAGAGGAAAAGGTTCTTATAGATATTTATGTTTTCAAATGGACTAACATGCATCCTTTATATTATATATCTCTTACTGAGCCTTGTTTTTACCATCCAATGTTTTAAAATGTTTTTTGTAAGACTTAAGGATGTGTAGGGAGTATAACAAGGCCAATGGTGGCACATATTAAATGATGTAAATTTTTTATGAATGACAATGGAGTGTACACATAAGAATATATTTTATATAAAAAAATACTTTATATGAAAATGTAAAAAAAAATTTGTAAACTTTTTCTTAATTATATAAATTTATAAACCTCAAATACCATTAAAATTTATTAATGTAAAAAACTTGTTATAAATAATGTAATTATTTACTGAATATGTTATAGGGTGTCATACCACTGCTATAATTTTTGAAGCAAACGTACTATCCATCTTGGTTTAAATCCACTTACACTTTATATCTCACTGTCCTATAAAATGAATTGAATTAAATGATTGTAAATATTATTAAAATAATTATATTTATAAATTTGGAGTATATTCATCCAGATATTGGGGTGAAATGAATCTTATCTTTCGTTAATGAGATGAAATACAACTTATCGCATAGAATTTTTGTGTTGAAATTCCCATTAAAAACTAATCCTCTACATATGGACTCCACGGAACACTAGTCCCAATATAATATTTATGTATGTCATCCTTCAAAAAATTATTCATTCACAAACATCTGATTTGTACTACTACCACATACTGACATACATGAATCACCTTGTTCTTTAGGAACATCCCTATACTTTGTAAATTGCTAATTTGAGAAAATTGTGGGTCATGAACTCCCATTTTACTTTACATAATTTCTAGTGATTATCATTCAATATAATTTTCTACTATATCTAAGGATGTGATTAGGGGTTCCTTATATATAAAAGGATATCAAAAAAACATAATAATTACAAAATTACTAGTCTTCCTTTTATGAAATCCCCTTTATATTCCTCCTCATCTAATGTACTGCATAACATGAAATTCCATTTTGGTCAGCCTCAAAATACCACCACATGACTATAAATTATGAGGTCACCATGAAATCCATTCATGGTCCCATGATCGTCATTTATTGATGTTGACATTTGAAAAACCTCATATGTCACAAACACTATTAATGGTCTATGTCTTTCTCTATGAAAATAATTGATTTCCTATTTTTACATGAAAACTCAATATAGCAACAAATTCTTCCAAAATAACTTCCTAAATCCCCTTTATTAACAAACATAGTTAAACATTTTCCACCAACACTTGCAATAGCCAAGACAACCAAGAAACTCTAAAATGACACCCTTATGGATTTTCTTTTATATATAAGTACTTAGAATCATAGGTATATTAATAGAACTTTTCTAATCATTATGTGATTTTGATAAATGTGTTTATAGAGAGAGAGTCATGGTCATTGGGAATGAAATTTCAAAGGATAAATCTTGTACTTGAAATGGTATTAATGTATTTGATGATGTTGAGTGTATGTTATATATTTCTCAATGAGATAATTATTAAACTTGTAAAATGGGAATGTTCAAGTGGTATCACATAGTGTGATAGTTAATGGGAAAATTTTTCATCTTAGATATTTAATATTGATTCCAAAAAATGTGTTTTCTAGGTATACTTAGGGATGAGTAAGTAATGGACCATTCTTAAGAAATTATGTGGTCACATATTTCTTAAAAAAGTAGATATGGTTAGGTCTCTGAATAAAAGTGGGATTAGAAAATATAAGAGTTGTGATGACCTTACCTTAAATCATTGTCTTTTAATTTATTATCATTTAAGGGTGAAAGAAATGATATCATGGAAACCCACATATTGAACAAGATTTCTGTTGGTATTGATAATAAATCCAAGGGTTATTTAAGTGAGGATACAGTGAGGATACATTGATTATGATAATATTTCAATATGTTTCATGTAATATTTAATTATTTTTTGTATGTAGTTTTAAATATATTTGAAAATGCAAGATGAAGAAGCTACTTAGAGAACATGAATATTCAAATTCAAAGAGATACTCTTAAATTAGTCAATGCTTGTGATGATATTATGATAATTTAATATCATAGAATAAATTGTGATTTAAGATTATTTATTTGAATAATTACATCCTTATATTTTTTATTTAGTCTTAATGTGATTTAAAGGTTATAATGAATGAAAGAATAACACTATGAAGAACATGATAATTGTGAAGTTAAGTATCTTACTAAGGATAATATTGAAGATCTATTCAATATAAGTGTATATAGTTGGATAAATCATTGAATAATATATATTAAAGTTAATTAGAATGTTTCTATGTTAAATAAGTGTTGAGATACACTTGGATTAATAGTTGAAGTAGCTCATATTGAATAATTTAATTTGGTATTATAGAGGCCATTAAGACACATTGAAATACTCAAACTTGAGTATATAATTTACCATTAATTATTTTGGAACATGTTAAATAAGATTGAGAAATTTGGATAAATTATAAAAATTATTTGAATCAATAAAATGAATATTGGGAAGGATTTTAGGTTATAGGAGGAATCCCAGGAGCCCTTATATTTTATAGTTAATGATTTTTACAATAGTAAATAAATGACGGATATTAGAAATTTAGGAAAGCCCTTAAGAATAGACCATCAAAGAAGTTTTTACCATTGGTCAAAGAAAAACTTGAAGATAGAATTAGAGAGAGCCACCCTAATGAAAGATATATAGATCTAGGACATCATTGACTCAAAGAAGGAAGTTTTTGGGGGTGTTTTAAGGATAGAGAACCCCCAAACGGAGTGGAACAATGACAATGACTATGGTACATGGTGGGTAAATGAGAGGTGACTAGTTGGGTAATGCGTATTGTGGCTATGAGTAGTGATTGATTGACTAAAGAAGAGTATATATAATAAACTAGTGTAATAAATTTGTTATGTTTGATGTGAGACTAAGAGAAGTTGTGAACTGTTCATGGAATTAAAAATATAAATGTAAAGTTGGTTGATAATTTTCCACCATCAGTCATATTCTACACTGCATAAGGATTTCACTATGAGGTATTTCAAGGCATGTATGAGTACACAAGAAGCTACTTGGGTTTGTTTGATACCAAAAATGCTGACTGAATCGTGTATGATAAGTATAATTCAGAAATATGTATATAATAATTTAATTTAATTAAAATTTTAAATTTAATTTATTATTTTTATCATATATTTTTTTTAATTGTTTAATGGATAAATATAGTTTCAAATGAATTTTAGTAAAACAAAATAATTTTTTTTGAAATTAAATTTTACAAATGAAAAATAATTACTTTATTTGAAGGAGAAAATATAGTGATATTTCACAATACCAAATATAAAAAATACAGAAGAATGAAAAGTCATATGTGGCATAGGGAGAGGTATCAAAATGTTTTTTGGTGATTTTCCGCACTAGTAAAGTATACGAGTCATCATATGTGGAGGAGTTGTGGCGTGGGGTGGTATATTAGTGTGATATTTGAATTGAATCTACCAAATAGATTATGATATACCATATATCACCACTACATAGATATAATATGGGATAAATTATGTTTAATATGCTCATCATTTAGTAAAACATCACCACTTTGAGTGATCTCTCTCTTTCACTTATCTTAAAGAACCCACACCACATTGATGAACTTTGAGTCATGTTAACCATCACTTACACCCCCAAAATCCACCATGGTAGTAGACAGGGAGTAGAAGCCATATCCAAAAATTACAATTGGAATCTTTAGACTGTCATAGAACAGAATTATAGCTCTGGTTGACCTCTTATGAAGATAAATGAATGTCAGGGATTTATTACCCAAGACCCTACTTTAGCAAGTAAACACCATATTATGGAATATAATGTTGTATATATACTTTATTCATGACTTTAATTAAATATAAAAAACAAAAATAATTTTTGATTTTAGAAAATCATAATTAACTTAATATAATTTTTTATCTAATTCTAAACAAGTTAGTTTTTAGTCGAAAAATATGATTTTCACGAAAATGAATATTTATATGAATTTATAGTAATATAAGGATGAACTAAATGTTTATAAAAACTAGTAATTAATAAAATACTAGTTTAAGTGACTTATTTATTCATTTTCCATTATTCAATAAAATTATAAATACTATTTCAAATGTTTTTTAGAACTAATTAAAACAGTAATTCAATAAAAAAACTATCGATTTTTTCATTGAATTAAATATTTACAAGTGATATTTGGTTATTTATTTCTTCAAAATATACATATCCATTATTCGTTTTATAATAAATCAATTTATTTCATTAAAATATTTATCCATGATGATTTTTTCTTATATGTAAGTTGAAGGTTTAAAATATTATTTCTCTAAAAAATTGTCTTTATGCATTTAAGTGTACTAATTTTCAAATTATGTTGTCAAAATTTATAAATTTAAGTTGATAAAATTATTTCATATTTGGAATTAGAAGTATCAAATTAGTTAAAAAGTGCATCTTAATTATTTCCATTATAATTATTTTTTGACATTATAAATTAAAAAATGTGGTAAATATAAATTAGGGTGTAATATATAAAGTTAAAACAAAAAACCATAAAATAGTCAATTTTATCTCAAAAATATTTTTTAATATGAATTTATATCAAAACTTATTTTCCTCATCTATTTTTTCCATTTTTTCCTTTGACTCTTGAATAGTTACCTTACATTATTTAGAGTACTTATGTTACGCCCAAAATTTCCCTTCCTTTCACTTATAAAAGGGTAACATATTATCAAATTAAATACTCACATATATTCCTAATTTATCATTTAAGATATTTAATTTTTATCTTCCAAAAATTATCTCCCTTGTTCAAAAGATTATGTTCACCATTATCATTATTAGGGACTTCATTTCCAAGGAGTCTTCCAACAAAAAACCAAGTCCCTTACATGAGTATTATCAACTACTTAGTTTTGATTCTTATTTTTCCTCATTAAATTTTATTCTATTTAACCCAATATAATAATATTAGTATCATTTATATACTTTAATGTTACAATATTAAGTGTATTATAGTTTTTTAGTGATATATACCATCTATTGAGAAAAAATAACTATTGTTTGTGTGTTGTGTAGACTACCGCCTCCAGGACGCAAAATTTTTCTTTTTCTTCCTTCACACCCTTAAAAGATTAAATATATAGAAGGTATTAAATTATAAATATTATGTTATTATATCATTTGGGTTTCTAATGACAAATTGGATAGCATACTAATGATATGATCAACAAACAATCACCGTTAGTTTAATTATTTTAAATAAGAATTCCACGAAGAAAATATTCTATTGAAATCATGTAAGACATTAATATCCATTAAATATCATTATAATTAGTAACAATTATGATATATAAAAAATATAAAGTGTAAATAATATCATTATGATTCTGGTATAGTGATATTTTAAAAAAAATCATAATTATTCATTAAATAATGGTTTATTCTTATTTTTTTGGTTTAACAACCTAGTTGAAAAATACCATGAATTTATATCATGGATGAATGAAAAAATTATTTACTATATAATATAATATAAATTTTGCAAATTAATATTTTTATGTAGATTTTAAGTCCATATCTAATTCATCAATTAAGGAAAGACACTCTGTTAAAGAAAAATAACCAAAACATGCTTATTATGTAAATTAACCTCAAGGATAATTATGAAATTAATTTAAAAAATATTAAATTATTATAAATGTTTATTAATAGTAATATTAGTGAAATATTATTAATTAAATTTTGAATAATAATTTATATAATCACCATTATTATAAAACTAACTTAAATGATCAAAACTATAAATAGTTATGTGGACAATTAAAAGAATTCATGTAGAGAATGAATATTAATAAAGAGTAAAGATTAAAACATATATGAGTATGTTTATAAATTAATTTATCAATATAGATATGTTTATAAAAAATAGTTTTAAATTACATTTGAGTAGGTCCGGATAAAATATAAATGTTTTTTATCTCAAATTCCTCAATTTGAAACATGTTTGGTATCATGCACCAAATATCCATTATATATTATATAAAAATCCTATGTGAGATTTTATATCATGAAATAAATTTATTCATGGTAATTCAACATCATTTTAATCTTTCTCTTTCAATATTTTATCATGTAATTTTTACCTAATCTATATGTGGGATTTTTTTATCTTAATTGTAATTATTTTGGACTGATGATATAATCACAACATATTCAATTTTTTGGTGAATAAATTGACGTGAAATTACATTTATTTATAACTCGTTAAAATTAAGGTATTTATAATTCTATATTTCTATTAATATCTAATATTTTTTGACTCAAAAATTACCTTTTCCATAGTGGGAAAACAATCTTATGTTTTGGAAAATAAATAGTGTGTGTAATTTCAAAAAAAAAATCACTTTCTGGATTCTGGAAAAAGGATATGGCTGTGGAATGGATTCAACTTATGGTGAAAACCCTGAAAAGGTTTGTTTTATCATTGAATCAGTCATCACCCTGATTTATGATGTTTTGGATGAAGACCACAAACTTGGTTAGACACTCCTAGGGGATATGCTTTGTAATGATCACAACCTCATAAAGAACCATGATAATGTTTTTTCCTATGATTTATTTATTCTCCTACAAATGAAAAATATTAAACCTAGTTAAAATCATCCATATATGACTCGACAAATTTTATGTTCCATTGTTCATATATTTCATTGATAAAGTCATAATATGTAATTTTTAAGATTCTCTATAACTTATAATTTCATGAAGAGCTATTATCCTAGAAGTACACATTATTTTATTTAATGGGGAAGTATTTGATTTCTAAATTTCTCATTATATATATATATATCCAATTTTTATTCAATATCTAGTTCTATAAGATGTTTTATGAATGTTCTAGATACATTTTATTGGGAATGGATTGGACTTAATCAGGTGATGGATGGGGTATGAAATTATATATATCCCCTAGATGCATTGATAAGTATTATGAGACAAAACATGTTGGGTTTTGGTGTAAGAATTTTCCCATGATAGGAAAGTGTCATGGTAAAATTCTTTAGAAGGATTATGATGTCAAAAATTATGAAATCCATTAGTATAGGATCAAGGTTCATTTTTATCCATGTTTTCATTAAATGACCTCAATATAGCATGCAATATGTCATACATCAGATGAAATATAATTTTCTTTTTAATTTGATTTTATATACACTAACATGGTAAATGAAATTTCTCATTAGAGTGGGAAAATCCTCCAAAGTGTCCCAGGGTTTAGGGTATGGGAATGGGAGAAAAATGGACATCCAGTTCATGCTTCATGGTTAGAAAATAGTTATTACTAACTACACACCCGAACTATGAAGCTTGGAATAGGGTGGATTATGGTTAGAAAACTATACCTGGTGGGCCAGGAGACCATGTGGCTTGCGACCCTCTAGGATATAGTAAACTTCAAGAACTATATATAGTTTAAAAATCCATGTTGGTGGCCCAAAAATAATATTCAACATATTTTCCTCTTAGATAGAGGGAGCCACACGATTGGATCATGGTTTAAAAAAATATGTGACCAAAACACACACCTATTTAAAATTAAGGACTTTAAAATATTCCAATATCAGTCATAAAGGGTTCTTAAATGATTTTCCTCCCCATTATTCCTCTAATATCTTGAGGTTAGAACTAAGTTCTCCAAAAATCTTCAAGGGTAGTTATATCTCAATTATTAGGCATCTGAAGTTTCATTCATTGGGAATCAACGATCATCGTATGTCTAAGTGTAATATTTTATTTATTTTATAGGAGAATCATTGTTGAGTGTTTTCCCTCATTATGAATACCTAAACCCATATTTTATTGGGAATTCATATATTGTTTTTTGTGGGCCATCTAGAACCCCAGACCTAGTTCACTCTTATGTAACCAAACTTGATCCATCTTAAGGACTCAAACATACATCTTTGTATGCCCAAGGTTACAAAATAATAGTGAGGGTCGATGATGGTTTGGTGAGAACACTACACCCTCCAGATTAGAGTATCAAAATAGTATGAAAAATGTATAATCAAAAGAAAAGTAATACTAACTGAAATCAAGAGATAAATTATCTATATATAAAAAATCATCGACAACAATATCTAGTACTATGTATTGTATATAAGAAAAATAAACAGGCATACATGGAAGCAAGGACACATACATTTGTGTTTATCAAAATAACCAAAAGGACTAAAAGAATATCTTTATATAACAAAAAATGGAATGTCTTGGTCCTCTAATAACCACTCCCATTAATAAATCACTCAACCATAATCATCCATATGATTTCCCTTATCCCTAATTTCTTCAATGAAGTATGTTTGGGTACCCATCAGAGAGAAGAATATCATGTGAGGTATACTCAATAGGAAACCACCAATGATGCCTAAATAAATCTAGTTTGTGAATATAAATATAATAGTCTATAGGTATAATAACCATTAGTGAGATAAATTGCATAAAGTAACAACCATTTAAGATTGGACTCCCCATGGGATTCATGGTTGATAATACCTCCTTCAAACTAGGAAAAAAATGTTTTTAAACTCCTTCGATCATGTATATATATATATATATCCATATTTAATAAAATCATATTCATAGATATATATGATATTATGTGGACATGTGGATTATTGTCTAAGTTTCTAAATATTATATCAATAGTTCACAAATCTTAGATCTCTAAACATATTATCATAAAAATGAAAAATATAAATAAAATGATCTGAGGTGAGAGTGAGTAATCCATGACCTTAGTGTCAGATCCAAATCATTATAATAACTCATGAATACTGGTTATAAGAGTATGAGTGAACTCCAAGGGGTATACCCAAGGTATTTTACTTTAAAAGTGTATAACTTATTCCATGGAGATTGTCCATAGTACATCATAGGATAAACATGAGTGGGACCAATGTGGTGAATCCATGAATCTATTTCTTTATAGATGTAAAGATCAATCCAATCAGTGTATGTAAGAATTTATATTATCTGGATGATAAAAAAGAGAACCTCCAGTACAACATTGAGAAATTATTGTAATAATACAAGCAAAAAATTCCATGTTGGGTATCTCCCATGGAAATTTACTCAAGGAATCAGGGTGGTTTCCACTGAGTGCTCATCGACTTCCCTCAGGAATACATGGTGGTCTCAAGCATGACCACTCATATAATTGGAAAATTTCATAATAAAGTCACCATGTATCTGAATATGAAGTGTAAAAGTTTTCATCTTATAATCATGATAATTTACTACTTCCATTTAATTAATATCGTTACCTTTCATTTATTGATGAAAAATTTTAATGGTGGTAGTGTAACATTGGCCATATAAAATTCATGCCAATTCACTGAGTCAATTTATAAATTTAGTTATTAATTATCAAGGTTATCTATGTGTGTCATTCAAGATAAACCACTACAATTTATCCATTTTCATTAATGATATCTCATTTTGGAATCAGAACCAAACACACCAATGAGTGTTTGGTTTTTAAACCATAGAGATCAAAGAGGAATATAATTGGATCAGCAAAAGGGGTGGATCAAATTGAGGTCGATTAAATCTAACACATTAAGGATCTAAATTATTTATTTGGTTTCAAATAGGGAAACCAATTGAAGGAAGATTAATTTTAGGTGAAAATCATAGTAAAACCATTATATATGTATTTCAGGCATGTATTTTAGGGTTTTTAAAATAAATTTCTATATTTATGTGGTGATTATTTCAAATTTCTAATGGTTTACCTCATTTTTTGTTTTATGTATGGATACAATAAACAATTTAAAAAGGAGAAAAAATAAACTTCATGTCGAGAGTGAAGCAAAGCGGTGTCGCACTAGATTTTTGAGGATGATCATAGAGCACTTCCAAAGAATATAAATTAATAACCAAGAAGAAATGAGTCTTATGGAGCAAAAAATTACACATCATAAAATTAGTACATGTCATAAGCCTGGGTATGTTGTGATGTATAGATACATGACATGATTTTGGTACACATAGTGAAATATTTAAACTTCTTGTGACCATTATATGTCATGTAAAAAGTCTGTACGAGAATAAAATTTCTCTAATTACATGTATCATTAATTTTATATATGTTATAACACATATGACCCATCTATTAACACTTTTATACCATTAATTAATGATTTTCAATGCTTATTGATCCCAAATGGTTCTTATAATTTGATGTCCATCCTACTACTATAGAGGAGATCCCAGAGACCAAATATTAGATAAGGGAGCTGTATTATGTTGGGCCCTCACTTATTTCATATCAGTTTTCATTTTTTTTATCATTTTCATTACTCTTTCCCTCTTATCCTCTCATAACTAGGATGTGGTGGTTAACTCACCATGTTCTAGGGTTCTGTAATATAAGGGGTAATATGTTTTTGGATTAATTTATTTTCCTTTATTCATGTATTTGGATTTCCAAAGTTCTTTATTCAAAATCCAATCGATTTACATTACTTTTATCATGAACATTGGTCTTTTAATATAAAAAGAACCTTAAAATTTCACAATTGATTACCTTGAAGGAGTGATAACCATTGTGAAATTTTTGGGATTCATGTTTAAGCATGGTATCGATTCAAACATGATTCAGTGAAACCGTAAATTATAAAACCACAAGGAACTAAGGATTCCTAAGTCAAGTAAAGGATACCATGACTATTGGATCTCCCTCATCTTAACTCTAATAATAATCATAAAATAATCAACCTATTCTGGAAAATATAATTGTTCCAGAACCCTAAAATTGCAAAAACCTAGCACACCTTTGAAATCTTATTTCAAACTAAACAACCAATATTGATCAAATTCGAATCTTTATTTCCCAAATATATTTTCAAAATCCCAATTTTATTTCTTATCCTTTCACTAGTTTGTCAATAAAATCATTTTCTTTTTAAAAACTATTTATACTAATTTTACCATCCTCGTGGAATCTATCTCGTACTACTTCTATATTAATTCTAAATAATTAAGTAGTATAGATTCGGGTTTTTATAAATTTTTATGTTTATTTGAACCATTGGGAAATAATGAATCCCCATGGGTGTATAAACTTATTTTTCTTCCCAATGGAAACAAATATAAACATCCATAATTTCATTGAAAAGTCATAAAAAACTATCATATATCTGTATGTGAGAACTCATTTTGTATCGACCTTTATTTTTCTCCAAATAATAATAAAATATAAAAATAGGTAAATACTGTAAAAATATGGCATTTGATATTACAAAAAAATAGAACTGATGATAACAAGATAAATTAATTAAGGAAGAAAACATACTAAATCTCTTACCGACGGTGATCCATCATGACAAACAAAACTCGAATCAGAGGATGGATGGATAAGTGGATTTAAATAAAATATTTTTTATGGGGGGTGACTCAACAAGATTAGGGGAACGTGCGGTCTATTGAAAAGTAAGGGGATAGAGAAGGGATATCTCTATTAAAATAATATATGGGAGAAATGTAATTTTTCTTTCTTTTTAAAAAACATATAGTTTTGATGTATGGTTTTCGAAACCGTTCACCAAAAATGTGGCTAAAATTGATCGAATGATACCCCCTCACATGGTTGGAGATCAGGATTTTTCTAACCATAATCTACCCATGATCTCCCCTATGTGGATTCCTACCTCACCCACATGATTTTCCCAAACCATGCGGCCTCCAATACATCATTTTCCCAAACCACGCAATTTCACTTTCCTCCCTAAATTGGATCTTTAGAATCCTAACAAGACCTAGACACTCCCAATTCCTATATTATGTGATTAAGAACCATTATAAAGCTGAATATAAAGATACAAATTGAAAATCAATGTTTCCATACCAATAAGAAAAACAAGGGTTGATAAAACCTCACACCACTTTGGACAACTAGTCTCTGAGTTGGTCTTTTGAGGGTGGTAAGGAATCATCCAAGAAAAAACTAAAGTCATTGGGATTTTATATCAGATTAAATCTCCCAATTCTTAAACAAAACTTTGACATGATATTTTAGAACTTGTACTAGAGGGATTTATTTTCTTCGAATATCAATTGTTCTTTGGTCAAAAATATTGATAGAAGGATCTTCAAAGGATGCATATACCTCCAACTCGATATTTTTTTGATGAAATATGTGAGAAGAATTTGAATAGTAACAATGAATCTATGAATCATGGAATAGATCATGCATATAATGATTAGTTTTAGGTAACTACTATCGATAGGCTACCAACCTGACTCTCTACACAACTTCAAAAAGGTCAATTGAACAAAGGATAAATATCCCCTTACTGTATAAAATGTCGATGTAATAGTATTGTGTAGACACACAAGAAACATTAATACATAACCCAAAACCCTCTAGGTATTCTAAAATGATCAGCACATGATTTCCTCACATACTACTTCATAACTATATGATTCTTTATTAGTTGAACCTTTTTTTAGGTCTCATAAATGAGATGAGGTCCTAATAGAGCTTCCTATTTCCATCGAACTAGCACATATGCAATCACAAAATCTTATTATTCTGAAAATCCTAGGGAAAAATATGAATCATAGATCAAAATTATTTTTTATAAGAGACTTATTTAGTGATAGATGTTACTCTAATGAACCTCTTAAATAAAGGACGCATGTTCAAAACATGTCCTAAAATACCTAAATTGTACTCTTGGATTGACCGTCAGTCTGCGGGTGGTATTTTGTTCTCAAAAGAACATATGTACCCCACTCACACTAGGAACCTTTCTATAACTGATATGTAAAATGAGAATCCCTATCCAATACAATATTAATTTTTCTACTCTATGAAGTCATATAATCTCATGGTCACAAAGTCAACTAATCTCATACACCGAAAATTTCTTCTTGATAAGTATAAAGTTAGGGTACTTTTTGATCCTATAAATGATCACCCATACTACATCATTCCCTTGATGGAATCTTAGAATGTAAGTCCCAATGTTCATGGGGACATTATCCAATTTCCTTTAAGGAATGGAAAAAGACTATAAAATCCTTACTGATCATTGGTGTTCCTCCCTCCCCTTTTGAAAGGTGCAACACCTAGTAACAAACATAGCTATCTACATTTTCATCCTCAACCACTAGTATTGGTATCATAAATCGTGATAAATCATGGTAAGGCTGGGATATAATAACAAATTAGAAGGATGTTACTCAATCATCAGTTCCTCTTAGATATCTATAATAATGTAGATTCAAACACGGATGTGCATGACCTCATACACATAAATTATCCATACTAGTATTGGGTCATCACTAGAAACACACTCTCTTAGGACTATTACCTTGAGACCAGATAGCTTCTTTATCTCCACCCTATCTAGAACTAACAAGGAAACTTATAATGATGAAATTACAGACTATCCGAGGCGATCCTAAACCTCTAAATGCATCTTAGAAAACACGGAGATATGTTTCCACTCACTACTGGACTCCTAAACTACCTATGTAGGAGTCTTTCTTCCCACACTTTAGACAACTTGGTTTCCTTTTCCATGTGTATAAGTGAGTTGAAGGTCAAAAAAAGGAAAGTATTCTACCCACCACCTCTATTTGATATTTAAATCATGCTCTATAAATATATACTTATGTTTTTGAGTTGTGTATACTCCAAAAAATTCTATCCAAGAAAATAATTAATCTAACAACAAAAGTAATGAACCATAGAATCAAACCCGAGATCATGGGTTGGGTAATTAATCTCATGCAGCCTCATCTAATGAGATATATATATATATATATATATGATAAAACTGGATATTTCTAAATCAAAATTACTTTGAGGTCGATGCTCTATGCATCAAAATATACTATACAGATAATTTCCAGATCTGGTACTATTACGAGAAATGATGAATTTATTTTACCTTTAATCTCTTGAATGGTTTTATCATATGCCTCTGGCCATATATACCTCACTCCCTTCTTAGTCAATATCATAGGAGGTGATTCTAGGAGTTAAAATTATTGAGTGAAGTTTCTGTAATAACCATCTATCCCCATGAAACTTCATATATCAAATTATTTCTTGGTATTATTCTATGAAACTATATCTGTCACCTTATCTAGGTCAACTGATACTCCATTATCTAAAATAATGTGAAATAGTTAGTGATCCTTATACATCCAATAATGGAACTTTTTGAGCATATCATATAACTAATTCTCTATTACTGTATTCAATATGGTATTAAGTGTTTTGAATGGTCATGATGAGTGTGATAATACACCAAGATATTTTCCATAAACACCACCAAAGGAATCCTGATATGGGTAAAAAACCCATGAAAACTATTGAAATGATTTTGGGACTAAATGAATTGAAAAAATACACACTCAATCCATACCTAATGTTAAATTTTTTATGTAGTATATCTGATAGTCTAACATGAACTTGATGATATCATAATCTCAATTAAATCATGTATGAAACCCTTGATCCATAGAGATGATCAATGAGGTTATGTATACAAGGTAGTGGATACCAGTTCTTAACCACAAGATGTTTCAACCAGAATTAATCCACACAAATCCAAAGGGTAACTTCATCATTATTGGAGAAAAAGACTAGTGAACCCCAAGATGATGTTCTAGGATATTTCAATATAATGTCTTCAAATTACTATAGTTTCCTCTTAAAATCCAACAACTAAGTAGTATCTGTTATTTAAGGATGAATTGATACTAATGATCCTCCTAGAAATAGATCAATAGATAACTATACCTCTCACTTTTGAGGTAATCAAGAAAGGGAATTGAGGAAGAAATCCCTAAAATGATCTAATACTTGAATGAAATTATCCTGATGTATTCCCTAAACACTCATATAAAGAATAGTAATCTGGGTGGTGTCTCTAACTATCCCATGATTCTATAGTATATCTCTACATTTTTGGCCATCCCATTCACCCTTGTGAACATAAATATCACCCTACAATACCAATTTATGAAATCTTGAACTTGGTTTAATCATATGTAACCAAACTCAGTCAGTTAAAAGGACTCATGTTTGAATTCTTGGACAAAAGAGGCTGACGTCTACCAGGGAGTGATCATGATGGTATGGTGTAGAGACCATGCCCTCATGATCAAAGTATCATATTGGTATAATAAATAAATAAATTAAATAATGATAATATAAATCGAAAGATAAAGATAAATCATCTAGATATAATATAAAACCATCATCTTTAATATCTAGTAACATAGAAAAAATGATATAATTTCACGTATCTAAGTAAAAGAAATTTGTATACATGGAAATATGCACATGCACGTACAAGTTTATACAAAAAATGACCAAAATACTATATCAAAATACCATCATGAGCCATAAATCAGACATGTTCTCCCCATATGCCATTATATAATAAATGAATAATTGAAAACAGAGAACTTCCCCTTACCCATACCTATATCCATGATGTTTTTTTAGGTACCAATAAGTGGCCCAAATAGAGTATTTGATATACTCAGCAGGCCAACACCAATAGTCTCTACCCAAATCTAGCATGTGTATATAAATTTAATAGTTTAAAATTTTAAAAATTATCAGTGATTTAAAATTTATAAAGTAACAACCGCGTCATAGAAATATCCGCATCATATTTTAGGCCGACTCTACCTGATTTGGACTCAGAAAAAAATGTCTCTTTACCCATATCATCATGTATATAGATATTATTATATAATAAAATAACGTACATAAATATACATGCTTTTGTGTGGAACCATGTTTTAGAGACCAGGTTTCCACATAGTGAATTAATATTTTATGAGTCTCAGATCTATAAGAAGAACATAATAATAAAGACAATATACATAAAAGTATCTAAAGCAAGACTAGGGCATCCATGAAATCAGGGGTCAAACCAAAATAGTGTAATAACTCTATTATTCTGGATATAAGGTTCTGAGTGCAATCAAAGGGGTACAGCAAAGGAATTCCACTATAAAAGAGTCTATCCAAGTTGATGGAGCTCATATATTGTAAATCCATGGCTGAGAATGAGTGGGTCCAATGGGGTGACTCCATGAAATCACATGCCCATAGACATCAAGATTATTCCAAGGAGTATATCTAAGGAATTCTAATATTTAATGATAATTGATTGAATATTGGAACAACACCGTTGAATTCACATAATAAGACAATGGAACAAATTATGTCATGGGTTTCTCCCTAGGAAATAATCTCAATAAATCAGAGTGGAATCCTTTGAGTTCTCAAGGCACTCCCTTTAGAATATAAGGTGGTCTCAAGTATGACCACTCCAATAACATGGAAAAGGTCCATAATAAAGGAACCATGTATGTGAATATTAATGGTAACTTTTTCAATGTAATAATAATGAAAATTTACTACATCAATTTAATTCATATCATTATCATTATTTATTGATGACATGGTTTAAGGGTGGTAGAGTAACAACAGCCATGTGAAATTCCTGAAAAATTAACTAATTCAATTTATATATTTAATTATTAATGATCAAGGCTAGGTAAGTGTGTAATCACTCCTAAACCACAATGATTTATCCATTTTCATTAATGATATCTCATTTTAGAAGTCAAACCAAATACAATGATGGGTGTTTTGGTTATAAAACCATAGAGATTAAATATAGATATAATTGGAAGACCAAAATGGGTGGCCCATATTGAGGATGTCACCAGCAACAACATTAAGGATCTAAAAGAGGCATTAGGTTCCAATTAGGGAATCCAATTTAAGGCAGATTAATTTTCATGGAAACCCTCATTGAAACCAGCACGTGGAATAATGAAAACTAATATAAACCTTAATACATTGAGGGAAAATTCATTTTCTACATACCTTATACCTATATAATAGTACTCATCCAATAATGGTCTTAGGATTTGACTAGATCGGAAGAAAACAAGAAACAAAATCCCTGAAAATATGACATATGATATTTCACAAAAATAGAATCGAAGAGAGAGTTATAACCAAATAATGAAGGCAGAGTATTTAATCTCTTACTGGTGGTGATCCAACAGGATAGAAGAAACTCAAATTAGAGGTTAGATAAAGAAGAGGCTTCAAATCCTAGCTTAGGACATTGAGGGAGATTTAATAGGAGGAGAGGGATGTTTGGTTCATTGGAAATAAAATAATAGGGATAAGGGTTATCCCTTTTAAATGATCATAGGTAAATACATAATTTTTCAACTCTTTTAGAGGAACATGTTTTGGCTACATGGTTTTCCAAACTGTTAACCAACCACGTGACTGTAATAGTCTAGGTGACACCCCAACCCCGGACATAGTTAGGCATCTTAGTTTTTCTAACCAATATTTACCCATGAACTCCCCTTTGTGGAGTCATACATCCACCCATAATTTTTTCAAAAACCATACATCCTCTAATGAGATGTTTGGTAAATCTGTGTGCCTACTCTTTCCTCCCTAAATTGAATATATGAGCTTCCAACAACCCCCAAATACTCCCAATTCATTTATTTAGTTATTAATAACTTTATAATGGTAAAAGGAAGGATTCTAACCAAAATTAAAAGTGGTTATACTTATAATAAAACCTCAGGTTGTTACAGGGGGTTTGGGGTTGAATTTAGGGGTTGTGTTTGAGAAAGTTTTTAGCTATGGGATTGAGGTAAGTGGTATACAAGTTATTTACCATAGTATTGATTTTTATTCGTGTGTATTTATTTTTTTAATCGTGTCATTACATCATGAAATTGATTTCATTTTATGGAATGATAAATTTTGTGTCTAAATGAGGTTTCATATCTTACACAAACCCTATTGAATCCATTATTATTGAGTAAAATGGACCCAAGGACACCCAAGGGGTGTGCCAATTCATTAATAATGGAATTTTAGTTTCTGATTGAAAAAATGAAGGGTTAATTAGATTAAACCAATTTTAATTGTATTTAGTATGTTTACATGTTATAAAGGGATATTTGGCCTAACTTGTACAATTAAATGTGCGATGTAATGGTATGGAAAAGAAATGGTAAAAGATTAGAGGGACCCAGTACTATATTTAAATAGTTATGATAAATGTATGAGATGAAACTGTAATGTATTAATGAGATAAAAAGGGGAAATCATGTTAGATCCTTAAAATTGGTTATCGAAGAATTTTTTTTTGGGTGTTGTTCATAGAGGTCCACACCTTGGTAATGATGTTGTTCATGGTGGTCTGCATTGATTATTGGGTGTTGTTCATAGTGTTCCACACCATTGTGAAGATGTTGGTCGTGGTGGTCAACACCAGTTATGGGTGTTGGTCACGTCATTATATACATTGGTTTGGGATAATTGGAATGATTTTCCTTTGTTGACATGAAGTGAAACCTGTGGAATATGGTTTATACTCGTGACATGGTCTAAAGAGGATTTGGGTGTTAGTACTATTGCGGTACCAGGAGACCATGGGTCTATTTGAATACCATTTTAGTATAAATCCTACTTTATTTAGTTTTGGTCTATATTATACCTATAGTTCTATATGCACATTAATTATAATGGATAAGGATATAGACACCATTTGTGGTGGTCTACTGAGTTGTACTCACACCCTGATTAGCCCACCATTGGGTACCAGAGTAGACTTCATTGTTGCTGGCTAGGATAAGTGAAATGGCCTTATGATAGATGTACAAATTGGGATAGAAAATTGGCGAGGGGACCAGAAATTTCATTGGTATCCATAATAGCGATCCTATTGGGCGTCTTTATTTTTTTCTTCCATTGAGACTTATACTCTCATAACAGGAAGTACTTATCAAATTAGATTATAATATTTTACTTGGTTTTGTGGAGTGGGTTATTTGATTATTGGTTATTGATTATTATTTCATGAATGTGTTCATTATGATTTGTATTGTTGGTTTACTATAGTAATGTTGGTACAGTATCCCCGTGTGTTCCACTAGAACCCCACTGCTAGTCAAAAACACTGTGTTTAAGAGGAGGGACGCTTGAGGTCATGTCAAGAAACAACTTGGGAAAACTATTTAGTGAAACTCAGGATGAGTCATTACAAAGTGACATCACATGGTTTCTTTTTTATTGCATCACTATTTGGGAAAATTAAACAAGATACTAAGATGTTGAGGGCCTTGGTAATGAGCTTTTTCATGGGAATAGATTACTCTTTTATAGATGAAAACAATATATCTATGGTGGGATTTTTTTATTGATGTTAGATTATTATAGTTGGATATTATCACAACTTGGGTGATACACATTTTATGAGGTGTTATTGTTTGGTGAGACTTTACTCATATTCCGATATGGAATGCGGTTGTGTATGAATGCATAATTTTAGGAACTTTGGGACATATGTGAAATGAATTATCTTAGACAAACACTGGGTATCATGATACAAATAGGATGTATAGAAATAAAAATTATTTTTGGTCTCTCTATGGTTTTAAAGGGAGGATACAAATATGGAAGTCCCAATGGTTTGAAATGACATATGTGAAACATAATTACTGAAATTGAGTCTAATAGGGATATTGTATTTTTTAAAAGTTTAAGGATGTGAAAATGATATTAAATATGAGTATTGGATTACCAATGTTTGGTTTACCTAGATTTAACCATTTCCCCAGTTAGGTATGTTTAAGGGTAGTGATAGTAATGTGTTTGTATTCATTATTATTGAGTATGTGGAATAGATTTTCATGGATAGTTGTGACACCCTACAAAGTATCAATATGAAATAATTTTTTTTCTCTATGAAACATGGATTCTGAATTTTATCGATATACCCCAACAATTTCATTTATCAGTAGGGAGATAGGAGGAAATTTACAAGAACACAAATCTAGTAGAGTGATATGAAAACCCATTGGTTTTGAGTAATATTGTGATGATAAGTTCCATGAGAACATCATTTTTGTATACAGTTCATAGAGAAAGACCAAGGGAAGAAAATATTGAGAATATTTTATCTGATGAAAGAGTTTTAAACACAAATCCCTTTGATGTTTTCTAAAGATGATTGACCTAAATAAGAAAAGTTATAGATTGAATATATATATAAAATAATGGATCACTTAGAGACCTATAAATATAAATAGGTTAATCTAGTGGAATATATGTTATGGGGGGGAAGTGAAGAATTGGTGGGATATTTGGTTTTAGATAGATAAAATTGAGGTCTTTTCTTGGGAGGACATCCGAGGGATGTTCTTGGAGCATTTATATATAGATACACAAATATAGGAGTGAGTTTCTGAGATTTTGTTGTTGAATCAGGGGACTATGATAGTGATGGATTATTTTCTCTACTCTATTATCTTTTCATTATTTGTCCTAACATTGGTAGGGGATGAGGAAGCTATAATGAGATGTTTTTTGGATGGCATCAGGCGTGATATTATTTTTCAAGTAAATATGTTCTATTTAAATAGGTTTAATGAGGTGGTGGACTAGGCTCTCATTTTTAGGGGAACCTGTAAGACTATTACATTGGTGGGTACCATTTTCTTTATGTTATTTAGGTGATTTAGATATTAGGTTTTCACATGATACTAGAATGGACTGGTTGGTAACATACAAGTATCATATTGTATGTTTTCGTAGTAGGGAAAGTTTCACATATTCAAAAGGTGACACTAATGTCCATCATGTATAATGAGATATTCAGGAATATCATAGATGGAAAATAATTTATAATGTGTGTGATCTCATTAACTAAGTTGAATGTTTTATCCTTGATGATGGGGGATTAGATCATGATGTCTTCCATCCTATAGTGTATTAGTTTTAGTATACGTTTCCTAATGACTTTTTTGGGCTGTCTCCTAATGGAGAGGTTGTGATTATGATTGATATCAGATCATATTTTCATTATGCCACAAATAATGGAACAAATTGAACATTAAGAGCTTAAAACTCAAATAGAGGAGTTGTAGGATAATGATTCATCAATCCAAGAACGTCACGTTGGGGGTCTCTAGTGTTGTTTTCTAAAAATTAAGATACAACCTTATGTTTATATATTTATTATCAAAAATTTAAATAAATGAATATTAATAATTGATATCCACCTCCACATATCAATTATATTTCTATCTAAATAATGGGTTATGTTTTGATATCTAAAATTGAATTGATATTGGGGTATCATCGGATGAGGGTGAGACCTTATAATATAGTATATACAACTTTCAAGAGTTATTATTATATTTTGTGAGTTAACTTTGATTTTGGTTGGTCTTATGATTAATCATTAAATGTTTATGGATTTGATGAAACAAATATTTAACCTATACTTAGACTAGTTTGGGGTTTTATAGATGAAATTTAGTGTACTCCCCAAATTAATCAAATCATTAAAAACATATTGGCATCATCATAAGTATATTAGGAGAGCATCTTATATATACCAAGCTATCTAAGAATGATTTCTAGATAGAAAATGTACATTTAATGGGACACATTATCTAAGAGTAAGGTGTCTTATTTTTCCTAAATATGTTTTAAGAAGTGTTTTCTTTAGATCTTCCCAAGAACCTTTTTGATATATGAATATTTTTGGGTGGGTGGGTTGTTACTAAAGGTTAATTAAACTGTTTTATTGCATGGGAGTGCTACATTCATGAGTGAAAAAGAAGGGTGTAAAGTTTAAGTGCTCTAGATCATGTAAGAATGTTTTCTAGGATTTAAATAGTTTATGACCAAAACATTAATTTTAGTCTGAAATAAATCAGGATAGGAGTATACAAAATTTTTTGATGAATTTCGGATTGGACAAGGGACACTGTTGATCCAGGAGACTGATTTGTGGCACGTAGATTGTGAAAAATGAGGATTCATGAACAAAACTATACTACACATGATTTTGAGTTTCCCATATTGTTTTATGACTTATTTGGTTTGTAGAACTATATTCCTAGTGGAAACTGAACAATTTTTATTGAATATAAGATCCTTACATAAAACAATTCCTGAAATGATTAAAATCAACAATAATGAATATTGGATGAGTATATAAAATCTTCTGATTTTGAGTTGCTTATATTCTGAGTATGAAAAACCATGTAAGTGATGCATTGAGTTGGAGGTAAAATACTCAGAAATTTTAGGGTTCTAAATCATAGTGGAAGATAAAAGGAATATTTTGTAAAATGCACACAAGTTTTCAGGAGGACCATGAGAAGATGAAATACATGTACTTATATATTAACCCCTCTCTTCTGAGTACTATCAAGATGAGATAATAATGGGATCTAGATTTCCTAGTATAGATGTACACATTTCATGGTTGGGAGCTAACTTATGATTGGATTATTGATGTGGATGATAAAATATGTTTTTAGGGACACATTTTTGTGCCTACTTGTATGTGGGATGAGATGATGTGTGAGTTTCATGCCTTAAAGTGGTTGGTGCACACTAGGTTGTACAAGATGATCTATGATCATCATAGATAGTATTACTGGATAGGGATGAAGAAATATATCATGAGTTTTGTGACGTGATTATACACATTTCAGTAGGTTAATGTCGAGCATATATAGTCTATAGGTTTATTAAAACAATTTCCCATTCCATAATGGAATTGAGATGTTGTTACTATGAATTTTCGGTTAGGTATTCAAAGTAAACCTTAGAATAATGATTTAATATGGGTAATTATGGATAAATTATCAAATGTGGAATGTTTAATGCTAATTTGGGAAACTTTTATGATCAACCAGTTGGGTGGGTTATATGTTTGAGAGATATTATATTTTCATGGGATTCCTCAGAGCATCATTTCAGATCGTGACCCCTATTTAACTTCACACTTCTAAGAATGATTTCCAAAGGAACTTGCGACATAGGTGTCTTTTAGTACAAATTTTCACCCATAGAAAAATGTGAACTAAGATCATACTATTCATGTATTAGAAGTCATTTAAAGACCATGCATCCAATTTTTTAGTGGACGTAGATCGAAACACATATTTCTCCTTAAGTTAACTAATAATAATAGATATAAAGAGGAATTCAGATGGTAAAATACGAGGAACTATATGGTAGACCACACTGATCACCCTTTTGTTTTATGGAAGCAAGAGAATCATATTTGTTGGGACTAATACTTTGGTAGGATTCATTAGAGAATATTCAGTTGATCTAAATGTGTATAGATAGAACACAAAATAGAAAAAAGTCATATGATGATCGATGTACTCAACCCCTAGAGGTTTTAGTGGGTAACCATGTATTTAATTGGGTGTTTCCATGATTCATTCACCGTTATATTTGAATGAAATGAAATTTTACATAAGGTAGGTGTGGTCATTTGATATTATACGGAGGATCAGACCTGTAGTGTATTTATTGGATTTTTCATTAAGGTATAGTGATATACATGATGTTTTTCATTTTTCATAGCTTCGACAATATCATCCTAACCCATTAGATATGATTAATCTTAATGAAATTTATTTTTAGGATTATTTTTTCCTTTAAGGAGCATCTGATTCATTTTTTTAGCATAGTATGAAAATTATATAGAGTAAGATCATTCATTTGGCCTATGTGTTGTGGCCTCATGGCCATGTTTTTTAGGAAACATCGGATTATGGAGATGATATTACGTCCCAATGGCCTAATATTTGTACCTTGGAGGGTTAGTAATTTACGGAGTGTAGCTCAAGTATGATCTGTTATAATATGGGGAGGTTTCAAGATCCTATCATTTAGACAAGTTAAAATTTTCATTTTAATTTGCGCTTAACTCCCTTAAAATAGTTAATGAAATGTCACCTAGGAGTGGTAAAGGCCTCATGGGTTTATTAGGAGTATGGGTATAGAAATAGGGGAAATGCAGCTATCCAATGTATGTTTCATGCTTATAAAAAAGTACTAATCATGAACTATAACCATAAGGCTTGTTATATGGTCATTCATAGTTAGAAAACCATGCATGGTGGCCCAAGATACCATGCGGCCTGATCACCTCTAGAACATAGTCAACCAAATATCCACCGCATGGTTTATCAAACCATGTAAGTAGCCCAATCCATCCATCTGACACAATTTTCTCATAGACATAGGGAACTAAAAATTTTCCATGGTTTGGAAAAGCGTGCAACAAAACTACTTGCCTATTTATAATTGAGGATTAAGCATTTCTTCCTCTCCATCTAAAATGTTTTTATAGTTTTTATTTCACGATTCCTCCTTTATCAGCTCTTGGTATAAACTATGATCTCCCAAACTATCCAAGGGTGAATCTCACTCAATTAATAGATGTTTTAATTTTTATTGGTCATGAATCTATGCTCCTAGTAAGTATACGGGTCATATTTATTATATTTATTAAAAGAAACATTGTTAAAAGTTTTTATCCTTCTGAGGCCCCAAACACATATTTTACAGTGAATTATTAAATTTGTTTTTAGGATGTTTGGGCTTGAATAAATAGTCCATGTATGAGAAATTCTTCATCTATAGGATTGAGGGAGGTGTTCTACAAGATATTTCCACAAGCTAAATGTTTATTCATTTTTATGTTGTTTTTCAATTGTGTCACTGAACTTCATAATTGATTCCTTTTTAAGGAATGATAAATTGGGTTTCTAAATGAAGTGTTTAACCTTTCACAGACACCATTAGATCTACGTTTTTATGAATAGAAAGAACATTATGCTACCATGGGGTGTGAAACTTCCTTAATAATGGAATTTGTGTTTTGGAATGATGAAATGATTGGTTTATGGGATTAATTTTTTTTAATTATATTTGGTATTTTAATAGAGTATAAATGGATATTTGAAAAAACATAAATAATTAAATGATTAAGGAAATGGTAAGGAAGATAAAGGGGAAATAATTAAAGGGACATGGTTGTATTGTTAATAGGTTATAATAAATGTATGAGGTGAACCCTTGATGTATTAATGATATAGAAGGTACTGTCATGTTAAATACTAAAATTTTATTATTAATTAAACAGATCTGGGTATTTGTTATGATATTCCACACCATGGGGTTGATGTTTTTCATGGTGGTCCACATTGAGGATTAGGTGTTAGTCAAGGTTGTCCACACCATGGTAAAGATGTTGTTCATAGAGGTCCACATAGGAGATGAGTGTTGGTCATGGAGTTCCACACCATTGTTTTGGAATCATAGATGTATTCTATATGTATTGAATTATGCGACTCTTGTGATATATGATCCATACTCTCAAAATGGGCCAAAGTTGGTTTGGGGTGTTGGTACTATTGTGGCACCGAGAGCCCATGGGGGTAATTGAAAATCAAATTTTAAAACCAACTTTATTTACTACATATCTATATTATATCAATATATATATATATATATATATTACTAGATATGATATTATTGTATACCCTTTTGGTGGTTTCATACTGAGTGTTACTGACAGTCTACTTAGGTTGTTATTGAGTCCCCAAATAGACTTCATTATTGCATGTTAGGATAATGGGGAATGACCTATGATAGATGGTTTACTTGGGATTTATCATGAGTTATTGGACTAGAAATTTAATTAGGAACCATTGTGGGGTTCATCTTTGGTAAATTTATTTTGGTTACATTAACACCTAAAATCTCATGACATGACATACATATCATATTGGGTTGTAGTATTTACCCATGTTTTGGTATTTGGTTATTTGATTCTTGATTCTTGATTGTTATTTCATGTAGATATTTATTATCATATCTTCTATCATTTTACTCTAGTAAAGAGGGTATAGTCTCCCCATTTGTTCTATTATACCCTTACATCTAATTAGTATTTTATGGTGTGCCAATATGTGAACTTGAAGTCATGTATTGATTCATCTCTAGGAACTAGTTTAGGGGCACCTAGACTGGGAGTTTACATTTCAATCTGTCATTTTTAGTTGATTGTAGATTCATATTATTCATTTATTCCTTCCATATCACATATTCCATGTTTATTTTAGGTAATATTACATTTTATTCTAATCCTTACAAATCATTTTATATCACCCGGATTTGGTTTACATTCCATAGGAATCCTAGAGGATGTATATGTGTAATTTTTAGGTATATGAGAGAAGGGATAACTGTTTTATTTATTATATGTTCATGTTGTATCCTATGCTCTGAAATATATTGTATGTATGTGTCTGGTTTGACAAGACAAGTATATTTTTATATCCTTTAGTAACTCTTTCATTTTTTTACTAGAAATGTAATATTACTACTTGTTTTATGTTTTTGGAGTTTAATATGTTAATTTTTGTATCAAAGGAAGTTTAATAACATCCTTGGGGAGTACATCTTGATAATCCATCTGATATTGAATAATTAATTTGAAAAAAACATAAATATTTCTTTGGGATTCACAAAAAATGTAATATGAATTATATTTTAAAAATTAAATATCATGATATTGTTATGTTTTTTCGATTATAGAAATATGGATACTAACAGGATGAATGACAACCATATCAACACTCATAGTCAATATAATTATAGTCCTCCTAAATAAGATAATGAATATAGAGTTTAGGATAATCAATTCATAACTATATTATTGTAGTTGACCATGGTTATGAAAAATAATATCACACACATAGAGAAACATGATGATCCCAAAAATGGTTTAACTATGTTTGAAATATCATATGGCAATAACATTAAGTGATTACTACAAATACTAATACACTGGTAGCTAAATAATGTATCAGGTCCCTAGATAATATCTTTTTTGGTTTGTGAAGTATTGAAAAGGATAATTTATTCACCGTGTTCTATCCTTTTAATGGAGATATAGACTAATGGTTGTCACTTATTCAAAACACAAAAGAAGAATATGAGATAATTTTCATGGAATATGGAACTTTTAAGAAGGTATTATATAAAAAACACATTCCATATGACGAAAAGAGAGGAAATTCAATGCATTTTCCTCAATTATAGATGCAAGGAGGAGGAAAATGTTATGGAGTATGTTAATAACATTACAAGGTTATCTAGGAATTTAATGGACTATATATGTTCTAAAAGGGAAATATTTATCATTTCATTAATGGATAAAAGTCATGAAATTAAATGGAATTAGTCAATCATATCATTTCATCATATGAAGATATAGACTAATGAACTACTAAGATAGAAAAGTAGTTATCTAGGATGTATGTATTGATGGGAAGTCAAGCTAACAATAGGTAGGTTGATTATCATAGGAATAAAAATGTGGAAAATTGCAAGAAAGTAAATGATTTATTTCCCACATGTGGTTAATTTATAAATGAAAAAACTATAGATTGTAATAATGGAACCATAGTTTCTTACAAGTGTGGAGAAAAAGGCCATTAAGCTCACCAGTTAAAGGGAAAAGCGAAAGATATTGATTCTCAATGATTTTACTATAGGGATAAGGTACGTTATGTGAACCAATTACCCAAAATTAAAGGGGAATTACCTCAGAAAAGAAAAGGGGGGAAAGTCCATGATCACGCGATTACCAAAACTAAAGTCAAAGTTCCTAATGTTGGGATGAAAGGTACATTGATCATTGAGTCAACGATAGCTACTTTTTTATTTTACTATAGATATTCACACTCTTTTATATCTTTATTGATCTTCAAAATCAATATGTATTTACCTTTCTATAAAGTAAGGTAATTATCAATTAGGACACTAATTTTAAATTCTCTCACAACAAAGATGTATCATGTAGTTACAATTATGATGCATGGGAATTCCCTATTTTAAAGCTTGGTTATTATACCTATATTGGTCTTTTATATGACCCTTTTTATAGATTGTATTTTAAATTAAAATAATAAAATTTATTTCCAAGAGAAGTAGACTAAAATTTCCAAAAGTAAGGTTTAATATATTATCATTATAGTGGAAACATAAACATCTAAATCCCATATTGATCCCCCTATTAGCTACCTTTAATGAAATTCAATGTATATAGGAAGATCATGTGAGATAATTGAATTAGGAATATATCCATAAAATATAGGATATACATATGAAAAAATAACTCTTTGATGTATTTCTAGAACAATTTCTTGGTCATCTATATTAGAGACAATGTGAGTATCTATTAAAATCATTCCTAATGTAAGTAATATATTGAAAACTAGTTATAGAATAGAACCAGTGGAGTTGGTGGGGTTGAATAAATAGTTTCAAGATCTTCATGATAAGTTCTTTATGTAGACTATAATTTTACAATGGGGAGCCCTGTTTTAGTTTATGAGAAATAAGGATGGGTTCATGAGACTGTGTACGAATTATAGTTATATCAATGTAATTAATATAAAAAATATGTATAATTTTCCATTAATTGATTAAATATTTGATAAAATAAAAAGAGTCCAATAATTTTCAAAAACTAATATTTTCTTTGTTTATTGTCAACTAATCGTAAAGAAGGATGATATATTGAAGAAACAATTTCGCACATGGTGTGGAAATAATGAGGTTATAGTAATACATTATGGATTGACTAATTCACATACTCTCTGTATATAAATAATAAATAGAGTTTTAATGTATTATCATTATAAAATTTTTATGGTATTAATTGAGAATATTTAGATATACTCTATGAGATATGAAGAGAATGAAATTTATCTGAAAATAATTCTTGAGACCCTCAAGAAAAAGGAATAATTTTGGAGATATATTATGTGTCAATTTTGGATCAATGAAGTGTCTTTTTATGAACATATTGTATCCATGTATGGGATAAATTTTGACCCTTCAAAGAAAATGATAAATCAATAATGCTTTAAATAGGTGAAAAATAATAAGAATCAATTTTTTTAGGCTTAGATGGTTAGAAAAGTGATTTGTTGATGATTTTTCCCAGTTAGAAAACACATTTACCATGTTAAAACCTAATAGCTTTAAATTACCATGGTCAATGGAATCTGATGAATGTTATAAAGAGATGAATATGAGACAGATTAATGAAAATGTAATAACTCTTCCATTAGATAGAAAAAGATTTGAAAATTTTAGTATTTTATTGAAGAATGGACTTGGATGTTTTCTCATGAAGAATGATAGTGTGGTGAACTATTCCTAAAGATAATTGAAAATCCATAAATATAATTATCCAAATCAAGATCTTGAGCTACAAACTATAATTTTTTCTTTGAAAATAATTTGGAACTACCTATATGGTGAATTTATATATATATATATGATTCTCACATGAGTATGAAGTATATATTCTCTCATAAGGAGATAAAGATGAGGTAATGAATATGGTTGGAACTACTCAAGGACTATGATTACTAGATACACATTCATCCAAAGAAGGAAAAATGATAGATGATGCATTAATTAAAAGGGATTATTGATTTCTAAACATGATTAGGATTAAAAAAAATATCATCAATAAATGGATCTATTAATGAAAGGTTTCGTGATTTCTTGGAAAGTTGATCCATAATTACTTTTCTCAGAATTTATTAAACCATTATTGATGAAAAATATAAACCATTCCTAGTTGGATGACAAGAAATTACATTGTAATACTAAATTAGTAACTGATGGGAAACTAAAATAATTCATCCATAGAGATAGAGAATTTAAGTTTGGTACGATGTTATGTGTTCCATATATAATGAATTAAAGAGGGAACAACTAGATTATTCAAAAAACTCAAGGTTATCTATACACCATAGTATAAAAAATTTGTATATGGATTCAAGAGAACATTATTGGTAGGATGGTATTGTAAGGACCCCAAGCCCAGTATCCCAAAGCAGGTGTTGGGGTTGCTACTTTGAAATAAGATATAAGGAATCACATCCTAATGGACTGAATATTATAATAGCCTTGATAAACTATATATATATATATGTGAGTCTTGAGTTAAATTTGAAAACACAAGTTAATTGTTTTTCAAGAATATAATTATTCCCTCTAGAATATAGATCACACCTCGATTCACTGTTTCATTTTCACCATTACACCACTATACTAATCTTGTTTTATATTGAAAATTATACAATTAATAACAAATTTAATTCCATTTTTTAATCATTTATTTTGTTTTTATCACTATTAAAAATGGAAATGTTACTTTTTTGATGATTCCATTGTAGGAGGAGGTGATTTTGAGGACCCATGATGATGTCCAAGAAGAATGGCCCAAACAGCGCAAGATCATTGCACACTAGTGGACTCATCCGTGCACTTCTCCTAAACTACATATCAAAATGGGATGCAATTTTGTGGCCTGGTCCAAAATGCATTGGGAAACATTTCATCCGAAGGAACCCAAGACTCATTCGGCCGTCTGGTGGACCAACCGACCTGAGCTATCTAGCACAATGAATCTGCACGAAGTCAAAAGTGGTGTATTGTGATATCTCCATATCCAAGGATCAATTTGTCTAAATTGTTCCACAATTTCGGTGGAGACATACAAGAGGTGAGGATACAACTTAGATATTTTCTCCAAAGTGAGACAAGGTAGTTTGGAGGCTGAAACCCATGTGAAAAGTTGCTTTATGAAATTTGGTTGCTCAAAACCACCATTGAAATCATGGTCGATTGTCGCCTATCAATCGGTCAATTTTCTGATGCACTCATAATGTGTATAGCAGCAATCGGGTCAAATCCTCAGCGATGATACTTTTTAATAGTTGATTGTTTTTTATTGATGGTATTATGATTGGGGGGTTTGTTTGTAGAGCTTATAAAATGATTGATTGATTAAGATTTATAAACAAATTTATAAATATTATGGTGAGTTCATCATTAGGTTGTTAAGCTAGTGATATCTTTGAACCTTGCTTTATATTGTATTAAATTAACACCCATGTCACAAGTTGACATTGATTTTAATTCCTTAATGTTAAGGCTTTAATACAAGCCTTGACTTAACTAGAATTATAATATCAATTAGTACTTGATTGTGGAAGGGTATTTATGGTTCCAATAATCAATGGAATCCATAGGTTAAACAAAACACGTAATTAATCAATTAAAATATTAAGTCCAACATACACAATGTTAATTTAAAGAATATTCAACGAGAAAGATCTCTCAATCGCTTAACATACATAAATTATATCTCACCACAATGAGAGATTTACTCATCCATTGAAATGATTGGTAATCTGGTTATAATTATTATAATGATAAATTAAGAATTAAGAAAAAGAAACGGATAAGAAAAGAGTGGTGTGACAAACACACACACAAACGATGATGAGAATTAAAAATGAACATTATATTGAATTTGAATGAAAAAGAAGGGAAGGTTAGTCAATTGTATATAACATATTTTAAGATCATTAATATTAAACTACAGAAGGTGGATGAGAATAAGAGATATTTAAGGAGAAACTTTCATTAAAACAAAATTACAAAAAAAGACTTACAAGATTACATTAATGAAGAACACAAAAGTAAATGGAAAAAAAGATACAAGGAAAGGTCTCTAAACTGAAAACTTGATTATGGAAGGTCCTTGCAAGCTTTTTTCAAGTCTTTGTTCATTCCAATATGTGCTCATATCTTCTGAAATTCCAAATACTTACAAGGAGAGGAGGGGGATGTATTTATATCCCATTGAAGTGGATTGTTTGCATTCACAATTTTTTCCCTCCACTTTAATCTCAAATTTGGCAATTCAGATAGATGAATCTCTAAATATCCACTTCTTAAAAGTTGAAGATAATACTATTGGCAGACCTATCCCAAAAATTGGATTCATTTGGACATATGGAGCCAGCGTTATGATAGTTTTATTAAACCAATTTAAACTATCCATTTCAATACATACTTTTTAGAAGATCGTAATGTGAATGGGTTTATCAACAAGAAGAAGCCTTCAAATTCGAATTCTTTATTCAAAATAGTTGGATGCCTATATATCCTTTTTACACTGCAAAATATCAGCTTAATTTGATGATTACACCATGAGCTATGTCATGAATAGTTTACGAATATTTATTCCTGGATAGAATGGTGGGATGGAATTAAAATCATTATTTGGGCCCCTTTTATTTGGATTTGGGCCTTGAAATGTTTATCCAAGACTCCATTATTTGTACCCTTGAAAATTGTAGAAGAATAAATGAATTTAGAATTCTGGATTAAGCCCAGTAATTCATTTTTTATCGTTGCTCCAGTTTCTTCACGCTTTACTTGCGTCTTATTGTGTGGACCATATGATCCTAAAAATGGAAGAATTGTCCCATGAGTCCATCTAATTAAATTTTGGAAATTGAAAAAGTAATCCGAAAGAACAATAACCACACAATTTGGATAAGTAATTTGAGCTTTATAAATAATATAGTAAAATGTCTCAATTGGACTACTTATAAAAATTCTAAAAAAATATACTTATTATTATAACATTAATATTTCACAAATGTTATGCACATTTCATATAATATTAGTAATGGGAGTATATAATATGTCAAGAAAATATTAATAACATCAACTACCCCATGCTTATCCTTGTGCATGTCCTCATCTGCAAAAAATATAATAACATGAAAAAATAATTTTCATTCACCAACAAATATTAATTTTTTGTTTTCACCAATCAGAGGAGGTTTAGACTATTTCACTCATCCATATTGAATTCCACCAAAAACTATTACAGAAACAATGTTACAAAAACAATTTATTTTTTCTGCTCAAATTTCGAAATGGAAAATGGTGGCACAAAAGCATACTTCTCTCAGGATGATAAAATTAATTTCTGGAGCTTCACTCATTCACCAACCAAAAGTGAAAATCATAGAGTGTGTAAGAGATCTCAGGTTCCACATCATATCCTAAAGTGCACAAGAATCAATAGGTTGTTTAAGGGGGTTTTCTTATGGCTATGGGATTGTTGGAATTTAATGTCAAAGAGAAAGAAGTTGAGGGGTAAAACACCAACATGGGTAAAACCATGCATAATGTTTTTTAAATGAAACATGGAAGGAAATGAAAACAAATATTTACAAGGGAATGATTGTGTGAAGAAAGATAAAAAGGTAGAATAAAATTTAATGGGTATGAGAAGATGAAATATTTATAAAACAAAAAACTTCTCCAAATGTGATAAGGATATATAATATAAGTGTTTTATTTTATTTTTTTATTTTATTTTTGTATCTTTTTTTCTAAAGATGAATTTGAAACTGATCTCACACTCATATCCCAACCCATGATTGATCTCCTCATGATACTAATTGTAAAAGCTATAACTAGATCAAAGTCTGAGAAATAGATATTTTTGACCCACCTAAGACTCAGTCCATTTTTCCTTTTTTTATTTCATTTTGAATACTTGTCAACAATATTTCAAAAATCACATAAATGAAAGTACATTACATTCCCCAAAACACACTGAATGAAAACCTCTCCCCCACACTGAAATGGCTGCTTTCCCTCAAGCATATTATAATAAGGTGAAATCAATAAAGGGTGCCCAAAATAAAATCCATTCCCCCCAAACTCAAAGTTCAAAAACAAAATCATGAAATGAAAATCCATGTTGATATTGGGTGGGATAAGGTATTGGTCTTATAATGTGGCTATCAAATAAAATGTTTTCATAGGATCAAGGGGGATTTGAAAAGAAGGATTAATGTATGGTTAATCGGTTGTTATTTTTCTATTATAATTATAATAGGGTTCAGAAATTACTCTATCATATTAATGCACACTAAAATAGGAAATTCAGCTCGAAGGTACACAAACTCAAGATTCAAAAATGGGGCTGAAAACACACATTTTGAAAAGATGGCCATTGGTATCGCTATAATGAAAGAATATTTTGTTCTTAATAGGTGGAGAAAATAATTCTCCAAATAAAAAATTGATCATTCAAAATTTGTTGATTTTGAAAAATGATTCTTTATCAAAAGCCACAATGAAAATACAAAATGTTTGAGATGAAAAAAATGTCTTTTAACTCTCCAAAATGGTTGGACAAAATTTAAAAACTAGAAGGTGAGTAAGCATGACTCTTGATTTTTTATATTTTTTTTAGTATTTTTTATGTTTTTTTGTTTTTTAGGTTTTTTTGTTTTTTATAAAGACACAACTACACAAAAATAAAGATTAAATAAAAAAATATTATGAATAATGTTGTAATAAAAAAAAATGATTATTAGGGAGGAAGAAGAAGAAAGAGAGAGTGGGGGGGAGAGAGAGAAGAGGAGTTAAAGGGAAAGAGGTTCCCATGGTTTTTATTTGGTGGGATTCCATATATATCCAGTGGTGGGTCAACTGTAGATGTTGGGTATCTGATGAATGTCAATGTGTTTCTAGGATTTTCTGTCCACTCATGTTGATGCTTTAACTGATGTCCATTAACTGTGAATGTACTTTTTGAAGAGGGGTCATGGAATTGCACTACACCAAATGGTTAAACATTAGTAATAACAAAAGGACCTTCCCAATGAGAATTAAGCTTACCAAGGTGAATTAAAATTCAAGATTTGAAAAGCGTTACATTTTCACGTTTAGGAAATACCTTTCTTAGGATGTGTTTATTATGGAGTGCCTTAGCCTTTTCATTGTACAGATTCTAATTCTCATAAGAATCAAGTGGAAGATCATCTAATTCAACTAATTGCAACATTCTTTCTTTACCAGATTTATCAAGATCCAAATTACATGTTTTCATAGCCAAAAATTACTTATGTTGTATTTCAATTGGAAAATGACATGCTTTACCAAACACTATCCTAAAAGGAGACATACCAATGGATTTTTTATATATAGTTCGATAAAACTCGAGTGTTTAACCAAGTCTTTCAGGCCAGTCTTTTCTGGTGGGTTTTCCAATTCTCCCATGAACCCATTTCACTTCTCTACTATAAAGTTCAACCATGCCATTTGTTTGGGGGTTATATGTTTTTTATTTTTTATGTACAACACTATTCTTTTTCAAAAGATATTCCATGGTTTTATTACAAAACTAGGTTCCTATATCAATTATCAAGGCATGAGGTGTGCCAAATTAGTGGAAGAAGTATGTCCTTAAGAACTCACTAACAAAATGTGAATCATCCTTTCTAGGGGATTTATCCTTGACCGACCTAGAGACATAATAAATCACAATAAGGATGTATGAGAATCCATTAGAAGGGATAAATGGTCCAATTAAATAAATTCCCCAAACACCGAAGATCTCATAAAAAATTAAAGGATTTTGGGGCATTTCATTTCTCTTTGAAATTTTGCAAAACATTTGTCTAGTGGGACATGATTGACCAAACTCATGCGTGTTCTTAAAGAGTTAAGTATAGAATAATCTAGAGTCTAGGATCTTTTGGGAGGTCCTTTGTGGTTCAAAATGGCCACCACTAGGCCTTGAGTGACAAAATTATAAGATTGAAGAAAGTTCATTTTCATCAACACATCTCCTAATTACCATGTCTGCCCCAATTTTCCAATGTTTATTATCTTCCCAAAAATAGAACTTAGAATAACTTTTCAGCTTCATTTTTTGTTCTTTTGAAAAAAAATTAGTAAAAACACCAGAAAACATGTAATTTACAATTGGGTAATACCATGGTATTTTTGGAGTGAGAGATGAAAGGTGCTCAGTGGGGAATTTAGGATCAATTATTTCAGAATGAAAAGAATTAGAAATTCTAATCAAGTGATCAACCAGATGGTTTTCATTCCCTGGTCAATCTTTTATTTCAAGGTCAAAATCATAGAGGATTTGTATGCATGTTATTAGCCTCGGTTTGGAATCACTTTTATTGAGTTAGAACTTTATAGCAGGATGTTCTATGAAGATGATGATTTTGGAACCTAAGAGATTGGTCCATAATTTATCTATGGCAAAAACCAATGCTAAAATTATAACGCCCAGACCCTAGTTACCCAGATTCGGTGCATTATTACGTAACATTGGCATGATCACTAAAGATCACGTCTCGAAAGACCAATTAGTGTAGTAGCCTTGGAAACGCTAGATACATTCATAAATGACACATTACATCATAAAGTGAAAAACTACAATAACATGGTCTCCATAGTCCACACTCATATCCCCTTCAGACTATCCCTGTAGGTCAGTCATAAAATATTTATTCATATCCTGTGAAAAATAAAACATAGAAAGGGGTGAGCTCAGATGCTCAGTAAGGATAACAATATAGCGGAAACTTTCATAAATAAACATAAACATTTAAGGCAATGTATAACTAAAACAAAAACATTTTAAACTTGAACTTAAGAATAATATGGAAAAACTAAAATGAAATAATGACATTTAATTATTCACATGGATATTCTACTAGTCGAATAATCACATGAAATATCAATAACCACTTTCGTAATGATAGAATGCATAATGCTAGACTATCATAACCACATAGTCAAGGCCTTGGGACAAGAATACAAATAAGATTTTGTCAAGACCTTGTTCCAAGACACTAGTTTGTTTCATGAGACCTACCGATTCATCGAGGAGCTATAGCGGGCTCCACCCGTCACTTATTAAGTCCAATGCATTTCTTATATGAAAGGGTTTAAACATATCAAAAACCATAACATAATCGTATCACATAAAACATGCATAAAGGAAACATAAAATTTCCACATTTCAATAACAAGATATCAATAGAACACATTGATATAATAAAACCATTTTCAATACCAAAATAAAATAAAAGTAAATATTGGAATTTATTTTTCTTTTTTAAAAAAAGTTATGGCTTGTAGAGGAAGCCGAAACTCAAATAATGGTCACGGCGGCGGAGAAGTCGTTGTCACCGCATACATATGACAAAAAAACATTCCCTTTTTTCATTTAGTAAAACGCTTCATATAAAAAAGATTAAGTTTGAATAAACATAAAATTCAAAGGGGTTTATACACCATATAAAAGAAAGTTGTGTATAAAAAAAAATTTTCTTCAATGAAAGGAGATTGAGAAGAAGTCCCTTACCTCGTGTCCGACTTGACTCGATCGTTCTTTAATATCATGAATAATAAACTACAGTTAATTTATACTTTCTTAAGAACTGTTTTCAAGTTCATTATTACTTTTATATCACTTATTACCTTGTTATGAACATTATATAATTATTTAAGTTAATAACGATCGTTTTGTCGATCTTTGGTACTTGAGTCAAAAATAAACTTCTTATAATTACAAGTTGTTCATGTGGTAAAATATCCATTATATCCAGAATTATATTCAAGATTTATATATCTTATATATCATATATATCCAGAATATACATGCATTTATAATATTACATAACAATTAGAGGTATGAAATGAAATGCACCGTTCATGGAGACGGTAAGTCGTATGTACGCATGAACGCTACTTTCATTTCTATTTCATATTTAATGGAATGAAATCATAATGATATAAACATATATTATAATTCCAGTATAATATCATATATATTATCATTTACTCCATCTTTTATACATCCCACATATGGCATTAACGATTCAAATAACTTTGAGGGGGCGGTATTCCGCATATCCTAAAATGAAATTATCGCATTTACCCATAATAGAAATCACTAAGGTATGACATAAATGAAAAATAAATAAGCATAAGGAAAAAATAAAAATAAAAAATATCATATATAAAAATAGTGTCATCATAATGACCACTATGAGATGTGTTAAAATAAGATTCAACAATCATCGTTTCATGAGGCAGTAATTCGCCACCCACAGAAACAATATGTTGTTTAACCATTAGATGAAGGTGTGTGTAAGTGTAAATCAAATAATTCTCATAAAAACATCCAAGTATATTTAGGATACTGGTTTTTTTACAAAATAAAATAATAAAAATAGTTTAGGGGGTTGGAGAAGAAAAATAAAACAAAACAACATAAGAGAAGACATTACCTTTAAATCGGGTAACTCCCCTCGGTTTGAACCAAAATGGTTTCTTAAAGAGCTTTCTGCCTAAGGTAATGCTTCTAGGATGAAGGGAGGAATGTTTAGAGTCTATTGGGGCAGATGTTTTCCGAGACAAAAGGTTTTGAAGGTGTGAACAAGGTGGTAGAGGTGGGGGCCTTTTATAAGAGGAGAGGAGGGGCTCTTTTGGAAAGTCGTGAAATGTTACTTTATTATGAAATGATTTTAGAATTTTAGAGGTCCCAAAATAATATATTTCTAGGATAACGTGACAAGGGTTCGAAATACACCCATACAATAGGTTTTAGACAAGTTTAAGTCTAATATGTTACCTTATCTTTTCATTTTATTTAAATTGTTCATTAATGAGGTAATCACTCCATCATCATGGTGTGATAAATAAATTTATTTATTTAATGTCTAAAAATTATAAACAAAATACCATGATGTTTTAAATATTTTTATATTTACAATTAATATTTATAGTCTAAATGTTAACATATATAACCTCATTTAATAATTGTTTTAGTAAAACAACATATGTTTGTGACAATTTTATTTTTACTTTAAATAAAAAGTTATTAATGTCATTTTCTTACCCAAGTGGCTCCATGGGGTCCACAAGTAGATTCATGGATTGTCTTGGTCGGCCATGAATCATAAAATAAGTGTAGGACAAGTGTAAATGTAATTTCATATTATTATAACATTATATTTACCTTAAATTACACTAATTACCTTTAATCGCGATTAATAAAACTCAAAAGTTATTATTCACCAAAAATTATTTTTATCTCATTGAACCAAATTTTACTTACTAATGACTACCATGTATGTCGGATTTTTGAAATTCAATTCACAGAAGGGGTAATGTTTCATTTAAATGAAAAATTATTTTTCTAACTACCACTTAGTGGTTTCACTATTCATAAAAAATTGAAGTTTTTCCGAAAAATACCAAAAATTCACCCTAAGCTATATATGATATTCCTAATTGAAAAATGATGTATATTTTACAAAATTAAAAACATATAAGTTGAATTAATTAATTTAATAATTAATTACCGATGTCACAACAAATAGTGTGTTTTTAATAAACAATATATATCCAAATATTGACAATTGTTTATGTCCAATTTCAAAGTGAGAATAATTCTAATGACCACCATTGGATAAAATGGTAAAAATATATTCTAATTATACTTTAAAACCACTAAATAGTATAATTTATCACTATAAATTATTTTGATTAAAAAATATTTTTTAAGAATTGTTTCTATTTATAGAAAATTGGATGTTCTCAGAAAATTACAAAAAATTCAACTTAGGATAATTTCAATATTCCGAATAAAAAATGAAGTCCATTTTGAAATATAAAATTTATATAATTTCAAAAGGTGGGCATTACTATTCATAATGGCTACTTTGATTGGTCACGGTGTGTTAAAATCTCAAACTTGCGTACAATGCAAGCTGTTGCATTATTGAAAGAGAAGCGTATCGTGAAAGCATGGGGTGTTACAATCTCCCCTCCTTAAATAAATTGTGTCCTCATAATTTGAAAATGTTCTTCAAAAATAAAATGTTGAAAATAGAAAATACCTTTGTGGAAAACCCATATCGGAAATAAGGATAATAAAATTTAGTCTTAATAAGAGGGAAAGGGAAATGAAAAAGTCACCACCGAATTATGAACTCGATTAAGAGAATATTGGTGGCAATTAGAGACACATAATTGGAGGAAAAATGTAAATATTTGTTGGGAGTGATTGAGGTCGTCAATCACAAACAAGTGTAAAATTGAGTACCTCAAAGCCTTCAATCTATGGTGATTTAAAATATCATCAGTTCAACAAAACATAAGATATTAGGATAACACAATTTTTTAATATCCATTCCCTTAAGATTAAGAATTAATTTCTTCATAAAATAAGATATATATATATATATATATATATATACTTGACAAGTAGAAATTAATCCTTAAACTAATTTATACCACAAACTCATCTTTCACTCAAAAAGATAATATAACTCAAAAATATTATAGTTATCATAATCATATAAGGTTCCAAATATTAACACATACCATGATGAAAAATATTTTGTAATAACTAGGGACTTCCTGTAGGCTAGTGGTAGGTAATAAAGGCCAGTCGCACTATGGTTGTGGGTTTGATTCCCGCATCTTTGTCCGACGCGACGGGTTATCGCCGACCTGCTGGTTTTCCTTTTTTCTAAAAATATAGTATTATAATATTCCAAAAAATAATCTTCAGAAATGTTTTAACCTTAAACAATACTATCCAAAGTTCAACATAATCCATTCCAACCTTTATTGTTATCCAAAATACCTCTGTCCAAACCTTCTCTAAAAGATTTCTAAATTCCAAAATCAATTGTAACATCAGATTCCCCAAATAAAGAAAAGATTCTCTTATTGTCACATACTAAAAATATGATTAAATTTATCATATTAAAACCTTAATTAAAACAATAAGTTCTACAGTACAGTCCATATATATATATTTCAAATTATTCATATAACCATAATATAGTTCTTGAGTCCAAAAACACAAATACAAAAATTATTCAACTTCATCTGTACACTACTAGAAATCTGACCTTTCCCAACGCTTCTATACCAACGGTTCGTAAAAACCATTGGTATAGGTTCCCTTTCCCAACGGTTTGGCTAAACCATTGGGAAATCCCACTTTGAGGCCACCTTTCCCAACGGTTTGGCGAAACCGTTGGGATAGCCCCCATTTTGGCCACCTTTCCCAACGGTTTTGGAAAACCGTTGGGAAAGACCACATTTTGGCCACCGTTCCCCATGGTTTTGGCAAAACTTTGGGATAGGTATACCCTTTCCCAACAGTTTTGGCCAAACCGTTGGGAAAAGTCCCAACGGTTTGGCCAAAACCTTGGAAAAGGGTATACCTATCCCAACGGTTATCCAAAACCATTGGGAAAGTTCCCCCACAAATCAACCTTGCCCCAGAAACAAAATAATCTACACCAACGGTTTTCAAAACCGTTGGTATATATCCTTTGATTTTTTTATCATTTCTTCTTACCCAGAACATTATATAAATCAAAGTTTAAAATAATTATGAGAATAAAAATATATATTTATGTAATTATATTCAGAAAAGTCATGTTATGTTAGTGGTTAATCCATTGAATAATAAACTAGGGGTCCTGGGATCAAATCCCACCGAATATTTTTTTTTGAAATACATATACCAACGGTTCCATAACCGTTGGTATAGATTTTCATATTAATTATACCAATCGTTTCCAAAACCATTGGGATAGGTCTATACCAACGGTTTTAGGAAAACCATTGGTATAGACCTATCCCAACAGCTTACTTCGCAATGGTTCTCCAAACCGTCAGTATAGGTTAGTTTTCTAGTAGTGGTAGTAACAGCATAAAACTTTCCATGATCCATTGGTCTTTTCTAAGGTAAGTTTCCCTGATGCTTAGGTCCTTCATTTGCATTATTCCCCATTTCTCTACAATTGTTGCCTTCAACATTGATAGCCTCTTTATTTCCCTTGCAATCAAGAGCCTGGTGACCTTTTTCTTCACATTTATAACAAACTCCCATTACTTTTGGTCAAGTACCAGGGTGATTCTTCCCACATTTATCACATAATGGAAAATCCTTCTTTCCCTTTTTCTCTTTATCTGTACCTTGTTCCACCGTTCTCATATTCTATTACTTTACATTGTTGTCATAAGACTTAGAGAATTCCTTTTTGTCTTGATAGCACTCGATACTATATCATCGTATGTTGAGAAAGATTGTGATACTAATGCTTGACGAAGAAATGGTTTTAACCCATAAATGAAATGATCAATCTTACTTCTTAGGTTACGTATATAATCTACATCATACCTTTCTAACCTTGTAAAGTGGGCCTCATACATTGAGACATTCTCATCCTCCTTTTGTCTCATACTCAGAAATTGCCTTTCCATATCTGCTCGATGGTCAGGAGGAAAGTATTTTTCTAAGAAAATCTCTTTGAACACCATCCATTCCATATTAGATACTTTATCATATTCCTTTGTGTTTTGAATCAATGACCACCATTGATCAACATCTCTAGTGAGGTGGTAAGCTTCCATGACTACTTTTTCCCTTTCACTACTCCCTAAAACCTGAAATATTTTCTCTAGGGAATTTATCCATTGCTCAACTACTAATGGATTTTTACCCCCATTAAATTTTGGTGGTTTTGGCCTCATGAACCGATCTAACATTGATCCTCCAGGCTGCAGATCATGGTGCTCCATATAGATAAGGTTATTATTCATAACCTGAGTGAGTTGTCCCAGTATGATGATATGCTGATCAGCACCAGTTGTATCGCTTGCTCCTTTATAATTATCTTGAGAAGGAGGAAAAACTCTACATGGAGTGTGTGTATTGATATAGTTTCCATTCATTCTACTAGGCACCATTTTTAAATATTGGCATAAACTAGATCAGTTTATGAATCAAAATACATAATTCGATACTTGTAAAACACTTAACATAAATTGAACAGTTTATGGATATAATCCATAATCATAAAAATGTTTTCTTTGAGGAATTATATACTCATAAACCCTTAATATTGGTTTGTAAAGATAATGATAATTATCCTAAGAAAATCCCCCGGGAGTGTCGTAACCAAGAGTGCAGCAAGGCCCATTTTCGTGCACCAGTTCCAGTTCGAGTCAAGCTCAAAGCGGTGTTTTCTAGTTTTACTCTTCGGTACATCTGTGCCAGAGCCTCCTCTACCTTCACTTATCAAGATAGGGATGTATTTCTTGAAAAACTCACATAATATCTATAATACCAAAATTCTAGGAATTTATTCTACAAAAATCCTCAAAGTCTATATTAGGGCTATGTGATCTAATTAGTGTTTATCTAAATCTAGCTTCCAAAGTTAGTACTAACTTCCCTCTGATACTAACTGTAACGCCCAGACCCCTGTTACCCAGAGTTGGTTCATTATTACGTAACATTGGCATGATCACAAAAGATTATGTCCCGAAAGACCGATTAGTTTAGTAGCCTTGGAAACACTAGATACATTCATAAATGTTACATTACATCATAAAGTGAAAAACTACGATAACATGGTCTCCATAGTCCACACTCATATCCCCTTCAGACTATCCCTGCAGGTCGGTCTTAAAATATTTCTTCACATCCTGGGAAAAATAAAACATAGAAAGGGGTGAGCTCAGATGCTCAATAAAGATAACAATATATAGGAAACTTTCACAAACAAACATAAACATTTATGAAAATTTATAATTAAAACAAAAGCCTTTTAAACATGAACTTCAGCATAATATAGAAAAAATAAAATGAAATAATGCCATTTACTTATTCACATGGATATTATAATAGTCGAATAATAACATGCAATATCAATAACCAGTTTCATAATGATGGAATGCATAATGCCATACTATCATAACCACATAGTCAAGGACTTGTGCCAAGACTAAAAATATGATTTTGTCAAGGCCTTGTGCCAAGACACTAGTTTGTCTCATGAGACCTTACCGATTCATCGAGGAGCTATAGCGGGCTCCACCCTTCACTTATTAAGTCCAATTCATTCCTTATATGAAAGGGTTTAAACATATCATAAACCATAACATAATCGTATCGCATAAAACATGCATAAAGGAAACATAACATTTCCACATTTCAAAAACAAGATATCAATAAAACAAATTGATATCATAAAACCATTTTCAATACCAAAATAAATGAAAAGTAAAACTTGGTATTTATTTTTCATTTTAAATAAATGTTATGGCTTGTAGAGGAAGCCAGAACTCAAATAATGGTCACGGCGGCGGAGAAGTCATTGTCGCCGCATACGTACGACAAATAAACATTCACCTTTTCCATTTAGTAAAATGCTTCGTATAAAAAATATTCCTTTTGAATAAATGTAAATTTTAAAGAGGTTTATACACCGTATAAAAGAAAGTTGCGTATAAAACAAAATATGCCTCAATGAAAGGAGATTGGGACGAAGTCCCATACCTTGTATCCGACTTGACTCGATCGTTATTTAATCTCCCGAATAATAAACTAGAGTCAATTTCTACTTGCATAAGAAACTTTTTCAAGTTCATTATTCCTTTTATATCACTTATTACCATGTTATGAACATTATTTAATTATTTAAATTAATAACGGTCATTTTGATGATCTTTGGTACTTGATTCAAAAATAAACTTCTTATAATTACAACTTGTTCATGTGGTAAAATATCCATTATATACAGAATTATATTCATGATGTAGATATAAAATATGTCATATATATCCAGTATATACATGCATTTATAATATTACAGAACATTTAGAGGTAATAAATGAAATGCACCGTTCATGGAGACGGTAAGCCGTACGTACGCATGAACGCTACTTTCATTTCTATTTCATATTTAATGGAATGAAATCATAATGATATAAAGTTATATTGTAATTCCAGTATAATATCATATATAATATCATTTAATCCATCCTTTATACATCCCACATATGACATTAACAATTCAAATCACTTTGAGGGGCCGGTAGTCCGCACTTCTAAAATGAAATTATCGCGTTTACCCATAATGGAAATCACCAAAGTATGACATAAATGAAAAATAAAGAAGCATAAGGAAAACATAAACATAATATATATCATATATAAAAATATTTTCATCATAATGGCCACTGTGAGAGGTGTTAAAATAATATTGAATAATCATCGTTTCAGTAGGCAGTAATTCAACACCCACAGAAACAATATGTTCTTTAACCATTAGATGAATGTGTGTGTAAGTGTAAATAAAATCCTTCTCATAACAATATACATGTATATTAGTGATACTGGTGTTGTTACACAATAAAATAATAAAAAGAGTGTATGGGGTTGGAGAAGAAAAATAAAACAAAACAATATAAGAGAAGACATTACCTTTAAATCGGGTAACTCCCCTCGGTTTGATCGAAACTGGGTTCTTGAAGATATTTCTGCCTATGTTAAGCCCTGAAGGATGAAGGGAGGAATGTTGATAGGGTATTTGGGCAGAGTTTGGCTGAGCCAAAAGTGTTTTATGGTGTGAATAAGGTGGTAGAGGTGTGGGCCTTTTATAAGAGGAGAGGAGGGGCTCTTTTGGAAAGTCATGAAATATTGCTTTATTATGAAATGCTTTTCGGATTTTAAAGGTCCCACAATGATATATTTTGAGGATAAGGTGATAAGGGTTAGAAATACAACCATCCAATAGGTTTTAGATAAGTGTAAGTCTTATAGTTTACCTTATCTTTTCATTTTATTTAAATTGTTCATTAATGAGGTAATCACTACATCATCATGGTGTCATAAATAAATTTATTTATTTAATGTCTAAAAATTATAAAAAAATCACCACGATGTAGGAAATAGTTTTCTCTATACAATTAATATTTATAATCAAAAAGTTAAATTATATAACCCCATTTAATAATTGTTTTAGAAAAACAACATAGGTTTGTGACAATTTTATTTTTACTTTAAATAAAAAGTTATTAATGTCATTTTCTTACCCAAGTGGCTCCATGGGGTCCCCAAGTGGACTCATGGATTTTGATGGTCGTACATGACTCATCCAATAAGGGTATTAAAAGTGTAAAAGTAATTTCATATTATTATATCATTATATTTACCTTAAATTGTACTAATTACCTTTAATCACGATTAATAACACTTAAAAGTTATTATTCATCAAAAATTAATTTCATCTCATTGAACAAAATTTTACTTACTAATGAAAACCATTTATGTTGGATTTTTGAAATTCAATTAATAGAAGTGGTAAAGTATTATTTAAATGAAAAACTAGTTTTCTAACTACCAATTAGTGGTTTTACTATTTATCAAAAATTGATGTTTTTCAGAAAAATACCAAAAATTCACCATAAGCTATATTTGATATTAATAATTCAAAAATGATGTCTATTTTAACAAATTCAAAACATATATGGTTAATTAATTACTTTAATAATTAATACCCGTTGTCACAACAAATAGCGTGTTTTTAAGAAACAATATATATCAAAAGATTGACAATTATTTATGTCCAATTTCAATGTGAGATTAATTATAATTCACACCATTGGATAAAATGGTAAAAATATATTCTAATTATACTTTAAAACCACTCAATTTTATAATTAATAACTATAAATAATTTTTATTAAAAATTTTGATTTTAAGTATTTTTTCTATTCATAGAAAATTGGAAGTTCTCAAAAAATTACAAAAAATTCAACTTAGGATAATTTAGATATTCCGAAAAAAATGAAGTCCATTTTGAAAATATAAAATTTATATTATTTCAAAAGGTGGGTATTACTATTTATAACTGCTACTTTTATTGGCCACAGTGTCTTAGAATCTCGAACTTGCGTACAATGCAAGCTATTGAATTATTGATAGAGAAGCGTATCGTGAAAGCATGAGGTGTTACGAAAACTTACTCTTCAGTGAAAGTGAATTGTGATTTAGTTTCATCCAATGTTTTCAAGGCATAATTGATGACAATAGAAAATTTTTCTCATCTTTAACCAAGAACAGCCCCAACGGCTCTGTCAGAAGAAACACACTTCAACTCAAAGGGTAAGGACCAATATGGTGGTTGGATTATTTGGGTATTTGTAAGATAAATATTGAGTTCAATGAAGTATCTTTTTGAAACCTCATCAAAATGGAATTTACTTCATTTTGGAGCAACATAGTGAGTGGGAGAGAAATCCTACTGAAGTTATGGATGAATCCCCAATAGAAACCAGTATGACCTATGAAGGAATGAATTTCTTGAACAAAAGGGGGTTCCGAAAGTGATTCGATCACATTAATTTTGGTTTGATCAACTTCAATACCTTATTTTGAAACTATGTTCCCTATAACAATCCCATTTGAATCCATGAAGTGTCATTTTTCAAAATTTTACACAAGGTTGCACTTGACAAACTTTTGATGGACTAGAGATAGTGAATGCAAGCATGATTCAAATGACTCACCATAAATGGTGAAGTCATCCATGAAGACTTCCATGAAGTGTCCAATGAATTCAGAAAATATACTCATCATACACCTCTTGAATGTATAAGGATCACTGAAAAGGGAAAATGGCATTCTCTTATATGCATATGTTCTAAAGGGGCATGTGAAAGTAGTCTTTTCTTAGTCTTGATGTGTGATTGGGATTTGTAAGTAGTCGGTGTATCCATCAAGAAAGCAATAGTGTGAAATTCCAGCAAATTGTTCCAGCATTTGATCAAGGATTGGAAGATGTTAGTGATCTTTTCATGTTTCAACATTCAATTTTTGATAATCAATCCACACACGCCATTTGTTCTTCCCTCAAGTTGTGACTACCTCCCCATGTTCATTTGTGACAATAGTTGTCCCACCATTCATAGGTACAACATGAATTTTACTAAACCATTCACTATCAAAAATTGGCTAGATAATACAAGCTTGAAGAATCTTGGTGATCTATTCCCTAACTACCTCAAGTATGAGTGGATTGAGTCTTCATTGTGGTTGTTTAATAATTTTGGATGATTCCTCAAGATGGATTTGATTCATGAAAAGCGCAAGGTTGATTTCATTAATGTCATCTAGGGTCCAACCATAGGATTTTTGGTTTTCCTCTAATAGCTAAGCATGTTTGGACTCCTCAATTTCAGTAAGTAAAGCAGAAATAATGACAAGATAAGGGTCATTATAGAAAACAAATTCATATTAGAGGTGTTCAAGAAGAGGTTTCAGATCAGACTTATCTTTCATTTATGGGTTGGACAAATCTAGAATGGAGGAATGGAATTCAATTTCTTTAGATTCATTTTTTTACTATTGACCAATGTGGAGTTGCAGAGATCATTGTTTATGTGGGATTCAATAGAGTTTTCAAGTTACTCTAGATTTATGGAGTTTATGAATGAGAGGACCACATAAACTTCCCTATTTCTGACATGGTTAATCATGGATCAAATTTCAAAATATATGTTATCATTTGAACATAAAGAACCTGATGGATTGTGCTTCAATTGACTCTCATAAGTATCCTCAAAATCATGGATAGAGATTGCAGAGTGATCCTCCAATGGGTATCACATGGCCTGGAAAATGTTGAACATGACCAATTGTTCACCAAATTCCATGGATAATATGCCTGAATATACATCAATCTTGGTTCTCACTATCATTTGGAATGGTCTACCTATAATTTGGGAAGAACTAGAAGAGTTTATCTCGCCTTCCATGTCAAGGGCATAGAAATCAGCTGGGAAGATATGATCATAAACACGAACAAGTACATCCTCAATTATACCCACAAGACTAGCTGTGCTTCAATTGGATAACTGGATGAAAACACCAATTGGATGAAAGGGAACTAGACCAGGGTTGTAGAATATGGATTTGGGCATGACATTCATTGAGGACACTAGGTCTATGAGTGTGTCGTTGAAGTTGGAACTCCCATTTTGGCATGGAACCGTAAAGGTCCTAGATCATTTCACTTTATGGGAATAGACTATTGGGTGGAAAAATTTTCAAAGGTCCTAAGTAGCCTTTTGTTGGTGCAAAATTCCAAGATAACCATGGAATACTTAGAAATTTGTTTAATGGAATCTAATAAGGGAATTTTCACTTCCACCCATCTAAATATGTCAAGCATTTTATGATCGGGTTCAAAGGAATTATTTTGATTAGAAACAGATTGAGGAAAAGGAATTAGGTTATTAAGTGGAATGGAAGGAGGTGAGGGAATGAATTCATATTCATTTTTCAGTTTCTTTTTATTTTTATTTTCTATGAAAACATTCAAAGGGTGGATGGAGGACAAATCTTGAGGCATTGGAATTTGCTTCCCTGATCTAAGTGCAATTTCACTTTAATTACCCATGGGGTTGGGAAATGGTTGAGCATGATGTTGGGAATAATTGGATGGTTGTTTCATACTATGATGGGATTCAAGTTGACCAATTTTTGTTTAATTTTTTTGAGGTCAGAACGGGTGAAGGAGGTAAGATCTTCAATAATAGTTTCACATGGTTTCCTGGAAGAAGAGGCTTGTCCCGGATTGGGATTTCCTTGATTTTGGTTATTGGGAAAGCAATTGTATTCGTTTTGGAATTGGGAAGGCTCACTAGGATAGTGGAATCCTGGAGAAGGATGAGGAGGATTGATCCTTTGAGGTTGTGGAACAAAAGGATAAGGTTGTTGAAAGTTAACAAAACCGTGACCATATTGAAACTAGTTTGGGGTTTGAGGAGGGAACTGAGGGGAAAGAGAGATGGGATTACCATAACTCCGGACTTGGTTATAGGAAAAATAGACGGGCTCAGAGTGAGTCTGGTTGAAGTTTCTAATGAACTGAACATATTGTAGAGGGTTGGCGTTTCTATGAGAATATGCTACATTCATCTCCATTGGACTAAATAAATCAGACTGATCTTCTTGAAGTTGTGGATATGTGTCTGTTGGATGAGCTGGTGAGTTTCAGAATCCACAGTTTTTGACAAGTCCAAGAAACATTGATTGTGGATATGATGAGGTTGGGGCTTTGGTAGCCACAACTAGTTGTCACACAAGACCGGTAAGTTCACCCATTCAATCTGTCATCTTGATCGGATCTATTGATTGATTTACATGGACTTGTTTTACATGAGCATGTGCTTGAGTATGGAATGTTGTGTGTTTGTGTCCTTGTTACATATGATTTCTCTTGATGCTATAGGAGTTTTATCAACAAGAGCACCGCCACTTGCGTCGTCAAAGAGACCTCTCTCCATAGAAAATAACCCCTTATAGAAGTATTGGATCAAAGTTGGTTAAGGATTTGGTGGTGGACAGGTTTCCAAAAGCATTTTGAACCTCTCCCAATACTCATAGAGTGATTCATTTGTGAATTGATGATTACCACATATTTCCTTTCATATGGAAGTAGTACGAGAAGTAGGAAAGCATTTATCTAAGAATAGATGCTTCATGTCAGTCCATGTGGTTATGAAACCTGGAGGGAGGTAGTAAAGCTATGACTTGGTAATGTCCGATAGGGAGAAATGGAATTCCTAGAGTTTGATTTGATCCTCAGAAACCCCTTGAGGTTTCATGGTAGAGCACGCCACTCGGAACTCTTTAAGATGAAGATGTGGATCCTCAATAGCTACCCCGTGGAAATGAGGGAGAAGATGAATCAAACACAATTTGAGTTCGAAGTCAGACTCTATACTTGGATATTGAATACCTATAGGTTGGTAATTCATATTAGGGGTAACAAGTTCTTTTAGTATTAAATGATGATGATAATTAAATACGTAGAGGTTGGTAATCAAATGATGATGATGATTAAAAATGAACTTTATATTGAATTGTAAAGAAAACTAAGGGAAGAGGACTCAACTGTATTTTAAATATTTAAAAAATGTTAATATTAAACTATAGAAGGTGGATGAGAATAAGAGATTTTGAAGAAGAAACTTTCATTAAAATAGAATTACAAAAAAAAGACTTACAACATTAAAATAATGAAGAACACAAAATTAAAAAGAAACAAAGAGAGGAGGAAAATCCTATTAAGTGAAAACATGAGTATGGAAGGTCCTCCCATGACGATGGAAAGACTTTGGTGATACCCAGATGTGCTCCAATATTCTAAAATGTCAACTCCTTAAAATGAGAGGAGGGGGATGTATTTATAGACCATTGAGGTGGACTATTATCATTCCAAATCTATCCTTCCACTTGAATAACCAATTTGGATATTCATACAACTTAATCTCTAGATATCCTCTACATAAAAGATGTAGATAACACTTTTTTTTGACCTCTCTCAAAATATGGAATCATTTGGACTTATGGAGCTTGAGTTTGGATGTTTTTTTTAAAAAAATTTAAACCTTCTATTTCAATCCATTAATGTTTAGAAGGCCGAAATGTGAATGTGTCTATCAGTAGGAATATTCCTTAAAATCCAAATTTTTTCATTAAAAAAGTCATCCGCCTATATATCCTCTTTCACACTGAAAAATATCATCTTGAATTTATTATTACATCATGAGCTAAGCCATGAATAGTGTAAAAATTTTTATTCCCTAACAAAATGGTGGGATAGAATTAAAAGAATTAGCTGAGCCAATTGTATTTGGATTTGGGCCTTGAAATTTTTATCCATAATTTCTTACAATGTCCCTCAAACATTATAGAATAATAATGAAATTTGTAATTCTGGATTGAGCCCAGTAATTCAATATTTATAGCCAGTCCAGTTTCTTTGAAGTTTCTTTGGGTCTTCTTGTGTGCACCATATGACCCTTAAAATAGAAGCATTTTACCATGATTACTTCTAATGAAATGTTATAAATTTCATAATTAATCAAAAAAACAAGAACCACACAATTTGGATCAGTAGTGGGAGAGTTATAAATAAAATAGTAAACTAAATCAACTGACTACTTCTAAAAATGATAAAAATTTATTCTTATTATTAAAACATTAATATTTCAATAATATTATCCACAGTTCATATAAAATCATTAATGTTAATATATAATAAGTCATGAAAATAATTATATCATCAACCTTCACATTTTCCAACAAAATGGAACATTGGTATTCCCATTTGTATGTTATAACCAGAAGTGAAGCTCTTAAATTTTGGTGTCTAGGAGGAGTCTCCTCCTCATCCTGGATGTTCTGGAGGCCCCTATCCACATAGGGTTATCAATAAGGAATAAGGAGTTCAACCTGAGCTTCCTCCACTTCTAATGTCAAGATAAATGGTGGCTGATCATTATGAGGGAGCTACACAATTGAAGAAGGACTTCCGACACCTTATATTCTACCGTTTTCTTGTAATTTATGTGTGAATTATTCCACTTATGTTTAATCACTATTTTCTTCCTCTCTTAATGCATTTATTTAGTTTATTTAAGTGATACATTTCTCATTTCAATACTGATTGAGTTGGGATTCATGTTGGAATGTTGAGTTGTTCTAATTGGAAAACACAAGCATCCTCTTTCTGTCACACATACATAATATTTCAGTATCATTTTGAAGAACTCACACTATGATCGAGGTCCAAACATTGAAAACACAATTTTTGTGTCAAGGGGTGTTTCTTTGTGTATTATTTCAATAGGAATGAGGGGAACCAAGATCTGGGTCATCCCACAACCAAAGGATTACAATAAAACCTAATAACCAATTGAGAACAAGGAACTATTCAAGTACAGTAGTAACTTAGCAATGATCAATTATTTATCTCATAATTTTCCAAATCCACTTTTTCTTTCATATTTACAACTCTTTATGTTACGTTACATTCTTAAATTTTTTTATAAAATCACCCCCTCTTTTTTTCTTACTATTAAAAATACACACTCAAAACCTATCAAATATCCTTGAGAGATGACCTAGTGTCTTCCCTAGACTATGTATCAAACTTAAAAACATAATTAATTTGATGTGTCATGATAGCACGTTCAAATTTTGGCACTGTTGACGGAGAGTACTTTGGTTTTTAGTGCGTGTTTTAGATATTTTTTGTAAATTTTGTGAATATTTATTTGTTTTATCTTATACCTTTACCAATATATTTGTGTTCTGATTTATTTCTTATGTAGGTTTTGTGCATGATACTTTCTTATCCAGGAGATTTACCACCTTTCAAACCCGAACCAGATAGGATCTTACATCAGCAGCCCCAAGACGCACAAGACAATTATTTGAAGGAGGACACAACACAACTTGAGACTTTTCTAAACCCCTTTTATTCTGGAATGAAATTATAACCTGAAATTAACAAATATAAAATGGCTGAAAACAATTGATCACTAAAAATACTAACCTCAAATGATGTTGATATCCAAACCACATATATTCAAATACATGGCAAGGAACCCAATTTCGAACTGAAATCCAGTCTAATTCACTTATTTCCAAGATTGCATGGACTTCGAGGAGAATATATACATAATCAATCAAAATAATTTCATACTGGGTGTTCAACATTAAAACCAAAAAATGTGGATGAAGAAAAAGTAAAGATCAAGGAATTAAAATTCTCATTATAATATACTAGAAAAGATTGGATTTACTATGTTAATTCACCAATAAGCGGATGGGCAGACATGAAACACCTTTTTCATAAAAAATATTTCCCAGCCTCTAAAACTACAACTATAAGTAATGAAATTTGTGGTATAACGCAGTCACAAGGGAAAAGTTACATGAACATTGGGAATGATTTATAAGGTTATGTTCAAGTTTCCCACACCACCAAATATGTGATCAAATTTTAATAGATTATTTTTATGAAGGTTTAATTCCAATTGATCGTAACATGACTGATCCCGCTGCAGGTGGTGTAATACTGTATAAGACCCCAATTTCTCTAATAACCCTAATTAGAACATGGAACAAAACACTCAGAAATTTGGTTTACGGTCTAGTGTACCCATTCGAGGTGTCCATGAGGTTCTAAGTGATGAAATCGAGAAGAAGGTGGACATGATGTTCGAAGAGGTAAGTACGACCCTTTTATGATAACTCTCTCTCTCCCAAGGGAAATTTCAATCTCTTCCTCACATCAATTATGGAATCTATTCTTCTAACACCCATTATTCTAACTAATTCCCCCAGTTGAGAGAAACTTTTGAGAGTTGTGAGGCAATATTTCTAGGATGCCCCTATAACCAACCCTTTATGGAAGAACCATACAATACACCAAACTCTGGGTGGAATGAAAACCAAGATTATAGGTTTGGGGTATTCAAAACAGATTCATCAACCATGGAACCAACAAGGGCAGATTAGTTATCAACCACCACCACCCAGAAATCCTAAACCTCCCCAAAGGCCTTTCCAACCACCCCTCCCAAACCCAATCATAGACTAGAATATATGATGAAACAAATGGATTCTCAAAATTTCCAATTCCATCAAACCACCCAAGATTCCATACAAGACCTGAAAACCCAATTAGGCCAACTAGCTAACTCATTGGGTGAAATTCAAAATCACGGGTCATGTAAATTACCATCTCAACCATTAGTCAGCCCTAGAGATAAAGGAAATGATATTTTCCTCAACCTTGGATTGGAAAACAACTATTAGGTCAAATGAATCCCCAATTTGAGTCATCCCCTCCTGAGGAAACCTTCATCCCAACCATTAAAAATATTCCAAATGTTGAAAAACCATATCTTGAGGTAAGCTCTTCCAAAGGAAAGAGTGGTTCTTTTAATGAATCATCCATCCAAACTATTCCTCTTCCATTTCAGCAAAGGACCGCCCAACTAAGAAAAAAATGGAAACTATACTCGATAAAGAAAATTTTGGAGACTTTAAAAAAAGTACATGTAAACATTCCCTTGATTGATGGTGTGAAACAAATTCCAAGATATGACAATTTTCTAAAGGAGATGTGTACACACCGAAGGTGACTTCGAGGTGATAATATGGTGATCTTGGTGAGTAATGTTTCAGCATTGATAGAGCCATCACTTCCCACAATGTGCAATGATCCCAGAACATTCTCAATTCTGTGCACTATAGGGGTTATTCTTTTTCTAATGCTATTCTTGATTAAGGATCATCTATAAATATGATGACTCACTCTATTTACTCTACATTTAGGTCTAGGAACTTAATCCTACTAGAATTATTGTTCAACTAGATAACTAGAGTACCGAACACCCCTCTGGTGTGTTAAAGGATGTTCATGTGAGGGTTCAAAATTTAATTTTTCATGCAGACTTTTATGTGATGAAAATAGAGGATGATTGGATGAATGTACATGGCCCGATTATATTAGGGAGACCCTTATTGAAAACTTCAAAACCATAATTAATGTCTACAATGGTATATTATCAATAGAGTTTGGTGGTGAAGTTTTCAACTTCAATATCCTTGATGCCATGAAGCACCCATTAGAATAAAATACACCTCTCTATTAATTATGTAGATGTTATCCATTCCCTTGAAAAAACAGTATTTCTTTCCCCTGATCCACTTTCTGGGTTTTCTTCATTGATAGAAATTCTAGGAAATGATTCATGCATTGATTGTTTTAGTTTTCTTGAAAAGTTTCATGAATGTTCATTGATTGATGATTTCATGATCACTGAGGATCCAATGACCATCGATGATACAACTAAGCTTGTAAAACCTCATTCCACATCAGGGGATGATATCATTAAGAAGTTAAATGAGATTTTTGACCACTAAATTTAACACATACTACCATCTATCCCAAATCTCCATGAATTCGAATTAAAACAACTGCCTCAATATTTAAAATATTCACATCTCGAGAAAGGAAACATGCTGTCAGTCATCATTGCTAGTTGACTCTGTCTGGAGCATGAATTTAGACTGCTTGAAATTTTTGACGGAGTATAAAAAAGCTTTGGGATGGAAAATTGATGAAATTCATGGTATTATCCCTTCAATTTATACACATCATATTTTACTAAATGATGAGGTTAAACCAGTGAGGGAGGCATAGCACTGACTGAACGCAAACCTCCTAGATGTTGTGAAAAAGGTGGTAACTAAATTATTGGTTTATGGAATCATTTACCCCATCTCTAATAGCCAATGGGTCAATCCCATTCAACTAGTTCAAAAAACATGCCTTATAGTAATCAAAAATTAAAAAAATTAATTGGTTCCAATTCATGTGAAGAATAGTGGGCGTGTATGCAAAGACTATCGCCAACTGAACCAACACACTAGGAAGGACCATTTACCTTTTCCATTCATTGACCAAATGATATAGAGGCTAGCAGGTAAGTCCCACTACTATTTCATTTATGGGTATTCTAGATACTTTTAGATCCATATTACCCCCGAGGATCAGGAAAAGGTGACACTGACTTTCCCCTTTGGCCCATTTTCATATTGGAGGATACCATTTGGTCTGTGTAATACTCCAGGTACTTCCCAGTATTGCATGGTTAGTATATTTTTATATTACCTAGAGAATTTAATGGAAGTATTCATGGATTATGTCACTGTTAATGGACCTCTTTTGATAAATCTTTGATTAGTATTTATTTAGTCCTAAATCACTGTATTGAAAATAATCTTGTATTAAATTATTAGAAATGCCATTTCATGGTACAAAAAGGTATAATTTTGTGTAATATCATTTTTGGGGATTATATCCAAGTATATAAATCAAAATTGAATGTTATTTATTCCCTACCATTCCAGAAAAATGTACTGGATGTGGGGTCTTTCCTATTTCATGATGTATTTTACCATCGTTTCATTCGTGACAATAATAAAATTGAACTCCCCCTCTCCCGATTACTCCAAAAAGAAAAAGAATTTTTTTTATAAAGAATGTGAGGAGGGTTTCAATAAGTTAAAATGTTGTATCAAATATCCCCTAGAAATCCAACCACCTTGGTGTGATTTACCATTTAAAATCATGTGTGACGCCTATTGCTATGCAGTTGTGGTAGTCTTATCACAAAAGGGTGACCGAGCTCCACATGTCATAGCCTATGCCTCACGTACATTGGACCCTGCCCAAGAAAAATACACCACAACTAAAAATGAATTCCTTGCCATTGTGTTTTACTTGGAAAAATTCAGGTCATAACTTTTAGGGTCTAATTTCATTGTGTTCTCAGACCATGCATCCCTTATATATCTTCTTATGAAACCAGAAGTCAAACCACTTCTCATTCGCTGGACGCACCCCCTTCAGGAATTAAATTTAGAAATTAGAGATAAAAAAGGACTAGAGAATGCGGTGGATGACGATATCAGTTGGATCCACCCATCCTAGGGCATTAAATAATATCCTTATATTCCTATAAATGACATGTTTTCTAATGAGAAGCTATACTGAGTGCAAGATACTATTCCTTGGTATGCTGAAATTGTAAATTATTTGGCAGTATCTTTCATTCCTATTGATTTCAACCAAAACCAGGTTGACCATCTAAAACATGAGTCTCGTTGGAACATTTGGGATCACCCCTACCTTTGGCGCACCTATAGTGATGATGTCCTCAGAATTTTTGTTACTGATAGCGAGTTTTAGTCTGTCCTTAGATTCTTCCACACTCTTGCTCGTGGGGCCACTTTGGTCCATAATGAACTACTTTCACGGTCCTTGATTCTGGTCTCTTTTAGCCCATGTTGTTTTTCTATGGCCATGACTACTGTAAATCTTTTACTCACTATCAAAGGATGGTGAATGTGTCTAAATTAAATGAGATTCCAAAAAACCCTTGTTCTTCCATGAATTTTTTGATTTTTGGGGCATTGAATTAATGGGACCATTCCCCAATTCATTTGGTAACATGTATATTCTTTTGGAAGTAGATTATGATTCCAAATGTTTTGAGGCCCGAGCTACAAGGAATGATGATTCTAAGGTAGGTGTATAATTTTTGACAACCCAAATTTTCATGTATGTTTAGATTACGTAGCTTCATCAATAGGGACCAGGGTTCTCATTTCTATAACCGAACAATGCATTCACTTTTCAATCTATATGGGGTTGTTCATAGAGTGTCTACTTCATATCACCCATAGACCAATGGTCAAAACGAGGTATCAAATAGATAGGTAAAACATATTCTTGAAAAAATAGTTCAACCCAATAGAAAATATTGGAGTTTTCAACTTGATGATTCATTATGGGCCAACCACACTACCTTCAAAACTCCCATTGGAATGTCACTCTATCAGCTTGTGTTTGGAAAGAAATATCACATGGCTGTTGATATTGAGCACCAAGCTTATTGGGCCATCAAAAAACGAGACTCTAATAATTCTAGTGTAGTTTCTCAAAGGAAGCTGTAAATTCAGGAGATAGAGGAAATGAGAAGAGATGCATATGAGAACTCCAAGATTTATAAGGAGCGATCCAAGGATACCCACGACCATCTCATCCTTCAACATCAGTTCCACATTTGAAAAAAGGTACTCTTCTATTATGCAAGGCTTAAGTTGCATCTAGGTAAGCTTCATTCCCCCTAGTTTGGAAACATGCTGTTACAAACGTGTCTGTATTTGGTGTTGTCCAGGTTTAAAAATGAAGAAACCAAGAAAACCTTCATAGTTAATGGGCATTAGCTAAAGAATTTCCACAAACCCTTCCATAGTTACCAATGGAGGAACTCCATGTTCATGAAGCAATCTATGAATGATACTCATGAGGTTTTATCCTTCCTTCCCACATTATCTTGTATTTTAGTGAGGACACTACACACTTTAGGTCTGGGGGAAGGATATATTCCTAGGGTAGTTAGGAATAATTGTCATCATCTTTCTTATTTTTCTATTTTTAGCTTAATGAATTGTATTGTCACTTTTCTCCCTTTTCCTCCTAGTCACCTTTGTGTTGGAATATTATTTTTTATTCCCACTTTATCATGGAAAATTATGTCTTTTTAATCATGGAAGTTATTGAAAATTCATGTTCAATTTCCGTATTTCAGGTTGTTTTAGTATTCAAAAATATTTCTTATGAAACGTGCATTTTCGAAAAAATTCAATACCGTAGTGTAAATTTGTTTTGATATTTAGTCATTTTTCGATGATATAAATGGTTGTATAACATTTAAACCTTTGATAATAATGGTTACCTTTTTTGTGAATAGATTAAGGGAAAATTCTGTCACTAAATTTCTAAAAGAAACATTGCACCAAACCATGAAGTGTGAGATTTTATACTTAATAAAAGGTAAATATAAGTTAGGTATATTTTTCTCAACATTACAAAATCATATTACATACATTCGTTCCTTATCTGATCTATTTCATTACTGTACCAGATTGACCTATATGTGTTTACCTGTAATCTAACTATTGTTAGCCCTCAAAAAAGGGGTTTGTATATTGGGCAGGTCAAAAACCGTACATCCTTGACCTTTGATCTTGTTATTATTTTTACAATTGGTTTCTTTAGGAGATAAAACATGGGTTGGGAGAAGGGTGTAAGATTTTTTCGAAGTGAATCGTTTGAAAAATTAATAAATGATGGGAGTGAAGAAATGTACATCATATGGGGATATCTAGGTCGAGAGATTATTGTTTGAAATCTGGGAATTCTTATCTGAGTGGGTCTTGAAATTTGATTATAAAGGATGTGGGTCATGTTTGGTGGAAAGGATATTGTAAGTAGACAATTATTAAAATAACTTATACTTACTCGATAAGAAGTGGAAATAATGGCATGAAATGGTTTTCACATGCACACAGACATGGAGAATTCGTGAAATGGTTAACTATTGAATTTTTTTTTGATTGATATCATGATTCTCTTGGAATTTTATTTGGATACAATTTTTTAGATGTCTTTTTCAATGATCATTGAGAATAACTCCTCGATGTGATTTTTTATTTGATCACATTTATACCAGGAATAAAATTTTCATTTAATGTTAAACATTTTTGATGTTGAAAATATATACATGAATAATTTTTGGAATTATGACTTTTACCAGGAGTGAAAATGTTTAGGTGTGGGGGTGTGATCGCACCACAATTCACTGTTTCATTTCCATCCTTACACCACTGTGCTAAATTTTGTTTCAATAAAAAATTATAAAAAATAATAACCAATTTAATTCTATATTTGAATCATTTATTTTGTGTTTATAATAGTTAAAAATGTAATTGTTACTTTTTTTGATGATTCCATTGCAGGAGGAGGTGATTTGGAGGACCCATGACGATGTCCATAAAAAATGGGCCAAACTGCACAAGTTCTGTGCACACTAGTGGACTCATCCATGTACTTCTCCTTAAATGTGCATCAAAATGGGATGAAATATTGTAGACGGGTCCAAAATTTATTTGGATACATTTCATCCTAAGAAAACCAAGACTAATTCTACCATATGGTGGCCCAACTGAGATGATTTGTCCAGCGCACTAAATCTGCACGAATTCAAAATTGGTGTGTTGTGATCTATCCATATCTCAGGATCTAGTTGTAAAAATTAATCCAAATGTTCGTTGGTGATAGCCAAGCTATGGGTCTAAAACTTTTTTATTTTCTCCATAGTGATATATGGATTTTTGGAGGTAGAAACACATGTGAAAAGTGGATTTATGAAATCTGTGTGCTCAAAACCACCATCCAATTTTTCTATAAAATGGAACATTGGGACCCTCATATGTAAGATCGAAACAGAAGTGAAGATATTCCATTTTGGAGTCCAAGATGAGTCTCCTACTCATCCTTGAAGTTATAGAGGTCCCTATCGTCATATAGAGATCAATAATGAAGAAGGAGATCCACCTGAGCTCCATCCCCCTCCCGATGTCGAGCTAAAAAATGGGTGATCATTTCAAGGGGGTTACACACATATAGAGGGAGTTATAGAACCTTATATTCTACTGGTTTTGTGTAATTTTTGTGTGAATTGTTTCACTTATGTTTAATCTTTATATTCTTCTTCCATGAATGCATTTATTTGTTTTAATTAAGTGAAACATTTCTCATTTCAATACCGATTGGGTGGAGATTCCAGTGGGAATCTTGAGTTGTTATGATTGGACAACACAAGCATCCTATTTCCCTCACACATACCTAATATTTCAGTATGATTTGGTCTACCAAACACTATTATTGAGTTCCAAACCTTGAAAACATGATTTTTGTGTTAAGGGGTGGTTCTTTGTGCATTATTTTAAGATGAAAGAGGGGAACCAAGATCTTGGCCATCCATAAACCAAAGGACTAAAACAAAACCTAATTACCAATTGATAAAAAGGAACTCTTAAAGTTATGTAGTAAATTAGAAATTATGACTTATTTTTCTCATAATTTTTAAAATAAACTTTGTATTTCAAATTTACAACTCTTTAAATTAAGTTATATTCTAAAAATTGAATATAAAACCACCCCCACATTTATTCGTCTTATTAAAAATACACACTCAAAACCTATAAACTCTCCTTCACAAATGACCTAGGGTCTTACCCAGACTATAAATAATCCTTAAAAAAATAATAAATTTGAAATTTCATGATAGTGCGGTCAAATATCCTTGCATATCATTCATAATACACTTCTTGGATTCTCAGGAAAGGGAAAAAAGTAACAGTGATCTCAAATGCTCTGTAAGGGTTATGTACAACAAAAGTTATCATGAATAAATAATCATAATAAACACTATATTTTAAATAACTAAACACATGATCCTTTTAAATATTTTTTTATCATAATTATATATGGTTTAATCAATATATAAATGTAAATAACTAAACACACATTCCATTTAAATAACATGACAATCATGAATAGTTATGGAATAATCAATATGGAAAGGTAAATAATTGAAAACACATTCCATTTCATTGATAAAATTAAAATTAAAATGCTTCCATTGATATTATAACTGTGAAAAAATCATGGATAATTATAAATGAATTCTTAATGATGGAAAGTCTTAATCATTAGGCGTCAGGATCTCAGCAATCATGATACATGTATGGCCAAGACCTTTCACATGATTGTTTAAAACTAATGGGTATGTACCAGAAACCCATTTAACTATGGCTAGCCAATTGATTTCTATTATGAGACTATTAATACATTGATGTGATATCTATAATCCGTATATACACTTATTTTCATATGAAATAAATTCCTTATATATTGAGTGATCAATTTAATTTAGGGATAATATACCCTATCATAAAATAACCATATTGAGTAAATCACGTGGATTTATAAATATTTCCCTTGTCTATGAAATAATATTAAATATAAGTCCCTATCTATAACCATTACATAATCTAGTTAATTCAACTATAATACACATATTACATTTCCAAAGACATTTTTAGTTTAGTGTTTCAGGGAATTAAGACATAATACATATCAATACATAAGCGTAAAAATGGATATAAGTAAAAAAGTTTCTATTTATTCCATAATAAAAAAGTTTTTATAAAAACATGGACTCTTTTCATGAATGTTTTTAAAGCTGTTCAACATAGATTCTTCATTTCTCTTATAAATCCTCAAACCTTGTGAAAAAATATAAAAACATTGGATGAGAAAAAAATGATCTGTGAGGTGCATAAAATAGAATGGAATAACTAGTCTATGAATTCTTATAAACATGTGAATTCATTTTCACATGATATACTTCTCTACTAAAAGTTATCATATACTTTGTGAAAACATGAGATTTCCATAAAACAAATAAAAATAAATAATACCATATGGGTAACTTGGTTCATTTTTTACTTAAGATTTTATCTCTCATACATACCATATGATTCATAAACCTTATGTATACCATAAAATGTATCCCTCATGAATACCATATGTTGTAACCCTCTCAGCTACCTTATGTTGTAACCATCCCAGTTATACATGGAGTAACCATTACAGTAAACCTATAACATAAACATACCTAACAAATTAGAGGGAGATATATTTCCCACCCTTCATCATAAAAAAACTCCCTATAACCAAATAATAATAATAAAACTTCAATACATGCATCATAAAAAATTTCCTTTTAATATTTTTAATAATATAAATTTCTAATAGAATTAAAAAAAATTATTTACCTCATGTTAATCTTACCGAAAATATGTTAAAACATTCTATATAAATGTTTAAAGAGTTTTATTAATATATTAAAAAACTATATTAATATTTATAATTCCTTACATGGTATTCATACAATATATTTCCAACCATTTATTGATAATATTTTGTTATTTTTATTGTTTCATGTGTGTTTATTTCGTGATTTCCATGGTTGCTTCAATATGGATTTTCTTGTCGAATGGATGAAAAACTCCAGAAGTGTAATGAAATTGTACTAATATGATTCTATAATTTTAAATGATACCATGTATCATTTTTTTTCTAATATTAATAGGAATCATTAGAATAAACATCAATGAAAATTATTTAGTTTAATTTTTTGTTTTTACGACCATCCTGATCTTATATCATTTTATTTAATATCATGTATATATATTGGTTATATAACATTATATAACTTATATTCTGTATAATAAAATCTTATTTACCCATAATAATGGTTTTTTGAAAATCCTTGAAAGCGTTAATGGAAAATGAAGTTCTATCATCCAAAATGGCGGTAAGTCAACACATCAGAAAGCATGTTCTCATATTTAGAATGGAAGGGAGAGGTGAAAGAGTTTTATGTTGACTTTATACATTAAAATGATAAAAATAAAAAAATATAATATAATATAGTTTTAATTACATTTGGATAAGGGTAGGTGTGTAGATAATAATAAAATAAAATAAATTAAAAATATGATAAAATAAAATGAAAGAGGATATTACCTCTAGATTTCTTTTTCTTGAGAACCTCCTTAAAGACCGTGGATTTAGACTTCTGGTGAGACTAGAAGGTCTTGGAAGTGGGTAAGAGTCTTGTGAAAAAATAGAGCTGAAGTTAAACAAGATATAATTTTTTGAGGTTTGAGCAGAAGAGGTGGGGAGTGGTGGTATTTAGAGTGGGGGAGAGGGGTGTTTCTTGAATATTTTATTCACTAGTATATTCTTCTGGATCAGAATATGAATAGTTTGATAATTATAACTAAATACATTATAACAATAAATGAGATTTAGGTATGTTGTTAATACAACATCTATGCATTATTTACGACTAAAAAAATCATTAATTTGTTAAATTCCATAAGTTATCGTATTTGACTATTCACAAAAAATTCAACTATTTTAAAAACATTCCAAAAATTAACCCCTAACAAGAAATCAAAAATAGACTCTGTTATTTGAAAATAATTTTCTATATATGAAAAAAATAAATTTTTAATTAAAATAATTATTTACTTGAAAAATACTAATTTTAAAATTATAACTTATTTTATGAAATAATGAAAAATAAAATAACATCTCATAAAATAATATTAGAATAACAAGAAAACAAAATATTAATTTAGGATACTATTGTTTGAAGATATATTTCTTTTTAAATCATTATATTAATTATAAAATTGTAAATAAAAATGTATTTGTAAAAAAATAAAAACAATTAATTTATTATTTTTGAAACGTATATTCACTTATTCCATGATATAAATACATCATTTTTTAAATTAAAAGATATATAAATTTTAATTATACTGTCATAGGTGTGGTTACTCTTTTATTAGTATAGATTCCTTAATTTCTATAAATACCAATTATTTAATTATACATCATTAGTGAATATAACTATTTAATTTAAGAATGAAAACAAATTATTTAATAATAAACTAGGTTGTCACATTCTTCCCACATTTTATAAATTGAATCCTCATAATTTTAATAATCTATTAATATGTAGATGATACCTTTCCCTCAAAGCATTTATAGATTCCCATATTTCTTCTTATACCATGTGGTTTTGGCAAAAAAGATTTACATATTGAATTACATTATTCCAAAATACATTCTCTCTATGACCAATAATCTGAACTAGTTATTTTTCATAAGAAAAGTTCTATTCACAATGAACTACTTATGGGATGAAAAAATGAGATGAATTCGGCACATACTTTGTTAACATAAAAACAAAAAAAAACATTGTGTACCTGAGATAAACTCAATGGAAAATCAACTCAGAAAAAAACTATTCTATCTTTTTCCAAGATTTCATAAGGTCTTTTTTTACCAAAACTCATAACACATTTCCAAGGAGAGACTTTAAAGTAAAAAAGTTCACCTACCTTGAAAGAAAAAACTTTCTCCTTTTATAAATATAACTTTTATTCCTGCTCTGAGCTGTACTCATAAGTTACTGGATCATGTTCACTTTCTCAGCCACTTCCTCTACTAATTCTTGTCTCTTCAACTTACATTCCCTGGATTCATCCCAAAATTCAATAGTTCGACACAACTATCCATATAATGCATCCAAATGGGCTATCTGTATACTAGAATGAAAACTATTATTATAAGAAAAATCAACTAAATAATGTTGTCGGGACCAACTTCTCTAGTAATCAATTGAACAAGATCAAATCATGTACTCTAAAGTCTAAATCATTTTCTCAGTCTGTCTATCAAATTGAGGATGAAAAGAGATGATGAAATTTAATTCTATTCCCAATGACTTATGAAATCCTTTACAAATGTTATAGGAGAACCTGGGATCATATTAAAATACAATAGAGAGAAAAACACCATGTATCCTAAAAATATATTTGAGGTATAGTCATGAAATATGATCAAAAGAAATATTACCTTGAATAGGTAGAAAATTTTCAGATTTATTTAGTCTATCAGAAATAACCCAAATCACATTGCTACCTTGAAAATTATTTGGTAGTCCCACCACAAAATCCATGGATAGATTTTCCCATTTCCACTCTGGCACTAGAATAGGAATAAGAATTCCATTTGGTGGTGTTATATTTTCTTTAATCTATTATCAATTCAAACATTTAATTATGAAATCAATAATATCACTTTTCATTCCATATAACTAGTTATACTCCCATTAATCCCAATACATCTTAGAGGTGCTTGGATTAACTATGAATATTGAACTATGAACTTCACATTACAATTAATTCTTTAGCTAGGAATCAGAAGGAATAAATAATCTCTTCCCAAATCTAAAAACACAATTATTATCTCCATTAAATTCAAGAAAATGAGATGTTGTAACCAATTATACCTTTCTCTGTAACTCAAATCCTTCCTTCTAAGATCTCTTAATTATTTTTGATAGTGATGACCGCATAGTAAAATAAAACAAAAAAGAGGGATTTATTACACCAAAAACATCCAAGAAGAAATTCATCAAATCATTAATTAAGTGTTCATGTTACAAATTTATCCTGGCTAATGTGGCATGATGTTTTCGAATCCATGAATCCACTAAATTGAATGATTTCCATAGTGGTAATTGATTATACACTCATAAATCTTTATCAATTTCATCCATATTCTCTTCCACATGATCAATTATTTCTGAGTGAATATATACTTCAAACATTTATGGTTAGTATATATTCCACATTTGTCTCTATATAAATGATGCCTCTAAAATTTAAAATCAAAAAACCATTGTATCAAATCATATATCATGTTGGGGATAACTCAACTCATGAGGTTTCATTTATCTTGAAGAATATTCAATTACTGGATCATTCTAAATTAGATCGAAATCAAGTACCTTCAACAAAGAATCACTTTAGATGATAAAATCACCATTTCTATAAGTCAAGACCCAAACTGGAGAATTCGCTAATCTTATTTTTATTTCATGAAAACAGAAATCATAGTCTTTGATCCAGATAAATTCAACCCCTTTTCATGTTAAATTATTTTGATGGATAGATAATCAAGCAATTTTTTTAACAAATAGTCATTAATAGCATTATAATCCAAGAAAACTACAAATATCGGTAACATTTTTATGTAATTTCCATTCATTAACTACATTTTTTGGAGGGATCAACTATTATGATATCCTTATTTAAAAAGTCCCTAATAAAAGAAATTTATTACAACAAAAATCATATCTGATAAATTTCTTATATAACTTCTTCTTTTTTGATAGTTTTCAAGACAATAAATAAATGTTTCTCATTATCTTCATAAATTTTGGAAAACCCCAAAATAATATTTATAAAACCAATGAAAAACTCATCTTAATATTAACAGAATATTATTTTCATAATATCCATAAATACAGCAGGATAATTTTTCAAACCAAAGGGCAATAAAAACTCATAATTCCCATAGCTAGTTCAGAATGCTATTTTCCAAATTTCATCATTTTTCACCTTCAGCAGATGGTACCTAGATCTCAATTAAATCATGGAAAAATAATGAACACCCGAGAGATGATAAGAAAATTCATCCATATGTGGTAACAAATATTTATTCATAATAGTAATTGTATTCAATTATCTATAATCATTTGAAAGTATCATGAAAACATTATTTGTTTTAACAAAAAAACATTGTATCAACCCATGGTGAAGTGATTGGATGCATGAAACCATTATCAAGAAAATATGGAAACAATTATTCCAATTCTAAAAGATTCACTTGATCCATTCAATAAGGGGGGATTTGAAATTGGATTAGCATCATGAACAATGTAAATGGTAAATTGAACTTCCCTATTAGGTTTAACTCCAAGACACGCGTTAAGGAAAACATCTAGGTATTAATTTAACAGTGAAAAATAATGTATCTGAACAATTATATGTTTTCAACAATATGTGCAAGATAACATTAATTTCAATCTTTTAATAGTTTCCATGACTCTTGATATGTTATCAATTTTATGGGTTCATTCTTGTATAGAAACTAAAACTCTATTTTAAAAACAATATCTTTAGATCTAAAATCAATATCATCATGATAAATATAAATCCAATCCATACATAGAATAACATCAAACTATACTAAAAGAAAAACCAAAAGGTTTGTAGGCAATGTATTTTTATAAACAAAAAACACAATGATTATTATAATGTCGTTTTACTTAAATATCTTCCCCTGGACTTATAACCATAATCTATTGTTTTATTTATTGAGGTATAATTTATAATTTTCCAGAAAATTATTCAGAAACAAAGTAATGTTTAGAACCCATATCAAACAAAAATTTGAAAAATATGACTAAAAAAAAAGAACCAGATACCACTTCATTGGACGTCCCGAAAACTGCTGATGTAGTAAAAAAGGATTTCACTACATTTTTCTTCTTATAATCTAGCCGGTTTCCATCATATAGATCTTTCCTTGGGAAGGTAATTTCATAATGCTTTATATCAAAAATTTTAAAATAGTTTAAATTTGTCTTATCAAAATTAATCATACCATCACCTTATTATTTTTCATTATAAACTCGCGCCATATTTCCAAAATTACGTTATTAAAAACACTTATTGGATTTGTTATGGAATTCCACTGGATTCCTTTTACCACACATTTATGAAAATAGAAATTGTATTTTCATACCATCAGAATTATTTGGTTGATTCATACCCACTACTTTCTATCTAGACCTTATCGTATACTTATTTTCAAAGTACACATGATAATAAGACAAATACATTTAAACCTCATCATTAGATAAAACATGTTTCTCATAACTTTTTAATTCACATGAGGCCAATTCCAATTGATATCTTAAATTAGATCCTAAGTAAAAATGATTGATTTTACAATCATGAGATTGCTTTATAATTAGAGCATACCTTTCTAATCTAGTGAACTTTATCTCATACATGACCACTGAATCTTCCTCCTTCAGTCTAAATTCATGTAATTGATTTTCCATATTAATTATAACCACCTTTATAAAATATTTTTCAAGGAAGAAATTCATAAATTCGTCCCATTCAAGGGAATCAGTCTCCGCACTATCCTAGAAATTCTTGACCATTGACCACCATTGGTCAGATACAACTTAAAAATGATAAATACCAAGGCTAAAATTTTGTGAATCTAAAAACCCCATAACATTGAATATAATTTTCAAGGGATTTAATACACCCCTCAGACATTACTGAGTCAGAAGATCCACTAAAAGCAGGAGGGTGTTGCCTCATAAAATGTTCCACTATTTCCATGTTACATTCTAGTAAATTTGGTTGCTCTATTGTATGGATGTCGAAACAATTTATAACCTACATCAACTGGTCCATTACCATCATAAACTACTTGGTTCCAATTCCCACTATTCTAGGTTGTGGATTCAAAAAGATATCAATCTCTCAATGCCTTCCTACTTCAGCTTCTATATTTCATATGTGTAAAACCATCATGAATAGATATTTGGTAGATGAATAAACATCATAATATTTAAATTCTATATCATTTCAACTTAACAATAAAGTAAATATAATTTATGGTATTCTATTAACATCATCATAATACCTAAATTTATATAAACCATTCTTTGGTAATCACTATAAGGGCCCAACCACAAACATCTCATAATCTAGTTAATTCAACTAGAATACAATTTTTACATTCCCAAATATATTTTCATTTTATAGGTTTAGTGATTTAGAACATAATACATATCAATCAATAAGATTAGGAAGTGGATACTAATAAAAATTTATCTATTTATTTTGTAATTAAAATGGTTTTAATTAAACTTGAGTTCTTTTGATGAATGTTTTTCATGATGTTCAACATGGCTTCTTATTTTCTCTCACCAATCCTTAAACCCCATGAAAAAAATTAAAAACAATGGATGAGAACAAAAATATCAGTAAGAGGCATAAAATATAAAGGAACCATTAGTGCATGAATGCTTATAAACATATGAAATTTTTTTCACAAGATATACATCCCACCCTAAAAGTATCATATACTTTGTGAAAACATGATATTTCCATAATGTGTAGAAAATGTAAATAAAACTATATGGGTAACTTCAAAAATTAATTACAGAATATTGTAACCCATAGTGATACCATATTATTTGTAACCCTCATGGAAACCTTATAATTTAACTCTCTAAATTACCTTATGATGTAACCTTGTCGGCTACCTTATGGTGTGTCCATTATAGTTAAACTTGGAGTAACTGCTGCGGTCGACCTCCAACAAAAACATACCCAATGCATTGGAGGAAGATATAGTTCCCAACCATCATAAAACACAATTACCAAGAAATATAACATAATCATTAAACATGAATACTATCATTATAAAGACACTCCTTTTGAATTTTGTAAGAATTGAAATTTAAAATATAATTTTTAAAGAAAATACCATTACCTCGAGTTCATATTACTTATAATATGGTAAAATATTTTGTATAAAGACATAAAGAATGTTATTAATATATTAAAAAACCATATTAATATTTAAATTCCTTATATGATCTAATTATAACTTCATTCCACACATTTATTTATAATATTTTGGTATTTTTATTATTTCAAGTGGGTTTATTTCACGGTTTCCATGGTTGGTTCATTATGAAATTTCTTGTCGAATGAAAGAAAAACACCAAGAGTGGAACAAAATGGTGATAATATGTTTATATATTTTAAATTATATCATATATTATTTTTTATGATATGAGTATGTTTCATTATATATAACTATAATTAATATTATTTAGTTTAATTTGTCAATTTTTATGACCATCATGAACTTTTATCATTTTATTTCGTATAATGTTTATATATTTGTTCTAAACCATTATAAAACTTATAATATGTATAATAAAATCTTCATTAACCATAATAGATGATTTATGACAATAATTTAAGGTGGTAATGGAAAATGAAAGTGTTTCATCGGTGATGGTGGTAAACGGACACATCACAGATGATGTTCTCATTTATATAATAAAAGGGATATGAGAAGGAGTTTGATGATGAGTTTTTTCATAAGCATGATAAAATTATATTATATATATATATATGATAATTTATTATTCATTTATCTTGGGTAAGTGTAGTTTAGGAGAGAATAAAAAAATAAAATAAAATGAAAAGAAAATAAAAGAAAATGAAAGGGGATGTTACCTCTTGAATTCTTCTCCTTAGAACCTCCAAAAGGCCCTTGGTTTTTGAATTTTTGTTAGACTAGTAGGTCATGGAAGTAGGGAATAGAATTCGGAATTGAGTTATTGATAAATTTATAAAGATATACGTCTTTTAGGTATGAGGGGAAGAGGTGGTCAGAGGTGGTATTTATAGTGTGGGAGAGGGGTGTGTTTTGAATATTTTATTCATTACTTTATTATTTTATCTCAAGACTATGAATAGTTTGAAAATTTTAAATAAATATATTAAAATAATTAAAGATAATTAAATATATTTGGGGGTAAATTATCCATACGTCATATATGACTCAATAATTCTTGAATTTGTTAAATACCATAAATTATTGTATTTCACTATTCACAAAAATTCAACAATTATAGAAAAATCCAAAAAAACCAAACTATTAATTATTCATTATGTAGAATTTAAAAATGGACTCAATATTATGAAAATAATTTTCTAAATAATATAAATTAATTTTTTAAGTAAAATCCTTATTTATTTGAAAAATATAGATTTTAAAATTATAAATGATTTTTTGAAACTTTGAAAAAATAATTAAGGTCTCATAAAATTATCTTATAATCATAATCCAATTAAAAATGAATTTATGAGTATATTTTATGAAGATAAATTTCATTTTAAATCATTATATTAATTGTAAAATTTTAAATACAACTTTATCCATCACAAAAATACCAATAATTAATTTATCATTTCAAAATGTTTATTCAATTATTCCATGATATGAATATAGTATATTTTTACATATAAAATACATAAATTTTATTTATACCCTAATAAGTGACAATAATATTCTATTATTATATATTTCTTATTTTTTATAAATACCACTTATTTCATTATAGTTTTATAATGAATTTAACTATTTAATTCCAGAATGAAAACAAATTATTTTATAGGCACCTGGGTTATTACATTCAAAGTCAAAACCATAAAAAAAATTATATTTTTTAATAAGTATTAATATCCATCATAAAATAATATGAATATTAAAGATAAATGTAAATTCAAATGGAAAATTATCATAAGAAAGTGATTATTTCAAGGCAAAGTTCTTGATTACAGAAATTAACATAGAATGATAATGACAATTTTGTTCCAGGTCAAACAAATCATAAAACATCCAAATAAATAACAATAATGGTATTAATAAAATATATCCACATTGGATCATAATTTTGATAAAGTTTTTATGTCTTTGATGAATATAAATACCATAAAAATGTCATTAAAAATTATTTAGAAAAATACACTTTTTAAAAATGAAAATATTTTTAAAACAAAATATTAATTTTTTTTAAAAAAATTTGTTTTGGAAAAAACCATTTAAAATTATAATTTAAGGTTCAAAGTATAGAGTTTTCATGATATTATAAAATCTCATACATGTCGTACATGTTCAAATTAAGACTTGTTTCACATTTTCAATAAAACCAAACCAAAATTTATTTAAAAAAAGACATGAAGATTCATTTAAAAAAATCTCATAAAATTTAAAAAATGAATAAAAAATATCTTTAATAAATAATTTTTAAATTTTAAATGACATTTTGAAAACATTTTTATAAAACATGGTGTTTTAAGTAAAATTATTTTCAACTGAAAGGAGAAATAGGGTTGCATTTTCATAAAAAATTAATTTATTTTAAGTACCAAATTATGACAAAATGGTTCAATTACATGACACATTCATGAATAATTATTTTAAAATATAATTAAATGGGTTTACTATCCATTTAACAAATAATTTCCTTCAATAGAAATTCAATCATAAACAATATGGATTAAAATGAGATTGTCAAATAAATCCTCCAAAATAATATAACATTGAAGTAATAATATATCAATGAAACTATTATTAGTGTAAATTATTAATCCAAAAAAAATAAGATGAAACAATATATATGATAATAAAAGTTCATTATAAATAATATATTAGAGTATCAAATTAAAAAAGAATTAATAATACCCATTGAAAAAAATTGAGTTATAAAATTATTTATGACTTAGAAATTCTCAAGTCAAATCCCCATGGATGAAATAATTAGAACAAAAACAATAAATATAATTATGTCATGTCCCGTATAAGAGGGTCCCATGCCGTGACCACCCTAATCCCACCTCCAATAGGTCAGGGGTTGGTGACTAGTATTGACTAGGCATATCCCACCAATGGGAGGAATTTTTTTGTGTACCTGTACACATGCACACATATCCAAGCCCAAAATGTGGAAATTTTTAAAAACACTAAGTAAACATGAAATCATACCACTATGATACCAAAAATAGAGTATGATAATATAAAACTAAATTGTAAATAAAGGTAGAATACAATCCCACCAAAAGAAAGAGTCTATAAAAGTGAACACAGAAATTCTTAAAGCTCATCCATAGAAAAAATAACCTGAAGGGTAGGTACATGGATAGATTTATGATGCTACAGGAGAACACCTAGATTGCCTAGTATCTCTAAGAACCACCTAGCATTGGTCTACCAAGGACTACATCAATGCATCAATCATCTGCAAAAGACTTGACATATACATGTGAAGCCCCTACAGAGGTGGGTAAAACAATACTCAATAGGAAAAACGAAAACCACAAAGGAAAAGAACTATATAAGAAAATTACAAAGGAATACTACTAAGGAAGACCACTAAATGACACTAAAAAGGAACACCAAGAAGGAACACCACTAAAGAAACCCACTAATGAACACCATGAAGGAAAACTACAAAGGAACACCATGAAGGAACACCGTGATGTAATTCCACTATAGAACACCATAAAGGAACACCATTATGTAATAACTTGAAGGAACACCACTAAAGAACACCATGAAGGAACACCATGGAGGAACACCACTAAGGATCACCATTAAGGAAACCCACTAATGAATGATACTAAGAAACACCACAAAGGAACACCAAGAAGTGACACGACGAAGGAACACCACTAAAGAACCCCATGATAGAAAACCACTAAGGGACACCACAATGGAACACCATGAAGAAACATGATGATAGAACACTCTTGAGGGATACCATAAAGGAACACCCTGAATGAACACCACTAAGAAACACCGATAAGGAAAACCCCGAAGGAACACCATGAAGGAAAACCATGAAGGAACACCAATATGGAACACCATGAAGGAACACCATAAAAGAACAAAATGAAGGAACCCCACTACGGAACACCCCAAAGCATACCAAACAGAAATACAATAAGTATACCACATATAAATGCATCAAGTATAACACATAAAAATACACATAGAATAGCACATAGAAATTCACAAATAATACCGAACACAAATATACATAATATACCACAAATAAATAGTAGAATCAGATCATAAAGTTAGAAGTCTAAAGCATTAAGAGACGGATTTTCAATTGTAGTCCATAGGCCTCTTAGTGTCCATGGCACACATAGTATCGATGATGCAAAGAACATTAATGGCACACGGAGTGTTGATGGCACATGGAGCATCGATGACACCAAAAGTGAAAATGGTGCTCAGATCATCAATGAATGAAATAGAATTTATGGGTCATGCATTCCCCAAGTCATGTAGTCACCAAGTCACCAAGTCACGTAGTCACTAAGTCATAGCCAACCGCAGGATTCCAGTCATAGCATGCCTGTTTTGGGAGAACCTACTCCTCAAGACAATAGGTCATATTACCACTTCTAGAAAGACTTGGATAGAGTATCTCAAAAGAAACGTGTTGTTTCAAGGGTCTCGATGCTAAAACAATCTTGTAAAATAGACGCATTGTTTGAAAGATATGACTGCTTCTGTAAAAAGGCCCGACCTGGGTCCAGCCTGGGTCTGACCCGACCCGCTGGACCCCACCAAACTCACTGGTCAACCTGATATAGTTCACCTAACGCAAACTAGCCTAGTCTGGTCTACTTGGTTAGAAGGACCCAGACCGTTAGGCCGTTGGATCGGCCTGACCACCCTAGTCTGGCTCACATGCATTGTGCAGGTATGATCTGCCAAACACAACCTGCCCAAGTTGTGCCCCCCTTGTCTATGTAGTTTGGCCTGACCACATGGCTCCCCCCATGTTTCCAGATCAATGCGGAGGTGTGTCACATTTCATGTGGTCATACCACCTTCTCCTCATGCTCCATGGCTTACCGTTGTGGGGTCCTCATATGCAGATTCAATTCACATCCCTACTCATTTCCATTGTCTCCTTATTTGGCCCTCGATCACTACCGATGAAAATTTCCACCATGGACACCATGCGGTCCGGCCGCACTACTTGAGTGGTCTAACCACTGCTGCTTTCTCCCCTGGTATCCGCGATGGGTAACCTCTATCCTCTGCCATACCAGCACATGACCTCTACCGTGCACCGATGCCAGTTTCAGGTACTGATGAACCTAGTTCCAACGCTCTCCCCAATTTCTATAGTGGTCCAATTTTTCAAAACGGATCCAATTCTGTGATCCTCAGGACTTAACCTTCAATAATTTGGGATCTGATCCATATTTCAAGCACTATAGGGGCTTGAGCACATTTAGAACCTCCCAGTAAATTGTGTCATGACTATGATAGTCCAATGGTGAAGAGCACCAAGAATGAGGGCAGGGAGATCACATAGATTACCCGACGAATTGATCTTGAAATTTATTATGTTGGAATTGATCTGTTCATGTTAGGAGGTTTAACAAAAAACACACACTGATAATAATAATTATCTATATTCTTTTTTAGTCCCCACAATAATTTATCTATCTCACAAGAACCGGAGAACTATAGATCAACATGTTTGTGGGACCGTTCATGCTTGTAATTTGAATCTAATAATGGAATGGGAATCACCAAAAGACAAAACACCCTAATTCATGGCTAGAAAATTATTTTAAAAATAATAAAGGTCTGGGTCATCGTCAATCCTCGATTCAATGGTCTTGATCATTGCGATGGTTTTCTTCTGTGCATGAGAAGAATTATAGGGTTATGGTGATAACCTTGAATTCTTGATGAATATTTCATGAATAATATAAACTCTAATGCATCTAGGAAAATATTTTTGTTAAAATATTTTAATGATTGTTACATCCTAAAAATATCTTCCACAGTCGGCTCACGCCTACCAATGTTAGTCCATTTCTAATGTAAAGAAAATGATCTGAACACAATGGTACCCTCAAATTTCTGATCCTAGAACCATTTTAAGAGGTATTCTATTTTTTTTTGGAAAATTGTGCACGTGTGCTATTAAAAACATAACATTTTTTTCAGTGATATTTTCCAAGCACATAGGGCCTCATAATCACATTTAGTCTCAATGCCTAGTCTCAGGATATTCTCAAATAATTTCTAAAAATATATTCAGGAAACTATGAGTCATTAAGTTCTCTCCACCTAGGGATTTACATCCCTGATAACCAAATCAAGTGCTAACCAAATTGATGAGGGTTCTGGGCACGAATCTAGGCCTCCTGATCCCATTTTCTCTCCTGAAGAATCTTGTTCTGCCTCCAAATAATAACTCAAGGAATAGATCACCCACAAAGAATCCTCCCAGCATCAACCAAAAATTTAACATTCAATCCCATGACATTCCCTCTATAACCAGAATGATCCACTTAGTTTGGTTGTCCATCTATGGGTGAAATGTTATGCTCTTGTGTAGAAGGGTCCCAAATGCCTCCAACAATAACACTGGAACTATTGAGTGCCCTTTGAAAAGATTGACGTTATTTCCACATTTCAAATATTCATTAGGGGCCTGTCATGTGGACATCTGAATTGGTAAAGTCTCACAGTCGGTATCTTCTAGTTGTGGCTCCCCAACTCACTATAAGATCGGAGGGGTTAAAACCATCGACTGGAGGTATTCTGCTCCATCTACACCCATAAAAGAAAATTGCAATGAGGCCAAATTCTTTTATGCATAATTCAAAAAAGGAAAAAACATATTCTACAGAGAGAATATGTCACCACATTCCCCTTCCCAGGAGAATATAGAATATCTAAGTCATAGTCCCAGAGGAAATCTATCCAATTCTTCTATCCCAACCTTTTCTTGATCACTTGAAACTCTCCAAAAAGTATAAAAAACTGAGGACTCAAAACATTCACTATATTTGGGGTGCCTTCCAATTTATGAGAAATTGGTTTTACACTTCTCTTTTTGAGTCCATTCTGTGCTCCCTGGGTTTCATTTTCACCAAAAAGGAAATCCCCATTACACAATTATAGACACACAACATTATTCAACTAAAATAGTCAATTTGAGCATAAACTATAGGCAACTTGTCTATACCAAGATTTACGTCGCAAGGTCTCAACGCTGCAACCAATGGATCCCAACTGAAGCTCTTTCCACTACGATTCATGACACACTCTCGACGTTATTGAGTGATCATTAGGTATCATCTAGTAGGAGTCTATAAGTTTTAGGGTTGAGTAAATAGTTCAAAAAAGTCTCATGGTCTTGAATGAGATTCTTGATAAGAAAATAATGAATAGTAACTTTTTCTATCAATACTATAACTAATGTAGAATATGCATAGATCATGCCCTTAATAATCCATGGAGCCCCTAAGTCATAAGACATGAACACATGTAGTTGTCCCCCTCCCATGTCCTCCAACTCCCTAAACCTGGTGTGGACTACACGAGGGTGGTGGAGGTAAAATAACGAAATGTCTACCACCTCTTGCTACTCTCCTAGATCATCTTCCACGTCTACCGCCTTGTAGATATATCTGCTCATACATGACTTATGCTAAATATCAATGGATTTATATATTCATCCAAGGGACTCTTACCCAAAAAGGTTATCTCTATCACTCTATAATAGGTAGGAAGAAAAATTGGGAAAACATTGGCTCAGATGTCCTTATGTAGACCTATCTCGAAGGCCTAATCCCTGAAGTATCAATCAAATATCTCATCCATCAAATACATGGAAGGGTTGGTATACCTCAATGGACAAAGAGATACTGACACATCTTCTTGATGGAGCAATATATTCTTTTATACATGCATAGCCCTTACCTTATAAGGTTACAACTCCTCTCGGAAAAATTTATCACACTTTTCACATAGAAAATTTACCTCATCAGAAGATCGAGTATCAAAACCCCATAATCTAACTACTAATATGTGTATAAGGATCGTTGTTAAAACCAACATCTGATCTATTGATTTCTTTACATGATGGAAAAATCAGATCACCACCTCAATCTAATCTTCAACCACCTGTGTGTTGGGATCACCTCGGATCCTGAGGGGTCTTTACCACCAAAACTCGTGAGCTATTCTCAGCATATTCTCTTCCTCATTATGTACTAAAATCACTGTCTGATACTCTACATGTGGTGGTATAGCTATTGATCCACCTATAGGTTCTATATATAGTAGAAATCTTTGTACAGATGTCTCATCACCCAATGGATCATCCTCATGATCACATGGTGGAATCCGGGATAGCCATCTACATGGAGGCATATTGTACTATAACAAGATGTACCACGGTATATAGTGTATATCTGGTGAGATAACTCAAGAAGGACATGATAACAAACCCAAATCCTATATGATTCATGTACCATTATTTTTCCGTACAACTATATTTTCATGTATCAAGCTGAAAATAAGTATTTAGAGTCCTAGTGTATGGATAAGTCGGTCGCCACCTGAACACAGGATCCCTGGCCTGAAATCATAACTCGAAACACTTAACACTGATGCCTTAAACCAAACTCACAATCTCTTGCTGCTTAAGTATAACTAACCTCCTCTGATACCACTCTATCACGACCCATCCCAGAGGGTCCCATGTTGTGATTACCCCGTTCCCACCTCTAATAGGCTAGGTGATGGTGACTAGCCCCATGCAGGAATATCGCACAAATGTGAGTCATTTACCTATGTACCTATACACTTGAACACATCTCCAAGCGTAAAATTCTGAAATGTGAAAAAAACTAAGTAAAAAATCATGAATACCACTAAGATACCAACAATTGAGTATGACAGTAGATTACTGGATGTTAAAAATGTCTAAAATACAGGCCCACCAAAATTAAGTGTTAGTAAAAGTGAACACACAATTAACTGAATCTTATTTGAAGACAATCATACCTAAAGGGTATGTACAAGGATATATTTCTGAAGCCGTAGGAGCACACCTCGATTTTCTGGTCTTTATTAGCACCACATGGTCCTGGTCTACCTGGAACTTCATCAAAGCGTCGATCGTCTTCATAAGACACGACATATATAGGAAATTACTGTGTAGGGTTGAGTAAAATAATACTCAATAAGACACCCCAAAACCACCAAGGAAATGTATTATATATGAAATTACAAATGTACAACACTAAGTAAGACCACTATAGGATACCACAAAGGAAAACCATGAAGGGACACCACTAAGGAACAACAGTAAGGAACACTACGGAGGAACACCACAAAGAAACCCCCTGAAGGAACACTACGAAGGAATTCCACTATGGAACACCATGAAGGATCACCACATAGGAATACCATGAAGAAACACCACCAAGAAACACCAAAATGGTACACCATGAAGGAAAAAAATAAAGGAACACCAAAAAGGAACACCATGAAGGAACACCACTAAGGAACACTACTATGTAACACCACGAAGGAACACCACGAAGGAACACCCTGAAGGAACACCATGAAAGAACACCACTAAAGAAAACCAGGAAGGAACAACACTAAACAACAACACTAAGGAACACCACGAATGAAAAATACCAAGGAACACCATGAAGGGACACCAAAAAGAAACCCCACTAAGGAACATCATGAAGGAACACCATAAAGTAACAACACTAAAGAACACCATGAAGGAACCCCGTATAGAATTCCCTATAGAAATTTGCAAAGTATACCACAAAAAAATGCACTAAGTATAGAAAACTGAAATACACAAAGAATACCACACAAAAATAAATAATGAATAGGACACAAAAATAAAAGTAGTATACCACACCAAAATAGTACAGTCATCTCACATAGGTATAAGGATAAAGCATGAAGAGAAGGATTTTCCGTTTTAGTCCATAGACCTACCAGTTTCTATGGCACACGATGTTGTGACGATGCACATAACATTGGTGGAACTGGGAGTTTCAATGGACAATGGATCATAGATGGAACCTAGAGTGTCGATGGCACCTAGAGCGTCAATGGTGCATGGAGTGTCAATGGTGCCGGAAGTGTTGGTGGTGCGTGGAGAATTTATGGGTCCAGCAGCCCCCAATTCAAATAGTAACAAAGTCACCAGGTCACATAGTTAGAAAGTCCCCAAGTCACGTAGTCACTAGGACCCCAAGTCACGTAGTCACCAAGTCACAGATAGCCGTAGGATTTTTCTCATAGCACACTTGTTCTGGGAGAACCTACTCTTCAAGCCAACATGTCGTATTTCTAGTTTCACAAAGACTCAATTAGAGTATCTCAAAATTACTTTCTCATCTTAAGGGTCCCAATGTCGCAAAGGTATTGTTAAACTGACACATGGTTTGAATGATATGTCTGGTTTTTTAAAGAGAGCCCGACCCTATCGGTCCATCCCACCAGACCTAGCTCGGTTCAATTCGCAAAGCATAGTACACTAGGCCACTAGAGTGGACCAACAACCCTAGTATAGCCCAATTATAACGGGCTAGTTTGATCTTCCAGACACCACCCACCCTACCCAGGCCCTGGTCTATGTGGTCCTCCCTGACCGAGTGGCTCCTCCAATGTATCCCAGTAAATGCTGTGTCATGCCACGTTTCATGTGGTTGGACCACCTCCTCCGCATGCCCCATGGCTTGCTGCCAGGAGTTCCTCTAACGTGGCTTTGATCTGTCTCCATGCTTGGCGTTGCTGCCTCCTGCTGTAGCCCCTAATCACCAATTGGGGCTTCCACCGCCAGAATCTCTATGCGGTCCGGCCATGCCACATGTGCATTCTGGCCACCGTCGCATGATCCCGGAGTCTATACCATGGGCGACCACCATTCTCCACTACACCAACACACAACCACTTCCATATGCCATCAGGTGTTGTCGTGTTACACCTCTTGAACATATCGTCAATGTCTCAAGTTCTACAGGTCGCCCCCATTACTTAGGCACTCATTTATTTGATACAGTTCCACATCCATGATCCTTGAGTCACGAACTCCACTAATTTGGGCTCTGATCCATCTTTTTAGAAATCTGGGGGCTAGATGAAGTTCGGAGCTTCCCAGAAAATTATGTTGTCACCATGAAGGTCTAATGGAAAGGAACACTATGAATGGGGATATGAAGAACACATGTAATTCTTAGATAATGGACCTTAGCCTTGTTTATATAGGACTTTATCCACTCATGTTAGGAGGATTAACAGAGAACAAGAATAGATAATCTAAAATAACTGTCTCTCTTTTTAAACCCCTCAAAAATGTTTCCACCCCATAAGAACGGATGAACCACAAATCGACCTATTTGGGGGTTGGTCTGCATTAAACATTTGAATCTAAGAAGGGAAAAGAAATAACCAATAGATCAACCAAACTACCTAATGGATGGATCAGTCAATGATGAAGAACAGAGGCATGTGTGATCATCGATCCTCAATATGCCGACATTCTTCATCGAGATAGTCTACTTCCACACTGTAGAGAAATTATAGGGTTATGGGGATAACCCTAAATTCATGAAAATGGTTTCATTAAAAAAAACTATGACCTATCCAATAAAATATTTTTATTAAATTATTTTAATGACGGTTACATCCAAAAACTATTTTTCACATTCGGCCCATGCCAACCAATGTTATGCCTCTCTTAATGACGCTGCTCTGAACATAATGGTGCCCAAATATTTCTGTTATAGGCACCCAGTTAAAAGTTATTATAAAATTTCAGGAAAACCATGCACACATGCTATTAAAAACATAACATTTTTCAATGATCTATACCAAGCACACTGGGCCTCAGAATCAGATGTCGTCTCAGCGTTTTGTCTTAGAATCATCCTAGATAATTTCTAAAAATAAATTCTGTAAAATACTAGTTATTAAAAATTAATTATTAATGAATCAATATAGTATATGTAAAAATTATTTTATATACACCATATAAAATAAATTAGGTTCATAATATTACAACCATCCTCAATGAAGGGAAATTGAGACGAGGTTCCTTGCATTATGGTTCTTTTAGGTTGAATGTTATTTAAAAAAATTATTATTGTTTTTAAGAGTGTCATTAATTTATTCAAATACAATATTGAAATTTATTATATAATATATTATTCTCTTATAACATTTTTCCACTCATTTTTTTATTATATAATTTTATTTTCATTATTTTGTTTATTAATTTCATTGTTTTCTCATGCATGTTTTTTTCATGAAAGTTACTATTATTACGAATTTTATATAGAATAATTGACTAAATAATGACAATAATGTTATAAATATAATTATTACCCTCTTGATATTTATTTTGTATCATTATTTTTGGCTATAGATAGAAAAAATAATCACGTCACCTAGCGCAGACAGTAGACCATACATACACATGAGCGACAATATCATTCCCTCAACAAGTAAAATGGTACTAAAGTAAAGGGTATATTAGATTTATATAATCCTTCTAGTTTGATATATATCAAATATATTCATTTTATTTTTCTTTGTTACCATCATTTTAATTAATAAGTGAAAAATGAATCGTATTATTTCATGGGGTGGTAGACCGTCAAATGCACGAGCGGTCTTATATTATTTTAAATGGCACAGAAAGTAATATATTAAATGTGATATTATAATTTAAAAAGGAAAATAATTTTATAATATATATATATACATTAAATCAAATATTTTATAAAATAGTGATATTTTTTATGGAAAATGAGTTACATCAGTTTATGAAGCTGCAGTGTTTCGTACACCAGATTGAAAATTTTATTTCCCATTTGATGGTGGAGGAAATGGATAAATATTATGATATAAAAATTATACCATATTAATATATGTTATAATTTTTTATCATTTAATATGTGTTAATAAATAATATAATGTGTAATGATATGAAAGAGAATAAAATATCATTTTTAAGACAATTACCTTCTCTAAGAGAAACCAACTTTATATATCCTCTTAAGGACACTAGGGGTGGTATTTTGGGAATAAAATAGGAACTATAATTTCTATAAGGATTTTGGAGTGAGATTTTTTTGGTTTCAGTTGAGTAAATGAGCATGATATGTCTGAATAATTGAATGGAGGGAGTATCCTTGTTTAAGTGGGGGAGAGGAAACAAGGATGTTTTGAAAATAAATCAATATATCCTCATTTTTTACATGTAAAAGGCTCTAAAATTGTTCATTATAGAAAATTATTTGTTATAAGGTCTAAATATATACATAAAATGGGTTTCTAAAATGTTTGATTTTATTTTTAATGCTTATCTCTTTGGTTATCCCCTATTAAACCCATTCTTACCTTAACCCTAATAATTATCTTTGATTTAGTTTAATATTAATAATGGTAAAATGTTATTTTGAAATAATTATATAATATAAATAATTATTTTTCTAAATATTTAATCCATTTTTGAAAATTAAATTCACATAAGGGAAAATATTCAATTTAAAATTAAACCCATAGATGCTTCGAAAAAAGGGATCTTCCAAAGAAAAATTACCCACGGTTTAAAATGTTTTTTTGATATAATTAAATATGAAATTGGTTAAATTAAAATATATTAGTTAAATTATAACATAATTGAAATAATTTTACTTTTAATTTAATTTATAATATAATTTAAATTTTTATTTAATTTAAATGAAAAGAGATTTTTCATGAATAATCATTATTTTCTACCATTCATTAAAATTTAAACTTTTGAGAAAATTATTTAAAAATAAATCAAGGATAATATTGAAATATATATTTTAAAAATTAAAATTATTTTTAAATATAAATTTACAAAAGTTGGTATAAATTAGTTTTATCATAAGCACACATGATGTGATGAAAGATCTTTTTTGAAATACATTTTTTCAAAAAACATTTATTTTTCATTCAAATGAATTTTATTTTTATTTATAATAAAAAACATAGAATGGGTTTTTTAAAAGGTCATTCAAAATATCACATATTGGGTTTCCAAATAATAGAACATTGGTGTCAAGTGAGGATATGAAAATAGAAGAAAAGAGTAAATAATTATAGAGAGTGATAGAGATCCTTGATGGAATGAAATAGAATGATAAATAGAAATTTAAGGAACTCAAAACCATAAATCTATAATTATTTAAAATACTATTTGATTAATATTTTATATTGATAATAATATAACACGTTTTTTGAAACATTTTTCCTAAACCTGAGGAATTCCTTTACCATATTCACCATAGACACTAGGAAATATAATTACATCACAGTTTTATATTTCATAAGGATAATTTCATCATTGTTTTGAGATTTGATCAATTTAACTTTATAACTTAATCTAAGATATGAATATAAATAATTCATTTTTATACCATAAGATATAAAATAAAATTTAAATAGATCAATACATGCATAAAATATTGAACAATATTTCCATCTCTCAATTAATATTTTCCAAAACCAATGTGGTCAGCACAACATACCAAATATAATAAATGATTCTCTAAACCTCAACAGTAACACCATTGGTTCATCATTAATATTTATCTTTCCAATTTTTATGTAAAAACAGTAATATATAAACCAGACCATCACGTGGGCCCATGGTAGGTGTAGAACCCTAGTCAACCAAAAATTATGGGTTCAAGCCCCCATAGCCTTGAAAGATGCTATATGTTTTCACTAAGAATATAGGTTTTCCTTTTCATAAAAACCCATTAATATTTATTCCTACCTCTTTCCCAAAGTTTAATAACCTGAAATTTCCTAAATATAAAAGATAAGATAAACTCTTAAGGTTACCAATACCATTAATCATATTCTTATTAATAGTAAGGTCATTATTCCTTAAATAATTTATTCACTAAAACACATTTCAAACCAATGGTTTTTATTCCAATTAATAGTTTCCAAAAATATCTATAATCGTGTTATATTCCTACCAATTAGTTTTATCAGGGGTGTTTAAGAAATTGAACTTATGATCAACCTAAAACTCATAAACCCATTATGGTTTCCATAACTCTTATGTTAATGAACACATATATTCTTTTAAAATATAACAAAATCCATATATGTTTTATGAGTATTATAATAAAGATACCATTGGTAAAAACACTTCTACAATTCAATTATTGAATCCCAATACATAAATAATTCAATCATTTTATTCCAATATTGATCCTTCCTTGTTCTAGGGGATAATGTTTTAGAAGATAAGATTAACATGGATAATTCCCAAGTTCCCCATATTTAGGACAATAATCTATAAATTAATCCAAATTATTAAATTGATTTCCTACCACTATACTCTTCAATTTCCTCAACAATTGATTGGTTTATTACATTCCTTTCCACATGTAAAATATTTTACCATTCTATTGAGACACTATTTTGGGTGACTATTTCTTGATTTCTAACATGAATAAATTTTATCCCTCTTTCCTACATGGTATCCACCACTCAATCTCTTAGAGAACTCCATAATTATATTAACTATTGTGTCCAAGAGTTGGTTAAGGTACATGATTTAATGATATTTTGGGATTACTAATAAGGAATGGACATCTGTTTTCACTCCAATCATTATCCCATTTGGTTTTTAAGCCCCACATTTTCTTTATACTCAATTTTAACATATTTACCTCAAGTTATAGTGATTTATTAAAACAAAAAAGCATAGTATGAGAAACAATAATCATAATGTGAAAACAATAACATCATTTATAGGATGTATAATTCATATAACCCAATTTTCAATCTAAGACTATAGAGTTTTATCCAAGTTCATTAATTGACATTATCTATTCAAATACATTATAGTCATTTGAAAATAAAATTTGACTTTTTAAAAAATTATCCCACATGAGTGACAAACCAGGTGTACAGTAAGCTCATTTTCATTTATCAATAAATTCATGAGTCAAGCACGACAATTTTTTCGGATTTATTACCCCTATGTACATCTATTATGGAACCATATAAAATTTTAGTATCTAGACAAGGATGTATTTCTTAGAAAATACACATAATATGCACCTTAATAAAACAATAGTATTTTCCTATATATTTATCCTCAATGGTTACTATAGATTTTTTTCCTTAATAGATATTTTAATTAATCTAGATTCTAATATTTCTACTAAACATCACCTGATACAGACTATAAATACATTGACCCCAATGGCATATATATGGTGGTTAAATTAAAACTTTGGAATATGATATAAGGAATCACATCTTGAAGGACTGAATAATTTAGTAGTCTTAGTAAACTAGACACATAATTAATGCTTTCATTACATTTGAAAATAAAAATTTTAAAATATTTTTTTCAAGAATATAAATATTCTATCAATAATATCATTGAATATAATTTATAGTACACTTCCTAAATTCATCGGATGGGAAAAAATATGGTTGAGCTCAAATGCTCCGTAAGAGTTATGTAAAATGGAAGTTATCATGAATCAATAAGAATAATCAACATTGGAATGGTAAATAAGTAAAAAACATTTCATTTACATAATTTTAATATCATGATTATATAAGGAGAAACCAATATGGAAAGGTAAATAACTGAAAAAAAATTCCATTTAAAGAACTTTAATATCATAAATAGATTAGTCACAATCAATATGAATGATAAATAAATGAAAACATATTCTATTTAACTGAAAAAAGACAATTATATTGCATAAAGAGATAATATCATTTTTAAAATATCATATATAATAACAAATAAACTATAAATGAATGAAATTATTAATTATTGGTATTAATGATATTAGGTATAATGATACATCTACTTCAAAGACCTTTCAAAAGACAATTTAAAGTTAATGGGTGGGTATACACTAGAAAATGATCTAACTAATGATTTCCAATTGATTCATCTTATGCGACTGTCGATGCATCAAGGGGATGTATATATCCAAGCCTCGTTTATATTAGCATGAACCATCCAAGAGGTTCCTGTGCTGTGACTACCCCAAGCCCGCCTTCGATTGGCATGGGGCTGGCGACTAGAACCGAGTGGTCATATCCCAAAATGGAAGGTAATTGCCTAAATACCTATAAACACACAGACATATACAATCCCAAAATTATGGAATGTAAAAATAATATGTAAAAAGATCATACATACACTAAGATAGAAACCATAGAGTACGACAGTATGAAACTGGAATATAAATAGGGACCTAATAAAATCCCAACTAATGAAAGATTCTGTCAAAGTGAATATAAAATTTACTAAAACTAATCCATATAAAACTTCCTAAAGGGTTTGTGTAGAACATTTTCGTAAATCCATAAAATAAAAACTCATTTTCCTAATCACTCTAAGCGCCACCGGGTCCTGGTCCACTGAGAACATTGTAAAAGCACCGATCATCTGCAAAAGACATGACACATGCGGGCAAAGCCAGTGCATGTGTGAGTAAAAAAATATTCAGTTAGATATCCCAAAAAAAAAATTTAATAGCACTAAGAAATACATAATTTATAGTGATCTCACACAGATTAAAGTATATAGAATGAAAAATAGGATTATCAGACGTAGTCCACAGAACACCTATTATTGGTAAGACATAGAGTGTAGATAACTTATGGAGTGTTGATAACAAAGGGAGTTTCCATGACACATAGAGTGTTAATAACACATGGAGTGTCGATAACACATGTATTGTCGATAAAACATAGAGTTTTGATAAGACATGAAGCCCCAAAATAACATTGTCACCAAGATACAACCATCCATAGGATTCTGCTCATAGCGTGGTTGTAGTAGGAGAACCTACTCCTCATGCAATTTTTTCATATTCCACATTCCACTAAAACTGAATTAGAGTATCTCAAAAGGACCATCATGTCTGAAGGGTACCAATTCCACAAATGTATTGTCAAATAGAGACATTGTTTGAATGTAACGTTGTTTGACTGAAAAGGTCCAACCCGATTCTGAGCTAACCCACCGATAGGCTCAACCTAGTCTGACTGACCCGGCCCAACTCGGTCCAATCTACTATTCCCAAACTATCTTGGACAGAATTTCCTTGGATCACTAAGCTTGCAGGACCTGACCCACTAGGTGCAGCCTTCTGGGCTGCTGGAGCAGCCCAACTCCTCCAGTCTGGCATGTTGCATACGGGTCGGTTCACTGTGTTGCATGCAGTCCACCCTGATCACGAGCCACCATTTTTACGTGTAACCAAGCTTCATTTCAACTGGCTGGCTACCATATCTCTATCCCCACAGCCTCTCCATCACAAGTTCCTCCAATGTGGTACCGAGCCACGCCTCCCGATCAAAGTCATGGACTCATACCAAATCCCATGCCCACCGGCCATGTTATCTCTGGCGTGATCCCCAAGCCACACTCTGACATCACTGGCTTCCTCACCAGTTACCTCACCCTCGCACTCCACTTGGATCGAAAAGAGTTGTGCCTTCACCAACACACCTCTACTATATCATGGGGGTGTTATATCTTTGGACATAGATTGTTTCACCGTTAAAGGAACATGCAATAAGCATCCTCCCATAAAACCATGAGGATCATGAAGAATAAGGTGATTGGACTTCGAGGAGGGAGAACATGTGTTCCATACTCAATTGATCGAACCAAGGATCAACTAATTCATGGGTTGGTCCATGTTCATCATCGAATTTATAAATGGGGAATGAATCGCCAAGAAACAACACCCTACCCGAGATATGGGTCCATTATTAGAAAAGGGAGAAGTTTTGTCGTCATCATTCATCGATCCATCGAATCCCAGGTTCATCATTCTTGATTCTACAATACATAAGAATTTTTTGTAGGATGATCTGCCTCCTTGCCTTAGAGGATTTCCAAGGTTATTTCATAACCCTAGATTAATTTAAACATAACATATTTAAGAGAAACCAACACAACATCAAATAAAATATTTTGGATGATGTTCACATTCGAAAACTAACATCCAGGTTCAACCTGTGCCAGTCGAGGTTTTGCCCCACCTAAGGTAAAGTATCTATTCTGAATGAAATGCTGACCATATATTTTTGATCTATGCACATATTTAGGAGTTAATCATTTTTAAAGAAAATAACTCTTGTTCATTTTATTAAAATCTAAACATTTTTCATTGATTATTCCCAAGCACACTAGGCCTGAGAATCACACTCCATCTCATCTTTTGTTCTCATAATTTTCCAAATAAATTTATAAAAATAAAATAGAGATACCCAGAGTCATCACATTCTTCCCACCATGGGGATTTACAACCCCAAAAGCCAAAAAAAGGGATAATAAAAAAAAGATGAGGTTAATGAGAATGAATCTGAGCCTTCCACTCTTATGTGTTCTGTTAGAGATTCTTGTGGCACCAAAAAACATGAACTATAGGAATCAACCACCCACAAAGGATCCTTTATTTTTTATCCTCAATCCCCACTAGGTTCTCTGTAAAATTTACCCCAACATCAATGTCCATCTCTCCCGAGTTTATGATGTGAAATGCATCCTGAACATACCTCCTTATATGTGACACGTGGAAGACATCATGTACCCTAATCCAACTACGAGGGTAGAGATCGGTGGTACACCACCTAACCAACTCTACAGAGAATTTGAAAAGGGCTGATGTAACTCAGAGATAACATACTACCAAGGCCAAATCTCCACAATCCCCGTTGAGGTGAGACCTGAAGGAACACATTATCTCCCTCCTCAAACTCCAAGAGACTCTATCTCTTGTCAAGATACGACTTTTCTGGATCTATGCTGTCCACATTCTCTCCTGGATGATTTTCACCTTCTCAGTGTAATCCCACACCAACTAGGGACTCATTAATACAGACTCTCCTAGGTCAGTCCAGTAAAGTGGAGACCTGAAAGGTCACTTGTAAAAGGCTTTGAATGATTCCATAACAATGGTGGAGTAGTAGTTTTTGGTGTACGCAAACTACACCAGTGTTAGGTGATCCTCCAAGCTACGACTGATGTACAAGATACTGGCCTGCAACATATTCCAAGAAACTAAATGGTCCTCTTTGTCGGTCCATTAGTCTGGGGATAAAAAGCTGTGCTCAAGTGTAAATAAATCCCAAAACATCCTAAAATCACTTCCATATCCAGGATGTGAAACAAGTATCATTATTTGAAATGATCATCAATGGCACTCACTGAAGCCAAACTATCTCTTATGCATAGAGGTATCCTAATCTCATTAATGAACTCTTCTCATAGATCGGTTGGAAGAGGTCTGATATGGTGAGTCAATCAATGATCACCCATATGGAATTGTGTCCCCTAGACATTCATGGTAAACTAGTAATGGATTCCATCAATATCTCATCCCACTTCCACTCTAGCACCTCAAGTGGTTGGATCAAGCCTACTGAAACATAATGCTCAACCTAATCTTACTAGCAATTATGACATCAAGAAAAAAACTCTATCATTGCCTTCATCATTATTGGATACCAGATATAACATCAATGGTTCTCATACATCTTCTCCACACTAAGATGTACAACCAAATAGTATGTGTGGAACGCCCTCAGAACCTCCTCCTGCAACTCCACTAGTACAACTACGCACCCTCTGAAAAGAACGATGTGCTCCACACCTTGCGAATATCTATCCGTTTCATGCCCTGTGAAGAAGTGGGAATTTCTGGTATCATAGTAGGTATCCCCTAAATGTAAATCCCTGACTTCCTGTAAGATTTGAGGGGTGAAAACCATGAAATGGAGGTATGATTTTCCATCTTCACCCACAAAGGATATCGATAAGGATGCCAACTACTCTAACACGCCGCTAAACAACAGCAAGCTGGATCTTCTATTGAGAGAGTCTCCCAACACATTCCTCTTTCTTAGAGTATATGAAATATCATGGTCATATTCCTAGAGGAACTCTTTCCATCACCTCTATCTCATGTTCAGATACATATGAGATAATACATACTTGAGACTTTTGTGGTCAGAGTAGATGATAAATCACTCACCCATCCGGTAGTGTCTCAACATATTTAATGTGAAGACTATTGTTTCAAGATCATGATCATGGCTCCCATAGTACTACTAATGATATCTAAACTAGAATGAACCATATGAAATATCCTCTGTCCCCCGCCTTAGGACATAACCAAGCCCAGTTCCTAATACATCGTAGAACACTACACACCCAACACCATCCTCTAGTAGTATAAAATGGGAACGCTTGTCAACCTCTTCTATATCACATAAAAGCACTTCTAGGACTTCTCTGTCCACACAATGGGATGCCCCATCCTGGTCAAAGCTATCAAGGGTATTTCTACTTCGCAAAAGTTGCACAAAAAACTATGATAGTACCTAACCAAACACAAGAAACTCCACACCTTGGTAAAACTCTTTGGTGGCTCTCAAGAAATCACCACCTCAATAATCACTGGATATAATACAACTCATTCCTCAGAAATGACATTTCCAAGTAAGTGAACCTCCAGAATCTGAAACTGACACATTGAGGGCCTCCCAAAATGATTGTTTTCTCAGTGTGTGTTTAGGACCATTCTCAAATGTATTTAATGCTATTCCTCAGACAGCGTGTACACTAGGATTTCATTAATAAATACCGCCACAAATCATTCTATGTAAGGATGGAAGATCCTGTTCATGAGTCCCATGAAAACTACTGTGGTGTTTTCTCACCAAATAGCTTCACCAAGTACTCATAGTTTTCGTATCAACATTTAAAGAAAATATTCAGTACATACTCATCCAATACATGAACCGAGTGATAGCTAGATCTAAGGTCAATATTTTAGAACCACCTCCCTCCCTTTAGTTGATCAAAGAGGTCATCGATCCTTGATAGTTGATACATGTTCTTCATGGTCACCTGATTCATCCACTAAAAGTCAAAATATAACCTAAACCTCCCATCTACCTTCATGGAAAAGTAAAATCTGTCCCCCATGGTGAAATACTAGGTCTCAGGAATCCATTTCTATACAAGTCCTCCAATTGTACCCTCATCTTTTAAAGATCTGGGAGATCCATTTGATATGAAAGTGTAGATATCAGTGTCATCCTAGGTTATAGATCAATTCAAAATTCTACCTCCCAGTGAGGATGTGATCCTGTAACATCCTTAAGAATAATTTCCACATATTCATCCACCACTTTAATAAATTGGGGACTCATACCCTCCATAGCACTGAGGGTTATGCTAGACAACTGACGTGTGATCAGATGCCGCATCCTATGTTTGGTTCCATCTTACACTTATTGGGTTTCCTTCTCACCGACAAAGGGAAACCCAATTCTATACCTATAGACACGACACACTCTGTGCATAAAATAGTCTATCTGAGCATGGAATGTGGATAACCCGTCCATACCAAGAATGACATCATAAGGCCACCATGATACTACCAAGATATTCTAACTGAAACTCTCACCTCCAAGAGTATGTTCACACTCTCCGACCAATGTGTTATCATCGAATCTCCTCTCATAAGAGTATCTAAGTATAAGGGTTGAGTCAACGGTTCCACCAGAATCTACGAGTCTAAAACCAGGGTCATGCAAAGAAAAAAATGGTACACAATTGTGTCTTCAAAACTTCAACAAAGGTGGAAAATACATAGATCATACCTCTATTTATCCCTAGATCATAGAGGTTATAATCCTCCATCAATTTCAGCTCTATTCATCTCTATCCACCATCTCCCTAGGACCGTGGTTGACCACATGGGGGGTAATACGTCGAACCTCCATCCAACCCATTATACCCTAACTGATCCTATTACTCAACCATAACCCCTTGGACCACCCCCATCATGCATCCTCCTCATCTTCAAAGGTCTCTCTACCATATAATTATTGTCCGTATGGTGGGTCAGGCAATCCGAGACCAGATTTCAGAAACTACTGCATGAGTAACTGATCAAGTCCTTCTATTGACTCTCTCTACCCTGTGAGGCTTACGCCACTGATCCCACATATCTGGGTCATCATCTAGAGTGATTGACCTTCTTGGGCCCCTGCGTCTACTATCATCTAGTTACCATCAAAGTATCTACTGCCTGATGCCTACTGGTAGCTCCCACTGCTGGCATCCACTCCTCTAGAAATATCTCTACTAGAAGATCTCATTCCAGTCACCCAATATATGTAGGTATTTTAAGGGATATCTGGGATTCCCTAATCTCCCAGTGTAGCCCCTATTCAATGTTACGAGCCCTGAAGAATTTATCTCTCACCATATCTGTGGAGTAGCGATAAAGACCAGTAATCCTCACCAAGTACTCCACCATAGTCGGGTTGTCCTATTGTAGATTTAGAAGCTCTTATATGCACACTGATCATGATGTAGTGAGGAAGAACTCCTCTCTAAAGAGCCTATCAAAGGATACCCCAGAGAGTATCGCCTCATCTTCTGTCTGGGTCACTAATCTCCAACATTGCCTTGATGAGCCCTGAAGAATACTCATAGCTTGGACTCTCATACGGTCAGTAGGTTTCCTCACAAGGTGGAAGGAACAAGTAGATGCCTCTAGGGAATCCTAAAATACATGTGGGTCTAGATAATCCATATACCTAGGAGTTCACTACCTCAGGAACTCATGAAGTGAACTCAGCTTGTGTGAAATCCTCAACCAGTATCACTGGTAAAAACAGCTGCACAATGGGTGGTGGTATTGTTGGTAAAACACCCGGAGTTTCTATCTTCAGTGTAGGGATTATATTTGGTACATGACCCTATATTGATGCCTCATCTATAAGTGGATCATCCTCATGATCATGCAATAAAATCCTGATTGGCTATCTAAGTGGAGCCATCCTAAAATAGATCTATATATAAAATAGTCAATAGAGTATAACAAGTGATATGAATCAAGAAGGACATGAGAACACACCCAAATCATATATTATTCATGTACCATTGTTTCCCCTGCAACCAGTTTTTTCACGTACCGAGTTAAAATGTAGGTGTCTAGAGTTTAGGTGTACGGATATGTTGGTTATTGTACCAAAATTGGATTCCCTGACCTGAAATAGATACTTGAAACACTCGACACTACTTCCCTAAATGAATCTCACACACTACCGTTCCTTCTATAGAAATAACCCCTTTGATACCACTATATCACAACTTGTCCTAGAAGGGTCCATTTCGTGACAACCCCAAGCCCACCTCCGATAGTCTAGCGGCTCGAGACTAGTATTGAGTAGGCATATTCCACAATTGGAGGCATTTTCCTATGTCCTTACACACATGCACACATCTCCAAGACCGTAATGATCGAATATAAAAACACTAAGTAAAAAATGCATGCATACCCTATGATACTAACCAAAGTATATGGTAGTAGAAAACTTGAAATTAAATAGGGAAATAATAAAATCCCACTAAAAGAATGTGTCTATCATGGTGAATGAACAAGTTCGTGAAACTCATTCACAAGAAAACTCTACCTGAATGGTAGGTGTAAGACAACTGTCTGAAGCTAGAGTAAGACACCAAATCTATCTAATTAGTCTAAGAACCACCTGGTCCTGGTCTACGTAGAAATCATTCAAAGGTCGATTTTCTGCACAAGACAAGACACATGAAGGAAAATCATATTAAGTGGTGAGTAAAAAAATACTCAATAGGACATCCCGAATCCACGAAGGAACACCACTATGAAATACACAAACTACACTACATGAAATACCGAAAGTATACAACAAGAAATACCTGAATTAGACCATATGAAATACCAGACGTATACCAGAAGAAATACCATGAAGTATATCATAAATAAATACATGAATTATATCACAAAGAAACACACTAAGTATTCAACAAAGAAATACATGATGTACAATCATCTCACATAGGTATTAGTCTATAACACGAAAAGCAGGATTACCAGATGTAGTCCACAGAACACCTAGTATCAGTAAGACACAGAGTGTTGATAACACATGGAGTGTTGATTAAACATGGACTATAAATAACAAATAGAGTGTCAATAATTCATGCAACCCCCAAATCATCATAGTCACCATACCAAAACCATCTGTAGGATTCAGCAAGTAGAGCGCTTGTACTGAGATAACCTATTCCCCAAGCCATTTGGTCTTTTTCCATATTCTACAACAACTCAATTTGAGTATTCCAAAAGGATATTCTTATTTCAAGGGTGTCTAATCCATAAACGGATCATCAAATGAACACATGGTTTGAATGTTATGATTGTATTTCTAAAATGTTTTGACATCGGCCCAAACCGACCCGTCAGACCCAACCCGACCCAATGGCCGACTTGACCTAGTATGGTCGACCGGAACCAACTCGGCCCAATCTGGTTTGGCTTGAATCGGCTCAGCCTACTGGGAATGCTAGACCTTCCCCATTAGGGAAATAGTTCTAGCCTGATAAAGCGTCTTGGCTCATCCAATCCGACCTACCGTATGCGGACTGATTCACTGCACCACAGGTGGTCCACCCCGATAGTGTGTCTCTGTGCTGAAGTGGTGCCAAGATATGTTTCATAAGACTGGCCCACCGAAATTCCTTCCCTTTAGTCTCACCACCGCAAGTTTCTTCAACGCGACACCAAACCTTGACCCGCAGTCCATACCGCAGCCTCTTACTATGGTATGTTCATGCCAGCCACGTTGGCTTTGATGTGGTCGTCTGGCCGCACTCTATCTTCATTGACTACCCCTTGGAGACCTCACCCTTGCACACAACCAGGACTGGAAAGTGTTGTGCCTTCACAATCATGCCCCAACAATGTTGTGGGGGTGTCAGATCTTCTGTGTTGTATTTTTGTTCCATGAAACCAAGGTGCAACATTCATCCAACCAAACAATCATGAAGAAAGTAGAAAAAAGGGGGGAAATGTGAAGAAACAATGAACATTAAGGATATATCTTGTCCTTCATTTCGGACTCGATTCTACCTTACTATAGGGATCACAATGAATGAAGCAGTCACACCGATCTAACTCCCATTTAGTCCGCCCAAGATAACACCTATCTCGAAAGAGATCGAACTACAGGTTAACCTGTTTAAGAATTGGTTCGCATTCTTCACTAAATTTAAAAATAAGTATATTCACCAAGAATTGACACCCTACCTAATATTTGGATAGGGTTATGATGAAGGGTGATGTTATGTCTTCGTCATCCGTTGAATCTAAGGTTCATCATTCTTGATTCGCTAATCCATCAGCATTTATTGGAGGAAGCTCAGTCTCCTTACCTTAGAAGATATATAGGGTTATTTCATAACCATGGATTCATGTCAATAGTCAATATTTGATATAAACTAATGAAACACCAAATAAAAATATTTGTAGTAAATAATTTTAATGACGTTGACATATAAAAACAAACTTTCAAGGTCAACTCACACCGATCAATGTTAGACCCCAACTAATGTAATTTTTTTGTTTTGAATACAATGGTGCCATAATATTTATTATCTCGGAACCCATTTGAGAGTTATTCAATTTTAAAGAAAAAACACCCATGTGTTTTATTAAAAACTAATAATTTTTCATCGATTTGTATCTGGAACACCTTGCCTCAGAATGACATGAAATCTCAGTTCCTGGTCTCCGAAATCTCCGAATTAATTTATAAAACATAAACTAGAGAAAACCTAAGTGATATCACATATCTAAATTTCCATCAAATTACTCATAAATGAAATGATCAATATAATTAATAAACAATATGTCTTATCATCAAATATCTATATTGAGTAAGGGATACATATTTATCAATATTTTTCTATTTAATCAAATAACATTCAAAGTAATTAGAATATGTAAAATTGGGATAGATTTTTTTTGAAATATTCATTTCCATTATAAAAGAATATTGGTATTTAATAGAAATTTAATTTCCAATGAAAAATGATCAAAATAAAGTGATTATTTCATGGGAAAGTTAATTATTTAAAAAATTAATCAAGAAATAGAAAAAAAATAATTTTCCTGGTCAAACTGATCATAAAACATCCCTTTAAATAATAAGTATGGTATCAATATAATATATCTGTAGTTTTTTATATGTATGTAAATGGGTAGATATTATTGATGAATATAAATACCATAAGAATATCATTAAAAATATTCTTGAGGAAATTATCCTTTTTTACTCTAATTTTTTTTAAAAAAATAAATGTTCACAAAATATTTTGAAACAAAATTTCTTTGAATTTTTTTAAAATTTTAAATGAATCTTTAAAATAATGAGTATTCATGATGGTGGGAAATTTTTTACATGTCTTACCAATTAAAACAAAGATTTATTTCCCATTTTTGGTAAAATCCAATTGGTCTTCCATTAGAATATGACATATATATTCCTATATTTTTAAAAAAAATAAAAATGGGAAAAAATATTTTATAAATTAATTTAATAATTTTAAAATATTTGTAAAATATTTTTAGAAAACACAGTGTCAGAAGAAAATGAATTTGCGACTAAAGGGAGAAATAAAGATAGATTTTCTTAAAAACATTTTCTCAATAATTGTAAGTACCAAAGAGTGGAAAAATGATATTATTAATTGAAAATACATTATTTACCATAGGTGAAAAAAATTAAAAGGGATTACTATCCAATTATAAAATAATTTCATTCAACAGATATTCAAGAATAAAATATCTCGATTAAAATAATATTTTAAAATAAACCCTCATCATAATGTTAAAGTAAGAATTAATCAGAAAATAAATTATGTTTATAAATTTTAAATACACATAAAAAAGATGAAATAATACATAAGAAAATCAACATTCATTGCACACATAATTTTATAATACGAATGAAAAGGAAAAAAAATTACACGGTGTCCTTTAACGTACATATCTTTTTGGTTGACCATGATTTAACCTCTTGTATAATGGTTTTAGTAACGTTATCAATTTTTAAAAGAGCCATATTATTATTTATAATATTATATATGTTCTTCTAATAACATTTCATGACTGATTTGTTTATAATATTTCATTATTTCCATTGTTTTGGGTGTTAATCACCTTGTTTTTTAATACATATTATGTCATGAGTGTTTTTATTATTATTCATAAGATATAGATAAATCATCACCAAAATTATAATAATGTAATAAATGTCATATTTATTCATTACACACATATTTTAGGACCATTCTTATAACATCCTTCTCCTCTACATTGGCTTGATTCGGGGTAGAATTACTACTTGGCCTTAAGAGACATCCCCAAGATGTTAGAGGCTAACAATAAATGACAAGGGATTCAATATAATTGGGGGATGATTTTACATTTGATAAATAAAACAACCCAAATGAAGACATCATAAAAAATTAACTATGAAATTATGAACGATATAAATATAAGACAACTCAAGGTAATTCCATTAATACCAAAACAAAACTAGAATAGATTACCATATTAAATGATTACTATAATTAAAATAAAAAGATAAAGAAAAAACCAACCCAAACGAATGATGTAAATGATATAAATCCATTCCTCCACATATTCTCTATTATGCAACTCCAAAAAAATATCCCTATTATCATGAATAAACACTAATGAAATGATATACTTTTCCATTACCTATGTATCAACAGAAAATATATACAAAAGCACAAAATTTCTAAAGTAGGGGAGAGTAATGAAACTCAGTAGTATTTCCCCAACAGACATCACCACTTACACCACTAGGATTGAAAAAGTTATCACATTTTTATAGAACAATATTTATAAATCAATTGAAATTATTTTTTATCGGAATCTACAACAATTTCCATAGAAAATCTATTTCCTCAAAAAACGAATATCCATGGAATGTATCTAAACAATTATTTTAAGCATTTCTCAAATATAATTTTTTCATAACCCCTTAAATTTAAAATAACTAAACAAAAACACACACACACACACACAAACACACTCAATCTTAAGTGCTTGGTGTTCAACTTTGATGGTGGAACTTCATGTCCATAACCCATCACTTTGGTGGTGGTACTCATGATCAATATCCATATCCTTCAACACATTTTTAATCAATTAATCCAACTACATGCAAAAATTATCATTGAAAACAAAATTCAGTAAAACTCCCATTTATTGAAAATATTTTTCCATTTATTGAAACTAAACAACCATTTCAAAATCACAATTTTAACGTCATGTAACCATTTTCACTTTCCACCAAAACACCCAATTTGAAAAATTCCATAAACCATCACCAAATTAAGTTTCCAACTAAAATTTTAAAAAAAATTCATAATAAATTTAAAGAATAACAATAAGTTTGAAATAAATCCGTCTAGTTTTAATAATATTAGTCGAGTGTAAAGCCACCTACCTCATGAATTATGGAGGAAATGAAGGACAATGCTAATACTCCAATGAAACTGGGTTGAATATGCCAAACCCACAATATATATATTTCCCTAGAATATAAATAGCCATGTATCGTCATTATTTTAATTAAAATACATATATCTATCCTAAATGGACTATATATATGAATATGATAGAGGTAAGAGAGTATATATAACAAATACAATGAAAAAATACCCAAAAAAAAGACTTAACATGGGAATCAAGATTCAACGCACTAAGAAAATCCTTTGAATCACTTCTATATCAATCAGGGAAAGACTTTATAGCCTTTTATAGGTGTAAACCTCATGTTAGGGTGAAAATATAAGGAAAATGGGGATATTAGTGACAATCCCAAGCCCAATCCATTTTTTGGAGCTCATTTTTAAACCATACTTTTTTAGTAACACGGTTAGGAAAACCATGTGTTAACTGTGCGCCAACCTCTACCTCATGGATCACCTCACAATGTTGGACCTTACATTTAGAAATACTATGTTCCAAAATATAAACCCCTATGTACTACGTTGGATGGTTTATCCTGGATGGCCGCTCAGTTTGGCCAAACTATGCACCTTATCGTGTTCCTTCCTATTAAACCTAATCTCAATGTGCATAGATTCTGATATGAGTTTCATAGTTTCCACTAACCAGTATCAAATCGTGACCATTTATAAAATCACACAAAACGTAACAAAATTATTCCAAACCCTCTCAAACTTCAACAAAATATTTATATACTTAAAAATCATAAAGGAAGAGTTACTTATTTGACACTGAGGGTGCTACATTATCCCCACCATTGGCCTTCTCATACATGGAAAGTTGAAAACTATAATTTCTATGAATGTGTTAGGGAAATTTCTCTATCATTTCATTCTCCAATTTTAGAGTATCTTCATAAATATTACCATGTTTCCAGAAAACCTTCATTATAATAATGATTTTTTAACATGAAATAATTTGTCTTCCCTATCCAAAATCTTTACTAGCATGTGTACCAATGATGCAATCAGTTGTAGGTCAATGTGATCCCATCAAATCACATAGTCAGGATTAGGATGATAGATTTTATACTAAGATACATGAAACACATTATGCATTACACTACACCATGAGGGAAAATCCAATTGATATTCCACCTCACCAACCTATTCAAGTTTCTCAAAAATCCATATGTATTAAAGAGATAACATTAACTAATTTTCAAAATAATCATTTCTATGCCCTGGAAATATCCTAAAAAAATATCACTTACCTCTATGGAAAATTGTCATCAATGATGATCAAAATATGATTTATGAGGACTCTGAGGTGTCTCCATCAATTTCTCGATCAACTGAATCTTCTCCACTAACTCTTGGAGAATGCTCAACCACACCAGTGATGTCTCACCTATTTCCACCAGTGAATTCTCACCTGTTTCCACCCAAAATGTGTATAATGACAAGGATGAACATAAAATGATTCAAAAGAATCCATATGTATTGAGTCACAATAACTATTGTAATATGAGAACTCCACTAATGGTATGTGATCTTCCCATGAGCCCCTAAAATCCATTACACAATCCCACAACATGTCTTAAGAAGATTGTGTAATCCTTTCATATTTCCCATCCATCCGAGACCGGTATGTTGTACTCATAGTCCACTTTATCCCAAAGAATTTATATAAGGATTTTTAGAAACCAAAAATAAATCAAAAATATCTTTCTGACACTATCTAAACTGGAATTCCATTTCTCTTTACCACTACTTAGATATTTATTGTGTACACGTCCTCCACCATATATGACATATTAATCAGGATGAAATGAACCTAATTTGTTATCCAATTCACTAGTAACCATATGGAACCATGTTTCTGAACCATTATTTAGAGACCTGTCACAAAATCAATTGATATCTACTTCCATTTACAAATAGTAATAGGTAAATACTGAAATACACCTATTAGCCACTAATGCTACGCCTTAACCTGCGGAAAAGGTAAGCATCTCGAAACAAACTCAACCAACTTTCTTTTCATACTGACCCATAAAAACCGTGATTTCAATACCATATACATATTTTTTTATTCTCCTATGAAAATACCATATTGAATGGTGGTACACATGAAGGAGTTGTTTCTAAAAATCCATAGGTATGACCATATGATTTCTAAACCACAACACTTAACTCAAATCCAATATCTGCAACGCCCTGACCCCAGTTACCCAGAGTCAGTGCATTATTACATAACATTGGCATGATCACAAAAGATCAAGTCTTGAACGAACTATTAGTTAAGTAGCCTTGTAAACACTAGATACATTAATAAGGTTCACATTACATCATAAAATGGAAAACTACAACAACATTGTTTCCATAGATAACACTGAGACCCCACAGACTATCCCTACAGGTCAGTCAAAATATACTTCTTTGCATCCTGGGAAAAATAATTCATAGAAAGGGGTGAGCTCATATGCCTAGAAAGAATAGCAATATAACGAAAACTTTCATATTTAAGCATAAACATTTACAGCAATGTATAACTAAAAAAAGCCTTTTTAAACTAGATCTTCAACATAATATGGAAAAAATAAAATGAAATAATTCCATTTACTTATTCACATGGATATTCTACTAGTTGAATAATCACATGCAATATTAATAACCACTTTCATAATGATGTAATGCATAATGCTAGACTATCATAACCACATAGTCAAGGCCTTGTGCCACGACTACAAATAATATTTTGTCAAGGCCTTGTGCCAAGACACTAGTTTGTCTCATGAGACCTACCGATACATTGAGGAACTATAGCGGGCTCCACACATCACATACTAAGTCTAATTAATTCATCATATAAAGGTTTGAAACATAACATAAACATTCGTATGAAAACTAGCATAAAAAATGTCAATACTTTATTAACAAACCATGAATGGTATAAAAATAGCACATCCATAGTCAAACATAACTCATTCAATACAACATGGAAGATTTTATTGTAACAGATTAACCTCAATAGAGAATAATGAAGGATATTTACATAGATGAAAATAATCATCAAAACTATTTGAGAGAAATATCCCCCTTTTTCTTGAAAACATTTAAATGAAACACTATTTTTCAAAAAGCCATTTAAAAATATATTTTTGAATCAAAGTGTCCCATACCACTTTGAAACTTTTAAAAGGAATTTTAATTTTAAAACATGAATTTACATATAAATAAATCCTTATAACCATTTTTAAAACATGGAAATTAATGAGAAAGATTTAGAATAATAAATCTTTAAAACATTTAAAATGATATTATAGTTAGAATTCATAACCAAAAGAGAGACACTTGAATAAAAGTAATTGAGGTAATAAAAATTTTATAATATCATGAGAATAATGGTATTCATGAAATACTATGTCAATGTACATTATATACACCATATAAAAGTGAAATGGTGTAAAACAACAAATAACTCTAACTGGAATGTAAATTGAGATGAAATCTCTTATAAAGACCATATCATTAGGTTAACGATAAATCAAAGACATAATTATGTGTGAAAAATATAAATACACTCAATATGATAGGATATTCAGTGTAAATCAATCAGAGACATTCACACATATTCTTGTAAAAAAACGACCAATGAATTGGATATTTAACTCATTAAATGATGATTGAGTTAAAATTACTCTTATCAAGTTCATATCGATGAATTGAGAATTTATCAATGGAGTGATTATGTGTATCAAAATTATATCCAAAGAAATGGGAGTGGAAAATATGACATAATCAATTTACTAGTGATTCCACACATAATCTTGGAGTTAAATAATCAATAAAGTACGTGTAAATCCGAATGAGTGGAAATTGAATTTTTTAATTCCCTTACCAATTTGATAACTTAAAAAATATACATCCCATGAAATATAGATCATAAAATTATAATGTAAAAATCTATAAATTAAAGTATATTGCACAATGAATACAATAATGGGCAGTACACACACCACATGTAATAAATAAGTGGTGAACAATGGAAATCTCACGGAATTAAAAGTGAGATAAGAAACCCCTAACTTATACTTTTCCTTGGATTATGGTTGGTTAACCTCCTGTATAATATTTAAATAATTGTTATTAAATTATACAAGAATCATATACATTAATATGATCTTTTAACATTGCTTTGTTAATAATATCTTAGTACTATCGTCGTTTCGGGTGTTAACTTACTTTTTTCCTTTTATATGTTTTGTTACATAAGACATGTTTGTTATGGATAGGTTGTATCTTATTCATATCCATAATTATATCAAGTACTTACAAATTATTTTTAATCATCAAATGAATGTTGGTTTTGAATGGATACAATGGGAAATGATTCTCATCACGTTCATGGAGATGGTAATCCGTAAGTACGCATGAGCGACAATATCATTATTTTTTATATTAAAATAATATATAATTTAATGGTATATAATATATAATGAATAATTATAGTGTTATATATATTATTTACTTCAATTACACTTCATTATCATACCCATACAAATAATAATGTTTTGAATAACAATTACACCACGACGTGGAGACGGTAAGCCGTACGTACGTACGTATGGTGACATGTCATTAAAAGGATGGATAAAATACTGAATATGGTTGTACCATATTTATAATAACATAAAATTATATAAAAGATACTGGATTTATTATATTATAATGGAAATAACAAAGAAAGAAGAAGTGGAAGAAGGAATGAACTTGAAAGAGGGTGGTAAAAACATTATCTCTTCTTCAGGTTCTTCATTTTGATTTGATCAAAAGTGCTCTTTGGTTGAATTTATCATCAAAATAAGGCCTCTAGGTAGAATTTAGATAAGTTGATAGAATATTTGGGTAGGGTTTGGCTGAGATAAATGGCTTTAAAGGTGTTAATTAGAGAGAAGGGGGAGTGCCCTTTTATAACAGGGGTGAGGGGCACCTTTGGAAAAGATAGAAATATTATTTTATAATAAATTCATATTCGGTTTCTAATGGCTAAAAAGTGTATTATTTAAATTATATGTTCGGTATGGGTCTAATGCGACTCAACCAAAAGGTTTTAGAATTGGAATTGTAAGTATATTAACTATATCCTTTTTATTTGACTCTTAGTTAAATAGTCTGACATTTACCATGCCTCTTTGTATTTTATATTATATAGTTAATAAACATAATATAATCTTCCAAGTTATCCAGAATTGGTCCATTAATTATATAAATATCATAATATAATTTCTTTGGCCGAACCTTAGATTTTTTGGAATATAATATCAATTAATAATATAATATTTGTTTTAAAAACTCTTTTCTGTCAATTTTGAAACTATTTAATAATTTTTTTTTGATAAAGTCTTAACAACATTATTAATTCGAACCAAATTTATTTAATCAATCCTAACCTGTAATAGTAACCTAGAAAATTCATATATGGAATCAAAACATTCAAATTATATTCATTTTAAAATTTATAATACCAATTATTTGATTATTTCATTAATTAGGAAAATATTTCATAATTTTTGTGTCATAAATAAATATAATTTTTCAATGTCTAAATATTATAATAAAAATCCCATTATGTATGAAATATTTTCCTTCTAATGAATATTTATAGTCGAAAATATAACATATATAACCCTATGTAAAAATTATTTTTCTAAAAGATATATGGTTATATCATTTTTTATTTACTTTAACTTAATTAATATAAAGTGTCATTATCACGTACATGTGGCTCCATGGGGTCCCAAAATTGACCCAAATATGCCCATGGCCAGACATGAAACAACCAATATGGTTAGGACACGTTTTAGGGTAATTTTATATTATTATAAATTTTTACCCTTATTTACCAGATTTACCCTTTAAGTATGGTAAATAAAATATTTACCGAACTAATTATTCAAAATGTCTAAAAATAAATGTAAACTATTTAAAAAATTTGGACGTGTTGATTCTAAATATGGAATAAATTTTTCAAAATTCAAAACACATAAGTGGCCGAAATTAATTTAAAATTAATTTCGGTTGTCAAACCAAAAGCGTATTTTTAAGAAATAATAACTATCAAAATATTGACACTTGATTATGTCCATTTTAAATGTGAAATTAAGTCCAATGACCATGATTTGATTAAATATTAAAAATATAATCTAATTATAATTTAAAACCACTCAAATTCATAATTTATCACTATGAATTATTTTCATTAAAAAAATTGTTTTTAATTTAAAATTTAGTAAGTTTCACTATTCATCCAAATATGAATGTTATCAGAAAAGTTCAAAAAATTAACCCTATGCTAATTTCGATATTCATAATAAAAAAATGAAGTTTATTCTGAAAGATAAAATTTATAAAATTTTAAAAATTGGGTATTACTATTAATAACGACTAGTTTGGTAAGTCGTGGTGCGCTTGAACTTGAAGTTGCGGGTACTATAAGTTATTGAAATCTTGGGGTGTTACATTGATCCCTCTTTCAATAAATTGCATCCTCTCAATTTTTATAACTGGTCATGGGAATATAATGGAATGTGCCACATCAGAAAAGAGCCAATAAAACTATCACTTTAAAAGAAAGAAAGAGAAGTACCATGGCCACCAAAGATAACACATACTAGGATTCCATGTAGGAAAAAATGGATATGGATGATAAACTAAGTGTCATGTTCTGATGGAGATGGATAGGAAACATAATCAGGAGAAATTTAACAACAAGAAAACCACAAACTTGTGATGGGAAAAACCATATTTAGTTTCCCGATAGGAAAAGTAAAAGGAAAACATTTTTTTGTTTTAAGTTACATTTCATAAAGATGTGGAATTTATTTATGAGATTGAAAATGAACATAAAGAGATATACTTAATTTTTAAGTTGATTTTCATTATTTAAGTAATTTCTACCACTAAATCTTTTGTTAAATGATGAGTATTCAAGAAGAATTGGTCACACTGGAAGATCTAGAATAAAATTTTAGAGAATCACATGATCCACAAAGAATAAACTATATGTTTACCTTGTCTTTAGAGATTAATCAAAACCAAAATGATTAGTACAAGGTCAGATGATCCCCCAAAAGGATATTCTTATAGAGAAAGAAAAACTAATATTAATTTCTAAAATTAAACCAGCAATACCCAAAAAATAAATAAATACCATTCAATAAACAATTGTCTTTAAAATACTTCAATATAATCCAAACTAATATTGAAACCCAAAACATAGAAGAATTTGGTAATGTAGTCTTCCACGTTAAATTGTATCCTTAAATGAAATCAACTACTCTTAATGTTACATACTTAAATGTAATTAACCTAATCGTATATTCTCTATTATAGGTTAATCAATTCCATAAATAACCCAAATCACTAGAAATCCACAATAAAAACACAGATAAAAATCCACCATTACTCCTCAAATAAAATCCAATAGTATTCTATTTTCCTTGGGAATATAGTGTTCCCAACAAATCGAAAGTCTTCCAAAATAACATTTACCACTTAATCACCAAATCATTTTCCTATACTAAGGGTATTAATTTTATAAGACATAAGATCCCAAATAAACTTATTATTGATCAATAAAATCATTTAACTAAAATTAATTAGTCACACTAACCAGGGAATTTACGTAGTTCAGTGGTAGCTGATAAATCCCAATTGCACTCTAGTTGTGGGTTTGATTCCCACAACTTTGTCTGATGCAACGGGTTGTCAAACAGTCTGTGTGTTTTTTTCAAAAACTGTATTTAATAAAATTACCAAAATGAGATAAATTCCTCAAAATAACTATATCATAGTTTAACCACAAATGTTATATCATACCTTGAATTTTCATCCCAAAATATAATAACATGTAATTTTCTCAAACCCAATGATCATAAAAAACCAAATGGTTTTTTATAACTATATACATAAGAGAAAAGACAAGTCTTCCTAAAATATCACTTTCACATGGAAAACTACAGGGTTAAAAATACAAGAGAAAATTATTCCAATATCATCCCATCTACAAGGAGAAGTAATATATTTAAATATTTCTCTAAGAATTTATTTCCACATAGCTTCTTCTTTGACCATGAAAATATCCCATAGAATAGGTCATTCTATTGGGTAATGGCTAGGTCCCCTATATTTATGGAAAATGACTGTAAATGGATTCTTGGGACCATTTTTATTTCCTTTCATAAAACTATTCATTTTTCCTCAGCAATTCTTCACTTTATGTCCTTCTTTCCCACATTTAAATCATTTCTATGTTTCATTGAGAAACTTTCCTGGATGTCTCCTTCCACATTTCCTTCATTATGGAAATGGAGGATTATTTTTTCCATGGTCTCCACTACTGGAGCTCTTATCATTCATCACTTTTCTCTTCTTTGTTGAGTCTAGGAGTTGGTTAATATATATGTTTTTGATTATATTTTTGGAAAACTGATTTGGAATGAACACGATAAATTTTACTCCTATCAACAGTCCATTTTGTTGCTCATTTCCACCACCATTCAAACCTAGTACGTGATTATCAAAGTTACTATGACTTCCTTTGAATCCATCCATTGACTAAAACTAGAAAGAATTCTGTGAGTAACAGTAGTCATAAAATAATTTAGAGAATATCATGACACCATATTTTCAATTTGAAAAACCTTTGGATTAACCAAGGTCAATTATTCTCAACTTATATTAAAATACCTCAAATAGTTTGTAAAGAAAATGTAAATTATCCTAAGCATATCCCCTGGGAGTGTCGTAACCAAGAGTGAAGCAAGGCCCGTTGACGTGAACCAGTTCTCGTTCGAGTCTAGATCAAAGCGGTGTTTTCGGGTTTTTACCCCTAGGTATATCTGTGCCAGAGCCACCTCTACCTTCTTGTATGCAGACAAGGAAGTAATCCTTGGAAAACTCAAAAAATCTCTACAATACCAATATCATAGGAAGTTCTTCAATACTAATTCTCAATGTCTATCTTAGGGCTATGTGCTCTAATCAGAGTTTATCTAAATATGGTTTCCATGGTTTGTACTAAATATCCTATGATACCATCTTTAATGCCCCGACCCCAGTTACCCAGAGTTGGTTCCTTATTACATAACATTAGCATGATCACAAAATATCAAGTCTCGAAAGACTGAATAGTTTAGTATCCTTGTAAACACTAGATACATTCATAAGGTTTACATTACATCATAAAATGGAAAACTAAAACAAATTTTTTTCCATAGACAACACTGAGACCCCATAGACTATCCATGTAGGTCAGTCATAATATACTTATTTTCATCCTGGGAAAAATAAAACATAGAAAGGGGTGAGCTCAGATGCCCAGTAAGGATAAAAATATATTAGAAACTTTCATATTTCAGCATAAACATTTAAGGAAATGTATAACTAAAACAAAAGCCTTTTAAACATGAACTTCAGAATAATATGGAAAAAATAAATTGAAATAATGCCATTTACTTATTCACATAGATATTATAATAGTCCAATACTCACATGCAATACCAATAACCACTTTCATAATGATGGAATTCATAATGCCAGACTATCATAACCACATAGTCAAGGCCTTGTGCCAAGACTAAAAATAAGAATTTGTCAAGGCCTTGTGGCAAGACACTAGTTTGTCTCATGATACCTTCTAATGCATCAAGGAGCTATAGCGAGCTCCACACGTCACCTACTATTTCCAATGCATTCCTCATATAAATGTTTGAAACATAACATAATCAATCGTATTAAAACTAGCATACGAAATGTCAATACTTTATCCACAAACCATGAATGGTATAAAAATAGCATATCCATAGTCAAACATAACGATTCAATCCATCATGGATGATTTTATTGTAACAGATTAAACTCAATTGAGAAGAAGGAATGATATTTACATAGATGAAAATAATCATCAAAACTATTTGAGAGAAATATCCCCCATTTTCATGAAAACATTTAAATGACACACTATTTGTCAAGAATCCATTTAAAAATAGATTTTTGAATCAAAGTGTCCCATACAAATTTGAAACTTTTAAAAGGAATTTTAATATTAAAAATTTAATGTCCATGACAAGAAATCCTTAAAACCATTTTTAAAACATGGACATTAATGAGAAAGACTTAGAATAATAAATCATTAAAACATTTTAATATAATATATTTGTTAGAGTTCCTATCCAAAAGAGAGACACTTGAATACAAATAATTGAGGTAATAAAAACTTTATAATATCATGAGAATAATGTTATTCATGACATACTATATCAAAGTACATTATATACACCATATAAAATTGAATTGGAGTATAACAACAAATAACACTAAATGGAATGTAAATTGAGATGAAATCTCTTATAAAGACCATATCCTTAGGATAAGAATAAAGAAATGACATAATTATGTGTGAAAAATATAAATACACTGAATATGATTGGATATTCAGTGTAAATCATTCAGAGGACATTCACACATATTCTTGAAAAAACAACACCAATGAATTGGATATTTAACTCAACAAATGGAGATTGAGTTAAAATTACTCTTATCAAGTTCATATAGATGACTTGAGAATTTCTCAATGGAGTTATTATGTGTATCAAAAGTATATCCATAGAAAGGGGAGTGGAAATTACGACATAATCAAACTAATAGTGATTCCACACATAATCTTGCAGTAAAATAATCAACGAAGTATGTGTCAAGCCGAATGAGTGGAAATTGAAATTTGTAATTCCCTTACCAATTTGGTAACTTACAAAACATACATCCCATGAAATATGGATCATACAATTATGATTTGAAATTCCATAAATTAAATTATAGTACACAATTAATACAATAATGGACAGTACACACACCACATGCAATAAATAAGTGGTGAACAATGGAAATCTCATGGAACTAAAAGTGAGATAAGAAACCCCATACCTTGTACTTTTCCTTGATATATAGTAGTTTAAACGCCAGTAAAATGGTTTAATAATTGTTATTAAATTATACAATAATCATATAAATTAATATGATCATTTAACATTGGTTTGTTAATAATATCTTAGTATTATCGTCATTTCGGGTGTTAACTTACTCGTTTTCTTTTATATGTTTTGTTACATAAGCCGTGTTTTTTATGGATAGGTTGTATATTATTCATATCCATAATTATATCATGTCCTTAAAAATTATTTTTAATCATCCAATGAATGTTTTTCTTGAATGGATACGATGAGGAATGATTCTCATCACGTTCGTGGAGACGGTAATCCGTACGTACGCACGAGCGACAATATCATTATTTTGATATTAAAATAATATATAATTGGATAGTATATCACATATATAGAATCATTATAATGTTATATTTATTATTTACTTCAATTACACATCATTATCATACCCATCCAAATAATAATGTTTTGAATAACAATTACACCACGATGTGGAGACGGTAAGCCGTACGTACGCACATATGGTGACATGTCATTCAAAGGATGGATAGAATACTTAATATGGTTACACCATATTTATAAAAAAATCAAAATATATATAATATACTAGAGTTATTATATTATAATGGAAATAACAAAGAAAGAATAAGTGGAGGAAGAGCGGAACTTGAAAAAGGGTGGTGAAAACATTACCTCTTCTTCGGGTTCTTCCTTTTCATTTGATCAAAATGGATCCTTAGGTTGGTCTTCTGGTCAAAATAGGGACTATTGGTTTAATTTAGGGAAGTTTCGAGATTATTTGGGCAGGGTTTGGCCGAGACAAATGATTTTATGGTGTTAATTATGGAGAAGGGGGAGTTCCCTTTTATAAGAGGGGTGAGGTGCACCGTTGGAAAAACTAGAAATATTATTTTATAAGAAATTCATATTCGGTTTATAATGGCTCCAAATTGGATTATTTAAATGATAAGGTGGGGATGGGTCGAAGACCACTCAACCAATAGTTCTTAGATAGGTTTGTGTCACTATATTAACTTTATATTTTTGATTTAACTCTTAGATAAATACTTTGACATTTACCATGTCTATTTGTATTTTTGTATTATTTAGTTAATAAACATACTATATACTTCTAGGCTATTCCCAAGTGGTCCATTAATGATACAACTATCATTATATAAGTCCTCTGGTTGAAACATATATTTTTAGGAATAAAATATCATTTAATAATATAATATTTGTTTAAAAACTATTTTTTTGTCAATTTTGACACTATTTAATAATTGATTTTTTTAAAGTCTTAACAAATTTATTAATTCGAACAAATTTATTTAATCAATCATAACATTTCATAGTAACCTATAAAATTCTTGTATGACATTAAAACGTTATAATTACATTTATTTTAACATTTATAATACCAATTATTTGATTCATTCATTAATAAGGAAAATACTGCATCATTATTGTGTCATAAATAAATTTAAATATTCAATGTATAAAAATTATAGATAAAATCTCATTATTTAGTAAATCATTTTATATTTATAATTAATATTTATAGTCAAAAATATAACATATACAGCCCTATGTAAAAAATGTTTTTCTACAAGATATATGCATATGTCATTTTTGTATTTACTTTAACTTAATTAATATAAAGTATCATTATCACTTACAAGTGGCTCCATGGGGTCCCAAAATCGACACAAAGATGAACATGGTCAGACATGTATCAAAAAATAGTGTTAGTACACGTTTTATGGTAATTTAATATTATTATAATATTATTTTTTACCCATATTTACAAGATTTACCCTTTAACCATGGTAAATTAAATATTTACCGAAGTAATTATTCAAAATGTCTAAAAATTAAATTTACCTATTTACAGAATTTTGGACCTCCTGATTATAAATATGGAATCCATTTTTCTAAATTCAAAACACATAAGTGGCAGATATTAATTTAAAATTAATTCCAGTTGTAAAAAAAACGTGTTTTTAAGAAATATTAACTATCAAAAGATTGACACTTGGTTATGTCCAGTTTAAATGTGAAATTATGTACAATGACCAAAATTGGATTAAATGGTAAAAATATAATATAATTATACTTTATAATCACTCAAATTCATAATTTATCACTATTAATTATTTTGATTAAAAAAGATGTTTTTAATTAAAAATTTAGTATTTTTAACTATTCATAAAAATATGAAAGTTATCAAAAAAGTACAAAAAATTCACCCTAAGATAATTTGGATATTTAGAATACAAAAATGAAGTTCATTTTGCAAGATAAAATATATAAAATTTCAAAAAGCGAGTATTACTATTCATAACGGCTAGTTTGGTTAGTCATGGTGCGCTTGAACTCGAAGTTGTGGGTAGTATAAGTTATTGAAATCTTGTGGTGTTACAATATCTAGGCTGTAACGGATCCCCACCTTGAGTTATGAAATTATTGAAACACATTGTGAATAATATTCTTATGTCTCTTTAACTATCTCATCCAAATTAGGAAATAAAAAAATTGGATAGAAGAATGCAACTTCACTTTGGTCATCACATTCCATATTCATATTGGATGTTACTAACATTAACTTCCATTAGTATGAAGATTCATTTTCCAATTGAGCTTACAAATTTTTTCTTAATTTATAAACCACAAAATTTAACATACCCTATGTATAAATAAATTCAATGTTAAAAATTTGGAGAAACTCCATCCGTCTTATTTTTCATTGGTTAATTTCCTTTTTTGTTGAGAAAATATATTTCAAGATCTTATGATGCATAAACAATGTAAATTTCTCACCAAAGAATTAATGATGCTTTGTTTTCTATGCATTGAAAATAAATGATAACTCCAAATCATGATATGAGTAATTATTTTCATTAAGCCATAACTAATTTGATCCATAAGCAACCACATTATCTCCCAGCATGAGGACAAATCCCAACCCAGATTCAGAAGCATCACAATACACCATGTGCCCTTGTAATAATTCAGGAAAAATCAAGACTGGGGCTGATGTAAGGTGATATTTTAGCCATTAAGAAGAATTATGAAATTCATCAATCCAGTGTAATGGAACATTCATCCTTTTAAAATATGTCATTAGTGACGCTAGTCAGGACAATTCTCGAACAAATCATTGGTAATAACAAGCAAACCTAAGGAAATTGCATATATCAATGTCATTCTTTAGTGGTTTCCAAGAGATAACATCGTCTATAATTTCATCATCCATAGAAACAAATTTTTCAGATATTAAATATCCATGGATATTTACCTTATGTATCTAAAAATCTCACTTGGATAGTTTTACATATATATAATGATCCCGCAAGATTCCCAAAATTGTTGCATAGAATTACACAAGATCAACCCTTATCCTTGAATACAAAAATATGTAATCTGCAAAAACCACCAAAAAAGAATATATATTCTAATAAAATATTATATTCATTAAATCCATAATGACTTCTGGTGATTTCATCAGACTGAAAGGGATTACCACATAATCATAATGGCCATATCTATTCCCAAAATATGTATTTCAAATATCTTCCTTTTCAATACACAATTGGTGATTTCCTGATAAAATTTCAATTTTAGAGAACCATTGGTCTCCTATTAATTGATAAAATATATCACAAATACATGGAAGTGGGTACCTATTATTTATGTTAACTTGTTTTGTCTTACTATAATTAGAACAAAGCCGAAGAGTTCCATCTTCCCTTTTAAAAAACAATTCTAGGGCTACCCATAGAGATGTTCTCGGATGAATGAACCATTTTCTATATACCTATTGCAAATGTACTTTTATATCTCTTAATTTAGTTTTTTTGATCTAATAGGATGGAATGGAAATACTACTAGTCCCTGAAATAAGAGAAATTGTAAACAACACTACTATTGTGGGTGGAAATGCTGAGAAAGATTCTGAAAAAACATCTGAAAATCGATCAAAATCACTAGAAAATGGATATTCATGATATATTCAATAAATTGAAAATATAAATATACAAATTGGTATGAGATAATTCTAAATTTCCATTCCATGAATCTTGTTGCACCTACATATAGATTAAGGCATCCATTAATGAGATGCTTAACACCGTTAGTAGTCGTAAAAATAAACCATCAGGTATAATAGTCGATTTGATAGATGACCATTATCACCCAATCCAAACCTGGGATTATATCTTCGTAATCCATTTCAATCATATAGGCATCCCATAATAGATCATATCTATCAATAGTTATAGATAATTATTTAAACCTAAAGTCTCCATATTATCTTTGACCAAGATGATTTTTTAGTTTTAGAACTGAAGGCACAATCTCAACACTCAAACACATAAAATCAAATAAAACAAGATGAAATAAATTAATTGGATGCACCCATATCAAAAAAATCCTACATAAGGATAAAATTTATAATAATATCACCTATAAAGATTGATTTTCCCAATTGATCATCCAAAATATCTTTCTCAACTCAATATAATTTACTTCTCATGGCACTTTGTTCTTTATTTCTATATTGAGATTTTCTTTACTATGGAGTCATGGAATTCTTAGAATAATCATGGATAACTCTATTCTTATGATGATTATTATTATGCTACCCTCATTCCATCGAATCATACAATGTTTGTGACATTTGAAAAGTATCCTAAACAACACCTGAACTCAGAGCACTGTTAGAATAGAATTGATGATTCCCCATCTAGTTGCAATTAGGGAATTTTCATAGTGGTTTCATACAATCTCACTTCATATGGTCCAAATAACCACATTATAAAAATATTGGAATTACATTGGGTCTTAGAGGATGATTTAACAATCCAGTCATTTGATTCTGATCCATTGCAATACTTGGGAAGTAGGTGTCCCTCTTTTTCTTGCTCTCAGCATTAGAGTTCCAGCCATTTTCCATAGTTATAAACATGCTCCCTCCACCCATAAATTCTGATATTTTTCTTTTTTCAAGTGTTTATCTATTTCCTAACTCTGTATAATTCGTTATAAAAATCACATCAATATTTGATAGAATCTCCTTCCTTATCCTTGATTCAAAAATGCATTCCTTCAATGTTTCACTAGAAGAATCTTGGGGTAAAAAACAGACAAAATTCAGAAATTTATCTGTGTACTTTGTCACTTTGAGGAACTCCTACTTAAATCTAAAAAATCATGTAATTATTGAATTCATGAATGGATAACGATATAATTTTTTGTTGAACAATTACTAAAAATTAACCCCACTAATGACTTGGTTTAATTTATCATAAACAAAAAATTCTCACAACAATCATAAAATATCCTATAGAATATATGTAAGACATTTTAATTACAAATATTCTAGTGTGCGAAGAAAATGGATGCTTCGATTCATCCTATTCTGCCACACCTATTACATTTATAGTTCTAATTCACATCGAAATATGGTTGGATTATGTATTTGAAATTAGATGGAATAATCCACTTTCCCTAGTTAATCCCTCATTTTACTTATGTCTACACCCTTAAAATATTGGACGATAATCCGAACTACTTATTGGTTCACTTGTGGTTCTAGTGAAACCATGTTCATAGTATATTTTCTTAGTTTGTTTCATTTACATCTACTAGGTTCCATTTTTGAAAACAAAACAAATTCCCTAAGTATCACTCTCTAGAAACTAAAGGATCAACAATGTCAAATTCTATAATATAACAAATATCACTCAAGGCTTTCAAAAAATCTATAATTTCAAATTTTCAATCGATTTTTGAAAATTTTGACTTGCTTTTGAAAACCATTTTTTTTTAATATACCATATTATTATGTCTTCAAAATCGAACATTTTAAAACTACTTTAACACTGTCCAAATATCATTATTTTCATACAAAATCAAAAATCATTGTGCAAAATAAAATATGCACTCCTAGTGGGACGTCATTTGTTAAATGCATGTGATGCTTCTCTCATTGGATAAACCCCTGAAAATGAGATTATAAATCCTATAAGTGTCTCTAAAAAATACATGTACAAAACATTCTGGTAACTTGATGTTCATTATAAAAAGTTTATGTACATATTTTTATTCTCTATATTTTGTGTCCTGACAATCCTAATTCTTTCTTCTATCCCATCACAATGATTAAATGGAATGAATTATAAAATCAATTACCAATATTATTGATCACCAAGGATTGAAAAAACTAATTCAAATTGAAAGTCAAGGACTTAATAAGATGATACGAATTTTAAAAATGAATGATTTAACAACCACGATTTATAACAATTGAAACATACAACCCATCCTCATTGTCTTGAGTCAGGGAAGAATTACTACTCGACCTTAAGTGACATCCCACAATTGGGGGATGAGTTTCTATTTTAAAAATAACACAACACACCTACAAACACCATTAAAATATAACCACTAAATGATGAATGATAACAATGTAAGACAACACAATTTAATTCCATTGATATCAAAACCAAACTAAAACAAAGTACCACATAAGAAAAATGCTAACAAAAAAATAAAAAGGCAAAGACAAAACCAACACAACCCAAAGACACCAAAGATATAAATCCATAGATCCACACATGATCTTGTCTCCAACTCCACAAAACATCCAAAGTATCAAAAATAACCACAAAATAAATAGGATACTTTCCTTTTATGCATGTCTTGATAAATAATATATACAAAAAACATCAAAGTGACCAAGTTGGGGTGAGTAATGAAACTGAGTAGGCTTTACTCAAATTAATTCTCTACTAATTCCACTAGGATAGAACAATTTATCACATTTAATTTTAAAAATTTGTATAAAATAATTGAAATCAGTTTATATCAAAATATAAAGAAATTACCCAGTAAAATCAGTTTTCTTAAACAATCAAATTTCCAAGGAATGTCACTAAACAAGTCATTTAACCATTTCTCAAATTTTATTTTGGAATAACCCATAATATTTCACATAAACACACCCCCAAACTTAATCACACAATTATGTGTTTACCTTTGATGGTTGAACTTCTTGTCCATAACTTGTTCCTTTGATGGTGGTACTTTACAACAAATATCCATCCCATCCAACACACACTTAATCAATTAATCCAAAAACATCCCAAAAACATATTTTTCAAATCATTTAAATAAAACTAATTTCATTTAAAACAAATTTACATTCATTTAAACATGAAGAACAGTTTGAAATCGTAATTTTAAAATCATTTTATTATTTTCACATTCCACCTAAACACCTAATTTTTAAAATTTCATAAACTGTCACCAAAGAAGGTATCCATCAATCATTTAACAATAACATCACTACCAATTTCAATAAAAATTATAAATTTAAATTAAATGTGTATATTTATAATAATAGGAGTCAGTATTGAATCCCCATAACTTAGGAATTAGGATGAAAATTATTAACAACACTAAAATTCCAATGAAACCTAGTTGAGTCTCAAAAAAACCATGTTAGATCTCATTACCTATTATTAACATTTCCATTTATTATAATGATTAGAATTAAAAAACATATATCTATGCACAACAGAATTGATCAAAAAAATTATATATATGGAAGAGATTATATCTAATAAAAACTATGAAAGACTATAAAAAAAGAGGAAATACAAAGGGAATCAGGCTTCAATGCACCGAGTAAAAGCTTATGATTGATTTTGAATTTATGGGGGAAGACAATACAACATTTGGAAGGAAGAAATATTGAGTTAAGTATGAAATGGTGGAAAAGAGGGGTTTAGATCTAATCCCGATATAGATCGACATTTTAATGATATAATCTTTAAATCATGTATGGTTAGTCGAACGATTAGTAAAACCATATGCTAATTGTGTTCCATCCTTTGACTCAAGGATTACATCTCACAGTTTGACTACTTGGTTAGTAAAATTGTGAACCAACCATGAAAAATACCTCTATACCACTTTTTATGATTAATCATGGTTGGCCACATGGTTTTTACAAACCATGCACCTAACTGCGCACCTTCCCATTAGCCCATATCTCACTGTGAAAATTTTCAAAAAGAGTTTCACAGTTTCCACTAACTGTGCTCCAGCCGTGCACCTTTAGAAAATCGCTAAAAATATTCATAAAGTCCTAAAAACCATCCACATCACTCAAAATCTTCTAAAAAATAACAATAATAAATAAAGGGTTACTTACTTGAAACCGGGGGTGACACAATTAACGAGGTATATATAAGGAAAATGAATCACATAATTTAGTGAAGTCTATAGATCATACGTACGCACCAGAAACTATATCATTCCATTAACAAGTGAAGCGATATAAATGTAGATGATATATAAATTCTATAGAATATATTACATTCCATATGTATCACATATACTTATTTAATTTTTCCTTATAACTTTCCATGTCAGTATTAAGTTAAAAATGAATCAAATCACTTCACAAGGCAGTAGTCTACTCTACACACGAGTGATGCTTCCATATTTTAAGTAGAACAAAAATTAAAATTGTATATGTGATATTATATTTATATAATTATAATAATATCATAAATATTTTATATATACATTAAATCTATCATTATACACAATTAAGAGATGTGTCGATATAAAACAAGTGACATCAGTTTGTGAAGAGGTATTTATCCTTACAGAAGATCAATGATTTTGTTTCCCTCTTCATGGAGGAGGAGTGTAATAAATATTATCCAATAAAATTAATAACATAACCGTATGATTTATATACTGGTGTTATTATATTAGTTATGTTAATACATAACTGAAGGTGTAAAGATAATAAATAAAATGAATGATAGTTATTAAGATAATTACCATTCTAAGAGAATCATCCTTTAAATATAATATTAAGGAAAATATGGATGGTATTTTTGGAAGAAAAAAATCTCTAGAGTGTTTCTATATATGTTTGGGTTAGATTTCAATTATGTTTTTGGGAGAGAAAAATTTCTTGAGATGTGTGAAAAATTGAATGTTGGGTGACACCTTTTAAAAGTGGCGGAGAGGACACACAATAATATTTTAATAAGAATAATATATTACCACATTTTTCAGCTGAAAATAGATCTTAAATTGAATATTACATATTCTAAGAGGTGATAAAGCCTAAATATATCCCTACAATGGGTATTGAAAATGTTTTTGGTTATTTTTAAACATTGACTTCATAGTTTATCCCTATGGTAAAATCATTTTTACCATAACCATAGTAATTATTTTTTATAGTTTTTACAATTTAAAATATAAAAAATTTAAGTCAAAATTATTAAATAATATAAATTATTATTAAGTTAAAAATAGAATCCTCTTTTCTAAATTCAATTCACAAAAGTGGTAGAATTCAATTTAAAATTAAACAAGTAGACCTACAAAAAATGATTTTTCCAATAAAATACTTTCATAATTGTAAAATGTTTTTATATCAAAATTCAATATGAACTTGATTAATATAACCTAAATTAGTTAAATAGGAATCTAATTTAACTTGATTTACTTCAAAAAAATTATAATATAATTTAACTCTTTAAAAATATAAACAGAAAGTATTTTTCTTCATTAAAAAGCATTAATTTTCACTATTAATAATTAAATTAATCTTTTACACAAATTATAAAAATTTCCCTGAATATTAATTTTGACTTGTAGATTTCAAAAAATGTTTTTTTTCAAAAAACTCTTTAAAAATTGGTAAAAAGTATTTTGTAATAATTTTTAAGAAGTGAGTAAACAGTTTTCTATAAAAATATCATTTTTCAAAAACAATTTCTTTTTATTTCATATGGTTTATATTTTTATTTAGAATTAATAGATATGTAATGATTTTTTTATACATTTTTGAACCATATAAAATCATAACATTGTTATTACTAATCATACCTTCCAACTTAACAACTTTTTTGTAAAGGTTACATTTCAAATAATAAAATTTTAATAGTGTATTATGGTTCATTTAAACCTAGTGATACAAGCATTGAAAGATATCTTATAGATTGAATTTATTTTCCAATAAATATATTTTAACGTATTGAGGTGATATATTTTAATTTATGATCAGTTTGTAATTTCATACACACCATTGAACCCAATTTGTTTTAATTTAAAATGTTGCGATGTTAGAGGTATAAACATGAAAATTGTGGACTATGTGTCTATGTGGCTAGTTTTATAGTAGGTTATGGTTGAGAGACATCATCCTAAGGGTTTCATTCAACTACTATCTATACCTATATGGAAGTGGGGAAATATTAAAATGGACCTTTTCAATTTACTCCTAAAGACTCCAAGGAAGAAAATTTCTATATTGGTCATCATTGATCATCTTACTACGACTTATTATTTCATAGTGATAATAGAAAATATACCCCTTGAGTACATTTCCATTCTTTATATCAAAAAAATAGTAAGGATTCATGTGGTATCTCTATCAATCATATTTTACTAGAATCGTGATTCACATAGACATTTTGGAATTGACTTCAAGGGGAGTTTGAATCTGAGATACATTTGAGAACTTTCTATCATCATCAGATTGATGGGAAGTCAGAGACCACTATCTATAATTTTGAATATATTTTGAGATCATATTCTCTTGACTTACAAGGTATTTTGAATTGGTATCTAACATTGGAATAATTGAAATACAATAAGATCATCCATTCTAGAATCCATATGGAAACAAATGTAGTATTGAAGCTGAATATGTTTTCTACTAAAAACATGTTTGAATGAAGTTGGATAAAGAAATTTAGTGAGCCTAGAGTTTATAGAAGAGATGTCTGATAAAGTGTGGACTATTTAGTATTACATTAAATTATCCTAGGGCATACTAAAGATATATGTTAATAAAAAAATGAAGACTTTTAATTTCATGTTGGGGATCATCCATTCATGAATGTTTCACTATGAATGAGAGTTTTAATATTTGTTAAAAAAGGGATGTTTATCCCTGGGTACAATAGACCTTTTGAAATACTAGGAAGAATTGGATCTGTAACTTATCAACATTCTATCCCTTCCAAATTTTCTAAACTACACAACATATTCAATGTATTATTAACAAGAAAATACATACCTAATCCATTTAATGTGATTACATATGAGGTAATATAGTTGGATCCTATCATTTATTATAATGAATAACCTATCCAGATTAATGACACAAGGGAGAAAGTGTTTAAAAATTGGACATCCTGATTGGTGAAGGACCTTTGGAGAAATAAAAAATTAGAAGTGGAAACCTAGGATCTTGAATCATATATAATTAAGGATAATTCATATATTTTCAATAGTTGTTATACACCCCAATTTTTTGGATGAACTTATTTAAGGGGTGAGAATTTAATACTGAATAGCCTACTGTAGTTGGTAAACACCATATCCTAGACTTTAATTCTCTAAAAATACTTTCTTCATTAATTCAATTAAAGGTTAATTTTAAGAATTTAAATTGAAAAAACTAACATAATTTTTTAATTCGTCATATTAAAATTAGGTTGATATGAATTTTTGAGATTATTTTGAAAAATAAATTTTTAGTACAAAAATATTGTTTTCATGAAATTTATAATTTTTATGAATTTATCATTACATAATATTGATCTATATGTTTAGAAAATCATTGAATTAATAAAATATTAATTTAAGGAATAAAGATATAAAATATAAAATATTCCATGATCTTTTAAATGATATTTCCAATGTTTTTATCACAAATTAAAATATCACTTTAATAAAAAACTAATTTTGGTCTTTTATTTGAATCAAGTATTTTCTTGGGATATCTGGTTTTGAAATTATTTAAAGGAATCATATCATTTAAAAAAATCAATCAATTTATTTTATTAAAATTAGTATTACAAATAAGTTTTTCTTACATATAATTTTAATGCTTCAAAACTATATTTCTCAAATTTTTTCACATGATTAAGTGTATTTATTTTAAAAATAACTATTCAGTAGTTTTAAAATTTTATTAAATACAATTATTTACAATTTTTAATTTAGAATTATTAAAAAAATAAAGGTTAAATATTATAATTTTTCATTTAATTTATTTATTAAGATTATAAATTAATTACCAAGGTAAAAGAAAATTAGGGTAGATGAAAAAAAGAAAAAAAATCGCCCTAAAACTCTTAAAGTTTCCTAAAAAAGGATTCTTTGATATGAGTTATGACCATAATGATTTCTAAAATCATATTTCATCCATTTTATTCCTTTGGTAATTGAATAGTAGTGTTACATTATTGAAAATGTATGGGATACTCCCAGAACTAGCCTTAACTTCACTTATAAAAGGGTAACATATTAAGCAGTTAAAGAATAAATTGACATTCTAATTTCCAATTGAAAATATGAAATGTTTCTCATACTATTACCCTATATCATGTTTAAAATATTAAATTCACCATTATCTTTTATAAGGACTTCATATCTAAGGATAATTCCAAAGAAAATTCAAGTCCCCAGCGTGAGTGTTATCAACTACTTAGTTTATCTTCTTATTTTTATTCATTAAAATTTATTATATACACACTAATATAATTATATTTTAATAATTTATGTACTATAATATTACTATATTAATGTACTTATACATTTTTATTCACATTCCCCATCCATCAATAAAAACAAAACCACAGTCTGTGTGTTGTATGGATTATCGCCTCCACGACCCAACATGATTCGTTTCCCTTCATTACATTACAAGGTTTGATATATGGATGGAATATAAATATAAATATAGTGTTATGATTCCATTAAGGTTAATTTATGTAAAATGTTAAAGCCAATTACGCTTTCTATGTAATTATATTACCACAAAACAACCTCATAACCATTCATTAAATCAAGGTATGTTCTTATTTTGGCCAGTTTAAACACCTAATTGTACAATACAATGTATTTGTATCATTTAAGAGTATGAAAACGTATTTATTTGTATAAAATTATATATATTTAAAATAATAATAATAATTTTTATTCTATATATGTTATATAAATATATAAGTAATCAATTAAGGAAACTAACTCCATTCCTGAAAAATCTCCAAAAACATTTTATTATCGAATTTATCTTCAAAGATAAATTATAAAAAATTAATTAAATGAATTTTAAAAATCATAAATTATTATAAATAATCCTAAATAGTAAATATAATGACCTATTAATAATTAATTTTATAATTATAATTCATATGAAGCCCACTATTATGAAAATAGCACAAACAATCAAAACTGTAAGCAGTGATGTGGAAAACTAAAACAATTCATCTAAATAATGACTATTTATAAAGAATATATTTTAAAATATATATTAAAAAAGTTTTTCATTATTTTATTTAGATAAATATTTTTTTATACAAGATTTTAAAGAATATTTTAGGAATTTCGGATATGAGTTAGGGGTTTTTCATCTCAAATTCCTCTCTATTAGACATTTTTTATATTATAATAATAATTTATATTATTTCATGTATATACTACTTATGAGATTTTTTATACTGAAATTAAATTATTAATGGTAATTTACGATCAATTTTGAGTCCTATAATTCAATTGGATATGATTTAATTTATAACCAAGCCATATAGGGTGTTTTTCCTTCTCAATATTCATTCATTGGGGATCATGTTATAATCACTAAATATTTTATTCTATGAAGTGATTACACTAAAATAGAATAATTATAATATAAGAGTTATTATATTAAAGGGTTTTTAAACTATATACACCATAATAGTGTAGGGTGTAGGTGTGAATCAGGGTGATAGATAACATTAATCATTTCTTCGTAGTATAGTTAATTTTTTTGGGATTATATTCCCATGTCATTAGGAAATATATTTTTAACTTTTCACATGAGTAATCCTTCCTCTCAAATAGATATATTGATAATGAAATATTTATAAAAGTAAAAAAATACAAGATACATTGGAATTATTAAATGGATCACCACAAAGTGATAGTCTAAGGAGAATACACCAACATTTTGTTGGTAGCACCTGAATCCCCTGAGCTTCACTATCTTGGTGGATGAAAATAATTCATAAACAATCATTCCATTTCAAAATATATTCATTTAAAAGATATAGTTTTTGAAAACTCATTTTCTAAGGTACACTTCCTATTCCTCACCTCTATACTCTTTTTTACTGAAGGAACTTCATCAGTTTATATATTTATAGGTATTATTTAATTGATTAGAATCATATGGATTTATCCCTAATCAATAATAGGCATTTCATAGATCTTATTCCAAATTTGATGCTATGTAAATACAGTATTCACATGGAATAGATGTTTAATACATTATTTTTTTTGAAATTATATTACTTTCATGAAACTATTTTCTTACATGAAACTGTCACAGCATGATGAATTTGTTTGCATATATGTGTCCTTGTAGTTTCATACATCAATCACATAATCGAAGAACTCCAACCGTAAAGAATATACCTCTTAAAAACTTGTTTTCTTATAAGATTTTTCTAGATATTTCATGTAAGAAACATGATGCCTTTCATTAATCACACTGGGTATTAATAGACTTGATTTACTTTATTTTTGAAACTAATGTGAGAATTACTGATTCACCCAAGAAATTTCTTCTCACAACTCTTTCTTCAATTTGAGCTTATTATATTTGTTAATTCTCACTCTCAATAAATATGGGGGGTGGGGTATACCTATTCAAAATTATATTTTTCCCTTATTTTAGTTTCCATTCATTCCATTGAACTTGTGTGAAACATTCAGAGTTCACCAAACATAAACAATTTGATATCACCTTTAGTATGAAACTCACTACCATTATGAAAATCCCATCTATATTTGATGGATTCACACCAAATTTATTGTTTGAAAAAATCAATGATTTGAAATTTACTTTAGTGTGAAACCATCTTATTTTACACAATAACCCTTTTTCTTTCTCAAGTTCGCAAAAACTAGGTGTACATCATACAAATCCACCTTCAAGAACTATCATTAATTTTACAAAAACCATTCCCTTAAAAAAATAAACATGCAAAAAAGAAAAAATAAACATTATTATAAACTTTAAATTATTTACAAATCTTTTCATATTTTTGAAAATATTTCATGAACTTCATTTTTTTAATTATTTATGAGGCTATCGCAAAACATTAGTTTTGTAAAACTTCATGAAACTACATCTTTCATTAAGGAAATTTTTTTACTTTCTTGAAAATCCATCCTTTTCTATATTTTTATGAGATGTATTATAGTCACCATGTTCACACAATATATGATTTTTCATTATACCACTTCCTATTATCTAGATAATTATAAAACCTTTTAGAGACATCTTCTCATTTATTCTTAGTTTTTCGTGAAAAAAATATTTGTAAAACACTGGAGTGTATCCAGACATTAAGTTACAATTATAGTCTTCTAAATTCATGATACATTCTTTGAAACTTTTTTCATTATAATTTATTCATTAAAACTAAATGATATCGACTAATCAAGATAAATGTTAATTATTTTTCTTCTATAAATCCGAAAAACAAGTGAAACTTCATCCATGTGAGAATAATTCTTCCTTGTAACCAATCAATTCAATTTATCCTTTTGTAATAAGATGTCACATTGGGGATCTTCCTATCTTCACTAGAGATATAAATTATCAATTATTGTGTATTGATTGAGGAACATCATAAACTACTTCCATAAACACATTTATGCTTGAAATTGTTTAGTTATTAAAATAACTACTTATTACTATTCAAAAATAACTCCTTAAAATAAATTCTAGTTATAATATTGATATCTTATATGAATTTAGTTTTACTTTATTCTCATAAAATAGGTATTATATCCATGTCTTCAATATCTTCCATGTGAAATAAAATCTCAATCCCATTCCAATAATCTAGTCATTATTTATAACACTACGATTAAAAACAATCATGTCTAAACAATTTTTTGTTATAAAATTCCCCCCTTTGGATTTTATTTTCAATACAATCATAAATCCATACTCTATTGGATACTCTAATAAATTCATGTATATGGATTTACATTTCATGGTAATGGATTTATGATTCCTCATTATCTACCTTAATTTATTTTCTCTCTCCATTTGACATCAAATTGAAAGATCCATATGAAACTTGGTTTATTATTTAGGTTCTCTTCCCATTAGGGCCTCATTAGATTTTCCATACGTTTCATATACCCATCATACATTATTAATGATAGGGAGTATTTTAATCAATATTTCCTTTTATCCTCCACTATCATTGTGACATCCATATGTGATTTTTCTTTAAAAAAATACTCCCCATTAATCAATAATATTTCCTCAATAGATTCCCAATGTTCTTTAAAAACCTATGGGAGAACATAGTTCCCTTCCAAATTCATAAATCTAGATAAAAATTCCATTCAAAAATGTAGTCAATTTATTTATATTGTTGTATTTTACAAATAGATTTTCAATGAGTGAAATTAAAACATTTCATTGAGTCATCAAAAAATACTCTATGGATACTGATTTAAAACTCAATATAGGAAACAAGGTTATGCAAAAAAACACTAATTTTATCAATGTAAGATCCTTAATTCAATATATTATAGTATAATAAGTATTTTTATTTTGATAAATATTGATCTCAATCACACTAACACAAAACATGCTGTGAAAAATCAATTAAGAACAATTGTGTGAGATATGCCAGTTAATAAAACTACAATAAGAAATTGGTAAACATAACATAATGGTACCAATTCATAAACATGGTCATCAATTCATCATAGGTATCCTTTGTGAAATAAGGCTAAACAGACTATAGTGATTGTCAACAAGTCTCCCTAAATATATATATATTTGGACTAATATGACTTGTTGATACAAATAATTATGTTTCTCAAAAAAATTGAATTCCAATTTAAAACATTGAATCCAATTTATGGGAGTGCTACTTATTCTAAAGTAGCATATTGGTATCATTAAAATAGTTAGTTGGTACCTTATTTTTAGATACAAATAAAAAATATGAAATACTTTGAATTTTTTTATTTTCCAATACAATATATTTTCAGAGAAAAAAATATCACATGAGATGAGGCCTGAAAACAATGGTTGAATATTTAATGTGACTTCGAACCACTAGAACATTTAAATATATATTTTACCACTCTTTATTTTCACATCAGGAGAACCATTATATGATATTAATTTTCTAAAACATTATACTTTTATATACATATTTAAAAAGAAGATTGGTTTTTAAGACCCCTTGTTGAATCTGATAATTAATGACAATTTCAATGATTATAACTGTTATTATACTATTTATCTCAATTAATAATTATCACATATAACCTTTCAAGTCACAAAAACAGACACCATGGATATGATCTCCCATTAACAATGTAGCAATTAAAACAAATATTATAAATAATTAAATGAATGGGTATAGAGGTAACTCTGGAATCCTCAAAAAGAAGATCACATTTGAACCCAATAGAATAACCTTTTAATATTTTAATTAAAAACATTTAACTCCTTTTATGTTTGGTTTAACTTCCTAAAAAATAAAAATATTCTGTCGATATAATTAGAAATTATTTAAACACATTATTAGTCTTCTTTTGATATGTAGGTACTACTATCTTAAACATTTTCAATGGTATTTATTCCAACCTATTTGTATATATTTCATTATTTGAAACGCAACCTATGCACTATTTTACATGATTCTTACTCAGATAAGAAATCATACCATTGGTATTCTAAGATTTATTCTTCCTCAATTTGATATCTCTTCTACTTTACTTCATTTAGCATCATGAGATATTTATTGATTGTTTAACATGGATCCATTTTTAACTTTACTCTATAATAGGTATGTAATACACATCACCCTTCTTTATTTTAGACAAGTCTTTCTTTAGGTGAGTCACCTTATTACTCAGCACTGTAAAAAACTCCCAATTTTTTCAAAAATTTATTTCCTTTATCTCCAAGAGGGATATTTTGAGTTTATATTAATATGTTCTTTGTACATTAGACAATTAACTTCAGGATTTTACTCAAATCATCTGTACTTATTTTCAATTTTAGTACGTCGTTTTCCATTATAAGTTCATTCTTTATATGTCACCAGATTTGAGGACCTATTTATTGAATCATTTACATTTCTTTCATTATTCCAGATACATAAACATTACATATGAATAAGTTTAGAAAAAATAAAATATATTCCAAGGAATAGATACCTTGTATCATAATTGTTCAATTTAGATGTTGATGAAATCATTATTATTCCATCACCGAGACTTCTGGATTCTTAGAACACACTAATATTGTTCTCTATTCTTCTATAATATTAGAATATCATGGCTATATCCTTCTATGATTAAAATAAAATTCGTCCATTTATTTTTTAATTTCATATTCAGATCCTTGAATAATTCACTCATAGATTCTTATTTAGATTAAAACTCGAATATCTTATTTCCCTTAAATAGGAAGATATTTTCCAAAAGCTTCCATATCATCTAGTCATGGTCTTATATATGATCGTAAATATTCATTAGTATATAGTTTTATTCATTCTCATATTTTCTTCCCTCTTCTAGTTGTGACAAAATAGTCAAGAATTTTTCATTCATCTCCATATCTATAACCATTAATTTTCTGAACATTTGAAATATTTCTTCTAGTATATCACACTTTTCATGAATATTGTCACCCATATTCTCTATCATAATTTAAGAAAACTATTTTCTATTTCACTATCATATTATATATGGAATATTCCATGATTAATTCATAATCTAATTTTTGAATGATCTCTCCCTCGTCCACCAGTTCTTGTAAGGATTATATCTCTTATTGATCATGGGAGAAGGATACTCGTAATTGAAAAACAAAACTCATAGTCTCTTATTCCTTATTAGAGTTCACATTTAATGTAAGTGGGTTATACAAATAATTAATTCCTCTAGAAAATTTATTTTCAATCTTAATATCATCAAGTTAATCCATATTGTTTCTCCCTTCAAGATCTTCAACCTCAGGTGATTAAATATTTCTTTCTTCTTCTTTAGTAGTAACTTTAACGTTTTAAATTACCTTTTCTTGAAATTTAGTATTATTATTGAGATTTATGATTTATTTAGAGTTCACCTGAATAATAGACTGATCAATTAATTCTTGTTTATGTAATTAATTTTATTCTATATGCCTATCGAAATAATCAGTTTATTCTTTTAATAACCCATCAACCAATAATTTTTTTCTATTTGAATATCTAGTTCATTAAGTCGATATTATAATTATAAAAATATGTCAATTAAACCCAATTATTCTAAATTTATGAGGGAGGAATATATACTTAATTATTTATAAGAAACCCCTTTAACATGGGTCTAATAAGATGAAATAATTGAGTTAGAATTATTCACCTCGATTTAGGTATATGGTATGTAATTCCCCACACATTTGAATAATTTATTTTCCTTTTAGTGTGTGTCATTTTATTTGAAACTAGAAAAACTACAACCTTTAATTATTGGATTGAGTATAATTAAAATGAGACTGTTGGGTTTCGACTATTATATGACCGTTGGAAACAAAAATCTTAACATTATGAATATTGTTAACAATTACAAGTGAGCATGGTTAATTAATAAAAAAGAGGATTTTATGGCCTTATCCAGAAGAATCAGACCATATGAAGCCCATCTTTTGGAGCTTGAGAAGGAGTTTGCGTCACTAGTCTTTTTCTCTGGAGAAATCCCTAGATGAGCTTCAGCATGTGATGCTTAAACAGAATCCCATACGGGATAAGTTCAAGCTGATATAAATAACCACTTGGGTAATGTTGTCTAAACTACCCCAAGATTCTATCACCATTTAAAACCTTACTCTTAGGTCCTATGTAGGTGTTATAAAGGGCTTTGTAACGAAGCCTTAGATACTTTTAGTAATCCCTTGGTATAAATTTCTATTTCATCATTCTTATTTTTTGGAATATCATTCCTTTATAAAGTACATGATTAATTAAGAAAAAATCAATAAATTTATTTTAGAAGGTCAAATTTTAGTTTTCAAATATTTCTCATATAGTCTTATTATGGAAAAATAAACATCATTTATGAATTTCAGATGTCAAAATTAACCTAGGATATTTTTTAAAAATTTTATAGGAAGTTTAAATTTTATGAATAGTGTTTTAGGAATTTTTCTATAAATAGTATTTGATGAATAATGTTTTGATGAATAATATAGTTTTTTATTATTAAATATCTTTTTCTCTGAAATGATTTTTAGAAATCGAACATACATGGTTGTAAACAGTGTGAATAATGTGGTTCAATAATATCAAAATAATTTCTTTTTGAATTGTAAATTTACCCTTTGGAATAGTAATTTTACTCTTATGAGTGGTAATTTTACCAATTTCATAGTAATATCCTCTAAGGATGTATAAATATGTTTCAGTCACCTTAAGTGGTAATTTGAAATAATTATATCATAGTATAAGTAAATATTTGTTTTATAAATTATTAGTCAAGTATTAGTATTTTATTTATTTAATTAAATGTTAAAGAAATTATTTTGTTATAAAATAGAGTTCCCTTTTGGATTATACAGGTCAAAAAATGGTTCGAGTGATGGTTTTGGGATATTTCTGAAGTAGTTGATTTTATAGTAAATTGTAAAAAATAAAGTTTTGAGTTTTAGTTTGTTTAATGACGTCATTAATGATGTAATCAGGATGTAATAATTTTGGTAGAATTTTGAATAGTAATATATGTTATGAGGTGTCCCAAGTGGCCAATACCATGGGAAAATACCATGGGAAAGACCAGTGTTTTTGAAATACAACTAATGAGGTGTCTCTTGTAAATAATTAAAACATTCCCTCAATTTTTCTACAAATACCATCCCATTCCTTCATTCCCTTCATTCCAAATTTCTATTCAGTGAATATCTGTCCTTATTACCTCCTTATTAGTAATCCAAATGTTTCCTCAATCCCCCACGGTCCCAACCTTCATGTCTTATGAGTTACTCTACAAGGTAAGAGAATTCTCAACTTCTTTCTTTTTCCATCCAAGTTCTCTTTTATATGGTATAACATTCATGTTTCCATACCATGTTATTATTTCCATTTTAACCTTTACATATACTTTATTATGATTCATCTATGGATCAATGGCCCTTTTACCTTTTATTTTTAATGTTTTCTAAAACCATAATGCATAGCTGTTAGGCTACCGAATTTTCCTATAAAATTTCTCAACTTTCCTTCATGTTATTTTCATTTCATATTCAATACACATATCCTCCAATCAAAGGGGAATTAAAGCTTCATAAAACATGAATATTATATATGTTCTCATGTTCATCAAAAATTAATCACCATCCTTCTTCTCCTCTCCCACTTATTTAAGGAATAAAAACATTGTTTGTGATGTGTCGAATTACCGACATCATGGATGATCTGATTTTAGTTTGATTTAATTCATTCAGATATGGTCATGAAACCATTTTTATGGTTTAACCAGATTATATTATATGTATAATATCCTATTTAATGTTCTAGAAATATATTATGTACATATTACTAAATGACTAAACAGAATATGTTCGTTGTGGTCGAAAAACCGCCCAAATTATCATAAACAATCATCGTTTAATTATTATCTAATGATTCATCCTAATGGTATAAAAAATAATTCATTATAAGATCATTTAAAATTCTATAATATCATTAATAACCTGAAATATCAATGCTGTATGTTTACCCATGTTCATAACGAACTTCTATTTATGAATACATGTGAATCACTCAAGAAAAACATATAAAAAACATTCCCAAACAATGATTTTTTTAAACCATATAACTCATCCAAAAGACCATAAAATAACCAAATAAAACCGTAATGAACCATTTTCATGTAAAAAAGGTTCTATAATTGTTAATTAATAAATCTAATGTGGTTATACATGACATTAAATTGAAGAAAGCATTTGGATACAAGGTAATGGGAAAATCTTGAACAAAACATTCTTTCTTTGGGTTCCCCCTATTTACCTCCATTTTTGGTATAGTCACTACTTAAAAATAATTTTTTTATCATTATATTACATTTTTAGGGATATTCAAGTTTTGTACTAATGTTTTTTTCAAACAAATATTTTTTCAAAATACTCTTCTTAAAAAAACACCTTTTAATACGCACTAAAGGATGTTGGTTATCATATCAATTATGTTTTTCCGACTTTATTTTGGGACACCAATGTTTATGAATGTATTCTTATGATATGAAAACCATTAATTTCCATCGGTTAGTTATGTTCATTATATCCTGCATGATAATGAAAATTTTATGATGCGATGAGTGCGCCTGGAATTATATAGTGCTCCAATGCATTGGGTAAAGTGATGAATCTCATGAGTTTAAGTGAAATGATGTGTGAAAAAGATTTTATATTTGTTCAAAAATATTAAGGGAAGTTAAACACAAAGACATGATGTTTTATTTTTTATGCTTTTCCACATTCCATGTCTTTTATTAATGATTCCTCTCATGTTTATAATCATTTTCCAATGTTTTGATTATAATCACCACGTACTAAATTTTTCTTATCTATCCTCTTACTTGGCTTTTAGATCACCAGATTTTATGTATATCCTCAGGTGACTACAAGTACTAAAAAGAGTTCAAGTGACAATAATAAGATAGAGAATAAGGAAATAAATAAATGTTTATGGTTTATGTTGTAATTGCTATGTGTGGTGCAAGTTTTCCCAAGACAATAAACCTTTGGATCCTCTATGTGTAATATTATTTTGTTATTTATCTTTAAAATAATGTAATATTGATGTAAGAAAAGGTTGGGTCACTATAGTTGGTATCAGAGGCAAGGTTTAGTTAATTTGGGAATTAGGATTAATGAACCCCAGAGAAAATATCTAGTATGAGACTAAGTAAAAATATGCACACATGAATCATTACGTAGGTAACCCAAATGTTATGATTTTATTATAAATTTTAAAAATGAAAAGTTATTTATTCATGAAATATTGACTTATGTTTTGTTCTAAGTTTTTATATTTTAGAAAATGGTGGGAACTACGAGAAACTAAGCCGACAACTCATGCGAGTTCCAATGCAACAATTTCCCAAATGACATCCTCCATGATTTGGGAGGTGAAGTTCAAAACATCATGGTGATGCTTACCCAACTATCTCATGTTATTAACAATAACCATATTAATTAAGAACATCCTCCTTAACCAAAGAGGATGTAACTGGCTATACAGTATTTATGCGGCAACGACCACTAATGTTTAGTGGATCTTCCAGTCCACTATTGGTGGAACAGTTGGTCAACTCCATGGAGAAGATATTTTCTGTTCTTCACTATTATGAGATAGAGACGGTGACACTAGCCATTTATCGCCTAGATGGAGAGTCTATCAATGGTGGGCTTTGATTAGGAACACAATGCCAAGTGACGAAAATGAACAGATGGAATGGGAAGACTTTAAGATAATGTTTCTTAACAAGTACTTCCCAAGAACTCTTCACACGGAGATGGATAGAGAATTCATTGAGCTCAAGAAAAAAGGACAATATTTCACAACATACAAAGATAATTTTACAAGGCTTTCAGGGCATGCTTCAGGTTTTTTTATAAAAAATGATAGCGAAATTCATAGATTATTTAAGGGATTAAAACAACACCTTCAAAAGGATTTTGAAATTCGAGACATTGCGGGGTATTAAGAAGTTGTTTGATGTGATCTCAAAGTGGAGATGGAGTTTGGAAAATGGTACCATGTCTATAGTGTTGAGAAAAGAAAGATGGATTTTCAATCCGGTTGATCTAATGACAAAGGTGGGAAAAAATCAACAACCCACATTCCAAAAATGTGAGAAGTCGCTCCATGGGAGCTGCCTCAAAGGGAAGGGGAAGTTCTTAAAGTGTGGGAATGATGGAAACCAAGCTCAAGAGTTTAGAAAAGATATGAAAAGGAAGGATAATGTGATGGAATAAATGAGAGAACCGCCCATGGTTCAATTCAAAAACTGTAGGGAGCAAGGGTACTTTGCAAGGCAGTACACAAAACCTCGAGTTCTTGATAGTAATCAGTGTCAGTAGCCACCAAAACCAAAGGAACCATGGAAGGCTTATGGCATCACTACTGCAGAAGAGGAGCAAGACAATGAAGCTTTACAAGGTATAATTCCTATTCACTCATGAATGGAATAATTTCTATTTTATTCTACTTCTACACATTCTTTTATATCATTCATGTTTTCTAGAACTATAGAATCGAAGATATGAAACCTTGAAGTAGAGATATATATAAAAACACCAAGTGGTGAATTCATTTCAACCAATGTTTTTGACTCTTATCTTATTGGAATATGTGGGAAAATTCTTCCATATAATCTCCCAATAATTCCCTTGGTGGAATTCAATGCTATAATGGAAATGGATTGGCTCCTATTATATAGAGCACATATAAATTGTCGGGAAAAAGAAATATATTTTCATATTTTGAACCATCCCATGCCCTTATAAAAATTCAAGGATGATCATTAATCTCATTTTAAAAATATTTCAATGGTGCGGGTTTTTATTCCCTTTGAAGAAGAATATCTCACCCAAATGGTTGAGTCAAAGGATTGTACCAACCCTGCAGGAATTCCCATAGTGAGTGAGTACAATGATGTATTTCTTGAAGAGTTTCCCAAAATTCCCCCAGATTGTGTGGTAGAGTTATCAATAGAACTCATACCCAGAGCTACTCCTATATCAAAGTGTCCCTATAGGATAGCTCCTATCGAACTGAAGGAGTTAAAGAAGAAACTACAAGAGAATATAGACAAATGGTTCTTACACCCTAGTGCATCACCTTAGGGTGCACTAGTGCTCTTTGTGAAGAATAAGGATGGAATAATGAGAGTGTGTATCGATTATCAGGAATTAAATAAGACCACAATAAAGAACAAGTATCCTCTTTCAAGGATTGATGACTTGTTTGATCAGTTAAGAGGATCTCAATATGTCTCAACGGAGGATCGTTGTTCTGGATATCATCAGCTATAGGTGAAGAAAGAAAATATTCATAAGACTGCCTTCTGTACAAGGTATGAGCACTATGAGTTTCTGGTGATGCCCTTCGGACTTAATAATTCCCCAACCATCTTTTTGGATTTGATTAATAGTCTTTAGACAATACCTCAACAAATTTGTGGTATATTTTACTGATGATATTCAAATCTACTCCAATATCAAGGAGGAACATGAAGAACATATAATACTTGTGTCAGAAACATTGACAAATGATAAGTTGTAGGCCATGTTCAAAAATTGTGACTTTTGGATGAAGAAAGTCATGTTCTTGGGACATGTGATCAAAAGTGAGGGAATTTATGTAGACCCTTCAAAAACAAATGTGAATGAGGAATGGCCAAGGCCCTCTAGTGTCAGCGAAATCTGTAGTTTTATTATATTATCTTGTTACTACATACGTTTTGTGAGAAATTTATCATGATTCTCAATCCTACTAACTTATTTAAAAATGAAAGGGGTAATGCATGTATGGTTAGAAGAATATGAGGGAAGCTTCAAGGAGATAAAAAAAGGTTGATCACCGCATCTATACTCACATTAATGAAAAGTGGAGAATGTTTTCTGATATAAAATTATTCTTCAAAGAAAGCCTTGGGTTGTATACTCACGGAAAACGATAATGTGATAACCTATGCCTCATGGATGTTGAAGTTCCCAGAACAGAACTATGGACACAAGATCTAGAGTTGGAAGTTGTGATTTTTGCCTTGAAAATATGGAGGCACTACCTTTACGGTGAGAAGAGTGACTTATACACTGACCACAAGAGCCTAAAATATATATTCTCACAAAATGATCTTAACATTCATCAAATGTGATGGTTATAACTAATCAAAGATTATAATTTATCTATTCACTATCATCCAAGAAATCCGAACAAGGTAGATGATACTCTAAGTAGAAAAGAACCTGCTACTCTATCCATGTCACGGATGGATAAAGACCCTATCTTCATGGATATGCAAAATATGGATTTGGAAATCTTAAGGGTAGGGGATACATCAATCCTTTCCCAGATGATTGTGCAACCACCTATCCATGAGAAGACTAAAGAGGCACAAAGGGATATCTAGAGTTACAAAATAAGGTGAATGTAGTAATGGAAGGGAAGCTGCAAGAGTTCCATATTGACGATGATTGTGTGATTTGGTTTGGAATGTAGGTTTCTGTAACTTCATCACCAGGGATAAAGATGGATCTATTGTTCAATGCAGATAGCTCAACATCCTCTATCCATCTTGGGAGTAACAAGATGTACAGTGATCTCCTACAATACTTCTGGTGGGATAACATGAAGAAGGAGATTACAGAATATATATCAAGGTGCATGGTATGTCAGCAAGTTAAAGAAGAGTGAAAAAGTCAAAATGGATGTTGCATCCATTACCTATACCCTTGTGGAAATGGGAGAATGTTACTATGTAATTTTCATGGGTATCTTAAAGACATTGAACTAAAATATTGCGATATGGGATGTGGTTGACTGACTCCCTAAGACTACCCATTTTATCACTATTCTTGAAGATCTCTCACTTGAAAAACTTGCAAAGATATATGTGAAGTACGTGGTGAGACATCATTGTGTTCCACTATCTATTGCCTCTGATCGTGAGCCATGGTTCACATATAAATTCTGGAGGAGTCTTTAAAATTCACTGAGTACCGAATTAATTTTTCGCACGACTGATAACCCACATACTGATGGCTAATATGAAAGGACAATTCAAACGCTTAAAGATATGAAAAGAACCTACTCTATAGAATTAAAAGTTTTATGGGATTAGAATCTCCCATTGGTTAATTTCTCATAAGACAATCGTTTCTGCTCGAGTATTCATATGGCTCCAAATGATGCTCTCTATGGAAAGAGATGTAGAACTCCAAACTGTTGGAATAAAGTTAGATAAAGGAAGCCACTTGGACCTTATCTTTTGCAACAGATGACGAATAAGGTTGAAGTCATCCAGGAACACATCAATTCCACTAAAAGTCAGAAAAATATCCATGTTAACAAATATCTAAGAGACTTGGAGTTTGACGTTAGAGATAATGTCTTCCTTTGAATATTTCCTTAGAATAGATTCTTGTGATTTGGAATGAAAGGGTAGCTAAACCCAAGGTACATTGGCCTCTTTGAGATCCTTGAATGCATAGGATTATTCACCTATTTAATATAAATTCAACCAAATATAGCTCATGTTCATGATGCGTTTCACATATCACTCCTAATGAAGTACATACCTGATCCCTCATAGGTACTGAACTCAGAGGTGGTGTAGCCAGAAGATGATCTCTCCTATGAGGAACAACCAATACAGATTCTGGACTAGATAGGTAAGGTTCTAAACAATTATATAACCAATTTGGTCAGACTGTTGTGGAGGGACCATAAGTTTGAAGAAGAAATTTTGGAACCGGAGGAGGTGATGAAGGAGAAGTACCCTAACATATTTGTTCAAAATGATATTTTGAGGGTGAAATTTCTTAAGGGGGAAATGTAATTACCCAAAATTGTGAATATATTTTTTCCTTCTTCTTGTGTGTTATTTTATTTTATACTCAAAAAAATAATAACATTTAATTAATGAAGTGATTATTATTAAAATGAGACTATTGGGTTTCAACTATTATATGATAATTGGTCAGTATGACTATTGGAAACTAAATTCTTAACATTATTAATATTCATTGTAATTAAAAGTAATCAGGGTTATTTAATACAGAAAGAAGAGTTTATGGCCTCATCTAGTAGACTTAGGCCATATGAATCCTATATGTTGGAGAATGCGAAGGAGGTTGCGTCACTAGGATTTTCTATGGACCAAGACCAAGCTGAGCATCAACATGGGAAGCATGAACATAATCACTTATATAATAATTTCAAGCTGATAAAAATCACCACTAGGGCAATTTTTTATGAACCTCCCCAATATTCCATAACAATTTCACATCTTACTCTTCGGTCCTATGCCGGTGTTATAAGTGGCTATGTAATGAGGCCTTAGATACTTTTTATAATCCCTAGTTATAAATTTTTATTTCATCATTCCTATTTTTTTGAATATATTACCTTAATAATGTATATGATTAATTAAGACAAATTTGATAAATTTATTTTAGAAGAATGAAATTGTACTTTTTAAAGATTTCTCATACATAGAGTCTTATTATGGTAAAATAAACTTCAATTTTGAATTTTAGATGTCACAATTAACATAGGATGAATTTTTAGAAAATTTCTAAGAAGTTTAAATTTAATGAATTTTGTTTTATGAATATTGTTTTTTTGTCGAATAATAATTGATGAATAGTGTTTTATGATGAATAGTATACTTTTTTTATTATTAAATAACATTTTCTGTGAAATGATTTTCAGAAATTGGACATACATGGTTGTAATCAGTGTGAAAAAATGTGGTTCAATAAGATCAAAATTATTTCTTAGTGAATAGTAACATTACCATTTGGAATAGTAATTTTTCCCTTATGAATGGTAATTTTACCAATGTCATAGTAATATCACCTAAGGAGGTATAAATATTTTTTAGTCACCTTAAGTGGTAATGTGATATAATTATATCATAGTATATGTAAATGAAGGTTTTATAAATTATTAATCAAGTATTAGTATCTTATTTATTTAATCTAATTATAAAATAATTAATTTTTACAAAATAGAATTACTTTTCGATTCTACACATCGATAAATGGTTGGGGAGAATTTTTTGGGATTTTTCTGAAATAGTAGAATTTTTAGTGAAGAGTGAAAAATATAGTATTGAGTTTCAGCGTGTTTAATGACTTCATAAATGATTTAATCAAGTTTTAATAATTCTATTAGGCTTTTTGAAATTAATATATATTATGAGGTGTCCCAAGTGGTCAATACCATGGTCAAGCCCATGGTTTTTCAAATACCACTAATGAGGTGTCCCATGGAAATTATTAAAATATTCCCTCAATTTTTCTATAAATAACTACCCATTCCTTAATTCCATTCATTCCAAATTACTCATCAATGTATATATGACCTTCTTACCTCCATAGTAGTCCTAACAAAGTGTCCTCAGGCCCACATGGTCCCAACTTTCATGTCCTAGGAGTTACTCTACATGGTAAGATATTTCTCAACTTCATTCTTATTTCCATTCAAGTTCTCTTTTGTGTGGTATAACCTTCATGTTTCCATAACATGTTCTAATTTATGTTTTATACATTATCTGTAATATATTATGATTCATTTATGGATGGGTGAACCTTGTACCCTCTATTTTTAATGTTTTATAAAACCATAGTGTACAACCATAAGGCTGCCGAATTTTCGTAAAAAATTTCTCAAGTTTCCTTCATTTTATATTATTTTCTACTTCTCTCCTCATATACTCTTATCCAAGATGAATGAAATCTATATAAATTGTGTATATTATGTATTATCTCATGTTCATGTAAAATTATTAATCATTCTTATTCTACTCTCCCTCTTATTTAAGGAATAAAAACATTCTCTATGATGTTTCAAATTACCAACATCGTGGACGATGTGATTTCTATTTGATTTGATTCCTTCAGATCTGGTCATGAAATAAACTTTATGGTTCAACCAGATTATATTATATGTATATTATCCCATTTAATTTTCTATAAAAATCTTATGTACATATTAAGAAATTATTAGATAGAACAAGTTCATTGTGGTCAAAAAAACTGCCCAAATTAACACAAATAGTCATCATTTAATTATTATCTAATGATTCATCCACTTGGTATATATCATAGGTCATTATAATATCGTTTAAAATTATGTAATATCATTAATAACCGGAAATATAAAATCTTTATGTTTACCCATGTTTACAATGAATTTATGTTTATAATAACATGTGAACTGCTCAAGAAAACCATAACATTATCGAACAATGTTTTTTGAACCCTATTACTCATCCAAAGGACCAAAAAATCCTAATGAAACCATAATGAACCATTTTCATGTACATAAGGTTCTTGAATTATTAATTAATGAATATAATATGGTTATACAAGACACTAATGTGATGAAATCATTCAGATATAAGGTATTGGGAAAATCTAAAACCCACCTTCCTTACTTCGGGTTCCCCATATTACACTCCATTTTCAGTATGGTCAATCCTTAAAAATAATTTTTTCTTCATTATTTTACCTTTTTTGGGATATTCATATTTTCTACTAAAGATTATGTCAAAAAAGTTTTTCCAATAGAACTCTTGATTCAAAAACACACCTTTTACTTCTCAGTCAAGGTTAATAGTTATCATATCACGTATGATATTCCCACTTTATTTTGGGAACCCAAAGTTTATGAATGTATTATTTTGATATTAAACACATTAATTTCCATGGATTATTTATGTTCATTGTGGTATTCATGATAATTATAATGTTATGATGTGACGGATGCACTAGGAATTATACAGCGCTCCAATGCATTGGGTAAATTTATGAATCTCATGAGTTTAAGTGAAATGATGTGTGAAAAAGATGGTATTTTTGTTCACAAGTTTGGGTGGAAGTTAGCCACTAAGACATAATGTTTCATTTTTTATGAATTTCTACATTTCATGTATTTTATTAATGATTCCTCTCATGTTCATGATCTTTTTCCAATGTTATGATTATGATCACCCATGCTATATTGTTCTTATCTATCCTCTCACATGGATTTATGCTCACACCTTCTTATGTATATCCTCATATGACTACATGTATTAAGAAGTGGTCAAGTTCCAACAAGAAGCTATAGAATAAGGCATGAAATAAATGTTATTCTTGATGTTTTCAATGCTATATATGGTCCTAGTATTCCCATGACAATAATCATTTGTATCCCTTATGTATAATAATATTATGTTTTTTATCTTTAAAATTATGTAATAGTAACGTAAGAAAAGGCTGGTTCACATTATGGTATCCCAAATTTCATTTTCTCGTTAATTTTAATCTTCTTTCCTTTTTTCACAGGGAACTATTAATTATTATTCTTCATAGATTTCTACTTTATAAAGTGTATGTACCCATATTCAATTTTTTTCCAAATATCATAACCAATAACACATTGGATAGTTTTCTTGTAAACTTCATTAGTGAAGGATATATTCAAGATTTTATCTTTATTTTTAATTTTAATTGTATCATGGTTCTTACCTAAGTCAAAATATCTTCATATATACTGAAAAACCACACATCCAAAAGAATATAAGACATGTGAATTTATTTCTTGTATCCATCAAATTAAAAATGATTAAAAATGGATGTTTCATCATTGAATTTATGGAAAAAATCCAATCACTAGTTCAGAGGTTCATCATGGAGTTTAAACCTTTAACCATTAATACCACATGATGGAACTAGATATACCCTAATAGGTTTTGGGGAGGGGTGGGGGTGAACAAGGGTTACAAAAAAATTAATCTTTTCTTCGTAAAATAGATAACATTGTTTTAGGATCTTGTTCCCACATTGGAAGGAACTCCGTTAAATGTGCCAACTGACTACTTCTTCTCCTTGAATTCATGGAGCAAGAAAAATATATACAAAAAATAACACATCCATCATACACATGGATTTTTATTAGGTTTCCCAAAAAGTGATAGTCTAAGGAGAATAGACCGACATTGTATCCATAATACCAGAATCCACTAAGATTCACTATTTTATTGGATATCAATTATTATACAATTTTGTACTCTATACTATGAAGACTACCATAATATGATTTATGGTTCGAAAAATCCTCACAGAATTCATACTTCCTCTTACTCCACAAAAAATAATGAATTAAAAAAGATACATCTATAATTTATATAATTTTAGATCACCTTCAATCGATTGTAATCACAACAATTTTTCATTGATCAATATGAGACTTTACATAAATTATAGTACTTAGTTAATGGTCTATAAATTCACTATTCACTTGAAATAGATTTTCAATACCTATAATTATTGATACTATTTCACTTTTTTGGGAAACTCTTATCTATCAAGAAATTATCACTTCATTAACCTTCAAACATCAATATCTTTATGAAACTTGTTATTTTATAAGTGTGTCCTTTTATTTTTGAAACAGAAACATAAGATATTTCATGAACATCACAAGGTCATAATAGAATCATGATTCTTTCATTTCATAACTAATTTGAGAATTACTACTTCCTATAATAAATAAATTCATTAAAATAATTCATGAATTAGATACTATAATCTTCATTAACTATTTATTTCACAAAATAAGGGTGTTTATGTACCTATTTATATACATGGTTAACCAATAATGAAAATGTAATTAACATCTTGGAAATTTTATGAAACTCTAGTTTAACTAAACATCAATTATTTAGTGTCTCATTATCATGAAAATAACTTACAACACAAAAATACCATATATATTTGTTGGGTTCATTCAACTATCTTGGTTTGTAAATTTTTTTATTTGAAATTTACTTTAGCACAAAAATTCTTCCTATGTTCAATTCCCTTTTATATTTCATAGGTCCATGTTAATATATCTTCTTAATACTACACCAATATCATGAACTCTTCTTGAATACTAAAAATCCATTCAATTTCCAATTTTGAACAAGGAAAAATTAGAACACCAATCTTGTGAAACTTTTCACATGTTCATGCAAATTTTCCTTTTTGTAAAGATATTTCAAAATAACATGTGAAAAATTATCCCATTATGAATAATTTAGCACCAGAATCATTAAATTGAATTTATCTTTTAGCTTCTAGATATCAAATTGTGTCTCTTTATATATTAGGAAAACTAAAAAATGATCAATCTCTATATATTGAGTGATGAATGTTAAAATCTACATCCCACAACTATCTCTACAAATATGATTTTTAGATACTCAACAAACTACTTTTTTCTTGTTCAAGAATAAATAATTATGATAAAAAATGAATACGAAATTTTTATCATCCAAGAAATTTTATTTACATAATTATTAGAGACTAGGTAATATTTTAAAGTCTTCAAAACATTACATATTATATCAATTCTCATTATCGTTCCAATAATACAGTCACACATTATGACACTGTTATTGAAAAAACTCCAACACTAAACATTTTATTAGGTTGAGTATAGTGATTCAAATTTTTAGATTGCCATCCATCCCTTATATTATTTTGATTCAAAAGTTACTGTTTCCATGGTGTAAAAACCCTCCATTGTTTTGGTAAATTAAAATTCTGTGTAATTTCCTATAAATACATCATTTTCTAGATACAGATGTATCATTGATTTACCTAGGAGTAATCACCCAGAAAATGGTTGGTTAATCAGTGGCCCAATAATCACCTTAATTCATTTCAATTAGTCTTTAGAATTAATACATGGATGTACACTATCATAGGATATGATTTAGAATATTAACATTCTCTTAAAGAACCCTTGTGAAGGATTTTTCCTACTATTTAATTGATCTAATAACAATGAAATCTATTGAACCTAGTTATCATCTTCCATTAATGATGTTACCATTAAAAGTACCCTTCCCCTGTATTTCTTTGATATGGGTACTTTATGTTATTTTGATGATACCCTGTAGTTTATCAATTGAATAAGTGATATTATCTTAAGAAATGACATTATTATATGGAATGGGTAAGTATTTTATTATTTTATTTCTCACAATATTTATAGCCATATTTTATCAATTAATAGGTTCTTTAGTGAACTGTAATAATGATCTTAATGAATCTTATTAGAAATTCATTAGTATTAATTAGGTGATGGGTGGGGCCCATAATTATATATCCCCTTTATATCTCAACATGCATTAGGAGACAATTTTTTTTGGGTTTCGACATTATCCTCTTCTCATGATAGTAAAGTTTCGTTACATAAGGCCTTGAAAACATGTTTTTAATGTATAAAATAATCAAATCCATTAATATGAGTTCAATGATTAATTTTATCTATGTTTTAATTTATTTTCATAGATGTAACATGCCCCAAATTTCATTTTATTATGGATTCGTTATATCCAATTATTCCTTTCTTGTCACTTATTAAATTTTTATTTAATATAAGATTCCATAGTATGCTACTTCTTATTGAGAATTTGAGATAACACTTAAAGGTTTTCCTTTTCCTAGGAAACCTAGAGTTAAACTATGAATAATTTTTAAGGGTTATGATGGAAGGCATAAAAATTACTTTCTATGTTATCATGTTGTATATTATATTCTAATATGTAATGAATGTATATATCTACTATTCCAAAACTGAAAAATTGTTTGATGCTTTGGAAACTCTTGTGTTATTTATTAATAATGTAACATAACAACCAGACATGTGTTTCTCGATTTTAGTATACTATAATAGATGTTAAGGGGTTCTCTATATGATCATTGTGAAGTTTGGATGATGAAGAAAAATAGAATAGTTATAGAAGCAATTGTTTTGGATCAATTATGGTGCCAATTATGGATGAGTTTCTTGCTAATAAGGATTTTAAAAAACTAAGTGCGAATTGAAATATAAAATGTAAAATTCCATGGTAAATGTTCAATATGTGTTTTAATATTTATAAAAATTATAAAAATTACATTATATGAGGAGGATCCATGAATCATAGGTAAAACAAATATTAAATGGCCAAGGGTATTACATATAACTACTCAAGGTGAATGCATAAAAAGGAGAAATAAACAAATGAATGAGAAATAACCCCTGGAATGTGTTGATATAGGTTTATATATTGTGGTTTTAATATCTAAAATTTATATTATGTTTCACCCAAACCAATCACATTCATGTGATTTCTATATATATTTTTGATAAATTTTATATAAATATACTATGGTTAACTATGATATATATATACGAGAAGGTATCTGATACAAATTACTAATTATATAAAAGATTCATTTTGGATGAGTCACTCTCTCCCAGATAAAATGTATATATATTTCAGAAGGAGTTATTTGAGGGGTATTCATACATGGATAATGAGACATATTTTAAGGAAGATGTGTATGATTTTAACTAGTGAGATTGTGGAGATATGTAGGAGATAAAAATATGTAATGAAGAAATATTTTTTTGGGTAATTTTTTATAAATGATTTTTCTATTGTGCACGCATAAATGGATAGATTATCAGAGGGGTGTTGATGAAATTTTAGTGAGAGGATGTTAAATTATTCCTTTAGTTTTTTTTTCTCTTTTTATTTATTTTTCAATCTCTCATGTCTAACTTGATAGGGTAGGTTCTTATGATACGATTTTATTATATAAATTAGGATATCTAATAAATATAGATTATTTTTATATTTTCCTTGTAGGGTTCTCATGAATATTAATCAATTTACTATTACTTATTTATTTTATAATTCATGGAAATTTTGTTAGGGGTGTGTGAGTGGACTCAATGTCATAAATTTAATTGATAATTACCATTTTTTAGTGTTTGATTCAGTTTTTCTGTGATTTATAGAGTGTAATACTTCCACCACGTCCATTAGCTTAGTTTTACATTGTATATTTAAAACATGATTTGTGTTACCTACACATGGGTGATCCAACATACTATGAACATTGATAATATGTGATGTTTAAGTGTAGAGAGTGTCGAAAACTAGCATGGATACCCTAGTAATTTGATAATTGATATTTCTCAAACATGAATCAAAGGTAATTATAGATCCCCCAGAGTTGGGGAATAGAAGTTGGAATCATCCAAGAAAAAATAGGAAATGATCTATGATAAAAAATATGAGAAGATAAATAATACAATTAAGTATGTTCAATAATCCAATTGATGAATGTTCCATAAAGAAAAAGGTAAAACAATACCCAAATGAAAAATCATTGAAATTTAGTAAAAATTCAATTATAATGCTCAAAGATAAATCCATGAAATACCCTGATCACATCTCTACTGGCTATATCCACCACTATGGCTCCAAATAATTAAGAACATCCACCACATCAATGTAGTACATTCTCCTTGCTCATAATTGGAAAAAGAAAATCTAAAAACTCTAAAATGTAATCATAGGGTCTGAGCTATAAATACCATTAGAGTATCATCAAGTCTTCCACAATCAATTAAATAAAATTTAAACCAATTTTTATTTAAATTTATATTAAATAAGGCATGACATTTCATTTTTCAACAAAACATGATTTAATAAAAAATATAGGTGGCATATATTTAAAAGCATAAATAAATTAAAAAATTTTATAATACATATATATAATTAGTTATCATGAATAAAATAACTCCACAAATCAATAACATATAATCATCAAATCAGGTGTATCATAGCACCTGGTAATAATCCTTATGGCACATTAATTAATAGTTACAGGATCTTTCACTAATCATTAGTGATCTCATCTCACTGTGTTTACACATCCCATGACTCCGGACACTAGGACTCAACTCCCCATTTAGGGAACATCATGCCACAACATGTTTATTTATCTATTTTGATCTTCAATCCAGTTATGGGGGGATATATCCTAGAATTATTCTCTTAATTACCACTAAATACCAAGGATAAAAATTATTAAATTCAAAAAATCAAATAAATATGGGAAAATAAATCATTTCAAATATTTTTATCTATCACAATCCAAAGGCCATGTATTAATTTTCAACATTACCTTTTCATTTCAAAACCAAATCACAGGATTTCATCAAATTCATATCATTTTCAAAAATCATATTAATTTTAAAGAATTAATCTCTAAAATAATTGAAAATAATTTTAACAAATTATTTACATCTAAATCCATCTTTTTTTAACTTATTCAATGTCTCAAACCACCCAAAACAATGTTCTATTTCACAGACAGATGAATTTGAAAACATATATCAAATACAATTAAATTTAATTCCTTGAAAATCAATTTAAAATTAACTTTTAATAAATCAGGAAACAAGTTATAAATTATTAGGAAGAAGCATTACCAAGACACCTACCTTTAATCAATGATCAAATGATAAAACAACCAAAACCAGAAAACCAATAGAGAGTTGAAGGCACAAAATAGAAATATGGAAAACCAATACACAGCATATTTAAAAAAATAATATGATCCATCATCAACATGGAGATTAATCAATCTTATAGTTGAGAATATAATAAAATATGGAAAAAATTAGAAGAGATAAATTACTAAAGATGAATCAAACACTTCCACAAAATATTTTTTCCAAGATGAAATGAGTTTGTCGAAGATAAAATGACTCTAGGGTGCCTTCAATATCCAAAAGTTTGAATGAGATTTGAATGGAATAAAATAACATATACAATAGGAATATAGGAATTGAATACTATAAAAATATTTACCACACCATATAACCCAATTTATATGGATTTGAAATGTTGAAAACAACCAGACTACACTACAACGATCCAAGACTATGCTACAACCACTCGATATAAACCTGAATCCTAAAACCACGACGTATATCCCACCCAGATCCTGGTTACTTGGGGGTAAATATATGGTTCAACACAATAACCATGAAATTACAATTCAAAAATAGTTATAAACACATAAATTCACAAACCAGGGCTTCACAGCGTAGCATGACCTCCATAAAACAGTTATGCCAAAATATGCAGTAGCATTAGAAACTGGACTATTGGGCTCCACTGTGAAACCAAAACTGTATTCCATATCCCAGTCCAACCTCAAACTTCCATATTTCATATCTTGATGGACTATGACATAACTGGAACTCTCCACACTAAAACCGTTACACCATGGCATAGCTCATCCATACATATTTACACTTAGACTCTATTTACTCAAAAAAACATCCCTTTACATTAGTTCATCCCCCCAATCTCCATCCTCAGACAACCTAAAACATACAAAAAGGGAAAAAAGATACAAAAAAACATAATAGAAGGTAAAATTTTGTTACAACCACCCCACTATAAACACTTTCTTTCCTCAAAAATCATTTCAAGAAGTTTCCATATCAAAGAGAAGAGGGCACTAATATCTCAATAGTTACACACACTCCCATATCTCGTTTGAATAATAACCATGCTTCCATAGTACATGGACCATATGTAACTTATTCCCATGAATAACATTTTTATTTGAATCAATTATCATAACTAGATGCTTAGTCACGGGTAAATCAGGATCAACATCAAGATCCTCCCTACATAGAACATGAAATGGTTTATAAAGATACACACTCAGGATTGAATTCAATTATGGAGGATGTTCCAGAGGATAATACACATTCCCAACTCACTCAATAACCTCAAGAAGACCCATATAACTCAACACAAACATTTCTTTTTTTTCCAAGATGTAGGTGTCTGAACAGAGGTATAACTCTCAAGAACACTTTTTTTAACTAAGGACTCCAAAAATCATTGAAAAGAATTTGAATAGAATTTACACCAGTTCTTTACCATAAAAATTCTCTGAAGAATCTATTGAATCCCCATATTTTTCTCTTGGACAAAAATTGGTGACACCAAGGAACATTCACCAAATTATGACCAAAACAAAAGATATCTATAAGGCATACTATAAACATCTATAAAATGAGCCATTATGATAGTAAACTGGTAAGATTTGTTATTGGATAAATCAACCAGTATCATTTGGTCATCCCAATATCCACCAAAGTAAACAATGCCAGCATGTAGAACGTACTCATGACATTTATATCTTGATCTATCTAGAAATATTTTTATAGAGGATATACCATTATCCAACATACTTGAGTTCTCATAGACCTATAGAGGCCTCTATAGAATTGAGGAGTGAAACTTAGATCCCTATAAAAGACTATATCTAATGTAACTCGATGAAAGTTGAGAAACTATCATACATTGATACATCCCAAGTACTCAATATCAGTAAAATCATGAATGGGTATTAAGTGAGAAAATATGGTTAGCCTATAAACCACAACCCATATCACATTCTTCCCCTGAGGTGTTTTTGGAAACGACACATCAACGTCTGTGGAAATATCACACCACATACAATTTGTCATTAGATGTGGGTGAAGTAATCTTGAATGTCTCAAGTTCTCATATTTGATATATTGGTAGGTATAATAATGATATACAAAGTTAGTGATTTCCCACCTTATATTTAACTACCAGAATCATTACTATATATCATAGAAAATATTTGCTGTTCCAAGGTGCCTAACCAATGTGGAACTATAGAGGTCCCACCATCATAGAATTTCTCATAGAAAAATGTGCGATATTCAAGTTCTGGAACCACATTATTCCCTCCATAGGGAATGGTCACTTACTAATGGGCACTACACCCTCAAGAGAGTCCCTAATTCCATTAAATTCATCAAAAAATGTTTCTCTTGAAGAATAATCCTGAGAATAGATGATGTTAACTGCATGCTCAGAAAAACAAACTCAGAATCACCCCCCCCCCAAATCCAAAATAAAACTAAGTATAAAGACCCATAAGATTTATATTTTATGATGAATTATTCATGGTTTGGTTTAAAAATTTCCTTCTCAAGGAATCAGTCATGATATTCTCCTTTCCACTGGGGTAGGAAAATCCAAAAATCAAAATACTGTAGGTAATACATCCAACTCCTCTGTAATAAATTCAAATATTTTTCTAGAAGACAAAACTCAATAATTTTTTGTTAGAATAAATGGTAAAATAATCAATAAGAAATTAATTTCTCTAAATATAGAGATCATAAATCACATTTGAATGATCAAGATCACGTGTCAGATAATTCTTCCCATGGTCCCAAAGATATATGGAAACATAGGCAACCACTTGATCTCCCTGCATAAAGACACAACCTAAACCTAATACTGCTGTGTCAAAGTAGACCACATAGTCTAGCCTCTCCTCTAGAAGAGTCAACATATTCATAGAAGTGAAAATATGGGTCATCTCAATAAAAGAACATCTAAATTTCTCATCCCACGTGAACTTCACTCCTTTCTAAGTTAGTGTGGTCGTTAGAGAATCCAATATCAATAAATATTTTACAATTATATTGTAACATACTACCGAACCCAAGAAGCTATGAATATCTATATCATTACATAGTTTTTACCATGACTTAAAAGGTTTCAGAATCTATAGATCAATTAAAATACCATGTTCTAAGACTATGTGTCCCAGGAAATTCAATTCCTGAATCCATAAATTATATTTCAAAAGATTCACCTCAAATTAATCTCATAGTCCTCCTCGGTCGGAGAGTAATTAAGATTTATTCCACAAGTTCCTCCATCAAAGAGTCAAAGTACTCATAAAATATCATTTTCATTGAATCAATAAAAATTATAGGATCATTGGTTAGAAAAAATGGATTATCATGATACTTAGAATGGCAATACATATTCCTCAAGGATATTTACCAAATGTTATACTCTTTTACTCTCAACTAATGATTACCCTATTGAATATAAATATTTGAAAACCATATCCCCCATTTAAACTTGAATATAAGATCATAATGATGAGGTAACATATGCTTGTATTTCATTGTAACTAAACTGAGTTTTTGGTAATCCAAAAATACGTGAAGTGTCCAGTTAGTTTTATTCAAAAATAAAATAGGCACCAATCAAGGTGACACACTCACGAATATAAAACCATTATCAATAAAAAAATATAAATTATATTTCATCTCTTTAATATATTCTAGTTTCATATTGTAAGTACTAATATACCCTAATTGATTACCTAGAACCAAATCAATAGAATAATCTACCTCTCTTACTCATAGAAGGACAAAGAAATCAAATGGAAAAAAATTAGGAAACCCAATAAAAACTATAGGGAGATCATCACTCAAATATTCATTCTCAAATTCAAATGAAAGAACTGATATTATAATACCTACATGCGAAAAAAGTATTCTATATATACTTGACCTTGATTTTCATTCTCCTGGAAAAAAATGATACATCCTATCACGAACAGTAAATAAGACTTTTCAAAGGTAACAATCATTATGTGATGTATGATCCATCAACCAATACATATGAAAAATAAAATCAATATATTTAATATCTTGAACAATGAAATAATGGTTATATAACTTTTTGATAAAGTGAAAACATAGGTAGGACATCGAAGGACCATCTCAATGTTCATTCAAAGTGGTGTATTAAGAACCATCACATAAGATAGATGATCTGGATAAAGAGTAACAAAATTCAAATATCATGTTCTTATAAACAAGTGAGATGCATCGGTATCAAATAAAACAACCACTAAATTTAAAGCTTTATATATGGCACGTCTCATAGTTTTTGGACCCACAACATCTTCCTCTGGATACTCTTCCAGTATAATAAGAATCTATATTATAGATTCCCGTGGTTGGAACCCCTTAGTTATTGAAGCATTTGATTTACCTAGAGAAACTTTTTGTTGTGGTGATACCATTCCACAATGTGGAGTAGAATATTAATTTCATAACTTATATAGGTTTCCGAAATGTCTACTCGAACTTTATATCTTAGGTGCCTTAGTGAAAAAATTTCTCGAATGCCCAACCTTGCCATGTTGTAAGCAAGTCCAAGGGACTCTTATATGATCTACAAGGGGTATAGATGATTAATTATATTGATAAAAACCATGGTACTCATCAAACATACTAATTAATTTTAAATAACATATTTAACTACTAGAGGGTGAAAAAGGAACTCTCATCAACTCTAACTTACCCTCCAGGTAAGTCTAACCATCAACGTTCTATGTTGTTTGTCTATATAAAAAGTGAGATTGAATAAAAAACTATGTTTATATATAATTTTTGAGACCCATACCAATCCATATATCCATCATATTAACATTTTACATAACTTTAGGTAAAAAATAAAAAATATTAGGAAATGGCTGAAATACTGTATCATGGTCTTGTCATCCTACTGCAGGTTTATAAACTCCTTGTACTTCACCGAGACCATTGAATCTAAATATAAATAATCAGTGAAATTAACTCTAAATAATTTCTAGTATAATCCCTCATGCTTCAACACCATCACCAAAAAATACCACTATCACTTACCATGTCCTTAAAGATTAAAAAGTAAATCATTCCACCTCTATAACCACTGTAATTTCCCATAACTGAAAAAAATTCAATCCCTAAACCAATCATATAAATATTGAAAATAATTATAACCTTTAAAAGATGGTGGGTTATAATGAAGCAACTCTTGACCAAGATTTCTATATTTATCCCTTGAAGGATCCACTATTTGTGTCTGAATGGGAATGGGTGAAGGCACTTATCCCATTGTTTGGACAACACACACCTCTATCTTAATAATATTCAAGCTAACTTGAGTATTTGAGAACTATAGTTCACCATCATCTTCATCCTTAAACCTAATCAAACATATTCTAAAAATAATGAGTCTATAAAACATCCAAATACAACATTGAAAGAATCATAAAAGACACATTGATCATCACCTCACAGAAGAATAATAAGATTTTTAATTCTATCAAGAATAAATAAAGATTCAGTTTTTTAACATAATAATATTAGAAGAAGAAAAAATTATATTAAAAAGAACAAGAAATTCCTCAAGACTCTTTTCCAAAATAATCATGGTGACTTGGGAATCATTTTGATGAGAGATATCCAAACACTTTCTAAAAAATACCTCCTAAGTACCACAAATTTTACACAATATAAACCAGGATGAACCAATTCATAATAACATTAACTTAATATTCACAACCTATACATATAATACCAATCTTTTCACAAACCCTCCTGGAAACCCATAAACTATGATAATTGAGGTCACTCTATCATATAAAAAAGGGAATTCCTAGTCCTTAAAGGTTGGAGGATAGAAACATTCATCATTCAATAACAAATAGGGACTTATTTTTTCCACAAAATAGTGGAATATAAAAAAAATCATTTTTCTCAACACTTAGATGAGTAAAGTACCATAAACATATAGTTAATATAGTACCCAAATGATACTTAATTAAATTTTACTATAAATTCAAACATAAAGATCAAAGATAACTATATTCCACAAGAGGATCACATTTCCATTGACCATATCGATACTATGGGTCCCATGTATCATGAACACCCCCCACCTTTAAGTGGAACATTCTCCTTGTTCAGACATGACATAATAAAATCTAAAAACTCCCAATGAAAAATATACAATGTGAGATATAAATCCATGTAGGGTCTCACTAAGTGTTTCATTATAAATTCTATAAAAATGGCACCAATTATTCTATAAATTTAAATAAAAAATTAATTACATGAAATTTTTGATCAAAAATTTATTTAATAATAAAAATAGGTGGAATATATTTTGAAATAATATTAAATGTACATTTTATGTAAATAATTATATAAATTAGATGTCTTGAATAAAATAGTTACATAAATCAATGGCATATATTCATGAAAAACAATAAATTATAGAACCATGTACCAAGCCCTATAGTATTTTAGATTTTGAAAACAAGATCCCCACACTACTCATCAGCGATCTCAACATAATATGTGCAGACCCCCCACAACACTGGATATCGAGAATTAACTCCCCTTCAAGGAAAATCATACCGTATTTTTTTTATTTTGGTTTTTTCATTTTCAATTTAGTGATATGAGATCAAATAATAGTGTGATTTTCCTATTTACCACTAACTTCCCATGCTATATGTGCTTCAATTTAAACAATAAATAAAAATTGGTAAAATCAATCATTTCAAAGCATTTCAACAAAAAATCTCCAAATTTATAGTTTCACTATTAAATGTGCCTTATCATTTCCATAAAAAATCATGGGATTTCATCTAATTAATTCCATTTTCAAATAATATTTCATTTAAAACGTGTTTTCTTAACCCAATTAAAATAATTTCTTCCTATTTATTTTCATCATGAGGAATCTTTTCTATAATCTTTATATGTCTCAAACAACTAAAAAAAATCAATTTCACAGACCCATATATTTGAAATAATATATCAAATCCAATATAACTCAAATCCTAGAAAATTAGTTTAATATTTAAATTTAATAAATCAAGATATAATATTTCAATTGTGTGGAAGAATCATTACAGAACTACAAAACATTAATCAGTGATCAAATGAATAAAAACCTAAAATGGGAATACCCATAGAGAGGTGATAGTATTAAAGATCAATAGGAAAACCCTATAAACACCACTTGGAAAAATATATATATAATGAATCATAAAATTGAGGATTCATGAATCTCAATGATTAGAACGGAAGAAAATAAGGAAAACCAAAATGAAAAGAGATCACTTAAAAGAGAGGAATCAAATGATCCTACTAAATCTTTGATCTAATAAGAATGGAGTTTATATAATTTAAAATGAATATGAGAGAATTTAAGAACCAATGGTTTTAATTATAGTTGAGTGGGAGAAAAAAAATATAAAATAGGTCTTGGTGAATTTATGTATGTGGAAACATAAACCATTTTGAAACCCCAATTTACATAGTACAGAAAGAATAAAATACCCAGGCCACAACAGAACTATCCAAGATTATTCCAAAATATCATTTTATTAACCATCCTCTAAAAACTATGATATATATCATATCTTGATTCTATTTCCTATAGGTAAATCTATGAAACTATATAAGAACGAGGCTGTAGCTATGCCCAAATATATTGTTACACAAAAAGCACCTACCGGGGCACCATGGTGCAACCTGCCCTACATAGCACAAATATGTGGAATTTGGTTGTATCTCATCAAAATAGACTCAAGGTATCCATGGTGAAACCATATGCCTCTTCTATATCCCTATCTGACCCAAAATCCACTAAAACATAGCTTTATTGCCTATGGTGTAGCTGTGACTCTCCACACCTCATCCCTTATACAACGATGTAGATTCTACTAACAAATTTATACCTAGACTCCATTAACTACAACAATTATACATCCTCGAACAATAGGTCCTTTCCCCCCAAAAAATTATTTATCCTCCAACATCCTAAAACTCACCCAAAAAAAGGAAACAAAACAAGAGACAATGAATACATAAAAAAAAGGTATTAGTAACTTATATATAGTGTTTACCTAGACCAAGGTATTTTCATGGACATAATTCCTATTACATCACGATTATCATCACATGTTTTTCAATGACCATATGTATGAAAAATCCTATTAAAAATCATCATCATTGTCTGTTTTAGGGTATAATAGTTTGTATTTTGGGCTCTATGTGGTTTATAGGTCTTAACTATTGAATTGTTATAGTGTGCTAATCTCTTTAGGTTTGACCTCACCTTCCTTTTTCTGTACTAAACTTATCAGTATTTATTCATTTTCTTAGAAATATAAATTCTAAATAGGTATTGACATGATGGAATTAATAATTACTTCTGAGAGTATAATATTTTTTATTCAATGTTGGGTATTTGGTAACACTTTAGTTCATTAGTTTGAATTATTCTTGTCCTTACAACTTTTCTATTTTTTGATTTTAGCTAGGATTTTCATTAATTATTGTTTTTGGATATATTTTGTACATGGTCATGTTTTGTTATTATAATTGGTTAAAATAATATCAAGGCACACATCATGAAGGTAATTCCATAAAATATATCTCCCACCAAATTGATATACTCAAAGGGAGGATTAAAAGCTAAGGTTTGGAGAATTTAATTCAGTCTTAGGTACCACAACCACACCATATCATATATTCTAAACTGTAGTTCAAGGAAAAAGAGTTAAAAGTAGGGTAGTTACTCTTAACGAGCATTGAAAATGAGGATAACAAATGAAAATAATTTCCTAAAAATTGAACCAAAATTTAAGAAAAACTCAAAATGGATCACAAGAGTTAATTTGATATAGAGGTTGAATTTGGGGAGGATTCTTATAAGGATTCCAAATATTATTTTTTAGAGAAAAAACATCACATAATACATGAATAAATTAGAATAGGAATAAACCTATTTCAAATAATAAGAACAACAATAGGAAGAGTGGAAAAAAACTATAATTTTATATTGGATCCTTGAAGATAGAGTAGAGTGGTTATAAAAATATCCATCTCTTGAAGACATGGGAGAGATTATGATAGTTGAAAAAGTTAGATATGTATAAGAAAAGTATGTGTTTTTTCAAGTGAGGATAGTAGCATAGTTACTCCATAAAAAGATTTATAATACATGGTTATCTTATCAAAAATGTTTGAAAATGTTTTCAAGGAGAAAGAGAAGAGCTATATCAGACATGAAAAAATATAAAATTTGGTCAATATGAGATTATTTGATCTATATCCCACTCATAAAAAATGATATAAGGAGTTAAGGTCATGATTAAGAACCTTAAAAATGTTCTTTATGCTTTTCATCTTGATCCTTTTATATTATTTCAAAAAAATAGAATTTAGGTTAGGATTTATATTATGATATTTTTTCTAATTTTGGATGTATAATAATTTTTTTTTTCATTATGAGATTAAATTTTCATGGACATTGTTATTTTATTTGTTTTTTCGTTTTATTTCTTTGATGCTCAAGGTAAAAATAAAGTAGAATAGGTATTTACAATGAAAAGGTAATATTTATTTTAATTGTTCATCTTCTATTGCCCTATTTTTTTAATTTGGGTTTTGGTTTTAATTTAAAATTCATGACCCATAATTATATTTTTGTGGGAATGTTTAATCAATTTATTAAATATTACATAGGAACCCCATGATTCCATTTTTTATTATTGTTATTCAATCCGACTGAATAAGTAAAATGGGCGATCAATTATGTGTACATAAACACCAGTATGTTAATTTAATGAATATTTATTTGACGTTTCTTGATGATTAATGTAAATGAAATTTACCTAAAATTTCTCATTATTTGAATTTATGAATTTTAGATTGTTTGATAAGTTATTATTATTCATAACATAAGTGATTATCTTATATATTATATGTTTCTATCCTCGATATGATTCCTATCCAAAATATTTCAATCAATCCTAAGGAATTAGGGTATGTTGGGTGTTTCACAAGTGACATGTCATTAATGGATATGTCGAGTCCCAATTGGTCACTTCCATATTTATGGGAGTTGATATCTCCAACCATTGATTGAATTGGAACTATCGCATTAAATTCAATATCTATGATGTAACAATGAGTTTATTTTATATATTCAAGGAAAAAATATGTATAATATAGGATAATTAAATGTATGTGGAACCTTCTCAATGTGATATCATGAAAAAATACATTATATTACACTATGAGTGCTCACATGTGAGCTTTGATGTTGCAATAATAACTTATTTCTCTTCATTCCCTTGACCCATTTCTAGGAATTAATGTTGGACTTTAGGTAAGATCACTTAATACCAATGAGATAGAAACCTCTAGGGCCATATAGAAAGTGTTTCGTTTGATCACAATAAAATTCTATTTGAATTTAATTATTTTAAAAAATATTAATCTCAAGACCGAGGAATTGTTTTATTCAAATTTTTATTTATCTCATAAATTAAATGATTATTTATTAACCAGATTGTGAATAATATATATATTATTTATTGAAGAATTAATAAATATTTATTCATGAGACAATGAAAGTAATATTTACTTATGAATATAAATTTAATAAATAAATATTTTAGAAATAAATAAATTCCAATGAGTACTGAATAGACCATTGTCATGTTTAGTGAAAAATATCAATTTACAAGATGGAAAAATAATAATACTTACTAAGATAGTTATTGAGATCCATAAAATAATAATGTTACCATTATTATATGGAATGGGGTAAGATAAAATTTATTATATTTTTTATAGGCCATTGTGCAATTAAAATAACAGTTTATCCTAAACCTTAAGTCTATTAATATATTTTTCTTTCAATTGTACTGGTTTATTCAATATTTTAGAATAATTTGTGCAACATATTTCTCTTTATATTACTCCCTATCTCATCATCTTTAGAATGATAAGAATAAGAGATAATCCTTTGAGCCCAAAGAATATTTAAGAGATCAAGACAAATGGCACAAGATGAAAAATCCTCCATGCCAGCACCTGATATTTCATCAGTGTTGTTTGGAGATCAAACAAAATCAGGTAGATCACCACTATAGTGGCTCTACTTTGGGTCCTCCCTACACAATGACAGTAATCTGACTTTTTTTCTAATTATTATCATCTCTGTCAAAGAAACATTCTATGATATAGGGATCTTTCTTCATATATAATAAAACATAATTATAAATTTAATTTTCAATGACCCTATATATGTTCTTGAAAGTATTATTTATTATTCAAAAGAAAATTTTCATTGATCATGACATTTATATCATATAAAATCAGTGACTGATTCATCGAATATGAAAAAAAACCTTTAGGGATATTCACACAATTGGAACTTACACTTCATCTGGAAGCTTAAAGTGGTATAAGTGAGGTTAAATTTTAAATTTTAAATTAATTATTTTATTATTTATTGATTACTTATAGTAATTTCAAAATATTTATTTTTATAAATTATTCCATCTTTAGTAAAATGTTTAATTTAAATTATTTAAAAATATTAATTTTCATCATTCAGGGTTTTCTATTTTCTTAAATGATTATGAAAGTATAAAGAATGAACAAAGATTCCATCAGGAAGTGAATATCATTGGTCCCTCTTATGACCAAGATGTCGCATCCGTCAGAGGGTTAAGTAGTAAGACAAAAGAACGAACACATGTCGGGTAACTTACGAGGACAAGACATGTATTCTGGCAGAGATACCCACCAAGGACCCATGTTTTTTCCCATATACATAGAAAAAAGATGAACACAATGTGTAGATCATAATTACATGCCATGTAGTCTCCCAATAAATGTCATAATTAAATTACATTAATAATAATTAAGTACATAATTAAAAATTAATTGAACTATAAAAACTTGATGTGTTTGAATAGGTATTTTTTTGAATTAAATAAATGGCCAATTCATTTATTATAAATGTTTATATTTTTTGGTCTTGCCATTTTATTTTTCATGAATTAATTTATGATAGGTATCCAAAAGAGACTTTTAATGGTCATTAAAGAATAATGAAGTCAATTAGTTCATCAATACTGTTGTGCTCATATTAATAATAAATAATGAATTTATGTGAATGCTAGATAGTGTAATTTTTTATATATTATTCTTGAGTACGATTGATTATGAGCTTGAATAGGATCTTTATATGTGTTGGAAATATTTAAATTAATTTATTACACGGTTTTGGAACTATATATTACAGTTTGCTTTTTTATCTTTCCATCTTTTATAATGTTGGACCTACATATCCATGTGTTTTTATGTAATTTTACTTAACCAATCCTTCAGTTCCCTATAACATACCTGTGAGTTATAAATGTATGAAATAAAAAAGAGTATAAAACGGTTCATGGATGAATTTTAAAATAGAAATGAGACAAAACCAACCTAGGTGATGTATAGGTGGATAACCAGAATCATTTAACTTATTCTATGATTAAAACAATGAGTTTTCCCCTAGGGTTATATGTTTATTGTTTAATACTCAATAAATCAACACATATATAAGATTATGGCCAAGTTATTTATTTATTTATTTTATTGTATGCTATGCATTATTTATTTTATGAATGCAAGTCCATGATCACATAAATAAATAGACTAATATAGAAATATGGAATATAAATAAATGTATTATGAATAAATTTTGTATCAAAACATTGCTAATCAATTATGTAAAATCCACTTACTGTTAACAAAACATGTAAAAAATAAAAATTAAAAACATTATGCATAATAAGACCAAATCCTTAATCTTTATATAAAGTTATAATAAGTCTTCCAATATATTATTATGAAAGAAATTAATAGAACTATGTGTGTGACAAACCCTCAATGGCTCACTTACATTTATCATGGATTTTTTATGAATGTGTTGGGTTGACTCAACAATTTTTTTGAAGATAAGTGTACCTCAATAGATATTATGTAACCTAGATGAATTTATTGACGAAGTACCATTCATGATTTATATATTGGGGGTCCACTCAATAGTTCTAGGAGCTAAAATCCCATACTTAGAAAACACCGACCTATATAAATACATTTGAATAATTGATCGAGCCCTTTCTTGGGTTATGAGTAGGGGTGTATAGATCATTTCCAGTAGATTTTCCTAGAATATAGACATTATAAATCCAATTATTAGAGATTTTGTGTCTTGATAAACTTGTGGGAGACTTCATAAAACTATATTAATATTTTCTCATATAAATTATATTGATGTAATATGTTAATAATATTTTCTTTTATAATTTTAGCATTGTGGAATGTTTTTCATCCTCATTATCCCAATTATTTATATATGATTAGAGCCATTTCCATACTAAAAGTAAATTATAGGAATGGTTTAGATGGATACAGGTGGTGTTAATCAATGATCATCAATCATAAACACTAGAATCTAACTTCTTAATCTTTCTACAAATGAAGTGAGTATTGAAGAGTTCTTTATATATGATAAAAACATAAGAGATGCAGTCTATGATCAAGGATTAATGTTATAATCTATTTCTAGTGAACTCATGAAGCCTCAAGAAGACATGGATTTATATATAATTATCCAAAATATATATGGTCTTTTATAGGACAAGGAAATACATGAAAAGTTTGAGATATCGAAGGCGATATTTAGAAGTATTAATGGATAATTTGTACCATATAGGCCTCATTTAGTCAATATCATCGGCTATATTAATCACCTAGAGGTTCGTGGATTTAGAATAACAGAATAATTATGCATTGATATTAATATTTAATCACATACTCATAGTTTCTATAGAATTTTTGTTAATTTTAATATAAAAAACATTGAGAGGATTCTTATAGAACTTTTCACATTGCACCCCCATGTTGATAAGTAGAGAAAGTGTGAAATCCTTTCATCCATATGGTTAACAAAGGGAAAGTATAAGTGCAGAGATACAAGCACAGTTATTTTTTGTAACACAAATCCATGAATGAATGATTAAAGTGAAGCAAATGGAATATAATGATATATGTTTTTATATGGAAAGAAGGTACACTAGAAGAAAAAATACACCCAATAGAAGAAGCAAGAGGACTTTCAGGTGTGTCTGGTATTGAATTAATTTTGTCTACTTCAAAAAATTAATGATTATATGAAACATATATTCCTCCGATATGTATTAAAATATTGGAATCACGTATATTTTTGAATATTGGCTGAGGGGAGGTAGATATATGTTCAACAAATAGTTTCATTCTTACTATTTTTGCTACTAGGAAATGCCACCTCACATTGCCAACGAGCATGTACCACAGTGGTACAGGCTCCTTCTTGGCATCCAAAAGACCCAGGATCGAATCTGGGCAAGGGAGAATTTCCCAGGTACTATAGCAGTACTGTAGCAGGTACTGTTGTAGCGGCGTAACTGTAGCAGCGGCAGCACTGTAGTAGTGGAGGGACTGTAGCAGATACTGTAGCGGTGGTGGTACTGTAGCAGGTATTGTAGCAGCGCGAGTACTGTAGCAGTACTGTTCACCGAGGGGACCTTTGGGACAAAAAATGGGCTTTCAAGCCTTGTATTCAGTCCACTTGGCCTTGGGCCTTCAGGCTATGTAATGGGTCTCCCTCTACCCAGTCTAAAGAGGTCTTTGCTTTCAAATAATAAATTGAGGCTTCGGCCCCAACCTTTAAATAAAAAGAGTACCACCTCACATTGGCCATTGTAATGATCTTGTTTTTACGATATTTCAATCATGTTTCATATGTTACAAAAAAATTATTAATGTATCTCGACATGATATGGATTGATATATTTTCAATATTGGGAATAATATTTCATATTTTATAAGGATGACATTTTTTTTAGTAAGGAGCATTTAAATAATGATCTTTATGTGTTTGGTTACATGAAACAAGTAATGAAAATCGATAATGAAACCAGTTCACACATATTATACAACACACAAATATGTAATCACTGGATAAGTCATGGAAATGAAAATAATTTAATAAATTACACGAAGATGGATATTCAGATTCTTGTGAACTAATACTACTTTGTGTATATCACACATGCTTATAATGAAAACTAAATAAATCCCAATTTAGTACAAATGGCCATAGATATTATTAATTTGTTGATAATTATGTTTTTTGACCATTTCATGTTGAATAAATTGGTGGGTAGTCATATTTCATTAATTTTACTATGTATTTAAATTGATATGGATATGTATATATAAAGAGTAATAATTCAAATTCAATTGACATAATTATGGAATACAATAATGACGTTGATAACCATCTTGGTATGAGGATTACAAAACCCCAGTCATAAATTGGTGGAGAATACATTAATCAAGACTTCATTTATTATATATTGGATTTTGGGATTTTATCCCATATTACTTCTCCTTATAGACTACAATGGTATAGCATATAATAATGGAGAAACTGAACATAATTTGAAATTGGGAGATCAATGGTGAGTCATCTAAATCATCAATTATTACTTTAGAGATATGTGTTATAGATTGTAGCTCAAATCAAAAACCAAGAAGTGACTAAATTGGAATATTTTATTCCATATAAATTGTGGAGTGTGAAGAAACTCAGGTAGTTATATATACATATGTGTGGATGTAAAGTATCTATTAGAACCTCTTCACAAGAAAAAACTATTAACCCGATTCAAAAAGTGTATCATTATAAGATACATTGAGGAAATAATGGGATATTAGTTATATGACTCCTCAAAAATGTAATAGTGGAAAGAAAACCCATTTTACTTTATAGGGAGGACACATCTAAAAGATATATTGGGAGTGAAAAAGAATTTGATGAATATTAGGATTAAGTTATATAAGATTTTTAATAGGAAAAAATTCCATAATGCCATATGGAAACAAATTTCTAGAGACACACGTACAACATAATATTATATGGGATGTTAGAGAATGAGAATTGTAAGGTTTTCTAGTCACTGAAGATGAGGACTCATTATTATGTGATAATAAATAATCATTGATATACAAGGAATTTTTATGTACCGTATATGTTTTTCACTAGAAAAAATCTATGAATTTTGAAATTATTTATATCTAACAAAATCATGTTTTTATTTTGTTAGATCTTCTACTTGATGTAAATCCTGTTTTTTATAAATGGTTATTCAAGAAGAAACTAGAAAAGGATGAAAAAATAAGTACTTATTGTAATACCATGAGATTTTATGATAATTTTTTTTATGTTTTATGTTATATGCAACACCAAAGGAATCTTTAACTATACAAAACACTGTATTGGCTTGCGTTACATTCAATCACGACCTTCCTCGATAGCGTGTGTAGCACGCAATACCAGGACTCACTAAACAATGATATATTGTTATGATATTTTTATGGATTACCCATTATTAATATTATCAAATACATTTTTAATTTTATAACTTTATCTTACACATTTTCTAGAACATGGTATGAGAAGAAAATAAATTTTTTGGCTAAAATAAGTATTATTCAAAAAAATGCAGTTTTGCCGCCTTTTGATGGCGCACCCACTTTAAATCTAGTTTTTGACATGTTTATAAGTTCAATTTGGAAAAAATAAAATTATTCTTTGGAATCACGATATGAAAATTTACTTTGGATAAATCTTTCATATTATTCTGATAACTTTCATATTTTAATGAATAGTAAAAACACGCTATATTTTAATTAAAACAACTTTTTTCATCCCAATAATTTATATGGTTAAATTATAATATTGAATGGTTTTAAAGTAAAAATAGAATATATTTTAACCATTTAATTTAATTTATGTCATTAGCATTAATTTTACATTGAATGCATAGGTAAAAACATTTCAATCTTTGGCAATTTTTTAACTTTTAAAACCTAGTTTCTTATCAATGAGATTAATTTTAAACTAATTACTGAAAATTATGAGTTTTGAATTTTGAAAAGTGGATTCCATATTTCAATTTAATGGGTCCAAATTATGTTAATAGGTTACTTTTTTTTTATGAATAGTAATTGTGATAATATTTATTTACAGTAGTTAGAGATAAATCGGGTAATTAAGGGTAAAAATAAGATTATAAAATTATCCTAACACCTGAAAAGATTCCATTGGATGACTAACACTAGACCCATATCACCTAAGGGATGGAATAGATTTATTTTATGGACTTTTGGTCGTGGAAATAATTTAATTATTGTTAAAACCAAAGAAAGTGACAACATGTCACTCTTTTAAATCATATAAGTATAATAATTTTAATTTGTTGATAGACTTCATGAAACATTGAACATGAATAGTCTCCCAAAAGATAATAAAATTACTTACATCATGTGAATTTATTTATAATTTTTATAGATTAAATTATTATAATTAAAGGTGACACAATAGTGATGTTGAAATTATTTTATCGATTTAAATATCAAGTAAATGGTTTTAAAAATATTAAAATAAATATTATATGAACTATTTAATGTGCTCCACAAATTTTATTTATAGATATGACATTTTATGAATCTATTAAATCTTTTATTTAGAACATATCTTCTATCGGTATTTTATTTAAATTCAAATCATTGAATAGTGTCAAAATTGACACTATTGTTAATTTATAAAAATAACATAATATAAAATTGTTTAAAAATCACAAAAATATTTAAAAATTATAAATTAAATTTTATATGGTCTAAAATGTCATAAATTATCCGATTATGGACAATTCACAACACATAAGTAATTGTTTATTACAATTTAAAATTTAGAATCTTATTACCACAAATTAAAATAAATAGATTAAATAAGGATAAATCAAGTTGATAAGGTTTAAAATAAATTTACAACATGTATAAATATTATTGGTTGATTTTATTACAACCCTATCTCATCTAATATTCATATATGAGTCATTTCTGGAGGTTTTTAAGTGGGGATTGATTTATTATAAATTAATATTTTTGAGGTTTCCAAAGGTGCCCCTCTACTCCCTTATAAAAGGGCACCTCCTCCCTATCCTCTTTACACAAATTTGAGCCTTCATGCTCGGCCAAACACTGCCCATTACTCTTCTCAACTTCCCTAGTATTATTCTGGAGGTTTTGGTATTCTCAAAAGACAAACTCTGGTCCCTTAAGAGGATTTTTATAGGAGGCATGTCGAGGAAGTGGTAATCTCTTATACCGATTCTTTCAAGTTTCTTCCTTCTTCTACATCCTATTATTTAGTTGTTTCATTATAATGTAATAATATCAGTATATCTCATATAATGATATGTTATTATAGATATTAAAGTACCCGGTTTTACCTTCTATTGATCTTACAGAAATTGAAATCACCGTGGGTGCGTACGTAACGAATACCGTCTCCACACCGTGGTGTAATCTGTTTTCCAACACCACCATAATTGGATGAGTATAATGGTGTAAAGAATATATATATATATATATATATATTATTATAATAAAATGATTATGATTCTGAGATATTATATCATCAAATCCAATTCCATTCATATAATTATGGGCACAATATCATCACTCATGCGTACGTACGGCCTACCGTTTCCACGTTGTGATGTGACTCTTTCTACATGATCTTCATTGAATAATGATTATATAAATGAATTGAATGAATATATATGATATATATTACACTAATAACATTATTCAAATGAGGTATCTATAACCTAAAAATAGGATTACCTAAAAAGAGGAATAAGAGTCTATTCGACAAAACAAACATAAGAACATAAAGCAATGAACACTCGAATAACAAGTAGCAATGAAATGTTATTAATAAGAGTATAAGAATATGACCATATATGATATCATAATAATTACCATGATTATATAATAAGTCAATGAAATTATTTAAATCGTTATACAGGAGATTCAGATATGTACAAAGCTTATCGAACCTAAGGTAAGGGAAAATCTCACAATCTCATTTTTATCCAAGATTGTTTATACTTCAGAATTTACTGGGGAATATTTACCACCCACATCCATGTTTCCAAAATATGTAGTATTATTTCTATCCACCTATAATTTTTTAAATCGGATTTTACCCATTGGTGAGTATTTAGTAAAAGATATGAAAGGAATATTTTTCCATTTTTAGTACGAGGTACTTTTTGACTTTTTCAGCCATAGTATGAGAAGAATGTTTCTTTAAATTATACGGCATGAATGGATTTTTATGATATCATAGAACATTATTTCCATGAATCTTACTTTACATGTTTTCACGTTTATTTTTAGTTAACTTATTTTAGTTTAAAATTTTATGACATGTTAAGAACGGAAAAATGTTTTTGAAAAAGAAAGGATATTTTCCTCAAGAGTGGAGTTCAAGTGTTTTATCAGAATTATTTTCCATCTCTGGTAATATAAGGTTCTATTTCTATCCCTATTTTTACATTGATTGGATTATGTTATGATGGAATTATTTTTATGAAGTTCTTTTATCTTATATGTATTATGTTATGATGGCATGATGTTAAAGAATCCCATTTTTATTAGATGGTTTATGCAATGATATATGATTTATGATTTTGTGGAACACATAGTATTGGTATCATTTTGAGATGGGTGGGACCTATATCACCTTCCAATGCAATGGGTAAAGATTTGTATCTCCTGAGATAGACATGGCTCGAATGGAAAGATAATCTAGTTCAGTGATACAGGACTAGAACGAGGAGTGAAATCGGTTAAGAAATGGGCTTTGTTTGCTATGATATTCTTGGCAATGAGTCTTGACTAATATGAAATGATTTTCTTTGATCATGGGTGTATGCCACAAAGTTTCATGTTTTATGTTATGATTATAGGTATTACATTTTACTACTGTGATTTATCCCATGTCATGATATTATAATCTCCTTTGTAGGATAATATTTTCAAAATGTAATGTTCTTATGAATATGATAATATTGATATCGTCTTTGTTTACCCTTACTTAGCATCTGAGATCACCCTTTTGTATGTTTTCTTTTCCCCTAGTCAGGATGATGGGTATTAAGTAGGATATGCCAAAAGGGACTCTAGATATGATGAAATAAACGGGAGACAATGTAAATTATTTATGAACCAGTTGATTATGTTTCTTAGTTTCTAAAGACACTATACCTATACGGTCCTATCATGGTTTTGTTATATATTCTAATAAGTATGCTTCAATTCTAAAGTAATAACAATGTATGTAACGTACGGGTCGTTATAGTTGGTATCCGTTGAAAGGTATAGACAACCTTTGGAAACTAGGATGTGAATCTTAGTAAGAACCCCAAGGATATGTCTAAGAATAGAACACAATATTAGTAATTTAGAAATCGCCATGAATAATCTATGATAATACCTAAAGTGTGAAATTTTATTCTCGAGTATGTTGTTTTTTTATTATGATTAGTGTTTCTTACACTATTTATTATTGGTTTTAGTCAATGGCTGGAACCCAAAGGAACCATGTTAATGCTGAATGTGACGAGTAATGGAATGATTGTCTACCTGAGCAACCAAACATTATGAGAGATGGAATGAAAAATCTTGTAGCCATGCTCACGCAACTTTACCAAGCTATGAATCATGCAGAACTTCCAAACAAGCAATGGAAGGAGCAACATTATGTTGAATCCTTCATTAGGCAGCGTCTACTCTCATTTAGCAGGTCTACTGATCCATTATTTGCTAGACAATGGATCAATACCACTGAAAAGATATTTTTAGTTATTCAATGTTCTGAACATGATAATGTCATCTTAGCAGTATATCATTTGGAATGTGAAGCTGATCAATGGTGGAATATTATCAAGAATATGAGGCAAAGAGATGAAGTTGAGTCCGTGGAATGGGACAAGTTCATGAACATATTTTTCAATAATTACTTCCCTCATATTCTTCAAAAAAAGATGGATAAGGAGTTTCTTGAACTAAATCAAAAGGATGATGAATCGGTTGGTACCTACGAATAAAATATTACAAGGCATGCAATGTAGAATTCTGGGATTATTATCCAACATGAGAGTAAGATCACTCGATTCTCTAGTGGCTTAAAACAAATTCTTTGAAGGGCATTAGACATAAGGGACATCAATAGATATGAATAAATTGATCAATGTGCTCTCAAGGTTGAGATGGAGATTGGATTAACCCATCCATCACATGGGTTTGATAAGAATAAGAAAATGGAATTCTAAGGGAAATCTAAAGAGAAAAGTGAAAAGAAGTAGAGTTTTCCCTTATGCTCAAAGTGTGGAAAGAAACATGGAGGGAATTGTATTAAAGGGACAAGTAAATGTTTAAAATGGGAAAAATAATGTCATCAGGCATTTGAATTCCGCAATGATGGAAAAAATATGTCTAGTGATGCGTACAAAGAAAATGCTACACAGAACGCACCTCTAACACTTCAATGTTACAACTTCAAGGAAATAAGGAATTAGGCTAATCAATGTCCTAATCCAAGGGTTTTTTATGATGATCAACGTCAACAAACTTTTATGGCCCAAGAAAAAGGAAAGTCATATGCAATTTCTTTCGGCGATGTGGAGTATGATACTGAAGTGGTGAAAGGTACACTTACCATCAACTCTAAAGTATCAAATGTTTTATTTGATTCTGGATCCACCCACTCTTTTGTTTCTGAAGAATTTTCTAACGGAATCACCATATTACCTCAATAATTATATGTTGAGTTAGCTGTGACAACCCCTAATGGCACAACTGTCGCATTAAAATTTTACAATTCTTCTTCAATTGAAGTTTGTATGAAACTACTTCATGAAAATCATCGGATCCTTCCTATAGTGGAATTTGATGTGACTCATGTCATGGATTGGCTTTCATTATATGGAGCTCATATCTATTTCCAAATAAGGGAAGTCACATTTCATATTCCAGATCAATCAACGATCATCTATCGATGCAAGGATAAATATAACCTTCCTGTGGAAATTTCTTCTATCTTATGGGTCTTGATTCCAATAATTTAAGGTTATTTATCTGAAATGGTTGGAGATAAACTCACAATTAAGAATACACCCATTGTACGAGAGTTTGATTATGTCTTTCCAGAGGAATTTCCAGGTGTTCCCCCAAATCGTGAAGTTGAGATTTCAATAGAACTCATACAGGGTGCTATGCCCATTTCAAAGACACCTTATAGAATAGACCCAATTGAGTTGTAGGAATTGAAGAAGAAACTCCAAGATAATATTGATAAGGGATTCATACACCCTAGTGCATCACATTAGGGAGTACGTGTTCTGTTTGTTAAGAAGAAATATGGATCAATGAGACTCTGAATTTATTATCGAGAACCTAACAGGATCACTATCAAGAACAAATATCCTCTCCCACGCAATGATGAATTATTTGACCAACTACGTGGAGCTCATTACTTTTCTAAGATTGATCTTCATTTAGGGTATAATCAATTAAGGGTCAAAAGGGAGGAGTTACAAAAGACGACTTTCCGTACAAGGTATGGACACTATGAATTTATAGTGATGCCATTTGGTCTTACTAATTCCCCTGCTATCTTCATGGATCTAATGAATAGATTCTTTAGAGACTTTCTTTATTAGTTTGTGGTAGTCGTTATAGTCAATATTTTTGTCTATTCAAAGAGCAAGGAAGAACATGAATATCACTTGAGAATTGTATTAAAGACCCTAAGAAAAGATAAACATTATGAAATATTTACAAACTGTGAATTTTGGCTTCAAAAAGTTTCATTTTTGGGTCACATTATCTCAAAAGACGGGATATCTATGGATCCAGCAAAAACAGAGGTTCTAGAATGATGGTCAAGACCAACAATAGTAATTGAGATCTAAAGTTTTCTTGGTTTGGCAGGCTATTATCGAAGTTTTGTGAAAGATTTTTCATGATGATCTAATACACTCACCAGGTTGACTCAAAAAATAGTTATGTTCGTTTGGACGAAAGAGTGTGAAGAGAATTTCAAGGAGTTAAAATGAAAGTTATTCAGTGCACTTGTGCTCACACTACCTTGTAGTGGAGAATGGTTTGTGATCTACAGTGATGCATCTGAGATGGGATTGGGGTGTGTTCTCATGAAAAATGATATGGTGATAGCTTATGCCTCACGACAGTTGAAAATCCATGAGCTAAATTACCCAACTCATGATTTGGAGTTAGCTTCGGTAATCTTTGCATCAAAGATTTGGAGTCATTATCTTTATGGTGAAAGGTGTGATATTTATACTAATCATAAATGATTAAAGAATATTTTCACACTAAAGGAGGTGAATATGCGCTAAAGAATATGGTTGGAGCTGGTTATGGATTATGACTGCTCAATTCATTACCACCCTGGGAAAGCAAACAAGGTGGCTGACGCATTAAGTCGACAAGACCGTGCTAGCTTATCCCTAATGAGGATCACAAAAGAACCAATATTTATGGATTTACAAAGGATGGATCATGGATTTATAATGGAAGGGGAGACATCATGTCTTTCTCAAATAAATGTTCAACCATATATACAGGTGAAGATTAAAGAGGCATAAAAAAGATGTAGAGTTACAAAAGAAGATGATAAATGTTCATGAATTCCTCATTGATTATGATGAAATAATATGGTTTAGGAATCGGGTTTGTGTTCCTCCCATCCCAGAATTAAAGAAGGAAATATTGGGTGAAGCTCACAGTTATTCATTCTATATTAACCCTGGAAGCACGAATATGTATAAGGACCTGAAAGAGTACTTCTGGTGGGATGGTATGAAAATAGATGTTGCTGAATATGTCTCTCGATGCATGGTTTTCACCAATTTAAAGCTATGAGAAAGAAGTATAAGGGGATGTTACAACCATTACCCATACTAAAATTGAAATGGGAAAATATCAGTATGGACTTTGTAACTAGACTTCATAAAATATCCAAAGGCAATAATGCTATTTGGGTTATAGTTGATCATCTTACCAAGTAGGCACACTTCATTGCTATTAGAGAAGATTTATCTCTTGATCAGTTTGCTAGGATGTATGTAAAGGAAGTGGTAAGATTTCATGGATTAGCACATTTTATTATATCTGATCGGGATCCGAGGTTTACCTCAATGTTTTGGCGAAGTCTTCAGCATACTCTAGATATAGAGTGGAGTTTCAGCACTGCTTATCATCCTCAGATAGAAAGTTAGTCTGAGAGGACAATTCAAACACTAGAATACATGTTGAGAGCTTGATCAATGTATTTCAAAGGTGGTTGGGATCAAAACCTACCTTTGGTGGAATTTTATTATAAAAATATCAATAACTCTGGTATTTAGATATCTCCTTATGAAGCTCTCTATGGAAAGAAATGCAGAACTCCAACTTGTTGAGATAAAGTTAGGGAAAAATAGATATTAGGACTTGATCTTGTTGATGAGATGGCAGAAAAGGTCCAATCTATTCAACAACACATAAGAGCATCTATATGTCGTCAAAAAACGTTATGCTGATAATCGAAGAAAAGACCTTGAGATTGAAGTGGGTGATAAAGTGTTCTTACGAATATCTCCCTGGAAGAGAGTAATGAGATTTGGAAAGAGGGCCAAGCTGAGCCCTAGGTATATTGGTCCTTTTGAAATACATGATCGTGTTGCGAAGGTGTCTTATCAATTGGAACTTCCACCGAATCTCTCTCAAGTTCATGATACGTTTCATGTATCTCTCCTGAGAAAGTACATACCTGATCCTTCACATGTACTAAGCTCAGAAGTTGTACCGCTGGAGAAAGATCTTTCTTATGAAGAACAGCCGATAGAGATTCTTGATCATAGAGAAAAAGTCCTACGAAACAAGACCACTCACTTGGTTAAATTTTTATGGAGGAACCCCCAATTAGAAGAAGATACATGGGAACTTGCGGATATGATGAGGGAGAGGTATCCTCATCCGTTTGTTACAAAGTGACAAATTTCAAGGGTGAAATTCATTTTAAGTGGGGTAGAATGTAACACCTTGAGATTTTATGAGAAATATTTTTTAAATTTCTTCTATTATATGCAACACCAAAGGAATCTTTCACTACACACAACACTAGCTTGGCTTGCGTTACACGCAATCACGACCTTCCTCGATAGCATGTGTAGTAAGCAATATCGGGTTTCAATAAACAATGATATATTATTATGATATTATTATGGAATAGTCATTATGAATAGTAATAAATATATTTTTACTTTTATAACATTATCTTACACATTTTCTAGAACATGGTATGAGAACAAAATTAATTTTTCGGGTAAAAAATCTATTGTTCAAAAAATGCAGTTTTGCTGTCTTTTGATGGCTCACGCACATTAAATCTAGTTTTGACATGTTTATAAGTTTAATTTGAAAAAATAAAATTCTTATTTAGAATCAGAATATAGAAATTTACTTTGGATAAATATTTCATATTATTCTGATAACTTTCATATTTTAATGAATAGTAAAAACACCATATATTTTAATTAAAAACACCTTTTTTCATCGCAATAATTTATATAGATAAATAATAATATTGAATGATTTTAAAGTATAACTATAATTTATTTTTACCATTTAATATAATTTATGTCATTACATTTAATTTTGCATTGAATTCATAGGTAAAAACATTTCAATCTTTGGCAATGTTTTAACTTTTAAAACCCAGTTTCTTAACAAAGGGATTAATTTTAAATAAATTACTACAACTTCTTTGTTTTGAATTTTGGAAAATGGATTCCATATTTGAATTCAGGGATTCCAAATTATGTTAATAGGCTAATTTTTTATATTATTAATAGTATCTACGGTAATTTTTATTTACTGTCGTTAAAGGTGAATCGGGTAATTAAGGGTAAAAATAAGAGTATAAAATTACCCTAACACCTGCAAAAATTCTATTGGATTACTAAAAATCAAACCATATCACCTAAGGGTCTGAATAGATTCATTTTATTGACTTATGAACTTGTAAATAATATAATTATTATTAAAACCAAAGAAAGTGACAACATGACACTCTATTAAATCTTATAAGTATAATAATTTTAATTTAGTCATAAACTTCATGAAACTTAAAACATGAATATTCTACAAAAATATAATAATATTATCAACATCATGTAAATTTATTTATAATTTTTATGTTTTAAATAATTATCATTAAAGGTTACACAATAATGATGTTGAAATTATTTTATTGATTGAAATATCAAATAAATGGTTTTAAAAATATTAAAATAAATATTATATGAACTATTTAATGTGCTCCACGAATTTTATAGATAAATATGACATTTTATGAATCTATTTAATTTATTATTTAGAACATATATTCTGTGTGGATTTTATTTATTTCAAATAAATGAATAGTTTCAAAATTGACACTATTGTTGTTTTATAAAACTATCATAATATAAAATTGTTTAAAAATCAAAAAAATATTTAAAAATTATAAATTAAAATTTATATGGTCGAAAATGTCATAAATTATCCTAATATGGAAAATTCACAACACATATGTAATTATTTATAACAATTTAAAATTTAGAATCTTATTACCACAAATAAAATTAGATAGATTAAATAAGGATAAATCAAGTTGATAAGGTTTAAGATAAATTTCCAACATGTCTAAATTTTATTGGTTGATGAGATTACAACCCTATCACATCTAATGTTTCAATATGAGTCATTTTTTGAGTTTTTTAATTGGGGTTTTATTTGTTATAAATTTATATTTTTTAGGTTTGCAAAGGTGCCCCTCTCTTCCCTTATAAAAGGGAACCTCCTCCCTCTCCTTTTTAAACAACATATATCCTTCAAACTCGTCCAAACCCTGAACATTACTCTTTTAAACAGCCCTAGTAGCATTCTGGAGGTTCTGGTCTTCTCAAAAGACCATCTCTAGTCCCTTAAGAGGATGCTTAAATGAGGCACGTCGAGGAAGAGGTAATCTCTTCTATCGATTCTTTCATGTTTCTTCCTTCTTCGACTTCCTCTTATTTAGTTGTTTCATTATAAAGTAATAAAATAAGTATCACTCATATACTGATATGTTATTAAATATATGAAACAACCCTATTTCACCTTCTACCCATCCTACGGAAAATGAATCACCGCACGTGTGTACGTATGGAATACCGTCTCCACGCCGTGGTGTAATCTGTTTTCCACCCCCACCTTACATGGATGGGTATAATGGTGTAAAGAATAACTATATATGATTATTATAAAATGATACTTATTCTAATATATTATATCATCAACTCCAATTCCATTCATATAATTATGGGAATGATATCATCACTCGTGCGTATGTACGGCCTACCGTCTCCACAATGTGATGTGACTCGTTCTACATGATCTTCATTGAATAATGATTATATAAATTAATTGAATAAATATATATGATATATATTACACTAATACTATTCTGTAAATAATGCATGTATAACTTAAAAAGAGGATAACCTAAAAAGAGTAATAATAATTTATTCGACAAAACATGCATAAGAACATAAAGCAACGAACACCCAAATAACAAGTAGCAATGAAATATTATTAATAAGAAGATAAGAATATAACCATATATGATATCATAATAATTACTATGATTATTCAATAAGTCAATGAAATTATTTAAATTTTTATAGAGGAGATTCAGACACGTACAAAGCTTATCGGACCTAAGGTAAGGGAAAATATCGCAATCTCATTTTTATCCGAGATTGTTTATACTTCAGAATTTACTAGGGAATATTTATCATCAACATCCATGTTTCCTCAATATGTAATATTATTACAATCCTCCAAAAAAATTTAAATCCAATTTTACCCATTGGTGTGTTTTTAGTAAAAGATATGAAAGGAATCTTTTGTCATTTTTAGTACGAGGTACTATTTGACTTTTCCGGCCAAAGTAGGAGAAGAATGTTTTTTTAAATTATATGGAATGAATGTATTTTTATGATTTCATAGAACATTATTTCCATGAATCTTACATTACATGTTTTCATGTTTATTTTTAATTAAATTCTTTTAGTTTAAAATTGTATGACATGTTAAGAAAGGAAAAATGTTTTTGAAATAGAAAGGATATTTTCCTCAAAAATGGAGTTCAAGTGTTTTATGAAAATTATTTTCCATCTAAGATAATATAGGGTTATATTTAAATCCCTATTTTTACATTTATTTGATTATGTTATGATGGAATTATTTTTATGATGTCTTTTTATCTTATATAGATTATGTTATTATGGCATGATGTTTAAGAATCCCATTTTTATTACATGGGTTATGCTATGATATATGATTTATGATTTTTTGGCACACATAAGAATGGTATCTTTATGATATGGGTGTGACCTATATCTCAATCCAATTCATTGGGTAAATATTTATATCTAATGAGATAGACATGGATAGAACAGCAAGTTAATATGGTTTAGTGATACAGGACTAGAACGAGGAGTGAAATCAGTTCAGAAATTGACTTTGTCCCCTATCATAGTATTGGAAATGAGTTTTAAATAATATGAAATGATTTTCTATGATTATGTGTGTATTCCAAAAAGTTTCTTGTTTTATGTTATGATTGTTGGTATTACATTTCACTACTATGATTTATCCCATGTCATGATATTATGATCTCTTTTCCAGGGTATGATTTTCAAAATGTTATGTTCTTATGAATATGATATGATTGTTATCTTATTCATTTACCCTTACTGAGCATTTGAGCACACCCTTTTGTATGTTTTCATTTCCACTGGTTAGGAAGAAGGATATTAAGTAGGATATTCCAAAACATACTCTAGATATGATGAAATAAATGGGAGACAATGTAGATGCTTTATGAACCAGTTGTTTATGTTTCCCAGTTTCTAAATACACTATACCTATACAGTCCTATCATGGTTTTGTTATATGTTGTAATAAGTATTCTTAAAATCATAATTAATAACAATTTATGTATAGTATGGGTCATTATACTTACAATGAACAACTAGATATAATATTGTATAAACATCATCAAGGAATAGACTACGATGAAACATTTTCACCAGGTTAAATGAAAAGATTCCATTATAATTATAACCACCATTGAGGCTTTCTAGGAATTTAATATTTAAAAAATTGATTTTATAATAGTCTTACATAAAAAAATAAATATTTATGAATTTTTCTATATGATAAAACCTAAAGGTTTTTAGAATCCGAAGGATAAAATCATTGTATGAAAACTGAAAAGATAAATTAATTGATTAGTGAAAGCATCCAGGTCCTCAAATAATAAATTTGATTAAGCCATAATGGAATTTATTTTTATAAAAAAGAATGTGATTCTTGTGTCAATTACTTTTTTATAGGGATTGTGGTTTATTTCTAAATATTATACGGTAATTAAATAATACATATTAGAAATTAAATTCCAGTATTAATTTTATTTAAAGCATAGTGGAATAAATAATTCTCCATAAAAGACTTAAGTGAAGTATCATATATTCTTGGGATCAAAATCTACCATGAATGAACGAAGAGGATACTCGGTCTAAGTCTAGGTATATATATTGAAATTATAATATAGGGGTTTAGTATGGAACTATCAAGTAGGGTATTTTTTCAACATCACATGGAATTAATCTTTTCAGGAAAATGAATACTTTGACAATGAGAAAATAAAATGGATGAAATGGATTTCATAGACGTTAGTGATTTATATGATCATGTATGTTATGCTATGTTCTATTCTTGATATCACCTATTTCTTGTTTAGGGGAGGAAGATATCGTGTTGACTATGGTGACCACCATTTTATGGTATTCAAGACTATCCATAAGTATCCAAGGTGTAATAAGGATATGTTCCTAGTAAGTGGAGGACATGAGGAACTAGTTTTTAGAGGGTATTTTTATTATAGATTAAAAATAATTATGGATGATATATTATATCAGATGGAAGACATCTTTACTCATAATGTATGTTCTATTATTTAGTATAGATCTATCTAATATATAGTAAAAGATTCTATAGTAGAGTCCGATTATATTGAATTTTATAAGGAAGCTAAATCAGTAGTTTGGAAATGTAACATTGTCCAAGATCTTGATGCAATACCTAGTTGTAGAATCCCTATCACACTCTATTATGATAATAATATAGAAAAAACCCTTAAAACCTGTCAAGGTCACATCCATAGACTAGTCACATACATTAAAAGTATCATATCATAAGTGATTTTTCATAAAGATGTGAGGTTGTAGTGAAAAGAATATTCATGGAAAACAACATGGAATAGCCATTGAGTAATGGATTAACTCAGGATAAATATGATCATCATGTGTGGTCTAGTATACTGAATGTCTTAGGAAAACTGATATAGTCCAAGCGGGAGTCTACTTTAGTTTGTGTTCTAGAACTAATAGTTTGTACTTTAGATTACATGTATATTTTAATATTTTATTATTTATAAAACAACTTATAATATGTTGTTTATAGTTCTTATTGAATTAAATGTAATAATTTTCTAGATTATATATCACATTGATAAGGTCATAGATGTTGACCACTCTAATGGGATCCTTGATATGACATGATGATATTATTAAATATAGTTAAATGTTCGGATTAGATACTATGATGGGACATATATAATGTTGAAAATTAGTTATGATTACTAATAAAGGGATGATACTTATGCTCATAAAGTTCACATTTGTGGGCTCAACTGTCTCATCAACCACTTTGTTGCTGGCCTTTTCTCTCCCTATCCCCCTCGATCTGGATTGGGATTAATTGGTGGTGTAATGTAGTTATAGTGGTGGATCTCCATCTATAGCATGGGGGTTGGTTTCTCTCTAGGGTCGTCTGTGAGTGCGTTGGTTTGGTCATCATGGTCCCTCAGGAAGTCTTGATGACAGTGATAGGAAACATATTTTGTTTTCTATTGTGGCTCCTTCTTGAAATATTTGGTTTTCAAGAGGTATGAATCTATGATTCGGTTTGCGGTGGGTATGGATTTTTTTTGGACTTGTTGTATTCGTGATTGGGTGCAATCATGATGCTACTATGTGAATTGATTTGGCATTCCGTTGGTTTGGGATGGCTTTCTCCAGCGATGCGGCGATAACGTGGTTCGATGTGGAAATGTTGGTTGATCTTGATATCAAAGGTGATGAGTATCTTGGGGGAAGGTGAATGTGTCACTAACTAACTGGAATCCAAATTGAGTAGCATAGATGATTACAGGAATGAACGATGATTCTACCTACCACTTTCATTGCTTCTTGTTTTTGTGAATTTTGTTTTTTGATATGAGTGGTAACTTGTTAAGGATGGTTGGGGCATGAGATCTGGCTCCAAAAATATTTTTACATTGCTTATTTTGTGTGTGTAGAAGAAGGGATTTTGTGCAGGTGGCACTATGGTCTATGGTTCATGGGGCAAGAAAACCAGCTTAGCTGCACGACTGCTTTAGAAGATGTTCAGAGAAGAGAGCTTTTGCGGTCCATTACTATTTGGATTTGGATGTTCTAGAGTGTATGGAATTTTCCATCGGTACCAGGCCCATGCAATCTTACGTGGGGAAAATAGCTGAGAAACGATGTGACGGTGAAAGCTAGTAGTATTGTGTTTGATTATGGGTAGGAGTTATCACTTTTTTTAATTTGGTTTTTTTCCATGGGATCTTGGGTTGTAGGGGCTTGTTGTAATTTTTTAAGTCATTGAAGTCATTCTGGGTTCCCACTCACCCTTAAAAGGGGGGTATATTCTAAAAAAAAATTAACTTTCAGTCATTATGAATGAAATTTAATTGATGGATACATTTTGGAACAATTTAGTCCATATATATTTCTGTATGTTAATATCTCATCCCTTTAATTTAAATAAAACCATTAAATTAAAATCCATAACATTGTGTAATGATGAAATGATTTTAGATAGTCAAGGAAAGTCATATCAAATATATAGGTTGATGACATGGATGTGAAACATTTTTGAGGAAATATTATGATGAAGGGATTATAGTGCATTGTGAGAACTCGTATGTGGATGTCCACATTGTGATATTAAATTCTTTATTTTTGATGTCTTAACCCATTGATAGACAGTAATACAAAAATTTAAGTAATCCCATCTAATGAAAATGTGAAAGAAACCAATAGGGTCACACACTAAGTGTTTCTATTGATCTATATTAAATATTATTCGAATTTAATTATTGAAATAAATATTACTCTCAATTCTGAGGAATAATTTTATTCAATGTTTTAGTTCCCACATAAATTAAATTGATATTTATTTGATAGATTATGAATAAAATATATTAATTTTTTTATTGAACATTGAGTAATTATATATTGGTGATACTATGAGTAAAATATTTATTTATGAATAAAATTTTAAGATGTGTATATTTGGGTATTCGATAAATGTCGAGGAGGAATGTCTAGACAAATATAATTTCAAATGATAGATATTAATTTACAAGACTTTAAATTAATATTTATTTCTTGGCTAGTTAGCACGAACTATAAAATAATAATAATAATAATAATTTATGGCATGGGGTACATTAAGGCCTATTTTTTTATTAAATGGACATTGTAAATTAAAAAAATATTTTAACCTAAAACCTAATGTAATAAATAGATTGTTATTTGTGTTGTGTATGGTTAATCAAGGTTTGTGAATAGTTTCATACAACATATTTCTCTATAGATTCCACCCTCTCAAATTCTTCTAAAAAAGAAATTAAAAAGAGAGAATCCTTTGAGCCTAAATGATATTGAAGTGATCAAGATGGAATACACAAGATGATCAATCCACCATGCTGGAACCTATAATTCCATTGGTATTTTTTAGGGATTAGAGAACCATGTTTGGATCACCAGTAGAGAGGATCTACTTTGGGTAATCCCAACACAATGGAAATAATATGAAAAAAATATAGGATGATAAACATCTTCATCATTAAAAGATCATAATATGTGGAAATATATCCTTAGATGTAATATAAAGTAATTATAAATTTAATGTGCAGTAATGAACTTTGAGTATTGGGGATTCTTATTAAAATATTCAATGAAAAAAGTTCATTTGTCCTGATTATTATGTACTTCACAATTTTCAAATGAACTATTGAATCGAAAAAAAACCATTATGGTAATTCACTATATATGTATTTTTTTGTCTAGAAAATTCAATTACAAGACAATATTTTATCCTATATCCCACATGAGTAGATAGTATATGAATTTCATACATGTTGGGTTGTTCTTACTGGTACTCATCATGTTTCCTTGATGTTACATGTTATTTATTTTGTCAATTTTAAATAAATAATTTAATTTATTTAAAATAATTATAGATGAGAATATAAAGAAATTTTGGGTGATAAATGAAATAAAATAATTTCATTTATAAATAATATAATTAATTTATTTTATCATGATTTATCCTAAATAAGAATAACTAATAATGAAGTCTAGTTTATTAAATGTGTAATTTATTTCATGTTTGTGGATAATCATGAGAATAGAATAAAACATTATATGTGATTATTTTCCTTTTAATTTTTTACTAACTTAAATTGATATTTAGTGTGTCTTATCGCCTCTGATTATGAAAGGGACGGTTTCCCACGGTTCCCTTTTATATAAAACAATTAACTAATCCTTTGGTTCTCATCACCATTGTGTGAGTAAAATATTATGTAATAGATGATTATCCTAGGAAAGTGGATGTGGTTAATATTTGTATCTGAGGGAAAACCAATCCAATATATTCATGGGAAAATAGGTGGAAAAGGTAAAATAAAAACCATGTCATGATTCAATGGTTTCATCACTTGGTCGATGGATAGTTTATCATCAAATAGAGATTCTAACCATTAATAAAAGTTTCATGATCATATCAAGCTTATTTTTTTCATGTTTCATGGTTAATTTCATTATGGATGTTTTTTCATGGTCACATGAGTTAATGAATTATCACAAATTTAATATAGAACTAAAATAAATTGAATTATGAAAAAAATTTATATTAGAAAAGGTTAATAACTTATGTAAAAATACTTAATATTAATAAGAATGTAATAAATAAAAAATGTGATTTTTACAAATAAATATAAATATTTTTCAACTATAAATGTCAATTTTCTATAACCTTTCACTAAATGTGTTGGAATTAAACCATAGTTCAATGTGAATGACCAACTTCTATGGGGTTCTTTCAATTTTCATATAAATTATATCTTGACTTATTTATTGACATAACCATGTTTGAAATAATTTTAATTCATATCCATGAGGCTTGGTGAAATTATTAAATTTTTTTTGTGGAAATAGAAATTTAGGATACTAGGAGTGGAGAGTCCACTCAAGTATTGGGAAAGTTATTCTTACTTAAATAGATTATAATATATTGAAATACCTCCATATGGGTTATGATAAGGGGTTTATGGATCTTTGGTACAAAACTATACAATCAAAAAGATATTTTGAATGTTAATGTTAGGTCTATTATGTTTTGATAATACTTTGTATAAGTCCCTGACCTTAAACATTACCTAATATTGAATTAAATGAATAATTCACATTGAGGACCTTTTCAGGTTTAGAGTTTTAGAGAATTAGTACGTAACTATTACATCTCAAAACTTCACAAAGTAGAAACTTATACATAGTTTCCTTTTTTTTCAAATCATGAACTATTGAAAAAAAGAGTCATGTATAGTTCCTTGTTTTAGACAACATGAATTTTCCTTAATCCCATCCTTCACCCTATTCCACATTATGTCCTATGAAAAACATTTCAAAAAAAAACTTGCGATGAGCATAAAAAGCTCAGTAAGGGATACAAAAAGAAGGAAAACTGTTAGTTTTTTTAAACAACAAGTAAACCATGAATACTTCTTCAAATTAATACATTTCACCTTTATAAAGTTTTAAAAACTCTTCACTGAATAAAATATCATTACTTACCATTTTGTAAACAAAATATTACCATAAAACCCATATAAAGAACACATAACATATAAAGGTAACTTGAGACATAAACATACTTAAGTGGAATAACCATACAATCAACTTCCACACATATCACTAAATAGAATACCCATAAGACCAACTTACATATCCAATGAATTGGACGTTATAACATAACCACCCATCCTGGTATTCATGGCACCACCCGTCATATGGTTTATCACGTAACCACCCGTCAAATGTCCCAGTACCATTATAAAACCATAAGACACAAAACAAATATAATGGAAAGTAAACATTTCCACATTTCGATCAAAATATATCACATAAATATATTGACATAAAAAATCCATTACAAAAACCATTTTCAATACCAAAATACATAAAACTGTATATGGTATTTATTTCATTTTAAAAACATTACAGCTTATTGAGGAAGCCAAAGACCAAATAATACCCGCGACGACGGAAAAGGTCATTGTCACAGTGTACGTTAAAATAAAAATTCCTTTATGTTGTTTAGTAAAACGATTTGTAGAAAAAGATTACTTTTGTATAAAATTAAAAGTCAAAGGGTTTTATACAACGTATAAAATAAAGTCTTGTATTTGACCAAAATATGCCTCAATGAAAGGAGATTGAGACGAAGTCCCTTACCTCGTGTCTAACGTGATTCAATTGATATTTAGTCTCTTGAATAATAAACTAAAGTTAATTTATAATTTATTAAGACCATTTTTTATGTTTATTATTCCTTTTATATAACTTATTTCCATTTTATAAACATTATTAAAAAATTTAAGTTAATAAAATTCGTTTTTTCGATATTTGGAATGGACTTCTTACAATCACATGTTGTTCATGTGGTCAAATGTTCATTATATCCAGAATGATATTTATGATTTAGATATCATATATGTCATATATATCCAGCATATACAAATATTTATAATAGTTCATAACATTTAGATGTAATGAATGAAATGCATCGTTCATAGAGACGGTAAGCCGTACGTACGCATGAACGCTACTTTCATTTCTATTTCGTATTTAATGGAGTGAAATCATAATGATATAAAGGTATATTATAATTCCAGTATAATATCATATATAATATCATTAACTCCATCCTTTATATGTCCCACATATGGAATTAACGAATCAAATCACTTTGAGGGGGCGGCAGTCCGCACTTCCTAAAATGAAATTTTCATGTTTACCCATAATGGAAACCATAAAGGTATGACATAAATGAAAAATACAGAAGCATAACAAAAAAATATTCATAATATATATCATTTATAAATAGTGTGACATATTAATGTCCACCATGAAAGGTGTTAAAAGAAGATTGAACAATCATCGTTTCGTGAGGGAGAAATTCACCAACCACAGAAACAGTATGTTTCTTTAACCATTAGACGGATGTGTGCGTATGTGTAGATCGAATAAATCTCATAAAACATCCTAATATATTGGAGATACTGGTTTTGTTACAAAATAAAGAAATAGAAATAGTTTAGGGGGTTGGAAAAGGAAAATAAAACAAAATATCACAAGTGAAGACATTACCTTTAAATCAGGTAACTCCTCTTAGATTGAACAAAAAGGGTTTCTTGAAGAGATTTATACTTAAGGTAAGGCTTCTAGGATGAGGATAGGGATGTGAAGAGATAATATGAGTATATTTTGGTCGAGCCAAAGGATTTAGAGGTGTGGGTAAGGTGGTAGAGGTGGGGTCCTTTTATAAGAGGGAGGAGGGGCACTTTTGGAAAGTTATAAAATGTAACTTTATTATATAATGAGTTTTGGATTTTAAAGGTCCCAAAATTATTTATTTCGAGGATAAGGTGATAAGAGTTCGAAATACACCCATCAAATATGTTTTGACAAGTTTAGTTCTTAGATTTTACATTATCTTTTCATTTTATTTAAATCATTAAATAATGAGGTAATCACTGCATCATCATGGTGTCATAAATAATTTAATTTATTTAATGTCTATAAATTATAAAAAAAATCATTATGTAGGAAATATTTTTAGATTTATAATTAATATATATAGTAAAAAATATGATGTGTATAACCACATGTAAAAATTGATTTGATTAAAACAATACATGTTTGTGACATTTTTATTTTAACTTTAAATAAAAAGTTACTAATGTCATTTTCTTACCCAAGTGGATATATGGGGTCCCCAAGTTGACCCATGGATTTTCATGGTCGGACATGAAACATAAAATAAGGGTAGGATATGTGTCATGGTAATTTCATATTATTATAACATTATTTCTACCTTACATTACACTAATTACCTCTAATCGTGATTAATAAAAATAAAATGTTACTGTTCACCAAAAATTATTTTAATCCCATTGAAGAACATTTTACATAATAATGACAACCATGTCTGTCAAATTTTTGAAATTCAATTCACAAAAGTGGAAAAGATTTATTTAAATAAAAATTCATTTTTTTAACTACAACTTAGTGGTTTTACTATTCATTAAAAATTGATGTTTTTCAGAAAAATACCAAAAATTAACTCTAAGATATATTTGATATTCCGAATTCAGAAATGATGTCTATTTTAAAAAATTCAAAACATATAAGTTTCATTAATTAATTTAATAAATAATTCTCGCTGTCAAAACAAATAGTGTGTTTTTAAGAAACAATATCTATCAAAAGATTGACACTTTTTTAAGTCCAATTTCAATGTGAAATTAATTTCAATGACCACCATTGGATTAAATGGTAAAAATATATTCTAATTTCACTTTAAAACCAACTCATAAGATAATCCAATATTATAAATAAAATAGATTTAAAAGAGGGTTTGAATAAAAATACAACATATTTCACTATTCATTAAAAAATGAACTTTATCGGAAAAATACCAAAAATTTACACAAAGTAAATTTTGATGTCCCAATTATAAAGAAGAATTATATTTGGTTCAACAGAATGTATAAGAGTGACCAAAACAATATTTAATGAGGGTTCGGCATCAAAAGGTGATAAGTTGACCTTTTATTTAATATTAGAGTATCTATGCCTAAAATTGAATTCTTTTCTTATATTATGCCTTTATATTTTATTGGATAAACGTAAAAAAAATTAACAAACACATATAATCATATTTTCGTTATTTCTATTCATTCCCGCCAATACAACGGCTACGTGTTAAATACAATTTAAAAGAATATTATTATATTACTAGTGTGCAACATAAGATTTAAAATAAAATCGTTGTTGCATATTGGGTATTCTATCGAACATAGAAACCCCTTTAAAGTAAAATTAATATTTAATTCGCAAATATTAATAAATAAGAAAATGTATTATTCTTTATTTACCTGGGAGGTTACATCCTTTCCCCCTTTTCGGAATTCTGTCCTCGCAATTTTATTCACTTATCAAAATAAGTGGGGGTATTTATCCCTCATAGCATTTTCAAATTCCCACGTTGTCTCTTCAACCATATGGTTTTTCCATAAACCGTCACCTGATAAATTACCTTATTTCGCAACACTAGCTCTATTCGGTCAAGAATCTAGACTGGTTGTTCTTCATAAGATAGATTCTCCTCCAACTGAACTACCTCTGGGCTCAAAACAGGAGACGGATCTGGCATATAATTTCTCAACAATGAAACATGAAAAACATTTTGTACTTGAGATAAACTCGGAGGTAAAGACACTATGTAAGCAACTGATCCAACTCTATCCAGAATTTCATATGGTCCAATGAACCTTGGACTCAACTTTCCTTTCTTACCAAATCACATCACACTTTTCCATCTTGAAACATTGTGGAAGACATGATCACCTACCTCAAAAGAGAGATCCTTCCTCCTGTTGTCTACATAACTTTTCTGCCTGCTCTGAGCTATTCCCATGTGTTTCTGTATTAGCTGAACTTTTTCTTCCAAATATTCTACCAATTTTGGTCCCATCAACTTCCTTTCACCAACTTCATCCCAAAAAGCTAGTGTTCGACACCGCTTCCCATATAACTCTTCAAACAGATCCATCTGTATACTGGAATGAAAACTGTTATTATATGAAAATTCAACCAAAGAAAGCAGTTGGTCCCAACTTCCCAGATAATCCATCAAGAAAGCATGTAGCATATCCTCCAATGTCTGAATTTTTAATTTTGACTGCTCATCTGATTGATGATGAAAAGATGTACTAAAATTTTATTCAGTACCCGACGACATCTGAAGGCCTTTCCAAAAGTTAGAAGTAAACCTGGGATCATGATCATATACAATAGATAGGGGAACTCCATGAAACCTGACTATCTCTTAAACATACAACTGAGCAAGTTAATGTAGAGACAAGGTATCTTGAATAGGTAGGAAATGAGTAGATTTAGTCAATCGATTAACAATAACCCAAATTTCATTATTACCTCGAGATGTCTTCGGCAATGCCACAACGAAGTCCATGGATATATTTTCCCATTTCCACTATGACACCAGTAATGACTGCAGTATCCCTTTAGGTAACTTCCACTCTCCTTCAACCTGTTGGAAAGTCAAACAATTCATAGTAAAATCAGAAATATCTCTTTTAATTCCATCCCACCATTAATACTCCTGCAGATCTCTGTACATCTTAGTACTGCCAGGATGAACTGAAAATGGGGAACTATGATCCTCATATAACAACTCATTCTTCAACTGTGAATCACACGGCACATATAATCTCGTTCCAAACCACAAAACACAATCATTATCAGTGTTAAATTTCATAAACTTACCCTTCTAAACCAGCTCTACCTTTTTCTGCAACCCACTATCTTTCTTCTGCACTTGCTTAATTCTGTCTGATAGAGATGATCTCACTAACACCTGAAACAAAACAGAAGAACTTCCTGCACCAAAAACTTCTATGCCAATGTTCATCAAATCAAAAACTAAAGGATCTCATTCCAAACGTACCATGGTTAATGAAGCATTACTTTTTCGACTCAAAGCATCAGCTAATTTATTTTCTTTTCTAGGATGGTAATGAATTGTACAATCCTAATCCTTGATTAATTCCAGCCATCTCCTCTATCTCATTTCAATTATTTCTGAGTGAATATATACTTTAAACTTTTGTGATCAGTATATATTTCTCACTTTACTCCATACAAATGATGCCTCCAAATTTTTAGAGAAAAAAAACAGCAGCTAATTCTAAATCATGTGTAGGGTAATTTACCTCATGAGTTTCCAACTGACGTGAAGCATAAGAAATTACCTGATCATTTTGCATTAGGATAAAACCAAATCCTTTCAACAAAGCATCACTGTAGATAACAAAATATCCATTCCTGGAAGGAATTGCCAAAATTGGAGCATTCACCAATTTTTTTAACTCCTGAAAACAGTCATCACATTCTTTTGTCCAGATAAACTTAACACCCTTCTGAGTTAGTTTAGTAATTGGACTAGATAACCGTGAAAATTTTTCAACAAACCTACGGTAGTAACCTTCCAAAACAAGAAAACTACGAATCTCGGTTACATTTTTGGGTCTTGGCCATTCTTTAAAAACTTTTTTTTGGCAGGATCAACAATTATGACATTTTTTGAAACAATGTGACCAAAGAAAGAAATTTGTTGTAACCAAAACTCACACTTTTTGAATTTTCCATACAATTTATTTTCATTTAGGGTTTGAAATGTAACCCTTAAATGACTTTCATACTCCTATTTACTTTTAGAAACACCAAAATTTTATTATTGAAAACAAACACAAACTTATCCAAGAACTCATGGAAAATTCTATTCATAAGGTCAATGAATACAGCATGTTCATTAGTTAACCCAAAAAGCATAACTACAAATTCCTAATGGCCATATCTAGTACAGAACACAGTCTTCAGAACGTCTTCTTCTTTTGCTTTCAACTGATGGTACCCCGACCTCACATCAATCTTTGAAAAATACTGAGCTCCCTGGACCTGATCAAACAAAAAATCGATATGAGGAAAAGGATATTTGTTCTTAACAGTGATGTTATTAAAGGCTCTATAATCAATGAAAAGTCTCATTGAACCATATTTATTTTTAACAAACAAGACTGGAGCACCCCATGGCGATGTGCTAGGTCGAATGAAACTTTTATCTAATAACTCCTGGAATTGGTTCTTTAACTGTAAAAGTTCAACTTGAGCCATTTGAAAAGAGGGTTTTGAAATTGGCATAGAATTAGGAACTATGTCATCATCAAATTCAACTTCTCGATCATGAATAATACCAGGAAACTAATCAGTAAAAACATCAAGATACTAATTTACCACTGGCACATCATTAATCTAAACAGTTACTTTATTTTCAACAATATGTGCAAGGTAACATTCATCTCCATCTTTTACTAGTTTCTAAACTTCCTGATATGTTTTCAAAATCAAGGGTTCATTCTCATACTCAAACTGAAAATCTTTCTAAAAAGAATCCTTTTTAGCTCTGCAGTCAATCTTAGCATGATAAACAGAAAGAGAATCCTTGCCCAAAATAACATCAAACTATACTAGAGGCAAAACAATAAGGTTTGCAGGTACATTCTTTCCACACATAAGGATATGAAGGCTCTTATAAATTCTTTTTGTTTCAAAGTTCCCACTGGGTGTTTTTACCATAAGTTCATGATTCATATCTTGGGATGGAATTTAGAATTTACTAGAAAACTTCTCAGAAATGAAAGAATGAGTAGACCCTAAATCAAACAACACATTGGGATAATCTGAACAAACAAACAGTGTACCTGATACTACTTCATTCGATGGCCCAACATCTGCTGAAGTCATTGCCAAGGATTTCACCACCCCTTCATGATTGTAGTCTGGCTACTTTCCCTTAGTTGAGTTCTTCGTTAGACACTAATTTTCATAATGACCCATTTTATTACACATAAAACATCTTACTAATGGATTTTCAATGACTAATTGATCACCTTTCTTACTGTTTCGAGCAATATGACCGGACTTACCACATTTAAAGCACTTTCCAGACATGGATAAAGATTCTCTAGGATGCATTTTACTACACTTCTCACAGGATGGATATTTGGTTTTCTTACCTCCTTGCTTCTTTGATGAATTCTTCCCCTCTTCCTGCCAACTGTATAAGGTCCCAACCTTAAACCTTACTTAATCTTGAGTTATTAAAAGATTACACATTGAGGATCTTTTCAGGTTTAGAGGTTTAGTTAATTAGATCATAAAACTTTCATTACATTCCACATTTAAAAAATGTGGTTCCATAAAAGATAGTATTCATTTTTTTCCCATCAACAGAAACATATTTAAAAAAACATGGATTCTTTCTTGACACTTCCTTGACACTATCATCATATCATGTACCCTTCCCTTGACCTGTGAAAAACATTTCAAAAACATGGGATGAGCATAAAAAGCTCAGTAAGGGATATAAATATATGTAAAGGAAACATGAGTACATGTATACATAAGAATGAAATCATACTTTACCCATAAAACATAAGCACTTTAATATACCTCATAAAAATAATGAATAAATCATAGAAATCATAATACATAAAGATAACTTGAGGCATTCATAACATTCTTACGTAGGGAGTAACCCTCTTGGTTACGTTTGGAATACCCATAACAGTATATTCCCTAAATCTCTTCAGAGAAACCATAACGTATAACCCCTTTATGTTACCCAATGCATTGGAGAGCTATATCAATCTCACCCGCCCTTAGTTTATCACGGAACCACCCGCCTTCATAATAATTCCCAAGAACCATAACATAATCGTATCACATAATACATGCATAAAGGAAACATAACATTTACACTTTTCAATAACAAGATATCAATACAACACATTGATATAAAAACATTATGAAAACCATTTTTAATAAAAAAATAAAGGAAAAGTAAAACATTGTATTTATTTTTATTTTAAAAATAAGGTATGGCTTGTAGATGAAGCCGAAACTCAAATAATGGTCACGGCGGCGGAGAAGTCGTTGTCGCCACATACGCATGACAAAAACATTCCCTTTTGTCGTTTTGTAAAATGCTTCGTATAAATAAGATTCCTTTTGGATAAACGTAAAAGTAAAAGGGGTTTATACACCGTATAAAAGGAGGTTGTGTATAAAATAAAATATTCCTCAATTAAATGAGATTGAGACAAAGTCCCATACAAAGACGGTATCCTTGGTTTAAGGATAAATCAATTATATAATTCTGTGTGACAAATGAATACACAAAATATAAGTGGATATTAAGTGTAAAACAATCAGAGGTTATTCACAAATATTCATAGAACGACATATTCAAGGAGTACAAGCTTATCCCAATGAATCAAAATTGGGTTAAGATGTTCCTTTGCAAAAATTTGACAGCCTAACGGCGCCACTCCAAAATTCAGAAAATGAGTTGATGAGAGATAAAAAGGGTATCTCATCACTTGGACATAAAATTTAAATCACTATGGATATAGAAGAACATATACCAACATAATGTTATGTGAATTAAAATACATAACAAAAGAAGTCTTTTAAAAAGAGGAGGGTGAAAGGTTCCCTTACCGACATGGGTATCTTTCGAAACATACACCCCGTGAAAGAAGGAAAATACAACATTGATGTAAATACTCATAAAAGAAAGTATATTACACAATGAGTAAAATAATGGGTAGTACATACACCACTCAAAAGAAATTGTGGAAAATTTAGCATAAATCTCACGAGAATAAAAGTGAGATGAAAAATCCCTTACGAAAACTCAGCAGCCTAACGACACCACTTAAAACATCCAAAAATGGATTGATGAGATAAAATAGGGTCTCTCATCATATTATAATAAAATGTACAGAAAGTGGAATATAAAATAACATCCCCCTCATAACAAAGAGGATATTAAAATAAGCGACATAAAGGAGAGTACTTAAAAATAAAGAGAGAGGTTAGATCTCTTATGAAAATTCGGCAGCCTAACGGCGCCACTCAAAACTTCAAAAATGGATTGATGAGAGAGAATAGGGTCTCTCATAATATGAACATAAAAATTAATGTAAGAGTAATATAAAATATAATCCAAATCACAAGAAATATGATCTTAAAAGGAATGACATAAAAGAGTGTACTTAAAAAGAAATAGTGTAGTAGGATCCCTTACCTCGGGTCTGACTTGACTCGATCATTCTTTAAAGTCCTGAATAATCAACTTGAGTTAATTTATACTTGCTTAAGAACCTTTTTCAAGTTCATTATTCCTTTTATATCACTTATTTCAATGTTATAAACATTATGTAATCATTTATGTTAATAATGTTTGTTTTGTCGATATTTGGTTCTTAAGTCGAAAGTGGACTTCTTACAATTACATGTTGTTCGTGTGATCAAAGGTTCATTATATACAAAATGATATTCATGATTTGGATATCATATATATCATATATATCCAGAATATACATGTATTTATAATATTACATAATCATTTAGAGGTAAGAAATGAAATGCACCATTCATGGAGACGGTAAGCCGTACGTACGCATGAACGCTACTTTCATTTCTATGTCATATTAATGGAATTAAAACTAAATGAGAGGTATGTATATTTTAATTCCATAATTATATTCATAATTTATATGTAACATACATCATATATAATAACTTTATATACATACTTTATACATCCCACATATGGCATTAACGAATCAAATCACTTTGAGGGGGCAGTAGTCCGCACTTCCTAAAATGAAAGTATCGTGTTTACCCACAATGGAAACCATAAAGTTATGCCACAAAATAAAAATACAGAAGCTTAAGTAAAACATAAACATATGATATATCATATATAAATATAGTGACATCTTAATGGACACCTTTGAAAGTGTTATATGAGTGTTGAACAATTATTGTTTTGTGAGGCAGAAATTCGCCATCCACAGAAACAGTATGTTCTTTAACCATGAGATGTAGGTCTGTGTAAGTGTAGCTCGAATGCTTCTTAGAAAAACATCCTAGTTTATTAAAGATACTGTAGTTGTTACAAAAGAAATAAATAAAAAGTGTTTAGGGGGTTGGAGAAGAAAAATAAAAAAAGGACTCAAGTGAAGACATTACCTTAAAATCGGGTAACTCCATTTGGTTTGAGATCAAAGGCTTCCTTGGGAAGAATTATGGACAACATGATGCTTCTAAGAGTTATAGAGGGATGTGGAGAGACAAAATGGGCAGGGTTTAGCCAATCCAGATGCTTTTGAATTGTGGGTAAGGAGGTAGAGGTGGGGGCCTTTTATAAGAGGAGAGGAGGGGCACTCTTGGAAAGTAAAGAAATGTTACTTTATTTTAGAATGTGTTTCGGATTTTAATGGGCCCAAATTGATTTGTTTCTAGGATAAGGTGATAAGGGTTCGAAATCCACCCATCCAATAGGTTTTTTAAATGTGTAGGTCTTAAAATTTACACTATCTTTCCATTTTATTTAAATCGTTAAATAATGAGGTCATCGCTGCATCATCATGATGTCATAAACAATTTAATTTATTTAATGTCTAAATATTATAAAAAAATACTAAGATGTATTAAATCCTTTTATCTTTTCAATTACTATTTATAGTCAAAAATCTGACTTGTATAACCCCATTTAAAAATTGTTTTATTAAATAAACTCATGTTTGTGTCATTTTAATTTTAACAATAAATAAAAAGGTATTTATGTCATTTTCCAACCAAAGTGGCTCCATGGGGTCCCCAAGTTGACCCATGGATTGTATTGGTCATCCATGACTCATCCAATGAGTGTATGAAATGTGTCTAGGTCATTTCATATTATTAAAACATTATTTTTACCTTAAACTACACTAATTACCTCTAATCGCGATTAAAAACTTAATAAGTTACTATTCACCAAAAAATTATTTTAATCCCTTTGAACAACATTTTACTTCTTAATGAAAACCGTGTATGTAGGATTTTTTAAATTCAAAACACAAAGGTGGAAAAATTTCATTTAAACGGGAAATCAGTTTTTATAAGTACCACTTAGTGGTTTCACTATTCATCAAAAATTGAAGTTTTTCATAAAATTACCAAACATTCACCATAGGCAATATTTGATATTCCGAATTCAAAAATGATGTATATTTTACAAAATTAAAAACATATAAGTTTCATTAATTAATTTAATAATTAATTATCATTGTCAAAACAAATATCGTATTTTTAAGAAACAATATCTATTAAAAGATTAACACTAGTTTAAGTCCAATTTCATAGTGAAATTTATTCCAATTACCACCATTGGATTTAATGGTAAAAATATATTATAATTTCAATTTAAAACCAATTTATAAGATGATCTAATCATATAAATAATTTATATTAAAAAGAGGTTTTGAATTAAAATACAACATTTTTCACTATTCATTAAAAAATGTACTTTATCAGAAAAATACCAAACATTTACACAAAATAAAATTTGATGACCTGATTCTAAAGATGAATTTTATTTTTTCAAATATTACACATAAAATTATCAAAAAGTGGATTTAAAAGAGGTTCGCCATCAAAAAGCGGTTAATCGACCTTTTAAAGAATATTAGAATGTTTATGCTTAAAATTGGATTCATTCACATTTTTAATCCTATAACATTTATTATAAAAAGTAAAAATATTTGACCAACATATATAATCATTTTTTAGTAAGTTCTATTCATTCCCTCCATCACAACAGCTAAGTGTTAACTACCTTTTAAAATAATATTATCTTATTATTAGAGTGCAACGTAAGATTCCAAAGAAACTCATTGTTGCGTGTTGGGTACGCCATCGAGCATATCATCCCCTTTAAAGTTATATTAATATTTTATTCAGAAATATGGATAAATGTGAAAATTTCATACTCTTTATTTACCTGGGGTGTTACATCCTTCCCCCCTTTTGGGAATTGTGTCCTCGCAATTTTAAAATTGGGATTGGAAACTTCATTGAAAATCCCAAATCGGAACAAGAGTCAGTAAAACAATCACTTTAAAATAAGGAAAGATAAGTACAAGGGTCACCCATGTTAACCCATACTAGGATTCCAAGTATGAAAATATGGACATGGAGGGAAAAAAGGGACATGTTCTGATGGAGAGTGATAGAAAACATGTTTAGGAGAAAGTTAACCACAAGAAAATCACAAACTTGTGATGGGTTAAACGGTAATTGATTCCCCAGTAAGAAAAGTTAATAGAAAACTTTTTTGGTTTTTTTATTGAGGATTTTATTCATAAGGAAACATAATTACTTATCATGTGTACTTTCAACTTTTATTATATTTCTTACACAAACTGATATTTTCTCCAAAAGACAAGTATTTAGGAAGACTTGTTCACTATAATCAACATCTAGAGAATCACCTAATACACAATAGAGAACTATATACTTCCCATGTCTTTATAGTTTAACCAGAACCAAAACCAAAATGGTTAGTATAAGATCAGATAATCCAGAAAAGGATAACCCTTTATAAAAAGAAAATCTATTCTTAATCTCCAATATTTGTCCTCAAAACCCAAAGTTCCACGAGGACCATTTGATAAACAATTTTCCATAAAATTCTTCAATGTAAACCAAACAAAGATTTAAACCCAAATATTTGAAGGATTTAGTCACATAGTCTTCCAAGGTACAAATTAACTTTTATCTCCAAATAACATCAGTTGCTCTTAAATTTTCATATTGAAAAGTAATTAACTTAATCACATATCCTCGATGATAGGTTAATCATTTCCATAGATAACCCCAAATAAACTTACTCTTGATTCCTAAAATCATCAAACTAAAAAGAATTAGTCAAACTAACCAGGGACTTCACATGGTCCAGTGGTAGGTGATAAATACCAGTCGCACTTTGGTTGTGGGTTCGATTCCCGCAGCTTTGTCCGATGCGACGGGTTGTCACACGGTCTGCGTGTTGTCCTTTTTCCAAATCTATATAATTCTTAAAACATTCCCCAAAACGAGATAAAATCTTTAAAAAAATGATCATAACATATTTTAACCTCAAGTTTATCTCATGCCTTTCATTTTCCATCATAACATATAATAACCCATAATTACCTCAAAAGTAAGGATCATATAAACTCTAATGTTTACCTTTATAATTATTACCTGAACTTCCACATCGATTGGTCATCTCGTACATGATGCATTACAGATCATACCAAGGTTCAAGTGGTTGATCATGACTCCTTGATAGTTGGTTTAGAACAACCACGAGTTTCTTCATTGAATCCCCTATTATATCTAGTATCTTAATCATAGAACCACCACAGTTTCCTTCAAACCTGTTGTCTCTTTGGTGCCTACTAGATCTATCCATTCACTAAAAACTGAAATGTTAGTGTGAGTATATCAACAAAACCATCATGTACTAATGAGGAAGGTGAACACTAAGATATAATTACTCATTCACTTTATCTAAAACTAGGACTCTTTCTGAAATCCTAACCAGTATGGTAATGTCACTTGTGCTTAGATAATACCCTAACCTCTAATGTTATCTAAACCGACCTCTGATGCCAACTATAAGGTCCCAACCTTAAACCTTACTTAATCTTGAGTTATTACAAGATTACACATTGAGGATCTTTTCAGGTTTAGAGTTTTAGAGAATTAGGTCATAAAACATTCATTACATTCCACATTTAAAAAAAGTGGTTACATAAAAGATAGTATTCATTTTTTTCCCATCAACAGAAATATATTTAAAAAAACATGGATTCTTTCTTGACACTTCCATGACACTATCATCATATCATGTACCCTTCCCTTGACCTGTGAAAAACATTTCAAAAACTTGGGATAAGCATAAAAAGCTCAGCAAGGGATATAAATATATGGAAAGGAAACATGAGTACATGTATACATAAGAATGAAATCATACTTTACCCATAAAACATAAGCACATTAACATAACTCATAAAAATCATTAATTAATCATAGAAATCATAATTAATAAAGGTAACTTGAGGCATTCATAACATTCTTACGTAGGGAGTAACCCTCTTAGTTACGTTTGGAATGCCCATCATAGTATATTTCCTAAATCTCTTCAGAGAAACCATAATGTTAAACCCCTTCGTGTTACCCAATGCATTGGAGAGCTATATCGGGCTCACCTGCCCTTAGTTTGTCACGGAACCACCTGTCTTCATAATAATTCCCAAGAACCATAACATAATCGTATCACATAAAACATGCATAAAGGAAACATAGCATTTCCACTTTTCAATCACAAGATATCAATACAACACATTGATATAAAAACATTATGAAAACCATTTTAATACCAAAATAAAGAAAAATTAAAAAATGGTATTTATTTTTCTTTTAAAAAGAAGGTATGGCTTGTAGAGGAATCCGAAACTCAAATAATGGTCACGGCGGCAGAGAAGTCGTTGTCGCCGCATACGTATGACAAAAACATTCCCTTTTGTCGTTTTTTAAAATGATTCATATAAAAAAGATTTGTTTTGGATAAATGTAAAAGTAAAATGGGTTTATACACCGTATAAAAGAAGTTTGGGTATAAAATAAAATATGCCTCAATGAAAGGAGATTGAGATGAAGTCCCTTATAAAGACGGTATCCTTGGTTTAAGGATAAATCAATTACATAATTATGTGTGACAAACGAATACACCAAATATAAGTGGATATTAAGTGTAAAACAATCAGAGTTTATTCACACATATTCATATAATGACATATTCAAGGAGTACAATCTTATCCCAAAGAAACAAAATTGGGTTAAGATGTTCCCTTGCAAAAATTTAACAGCCTAACGGCGTCACTACACAATTCAAAAAATGAGTTGATTAGAGATAAAAAGGGTATCTCATCACTCGGACATAAAATTTCAATCACTAAGGATATAGAATAACATATCCCAACATAATGTTATGTGAATTAAAAGACATAACAAAAGAAGTCTTTTAAAAAGAGGAGGGTGAAAGGTTCCCTTACCGACATGGGTATCTTTCGAAACATACACCCTGTGAAAGAAGGACAATACAACATTGATGTAAATACTCATAAATGAATGTATATTACACAATGAGTAAAATAATGGGCAGTACATACACCACTCAAAATAAATTGTGGAACATTTAGCATAAATCTCACGGGAATAAAAGTGAGATGAAAAATCCCTTACGAAAACTCGGCAGCCTAACGACGCCATTGAAAACTTCCAAAAATGGATTGATGAGATCAAATAGGGTCCCTCATCATATTAAAATAAAATGTACAGAAAGAGTAATATAAAATAACATCCACCATCATAACAAAGAGGATCTTAAATGAAGTGACATAAAGGAGAGTACTTAAAAAGAAAGAGAGAGGTTAGATCTCTTACGAAAATTCGGCAGCCTAACGGCGCCACTCAAAACTTCAAAAATGGATTGATAAGAGAGAATAGGGTATCTCATCATATGAACATAAAAATTAAAGTAATATTAATATAAAAAAATATCCCAATCACAAGAAATATGCGCTTAAAATGAATGACATAAAAGAGTGTACTTAAAAAAATAGAGGAGTAGAATCCCTTAACTCGGGTCTGACTTGACTCGATCGTTCATTAACGTCCTGAATAATAAACTTGAGTTACTTTATACTTGATTAAGAACATCTTACATGTTCATTATTCCTTTTATATCACTTATTTCCATGTTATAATCATTACTAAATCATTTAATTTAATAATGTTTGTTTTGTCGATATTTGGTTCTTAAGTCGAAAGTGGACTTCTTACAATTACATGTTGTTCGTGAGATCAAAGATTCATTATATCCAGAATGATATTCATGATTTGGATATCATATATATAATATATATACAGAATATACATGTATTTATTATATTAGTTAATCATTTAGAGGTAAGAAATGAAATGCGTCGTTCATGGAGACGGTAAGCCGTACGTACGCATGAACGCTACTTTCATTTCTATGTCATATTAATGGAATAAAAACTAAATTAGAGGTATGTATATTTTAATTCCAGAATTATATTAATCATTTATATGTAACATATAATCATATATAATAACTTTAAATACATCCTTTATACATCCCACATATGTCATTAACGAATCAAATCACTTTGAGGGGGCAGTAGTCCGCACTTCCTAAAATGAAATTTTCGTGTTTACCCACAATGGAAAACATAAAGGTATGCCACAAAAGAAAAATACATAAGCTTAAGTAAAACATAAACATATTATATATCATATATAAATATATTGACATCTTAATTTCCACCTTTGAATGTGTTATATGAGTGTTGAACAATCATCGTTTCGTGAGGCAGAAATTCGCCATCGACATAAACAGTATGTTCTTTAACCATTAGATGTAGGTTTGTGGTACTGTAGCTAGAATTATTCTTATAACAATATCCTAGTATATTGAAGATACTGTAGTTATTACAAAATAAATAAATAAAAAGATTTTAGGGGGTTGGAGAAGCAAAATAATACAAAAGGACTCAAGTGAAGACATTACCTTAAAATCGGGTAACTCCCTTTGGTTTGAGATCAAAGGCTTCCTTGGGAAGAATTCTGACCAAAGTGAGGCTTCTAAGAGTTTGAGAGGGATTTGGAGAGACAAAATGGGTAGGGGTTGGCCGAGCCAAAGGCTTTGGATGTGTGGGTAAGGAGGTAGAGGTGGGGGCCTTTTATAAGAGGAGAGGAGGGGCACTCTTGGAAAGTAAAGAAAAGTTACTTTATTTTAGAATGAGTTTCTGATTTTAATGGACCCACATTGATTTTTTTCGAGGATAAGGTGATAAGGGTTCGAAATACACCAATACAATAGGTTTTGAAAATGTTTAGGTCTTAGAATTTACATTATCTTTCAATTTTATTTAAATCGTTAAATAATGAGGTCATCGCTGCATCATCATGATGTCATAAATAATTTAATTTATTTAATGTCTAAAAATTATAAAACAAATACTATGATGTAGTAAATCCTTTTATCTCTCCTATAAATATTTATAGTCAAAAATATGACTTGTATAACCCCATTTAAAAAAAAAATTAGTAAAAAAACTCATGTTTGTGTCATTTTAATTTTAACATTAAATAAAAAGGTATTTATGTCATTTTCCAACCAAAGTGGCTCTATGGGGTCCCCAAGTTGACCCATGGATTGTCTTGGTCGTCCATGACTCATCCAATGAGCGTAGGACATGTGTATAGTTCATTTAATATTATTAAAACATTATTTTTACCTTAAACTACACTAATTACCTCTAATCGCGATTAAAAACTTAATAAGTTACTATTCACCAAAAAAATTAGTTTAATCCCATTGAACCACATTTTACTTCTTAATGAAAACCATGTATGTCGGATTTTTGAAATTCAAAACACAAAGGTGAAAAAATTCCATTTAAACGGAAAATAAGTTTTTATAAGTACCACTTAGTGGTTTCACTATTCATCAAAAATTGAAGTTTTTCAGAAAATTACCAAAAATTCACCATAGGCTATATTTGATATTCCAAATTCAAAAATGATGTCTATTTTACGAAATTCAAAACATATAAGTTTCATTAATTAAATCAATAATTAAATCCCGCTGTCAAAACAAATAGTGTGTCTTTAAGAAACAATATCATTTAAAAGATTGACACTAGTTTAAGTCCAATTTCAAAGTGAAATTAATTCCAATGACCACCATTGGATTTAATGGTAAAAATATATTCTAATTTAACTTTAAAACAAATTTAAAAGATAATCTAATCATATAAATAAATTATATTAAAAATATGTTTTGAATTAAAATAAAACATTTTTCACTATTCATTAAAAAATGTACATTACCGGAAAAATACCAAAAATTTACAAAAAGTAAATTTTGATGTCCTGATTCTAAAGAAGAATTTTATTTTTTCAAATATTACCCATAAAATTATCAAAAAGTGGATTTAAAAGAGGTTCGCCATCAAAAGGTGGTTAATCGACCTTTTAATGAATATTAGAATGTTTATGCTTAAAATTGGATTCATTCACATTTTTAATCCTCTAACATTTATTGTAAAATGTAAAAATATTTTAAAAACATATATAATCATTTTGTAGTTAGTTCTATTCATTCCTGCTATCACAACAGCTAAGCATTAACTACATTTTAAAAGAATATTATCTTATTATTAGAGTGCAACGTAAGATTCCCAAGAAACTCGTTGTTGCGTGTTGGGTATGCCATCGAGCATAGCATCCCCTATAAAGTTATATTAATATTTCATTCAGAAATATGGATAAATTTGAAAATGCCATACTCTTTATTTACCTGGGGTGTTACAAACTGGACCTCTTATTCTATTGTTTTTCAAAGAACACCTGATCATTGGAAAACTCCATTTCAACCATCTCCGCACATCAAACAATTTTTTCATAACTTTTGAACTCACTAGAAGCTAAATCCCTTCGATACTTTGGCTTTAATCATGAGTAAAAATGGTTGATTTTACTATCATGATCTCGTATGAAATTTGGAGCATACCTTTCCAATCAAGTGAACTTTGCTTCATAAGCAGCCACTGAGTCATCCTCCTGCTTCAATTCTAGGAATTGTTTTTCCATCATAAGACAAACCACCTTAGGAAAATATTTCTCAAGAAACATACCTTTGAATTCGTCCGAGTGAAGATCATCAATCTCATCACTATCCCTGATATTTTTCATCATCGACAACCATTGATCTGCTTCACCTTCAAAAAGGTAAACATCAAGACTAACCTTTTGATGTTATAAACACCCAATGAAATCAAAAATCTTCTCTAGTGCTTTAATCCAGCCTTCACCTAGAATAGGGTCAGATGATCCTCTGAATGATGGGGGATGTTGCCTCATGAAATGTTCCACCACTGACATGTTCCTCTGTGGTTGATCTAGCTGATCTCGTGCATAGATACCACCACCATTTATAGGCTGATTCAGCTGTGCCATCACTGCAACAAATTGTTCAGTTCCAATTCCGACCATCTCAGGTTACTGATTTGGAAGGTTGTCATCCTCCTGATGTCGTCCCAACATAGCTGCCTTGTTTCCTCTACAAAAAACCATTCTGAGCACAGAAATATCTTAGGCAAAGCAACATTGTAATAATTAAATTCTATATCATTTCAATCATACCATAAATTAATTTATAATTTTAACAATTTTCTTACTCCTAAAGTTGTCTGAACCGACCTCTGATACCAACTATAAGGCCCCAACCTTAATCATTACTTAATATTGAATTAAATGAATAATTCACATTGAGGACCTTTTTAGATTTAGAGTTTTAAAGAATTAGGATATAACTATTACATCTCAAAAGTTTACAAAGTATACACTTCTACATAGTTTCCTTTTTTTACAAATCATGAACTCTTGAAAAGAAAGAGTCATGTCTAGTTCCATGTTTAAGACATCATGAATTTTAATTGATCCCATCCTTGACCATATTACACATTATGTCCTGTGAAAAACATTTCAAAAAAAACATGGGATGAGCATAAAAAGCTCAGTAAGGGACACACAAAGAAGGAAAACTATTAGTTTTTTTTAAAACAACAAGTAAACCATGAATACTTCATTAAAGTAATACTTTTCACCTTTAGGAAGTAGTAAAAACTCTTTATTGAATAAAAGATCATTACTTACCCGTTTGTAACAAAACGATTACCATAAAACCCATATAAAGAACACATAACATATAAAGGTAACTTTGGACAGAAACATACATAAGTGGAATAACCATACGGTCGACTTCCACACATATCAGTAAATGGAATTTCCATACGACCGACTTCCATACCCAATGCATTCGAGGTTATAACATAACCACCTATCACGATATTCACTACACCACCTGTCATAGGGTTTATCATATAACCGCCCATCGAATGTCCATGTACCATTATAAAACCATAAGACATAAAACAAATATAATGGAAAGAAAACATTTCCACATTTCGATCACAATATATCACTTAAATATATTGACATAAAAAATCCATTATAAAAACCATTTTCAATACCAAAATACATAAAAGAGTATATGGTATTTATTTCATTTTAAAAACATTACGGCTTGTTGAGGAAGCCAAAGACCAAATAATACCCCTGGCGGTGGAAAAGGTCGTTGTCACCGCGTACATTAAAATAAACATTCCTTTTTGTTATTTATTAAAACACTTCATAGAAAAAGATTTATTTTGTATAAAATTAAAAGTCAAAGGGGTTTATACACTGTATAAAAGAAAGTCTTGTATTAGAACAAAATATGCCTCAATAAAAGGAGATTGAGACGAAGTCCCTTACCTCGTGTCCGACGTGACTCGATTGCTCTTTAATCTCCTGAAAAATAAACTAAAGATAATTTTTACTTTCTTACGAACCATTTTCACATTTATTATTCCTTTTATATAACTTATTTCCATGTCATAAACATTATTAAATAATTTATGTTAATAAAGTTTGTTTTGTCGATATTTGGTGCTTAAGTAAAAAATGGACTTCTTACAATCACATGTTGTTCATGTGGTCAAAGGTTCATTATATACAGAATGATATTAATTATTTGGATATCATATATATCCTATATATCCAGAATATACATTTATTTATAATAGTACATAACATTTAGAGGTATGAAATTAAACGCACCGTTCATGGAGACGGTAAGCCGTATGTACGCATGAACACTACTTTCATTTCTATTTCGTATTTAATGGAGTGAAATCGTAATGATATAAAGTTATTTTATAATCCCAGTATAATATAATATATAATATCATTAACTCCATCCTTTATACGCCCCAAATAATGCATTAATGAATCAAATCACTTTGAGGGGGCGGTAGTCCGCACTTCTTGAAATGAAATTATCGTGTTTACCCATAATGGAAACCATAAAGGTATGCCATAAATGAAAAATAAAGAAAAATAAGGAAGCCATAAACATAATATATATCATATATAAATATAGTGACATCTTAATGTCCACCATGAAATGTGTTAAAAGAATATTGAACAATCATCGTTTCGTGAGGCAGAAATTCACCAACCACAGAAACAGTATGTTCTTGAACCATTAGACGGAGGTGTGTGTAAGTGTAGCTCCATTAAATCTCATAAAAACATCATATTATATTTTATATACTGGTTTTGTTACAAAATAAAGGAATAGAAACTGTTTAGGGGGTTGGAGAAGCAAAATAAAACAAAAGAACACAAGTGAAGACATTACCTTTAAATCGGATAACACTTATTGGTTTGAACAAAAAGGGTTTCTTGAAGATATTTCTGCCTTAGGTAAGGCTTCTTGGATGAGTAGAGGGATTTTGAGAGATAATATGAGCATAATTGGGTTGAGCCAAAGGCTTGAGAGGTGTGGGTAAGGTGGTAGAGGTCGGGGCCTTTTATAAGATGGTGGAGGGGCACTCTTGGAAAGTTATAAAATGTTACATTATTATATAATGAGTTACGAATTTTAATGGTCCCAAAATTAAATATTTCTAGGTTAAAGAGATAATAGTTCTAAATCCACCCATCCAATAAGTTTTTTACAAGTTTAGGTCTTATAAATTACCTTATCTTTTCATTTTATTTAAGTCGTTAAATAATGAGGTAATCGCGACATCATCATGGTGTCATAAATAATTTAAGTTATTTAATGCCTAAAAATTATAAAAAAAATATCAAGATGTAGGAAATATTTTTATATTTCTAATGAATATTTATAGTAAAAAATATGACTTGTATAACCCCATGTAATTTTTTTTAGTAAAACAATATGTGTTTGTCACATTTTTATTTTAACTTTAAATAAAAAGTTATTAATGTCATTTTCTTACCCAAGTGGATCCATGGGGTACCCAAGATGACCCATGGATTTTCATGGTGGGCCATGACACATCCAATAATGTTAATACATGTGTCAAGTTAATTTCATATTATTATAACATTATTTCTACCTTAAATTACACTAATTACCTCTAATCGCGATTAATAAAACTTAAAAGTTACTATTTACCAAAAAACTATTTTAATCCCATTGAACCAAATTTTACATCCTAATGACAACCATGTATGTAATATTTTTGATATTCAATCAAAAAAAGTGGTAAAGTTTTTTTTAAACGAAAAATCAGTTTTTTTAACTACCACTTAGTGGTTTCACTATTCATCAAAAATTGAAGTTTTTCAGAAAAATGCAAAAAATTCACCCTAAGCTATATTTGATATTCCAAATTCGAAAATGATGTCTATTTTACGAAATTAAAAACAAATAAGTTGAATTAATTAATTTAATAATTAATTCCCACTGTCAAAAAAATAGCGTGTTTTTAAGAAGCAATATCTGTCAAAAGATTGACAGTTGTTTAAGTCCAATTTCAAAGAAAAATTAATTCTAATGACCAACATTAGATTAAATGGTAAAAATATATTCTAATTTGAATTTAAAAAAAATTCAAAAGATAATATAATCATATAAATAAATTAGATTAAAAAGAGGTTTTGAGTTAAAATACAACATTTTTCACTATTCATTAAAAAGTGTACTTTATCGGAAGAATACAAAAAATTTACACAAAGTAAATTTTGATATCCCGATTCTAAAGAAGAAATTTATTTGGTCCAATAGAATGTATAAGTGTGACCAAAACTATATTTAAAGAGGGTTTTCCATCAAAAGGCGATAAGTCGACCTTTTAGTGAATATTAGAGTATCTTTGCCTAAAATTGAATTTTTTTATTATTTTATGACTTTATCATTTATTGGATAAATGTAAAAAATTTTAACAAACATATATAATCATATTTTAGTTATTTATATTCATTCCCACCAATACAACATCTACGTGTTTACTGCCATTTAAAATAATATTATTATATTACTAGTGTGTAATGTAAGATTTTGAAGAAACTTATTGTTGTGTATCGGGTACGCTATCGAACATAGAAACCCCTTTAAAGTAAAATTAGTATTTAATTCTCAATATTAATAAATATGAAATTGTATTATTCTTTATTTACCTGGGATGTTACATAGTGGGTGATTAATAAATAAATATTTATTATTTAAAATTAATCACATAAAGTAAAAAAATAATATTTTTATTAATATTTGAAATGAAAATACACATCAGTACAACCATATCACCATTATCAATACATGATATTGATTTCCTCTCATTGGAACAAATTTACAATAATTGAAAACATGATTTAAAGTTCTATAGTTCCCTAAAAAAAATTTAGGACCCGGAAGATCTCATTCTTGATGCACCTAGCCAAGAGGCTAGTGAGGAAAACATTTCTCTATCTGAGAAACATTTTGACAAATTTCAAATATGTCTAATGTTTCAAGATATTATCCATAACAAATGATATTATAATGAAACATGAGGATATGGATGCATATAACATGATGCATCACATTTTTGATATCTATTAAGTAAGATATGTCGAGACAAGAGAGATATGAGATATTTAACGCACTAGTTTTGTGAATGATTGGATATTTGGTGCCTACTATGCCTCATATAGTATATGTTATTATCTACATAAAGTTATTATATGTCTTTGGCAGTAAAGTCCTCAATTAACTATGAATATATATCATCCTTTTCTTACTACCTAAATAATTCCCCAGTTTCATTATGAATTAAAACTTGAGTAATAGAGATAAAATTCATTTGGACCATCATATTATCATTCACCATGATTAAAAAGATACAGGGCATGAAACATTCATGGTTATTATGGTGAATTAGAAAATGAAGAACAAGGATAATGGGACATTGAGTCTCTGATTGTGTAAGTCTCTTTAGAACCCTCATTCCAAGAAGAATATGATTCACTGGTAGGTGAAATAAAAATATTAAGTATGTTTTGAGTTTCTAAAACTAGGATATCATAGGAAGAAATAAACCTAGAATAAAGGGGAACCTAAAGGTACATTTGTTATCAATTGTATTATTTATTTATCTAAATATTGGTTATTATCTAAAGATATTGATGTTAAAATCATTATCCAAATATAAAATCCATGCTGAATTTGAAATGTTTCTAGAGGAAAGGTGGATCTTCATGCAGACAATAGAGAGAAAATTATTTCCTTATCTATATAAAAATATAAAAATAAATTCAAAAAATGATTAATTTTTTTGAAAAATATTTTTTATCTTCAGCCTTGTGATAATAAAAACCTAATCTTTATTTATTTCATAGACATGGGTGTATTTATTTTAAGAATTAAAAGTAAATAATTCATGTATTTCAAAGAAACCATTTCTTATGGTATGAAAAAAATGTCTATTTTTTTCTATATTAAATCATGAAAAACAAATATTGGGAATTGGAAATGAATGATGTTTACACACCTCATTTAAAACCCTATTATAGAACCACCTTAATTGTTACATAAATACAAAGTGATTGAAATCCTCTATAAATATGGTTATTTAGAGTCTTGAGATAAAAACACGTGAAATGGGTCATTCTTATTTATTAGGAAAAATAATTAAACCACAATTTAGTGAATAGGGTTGATAAGACACATATATTCATGGATTAATACACATTGATGCTAGTGTTCCTTTTCTAGTATAATTAAGTTGTGGATATTCATACAACATAACATTTACAATTTTATGTATTAGATGTCGCTATGTATACATGGTGATGTATAATATTGGGTCTATTTATAATTAAAACAATTCAAGAATTTAGTAGAGAATAAACATGGCAATAAGATAGAGAAGCTTTAATCTGACCGAGTTGCAAAATATCGTAAAAAAGAGTTTATAAAATTTGTACTTGTGTTTGGGATTATATCCCAAAACATTACATCATATATATAACTATGTAATGGTGTTACTAAAAGGAGTAACCATACATTACATGACGTGGTAAGAATTATTATGAGTAGTATGGATATTGCATTATCCTTCTGGGGATATTCACTACTTTCTGCAAATAAAATTCTAAACTAAGTATTGAAAATGGTGGGAAATAGAATTATAGATGAGTAATTATTGGGAAAGATAAAAATGTAGTTACATACTATTGTATGGGAATAAATGGTGTTTGTTAAGGCCGTCATAAGTAATAAACTATCACCCAAGGAAATAATTTTATCATTATAGGATATACCATTAAAATACGGGGATATAATCTATAAAAACTCTAATATGAGAAATTAATTTTTATAGGATATAGATTATTTATTGAAAGGGATAACGTCTTTTAGAAGCATGGTGGGGGAATGATTGAATTTTAGGAATTTGATGCTCAAGATACCCAAGAGTTGGTAGTGGAAAAAATTTAATAGGTCCCCATTGAAGAAGATGTTATCAAAACAGAGGTAATGTGTTAGATTATGAGAGAGGTAAGATAACTAATAAGATATTGTTTTCTTGACTCAAAAGATGGTAAATCATTAGTAGTTGAAAATAATGATCCTATCTCTTAAAAAATATTTATTATAGATATCAATATATAAATTATGGTTAGAGAATATAAATTATGAGATGTATTCCATGAATTAAAACAATGTTTGGGCTATGGTTGATCCTCTAGAAGATGTAATGACTATTGGGTGTAAATTATTATTAAGGAGAAAAAATAGACATTGAAGTTAAAGTAAATGCCTAAGAAACATGGATAGTGGATAAAGTGCTTAAACATTTTTAAGGGATTCACTAAATAGAAATAATTTATATATATTATATAATTAAATCCATCATAATTCATCTTTATATTATTTTGTATAATTAAATTCAAATTTGGTATATAGATGTCAAAATAACATTCCTTAATTGGAACATTAAATAAGTTGTATATATCATACAACTAGAAGTTTATGTGAATCCATGAAATTCTAAATATATTTATAAGTTACAAAGATCCATTAATTTTTTTAGAAAAACATCGAGTAAATGGAAAATTAGGTTTGATGAATCTATAAAATAATGCGGTTTCATTAATAATGAATTTGTGCCATGTGTTTACAAGTAGTTTAATTGAAGTTTTATAATTATCCAAGTATTATATGTCGATGAAATATTACTTATTGGAGATAATGTACCATCTTTATAGTGATTTAGGGATTGGTACAACAAGTTCTTATCAATAAGGCTCCTTGGTGAAGTATCCTATATAATAAGGATCAAGACCATTAGTGATAGATCCAAGAGGGATCATGGAAGAAATTAAGGTGCATAAATTGATCGAATAATAAATATATTTATTATTGAAAAATACAAGAGATTATTAGTTCCATTGCAACATTGTAAGAATAAATCTAAGAAAACATGTCCTTAGAAAAAAGGGGAGAAATAGGGAATGATTAAGATCCCATATACTTATATGATAAGACCAATCTTGTATGTAATGTAATGTACTATACTTGTTATTTCATATGACTTGATAGTTATAGGGTGATTTCAAACTGATGTAGGTCAAAAATAATGGACTACTGTTAAGACCATTCTTATGTATCTCAGAAGAACTAAGGATATGTTCTTGGTGTATAAAGGAGATGAGGATCTAGTCATCAAGGTTATATGAATTCTAACTATCAAATTGATTATAATGATATAATTTCAGAATCAAGATATGTATCCAATCTCAAAAGATGATTTGTGAGATGGAAGAGTTTATATAATCCAATTATCACCAATTATATAGTAGAGTGCATGTATATATAATATTCTAATGAATCCAATAATGATATTTGTATATGAATATTTTTTATGATGTTGTCGTGGTACCTTAAATTAAAAACTGTATCACACAATATTTTGATAATATGTCATAAATAGCTCCCTCAATGGAGATAAGGTCACATAAATCGAAAAGTATCTATGTATTTTTTCTAGAGGTGTGAAATTTTAGTGAGAAAAGTATCCAAGGTAGAGAATATGGATGGTCCATTTATTAAAGCCTCATCTTAGTAGATGCATGAGTATCTTGTGAGAGCTAGTGAACTTATTTTTTTAGTAGTTTATTCTAATGTGAGTTAGATTATTTTGGTTTTAGTTCCACTGAAAAAACATTTATATAATTTATAATCACCTGTATTTTTTTCGAATACTAATAAACTAATCACAATATAATTATTGTTCTTATGAATTACATTTTACATGATAATGTCATAAGAGTAACTATCACACTAAAATTTCATAACAGTCCCCCCTATCATGATAATTTATATGTTCCATGAATATATTCATATAATTTTTGTTCTACATCTAAATGATATAATTTTATTGGACACAAATGATGTAACCTATCATTTGTAGAGACTCAAAGGACTTTGAGGCACATTCTGACAGGTACACCATTGGTAATTTTCAGTGTAAGAGATAATGAAATCACGAAACACCAGTGGGAAATTCACGCATATATGTGTCAATTGATGGCCCTATCTACATTAAATTTTATTATTCCATAGTTATTGGGATTATTATTTATGGATAATATTAGTAATGTAGTTATATGTATTGATTAAAAATATGAAAATATATGTTTACAAAAGATAATAATACATTTGGCATGTCATAAGTAATATTTCATTAATGAATAATGTGAGAAAACATTTTTATCATCTAGTCATTAATAGATTTTTATATCTCAACCCCCTTTATGGGAATGAAACATACTAAATAAATTCATGACCATAGATTTCTTTAGGTAGTATCATTTCATGAATGTCAAAGAAAGATAAATTAAGCACATAGGTTGATGACACCAAAATGAAACATGCTTGATTATATATATCATGATAGAGATATTATATTACAAGGTGAACATTTGTATCATGTTTTATCTAATTGAGATCATTAAATTATTTCTTTATGGGTTTCATGGCATGTCACTAGATGATAACCATGGAATTTGTGTGGCCTTGCCTAATGTTAATGAGAGAGAGGACTAGAGGGTTACATAGAAAGTGTATCTAGATCCTTAGATAAATATTAACAATTATTTTCTATTCAATTTTTTTAATAAATATTATTCTCAAAAGCAGCTTAACAATTATTCTGGTTTTCATGATTTCATATATTCTGTCAATAGATATTTGAAGGAATATTTATGATAAGAATATTTAATAATTATTTATTTTCTATTTTGTAAATATAATATTTATCTATTAATTTATCATTGAATAATATAGCAATATATATTTATTAAATAAATATTAATTATTCAACGCTCGATAAATATTGTGATGGAATGAAAGGCTGAATTTAATATTCTAGTGCGAAATAATATACATTAAATATTATTTGAATAAATTTCAAAAAAAATATTCATGAAAAAATATTTAATTAATTATTTAATTTTTATCCTGTTAATAAATAGTAATATTATTATTATAGATATGGGGTTCCATCATGATTATGAAAATTATACAGGTGCATTTGTAAATACAATTTTATAACCCTAGTACTATTTACACCCAATTATATCATTTCTAACCTACACACTAGACATTTGTTTTAGTTGTGCCCAATGACTCTAGAGAATCCTATTGAGACATAGAGAGATAATTTCTAATAAATCACTTATGAAAAGAGAGTGATCCTCCTCCATCATCCCTCTGGATTCTATGGAGATTAATGAGAATCCTAATTATAATAGAATATTTTTGTATACAAATATGAAATAGGAATGTTTAATAATCTTTCATGGTAGCACTAATAGATTCATATGGCCATTCTAGGAGGTTTATAGTTCACATATAGATCAATTCTAGAGAGACTCTACAATTAATTCTAAAACACAACAATAATACCACTTAGATTATTTTTCATGTCCATCTGTGAAGAAATAATTCCTTATAGAGTAATTCATTAACTACTTAAATAAATTTTGAATCATAATGCCTGGATTCATCAATTTGATATGGTGTTCTATTAAAAAAAGTTACTCATGAATAAATTACTTTAACAAATTAAAATATCTAAATAATTACATGATAGGATATTTTAACCAAACAATACAAACATACCATTATAACATATAACACTATATCCCTTAAACAACCTGAAATTAAATTATTTTTAATATGGGTTTCAATTTTTTACATTTCCATAATATTTTCAATTTATAGTTTTATGTAATTAATTAAAACATCACATAAAAAAGCGTAAATTTTTACATAGTATCCATTTTCCCCAAAAACGATGTTCTTTATAAAAAAACATGTTTTTTCAAGGTAAGTCCCATATTAGGATCTTTTAATTTATTAACTTCTCTACCAGTCCTTAAGACCATTGAAAATTAAATTTTAAATGCAAGATGATAATAAAATCATAGTAATTTATATAAATGAAAACAGGTCCACAATTCCATTTATAAAAATAAAAATTAAAAAATAACTTTTTTCATTTTTTACAATTAACATTTGGCCTAAAAAATCCAATTTCATTTCTATAGAAAAAAATAAATTTTTATATATTTCATAAAAAAATTCAATTGAAATCATCAATGAAAATTCAAAATCATAAGGGCTTCTTAAAAAAAATAAAAACTCTTCAATATCGTTCAAAAAAAATCCCTTACCCGTTATAAATTTTTTCTAATAAATACTGAAAAAAAACATGAACTCTTTTCCATAGAATATGAAATCCAAATATTTCGATAAAAAACAATTGAAACCATATCATATAGGTACCTTGAAACATTATCCTTAAATTAACCCTTATAATAATCCTAATAATTGAATCAGTTAACTAGATAATACCAATATATCTTAAGAGTAAAATATAAATGGTAAATTCCAATAATTATAATATATGATTGTAAAAACCTTTTGGTCGGAGAAAAACAACACTATGACTCATGTTTGGGGGGAATTGAGTTCTTGAAATTTTACACACTTTAAAACCACACTATTATAAGGAATGATATGTTTTTTTCATCTCAGAAAACAAAAAACAAATGGAAGTATAAATTCGAAAGAAAATAATCAGATATAAGAAATTTATAGTGGTTTATTGTGAAACAAAATCCCCGAGTACACTCCACCAATGATCAACACCTAGATCTTGGTGATTTTCACAAGAAATGATCTTTTTATTATGGAATTATTTACTGATTTCAAGAATTTCTCAATTGGTACAAAACAAGAAGATTTTACCGAACTCTTTCGAGGAAAAAAATCAACCACCGTCAAGTTATATAACATGGAACCTCCATACCTTAGTATAAAAGGATAATACTATCCATAGTGAGAGATATTAATAAAAATTTATGGATAGAGAACACAATTGAAATATGCAATTAAAATTAGTTATTATATCTCTAAAATAGAATATAAGAATGGAATATATCAAGTGGATATTCATCTTCAAAAATATGGTAGGATAAATCATTGAAGAACAACTATAAAACATTAATCTTCTTCTTCTTCTTTTTATAAAGAGAAGCACACATAGCTACAATAGAGAGAGAGAGTTGAATGTTAATGTGTTTTTTTTTATTCTAGTATTTGAAAATATTTCATGATAGGAAACTTATAATTACACAACAAGATATCCCATAAAATCTAATATTTGAATTAGGTTCCATTTTTTCCTTTTCTTGAAAATTCCTCATTAATAATACTATTCCAAAAATTATCCTTGTACTATTTTATTCTCTCAGTACTGGAACCCTTTTTAGTAATATATTTTACCATAAAAAGATAATCTATTATTTAATACAAAAATGGTAGTAATGAATTTTAGTTAAATAACTCCAACGATAATAAATATGGAGTTTGTAGAATGGTGTATTCGATTCTGATTCTCCACATTGATTAATTAGAAGAATTTAAATTCATATAGCTGAATCAAACCGTGTATCCATTCTTCATGTATCAGATTTATCACATAATAAAATTTCATATACTTCTTGCTCATGTAGAAAAATATTGGCGTATTCAAATATTGGCATAGTCAAATGAATAACATAGCTGATTGGAACCACATATTATTATTGTCCATGCTTCTAATACATGTGGCTAAATACTATATGTAGATGATTCACATAGCCATTTCCTTGATGAATCAATTAGATCATATAGGTGATTCATCGATGTAGGTTTTTTTCTTGTAGCTAATTCTATAATGTAGGTGATTCACATAGGTGATTCCATCACATAGACGATTTACATAACTAATTTCTCTATATAGCCAAATATATAGGTATCTGATTTCCTCACAATGATGATATACTTAACATTGTAAAATTTCATAAAAACATGTGGAATTGTTGAACAACCTAAAAAATTGACTTCAATAAGGATAAAACCTAATGAACACACTTAAAAAAATCATGAGAATCTTATTATAGGTTTTTGAGATCATTAAAACATAAAGTACATGAGATATGTGGGAATAACATTAGAAGTCCTACAAAACTATCCCAAAAAATTAATAAGAATTTAAAAAATAATGTTAAAGATATTTTTATCAATAAAATTTATTTCTAAATGTTTTTTTATAAACCATAACTAAATATTTTTTATATTTTTAAATTTTTAAAATTAATTTTAATAGGGATTTTTAAAAATAATTGATAAAAAAATGGAAATGTATTAAATACTAAATATTTTATTATTATTTATAATCATTTAGTATTTTTTAATTAAATTTTTATTTATTCATTATGTGTTAATTTCAATTATTTATAAATATTAGTATGTAATTATTTAAATAATAAAATAAATCCTAGATATGTTAAAATCATACTTCAACATCAAATCATTATAACTTTTGATATGGGTGTCTGTTTTAGCTACAAAACATGTAAAATAAAATCTTATGAAATATAATTAGATGGAATTAGATAAAAAATTGGAAATAATGTATTGAATAAAAATAATTACAATTTTAATATATGTTGAAAATCAAACTACCACTTTAAAAAACTATAAATTTTGATAGTGGTGTCCATTTAGAGTGAATGAGATGTCAAATCAAGGCATAAAAATGATCTAATGATTTACTCTATGGATATCATGTTTATTGTTTTTAAAATTTTATAAAAGGGCCATATGTCCTCTATAAATTATAATTTTTTTAGTTACCATGATTTTTTAAAATTCTATGTGATTTCAGCATTGTTTGAGAGTGTATTCATATGATTGTTGGGATATTAATGATTTTATTCCATGTTTTTTTATTTATATTGAATTTATATTATTATAATTACTGTGATTATCCCTCTTCTAGTGATTTAATATGTATTATATACTAATATGTATTTCTATACATTTATATATATTCATAAGTAATTCAAATATATTTATCAATGTTTATTTAAAATTACACATAATTGAATCTATGCATAGATATTTATATGTATTTATAAATATATATAAGTATTTATATATATATATTATATGTGAGTATATATATTTATATTTACTTGTGTTTATATATAAATATATATATTAATATAAAATTTTATATACATGTGTGCATTTTTATACATTTATATAATATGAATGTGTGTAAATATATTTAGGTAAATTTCGTTATATATATATATATGTAGATATTTATATCCATTTATGTATATTTATACATATGAAGTTGGTATATGTATTTATATATATTTTTTTGGTTGGTGTGTGTGTGTTAATGATTTTATTTTATATACCATTGTTTAAATTTATTTTTATTTTTATATTTTTATATTATTTTTGTTACTGTATTTAAATAAATAAATAAATATAATTATGTGTATTATTTATTGTTTAATATTATCAAATTATTTATTATTAATTATTATATATTCATTCATTATTATTAAATAATTATTAATTTATTTCTTATTTATTACATATTATTAATTTAGTTAAATTTTTTATTTACTCATTATTTATTTATTAGTAATTCATTTAATATTTATTATACTCTATTATCTATTGCATATTATTTATTATTTGGTATTAATATATTATTTAATATTTTAAAATAATTTATTAATAATGTATTAATTATTATCAAATTGTTAATCATTTATAATTTTTTTATTATTTGTTTATTATTTATTATATATTATTTATTTATTTATTTACAACTCATTAATATGTAATTATTATATATTATATATTATTTTTTACCGTATCATTTATATATTCATTGATCTATTATTAATAACACATTATTTCTTATTTATTAATCATTTGTTTATTAATTATTTATTATTTATTTCGTAACCATTTTCTATGTATAATTATTTATTTATTATTATTCATTGAAATTATTATTTTTGTATATCTATATAAATGTAATTATTTTTGTATATTTATAAAATCAAATTGAATTCTTTTTACATACCTTATTAAGAGTTTGCAGGAGTAGTAATGTCTTTGTCAAACAATCCAAAGTTGAGGGCTTCCAATCTCACCCAACATGTATATTTGATGAACTTATGGATGACATGAAAGGTAGTATAAATAATAGATGATAATACTAACAATGATTTTGTTGAACCAAACCCATGGTCCATAAGTTTAGTAAAGAAAGTTTAAAAGTGAGGTACACAAGAGTATATTAAAAGGCAGACCAACCCAAATTCAACACACCAAAAAAATCATCATTTTATGCTTATTTCTCCTACTATGGGCACCACCTTGACTCCTTGGGTGTCTACCTATCCACCACTACATATGTGACTAGAACTAGAGAGGTTGTCCATCATTTGATGATGCCTCCTTGTTTCTATCTTCTTAGACATCAACATAAACACCCACAACATCACATTCATTGTTTTCCACCACATATAGGCCTGAATCCTTTTGAGTATCTTACTTTTTTGTTCCCCCACCTAATATAGAATATATTGAGGCATCCTTAGAGACATATTACAAAGGGTAATTTGTAGTCTCTATTAGCATATTTACAGCAAACATTGTTTTTTAGATTGTAATGTTCCAAATTCCCCATCTGATGGTTGGATCTTATATTTATCAAAAGGCCAATCTTTATTACGGGGAGTAACCATAATGGTTCTAGATTTATCCCTGTCATTTTTCTCAACATAAAATCTTCCAAAATAAGGGGAACATATAGAGTCAATCATATAAAAATATTAGCAACAAATATTTTTTACAGCATTAGAAACATATTCTTGGGTAGTTATACCCATATTGTTGGTGTTTGAGGGAATATAAAAGCCCTAAAAATACGTGTTTTCCTTGTTTTTTTCATCCATATTCATAATGTTTCCCAGACACAATCAACTATACGAGAAATTCTATCCCTTGGTGCCGAAAATCAGCAATGTCCATACCATCACCTATCTCAGCAGGTTGGTCCATCCCATTGAGAAAATTAAAACTTGTGTAATCTTGAGATATGGTTTCTATTACAACCTTATTTGGTTTCATATCTTAATACATAACTCTTAAAATCTCTACACAATATAGAGTCACAATTTCTATGCCAATTACTAAATAAGTAGTAGGTCTGTTACATGAATCTCCAGTAGTAGACTGGTTAGGCATGTTTTTAGTCTCATCATTACACTGGGGTTTTATACCACTTAAACCAATTATATGTGTATTATTTTGAAAATATATATTTGGAGAAAGGATTAAGGGAATAGACTAATTCTTGGGATACATCTTGGATGTCATATAAAAAACAATTAACTCACAACACATTATTGTGGGTGATGAAACACCAGTATTATCTTGAGAGGTCCTAGACTTACAAGCTGTGGTACTCCTATCCCTTCCAGTGTAAGATACCTTATCCTTATATGAAGGTCCATTACTATAATTGAGGTGATTTTTTCCTTCGATTTGGTTGAACCAGTAAAACATATTTATAGTGATTCATCCCATTTCATGCACTCAAAGACATGAATTGTTTATCTTATATGTCAGTTTCATCATCCTCATACTCACTATTTGAAAACTCCAATGCTTTGGCCCCATCATGTGAGTCTTATGGTTTCACAATACTTATACCATGATGATTTTATTTGCAATATACATAAAAATTTACATCATAACCATTTTTTATCATAAAACATGTTCCACTATTTATAACCAACATTCTATCAATAGAAGTTAGTAGTTGACATCAAAATTCCACTTCTTTAGTTGACTACATAACTACACCAATAGAGTATTTGATCTATAGAATTCTAAGGGTTATTTAATAATTAAATGGTTTGGGTACTTCAATAACAACACATTCAAACAAGATCATGAATTTACACTGATCATGCACAAGAATAAATGTTTTAAAATTATCATAGTACAAACCATAATGTAATTCATCATCAAAATTCCCAATGTTTCATAACTTTTCATAGAAATTGTTTAATTTTTCAAATTCAATATGAAACTAGAATAAGTATTCTATATCCACTAGAACTAATTTTTTAGTGAGAGTTGAACACATATAAATCTAAACAATAATTATAGAAAAATGAAAAAACCTTGGTTGTTCTGTTTCTTTTTCAAATTAGATTAGGATTCCAATAGAGATTCCACATACCATAGTATTTTAGGGTTCCACAGGTATCATGTGAGAACTAAGATTCAAATCCAAACACAACTGGTTGATTTTCTAACTATTTATTGGTAAATGTGGGCATCCAAGTCATGGATTCGTATAGTTATAGGCTTGAGATAGATGAATCCCATTCCTCGTGATTTGACCTTCAGATTATTAAATGTAAAAATAACATGGTAGAATCCAATCCTATGTGATGATATCTTCCATCAACCAAATATCTAAAAGTGTAAAAGGAAGCTTTACAGTTCCTCTACCTTCCAGTGATTATTCCACTAATGGATGACTATAAACTCTATGATATAATTTTTACACACTACAATAATTCTTTAGAAAATAATATTATTTTCTTCAATGAATTCAATTGATACACTTTCATAGTCCTTACATATTAAGAGGACCTAATTTGAGAATAATAAAAAAATCTATTTATGGAGATGTGTTTATACCTATTTTCTCTAGTTTTAACCAAGGTGGACCATCGTCAACCACCATCTTCTTATCACCAAAGAACAATTCATTCGTGACATATGATCCAGGATACATAACAATTCCATATGAGATCCTATTTATAGAGTACCTCATATTTTAGGGAGGTTAAGACATGCCCTCATTGCACAATGCACCAGAAAATTTGAAATTCTTCGATGGATTAACCAAAACCATAGTAATATTGTTGTAGCACTAATGTTTAAAGTTCAATGGGGTGAAAAAGCCATAATCACCATTATAGTCTACATAGAGAAGACCCCAAATAACCACCTCCACTTGATATCAAAATAAAGAAATAATAAATACAAAATGATAAATAATAATATATATTAGATAAATAAAAATTAATTAATTAATAATTTAAAATTTTAAATAATTGTTTTAAATAAATTAAAAAACAACCACTGAACAATTTTTAGAGATTTTAAAACAACAAATAAATTATTAGCTAGTTTAAAATTATTTTTTAACTTATTTGAAACATACATAATTATATTATGGAAATATTCTATGGATATTGATAACGGAGAAAAAGAGTTTAAAACATTCAAAACAATATTTTGATTGAAAATACATTACCTTATTTTTATTCTAGCATCATAAATTATTTCACTCCAAAATAATAAAATTCTATTAGTTATTTATTTTCTAAATAACTTAATTCTTTTCCATTTGATTATCATTTTCCAATTAATTTTATATAGAGTCATTCTTATTTTGAAACTAAATCAATTATGTTTACGATGGATGTTTTGGTTAAATTTGGTTCATAGTCCAAAATAGATTCAGTCAAATGCCCATTAAAAAAGGGTTCATTATTCCATAATATCTAGATTATAAATCATGATATTATTACAATTTTTATGCATTTAAATTTTTTTTATAACCATCCATGAAAGGGGTACATAAAAAATTAGTCAAATCGCTTCATAGAGTTATTTGTAATGACATTTTTTTAATCTTAAAATAAATTCATTTTTATATGGTATATTCTACATATTAAATGACAAAATATATTCCATAGTAATTATGTTTATAATTTATAGGTATAAATAGTGGTGACAGAATTATGATATATATATTAGAACAAAAATATTCATCTTAATCATCAGTATCAATTAGTATAACTAACTGACTAATAAAATCTATTTTTATTCATCTAATATATTTCATTAAATGGATATTTTTTCAACTTTGATATATTTCATATTATCAACAATTTTAGAAGAATAGTTAATATAAAAAAATGATTTCATATAAAAACTATTTTGGATTATATTATATGTTTTTATTTTGTAGTTATAATTTTCATAATTTTGATGTGAATTTGAAATATGTTTCATAATTTTTATATTTATCATGCCATCTAATCAGACATTAATTTCTCAAATATTTATAAAATAATTTATTTTTTGGTGAATATTTAAATATATAGTTTAAAAAATGATGTTTATCACTTGATAAATATATGTGTATAGAAAACATGTTTATAAAATATCTTTATTAATGAAATATATATTTTAATGGAATAATTATGAAATATAATACCTTATTTTGAACTTATAAATTATATTTTCAATATTTTAGGAGTTAAGTAATATTTTATTAGTATTTAAATACTTTTTACATCTTTTCTTCTAATTAAATATATTATTGGTGAAATCATATTTTATCTCACTTTTAATGTCATGTACCTTCAATTGTTATAATAAATTAATTATCTTCGCTAAAAGAAGTATGAATAAAAAATTATCTTATATATAAAATTAAAATATTAAAACACTCTTTTAATAAAAAAATATTTTTTATTTTTTACATGTGTTTAATTTAAAATTATATTATTTTATATTTATGGAATGAATTAGGTTAAATGGAATTGAAATTCAGAATAATAATGTAAATATTTTGTAATAATGGTCTAATTTTGTTTTAATTAATAATATATTTGACATGATTTATATTTAATTAATATTAATAAATGTTTAAATTAGTAATCTAAGGAAGATCTAATTTTTATTAATTAATATGACCATTAAACCTTCTAAAAATAAATTATTAGGTTTAAAATTATTTCTTATATGTCTTTCCAACCTTACCTACCCTAAGTCACCTAAATTTATGTTCATTACAGTATAACCTGTTACTTAACATTATTTTAAATGGAAAATTTTATATTCATCACTTATAAAATGGATTTCATTTCCATCCTTTTAATATTCTACTTCTATTTTGATATTTCCTTGAACCCCTACCAAATTTACACTACAATAATTCCATTTCATTCTATATTTCCATGATTAATAAAAAATTATCCTAAGTACCTCAATTATGATGCCTTTCCAAAGAGGAAGTTCTAGATCTCAATGTAGGTATCACATATTTCTTATTCCTTCATTTTAAAACCAACCATAACCATATCATAATAATAAAAACAAAATCAATAGTGTGTTGAGATTTTATTATAATAAAATTAAACAATTTTTTATTCTATTCCATTTACAACAAAAAATAATAATCAACATTATTGAGTGTATGTGGATTGCTGCCCACATGAAGTGATGATTTTGTTATTTTTTTCACCACCCCTAATGGATGGGTGTTAAGATAGTAATAATGATTTTCATGGACTACTAAATATATGAATAAATGTATTTTATTTTACTTAACTTGAAAATATGGATGGTTTTAATTTACAATGGATGAATATATTTGATAAATATAAGTAATATATATCATTAATACGGTCCTTTTTGTATAATAAAATTTAATGATCGTTATAGGGTAATATATTAATATTGATAAATAACATTAAAATAGTTCATTATATTTTTTATTTTTCTAATACATGCCTAAAACTCGCATTTAATCATATTTTTACATTATTAGTCTTTATAAAAAAATAGTTGGAGTACCATTAGTGGTTTCAGAATAATAATATTTGGGAGAAAAAGGAAGATTAACACCAATTTTATGAACCAAATTCAAAATAAACGATAATAATAACACATGATATTGAAAAGAGATAAAAAAATCAAATACATAAAGGATTTTTTTATTAATTTTTAATATAAAAACATTTATATGAATAATGGTCTGAAAAAGTTAATATTTATGTTTACATTTATGATACAAGATGATAAATCAGTTCTACAGAAATCGAGGGTAAAGGTAAGGGACATATAATGTCAAAATCCTTTATTTGAGTTATACATTTTGTACTTGAATTTTTGTATGTAATTCCCTTTTTAAATGATTTTATCTATTTTAATTATGGGGGAAAATATTTTCTGAATCAATTAAATTTCCATTCATGTTTTAAATTTTCTATTTTAAATAAAGGATACTTTTTGGAAAGAGACTCATTTCTATGACTTTTACAATGATAATTAAGAAATATGTTTATAAATATATTTTCATTAATGTTGTTAATAAAAATAAAAATTGTCTACCTGTATTGAATTTATATTTTATGATTCAATATATATTATTATTTTTATTTGGTTACTACATTGGATGATCATATTTACAGTATCATGTAATTTAATTCATGATGTTATTGGGATGTTTTATAAAATACAAATTATTTCCAATGATTCATGATGAATATTTAATGAAATATTTATATATATTATGTGAAAATAAATTAATTTCTATGGATTATTTAAATTATGATTTGGAAATACCATGAAACCCATTTTCATTCTATGTGTTATTTTTTGATGTAATTATTATTTTTAAGTGGCACACACATATATGTTATGTAAGATAGTTGGAACATATTTCTTCTTCCAATAAATTGGGTAAAGGATTATATATCATGATATATAAATTTTATATTAATGGGTTAACACGTATCTAGGTTCACAATGTTTTAGTGTGATGGAATTTATCTTTACACACAATTTTATGGTAGAACAGGTTGGTGGTATCCATGTTCACAACGATATGAAATCCTATGGTTATGATTGTTCCAATTTATTTTTAATGTTCCATATCCCAGGGTATATGACTAATGATTTATTTTATTATTCCATTTTAAATGTTTTATAATTTTATGTGTTTATCAATATTTCATACTTATAGTTAATACTTAATGTTTTATGTTATTTAAAATCACATATTTTCCCTCATTCATGATTTTTAACATGCATTATGATCTAAACATTGTTTCCTTTTTTTAATGTTATCCCTTACTCAGTGTTGGAGCTCACCCCTTATTTTGTTTTCCCTTCCTCATGATTAAATGAGGATTGTGTATCATAGAATGTCGAAGAGTGTATTATGATTATAGAAAAATGATAACTATATTTTAAATAAGTGTTTTTTATGTTTCAAGTCTATAAGACACAGAAACATTAGTTACGTTGGTTATTCAATTATTTTTATATAATAATTAAACCATGTTATCCATGTAGTATTTATGTAAATTTAACTTGGTCCACTTCTGTGGTAGTCCACATTTACCAGTGAATGAAATTATCATTTTTTAAAGATGGAAAGGTCCGAAAATAAATGATCTATTATCTTCAAAGAAAGATAATTATGTCAAAAATATCATATATATTTATTAAATCTATTATAATAATAATCCTTATGAGGCGGTGATGAATAAGGAAACACATATCTTTTTGGGGTGGTAATCCACATGTTCACACGAGTGATGTTTTCTATTCTTATAGGATAGAAAAAGAGATAAAAAAGGGTTGTAACGTAATCATAATAACATTTAATTATATCCAATATAATGATCTTTTAATTTCATCATGTATTAATAAAATTTTAAAGAGGAAAAAAATGAAATAAGATCAAAATAGATTGATAATGACTTATACATTCTCCTTGGATAAACTCTTTGGATTAAAACATAAGTCCAATAGGTTGGGTATTTTGATGATAGTATGACATCTAGGTTTTAAGGAGGGATATTGGGGGAGGTTTTGTTATGTATTCTTAATACTATAGTTCTCAAAAGGCATGAGGAAGAGAGGATATGAAGTTCCCTTTAATAAGTAAGGGGAGGGGAAACCATTGAAAAAATTAAATCACTAAATTAATATAAATTATGTATCATGTTAAATTAGATGTAAATTGAATTACATAAAATAATGGAATATTATGATTTTAAATAATATCAAAGAATAAAATTTAGACATGTTTAGGTTATTATTTCACTTCTATCTCTGTGTTTTTACCCTAGTTAATAGTTTTAATTATTACTATGATTTTAAAGTTTCTTACACTATAAGAGTCAAGAAAGTTACAATAAAATTAAAAGAGACCAATAAGTAGAGAATTACTAATATGAATGAAAATATAAAATTCAATTAGCCAAAGAAAATATTTTTTATTAATTTTAAATAATTAATTAATATTTTATTAACAATAATATACCATTTATGTTTCTCTTTAGAATCTTCATAAACATTGAAATTAATGAAATAAATATAGTAATTTAATTTTAATATGAACTATTAATATAATAAAATGTTATAGTTAAATATTTTTTTTAATATAATAACTGAAAAAAAAATTATACGTAATGTGTTTGGAAATTTATTTTCTTGATTTTTCTATTACATTAACATGAATTATGTTGGTGTTACGGAAGTATTAAAGGTAATTATATCATCACTAAAAAGTAAAAATAAATTTCCATGGTAGAAAAATTATTTAATATTTCAAATAAAAATTTAAAATAGATAATAACAAATTTTTATAAATATGAAATAATATTATAGGTATTAAAATAGTGATAGTGACTTTTGGTTTTTTATTCTTTACATAAAATCATATTAACATCTTTGTCAAATTAAAGTGGAGATAAATTTACATATTTTAATAAATTGTATTTCTATGTTTTAAAACATATACAATAACAATAATACACGCGTTAATGAGATTTTCAGGCCTTATCTCATATTTTTAACCCTTTTGACCTATTGTTCCCTTATCGAGCTGAAAAATACTTACTACAACTATGATTCATAATGATGAAAAATAAAAAGAAATTATTTACGAAATTAGAAAATTATGATACCAAATATGGAACACATTTTTCAGGATTCAATTTCTTGATGTTTTAGTAATAAATTTAATATAAATTTTTAAAATGCAATGAAAAATAGTTTTTAGAAAAAATGCATTTTTTAAGTCCAAAAATGAACTTGTACCAAAATATGGTATAATGATGGTTATTATGTAAATAATTATATTATTTTTAATTATAATATATTTATTTTAATATATGGTAAATTTTAAAATTTAATTTTTCTTTTTAATTACATTATTTAATGACAATAAATAATTATTTTACAAAAATCGGTTTTTTCACTATTCACTTAAATGTCAAACATTTCAAAAAAATCTCAAAATGTTTTGGTATGATAATATTGATAATAATAGTTTAAAAGTTAAAAACTATTTGTAAAATAAAATTTATATGAATGTAATATATTAATTCTAATTTCCAGACATCAAATTCAATAAAGAACATTTTTTAATCATAAATATACTTTACATAAAATTGGGTACTTAATTATTATGATTTAATAAAAAATATAAATAATAAAAATTCCTTTATACGTATTTTTATCGGTTTTTCTTAGTCATAAAATCAATTTAACCCATAGGTTTTCACAATCACATTTAAATAATATTTTTATTGTTTTTTTATATTTCTGATAAAGCTCAGTGTTGTGTTAAAAAACCTATCAAGCATTGTATTATATGAAACTAAATTTTATGTGTACTACATAACATGTTGGAATTTACTAATTAAAAATTAAACATTAACAAGAAAAAAACATTACCAAAAACAAACTATTCAATAAGTTCTAAATCAAGGTTTAATGAAATAAAGTATAAATATGAAACCATCATATAGGTTCTTAAAAAATTCTAGTAAAAAACATTGACTTTAGGTATTAAAAACATTTTTATAGACAACCCATTGAAATACAATTATTATTTTAAATTCAATAGGATATACCAAATTTTATCCATATATGTATTATAATTTATAATTTTTCTAATGTTATAGTACATATTATTTCTATAAGAAAAAAAATTATATCTTACATGGAAACCTTATATGTATTAATTTATTTATTAATTAATAAAAATATTTTTTAACCAAATATGATTAATATAAATAATTTTTGTTGAATTATAATCATATAATAATGACTATAAGGATGATGTTAATGAGTTCTTAAACATTCCAATAGAGCATGTAAATGATTATTATGAAATAATTTTTACAGGATTATGTTGTTTTTATTCAAGAAAATAACATTTAAGAGAGTTGAAAGAACACTTTATATATAATGCAATAAATCGAGCCTATATATGTTAGTGTAAAAATAGGAGAGAAATTAATATATCTACTAATTGTTTATGGATTTCTTGATATGGGTACAACATTAAAGGATGATGAATATCATATTGTGAAAATATAAAAGGTAGTTGAAGATAACCTTTTCAATCATCCAAATAAATTTTTAGAAGTTAATGTGTTGTGAAAATATGTTATTTTATGATGGATGTACTAAATATACAACCTATTTTCCATACTAAAGTTAAATAATTTAAAAATGGAAATTAATGTAGTGGAACACATATTAAAGAACTATTTTCTCCCTTAAATGATATGTTACTAGAAAATAATGATATTCTTTATCATAAAAATGATTCTAAATGACTTTCATTTTTAGTTGGTATGATCTTTGAAGGAATAGATTTATTTCCAAATTAATTACTATATGAAAAGATAATATTTTATAAATTTCATAGTAGAACAACAAAATAAAATGCCTAAATGGGTCTAAAATGGTGGAGGTGAACAAAATAACCACTTTTTATTTCATTATAGTTTGGGGGTAAGGATCCTAATGAAGAATAAATAATTATAGTAAGATTTAGATCCCATTTAAAAGGAAATTTATATCCTTCAATATTCCCCTCAGACCATGTATATATAATCATTACATATGGGTTGATCATCCTCCTATAATCTCATATGAGATAATAAATAGACTATAGAAGTGGTGTGTTACATATCATATAATTGATAATTAAAGCTAATTTAGATTATAGTATAGAAAATAGAGATCATTAGTCATACCAGTGGAGAGACCATTATATATATCCTTTATTTCCACTTTTATGGGGCATCGTTCACCATAGAAAGCATTTAAAGGAAAAACCACCATTTTGTGGCCATCACAAATAATACCCTAGACTCATATAATTCCATTATAATAAGAAATATAAAAATTGAGTTTTATAATAGAAATGGGAGAGAATCATTAATACTAGAATCTAATCCTATCACTTTCACGATGAAAATGGGGAGGTGGAAAATACCATCGATGGAAGCATAAGTTATAAAACCAAATTCTTGATCCATATCATGAATTAAGAAAAATTTGAAGACTCTATGAAACTGGAGATTATTGCATAGAGTATAATGTCTCAAGTGTATGAAATTTTCCTAGATAGACCATCACCATATAAATAATTCTTATTTATAAGACTACCTTTTAAATAAGATATAATAACATAAATAAACCTTTCTTACAATAATTGAATAAAATATTATAGGTGTATATCAATATCCAAGGTCCCCACTATGAAATTCTAAAAATGGAATCCCTATCCCCTTCCATAAACTAATTTTATTTATGTTCAGTTTGAGAATGTGAAAAACCATGGAACAAGGAACCAAATTGGTTTCATTTTCCCAAAATCATGTTATCTATGTAGAGATGGTGGTTGTGTGGATGTAAATAAAGATAAAATGGCCCCCTAGATTCACCACCATACAAGATGTGTCCGGATATAATGTAATATCTCTAACTAAATAGGTCTGATATGGTTTTAGTGAATTATAATCAATCTGACTCATCCAATAAATGGGTTTTATTTAAAATAATCATCTAATAATAATTGGGAATGTCAAATATGAGTTTTTGATGAATTATTAAATAATTTAAAATAAAGTTAGGGGAAGTTGAATGGGGAAATAAATAAATTTTCTATAACTATTTATCATTCTAAAAATAAATATCAATTTTTTTTAAACAATTTATAATGATCAAGGATGTAGAAAATGGGACCTTAATGGATCCTTCATAGGGTGGGGGGAATATGTAATAACATAGTCAATGGATTTAGGCACTCTAGAATATTTGGAATTAGTGAATCTTTCCCACATTTAGTCTACTACTATGATATCCTAATCCATATTGGCATGCATGGCCTACATGGAATATTCTAAATAATGTAAGAAAATTCCTCCTTCAACAATATTTTTTTTCAAATGGTCTATTAAAGGTCCAAAAGTAGTTTTTATCATGTAGATTGTCCCAAAATAATGATTTACGAGTTCTTTAAATGCTCATGACGACTCCTTTGGGGACTTTGATGACCTCTATTATGTTCATGGGGATCAAGAATAAAATATTATTAATGATAATAATTCAACCTAAAATGAAAGAAAACAACATTTCCAATTGGTTATATGACATGTGATCTTTTAAAATAGGGTATAATAATAATTGATGTAGATCCCCATTGTAAATAAAAGTTCCCTAATGTATTATATGTGGAACCTAACTATTTTAAAGATAATATAACCCGAAATCTAAATATCTATCCAAATAAGAATATTTCTATAGATATAATTATTAATCTTACTCAAAATCATTTTACCGCCGCTAAAAATTCCATAGGTATTATTCCACACTTTGAATATTTGAATAGATTTAAAAATATAATATAGGAGAAAGATAATGTCATCTGAGAAAAGGAAGTTTGAGATACCTGTAGATTTAAATATTAACATGATAGGTTAAATAATACTAGGTAGATAAGGATTTATAAAGATTTATTCTAAGGATGACATGGGGGTAGGATAGATAGGGTGAGACATATTAGGTCAACTTCTCAGAAGACACAAATGGACTTGAAAAAGATATAATTCTTCCAATCAATGATATTGGGAACCAAGAGTGGATAAAAAACAGAAGGTAAGGTCACATAAATATTAAAATAATCTAATAATATACATGATTTTAATATTAAAGATTAATTCTAACCAATCGTATAGTTTTTATGTGTTGATTATTACAAAAATATTAAATCTTACGAAATTTATATTGATGTCATGAATCATCTCTTCATATATCTTTATTTAACCCTAGACATTCGTACCATTGAAAAAGTAATGTTTCTCACTAAATCCAATTGGGGAAGGATAGAAGATATTTTATCAATGATGATATTTGATAGAATATTATAATTATAGTTTTATAGGCTAGTGAGTTGAAAGTGGTTAAAATATTTTTGGTGATTATCTTTAAAATTATCAAAAACATATTGATACATGTATCTCTCTAAAGAAAGAATACATTTATGTGGTATAGGATTTTATGGATGAGTTCCAAATTGATCTAATCCCAAGCAGAAATATAAAAACCCAAAGAAAACCAATGAGTTGTTTGGTACAATTCAAATTCAAAAAATTTATTACATATTACTCCTTACGTAAAATAAATTGAAAGAAAACATTATTTTATTTATCATTGAGAAACTAAATCAACTTAGGAAAAATTTCATCCACTCCTATAAATGGTTATCCACTCCTTCCTATATAATTATATTAAATAGTATGCAATTTATATAATTATTTCATTTCCATGATACATATAAAATTTGTTTCAGTAGAGAAAAAACCATCATCTTTTTGAAGATTATTTTTTCTAATTAATTTTTTATCCATAAAACTGTGTGTAAGTAAATTGTGTTCAAATCAACCTACACGAGCCAATTACTTAAAGTCATTTACCATAAAACTCATTCCTATTCATTGAGCTTTTCATGATAACTCCCTTTTTATCCAACATGTAAATAAAGTATTCATCCTACAATCCAGATGATCAACCCCATTCTATAATATCAAGTCACTATAGAGGTGATCATCTATGTTATTGGATTAAACTCATAGATCTACACAAATGCAGGGAATGGAAAAAAACATGATATTTTCAGAAACATAATGGTTGTACATAAAGATTAATTAACGGTTTTAATGAGAGGTAATGGGGCCTATAATTACTTATAAATCATAAGTTTTGAAAAAGGGTTTTGATAAACCTATTTAACCCTGAAAAACTGGATATAAAAAGTAATAACTTAAAGAAAGTGCTTGAATAAAGAGGAGGATGAGAGAATCCCTTACCAAGGGAGGGAGCTTCTAGAATCCCAGTAGGTGATTTTTACAAACCTTACACCACCTTCGGAGGTATTTGGAGAGGTATAGGGAGTGTAAATCCATGATCAATGCATAGTTCTTGAGGATGTGGGGGGGGGAGGGTTATGTATTTATAAGAAAAGGGAGGAGAATTATTTATTAATTCCTAAACCTTGGTTTTAGACTTTATATGATAAAATAATAAAAACCACAATCCTTCCTATGGTTTTCCAATTATTTCTATAAAATAGGTTTATTTTACAATATTTTATTATGATAAAAACTGATCTCATTAAAATAATACCATTAGTGATGTGGAAGTGATTCATTTTTATGAAGAATTTATTTTAAAACCTAAAAATATAATATTGGTTTTGGAGGGTTCTTAAAGGTTTTATAAAATTCATAAAACAACATAAAAAACAAGTTATTTTAAATGGGAAATAGATATTCATACTTTTATGTCCTTCATCGTATTTATTTCACCACTTTTGGTCTATTATGATAACATAATACATACTATATATTTATATTATATTTAATTTTTCCCAAAAAAATCGATTGTCTTCTAAATTAATGAGAAATTTATCAATGGGTAATTTTGAAATAATTATTTCAAAATCAATAATTATTTATGCCAAATAATCCTCCAAATATGATAAATTACACTTTTAAATCAAAATATCTATTTATTCAAAAATACTTGTTTTTACAATAATAACAGTATTCTTAATCATATAAATATTATATTTAACATTGTTAAATAATATTTTAATTTATATATAATTATATATTATTAAATAATGATACTATAGAAAATAATAATTATTTTGAAATTATTTAATCTATCAAATTTTTTATAATAAACATATATTTTCCAAAAATATAATTTTGGTTTTTTAATTTCAAAATTTAATTTTCACAAACTCAAATATAACTATATACATAAGGTAAAAATGGAAATGAAAAAGAATAATAATTATTTTATTTAAAATAACACATAACATTTTATTCTTCAATGGTCTAGATTCATAACCACTTTTTACACCATTATATTTCATAAGGGCATGGTGTGTGACATTAGTATTTTTTTATTGTTGTATGGGGAATATTATTTGAGTCGTGATCCTGATAAGTTTGAAATTATCCTATAAATATTTTTTTAGTGTTTTAGTTTTTGAGTTTCATCACTGTCTTTGTCAATGGAAAATCCCAATGATGACATCTCCCTAAGAAGTTTTGGAAAATGGGATTTATAGGGAATGACACTACTGGTTGAGGCCATAATTTTTTTGTGTATGGAGTAGTTGGAATTTATCATAACCCATAACAAAGTAATCGTAATGGTCACTATACAATGACTATATTATAAATAGATATGATGTTTAATAATATTTTAAATTTTACTCTTTATCTTTTAGGAGTCCAAAATATGATATGCAGTGCATGTGTTTCCTATAACTACATAACATAATAAAGATTTTATTTATTCAAATGGTAATTTTATTTATAAAAGTTTATATCATTACATAGTGACCCCAAAATCTCTAATATAGTTTCCCATAGTCATTCTCAAAATTTCTACAAACCATAATTAAATTGTAGACCTCGAAAAAGGCTTCCAAATGATTTTAATGCCATCCAGAAACATTTCATTTCATAACAAGAACATTAGATAACATTAAATAGGAAATAATTTGGGAAATACTTCAAAACATGCATATTAAAATAAATAATATTAAGGATAATCAGGGGAAGGAGAATCCCCACCCACTAGCTATATAAAGACACATACTTAACCAAGTCACCTAGGATGATTTCATCATCCATCAATAGGAGGATGAATTTAACGTACAGTGAAGTTAATAATATTTTATTTAATATTATATTTATTAATAATTAAAATTATAAATTTTAATTTTTGTAACCAAAAAGTCATATAAAAAATATACAGTGTACATGGAACCAGCATACCCCTACCATAAAGAAATTATTGGTTATAATTAACTTGAAAAAATGGAATGTATTTTAAATATATTGTAAAAAATTTATGTGATATGAAACAATGATACAATTATGGTCAATTTTTTAATTTTTATATTGATTAATAACAATATCAATTTACTTGCACCCCACATCGTGTCCTATGGATGGTGGATCATGTAAATAAAAAGGGACCAATATTAGATGAAATCACATAAAAAATACAGGAATATTGTGTAATTAAGAAATAATAATGTTTTTCTTAATTAAAGAAGATAATAAATAATATTTATTTTTATACATCTTCCTTACGGTGTTGATATAAGAACTATCATCTACTTCACCCAATGGAGGACTGATTTTAGTGGATTTGAATCTTCCAACCATTAATATTGCATTAGTGGAATAGGTTTTGATGTTCCACCCTAAGAAAACATTTTGAAGGAAAATACATAGGGGATTCAAATGATAAAATTAAAAGGATACAGGAATATATATATTCTCTAACATAAAAATATATTTAGAATAATTATGTGGTAAACTATTTTTTTTTTCAAAGGAATCAATTTGAAGAATCATAAAAATTTAAGAATCATCATGAAGAGGAACCCCCAGCTTTGAGGTTATCTATTCTCCAAAAAACTCTTACCATTACCTATGTTATTTATTTTACCATAAGAGTTTATACTAAATTGAAATCAACATCCATTTATACCTTTCTTGTATTAAAATTATATAGGGTGAAATTAATTGTGATTTAAATATAGAAACCCCCATTGATCACATTATTTAAAGTGTTACAATGTAAAATTTCCAAGTAAATATTTACATAATAAATTATTTCCAAAATATCACATGAGATTAGGTATTTTAATAGCATATGAGGTGATCATATAGCTAAAAATTCCCTTAGATGATGTTTATTTTGACATGCTAAAAATTATATTAAAACATTATTATCAGGATTAGTTAATATTATAAAGAAATTTGATGATTATTAGGTATGTTCTCTCCAATTTATTTTATATTAAAAAAAACATATAGTTAATGAAAAAGGTCTGAACTGAGGTATTATATTATAGAAGGAGAATCCATAGAGAAAATAGATTTGAGATTAAATAAATAATAAATGACCAACTAATATATAGAAATGACCCTATAAGAGTACCCCTACTCCACCTAATGAAATCCATCATTTATAAACATTATAATTACCAAAAGATACAAAATTCTAGGATAAAAATATTATCTATGTTTAATATATATAGAAATATGTATGGAGATTCCATTACTAACATGATTAGTCTTGATAATGTAAATGAAATTCTAATGAATAAAAGGATGGTTGTCTCAACTGTGATTTTATACATGTGGTAAAAATTAATAATTGGTTTTTATAATAATCTATCTACTATATTTAATATATTTTATTACTTTAAATATTTCTAGAAAGGTGTATATATACGATATCGATATAAGGTGAAGAACCCGTTAAGAAAAATATTATTTCATTAGTCCACACAACACTTATCTATCAAAAATCAATAGATGAAGATGAAATTTTGGAAAGAGATCACCAAGTAGATGTAGTGTTCAAAAATGAAATGAAAAAATATATTCTCTTTTTAATACCAACAATAGAAGAAGAAAACATAACACTCTAATTATATAAAATATATTTTAATTTTCCATTACTTATTTGTTTTTGTTTTTAGGAATCATTGGATACCCATTGTGATCAATTTGGATACTCAAAAGATATGTTATTCATATACAATGCAAATATATCCAATAAATTGACCACCCATTATGTCCCTTATAATTTTTAAATATACAACATTAAACATTTTACAAATAAACAACAAATTATATTTTTTATATAATGTGTTTACAAAAAAACTAATGTCACAAAGGTTTTATTTTAGAGTAAAAACCATTGTATGAGTATATAGAATCTGCAATATAATACTTTGTAATATTCAACTAGATAGGTATTAAAGTAAATATAATAATATTTTTCTATTAAAACTATAAGGGCTCATGTTTTTTTGGATTGAATTTTTGAGTAGAAATTTTAATTTTTTCTATCAAATGCTTATAATGGGTAAAATGATAATTCTTATCTATCATATGATATATGATGATTTTTTAGACCTCTTAATTGGTTTTATAATAAGGTTTTAACCTGGGAAAGTAGTTTGTTAGAATTTCAAGCCCTTGAAATTTTAGAAAAAAAAATAATAATTCATATTTAATAAAATAAATATTAATTTATTCACATACGTTCATTCGGTCATATATTTTAAATGGAGTTTTGGATTGGGATTCTATTTTCCTTATTCAGTGGGTAATGGGGATTTTTCCTTGCTGATGCAGAAACTCATTTTGGGTACTAGGGACATGATGCACCCACATTTCTTTTCTTCCTATCCTATTATTTTATTTTCTTTATTTTTCATGGGATCCCTCATTTCTACTATGGATTCCACTTCATGTGACCAAGATAGAGTAGTGGGAGATGGGGAAATAGAAAGATATAGGGAGAGAGATGTTACACATTGGAGATTAGAACACGCCAGATCATATCACAACAACTTTGGACCACAGAAACAGGTGAAGCATTGGTGGATTCTACCCAAAGGTACATCATTATTTTTTATTTTTGAAATACATTTATTTTAGTCGGTTTTAAATATTTTTCCTTCTATATAATTTATTAGGACACCTTGAGGGTTAATATATTTCTTTCTGGGTGTAAAAAGGGTTTTGAATAACATTTGGGGGTTATATATTTCGTAAAACCCATCTACATGACATTTCTTTCAAGGAACACACTGTGTGTTTTCTTTCAGTTTAGGGAAGATGATCTTTTTTTAAGTACACACCATTTATGGGATGTAGATTATATGTACAGGGACTTGCAGTTTTTCCATGTACCCTTCCAGGTTACCCGTGTAAAGCGAAGCAATCCATGTGAAGTACAATGCCAGAAACTCTATGGGTCACACAATTGTGTTGATGTACATGACTGGACCATATACATAGCCAGGCCATGTGAGGCACACTGGTAGGTACCTTACAGGGTTCACAATCCATCTACCTAATCTAAAATCCATGTACATGGGATTTCACATGCCGAGTACCGGATGGTGTGCACGTCTTGGTGGGGCATTGAGGGTACACATCATATACTTGGGTTCACACAATATTTACTTGTTCTTTTCTACCCATTCTAGGGTTTTTTCAAATATTTCAATCAAGAGTCAATGTTTAAGCCATGAGTAGTCAATTTTTAGTATCATTTTACATATATCATGATGTTAAGACATGTGATGTGTTTTGAGGACTCCTAGGTGGAATTTCATGAATTTTATAAATAGAGAGGTTTTCTCTGAGTAATTATATCCAACGTCCCCTAATAGTGAGACTAGATTTGAAATGTGACATGATCTATCTCTCATGATATATTTCTTGTATTATACATTTATGGATGTATCCCTCTCAAGATGTTTCATTTAAGCCTATGAGTCTATGAGACAAGTTGTTTGTGAGGATCCCCTGTATTATTTCTCTTCTTATATTTTGAACAAGAGCTTCCTCTGTAGGATGCCTCTATCTGAAAAAAATCCCGAGGATCCCATGTTGGATGTATTCACCTACATGTTGACCAAGGGAAGTCCTAGTAGGATCGCTTTACCAGTGTACTACTCAGAGGGTCCCTTATAGAGAGCCCCTATCTATGTACAGATCTTAGGATCCTTTTTCGGATTCCACTATTTTCTTACCATTTGGGAATCCCATTTAGGGTTCCTCCATTACTCTTCTACTAATGATCCCACATTGGATACCTATCTTCTTTGTGACTTTAGGGGCCCAAAGGGACACACGATACATGATTGACCATGAGCTAGTACATCGGGTTTAGGTTATGATGATTGGGGTTAATGCCTTAGAACCTATCCCTAAAAAGTAAAACTATGTATCTATGGAAGTAGTGTTGGGTTGATTAATTCATCCACCATCACCATTTTTTTTATTCTATCACATACTTAATGTTTTTGCATCGACGATTACCAAAGGTTACTCTTGGTTAGTCAATGTTGAGCCTAATGTAAGGCACCTTTCTTTCACTTTGGGATGGCAAGATGTTCTTCATGGAATCCATCTTCTATGTAATGTCATTTTAAAATTTAATTTTTATAAAAAGAGTTAATACATGGGATATTTTTATTGGGACTATATATTATATTATTATATTATTTGGATGTTCAATATTATTTCTTAGAATCTGGCTATTGAACCCATGACTATGATATACAAGAATGAAATACCTAGAAATGATAATCATGAATGATTCCTCTCTCCCAAGTGATGAGTATGATTATTATATCCTTTATTTGATATGAGATGAAGATTATTATTCTTTCGAATATCTGAATACACATTTGGATGATTACGCTATCCCAAGGGAGGGGTATGATTAGGCTCTCCATGATCGGTTACTAGAACACAGTGTTGTACAAGACGTTTCATATTATTGGAAACCCAGAGAGATTATTCTCTTCTAGATGATAGGAATGATTATGATCTCCCTTATTTTAGACTCCCGGTGAGGACACGGTGTCTCATCGGTGTGTTCTCATTACTAATCAAGTAAGGGTCATACCCTTAAGGATTATCCAAGTTCCAAATGTCATGATAACCTACACATTTAAACCTATGGATCAAACATTATATTGGATTTTCATGGAATGAGAAGCATGATGTCTAGCTCAATGACCATTTATTGGATGTATGAATGTAGTACCCTAGAATCCATTGTTATGGTGACTACAAGTGAGTATGGGTGAACCATGATTTAGGATGAGTATCCCCCTATGGTGGTATTTCTTGCTCAAATATATGTACGGAATTGGTGAAGTCGGTATATTTTGGATGAGAGTATACACCCATATGTTGAAATAATGATACACAACTTTAGTGGTACAATATCCATCTCAATTCCATTTAATAATATTTCCATGTGATTTGGATTATATTCTTAGGGGTCGAATATTGAATTATGTTATGTTATTTTATTCACCTTATACATGTATATTCATATTTATGTATATATTTATAGGTTTGGGACTATAAAAATACACACAAATATGTATGTACATCCATTTTGGCAGTTGGATAGTTGACTAGGATAAAAAACCAGTGGTTCGACTCTGGTTTCACATTATTGGTTTTACTTGCCTTTTCAGTTGTGTCTCGGTTAGGCCGAGTATATTTCTTTTTCATGCACTTATGGAAAAATAATTACAGGTTCATCATTTGGTTGACCAAATTATATTATTTCTCTTCCATTCATCTACCCCTCGATGTATGTGTAAACCTTATATATTATTTCCAGGTTGAGAAAAAATTTCATAGTGGACAGGATCAAGGCCCGATGTTGCATGATCTTGTGGAGCTGCTCATGTCGGTTCTTTTGATTAGGCAAGTACCGCTCAATAGTATATGGAGACTAGGTACATGGTCTATATTAGAGTAAGTAGTAGATCATTTCACATTAATTTCTATTTATTTATTTTTATTCCTTTATCTTTATGGTCATCCTAGTGGGTAACCAGTGTTGTATATATGATATTGTTATTTTGCCTTTTATATAGTTTAGTTTATTATTACATCATATTCTATTTCAGTTTATTTACTTCTTATACACTCATTTTTTTACTTCTGTGTATGATACATATATATTAACATTGTTTACTTATTGGGTTATGAGGGAATATTACCCCCACTATAACAACCTTGGAACTCACTACTTGTGGGAAGCATCAGTCATATGGGGAGGTGCGCTTGAATCTGCATAACGAACCATCTAAAAGCACCAATTTTTTGTTATTCAGACAGGGATGTTACAAAGTGGTAGAATAAGTTTTCTTACTAGTATTTACCATTTGAGGTATGGTTTCCATGAGTATCAGGAATGTGTGAGAATTTCTTATGGTTTTCAGACTAGTTCATTGAGAACAGTTATTCTAGTAATACTTCTCAGTTTCTAGGGGGTATGGGATTGCTATTATGACATTTGATGTTATAGTTGTATATGATTTTCTCTTTGAGAGACATTCATGTTATGTGTTTTTTATGATTTACTATGGATATCATACTCTTGTCCATTGGAAAGAGGCGAGTGATTAATGTTGACTAATGGATGGAAGGGGAAAGAGGTGTCTGAGGCATCGTATTTGGAATGTAGGATTCACATTATATTGGCATGCTATTATATGGTTTTGCTGACAATTGCATCTTATTAGATTGGTACTACTTACATATATATATATATATGTGTGTGTGTGTGTGTGTTTATTTCATTCTGATGGATGATTATGTGGATCTATGTTGAAGTTTTTGGCAGTGAGGAACATGAATTAATACTCATTCAAAGATGGTGGTGTTACCTTAGTAGGTCGATATAGGAAATGATTTCCTATTATTGTAATACCTATAGGGTGTTGTTTTCTTAGGTCATGGTTATCTAGTCGTATCACCGAGTATGATGCCGATGGATACATGGAATTCTCTCATGAACTGGACCTCAAGGGGGTATTGTTGTATATTAATTCCCAGAGGGTTTTAGTTCAGTATCTATTTTTATTTTTTTATCATGACCTCTAGGTTGAAGTTCTTCACGAGGATACTCTATTAGGATCATGCACTTTTAGGAATTTTTTTTGGTTTTGACACGTATAGGTCATTTTCCTATTCACCTAAATTAGAGAGGATGATAATTAAGGATATTTTGGAATCCTATAAACCCTTAGTTTTGTGTTAGAACCATGAATCCATCTGTCTATTTTGTTCTATATAATCCTATATGAGATATTGGAACCTTTTTTATATCCCTTTTTAAGAGGAGATCTTTGTTGAACGCTTGTTTGGAGATTGAGGAATGGTAGGTTCTCGAGTATTGTGATATCTCCATGTTGATGCTTTTAGCTATTGGTAAGAACCTTGGGTGCTTTAGTATCGAGATAATATTTTATTTGTTGGACTTCTTTGGTTCCTAGATCGATCGACCAATGTTTTCAATATTTATAATATAGTTGGAGCTCAATTTTATAGTCATGATTGGAATTAGAATGTGTGATGGTCGATCGTGGAACAAATCATGAAACATATGAGGTTTTTGATTTTGAAGACGATTTACATGTGGGATTTTGGATAGTAAAAACTAATGTTCCTTGTAGCACAGTATGCTTATCCTTTGGTTAGATGAATCACTATAGTACGAGTTGGATGATAAAGGTATACACTTGTTGCGTATGGTACCATTGAATTGTAAAACAATAAGGGGTTGTGTGTGAGCCAATGCCTAATAGTTTCAAGACTTGTGGTAGTCATGGTTTCTTAGGAGTTTTAGTTAAATGATGAATGTCCCTTCATAGTTGAGGTGACATAAATAATAAATAAGGAATATCAAGAGAGTTAACCTATGTTGAACCTGGACACACATTGTCAATAGACATCAAGTCAGGTTAAGGATAAAGGGAAATTTATAATGTTGTTGTGAGTGTGGAATAGAGAGAGCTGTAAATTAATTTTGAAGGAATCTTAGGGTACTCATAGTTAGTGGAAATCATGTTCTATCTTGAATTCATCATGAGTACATTGAGAGATAATAATCCCTAAACTGAGATTATTTTATATTAAATTTTACTCCATAGATGATGAAGGAAACCTGTTGAGGCCACACTTAATGGGTGGTGTAAGGTAATTTATATAGCGGGGAGTACAACATCAACTATTTTTGGGTGGTAACCCGCATTTTAAGTTGAAATCAAGAATTTTCCTTGATCCATTGTGGTTGATGTTTTCATTAGGACAATAGTAATGGTATTCTTATGGAGGGGAGTACCAGATTAGTCGTAGTTAAGTATATCCCATATAGGAGACAATTTTTGATGCTATGATGAATTTCATTTGACAGTAAAAACAACTTGTTTACGTAGATGATTGGGATGAGATCATGGTTTCTATTCTTACTCATAGGCTCCTTGGGGATGTGAAGGTTTATGGTTGGAATATTGTATGGTCCAGTGTTTTTTACAGAAATAAAATTAAAAAAAAATATTTTTTTATTAGATGCTTATAATGGGTAAAATGTAATTTTTTTCTAGGAAGATGATATCGAATATTTTTTTATGACCACTATTTTTTTCCCCAACAATGGTTTCTACCCTAGGTCAATAGTTTGGTGGAATTCCCATTAGTTCAAATTTTAGCATAATAATTAATAGTTAATATATAATAATGTATATATTAATATATTTGTGCAGGTCCATTGGGATATATATTTTGAATGGAGAATCATACTGGGATTCTATCTCAACCATTGAGTCTAGAAAAGAGATTTTTTCATTGGAGAAACATAAAATATGATTGGGCGCTGATGTCAGGTCGTACCCCCTTTTCTTTTCTTTTATCCCTTTTCTGTCCTTTGTTTCTTTATTTTAATTCCTTGGATACTCACATATGCCTTGCAACTTCTCTTTCACATGTTCGAGAGATTTAATATGTACATGTATAAATAGAAAGAGATAGGGAGAGGGGGAGGTACTATCACAAATACCAGGACCCATGGTATCATCGTTCAATAATAATGGATAGTGGAGATGAGCGAAGCTTTAGCATATTCCACCGACATGTAGGATATTTTTATGTTTTCCCCCAAATCATTTTATCTTGTTCATTTGAATGCTTTATTCCACTTATATTCTTTATTTGGACCACTTGTGGGCTGATATTCTACTTTTGGGGTGGAATCTTGTGTTCTAGGGCATTTTGGGGGTTCTTTATTTGGGAATACCCATTAACATGACATGTGGTTTAGAGAACACACATCATGTGTCATTCCTATTTGATTAAAATTATCTTCTGGATGTCCATTCCAAGTATGGGTCATAAAAATCATGTATAGGGACTTGTCTGTGTAGTAGAGTACCTATCCATGATTTTCATGTAAAGGGGAACATGCCGGGTGGATTACAAAACCCGACCCCATGTGGTTCTCATGCCATGTAGATGTATATATCAATACCAAATACATGCCCAGTACATTTGAGGTACAAAATTAGGTACCCTACATGGGTCACACGTCATGCATATATTCTACAAACTGTGTACTTGAGATTTTACATGCCAATTACAAGCCAGAGTACACTCTTAGGTGGGGCCTCAAGGGTATACACTGTGTCTAAGGGTGCACATGCTATGTATTCATCCTTTATAACCCTTTTAAGTTTTTTTTTAATTTCATTCTCTTAGGAGTCATAATTGAACCCGTGAGTAGTCAATTCTGGGTATCGTTTTGAATAGATCATTTTATTATGACCAATGAGATGTTTTGAGGACTCCTAGGTGGCATTTCAATCATTTTCACAATGGAGTTGTTCTTCATCTCGTAATTATATCCATCATCTCTTGAGAGTGAGATATGTTCTGAGATGATCCATCAGTTATCTCTTAGGACTGATGCCTTAAAGACATCATTTGATGATTTCTCCCTTTTATGATGTACCCTTAAGGCCTAAGAGGCCATGATACTAGTTCTTTACAAGGATCTCCTTTAGGATTCCATTGAGTATTTTTTAACTTAGAGGATCCATTTTAGGATTCCCCAATATTCTTCATGTACCAAGGATCCCATATTTGATTCCTTCACCAACATGATGACCTAGGGAATACCTTATCAGATCCCTTTACCAGTGTACTACTCCGAGGGTCCCTTGGTGGATCCCCTTTTCCATGTTTTGATATTAGGTTAATTTGTAAAATGGATCCATTTAGTAACTAATTGAAGATCCCTTATATAATTCCTCCATTTCTTTTCTACCAAGGATCTAAAGTAAATACCTCTATTGTGTATAACATAAGGGACCCAGTAGGTGCCCTAATGATTGAACTACACTGATCTAATACATTAGGTTTTCAAAGAGATTCCAGTTTGTGTCTCCTTAGAACCCATAAGAATCATGTAAACCCTTTTCTCCATGTAATTAGTATTTTTTTGGCATTTGACCACCCTCGCTCATTTTTTATTATTCCACATGTTTATTGATGATGAAGTTGTGATTAATAGAGATTATTTATAGTTAGTGGTTATTCAACCTAACGTGGGGAGTCTTTATTTCTGATTGGGATTACAATATATTATTCATAGGATTAAGATTTTGAGCCATGAAATTTTCATATTTTATTTTCATACCCTAATGAACTACATGGGATCTAGCTGCTGAGAATATATATTTTATTATTATATTAATGGATTTTCTATATGTGATTCTTGTTATCTGGATATTGAGCATACAACTATGAAATACAAGTATGGTAACCCTATTAATGATAATCATGTGTGATTTATCTCACTCTTGAGTGATGAGGATTATTTATCTCACCGCTGTTTTATATGTGATAAGGATGATTACACTCCCCTTGATCTGATTATACCTATGAAAGATTACACTCTCCTGAGGTATATGGATGATTATTCTATCCCTGATTGGTTACTTGGCCATGGTGTTGGACATGGAATTTCACATAATTGGATACTCATAATGATTATGCTATTCTTTATGACATGGATGATTTTGATATCCCTTATTAGAGACTCTAGGGGTGGGTATGGCATCTCACCAATGAGTTTTCCTTACAGATCACCTATGGGTCAGAACTTTGGGATTATCTAATTTCTGAATATCGTGACAGCCCATAGAATGTGACCTATGGATTAGACATTGGACTTGATTTACATTGAATGACCAACATATAATCCATATCAGTGTCCATTTATAGAATGTCTAGATTTTTATACCGTGAATATTTTTTTATAGTTATTGGATGATAGTACAAGTGAACCCAGGGTTAGAATGAGTACCCCCCTATACTAACGTATTTTTCTTAGAGATATTTTATACATTGGTCAAACAAAGTATATGATAATTGGTATTATAGACCTATAGATTTACTTAATTACACCTAAATTTAGTGGTATGAAATCAATATCAATTCACTTTCACATGTTGTCTAAGCTATTGATATTATAGACCCATGGATCAACTTTTGTTTCGTTTTATGATATTTCATTCACCATATTCCAAATTATTTCGATTTAGATAATTAATATCATTTTTTAAATTGTATGGAGATATTAAAAAATATTTATTTGAATGAATTATAAATACACGAATAAGATTATTAAAGTATTCTTAGATGCTTTGTGATAATAATATTCCTTCGAAATCAAATACCAAATTGTATGCGAGAATTATTGAAACAGATTTTCTATATAGTATTGATTATTGTTCTTTAATGGGATACCATGAAATAAAAATAGTTTTAATAGAAATGAAATTATTAAAATGAAAATGTGGTCATTCTTAAAAGGATAACATTATAAATGAATTCATTCCAGATAAAATCAAATTGAATTTGATTGATTATAAGATGAAAGAGACTAGATTAAGATGTTTTGGATATGTTAATAGAAGAAATAAGGATATACCTATTAATAGGGTATAATTAATAAAAAAATTCACTTATTAAAAGGATAAGAGGTGTAAATAAAAAAATGTATTTCAAAACACAAATCACATACACAAAATTGAGAAAACTCAATTGGGATGACTTGATACATTATGAAAAAGTTCCATGATTATTTATTGAGATGTAGGAATTAAGCATATGTTAACTAGACACATGATGTAGCTGATAAGATAAAAATTGTGAGTTTTCATTAAAAAGAAAAAACTCTAGATCACAACATGCATCACATTTCCATAACCCTAAAAACCTGCTTAGATTGTATTTATAATTTAAGAAAAATTATTGATAATTCATTTTTTTCATGTAAGAAATAATCTCAAATTAATTTGACATAAAAGGATATGAGTATTAATTAATGTGTATGTTTTTTTTTGAATGTACAATTGTGGATCAAGGAGTATACTATATAATCAAAAAATATGAAAAAACACTCAAATTGCCTTAATTATTTTGTAAAAATATTGATAATTCATTTGTGACATGAACTAATTAACCTCAACTCAATGTAACACATTGTGGTGTTGGTATGATTGAATGTTAATATTTTCAATATAATGTGAACTTTCAAATAAAAAAAATATATCATAATAAAATCATAGCAATAAATTTTGGATTATTTTGGAACATTATAAAAAAGATAGATTATCCCATTTTTATGTGTGAGGATTAACCACACAAAATTAGGAAACATGGTTTTTCCAACATGAATAAAAGTGTGTGTTTGTATTTAAAATAGAAACACTTGTGACATAATAAAAATCATGAAAACATGCTCAAATTATCAGTATACTGTTGGAAAATGTTCATTTGTTCATTTTCGAAATGTAGGGATTAACCACATGTAAATCTGAAATTTGATGCGATCAGTATTGCTAAAGGTGTGTGTTTTCAATTTAAAATTGGTATATTAATTCAAAACCGGAATCACATATTTAAAATAATGAAAATAAATTTACATTAATATTATACTTTAGTTAAATAATTTGTTGTCCACTTGTGACATATAGTAATTAATCACATGTTAATCTGATATGTGGTTTGTCTAATATGACTCAAAGTGATTCACATAAATAGAACCGAGAAAACATGTACTAAGAGATTAATATTACATAGAAATATTTTTCACTTTTTTATTATGTTATATTTTTTATTTATGTATCATATTTTATCACCCATGTTTTTGTTTTTATTTATTTTTTACTTAATCATTATTGTATCATATTTATTGTTTATCTTTTTTATAATATAACTATAATAAGTATTGTTTTTATTATAGGTTCACAAATATTTCTCTCAAGATTAGGGTGTCATATTAGAAATATAGTAGTGGGATCGGGATGTATTCTGAGGGGTTCCCAAGGGCAGTGTAGTTCTGTTGTACCCCACACTCTTTGATTTTCATGATCACAATCACTTTCATATGTGTTTAACTTTTTTTTTAAGTGTTGTGGATGATAGGCAAAAGATTGCAAAAGGATTGGCCCAAGAATGGACAAGAAGTGGACTGAAATTCAGTCCACCGGCCAACCGGTGTGATAGCACCGGCCAGTCGGTGGAACTGGCAGAGGCATTGCCCACTGCCAGGTTCCACCGGTCGACCGGTGGCTCTGTCACCGGTCGACCTGTGGCATCCAGCCCAAATAGTGTTTGCTACTGTCTCCCCACCGGCCAGCCAGTGGCTCCTCCACCGGTCAGCCGGTGGTGCCTGGAAAAGAAGAATCAGCTACTGCAAAGCCACCGGCCAACCGGTGGCCCATCCACCGGTCAGCCGGTGGAGCCAAGTCTCGAAATCTCCCAAATTCCTCAAGCACCGGCCAGCCGGTGGGACTGTACCGGCCAGCCGGTGGAGCCAGTCAAACTAGCCGTTGCAGTTTGACCAGGCTGGCCCACTTGGCTCCCAACGGCTCTTTAAGCCTCTCCAACAGCTCCAAAGGCCTCCAACAGCCATATGAGGGTTCCCCCTCTATAAATAAAGGACCTTGATCCCCCGGAAGCCTAAGGAACATAACCGGAACTATTGTGAAGCCCACGAACATATTTTGCATCAATTGGCCAACCTCCGGCGACTTCCTCCAAGGGAACCCCAAGTGCTCCAACAACTTCCACATCCAAGGATCTCCTTCAAAGAAGCTTGGAAGCAGCCTTCAACATCTCCAATCATCAAAGGCGCCCAAGGCTTCTCCCAATTACGGTTTTTATTGTTTTATCTATTTTGAGATTTAAAATTGGGTTTGTGCCTACAAACCCCAAACCCTTTTCTCATCCCCCTTTCTTTTGGGTTTCACACCACCACTAAGGTGTGAAGAGGTTCACAAGCTTTTCCTTTAAAAAGCTTGAGAAAAAGGTGAGCTATCCTTCACCTGTAAGAAGGATAGTGGGTTCTTGCTAAACCATCAAAAGCAAGTGGGTTCTTGCTAAACCACAAAAGAAAGCTGTAATAGGTCCTAGTGCTACCTCAAAGCCTAGTGGGTTTCTTGCTAAAACCATTGAAAAGCAAGCGGTAGGAATCTCTCAACGGTTGAGTTGGGAGCGGAGACGTAGGCCGGGTTTTGGCCGAACTCCGTTATCAATTTCTTGTGTTTTGCCTCCTTTATTTCCGCTGCACTTCACTTTGATTTTTAATTTGTTAATCAATTTTTTAAAAGGCAATTCACCCCCCCTCTTGCCATCATTTTCCTCGTATTTTCTGACCCAACAATTGGTATCAGAGGGCGTATTTGAATAATTCCCTAACCGGTTTCAAATTAAAGATCCTTTTTGATGGCTTCTACCGCTTCAACCTCTTATGCCCCCGAAGGCTTTTCTTTGGATCGTGCTCCATTCTTTGATGGAACCGATTATAGTTTTTGGAAAACCCGCATGACCACATTTCTTAAAAGTATTGGCTATCCTATTTTTAGAATTGTTATGCATGGTTTTACCCTCACTTCCCCCGATGAGTCTAAATGGACCCCCAATGACATTGCTTATTTTGAGCTTGATGGAAAAGCCATGAACGCTCTTCATTGTGGTCTTGACCGTAATGTTTTTAATTGCATTTCTACTTGCTCTACTTCTTACGATCTTTGGAAATTTTTAGAACTAACCTATGAAGGTACTAGCGAGGCTCCAAAGCAAGAATCCGATCAAAAGCAAGAACCCGACGAAAAGATCAAGCCCATTTGCCCACCTCACAAGAAAAGGGCCAAGAAGAAAAAGAAGAAGGCTTCAAAGGCAACATGGAGTGATAGCTCCACCTCTTCATTCTCCTCCTTCTCCTCGAGCGACCAAGGTAAAAAATGCCTAATGGAAAAACATGAGGTAACATCTTCCGACTCCTCCTCCTCTTGTTCTTCAAATTCAAATTCTTTCAATCATATGTCTTATGAAGAACTCTCACATGCTAGAGACCAACTTGAAAAAGGTTTTCATACTTTATCGTCAAAATTTGTTGCTTTAAAAAAGCCTTTCAAAAAAATTTCCTCCGAAAAAGACCAACTTCTCAAAGAGAAGGAGCAACTCTCCCTAAAAATCCAAAATTTTCCAAATGTTGATTCTTTGGAATCAACCATTAAAGACCTAAGGGAATCCTTAGCCAAGTTCACCCAAGGTGAACAAAATTTGTCCAAACTCTTAGGTTCTCAAAGGGTATCTAGAACCACCAATGGACTTGGCTATACCAACCAAGCTTCCTCCTCCCATGCACCCACTGTTTTTGTAAGGGGGAGCTCTAGTTTTAAATTTTGTAATTATTGCAAAAAACCCGGGCACCTCATTTATGAATGTAATTGCAAAAACGCCCGGTACGGTAGGCCCAAATCGATTTTTTATTCGGATGAATTCTATAGGAGAAGACCCGCTACAAGGCAAGTGTGGATTGAAAAATCCCTCTTAGCGAGTCTCTCCGGGCCCAAAATCATCTCTTTTCAAAATCCCTCTCCCCGGTGATTTATTGTTTTTATTTAGGGGGAGTTAGGTTCTTTTAAGCCTTTTTGTGAATTAAAATTTTTCATTCAATATTCTCATTTCAAATTTTTTATTCAAAACTTTCGATTCAAACTTTCAATTTCAACTCTTGGTTTCAAATTTCAAAATTCATTTGGTTTTTGATTCAAAACTTTCAATTCAAACTGTTATTCAATTTTTGATTGAAAACTTTCAATTCAAACTGTTATTCAAATTCTCATTTCATTTCAAAAATATCAATTGATTTAAAAATATCTTTTTGTTTTTCAATGTTTTCCCTCAATCAAGTTTTATGCCCCATTCTATTTTGATAATCACAAAGGGGGAGAAATTTCTTGATTGATTGGGGGAGAATATTTTCTCTCATGCTTAGTATTTATTTTCAATTTATCATTTAGGCATGCCTTTCATTTATGTTTTTACATTGCTTTGATAAGTGATTGTGATCATCAAAATAGGGGGAGATTGTTGTACCCCACACTCTTTGATTTTCATGATCACAATCACTTTCATATGTGTTTAACTTTGTTTTTAAGTGTTGTGGATGATAGGCAAAAGATTGCCAAAGGATTGGCCCAAGAATGGAGAAGAAGTGGACTGAAATTCAGTCCACCGGCCAACCGGTGTGATAGCACCGGCCGGCCGGTGGAACTGGCAGAGGCATTGCCCACTGCCAGGTTCCACCGGTCGACCAGTGGCTCTGTCACCGGTCGACCTGTGGCATCCATCCCAAATAGTGTTTGCTACTGTCTCCCCACCGGCCAGCCGGTGGCTCCTCCACCAGTCAGCCGGTGGTCCCTGGAAAAGAAGAATCAGCTACTGCAAAGCCACCGGCCAACCGGTGGCCCATCCACCGGTCAGCCGGTGGAGCCAAGTCTCGAAATCTCCCAAATTCCTCAAGCACCGGCCAGCCGGTGGGACTGTACCGGCCAGCCGGTGGAGCCAGTCAAACTAGCCGTTGCAGTTTGACTAGGCTGGCCCACTTGGCTCCCAACGGCTCTTTAAGCCTCTCCAACAGCTCCAAAGGCCTCCAACGGCCATATGAGGGTTCCCCCTCTATAAATAAAGGACCTTGATCCCCCGGAAGCCTAAGGAACACAACCGGAACTATTGTGAAGCCCACGAACATATTTTGCATCAATTGGCCAACCTCCGGCGACTTCCTCCAAGGGAACCCCAAGTGCTCCAACAACTTCCACATCCAAGGAGCTCCTTCAACGAAGCTTGGAAGTAGCCTTCAACATCTCCAATCATCAAAGGCGCCCAAGGCTTCTCCCAATTACGGTTTTTATTGTTTTATCTATTTTGAGCTTTAAAATTGGGTTTGTTCCTACAAACCCCAAACCCTTTTCTCATCCCCCTTTCTTTTGGGTTTCAAACCACCACTAAGGTGTGAAGAGGTTCACAAGCTTTTCCTTTAAAAAGCTTGAGAAAAAGGTGAGCTATCCTTCACCTGTAAGAAGGATAGTGGGTTCTTGCTAAACCATCAAAAGCAAGTGGGTTCTTGCTAAACCACAAAAGCAAGCTGTAATAGGTCCTAGTGCTACCTCAAAGCCTAGTGGGTTTCTTGCTAAAACCATTGAAAAGCAAGTGGTAGGAATCTCTCAACGGTTGAGTTGGGAGCGGAGACGTAGGCTGGGTTTTAGCCGAACTCCATTATCAATTTCTTGTGTTTTGCCTCCTTTATTTCCGCTGCACTTCACTTTGATTTTTAATTTGTTAATCAATTTTTTAAAAGGCAATTCACCCCCCCTCTTGCCATCATTTTCCTCGTATTTTCCGACCCAACAAGTTCAAGGCCACCCAATCATCAATGATATGGATTGTTTTTTAGTTTTCTGAAAATTATAAATTTTTATAATAAACATATCACTATCACTTTAATTCATTGAAGTATTTTTAATAAAAATTAATTTTTTATTGTAATTTTTTATTATATTTGTTTATTTTTATTTTTTTAATTTATTAATGTTTTATTAATGTGGATATTTTATTATGTTGTTTATGTAGCAACATAGTGTTTCATGTTAGTAAATTTTCAATGCTAGTTTTCTCTCTCATAATATTAACATCTACTAATGTAAACACATGCAATAATAAAGGTGTATTTAACCATCACTAAAACTAGAGAAAATAAAATATAAATTTTTTCAGTTTTAGAACTACTATGAATAAAAATGCTTTGGTAATTTTTTTAATGTTGACAAATGTTCTTTGATTTTCTTAGTAATGGAAACGTCACTATATTTAACAATAATAAATAAAATATCATGTGTCATTAAAAAATGTATTTATATTAGTGATGATAAACATAATATGTTTGTAAAATATATATAATGAGATTAGTAAAACTAAATTTATATTTTTCAATAATGCAAATTTTTTTAAAGAATAAATAAATATAATGCTTTTTGTGTGTGTAAAAGACGATGTTAAAAAAACTTTATTTAAATTTATTTTGGTAAGGAAAATATATTTAATAGACCATGTCATTCTATTGAAGGATATAAAAAATATGAATGACCTTAATAAAAGAAAATATATATTTCACCATTTTTTTAGTATACATCTCCAGGTCATGTATTGAGATTTTATTCATTTACGCAAGCTACAATATTCCTATATTTTTATTTGTATTATTGTTGTCATTATAAATTCAATATAAATTTAGGTGAATTTGGGAAATCACTGCACATAAATTTTGGTAATATAGGACTCATGTGTGAAGATGAAGGCATAAATTAATGGGTTTGGTTTTTCACTGGATAAGGGTCAACTTGTTGGTTCATATAATTTTTCCAACATGCAGGGAAATACTCCTAAAATTATTGTAACATAAGATATATTGATTGATGAGGTATTTAATGGGTAGAAGAATATTGTATTGGATATTTATACTTATTCTAAAAGATCAATATAGTCATCACATTTAGATTACATGGGTGGAATTGATTTGTAGGATCATCATATCTTCTGAGTGTAGGGTTCTAAGATGGGATCCTCTTTGAAGAATGTTGAAACGATTGAGGTTGGCATTTCCAGCAAGGTCCATTCAGATCTCAAGATCCCTTAGGGTGGGGACCCTAATTAATATCATTTAACTAGAAGAATTTAATCTATTTTAAATGAATATATATATGAAAGATAATGTTTACTAGAGGGTGATGTCTTTCATTCTCAAATTTTGGTGATAATTACTTAGTAAAAAATGTTTTACAGAATTAAAGGAAATTTACAAAATATTTAGGTGATACCTCTCTTAAAAGGGTAAGATCTTATAATATTTCACTATAAAGAGGGAAACAAATTATTTTATGTGATGTGGGATTCTATAAGGTTCAAAATAGTAACTCAAGAAAGAAAAAGGACTACTATCATTTGAAAAGATCAATGGTCCTGAAATAACAAGGATTATTTTGGGACAATTCAAACTACTTTATTGCTATGGGAATTCTTGTCAAATGTTTTTTTTATTTTTTCCCATTTTGATGGAGGAAGGTCAAAATTTACGACCATTTCCTTCATCTGTATACATTTTCTTCCTTTTTAATAAATTATATGATCCTTTTCTCGGTTCCTATACTTTATTGATCATCATCTTGATTGTGTTTATTATTATGGACCCATGTCGTATAGCATAGTGGAGTAATCCTATGATGTTAAGAGAGAGGTCTAAGGTTTGAGCCTCCACAAGCGAGTGTGTGTCAATATTTGTTTCCTTGTATCCCAATCCTAAAATATATTAAAAAAATAATATTTTTATTATTATTCAACATCTTATTAATATTTTTATTATTCTATGTATTATTATTTCTATTTATATTCTTATTAATAATAATAATAATAATAATGTAATTCTTATTATCATTATTACTATTATTATCATCATTATTATTTCTATTATTAGTATTGATATACACGTAGTGATGGTGTGAGTGATTGGACGGGGTGGGGTTTCAGTGTATTTATTAGGATCAAACCCATACATGGGTTTATTTTTATCTATTGCGTGAGTTATAAATATGAATATTATTGTTTTTTTATTTTTGTTATTATTATTATATTTATAATTGTTTCCTTGTTCAAGTGGTTCTTTTTATTGTTGACGTTTTTATTTCCCATGCAGGGGTGGGGTAGTTGAAATGAAAGTTCATCTGGTTACTAAGATTTAGGGGATCCATTCACCATGTCTCTATAATTATATCATAATTTTACATTCACATATATAATGATTTTTGAGACTAAGGTTGATTTAGAGATCTAGTTTTTTCCATTTCAACAATAAATCACATATGAGACCTGGGTATTGGTGTTGAGTGCGTAGAGATTCAATATTAATTTCCACCCTTACACCACTTTATTAAACTGGTTTATTTTAAAAATTAAAAATATAAAAAACTCTTATCTTCATTTTTGATTCAATAATATAATTTTATTCACTACAAAAAGTACAATTTTACTTATTTTGTTTATTTCATTGTATGAGGAGGTGATTATGAGAGCCCATAATGAAATTCTAGAAAAACAGGCCAAACTGCACATGTGTAGAAGCACATATGTGGACATCAATTTTTAATATGAATAATTCAGGCATCCACTAGGGTTGGAAATTTGTGTGTGAATGTAAAAAATTATGGGATACATTTATCTATAATAATATGTAGTATAATTATTCCATTTGCAGAGACAAAATAAGTCCAAAATGTGATGAATTTCAGGGTGGGACATATTGGACCATACTTCTGTATTTGGGACATAACATAGTCCTCATTCCTCTGATTGGGCTGAGTCAACCTCCATTGGATGATAACTCTATAAAACACCTATAAAAAAATTTATTAAATTTTAACACATTTTTATCAGTCAACCATCTAGATAATTAAGGGAGACAAATTCTTCCATGAATAATAACATATCCCAGTAAGAACCTAACTTCCTTTGTGGAAATTGTGTTATATTTTCACATAAAACACCCCACACCCTTATTATCTAGGTTTCCATACCTAAGGGTATGTTGGATGTTCTTCTTTAAATATATAGCTTCCCCCTTCTATAGATTTATAAATTCCTTGATGATAACCTAGTGAGGAATTTGTTGTAAATCCCAAGATCCATGTTTGTATTATTTTGAATGATATTTTAAATTCTACTTTTCTATATTATTTATAATAAAACTATCCTTTTTTACTATTTTATTTACTGTTATGTCATGGTCAAAGTCATAGGATCATCTTTGGGGTATCTATTAAAGTGATGTTTCACACACCATTCACCACATCTTCTACCCCCTTTAATTGTGTTGTTTTGCGGTTCATATTAGTAAATTTAATCTACATAAACACTATTATGGAAATTTAAATTTATTTCAAGTCATCACACATAAATTACATAAAACTAGTGTTATTTGTGTGTTTCCTTGATGAGTCTTGATAATGATGTTAGACAGAAATTATCTTATCATCAGAGGTAGCCGGTGAAACATTTTGGGTTTTAAACCAAACTCAAGGAGGTAAACTATTATACACATTAAAAACTTCTGCATATAGTTGTTAAAAACAAGGACTAAAAAATATATACCTATTATCTTGAAGTGATGAAGGATTAGCATCATGTGATTTCCGTGTGATGATCATGGTTAATCAAATATTTTAATTTACATTTTTTATTACATAACATTATCTATTGGTTTCATAAATAAATAAACCAAACATTTTCTAATATCCCATTCCCCTTATTAAATACCAAAACATTTCTTAAATTAATTTTATATGTTTTCATTGAGATATGATCTAGGGTTCCAGCTATAATCTAGAAATTATTGTAAAACAAAATATCTAATTTGATGCAGTTGAAAATGACATCAAATGTTGGCACCATTTTGGGTATCTAGGATCAAGTTACATTTTATTTATTTTCATTCTTTTATTCAATTAATATTAATAAAATTAATTAATGAAAAAAATTTCAAAACCATGTTCCTTGATAAAAATTAGAAAAGAAATATTGCTTCAAATTGACCTATAAGTTGAAAATATCCATACTAACAAATTAGGTTATCTAGTGTAGGATAATCATGTAACTTTGAGGAAAACCTCTTGGACCATAATGTCTTCATAAAACAATCTAATATTTAACCAAATAGAATTCATAAAAATGGATGAAAATAAATGAAACTTGAAAGAAGTGAGCTCCCTCTATATGGAGTACTAACCCCATATACATACAATATCTGGTGTATGAAGACAAATTTGAGATGAGGCTAGGCCACATCCACCTCCATCAAAAATTTCAGGGTCTTCCAATGGGGAACATTATAGAAATATAATGATGTTTCACATAGTTTTCCCACCTTGAAGCCCTTAAATTTTTGTATGAACCTTATAATGTTTAGGGATTTCCATTTATCCCTATATGGGGTACCCAAAGACTGACTATACTATCATCCTGCCATAATTAGTGGGTATAATGTCTATAAATGAATCTTCCAAGAAAATTTATTCCCAACATCCTAAACTACATCAATTAAAAAAGATATTTGTGAATTAAAAAATCATAAGGAGAGACCCGTTATGAATATTGGGAAAGATTAAAAAGACTTTGTTTAAGTATTCCCCAACACTAAATTAGTGATAAATTTATAACTCAATAATTCTATGAGGTACATGTCCCCGTGTATTAGGGAATCAAAGATGTTATAGTTGGTGGTGACCTAGTAGATAAAACTCCTACCACTTCTCGTGACATAATATAAAACATGGCTAAAAATGCAAAACCATTTAGTACACAAGCAATTTTAGCCACTCTAGGATTTATTGAGGTATGTAATTTATACCTATAAAAATAAAAAGATAATAAAAACAATAATATTCATAATATTTTAAGATTATTAACTCAAGATCAAGGTAATTTACACTCTCCAACTATCCCATTTAATTGTGGTATTTATTTTGAAAACACTCATTTTTCTGACCAGTCCCAAGAACTTATGTATTCATCTAATACTTTCATATTAGTATTTCCTAGATATCAATTCCAAAAAGAATTTTCCATTAATAAAGAACCATTCAGGCATAATTCAAACCGTTGGTGGAATTAACAACCCCAATACCAACAAAGTAGAAACCTGAGCAACCCTAAAATGAACTGGTCTCAACAAGGGCATAGTATGCAACCTCATTATCCTTAACCATCTTGAAAAAAATAAAAAATCACCCAAATATGAACAAAGTCTCAATAAAATGGCGAATCAAATGGAATCCCCTAACCTTTAGTTTTAACAGACTATGAAATTAGCTATTCAAGACATACAAACTCAAGTGGGACAATTTGAAAACTTCATCCAGGAGATAAAGATTAAAATATCTATAAAACAACTATCCTAAGCTATTTATAATCCAAATAAATATGGTAATATATATTAAATGACATTACATAGAGATAAAGAAGTTTTTTAATCTAATTATTCTACACAATAGGTAATTACCCATTTGAAAACATTCTTTCTCCACCTACAAAAAAATTCATGTGAATAAAAAAAACAAATATATTAAACAAGATATTATTGAGGACTCCAAAGAAAAATACACTCATCTTCATTTACACCAAAGAAACTCTATATCTAAGTGAATTTTTGATAATTAAATTGATAAATAAATAATGAATACATTCAAAAAGGTACAAATTTATATTCCATTATTGGATGTAGTTAATAACATTCATCTCTATAAAAAATTTCTTGAATAAATTTGAACCCATAGATGGAGACTAAAGGGGAATGAGAGAGTCAACCTTGTATGTAATGTATGAGCTTTTATACAACAATCAATGATGACCAAATTAAAGTATAAGGGATCTTTTTTTATTTCAATAACTATAGGGGTTAACTTATTTTGTAATGCAATTCTAGATTAAGTTGATTCAATTAACATTATTCCTCACTATGTGTATACTTCTCTATGGGTTATAGAGATTCATCCAATGAGAATCATCTTGAAAATTTACAAACTGAGCACATCACAACAATCAGAAGTAATCAAGTACATCATAGTTAGAGTAATGAATGTAATATACCCAACTGATTTCTACATTATTAAGATTGAAAGTACCTAAACCAAAAGAAATGCTCCTCTCATACATGAAATACCATTGCTGATGATCATAAATAATCATAAAGGTACAATTTACATGGAGTTTGGTGGATAAAAGGTACTTTTTAATATCAATGATGATATGAAAGGCCCTATGGAAGAGAACTCTACTATTCTGGTCTATTTGATAGAATTGTTATCCAATAAAACACACATCCAACATTTACTCCACAACCCATCTTATGATTCATTTTAATCATCTTAAATATTTTATTATTTGAATATGAATTCAATTTTTGAGTGTTGTATGGGTTTAGAAAGGTGTAATTTTTTTTATTTTAATTGAAAAGTGTGGTAATTATGAGGTACCCATGACCGCAAATGATTATAAAAATATAATTTTCATTTATTATATTTCCTTAGAGAATAAACATGAGAAGATAGAAAATATCATGGTCCCTACTCTCTCTAAATACCATCCCTAAATCTAAAAAAACACAAGTGTTGGATTTAAAACCAGTTCCTTATAATTTAAAATATACTTATATTGAGGGTATTAGTTAATTTCTCATCACTATTTCCAAAAAACATTCTTCGCATCAAGAATCAAAATGGATAGACCATTTGATAAAGTGTAAAAGAAATAGGATTGGAATTTAATAATTTTACATTGATTAGGCCATCTTTATGTATAATCTATATACTTTTATATGATAATTCTAAGCACATATGGTAAGTTAAACATCTGTTAAATCCCACCCAACCTTAATGTTCTAAAATTAGATATTAGTAAAATGCTTACTATTGGGATTATCTATCCCATATATGATAGTTAATTGGTAATCCAATTGAAAACTATGGCTAAAAACCATAATGAAATTAGTGTTAATTGAAATGAATGAATTTGTTCTAACACTAGTGAACAATAGTTGGAAAGTCTGTATTTACTATCATAGATTGAATCATGGCTTTGAAAAATTGAATATTCCTATGAATTTCATTGTCCAAATAGAAGAAATATTGGATGGAAAGTCCCATTATTATTTACTTGATCTATATTCAGGTTATTTTCAAATCTATATATCCCTTGAGGATCAAGAAAAGACAACATTTACAAGTCTATTTGGAAAATTTTAATATTGAAGGATTCCTTTTGGTCCATATAATGCCCTTGGTAGTTTTCAAGGATGAATGTTGAGTATATTATAACATTACCTTGATAATTTTATAGATCTTTGAATGATAATTTCATGGTTTATGGTTTTTCCTTTGATGAAATTTTCAAACACCTAGGTTATGTCCTCCACTATTGTATAAAAAAGAGCCTGTATAAAATGATAATAAATTCCATTTCATGGTTGAGTTGGGGAGACATCCTAATAAAATGATTTAATTCAATTTTATACATAAAAATGAATTTATTTAATATCTTTCATATCCAATTTTTTTTATGATATGTGATCCTTCTTGGGTCATGTTGATTTTTATCGTCAATTAAATAAAGACTTTAGTATTATCATATTTTCCTTTTCCTAGTTATTACAAAAATATTTTGAGTTTTTGTTTGATAAACATTTATGGTATTTATTCAATTTAATAAAAAGGAGTCTCATGTCACATCCCATCATCCAACCATAATCACGGGATTTCCCATTCAAACTTATGTGGGATACATATAACATTTTATTTTGGAAAATATTATAAAAAAATGGATGAGAAGTCTCATCATGTCCTTTTTTATACCTATTATACCCTTTAACCTTCCTAGATAAACTATAAATACACATAAAATGAACTACTTTCTATTCTGTTAACATCGTTAAAATTCCACTAATATCTTTTCGGGTCAAAATTCATTGTGCTTTTTGACCATGTGGACATTCAATTTCTCTTTAAGATAGATGAAGATATTCCCTACCTCAAATGGTGGATGATCCTCCACCAGGAGTTAAAACATTATAATTTAGATAAGAGTGGCATGTAAAATGTGGTATATGACAATATTGGAAGGATTTAACCACTATTGGACCACCTTGTTGACTCATCCCATTCTATTAGAGAGTTATTTCCTTATGAGAACCTTTATGATGTTGTGGACCTTAACCCTTGGTATAAAGACATTGTGAATTTGTGAGCAGTATCTAAGATCCCCCTTGATTTTAGGACTTCAAAATATCAAAGTCAAAAGTATGATTCATGCCAGTTCATTTGTGGTGACACATACTTTTGGATAATTTATATTGAGAAAGTTGTTTATAGGTGTGTTCCTCACATTGGGATCACCTCAGTTTTGAGATTCTTTCATACTTTGGATTTTAGGGGGAACTTTGGATCTCAGAATATAGATCAAAAGGTACTTGACTCGAGGCTTTATTGGCCTAAATTGTATAGAGAGTACCATGAGTCTTTTATATCAATTTCACAATGTCAATTCATAGAAAAAATCTCCACGAGAAATGAAATACCCCAACAATTTTTTTGAAATATTTAATGCATGGGGAATTTAATTCGTGGGGATTTTTCAAATTTTATCTATATATGTACAAATCCTACTATTTTTGACTATTTATCTAAATGTTTGGAAGAAAAGGATATGATGATAGATGAATCTAGAATGGTTTTTGATTTTTTGATGTCCTAGAATTTTAGTCAGTTTGGATTGCACGATTTATCAATATTGACTAGGGATCAAATTTTTATAGTTTTAACATGGTAAAATTTCTCCTTATGTATGTGGGTTTTTATAAAGTGTCCACGAAATATCACCCCAAAATTAACATATACGAAAAAATATCAAATCATTATGTTAATAGAATCTTGTAAAAAATGGTATAACCTAATAGGAATGATTGGATTTTTCAATTTAATGATTCCCTTTCGTAATTCAAAATATATTTTTAAAAAATGATGATAATTTCACCATATAGTGTTGTGTTTGGAAAGGATTTATACCTCCTATTGGAGTTACATCACCATACATATTGTTCTATTAAATAATATAATATGAATTTCTCATATGCATGTGAGTATAGGAAGTTGCATATTTATGAGTTAGAAGAAATTAGGCATGATGCATATGTGAACACACAAATCTATAATGAGAAGAAAAATGCTATCCATAATGAGATTATTCTTAAGTGGATATTTAATATTTCTGAGAAGGTCCTCATATACAATTCTAGGCTAAAGCTTCACCTTGGTAAGATCCATTCCTAATGTATTGTCCCATACATTGTTACTAATGTTTACCCTTTTGTGGAATACATGGTTTTCATATATTTGGAGGATGAAGTATTTCCATCAATGGTTATAGGATTAAACACATTTCTCCGTATTTTCTAAGCATTCGGTGGAGTAAATCGCTCTAACAAACAATATATTAGTGAAACCCATCATGTTTTATCCTTCCTTTACACATTATATCTTTCTATAGTGAGTAAACTACACACTCTAGGACTGGGGTGGGGGGTAATTTCTTGGTTTATTAGTATTTTCATAATCATTTTTTTTGTTATTATCTTTCTATCTTACTAAAGAGAATTTTTACTTTTCTTTAACAACATGAGTTCATTAGGATTTTTGACATATTTCTTCTCTGTTCTCTTTTTTTATTAATGAATAATATTGTTACTTCCCCCTTTATGTTTACAAGATATTATAAATTACTTGAAATGAATGTCAAAATTCTTGATTCCTTGTTATTTTGATATTAAAGGGAATTTATTCTCAAATATGGAATATAAATTTTAGAATAAATTTAACGTTGGGTTTTTAGTTTTAGTAAATTGGTTGTATGTTTATAATATAAATGTTTTCATCTATATGAATCCTTTTATATCAATGACAACCTTTGGGAGAATAGTTTGTAAGAAAATTGTGTCACTTAATATCTCCTCATGTCTTTGCACAAAAAGATGATGTGTGAATATTCCATACATAACAGAAGGAAAATATAAGTTAGGTTAATTTTTATGATTTTAAAAAAATTATATTTCAATATTTTCATTTCATATATGATTTTTTTATTTATTGTACTAGATTGATGTTATCATGTGTACCTTTTGTTTGACTATTGTATACACTTAAAAAGATTTTAAAAAAATAGACGAGTGTTGTAATTTACAAAATTTAAGGATATCTAGTTCAATATATTAAATTATAACTTTTGGGAATTATTATTTGAGTGGTTATAGAAATTTTATGTGAAAGTATGTAGGGATGATTTTGTGGAAAGAATCATGTAAGAAGAATGTTTTTAAAATAAAATATATTTTATAGATATAAGGTGGAAAGAATAAAATGAAATTATTTTAACACACACACATAGAGAGATAATGTCATGATCAAATTTTTAATTCCTTGATCAGATGGGAATGATACGTCTCATTAAATTTCATTCTGATACAATTTATTAGAAAAGTTTTTACATGACAACTAATAATACATCATTACAATGGTTTTTTATTTTATTTAATTACAAAAATGAAATAAAATTTAATTGGATGTTAAATATTTATGAATATGGGAATATATAAATGAATCAATATTTTTGGAAATTTGAATTTTCCCATGAGTTTATATTTTTAACTATGGGGTTGTGATCACATAACGATTAACAATTCATTTCCACCCTTATATCACCGTATTAAATTGGGGTTTTATAAAAAAATTAAAATATTATAAAGAATTTATCTTCATGGTAGATTCAATAATATTATTTTACTCACATTTAAAAATGTTAATTTCATTTTGTTTGATAATTTCATTATAGGTGGAGGTGATTTGGAAATCAATGATAGGATTCAAGCAAAGTGGGCCAAACTACACAAGAGACTGATTGCACACATGGAATTAAATTTTATCTATGGACAATACGTGAATCTAATGGGGATGAAAATAGGTGAAATAGTGAAAAAAATTGGGACATATTTTAATAGAGGCCCATGGAGGCTAATTCATCCATTTGGAAGCCCAAAAGAGGCCCCTAATGGGAAGAAATTCTAGGTGGTCCAGATTCGACCACACTTCTATATTTAGACCATAACTTAGTAATCAGACATCCAATTGGATGTATTCCACAACCATTTGATAGAAAAATAGAATAAAAATATCTGAACTTAATTTCATGAAATTTCCATGCGTTTTGGTCAGACAACATGTAGGAAAAAGAAGGGAGATAACTTCTTCAATGAAAGGTGACATAGTAACTTATGAACATTACTTATTTTAATGAATTGTGATGTATTTTTAAATAAAAAAATAAATCACCCACATTATTGTTGTTTTTACTAGACTTTCGTATTGGATTTCATGGGATGTTATTCTTTACATATATGGATTCCTCCCCTTTTATGGAGTTATAAACTCTTTATGATAACCTAGGGTGGAATGATATACGAATCCCAAGATCTATGTTTGTAATATTTTCGAAATTAATTTAAATTATATGTTTTTATTTTATTTATAATCATAAAATAATCTTTGTAACAATGTTAGGTATTTGTATGTCATTCCCAAACTTATATGATCATGTTTCGGTACTCCATTCATGTGATTTTCACAAACATTTAACCCCTTATTATTTCCATATTCAATTATGTTGTTTGTGTGGTTCATATTGATAAATTGAATTTATATAATCAATATAATTTCCTTGTAAATTTAGGTCATGGTATCACACAATAATAATTTAAAAACCTATACAACAACTCATGTTCTTTGTGTGTTGCCTCCATGAGTTTTGGTTATGAATTCAAACATAAATCTCTATATCATTGGTGGTATCCAGTGAATCATTTTTTGTTTCTGACAAAACACTAAGAGTTATCCTAGAATAAAATTAGTAAAATTCATGTTATTGTTTCTAAAAACTAGTAATTTATATATATATATATATATATATATATATACATTCTATCAAAGTGATAAAGGATGAGCATTATGAGATCTCCTCGGGTTGATCCTGCATAATTAAATATATTAATTTACATTGTTTTATATTTATTACATTAATCAATTGGATTATTAAATAAAAAAACCTAAATTTTATAAAATAATATTACACTTTTTCATAATGAAAATAATATTTTTAATTAATTATCTAATGTATTTTCAAGAACTGACATAGGGTTACTAATATACTTTTGAAATACTATTAAAACTAAACATCTAATTTGATTCCATTGACAACATGATCAGGTACCCATAAAGGTGTTGATAATTATAGATGATGATGTAAATTTCATTTAATAGGGGGTGAAAACTCTTTTAATAAAATAAATATTACCATTATTATTCTTGTGAATAATTCAAGGTATATTTATTAATTTTATATGATTTTTTATATATTTTTTATATATTTGTGGCATATGGATTTGTCGAGGAAACATGAAAGATATATCATAAATTTCATTTTGATATGGAATATTAATGAATTAAGGATTATTTTTATTACCTATAATATATTTATAGTTCTATGTGATATTGGGGGATTTGGTATCAAACAGATTTCTTACTTTCATTCACCACTGATTGCTAATTTCAAATGAATATTGATTTATAGTACTAAGTATAAATCTTTTTTGGAGTTGTAGATTCCATGATATGATACTAGAATAATAATTATATATATATTTTTAGTTTTGATATATATTTAGTTTTATTATAATTGAATTATTTTTTATTTTTTATTTTTCTCACATAAGTCCGGTGATATTAAATTTCATAGAATCCATATGTCTTGGATCTCCATTATCATATGATTATAAGACTCATTGTGATTAAAAATATTGTTCTATTATGTTTTTGAACATTTATTTCTATTTAAATCAATTTTTATGTCTCATGTGATTGATCATTAATTTAATCCCTCTAATTTTGAGTTGTGATGGTTGGATAGAACATATTTTTCAAGATATACATTATGTGGAAAGAATGTGTAATCCAATATGAATTTTTTATTATTTTATATGATTTACCTCTTACTATATTGAAATTTATTTATGGTTTTTTGGATGTAAATTAAATATTAATTGAATCTTGAATTTATGGATTTTTAAGGATCTAATAACACATATTTTATGTAGTATATGATAATTTAAATCTATTCCTCAGATCACTATGCTATTAAAATAAACCATTGTGAATATACAATGAAAAAAATACCTTTCAATAGTTTACACCACAAAAACTATCTTCAAACATTGTTTGATGAAGATCACTGGGGAATAACCATTGATAACCTTCCTCCATGGTGTATCCATGGGCCAACTTACCTGATAATTAGAAGAATTTATTTCTATAAGAACATTTGAGGGAAAGTGAGAAGATAATAATATTACACAGAACAGAAAATTCGAAACTAAATAAATTTCAAAATTAATGGGAAATTATGAAGTTATTCTAGAAAATAAAAAATATATTGGAATTAATCAACCTATTTATACTCCATTTGATATCGGTTATCATCATGTCCAGATCATCCTTTATGGGGTCCTTGAAGTGGTAGGAAATCCCCTCCCATGTCTATATATAGTCTTCCAATTTTATTTTCCCCTGTTAATTCCACACGCCAATATTTGATCTTTTTTGTTGATCCAATCAATTTTGAAATCATTAAGATTAACTAGAATCTAGTTATCATTCATTCAATCAGTATTCCTATTTAAAACATTATTTTCAAAATAATCCTCTAATATCTCTTCCATAGAATGAATGTAAAGATTTAGGTATGTATCTTCTTTCCTTATAATCCTTGGGACACCATCAAATGCCTTAGTTTCCAAAAACTAGTTAGGATATGCTAAACTATAAAATTTCATCTTTTAAAACAGATCACTAGATAAATCTTTATTAGGAGGAGATTCTAGATGAAATACCACTGGATTTTTCCTTAGACCTTCCTTAGTACTCTTTTGATTTCCTGCTAATCTGCAAACTGTGGGCTTCATAAAATTATAGTAGTATTTTAGTTTCATAGATTTTTTATTTTGATTTACTAGAAAACATTAAGAATCCACATTTCCATGATTACACTTCCTTAAGACTCACCCAAAAACCATTATAGTATGAGTATATTTCTCACAATATGAAGTTGAGTGATAGTTAGTGCCAGCATCCCTCTATCGAAGCACCCCTATTTCCAAGACCCTAAATTATTCCTTTTATATCTATGAACAATAGAATTACACCCATGTAGATAAGAAACTCTCTTATTCATTCCAACCAAATCCAAATTGGCATCATACAAACCCTCAAACTGATTGCTTGGATTAAGAGATAGAGGTTTTATTCTTGGACTCATACTATTCTCTAAATTCAACCCTCCTTGAAATTAATCCATTGTTACATGATTTAAACATTTAAGTGGATGTTGTCCATTGAAACGTCATCACCATATTGCATAACCTATTTGGTCCTAGAACTAGAAGCATTGTTCAAATGAAGGACTCTAGATCCCTCATTATCAAATCCACCATCAATAAGAAGGTTAAAAGTACCTGTCAATGCAACATAGCATGCATTAAATCCTAGATAGAGCATTGCCTCAAATATATTCACCACAACCAATGAAATGATGGGTGATGTGGCTTAAACATCACCTACAATCAATCTAGGAACTGTATTCCCAATACTATCATTTCCATATGCATTTGGAGTTGATAACCATACATGGAATATAGATTCAAATATTAACTATTAACATTAATTTTCCCCTATAATCAATTGAAGGGATTTAATGTAAATAATATTATGTAATTTTACCTAACATTTTATATATTGAATGGTATTGTATGAGAGGATTAGGAAATTATAATATTTTATCTCTATATTGATCCTCTCCCACTAGGAACCCCTATTGACTGTTAAGTGAAGATGAGAGCGACCCATGAGGTCAACCTTCAATAGGCCCCAAGATTATGGATAAGATTGAGATTATAAAACATGAAAATTGGAGCCATTTACCTTAAATATCCCATGAATACATAAATCAATCTATAAAAAACACCATTATATAAAATATCCATGTTTCAGAATGATCCCACGGTGGGTAAAAATGCCATAGAAATACATACCTCTAAATAAAACACCATATAAATGACCAAGGTGGTTATTTGATAGTCAATACAGATATCCAAGCTAGTACTATCCATATTTTTCACCAAACTCACCACGAAACCTAAAAAATTACCTATATATCAGTGATAATGTAAGTTATAATCAATAGGTTCATACTCATTACCTTTTGTGAAAATGTGGAAAAGGAATAGTAATGCTCTTGTCCCATGAATTACAGCATTACCTGGACATGCACAGAGGATCTTTTCCCATCAAATACATGGGTTCCCCGATCTCCTTGGGGAGGCTTCAGGTGCGTGATTTTGACGGTATTGTCAATAATATCACGGAAAAAATTCTCAACTGGAAGAACATATTTCTCTCTTTTGGGGGACGGATAACACTAGTTAACAGCGTTCTTCTTGCCACTTTTGTTCACTCTCTATTGTCGATCAAGGTTTCCAATAGCATCATCAATAGGATTGACAAGATTCTGGCTGGGTTTATATGGGATCCTCAAATAGAGGGTAGGCGTCACTGGGATTCTTGGGATAGTGTGGAGATACCAGCCATAGAAGGAGGTATAAATGTTCGTCAGCTTGACGACACGCTCTTGTGCATGCATGCAAATATAGCTTGGGAGGTGCTGGAAAATCGCATGATTTGGGGGATTACCATGCACAACTCCCATGCAGGATCCGTGCTCAGGAGTGCCGGCACTACTTCCCCCTTCCGGTCGGTGATCTCGCCTCTCATCATGACGCTGGAATCCAACACTAGATGGCTCGTGGGAAGGGCAAACATTCTCTTCTGGCATCATAACTGGGCTGGGACCATCCTCGGCTTCCCGGGGTGTCCGGGTACCATGATCACATTTAAAGAGGCTATTTACCACCCATCCTTCATCGATGTTGTACTTGACGATGATCAACGTGCCACGTACAAGCTGATCGAAATCAACTCCGACCCAAACATATGTGTTTTCACTCTCTCTGCATCGGGATTCCTATCTTCGAGGGATTTTCGACGATCCTTGGTCATTCCCGATCACAACGCCACCTGGAATGAGATACTATGGTCCAAGGATTCTCTACTCAAACAGAACATTCTTACCTAGAGGCTATGACACAAAGCCATTTCAACGGATGAAAACATTAGGAGGTGCAACATCCCTTTAGCCTCGAGGTGTCACTGTTGCTCGTAACATCAAGAAGAATGCACAGATCACCTATTTTTTGAAGGAGAATGGGCGAGGGCAGTTTGGACTCATTTCAGTGAGTTTACGGCCTTCTTGGATAACCACATGATCGATAGGCCTTTCCTAGATATATGGATCCACGGAGCGGTGGAGAGGGGCCCTAAGCAGATGGACCAGACAATGATTCTCTATGCTGGATGCTGGACAATATGGAAAGCACGGAACAAGGCTCGCCACGAGGGGATTACCATCTCTGGATGGGGGATTATTCTTCGTAAAAAGTTCATGCTTTTGGATCTTATCAGATCCTTTAAACAATGGAAGGAGGCGCCCTCCCTTAGCCACCTTCAAACAGGAAATACCAGTAATCTCCCGAGGAGCAGCGCCAGCAGAGGCAACTGGGTTAGGTGGACTTCACCCAGTAGAGGGCTCAAACTCAACTCCGACAGGTCATGCAACATGGTGGTTGTATGCGGAGGAGGGGTGGATCGGAATAGTTTCGGGTCGGTTATCGTGGCTTTCTCAGGCCGATTGGGACAGGATTCTCCTCTTCAAGCGGATGTGAAGGTGTTGATGTTGGGTCTCTCACTGTGTCTCCAAGAAGGGATCTTCCTTTCTCAGGTTGAAACAGATTCTCAAATTCTCCATAAAGCTTTGCATGGTTCCAGTTCCATTCCTTGGTCTATTCATTATATCACGAGGGAATGCCGAGGTTTGATATCCAACAACACCAGTGTTACCCACACGTGGTGTGAGGGGAATAAGGTAGCAGACCATCTTGATTCTCTTGATGTCCATGGACCAGATCACTTTTGTTTCCATACAGCTATTTCTATGAAGCCAGATGGGGTCAACTTGGTTCGAGGGGATACTCTGGGCCTTCATTATTTTCGACCTCCTTAGGTCTATTATGTAGTGCGTTGCGGACACGTGTTGTTGTTTTTTCTTTTGGTTTGTTGTTTTTCCTTTTTTCCCTTAAAATGAATAAATATCTAATATTGGATGGAATATTAATGCTCTTGTGAATGAACAACATAATTAATAAGTATATCATTTTTATACTACTAAGGAAAACATTCCATATATTGAATCCATTTATAATAATCTAGTATCAAGTAATATAAAAAAGTTACCCCACTACAACATTACCATTGGCTTGTCTCTCTCATACCCAGACATCAATTTTCATGTTCACCCAATCCTTTCTATGAGCAAGATAGAACACACCATTGTAATACTATAAAATATTATTTGGGTAGGACTACAAGCCTACCTATCCCAAATTCTCCTAGGGTATAACCAATCATGTTTGAATTAGGCTTGACATACCACAACCATAACCATTGAAAAATATAGAACCATATCATCCCCATCATCACTTATCAACTACCTTGTATCACATGTCATCCCCACATCACATATTATCTACAGTAAGGAATAATGAATATAATTGGAATCAACCTCATTACATCCTCCCACTATACATGACCCCCACCATATCTCATCACATTATCCACATAACCAATCCACTGTGCAAATCCAAGAAGGGAGACCAGGGAATAGGGGAAGTAAGTAATTTATTACCTCACTATCCTAGATTTTTGCGGAAAATATACATAACTAAAATCAATTGGGAATAATTATGGTTATCCAACTTTGATGGGTGGATGAATAAATCATATTAAATACATCTTATATACATATATCCACACAAAAGTACATTTTAAATGATTTACTCAAAAAAACAATCATGACCCACCACAATAATCACATTACCATAACCACACACCACCACCACAAACCAATATATATATATAAAACCAATTCACCATACCATACAAAAAAGAATTCACATGATCCCACATAGTCATACCATTACACTATTACCTGTTTACTAATTACTAAACACTTCTAAAATCGTTAATGCATTAAAATCAATAATAAATAACAATCCATTTTTAACGACCCGAGTCTGGAGCCCCTCCACTGGTGCCCCGTACCTGGTTCACCACAAGACCTCAAGCGAGTTTCCCTGAATACCATAGGTTGCCGACTAGCAGCGAGGGCCTTGGTGAGTCGGTTGGGAAACTATGCCCTCATTCGGTAAGGTATACAAGGTAAGAAAACGTCAATAAACAATGGAAGCAGTAAAAACATGCATAACAATAGAAACCAAACAGCGGAAGTGATGTAGACATATAATTATGATGACAATGATGCATTAGGTACAAGTATCTAAGGAACACAACAAACACACCAATGTGCTAAAATACAACTGAAACCATGTGAAAAAGAAAAACAATGTAAGTGCTCAGCATCGCAAGCCACATCTCGGTCCCATGCTCCCCAGATCTTGATGCAGTCAAGATCCTGAAGTAGAAGGGCGCTTGCCCTTATCTATACCTACAACAACATAGTCTGCTTGGGCCCAAAAGCATGGCCCAATAGTGTGTGAGATACAATCCCAGTTGGAAATCACCTGAAGATTTGTGCCTAACAGTCAATGAATACATGGCAGTAATAAAACAAGAAGCAGTAAATAGAAAAGCACAAGCAGCTACAATCCACAGTCCTAAAAAGTAAAGAACACAAGTAAGTAGTCAGCAATAGGAAGAAAACAGGTAACCCTCTGGGTAGATCTCATATCCTAACCCCTATGGTTCAACCTATAAGTAATATCAACCCTCTGAGAAGAACACACCATCTCACCCCTCTGTTTCAGCTACGTAATTATGCAGACTCTCTGGGGAAGCACTCACCATCAATTCCCCCTATAGTCTCCTATCGTGCTAAAGGCTCCCTAGGGAAGCACTCAACATCAATTCCCCCTGTGTCCCACGTTGTGGATCTACAGACTCTCTGGGGAAGCACCCAACGTCAATTCCCCCTATAGTCTCGCATCGTAATTAAAAGAAACTCGGGAGAAGCCCTTCCATCAATTCTCCATTTGATCTACTACTCTAGGTTCTCACAGTCCTAAGTATAACTAAACATGATCAGCACGCGTGTGTTGTCCAAGTAAACCTCAAGAAATACTTGTCTATCAACTAAGTCTCAACAATATAACAAAAGAGACAGTTCCACTATCCTACAACTAGGTATGGAAACTCAAAAAAATCCCAACAGGAAAAACAAGCACGACCAAGTAACCTTAGCACAAAAACAATTACTCTAATCAGAAGCAATAACCTCTACTAAAGAAATCAAGCATAGTAGGCAACAACAAGGGAAAAACAGGATACATGCAATACCCTATTCAAGGATATTGGTGGAATTTGCACATAATATTCATCAACTTTCTACGGAAAGGAACAAACCACCTACCTCGATCCTAGGAGATCGATATACATGAACCTTGATGGAAAATTCCCCATAGAACGACGTAGATATGAGAAAACGTGCAAAATGATCATCCCATGATAACATGGAAACGAGGGGGAATCAAGAAACAAGGCTAAAGCAGAAGGAAGAACTCACCATTGTGATTCCAATGCAATCGACCTTGCTTGAATCGGATAACAGATGGCGAGGCGGGAGCCCGTCGAAGATCTGGCCGTACGGTCACTCTCAGATGGACGAAATCTAGAGAAGAAGACGAATTTGGGGGTTAGGCGCGACCCTGGTCCATTTAATGAAAAAAAATAAAGTACATGACGTGTAATTAAATTTTTTCCGTACTCTGAGTTAATCGAACTCCACCTCAGGCTTACACACTGTGTGTGTGGCCTGGGCACGTCCATCTCATGGCTTCGAGCCGGGGAAGAGTACACGGTGTGTACTTAGAAAGTACACGGCGTGTACTTCTGAAATTTCCTGAAAATTAATTTTCCTTAAAATCTCTAGAAAAAGGGAAAATATACCTGAATAAAGATCCGAGTTCTTAAAAACTCCCCCCCCCCTTAAATAAATTCATCCCCGAATTTCCCTAATGAGGTGGAGAAGAAGAAACCCCGAACAGCTCTGGCCACTTCAATCATACATCGGCCTCCCTCTCCTAGGTCTCGACCTATACTCGCCCGTGCTTCCATAACACTCGTACCATAGGAACAGACCGCCCGCAGAGAACCTTCGTACTACGATAAAAAATATGGATAGGATGCTCTTTGAACGACGCATCCGCTTCAAGCTCGACTTCCTCGGGCTGAAAGACATGAGACGTGTCTGAAAAGTAACGTTGAAGCTGAGAAATGTGGAAGACGTCGTGCATGGACCGATACCTCTGAGGTAGCTGCAACTGATAGGCGACCGGCCCAACTCTCTCCAAGACCTCAAACGGTCCGACGTACCACGGTGAAAGCTTACCCTGTCTCCAAATCCTATTTTGTCCCAACCTCTGTGTGACACGTAGGAAAACCTGATCACCGACCTCGAAATCTAGAGGTCTTCTCTGCTGATCAGCATAAGACTTCTACCGAGACTGTGCTGTAGCCATCCTCTTCTGAATCATCTCTATCTGCTCTGAAGTCTCCTAAACAAGACGAGGTCCCAGCAAAGCTGCCTCTCCTGCTTTCATCCAGCATAAGGGTGATCGGAATGGCCTACCGTACAAAGCCTCGTATGGCGCCATCTGAATGGTCGCCTGGAAACTGTTGTTGTAGGTGAACTCCATCAAAGGGATATGCTTTTCCCAAGAACCGCCAAAGTCAAAGATGAAATCCCAGGACATATCCTCAAGCACCTAGATCGTGCGCTCAGACATGCCATCATTCTGGGGATGGTAAGTTGTACTCAAATGTACCTGTGTACCCAAGGCCTTCTGAAGTCCCTGCCATAACCGAGAGGTAAAGTGTACATCTCTATATGATATAATAGAGCATGGAAATCCATACAGATGAACAATATCTCTGATGTAAAGTCATCCCAGAGCATCGTCATGGAAGGTATCCTTGATTGGCAAGAAGTGAGAAAACTTCATAATCCTGTCGATGACAACCCAAACAACATCATTTCCCCAAGTTGATCTCAGCAACCCAGTCATGAAGTCCATCCACTACTACAAACACGGCCTTTATCAGCGTTAAAAATGGCCTTTATCAGCGCTAGAAAAAGTGTTGATAAAGCCAGCGTAGATAGGGGTGCCCTTTATCGGCGCTCCAAAAATCGCTGATATAGGACCCCTTTATGAGCGCACAAAAAAGCGCTGATAAAAGGGGTCTTTTATCAGCGCTAAAAAAACGCTGATAAAAGTACCCCTTTATCATCGATTTTTTAGCGCTGATAAAGGGGTCCAATATCAGCGCTACCTTTATCAGCGCTTTCGTTTTAGCACTGATAAAGGACCATTTTATTAGCTCTTTTAAAAAAGCACTGATAAAAATTAACAAAATTAAAAAAAATTAAAACAATTTAAAAAAAATTAAAAAAAAAAATGAAAAAATACTACGAATCGGATGGGGTTTTATAGCGTTTGAGCCCCCCCATTTTACAGTGCTTTTCTGCCCCTGTACATCACCCCACACACCCCACGCACCCCCTTCACCCTTTAACAACATTTTCTGCTATATTCCACCATGCACGCGTGCCCCTTCCTCCCACAGGATTTGAACTCGAGACCTCCCCACTGCGCGCCTAAGCCTTTACCACTACTCTATTTTGATTTGTCTTCCAATTCCTGATATATATATATATTTATTTATTTAGTTATATTTATTCTTATAGTAATATATATTTATATTAATATATATATAGTTATTAGATTATAATATATATATAAAGTTATATTATAATATATATATATAGTTATATTATAATATATATATAGTTATATTAATATATATATATAGTAATATTAATATATATATATAGTGATATTAATATATATCTATATCTATATATATATATACATTTAGTTATTTGTATTCGTATAGTAATATATATTTATATTAATATATATATAGTTATATTAACATATATATAGTTGTATAAATATATATATATATAGTTATATTAAAATATATATAGTGATATTAATATATATACTTATAGTAATACTAATATATATATATATATGTAGTTATATTAATATATATATAGTTATTAGATTAATATATATATATATAGTTAGATTAATATATACATATATATAGTTAGATTAATATATAGTTATATAAATATTCTTATATTTGTATTTTAAATAAAATGGATGTTAGTTATTATTTAGATAAAGCTAATATATTTTATATGTAAATATATTTTATTATTTATATTTATAATTAAATTTTTAGGTATGAATATAAAAAAAAATTGTACATATAGTTATATATTAGATTATAAATAGCAGTGCATTATCAAAAAGGATAAAATTTCAAATACATAATATCAATATGAATGTAATAACTTGGAATAAATTCAGTCCCCACCAAAAAAAGCCAATAATACCCCCTTAAACGAAGCTGAAAATCCACAAAATGTTAATCAATTTGGGTACCCTGACAAAAAACTCAGTTTTGGAGGCCATCTAGGCCTCTTTGGCCTCGATAAATGCTTGACTGGGGTACCCCCGGGTCACAGCGATGTAGAGCTCGTCGCAGGCTTCGATTTGATATGTGGTAGAGCTCAAACGGATACCCGGATCAAAAGTTATGGGCATTTGAAGTTTGAGTTGCATTTTTAACATATTTTGGATCTTTTTTTAATTTTTTTAATTTTATTAGTCCCCAAATTGTTATTAAATGACTATTACTCCATAATGATTATCAAATTATTAATTAAAAATATTTTTTTAATTTTTTAAGAAGCCATTTTCACTAAATATATTATATATATATATTAAGTATAATAAGTGTAAATGTACTTTTATACTTATCTAAAATATATTTAAAAATTATATATTATATTTATATAACAATATAACTATATTTATATATTAATATATTTTTTAATTTTTTTTAAGCCGAGCCTTTATCAGCGCTACTAAACAAGCGTTGATAAAGGGGGGTCTCATTATCAGCGCTAAAAAAAGCTCAGATAAAGGGGGGGCGCTGCGAAGAACTGTTTTTGTGGTAGTGATTGCAACATCATTCCACTTACACTCCGGAATGGGTAACTACTGTAAGATCCCCACTGGTCGCTGATGCTATACTTTCACCTGCTGACAAGTAGAACATCTCATGACAAAACCAGCAACATCCTTCTTCATACCTAGCCACTAGTACTGGCGATGAAGATCCCGATACATCTTGGTGACGCAAGGATGAAATTCCCAAACTGAGGAATGGAAATCCCACATTACCTCCTTGTGTATATCTTCTGGCACCCATACGTGTCCTTGGAAACGCAAGATCTCATCCTCGCCCACTGTCTATCCAGGAATAGGGTCCTCTTCTGACACACTCTCCCGCTGGACTAAGCCTTCCGAGTCTGATAGCTGCCTCATCCGTACCCGATCAAGTAGCGTGGAGGTAACAGCTACAGAAGATAGAAAAATCTGTCCCCATATGTTGCGCACCTCCAGATGCATCTCAGAGAATAGAGCCATCAGCTGCCACTCACTACTGGCCTCCTGAACTGCCTGAATCTGAGTTCTCCTTCTAAACGCGTTTGCCACGACATTGCCCATTCCTGTCGTATTGGCAAGCTCGAAATCAAAATACTGAAGATACTAGACCCACCTTCGCTACCTCAGATTCAGATCAGGTTGAGTGAAGATATACTTTAGACTCTTGTGGTCAGTGAAGACCATAAATTTCTCTCCCAGAAGATAGTGTCTCCAACAGCGCAAGGCATGAACAACATCTTCCAACTCCAGATTGTGCATAGGGTAGTTCCTCTCATGTGGCCTCAACTGCCGAGACCCGTACGCAAAAACTCTGTCTCCTTGCATAAGCATAGCTCCCAGCCCGATACCCGATGCATCATAGTAAACAGTGTAGCTCTTTCCTGGCTCTGTCAAGACTAGTATCAGTGCTGATGTCAACCTCCCTTTCAGCTTCTGAAAGGATGACTCATAAGAATCTGACCATAAGAACATCGCCCCCTTCTTGGTCAGACCTATCAAAGGTGCTGCTAGATGTTAAAAGTCATGAATGAAGCGTTTGTAGTATCCAGCCATCCCTAGGAAGCTCCGTACCTCAAAAACAATCTTCGGATTCTCCCAAGAGACTACAACTCTCACATTCTCTGGGTCCACATATACTCCTTCCTCAGAGATTATGTTACCCAAGAATTGAATCTGATCCATCCAGAAGTGGAACTTCGAGAGTTTAGCATAAAGCTGGTGGTCTCTCAGTGTACTTAGAATAATCTCAAGATGTGTGGCATGGTCGTCTCGAGTGTGAGTGTACACCAATATATCGTCCACAAAGACCACGACGATGGAGTCCAAGTAACGACGGAACACTCGGTTCATCAGTTCCATGAAAAATGTAGGTGCGTTCGTGAGTCCGAAGGGCATGACTGTATACTCGTAAAGACCGTACCTGCTCTTGAAGTCTGTCATAAGTATATCTGATGGTCTAATGTGCAACTGATGATAACCGGACCTCAATTCAATATTCTAGAACACCTGGGTTCCTCAAATCTGATAAAAAAGGTCATCAATCCGCGGCAAGGGATATAGGTTCTTGACCATCAACTGGTTCAACTTCCGATAATACACACAATGTCGAAGGGTACCGTCTACCTTTTTCGCAAATAGAACAGGAAAACCCCAAGGAGAAGTACTGGGTCGGATGAAACCCTTAGCATGTAGCTCTTCCAGCTGCTTCTTGAGCTCTTGCAACTCAGGTGTGTCCATCCTATATGGAGGAATGGACACCGGTGCCACACCTGGCACGAGCTCAATAGATAAGTCTACCTCACGCTCTGGAGGAAAACCCAAAAAGTCCTCTGGAGAGACATCCCTGAAGCGATCCACCACTGGAGGAAAGTCCAACTGTGGAGTCCCCTGATCATCCAGACAAAGAATAGAAATCTAGGCCATCACTCCTCCTAGCCCAAGATGCTCGAGTCCCGCCCGACTCACCCGAACGTCCCATTCGCTTCTATGAAGGAAAGATTCACCTTCTAGTGAAATGAAACTGACTCTGCGGCGATATTAGTCAATGTATACCTAAAGGGAATCAACCATTCCATGCCGAGAATGACATCATAACCTGTCATCTCTAGGACATAGAGATCCCATAAGAAGTGATACCCTACCACATCAAGAGGCCACTCTCTACACTGGCGTACACTAGATGTCCTCGTTCCCAATGGTGGGTCTAGTGTCAATGAGTTGGCAGAAGAAAAGATGCAGAGTCCAAGGCTCTCCACAACAGAAACAAAGATAAAACTATACATATCAGCAGTATCGAAAAGGGCTGAAGATAAAACTGAGTCCACTAAAATCGTACCTCAAACAGTAGAAGGGTCAGGATCCTTCTCATGATAAGTCTGCTCCATGGTGAAAGAATGGCCCTTTCCGCGGCCCTGCACCCATGGCTGACCACTTTAGGCTGAACCTCCCTACTGGTGCTGAGGAACTGGTGGCTGACTGCCACGTCCTTGACCTCCACCTCGGCCCAAACAGCCATAAGAACTCTAGTTTCCCGACTGGTGAGGAACTGGCGAGGCTGCTCCTGAATGAGGAGTCATGGAAGAACCCCGGTCACCTGCTGCTGGTGAGAAAACCTGGCAGAAACGCTGAAGGTGACCCATCTTGCCACAAGAACGACACTCTATGGGGTCCCTCTGGCACTACGGCCTTGTGTGCCCTATCCGGCCACACTGATACAATGTCACCTGGCTTCCTGATGATGCGTCTCGCTTCCACGAATCACCGCATGTAGGGTCTATACGGCACTTCTTGCTGTCGTCGGGAGGAAAACTAGCTCTGGATGCAGACCCGCCCTGGCTCGCAGCTCCAGAGTCTCTTAGATTGCACTCCGCAATCAGTGCCTGGTTGACGATGGAAGTAACGGACGTCAGCTGGAAGATGTTCACCTGCGAGAGGATCTCCCACCTGAGTCCATCCTCAAACTTCCTCACGAAAAAAACCCACTCCTATCCTGAAGGGGTGTAAAATGCAATAGCTCAGTGAAATGAGAGGAATACTCCATGACAGATAGAGTACCCTGCTTTAAGCTCATGAACTCCCGGGCTCGATCGGCCCTCAGGGTCTCCGGGTAGAAGTAGTCATAGAACACGTGATGGAACTCCTCCCAAGCTATAGCCTGCTGCTGTCCCACCTGTGAGATCATGTCCCACCACCTCTGCGTGGAGTCTCGAAGCATGTAGGTGGTGAGCTTGACCCGCCTATTTGGAGGTGTCTTTAGATGCTCGAATATAGTCAGCATGGCTTCCAACCATGACTCTGCAGCATGAGGTCCTCCCTCCCCTGAGAACGTAGGAGGATGCTACTACTGAAAGACCCACGTTAAGTCTGCCCTGGACTAGGAAGGAGGTGGTGCTCCCTGGAAGTCCTGCATCATCCTCATGAAACCTTCCCTAAACTGTGCATCAGCGCCCGTGACAGGTACAACAATCGGTGCCAAGGCTGGCTCAGCTGGGGGATCAACATGAAGTCCTTGATCCGCCATGTCTGGAGTCTGATCACTGCCTGACGACAGACGTATGACCGAAGGACGTCTCAGAGGCATAGCTCTGAAAAATCAAAAGCACACCTCAGATTATGATAACAAGGATGGAGAAAACAAGAGTACTAAATGGAAACAGGGGAAGAAAAGACACAAGATTTCAAAACAAAACTACACGGTGTGTATAAAACTACACGGCGTGTCTTCTTAAACCACTGACATGGGCACGTACTCTCAACCTACAAGTCATGTAACGCCTCAACCACATGGCGTGTTGACCCGAACACACGGCATGTACAAGAAAACTATCCACTGCCCGAGTCTCATTACACGTCTAACCCACACAGTCTGACTTAACCCGAGACTACACGACGTGTTCTAAACAAACACGGCGTGTAATAAAAAGGATTTGGCGGCCCGTGTTGTTGAGTAGACGGCAGTCTACATGGCTGGACCTTACTCGGCGTGCTCTGAACAAGAACGACATGCATAGGCGAAGGCGACACCATCCCGTGTTGTTCGTGACACGTCCGGGTACCTAGCAAGGCTACACAGAGTGTTCCGAGAAAACACGGCGTGTGGAAAGGAATGTAACGCCGTAACGTGTTGTTCGTGACACGGTCGGGTACCTAGCAAGACTACACGAAGTGTTCCGAGAAAACACGGCGTGTGGAAAGGACGATAACATCGACCTGTGTTGTTCGTGACATGGTCGGGTACCTGGACATGACTACACGACATGTTCCCTATGGACACAGCGTGTTCTACCCAAGCTTCCCCAACCCATGTTGTTAGTGACACGGCTGGGTACACAGCTCAGAACTCACACGGTGTGTACCAGTAGTACATGGTGTGTTCCCGATTTTACTCCCACGACACTGTGTTCTGCTCACACGGTTCATGACATGTCCTGAAAACTACACGGTGTGTTCCCAAAAAGTACATGCCCTGTATTCTGGGTTTTTCTGTGCAGTAGCTCAGAAACTAAGCAGAATTCCAGAAACACTAAAAACAAGGGAAATGATGCCAAATTACGATCTAGGAGGGTCTATAACACCTCAAGAACCAAAATTTGGCGTTCATTTTAAGCAAGGAACAAAACAACAGTTTTCTAACACAACATCAGAGAATATATCAATCATCTATCACAACAGCATGCATAACATACCTAGAGCCTATCACAACAGTATGGAATAGCTAATTCACCCAAGATGGCATGGAAAGAATGTATGAAATGTGATTTCTACAAGTGTCGATATGATGCATGAGTAGGCATACCCTCATCTCATCGGGTTGCGACAGAAATATAACCTTAATATCAAAACAGTAGTAGCACATGCCATGTGAATCACTCTTGGTGAAATCAGGTCAACTATAAAATTTCAAAATCAGCAATTGCAATTATCGAGGCACTATGGCTTTTCCCTGTACACGGGTTAGCTACTCCCGAGAACATCTTAATACTAAGTACCGAATCCATATTATCCCTGGATAAGGTCTCCAAACAGTAAAGAAAGAGAAAAGAACACCTCTGATACCACTTTGTAACAACCAGAGTCTGGAGCCCCTCCACTGGTGCCCCGTACCCAATTCACCACATGAACTCAACCGTGTTTCCCTGAACGCCATAGGCTGCCGACTAGCTGCGAGGGCCTTTGTGAGTCAGTGGGGAAATTATGCCTTCATTCGGTAAGGTATACAAGGTAAGAAAACAACAATAAACAACGGAAGAAGTAAACAACATGCATAACAACAGAAACCAAACAGCGGAAGCAATGTAGACATATAACTATGATGAAAATGATGTAGAAGGTACAAATATCTAAGGAAAACATCAAACACAACAACATGATGAAATACAACTGAAACCAAGTGCAAAAGCAAAACAAAGTAAGCTCCCCTGCATCGCGAGCCACGGCTCGGTCCCATGCTCCCCAGCTCCTGATGCGGTCAAGATCCTGAAGTAGAAGGGAGCTTTCCCTTATCTATACCTGTAACAACATAATCTTCTCGGGCCCAAAACCATGGTCCAACAGGGTGTGAGATACAATCCCAGTAGGAAATCACCCAAAGATTTGTGCCTAACAGTCAATGAATACATGGAAGCAATAAAACAAGAAGCAGAAAACAGAAAAGCACAAGCAGCTACAATCCACAGTTCTAACAAGTAAAGCACGCAAGTAAGCAGTCGGCAATAAGAAAAAAACAGGTAACCCTCTGGGTAGCTCTCATAGCCTAACCCCTATGGTTCAACCTATAAGTACTAGCAACCCTAAGGGAATCACACACAGTATCACCCCTCTGGTTCAGCTACGTAATTAAGCAGACTCTCTCGGGAAGCACTCACCGTCAATTCCCCCTATAGTCTCGTACCGTGCTAAAGGATCTTTGGGAAAGTACTCAATGTCAATTCCCTTTGTGGCCCGCGTCATGGATCTACAGACTCTATGGGGAAGCAGTCAATGTCAATTCTCCCTATAGTCTCACATCGTAATTAAAAGACACTCTGGAGAATCCCTTCCATCAATTCTCTCTTTGGTCTATTACTCTAGGTTCTCACAGTCCTGAGTATAACTAAACATGCTCAGCGCGCATGTGTCATCAAAGTAAACCTCAAGAACTACATGGCTATAAACTAAGGCTCAACAGTATAACCAAAGAGATAGTTCCACTACCCTACAACAAGGTATGACAACTGGAAAAATGCCCAACAGTTAAAACAAGCACGACAAAGCAACCTGAGCACAAAAAAAATTACTCTACTCAGAAGCAATTACCTCTACTAAAGCTATCAGGAAAAGCAGGACACAACAAGGGAAAAACAGGAAACACGCAATACCCCATTCAAGGTTATAGGTGGAATTTTCACATAATATTCATCAACTTTCTACGGAAAGGCACAAACCACCTACCTCGATCCTATAAGATCGATATATTTGATCCTCGACGACAGATTCCCCTTAGAATGATTTAGATCTGAGAAAACGTGAAAACATTCATCCCACGATAACTTAGAAATGAGGAGGAATCAAAAAACAAGGCTAAATCAGAAGGAAGAACTCACTGTAGTGATTCCAACGCAATCAACAGTGCTCGAATCGGAGAACGGATGGCGAGGCAGGAGCCCGTTGATGATCTGGCCATACGGTCTCTCTCGGACAAACGAAATCTGGAGAAGAAGATGAATTTGGTGGTTAGGCGTGACCCCGGTCCATTTAATGAAATAAAAATAAAGTACACGGCATGTAATCCTTGAGTACACGACATGTACTTCAATTTTTTCCGTACTCCGAATTAATCGGCCTCCACATCATCCTTACACACCGTGTGTGTGTCCTAGGCACGGCCAGCACACTGCTTCGAGCTGGGGAAGAGTACACAGCGTGTACTCAGAAAGTACACGGTGTGTACTTTTGAAATTTCCATAAAATTTATTTTCCTTAAAAACTCCAGAAAAAGGGATAACATACCTGAATGAAGATCCGGGTTCTTACACCATTCATAGCTATAACCCATATTAATACCATCCATTTCCCACATAATTTCGTAAATTAACATTTTAGTCACATCGCTAAATTCATTTAATTATATAACACAACCATTCAAAAGTTTATCATTAACATTTGCATTCTGTTTCTACCTAAAACAATAAAAACACCTCATACATATCCCTACTAGCAACTATTACATCCTTCACTATGAAACAATATCACAACCCCACTACCCAACACATATTAACCATCATAGAACCACTACCCAAAACATGAAATTGGTAGATATTTCACTAACCAACTCACATCACATTTGAGACTAACCATTTAAATCACCACAAAACAACCCCTATATAAAACAACAAAAAACTCGCAAACTCTATCATAATGACCAGTACACCATTGATATTTCATTAACAAACACTATAGTTACACCTTAATTTTTGTATAAATGTCAAATAAATATTAATTTCAATAATAAAAGGTATCCATTACCACCCTAAAGTGATTATCCTTTCCTGATAGATGATTCTAGTAACATAGTCATAACAATATCACATAAACATATAATAATAACAATTTTCAACATTATTAGTGTACAATCATCAATATCATCATAAATATAATTGAAAAAAGAAAAAACATGGGAACACACCATTACAATAATTTTTTTAATTTAGATAATTATATTTGTTTGGAAAATTCATACCATTAACCAATGTAAAAAATTGATATTTCAATATTATTAAAAATTAAAAGGGAGTTCAAGAATCCCCTATCTCAACTGAAGCATTACAATCCATTGTACAAGAGGAAGAGATGATGAAAATATCACAACCACATAGGGAAACACTCAATTAGCATAACCATACAAATAAAACATCAATTTCACTTCACAATGCTACCAAAAACCAACAACTACCAAATGTATAATTTACCTACATAAGAAAGAAATAATAAAACAAGGATAAAGGGGAATGAATTCACCTAGGATCACTATAATTTTATATATGATAGTTGGGGATAAAATCCCCAAAAAATGCTCTGAATGGTCTCCCAAAATAACTATTAAAATTACATAGCGTAGAGAGAAATAGGTAAAATAGAGTGTAAGTTAGGGGTAATTCAAAATTTATAACAAGGTTGGACAACATGATCTCCTAGATTAAGGGCATAGAATATAACACAATATTTTAGATTTTCATAAAATAATGGTTCAATAAAATTGTAAATAAAATAACTTAATTGAGTCATGAAAGTCTCTGTAAGTCTCATCACATATTCAGTATTAAAAAAAAACTAACCATTAGTTTGATAAAACTGAGGAAATGCTCCGGTGCATGGATTATCTCAATAGAGTAGCCTCAAGACCTCCAAACACAACCACAAAAACAACATCATGTACCATGATACAGTGACCCCTATAGAGGAAAATCCCCAAAAATAATCTTATAAACTAGCACGACACAACATGAAGGTTCCACACTCTATGTGGTAATACTTCACATTACTAAAAACTCACCACAATATTGCTGGTTTTAGCTGAACAATCGTCAATACAATGATTCCAAAAAGTTTATAGATACCAAACCCAACCTTTTGGGATTCCACTCCACAACCAAGACAATCGTGATATATTTGGACCATCAAATACCTATATCAAAATGTAACAAATAACCCAACATTTAAACACCAACTCCATGTTAAAAGTTTATCTTAAACAATATCCTTTATTCTGCTAACCTCATCTCAGCTTCTCAAACACCGAAAATGCACAATATAATGGAACATGATGGTTCGACATGTTATATTAGATACATATAAAATTATTCTTTCCACTGATAATTGAAGCCTTATATATAATATAGAATAACATATATCATCAATTAACACTCATCATTAGATACATATCAAGTGAGATAATTTTACCAAAAAAACATGTCTATAGAGAAAAAAATTTAATTAAATTATAAAAATTTTAAAAAATTAATAATTAAATAAAATGAATACAAAAATATTTTGTTATATTGAAATCATATATATGACTCACATTCCCATGTACTCTCCATATTACAAAAATGATTCTATAGAGCATGAACAAAGGGAATATATTATTTATCCAACACCTTCTCCTAAAGATCGTAAATCTCAACTGGAATGTCTACAAAAATTTTAAAATACCTAATATCTGTCAGTCTCTAATCAATGATATGTAAAAATTCATAATTAAATTACTAAATCTGTGACACGGGAAAGCTAAGATGAATCCATTCATTCGGAAGAGGAATTTTCAACTAATATTCCAACTCATCAAATCATTGTAACACATTTAAAGAGCCAAAAAACAGGGGTGAGTGATTAATCCCTTGAAAAAACCTCCATTACACATGAGGAGGTGAAACCATAATGAACACATTGTCTCTGAATGTTAATTCTAGAGGCCTCTTCCCCTGATGTACATAAGCTTTATGATTGTCATGTGCCACCATCATTTATTCTAGAACAATATGAATCTTCTATATCATTACTTTCACCACATCTCATTTATGGTCAATGGACTCTCCAACTTCAGTATAATGTAATGAAGATCATTAAGTCCATCCATATAAAATATCAAATAGGGATATGATAATGGGATAATGCTAGTTATTATTTTAAGGAAACTTCACCAAGGGTAAATGACTCACCCATCATCTCCCAAAATCTATTATACATACCCAAAAAGTGTCCTCTAATTTATGGATGGTATGCTCTATCTACCAATCAATATAATGATGTTACAAAATGGTATGTTGTAAAACAAATTTTTTAACATGATACAATAAACTACAATCTCATAATGTATACCAATATTAAATAATCGTCAATAACACCCATTGAGGCCACACCACAGCATCCACATACCACATCACTAATACCATTATAACACTCAGTTCCCTAATTTCTCATAAGTGAGATGACTTCATCGACTTATCCAAAATCACCTTTATAACCTCATATCCTCATTGGGATCATGGTAGACCAGTTCAGAAAGGAATCACGATTTCACCCCATTTTAAATCATGAAAATCCAATGCCTTCCACAAAACAAATAGAGCAATATAATATTCCTTTAATAGTTATAAAAAAAATTGTGACATAAAATACACTATTGATATATTTAGTTTGGTCCACCAATGGTGAAACCTAAGGCAATGATACATCATAGATACACCAAGACTCACTACCATGGTTTTGATATATAATTATAGAAAAACCTCGTCATGGAAAGATGAAAGAACATAAAACCTCCCCTAAAACAACAAATAATATAGATAATCCTCTGACCACCCCTTCAGAGCATCATCATGTATATCAAAGTCCAATATCATGTTTACCTTTTATTGATTCCACTGAGAGTAATCTATATACTAAATTAGGGATTATTACACTATCTTATAAAATAGGAAACCTCTACCACCAACCACCTATTCATTATTATATGGCACCATATGATCCTCTTCCACCTAATATGAATCACAATACTATGAGAAAACACATCAATATGACTTCCTACACAACACATAAACAACTACATTTCCATCCCATAGGGTGCAGAAGATCTCAATGTTATAGTCCATCCACATCCCATTTTTCAGATTCATATCCCATTGAGAGAAAACATACCTCAACATATTGTGATATGTGAGGATTAAAAATCCCTGATGGATGAGGTATTTTCAAAAAAAATCAGATAACAAAACACTTCTGATAAGATGAGATCATTGGTGTTATAATTACACTCTTAGTGATGTAACTACTGAGAACTATACGAGATCACTACCATCAAATGGATCAAAACCCAACAAAAATAGAGATGTGAAGCATCAAAAAAATTATTAAACATCACTACCTCCCCCCTAATGTTGAAGAAAGGGATCATTTATCAATATCTTATTAATGTAACGAAAGGTTGATTGATATAATTATTCTATTATTGTTTCAACTATTTCTTAGTCAAGGCTATCAACAGAGCTATAAACAGAGAGAATTCTGACATGATTCTCTAATAATAGCCCATGATAATATAAAATATATATGACTTTGAAACATTCATGGATTCTTACTAATGAAAAACCACCTTAATATTTAATAGATGTACTAGAAGTCCCTACAAAGATACACCATGTCTAAGGAAGTGAATCTCCCACATCCAAAACATAAAATTTAATATCTTCCCATGAATTTTATAGTTCTAAAAGAACTATACAAAAAACCTTGTGTTTTTTCTTTATCTTCCAATGAACTAGTGTGTATAATGATGTGGTTGATGAATGGGTCAATGAAGAGATCTTAGAACTCGTAGAACATAGTTTTCATGAGTCCCATGAAAATATTTTTGTTCAGTTGGGCAATTGAATGACATTAACAAAAACTCAAATTCTAATATCCACACTTGAATGTTGTAATTGGGATATCATCCTCTCTAACTCTCATCTATTAATACCCATACCATAGACCAATCATCGATAACCAAATTTAACTAGTCAAATAAATTGTCAATCTGTAAAAGTGGGTAATGGTACATCATTAACATGTTCATCAACCATCAGTAGGAAATAATCACTTTTAGACTATTCCTTTCATTTATTACCTAAAAATAGGGGAAACCCATAAATAAACACTTCTGTGGATATACCCTAATTCATCTTATCATCAACCTGAATCTTCAACTTCTGTAGCTAAAATGGTTCTATCTGATAAGGATCCAATGAAATTTGAGAGGAATAATGTTATAAGTATATCCAAATATATATATCCCATTGAGGGTGTAAATATATAACACCATTAGGAAAAAAATCTATAAACTTCACATTAACTCTAGGGAACTCCACCACCCATGCCTATATGTAATCAAAGGATAGGACCTCCAGTTGAGACATCAATGGATATATACATAAATGACCCATCCAATGATCCCTCTATATAATAAAAAGTATTTATTATTCCACCTCATCAAAAAATAAAAATCTCTTAAAAAATAAATAATTACTTATAATCACCAAATAAAACTAATCGATTCCAAGGATAACATAATATGGATGTATTAAACGATAGAAAAAATGTCATCAACTGACTGAGGTTTCCTCATTATAAACTCACATACTAGATACAAATCAAGAATATTGGTTTGGAATCCAACTATAATACTTAATAAAAGGGTTGCTCGAAGCCTCTCCACCCTGATTTCCATGTAATGCACCAAGGTGGGTGATATAAAGGTGTGTGAAACTACATAGTTTAACAAAGATTAAGACTTGGAGGATGATAATTATATAGTACCTCATATGATATTTGGCCACTTTGGTACTGGATAATTGATTGAATGAATCTATCAATATCTTTCTCTTTAACCACACAACTGATAACCACCCCCATGGTTGTCTCTATCCCTATGTCCCAATGTGTGCAGAATATCACAAGGATGGAATTTATTATCTCTATATCCAATCATAAGAACATAATCCAGCTATACCATCCATTGATACAAACTTTGAGACAACTAATGCTACTAGGGATGATGCGGAACCAAACCATCCCTACAATATTGATCCCCAAAAATGACTAGTAGATGAGATAATTCATAGAAATAACCCTTGTGGGAAAAAACTAGCGGAAAGATCATAGTGGTGGCATGAAAAATTCACGCCCAAAAAAAGGAGGAACAAAACTGGTATGGTTAATTACCCATCAGTTGGAATCTTAAATACCCTGCATCTAATGATCTCACACTAATAGACTTTTTTATCATGAAACATTGATTGATCCCCTCTTGAGATGACTCTGGTTGATCATGTATTATCTCTATCTACTCAACATTGTTATTTACCTCCACTTATATTGGAAATGTAAATGGAGAGAATACAAACCAAAAAATGATAGAAAACACCTTCCTTTATGTTTCAATCTCTAGACTCTTAATATAGAAATAGATGTGGGGAAAATAAAATAAGGTCCTCAAATTTGATCCAGACATCTTTCACACTTAGGATCCCCTGTGGATGAGAGAGAATCACATCCATCTTCACCTCTATCCCCATAAAATATATAAATTACACTTAAAAGTATCACTAAAAATAATAAAATGAGAAATCGTCTTCCTTCCAATTCCTAAGTCACACGATCCACCATTTCTATAGAACTCTTCACATTTGACTAAAAGAAAATGGTATTTAATACACCACCCTAGATCTGGTCAACCTAAATGTGATCTCGTATTCCTCTAACCAATATTATTTCTCCAGACAAGAGACACTACCATCATAATTTTCAATTCCTTATAACTTGAACTCATATATAATCATCAACTATTCCTCTTAATACCTATTCAATTCATCCCTCTTATGGTCAAACATGTCATCATATTGAACATCAACAACTCAAACCATGTGTGGATACTAAATAGAAGTCATCTCTACAGACAAGGAAACAAAATGGTTAGCCCAATAACACAAAAATATTTTAAAAATTCATTTAATTGGGATAATTTAACATTCCTAAAATCACTCCAATTAATAAGTAAACACCCAAAAAAATAATGATTCATGTACCTTTCATGGGTCTCTATGTGAAAAAAACATGATTTAACTTAGCCATTAGGTATACTTTGGGGCATTTTGTTGGAACATGGGGGCCCTAAAATATTTTATCTGAGCCAGTCTCCTTGAATTATGTTAAACTCCATGCTTAACTTGTACCATTTCCCTACCAACCTAGACAATTATCAAAAAATTAGTAACTCCAATATCCACTATAACCCATACCCAAAAGCTCTAATACAAAATTTTCAGGAACCATCCCACCTAGGAACACCTCCTAGGATTGTAGTGATGATGAAAAAAAAACCCCTGAGGCTAGTCCTCAATTGGATTCTGGTTTCCCACCAGAACCAAGGCTATAAAACATATAAATTAGAAGATTTACCATTATATATTCTTGGAATGCATATATAATACATCAATCAAAAGCATGGTAAAAAGAATATATCTATAATGATCTTATAATGTATGATTTTAAAAAAAAAAGACTCCAAATAAAATAAAAATGGCATGTCATAGGCAGCGATTCTATAGTCAACTACAAGGTCCTAGCTAGTACTATCCATCTCATTCACCAAACTCAACCAATGAATCAAAAAATAATATATATATATATATATATATATGATTTTATATAGCATTAATACTCAGTAAGTTCACACTTAATACTTATCATGAAGATATATAGAATAATCATACTAATGATCTAGTGAATAAATAACAAAACCAACAAGCACCAATCAGGTGAACTATAACTAATCCTCACCAAGGAAGACATTCCCAATATCACATATAAGTAAAATAAAATGGAATAGAAATATATTATAAAAATGTACTCATAACCACTTACCCATTTTTTTAATCTCTCGACCCCAAAATCAAACATCATGTACTCCAAATACCTTCTGTAGCTATTCCCCAACACAACATACCAATATTGGCTCACACGATGTGGGTTGGAATACAAACCTACCAATTCGAACATCCTATATAGTCAAACATATCATCTTTAAATATGTACATCCATAGGATAACCACTACCATAACACAATACAAAATCATATCATCCTCATCATCCCATATACACTTCCATGTACCACAAGGAATCCACAACCACATTTCATTTACAGTCGGGTATCATGAATATGAGTGACATAAACCTCATGCCCTCCATTTAACATTCATTACCCCACCATATCATGTCACGTTATCCACATAACTAGTCCACTATAACCTAAAAAAAGGTAGAGTATAGATAAGAGGGTAGTCATCCATCCATTACCCGACCAAATAAGACATTTGGGGAAAACACATGGAACCCAAAATATTTGGGCTTCAGTAAGGTTATCCAACTAGAGTGGGGTGTGTAGTGAAATAACATGAAATAATATATATATATATATACATCCACACACAAGATAATGATAAAGGGTTTCAATTAATATAATATCACCACATTACATAACTATCTTTACATTACCAAGAAATCACATAACCACCACTACCAATAATAACACTACAAACCAACAATATTTCCCACACAAAAGAAAAAAAATCAACTTTATCTAATTTTTTTAGTAATACCATTAAATTAACACTTGGTTTACAATTTTATAACCAATTTATTTATATTAATCCTTTTCATTCTAGAGTAAATAAAAATACATTCCCATATATTACACACATTTTCTACAATCTATTTTTCACAATATTTTATTTATTAAATTTTGATTCATATCCCATCATTAATTTAATTATATTTGACACCGATTACCATGTTTAGGAATACTATTCACATTTCATTACAAATAAGTAACTAAAAACATACCCACACTTGTCCCAACTAATTACCACCACATCTTCAATAATTCCAACACATCATAGCCTCACTTCACAATATATACTAACCATCATAGCCCAACTTACAATTATATGTTAACCATCATAGTTCAAATGCCCCACAGACACTTACCATTGTATCCCTGCTACACAACACACCTCAAATACAACATCATCTATTTAAATCACCACATAAAATACCAAAACAAACATTACACACACACATAAGAAAAAATGCAGGCATACAATTACCAATTTTAGTTATAATCACTACTCTAACACCATAATTTTTATGAAACAACACACCAATATAAAATTCCATGAATTTTTTTTTGTTTATATGTTTATGTGATTAACCCTTTATGTGATTTTATTCCAAAAAAATGACAATAGTAACACACAACCTTACAAAAAGAAAAACTGTCAGTAATAATAGACAAGACACATAAATCACATGAGCAATATCACAGACAAAACTAATATGTGTCAAACACCACTCTCCTGTAAATTTATTTAAGTCCACTTCTTTTATTTATTATAAAATTAATACCACCTACCAAATAAAAAATATAATGAATTTTTTACATTACACAAAAATTATAATTGAGTTCTTGAATCCCCATTGTTAACTAGAGTTTAAAAATACACTTTATAAGATAAAGAGATAATAAAAATAGAAAATTTCACAAGTGAACCCTCAAAAAACCTAATTATAAAAATAACGCATCAAAATAATATCATAATGAAACCCCAAAGACATAACAATACTAACACCACATACATGGATTAGAAAACAATAAAATATGGATAAATAGAAAGGATGTCACGTTGGATTTACAATAATTGATCTATTATAGGAGAGAATCAGATCCAAACCAAAGGTATTTGAATTGTAACATAGATTTAATATTTAATTTACTTAGGATTAAGGGGAAGAGAGGAAATATAATGGAAGTTAAAGGAACTCACATATTTATTCCTTGATAGGAAAACCTAAGACAACAATATAATGACATAAAACTTAGAGAAATAGATGGTATTTTCACAAAAACAATATATAAGATGATTGGTCACATCATAATGGATCAAATTCATGAGAATATATAGAAATAACATTGCATATCACCCAATTTAATATTGGGGAATCTTGAAAATACATGAAAACACGTGAATTCTTTGGCACAAAGATAATTCTGATGGAATAGCTTCTCGGCCTCCGATAAAAACAATGACCCAATATCAATAACCACATAATGATGACCACTAATGATGAAGGGACCCCAAGATGACTTCTAGAACAACATGAAATAGATAAAATATACAGATCAAAGATCCACACTATAATTATATAAAAAATGTAAAACATTAAAAACTCAAAAACATAGGATAAAATTCCATAACCAATCTATCCATGACATTGGTGTATCTTCCAATTGGTCTCTCACAATGTAACTTATTACTAAATGATGAAATAAAAAATCTCAGATTAAATTTCATCCCAAACTGCACCGTTCATTCACTAAACATCCTCTTAATATCTATAAGTCGCTAAATTTAGAAACCTGATATTTTAGGAATGTTATTTTTTAATAAATTTAAATTCATTTATATATTTCATTAAATGTAATACCATGTTTAAAAGAACCACAATAAACTCTTGAAATACTATTATTTTATGTGATAGTAAAATACTAGATGTTAAATTTGTTGTTATTAATACGACATGCAAAATTATGAGAATTATATGGTTTTCACAATTATTAAAAAATAATTGGTTTTTAATTTATTATAAAATAAACAAAAATACATTGAAATGTAAAAAAAATTTCAAATTTTTTTTTATGTTCGTAATTATCTTATATAATAATAAATTAAATTAATCATTTTTAGTGAATGATTTTAATGAAATTTATATATCATATATTCCATCATAAATTTTATCATCTGTATCATACTTTTATAATTATAGGATAATAATGAATCCATTTCTATGCTTAAAGACTGTATTTTTTAAAAAAAATTCCACCTTCCAGTTTTCAGTAGTTAATTTAAAGTTAATTTTTACAATTTTTAGATTTTTTGTATAAAAATATGAACTATAGTTTCAAAATAAACATGACGAAATTATCTTATAGTTTTTTTAATAATTTCCTATAGAGTTTATATTTTCAATGAACAGTGATGAATTCATATTTTTATTGAAAATCACTTTTTCATTTAAAGAATTTTCAAAGGTAAATTTGGCTTAAAAATTGTTTTGAAATTAAATTTATTCTAAAAAAATTATTATTAATCCAATAAACATCATTATAATCAATTTTTTGTTGAAATATTAAATATATACATTTTGTACTTAAGAAATATTTTCATTAGAAAACCATATTTTCATCTCGCTTGTAGGTTCAATTTTAAATTAGAAAATAAAAATTGTCTGAAATTAATATGGTTAACTGGACTTGATATTTTTAATTATCATAAACAATATTAGGTAATAATATATAATATACTTTTTTCAAAATTAAAATTAATTTTAGTAAAAATTAATTATTGTGTCTAAAGATAAAACAGGGTTTCATGTGTTACATGTGCTTGTGTTAAAATTAATTTTCCACACAAATAAGCCTTTTATTTGATTAATTGGATTTAATATTTAGAATATTTTATCCCATATTATCAAATAAATCCAATTTTTCTTTATTAATGGAAAAATTACTTTGGAAAAGAAACTTGTTGTTATGGTGAAAACTAAAATGGAAAAAATGATAACCTCCTCCCATCACTTATTCACACCTATTAAGCCTTTTATATTAACAAAAACATACCAACGTATATCCCTCATATACTTATAAACATTATATACATGAATTTATTCCAATAATACCACTCCTAGGGTGTTTAATAAGATATCCAAAGGAGGTTTTCTAAGAGAATGTAATTATATACATCGAGCTCTTTCTTTTGTACTTATCCAATTAACACCTTCATTCTTGTCTTAATAATTCCAACATAATAAAAATATATATACCATATAATTATATTTCATTAGGTTTATTTCATAACATATATCTATCTTCTATTCTATGAAATGGTAAATTAAATTTTCGACCACGTATATAGTGGAGTACCACCAGGAAAATAGATGTAATTATTCTTCCATACACACATATCTCATTTATATTTAATGATGTATTAAATTTATATATTTTATATTTTTGAAAAAATTATATCAATGTAATTAAAATATCACATGTAACTTGTTACCTTGTAATCGTACGTAAAACAATAACTCACTAATGAGTACATGTGGACTATCACCTTCACGACGCGATGTGATTTATTTTTTAATTTATTTTGACATGCATTTTATTAAGGATTTATTTTATAAAAATATAAGTATTATGTGATATAATAATGATTTTTAAAATTTTAATTATTTTTTAATTTATTTCATTCCATCTGTCAAAAAATGAAATCATCTTTCACATGTATTAATGAAATACCATCTTTAGGAATGGGGTAACTCATTTTTTATGTCCATAACTTCTATAGAATATTATAAATGACAATATAATGAATATATATGATATTTATATAATTTTTATTAGTATTTATATTCTGGAACCATGATTAATGTACAAGTACCAAAAAACTAAACCATAATATACATGAAAAGAGAAATAGTTATTACCCAAAATATTATTTTAACAATGAATTATTAATAAATGGGTGATAAAATCTTATATGTTAATCATATATGGTATTAGATACATTATTATGGTTGTTAATTAGATATATAATATGCCTATATTTATTTTATTATATTTTGTAATGTGTATTAAGAAATTAAAAACATGACGTAAAGGATTTTCATCTCATTTTTATTTCCATGTGAGACATGACATACTCAGCACATATTTATTTTATGTGGTGTATATCATTCCCATTAATTTATTTAATGATAAATATCATAAAAAATAATGGTATATTAGGGGCTAAATTTGATTCATTATTTAATGAGGTTTTTATTCAATAATACCAATGTGGTAAGAGTGTTATGTTAAAATCTCATTATTTATCATTGTAGTTTATGGTTAAGTTATGATGAATAAAAATAATGGAATATATCACAAAAAAACTGATGAATTCTTGACACTTATAGTTATTTTTAAAATACTAAATGTTTTCCTTTAATTTTTAACTCATTAAAAAGTGAACACACTAATATTTTTTTAGGAAAATCTTCTATATTTCACTCTTTGGTCAAGACTCTATTTGCTTCCATGTGCATGTTTTCTAAAAAAAAGTTTTCAAAAAAGTTTTCACTAATCTAATTTATTTATTAATTTATTTATCTTTTTTTAAAATTGTTATGAAATGGTTTAAATTGGAATCTTCTTCTCATTTTCATAATGAACTACCTCTTTTCTATCTTTCACAATAATATAAATGTAATTTTTTCTTTAAACTTTTAAATAATGAATAGAATTTTTTTAAATCATGAAAAATAAATTATTTTAATCACACATTATAAATTTAAATAATTATTTTAAAATATTTTTTAAAAGCATCCAATTCTTTTTATTAAAAAGGTTATTTTTAAGTGAAGATGATATTTTCTTCAAGAATATTTCAATTCTTTTTGGGAATTTCTATTCATCAACAAAATCAAACATTAGTGTAGTATATGTTTTTCTAGGGATACGATCCAATGGTACAATAATTCTTTTTTCATTTGAAGTTTTATAATTATGATGATTATATATTTATTAAAATAATTTATTTTTAATGGGTTACACTATGATAGATTGATAAAATGTTAATATATAATGATTTATTTTCACAAGTTATAATATGATGATATTATTAATGATGAATGACTATAAAACACACATCTTTATAGTATACATTATATGGAATGTGGTCCAATAATTATAAACCCCATATTTAATTGGTTAAATTATTATATCTCATGATATAATTATGTAAAACAAGTCGATGTTCTTAATCCTCTATAGGAAAAAAGTGTATTGGAATGATCCATTATGGGAAAGAAGTCAACGTTCTTGAACAACTATGGATAATAGGTGTTTTTTCCTGATCCATTTTGATTTTATAGTCATAATAGATAACCTTAAAATATGAATATGTTTCTATAATTATGGTGTCTCCACACTTATATGACATTAAAATATAGTTCATCATTGATTTATGAGTATTACTGAATCTTATGAATCATGTCTTCCAAAATGACAATGTTTTTTCCATGACTCATGTTTACAATCAATGATTTATTTGGTTTTAATATTTTAACTTATATTTAGGATCTCATGACCTTATTATAATATTATTCTTATCTTATTCTTTCATATGATCTTCTCTTGATATCTTCCATGTTTAAACTTACATAGCATCTAAGCTCAACCATTCTTTTATTTCTATTCCACAAGTTATAGAAAATAGTTCTAAGAAATTTATATTTATGAATAATAATTAATGTATAGATCATTGAAGAAAATTTTGGATATATATAATTAAATAAGATTATTTTATATAAAGTATCTAAAGACACTAAACCTTTATGGTCCTTGGATGTGTATTTTTGAAATGTATTGAATATTATTCTAAAAAGATGTAATATTTTTATATAAAAATCATGTGTTTTAATAGTATGTATCAGAGAGAGGATTAATTATTATTTGGATACTAGTATGTTTAATGTTCCACGAGAACCCTTGGGTTAATTAAAAGTATAAGATAATTTCCTATAATTTCAGTGAGGGATAAAGAATGTGGTTTCCAAGAAATTTTATCCATATCTAGGTACTATAATTGGATGTGGATTTGAATGAGCTATAACTAGGGGTAATAAATCTAAAATGGGTGTATTGTGATTTGAATTGATCATCACATGGTAAAAAATAATGAGCCTAAATGGCCACATGATTTGACATTCTGGGGGATATGCCTTGGAAATTAATAAATTCTTTATGAACTATCACAAAGTATTTTAATAGATTAGGACCACGAATGACCTAGGTTATACCAAAGAAATCATTGATTTAAAATAATTTTTCAAGATTTATACATTATATGAATGATATTTTATGATAAATAATTCTGATTATCGATACTTCATGGCCATGGAAACCATTTCTGTTTTAATTACAAATAAATGATAGAATTATGAAGTTATAGTGGAATTATGTGTGCTCAAATATTGAATTACCCTATTTTATCTGAGAAATATGAATTCCAATATAATAGAAAAATATTAAAGGAATAATAACTCATATAATAAATTAGTAGTTATTGAATTATAAGTGAAAACCCCAATGGTACATTGATCACACCCTAATTCTCCAAAAATTCTTTAGTTGATGTTGGTGGGAATGTGCTTCTTGTAATTGTTTTCTCCCACTGGTTCAATTTGATGTTCTCTTGGTCATGGGATATATTTCTGTATTTAACCCCACATCAATTTTTGAGCAGGGGAATTCATAATTTATATTCAAAATCAACCTATGATTATCTATTAGTGATATGATAAATATAAAATTCTATTGTAAATTTCATCCAATATATGAGTATTTATTTAACTAAAAAGTGTTGTTTACCTTAGATGGTTGGGGAGAAACTCAATATCAAATATATTCCTATCGTGTCTTAGTTTATTAATGTTTTTACAATAGATTATCCTCGTATTCCCTTGAATCGTAGAATGTAGTTTTATATAGAAATCAGACCTGGTTCCATAGCTATTTCAAACACTCCCTATGAAATGGCCTCGACTGAGTTGTGGGAATTATAGATGAAAATCAAGAAGAATCATGAAAATGGATTTATTCAACCTTGTGTGTCACCTAGGGGTATAAATTTTTTTTTATTAGAACAAATATTGATCTATGTGACTCTATATTTATTATTGTGAACTAAAAATATAAAAATCATGAACAAGTATCCTATACCCCATATTGATGACCAAATTGATCAACTATGTGGAGGTATATACTTTTCTAAGACTGAACATGTTAATCAATATCATAAAATGATGGTACATAATAAGAATATATGAAATACATCATTCATTAGAATTTATGGAAATTATAAATATATATATAAATTCTATTTAGTCTTACTAATTACACAACTATATTATTAGATTTAGTTGTTAGAGTCTTTAATGATTACTTTGATCAGTTTGTGGTAGTATTTATAGATGATATTCTTATATATTCAAATAAGAAAGAAAAATATGTATATTTTTTGAAATTAGTATTGATGACACTGATGATGGTTAAATTGTTGAAAAAAATTTAAAAAAATTGAATTTTGGATATAAAAGGTTTCATTTTTTGTGTTAAATAATCTAAAGAGATGGTATATCTGTGGATCCATCACTGTATAAAGTTATTGAATGTTGGCCCAAAAAAATATCGTAACTAAGATTTGATACTTTAATGGTTGTATTGATATTATCAAAGGTTTTTATATAATTTATTATATTTTTCTAATCTACTGACTAGGTTATCATTAAAGGTATTCAGGTTCCTTTGGGCAGATGAATGTGAGGAAAATTTCAAGGAACTGATTAGATGTTTTGTTAGTGAACCATATGTATATTACCTTCTAGTGGATAATTTTTTTTAATCTATTTTGATACATCAGTGATGGGATTGGTATTCATTTCTATGTATAATTATATGATAATATTATATTCCACGTGGAAATTTAAGGTTTATGAGAAAAATTACACAACTCAACATTTGGAGTTAGGTATAGTAATTTTTACATTAAATATATAGAGGAATTTGATTTATGGATAAAGGTGTAATATAAACACAAATTATAAAAATTTAAATTATATATTCACACATAAGGAGTTTATTATGAACCAATAGAGATGGTTGGAACTGATTAATGATTGCTAAAGCTCAATACATTTCAACCAAGAGAATGCAAAGAAGGTTCATAATGATTTAAGTCAAAAAGATCATTATAAATTAACTTATATGAGGATAAAAAATATCCAATATTTATGTATTTGAAAAGGATTTATCTATAAACATTGATAAAAGCATATAAATATTATATTTCTCAAATTAGTGTTAACCATATATCTCAGTACATTTTAAAAAATCTCAAAAGGAATATATAAAATTATTGTTTAAAGGGAAAAATGTTTGTGTGTTAAAAATGATTTTGATTGAGAGATAAGGTACATGAACCATGTATATGTTACTTCCATACCATATTTTAATGATCTATTATATGAGGCTCCTACTTCATCATTCACTATTAATCATAAAGGTACAAAGAAGTATAGATATATGAAATAGTATTTCTGGTGGGACAAAATTGAGGGAGATATTTTTGAGTCGTTAAATCATTGAATAATATGGATTATTGTTAATTATTAGAGACAAAATCTAATGGGAATATTACAACTGATAATATTATAAGAATAGGAATGGGAAAACATCACCAAAGAGGTTTTCTCTAGACTCCTAAAATATCTAAAGTCCAGAATTCTATTTTGACTATAAAAAATTTTCATAAAAATTAATCACAATTAATTTTCATCAAATAGAATTATCGCTAGATTATATAGTAAGGATATTCATTAAGTAAGTGGTATGTTTTTATGGAGTATCACATTTTTTTGTATATGATCGGGATATAAGGATTACCACAATGTTCAGGTGAATTCTATAGAAATCCTGTGATACTATGTTGAGTTTTAGCTCTATGTATTATCCTCATATTATTGTCAAGAATATGAGAAGCATATAAACACAAGATGATATTTTGAGATAGTTTTCTATGTATTTGAAATGCGCTTAGGATCAAAAACTTTCTCTTTCCGAGTTTTCTTATAATAATGGCATTCACCTAAGAATTAAGATGGATCCTTATTATTCCATATATACAAATAAGTGTATCACACCATTTTGTTGGTGTGAATTTAGAGAAATAAATCCATTATGACCTGATGTAGGTGAGGAGATTATATATAAAGTTATAGATATTCTACAGTACATCTATATAGATCAATGTCAATAAAAACATTATGTTGAACATCGTCGTTGTGATATTGAATTTGAAGTTGGTGAGAATGTTTTTCTATGATTTTCCCCATTCGAGAAGGTTATGATATTTATAAATAAAGGAATGTTAATCCATGGGTATGTTATACTGTTTGATTTTATTGACCGGGTAGGGATGATAACTTTCTAGTTGGTGCTCCCATCAATCCTCCCTTAAGTTCATGATCTGTTCGGTTGATCTCTGCAGAGGAAGTACATACCAGATAATTAACATGAACTGAAATCATAGATCACACTACATGATCAAGATTTATTTTTATGAGGAGAAATCTATGTAGATTATAGAACATAGATAGAAATATCTATAATACAAGACAACTCTCATGGTTCAAATTTTATGGTGAAACCAAAAATTTTAGGATGTGACATGGGAAAGTGACGTTGTGATAGGGAAGAAGCATCCTCAGTTGTTTGTATCATAGAAACATTTCAAAGGGGGTAATTAATTTTATGCTGGTATAATTTAATTCCTTGATATTTTATAATTTTTTTCATTAAATTTAATTTCTGCGATACCTTTTTTTACACACAACTCCATGTTTAAACGAACTGTGATATACAATTAAAATATTATTTTTTATGCGAAAGTTAGAAACTATATATTAAATTTATGGGTATGAATAAGACTAAATATATTATTAAAAATATATTTTACACACATTTATAAAATAAATTCATTTGTTATCAAGTGAAATGAATTTATATATATAATAGATTAAATAATATATCAATTAGTGAATTATATTAATGATATATATATATATATATATATTATTTTCATTCAAATATTTTATCTATCATCTAATATTTTATTTCAAATCATCGAATAAGAATGAATCGGGTTTTATACTAAAAAACAATTTTTATACAAAATGGTTTTTTCGTGTTTTTAAAAAATCTATTAAAATAATTTTTTTTATATTTTAGAAAATTATTTATAAAAATTAACTTTTTTTAAACGAGAATTACTAGATTAACTTATAGTTAATTTTTTATAATTTTTGGAACATATTTGTTTTCCTAATGAATAGTGAAAGTATTCATTTTTATTGAAGACTTCCTTTTTAGTTAGAATAATTTTAAATTACCATTTTTTAAATATTTTAAAGGAAAATTAGTCAAATTTTATCATTATTAATCAATTTTATATAATTTTATTAAAGTTTATGATGAATTTTATATAAGATCTTATTGAAAATATGAAATATTTTCTTTGCAAAACTTCCTTTTCATCACGCATGCAAGTTTAATTTTAGATTAAATTATTCCACATATATAAATTGTGATTTTTGAAATGGATTATATATTTGGAATAATAAAAATTAACATTACATAAAATGTTCAAATTAATTTTTCATCATAGTTAATTGTAATTAAATTAAAAATTAATAACCATGGTTAAGTCTAAAACGGACTTTTGCGTGTTACATGCCCATGTGATATAATTAACTACCTAGAAGGAAAGAAATTTTATTTTATAAATTTTATTTTATATTTAAAATTATATTTTCTTAATTATCTAACAAATTAAATTTACTTTTATCCATAAATGATAAATTACCTAGGAAAATAAAAAAACTAGGTATGGTGTTTGAAATTAAATTGGTAAAAGTTATAACCGTAGAGGATAAGGGAATAACATGTATAAAAACCCATTAATATTTTTTAGGGGATTTATTTCAAACTTATATTCCTTAAAATCCATTATTTATTAATTTTTATGGAACTTGGGTTGAGAGTGACTTCCCATTATTGAATAGAATTGCGTATATACAATATTTTCACTTCTCCTCAGTTATAAAAGGGAGCCTACTCCACTCAAGGCTTCAAAACTCGTAAGAAAATTATGTAGAAAGAAAATCCCTATTCTATCATATACATACTATTCCATGTTATATATATTTTATTATTTCCAAAATACAAACCCTTGGGACTATATTTAGAGATTTTGTGGAGGTGTTTCCATGTGATGTTAAATGTTTTCACTATGATCATTGTTTTTTATTTTACAAATTAACCCCTTTATTTTGTCTATTTATATAAAAAATATAATAATTATAGCGTGTAAAATATACTGATATGGAACTATTTTGATAAAATAACTTATATCTATCTCATATTCATCAAATGGGAAACAAAACTGTTGAGCATGTGTACATAGGGCTACTACCTCGCGAGCCGATGTAATTTTTTATTCATGAACACCTCTCATGGATGGATATAATGTAGGTTTAAGTGTATATATATATATATGTTATTTACAGAATAATTTTACTTCTAGAATTATAATATAACACAGGACTTCTTACCTTCCAATCCAATGGAAAACGATTAGGTCTTTCTATTTACATGTGCACTACCTCCTCTATAAAGAATTGTGATTATTTATTCTTTTTATTTGGACATGGATTGTAATATGAATTTATTTTCTGAACATATATGATGTATATGATATAATAATTATTTTTAATGGTTAATTATTATTTTATTTTCTTTCATTCTTTCCACCAGAAAATGAAAACAGTGTTCAGCATACATATGACCTACCATCTCCAAGAATGGTATAAATCAGTTTTCTATATATAACATTATGTACAACTATAAATACAAATATAATGAATATATGTGATAATTATATTGTATTTAAAAATTTATATGTTATAGAACATTGATTAATGTAAAAGGATATAAACTACAAAACCAAAACATATAGTTATAATGAAACATTTATTACCAGAAAAAATGATATTAGAAAATACTTTTTGATAAATGGGTAATAAAAGATTATAATAAAATAAAATAAGGTATGATATATATTTTTTATAGTTCAATAATATATATTATAAACCTATTTTTATTATATAGTTATTTCCAACATGTGTGAATAAATTAAATATTTAAGTTAAGATATTTTTACATCACTTTTGTTTTTGTGAGACACATTCCATATTCACTACTTATTTGTTTTATGTGTTCAATAGTCTTTCCATGAATATATTTTATGATTAATCTGATGAAAATAGTTGAAAAACTAATATCCATATATGGTTTAATATTTTAAGATGTTTTCATTCAAAAGTTACTAAATTGGTTAGGATTTTATGTTACAAACTCATTTTTATTGGGTTTGTTTATGGTTAAGAAATGAGGATAATATCTTGTGATATATATCTCAAGACACTACTGACGTTGATTCTATGTCAGTTATTTCATGGTAATACATGTTTTTATTTAAATTTCATCTTGTTTAAAAATAATTAGACAAAAGTAATATTTTTAGTAAAATCATCATTTTTATCTCTTCACTCAAAAATACATCATCTTATATAACTATATTTTCTAATCATATTTGCAAGAATGTTTCAATAACTATAAAATTATTTATTAACGAAATATTTTCTAACTTCTTGATAAATCCTTTAGATTATTTATCTAAATGTTATTTTATAATAGGATTTGGACTACATGAAATACTTTTACATTTCATAAAAAATTTATATTATAGGTTGGTTTGAAATTTTATACTAAGAATAATAAAAGGAAAAAATGGTAGTTACTAGGAAACTAAAAATAATTTTCTCCTTTATTTAATAATGATACATTCAGTCTAGAAAAGTCCCAATAATTTAACCAAATATTATAATAGTAATACCAAAAGTTATTAAATAAGGAATATTATTAAAATATCAATTCCCCTCGATCTCTTACCATCATACCTACCAAGAACAATGTTACTATAAAGAAATAGAGATTTTGTAACACAATGTTATTTTTTGAAATGATATTGAACCATGGTATGAATTAAATTGAATGATGAAGAGAAAGTGTGATGGCTTATTTATGTGGAAATATTATCAAGGTCATTTATGTTTTTCAAATAATAGAGTTGATTGATATTATGATCATTAGTCAATAAAATAGTTGGTCATTATTAATGTTGGATACATAAGCACATTTAAATGATCATCTAGATTATTTAGTAATATAATCTAAAGTATATTATTTTTGGATACTATAGGTATATTATAATAAAAATGAGTTTTAGGATAAATATAAAATATTTTTAAAATTTTAATTTCATGAAATAATCTTATGTAAGCATTTTTACAAGATAATATATTTTAATGAAGTCCTAGGTATTTTTTTAATGGATAGAATGTTTTTTTCTACGAAATTACAATATTTCAATAAATTAGGATATTTATATAATATTTTTTAATAATAATATTTATATATTTATATTGATAATATAAAATTAATTTTTTGACTCCTCATGTCATAATTATCTGAAGTTAAATTATTGGGAATTAGCTAAAAAAGAAGATTTTTTATGTAAAAACGTGAAAATGTAATTTTAACAAAATACCATATCTCTTATGAAATAATAATTATACAAAAATGATTTAAAATTAATTAAAAATTATTCTTGATAAAAACTTATTTAATTAATGACATAATAAATAATTTTTTACACTTAGAAACACATGCATAGTATTTTGAAAACCACGATTTAACCTTTTTTTAAAGAAAAATTATTTTTATTGGTTATACACATATCATATTTAAAATTGATTTTTATTTATTTTATTATTTTAATAGACTAAAATGGATTAAATAATTGGAATCAAGAGGTCAAAATTATTTTAGTATTTCAATTTTTTTAGGCATAAAAAATATACCGTGGAAAAAATGATATACCGAAGCATAGGAAAAATATTGCAACGAGTTAAATGTAAAAAATAAAGGCTTCAAATACCTAAAAATACAACATTAAATGCGGTAATAATGCTTATATATACGAAAAAAATCATTTCAATCAATAAATTCCAATATAATTAATAATAATTAATCCCACCCAAAGGCTGTTGTCTTTAACATTCTTTAATAACTTTAAATCACCCTCCTCAAGTATAAATACCACTCCTGACAACCCAAATTATCCTGAAAACCCATAAAACTATTAAATATATATATAAATATTCCCCAGTATACCCACATAAATTTAATACTTTAATCACCAAAATAAATTTTCTATATTCCTTAAGGGGTCATTTAAGAAGGTTCTACTCAAGAGTTAACTTTCTCAAAAAACCTCTCTTAATTTATTTTCTTTTTTAACATTCATTTAAAATAATTCATCCATTAAGGAATAATAAGACTATTTTCATTTATATATTGGATTTAAATATTTATAATGGAATATCTTATAACGATACATTTTATTACCTCATCTTATTCAGAGAAATAAAACCATTGACCAAATTTAGGTGGTTAACCATATCTATGAAAATGATTATTCATTTTCCATTACCACCTTTATGGCTAGTAATAAATGAATTATTAGGGTTTAATAAAATTTTTATAGGTATATTATAACCTATTTCATGTTAATGAACTGAATTATATACATAATATTATAAAAAATGAAACTAGTTTGTTATAGTCAGGAAAACAACCATATTAAACTAATCATTTATCAATATCATTTTTTACAATTGAATCATACTTATGTTAGAATGAGAAATAATAAATGGGAAAATATAAACCTAATTAATCTCATTAATTCCATTTCCTTTCACTTTTATAGTATGGTTTTCATTTTAATTGATGTCACATAATTATACACAAGTGAATCCAACCATGAAAACATGAAATGAACACACTTCAAACAATCAAAATAATGAAATATAATTAATGAATGCATGGTAAGAGGATATAAAAGTATAATATAAGATTTTATAAATATAAATATATTTATATAATGATTTAATAACATTATTTAAACCTTTATACATAATTTTAAAGTATTAAAAACAAAAGGGAAGTATGATGTAATGGTTTCTCGTCTCACTTTTACTTCAGTGAGATATATATATTATTCACCCATTTTTTCTTTTCTATGGTGTTTATACTGAAAATTGATAAATAATATCACAAATATTATTACATTAATTATTTTAACTATTGTATTTTTCAGTTATTTTCCTTGTGGGGTATATAGCTTGGCTAATTATAAGTCTTAATGGATTTCATAACTCCAAATCCATTTATAACTTTAAACATCCACATTATTGATTATATTAGGATAATTGTATGTATAAGATACCATTTTATTATCTTATATTGAATTTAAAATTCTTTAATGTTGATTTATAGAAAATACAAAGAGTCAAGTTATTTTCATACTTCTCACTTCAATGATTTGATATTTTCAAGAGAATTTTATTTATAAAAGATTTTTTAAAACATTATTTTTCATCCATGTACATCTCTCTAAAAATTGTATCCAAAAATATTTTGAATATAATCATACGATTGTTTAAATTTAATTTTAATCATTTATTGACTGTTGAAAAATGGGTTGGAAGGAATTTTTGTTTTCTTTTTGAACAAGTTTTTTCGAAACTTTTCTATCAAAAATATAGAAGGCATATTTTTATGTAATATGACATGAGTGATGTTTCCCATCATTTTTACACCATAATTTTATGATTATTAATTTACATTATTTAATTTTTATATTAAGATAATTTTTTCTTCTTTATAATCACATATTATTTAAAAAATATTTATTTCCAAAGTGAAAAATGTTATTTTCATTATGAAATTTTCAATGATAATAGTGAAAATTTTTCATATCTATTAAAATAATTTTTTAATATTATGATTAATTGATTTTAATATATTTTTATATCAACTAAATAGTTTTATTAAATATTCTATGGTCAATTTGACTAGGAATGTAATATTTAGACACCAAATTTCATATTATTCTGGATGATTTGTGATTATGTTTAATGATTGGGGAATGTTATTTACATGTAGTATCGTATTCTAAAATAAAAATGTTTATGTTGATTATACATTAACACAGTAATATTTGAAATGATTTGGACATTCAATAAAAGGGTGGGACCTGATTACAGATATCCCCATGATGCATCAGTAGGTCTCATGAGGCAAATGAGTTAGCTAATCCTAATCTGTTTGTATATAGTGGTTTTAAACTATATTTTGAAAGGTCTTGATAGTAGAGATAAAGTTTCAAAACCCTAATAATATTTTACCAAGGAGTTTTAAACTATATTGAAAATGTTATTAATGGTATAGGTACAATGACTTCTGAGATCAAGACATATAATAATTAAGAAACACCTTTATGTTTTTAGTTATTATTATCCATATGATTTTTACTATGGTATTATCTCTAGATTAATCCCATTATCAGTTATTAATTAAATTATATATGTTTCCTTGTTATTTAATGTGTATTATTGAATATTCAATATCTTATCAAGATAGTAAAAAATTTTAAATGTAATATGTGTTCATTTATTTTCATTTACATAATTTTAATTTCTTATTTTTGATAAATTATTTTATATACATAATCTTACCATGAATTAAAGATCGCCCCTTTAATATGTTTTATTTTTTCCCAAGATTACAATAAGTATATTATAGATAATATGAAGGGTTAATCTAAGATAATACACTTGTTTCAATGCAGTTACTGTATTTTCTTACTTTTAATGTTATAATGTAAGATTAAAATATTTCAATAGTCTTCCAAAACTACTAAACAATTCGGTCCTTCAGGATTAGATTCTAGGTATTATTCCAATTTAACGAATTAACCACAAACTCTTGGAAACATGGGTTGGTATATTTATATTTTTGGATTTGTTTTAATTTTTATAAAATTATTTAAATTCTAATAATCATATTATTTACGATATGTGGTAATTTTTGTTTTTTTAGAATAATGTGAAAGGAGTGTTTTCTTTAAACATGTAGGTCATGAATAGATTACCACACCTATATTAATAGTCAATTATCGGAAACTAATGTAATATATTTTCAAGTATATTTTCAATGAAAATGTATTTTCAAAACATTTTTTTAATTTTTTATTGAAAATAATATTTTTTAGGTAGAAAATATATGTTCCTGATGAATTTTTTAAGAAATTTTTATATAATTTCTATTTATCAATGAAAATAACCGTGGGAATTTCTTATGTTTTACTATGGATATGATACAATTTTATCATCCCTAGTGTTTCTTTAGATGATTTATATCTATCATAATAGGATGATTATAAAACCCATTTATCATATATGGGTTATTCAATGATGTATTGTTGAAATTTTTTCGAAAAATTATTTATATGAATGGGTTATGAATTGGTGATATGATATTGTTTAAGGATTTTATTGAAAATATATATATTTCATTCATTATGTGATGGGTGGAACCGAAATTATATACCCTTACAATTAATTGGAAAATGTATAATATCTCATGAGATAATTATGGGAAATAATTCAACGTACTTGATCCAATATAGGAAAACATGTCGATTTCCTTTATCTGTTATGGGGAAAAAATTCATTAATCATAATCCATAATTATTGTTTCACACTTATATGACATGAACTTATGGTTATTGATTAATTTTTCATGATTTATCACACTTATGATTCAATTCATTTGAAAATAAAATGATTTTTTTAATGAATCATTTCTGTGGCCCTTAATAGTCCGATAATAAATTTTTTAATCCATATTCATGATCTCAAACACTAATACATATATTATTATTTCATATTATCATTGATTGATATATCTCAATTTTACACTTAAAGATCACTTGAGCTCACCCTTTCTTATGTTTCCTTTTTGTAGATTATAAAGAATAGTTTTAATTAGGATATGTGTATTTATAGTAATAAATGGGAATTTCATTGTGAGGGAGATTAAAAATACCTCATGAAATATAGATATTTTGTATGTAGTCTCCAAACAATCTTCACCTTTATGGTCATAGGGAAATTTATTGAATTTTCATATAAGTTGTTTAATATATATGTTGAAAATACTAGGCCATTATATAAAATGACCAATTTAATGGTATCATAAGTTATGATACATTATTATTTTTCTATAATATAAAAAATACAATCCATGAAATAAAAAGTTCCTTTTATTCTATGAATGTCATACCATACGATGCACCCATTACATATAAAATAAAATTAGGTGAAAATATAACATATTTATAATTTATTTAGTGTAAATACCCTTCATGAATGACTTTATGAAATTTGTTTATTATTTTTATTATGGTGAGTTGATTCATAAAATCATTTTTATTGTTTTTTCATCGATATTTCATATCGGGTGGGTAATTGGGAATGATGTGATCTTTAAATAAAAGTGGGATAATCCTAACTACGCTATATTAAAAATTAATTCATATCATAGATGAATAGAATAGATTATAATTTGTATCATGATAAATTATTTGAATAATTTTATACTTCTTTCATACACATTGGGTCTTAGTATTTTTTATGAGACCTACATTCTTTATGTTGAGCAACCAGGTTCATCTTATTTAATATTGGGTGATGGTTGACATGGATGGTGTATTGCATAGTTTATCAATATTAACTATTTGTAATTTTGTTTTTCATAAAATTGAAGAATTTATTATGTTTGATTTATTTAATTATATTGAATGGTTTATTTCTTTTATAGAATAACACTGAAATCTCATTCACACTCTTTTGTATAATAACCATTTTCATCAGAATATGATCTAGATATATAGTAATTCCCTATTAGTTGATGATATTACTTGTTCATGTTCATGTGTGGAACATTGATTTATATTTATTAATTTAATGGAATGTTTATATTTTATAGATAATTCCTACATTCATGTCTCATATATCAGTTGAGAAGATAATCAAGTGGAATATCTTTTTTCTAAGATTGCGGTTAACTTGGGAGCTTCAGTTTGGCACTATTTACCTCAAATTTATTGATATCAAAATTAATTTTCTAATGTTAGGGGTGAACATTATGTGTTATCCATTATTTATACTCTATGAACCTATCATTATTTTTTGTTTTTCATATTATTAAATGTTGAGTGTGAATATTTTTTGATTGTTATTGTGGTTGTTGTTATTATTATTATTGTTGTTGTTATTATTTTGTTATTTTTATTATTATTATTATAATGTGATTTTGTGTGACTTTATTTTCATTTGTATTCAATAATTTTCATGGTGGTGGAATAATTTTTCAACCCATGATTTATCATCATACCATTATCTTCTTGAATAACTTTTTAAGGAGTCTGTAACACCCCAAGATTTAAAATAACACAACCCTGAGTATAAAAGAACCATAAAATAACATACCTTTAAAACCACACCATTAAATTGGTGGGTATGAATAGGAATAACTAAATTAAGAAAATTATATTATTTAAAAATTTGTAAATAAATTAATTGATCATCAATTTATTAGAAAAAAAATAAGGATCATCTAAAATAAAAAAATGTTTTCTTGGAAAACCCATATTTTTCGTTAAAAAGGCTTCTCATTTATCACACCAATGATAATAAGAAAAATTTCTATTTTTATAAAATTGATTTTAAATTATTAAATTAATTTTTTAAATCCAAATGTAAACATTATCTTCGAATTGTTTTTGATAATTATCTTAAAAGATTATTTTTCTCACTCACAAGTAAGAAACTACAAATTTTTTTTGAAACCTTACTTTCTTAAAGAAATTAAAACGATAAATTATGTTTAAAATTTATTTTAATATAATATTTCCCCAAATATATAATATTTTACCTAATATAGTTCTTTTTAATCGAATATATGTACAATTTTAATAAATAAATTTACACTTATGATGGCATTTCTTAGGAAAACCATTCTTTCATCACGAATACATGTTTAAAAATTAATTATTTTCTTCAAATTAATCACATTTTATTTTCAAAATTGAATTAAATATTTACTATAATCATAATTAATGTTAAATAATATGTTTGAGTTAATTTTTTGAAATATTGAATTGTAATTTTTTTACAAACTAATTACCGTGATTAAGATTAAAATGTGTTTTTTGGATGTTAAACTAAGAAGATAAGGGTTAGAATGACCTAAAACTAGCAAAAATCATGTTTTATAGAAATATATAGACATTATATCTTTTTATGTTCGATAATTATATATTTGGGAGACTGGTATAAATTGAAAAATGTGGGTATAATTTATTCTTTTCAAAACATCTAATTGTGTCCTTCCACCGACTTATAAAATGACCCCCCTCTCTACTCCACTTCAGAATACAAAAAAAAATTGGTTTGATCAATACATACCAATATAACTTCCATGAATATATTCATAACAAATAGATTCTTTATATTTATCATAAATATAATCTGTGAATGGTTTAGTTATAAACCTAAAGTGGTTTTCCAAAGAATATGTATAGTTATTAACCACACATTTTCTTTTATTTCATAAATTAACTCTTTAAAATAATAATACAATTTCATAAAATAAAATAAAAAGTATTTAAAATATACTAATATATTATTATTATAATTTAATATCTTATATCTATCTCCAATTCCATCAACTGTAAAATTAAACCATCGATCATGTGTATGGCGGATTACTACCTCGCGAACTGATGCAATTCATTTTCTATCCGCACCTATTACGGTTATATATAATTATTAACTTTAATATATATATATATATATATTATTTTTGAAATAATTACACTTATAATACTATAACATCACTTATAAATTATTACCTTCCAATCTGTTAGAAAATGACAACCTCGCTTGTTTGTACATGTAGACTATTGCCTCTGCAAATTGGTGTGAAATGTTTTTCATTTTATATTATCAGGTACTGTAATATGGATAAAATTAAGGAGTTTATATGATTTATATTATATAATAATGATTATTTAAAGCTAAAATACTATTTAATTTTCTTTTATTCCACCTGTAAAAAAATGAAAACAATAAACATGAGTATGTAATGCCTACTGTCTCCATGAACGGTTCAACAAATTTTTATACCTAAAATATTTTATGAAATATTATGATTACTATTGAAATTAATATATTTTATATTTATATCATAGGTAAATTTCTTGATATTATGTAACCATGATCAATGTATAAGGAAAGAAACTATTAAACCAAAACATACTTGAAAAACAAAGTAGTTATCACCAGAAATAGTGTTTTTAATAAACAGTTGTAAATATAATGGTGATAAATAGTTATGATAATGTAACTAATGATATTATATATATTATTAATTTTATTTAATAGGTAAATAAAATATTTATTTATTTTATAGGATTTTAGAACATATATGATGGACATCAGAAATAATGTGAGGGTTTCTCATCTAACTTTAACATCTATGAGACATGACATATTCACCACGACTTTGTTAAGTGTGTTGTAAATATTTCAAATTTGAAATTTTATATTATGAATATATTTTAATCCATGGAATTTAATAATTTTTTTGATGTTTTGGGTGAAGGGATTCAAAATTTATCAAGGCGGAAAGGGTTTATTTTACAATATCATGATTTATCAGGATTGTTTATGATTATGTTTCTAATGATGATATATTATGATATATATCTCAAGAAAATAATTAAATTTACTATACATTTTTTATGCATGAAATTTCAGAATATTATTTCCAATTTCTCTATTATGGTAATTAAAATGATTGATTATTTTATGAAAAGCATAAATTATTTTTTCACTTTGATCAGAAATGAATTTTTCATCAATGTCAATGTTTTCAAAAAATATTTTAAAAATAGTTTCAAAATTCGACAATAGATTTAATGAATAAATTTTTACCCATTTTTTAGTTGTTGAAAAATGGATTGAAAAGAATATTCTCATCGATTTCTAAATGAGGTACTTTTTATCCTTTTTATAACAATGTGAAAGGAATGTTTTTTAACTTATATAGAATATACAAGATCACCCGCAGTCATAAAAAATAATTATTTGTAATATTATTTTACATGTTATCAATGTTATCTTCAATGAAAATAGTTTCCTTAATTTTATTGAAATTTTTAGTTTTTTAATTTTATTTTTACATTTTAAAAATCATTTTCCACAATACTATTTTCATGTAATTTTTATGGAATTTATTTTCATCAAAAATTTTTTTTTGATTTGTTGTGGTTATGTTACAATGATACATTACTAATTTTTTCTTTATATGTTTTCTGATCAGTTTCACTAGGGATGTACTATTTTGATACCATCCTCTATATTACTCATGGTGGTTTTCGATTCTGTATATTGATTGAAGAATTTCATAACATTTTATATTCTAGTATTAATTTAAAATGATTATGTTGATTATCATTATTGATTATTGAAATTATTAACATTTCCTATACAAGTATATAAATATGGCATTTTACATGATTATTTTTCTCTCATTTAATATGAGGAATTTGTTGGACATAGTTAGTAATGGGTGGGGCATAGTTTTTCCCCTCGATGAATTTGTAGTTCTCATGTGAAAAACTTGGTTGGTTTTTTAGTTGAGAACTTACACATTTATATATTTTTTATTGAAATAAGACCTTAACAATAATGTTGTGTTGTACAACATTATTAATTCCCTCATAATGATATTAGTTATTGATGTCCTTATAATTATTTGATTAGTTATAATTTCAATGGAAATGTTTCAATATCATGTGATAATTTATATGGAATTATTTTTTTCATCACATATTGCTACAATATTATTCTTTAGGTTCTTGTTATTTATTAAATTGAATGTGATTTAGTTATTTACATTTATATATTTATTATTCATTATTTTAATTACATCTTATATTATATGAATACATTTAATGAGAATTATATATCACCCCTTTATTATGTTTCATTTCTCCAAGATTCTAGGAAAGGGGTAATAATTAATATTCCAGTATATGCTAAAGGGAATAGTGGTTTTTTAAAATAAGTTATTTTTTTGACATTTTCAAGATGTATATAGTTTTCCAATACTACTAAACTATTTTGTCATTTTGGATGAGTCTTCTTGTATCTAGAACCAATGTAATAATGTTACCACTAAATACAGTCTAAAATGTTTAGGGTCATTATAGTTGGTATTAGATGAATTTTATTATAAACCATGTGATAATGATATTGGAAAAAAAAATATTATGTAATATATTCATATGACTAGAATTGAGTATAATAATAAGTATTGGATAAAATACAATTGTTTTGGTAAGGTTGATATTATATTGATTTACTATAAATACATCTCTATTAGGATTATACAAGTATATTTGACTCTATCTTAGTTTTAACATGGTGTAATTACTCTGAAAATGGCACATTAGGATTTAACTCGATCATCACCTGGTGTATGACAATGTTCCTTTCCACAAATCTAGTTTTAATCTCTTAGGGGATATGTGTGTAATAACTCAAATTTTTTTTAAAAAATACTTATGAAGGGTTTCAATTTAGTTTTATGATTTGAGAGTTTTTTCAAAGATAACTAATTTATGATTTTAATATTATTTATACATCAATTTTCAATTTATGTTAAGTGATTCACTTGTATTGAAATAATACACTATTATTAATATTGTTATGACCATATCTAGTGTATTAAAATGTTTAAAAATGGATCCTAGTGGAATAATTATAAACAATATCAATTAATATAATCCAAGTAGAGATTTGTCTCCTTGGAAAGATAATGAAGATAGGGTTGGAGATGGATCTTGAGCCGAATAAATTATAACTATATTGGGGTAGCTTATTCGGGATATTTTAAATCGTCCTACCCATATGGATTATCATAATGATTCACATTATGATGTAAAATTTATACACCACTTCTTGCAATTATAGGCACTATAATTTAATCGGACTATAAATCCATTTGTTTTTGAGAAATCATTAAGTCGCAAAGAGAAGATATTTAATAATTTGTGATGCAATGAAAGTAGAGGGTTTCATGGGATTTTATCATTTTTGTTGATATTCAAATCAATGGTGGTTAATGATTAAAAACCCAAAGCATGAAGGACAAATCATAAACAAAGAGTGAAAGGATTCAATGTTATTATTCTTTGAAAAAATATTTTCTTCAAGAGGGACAACTGGATATGAAGAGACAATTATTGATTCTGTAGAAAATTGTGATAAAAAATGTAGCTATGTATGAATCTAATAGTACAATTTTATCAAGTCCTTCAATAGACTAAATAGAAAATCCTCAGATCAATACTGACAATTTAATTGAAGTGATTTGTCTAATCCATTAAAGGGAACTTGTATCTAAAACTACATCGTTAAAAAGGATATAGTATCAAGAACTATAAAGACAGATATATAATTTTCCAACTCTTATGTATTTGAAATAAGGAATGAGAAGAATTGGATGTAATAAAAAATGTATAAGGGAAAAAGAGGAGCAAGGATGTTCTCATATGTGATAATTGTGTAAGGGAATACTCTGGTACTTTCTTGAAGGGAATGTGAGTTTTATTCATGTGTTGGGAGAAATTCCATCAGGCACGTGAATGTAAAGATAATAAATAAACCATTAATGTTAATTTATTTACCTATAATGATATTCGAAACTACATAATAATGTTCCATAAGAATAAAGGGAATAGACATCGGAAAAAATAATGGATCATTGTTAAGCTAATTCTATTACTACATCCAAAATGGAATAATTAAAGTAATTGTGTATTTGGATTGAATAATTATGTTTTAGTGGTATTTTATCACTTATATTCTCATTATAATAATTATTAAATGTGTAAGGATATGACTTCAATAGTTTTTTTTATGGTTTTCAAAATATATATTTAATGATACTGATGACTAGGAAAAGTGAATTAGTATAAGGATGAGGTTTTTAGAAAAAATATGATTAAGGGAAGATAAGCCTTGCTATGTGCCTGAGGATGAGATAATAATGATAAATTTATCATTATGGGAAAATATTTCTGACCATGAAACTGGTTAGTGATTTGATAGTTTATGCTAGATTTTACAATAATTTTGGAAATATAAAATATATTCAAAACTCAATGATTTAATTTATGAAATATGGTAAGAAATAATTTTTGGAATCAAGAATGTTTTAATTATGGGTTTATTGTTATTTTTGTATTGACATATTTGTTATGCTACATTAATAGATACATAGATTGGTTGAGGAATTTAATTTTAATTTCATTTTTGAAATTTAGTGACAATGCATCTAAATTTAAAGACAGTTAATTTAGTTATATATATTTTGGAGTAGTCTTATGATTATATATTTATGAAATAGATTATTTTAAAAATTGGGGTTATTTTTGAGTATAATGACATTAATGTATTATTTGATAACTTGTTGTAACTATTTTTATTTTATAAAATATCAAGGTACATGAAGAATGTCTTTCCATTATTTTATAGATTTCACGATCAATTAAAATTTATTTTCAATGATTTAGGTATGATAAATTCCTCTTGAGTACTAATTTTTTTATGAATGTATGAGTTTGTGGTGGAATGTTATTAAAGGATAAAATTATAATTATCAAATATATTTTCATATGTTATAAGTCTATATGGTAATGGAATTACTCAAATATTGGAAAAGGTTCTTGAAACATAAATTTTATCACACTTCATTTATTTATGATGAATTTATAGTCTCATTACCCATCACTGATTTATGGATTTTTGGTCAATAACATTATATATTTCATTCAATTTCATGTGATTAATGATAACTGTCATACTCTATAATTATTTACACTTCTATTCTATTTCCATATTTTCAAAACCCAATAATTTTTTCCTACTTGGAAACCATGTTATGTGTTATTCTATATTAACTTAGTACATTCCCTTACCTATTTTAAGATGAAGATTTATTAATCCTTCTTGTGATGCGGGATTTCAGGAAAGGTATTTTTGAATGATGAACCTTAATTATTGAGGCCAACTTAAAATTTTTGGGAATAAATTTATTGAAGGTGGGGAGAGTGTGTCGCTCTATGATTTTAAAAGAAAAACTTAGTGTTTGATTGCTTGAAACACACATAACTAGAGTCTATAAGAATTGTAATATAGTATACCTTTAAAAACTAAATGTTAAATTTACATGCATGGAAATGAGAAAATAAATTATGAAAATTACATAGATTATACATTCATACATAAATTTTTTGGTTATCAATTGATTGGATATAAAAATAAGAACCATTTTAAATAAATTAAACTTCACTTTTGAAAAGAAGTATTTTTTCAAAATAACTATTTTATATCATTTTGAACACTTATGAAAAAAATTAAAATTTATAAATTATATTTAAAAAAATTGAAATAAATCTTTTAAATATTACTTAAAAATTATCTAAATATTTTTTTTGATAATTTTCAAAATAGATTATTTTTAAATGAATAGTATAACATTATATTTTTGATAATGGACATTTCATTTAAATAATTAACAATGTTCAATTTTGTTTAACAAAAATTTCAAAATTAAATTTAGTATAATTATATTAAAATCAACCAAATTTATATAATTTTAATCTATTATATGTTCTATTTTAATAAAAACATTTTATACTTATGAAAACATTTTCTTTTTTAAAACCATTATTTCATCACACTTATTTGTTTAATATTAAATTAAATTAATTCACTTATATGAATTGATTTATTAAAAATAAATTTCATAATTATAATCAAAATAATTAATATTATATAATATTTTTAACATTAGTTTTAGTGATAATGAATATTAAAGATAGTAAAAATCAACTACCACAAATAAGGCTAAAACGAGTTTACCAGGTGTTAAAAAATGAAAAAGCATAAAATGACACAAACAGGTTAAAATACTATTTTATATATATTTTAAGAATTATATCGTATAATTGTATATAATGATCAAATTTTATGCCTTTTTTATTGTGAAAAACATTGTTTAAATTTATTCTTTTCAAAATTTACAATTGTGTCCTTACCCCCACTTATAAAAAGAAACCTCCTCTCCTCTCATATTAACAATTTTAAAGCAATTTTTTTCAAATACCTACCCAAAACACTTCCATACAACCATACCCAATATCTAGAGTATTTGATTAATAATAAACCAATCTATGAAGTATTTAGTTATAAACTTATTTAGGTTTTCAGAAATAAAGAGATATTGTTCATAATCATGGATTTTCTTTTTATTTTCTCCTTAAACTACATAAAATATCAATAATAAATGATAACCTAATAACACATATATATCCCATTTAATGATATATTATTTTTTTAGTCATATAACCTATATCCATATCCTCTTCCATCAAATGAGAAACAAAACTATTGATCGTGTGTATGGAGGACTACCACCTCTCAAACCGATCATTTTCCACCACCAAATATCATAGTTTGATTTATTTAAGAATTTAACACACACAAAAACACATGCACGCACATATATATGTATATTATTTTTATATAATAATTAATATATTTAATTTATAATATTATATATACCATCGTAACTTCCAATCTATTGGAAAATGATAACACTGCTCATGCGTATGTGGGGACTACCTCCTCCACAATGTGATTTGAAAATTATTTAGTTTTATTTTTCAAAGACAATAGTAAGGATAAAATTAGTTAATATATTTTATTTTTATTATATAATTATGATTATTTATAGTTTAAATATTATTTCCCCTTATTTCATCCCATCTATTAACAAATGAAAAAATCATTCCAGTGTATGTTCGGCTTACCCTCTTAATAAACATTACAACTCATTTTTATTCTTTTATAATTTATGGAAAATTATGTATATTTATATAATAATTATATATGATATTTATTACATATTTAACATTCATGATATGATGGAAAAATGATAAAAGTAAAATGGATGAAGCCACCAAACAAAAACATACATGAAAAACAGTGAAGTTATCAATAAGAATAGTTGTAATAAAGAATTTTTAATAAAAAATTGAGAAACATTTATATGAAAGTTATGTATGATATGATATATATTATCATTTTAATATATTATATATATAATCAATATATATTTATTATACATGAGGTTAGAACATTTATGTTGGAAATCATACCTAAGGTGAGGGTTTCTCATCACATTTTTACTTCTGCAAGACAAATTCCACATTCAACAATTATTTATTTTTTATAGTGTATATAATTACCATTTTATATGGTAAACCATTGTTATTTTTTAATTAATGGTATTTAAATTTTTATATGATGTTGTGGGGGTGACAGTTCAAAAGTTACCAAAGCAAGAATGGTTTACATTACAGGCTCGTCATTTATCAAGATAGATTATTATTAATACTTTACCGATGAAATATTATGATATATCTCTCAATAAATAATGAAATTTTTTCTCTTATAGTTATTAATAAAAATTTCAAGTTATAGTAACAATTTCACTCTTTGGAACATAAAATTATTGATAAAATATATTTTTTGGAAAATTAGACTTTATTTCTCTCCTTGGTCAAACATAATTTTTCTTCAATGTCCATGTATCCTAAAAGTATTTTAAAAAATAATATTAATATTATAAATTATTTTATTAAATAAATTTTTAACCATGTTTTAATTTAAAAAAAAATTCTGAAAGTAATATTTTTATCAATTTCCAAATGATATACTTTTTAACATGTTTACAATGGTGCGATAGGATTGTTTTTATCACATATGGTATGTATGGAATTAATCACCATCTTGGAAAATCATTGTTTTAGAGATTACATTACATGTTTATAAGTTTATTTTAAAATAAATTATTATGCCTATTTTTTTTAAAAAAAATTTGGTTTTTGATTGTGGGTTTTAATGTGAAAAGAATATTTTCCTCCAAGATTTCTTAATGAAATTTTTATTATATATTTTTATGAACAAACAACCTTATTTTATCTTATGACACATTGGGAATATATTGTATTTATATCATATATATTATTTCTATGGACTTTAGATGATCATTTTGACTATGGATGTACTATTTTTGATATTATGATGCATATTACTCCTCATGGATTATAATTATATTTATTTATTGGATATATTATGAAAAATTCATAAGATTGTTTTCAATGAGTATTTAATGTTGGTTATTTTTATTCATTCTAGATATTATTAAAATTTTATATTCTTTTTTTTTGAATATAATTATTTATGTGATTATATATCTCCAATTTCATATGAAGAATTAAATCGACTCAGGAAGTGATGGGTGGTGACCCTATAACCTCTTTATGCATCGACAAGAAATACGTGAAAAACTAGTTTAGGGTTTTTTATGAGTAATTATACATTTATAAATGATTTTTAGGAATGAGGCCTTATTGATATAGTCATGATGTCTGAAATTATGAGTTCCCTAATTATGATATTGTCTACTAATGCCCATGTGATGATTCAGTTTGTTTGAATATCAATGGATAAGTTGCAAGATCAATTGATTATTTATATGGAATTATTTTGATCCTAATTTATTCAAGAATTAATATTACTTATGTTGAAGTAATTTATTTAATGGAATATCTTTCAGTTATTCACTTTTTCATATTGATTATACCTTGTTTGTTTTAATAGCTTTTGTTGTAGGAATACATTCAAAAATCAGTTGAGATCACCCATTTCTTATTCTTTCTTTGCAAAAGATTCAATGAAATGTTTTTTGATTGATATAAAAAGATAATAAAAATAAAATAGAGGTGTTATCAAATAAATTACTATGTCTTTTATCAGATATTATGTGAGTATCGAGTATGTATCTAGTTCTCTAAGACTACAAAACTATTAATTTCATTGGGATGTGATCGCTTGTATCTAGAACCATTGGTAAAAAGTATCCACCAAATCTGGGCTACTAGATATGGGATCTTAACATAGTATTAGTTCAGTTTCAAATTCATGATTCGATCCATTTTGATATATTAATATTACTATTATTATTAATATTGTTGTTGATTTGATTGTTGTTATAATTTTTTCACATATCAGTTAGTCATGGACCTTGGTTCAAAACTATGATGCTGGTGTTTTAACCCACGGGTTATTTCCAATTTAGGTGGATTATTTGGCTCGCATCATGAGAAGTTGAAATAGGATATATATGTATGGTTGGATGATGGAATTCATATATAATCAAGGGGTGATGGGTATGGGTGCATGATTGTTTGGAATTTTTCGGGTGAGTTTCACATCGCATCGATTGACAGAGCATTGTTTATGGTTATAGAACTAGGATAGATGGGTGGAAAATTTCTTATTGTTTAATTTGATTCCGTACAAGAATATGATGGATAATGGTATGGGGATTGACCCACTTGGGTTCCTTGGGGTGTATTTAGTTTGATTTCAAATTTCGTTTATATAAAAGAAATTGTTATTTGTATTATTATTTTTCATATAATAATAATAATAATAGTAATTATTATTATTATTGACACTAAACTATGGGGAAGTTGGTCTCGCCTATAGGTTTCTACAGGAAGGTATAATGTCCTAGTATTCTCATGTGCATGTATGAGTATTTTCTTTATATTTTCCGTTCCTTCGTCGATATAAATTATTATTAATTTATTTTATTTTTTATTATTATTAATTTTGATGATGTTCTTATTAATATTCCAAAAATATTATATCTCAGTGGATAAAGGATTTAGTCTTCTATCTAAGTGGTCCAGGGATCGAGTCTTAGTGATGATAATTTATTGAGTTCACTCTTTAATGAATACAAGTGGGGAAAACATACAATTGAAAACACTAAAGTATGTTCCTTATTGCTTTGAATTTTGGGGGGAAACTACAATGGAATTATAACATCTCAACCCCAACCCATCTCTATGGATAGGATTATAATTCAACTAACCTTAGATGTATCCCCCAAAAACTATAGGTTGGGAATATATAACTGGGGTTAATAATATCAATTGGGGATGATTTACCATGAAAAACCTAAAATTATGAAACTAAAAAATAAAAATATAAATATAATTATTGATAAATACTTGACAATATATAATAAGAACACATAAGAAAGACTAAATACATAATAAAATATCTCTATATAAGTCTAAAAGATAGAATGACTAAAAAGTAAATGTATGGTGCCAAATGTGGCACTACTCTAACATCCACACCATAACCACATTTATGCTCCCACCACTATATCCAATGACCCCAATATCCTGATGACCAACTAGATATGTAAGAGTTATTCCACATACCTACATCACATCGAACCGAATCATTACACACACCAAGATTCATATGGAGGTGGTGAATGTATAAACCCATTCATAAATCCCCCAAAGAAATACTAAACATGCCACCTAAACATGAACCAATTATCACACATTTTATATAATATAAGAGAGAAGCATAATACCAAAAAAAATCCAATGTAATCCACATTAATAACTCACACATAAAAATACAACTTTATTATAACCTATTGTTTATATAAATAAATCCACACCACAACCCATTCACTCATGCCATGAACACACACACCCATGAATTGAACCAAAACATCCCTTCTAGGATCCTTTCTACTAACCCAATGCCTCCCCTATAAGTGTTAATCAAGAAATATGGAGGTAAATTGTGAGAAAGAACCTATCAACACATTTTTTTCATTTATTGGTATTATCCATGTGCCCATACAAGCATCACTAGTATCCACATCCCACCAAAAAATCCACATACAAATAAATCAGGAAAAAAATCCCAACTCACACTAATTACTTATCACAAATATTAAAAAAATAATATTTCCAAAATAAGAAGCTCATCAATGCGATTGTTGGTCACACACAACCACACCAACTCCACATCAATGAAATGTTTATCACAAAATAAAATCATCATTTTTAAACCAAATCACTGAATAAAAATTTTATAAAACAAGTTATGAGTTCCACCAACACACATTTTATAACACCATTTTAAATTAAGCGAATATTTCCCCTTGATATGTCAAATCATATATCAATAATAAATTCCATTGTTCATTTTTTAAAATAAATAACCTTTATGATATTGAAATAAGTACTAAGAAGGAGAAGTCAACTACATAAAAAATGGTTTGGAGGATTACGAAACACCATAAAATCTTAGATATGGTATGTAACAACCCTCATATAGTGGTTTAAAAATGTAACATAACCATACTATCTAGAAATGGAATCTAAAAACCAGGTTTACTCCCCAAATAAATATGACATGATATAGGAGAAGAGGAAGAAGCAGAGAGGTTGATACCTTTAATTCCTTAAAAAACAATCCAATAATCCAAGAGTAGAGAAATAAAATGAATATGATCAATAAAATAATACATGGAATCTTTTCGGTTGATGATTAGAATTAAATAGTGAAGAAATGAGTGTTTATGATTAAAAAATTTGGGTTTAAAATTAATTTAATGACCTACCTTAATATCGTGCATGGTTTGGTAAATCCTGTGCCATACATGAAAAAATAACTACAAAAAAATTATGTGGTCCACATGGTTTATTGACATGGTCTACACAAACTATGTGGCCAACCATACACATACCGTAATACCCTAATTTCACCTAGAGATATTTCCTATGAATTATTCATGGATTCCTTAATCACATACACCTTAAGAAAACTCCAAAACCTATATAAGATCATAAAAAACCACAATCACATAAATTCTTAGAAATTAAAAACAAAATAAGTTAATAAATTAAAATGGAATCCTTAAAGGTACAATAGTAGTGTACTATAGCACCATGTTAGAATGGAATGGTAGTGGCATATAGTGTGATCCTATTGGGGTGTATTAGAGAAGGTGTACTAGTTGATATTTATAATGTGGGTTTATAGAATTATTTTAATAGATAATATGATTTATATATTCCCTTAAACCTATTCATATATGATGTGAATTCGAAAATATTGTATTATATGATTTTTGTTAGTTGTATAGAACAAAATTCATGAAACATAGTCATATTGAATTCTTATTTTAGGTATATATAAATTATAACCTGTAAAATAACATGTTATTATTATTTTTAATGGTTTATATTTGAAAATCTATACATTAGATGTAATTGTTATTACCATTTCATAAGATGAAATTATGGGATATAACATGTATGAATGGGTTACATCCAACCACATACATTAAATTGTAATGAATGAGTTTGTGAATATTTGGCACATGAGCCTTAACCCTGTTGGTGAGGACTCGACATGTGCATCCAAGATACCAGAGATCATATCTGGGTGGAGGAGAATTTTTGTGGTACTATAGAAGTATTGTAGTAGTTATTGTAGCAGTCACTGTTTGGTTATGTAGCAACCAGAACTATTCATTCATATGATCCTTAGGGCTACCAGTTTGGTCCTCGGGTTTTGCAAGGATTTCGAGCCACCCAAGGCTTTTGTGCCAGTTGTTTCTCAGGGCCTTTGGGCCACCTTAAGGCTTTAAGGACACCCCAATTACTTCAAGCCACATGAATGAAGAAGTTCCAGTAAGACTATAAGGGAAAAGGCATAAAATGAGGATTATGTGTAGTCGAATTAACTGGAGAAGAGCTAACCAAAATTGGAAGAGTGAGTGGGTATGACTTTTCCATCGGTACCAGGCCTGTGCAGCGTTTCATAGGATAGAATGATGACCATCCCTGTGAAGCGGAGTACTGATTTCATGACATATGATTGGGAGGAGAAGTTCCATGTTGTCTTATCTGGGTGATTCCCTCTAAGACCTACGAGTCATGTAATTGTATCTATGCCTTCGAGCCTTGTAAGGGATCCACCTCACCCCTTGAAAGGTGGATTATCAAAAATAATAAAAAATGAAGGCATTCAGGCCATTCCGACCGATTTTGTGAATAATCAATTGAGAGTGTATCGATATATATATAAAAATAATAAATACCCATTTAATAGAGAGTGAAACTCTTTTATACAACCTATATAAATCTTTTGAATTCTCACTATTCTATTCCTCTTTATCTCTTTTATTTTTTAGAAACTACCATTCTGTGATGGATGATGAGTCCCACACATGTCATGGGTGATTTCTCAACACTATGGATAAATAATAGTAAGATTATTCTGATAGGTTATCTTAAGGGATATTCATTAAACTTGTTTTTGTAATGTAGTAACAAGTGCATTGTTTAATTAAAGGTATAAAAAATATTTGTCATTTTATATATCATTATTTCTAGTTCATGCAATGAGGTCTTCGAGTTTAAGGTTTATTATTTCATTTAATTTGTTAAATGAACTTTCATTTATTCTATGAAACTGACATTGGTAATAGATCATTTCTATGTGATTTAAATCATGAATTCATGCGTATGATGGAGTTCTAAATATGTTATATAGAAACAAAAAAAGGTATCATCATTTTGGATTTGGTGTAAGTTGTAAAATATGAATGAAAGTGGGTAGGTTAGTATCATTTCTTATGATAAGCACTAAATAATTCATTAAATGGTCGTATCACATATAAGAATAACTGAGGTTTAATTTTATGCATCACATATGATATAATAATTTAGTCCTACAAAAGTTTTCTTGTCATATGCGGGGAAGGATTATTCCAACATTGGTTGCATAACATGATATCTCTACTTGCATACGAACAATGAGGGTATGTTAATTTCATACAAGATAATATTATGTATATCATCATGTTTCTTTTATTTATCCTATGTATTTCCTTATAATAATGCATGATTCTTTATGTTATGTGGGAATATCACTAGTTTTTCTCATGAATAACTAACATTCATTGTTACTCTCCATACCAAAATACATTATGTGAGTTTAATACTAAAAAATCTTACACATGATTTTTTGTGGCATGTATTGTTAATCCTATGAATCTGCTAATTTAATGTCATATAGTTCTCAGATTAACTTTATGCGCGATTTTTTAATCTCACCAAATTAACATATATTTATTTTTGAATAATTACATTATATCTCAAGCCACTATACCATGTGTCTTAGGATAATTTTTATATTAAATATTATTTTTATTTCATGATCCACTTTAATCAATTTTATTTTACGATTGATATTATTGGGATATTATTTTAAAAATAAAATATAATGAAAATGGATTTGTTTTCAAAAAATTTAACTAGGAGTGGAATTATATAATTTATTGTCTTTTTAAAATTATAATGAATGTTATTTTGGAATATTTTTTAATTTATAAAAGCTTTTATATGTTACTTAGTTTTTAAGTATTGATAAATAATTAAATAAATGTTTGTGAATAATATATAAAAGAAATACCCATAAATATTTAATGTTAATATGATATATCTTTTTCAATTTATATGGAATGACTTAAAATTTGGATAAAATTTTTTAGAAATAAATTTTAAGTGTAATTTTTAATGTATATACAAAATAAAAAAATTATGGTAAAATATAATGTGTTTATATTTTATATAAAATTTTCAATTTAATATATATTTTTAGGATAATATTTTATCCACATCAGAAGGATTTTTATGATTAATTTGATCAAGGTATAAATATAGATAAATATGTGATGTTTAGATTTTATAATTTTTTTACAAAATAAATTTTGATTATAAAATGTTTCTAGTTCATTGAATATCATATATTTAAACTAAATTACAAATTTTAAATAATTTTAAAGTGTTCATATTTGGAATAAAAATATTTTTATTATTTATACAATTATGGATTTTGAATAATGAACAAGTAAATTTTAAAGTGTTTATTTTATCTTCATTTTTGAATTGTTCATAAAATTTTTATCTCTTGTTTTGATATATTATTTTTTTTAATTTATTTTAATTTCCAGTTTAATTTTTGAATATAATTTATATATTATTAATGGATTTATTTTTTAGTTTAAACTTCTTAAAATACTTCCAAGTAATCAAACATACATTAATGTGGTTAAAAGCATGGTATGATAATTGATTTTGTTTTCTTCAACAATTATTTTTTCTTAACTAAGTTATGAAATTGAATTAAGTAGTTAATTATGATTTATACTTATTAAGTGATATAATTTTGATATACATGAAATATTTTATAGGTAAAATATCTCTAGGTAGAGGGAGATTGTGTGGGACTTCTCACTGTACTAGAGGCTTATGCCTTTTATGAAAAGTGGGGGTTGACTATCAATGGTTTCATCATTACTCATGTGATTATTATTAATTTCATATAATTATAAACCTTTTCATAAAATATTTTCACCTAACTTTTATATATTATAGATTTTGATATGAATAAATATTTTTGGATTTTAATTTAGATTTGTAACACATGTTATGAGTTGTGTAACTAGTTATAAATAAATTTTTTTTGAACATAATTGTATTCTGTAAGGAATGTGATTTCAAAAAACAAAATCATTAGAATAAAAAATACACGTAATGGGAATATCATAAGATAATATAGTGTGATTAATCTCCCGAAATAATATTCTCTTGATTCATTTTTAAGTGAAAAAGATTCAAGACCATGATAATCCAACCATGTAGGTACCAAGAAATTATAGGTGACCGTGGATAATAATATATAATATAATCTTGTAATGAGGATACCTTAATAGATGGGATCCACATTCTAGGAATTTTATTTAGGGAAAAAATATCCATAAAACCATTATGTGTGATATTAAAGGTACAATGTCGAGTTTTTCTGTATGATAGATTGAGAAAAAAAATTCCAAGAAACTATTTAATATCATATATGATTTTATTGGAATATATTTATACATAAATAAATAAGTTGTGATATGAACACTAAATTAAAATCATCATATAGCCAAATATATATATTTTCAAACATATGGAAAAAATGAATTTTAAAATGGATCATAATTTTAGTGGGAAAATTTTTATTAAATTTTATTATTAATTTTTTTTATAAATTGATACTCATTAGATAAAAATTATATTGTATTGTAATATGTCTAGCATCATCAAAAATAAAACTAAGATTAATACACGAAAAGAATAATCTTAAAATAAGAGGCTCCTGGGACTGGAAAAATAATAAATGTTTTTATGTTACAAAAATTACATGTTTTATAGAAATATATTCTTAAATAATAATTTATTTAAGTTGTTCATAAGGTGGATTTAGATTCATATATAAGGCATCAAATTGTTTACTTAAGGATTAAATGGGATTTTAATAAAAAATTACCTACATAACTTTTGTCTCCACTCATATAACTAGTGTGATTGAGTATACTAATGACTAGGTAAGACTCAATATTCCCTCTATGGCTTATTCTGGTAATGGGATTTATTCACTTTTCATTGATGGAAATGTGTCAAAAATATTATTTTACTTATGAAATGATTAACTAATGTTATCAATGTTTTGAGAATATATAAACTAGGACATGGTGTGTCATAATGTCTATATCATTTAGACATTACTTGTGGAAAAACTCCATACTAATAGAAAAATAGTTAATTGGAAAGTATGTCAATGTTTCTTATAGTGGCCACTCTATGCCACTAAAACCTAATGGTGTTATCTAGAAGGGAATGACTAATTATTCCATAGTATGGACTTATATATAATACCAATGATGGATCGGATCCCTCGGCCCAGCAATATTGTCCGCTCTGGCCCAGTTGCTATCCCAGGCCTCACGGCTTTAAAACGCATTGCTGAGGGGAAGGTAGGCATGGGAATTTCAAGCACCCACCAATCTCCCTCCACAACCGATGTGGGATTGGTTACCGGGGCACAGGCGCCAACAATCCTGGCGGGGGCCCAACAGTCCTGGTCCGAGGACACAACATCCCCCCCCCCAAACCCACACCGGTCCCGAGACCAACCACCCTCTGATACCAATTGATGGATCGGATCCCTCGGCCCAGCAATATTGTCCGCTCTGGCCCAGTTGCTATCCCAGGCCTCACGGCTTTAAAACGCGTTGCTGAGGGGAAGGTAGGCACAGGAATTTCAAGCACCCACCAATCTCCCTCCACAACCGATGTGGGATTGGTTACCGGGGCACAGGCGCCAACAATACTGGCGGGGGCCCAACAGTCCTGGGCCTAGGACAAACAACCAAGAGTAATAAATGTTATTACAGTGAATGTACATACTAAGTACTGGTGTTATATAAATTAATTCTCCAGTTTTGAATTGTGTGTGATTTCAAATGTATACATTACGTGATCGTGAATTTTATTTCATTCAATTGATGATGAAAACAGTTTCTACATTAATAATTTGAATTAAAAATAATATATCATGATCTGATAGATTTTATAACATGTTTTCAGATGAATATAAGGGTGATTTTTTTCAACAATATAAAAGTGATTATCTAGATCATTATTAAAATATGAGTAATTGTTATTCCATAACCATCAGTATTATATTTTATAGAATAATATTTCATTCAATAAATTGATCCAAACACTGAAAATTATCTAAAAAATTAGGATTTTGGAATCCTATAAAATATATAAAATGTTATATAACATGTTTTAAATTAGAAAAACAAAGTAAAAAATGAAAACAAATTATGAATATGATATTAATTAAGCTATATTAAACACTATAGTATTAGACCATTATTAGTTATTTCTTTTAGAAGGAAAACAATTTGTATAAGCCATTTTAATTATATTATACATGTTATTATAAGAATATATAAATAAAAATATTAGAATATAAATTTTAGAAAATAAAATAAATTTAGTAATTCATAAAAAATATAACTTATTATATATATTTATGATATCATGAAAATAATCCATTTTTTGTGAATAATAAACAAATACCGATTTTATTACTAGTGTCACTTTTAAGAAATTTTTTTTGTATGAATATATTTAATTCTGATAAAATATTTCATATTCATTTATTGTTTATAAAGTATAATAACTATTTTTAAATTTACGATTTTTATTTATAAACTCATGCTCAATATTTGGAAAATTTATGTTGTGATTTAACAAAAATGATTCCTTGAATGTTTTGATTAATTATTTATATAAGAATCCAGTTTTTCTGAGAAATACATTGGAATATTCTTGATAATATTCCAGAGCAGCGCCTTCAGACGGTGTAAGATTCCGAGCCCTGGAGTGGCAGGAATTAAATTTTTAGTGCGTTCACACTGGAAACGCCAAATAAATGGGATAACTCCTAAACGGTGATCTGAATTAGAGATCTGAGTGTACGGATGGGTCCGGAATGGGGTTTTACCTTTGAAACGACATAAAACTTGTCAACGCGGGACGTTTGGACCCCTCGCTCGCTCTCGGAACGTTAAACGAATGAATTAAATAATTAATTTAATCATTTAATGGTGAAACTCACGTATCTCTTAAACGGTGTCTCGGATTGGAAAACCGAGGGCACCGTTGAGTTCTAAGCGTGCCGTTTACCTTAGGAGGGGTGTAAGTTTTGCGGGCGTGGGCCGTCTGTGAAAAATGGACCTAGGGGCGTTTTCGTAATTTGGCGGCTTTCAGCGTTCAGTTTTATAAATTTTAAAACTGAAGCTCGGAATCAAATTCTGAGACCACCGTTGTGCTCAGGTGGTGGTGATTACCCAAGGGGAGGTTAAATTTTGACCTCGCCAAATGTTTCAGACGCGGGTTAAATTTGGTGGTTTTTAATGAATTAAAATTTAATTAATTCCCCCTTAAATAAACAAACACCCCTCCCCCTTCTCCCTTGAACACCCCAGGTGAAACCCCTCCCCTCTCCTCCTCTATATCCGGCGAGACGGTCCGGAGAGCCGACTCCAGCAAGGCGACTCCGGCGAGGTGCAGTGATGCCGGCAGATCGTCGCAAAGCTTCGGGTGAAGCCCCACGAGGTAGGATTTGTCGTTTGCATTTTCTATTCCCATACCTAATTTGAGCATGATTTGCACTGTCGATTCCTTGTCAAAACATCGATCAAATCGCATGAATGCGTAGTATAGTTTTTTTCCCTTTTCGACGCTTCTTTTGAAATCAAAATCCGAGCTTGGAGGAGCCCGGGGTTGATCGTCGAAGTTTGCGGGTTTTGAAGGTGATCCCGGCCGGTTTGGGGTGCTCCGGCGGTCCGAGGCGCGGCGGCGCAGGCGAAGTCCGGCGGTGACTTCTCGTCCAGGCGGCGGGGCGCGTGACTCCAGCGGCTTGTGCGGAGTCTGTCGGCGGGGCTAGGTGAAGCTCCTCGGGCTGGAGCGCAGGGGAGCGCTGGTGGGGGGCGCGAGGTCGCGGATGACTGGGGTCGCTGACCCCGTCCGGCAGATAGTGGGCCCACTTTTGTGGGTCTGCGCATGGAAGAGAGACCGTCCTTCGGGCCGGTCCAGTTTGGGGGACCAGGGTCCGCGCGGGTGAGCCGCGGACCGCGGCGGCTTAGCCGGCTGAGCTACAAGCCGGCCGGCCAGAGCCGGTCCAGGGGGTGGGGACCGGCCGGACCGGTCCGGACCACCCCCTCTTACGTCCGGTGACGTTTAAAAATGAAGCAACTTCTAAACGGCGCGTCCGTTTGAAGCGCCGTCTACGGAAGTAGATCCGAATCGACGATTCGGACTTTTGGAGATGGTTTTGGTAATTTTTAATTCCAGAAGCGAGGGTCTCGGAGGCGTGACTCGTCTTTATGTGGTTTGTCATTTCCATCGGGAGATCTTGTTTTGGACGGCGCGGACGCGTCCGACGTCCAATTTAAGCGCTGTCAGCGGCGATGGAACCCTGGCATCGAGGCGAAGGTTTCTAGGGTGGTTCCGGGCGTTTGAAGCCAGAGTTGAGGCGTGGGCCCCACGGCCCGTCTTTTGAGTTGCATGCAGCTTTTAGCGACTTTTTCCTCGGACGTCCGTTCGGAGCGTGCGAGCAGTCGATGTTGGGTTTTTTTCTGAGGGCATCGCGTTGGCGCAGTCTGTCCGCTGTAATTCCGCACAATGGAGCGGGGACCATGAGGGTCGTTTGGGTGTCGACGGTGATTTTCCATCTTAGTCACCGGGTGACTGTTTTGGACACGTGGATAGTCCATTTCGTGTACTTTTTCAAGAGGATCACAACAGTGTGATCCGTTCGTTGAGTTTCAGGACTGAGATGTGGGTCCCATGAAGCACCGCTCGTGTGCGACGTGCCAGAATGCATCTTTTTCTCCGGATATCTGTTGCGCTCAAGTGAGCAGTATTTTTGACGTGTTTTCCCGAGGGGATCGCAATGGTGCGATGCAACCGACTATTTTCGGGGCCGAGGATTGGGATCACGGGACGTCGTTCGGGCGTGAGGCGGTGTTGGTGACTTTTCCATCAGATATCCGTTTGAGGCGAGTAAGTAGTTGATCACACATTTTTTTTCACGAGTATTGCAACGGTGTGATCCGTTTGGTTGTGTGGAGACTATTTTGCGATCTTATTAAATGTGGAAGTGTGGAAGGTTCTCTAGTGGTTGTTCGCCCTACCTTGTTTATAGTGGACCCTTGGCGTGTGATTGCACACTCTTGAGAGAGTGATATAAATGATTCACAAGATGTGGTTGGTCGGGCCTGGGCCTTTGAGGTGGAGTTGTTACGTCAGGCCTTCGCGTTGATGTTGGGTGTCGTGTGCATGATAACCCTTGGGCTGAAAGTGAGGTATACTCTGGGAGTATACGGGAGATCTTGGAGGTACGTGTGGTTTGTACCTGAGACTGTTTGGGCGCTTGGTTTGGGTTTGACTTGGGGACACACGTCGTGTGGACCCCATGTCCGTGTTGTGTTATGCTTTGCGTACCTTTTACCTCTCGTGACGTTGAGCGTCCCTCTATGCTCATTTGTTTGACAAGATGGGTGGATTTTTCCCCTAGCTTTGTGCTCGTTTGTTTGACCAGCTGGGTTGAGTGGTCTCCCCCTGGTTTTGTTCTCGATGGATAAGCCGGTAGCGATGCTAGTGACACCCAGTGATGGAGCAGGCGCAGATTCTCTTTTGGGTGGGCTGTTCTGGGGTTGGGTGGTTGCACGATACCCACTCTGTGTTTGGTTGTCCAATGTTGTACCCTCCAGTAGAGATGGCCAGAGCATTTCTGGGTTTTACCCTCCAGCGGGGCTGGGCAGTGGGTTACTCTTCGACTATTAGGGTCTACCCTCTAGCAGAGATTGGGCAGTGGGTCGCCCGACACTATTAGGGTCTACCCCCAGCAGAGACTAGGCAGTGGGTCACCCGAAGACCTTTTAGGGTCTACCCTCCAGCAGGGCTGGGCAGTGGGTCGCCCGTCATCAAGTTCCAGGTCTACCCACCAGCAGGGCTGGGCAGTGGGTCGCCTGTCGACTTATTCCAGGTCTACCCTCCAGCGGGGCTGGGTAGTGGGTCTCCTGATGATGTGTTAAGGTCTACCCTCCAGCGGGGCTGGGTAGTGGGTCGCCTGATGATTTGTTAAGGTCTATCCTCCAGCGGGGCTGGGTAGTGGGTCGCCTGATGATGTGTTATGTTTTACCCTCCAGAAGGGTTGGGCAGTGGGTCGCTTGATGATGTGTTATGGTTTACCCTCCAGCAGGGCTGGGTAGTGGGTCACCCTATATCTGGTCATGAATTACCCTCCAGCAGGGATGGGCAGTGGGACACCTGTTGGAATTCTAGGCTCAGTCCTTTCTACTAGGCTAGCATGTGGCTTTCCTCCGTTATTACCAGAGTAGGACTCTTGGTTGTAAAGGTTGGTGATGGAATATATTTGACTTTGAGGAGACCTCTCGACTGCAGGGCAGTGACGAGGTGTGGTTTGAATTTCCCTAGAACTCTCAAGTATGAGGGGCACTTTCCCCACCGAGACGCGTTCTTGTGACGTGATCTAAAACCGTGATGGAGAGTTAGTGCCGCACAAAGTGGATAGTGTTGAGGTGTGGTGATTGAGCCATTGGCTTGCGGTTCAGGGTAGACGCGCGGGATGCTGGGCGTCGATGATGGTGTAACATCTGGGACTGTTGGCGACTCACCTTTTCTTGGGCTGACCTAAGGGATAGAGATCCCCTTACAATGTTGTTTGTGTTTCTTGTTGAGCATACAGATATGTATATACCTTGTTATAGTACCCACTTCTTGGGTTTGGTTACTCTCCTTTCATGAGAGGTGAAGACACGCAGGGTATGCCACGTGCTTTCCGTGTCTAGCTTCTCAAGGTTGGATGAGTCTACTCTCCTACTATAGGTAGCGAAGACTCGACGGGAAGTTTATCTTCTCACCGTTTCCAGCTCCTTGTGCCTGGATAAGTCTACTTCCTTCCTCCTGTTGGGTTGAGCTGGACTCTTTACTGCACTCTCTATTGTACTCCCTTTGCTTTTCCCCGTTCGCTTTACTTCTCACCGTTCAGTGCCTATTTTTTGTTTCTCCCTAGAGCCTTTGAGGTATCCTACTGATTATTTTTATACTCACCCCTGCATGGGCTTTGCCCGCACTTGGTGTGCCCTCGTAGACGACGGACAGGTGGAGTGTGACATCAGTGGAGCGTTGGTTCTTTGGAGCTTGGACCGCATGCGGTGGTTATGGCCGGGTTCCATGTGGGAGACCCGTCAGCTGTTTTCTTTTTGTTTACCTATTGCCGGGTTGTGGCACCTTTTCTGTTTGGGCGCGTGTTTTTCCCCTTTTTCCTTTTCAGCACTGTACTTTTTACTGTTATAGGTCGATGCACACTGTGGTTTAGATATAGCAGTTTACCTTTACTTTACTTTTCTTTACTTTTACTTTGCAATGTTGCATTGAGTTTGCTGCTTGTGTGTGTACAGGTAATTAGGCAAAGGCCTCCCCAAGATATTGTGCCTTCGGCGCTGGTCGCCAGCCCCTGGCTTATTGAGGCGGGCTTGGGGTAGTTGTGGCTCGAGCCCGGGTAGGGTCGGGTCATGACAAAGTGGTATCAAAGGTGGTTCGTTCCTTGCGGACATCCCTAAAATAGGAATTGGTTGGGATATAGGGGAATAGTGTTAATTTGTCTCGAGAGCAGCTCTCAGGCCAGGGAGTCCAGTGATGGTGCGGCGGCCGACGTATCCATTAACTAGGACCTTGATAACCCGCTTGTCGACTCGGCATGCTGAGACACTTGTTGCATGGAAAAATTGTTTTGTGCATCGCATAGGATTGATTCTTTGACTGTCCTTATTGAGTCAGCTCCCCATCGTTGCTATTGGTATATACATATATGATCATCTGACCGTGGAACTCCTTGATAATTTTTAGGATGTATCCGCAAGGACAGCCAGCCAGGATACTAGATTTGGTTCATGACGATGACCCTGTGAGCTATGAGCCCACAATCCAGGAACCATTATGCGAGCCCTTTTCTCCAAGTCGGGCGGTAGCAGAACCCCCACATGTTGAGCGGCAGATAGTTTCAGCAGAGAAGACTGAGCTTGAGTGCAGGTTGAGCGCGCTCCATGAGTTCCAGCGGCAGAGACCACTGAGGTTCAGTGGTGAGCCAGACCCTCAGGCAGCAGAGGTTTGGCTCGAGGTAGTGGTTAGCATTTTCAGGCTTGTAAGGACGCCGATAGATCAGAGAGTGGATTTGGCAGCCAACCATTTTCCGTGGATCTTTTGGGCGTTGGTAGAGTCTAGTGACTCAGTTTCTTGACGAGTCGTCTCATTCATGGGATGACTTTCTGTTGTCGTTTCGTGAGGAGTTTTCCCCTCCTTCTTGCACTCCGTTCGGATTCACGAGCTCCTGCAGTTTCAGCAGGGAGGGATTACAGTGGCCGAGTACGTGGCTAGTTTTGCAGACTGTGCACACTTTTACCCGAACATGGTCCATGATGACAACATCCGAGCATGGAAGTTTGAGCAGAGTCTCCACCGAGATATTCGTTCTGTCATAGTACCCTTGGGCATTTCTACATATGTCGGGGTTCCAGAGCAGGTGTTGGTGACAGAGGGATTCCTGTCATTTTTTTCATTTTGCAGTGGCAGTGGGCATGACGGAGCCGGGACGTCTGTCATAGCTAGCAGGCGCCGGAGGATAGGACCTCAACGCTGGTGGCATTTCCATTTCTGGTTTCGGAGACATGTTCGTATGCCACTGTGGTGAAAAGGCGCAAGGCCTCAGCTGAGGATGCCCTTCCGAGAGTAGATCCGGGGCCGTGTTCGTACACCATAGTGGCGCCGAACGGCACCAGTGAAACCCAGAGAGAGTCGGTGCTATGCTTGCGATGGGCGAGGTCATCTGGCACAAGACTACCTGACCCGAGTTGTTGAGAGCTTCGGGCAGGCAGCAGGCGCACCACCACGGCAGAGGCAGCACCATGATCAGAGGAGCACCTAAAGAGGTGGTGCTAGCAGAGGAGCGGGAGGAGCTGGAGTTGGGGGACGACATTACGAGGTCTTCCCATCACCACTAGGCGGTCCACGTCAGGCTACGGGAGCTGACGGTTGGGACCACGGACAACCGCGAGCTTTGGGTATCGACGATTCTGCAGAGCATGGGATGGTGAGAGTTACCCCTAGAGATTATTCTACTTCTTGCAGTAGAGTTGTTAGGCTCTGCGTGTGAAATGATTTTCTCCCTGCTCCTTGTTTGAGGTGTTACCAGGGTGACGCATGGTGTCGGGTGTAAACCTGTGTTGGTAAGGAAAAAGGTGTGAGACATTTTCCTTTAGTCGATGATGTTGACTCCTCCTATTCCGAGCATGTAAGAGCGTCTTGGTTGAGAGACATCGATTGTGGAAATCTTGCGTGACCAGATATCCTTCGGTGCTTTACCATATGGATATTCTAAGGTAGAGAAACACTGGGCCTTGTCCCATGCCCAAGTGGTGATTCATGTCGTGGCGTGCGACGTAGAGGTTTGACCAGGGAGGTGAGCTACCCCTGAGAGCATTCAGGCCATTTGAGACCATGCAAAGGGATGGCGAGGTTTCCTACCGCCTTTCCCTAACCCCAAAGTTTGGAGTGGGTGCACGACGTCGGAAAGGGCCGACCAAGCGTGAACAGATCAATCCTTTGGTCTGTGTGTGGTGACACAGAGCTGTGTGTGGGTTCTTCTGGGTATGGGAAAGCCAGGTGTGGGATTAGTACCTTGTGTTTCTCCCTAGTTTTTCTTTTCGGGGATGAAAATATTGAAGTAGTGAATGATTTAAGAACCTGGTTTTTACTGAGAAAAACGTTGGAAAATTCTTGATAATATTCCAGAGCAGTTCCTTTGGACGGCGTAAGATTCCGAGCCCCGGAGTGGCCATAATTAAATTTTCAGTGCGTTCACACTAGTAGAGAAAACGTTTTTTACGTCGGTTATTTTTAATTTTTTACGTCGGTTTCTAGCCAACGTTAATACGTGTGATGTTATAAATAAGGTTTTTGACGTCGGTTATTTAAAAACCGACGTCAGAAACATAAAATCGCGATGTTTATCACGTCGGTTATTTTAGAACCGACATGATAAAGGGCCTATAGAATGGTTTATCACGTCGGTTATTTTTAGAACCGACATGATAAAGGGCCTGGAGAATGGTTTATCACGTCGGTTATTTAATAACCGACGTGATAAACGGCCTGGAAAATGGTTTATCACGTCGGTTCTTAAACAACCGACGTGATAAACAGGGGTGAGGGGGTTTATCACGTCAGTTTATATAGAACCGACGTGATAAACTGGGGTGAGGGCGGTTTATCACGTCCATTCTATAAGAACCGACGTGATAACCCGGGCTGAGCGTGGTTTATCACGTCGGTTCATATAACACCGATGTGAAAAACTGGGGGAGGGGAGTTTATCAGGTCGGTTATTATATTACCACCGTGATAAACAGGAGGGAGGCGATTTATCGTGTCGGTTATTGTATAACCGACGTGATAAACCATTTTCCAGGCCGTTTAGCATGTCGGGTATTCAATAACCGATGTGATAAACCATTCTCCAGGCCCTTTATCACGTAGGTTATTAAATAACCGATGTGATAAACCATTCTCTGGGCCTTTTATCACGTCATTTATTAAAAAACCGACGTGATAAACCATCCTGCAGACCTTTTATCACGTCCGTTATTAAATAATTGACATGATAAAATATCTTCCAGACATTTTATCACGTCGGTTATTAAATAACTGAAGTGATAAACCCAATTTTTTTTTAAAACAGAATGCAGTGATCTTCTCTCCACCAGAATCAACCAGAAAACAAATCAAGAAATCGTACCACAAAAATAGAAGTACATCAAAATTAAGCATGTAGATAGATAACATATAAAACTTACCCACTAGATAGCATCCACCCACATTTATAACCCATGGACAGCCCTCCCCCACCCCGTTGGAGCCCTCACCCTCATGTATACCCCCTGGACAGACCTCCCCCAACCCATTGGAGCTCCCACCCTCATGTATACCCCTTGGACAACCCTCCCCCACCCCATTGGAGCCCCCACCACACTCCTGGACTGCCCCTACCCCTGGACACCCCCAAACACCCCTCGACAACCCCCACCCACCTGAACAGCACCTCCTCACCCCCTCACCCACTTGACAGCCCCCACCACACCCCTGGAAAGCCCCAACCACCCATGGACAACCCCCCACCCCTGGACAGCACTCCCAGACACCTGGACCGGCTTCCCACACCCATGGACATCCCTGCCACCCCCCAGGATTGTCCCCCCACCCCACCGGACAGCCCTCCCAGACCGCTGGACACCCCCAACCCCACTGAACACACCACCACACCCTTGGAACCCCTCCCCCATAGACCCAAATCCATACTAGAAGAACCATCAAAAGTAGACCAAAACAAGAAGTAGAGCAAAATTAAACATTCACTTATATAACATTCAAAACTTACACTATCAACTTCAAAAAAAACTAAATCAAACCTAAACAACTACCAAATACACAATTAAAACGAAAATATTCAAAACTACATTTTACATTACAAACAACTAAAATTCAATCAAACCTGTAAAATAATTTGACCACTCCACTTGTACGTGTTTGATGTCTTCAGCAGTATAGGGTTGAGGGTCATCAAAAAGCTACAAATTAAAAAGAAGATAGTTAACGTGTATAATGAATAAATCAAATTGAAATATTATGGAAAAGTTTAAGAGGAAATCATACCAGGTCAAAATTCACAACTGTCCCAGTTGTTATTATTTCATACATAAATCTTAACATATAATATCCGTATTCGATGAGGCCTTGTTGTTCATGACAATTCTGTTTTTAATTAGTGTAAATTCAATATATTATTTTTATGCAATAAATCAAAAATTACACATTATAAATGGAAATTTACCTTCACATTTACATATTTGATCTTTGCATTTCTTTTCTTTGTGTTTTTTCAAAAGTAGACCCATGCACTGTTAGAAAATAATACTAATGGGGTAAATTTAAAATTCATTATAATATATAAAACTATTGAGAAATTGAAACTTACTTTTCCAATATATTCTTAAAACTTTCCCGCACATCACCATGGACAGAGAATATCCAATAAAGAGCTTTCTCCCTTGGGAAAAAAATCCCTAACATCCAATGATCACTGATAAAAGGAAATTTAATGTTAGTGGATTTTTATGTTACAAGATAATTAACTCTTTGAGAGAAATGTGTTTCATACCTCTCACAAAAAGGCATCATCTAACATTGTTTGATTATATTCTTTTCAAATATTTCAGCAATATAAACCATTCATTGTTCCTCAGTCAATGCACATGCTTTAGGGGAAATCAATTGCGGGTCCATGAATCCATATAATTCTTTCAATTCATTCCTCTCACAAATTCTATAAAGATACCTAATATAAAACATATATATGTATACATTTTTAATAAATATAACGCAGGGAAAAGGTGTTAAGACTTACATGGAAAAAATTTGCACCACGTTGATTCCAAACTTATCTCCAGTAACAAGCTCCATGATATCAGATTTTGTAATCCCCAAACATATTTCGCGTCCACAAACATGAGATTCCATTGGAAACTCATAAAAACCCAACAAAAAATGTGAATATCTTGAAAATCTGTCAAGACCACTGGAATCTGTATCTGAGGTCATAGCATGTTGTCTTTGTTGTTGTCTATACAATATTTCTTTACCTTTGAAGTATTCCTATGAAAAAAATTGAGAAATATAGTAGTTTTCAAATGATAAAACAACTTTAATAAAAAAATAGAATAAAAGACATAACATTCATACCTCTATGGTAATGAGTCGAAGAAGTCTGAATGGCCAAACTAAAAAATGGCTGATACTCTGTCCAACTGTCGCCACCTCATCTGTAGGTATTGGTACCCTAGCTGATCTATCTATAATATCCTGTACAGTGACCCTCTGATTCTCTACCTATAATTGTTGATGATGAACTGTATCTCCTATACAATATACCAACTCGTATGCTACTATATGATGTTGAGAATCATCAACATACAACTCGCAATATATAGGAAGCTGCGGTGGAGGCGTAGGATAAAAAATGGGGTCCGCAGGATGAGGTGGGGGAGTGGGAGCTACTGGCGGAGGTGGAGGATAAATAATGGGGTCTGCAGGGGGAGGTGGAGGAGTGTGAGCACCAGTCTGAAATTGTCTTTGCATTTCTGCAAACATAAACTGCACCGACTCTCTAATATTGTCTTCCATCGTCGCATTAATATTTTGAACTTCAGCCTCCAAGGATTTTTTTATAAACCCCCTCAATGTTAGAAGTTGAAGAACGTGGAAACACTTTTCTTATCGATACACCTGTCGAATATCCTCTTACACGACCAGGATGTTCGGGCCTTCCCAATGTTGCAAATAAAATATCTTCCCTCCCAGTAGCTGTAAATGTCTCCTCTGAACTCTGCTCCTCAAGAGAGTCCTGTATTAATTAATTTAACATTTCTGTAATGATTGAAACTTATATGAAGAAAAAAGTTAACTTAAATAAATTAAATAGATATCTTACAATCCTCTCAGCTACGATTCTCGATTCTTCCGAAAGATATTGCCCTTTTTTCCCTTCCGAGATCTCTTCCATTTTTTATGTCTAGATGGAGGGGATGGAGGGGCCACCTCTCCATAGCTTGAAGAATCAGCTCTTAGTTGTTGAAATTTTTCCGCCATCATTTTTTCTTCCAATAATGTATACCCTCCCCGAGATAAACTATGAGGGTATACATTTTTAGATTGGATCTCCTGATGAGATTTCCTTGTTTTCTGTAATTTAAGAATAAGAAATCATTAACAAAACATTAATAAAATCATTTATATAAGAAAGTTTATAAAATTTTACATTGACCTTACCAGAAATGATTCTTTTTTATACTTTCAAAAAACTGTCTCCATGTGTCTTCATCTATAAAGGAAAATATACGACATGGATTTGCATGACTCCTATGACCATAAATGAAATCAAATGAGAGGGTTGATTTGAAATACCTCCATCTCCTGGCACCCAACGATAAGCATTTCTTCCTGACTCCTCCAGTGTCAGGAATATCAAATGTCATCTGATACAGAAGAGGTTAAACATATTATATATACTAGAAACATTAATAGAATGGTCAAACAATGACAAAAGATCTTACCAAAATCGTCTCCCACAACTGAGAGACAATCGATTTATCCACACCTCTCCAATCATCATACAGAATGCTTACTTGGGTCTTAACCTGAGTTGCAACAAAACTCTTAAAATCTTTGGCATTCGGACCTCTAGGAATATCATCATCATCAAACTCAACTACTATACTCTGATCCTGCGTAAGGGCAAGTGATAATTTTGGTAAACGTGTGCACCCATGTTTACCATCCTTGGAACTCTTTATCGTAATAGGAGTATGTGAATTTTCATCCCCAGAGGTATGACAAGCAATATGCTCCTCTCCAGAATCATGTGGTTGATCATCTGAATGATCTGTCATTATCATTCAAATCAAAAAAACAAACGTCAGTTCACAAATATACAAATTCAAATATTTTAATACTACTGTAATCAGAAAATAGAAAAGTGTACTAAGTTACATAATAGTAAATGTTTGGAATATGGTAAGCATGTTAAACAATGGTAAAGATGGAAAAGATGTTCAAGATGGTCAAGGTGGTAAAAATGGAAAAAATGGTAAACCTGGTAAACATTGTAAAAATGGTAAAGTAATTGTCAGTGAACAAATATAAAAATTCAAATACATTAATACTACTGTAATCAGAAAATAGAAAAGTGTACTAAGTTACATAATAGTAAACATTGGTAATATGGTAAGCATGTTAAACAATGGTAAAGATGGCAAAGATGGTCAAGATGGTCAAGATGGAAAAAATGGTAAAAATGGTAAACCTGGTAAACATTGTAAACATGGTAAAGTAATTGTCAGTGAACAAAAATAAGCATTTTAAAATTCATGTAATGGTTATAAACATCATAATGTAAACTAAACAAACATATACTTATTTTATTTTAAAAGATGTTTTAATAAATAAAAAACTTACAATATCTAACATTTATGGAAAAAATAAATGTAAACAAGAAATAAACATATTTTACCTGTAATTTTAAGAATGAATAGATGGATTGTTTTCCCAAATTCCTTCGTCGTGATCATTCCTTATGGCACAAACTATGTCTTCAACATGATCATCATTATGTTCTGTTAATATTTCCATGGAAGTAGGTATCTCACATAAATCAGCATATTCATCAAGTTCATCCTCACCAACATATTGTTTTTTACCTTGTAAAACAATAGCCCACTGCATATCTGATTGATCTACTACATAAAAAATTTATTTTTCATGTGTTGCCATTATAAAAGAATCAGATGTGTCTTCCAATCTATTCAGATTAACAAGTGTCATTCCAAATTCATCGTGTCTGACACTGTTGTTACCGTTAAACCATTTACAGTTAAAAACGGGAACTTTAATTTTAAAGTAATCAACCTCCCATATGTCTTCAATCACTTAATAATATGCATTTGATGTAGAAATTGGGTTTTTGCCTTAGCACTTGAAAAATGCATTGCTTCTGCAAACACCAATACACTACTATTCTGAACTGCACTTCTGTTGTCCTGAGCTTTTGTATGAAATGTATAACCATTAATGTTATAACCAGACCATGTTATCACATTTAAACATGTACCACCCACTATCCATTTTAATGTCTTTGATACATCTGATCTACCAAGCAAAGTCTTTTTAATCCATGAAAAAAAAGTTTTGTTGTGCTCATTCAAAATCCACATTTCTTTCTTCTTTGGATGACATTGTTTCAACTCATTAATATGGAATGTGATATACAGATGAGCATCAGCTATGTTATTAAAGATGTATGATTCTAACTTCTTCATCTTTTCAGCTGACAATGATTTGACTTTCAAGCCGCGAATCCCCTTTCCCTCATTATTAACTCGTTTATGGCGAGATAGAGGCAAACCTATGTGTTGCGCCGAAGCCAAGTAGCTCGTACAAAACTCTGCTACCTCCTTAGAAATATACTTTTCAATAATAGAGGCTTCAGGTCGATATAGATTTTTAACATACCCCTTTAATATTTTCATATATCTTTCAAGAGGATACATCCAATGAAGATATACAGGTCCACAAAGCATTATTTCTCGAACCAGATGAATCATTAAATGCACCATTATATCAAAAAAAGTTGGAGGAAATTACATTTCCAATTGACAAATTATAAAAATTGCATCCTTTTCCAAAATGTTCAAAGAATTCACATCAATCTCTTTGTTACAAATTGAATTGTAAAAATAACAAAACTTCATTACAGTCTTTCTAACACGAATGGGCAATATTCCACGCAATGCAACTGGTATAATTTGTTGCATCATGACGTGACAATCATGTGATTTCATACCTATCAACTTCAAGTCCTTCAATGAGACAAAATTTTTTACATTAAAAGAATAACCTTGAGGCACTTTGGTATCATGAAGACACTGATAGAAGCTAATTTTCTCCCTCTTTGATAATGTATGACAATCCGGGGGAAGAAAAGTTCGTCTTCTTTTAGGAGTGGGAGCTAACTCCAAACTTATTCCCATTGATAGTAAGTCTAATCTTGCATTCAACCCATCTTTAGTCTTTCCATTAATATCTAACAATGTTCCAATCAAAGAATAACAAATATTCTTCTCCACATGCATGACATCAATATTATGTTTAACTTCATGATACCTCCAATATGGTAGCTCAAAAAAATTGACCTTTTCTTCCAAATATGTCTATCATTACCAGATTTCTGTGTCTTTCCTAATGTCACGTCAAGGTTTTTCACCATCTCAAAATACAGATCCGGGGATAAAGGTTTTGGAGTAGTATCAAATTCTTGTGAGCCATTGAATGACTTTTTTAGTCTTCTATAAGGGTGTTCCATAGGCAAAAACTTTCGATGACCCATGTACACTGTTTTCCTCCCATGATGAAATTGACAATAGGACGTCTGTTGTTCGCAAATTGGACATGCTTTATGCCCTTTAACACTGTATCCAGAAAAATTTCCATACGCTGGGAAGTCATTTATAGTGAACAGAAGCACTGCATGCAGTTGAAAATATTACATTTTATAAGAATCATACACCCTAATACCATCAGCCCATAACAGTTTCAAATCATCAATCAACAGTGACAAGTAAACATCAATATCATTACCAGGTTGCTTTGGACGAGAGATCATTGTACTCAACATGACATATTTGCGCTTCATACAAACTTCAGGAGAGAGGTTGTAAATTACCAATAAAATAGGCCATGAGCTATGTGTGCTACTGAGTGTTCGGTATGGATTCATTCCATCTGTGCACAACCCTAGTTTGAGATTTCTAATTTCATTTCCAAATGTTGAATATTGTGCATCAATTTCTTCCATTGTGGACAATCAGCTGGATGACGTATTTTTCCATCACATACCTGCTCTTCAGCATGCCAACTTAACCTTTTTGCATCATTTGTATTAGAAAATAAACGTTTGAAACAATTAATTATAAGAAGATACCAAAATACCTTTGAAAGGAGATTTATAATCTCTACATCACCATGTGATTTTTCTTTCACCTTATACCGTGATGTCCCACATTTTGGACACTTTGACAGAAATTCATATTCCTTCCTATATATAGTACAGTCATTCGGACAGACATGTATTTTCTTGTATCCCAATCCCATCAGACATAATATTTTCTTGGCTTTGTAATGTGAATCTAGAAGATCGTTATCTTTTGGAAGAATGTCTTTCATCAATTGTAGCAGCTCTGTAAATCTTCTGTCACTCCATCCATGCTTCGCCTTCAGGTTAATCAATCTTAACACCCCCTAAAAAACCGTAAAATATGTACAACCGATATATAATGGTTTTTCAGCATCACCATATAGATGCACAACTGTCGGTTCTATCTCAATTTGTTCTGCTACAATATCGCGAATCATTTCTTCAATTCCATCGTAGTTACCATCTTGTGAATCATTATCATCAGTGACATTCCGTCCAGTTTCAACATGCCAAATCCAAGGGCTGTAACTCGGATTAAAACCATGACATATCAGATGATCTTTTATCTCTCTACCTTTCAACTTGTTCATATTCAAACATTTCAGGCATGGACAGAAACAAATGTCACTACTTGGAACATTTCGTTTTTCAAATTCCAAAAAGGCATCAACACCTTCCTCAAATTCATTTCTCATTCGATGTGTCGTAATCCAACTTCGACTCATTATTACCTATAACAAATATCAACAAAAAATACATTTTTTTAAGATAAGACAAATACATGTTTATATGAAAAAAATCATAATTTGAATGTAAAACAATTTTAAATATAAAACAAATCTATAGGTATTTAAAAAAATTTCCTTCAATATTATTTTTAAAACAAAATATAGTTATATATAACAGTTTTAAATTTCATTGAATCAAAATAAACCATGTCGCCTACATAGATTAATATTGATTGCGGTTTTGATTCTTTAATATATTAGATAAACAAACTATTTTAAATGGCGTGCAGACCTTGATATTGGTCTTTATCACCCTTCGTTGTGACTGGAAAAAAGAGGTCTACCACCATGTTATTATTTTATCAGCAATTCACTCATTCTTGTTTCTGATGATCATTAATTACATTGGCAGGCTGAGAGGGCCACCCAGCGCGTCCAACACTGGTCTGCTCAGAATAACAATAGTCCCAGTGATTCGGTTTAATCCTTTATTTCTGCTTTTTAATCCCATGTAACATATCTTGTGGGGATTTGATTTTGTACTTGGCCTTCAGCTTTAAAACTCGACTAAAAAACTCGACTAAAAACTCTGTTTACTTTAGGTTTTCAAAATCTAAAAACAAAAACAAAACAACCATGGACAAAAACTGAATTCCAATTACAGGAAACATGTTCAAAAATTCTAAACACCATGAATTAACAAATATCAACAACAATAGTGAACAGCCTGGCAATTACAAGAATAAATATGTATATGTATATGATTAACAATAATAATGTGTTTTATATTCTCAATTGAATGTTCTAAATGATATGGTAATTCATATGGTTTAATATCATTGGTAACATGTTTTTGATTCCAATGAGACATAGGTGTGAGAGCCATTGATAATGGAGTAGTGGCCTAATCTCAATCAAGGTCCAACATCCTCAACATATTCTTCTAGGGGTAGAATTTAGTATGGTTTGTGTTATTTTAACACCTCTATATTTATTATAGGTTATTAAATCAAATTATTTGGATTAAATTTTTTTATTTATCCTTGTATTATTATTTTTTTACTTTTTAGGATATTATAGTTTTATATTCTTTTTCATGGTTGGAACATGGTTAGTGAATACCATGAGGTTCTACCTAGGAAACATTTTACATTTGATTACAAATATAATGGAGGAAATATATTTTGTACAAACCATACTTATTTATCATGAAATCACACAGCATGATGCATATGCATTTTTTAGGGTTGGTTCTAGGTTTTCCATACTGTGTGGTTAAACCATGGTACTCCTCCAATATCATATAATGGGGATCACATTTATTGTTTTAATTTATAAAAAACCGATCCAAAATATGATATAAAATGTAATTATTATTTATTTTCCTTTGAAGTAATGATGCACGTCTTTTTATCTCATTATTCATCTAGTTTAATGTTCCCTCAACATAGTCTGTTATATCAATAAAATAGTCTGTTATATCAACAAAAACTTCCACGAGATTCAAATAACCATTTGCAATAACAAAATACAAATAACCATCTGCAATACAAATAACCATTTTCAATACAAATAACCATTTTCAATACAAATAACCATTTGAAATACAAATAACCATTTGCAATAACAAAATACAAATAACCATTTGCAAATAACCATTTTCAATAACAAAAAAATCCACGAAATTCAAAAACGAACAGAAAGCACATCAAGAATCGAAACAAAAACGAACGAAATAAATTCGTGGAAGGCTTACTTGAATGTTGCGAGTTGAGATGATAGATCCGAGAGGAGTGAAGAAGATAAACAATGAATCCAAAATGAGTTTAACGCAGGTTGATCGAGAGCCGATTAGGGTTTACAGCGTGAGAGAGACGAGCCGAAGGAATGTCAATCGAAAAATCGTAAATGACAGTCCACGATCTTTAAGTTTTGTAAATGTTTTATAACGTCGGTTATTTTAAAACCGGCGTAAAAAAGCTCCTGCGCTTTGGTTTTTTACATCGGTTATTTTATAACCGACGTAAGAAACGACATATCTACGGGTTTTTTACGTCGGTTATTTTATAACCGACGTAAAAAACCAATGCGCGGGGGGGGGGGGGGGTTAAGTCGATGTTTGGAAACCGACGTAAAAAACCTGATATCTACGCGTTTTTGACGAAACCGACATAAAAAACCCGATATCGACGTGTTTTTTACGTCGGTTATCTAATAACCGACGTAAAAAAACAAAGCCCGAACGCGTTTTTTATGTCCGTTATAAAATAACCGACGTAATAAACCTTGCGCTTTGAGTTTTTACATCGGTTATTTGATAACCGACGTAAAAAATGCGTCGATATCGGGTTTTTTATGTCGATTTCCAAATAACCGACGTAAAAAACCCCCGCGCATTGGTTGTTTACGTCGGTTATAAGATAACCGACGTAAAAACCCAACAGGCGCGATTTGTAACGTCGGGTATTAAAATATCTGACGTTAAAAATCTACTCGCCACGTTTTTACGTCGGTTATATATAACCGACGTAAAAAATGGTGACGTAAAAAACGATTTATGCACTAGTGTCACACTGGAAATGCCAAATAAATGGGATAAATCCTAAACGGTGATCCGAATCAGAGATCCGAGTGTATGGATGGGTCCGAAATTGGGTTTTTACCCTAGGAACGACATAAAACTTGTCAGCACGGGACGTTTGGACCCCTCGCTCTCTCTCGGAATGTTAAACGAATAAATTAAATAATTAATTTAATCGTTTAATGGTGAAACTCAATTTTATCTTAAATGGTGGCTCGGATTGGAAAACCGAGGGCACCGTTGAGTTTGAAGCATGCCGTTTACCCTAGGAGGGGTGTAAGTTTTGTGGGTGTGGGCCGTCTGTGAAAAATGGCCCCAGGGGTGTTTTCGTAATTTGGCGGCTTTGGGCGTTCAGCTGTGTAATTTTTAAAACGGAAGCTCAAAATCAAATTTTGAGACCACCGTTGTTCTCGGGAGGTGGTGTTTACCCAAGGGGAGGTTAAATTTTGACCTCGTCAAACGTTTCAAACGCAGGTTAAATTTGGGGGTTTTTAATTAATTAAAATTTAATTAATTCCCCCTTAAATAAACAAACACCCCTCCCCCTTCTCCCTTGAACCCCCCAAGAGAAACACCTCCACTCTCCTCCTCCATCTCCGGCGAGACGGTCTGGCGAGGTGACTCTGGTGAGGTGCGGTGATGTCGGCGGATCGTCGTGATGCTTCGGGCGAAGCCCCACGAGGTAGGATTTGTCATTTGCATTTTCTATTCCCATACCTACTTTGAGCTCGATTTGCACTGTCGATTCCTTGTCAAAACTTCGATGAAATCCAATTAATGCGTAGTATAATTTAATCCCTTTCTAACGCATCATTCGGAATCCAAATCCGAGCTCGGAGGAGGCCGGGGTTGATCGCCGAAGTTTGCGGGTTTTGAAGGGGATACCAGCCGGTTTGGTGTGCTCCGGCGGTCCGAGGCACGGCGGCGCATGCGATGGGCAGCGGCGGCTTCTCGTCTAGGCGGCGGGGCGCGCGACTCCGGCGGCCGGCACGACGTTTATTGGCGGGGATAGGTGGAGCTCACCGGGGTAGTGCGCCGGGAGGCGGCGAGCGCCGGTGGGGGGCGCGAGGTCACGGAAGACCGGGGTCGCTGACCCCCGCTGGCAGACAGCAGACCCGCTTTTGCGGGTCTGCGCGTGGAAGAGAGAACAGCCTTCGGGCTGGTCTGGTTTGGGGGACCGTGGTCTGCACGGGTGAGCCGCAGAATGCGGCGGCTCAGCCGGCTGAGCCGCGGTCCTGCCGGCTTGAGCCGGTCCAGGGGGTGGGGACCGGCCGGACCTGTCCGGACCACCCCCTCTTACGTCCGGTGACGTTTAAAAATGCAGCAACTTCCAAACGGTGCGTCCGTTTGATGCGCCGTCTGCGGAAGTAGATCCGTATTGACGAGACAGACTTTTGGAGAAGGTTTCGGGAATTTTTAATTCCTGAAACGAGGGGCTCAGAGGCGCGATGCGTCTTTAAGTGGTATGTCGTTTCCTTCGTGGGATCTTGTTTTGGAAGGAGCAGACGCGTCCGACGTCCGATTTAGGCACCGTCAGTGGCGTTGGAACCCTATCGTCGAGGTGGAGGTTTCCAGGGTGGTCCAGGCGTTGAAGCCGGAGTTGAGGCGTGGGCTCGACGGCCCGTCTTTTGAGCTGCGTGCAGCTTTTAGCGACTTTTTCCTCGAACGTCCATTCGGAGCGTGCGAGCAGTCGATGTTGGGTGTTTTTCCAAGGCCATCGCATTGGCGCAGTCTGCCCGCTGTAATTCCGCACGATGGTGCAGGGCCCACGAGGGTCGTTTGGGCGTCGAGGGTGATTTTTCATCCTAGTCATCGGGTGACCATTTTGGACAAGTTGATAGTCCATTTCGTGTGACTTTTCGAGAGGATCGCAACGGTGTGATCCGTTCGTTGAGTTTCGGGACTGGGATGCGGGTCCCACGAAGCACTGATCGTGTGCGGTGCGACAGAATGCTTCTTTTTCTCCGGATATCCGTTGTGCTCAAGTGAGCAGTCTTTTTGACGTGTTTACCCGAGGGGATCGCAATGGTGTGATGCGCCTGACTGTTTTCAGGGCTGAGGTTTGGGATCACTGGACGTCGTTCAGGCGTGAGGCGGTGTTGGTGACTTTTCCGTTGGATATGTGTTTGAGGCGATTAAGTAGTCTATCTCGCGTGTTTTTTCCCAAGCATTACAAAGGTGTGATCCGTTTGGTTGTGTGGAGACTCTTGCACGATATTATTAAATGTGGAAGCGTGGAAGGTGCTCTAGTGGTGGTTCGCCCTACCTTGTTTGTAGCGGACCCTTGGCGTGTGATCACGCACTCTTGGGAGAGTGATATAAATGATTCACAAGATGTGGTTGGCGGTGCCTGGGCCTTTGAGTTGGAGTTGTTACGTCACGCCTTCGCGATGACGTTGGGTGCCGTGTGCACGATAACCCTTGGGCTGATAGTGAGTTATACTCTGGGAGTATAATGGAGCGCTTGGAGGTACGTGTGGTCTGTACCGGAGGCTGTTTGTGCGCTTGGTTGGGGTTTGACTTGGGGCCACACGTCATGTGGGCCCCATGTGTGTGATGTGTTCTGCTTTGCGTACCTTTGACCTCTCGTGACGTAGAGGGTCCCTCTATGCTCGTTTTTTTGACTAGAAGGGTGGAGTTTTCCCCTGGCTCTGTGCTCGTTTGTTTGACCAGCTGGGTTGAGTGGTCTCCCCCTAGTTTCGTTCTCGATGGATCGGCCAGTAGCGGTGCTAGTGAAACCCAATGATGGGGCAGGCACAGATTCTCTTTTGGGTGGGCTGTTCTGGAGTTGGGTGGTTGCACGATACCCACTATGTGTTTGGTTGGCCAATGTTGTACCCTCCAGTAGAGATGGCCAGAGCATTTCTGGGTTTTACCCTCCAGCGAGGCTGGGCAGTGGGATACTCATCGACTATTAGGGTCTACCATCCAACAGAGATTGGGCAGTGGGTCACCCGACGCTATTAGGGTCTACCCTCCAGGAGAGACTGGGCAGTGGGTCACCTAACGACCTCTTAGTGTCTACCCTCCAGCAGGGCTGGTCAGTGGGTCGCCCGTCATCTAGTTCCAGGTCTACCCTACAGCACGGCTGGGCAGTGGGTCGCATGTCGACTTATTCCAGGTCTACCCTCTAGCGGGGCTGGGTAGTGGGTTGCCTGATGATGTGTTAAGGTCTACCCTCCAACAGGGCTGGCCAGTGGTTCACCTGATGATGTGTTAAGGTTTACCCTCCAGCAGGGCTAGGCAGTGGGTTGCTTGATGATGTGTTATGGTTTACCCTCCAGCAGGGCTGGGCAGTGGGTCCCCCGATATCTGGTTATGAATTGCCCTCCAGCAAGGTTGGGCAGTGGGACACCTGTTGGCATTCCAGGCTCCGTCCTTTCTACTAGGCTAGCCTGTGGCTTTCCTCCGTGATTACCGGAGTAGGACCCTTGGTTGTACGGGGCGGTGATGGAATAACTTTGACTTTGAGGAGACCTCTCAACTACAGGGCAGTGACGAGGTGTGGTTTAACATTTCCTAGAACTCTCAACTACAAGGGTCACTTTCCCCACCGAGACGCATTCTTGTGACGCGATCTAAAACCTTGCGGGCGAGTCAGTGCCGCCCAAAGCGGATAGTGTTGAGGTATGGTGATTTAACCCTTGTCTTGCGGTTCGGGGCAGACACGCGGGATGCTAGGCATCGATGATAGTGTTACTTCTGGGACTGTTGGCGACTCACCTTTTCTTGGGCTGAGCTACGGGACAGAGATCCCCTTATGACGTTGTTCGGGTTTCTTGTTGAGCATACAGATATGTATATACTTTGTTCTAGTACCCACTTCTTGGGTTTGGTTACTCTCCTTCCAAGAGAGGCAAAGACACGCGGAGTATGCCACGTGCTTTCCGTGTCTAGCTTCTCAAGGATGGATGAGTCTACTCTCCGGCTATAGGTAGCGAAGACTCGACGAGAAGTTCATCTTCTCACCGTTTCCAGCTCCTTGTGCCTGGACGAGTCTACTTCCTTCCTCTTGTTGGGTTGAGCTGGACTCTTTATTGCACTCTCTGTTGTACTCCCTTTGCTTTTCCCCGTTCGCTCTACTGCTCACACTTCAGTACCTCCTTTTTGTTTCTCCCTCGAGCATTCAGGGTATCCTACTGAGTATTTTTATACTCACCCCTGCTTGGGCTTTGCCCGCACTTAGTGTGCCCTCGCAGACGACAGACAGGTGAAGCGTGACATCAGTGGAGCGTAGGAGCTTGGGAGCTTGGACCGCGTGCTGTGGTCGTGGCGGGGTTTCAGGTGGGAGACCTGTCATCTATTTCCTTTTTGTTTACCTGTTGTCGGGTTGTGGCACCTTTTTTGGTTGGGCGCATGTTTCCCCCCTTTTTCCTTTTCAGCACTGTACTTTGTACTGTTAGAGGTCGATGCACAATGTGGTTTATATATAGCAGTTTCCCTTTACTTTGCTTGTCTTTACTTTTACTCTGCACTGTTGCATTGAGTTTGCTGCGTGTGTGTGTCCTGGTTCTTAGGCAAAGGCCTTCCCAAGTTATTGTGCCTTCGGCGCTGGTCGCCAGCCCCTGGCCTATGGAGGCGGGATTAGGGTAGTTGCGGCACGATCCCGGGTAGGGTCGGTTCATGACAATTTAAAACTTGGTGGTTTTTTTATTATATTATTTAATAAATAATTTTTTAGAAATAATAATTATTTTCATTTAATTTTATTTATTTCCACTAATATTTCTATCATTATCATGATTATTTTTTCTTAAAAATAAACATTAAAAGGGGAATTTGTGATTATATTCCCTATCGGTAAAATTAATTTCTCTATAATAATAATGTTAATTTGAAAATGTGATTCTTGTATTTTATTTAATTATTTTAATTCTATTTAATATGAAGAATATATTTTTTATGTATAATATTTATAATGTTTTTACTAATGCTAATTACCATGAAAAAAGAGAAACATTTTTTTTAAATTATTGTTTTATTAGTAATAGGAAATTTATATCAAATAAATTATACTAAAGTACATTAAATTACTAAATAATTAATATTTATAAACACTTAAAAAATACATCAGCACTCATTTAATCATTACCTAGTGAAAAATGAGATTCATAATCCATAATGGTTAAAATATCATTTTCTACTGAAATAGTTTTTCTACACATTAATTTTTTTTCATTTTAATGTTATTTTGAAAATATTTACAAATTTAATTTGATTAAATAGATTTTAATTTTAGTTCCATTACTCCAAAATATGTTATATGGTTTATTATATATTTATAATAAGAGATAAAATTTAAATTTAAAGAAAATGTCACCTAAGTTAAAAGTAAAAAATATAAAATGTAAATACATAATAGTATAAAACCATATAACATGTTTAAAAAATATGTGTAAACTAGAGTTTGTTCCTTTATAAAACTTCATACATCCCAAAACCAATAATTTCCTATCTTTTGATCCATTGACTATGAAATGGAATCATAGAATCTTTTGAAAATTCTATGGGTTTCCAAAGGTACACCTTTTCACAAATTAAAAAAGGGTACCACTACCAACCGTAAAATATAGACCTATAAAAATAATTAATAATTTAGAATTTGACCATTTAATATCCCTATAACCCTATTTCCAAAATACAATCTCATGGTTTCTCATAGTTATCCTAATCCCATAAATTTTAAGTGAACTTATAAGGGATGAATCAAGTCTACCTCATAAGTGACATCTCCTCTTAAGTTTTTCTTCTTAATATTACTAATTAAAACATACTATCACCATAAATATATAATGAATTTTTTATAAATATTGTACTTATATTTTATTATATTTTTTGGTAAAACCCTTATTTACTCATTTTCATCCACTTAGAAAAATAAATGAGTGTTGTTACTGCGTTGCGTGGACCACCGCCTCCATAAACTAATATTGGTTTTTTAATTACCAATAATAATGGATTTTAATAATGGTGTCATTGAAAAAAATATTTTATATCTAATATAATTATTATACAAAATTATTATTTAATTTATACTTTTAGCCCTGTTACGCGTTGAGAAACAGAAATACTAATCATGCGTAAATAAAGGTTATCACTTCTATAAAACCAATTTCATCATTAATTTATATATTTATATGTTTTCTAAAAATATTAAAATATGATTTAAATAATGAAAATATCAAAATAATATCATTATACTTTTTATATAATGACTTTATGTCAAAATAAACACCTTTTTAACCATACTAACCAATCAAGTTAAAGCATGATCATGTTTGAGTCGGTTCAATGACCAACATAAAAATTCATTAAAATATGATTATGGTTGAGTATATGAAAAGGGAAAATAATATTACAATAATAAATTAGTCAAAAAATCATTATAATAAGGTTATGTAAATATTATACTAAGTATTTAACATATATTAAAGCAAGGTTTTCACCTAATAAAATTACTCAAATATGTTGTCATCAATTCAGTTTCCATATATTGAAACCAAAACACATATATTGTTAAATATGATGATAACTTATATATGTTTTTTTACAAGGGGTTGTAGTGTCGTCAACTAATAAAGTAAATAAGAAAAGTTTTTACTATCTCACGTTCACAATCACTATGGCCTGATTTAATGTTCTTGACCAATTACTCGTTACTATGGTATAACTATAGCCCTAATGAAATAAATCATCATAAATCACTATATTTTCATGATATATAAATTAGTTTTTAACAATATATCCTACATATTATTTCAATCCATTAACTTCTCAAGTTGTAAGGGTTTCTTTGTCATAAAATTGAATACCTTGAGACAAGTTTATGATAAAAAAATTGTTTCAACTAAAATAGTGTAAATAATGCCATATTTTAAATTTTTATCATTATTATATTATATTTCAAAATATTAAATGTTTTATTTTAATTTCTACACTCATGGGTGTTCTATTAAAAAGATATAAAGACGGTAAGGGGATTTCATGACATTAATCTCTTAATCGGGTCATAATAAATCAAATTTGAATATAATCGTTCATGATTGATATATTATACCAGATAATGATGTTATATTGTATTTTAACATATTTTATGAGAAAATAGCTTCACTCTAACAATTTAGAGTTGTTTTAATAAATGATTCCCCAAATATAAGTGTATAGTTGATTAAAATAACTCTCATTCTTATCAATGGATGCTTTCTTCCATGCCCATATATTTATTCCCACTAATATTACCCTATATTATTTAAAACTAAAATATATAATATTTTATATGATTTTAATAATTCATTATCTCTTATAAAAAATAAAATGTAATACAATTTTAATGTTAGGGGTTTTTAATGAGGTCATTTCAAAATGCTCAAAATGTTTTTTTACATCCTTACAAAATGAAATGTTTTATTATCAACTACAAATTGAAACATGATAAAAATTATATCTTTTTTAAATTTTTAAAAAGTAATATTTTTCAATGAATTTTGAAATTTTTTTTTTGAAAAATATAAGTCATCTTTATGTCCCCATATTGAATTGTTTTTAAAATTAAATATATTAATTATATTTTCAATTCCCCTTTTTGAAAACATTACAAGGATTATTTTAATTGTTAACATTTTCAATATATTTTCAATTATAATTTAAAAAAATACTTAATTATTTCTAGGTTATATTTTTAGAAATCTTTATAATATGTTTTTCAAAGGTATTATCTTACCCTTTATCCATGAATTATGAGATCTTTAAGGGACTTGGTAAGTCAAAATCATTTATTTGAGTAATAAAATTTATTAATTGGACATCATTTATTCAAGAAATCCCATGATATATTATGTTACCATTTAATTATGGGGGATTTTTTTAATGAATACCATTTATATTAAAGGTTTCCTTTTATATTTTCTTTAAAATAAATGATACATTTGAAAATAAACCCATAAAAATGATTTTTACAACGATAAGTAAAAATTGTTTTCAAAAGATATTTTCATTATGATTTACTTCATCATAACTAAATGATAAACGTATAATCCAGATACGATTCATGGTTTACCATATATTATTCATTTATGTGATTATCTTTAGAGATCATGTAATTGATATGAATAGGTTTAGTTCATGATGTTATTTTATACCATTTATATGTCTTATGAAACCCATATTAATTTCATGGGTTCTTTATAAAAACCGAATGACTTATATTTTTGATGTTCTATGAAATCCAATTCACTTCTATTAGTTCTTTATTTAAAGATTTATAAATTTCATGATGTTAATTTTATTTCACTGGGTTATTTTATGATGTGATATTGTTTTTCTAGTGGCACCCAAATGAATGGATTTTGTGATTAGTGGGTCTTATATATCCTAATAATGAATTGGGTTAAGGGTTATATATAAAGAGATAAAAGTTTTGTGTTAATAATATAAAAATTAAATGTTTTTGTAAATGATGAGTGTGATGGTGTTATGATATACTCACAATTTTACATTTGATCGGGTTAGCCTGTAAATAGCTCAAAAAATGGAAAGTGTAATGGAGAAAATATTAAACCACAATATTGTCTGCTGATAGGGTATAAAGTCACTATTTTACCAAAGGGTTCATGTTAATTAATTTTTATCTACTTCATATTTTATTAGTGAATATATTTTCGAGTAACTAGGTTCAAAAGGAATAGAAATCACAGGTTTATGACTACTCAACTTTTCATATTGTTTATCATGAAATTCAATGTTTTCATGATTAAGACTTATTTTAAACCATTTATCAGTTTTATTACATCATAGCTTATTTTATGATTATTTATATTTGTAATATATGTCGTTTATTTTATTTTTTTAATGATATATCATAATATTATGTTTCTATATTATGTTTTATGATTATTATCCATGGTCTTTTGAGATATTAACCTAGTATTTATATCATTATCATATTATCCTTAATTTTTATAACTGAATAATTTATGATTTGTATTTTTCTTATTGAAAAGTTATTCTAACCAATTTATTATGTGTATAATACCTAGGTTATGAAGATTCACTCATACATATCTGGCCTTTTACAGTTCTTGTAAATTAGCATTATCAGCACTGATAATGCAAGCGATGTAAAAGTATTGGATTTAACTCCACTAAAAAAACTTATAAAAGGTACCTTTATAAAAAAAATTAGTGCTAATAAATGGATACTTTATTGATTATTCTTTTATCTCTATTAATGGACACCTTTATTTTTTATTTTTTATTGATGTTAAATGACCCCTTTATCAGTTCTAAAAAAGATATGATTAAGGCCCTACTGATAAAGGGGGATATTTTCTTGGTTGAACCTCTTCCATCACCTTTTATCAGTGCTCCCCATCCTCCAATATCAGTGCTTGTTACCCACTCACCCATGTACTCTCCATACCATGGCTTTGGATCATTCTTCCCTCCAACGTATGCCCTCGCCTCAAGTGAGTTTTGAACTTGAGACTTCCAGATCATCTGCCAACACCTTTTCCACTCACCTATATTGTTCTTTTTTCTATTTAGTGATATATATATATATATATCATTTCATTTTTTAACCATATTTATATATATATATGTTTATATGTTTATATATATAAATATATAAACTATGATTTTGTCTGCGTGTGTGTGTTTATAAACAAAGACATAAATATATATATATATTTGTATGTGTGTGTTCATCTATAAATATATGTATAAATATTTTTATTTATTTTCATATATTATATATAAATATTTTTATACATATATTAGAATATATATATAAATACTTTTCTTGTTTACCAATCAAAAACAAGTATATATACAAACATTATATATACATTAATGTTAAACATATATAAATATTTAAACAATTATTTTAAATAAATTGGATCATATTTTATTCATATATGGTTTATATATTGATAAATATATTTTATACGTGAATATTTTTAAATATTTATTTATAAAATTAAATTCTTCTATGTGAATATATATGAACTATTAATATAGATTTATATATTATATTATCAATAATAATAAAATATAAAATATTATAAAACATAAAAACCATAATATCAATAGGAATATAAGACCTGAGAATCAATTCATCCTTCACAAAAAAAACATAACACGACCCCCTTAAATAAGGCTAAAATCAGTCGTATGTTAAAAAATTACAGTTCCCGAAAAAAAATTAGTTTATGAGGCTTTATATGATTTTTGGCCTAACAAAATGTGATGAGTAGTCTCTTAGGGTCACCATGTTTTAGATCTTCTCTTAAGCTTCAATTTTATATGTGGTAGAGCCCAAATAGACTCATCGATCAAAGGTTATGGTAGTTTGAATATTGTGTGACATTTTCAACATATTTTTGGATCTTTTTAAAAATTTTTGATTTTTTTATCTTTTATTTATTATTAAGAAACTATAAGTCAATAATTAGAAAATTATTAATTAAAAATAATTTTTAATTATTTTATAATCCATTTAAACAAAATTTCATATATTTTATGTGTAAATTTCTATTTAGCCTTATCTAAACCATATTTATTTAAAATATAATTATATTTATAATAATATAAATTTACTTATATACATATAAATATATTTATATATAAAAATATTTTTTTATTGAAATATATTTTTTTTAATGAAATAAACTCTATCAATGATAGAAAAAAACATTGATAAAGTGTGGACTTTTATAAGTGATTATTTTATAGTATAGATAAAGGGGGTGGGGGTAATCAGATTTTTTTCCAATCACCAATAGAGGTAACCCATTAATATCACTTTTTTAAAAAACTTTTAAAGACAACATTTAAACACATTAAAAAATTACCATTAAAGAACCCATTTAATAACGCTTTTCTTGAATTGATAAATCATTCAATAACAGTTCATTTAACTAGAGGTGTTGAATCCTTTGGACTGGTTAAACCTAGTTTTGTAGTAGTGATGACTGTATCAAGTGATATTTCTAGAAAGGTTCATGAGGAGAAGGATTATGGACAAAATATTTCAATATTTGTAAATCAACTTATTTATGTTGTTAATCTACAAGCCACTAAACCCTTTGATATTTGGGATATGTGACATTAATTTGAGATGTATTATCTAAATATTTATACTAATTGATTATTTATGTCATGCTTAGCTTGGTCCACTTCAAATATAATATATGATATGGAAAAAATGTTTTTTTATTACATATCATCATTAAATAAAATAAGTGCTACATTCTATCCCATATAATTCTGTTTACCATAGTAGGAAATTCTAAAGGGAATAAATATTATGGGATTATATTGGGAGTATGTTTGAACATAGTTATATTCTTGTTAACAAATAATGTATAATTACCTCCAAAATAGATAAATATTATCTCTTTATCCTAATAGTGTTTAAGATGTATTGGTAGAGAGTTATAAAATTAATTCAACAGGAAACATTTATTGAATATTTATTATAATGATGATGATTATGTGCTTAGATAGAGTACTAAGAAGATAACAGAAGTTGTTAACATTGTAGCATATTAAATTTTTGTGTAAATGAGTTTTAATATGTTAAAGGAATGGAATATTAATAAGTTTATTCCTAAATCTAATCATTTTTAAAACTAGTATACTTTATAGATGATAATCACTATAGAGTTTAGTTGAAGCACTTTATCAGGTGGTCACATAGAGAGGTGATTAGAATTTTAATGAGATGTAACATGTTTTAAAAACCCCTTAATGTGAAATTAAAAAAAGTGTGATATTGAAGTCTATCCTCTATGATTTTTTATACATGATGTTATGTATGGATGTATTGAGTTATATTTAAAGATATTAATAATATACATGTATGTAGTTGTTTATAGAGAAATATCCAATTTTCCATTATTTCATTGTGGTTGTACACGCACACACACAATGATATATATATATATATATATATATATATATTATGATGTTAAATGATATTTTTTCTCCCAGTGTATAACCTTGAGTTATCATGAACAAATGTTCATCATGATGTACGAATGTTTATAATGAAATGTTATGGTTAACAAGAGTAAAACATATGTAAAGAGATACAAAATATTCTTATATGGCACAAAATAGGTTTTGTGTAATGTAAGACCCAAGAAGCATACCACAAAGCATGTCAAACACTATATATTTGTTATAATAGGGGTTCATGGATCATATTTGGAGTCCCCAATACCTAGGTACAAAGATATACATTGCACAAGGACCCACCTACAAGTATACCTTTTTTTGAAAACCCTGATATATTTCAAATCAGGGGGTGGTTGGGTATGTTGTGAACTATGTTATTGGCCTGATCTCAAATAATGTATTATTTTCTTCCCATATGGTGAGTACGATATATGGGCCCCCAACCGAAATATACAGATCTGTTTGTGAAAACATGTCTTTTACATCAGATCTTTTTTTTTACTTTATTTCATTATGAAATATCATTATAAGATACACAATGACTCTTATTTACTATCGATCATTAAAGTCATCTATCAAACACTAATTTTTTTTCAAAAAACGTAAATACATTTATGGTTCTTTATTCAAATAAATAATGTTAAAAATCACTGATAATATCAATTTTTACATATTAATAATGTTTTATATCACTATATCCATTAATTATAAAATAATGAATGTATAAAGTGTTTTTTAATTTAAATTATTATTATTTTATTAAATAAAAATAACATATACATAAGGTATAATACTATAGAAACCAAATAAAATAAATAAATAGAATCTTAATTAAACCACTTTTCCCCCGTTCTTGTTTTTTTCCTTCAATTCAATATATTGTTGTATTATATTTATTTCATTTTGATGAAATAACTCAGGAGGAAACAAAAGATAAAATGGTAAGGCATTTTAAACTATGGATGATGAATCTCAAATGGAATATTCATATCATTAACTTAAAATAAAGAATAATTTTTCCCTATATGAAAAAATCATTAAAAATGAAATTTCATTAAAAATAAATATTTAAAAATAATAATTATATAAAAATATAAATACCAGGAATATATTGTTAAAATGAGAATTATGGGAATAGAAATATGGATTAGTCTATGAGAAGAATGGAAATAATGAAATATGTTGAAAGAAAACATATAAATGGTTCTTGATATAGTGTCTAGGTTCAGCCTGAACATCCGTTGGGATTTTTAAAAGTGAAAGGAATTCTATGACAAATTTACAAAAATAATAGTATGGGATGAACTCTTTTACCATTTACATCTTTTATTTAAATATATAATTAAAAAACCCCACATTGGGTGTAACATCCCAGATATTTAATAGCTTTCTTAAATATCAATAAATACACTATTTTATAATGTAAAATAACTACTAAATTGTTTAAAATAATAATTTAAGAAATTAATGTATTTTCTAAAATATATTGTTTTTTAAAATAGTTTAAAATAAATTTTTAGGATTTCTAAAAAAATTATTTTTCAATTGTTTTAAAACCCATCACTGGGAAATTTTATGATAACCCTGTGGTTTTAAATACTTTAATATGTTTGGTATACGTTTCAAAGGTGATTGTTTCGTATAGGGAGGAAGGTCACATGATGATAGTTAGTTAATTGTATATATTTTTGATAACTCTAATAATTTTTTTTTCATTGCCATATAAAACATAGACTAGAAATGTTCCTCACTTGTATAATGTCCTTTGAATTATTTAGTTATATTTTATGAAAATAATTCCATATCACGGTTTAGTACCATATCCCAATGTTCTGGTTCGGGTTTTGTATTAGAAGAATGGTCTAGACAACTTTTATGATTAGGTGATGTTGTAAAAATAATCTATGGGATAGAATTTTATTTTGAACATATAGTTGATTATATACCCTTATGAATTTATAAGTTCAACCATTCAAATTTATCTTAATTATAATGATTGAATTTTAGAATTTAGTTAATTATGATGAACTTACAATGATAGTGCATTTCATTAGGGGGGATAATATACCATCCTAGGCATTTAAGAATATTATACAATAATAATAAATACATTGTTTTATAATTGAAAACAACTAATAAATGTTTACAAATAATATTTAATAATATTAATGTATTTTATAGAATCCAAATAAATTTTGATCATAATATATTTCAATCATAAAATATTTATGATTAAAGAAATAATATCAATATTTTTTCAAATGAAAATATATTGGCTAACTACATTTATTTTTTTAATCTAAAATAGATTAATATTGATTTTTTATTATATTATATTTTTTATTTAAAATAAATAAATTTATATAAATTCAATGTGACCATAATTTTTTAATAAAAATAACTTTATTTACAATTTATAAGTCATAATGGTTATTTTGATATGTAAAATTTATAATTTTCAGATTTATTTTAATATTATATACTTTTAAATAATTATTTTGAATTTAAAAAATTAATTTTAATTAATTACTTGTATTATTAATACTCTAATAACAATATTTAGTAAAATAAATTTTATGTTAAAAATGTTATTGAATAATTCACCTATTCTCAAATAATATAAGACTCAGTTAAATAATAATAATAGGATGACATTTACAAAATATAATTCTTTAGAAGTAATATTTCATTATGAATCATATATTAATTCCATTATAAATATTTTAGTATGTGATTTAATTAGAATTGTGGATGTGAATGAAAAATAAGTAAAACAAGAATAAATTTACGTTATATTTTTATATTTAATATTATTAATTTTATTTTGATTAAATAAAATGTTTACCCAACCATAGGTTTCCATGTGTGTGGTTATCCAGTGCTTAGGTGGGCCCAATACACTTTACCAATACCATGGTGGGATTTCATAGGTGTAGAGGAAAATGTTTGAGAATAGCTCACACATAGCAAGGGGGGATTTATAAGGCCCAGATGTCATTCATAGGTTAGGAAAAACGCCTACTAGTACAGTATATAGGACCTGTTACTAACAATCTAGTGAGTTAAAGGAAGTATTTGATATAAATATTAGTGATAAAACATTATTAATTTTAATGTGGGATTCATAATGTGAGTATTTTTCACCGCATTAAATATTTAGGTTATCATTTTAATCATTATAATCCATCTTGATTCACTTTTCTTATTCATCACAAACTCACCAGAAATGAATCCCTCGAGTCGTTCCATCCAAATGTCAACACATTAATTTTATTCTTACCTACCATGAGTTTGTTTTCACATATTACAACCTTATATGCAATCTATAAAGAAATCAACATAGCTACCATAATTTTCATAGGATGTTCTTGAAAACCCAATGAAAAAATAAGTTAATACCACTTCAAATATAGAGCCTCTCAGTTTACGTCAATTTATAGTTTGTTCAAACATATTTCAAACCCTACGATTAATTTTATTATTAGAAAAAATAAAATATAACTACATGTAAACTGTGATCTTATAAAATGGTCTTAAAGACCTCTGGCCCATAGCTTCATTTTCAGATCTCCAATAGTGGTGATATAATTATATATATTTCTACATCAAACATATATGAGTGAGATTTTATCTGCTATAGTAAAATTATCTAGATTTTTATGGTTTCCGATTTGTCTAACAAGTATATAAAAATATATAAATTTATTTTACTTTGGATAAAAAAATGGATATTTCATTTTTATATTCATACCCATAACAATAAAATTTAACTACATGCCACTCACCTTTCATAGCAATCCAATGTCTTTTGAGAATATATATTCATTACACTAAATTTTTCTTATCTATTGAAGATATATATGTAATTATTTTTTAAAAGTATAAAAACTTATTCTTAAATGAAAAATAATAAACTTTATTTTAAATATTATATATATATATATACAGTATTGTTTGGAATTTAAATAGAGAGTTTCATTTGATAGTATACCCACATAGAAAATATCCACTTCTCTATGTTTTCAATGACTAGAATATCATGTCTATATTTTGAGTTAAGGTATATAATTTTCAAACATTTCATTATTTTTTCAGGAAAAAACATCTAATTATTTATATGATGTAAAATGATAACAAAACATTCTTTTATTATAGTTTAAATTTAATTTTACTTGGTATTTATATTTTTTAAAAAATATATATATTAATATTTTTAAGGAGAGAAGATATTGTTTTATTTCCTTAGAAGAAATCAATGATATCATTTTATGGGAAATTTTTTTGGTTATTAATGAATATAATTCACATTGATGTGGACATATTCTACGAATTTTCATGAAATTTCAAGCAAATTTATACAGGAAATTATTTTATATTTTAAATCATTAATATTAATTTCATTTAAATTATTCAATTTATTCTGAAATAGTGGATTTTTTATAAATCTCATGATTTTTATGAAAACTGATCTTTTATCAAGATGATAAGTTATAAAATTATTTAATTCTATGAAAATAATTTATCATATTTTTTTGAAATGTTTTAGTGTTATAAATGAGAAATTAATAACAAATAAAATTGTTTTCTTGAAATTCATAAAATGGGTATGGAGTGAAATATTATGGTATGGGTAGTGAACCCATGATGTTAGCGGGAATATTTTATAATAAGAGACTCTTCTAGTGGTTATATTTTTTCATAAGGTTTAAAAGGTATCATAACTAATTAGTAGTTTTTAGGTTAACACATTTTTAGAAAAAAAGATGAATCCAAGGATTATTTATAAAGTGTATTTATTTAATAAATTAAATGGATCTAAAAATTAAAAGTATTTTAAATTATATTTGAGATAATTTTTTTTATGCCATGAAAATTCTTTTGGAAAAGTAATTATTTTATAAAATGTTTTGATTGGTATAATATACTAATACAAATTTATATTATTTCAATGAAAAGTTTAATTCACTTGTTTTGAAACCCCTTTCTTGGTAATATTTTTCTCACCCGATGTTTTGACGTACTTTTCACAAGTTTAGTTGAAATTACAGAGGTTCTGATTTCCTATAAGGAGGTAGCATATGTGTATAAAATTTGTTACAGGTATATATTTTATAAAACTCTAATAATTGTTATGTTCCAATCTTATAATCCAAATCCTTTACTGGAAAAGGACATTAATTTTATAATTTATTATGTAGTTTTCAGTTATCATTTATTACAAATATACACAACATGTTTTAGTAACAAACATGGAATTGAGAGATCAGTTCCATTTATATCAGATATTTTGTTAACATAGATTAATTACTAATGAATTTTAAAACATAATTTTTAATATCATTTTGTTCAAAAATTATATTAAAATATTATTTTGAAAATGGTTAGTAGATTACCGACACTAAAAACCGTTAAAAATGGGATTTAATATCTATTATTATATAACTGAACTCAAAACCCTATTGTGAAAGCATATTTGTATACTAGTAGAGGAACTATATGGTCAAACATAGATAATGAATATTAAGTGTTTATCTATTTATGTGAGGGTAATATGTTGTTTTTATCCATAAATATAAAATATATGTGATGTATTAATCAACTGGAATATCTATAATCATTGAATCATGAACATATAGTAGGTTATATGGGATTGACATACTCTGTATCCCATGGGCATTCAATTTATTTAAAAAATGATCATATGAGAATATATCGTTTTTTATATAGCTAGTGGAAATATTTATAGTGATGCATGTGATTTATGTATATCACACTAGATCCCATTTTATATTGAGTAGCATTACTGCTTTTCTAAATGATTATCTTTAATTACATTTATGGATCTAGTGTTTGAAATATTTATTAATTACTATAAAGGATCATGAAGTCGCATTTTTTGGTTTCCCATGACCCTCTCACATAGAATAAATCCTAGGATATCTCAATATCCTATTAAATTATCCTTTATTGTTTTGTTTTTCTTGTATCTTGAAAGGAAAAATACATAAGGGAGTGATTTTATGCATCAAATAGGTTGCATAATGAAAAGGAAAATGTATAATGAATAAAATAACAGAAACACAAACTGATTCAAAATTAATGGTCCTTAATTGTAAGAAATAAATTACTCTCTATTTATTTCTCTATGTTCCCCAAATAGGTTATAATCAACAGCACAAATAGTATCATGAAAATGATCATCAGAGTCAAGGATATTCCACTAGGTGGTCAGTTCACCAACCCCTAAAATGGGTTACAATTATGAATCAATCAAATACCCAAATCACTAGTCCCATAATTCATTATTTTTTCCATAGAATAGAACATGAATATATTTTCAGTGGTTAGAAATAAAATTATGGAAGGAATAACATGAGGTATAATTGTCTCTGTAGTCCCAAAAGTTCCCAAAATGATGGAATTAAATAGGAAATTAAATCATGGTGTGTGAACTCTGGTTTATTAGTTTTCATCTTGTGGGTGATCCTTGGGTTTTCCTCCCATAATATTTAGAATCTCAAGAATCATAAAAAAATCATAGAAAGGGAAATATGATGAAATTTGGGGAGAGGAGAACAACACATTTGATCAAAAAATATGAATGGAATTTGAAAAAAGGTATTGTGAGAACTAAATAGTAATCTTGGAAAATATAATATCGAAGAAAAATAGTTTTGAATCCTCTCAAATGATAGGGGGAAAATATTTATATGTATTCAAGTATAACCCTCTTCTCCATTATTATGTGAATTGCGTCTATTCTTTCTTTTCTTGGTTCCATAGGCATAGTATTGAGGGTCATGTTGATGGAGGAAATGATTTAGAATCCTCAAACCTATTTGTAACACCTACAAAAATAACTTTACTTATTCTTATTTTGGATGATTTTAATGTGTTTTATTTGTTTTATTATTTATTTATTTTTCTGATCAAGTGTAAAATATTGGATTCTGAGCCATTTATATTTTCAGATAAATTCATCACTTATTCATGTTTGGAATTTGAATGTTACACAAGAATAATCCAAGTACCTTAATGCAATAGACGATGCCGAATAATATACCTTTACATATGATATAGTCATCTATCTTGAAATAATGAATTGTAGGGGAAATTATGTACATGATTCACTTGATCACTTTTACATGATATGGGTGTCTAATATTCACGGGATTGGGAATTCTATAAAAAACTGTAATTTACTAAAAGATAAGGTCAATATAGTGACATGAAATTGTCTAAAACCTATTGGTTGAGAGGATTTGGACACATCCCAAACTTATCCTCGAAATAAATCCATTTTAAGCCATTATAAACCATAAAATATTTTATAATAAAATAATATTTCAACCTTTTCCTAAAGTGACCCTCACATCTCTTATTAAATGATTCTTCCCCTTTTCTTAATTTCACACCTCCAATGTCATTTTGATCAGATAAACCCAGCTCAATTATCCTACCAACTAACCCTAATTCAACCTAGTGGCCTTACATTGATCATAAAGCTATCTTAAGGAGCCCTTTTGATCACATCAAAAGGAATCACCTGAATAAGTGGTAATTTTTTCGTCACCTCATTGAATGTTCTTCTCTTCTTCCACTTCCTATTTCTTTGTTGTTTCAATAAAAAAATTATAAATCCATTAACTGAAACATATTTTGATGTTATTATAAATATGGTATAATCATATGCATCATTCTATCCGCCATATTAATGACAATGTCACAATTTTGTGTGTACTTACAGATTATCGTCTCCATGTCGTTGTGTAGTTTATTATTCAACACTTAATTATTTGGAAGGGTATAATAATGATATATAATAGATGTAAATAATAAATATAACATGTTAATAATTTTGTTTATAGGATATAACATCCAATCAACTATGATTTCACCATCAATAAAATGATATTGTCACTCGTGTATATGTACAGATTACCATCTCCACGAACTTGATGAGATTAATTACCCATTTTAACCATTCAAGAATAATTATCATTTGATGATTAAAAATAATGTTTTAGAACGTAATATAATTCTATATATGAATAAAATACATCCAATCCATAAATAATATGACTTACATAGCAAACCATATAAAAACTGAATCAGTTAACACTATAAATAATGATACTACTGAAATATTATTAACAATGAAATATTAGAAGATCATATATGATATCATATTTATGTATGGGGTTATTCTACAATTTAATAATAATGATTTAACGTTGATACAAGAGGTTAATGTACCCTCAACTAAATAAAAGTACAAGGTAAGGGTTAATTCCACAATGTCATTAATATATGAGATTGTTTATTCATAAGTATTTACTGGGACGTATTTATCAACCATGTCTTTGTTTCATAAACATGTATTCAAAATAATTTTTTTTACATTTTTTTGGAAGGTAATCTTTAGCAAGATCATTATTTTAAATGTTTTAATGATTGATTTTTCTTAATCATTTCAATTAATGTATATGATTTATAAATAATTTTAAGGATTTATTTATATGGACCTGATTTTTTTAAATGTTAAATCCTTTTAGATGATTCAATGTGGTATGTGATACATTGATTCAGAAATATATTTTAAATATATTAATTTATAAATTTATCAATTTTAAATGATTTCACAAAAATGGGATATTTACCTCAAAGTGTTTTACTGATCATTTTATTTTATATCAATATCATTTACTGAATATTATCCTGGATTGAGGTTAATTTATTATAATATAATCTTCTATGTTGTAATGAGTTATTTAAGATTTTCTTGAATGTATATACGCTATTTTTATACCATTCATGGTTTACGGTTAAGGTATTGACATATAGTATGATAGTTTTAACATGAATGAATATTTTATGTTCAACATTTTTATATGAGGAATGCATTGTACTTTGTAAATGATGTGCAGGGCCTGCTATAGCCCCTTGATGCATCGTTGGGTCTCATGAGACAAACTATTTTCTTGGAAAAAGTCTTTGAAAAAAATCTAATTTGTAGTCTTAGTAAGAGGCCTTGAGTGTGAGGTTATGATGTATGACATTATTTATTCCAACATTATGAAATTAGCTGTTGATATTATATGTGATTATTCAAGTAGTAGAATATCCACGTGAATAAGTAAACGACATTATTTGATTTATATTTTCCATATTATGCTAATGTTTACGTTTAAAATGCTTGTTTTTTAGTACTATATATTGCCTTAAATGTTTATTCTTATTTATGATAGTTTATGCTATATTTTTATCCTTACTAAGTATTCAAAATCACCTATTTGTTATGTATATTTTTTCCAGGATGTGAAGAAGTATATTATGACTGACTTGTAGGGATAGCCTAAGGGATATGAGTGTGTTCAAATAGAACATAATGTTGTTGTTTATTTTATTTCATGATGTAATGTAAAACTAATGTATATATCTAGAACTTCTATGTCTAATAAACTAATCATTATTTCAGGACTTGATCTCTTGTGATAATGCCATTGTTATGTAATAATGTACCGACTCTAGGATTTTAGGGTCAGGTTGTTATAGTTGGTATCATAGAAAGTTTAGTACAATCCTTGGATACTAGATTTAGATAAACTCTGACTAGAGAAATTGTCCTAAGATAGGATTTCAGGATTAGTATATAATAACATCCCAAAATTATGGTAGTTTAATTATTATATGGGTTTTCCATGAAAATACATCCTTGTCTAGATACAAACAGGTAGCAGTGGCTATGGCACATATTTACCTAAGAGTGAAAACTCTAACAAAGAGTTTTGGGCTTGACCCGGGGTATCCTGGTACTCGACAATGGGATTTTCTGCACTCTTGGTATTGAAACTCCAGGGGGATATGCTAATGAAAATTCCAATATTTTTTATAACCCTTTATCAAGTATATATGTGTAAATGTAACAGCAAAGAACCCATTTTCATGAGACCAGATGTGTGAAAATCTACAATTAATGAAGAAAATTTCCCTATTATTTGGATTATACAAAATGATATGATCTAACATAGTTTTTTCCGTCATTTAGAAACGGAACCCAGTATAAGGAATAAGAACTCCATCAATACGCATAACCCAAAGAGTAAGAAGGATCCTATATTTCATGGTATTAAGACAACATTTCGAAGGGAAATAGCCTACCATGTATTCTCGTTATTTGAGGAAATATTATCATGTTTTAATAAGATAATTAAATAATTCACTAAGTCTTCTGTATTTTAAGGGAAGGAATAGAAGAATAGTATATCAGAGAGAAGGATGGATAAAGGGAAGATGGGAAAGAAGGATTTTCCCGCATGTGATAACTGTGGACAGAATCTCCCAGGGAAGTGCTTGAATGGACATGGTATTTGTTATAAGCATGGAGAAAAGGGTCATCAAAAAAATAATTCAATGGGATCAAAGAAAAGTCTAATATTTAGGGTTCTAACTATAGTGAAATGGGTAAATACGCAAATACATGTCCTAATACTCAAGGAAATATAGCTCATAAGAATCAAAGAGATCAAGGTCTAGAAAAAGATGTTACTATGGTCGATGTAAAATAATTAATGTATTTGTGTTTTTGGATTCAATAATTATGTCAGTTGAGTGTTGTATCAATGTTTAACTAGTTAAATGAATTATGGAAATAAATAAAGATTGTACTATAGTATTATTTCATGGAGGATTTGAGATAGTGTAGTGCCATGAAAAGTGACTGAATAATAGGTTATTTTTTTTTGATAATATATGGTTGAGTGAAAGATAAACATTAAAATTGTACTAAGGTTAAATTATTATTTTTGAATATGATATAATTGAGTTTGATAATGTATATTGAAAATTATTGAATACCTTGGAACTAATTAATGGTTTTTTTATTCAGTCATTGCTGGAGATTACAACATGTTTTGAATTTAAGGAGTATATCCAGTAGTCTTTGTTTTACATAATGAATAAGGAAGTAAATATATATTAAAATAAGGTTTAATGGTAATTCAGGTTTTTACCATGTCTTAATAGAATAAAATATGAAGGTATTCACATTTTGTTATGTGATAAAAAATATCTTAATTATGTTATGTTTACCTTCCTCAAAAATTTTGTATTGTTAGTTTGGAGAGATGTATTTTGTATAATTCTAAAGGTTGGAATGGATTAGGATGGACATTGGATAATATTGTATTTGGAGAAAAAATATCTTCAGATTATTTTTGGATTTTTATAAAAAGGAAAACCTAGAGGTCGGGCGAACAACCAATCACGTCTTTCAAGGCCACAAGACTTGAACCCCCAACCAAAGGGAGATAAGGGTACATCACCTACCACTGGACTACGCGATGCCCTGGTTTGTATAATGTTGTTTTTTTAAATTGGTAAACAAGATGAATTATAATTATTTTTAAACCCTATGCGATTAGGTTTAAAAGAATATTTTTGAGTTCTATTATCTTTTGGAGAGAAAGATGAGTTTTTGTTAGAAATTAGTTTATGGATGGAAATATTAATGTCACGTATTTTTTTATTCTATGAAGAAATTTATTCTTGATCATTATAGAATGGTCTCAAAATAAAAAATGTGTTATCTGAATACCATAAGTTTTTTTTACTGATGATATTTTAAATCATCATAGATTTATGGATCTGAGGCCCTCAATTTTCCATTTATTGTTCAATTATTTGTTATTGATGACCTCAATCACTCACAAAAAATGTTTTTATTTTTCCTCCAATTATGTGTCTATAGTTACCACCAATTTTCTCTTATTTGAAACCATAATTTGGTGGTGACTTTTTCATTTACCTTTCTCTCTTATTATGGATAAATTTTATTAACCTTATTTGAAATGTGGGTTTTCCACAATGGTATTGTCTATTTTCAACCTTTTATTTTCTAAGAACAATTTCCAAATTTTTAGGTTTAAATTTGTTAAAGTAGGGGAGAATGTAACACAACAATAATTCATAGAACGTTATCTCTTTAAATTAAATCAATAGTTTGTGCTCCACACAACACCGACTTCAAGCGCATCACAACCTATCAAACAAGACATTTTAAAAGTGGTTATGAATATTATTAACCAAAATTTGAATTATATATTTATCCTATATAATTTTAACATTCATATTTTGTGTTTCTGGGACATAATATAAAGACAAATTTAATTTTTTAGTTAAAAGAAGTATTTTTAAAAAAATGCATTTTTTCCACCTTTCAATGGAGAAACCTTTTTAATAAAATATTTGACACTTTTATATTTTATATATAATTAAATAAAATTATTCATTAGAATCAGGGCATATAAATTTATATTGGTTAAATTTTTTGTACTTTTTTGATAACATTCATATTTTGATGAATAGTGAAAATCTAAATTTTAATTGAAAAAAAATTGTTTAGTAGAAATAAATTTTAGTCTTAAATTAATAATTTTAGTGGTTTTGAAGTACAATTAGATTATATATTTATCATTTAATATAATTTTGGTCATTTTAAGTAATTTCACTTTTAAATTGAATATAAACACATGTCAATCTTTTGATAGTTTTTTACTTCTTAAAAAATCTATTTTTGGTTTTGAAAAGGGGAATTAATTTAAAATTAATTAATGAAACGTAAATTTTTTGAATTTGGTAAAATATACTTGATTTTTGAGTTTGGAATATCACACTTATCTTAGGATTAATTTTTAGTATTTTTCTAAATACATTCAACTTTTTATGAATAGTGAAAAATACTACGTTATTATTCAAAACCAAATTTTTTTTGAAATATGTATTTTCATTATAATTTATTATAAATTAAAAATATATACATAATACATATATTAGACCAATTTAATTAAATTTATTCATTTTATAATGATATTAGACATATAAAATTTTATTGAACTTTTTAATGTCTTTTATTTACCTTCTAGGCACATTTGAAAATTTGCATAAAATGTAATTTAACCTCTTTTGGGAATTGAATTTCAAAAATATGAGATACATTGTTGACACAAGTATGAAAAATGTGGTTCAATAGGATTAAAACAATTTTTGGTTAATAGTAACTTTGGAATTTTATTTACCACGATTAAAAGTAAATAAGGTAATTAATGATAAAAATGATATTATTATTGTTACCCTAACACATATCCTAATTCTATTTTTATGTTTTTTTTACTAAGATAAACCTTAGGAAAAAAAATATGATCCTTTTGGATCCACTTGGACTATATTAGGACATTTATTATATTTTATTTAATGAAGAGTTAAAAGTGTTGAATTCATATTTTAATAACTAAACAATTTTTAATATAGGGTTATAAATAAGATAAATTCAAAAATAAATATTCATTATAAATATAAAACAATTTACTTTATTATTTTATTTTATTTATAATTTATAGACATTAAATAATTAAATTTATTTTTTGACACAATGATGATGCAGTAATTACCATATTAATGAATGATGAAAATAGTGGATATTATAAATATCCAAATAAATGTATATTAAGAATTTTTATGTATTAAATGAATTTTATTGGTATCTATGACATTTTAGGGTGGATTAAATTTATTTTTTTCGAGGTAATCATGTTTTTTTGACTTTCACAAAAAATCAAATACTAAATTGTGTCAAAATTTATATATATTTGTTTTGAAAACAAATACAATATTATTAAATAATATAAAAAACATGAAATTATTTTGATCGGAAAAAGGGCATATATAATTAAATATATTTAATTAATCAACCACTTGATTTTCTCTTTGAATTGTATAGTAATATTATTGACGATGTAATATAAAAATACAATAAGACATCGTAAAAGTTAAACTATTTAACATAGAGTTAAATCATAAAGATAAGATCAATATGGTGACCTAAACTTGTCTAACACCTAATAGAAGAAATTATTTTGACCTATCTCCACCTTAACCTCGAAACAAAATCCATTTTTATACATTAGAAACCGAAAATTATTTTATAATAAAACAATAATTCATGATTTACTTAATGTGACCCTCACCTCTCTTATAAAAGGATACTTCCCCTTTTTTTACTTTCATACCTCCAAATCCATTTGGCTCAGCCAAACCCTACTTAAATATCCTCCCAAATACCTTCAATTCATCATAGAGGCATTACTTTGATCAAAAATCCTTTCTAAAGAGACATTTCGATAAAATGGAATGGAAGAACCCGAAGAAGAGGTAATTATTTCATCACCTCATTTAATGTTCAATTATTCTTCCACTTCCTATTTATTTGTTTTTTCCATACCAAAATAATAATTATATTACCTTCTACATACTTTGATGTTATTATAAATATTTTACAACCATATTCATTATTCTATCCATCTGATTAATGACAAAGTCACTATACATGCGTATGTATGGCTTACCCTCTCCACGTCAGGGTGCATTTTGTTATTCAACACATCATTATTTGGATGCGTATTATAATTTTTTATAATTGATGTAAATAAGAAATATAACATATTAATGATTTTGTTTATATAATATACCATCCAATTATATACAATTCCTCCATTAATATAATGATATTGTTTCTCATGTGTATGTACGGATTACCGTCACCACGAACGCGATAAGATTCATTCAACATCGTACCCATTCAAGAATAACTTTTATTTGATGATTAAAAATATTGTTTTAGAACATAATATCATTTTGGATATTAATAAAATACATCTTATCAATAAAAACATGACTTATGTAGCAAAAAATATAAAAGAAAGAGATTCAGTTAACACAAGAAATAATGATACTACTGAAATATTATTAACAAATATATATTATAAGATCATATATGATATCATATTTATGTTTTGGGTTCTATAATTTAATAACAATGATTTAACTATTATACAGGTGGTTAGAGTACCCTCTACTGAGGAAAAGTAAAAGGTAAGGGTTAATTCCTCAATATCATTATAATTCGTGATTGTTTATGTGTAAGTATTTATAGGGAAATATTTATCATCCATGTATATGTTTCATAAAAATGTTTTCAAATGGATTATTTTGAGTTTGTTTGGAAGAGACTCTTTAGCAAGATCATCATTTTAAATGTTTAAATTATTTATCTTTCTAAATTATTTTAATTAATTTCCAGGTTTTCAAAATGATTTTAAGGATTTATTTTTATGGACATGACTATTTTAAAATGTTAATTCCATTAAAATGTATCAATATTTAATGGTATACTTTGATTAAAAAATATATTTAAAATGTATTCCTCTATAAATGTGTGATTTTTAAAATATTTCACAAAAAATGGATATTTCTCTCACAAAGTTTTACTAATAATTTTAAACAATGTCAAAAACCTATACTGGATATTATTATTGATTGAGGTTGATTTATTATAATATAATATTCTATGTTGTATTGAATTATGTATGATTTTCTTGACTGTGTATGTGATATTTTTATACCATTCATGGTTTATGGTTAATGTATTGAAATTTCATATAATATTTTTAACATGAATTATTATGTTATATTTCAACATTTTCATATGAGAAATGCCTTGGACTTAGTAAGTGATGGGTGTGGCCCGCTATAACCCCTCGATGCATCGATAGGTCTCATGTGACAAACTAGTGTCTTGTCACAATGCCTTGAAAAAATATTATTTTTAGTTTTGGAACGAGGCCATGACTATGAGTTTATGATGTCTGACATTATGCATTCCAACTTCTGAAATTAGCTATTGATATAACATGTGATTATTCGACTAATAGAGTATATATGTGAAGAAGTATACAACATTATTTTATTTATATTTGTCATATTATTATGATGTTTATTTTAAAAAGTATTTTGTTTTAGTCTTATACGTTACCTTAAATGTTTGTGCTTATTTATAAAAGTTTTTGATATATTACTATCTTTACTGAGCATCTGAGATCACCCCTTTATTATGTTTTATTTTTACCGGAATATGATGAAGTACATTATGATTGAGCGACATGGATATGCTATGGGATAAGATTTTTTTCAAAGGGTAGACAATGTTGTTGTTTATTTATATCATGATGTAATGTAAAACATATGTATGTATCTAGTAGGTCCAAGGCTACTAAACTAATCAGTCTTTCGATACATGATTACTTTTTATCATACCCATGTTATGTAATAATGCACCGACTCTAGGATTCTAGGGATGTGGCGTTATATAAGGAACTCCCAACCTTATTTCATATCATTTTAATGGAAACTTCCTAGTCATAACCTATGAACCATCAGAATTTCCTACTGAAACTCTCCTATATAATTCTTATGATGATCCTAGAAAATTCCTCTAGAAGATACTCTATATTTCAGGTGAGTACCCTATACTTGGTCCTCACTAGGATCTAAATAGGAAACTTCACAAGAATTATTATTCACAAGCCACTCTATAATTCATTAATGGACCTGGAAAACCTTTACATGACACTTTTCAAAACCCAAGAAAAGAATGAAATGGTTCTTCCATGGCCACATAACCCCTTTTGAGAGAGAACAATTCAAACTACCTAATACAACTATCCTAAAAAACTAATAAGATCGATGGAAATAACATTTCCAAATCGGGATACCAATTCCCTTAAGCGAATTTATCTCCATATCTCATTGACAATGTTAACTGAATCCTTTAACCAACTTCTGATGATGTCTAAAAATGAATAATTCTGGATTTTTTTATCAAATGGAATATGAGTTCCAAAATGACCATCCAATTACTGGTCCCAAAAAACAATGAAGCTTCCCTCATTAGGGTCATCACCAATAGCCTAATGTGGTATCCATGCCCTAATACATTATTCAAACCTCTACCTGAGTGAACTTATGAGGATTCCATTGATCAAAAAAGAAATCAAGTTTTATTTTTTTAAGATTGATCAATAACTGATGATCTCTTAGCAAACCCAATATTATGTCAAGATTAGGGTTGTGATTTTCTTATATCAAAGTGTACAAAAAGTTCTTATTTTTTGGGACTGTGATGCACCTTTTAATCAATTATCATATCCAAATAATCTATAATTTCCTTATCCAAAACCAATCACCACTTCTACCAACCCCGAGTGCACAGGTTGAAAAATGGGTCAACCATTTTAGGGTGCCCAAATTGATTTTAGGATATCCCTCATACTGGGAACTACCTTTTATTTGGTCAATATTATATTTAATAGTCCCAAAATAATTAGAATTAAAAACATAAATCTTTGGTGCTCACATGGAAACTAATCATTTTTTTGTCTAATGGGAAGGCCATACTACTATCATATACCAAAATATCCTTACATAGTTCGTGTAGCCTCCCATACCACCCAGTTAAAGATCGCACAAACACTCCCACAAGGATTATATCATTAATTCAAATATAATAATGATACTAAGAACATGGATATCATTAAAGAATAATCTACATAGGATATCGTCATGAAAGTAGGAATCCAGATGTTCCATTAAGTATCAAATAATTTCACGCCTCATGATTTCATTTTAATATTTCAAATGCTTAAAAATATTACTAGATTTCTAAATATGATAAGAATATTTTCAAAAGGAACATTATGATCGTGTTACTATTACATGAAAGGATACACTCTACGCGACTGATGTAATACTCCCCATCATAGAAGTATCCTAGTTTTTCCATTACCATCAATGGAAAAAATGTCTGACATCACACATTCCATCACCACTAAACAGGGTTCCTAGAAATGGGAAATTGGGTTTAGAAACTATAACACAGGAAGAGAGGAAAAACTAGCCACTCATAAGAAAAAATGTTCAGATTCACTAATTTATGTTCATGTGACACTCATAAAGAGTTATTTCTATATGTGACATCAACATCAGACATAAAATAAAAAATTTAAATAGTATTTTCCATGCCATAAAACAAGATCCTTTCATTTCAAATTACGTCAAACATACTAGGAAAACATAAAAATAACTTACATCTCAAAGTCTCAATACATATACCAATATCACAATGCCCTCGTCACTCTATTCTTGAGATAACCCATAAACATGGCCTTTAAGAATCCACAACTCTTCATGCAATAAATTGGGTAACCATTATATTTATGGTATTATGAGAAAATATAAACCAATCAACATATAATTTAATGTATCCCATTTTAATCGACATGATCCATGTATTACGAAACATGCTATTGTGATACTAGAACATTGAAATTGGGGATACACATTCCTACCATATGATGGACCATAGAAAATACATAAGTTCACATGACCAACTAAATATATAATAATTCCCAAAGAATTTCTACCATATTGAGCATCATAATTACACTATGCTTACACATTTATCAAAAAATTTCTTTCTAAATGTTCTACCATTTACTCGGTAGAGCCACATTATTAATAGGAGTCAAAATTTGGAGAAATGTATCTCGGGTGACACCAACCATAGGAAATGTTTTCAGAAGAATTAAGAAATGATTAAAGGGTACAAGGGTGATACCTCAACTAGGATAAACCCGTTTTCACTATGATATATAAATTATAATACAAATATCATGCCTAAAAAGGTCACTAATAATTTTAGATAACCTATTGGTACCAGAAAACAAAGAAACAATTCCACCTAAATCCATATGAAACATTTCCATTTCCATCAAAGTAAAATATTTAAATAACAAGTACATGAGGGTTTAGGCTAAAACACCTATGCTGGTTTAATTTTACAAAATTTTAGTCGATTCAAAATTGTTATAAAATTTTAAAAAGTTCATAAAAATTAATAACATAAAATATTTATAGGGCATATACACTTATCTTCTTACCTAGCTGACACTATGCATAGTAAGGCCAATTATCTCATAACAAATTTTAATGGTTTAACTATTTAACCATATGATCTCATATTTAGTGCGGTAAAAGAAAATTATAATTTCTATACTATATAAAAATAAACCATTTATGTTTTATCTAGAATTTTAATTAACCTAGTCCTAATAGAGGAAAATGCATAATATTTACTACATCAGTCCTTTTTTTAATCAAATGGGAACTATTCAAGTAATATTTCACCAAAAGTTTATCTATGGCACCATAAATGATTATGGAAAAACATTAGAAAACCATAAAATTTACTTAACATAGATCATGGGGTTACATAACAAAGTATAATAGGCATAAGGAAACCTACAACAGTCTCCCCAATTAAACATTGGTCTATTTATGTGAATCCCTGTAGCAATTGATTTATTTAGATTGACGGATACCCTTTGTGTGTCTATATCCTATGAAGAATTCCCCAACAATCCAACATGGTTCCAACCTTTCATTTAGAAATGTAGTAATATAGTTCATCCTTCCCAAATTATATAGGTAAAAGTATTTATAATGGGAATATTCTCATTTAGGAATTCAAATTTAAATTACATCTATAAGAATCATAGTCCATTTAGATGAATTATAATTGAAAAGTTATAAAGGAACATCCATTTATAAGTTACAAAGGACATTTATATATATGTAATTGGTTTTTAAGATTTGTTTTTAGATTAAATAAGTCTATGTATAATGGTTTAATTATATGGGATACCATTCCACCAATTTATAAAGTCCCATACACTTTATAAATTAGAAAATTGGCCCCATTTAATTACTATGAGATTACCATAATTAATTACAAAACATAGTGAGACTATACAAGATGGTTAAATTATATGGTTCACCATTAAATATTTTTTAAATATCCCATAAAATTTATAAATTTCAATCAATTTCTCATTTATCTGAAACCATTACAGTTTTATATCATGAAACTAATGTCCATGGATCAAATAAATCCAAATTAGTTACTTCAATAGAATGCCACCATGAGCCTATATGGAAAACACAATTTCATATGATGAAATAATTTATTTAATCAACAATATATCATGAATACAATGGTAAAGGAATTACAATAAAAAATTAGACACATGTGACAACAATCATGTAAAGTTACTACAAAAGAAAGAAAAAATAAAACATTGCATATACATTTCATCATGCTAATAATGTTCTGAAAAATTGCATATAGAGAAACATGATAGATAATAACCAAATAGATTATACATATCATCATACATTATTAAAGTATAATGCACTATAAATGTTCATAGAATGTGAATATCTGTATTCTTATAATGTTGAATGTAACAATACATCAATTTCATTCCTGAAAATAATGTCGGTTTGGAATAGAATTTTTTGGTGGTGGTGGAAAAAACTCCATTACAAACATATATTTACACATCCTTTCTAGGTGGGTTTCAATGGGATTTATACATAGAATTGTAAAACCCAATAGTTCCCTTAGTCGAGATGTTTCATGAACCTTTTTTCCAAAGGATATTAGTAATTGAGAAATAACTCCCCCAATTCGTAGGGGATCACATTGATCGAGAGGATGAGATTTCAGGCTCATAACACCCTTTTTTGGGGAATTATTACAAACTTCAAGACTATACTATATGATTAAGACATATTCATGAATCCATTATAAAATCCCTAATAAAAAATAGGTCTCTCTAATGTTAACTATAAATTATTAGCATATATTGGATTTAGAATCATTTGTGCATATCTGAGGTGCTTCATTGATAGAGATATCTGTAGGTTTATGAGGTTATCTATTAAAGTTACCCTTTTTTATGTACATATTAGAGATTATTATGTCATTTATTATCAGGATGATAGTTTTAGAAGACAAAGTTGGGAACTCTAGTGTTTCTAATAATCCAAGATGATTTGAGTTTTTTGATGTCAGGATTAGACCCGTGAGATGGTATTCCTTTGTATCATTTTGAAAGAAATATGAACTTAAATAGTTTGGTTCCAATAAATAGAAAAGATAATAACTTTTATGGTAATATAATGAAGACCAAAGTGTTCAGTTCAATGTCATGTAATAAGGACTTCTATGGAAATGGTTCTGAGTTTGGGGACAGTGTGGGACTTACATAGAAGCAGTCGTGGGGAATAGGTTGGGATGTTACCTCCTAAATTATATATAAACCTACATATAATATGATCTAGATAAGATTGGAATGATTTTTTTATGTTGGTTTGTAACATTAGGGAGGATTCCTATATATCTTGTTTGGATGGGAATTATAGACCACTTAATTCGAAATGTCTGGTCTTACACAAAATAGTGGGGACATTTATATGTCATTGTGAAAATAGAAATATAAATATTTGTCTCGAAGAGAATATATAACTTTTTATGGTGACAAAAAGTATGGGGAATATACAATATTGGAATCCCAGGGGATGGCAAGAGAAGACCTAAAAAAGGATTCCCCTTCTAGGGATAGGTATTTGATCATGTAGATATCATGATCATCACTAACCTATAACCCCAAATGAGTCATCCTCAATGTGAGAATTAGATGAGTTGAAAGATCTATAAAACCAAACAATATACTTCATCTTCTGTTGGATGAGTTTGGGGCTACCGAAGGTAGGGAAATACCTTGTATGAACGACTGGGGGCTTACTCTAGGATGGATTTTCTAGTGAAAAAAATCATCTCATACCCTTTCTATAGGTTAAGGGAGATATATGGCGTGGTGATACATGATAATAGGGGATTTCAATATTATTAACATCACATTTAATACAATCTATGGGCCACACAACCTGATAATCTATCTACCGACATCCTTAAGGTTGGGGTCCTCATTACTAAAATAGTGAAAAACCATGAACATTTTTAGGGTCGCTCCCAAAAGGGAGGATAAATGTGTGGATATATTTACCACTATAAATAATGTCTGGATGGGGGAATGTTGGTGTGTCCCGACTCTTGGATGAAAGAATGAATTAGCAATGGAAGGGGTCTTAATGAAAGCATTCCCAGGCTGCACTGAAGATATGTGAAAACATTTGGAAAGTTAACGATGTGGTAAATAGGTGCGGAATACTATGCAGATATTGTTCCAAAAGGCCATAAGAAAAAATGATCTAAGGATACGCCATCAGGTATACTGTTATTTTTTTAATGTGGGGTGGGGAATCACAAAGGGTCCCATAAAGAGGTCTACATCACAATGATATTTTACAGGCACCAGGGTAACAATTGTGGGTGTCTAGATAATTCCACTCTCAAAGGATCCTTAGATATGTTTCCTTCATGATATTTTATACATAAATTACGTTATGATGTCTTATCATGATTTATATGTTAAAACCTTATACTTATTTTTCTGAGGACTAGGTATTTATAGTCATGATATATTTATATTTTCCAAAAATATCTGGTTGGCTGCATAATAAAATTTGCATTATGTGGTTAAGTGATAAAAATATTTTATGTATGATATTTTTTTAACTCATGGGGTGGAAAAATAATCACATGATCTCACAAAATAAATATTTGTTTTGTGGGGGGGGGATTTATGTAAGGATCGAGTCCCGCGAATAAAAAAGTCATTTTCTAGGGGTGTTAAGCATTGGCCTAAATCTACAAAATAGAATTAATTTTCAAATGGTGTTAGGACCTAAAATAACCCCATAAATGAATACTTTTCATTTAACAGAGTTCCATGTCGATGGAAGGTTCCACATAGGTGGTTCATTATGCGAGAAAAATTGGAATATTTTCGATTTTTAGTCACATTAATGATTTTATACTCCATGAAAGCTATATAGATTAAAAATATGGTTGTTTCCAAATTCATTATAGGTTTTGTGAATTTATCTAGGGAAAAACATCACCTATCATAATTGGGACTAATAATAATGAAGATCAGTCAATTTTGAAGATGAATTTGGCCTAAATGGTTGTTTTGTGGGGTTCATGTTGACCCAAATAAGGGACCACACCTATAAAAGTTATCATGATAACCCATTTCTCACCTAGAATCCTACCAATAATTTTTGTATCATCATAATCATAAGGTATAACATCATTTCACTTGTAAAAATTTCCCTTTGAGAATGGCCTCTTCTACATACATAAGACTTATATATGGAAAATGGGCACTCCCATGAACTAATTAAATTTCTTTGAGGTATAATGGTCTCTACATAGCAATTTAGAACTCCATATACTAAATTCTACCTATTACTTGGTTCATATAGCATGATATATGATATTTTTACATTGTCAGATATGATATATATTTTCTGATTATTCTTCCCACATGGATAAAATGAATCATGTAAGGAATTCTATTTCAAATTTAATAAATTATTTGATGAAATCAATTTAGAGTATAATTTATCTTAATGTGAACATTGGAACTAAACCCTAAGGTCAAATCATTTCCCCTGAGAGTAGTACAAAGAGCCACATTTTTTAGAGCCCCTAGATTAACCATTTCATAATTGATTACCTCTATAAAACCTTAGGTTCCAAGACAACAATCCAATTTCATATATTTTCATTTCGGATCCACCTTGTCATTGAACATGATGTTTTTCACAAATATAAAATAAAGATTCCCCATATAATTTTATTTTCAAGTAATAAAATAAATATAAATAATTAACATCTTGACCAATTTTCACTGTTTCTCTTTATTTTGGCGTGGTTCACGGATGGGTATTAGTATTATTACCATCCCCATAGAAGAATATTTTTCTTGTTTGTGTGAATAAATGATCTTATATCAGATGATTTTGAATGTATGAATTGAAATTTTGTGAACATGTTTTTTTAATCTAATTTGTTTCCTAGGTAGAGGGTCCTAGAGAGTATAACTCTACTATTTCTAGAGACACATAATAGGCACCAAACTTTTTTACTATTTTGTTACCACCATAACATTTTCCTAAATGTTTGATTAATATGACATAATATGTCTTACTTGAATCTAATTCAACAATCCATTTGTGGGTTTTCAACCAAATGATTTCTATGTTTCTTTCCCTTGTAATTTTGATGTCTTTCTTTCCAGACCATTTTAGTTGGCATTTTTGTTTGAATAACAGGGACCCTGAGTTAGGGAGTAATGAATCTTGCATGTTTTTTTGGAGAAGATGATCCATGACTTCCTGGTTATGGAGAGGGAAATGTTAATCCATGATCTTGTGATATCCAGATATAAATAAATGATATGGGAAAATATGTAATAAATTATCACATTCCATGTTTAAAAAGAAGTTTCTATAATTATTTCATTTGGGATTATGTGGATAAATGTGTTTTCTCATAAGGAACGAAATTCCACATGTTGATAATCCTATTGGTAGAGACAAACGAAAATCCAAACATGGGTGTATTAATGCACTGTAAGAAAACGTGTCCTTTGGCTGTAGTCATTCTATTTTTAGATAGTAGAGGAAAGATTATGGGGATCATAATTTCTTAAGAGCACAGATATTGGCTTTTGAATGGAATGTGTCTGAGAATGAATGGATTTTCATGGATGTATCATCATGCAGTTTGATGTTGTGTGACTTGGACTAGTACTATGTAGTTTAATATATTATAGAAAGGATGTTTTTGGCTGCAATTTATGGTTTTCTATCATTGACCAAACGGTTAGTGATTTTCTTTCATAGTGATCTGACCAAGAATGTTCCATAACTTTTCAAGCATGGTGAGGGAAAATTTTTAGATTTATTATGTGTACAGTAGTATCCAAATATTGATATGTTACAGGTATTCATGTAATTACCACATACAATGTTTAAATGGTTGTATCAAACATAAATTCATAACTTCTGGAGATTGATGAGGTGTCTCTAGAAGAAGAAAGTTTCTATTGTTGACAGGCATTTTGGGAGAAACTTACGAAAATAAAAACATGGGTGTATCAATGCATAGTAAAAAAATAAAGGTGTTATATAGTGATATACAATCTATTAATGATGCAAGGGGGGAAGTTTATAGAGATATATCTTTCCTAATAAATTGAGTTTCATTTTCTAAGGTGTCTTAGAATTAATAGAAAATGTTTTTCTAAAATCAACCCAAAATATAGACAATGTTCCCTACATAACATTGAACCAAATGTAGGTAGGAGGAATATATTAATTTTCATTATAAATATTAGTTGGTCTAGAACAAAGAATATAGGAATCACTACATATATCATTATGGAAAGAATAAATCCTTATGTATTTTTGGTATAGATTCCCCACACTAATCAAACTGGTGTGGGGTGGAGTAATTTTATCATATTATGGATGATAAATGATTTAGTATCTAATCATCACTATTTATCCTAATAGGAAGAGAATCAAGAGAGACATAGTTCTTATAATGAATATTCCCAACACATTTCTGACCCACATGTAGAGAGGGGGATTTTTTTGAATATTGATTTATGAATGGGGTAATATCTCAAATTATACTCTCCCATTCAGATCTAGTTCATACAAATGGGGACATGGATATTTATATAATGATTTATATACCATTATTGAAGGTTCAACGATTTATATATATCTAATAGCGGTGAGAATCAAGTTGTACATAGTTCTAGGATATTTTTAAATTTAATTGGGAGGGAAGTTGGCCATGTTGTTATAATACATGTAGGAATGTTGTTTTATGTGAATTTTAATGTCTTTCATATAGGATTAATGAAAATTGTTGTGAACTAATATTCCTTGATCATGTTGGGAATCATTTAGCAAAACTCATAAGTCGGTGTGAGCTATGATTGGTGTGATAATCACCGAGTGGAAATGGTTTCATTCACCGCATGATGGAAATAAAATGAAAGGAAATGTCATTTTTTTTGTTGTCTAGACTAGGATTTAGGATCCAAGCATCACTACATATGTCACATGAGTGAGAATCAAGTTTTATATAGTTATAGGAGTATCTTAACAACAAACGAAAGGGACATTGACTATGTGATTTAATATAATTTCGAAATTATGAATGGTATATTACAGTTTTAGGACATAAATATTGGTCCATATGTATGGAAATGATTAGAGACATAAGGTTTACCAGGCCAAGGATGTTCTTACATACTTTGGTCATCATGAATTTAATAAAAACCCTAACCATTGGGGTTCTCAAATTACAAAAAATGATATGGTTCAAGTATGCTGGGAATTACCATGGAACATAATCAAAAAAACATTTTGAGCATGATATGTTGGGTTCTTGCAAAAATAAAAGAGGTTTCTCCAAAGGATAAAGAACATCTAGTTGATAAGCATTTTTCAAAAAACATATATAAAGCTAGAATGGTGTGTATCAATTAATCAAAAAAATAATGTGCCCCCTAGTATCAGAAATTCTATTATAGATGGATGAGGAAATCTTTAAGAGATCATAATTTACACAATAAAATTAGTATGATGTGTGGAAGGAATGTGTCTGAATTGAAGGGAATCATTTTGTCCAAAATTGGGAATGGACTGTGAATTTCCCTATATAGATTTTTTTGTATCTAGGAGATAGATAATTACCCATACTTTGTGGTGGGTCTATGACAAGATTTAATGGAATAACTATTTATATCATTCATAAGAGAATAAAGAAACACATATTTATATAATGGGGTGTGGTGAGAAAACATTACCAAGGATTTTGATCCTCCCAAGCACAGACTGAAATGTTATGTAGTTTTACATCATTCAACAAGGATATGAACCACAAAATTTTATGTCATGTGAAAAATATAATTTCATATAGTTTAACTTCTAATGACTATGATTTTAGCGTATTTAGTTTAGATTCATAATTCTAAAAATCACATGATTTACTTTTTTAGTTCATATCACTAGGAAAATATGTCATGAATTTTATGTTCATGTAATAAAGACCATTTTAGTGATTATAAAAATTATTTCTTAATGAACCATTCATTATTATGGGATATAATAACCTATCAGTCCATCAATGTGAAGGAATAATTTCCATTAGAGTGGACATTATGTATTGAATATGTACCCTCCAACTTTGTCTCATGCTTTGGAGGTTTCAATCCACGTATCATAAGGTACATAAGGACAAGTTTTAGTTCTCCATGGAGTAAATAGAGGTGGTTATATTTCATATTAAAACCCTTGTTATTTAATTTTGGTGGATTTTGATGTGATACCGGGTATATAGACTTTTCTCATTAGGTCTCTCCAATTAGACTATCAATTATTGGGATTACTCATCCATGGACAGCTGAATACATATGGAAATTAAAAATGAGGAAAATTAGACCTCAATGGTTATGTATACTTATGTATGATATACCATCAAATGAAAGGTTTCTTGTGTGTAGTTCTAGGATATAATATGATAGGTCAAAAAGTCATGTAAATTATGTTTATACCAATATAATGTATCTTTTTCTAATATATTCTAGAGTATTTTTTGTATAGCCTTGTTCAATGCACTTATTTATCCATTAGGAGATGAATTCCAATGAGATGAATGGTTAGACATGATATTATACTCATCAAATAACTTCTCTATCTTTGTGGAATAGAAAATGGTTCTGTTGTCTAGTAGTATCCTATGAGGGACACCAAATTTAGTAATGATATTGTCTCTCATGAAGCTGATAATACTTTTGGTCCCGAATTGTTTGAGTGGTATTTCCTCATCCCATTTGGATAATAAGTCTACATTAGTGAGAATGTACTTGAAATTCTTGGTCATATCCAGAGGACAGGGTCCTAATATATTCATTCACCTCACAAAAAATAGATATAAGTATTTGATTTTGTATAGAAACTGTGACTGTGAATGGATAATGTTGTTGTGAAATATGCAATAATGTCACTTGTTTTTGTGAGTTTGGTGAAATCCAACATTTTTTATGGACAATGTTTTTCAAGAATCTAGATTTCATGAGAATTCCTAAACAGTAATTGGTGGGAAATACATGCCATTTTGTATAATTATTCCGTGAAAAAAAGTCTCTTCTATATTGATGCACCTAAGAAGGACTATTTCAGAGACCCATTTATGATGGACATTTTGGTTATTTGGGCTATCATAAAGAGTAATGTCAGTTTCTCATCATCGGGATTGATATTTTCTATAATTTTCTGATGATAGAATTAAATTATTACATTATCCCACAATGGGAATCACCCAATCAAATACAAGAACATCTGGTATAGGGATGGAATAAACCTCCTTGATTTCCTCTATGTTGAAATGAACCAAAGGAAATAGAATTAAATGGTGTGAAATTTTGATGATTGTTACATCATGGAATGGATTTTCCAAATCTGTAGATGTGTTTTCCAATGAATCTCTCTATTAATTATATTATTTTGATACGTTATTCATTTTTGAATCCAAGTATAATTCTACCATTAGTCCTTAGACATAGTCAAGTAGGGGAATTAACTCATTCTTTTAAATTGAATAATAACTATTGATATTCTCAATTAAAATCTCTTAATAACATTTTTCCTTCAAGATTTCTTATACTATTGGATGTTCTAGTTTTATCCCTACAATTACGGCATGCTACCCAGCATTGTTTTTTGTTCAAATATACGAAAATGGGAAGGAGTAAGGAAAGATAGCCTTTTTTGGAGAGAAGAACATGACTCCAAACCACAAATTATTGAGCTTGGGGTCTTCCCTGATCTTCCCTATGGGGCTTCTGGAGGTTTCATCAAAATACATCCTCCAAAAATGGGTTCCCTCTTAGACAATGAATATCTATTAAATAGGAAATTTTTTATTCAACAACATTGTTTTTGAAAAGGGATGTTCTAGAATAAAATATTCTATTTCATATAATTTTACCAGTTTTTTGAGGCATTAAATTAACCTAAAACTCCACAAGATAAACACCCACCTTGCTAACCATCTAATAAACATAGGATGACTGAGGATGTATTTTATTAGGTTATCATGAGAGACTGGGTGGATTTTATGGTGTTATAGATATTGCATCACATTCTTAACCATGAAGATTAACCCCAAGAATATCTTCTTGATATATGAAAAAAATGTCTCAGCATCTAGAATGGTTTGAATAAGAAATTAGTTAATTTATTTATTCTTGGAGTCATTCTAGAGTGCCAGGAAAGAACCCAATGATCATTCCATGGTTGTCACATACAAACTATGTGGATTCCCCTCAAGAAAATTAATCATCACTAGGTTAATCAAAGGATATTTTTTGAGACAATATAATTATCCTTGAAATTTATTGGTTCACTAATATGCAAACACTTTTTTATCAACCTGGTGAAGGGGAACACTTTCCTATGAGGATTTCTATAAAGTGATGAATGTAGGAAAGGTTTCCCTATAATCTAATCAAGTCATTGAGGATTTGAGGAGGGGAAATATTAAGTATATCCTTTTAATTATTTAGTTTTACTTTTACAGATGGATGTGATACTATGATTCTTGTAAAATTTCCTAAGGAAACTATGAGAGAACATTTCAGGGGGTTTATCCTAAGGATATGCTATCACGGTTTATTTATGATGGACTCAAGATTATACATGTAGCTAGAAAAATGATGATATTTATCCACCAGTTCGTTGATGTAATAATCAATAGAACTTCTGAAAATATGTTTTATGAGGTGATGTATATAACATCAAAATATAGCGGAGAAATTTTGTAAAAAATGCATTAAAAGATATAAATAAACCCCTTTGGGAAATATTAACGTGGATTCATCCTCATCTACCTAGTACCTGATAATTATGTTATACCCTGATCATCCATCCATGAACCAAAAGGAAAAATATCTAGCCATAAAATAAATTAGTAGTTCCATGATTGGAACCCAGAAATCATCTTTCTAACAGTTCCAATTGAGTTATATGAAGTCCATAAAAATTATGATTTTACCATTATTATTTTATACTATGACTATATATGATATAAATATCTAATACTAGACTCCCCAAATGAAATTATCCTTGATAACCTTGTTTCATTCAGACTCAATTTTAGTAGTACGAGTAAGGTCTGCCCATATCACTATTAGGTTGTAATGCTAATTATTTTCTATAAATCCTAGGCAGTGAGTGGCCACCTCCAGATCAAGACCTATAATTTCTATATTATTCTAAGAAAACATGATTCTATATTGTTTAATAAAGGATGTATATACCAATTATTATTTATAATAAATATTATCATAAATCAATGTGGGTCATGGGTCCTCCTATTGACCAATTTTTAGTTGTCTTTGATTATCATTAGTGGTAGATACACCTTCCTCAAATACAATAGGGGAATCCTAGAGGTCCTATTCCTCTTTATCATACTCTTCCTCTTCCCAAACCTCTTATTTTTCAGCCCCACTCATAGTGAATGTCAGCAATGAAGGAAAATGTTTTGAGTTATGAGAGAAGTAAAACTTTGTACATCTGGAAGATGAAAAATATTAGTCTGACCTAACTGCTGATGTGATATTAATTTTATGTTTTTATGTTTATATTAGGGATACAGATGGTGTGTCTTCACTATAAATTGGTTAAATGATAGAAGTTAATGATTCAACTTATTATTTAGGGCTTTTTTGATGCTCTATGGATGAAATAAGTCATTTATACCTAGTATTCAATCACTCGTTAGAGTCTTGATGAATGTTTTAGTACTACTAGGAACAATAATAATGATTAATATCATGAAGTATGTTAAACATGTGCCTGAATATAGGACCTGGTATCCAGTTTAATTGATGTATAGCACACATTCATCATTGATACGTTTAAGATATTGAACGATATTATTTCAAGATTGTTCAAGGTAGTGACCCTAACGACACTATTATTCATGGGTTGTTTCCATTTCCTCTAGAAGAATATCACATTAATATATTATGATTTTCACAATTAGAATGATAATTTATCATCATAAAACTTTCTAATTTTCCAATTATTTTAAAATTTGATGCATTAGATACATAATGATGGGACCTTCGTGTTGTGATGAAACCATGGTCTCTATAAAGGAATGTTGAAGGTCGTATCTAGCTAGACATGCTAAAATCATAAGTTGGAAATGAGTTCCCAAAATAAATCCCTAAACTCGATTATTTTATGGGTATTTTGATCACTTTTTTCATAGACCTACATGATTAGATCTAAATGGGATATGTTATCCTCCCTATAACCATGAAGATGAAGTGTTCATAACTGAATGAGATTGAATCCCATACCATTATCGATGAAATATCATTAGATATATAGGTTGTTTATCCTAGCAGACACATACAAGTTTTTGATGTGTTCCTTTATAATGGAATCATTTTCCTAATCAGTGAAAGAGATTACTCTGTGTCATTTTTTGGGATAAATTGTTGAAAAATATACTTTATAAAAATAAACCTTAGAATAAAAATATTAAGAGGTCATCAAGGAATCTTTGTGTGCTTATCATTAGTCTTTTGATAAAATTACAGAATCATGGATCGACAAATTGTCTCACACCATGACCAATTTATTTATAATTTCATACATTTGTGATAATGAATTTTTCTTCCTAGAATGAGGATTATATTTCCCATGAACTTTATGAGATAAAGTACATGATATAGGAAAATAATAACTTATAACATGAGTTGAAGGTTCTCATGTTCTTGGTGGGTTATGTCAAATAGCTCTACATGTTTTATGAGGTAGATCAGACAATTGAACCCCCTCTAACCAGTCATCTAATACGATCTGGTCAGGGATACCCATGACATATATGGGAGAACATCCTTTCTCCTCTTGAGAAATTTGGAGGGATATCCTTTGAGTTTTATCAATATATATTGCGTGATAAGTGGTGTAGTCAGAGTATTGAGTTCTTATACTATTAAACCTTCCCCTATAGTATAAAATCTTGAAGCCACTTCCCCATGAACACTAATAGTGTGCATGGTAAATAATTTCTCCTCCATATTCATCATTAACAAGTGATCCATTAAGTTAATTTCATAAATAAACTGATGATTAATTATTATTTTTTCATGAACTTAGTCTTGTAGTTAAACTATTGTAGATCCATTTCAGGGTATGGTTCCTGTGTCCTCTGGGAAAGAGGCATATAATATTATAGGTTTAGGTATGGTTTTGGAATCAATAAAATCTTATCTTTTTTGAACGTGAATTTTTCTTGTTTGATATTTCTTCTTATTGGAGGAATAGTATTTGGGGGACTGTGGCATCGATGAGGTTACTCATTCCATGGATAGAGGAACTAGGGCTGTAGTTCGTTGATTCAATAACAGATTGAGGATCATAAGAGTTTTAATGAATTTTTTTATAATTATTTAATTAATTAACCTCTATGAACCATTTCTAGAATCTTATTTCTACTCATGTTATTCCATTGGGTTTGCATAAGAAACAATTTCCACTTATGCTGGTGCTTTCCCCAAATTTACATTCCATGATTCCACCACATTTTATGGAATTATTTAAAATAAATAATTCCAAGATAGTGTTCCATAGTGTTTGATAAAAAGGGAAATAGTTCAGGAGACCATCAAGACCAATTTTATCAGGCCTATAGGGCTTTGGAATGTTGAGTACAATGTTTTCCAAAGACACTTTATAGTATCTAGGGAACTGATCATTTCAGAATGAATAAAATTTATTTTTTTGTTCCTTGAACTAATTTCTACAGTATTCTTATCATTCATCCTAATTAGGAGGTCATTTTTTCTAAATCTAAGGAGGGGGTTCTACATGATCTGGTGTGAAATTTGAAGTTGTAGCTAGAACTGTGACTTTCTTAAGCTTGTCAATCACAAACTTTTTTTAACCTTTTCACTGAGTTAATGAAATCAATAGAGACTATAAATTGGTTTAGAAGATTAAATATTTGAATATATGAGCACCTATGGATGTATCCTAAAACACACCTATCTATTTAAAATGGGTGAGCAGTGTTCACAAGAAATTATGAAGTTTGACTATTGGGTGGTACAAAAAATCTTCCTGGTGGAGATTTAGATTTAGGGAGTAAGTCAACCCTTCAATTTACAAATAAAATCCACGAACCTCTCATTCTCTCACTGTTTAAAGTTTTAGAGTTTATTTAAGACCCCAAGGTTTTAAGAATAAATTTAAATGCATGCAAAATTGTTTTATGTAGATAGTTATAACTATCCTTTGAATATAATTTATCTTTCTTCTATGTTTTGTATTTTGAAAAATAGACATACACGGTTACGATCAGAATGTTATTTAGAGTATGTTAAGACCAACTAAATTTTTTTTGAATAGTAAATACCCTTATGAATAGTAATGTTAACATTATAAATTGTAACATATATTATAAATAGTAACCTCACCTATCATAGTATACATATAATATTACATGGATGTTATGATATACCCATATCTTGGAAAAAGAAAATAAATGTTTTAAAATTTTTATTTTTGGAATAAAATATTTTTTTAAAATATAATTTAATATTATTTAGAAAAATATATTCAAAATATGGAGTTCATTTTTTAATTAAATAAATCAAAAAAAAATTACATTGAATTTTTGAGATTTTTCTGTAATACATGAATTTTTTATGAATATTAAAATACTGTAAAATACTATATATATAAATTATCAGTTAAATACACCATTTTTGGTATCATGGATGATTTAAGAACACTTGGTTCGAACTCAAATTCTTTATTTAATATTTTGTGACAAGAATTAAGACTACTCAAAGTATTGAGCAATAATATTAAACTAATGAATAAATATTGTAAAACTACTCCTCTCCTCCACTATAAATACCCCCCACTCCCCCATCTACCTCCCACACCTCTCAAGACTTGAGCCTTTCCAAATTTATACATATACTCCTCTCAAATCCCTTACCCACATCCAATACATACTAATGTATCTAAAATTCCAAAACCAAGATCCTTAAGAAGGATCTCAAGGTGAAGAGATCAAGAGGTAATCATCCACTTTTGTTTTCTTTATTTTCTTTTTCATTTTCTTTTCTATTATTATTCTTTCCTAAAATATCTTTATCCCAGAGACATGAATGATACCTTATCTTAACTATTCCTTATTTCATTATATTTATGTAATATTCACCAATACTATTCTTAACCTCTCTCACATATTCTTGTAATTAAAACACCGTTCGTGTTGTGTCAATTTACAGACATCATGGACGATGTGATTTCAATTTATTTTACATTATTCATGACTGGACATTAAACCATTTATAGGGTTGAAATATATTATAATTTATTTATTTTAAATTATATAAGGTTCTAGAATCATTTTTTGTAGATTCTATTAATTTATAAAACAAAAGGTCTTCATTGTGATCAAAGAAATGCCAAAATGACCTAAAAATATAAATAATGTTTTAACTAATGAATCATCCTCATGATGAAATTGAAAATTATAAATGGAATAATTTATGGATTGGGAAATATTTAAATACCATTACATTTTAAATTATCATTTTCACTTACAAATGATATGAATATCAATCATGAACCGATCATGGAAACCAAGTGACGAACGCACCCAAAAACAATGTAATTAACAAATTATTACTAATGAATGGTTTTATTGATGTTATAAAATGATCATGAAAGGTATTATAAAAAATAATATTTTTCTTCAAAAAAATTAAAAAAACATTTTTAAACTTCGTACATAAGGTTTAAATATGTTTGACGGTAGTAGAACCTGAGGTAAGGGATCCTCTCTTTCTCAATTTTATTCAATAATCTTATATATTTTGTGATATTTTATTTTTAATTCCTAAGAATGGGGAATATTTTATAACCTCCCACATACTTACCTTATGATTAATTAATGATTATAGACCCCCTTACCTCTCATTAAACCCTCCCATGTACACCTGATACCATGCAGAAATTTTGTAGGTCAATTCTAAACCCAATTTCCATTCTTTCAGTTAAACATCAACTTCAATGGATTTTGAAAATTTTATTTTGGTTATATTAATTCTTATAATGTTTATTTACGTTATATATACATATTACATTTATTTAATCAATTATATTTTAAATGATATTGTATTTGTAAAGGAATTTCCTCTTAAAATCCTTTTAGATGTATCATTTATGAAATCCAAAGAGATTGTTCCTTTTCTTCATGGTTGTTCTCTTATGATTTCATGATGTTTTAATACAATAGTTTCTTCATTATATGTTTTATAGTGATTATTTGAATAATAAGTTTACATTATTTTGTGTGTGCATCGTTTATGTTTTAAGAGTGAATTTTACGAAAAGGGTATTTTGAAATTTTAATGTGTTTTTCTCAAGGGTGTAAAAAAGTTATGAAGTGTTTTATTCATGTTATTATCCATGGATTTTATTTATGTTTTATAGAGCCCAATATATATTAATATATTATGACTGAGTCCCATTATAACTCAATATATTTTGTGTTGATCCCATTATAGCTCAATATCTGACGGGTGATCCCTATTATTGCTCTCTAATTCATTAGGTACTCAAGAGAGTGAAATTGACCAAAATTTTATTCCATGTGTAAGGTTATATAATATTGACATGGTGAATATTTAAAAATGAAACTACATGATGTTTCCAAGAAATTTAATATCTTTTTATGAAATAGGTTTTGTTGGTTTTTATATTATCACATGACTAACATTTTCATTCTTTTTATCCATTACTAGGCTTTTTTGTGATCATAAACAGTTTCTAAATATTTATCACAGGTTATAAGGATGTGTAAGATAAAGAAAAAAGAAAAGTTAAATATCATGATGATTTTTCAAAGATATTATGATTTATTTGAAATGTTTTATTTTTTGAGAAAAATTGATATTGTTTTAATATTATCCACATGTATGATAATGAGATGTTTTGTACATTTTTTGTACCAATTAACAAAAAATGTAAACCTGAAAAGATATACAATATGTAATAATGTATGTTCTTGACTAATATTCTATATTAAGTAATGTTTTAAGTCCAGGTCCTTATTATTTGTATCAAAGTGTAGTTTAGATAACTTTTGGGGTTAGAATGATGTTAGTTGAATACCATAAATGAATTTTACTTTATAATTAATTTAAAATGACACAGAATTTGAAGATTACCATGATGTTTCACCTAATATATTTCTATTTATAATGGGTTTTCATAGATGAAACATGGATGATGAAGGAAGAAGGCACCAAGAGGATAATGTATGTCCGAATCTACAGTCTAGAATGTTGGGAATTGGAATCAAGAAGTTTGTGACAAAAATAGCTCAATTGACTCAATAAATAAAAGGTGGTTTTATACATGCTTGTGAGAAAAATTATCTACCATTAATAAATATGTATTTTGGTTGTTGATCCCCATTGTTCTAGGATCCAGGACCAAATGATGGTGAACGAAGACTCACATGGCATGCAACATAGCGCTAAGGATCACAAATATCGATTTACAATAATCAGAGGGGAAAATCGATGAATAGAACACCCCATTGATTTTGGTAAATAAACATGCATAAAAGGAATAAAATAATTTATATTGGAGATATATATAGAATATCATAATATCAATAAAAAAATAAGACTACATGGTGTTTAGTATAATGATAATATTCCTTGTAATAGCCCTATGTTTGTGGTGGTAGGGTTTCAGAAATGTTAAGGATCACATTCCTATTGTATATAAAACACACCATATGACCCTCCCAAGGTAGATATACTATTTTAGAGAATCACATGGCCAAGACCCCATGCGGGAGGACATGTTGTGTATCAGAGTACATATGTGGGGCCATGATTACACGACCTGGAAAGGAGTAAATGGGTGGTCCCAAGTAGGTGGAGACGCATCATGGGAGAATCGTATAAATCATTTGTGTCTATATGGACCCTGATTCATGTGCTAAATTGGAAATGACTAGGTGAAAGGGTGGGACCACAAGCCATGTGGGTACCCTTATTTGTCTTGTACCCTTTAATTTGAAGAAACTTTTTACCTCTCATATCACATTTATTTTAAATAAAAATGTGGTCTGGGAGTATATTATCGAAAGATTTTTTCCATGTAGAATGTAATGGTGGAATTCTTTTTGTAGTATTATATATGATAAGATTTATTCTGAGTTGGATGCTTCATTAGGTGGTGCACAAAGATGAAGGTGACCAAAATAGATCATTAAAGTGGAATCCTCCTAAGATGAAAGGGCATGTGTCCTCTACCTATAATGTGGAACCATCCTACTATATTATGGAATGGGTACTCTATTTAACAATCCATAATTAGATGGGAACCCTCCACTAGATTCTGGTAATGGGTCATCTTTCACTAGAGTGGAACCCTCATACAGAGATGGGGCATGGGTCCTCCACCGAATGAATGGAACCCTCCAGTGATGTACTATAATGGGTCCTATACAATTATAGTAGAACACTAATGAGGAGTTAGTTAATAGTTCTTATTAATATATAGTGTAACCTCTTATTGTTTTAGGTAATGGGTGTAACACCCCAAGATTTCATAGTATGTTATTTTTTCAAATTAATTCAATAACTTGCACTATACATAACACCGAGTTCAAGCGCCCAACGACTTACCAAACTAGCCGTTGAGAAGCGGTTATGAATAGTATTGTTAGAACCCGGTTCATATTATTAAGGTATGGGTTTCTTCTTTTCTCTTTTCCTTAAGTGTTTTTGAGAAAATAAATAAAATGGGGGAAAATCCTAAATTTTGTGACTACACACCATGTACATTTCAACACGCCCTGTACTTTGGCCATGTGGAATGAGTACACAAGGCGTGTAGGCCGGTCAAAGATGATGGGTGTAAAAACCAACTACAAACCGTGTAGTGGGTATTTACATGCCGTGTAGTCAGTCGGCAGACAAACAGTAAGGCGATGGCTAGCTGAGCAATATTACACACTGTGTACTTAGGTATTACACGCCGTGTACTCATGCTGACAGATGAACAGTTCCATGCTGACGAGAAGCCGCTGAAGGAACAGTTAAAAAAAATGAAAACTATACGCCATGTACCCAATAGTACATGCTGTGTAGTCTGTTTATTTCCCATAAAATGGGCAGTAGCCTCCCCTGTTCATAGGGAAGTCTTAGAACTGGAAGAGAACTCGGGAGTGATGGGTAGATCTTTGGAGATCACCCAATCGAGCACCGAAAATCCGATTCCGCCTCTGTCGATCACGTTGGAACAGCACAGGTGAGTTCTTCCTTCTCCTTGGGTAGATCATTCCAATTATTTTCTAAATAGAGTTATTTGAATTTGAAGGTGATTTGTTTACCTCATATCTACATCTTTCTCGAGAGTTCGAGGATCGTCGTTCTCGTATATCGATCCGGGGTGATCGAGGTAGGTGGTCTAGTATTTAAATTCCAGATGCTGTGAATTTTTGTGTACAATTGTGCTATGAACCCATGTTAGGGTGTCATGTGGATGAGGCCTTGGCTATTTTAAATACCTATAATTTCATAGGTGATTTTATGAAATTTTAAAACTGTTGTTTGGGATCACTGCTTGGATCCAGGACCACCCCAGGGGTGTGTTCCTCTATTTAGCCGTTTGGCCAGGATACCCGAGGGTATAACATAAATTTTTTAGCATGTCTTTAATTTCCTTGAGAGTAATTGTATGTAATTTATTGATTTTATGTTGGGCATGTCCCGGTTACATGTTTAGCCTAAGGGAAATGTTGTGATTAGCACGTGGGTAGTGCTCTATTTAGCCTGAGGGAAACTTCTTTTGTGCCTTTAGGAAGTAGATTCTGTGCCTGTGGGTGACATCTAGTATGCTTGTGGGAATTATTCGATACTCTTGTGGAATGATTCATATGGGTTTGGATTCTCTTTAACTGAGGGTAAGGTTTTACATGCCTGAGGACACTGACTGTTTACTTAGAATATTCACTGTGGTGATTCTCTTAATTGAATGATTAAATAAGTATTAAAATTAAAATATGACTATAGAGTTAGTTACTTTTGATTACTACTTAGCTTATTGCATTTTACTACTTCACATTTACACTAACAGTTGGTCACGGACCATTGGTGGGTGCCTACTGGGATTAATTTCTCACACCATGTTTGGGTCAAGTCTTCAGCCCAAACAGACTCTATTTCTACAGGTATGGATAAGGGCAAGGGTCCCTATACAGGTACATGAGTGTTGCTAAGGTGTAGGGGATCATGGGATCGACCTCAGGCACGTGATTCTGTCGGATGTTCTGTTTTGTTCTGCTGTACCTGTAATTTCTATTGTATCATATTGTACTGATGTGTAACATGTTCTGGCTGTTTTCATAGAATAGTGACATGCTTAATCTTGATATATATATATATATGACTGCTGGTTCTTTTTACTGTAGTTGTCCTTTTCAGTTTTATATTGTTTACTGCTTCTGCTATTGTTGTATTTTTATCTTCTATTCTTCTACGCCACACTTTGAAAAATGAGGGCATAGTTTCCCCACTATCAGACCTGGGCCCTCACTGCTAGTCAGCAGCATCTGGCATTTGGGGGAATGCGCTTGAGGTCATGTGACCAACCGGGTCTGGGCACCCTTGGAGTGGCACATAGATTCAGGATGTTACAAAGTGGTATCAGAGGTAGGTTTTGATCCTCCGACATGTGGGTTATAGGCCCACACAGATCATAGTTTGGAACTTAGGTGTTGTTTTTCAGTATTTTCTGGGTTCTAGAGAAGTATATGAGGCTTACTGTCCGGAAAACCTATGATACACGCCGTGTATTTATATGAACACACACTGTGTGTTCTTCTGTTTGAGAAGAAATAAAAACTTTTTGAGTACACGCCCTGTACCCTCAGTACACGACGTGTAGTCTCTTCCCATGTCATAGAACATGTGGGCAGGGACACGGGGTGGGGAATGGTTTTGGGAAAAACATGTCGTGTACCGGATTTACACGCCGCGTAGTGTTGACCCGGTTTTTTCCCTCGTAACTAACAACATGGATGAAGGAGACATTGACACATACATATCGTGTCCACCATGGAACACGCCGTGTAGTCTAACCTGGGGACCCGGCCGTGTAGCTAACAAAAATGGGTCGGTGTTACCTCTTCTTGAACACAACTTGAACCTAAGGGACATGTTGTGTAGTCCTTACCGGTTGGAGACGTTGTGGACTTGGCCGTGTGGATGTGAAACAAGGTAGTGTACATGCCGTGTGTGGGTTCCACACGCCGTGTGGTGTCTGCCGAGTAGTCGGTCGTGTCACGAATGAAATGGGCAGTTGGAAATTAAACCATACACGTAGTGTAGATGCCTTACAAGCCATGTATTATTGTCCAAAGTGAGCAGTGTGTCTTATCCTTGTAGAAGGACTCAGGAAGTGAAGGAGGATTCAGGTACACGCCGTGTATTTAGAAGGCATTCCGTGTGTTTGGGGTGTTACATGACCTGTTTGAGCTGGGGTATACGCCCATGTGAATGCTTTCGACAACACTCCGTGTATTTTTATACACGCCGTGTAGTCATGCTTTATAAATTTTCAAAACATTTCTTTCTTCGTCTCTTCTTTTCGGTCTTTGATAATGTTGATCTAAGGTGTGTGGTTGACCTTGTAGAGTCATGCTTCTGAGACTACCACACGTTGTTCTCCAGGAGTGCGGCAACGATTATACTCCAGAGATGGTAGGCTATGGGATACCAGTGGATCCTCCAGCAGAGCCAGATGCGGCGCTAGCCGTTATACCGGACACAGGCGTGGATGCGTAGTTCCTTGTAGGCTTTATGTGGTTCATGTAGAAATTTCAGGGAGCACCGCTGGCTACCACATCTATGGAAGAGCTAACAAGTATCTTCCAGCAGTAGAGTCCACCTATGTTTTCAAGGGATGGAGGACCACAGGCTGTAGAGTCTTGGTTGGATTATTTTTAGACTATTTTAGAGCATCTTGAGACATCTCTAGGGTGGAGGGTCAAACTTGTGACTTATATGCTACGTGATTCTGCCAAGAGGTGGTGGGATGATACCTCCTAGTCAGTGCATCATAGAGACACGAGGTGTGATTATTTTCAGATATCTTTCTATGAATTCTTCTTCCCAGAGACACTGAGTGTAGATAGAGCTCTAGAGTTCATGAATATGTAGCAGGGTGCTATGTCGGTGATAGATTATTCTAATCGTTTCACTGAATTTCAGCGTTTTGCACCTGTTCTGGTGGGTGATGAGACATTGAGGGCTATACACTTTGAGGATGGTCTTCTATATGACATCCATGCACTATTGAATGTTTTTAGGTTGCCTACCATGCATGATATTGTGAACCATGCACTGATTACAGAGCGGAATCTGCAGGAATCATGTGGTAGGGGCCAGTGATGTTAGACACATGTTTCTAGTACTATTTCTACTAGTAAGAGGAAGAGATAGATGGAGTTCTCTCATGGTGGAAGTACCATGAAAAGGAATGTTTTAGGTGTCCAGGTCTTGTGCTACCGGGGTGGTAAGGAGGGGAACAAGAGACTGCAGTGTCCACGTGACCCAGTAGAATGTCGAGCTTCCGGTAGGATGAGACATCTACAGTGCTTTTGTAGGGCTTTTCCACCAGTGGATTGTGAGAGGGGTTCTTTGTAGACTCCGCGTGCGGGAGCAGCACCATCTTCTTTTTACCAGTCGGGAAACTGGAATACGTCACGGCGTGTAGGAAGAGATGGTGGTCATGGTAGTGGTATCTAAACACAAAGATCTCAGAGGTAGCAGGGCGGGACAGATTGGGGTAGCCAGGCTATGTCATAGGGCCGCGACACTGGGTAGGCATATGCAGTGTAACAGACCCAACATGAGCATGATCTTGGACCTTCTACTATGATAGGTACTATTCTATTAGCTTCTGTCTTATCTTCAGTACTTTTTGATACGGGTGCTACACATAGCTTTGTATATGTGCCTGTTGTGGAGAGCCTTGGGCTCTGTGTTTCTTCTTCTTATGATGTTATGACGTGAGACACTTTATTGGGAAGTAGAACATCTGGTGTATGATAGTGTAAGGAGTTCCCCCTTGAGGTTGGTGGGTGTCACTTCCTTTATGACCCCTATTTATGGAAGATGATGGGCTATGATTTCATTCATGGGATGGACTGGTCAGTTCCCTTTCGAGCCGTTGTAGACTGCTATCGTTGCATGGTGTTTCTCACATCACTAGCAGGTGGAGAGTTTTTATACAAGGGAGAGTCGGATGTTCAGGCGAGTCGAAATGGACCAAAGCATCGTGGGTGAGGTGGAGTCACATCCCAGATTGTGAGTTTATATCTGGATGACGAGGGAACATGTCAAAAGGACTTCCCTCCAGTGGTTGATCATTTCAGGGATGTCTTCCCGGACGACTTTTCAGGTCTACCTCTAGAGTGTGAGGTGGATTTCACTTTTGAACATGTTCCAGGAGCAGCACTGGTGTCCATTCCTTCTTATAGGATAGATACACATAAGTTACAAGACCTCAAGAGATAGTTAGATAATAAATAGTAAAATGGTTTTATCCTACCCATTACTTCTCCATGGGGTTCTCTGGTCCTTTTTGTGAATAAGGCAGATGGTTCCATTAGACTCTGTGTGGATTATCGGAAGCTATACCAGTTGACGGTCAAGAACTGATATCCCTTACGAAGGATTGATGATCTTTTTGATCAACTTAGAGGTGCACGAGTGTTCTTGAAAATTGACTTGAGATACAGATATCCTCATTTTCACGTTAGACCATCTGATATACCTCTCACAGCCTTAAGGAGTAGGTATGTTCTATATGAGTACATGGTGATGTTGTTCGTACTCATGAATGTACCAGCAGTTTTCATGGCTTTGATGAATCGTGTGTTCCATCATTATCTGGATTATTTTGTGGTAGTATTTGTGGATGATATCTTGGTGTACTCTCACACTCGACACGACCATGCCACCCATCTTGAGATCGTATTAAGTACACTAAGAGAGCATCATATATATTCTATGCTCTGAAAGTGCCACTTATGGATGGACCAGATACACTTCCTGGGTCATATTATCTAGAGGGAGGAGTTGCAGTAGACCAAGAGAAGGTGAGAGAAGTAGTTCCCTTGGAGAAGCCTAGGAACATGTTTGAGATATCGAGTTTCTTGGTGTTGGCTGGTTATTATAGGCGTTTTATACAGGACTTATCCCACTTAGTAGTTCCGTTGATGGGTTTGACTAAGAAGGGTGTGAAGTTCGTTTGGTTAGATGCTTGCGAGACAGCCTTCCAAGAGCTGATTGGAATGTTAACATCTGAACTAATCCTGATACTCTCATAGTAGGGAAAGAGCTATACAGTTTACTGTGATTCATCAAGTATTGGGATGGGAGGTGTGTTGATGCAGAGCGATCGAGTTTTTGATCATGGGTCTCATTATTTGAGGCCACATGAGAGGAATTACCCGACACATGACCTCGATTTGGATGTAGTTGTTAATGTGTTATGCTATTGGAGACATTATCTATTGGGAGAGCATTTTGTGCTTTTCACTAACCACAATAGTCTCAATCATATCTTTACTCAGCGTGACTTGAATTTGAGGTAGCGAAGGGGGGTCGAATACCTATAGTATTTCGATTTTGAGATTGCCTGTACACCTGGTATGGGTAATTTAATAGTCGATGCACTGAGAAGGAAGATTCAAAAACAGGCAGTTCATGAGGCCAGTTGTGATTGGAAGCTTATGGATTTGTTCTCTTAGATGCATATGAAGGTGCACGATAGTCAGGGGAAATTTTAGCTTTCATTTTTAACTGTGAATTCTACCCTCCTGGATAGTGTGAGTATGAGACAACTATCTAATTCAGAAGGCCTAGTTCTATGGGAGCCGGTGGAAAGTGAGGACCCTCCTCCTCGACGGATGATAGTTGGTGATGAGGTATTGTGTTTCAATGGATGAGTGTGGGTTCTAGGGGATATATGCGAGGAGATGATGTTGGAGTTTCATGCTTCAGCTTGGGCAGTTTATCCTGGAGTTACCAAGATATACAATGACTTGAGACGTCATTACCGTTGGATGGGTATGAATATATAAGTAGTTGGTTTTGTTACGAGTGTTCCTTCTGTCAACAAGTGAAGGCAGATAATCCAAGGCCAACTGGACTGTTATAGAAGTTACCCATTCCATAGTTGAAATGGGATGATGTCGCGATGGAATTCTTGACTGGATAAACGAGGTCACCTCGAGGTAGTGATGTCATGTGAGTTGTTGTGGATAGAATCACGAAGGTAGCTCGTTTGTTCAATCAAGGAGACCTTCGGTGTTGACGAGATCAGAAAGCTATATATCTGAGAGGTTGTGCGTCTTCATAGGGTCCCTCGTTCTATCATTTCGTATAGGGACACCCATTTTACGTCTTAGATCAGGCAGAGTTTTTAGAGGGCACATGGTAGACAGGTGCTTCTGAGCACAACTTACCACCCTCAGACTGATGGTCAGTCAGAGCGTATGATACAGGTCCTAGAGGACATGTTGTGGGCATGTGTCCTAGACATTTGGGGCTCTTGGGAGAAGAATATTCTCCTATTAAATTTTGCTTATAATAATAGTTTTCAGGAAACTATTGAGATGGAACCTTATGAGGCTTTATATGGTAGACCATGCTGATCACATTTGTGATGGGTGGAGGCAGGTGAGGCATCTTTACGGGGACCACGTCTCGTGCAAGAGACTTCTGAGCAGGTCCAGTTGATTTAGAAGTAGACGGATACCGCACAGTATCGTCAGAAATCTTATGATGATCGCCACATATGACCCTTAGAGTTCGTGGTTGGGGATTATGTTTTCTAGTGTGTTTCACCGGGGTTGGTACACAGGAAGATCAGGAGACATGGAAAACTTTCACCGAGGTATGTGGGTCTATTTGAGATTCTGGAGAGAGTCGGGCCGGTTTCCTATCAGTAGCAGTTACCATAGAGGTATAAGGCCATGCATGACATCTTCCATGTATCTCAGTTGCGCCACTATCATTCAGACCCATCTCATGTCTTTCGTCCTGAGGTGTTTGAGATTCATTTCGATGCATCCTTTGAGGAGAATCCGATTCGTATCGTGGATAGAAGCACGAATGTTATCCAAGGCCAGTAAGTTCCTCTCGTACGAGTGCTATGGCAGCATGGCCAAGTGCAAGACGAAACCTGTGATCAGGAGACCGACGGACGTGCTCAGTGGCTAGAGGTATTTTGAGCGTTATCTTCACCACAATTAGAAGGGAAATTTGGGGAATAATTGCTTTAAGGGGGGATGTTTTTAAGAAACCGGTTCTTATTATTGAGGTACAAGTTTCTTCTTTTCTATTTTCCTTATGTGTTTTTGAGAAAATAAAGAAAATGGGGGGAAATCCAAAATATTGTGACTACATGCTGTGTAATTTTCCACACGCCATGTACTTTGGCCATGTGGAATGAGTACACAGGGCGTGTAGGCCGGTCGATGATGATTGGTGTAAAAACTGAATACATGTCGTGTTGTGGGTATTTATATGTCGTGTAGTTAGTCGGCAGGCAAACAGTAAGGTGGTGGCCATCTGAGGGATAGTACACACCGTGTACTCTGGTATTACATGCTGTATACTCATGTCGACAGATGAATAGTGCCACGATGGTGAGAAGCCACCAATGGAAGAGTTAAAAAATGAAAACTACACACTGTGTACCCAATAGTACATGTAGTGTAGTATGTTTTTTTTTGCTTAAAATGTGAAATATCCTCCCCTGTTCACAGAGAAGGCTTAGAACCAGAAGGGAACTCAGGAGGGATGACTGGAGATTTGGAGATCACCCTATTGAGCACCGGGAATCCGATTCTGCCTCGGTCGATCTCGTTGGAACCGCACAGGTGAGTTCTTCCTTCTCCTTGTGTAGCTCTTGAAAATCATTCCACTAAAGAGTGTTAATTATGTTTGAACGGGATTTCTTTTAACACAGATCTATGTCATTCTCAGGCGTTTTGAGGGGCGTCGTTCACGTTTATCAATCGGGGGCGATCAAGGTAGGTCCTCTAGTGTTTAAATTCCAACAACTGTGCGTTTTTGTGTACCACTGTGCTACGAACCCATGTTGGGGTGTCGTGTGGATGAGTCCTTGGCTATTTTAAATACCTATAATTGCATAGGTGATTTAATGAAATTGTAAAACTGCTGTTTGGGATCGCTGCTTGCATCCATGACTAACCCAAGGGTGCGTTCCTCTGTTTAGCCATTTGGCTTGGTTACCCGAGGGTATACCATAAATTTTTAGCATGTATTTAATTTCATTGAGAGGAATTGTATGTAATTGATTGTTTTTATGTTTGTCCTGGCCCGATTACTTGTTATTCCTAAAGGAAGAGTTGTGATTAGAATGTGGGTAGTGCCCTGTTCAGCCTAAGAGAAACTTATTTCGTGCCTGTGGGTAGTAGATTCTGTTCTTATGGGCGACTCCTCGTATGCCTGTGGGCATTATTCGATACGCCTGTGGGAAAATTCCTATGGGGTTGGATTCTCTTTACCTAAAGGTAAGGGTTTACATGCCTGAGGACACTGACTATTTACAAATAATATTCACTGTGGTGATTTTTTTAATTGAATTATTAAAGAAATATTAAAATGGAAATATTACTGTAGATTTATTTACTTTTGAGTATTGGTTAGCTTATTGAATTTTACTACTACACAATTACACTAACATTTGGGCATGGACAATTGTTGGTTTCCTATTGGGATTAATTTATCACACCCTGTTTAGGTCATGTCTTCATCCCAAACAGACAATTTTGATGCTGGTATGGATAAGGTCAAGGGTCTGTATACATGTACATGAGTGTTACTGAGGTGTAAGGGAACATGGGACTGAGCTCAGGCTCGCGATGTTGCCATCTGTTTTGTTTTTTTCTACTACACCTTTACATTCCATTGTATCATATTGTACAACTTTGTAACATGTTCTGGCTTTTTTCATAGAATAGTGACATGCTGCATCTTGATATATATATGATTGTTGGTTCTTTTTACTGCAGTTGTACTTTTCAGTTGTATATTGTTTACTGGTTTCACATTTGTTGTATGATTTATCTTGGATTCTATTGCACTACACTTTGAAAAATGAGGTAATAGTTTCCCCACTATCAAACTTGGGCCCTCGCTGCTAGTAGGCAGCCTCTGGCGTTTGGTGAAATGCGCTTGAGGTCATGTGACCAACCGTGTTCGGGCACCCGTGGAGTGGCACCCGGATCAATGACGTTACAAGTATTAACTAAATTTTTAATTTTATATAATCCTTATATATTTAGAGTTAATATTATGATTTACTTAGACATAATAGAAGAACAAATTCATTTTTTCAGATAAAAGAAATATTTTTCAAAAAAATTAAATTTTACAGCCTTTTAATGGAGAACCCTTTTTAAATCCATTATCTGACACATTTATATATTATATTTGGAAAAATAAACTTCTTCTTTAGAATCGGTACATAAAAATTTAGTTTCGATCAATTTTTGGTGTCTTTCTGATCAGATTTATATTTGGGGGAATAGTGAAAAATACTAAACTTTAATTAAAATCAACTTTTATTAATCCAAATAATTTATAGTGATAAATTATACTATTGAGTGGCTTTAAATTATAGTTAGAATATATTTTTACCATTTAATCCAATTTTGGTCAATGGACGTAATTTCACATTTAAACTAGACATAAAAAAGTGTCAATCTTTTGATAGTTATTATTTCTTAAACAACTAGTTTTTTGTTTTCAAAATGGGAATAAATTTTAAATTAATTTCTGCTACTTATTTGTTTTGAAATTAGAAAAAAGTATTTCATATTTAGAATCATGAGTTCAAAATTGTGTAAATATGTAACTTTTATTTTTAGACATTTTGAATAATTTCTTCTGTGAATATTTTATTTACCCTGGTTAAAAGCTAAATCCGGTAAATAGGGGTAAAAATTAATATTGTAATAAAATATAATTACCCTAACACATTTCCTAACCCTATTGGATGTTACATGTCTGACCATGGGAATCATTGGGTCGATTTTGGGACCACATGGAGCCACTTGAGAGTGATAATGACTCTTTATATTAATTAATTTAAAGTAAAGGAAAAAATGACATAAACATATATATTTAGTAAAACAATTTTTACAAGGTGTTATATAAGTTATATTTTCGACTTTAAATATTCATTAGAAATATAAAATTATTTCCTACATAATGTTATTTTATTTATAATTTTTATACATTTAATAATTTAATTTATTAATGACACAATAATGATGGAATGTTTTACTTATTAATGAAAGAATCAAATAAATGGTATTATAAATGTTAAAATAAATATAATACAAATATTTTGATACAATACACGAATTTTATAGGTTAATATATAATTTTATGATCGATTAAATAAATTTATTTTGAATTAATAAAGTTGTTATGACTTTAACAAAAAAAACTAATTATTAAATATTGTCAAAATTTACAAAAAAGAGTTTTTAAAACAAATATTATATTATTAATTGATATAATAATCCTAAAAATATAAGGTTCGGCCAAAGGACTTATATAATTATAGTTATGTCATTAATGAACCACTTGGTGTTATCATTGTAGTTTATACTAAGTTTATTAACCAAATAATATAAAAATATAAAGAGACATGGTAAATGTCAAACTAATTAACTAAGAGTTAAATCTAAAAGATAATGTTAAAATATTGACCCAAACCTATCTAAAACCTACTGTTTGATTGTGTTTCAACCAATACCCACATTATACTCGAAATAAATCAGTTTGGAGCAATTAAAAATCAGAATATGAATTTATTATAAAATAATATTTCTAGCTTTTCCTAAGGTGCCCCTCACCCCTCTTATAAAAGGGCACTCCCCGTTCTCTATAATTCACACCTTCATATACCTTTTTTAGGCCAAACCCTTCCCAAATACCCTCTCAAATATCCTCCCTTCATCCAAGAATCCCACCTTTAGTTATAAAACCAACCTATGGAGCCCTTTTGATCAAATCAAAAGAAATATCCTGAAGAAGAGGTAAATACTTCATCACCTCTTTCAAGTTCTTTGCTTCTTCCACTTCCTCTTTCTTGGTTTTTTTCATTATAAAACAATAACTACTGTATATTCTATATAATATTATGTTATTATAAATATGGCACAAATATATTCATTATTCTATCCTTCATATGAATGATAATGTCACCATGCGTGCGTATGTACGACTTACCGTCTCCACGCCGTGGTGTAATTTATTATTCAACACTATGTTATTTGGATGGATATAATGATGGGTAATATGTATATAAATAATTAATATGACAATATAATGTCTCTATAAAATTAATATACCATCCAATTCCAAAAAATTTAATCATTATGTAAATGATATTGTCTCTCGTTCGTATGTACAGATTACAGTCTCCACGATGCGATGAGATTCATTACCACATTCAACATTCATTGATGATTATAAAAATATAAAAAATTAATAAGTATGTAATATATTAAATAATAATGCTACTGGATATATATATATATATATATGTACTCACATATATCTTATTTACCTACTTCCATTCAATAACAATGTGAAAATGGAAATAGCGTTTATGCGTACGTACGAACTACCATCTCCATAAACGGTGTTTTTAATTTCATATATATTTATAAATATTTATATTCTAAATATATATGATATGTAAATAATTTTTTATTTACTAGAATTATTTAAATCATGATCTATCTGATACAATCAAGAGTAATAAGTTAAAACACGTACAACAAAGAAAGTGATTATTACCCGAAATGTTAATTTAACATGGAAATCATTATAAAATGGGTAGTGTAAAGTCATAAATGAATCATGTATGATATAAAAAATATGAATATGGTTATTTAATAATTTAATAACATACTATGGTCATTATAAATAAGGTTAAACCTAACCTCGACCAAAGGAAAGTGCAAGGTAAGGGTTAATTAATCAATCTCATTATTATCTGAGATTGTTTATGTGTGAGTATTTTCTAGGACATATTTATCATCCATGTACATTATTCATAATAACTATTTTAAAATGAATATTTTGGGATTTTGGAAAATTACTCTTTATCAAAATCATAATTTTAAATATTTTAAAGAATTATCTTTCTAAATCTTTTTAATTAATGTCCATGTTTTCAAAATGATTTTAATGATTTATTTATATGGAAATGAATGTTTTGAAATGATAATTATTTTCAATAGTTTCAAAGTGGTATGGGACACTTTTATTTAAAAATATCTTTTAAATTACTTCTTTTATAAATGTGTGACTTTTAAATGATTTTTACAAAAAAGATATTTATCTCAAAAAGTGTTACTCATCAATTTAAATTATTTCAACATCCTTTAATAGATAATATTTTTGATTGATGTTGATTTATTATAATACAATATTATATACTGTATTGAATTAGTTAAGATATCTTTGACTGTGGATGTTCTATTTTTATACCATTCATGGTTTATGGTTAATATATTGACATTTCGTATACTAGTTTTAATATGAATGTTTATGTTATGTTTCAACTTTTTCCTATAAGAAATGTAGTGGAATTAGTAAGTGATGGGTGGAGACCGCTATAGCTCCTCGATGCATCGGTAGGACTCATGAGACAAAGTAGTGTCTTAGCCCAAGGCCATGACAAAAAGTTTATTTGTAGTCTTGGCACGAGTCCTTGACTATGAGGTAATGACGTTCGGCGTTATGCATTCCCTTATTATGAAATTAGTTATTACATGTGATTATTTGACTAGTAGAATATCCATGTGCATGTTTATATGGTAGTGTTTTATTTTTTTCAATATTCTGTTAATGTTTGTGTTTTAAAAGGCCATTTTTTATCACCCATCTTTCCTTAAATGTTTATATATTCCACTAAATTATTTACCCTTACTAGGCATCTGAGCTCACCCATTTCTTATGTTTTATTTTCCAAGGACTCCAAGAAGTGTATTATGATTGATATGCAGGGTTAAGTTAAAGGGAATAATTGTTTTCTCCAAGAACTATCTGTGATGTGTTTTATGTTTGAAATTATAATATAAAGTACATATATTTAATCTATTTTCCAAGATAGGTAAATTGATCGGTCATTCAGGACTTGATTCCTTATAATCATTCCAATGTATTAAAATAATGCACAGACTTTGGGTAACTGGGGTCGGGGCGTTACAGTTGGTATTAGAGAAAGTTTAGTACAAACCTTGGAATCTAGATGTTGATAAACACTAATTAGAGCACCTTTCCCTAAGATAGAATTTGGTGTTTAGTATAGACAAACATCCTAGAATTATGGTATTTTATATATTTTGTGAGTTTTCCCCGCAATACATCCATGTCTGGATACGAGCAGCTAGAGGCGGCTCTAGAAAAGATGTAACTAGGGGTAAAACCCAAAAACAACTCTTTGATCTAGACTCAAACAGGAACTGGTGCATGACAACGGGCCTTGATGCACCCTTGGTTACGACACTGCTGGGAGATATGCTTAGGATAATTCACATTTTCATTACAATTAATTATGAAGGATATAAGAGTAAATACTTTCTCAAAGAAATTTTTTTATGATTATGGATTATATCCATAAACTGTTGAGTTTACATTAGGTATTTTACAAGTTTGGAATTATGAATTGTGATTCATAAACTGACCTATTGTATTTCGATGTTTAGAAACTGTTCCCAATAGAAGGAATGATAACTCCAGCGATACATATGATCCAAATAGTAAGAAGGATCATATGTTTCATGGTACTAAGCAAATAGTATACCACGTATTCTCATCATATGAAGAAATAGAAGCATGTGTTAATAAGATAAGTAAATAATTCTCTGAGTCCTATGGGATTGAATGGAAGAAAGAGAAGAAAAGGATGGAAGAGCGAAAGATGGATAAAGGGAAGAGGGGAAAGAAAGACTTTCCCATATGTGATTACTGTGGAAATAATCACCTTGGTAAATTCTTGAACAGAATGTGAGTTTTTTATAAGTGTTGACAAATAGGACATCAAGTACGTGATTGCATGGATAATAAAAAAGTATCAAATGTAAAAGCTTCACCTGTAAGGAGTTGGGACACTACGTGAATCAATGTTCAGATCATCAGAGTATTACCCAAATGATTCTAATGAATAATAATCAAGTTATGATACAGCTATAGATGAAGAGGAATAACTAGTGTTCTTATGTTGTTATTAAATAGTTTTTTTCATGTGAGTGTTGTATCAACGATGTACTGGTTATATAAATTATGGAAATAAATTAGTATTGTAATGCAATACTATTTTATTGATGATTTGAGATTATATGGTATCATTAAAAGTGACTCAATAGCAAGTTAAATTTTATTACTTGGTTTAAGGAAAGGTAATCCTTAATATGTTCTTGATACTGATGTAGTAATTTTGGAATAATAGATAGTTGATTTGGATAGAATATATTGGAAATTCTTGACTACCTTGGCACTGATTAATGGTGTGTTTATTTTATCATTGTTGCAGCATTCAAAATTTTTGGACATAAGGAAGATATCTAGTATTTTATAAGGAATAAGGGAGAATTAATGTAATCAATAATAAATTATGGTAATTCAGGGTGTTATCATGTTTTAAAAGAATACATCATGAAGATATTCACATGTTATTACATGGAAAAAGGGATCTTCATTGTTTTTAAATTCCTTATAACTTTTCAACTGTGATTTTGGATAAAAGAATTTTGGATAATTATAATGGTTGGAATCGATTAATATTGGCATTGGATACTATTTTTAATGTTAAATAAATTCTTGAGATTTTTTTTGGATTACCATAAAAAGGACATCCCGGAGGTCGGGCGACAACCTGTCGCATCCGGCAAGGTCATGAGACTTGAACCCGCAACCGAAGGACGACAAGGGTGTATCACCTACCACAGGCCTATGTGATATCATAGATTGAATAATTTAGTTTATTTTTAAAATGATTGATAGGTGAATTATAAATTCATTATTTTTGGAACCCTATACGATTATGATAAATAGAATATTTTTTTGAAATCTTTTAGAATAAAAGATGAGTTTCTGGTAGAAATTATTTGAAGGATGAAAATATACTTATCAAGTATATATATACATATATATTTTTCCACTTATTCTATGGATAAATTAATTATTAAACTTTAGGTAAGGTATCTTAAAAACAAAAATGGTTTATCCTAATACCTTATGATTTTTTGAACCGATGGTATTTTAAATCATCATAGATTGATGGGTTTGAGGTCCTCAATTTTACACTTGTTTGTGATTGATGACCTCAATCTCTCCCTATAAATATTTACATGTTTCATCCAATTATGTGTCTCTAATTGCCACCAATTTACTCCTAATTTAGATCATAATTTGGTGGTGACTTTTTCATTTCTCTTTCCCTCTTATTAAGACTAAATTTTATTAACCTAATTCCCAATGTGGGTTTTCCACAAATGTATTTTTCTATTTTTAACCATTTATTTTCAAAGTAAAATTTAAAAATTTCAAGGACACAATTTATTGAAGGAGGGGAGAATGTAACACCCTAGTATTTCATAGTGCATTATTTCTTCACAGTAATTCAATAACTTTCACTACACATAATACTGAGTTCAAGCGCACAACGACTTACCAAATTAGCTGTTGAAAAGTGGTTATGAATAGTATTAAATGAATTTTTAATTTTATATAATCCTTATAAATTTAGAATCCATATTATGAGTTTCTTAGACATAATATAAGAACAAATTCATTTTTTTCAGAAAAATGATGTAATTTAAAAAAAGCAATTTTACGCCTTTTAATGGTGAACCCTTTTTAAATCCAATATTTGACACTTTTATATATTAAATTTGGAAAAATAAACATATTATTTTGAATAGGTACATAAATATTTAGTTTCAATAAATTTTTGGTGTCTTTCTGATAACTTTTATATTTGGGTGAATAAAGAAAAATACTAAACTTTAATTAAAAACATCTTTTTTAATCCAAATAATTTATAGTGATAAATTATACTATTGAGTGGTTTTAAATTATATTTAGAATAAATTTTTACTATTTAATCCAATGTTGGTCAATGGATGTAATATGAAATTTAAACTAGACATAAACAAGTGTCATCTTTTTATAGTTATTATTTCTTAAAAAACACGCTTTTTGTTTTGACAAAGAGAATTAATTTTAAATTAATTTCTTCTATTTATGTGTTTTGAATTTAGAAAAATGCATTTCATATTTAGAATCATGAGGTCCAAATTGTGTAAATCGGTAAATTTTATTCTTATAGATTTTGAATAATTATTTCGGTAAATATTTTATTTACCATGGTTAAAGGGTAAATCCGATAAATAAGGGTAAAAAATAATATTATAACAATATTAAAATACCATAACCCGTTTCCAAACCCTATTGGATGATACATGTCCGACCATGGTCATATTTGGGTCGATTTTTGGACCACATGGAGCCACTTGAGAATTATAATGGCACTTTATATTAATTAATTTAATGTAAAGGGAAAAATGACATAAACATATATCTTTTAGTAAAAAATTTTTTACAATGTGTTATTTAAGTTATATTTTTAACTATGAATATTCACTAGAAATATAAAATGATTTATTAAAAAATGGTATTTTATTTATAATTTTTAGTCATTGAATAATTAAATTTATTTATGACACAATGATGACGCAGTGTTTTCCTTATTATTGAAAGAATCAAATAAATTGTATTATAAATATTAAAATAAATATTATTTGAATATTTTGATTCCATACACGAATTTTATAGGTAAATATGGATTGTTAGTATTGATTAAATAAATTTTGGGTGAATTAATAAAGTTTTTGTGACTTTAAAAATATCATTTATTAAATAGTGTCAAAATTGACATAAAAGTGTTTTTAAAACAAATATTATATTATTAATTGATATAACATTCATAAAAATATAAGGTTCAGCAAAAGGTATTAAATAATGATAGTTATGTCATTAATGAACCACTTGGGTTTCATTTGGAAGTTTATGGTATGTTTATTTACCAAATAATAAAAAAATACAAAGAGACATGGTAAATGTCAAACTAATTAACTAAGAGTTAAATCTAAACGATAAGGTCAATATAGTGACCCAAACCTATCTAAAACCTATTGGTTAAGTGTATTAAAACCCATCCCCACCATAGCCTCAAAATAAATCAGTTTGGAGACATTAGAAACAGAATATTAATTTATTATAAAATAATATTTCTAGCTTTTTAGAAGGTGCCCTTCACTCCTCTTATAAAAGGGAACTCCCCCTTCTCTCTAATTCACACCTTCAAAGCAATTTGACTTGGCCAAAACCTATCCAAATACCCTATAAACTATCCTCTCTTTATCCTAGAGGCCCTCATTTTGTGAGAAAACCAACCTAAGGATCCATTTTGATCAAATAAAAAAGAAGTGCCCGAAGAAGACACTAGTAGAAAAATGGTTTTTAACGTCGGTTTTTTTTCGACGTCGGTTTTTAACCGACGTTAAAGTCACCGACGTAAAAAATATGAATTTTTATGTCGTTTTTTGTAAACTAACGTGAAAAATGAATTACATATGTTTTTTGGCATCGGTTATTTAAAAACTGATGGCAAAAAAACAATGTCATATTATTTTTGGCGTCGTTTTTCATAAAACCCGACGCGAAAATTTAAAAAATTGTTTTGACGTCGGTTGTTTAAAAAAATCGACGCAAAAAAGAAACTTTTTTGTTTTAGATCATTTCCTAAGCATTGATTTGACATGTAGTGGTCCTAAAACGGAGTTACGGTTCAAAAGTTATCACTGTCAGAAGTGGAACCTATCGATGTTTTGATTGATACAACTCGTTTCAAAGAAAACATGATAAACATAAATTAAAATCATATACACCAAATGAAGTAAAATAATAATAATACTTCAAACATATTTCAATGGTTTTAGGGTCTTCTATCTAAACAATATGTTTTTTTATCGTCATATAACTTTTATTTAGAAATGAGAATGAATCATCATTATAAGACAGGTAATCGAGTTGTTTAGAAATGAAGGATAATAATAATAAAGAAAACAAATTAATAAAATATGTACCGTTTTCAAATTAACGATTGAATTTGCATTGAAATCCTGATTTAATCGAAGATGTTGAAAATGATGAATTAAGGAGAAACTGGATATATATATAGTAAACAGAAATATTATCAATTGCGTTGTAAAAAAATGTAGGCAGGATTTTATAAAGTTAAACGCGCATTGTGAAAAAAATTGAAATTCTAATCCTGCGTTACTATTTGGCATCAGTTTTGATTGAAACCGATGCAAAAGTGTATTTACATTGGACTTTTGGAGTCAGTTTCTTAGAAAACCGATGCCAAAAATGTCAATCGATGTGCTTTTTGGCGTCGGTTTTTAAATAAACCGACGCTAAAAAGATAAAAAAATTACATTTTTAGTGTCGGTTTTTTAAAATACCGACGCCAAAAAGTTAAAAAAAATCAGTGGCATCGTTTTTTTAACAAACTGACTCTATACATTTAAAAAAAACATTTCGCATCGGTTTTTTAAAAAACCGACGGCAAAAACAAAAAATAATTTTTTTTGCGTCCGTTTTTTAAAAAACCGATGCAAAAAAGATAATATATATTTATGGAATCGGTTTTTATGAAAAAAGACGCCAAAAAAATTAAAAAAAATTTCAGTGTTTTAGATATTTTTCTATGCTTCGATTTGACAGGTCGTTGAGCAAAAACAGAGTTACAGATTAATAGTTATGGATGTCAGAAGTTGACCTTCTCTAAAAGAAGTCATAAAGAAGTTAAACTTTCAAAGGCTATAACTTTTAATCCGTAACTCTGTTTTAGCTCCACAACCAGTCAAATCAAATAGTAAGAAATTATCTAAAACACTATAATTTATTTAATTTTTCGGCATCGTTTTTCATAAAAACCGACGCCGAAATTATATTTTAGCTTTTCTTGTCGGTTTTTTTAAAAACCAATGCCAATTTTTTTTTTTTTTTTTTTGCATTGGTTTTTAAAAAAACCAACGCGAAAAGTTTTTTTTGAAATATTTTGCATCGATTTGTTTAGAAACCAATGCCAAAGATTTTTTTTAAAATTTTATGGCGTCGGTTTTCATAAAAACCGACCCTAAAATATATATATTTTTAGTTTTTTGCGTCGGTTTTTTTAAGAACCGATGCCAAAACAATTTTTTCCCTTTTTGGATACGGTTTTTAAAACATCCAATACCAAAAATTCACCGAAAAAATTATTTATGTAGGTTTATAAGAAACTGACGTCAAACTGGCGATGTTAAAAATCATTTTTATACTAGTGAGAGGTAAATATTTCATCACCTCTTTCATGTTATTTTCTACTTCCACTTCCTCTTTCTTTTTTGTTTCCATTCTAAAACAATAACTACATTATATTCTATATAATGTGATGTTATTATAAATATGGCACAACAATATTCATTATTCTATCCATTATATGAATGATAATGTCACCATGCGTGCGTATGTACGGCTTACCGTCTCCACTCTGTGGTGTAATTTATTATTCAATACTATGTTATTTGGATGGATATAATGACGAGTAATATGTATATAAATAATAAATCTGACATGATAATGTCTCTTTAAAATTAATATAACATCCAATTCCACACATTTTAATCATTAAGTAAATGATATTGTCGCTAATGCGTACGTACGGATTACCGTCTCCACGACGCGAGGAGATTCATTTCCATGTTCACCATTCATCGATGATTATAAAAATATATATAATTAATAAGTTTCTAATATATTTCATAACAATGCTACCGGATATATATATATATGTACTTACATATATCTTATTCCACTACTTCCACTCAATAACGATGTGAAAACGGAAACAACGTTTATGTGTACGTACGGACTACCGTCTCCATAAATGGTGTTTTTCATTTCATATATATGTATATTATACATATTTATATACTAAATATATATGATATATAAATCATGTTTTATATTCTGTATGTATTTAAATCATTATCTATGTGATACAATCAAGAGTAACAAGTTAAAACACATACGATAAAGAAAGCGATTATTACCCGAAATTTTAATTTAACATAGTAATAATTATAAAATTGGTAGTATAAAGTCATAAATGAATCATGTATGATATAATAAATATGAATATGGTTCGTGAATAATTTTATAACATACTATGATCATTATAGAAAAGGTTAAATGTACCCTCGACCAAAGGAAAGTGCAAGGTAAGGGTTAATTCATCAATCTCATTTTTACCCGAGATTGTTTATGTGTATGTTTTATTGGGACATATTTATCATTAATTTGCATTATTCATAAAAATGATTTCAAAATGAATATTTTAAGGATTTATTAAAGGTACCCTTTATCATATTCATAATTTTAAATGTTTTAACGATTTATCTTTCTCAATCTTGTTAATTATTGTCCACGTTTTCAAAATGATTTTATGGATTATTTATATGAACATGAATGTTTTGAAATGATAATTCTTTTCAAAAGTTTCAATGTGGTATGGGACAGTTTGATTCAAAAATCCCTTTCAAATTACTTCCTTTATAAATGTGTGACTTTTAAATTATTTTTACCAAAAAATATTTATCTCAAAAAGTTTTATCATCATTTTCAACTATGTAAACATCATTTAATAGATATTATTTTTGATTGAGGATGATTTATTATAAAAAAATATTATATTTTGTATTTAATGAGTTATGATAAGTTTGACAGTGGATGTTATAATTTTATTCCATTCATGGTTTATGGTTACTGTATTGACATTTCGTATGCTAGTTTTAATACAAATGATTATGTTCTGTTTCAACGTTTTCATATGAGGAATGCAGTGGACATAGTAAGTGATGGGTGGAGCCCGCTTTAGCTCCTCGATGCATTGGTAGGTCTCATGAGACAAACTAGTGTCTTGGCACAAGGCCTTGACAAAAATTTTATTTGTAGTCTTAGCACGAGGCCTTGACTATATGGTAATGAAGCCTGACATTAGGCATTCCCTCATTATGAAATTAGTTGTTACATGTGATTATTCAACTTGTAGAATGTCCATGTGCATGTTTATATGGTAATTTTTGATCTGTTTCCATATTTTGTTAAATTTTTTGTTTAAAAAGTATATTGTTTTTGTCAAACATCTTTCCTTAAATGTTTATAGCTTCCGCTAAATTATTTACCTTTACTGGGAATCTGAGCTCACCCCTTTCTTATGTTTTATTTTCCCAGGACTATAAGATGTGTATTATGATTGATATGCAGGGTTAATCTAAAGGGAATAATAGAGTTCTCAAAGAACCATCTATGCTATGTTTTATTATTGAAATTATAATGTAAAGTTAATGTATGTGATCTACTTTCCAAGACTGCTAAACTGATCGGTCCTTTGGGACTTGATTCCTTGTAATCATGCCAATGTATTAAAATAATACACCGGCTCTAGGTAACTGGAGTCGGGCGTTACAATGGCTCCTCTATCTATCCTTTAGAGTGGATACTTATTATTTGGATAGGTAACGGATCCATTATTAATCTACTGAGTGGAACCATCTTGTTGTGCTAAGGAATGATCCCTCTACCAAAAGATGGTGGTCCCCTGGCTGTGAGGTATAGTGGTGAGGTGTGGCATGACATGGATGTTTGCATAGAAAGGCATGCGAGATGTTGGGCATCATTGATGGACCGCTTGGAATTGATTGAATACTCTTTTCCTGGGTTGGGATATGAGATATATATTTTTTTCTCTCTTGTTTGGTTTTCATTTATGAGCATATCTCTATATATATTCATATTGATTGGATTTATTTCTCCCTTACCATGGGATGAGATATATACTTCTATTGTGTCTCTTAACCCCCTCCCCTTCCGTATTCAGGGCATCCCACTTGGTATGTATTTACTCACCCATTCATGGGTTTTTCCCATACATTTTGTGCCTTATGAAGATTGTAGGCATGACATCATCGATTACTATAAATCATTATAATACATGGGTTCACTTGTCCACATACATTGGTTGAATCTTGGAGAATAAAAGATAGGTTATCTAAAAACATTATTTTTTTGATGGGATATATTTATTATTGGGTATGAATTTCCCCCTTTTAATTTTCTATTTATCTTGTCGTACACTTTTATTCCATATAGGTTTTTACATTGATGGTTTATTCTATAGACGTTTATTATTTTATAATTATTACTCATACACTTCTATATTTTTATAGTTGGTTGATTTCTACATGTACTGCAGAAAATACCTCTTATTATTTTTCCTCTCATCACTTATCATCAACCCATATAATTCGAATGTATTCCTGGGGTAGTTGTGGATCGATCTCCATTGGGTTGTGAAATTAAAAATAAGTATAATAAGTGGTTCACTCTTTTAGATATTTTTTGGAGTTATTCCACTAATCGTATTTCATTGAAGTATATAGAAACAATGATAAAGTGTCGTGACAATGGACCCTAGGCTGGAGAATCTAGCATTAGTGTGACGACCCATGTATCCATACATTTGGACTCTGACAACCAACTTTTTGACTCATTATATCGAGAAATTAGATTCAAGGAACATTGGAACATTAAAAATAAAGGATTGAATCTATGGCTGCCACTCTTGAGCCAACATCCAATATATATATATATATATATATTCTCATCTAGATTTATTAATTCTTTATTAAATTGACAAGAATCCTCAATAAAGATAGCCTTTCTTGTAACATATGCCAGATCAAAATGATTATCTGATGTGGAAGGAGGCCTTAGTTAATGGGACATTGTGCGAGCTCCTTCCTCCATGTAGATAGGTAGAAACACCACCTTTTGAGAATAAATAAACACTGGTAGAGAAGGATTAGAATACTCATTGGCTTATCAAAATCTATGAATTATAGGACTAGAGTCCATTGAGTAACAACAGTGAGCTAGATCTCCAAGTAGTGGATGGTTGGATAGAGCTAGTGATCTATGTTTTAAGGAATATTTGGGCACTACATGATTAGGTTGTTTGATTGATAGCCATACCTTTCCATAGAGTACATGGTTACAGGTGTAGCTTGGTCACACTGATGCAATATGATTAGACACTCTCCTAGGAAAACATGTAACATTTATTTCATGAGGATTTTTACCGCTCACACATGAACATAGTTTTGATTCAAGATCATTTGGAGCTCCAATATGGTGGGATAATAGTTTCTATGTATTCCACTAGGTTCACTAACCTTACTCAATACTCCCTCAACATGATTCAAGATGATAATTCTGTGATTTGATGTTTGAGAAGGGTTCCGCAAAGACATCTATTCTACTACGATGCCCCTTTGAATTCCAAGTATGCCATTGTGTTTTAATGGGATATGTGATAGAGAAAATCATGTTAGAGGGACTCCATGTAGTTGGAGATGGAAGTGGGCAGCCAAGGGTTGAGTCATCTACAGTAGCTAGGAGCCTCCAACTAGAAAAAGTTTCTTGTAGTAGTTCTTTTTATGACCAAACTCAGACATGATGGCATGTGGTGTAAATACCATGTAGAGGAAAAGGGAAGGCCAAAGTTTGGAGGTGCTATGCATGTGATGGGTGAGTACACATGGCCCCTGATTACCTGACCAAACATACTATTGAGGGTTGGATGATAGAATATAGTCTTCCAAAATAGAGGTGGCACCATGATCCTGGGTCTCCTGGGAGAGGGAAAAGGGGAACCAAGAGAGGTAGATCTATTAGAGGAGGAGGTGGGCTCTCGAATAAGAATATGTCTCTGGTAGATGATTTTATGATCTTCTTACACCACCACCTCTAGGCGGCCAATGTCAAGAGCAGAGAGATGGAGGCTAGGGATATGTGTAGATGAAGGCGATGGTGGATTATGACCCAACAACTCATAATATTATTAGTGGTATTATATGTGTTTATTATACTCATTCATAAGTACTATTATATGCCAATTTATTTTATTCCTTCATCTCTTTACTCCTGATGAAAGATATGAAGCTCGCAGTTGAGACTTTATCATAGTATCTTTTTTATGAGGTTCCCATGGGGAATTATTATTTGATATATTTTATCTTTCATTGCTGTGAGATGTTGCATAGTGAAGAGAGTTTTTCATGGGACATTTTGTTCATCACTATGAGGCCTTATGAAGTTAACTTTTGTATGGAATGGTTTCTCATAGTTCAATACCAGATTCACAATCACCACATAAAATTATGATTACATTTCACAAATGAGATGAGATTTTCCATTGTGAGTGAGATAGATCACATTAAAATAATAATGGGTTTCAAGAGAAGGATGAAGAAACCCATCACCCATCAGTTATAGAGTTAATCCCATGGTGTAAGAACTTTTTAAGGTAGCTAGATTCCTTCAGTAATGGTGGATTATATAGATGTCTTTCCCAATGAAGTTCTTAGACAACCTTTTGAGAGGGATATGGAGTTTTTAATTATCTTCCACTATTAGACTACTTTGATATCTTCTTTAAAGCATCGAGTGGAACTTACCAATCACTATTATATGTGATTTAAATTGGTTGAACATTGAGAGAATGTTTTTATTAGACATGTTGTATCCCTTGGGTATCTTCAGGGTTGTTCCTGAAAAAAAGTATATTGGATCTTATAGCTTGGTGTGGACAATTGTCACCTGAAATAGGCCATAATATAGAATAAATACCCATTGATAATGACTCAATACCTATTTCATCAGTTGTGAAGAATGATATGGTTCCCAAATATAGATCTCAGTTCTGTCTACCACCAGTTTAGAGTGTGCAAGGATGATATTTTAAATATGAAATTTTGATTACACTACAGACATTATGAGTTCTTATATATGTGTTTCAGTGCAATTAAATCCACCACTATTATTATGAATTTAATGAACCAGATCATTCATCCAAACAGGGATTGATTTTTTGTTGTACTCATTAATGATATACTCATATACTCAATGTAAGTGGAGGAATGTGTTGTAACCTTGAGGTTTGTTCTAGATTTTCTGTAAGAGAATGAGATTTCTGTAAATCTCTCAATATTCTAGTTCTAGATCCACAAGGTTCAATTTTTTGTGTATGACATTTCTGAGGATGGATCACCTATGGACCTAGTGATGATCAATGCATTTCTTTCTTGGGAACCACCCAAGTACATGTCATAGGTGAGGAGTATTATTGGTATATTAGAATACTACAATTTGTTTATAGGGGGCTTCTGTAGGATTCCAAACCATTTCACCTCAGTGATGTAAAAAATTTTCTCTATTCAACTATACTCAGCAGTGATAGAGAGCCTTTAAGGAAGTGATGCTGAGGATGACGAGGGGTCTAGTATTGAGATAACTAGTGGATGGTGTGAAGTACGTAGTATATTGTGATTCCTATAAAGTTGAGTTCAGATATGTGTTTATGCAGAGCAAGGAAGTTATCACATATTGGTCTATAAAGGTGAGACCTAATGACAAGATCTATGTGACTCGTGACCAAGATATAAAAGTTTTGGTCATCTATTTGAGGATGTGGGGGCACTATATTTTGGGAGAGCACATTGTTTTTTACGTAGACCATTAGTATATCAGGTATATCTATATGTAGAGTGACTTGAAAGTAATACATAGGTATATATTTGATTTCTAGTAGGAATATGAAATTTACATAGTCTACTCTCCTAAAAAGGATAAATTGGTAGAAAATTCACATAGAAAGAAGTCCATAGTTCAGTTTGTGGGGGAGTAATATGAGTATTTATCCTCCTCGAATATGGACTTGGTTATGGTGGAGGGTTTATCTTTTCTTCAGTCGATGATATAGACTCATATGACCTTCTAGATTGTGAGAGAGTCCCATTTGGGAGACATCAACAGCAAGGTATTACGTGACCAGATATCATTAATAGATTCACCATATGGATTTTCTAAAGGTGGTAAATCCATTATCCTTATACAGGGATGAATGGTGGTCCCAAACATGATTTGAGATGAGGTGATGATATATTTTCACATATATATTTTGGATGTGCATTCTATTGTGGGGATGATGTACTGAGACATTCTGTAGTATTTTTGGGATAGATGGTATTAGATATAGCTTGGATGATTTCATTTATCAATGTCTAACTTTTCAGTAGGTAAAGGATGACCACTAGGTTATGAGAGGTTTATTACATTCTATTGAGATCTCAGAGTGGACAAAGGGTGACATATCCATCTACATTGGGATAGGTCTTCTACAGATAGTGGGAGGCCATGATTCAATATGGGTGATATTTCTTCGACTTATGAATTCGTCTTAGTTGATTTTTATCAAGGAGAAAAGTTATATGGAGAGTTTGGGATAGTTATATGTATCTAGAATTGTTCTCTTTAATGGTATTCCATCAGATATTGACTCTAATAGTGATGAATGGTTTATATGATGTTTATGAAGAATTCACTATAAGGCATTCTGAACATAGGAAAGGATGTGTACAACCTTCAAACATTATAAATATGGGAATAATAGGTGAAATATATTGGTGCTATAGGATATGTTATGGGATTGGGTGTTAGAATTATTAAGGATCTAGGACGATCACTTTCCATTGGAGTAGTTTTGGGATAACAATAGCGATGAATTTACTTTTGGTATGGAACATTTCGAGGCCCGATATGGAAGGCCCTTGAGGTTACATTTGTTCTAAAATGAGATCAATGAGGAATCTCTTTTTGGGATAGATATGGTTATGGAGAAGATGGATAATGTACATGTGATCCATGAGTAAATGAGGACAACATAAATGAGGATGAAATCTTATACAGATAGATTTTGTAGGCATATCGAGTTCGACAAGGGAGTCCATGTTTTAATTATAGTGTCTCCATGATTCGAATTATAGATATCTAGTCAAGGGGGAATGATATCCCTGATGTTAATTGGTCCATTCGAGATGTTTTATATGGTCAAAAAGGTTTCCTATTTCTCCAACCTAACCCTAATTTTATAGCCGGAGAACAAAATGTTCAATGTGGAATAGTTGATGATGTTCATGAATGAATGCACACACATTATTGGATGGGGTGAGCATCAAATTGAGGATAAATCCTCATATATAGATCACCTGGTGGTCATTGAGGATTGGCCGGAGATACCCCTGCATGTATGGACCATTATCATGGTTTCTGTGTTGTGGCATCATGGCAATGTGATTACGAGGCCTAGTGTGACTAGAATAAATTTATAAAAAAAATAAATATATGTTATATTAGAAATGAATATTTTTGTTAGAAAACGGTAAAAATATTAAATAGGGACTAATATGAAAAATCTAAGACCATAGTTGAATCTAAAACATTATGTTTACCATAGGCAGGACATAAAATGGGTCAGTGCAGTGAATTTTGGATAATGTGGAAGTTAGAGAGTTTGTTTAATTAAAATAAAATAGAAATTTTATTTCTTTTATTTTAAATTAATTATATGATTCATTTAACAAATATGATATTATATAAAATCGATAGGGTTACCATCCTAACCCAAGGACTCATGAGAGGAGGAGCCACCATTCTACATTGGGGAATCAAGACCAGCTGATGATCAACCATCAGATCATGGAGAATCATGACTCAGAGAACATAATGGAACATCCTTTTTCATTTTTAGAAACATTATTCACTGAAGAATGATAAAATATTTAGGTAAGAATAATAATTTTTTGTATTTATGACCTTATAATTAAAAGAATGGTCATAATAAAATATATATATATTTAGTTTGTATTGTTTATGAGAATTTTGATTTTCCCACATATCATATTTAATTTGATTATTTGATTTACCCCACTGTTCCATATTTATCATCTTGAAATTTCCCATTTTTTTCTCATTGGCCCAGAAATCTTGTCTATTGATTGTTTCACTTCTATTCAGGTGTTTTTTGTGGCCATTATTCACGTTCTTCGTCGTTGGACCATAGGTCCACGATTTGGATTTTTTCAGGTGGGACCGAGCACGATCAGACCCAGAAATTCATAATTTATTCAACTTTGATCTCCATATTGATGATTTAGAAATGGATTGGGATTTTTTGGGGTATTTGGGTGATTATACCCTTGTATCTAGGATCCGGGATCGAACAATGGTGATGAGAGGCCTGCAACACGTACGACAAACCATAAACGATTAACAGATACTTATTTTCGACCATTGGAAGTCTTTAATAAATTTAATGAATCCTCCACATCTAATTTTAGAATATATTAATACATAAATTTAGTATATAATCCAGATCGTGGATCCTGAGGTAAGATCTAACTTTATATAAAAAATCTAGTCTAAGAGTTTGTAAGATGATGAATGGACACCATATAGTACCCTAATTCGTGATGTACTATGGGTTTAAAAAGTTAAGGTTCACATTCCATGTGGATGGGTCAGAAACAGTGTCACCCTCCTTGGGTAGATAGTATATGACACATAAACCAATACTTAGAACCCTATATGGGAAGAAACACCATGTATCAGAGTACACATGCACAAGTAATATTACATGACATAGCCGGGAGCACACGAGTGGGCCCCAGTTTGCTGAGACACACCATGTGAGACTTGTACATGATGTGAACATATACATGACTAGAGATATAAGTTATAAAATGGACACAACCATATATCAATGTGGGACCACACACCACGTCAGTCCCCTTATATGTAATGTACACTTCTTTTTTATTAACCTTCACCTCTCGTATATCCTTCATTTGCAGTCCAATTTTGGATCATGACATGCCAATCCTGACTGTTTTTTCTTGTATAATGTGATGGTAGAATTTTTAGTGATTTTTATATAAGATATGAGATATTATTATTGGAACAATTTTTTAGGTGGTGCTGAATGAAAAGAGTGATCAGGCAGGATATTTATAGTGGAACCACCCAATGGGAGAGGGAATGGGTCATCTTCCAATATAATGTTACCATACTACATTATTATGGAATGATTCTACCACTGACACACACACACACACATCCATATTTTTAGTGGAAACCACTTTCCGAGTTTGGGCATGGGTTCTATACCAGTGTAGTGGAACTCTACTATAGATTCATGGAATGGTTACTTTACCACATGAGTGGAACTCTTCAATGGATTCAGGGCATGTGCCTTTTATCACTAGAGTAAAACCCTAGTGTTGATTCAGGGAATGGGTACTATACCACTATAGTGGAACCCTCTGGTAAAGTTAGTTCACGAGTCCTCATCCTATAGAGTGTAACCCTCCCACTGTATAAGGGCATGATTCATCTATCAATCCACTAGAGTGGAACACTCCCATAAAGTCATGGAATGGGTCCTCTATCATTATAGTGGAACCATATTTTTGTGATAAAGAATAGGTTTCCTATGAATCCTATAATTAGAAACCTCTTATAATACATGGTAATAGGTCTACTGGAAAGAGATTTTGGACCATCGACTGTGCGACACACTTGATAGGTGTGGCTCGACATGAATTATTTTTTAGACATGCAAGCAAGATATTGGGAATCGCTGATGGACCTCTTGGAACTAATGGAATATTCATCTCATTGGATGGGATATTTGATAGAGATCCCCTTTATCCATTGTTTAGGAATATTTTATGATAATATATATGTATCCATGTTTATTGAATTTCCTTTCACTCTTCGGTCGGGTTGAGTTGTCCACTTCTATCGTGTTAATGACTAATACCCCTTCACATTTCAAAGCTCCCTACTAGGTATTTATATACTAATCCCTGAATGGGATATTCACACAAGTTTCATGTCTTAGACAGGAAATGGGGAGGTCAGAGATGATTACCTAGGAGCATAGGGATACCTTGGTGTACTTAACCACATACAGTGGTTGTAACCTGGATATCAAGAGCTGATATGTCTCAGGACATTTTGTTGGTTTTTATCTCATTCGGACATATTTCTTGTCGGGAATCTATGTTTTCCTTTTACTCTATTGTAATATTTTATTCCAAATAGATTGTTACATACATGGTTTATTCTATAGATTTTTCATATTTTATTATTATTCATGTGCACCTATTTATGAAGATGGATGGGTTCATGCATATATGTTCATAGGAAATGACAAACCTTATTAGTGATTCCTTTCAGCAATTATCTTTGGCCCCTATCTTATGGAGATAGACATGGGGTAATTATGACTCATGTCTTATTGGTTCCTATCATGATAGATGATTATAGATGATGTGATTATAAATGTTAAAATTTATTAAAATAATTTGTTTCATAATTTTGAAAAAAATTATGATTCATTTCATTGGATGATGCGAGGCCCTGAATGTTAGAGATTCCATGATCGAGAAAGTTTATTGAACACATATTTATATGATACTATAAATGCATAATATTTTTATGGATTTATGGACGATAATTTTAGATTGAGGAACGATGGCCAAAACTATAAATATAGTAGTATTTTATTAATGAGAATCCAATTTAATGGGTTAGTTATTAGTTTGAATCAATAGTAAATGAATGATTTTATTTGTGGAATTATTGGTTGTAAATATAAACTGAATATTCCGATTAAATCTATGAAGATAAATGATATTATTAAAAAACATAGAAGATCCCACAATATGATAGCTGAGATGAGATTAAAGGAGATGGTAGAAATAGTAAATATATGGTCTCATTAATACATGGGGATTTAAACACAAGATAATTACTTGGATTAAAATAATAAATATATCTATTCTATTTTTGTCATGTTTGAATTAAGACAGTTCATTCGTTATTGTATAAAGTTTCAAGCGGTACTGGAGGTGTATTAAAAGGATTTTATAGATTATATTTTTCAATATGATTTTAGATTGATTTATTCATATGGTATTCATTGAATAAATTATCATTCAAGGAATGAGATATATTGTCTTCATTTTTGTGAAGAATGAAACATGGTGAGTTTGTAACACCCTAATATTTTATAAAATTTACCTTGTTGATTAAATTTAATTTTTTTGATATCTTTCACTATACGATCAATTAGTTCTAATGAACTGCAATATACTATTTATATTACAATTAAACATAGACCTTATAACCTAGATGTTAGACATGGCGGTATGTTTAATAATATATATATATATACATATTATGAATAATTTTTTTATATAACGAAATAATATTGACAAAAAAAACTTAAACTTTTGTGAAGTCTTTAAATGTTTTGAATATTCTATTTTTTCAAAAAAATGATTCTATAGATTTTTGTGAACAAATAATAATTGAATTTTTTAAAATTTTCAAAATTTATTGGAAAAAATGAACCTCCATTTTTGAATCAATATTTTGAAAATTTCTTATAGAGAAGTAATATTATTTTTCTATGATGATTTATTTTTTGTTGAATATTTAAAAAAGTGGGATTTTATTGAAAATGTTCTTTTTGTTTACAGATTTTTTGTGATTAATTTTGTCTCAAAGTTCAATTGAAATTAAAATTAGAACAATTATATTATAAATAAACTTATATAGGTAATTTTAAATAATTTAAAATTTTATTTTTATATGAAAACTTTTCAAACTTTAAAAAATATTCCATTTGAGAAAATGCATTTTCATCATGTCTACAGGTTTAATTTTAAAATAATTTTTCACTTATATACATGGAATTTGAAAAAATTAATTAAATATTTTAAATAATAATTGTTAATATTTTCCAATAATTTACATTTAATTCTTTACTCTATGGAAGAAAAAATATTAAATAATATTTTTAGTAGTTATGGTAAAAATAGGTTTCATATGGGGCTAAACTAAAATTATAAGTGTTAAAAACCCATAAAAATATAATTATTATGTCTTATCTTATTTTGACATTTTATATTCCAAGTTTTGAAAATTTTACATTTTTTATCCTTGTGGCATGAGAAAAATGTAGGTGTATTCTTTCCATTAATGAATTGTAAGTGTGTCCTCACCCCCACCTATAAAATGACACCCCATCTCATCTCTTTTAAACTAATTAAAAACCCAATGTTATAGAATCCAACTACTAAAATAAATTACATAATTTCATTCCATCATATTAGAATCATTAATATGGTTATAAAATAATCCATGGAAGGGTTTTTGTGCAAACCAAAAGAAGTTGTTAGAAGAAGTGGGATGTCTTTAACCGAACATATTGTTTTCCATTTTCCAAAAAGTACTTTAAATATTTTTAACTCATGATGATATAATAACCTCATTATCTAAAATATAATTATAAATTTTTTGTTTATTTCATGAACTAAATCCTTATCCTCCTCTTTCAAATGGGAAATTAAATTGTTAATCATGAGTAAGGTGAACCTCCACCACCTAAACCAATGAAATTCATCTTCTATCACCACGTATCATGGATGGATATATTGATTTATATAATGTTTTTATGATATATATTATATATTAATACTTATAGTATTATAATATCATATATATATATATATATCTATCTACCTACTTAATTTCATTCCATATAGAACATCATGACGTCCTTCGTGTGTACGGTGGACTACCGCCTTGCGAAGCAATGTGATTCCTTTTTCATTAACTCTATTTGTGTAAGTTAATAATAATGAAATTTATAAATATATGTGAAATATAACGTATAAAAATTATTCTATAAATGTAATTAGATGTTTACCCATATTCTTTTCATTCGTTAACATATGGAAATAATGTGTTTGTGTACGTACAACCTACCGTCTCAATGAACGATGTATTTTATTTTTTATATATAAATTTATTATATACACTAAATAAATATATAGTGAATATATAAGATATTTATCTCATGTTTAAAATTATAGATATTATATATCCAAGATCAAATTAAAAGGATCAAAAATACCAAACCAAAATATACACAAAAAATAAAGTATTCATTATCTAAAACATGATTTTAACAAAATATTATTATTAAAAAAATAATAAAAAATAATAAGTAAATCATATATTGTATGAAAAATTTGATTATGGTTCTCTAAAATATTTATATGGAATTTCTATTTATTACATAGGTGTTTTGAACATGTATGAAAGAATTTGATACTTAAGGTAAGCTATTTTTGTCTCAAATTTCCTTATTTTGGACATTTTTTCTATTATGGTCCTATCACATTTTATGAGGTTTATATAATTACATTTATAATGTTATATAATTAAAATAATTATCTTTCTTATTTTTGATTTTTCATTTGATTTTAATCATTAATGGTGGTTACAATTCAAAAGATACCAATGTGGTAATGATTTTTTCTGTAATCTCATCGTTTATTGGGATAATTTATTTTTAGGTTTCCGATAATGAAATAATTTGATAAACCTTTTAATAACCATGTGAATTTTATTGTCCTATTTTTGTTTTCATGGAATTCACTTTTCACCTTGTTTTTCCTCACATTATGTACTAAAAATTAAAAATTAATTTTTTATAAATAATTGTATTTATTTATTCATTTAGTCTGAAAATATTTTTTCCCATAACCATGTTTCTAAAAAAGTAACGATTTTATTTAATGATACATATGACTTTTTAAATAAATTTATACATCTTTTCAAAAAAAATTAAATGGAGTCTTCTTTTTTTAGAATGAGGATATTTTGAATTTTTCAAAAAATTTGATTTGAATCACTATATTAAAGTGTACGACAGGGAAAAAAGTTTCCACCATTATGACCACTCATTATTTAAAATATATAATTAAAACTTTCCAATATTATTTAAAAAAATATTATTTCTTTTAATATTTAAGATATTTTTATATTTTAAATATGTTTTTAATATGAAAAGGATATTATCCTCAATATTGTTTTAATGGGGTTTTATGGTATTTATATTCTTCAATGAAAAAAAACCATTGGTTTTACTTATGTTTTACTAGGGAAATATTATATTTCAACAATAATTATTCTTTATTAGGATGTTTTGTGATTATTATAAAGATACTTTAATAATAAAATTCTATTTTATTGATTATTTTATGATGAAATGTATATGGAACCCATTTTTGTTCCATGGATTATGCTATAATGCAATGCTTATGAAACCTACTAGTTTTCTTGGGTTCTAATAAAATTAATGTTTTATGATCTTATGGCCCACATTTATATTATTTACATTATGTGACATATTGGACCTATATCTCCCTTTAATTTATTGGGAAATTACGTAAATCTCACAAGCTAAATATGAGAGGAATGGGAAGTGAAACTAGTTCAATAAGGGACTTCGTCCCACATGATAGTCCTTCATGTAACCCTTAACTTCAGGTATGGTTTGGGGAGTGAACCTAGTATACTTTGATAGACATGGAAAAGATACTTATGTAAAAAGGAAATAATTTTCTATTCTTATGTATATTCAAAAATTCCATGTATTATACCATTATTATGCTTTCATGGATCATGTTTATTGATTCCATTATGATTATTATCTTATGAATTGAAAATATTAATTCCACAACCCAAGATTATGTTCTTTGATATGTATATTATTCTTTTGAAGTGATGTGTTCCTGTTTTCAATCCCTTATTATAAAATTATGATCATATATCTCTCCTTTTTACCCTTACTATACAATGAATCTCACCCCACATATGTTCGTTTTACCATTGTTATGAATGAATTTATTATATATAATTTTTATAATAATGGTTCTATTTTTGAATAACATAATGGGAGATGATTTAGTTTACTAATTAACCAAATTTTCATGTTTTAAATTTTACATTAGCACTTTTCTTTTATGATCCTTAGGCATGTTTTTATGTTATATAACTAATATTCATAAGAAAATATGTAATATCTATGTATAAAAATATTAGTTCATTATATTTGGAATCAGATGATTTTTTTGTTAATATTTAGAAATGATGATGATAAATCTTTTTTGAGAACCCTTATGATAATCCATAGTATATTGAAACCCCCAAAAGTTTTTGTGAGAAGAAATTTAAGAGTTTTATCAATAACATATCCTTATCTAGATACTATAAGTTGACATATTCCTAGAATATATGTACTAAGGGGAAGAATCTAAAAATGGTGCATCGGGCTTGACATGAGTGTTACCTAGTACATGAAAATGGCCTTTAATATGCAGCTAGTTTTGACACATGTGAGGGATATCCAATCATTAAATTACATTTTTTTACGAAACATCATAATGGATTCAAATAGATAATTAATGTGACTATACTTTGTTAAAAAAATGTTTAGTGGTTCTAAATGGTGGTGTAATGTCCTGAAATTTCTGTATAATTTTTTTAATTTTATGGAATTATTTTGAGACCGCAAAATCTGACAGTGCACGATTCTGTGGCCCAGAGTTCCAGGAATGATCTTTCAAAGTCTTATTATGGTTTAATTAGCACGTGAAAGCAGTTTTCTGGAAAATGTGGAATAATTCGTACAAGGTTTCCTGAATCAAAAATCTAAGTGCACCATTGCATTTAGGATGGCGGGTTTACCCTAAGCACGACTTAAGTTTAGTCGGCGTAGGCCTCTGGTGAGAAAACCCAAAAATGGAATAATAGTAAATAAAAAAATTAAATAAAGTTATTTTATTTTTCAAATGATTATAACACACAAATGGAAACTCGGATTAAAAATCTGACACCACTGCTAAACTAGTGAACGTATGCTTTCATTATCCAGAAACTAACCTTGGCCGGTGCAGGCCGCCAGTGAAATTTAGTTTTTTTCCATAAATAAAATAATTACGTGACAATTATTTTATTTTAAAATACATAACATTTAAATGGTAACTCAGATTGAAAATATGAGAGTACCATTGGATTCATTGGGGCATGCTTCACATAGGCATAGCCTTACCTCAACCTGTACGGGTTGAGGGTGACTGTTAATAATTTTCTGAACTTTTTTTCTAGTACTTTCAGTGAAAACATGAGCAACATTTTCTATCTTTTGAACTGGTTTTCGAATTAAAAATCTGAGGGGACCATTGAATCTGCAGCGTCAGGATTCGCTTAAGGGAGGTTTTACTTTGACTACAGTGGGGCCAGAAAAAATGTTATTTTTTGTGAATTTTTAAAAAAGAAACAAAACAAAATAATTTTTTTATTTTATTTCATATCCTCCAACAGACAGGTAAAGGGGGTGGGGCCAGCCACATGTCGAACTAATAAATGGATTAAACTACCAACCCTATATAACGACGTCATTGTGGAATCAAGAAGCTTCCTAACTGATGAGCCACATTAAACTCCCACGTTGTTACTTACCCACCCCTATCCTATATATATGAAGAATGTGGTAAGGTATCGACACACATTCACCAAATAATGAAGTGGCAAAGGAGTCTCATGATGCTGGACACTTAGAAGATGAAGCTGACCCAGCGGGAGGTGACAGGTGACACTGAACCATGAACCAAAAGGCGATGTATGAGTGGCCTCATTGGGAACCTGTTGTGGGAACGAAGGACACCATCCCACCTTCAAGAGCGTGTGTTTCACTACTGATTCGAGGTAGGTTTTTTTCATTTGTGCATTTTTTTCTCTCGTCTCCATTCTTGAAATTATACAAAGAATGTGGGTCAACCAACTAACAGGTTTACCCATGATTCATTCATATTTGTGAGTGGTTTTGCGGGGAATCTTGAGGGGTTTATATTTTTGTTTAATTCAATTGTTATTAAACCCTTAACCCCCTTCATGTTACGTGCTAACACGGAGGGCGTAGGCCTAAAAAACCCAACCCGAACCCTCCGCATTATTTGTTACATCCTTGTGCCTCCACGGAAGACTGAAAACCCGACGACAATGACTAGTTACATGGTGGATAGCATGTCAACACACGCCGCATGAGGAGGCCACGACACAAAGCTACAACGGTCATCAAAGTGGCCAGAACTGGCCGACCGTAGAGGAGGCACAGTGTGCCATCGTGCACTGTCGATGAATGAGGAGGGCCGTAGCTAGGCAGCTGAGGCGACCGGAGGAGACCGGAGGAGAGGTCAGTTGGCACACCGACCGTCCGTGATGGATCCGATAGAGCAAAGGCGGGGTGCACCCACGCGACACTAAGGCCATATCCTGTGATGGCCATGCTAGGAGTAGAGGCCACCAGATCGACTGGTGACTGGGGGATGGGGCACGTGCCAGCAATGCACCAGGCGGTAGAGCTGTGACCTTATCGGCTGTGGTGCGAAGGACCCGCAGTGCCACGTGGAATCACATTGGTTCAACCTCCGAGGGTTGACCCACTGACATGGACCCAAGCCACATCATCCCTACGTGGAAGCATCACATCAATGTGTCCCTGGAGACCTGTGCCGCCAGGTGGGTGGCACCACTGGATCGGCCCAACGGCCTGACCCGCAGCCCAGTCGGGTTGGGCCAGGCTCAACAAGAAAGGTTGACCCTGGTCGGGTTGAACCCGAGTTGGGCCAGGTCGACCTAGGTCAATCCGTGTCTCCCCATGCCGAACCAGGTCGGGCTGGTCTGACCGAGGCAGATTGGACCTGGACCTTGTATAGACTTGTTACACAAAACATGCCCAAACATCTAAACTGGATGTCTGTTTGTTGAAACACTTATGGCATCAGGTTCCGTAGGACGAGGCAATCCATTTGAGACACTCCACTTGAGTTTTGAAGAATGATTGGGTATGGTCGGGTTGGATCAATTAAGAATCCAACCAGTCCCTTGGCACTAGAATACCCGAATCATGCAGACCGTATGTCCTCTTGAAGATCCGTATACGACTTTGGGACTCTCGTGGGGAGATAGACAATTTTTCATACAATGTGGTGACTTAAATGGATATAAAGATGTATTCCGTGGCTTGACGAGAGGTTATTCCAAGTAGACTACGTACAGAACCCTACGGCTGGCTGAGACTAGATGAAAACTGACTTTTTGACTAATAGTGACTTAACGACAATGATATTTTATGAGTATGAGTAAATTAGTAGGTAATGGTGGGGAGTATCCATGGTATGTGATGGGGAGGAGTACCTCAGTAGGCCACGATTTAGGAGGGAGGCTCTGTGTGACCCGGAAAACCCACAGTACGCGATGAGGAGTACTTCAACAGTTTAAGCATAGTAGGAAGTATCTCAAAGTGACCCGACAGACCCACTGTACTCGATATAGGAGGATTTATCTAGCATCTAAGGAGTTTGAGGATGTGATAACCTTGGTTTCTTTGATATGATAACCCATCTACCTTTGACCTAATGTGATTCCTAGTGTGAGATGACTTGTGTTGTGTATAAATGCTTTATGCTTTGTGGGTTTTCCTTTGTGATACTCTAGGAGACCTATGGGGGTCTCGGGGTCCCTACTAAGTATCTTTATACTCACCCCTGCATGGGCTTCTCCCACAACTTGTTGTGTCTGGTGCATATGACATACAACGTTGATCAATTCTAAGAGAACTAGGACTGGACAGGGCTTGGAGATGGACCATTTTTGCATGGCATCATGCATGGACTACTGATTATGAGCTATACATACCCTTGAGGTATGATCCATGGTGGATGATACAAGAGATGGCTTTCACATTTCAACTAATTTTTACGTTTTTGTTGTACTTTTACTTTTTCCATTTGGGCTGTATTTCAGCCCCCTTTAATTTCAGCACTCTTTACTACATATGTCACTTTGTGGTTTCATATTATTATATTCTACTTTATGTGATTTTATGGGTTTAAATGCATTGTCTTAACGTTTTATTGATATGACTTTTTGGTGCTAGTCTCTAGCCCCTGGCCTATGGAAGGTAGGCTTGGGATAGTAACGGCATGGGCCCTGGGCGACAAGTCGTGATAAAGTGTTATCAGAGGAGTTTGGTTCTACCAAATTTCTAGTACTCTGGTCTTTTCTATGTGGAAATAGTGTTAAGTGTTACGAGTGTGTTTTTCTGTTCAGGGAGTCCAATGTTGGTGTGGTGGGTAACGTATCCATACATGAGGACCCTGAATTCTGACATTTGACTCAATGGACATAAACACACACTGTGTGTGTTTTTAAGAGTTTTTTGTTTTGATTTATTTGGAGTTAGCTCACCAATTATAACATAATAACCATGGTGAACCTATTACTTATCAGGATTCCACAGTGCTGCTATCCGTCTAGGATTCTTGAGGGAGTACACGATGGCGGCCCACCAAGAGACGTGGCTCTCATGCAAGGCCCTCTTACTGTGTTGTCACCTTCTGGTTGTGTACCGGCAGAACCACCACCCATTGGGAAGCAGTTACTGCCAGCCTCACTAGGAGATGGTTTATTCCAAAAGATCACATTACTTGAGTTCCAGCAGTAGGGGCCTCTGAGGTTTCAAGGTGAGATAGATTCCTAGGCTACTAAAGACTGGCTTGAGGCTATGGCTATAGTTTTCTAACTTGTTAAGACACCAGTTGAGTAGATGTTGATATTTGCTACTAGTTTTTTCTAATACATAACCATGAGGATGGACCACATGCTAATTAGGATTTGGTATATGGATTGTTGCTCGAGATGGTCCCTTCGGGTTGTGTTCCAGCTATATCAATGCCCTCTGGTCAGCAATTACAACCCGCAGTACTAGTAGAGGACACCTGTCGGCTTAGTGCCATACATGTGTTTCAGCATCAGATACCCCTCAGGTTCTAAGACGTTCCTAACTAATAGGTAGCTACAGACTTTCTTGAGGAGGAATTCGAGTTTCCATCTAACCAGATCACCATTCGATCAGATGGTGGTCCTAGTAGAGAGACTTCAATGTGGCTCAGTAGGATGATGACAAGGTTTAGGTTACCCTGATCTTGCGAAGAGGTGACTTTTCTATGGACAATCTTGAGAACCCCCCTCAGTGAAGGGGTCTATTTCCATAAAGAGCTAAGGTATGAGAGTTCACTAGAGCTTCTACATCTTTGGTTGGACAACATGTCGGTAGCTGAGTATTCATCGAGGCCTACCAACCATTCATGGTGCTCGATGAATACGATACGATCAGTGCTTCAGGGATCAGACTTATAAGAAAGGTGGGGTTAAGGAAGTATGATCCAGCACTATTACTCAATGAATTCCTACATATGTTAGGGTGCTGGGGAGAAACTTTTTGGTTGAATGTTCTTTGGATGAGAGAATACATCCAGTAAATATTTGTAGTATAAAATCGGGAAATTAGTACTAGTATCAAAGAATTGGGTGTGTAAAATGATTTGGAAAGAGGATGTGATAAGGACAGATGAATCTAGAGGGTAGCAGACATGGAAGATGATCTAGGAGAGTAGCAAGATGTGGTACTATTTTTGATATTTTACAACCACAACCCCTATGTGGTGACCCCCAAGCTTAGGTAGTAGCTTCAGGCGGTCAAGGAGTGCGACCCAAGGGCCTTAATAATGATTCGAGGAATGGTATATGTCTACTAATAGATTTCATATTAATAGACATAGGTACTAGTCATTCCATCCATGAATCTTTTTCAAGACCTAGGGTTTCCAGTTAAACTGTTGACTTCACCCTCATATCTGGAGATAACTTTGGGAGGGACTTGATAATCATACTTACACTTATGGTCTGATCTGACCCATGAGATGAGAGTATCGATTGGATCCTCTTGGTGACAGTGTTGAGGCCTTACTACGTTAGTTTTGGTATGGACTGGACATCAAAATTTCGTACTCAGATTGACTGTATTAGGCAACAAGTATTTGGTTTATCTAAAACATTGGAATGGGGTTTTTCCTGGTCAGTGAAAAAATGGAAACCTAGGTTAGCACAGGATAAACTCATGCATAAAAGGGTGAAACTGATCACTCATGAGTCGGCCAGACATACCCTTGTGAAAGTAGTAATTTTTTGTTTTCAGTTCCCAACAAAAGTGGCAGAGTGTGGGGAAATACTTTCAAAATATGTTTCCAGGTTTACCTCCCTAAAGGTAAAGGGACTTTTTCTTTGGCTAGTTACTACCGAAGTTTTGAACTAGTCTTCCCCAGGGTAGCGACACCCTTGTCAGCTTTGAAAAAGAAGGGGGGCTTTTACTATGAAGGTAGAAGTGTCAGTAGTGATTTCATGAGCTGAGAGAGAGACTAACGAGGAGAACTAAGCTACCCACGACCAGGAGTAAGAAGCAGTGGTATTCAACATGAAGATGTGGTGACATTACTTGATGGGGGATTTTTTTACAGTCTACTCTAATCACAAGAGTCTCAGGTATATCTTCTCTTAGAATGACCTGAACCTAAGACAATGGTGATGGATAGATTTCATCCAAGATGATGAATTTAAGATATTCTATACTCCTGAGAAAGGGAATGTGGTAGTAGACACACTCAGTAAGATGTCTGGTCTACAGTTGCTCAGTGTGGTGTCAGAGTAGCTAGACACGTTGCAGATATCCTTTGTGGAGAAAGATAGATCTGTATACCTCCAGTCTATGATAGTCATTGGCCCCCTCCTACAACGAGTCATGGAGGTGCATTATAGGGACATTGACTACGAGTCTCGATGTTCTCAGATATCCTTAGGATAGGCACCTTATGGATTTTATGACGGTGGGGAGCACATCATCCTCTCTAGAGGACGTACCATTGTACCAGTGGTGCTATAAGAGAAGGTGTTGAGGGAGGTCCATACGTCCCCTCTGGTGGTACATATTGGTGTGGCGAAGACGTACCAGGTCCTTCGGCATCAGCACTGTTGTCCATGGATAATGCCTCAATTGTTAGGAAGTGAAGGTTGGGCATCAAGATCCACTAGGCTTAGCATAACCACTAGAGGTGCCGAAGTAAAAGTGTGATGGGATCTCCATGGACCTTGTAACAGGGATTCCACATACGTCCAGTGGACATGATTCTTTTTGGATGATAATTCACCAACTCACTAAGTCAGCCCACATCCTTCCCATCCTAGAGTAGGGATTATTAAAGGGAAAGGGACTCCTCTACGTACCGAATATTGTGCGACTCCATGGGGTGCTATAAAGGATCGTCTCTGACTGTGATACACATTTTACATCCCATTTGTTGAAGGGATTACAAGAGGAGTTTGGGACTCAACTACGTTTGAGAAGCGCCTTCCATCCTCAGACGGATGGTCAGATGGAGTGCACTATTCAAATGCAAGAGGACATGCTTTGTTAAGCATATGAGATTTTGGCCTTAGATGGGAGGATTACATTCATTTTGGGGAGTTCTCGTACAACAACAGTTATCACACCACCATCGTTATGGCACCATTCAAGGCCATGTATGGTCGACCTTACAGATGACCTCAATGCTGGACAGACCCAGGGGAGTCAGCACATATGGGTCCAGAGTTGGTACGAGCTACCACTAGGAAGGTGAATATATATTAGAACTTCCACCACAATTGGAGACGGTGCAATAAATCTTCCATGTATCCCAGCTGAGGAGATACATGTATGACCCATTTCACATCACCGAGCATGGCCAGCTAGACTTTGATGATTGGGTGGAATTTATAGAGTTTCTAGTGGGGATAGAGGATTGACAGGAGTGAGTCCCTCCTGGGTAGTTGATACCTATGATGCACATTCTCTGGCAACACTCGAAACTCCAAGATAGCACTAGGGGGAGGGAGGATCAGATACATGCTCAATACCCTCATTTGATTCCTTAGTCTTTTTTGAGATTTTCGGGGACATAAATCCATAATGTGGGGAGAATTTAATGTCCTGTAATTTCCGTATTATTTTTTTACTTATATATAATTATTTTGGGACTACGAGATCTGACGGTTCACGATTCTGGGGCCCGGAGTGCCCGAAATGATCCGTCACTGTTTTCATAAGCATTAATTAGCACGCATAAGCAGTCTTCTTGAGAAAGTGGAATAACTCTTAAATGGCTTCCTGAATCAGAAATACAATGGAACCATTGCATTTAGGATGCCGGGTTTACCCTAGGCATGACTTAAGATTAGTCGGAGCAGGCATCCGGTGAGAAAACTTTAAAATGGCATATCCATAAATGAAATATTGAAATAAATTAATTTTATTTTTTAAATTCTTATAAATCACAAATGGTAACTCAAATTAAAATTTTGATCCCACCACTAAACTCATGAGGCTATGATTTCTTTAGAAATATACTGACATTGGCCGACGCGGGCCACCAGTGAAAGTTTGTTTTCAGCCATAAATAAAATAATTAAGTGGCAATTATTTTATTGTAAAATCTGTGACTTTTAAAATGGTAACTGTGATAGGAAATATGATAGTAACATTGGGTTTTTGGGGTGTTTTTCACTTCGGTAGAGCCTAACTTTGACTTGAGTGGGTCGAGGGTCACATCTTATAACTTTCTAAACATCTTTTCGAGTACGTTCAGTAAACACATGAGCGGTGTTTTTTAACTTTTGAACTAGTGATTGGATTAAAAATCTAAGGGAACTATTGAATTCACAACACCAAGATTCGCTTTAGGGAGGTTTTATATTGATAGCAGTGGGTCCGGAAAAAAAGTTATGTTTTATGAATTTTTTAAAAAGAAATAAAATAAAATAATTTTGTTATTTTATTTCATATCCTTCAACAGACAAGTAAAGGGGTCGGGGCCAACGACATGTCAATAAAATAAATGTCTTGACCAGCCAACCCTAAGTTCCAACTTCATTGGGTAATTGGGAAACCTATTAATTAATGAGCCCCATTAAACTCCAACGTCGTTACTTACCCTTCACCTCTCCGGTATATATGGAGTTTGGGGGAAGGTATCGGCACAGTTTCACTATGAAATGAATTGATTAATGAGCCACGTGATTCCATAGCCTGAGATGATAGAGCTATCCTAGTAGGAGGTGACAGATGACACCAAACCAAGAACTGAAAGGTGATGTATGAGAGTAGTCATTGGGAACCGGTTTCGGGAATGAAGAACACGAACCCACCTTCAAGAATGTGCATTTCTATGACAATTATTTTTATGGGGTTATTTTTTGTTTGTTTAGTTTTGATTCCCTATTCCCAATTCTTGAAATTAAATGAAGAACGCGAGACAACAAACAAACAGGTTGACCTTAAATTCATTCATCTTTGCGGGAGGTTGTTGCGGGGAATCTTGTGGGGTTTATCTAATTGTTTAATTCAATTGTTATTAAACCATTTACCCCTCTCATGTTATGATCTAACACGGAGGGCACAATCCTAACGAACCCGGACAAAACCCTCCTCTATATTTGTTGCATCGTTATGCCTCCACAAAATACCAACAACTCGACGACACCGCCCAGTTATGCGGTGGATAGCATGTCGACGCATGCTGCAAGAGGAGGCCATGATAAAAAGCAGTGGCAGTCGTCGGAGTGGCTGCCACTGTCCAACCATGGAGGAGGAACATCACATTGTCACATTCCTTCGATGAATGAGAAGGGTCACGAATCATTATCCGCGGTGATCAGAGGAGTGGTCGGCTGGCACGCCGGCCGGCTGTGATAGAGTCGTCAGAGCAGAGGTGGGTCGTGCCCCCAGTAGTGCGGCCACACGGCAGTAGGGCCGAGGCCAGCAATGGTCACAGCTAGAGCAGAGGTCACTGGATCGACCAACGGCCGGGAGACGGGGCACTAGCCATCGGTACTCCCGGTAGTAGATCTGTGGCCCGTCAGCACAGTGCGGAGGACCCACAACACCATCTTGGGTCAACCCCAAAGGGGTGACTCACTGACGTAGCCCCATGCCACATCATCCTTACTCAGATGCAATGCGTCTGGGTGTCCTGAGTGGCCCGCACCATCGGGTCAGCCTTGTGGACTAACCCGCGGCCCAGCGGGCAAACCCACGACCCAACAAGGTCAGGCCGGGTTGACCAGGGTCGGGTCATCCCTGAGTTGGGCCAGGTCGACCCAGGTCGATCTGTGTTATCCCATGGAAAATTTGGTTGGGTCGGTCTGACCGAGGTGGATTAGACTTGGACCGAGTACCGACTTGTTACACAAAACATTCCCTATCTTCTAAATCTAAAGTCCCTTTTATGAACCCTCTATGACATCGGGATATTTAGGATGTGGAAGTCCTTTTGAGATACTGTTTCCTCTAGAAATGGGGATAACCTCATTATTTAAGGTTCAAACATTCCATGAAGTTTCTAAAGGGGTTGTTCGTAGAACCAGAAACATCCAATGATTCCATATCCATTTGGACCTACTTTCCAAAAGTAGGTTCTCATTAGTTCTAAACCGATGAGGCATAAGAATTTGCATTGGTCGAGAGGACAGTAGGTCGGACTCATCACACCATTTGGGGGGGGGGGATTATTTTCAACTCTAGGACTCTTTTTATAGATTTAAGTTATATTCGTGAATCCTTATTACATTACCAAGTGTGAAAATGATCTTTCCTTTAAATTTGACAATCAATTATTTACATGTATGCGATTTAGAGAATCTTTTATATGTATTCGAGGTTCTTCATCGATAGAGAATCATCTGTATTTCTAAGATATTCTTAGTCAATGGTATCCTTCGACACATTATATAGAAATCTCTTGGTCATTATGATAACGATACTGGTTTTAAAGCCACTCATCGGGGCACTTGAAGTTTATTGTCATTCAGAAGGACATAGATTATTTCATATTTGGGATCGCACCCGTAGATGGGCTACCTACATATCCTTTGTTTTAGAAACGGAATCAGAACCCACATAGTTCAAGTAAAAAAGTATGACGTTTATGAATGATTGATGGATCAAAGAAAGATTTCATAATTACTTTTACACTCTAAGCTCACGTGAGCCATGCTCGGTGTGAGAAACAAGATGTATTTGTAAAACCAGAAATATATTTCCATGAGAGATGAAATTATAATAAATGATGTGGGTCTTATGTATGTATGACTGCCCAGATAGATGAATATTAGGATTTACTTTAGGGAAGAAAACCAGGGAAAAGGTCCATAAAGTTGTTTTTGATTTATGGTGAATTGGGTACTCTAACATGGGGCTTATTCCTGAGGTGGATTCCCAAATTAGGAGGGGACTTATGATTAGGTTTTACTCATGGGAAGAAAACCCAAGTCAAAAGTAAATTAAGACTGGTTTAGAGAAACTGTGACTGGGGCTTACACTTAAAGAAGTGGCCCAGGTAAAAGGGAATTATGAGTTTTGGAACATGAGGCATACTCCTAAGGAGGATGCCCATATTAAAAGAATTATGGTTGGGGATTACTCCTAAAGAGGATTCCCAAAACTAAGGGAATGTAAAGAATAGATCTTACTCCTAAAAAGGAGGCCCAGGTTAGGAAATTATGATTGGGGCTTACTCCTGAGGAGGATCCCCAGGTTAGGAGACTTGGGGTTACTCCGGAAAAGGAGGCCCAAATTAAGAGAACTTGGATTGGGGCTTACCAATGAGAAGGAGTCCCAGGTTAAGGATTATTTCATCATAAAGGATGGGGTTGAATGAATGAAATATCTAACCTTAATGACATAAAGATATGTAAATCACCAGGTTTCAAGAAATGTTCCACAGAATTCCTTTCAGATAAGGTCTCCAAAAATAAATCCATGCCAAAAGAAATGACATTAAAGAGGGCTCTGAAGGTTGGATATTGAATAGGAGAGGTGGATAGGAATAAGAGAGGTGAAATGGGAAATAAAGGCACCCAAAAAGTAGTTGGTGCGCAGGTCTTGTGTGGGCATGCAAGTTCTGGTCGCGCAAGTATACATGCGCGACATAGGGATACTTGTGCGACGGTAAACCCTTGGGGTAATACTTGGGCAAGACTTGGATCAAGCCCTTAGTACTATCCCAAGAGGCTTTCAAAAGGGAGGCGTGAAAGTTCTGTTGAAGGGGTAAGGCAGCGCACAAGTGTGGCCATTTACCTTAAGGGAAGGCCACTTATGCGCGCAAGGGTTGATGAGTTTCAACACTTAGGCCTTGTTTCCCCAGTTTAGACCTTCCATTATAGGTATGAAATTACATTAGAAGTGTTCGGAAGATGTCCAGAGGATACTTGGGTGACCAGAGCTCGAATACGAGTTTTTGAATTTTTCTGTCTCCAAAATGGGGGTCCCACTGGGTGTATTTATAGGCTGGTGAAGACCATGAGCGAAATTCAAAGAGGGCGTGCAAGTCACCTGCATGACCATTGGGTGGCGCACAAGTATACTTTCATGACCATAGTGGAACTTTCACGACCCAAGTGTATTTGAATCTGTGTTCATGCCATTGTCAACTTTTTATGTTTATTCAAAGGATGAATCACTTTGGGTTCTAGGTATTTCCCTTTTCAATTCGTTAGACTCTGTGATGGAATGAAGCATCAACAAAAGTCCCCCCTCAGAATTGGATTGGGAGAGAAAAGAGGATTTGACTCTGAGGTGAGAAGAAACAAGAAATATGGCAGTTTAATGTCATGAATGTTAGACTATAAAAAGGCTAATGTTTAAGGTCGAAATATCTTTGACCGAATGGATTAAAAATAACTCAATTCCTTGATAATTTATTTGAAAACATATTACCATGTTCAATTATGATGGAAAATATGTAAATGATGACTTAAGAAATTAAGAATATGAGGAATGATATGAAAAATGGCTAAAAAGGAATTAGAAGAAGTAGTTCCCAAGAATGAAGTTACCACTATTTAAAAAACATGTTAGGGGGTTGAATTATACAGGGCCACCTAAGGGCATTGGATGCATAGTCAAATAATAGAATCTTTTGGCTGGAAAGTCTTTTATGTGGACAATTTATGCAAGGCCGCCTAAGGGCACGTGCTGCATAGTCAGGCAAAAGAACTCTCATAAATTTACATTTTTTAGTGATAAAAAGGCCAATAGACGTTTTTGGGGATTCAAATTTTCTAAAGCATAGAGTTTGCTATATGGAGAGAAGTACTTGAATATGGAGAATATATTTTCAAGCAAGATCATCTATGAAGTGGATGAATGTCACTCCTACAAAGGTCTGACCCAAAAGTAGGGAAGAGAAATATAAACCATAGACTTGAATATTTTCAGATCATGAAAAAGAACATGGGACAAATATGTTAAGGATGGCTATTTATTGTAGATCGTTACATATTGTCGATAAAACAAATAAGGAAAAAAGAGGTTTTATTCCCAATAATGAAGTTACCAATATTTAACAAACCCATTAGGGGGTTGAATTATGCAGGTACGTCTAAGGGTATTGGATACATAGTAAAATAATAGTATCTTTGGGCTGACAAGTCTGTTATCTAGACTGTTTATGCAAGGCCACCTAAGGACACGTGCTACATAGTCAGGCAAAAGAACTCTCAGAAATTGGACATTTTGTGACCAGAAGTCAAGAAAAGGGTTATGAAGATCTGTAAGTATTTATGTTTAGGAGTATGACACATGAAAATGGGTATTGTTCAATGCAAGGAAGAGATACATAAATCAATGCTAAACATAATCATGTTGTGGCTGGGTCCTGAATTGAAATGTTGGACTTCACTACATATCCCATAAGGATGGAAATCAAGCCATACGTAGTTCTTGAAATTCAGTTTAACTTCATGTGGGATGAAAGTATGAGAGATCTTAGTTTAGGGTCATAGAGCTCGGACCATAATAATGAATACAAATTGTGTGTTTTCATGGGGACTTTTCATCCAAGAGACTGAAAGTGGAATTTGGGGTTAGGCCCAATGACTTTATGATGGATTCAAGGGGCACTCGAACATTTCTACGTATCCCATAAGGGTGGGAATCAAGCCGCGCACAGTTCTTGAAATACCCATTGTACAGATTTAGTCCGTACAAGTGAAGGGTAAAAAGGGGATGTTAGTGCAATGATAACCCAAGATAAAAGGTTCAGGCATTTCCATGTATTCACATAGTCTTTAAAATATAACATGATTGGATATCAATGTAAATAATGATTCCCTCTCAGGAGAGAGTATCAAAGAATGTTGTAGTTTATTGACGTAGATGACAAAAGTGATGTACAATTTAACGTCATGTAGCAAGGACAAATGTGAACCAATGTGAAGATATTGGTTTTGGTCTTGAACCTTGGGAGGTTGCCTACATACCCAGCCTAGAAAGAATGGTTCAAAGTCCGTGTAGTTCAATTAAAGAATGAATTAGTGATCAAGTTGTTCTTGGGGACAATGACCTAAAAAATGGTGTTGGGACTTACACATGGTTAGCGGCCCAGAGAGGGTGTTATGGTTGATGTTTACTCTAAGATCATGTTAGTCACACTCGGTGTGAGAAACAAGAGGTAACAACAACATTAACGATGAACAGTTCTAATGTCATGTAGGAAATATGAAGGGACTATGCGGTTTAAAGTCTTACAGTGAGGACTATTGTTGCTACACAGTTTTGTGTCATGTAGCAGGGATAAAATACAGTTTAATGTCATGTAGGACATATTAAGGGACTTATGTACTGTTTAGCATCATGTATCTAGGACGATAGAGACAATACAGTTTAAAATCATGTTGGACGAAAGAGCAGTATAGTTTAACGTGATGTAAGAAAAATATTGGGACATAGTTTAACGTCATGTTGGACAATACGGGTGATGTACAGTTTAGTGTCTTGTAGCTAAGATGATGAGGACAATACAGTTTAACATCATGTTGGATGATAGGGGGACTATGTAGTTTAAAGTCATGAAGTAAGGACAAAAGAGACATAGTTTAACGTCTTGTTGGACATATTAGGGACTTTTTCCATTGTTTAACGTCATGTTGGAAAATGGTACGAACAGTTTAAGGTCATATGCATGAACTGTAGATTATGCAGTTTAACATCATGCTGGATGATAGCACAGTTTAACGTCATGTTAGACGTATTAAGTATTTGTGTTACAGAAAATAATTTTTCAGAAATCTAGCATTGGTTGGAGTAGTGATGAGTTCTCCATCCATTGAGATTAATGAATAAGATCCATTGGAGTAGACCTTATGTATTGAATAAGGTCCTTCCCATTTTGTCTCCAGCTTGGGAGGTTTCTTTCTTGGTATCATTGGAGTTATGAGAAATAATACAAGTTCTCCCTGAACGAATGAACGAAGACAAACTTTTTTGTTAGAATCTCGTGCTATTAGATTCTGATAGACTTCCATGTATTGAAGGGTGTACAATCATTTTTCATCTAACTGTTCAAAATCATCCGATCACTTTTTAGATTGTTCATCTGTTGATGACTGATCACAAATGGATACTCTGAGTGAGGTTAATTGAACCTCAAAGGGAAATACTGCTTCTGTTCCATATACCAATGAATATAATGTTGACCACGTTGGAGTGCGGGTGGTGGTTTGATAATCCCATAAAGCATGGAAACGTTTATAAGGCCATGATTTCTTATCTTTATCCACGATCTTTTGTAGTATGTTTGAAAGAGTCTTGTTGAAAGCTTTTATATGGCCATTAGCTGCAGCATGATGCTGAGATGAATGATTGGATTTGATGTTGTATTCTTGATATAAGTTCCTTAGCTCGGATGAACAAAATTTGGTGCCATTGTCCGTCAATATGGTATGAGGGACACCAAATCTGGTAATGATGTTAGAATTAATGAAGCTAACAATGCATTTAGAACTGACTTCATTGAGGGGTATTGCCTCTGCCCATTTGGAAAAGTGGTCAGTAGCAGTAGGAATATACTTCAACTTCTTGGATGTAGCTGATGGATAAGGTCTTACTACATCCATTCCCCATGTGGCAAACGGCCTTGAGTATTTAGCTGTATGAAGAAAATATGGGGGTTGATGAATGAAGTTGGAATGTATGTGGAAAGAATGAAACTTCTTTGTCAAATCAACACATTATTGTATCATTGAAGGCCAAAAGTATCCAAGCCATTGAATTTGATTAGTTAGTCTATGTCCAGACCGATGGGCACCACAGACTCTCGCATGTACTTCTTTCTTGACAGCCATTGTCTCTTCACCATCAATGAATCTAAAGAGAACTCTATCAAAACCACTTTTGTAGAGAATGTTCTCTAATTGATCTGTGCTATCATAATGAGTGAAATTGACCACACTTCCTCAGACTTGTTCTTTCCCAGCTCTATCAGGTGGAAGTGTTCCATTTTGAAGGTATTCTCTGATTGTTGTCATCCATCCTGTAGTATGACCATATGGTTTAGAGATGGGACTAATTTCATTGATTTCCTCTGTTCTAGCTTGAACATAAGGTGATATTATATAACGGTGGGCAATAATGATACTCGTCTCGTATAAATTTGGATCTGCCAGAGCTGTGGCAATATTAGCCAGTGCATCAGCTTGGGCATTTTGTGATCTAAGCACATAAGAAAATGTCGGTTCTAGATGAAATTATGCCATTAACTCTCTTAATTAATCACACAAAGGTATTAGTTCTTCTCTTCTGATGGAATAATCCACGTTGACTTGTTTGATTACCAGGTCTGAATCACCTTTCACCTATAAGTGACTCACTTGTGCTTGAAGTGCCAATTCTAATCCTGCGATAAGAGATTGGTATTCTGCTTCATTATTTGTACCACCTCCCAATAATGAGAAGGAATAAGGTAGCACTGCCTTTTCTGGGGAAATGAGTACAATTCTAAACCCAACATTTTTGAACAGAAGATTTTCCATTTTCCACCCTGTTGGACTTCTGGAAGGACCATCAAAGTACAATTCCCTTGTTTGAAGAATATCTTGAATAAAGAATACATCCTCATCAAAAAGTTCAATATATGAAGATGTATCTTATACTGAAGGATGTTCAGCAAGGAAATCAGCCAGATATTGGCCCTTTATTTTCTTTTTGAGACACATACGGAATATCAAATTGCTGCAAAATAACTGCCCACCTTGCTAGACGTCCTATAAGCATTGGACAACTAAGGATGAATTTGAGCGGTTTATTGCGAGATACCAATTAAACTTCATGATGTTGTAGGTAGGGTCTCAACTTCTGAACTGAAAAGATTAATACTAGGCAACACTTCTCAATATTTGAATATCGGGTTTCTACTTCAAGCATAGTCTGACTGAGATAGTAGAGGTTGTTTTCATTCCCATCATCATTCTTCTGAGCAAGAAAGTAACCCAATGATCGCTCTAAAGCTGTCACATAGAGGATAAGGGGTCTTCCTTCAACATGTGGCATTAACACCAGTGGACTCAAGAGATACATCTTAAGAATATCAAATGCTTCTTGACATTCTTTGGTCCACTAGTATGTGATTCCCCTCTTCATCAATTTGTTGAAGGGTAAAATTTTTCCTTCCAAATTGGGGATGAAACGGTGAATAGAGGCCAAGTGTACTTTAATTCCTCTCAATTATTTTAAATTTCGAGGAGGTGACATACCAAGGATTGACTTTTTCTTCTCAGGATCGACATCGATACCACGATGATGTACAAAAAAGCCGAGGAATTTTCATGAGGTTACCCGAAAAGCACATTTTAAGGGGTTCATCTTCAAATTATGTTGCCAAAGTTTGTGGAATATGACTTCCAAATCATCCAAGTGATTTGAACATTGTTTGGATTTAACCACAAAATTTTCCACATAACAATCAAAAAACATCCCTAAAAGGGTTTGAAGATACGATGCATGGCACGCTAATATGTTGTGTCTGCATTCCTAAGGCGAAAGGGAATTACCCGATAGCAAAACACACCCTGAGGGGCTCTAATGGATGTAGATTCTTCATATTATGAATCCATTTGGATTTGATTATATCCAGAATATCCATCCATGAAGGAAAGTGCTTCATAGCCAGCTGTTTCATCAATTAAGAGTTCTGTAATTGGTACTGGTAAAACATCCTTTGTACAATGCCGATTAAGATCTCTAAAATCAATGAAAACTCTAATTTCCCATTCTCCTTTTTCACTGGGACAATATTAGCCAACAATTTGGGATATTGGAATTCTCCGATGAAGTTATCTTTGATGAGATTATCCACTTCAGCTTCAATTTTGGAATCATAGGTTGGGCGTGTTCTTCTAGCAGCTTGTTTGAATCCTCGATGTTCTTTTGGAAAACCCAAACGATGAGTGGAAACATCAGGATCAAGCCTTGGAATCTCTATATAATTCCAAGAAAATATGTCTCGATTTTTCTTTAAAAAAGAAATATACATCTCTTTATCTTCAAGAGTCATGGCCGAACTAATTTAAGTGGGGTGTGGATCTTCTTCTGTACCCAAATTTATTTCTCTGAGTTCATCCACGGTGGTTGAGATACCCTCTTCAAATGGTGGATGAGCATCTCTGAGATCTTCCGCTTCTTTTTCAACATGTGTTATTTCTTCTGTTTCTACTTGCATAGTAGATGATGAAGTAGAATTTCCCTGATTAGAAGAGATGTTAAAATTTGAACATCGTGAAGAAGAAGATTCCATTTCCAACCTGATTGATGATGAAGGGTCCTCCCTAGGTAATATAGAGGAGATACTAGACTGAGAATCGACATCATCGTTCACCTCTTAAATTGCTATAACTTCTTCTGGCATGATTGGAAAATTATAGACTTTATGGATTTCAGCGGATGAAATGAAGACATCTCCATTTGAGCTTTCATCATTTCTTGGTGGATCACCACTTTCTCCCTTGTTTTCTGGCTTGATTGACATAATTGACATTATGAAGGTTTCCATAAGAGTATTTTGATTTGGTCCTATCATGTCAATTTGACTTATAAACACTACATAATTTGTACTCACATGTGTAAATGGGTTTATTGGAGTCTTTTCCAAACCATATGGACCATTAACTTTGGTGACCTCCCTTGTTGTGGATTTCTAATTTTCCTTCATGTGATAGAATTCCGCCTCAATGTATTGAGATTAACATATCTTGAATGTGGCCTTATCACCATACAATGTCCCAATTTGACCATCAAAACAATATATGAGACATTGATGGTATGATGAAGGGATAGCCGCATGCTGATGTAGCCAGGGTCTTCCAAGCAAGATGTTGAAGGTTGAGTCTTGATCAAAGACCATGAAATATGAATTGAATACAAGATCCTCAAACTGAGTTCTGAGTGTAATCTCGCCCAATGGTTGTTGTTCATTTTTATCATATCCTTGTAACATCAAAAGTGAAGGAGATAAATAAAATTTTGTGAGGCCCAATAGATGAAGTGTATGAATGGGGATGGGTTGACTCCTGATCCATTATCAATGAAAAATCTTCGTACGCATACACCATTGACCTTTCCAGATAAGTACAAAGGTCTAATATATCCATTCATGACATCATCTTCATCTTCATCTATGAAAGATATCACTGCATGGAATTCTGCAGGATTATTATCTACATGGTAGACTTCAGATCTAGCAATTTTAGTTTCAAACTCTTAAGGACTCGAAAAAGCCTCGATGAGTGCCTCCCAATGATTCTTCGATAAATTAAAAGCATCTAGAATTGATAACTTGGCCGGTATTTTGGCCAAGTGTTTCAATAAATCATACTTTTGATCCAAATGTCTGCATTTCCCAACAGGAACATGTAGTTTCACAGGTGTCGTAGAAGTTGATGATTTGGAAGTAGAAGCATCTTGTATCGGGGTAGGAGTAGGGAATACTCCTAGTTTTGGAAGATTTGACTGAATAGGTCTATTTACTTGCTGAGAGGGAGAAGATGAAACCTTCAACCGATCTTCCAGAATAATTGTGCCAGGACTGAGTCTGCCTTGTGTGGATGAACATTCTTGTCCTTGTTGAGCTCGTTTAAGGGCTCTACCAAGAGTTTCTGCTGCATACATAGTTCTGTGTGGGGTAGAATTATAATAGTAGCCTCTAAAAGTTCCACGTCTTCCTCTATACCTTGAGCCTCTAGAACTTCCTCTGATTCCTCTAATTGATACAAGGAACCCCGGTTCATCGAGTTAGAAACTGTGATTCGCATAAGGATATGTTAGGTGAATCATATTAACAGAACCGAAGAATAACTCTTCATCCAATAAAGTCTCTGCATGACTTGCCAATTTAGGTTGTGCCATTTGATTGGGCGGTGCCCATGGATTCACAGTAGATGGCATAAAATCTTCCATAGTCTAAGAAAACTTGGGCATTGACACATACTCATCTTCTTATGATTCTTCTTCTTTCTTTGAATTATGCCGTTTGTTTGAGGATTTTCCCGCTGATGAAGAGCGTTTTTCAACGGCTTTCATGGAAAAAAACAAAATTGATTTCTTCAATTGGGTTTGAATAATGGCATGAGTTCAGTTGATCGTTTTTCTAACCATCCAATCATCATATTTTTGTGCATTTTTTTTCTTGACTTCTTGTCACTCGCCTTCCTCCTCTGGATCTATAGCAGTAACACATGATATCTGAGCAGAAGAATATTTCAGTGTGACTTCTCCTGAGTCGAACATTTTTTACAGGAGGTATTTGAAGACAAAACACTCATGAATGGTATTCCCCAACATTTGATGAAACATTCAATAGTTGGTACGGTCTTCATCTCCTTCCTTGTTCGACATCTTCGGCCTTGGCAATTGAACAAAATTATTTTCCAGAGCCAAAATGAACTAACCAAGAAATTGTTCATTTCAGAAAGAGTAAAATTTTCTCTTCAAATCCTTAAATTGTTATTGTCATTGATCTCTTTGATCATCTTGATGAAACGGCCTCTGTTTTTTGCGCTTACGAGGTGGAGCCCTTCGAGAAGATGATGGTTTTGAAGTAGAAGCAGGTAGAGGTGCTTGTTTAAGCATAACTGTAGCAGTTTCTACGTTACCCATTCTCCTTCCTAGAGCTGATGGAATTACACGAGCTTTATCTTCAGTCATTATAAGTGAGTCTTCAATCTGTTGAGAAATTGAAGTAAGGTCTCAAAACCCCCCTGTGTATTTCACAGGGATCAATGGAGTGCATAATTCATCACACAGATTTTCCACATAGATTGGCACCAATTCTTCTTGAGGGAGTGCTATGCTCAGGGAATATGTCAATCCCTTCCAATGAGGAATAACATATGGAACCCTTTTATTCTCCCTTTGATTATAATTTGTAAGATCAAAACTGTTGTCTTTGGAAATGTTGAGATGAATTGAAGAAGAAATTGTTGACAAAGATCCTCCCACCTGGTAATTGACCTAGATTTCAAGATTTTATACCAGAAAAAGGCAGGTCCTTGTAATGACTGTACAAAAAACATGAGCATAACTACTTCTTGTTGTTGAGGGGTTCCCATCATAAGATCGCAATGAGAAACAAAATGTGTTAAGTGTTGCTCTGGGTATCCTGAACCATTAATGATTGGGAATGTGGTACTTACTAAATTTGATGGGGGGGAATTAGATCAACCCATTCAGGGTAATCTCTCTTCTCTGGTTAAACCAGTGCACGCTTTCCTTCTATAGATTCCAACAGAGCTGTTAATGACCAAATAGTAGTTATTAACTTTTGAGAAACATCCAGTTGAGCTTGGAACTGAATAGGTGTAATGACTGGAGCTTGGACATATGTGATGGCTGGTACTGCAACTGATGGTAGCACTGCCAATTTTTGTTTCACTTGACCCGTAGGATTAGACCAGTGAGGGTGTACTGGTAGAGGAGGATATTCTTGATCCATCTTAGTAACCACAACAAATTCCCTTGGTTGACTGACTCCAGCACGCTTAGGAGGAAGACTTCCTAGAAGTAATTCTATGTTCAACCTCCTCAATTCATTCAATACTTTCTCTTGTTGTGAAAATATTTTCTCTAGTGAGAGTGATTGGCCTTCTCCATAGGAAGGGTATGTAACTTGGTTCTTTCCATTCCCCTTATTGGACACCTTTTGGAGAGAGGGAAGTGGGTTACTTGAAGGATTACCTATATTCGGGGAAATCCTTTGATTTCATGTATGCACACCTTATTCATTCATGTCTGTGTGTACAACCTCTTGTGAATGAGCTTCTTCATCTGATACCTTTGAGTGATCCTCATCTGGTGGATCAGAAACAATGGAATTGATGAAATTATTTGATGCATAATGCATTTCATCCCTTCTATCGGCATTTCTGTGATATTGTCTTCTTCCATGTCACTGATGAGACATTACCTTTTGTCAATTTGATCCCTCAGGAACATCATGATGAACCATAATTTGGAGGAAATCTTTAGATAATTAGGCTCTTCATTCCTCTTTAGGCTTCTTCCCTAGTCGAGAGAAAACTGAATTTCTATGAGGAAGAGATTGATGATTTGAAAATGTCCCCATTCCAGTGGACTGGGGTTGTTCCTGTTCAACTCCTCGAATCTTATTTGTTGATTCTGAGGATTGGGTTAAAAGAGTCCCTAGTATGGCATGCTAGGGTGGCTCTTAAGATTCTACATATGAGATCTTCTTCAAAACTCTATTGATCGTGAGAACTTTAGTCCAGAAATTAGTTGGATTCATCAACCTGCATCTAATTTTATCACCCGACTCAAAAGACCATTGGATGATTTCTGACACTTCTATCACTTGGTGATGTGCATGCTCCAAATGAGAGGACACTTTAATATTCTCTTTTGCATGATACAAGAGTAATTAAACAACTTTTTCTATGTATTCTTGATTTTGAGAGAAACTATTTGAAGCCTGTTCTTGGGAAATCTTTTGATTACAAACAAAACCCATTGACTGTGGCCGGCCATGGGAAATAACATTGCATGAGACCATTTTCTACAGGCTTTGCTGACTGGAGGGCATAGTTAAATGTAGTGCTCCATGAACACCCCATCCCCTGATATGAATACCATATGGGGCATTAGAAATTAACTGGCACAATCTTCTTAGTTTTCCAAGGTATGAACGCTGAAGGGATCTCTGCTGCTTTTTAGCCTTCGGATATCGAGAAACTAAGAGAGATGCCATGACAATTTGGTGTTGTAACCCTTATATTATCTTGACATTATTTTAATATTCATCATAAGATAATATTTTCTTTTTCAACTGACAAAGAGTTTTACATATTTTGAGATGAATACCATGAATTCCATCTTCCGTTAACATCTCTGGAATGACATACTGAGAGTCAGCCAGAGGCCAAAATAATACTGGAACTTCACCTTTCTCCAGTTGTTTTCTCATATTTATTACATCCTCTTTATCATTCAATGAAGATTCTTCTACCTGATTAGACCAGAGCTGGTGTTTTATTGTTTCTTCATCGGACTCAACAAGATTGGTAGAGAATTCATTGATCAAACTAGAATATGAATGACCCAGGGGTGGTTCGGAGAATGAACCAAACCCCACACTATCTTCTGATTGAGAAAGTGTTTCACCTAATAGTGGTAAAGCATTATACATGAATGGATTCACATTTGCAAGTACCTCAGGATAAGAGGGCATTCTCATCACTACATTTTCCATTGGAGTATTTTCCAGGTAATGTGCATTTTTAGTGCGGAGAGGTCTTTCGCAACTAAATGCATCATCATGGGGAGGAACACCATGGTGGGTTATAGAAAAAGATAAAACATTTTGTCCCTTTGTCTTCTGACCACACAGATGGTTCATGTGTCTCTCATCTGAAGATGAATCTTTGAGATCGACTGCATTGTCATAAAGCAAGACTTCATGAGGAAGTATCTGATGCAGAACATCAGAATAAATGTTCCCACTATTGGGAACTAAGGGAGTAGAATCTTGAGTTGCAACAGATAATTGTCTGAGTGCATCAAGAACTCCAGCATCGAGCAAGGCCTTGTTACAAGTTGGACCTTGATTTCCTGACTATGTTGGGCGGGTTGTCTTCTTAGACGCCTTCATACTCACTTTTGGAACCACTCGTTGAAGAAAGTGGTCATTATGGGCAGGTGTATGTGCCTGCTGAAGACAAAAAATCAGGTTAGGCTGATTATCTCCACTCAAATCAGGTGTATGTTCCTGACCTGGCTATCCTTATGATATTAGGGAGTACGACCCACAACCCTCGTGGACTAGAACAGAGGTGTGTGTCTGTTCCGGAGTGAACTGTTGATGTGTCACTCCACTGGTAGGGATAGATTTATGTGTCTTTCCCTGAGATTCTTCTGATGCTTTTATAATATCTTGGCAGGCATCCAGAATATGTGAAAGAATTTTCTTCTCCTATTTCACTATTTATAGAATATGGTTAGTGACTTCAGCTTCTAGAATGGGGATATACATCCATTCTGTGCTTAGAGTATGTGTGTGTTCCTACTACTGTCCTCTTTTTCCTGTCAGTGAATTCTGACAGTACTCATGTGTGGGGGCAGAGAGTTGACTCTGCCTCCTGTTTGTCACCGGAGCTTTTCGACTGACTTCTTCGAATGCTACCAAACAAGACTGTTGGTAGGCTTGATCAATACTAGCAGGTGTATGTGCCTGCGGATTGCACTCTGCTGAACGTGGTTGATGAACTTCCTTCAATACTGATAGGTGAGGCTGCTGGCATTATTGATGAGTGTAAGCGGGTGTATGTGCATGTTTACCAGTTGGCAACACACTGGGTCAGCGGGTTCCATCGCATGTAGTCAGACGAACTTGCTGACTAGCCGATGATTAATAAACAGGTGTATGTTCCTGTCTATAGTACTTTGCCGGAATTTCCTAGCGGGATTGGCGTGCTACTACCAAACGATTCTGTTGGACAACAGAATTAAAACGGATGGGTGTGTATGCCCGCTCATTGCATGCCACCAAGTTAGGTTGATGGACTTCTCCAGAAACGACAGAGATAAGAACCTACTCACTGTTAACCCTTTGTCACCTCTGGTGGTTCGTCTTGCCTGCTCGGGTTCGAGGAACCTGAGATAAACTCCTGTAGATGACACCCTCATCATGTTGAGGGTGCACTGCCACACGAGTCTGGCGGAGATTGTTGGTGGGAGCCCTCAGGGAGGACTCTTGTCTCCTTAAATTAAGGCCCTCAAGGACATGCTCATTCACCTCCCAAGAATATGGGAGTGAACGGTGATTTCATTTCAAGGATAAAGACCCAAAACGGTTGGAGGTGGTGGTTGGAACCACCTTCTTCTTGATCATTGGTCGTCGCTATCCGGACGACCAAGGTGAATTGTTCACTTAGAGGGCTTGTCGACCAGCCTCTAGAGTTGGAATGGTACCATGTTGATGGTACTCCATAACCAATGCATTTGATTCCCAGCGTTGAAGATGCTGAGTAGGTGATGTCTTCCTCAGAGCAGATGAAGATCCAGCAGGAGTAGCAGAAGATGCATTCACAATAGAGGTTTTCATAGTAGAGGCATTCACAGATGTAAACATACGAAAAGCCATTCTCGTAATGTAGAAGATCATAGAAAAGAGTGCATGTTTGATATAACAGATGTAATCAAGATAAGTCTGGCCAGTACAAATTTTGTATAAGCACTGATTGTTTTGTTGGCCCTCTCATTGAGTTTTAAATAGGGGCCTAACAAATATGTAAAACATCTTTTTAACTTGGTTAAAGATTCACATCGGGTTCACCATTTTTTGTTTCCTCTGGAAATGGGGATGAAGTCATTATTTAATGTTCAAACATTCCAAGAAGTTTCTTACGGGGTTGTTTGTAGAACCGGAAACATCCAATGATATCCATTTGGACCTACTTTCCAAAGGAAGGTGCTCATTAGTTGTGAACTGATGAGGCTTAAGAATTTTCATTGGTCGAGAGGATGGGAGGTCGGACTCATCACACCCTTTTGGATGGAATTACTGTCTACTCCATGACTGTCTTTATAAATTTAAGTTATGATTGTGAAACCTTATTACATTACCAAGTATGAAAATGAGCATTCATTTAAATATGACAATCAATGATTAACAAGTATGTGATTTAGAGAATATTTTATATGTATTAAAGGTTCTTCATTGATAGAGAATCGTCTATTTTTGTTAGATATTCTTAGTCAATGGTATCCTTCGACACATTATATAGAAATATCATGTTCATTATGATAATCATACTGATTTTAAAGCCACTCAGTGGGTCACTTAATGTTTATTGTCATTCAGAATGTCATAGATTATTTCAGAGTTGGGATCGCACATGCAGATGGGCTACCTACGTATCCTTTGTTTTAGAAAAGGAATCAGAACCCATGTAGTTTGAGTAAAAAAGTATGAGGTTTATGCATGATTGATAGATCCAAGAAAGATTTCATAATTACTTTTACACTCTACGCTCATGTGATCCATGCTTTGTGTGAGAAACAAGAGGTATTGGTAAAACCAAAAAATTGTGCCATGAAAGATGAAATTATAAGAAATGATAATGGGCTTATGTATGTATGACTGCCCAGATTGATGAAGAATGGGATTTACTTCAGGGAAGAAACCTAGGAACAAGGTCCATAAAGGTATATGTTCTTTAAGGGGAATTGGATACTCTAACATGGGGCTAATTCTTGAAGAGGATTCCCAAATTAGGAGGGGAATTATGATTGGGTTTTACTTCTAAGAAGGAATCCCATGTCAAAAGTAAATTAATACTAGTTAAGAAAAACTATGATTGGGGATTACTCATAAATAATAGGCCCAGGTATTAGGGAATTATGATTTTGGGAACCTGGGGGTTACTCCTAAGGAGGATACCCATATTAAAAGAATTATGGTTGGGGCTTACTCTTATGGAGGATGCCCAAAATTAAGGGAACGTAAATACTGGGACATACTACTGAAAAGGAGGCCCATGTTAGGAAATTATGACTGGGGCCTACTCCCAAGGGGGATTCCCAGGTTAGGGGGCATGGGGCTTACTCCTAAAAAGGAGGCCCAAATGAAGAGAACTTGAATTGGGGCTTACACATGAGAAGGATGCTTAAGTTAAGGATTCCCTCATCTTAAAGGATGAGGTTGAATGAATGAAATCTATAACCTTAATTTATTAAAGATATGTAAATCACTATGTTTTGAGAGATGTTCCATATAATTCCGTTCAGATAAGGAGGCCAACAAGGAATCCATGCCAAAAGAAATGACTTTAAATAGGGTTTTGAAGGCTAGATCTTGAAGAGGAGAGGTGGATAAGCATAAGAGAGTTAAAATAGGCAGGAGAGGTACCCAAAAACAAGTGGGCGTGTAGGTCCTGTGTGGGCGCGCAAGTCCTGGTCGGGCAAGTAAACATGCACGACATATGGGTACTTGTGCGATGGTCAACCCTTGGGGTAATACTTGGGCGAGACTTGGCTCAATCCCTTAGTACTATCCCAAGAGGCTTCCAAAAGGGAGGCACACAATTTCTGTTGAAGTGGTAAGGCGGCATGCAAGCGTGGCCATTTCCCTTAAGGGTCAGCCACTTAGGCACACAAGTGTTGATGATTTTCAACACTTAGGCCTTGTTTCCCATGTTTAGACCTTCCATTCTAGGTATGAAATTACCTCATAAGTGTTCGGAAGACTTCCAAAAGAGACATGGGTGACCAGAGCTCGAATATGAGTTTTGGAATTTTTCCATCTCTGAAATGCATGACCCAAGTGCATTTGAATCTTTGTTCATGCCTTTGTCATTTTTTGAAGTTTCTTCAAAGGTTGAATCACTTTGGGTTCAAGGTATTTCCCTTTTCAATTAATTTGACTCTCTGACGGAAAAGAGCATCAACAGATACTCCCCTTGAGTTTTGGTGAATTTTGAGGTATGTACGGGTTGGATCAATTAGAAATCCAACCGGGCCCTCGACCCTAAAATTCCTGTATCATACAGACCGCACGTCCGATTGACGATCCGTTAGTGCATTCGGGAGTCTCTTGAAGAGACAAAACTTTTGGAATACCTTGCGGTGACTTCCATGGATATAAATATGCAAAGATTGATTTGAGGACAGGTTCTACCAAGTAGACTACATACAGAACCCTGCGGCTAGCTGAGACCTGGCGACTACAGACTTTTCGACTCGAAGTGACTCGACGGGCACAGTACATGATTGGGAGGAGAACCTCAGAAGGCCATAGTGGGGAGCAGGCATGATACACGATGGGGAGGAGTACCTCAGTTGGCTACAGTGGTGGTGGGAGGCTCTGTGTGGCCCAGAAGACCCATGATATGCAATATGGAGGAGTACCTGAGCAGTTCCAAGTTAGTGGGATACAAGTCTAAGTGACATGGAAGGACCACTATACTCGATAGAGGAGGAGTTCTCTAATATTAGAGGCGTTAGATGATGTGATAACCCTAGTTTCTTTGATATGATAACCCATCTACCCTTGAAATAAATTCATGACTGGTGTGAGTTGACTTGTGATGTGTACTTATGCTTCATGATTTGTGGTTTTTACTTTGTGTAACTCAAGGAGACCTACTGGGGTCTTAGTGTCCCTATTGAGTATCGTTATACTCACCCCTACATAGGCTTCACCCACACCTTATTCTTTCTGGTGAAGACAACCTACAACATTGATCGAGGCTGAGAGAGCTAGGACTGTACAATTCTTGGAGATGAACCTTTTTGGCGTGACATGATGCTTGGACTACTAATCGTAAGATGTACCTACCATTCAGGTATGATACGTGGTGGAAGATCCAGGTGTTCCCTTTCACTTTTCAGATGTTTTTTACATTTTAGTTGTACTTATACAAGTTCCAGTTTGTCTGTATTCTTCCCCCCTTTACTTTCAACACCCTTTAATATAATAGTTACATTGTGGTTACATCTTGTTGTGTTCTACTCGGTGTGTTTGTACATGTTTAAATGCAATGCCTTCCCATTTTAGGGATATTCCTTTCTGGTGCTAGTCTCCATCCCCTGGCCTAAGGAAGGAAGGCATGGGGAAGTTATGGCATTGGCCCCAGGGGACAGTTCATGACAGTTGGTGTCTTGATTTTGACACAATATAAATTATTTTTCATGAAAATGTGTTTTCCCACATTGATTATTGTTTAAAACACTATGATGTTCAGTATTAGTCGATGGATAAAATCATAATCTTATTTGTTAATAATGAATTACTTGGAAAATGAATTGATCGTCCTCATGATAAATTGTAGGTTATGGGATCTAGAATGTAATATATCTTTTATATTTTTTAACAACATTCTCAATATATGAATTCTGGTGAACTTAAAAATGATCTAAGGGGGGAATGAAATTCGATTAAGTCCATCATGATAAAAAAATACACTATATTGTAGTGGCTCCACTGATCTACCAGTTAATGATAAAGGATAAGTACCACTAATAATATATTTTCCTTGACCGAACACTCTGAACATGAATGTTTTGCTTTAGATGTCTATCATTTGTGAGGTGAAATAGATAAATGGTGGGATCTCATCAAGAAGATGATGAAATAAGATAAAATTTACTCCATCTAATTTGATAAATTTACAATATTATTTTTAAATAAGTACTTCCCTCAAATTATTTATACAATTATGAAATTAATTTATCTAAATCAGATGAAGTATGAATCAATTAGTATATATAAGGATATTTTTACATGACATTCCCAGTAGGCTAATGGAATTATCATCCCATATAAAAGAAATGTTTATCAATTATTTAGTGGATTAAAACGATGTATTTGAAGGGAGTTATCCATAAAGGACATCAGTATATATGAATAAATCAATTTCATTTTTCTCATGGTGGAAATTATTTTTATAGGTTCCCATAAATGATATTGTTTTCATAAGAAAATAAAGATGCAGTTCAAAAGAAACATTAATAACCATTGAGATAAGAAAAGAAAACATTTACCTCATGCTTCATGTATGGAAAGATACATAATGTAAACTATCTTAAGTGAACTTCTAGGTGTTTTAAGTGGTTATGGTAAGGTCATAAAGAAATAAAATATCAATGTGATGGGAAGAAGCTAACTAATTATACAAAAAGGGATAAAGATGTATAGAATTAACCACCCATAATCCAATGTTTCAAATGAGATGAGTATCAGGATTATGTTATCCAATCCCCAAATATCAAGGTTAATGATTGTGATTGATGTTTGTAACCACATAAGGTGAGAAAGAATGGGAAATCTCAAGTGATCAGTATTTCTGATGAGAGGTTATATAACAATGCTATAAAAAACTCACTTACTAAACACTACAGATCTACTAATGTCAGTTTTTATAATATATATATCCATTCTTTTATATATAAATAATTTTATATGCATATCAAGATTCCACCAACACAGTTAGATATGGAATCAGTATCTAAACCCTCTAATGGTATAATAATCTAATCGTAATTTTATGATTCATATCCAATTGATGTTTGTTGGAATGTGATTCCAAAAATAATTCCACTATTCCATTGGTAGAATATTATGTTATCTGAGGTATGTAATGCATTTGTCCTCACAAATCACACATCGATTATCTAGGTATACAAGTCACATTTGATATTCCAAACCAACTTATGTTCATATATTAGTGAGATTATAAATATGAACTTCTAATAGAAATCATATCTATTTTATGTGTTTTGAGTATTATTCAAAAGGGGTGTTTATCTTAAATGGTTAGTGAGTAATTCAACCTCGAAAATATGAATATTTTTTGGGTTTATTTTTATTTATTTCTATAATATATTCATACTCCTCCCCTGACTCGTAATGTTGGGTTTTCAATATAAATTATACATATTTGTACACCAATTTTAATAAATCCCTATAGAATGGTCCTGATTGAGTTGATAGAATTTAATAAGAAAAGAAAAGATAATATTCAAAAGGTATTTGTTCCTCCAAATGTGTTAAATCAGGGTGAACACATTCTATCTAAGAAACCAAGTGATGGAACAATGTGACATTTCATTGATTATCAGATGTTTTACAAGATCAGAATTCAGAACAATTATCCTCTTCTTAGTTTTGATTCCCTATTTGATCAAATACATGGAGCGCAATACATTTATAATATTTACACAGATTGTGGAAATCAACAATTAAGGGTCCAGGATAAGGATATACCCAATTCATCATTCCACATAAGTATGTGAATCTATGAGTATATAGTTATTCCATTTGGTATTACTAATTCCACCACTATCATCATGGATTTAAAGAATCGATCATTCATAGATTAGTGTGATTAGTTCTTGATAATATTTATAGATTATATTATTATTTATTAAATGATAATTTAAAATAATGAAGATCACTTGAGATTTATACTAAGGAGATTTAGGTGGTATTAGTTGTACATAAATTTTATTGTTTGATAATTTTTTCTTCAAATATATTAATTTTTGGATCATATAATCTCTAGTGAGGGTATATTAATAGATCAATCAATGAATTATGCAATTGAATCTTGGAAAAGACTAACCTCAATGATAGAGATCCAATTTTCTTTGGGTTAGGATGGATATTTTCAATAGTATTAAGATAAATTCTCTTAATTATATAATCAACTCACTATATTAATATAAAAGGGTTCTATGTTCCTTTGGATAGATGAATTGAAGGAAAGATTCAATGATCTTAAGAAAAGATTAGTTAGAGAACCTATTCATACAGTACCATGTAAAAATGGAGGGTTTTTAATTTTCATTGATTCATCCATGAAGGGAATGTGAGGTGTTCGTCAGTAGAATGATGTTTTTATAACTTATTCTTAATGAAAAAATTAATGTTCAGTAGAAACATTATCCAACTAACAATTATGAGTTAGTTGTGGTTATTTTTTAATTAAAGATACTGATTCATTTTTTCGTGGGGAATGGTGTGATACATATATGGATTAAAAAATGTTTAAAGTATATATTCACTTAGAAGGAGTCGAATATTACCAAATCAGGTGGTATGAAAATATTAAATATTATGACTAACAAAGACATTACAACACTAGGAATGTAATAAAGAGAATACTAAATTCTGTAACAAGGATTAATTTATCTTAACCATGAGGAGGAAAAACAATGATCCAATATTTTTGGATTTCGAAAGGATGCATCGATAAATCCTTACGAGGAAAAGTCTTATATTTCTCAAATGAATGTTCCACCATCTATCCAAGTGAATAATATAGTGGAATATAATGATGATATAGATAAATAGAGTAAGGTAAGAAATTATCTTGAGTTTAACAATGATAATTATGAAATTAAATTGTTTCATAATAATATAGGTGTCACAACAATACCATATTTGAAGAAGTTATTATAGGACACTCAAATTTTATTGCTCTACATTAATCCTCGAATATGTATAGTGATTTGGAAGAGTATTTACAGTGGGATAGAATAAAGATAAATATCATAGAGAATTTATCTTGATTATTGTATATCATGATGTCAAGGATTGGAGAAAAAATTCTAAGGGGATGTTATATCCAATATTATAATTGAAATAGGAAACAATCACTATTCTTTTGTTCTAGACTGCAAAAAACATTTAAATTAAAAAATTCTAGATGTGTTTCATTCCGTCACCCTATAAATTCAAAATAATTAATATCTATTAGAGAATATTTATCTTTGGATCGGCTTTCCAAGATATACATTAATGTAGTGATAAAGTAGTATCGAGTACAACATTCCGTTGTATCTGACTAGGATCTGAGGTTTTCAATGTAGTTTTAGTGATGTCATCACAAAGATCATTATATAGAGTAGAGTTTCAACACTACATTTTATCATCACAAATATTGTTAGTTTGATTGAATAGTCTATACCCTAGAGTATATTTTGAGATTTTATTATTTTTATTTCAAAGGATGTTGGGATCAACCACTTCATTTAGTTGTGTTTCTATACAAAAGTGTCTTTAACACAAGTATTCAGATGGATTCTTATGAATATATATTGGGAAATAAGTGTAAATTTCCTATGTACTGGAGTGAAGTTAAGAAAACATTGCTATTGGGACTTGAGATAGATGAGGAAATGGATGAGAAGGTATGATCTATTCAAAAATGGGCAAGTGCTCTATGAAGTTGATAGAAAAGTTATACAGAGAATCATCTGTGTGATTTGGAATTTTATGTTAATGATAAGGTGTTTCTGAGAACTTAATCACGGAAGAAGTGTATGATATTTGAGAAGATATGGAATGTAAGACATAGGTATATCGAATCATTTTAAAATTATTAATCATATCAGGGAAATGTCCTTCTATTTGGAACATCTACCAATCCTCTCTTTAGTCCCCAATGTTATATATGGATATCTTTAGGGGATGTAAAAAACGAATCCTTCACCTATACTAAACATAGAGGTAATATTATTAGAGCATGATAATTTTTTAAGGAATAATGAGTACATATTTTTTATTATATAGGGATTGTTTTATGAAAAAATACCACTCATGTGGTAAATGTTTTCTAGCGAACCAACCGGTTTTAGGAAGCTACATGGGATTCAAAGGGTGTATTAAGAAAGAATAATCTTCATGTTTTTAATAACTTGCCAAAATTTTTAGGGTTAAATTAAGATTAATGGGTTTATTATGTAACACCCTTGTATTTTATGATATATTTTTTTGATTAAATTTAATTTCTTTGATAACTTGTGCAACACGCAATATAGTGTTCAAACAAACAATAATATACTATTTATATTACTATTTTATATGTCCATTATTACCTCGGAAATAATCATATTATTTTGAATAAGAATAAATAAATTTACAATATTATGTATAATGTTTTTATATAATGAAAAATATTCATAAAAATAATATATTTTCAAAAAAGAATTTATATGTTCTGAAAATATTATTTTCTCAAAAAATTATTTTATTTATTTTTGGGAAAAATAATATTATTATTTTTTAAAAACATTAAAATTTTATTTCAAGGAATTTTATTCATTTTTTTAATCAACGTGTCAAAATTAACATAGGGTCAATTTTTGGAATTTTTATGAAAATAATAATTTTTTTGATGAATAATGAAAAATAATTTTTAATTGAAAACATCCTTCTCATTTAATGAATTTTTAAGGTTAAATTTTTTAAAATTTATTTTAAAATTAAAATTAGTAAAATTGTTTTGTAATTTAATAAAATACTTTAATGGAATAAATTTAATATTGAATTTTGATATAATTTTTTTTAAATATTAAAACTTTAAACATTGGAAAACAACTTTCTCATCACACCCATGTGTTTAATTTTAAATTACATTTTCTAAATTATATGTATATAATTTTAAAAAATAAATTACATATTTCATAAAATTTTAATCAATATTATATAATAATTCGAACTTATTTTTTTGACTATAATGAGTTGTAAAAATATAAAAAACTAATTACCCCGGTTATGGTAAAAACATTTTTATCAGGGGTTGACCAAAAATGATAAGTGTTAAAAATGACCAAAAAATTGTCTAATTACTATTTTATGGTCATATATTGAACTTATCTTTTAAAAAGTAAAAAATTGGTCTATTTAGGATCCATGTGGAATGATAAAATCAAAGGTAGAATTCATTCATTAAAAAAATCGTATGTATGTCCTCCACCCAACTTATAAAAGGCCACCCACATATGATATCATTTCTATAGTTCAGAAACCCATTGGTTTGGATACTAAATACCAAAATAACTTCCATAATGATCATAAATAATCCAATAATCATTGTTTTGGTAAAAAAATCTATCATAGGAAGGATTATGTTGCAAACTAAAAAAAGTTTTCTTAAAAATGGGTAACATCATTACCGAGCATTTTCTTAATTTCACCATCCACCTATATTAAATATAAAATATAAATTATAATATAATAGAATAATTATAATATTAATAATATGATTTTTTTTATTTTATTCTCATTTCCTACAACAATCTCCTTTCACCATAACAAAATTGTTGATTGTGTGTATGGTGGACTACCACTTTGCTAACTAACAAAATTTGTTTTCTATCACCGATTACCATGGATAGACATATAGATACATATACTTTTTATATATGATATTTGTGAATTATTAATAATTTTTTAATTATAATTTCATTTATACCTTCTTACTTTACATTCCCTAGGGAATAGGGAATATGATAATGGTGTTCATGTGTATAGCGGACTACTAACTCACGACGCACTATGATTTGTTTTCACTAATTAATTGAAAGGAAGGTAATAATTAAAAAAATAAAAAATTGGATAAAAATGACATAAAAATTATTCTATAAAGTTAATATATTATTTTCCATTCTTTTTTATCATCCATCAAAATGTGGAAACACTATTCATGTGTATGTACGACCAACTATCTCTATAAATTATGTTTTTCATTTTATATCAATAATTTTTTTATTACACAATATATGAAATTTAAATATATTATATTTATATAATGGTTAAAATTATTGATATGATTCAACCATTATCAATGTAAAAGGATCATAAATACCAAACCAAAACACAAAAAAAGGAATCAATTATCACATGAAACATGATTTTAACAAGGAATTATTGATTAGCATGTGATAAAACATAATTAATAAATATTACATGGTATGATAAATATAAAAATAGTTCTATTATAGATTTATTTCACAATTTTATTTATTATTCACGAGGTTAAAACTCATACAAAAGAATTTGAGACTTAAGGTAATTTTTTTCTCAAATTGCCTTCTTTGGGACATTAGATATGTTATGCACCTATCTTATTTTAAGAGTTGTATATACTAACCATTGACATTTAATACAACAAATTTTATTATTTTACACATATTTAATATTTAATTATATATATACGTAATGGTTCTTATGATTCATTATATACAACAATGTTAAAGATGTTTTTAGTACAAAATCATCATTTATTCTGATTTTTTATGATTATGTTTCTAATTATTAAAAATTACAATCCATATATCTAGAAATCAAGATTATTATTCTCTTATGGTGATTGAATGATAATTCATGTCTTACCATCACATTTATCTCTTTGTGTTCCCAATATTTGAAAAAATGTTTTTTTTTGAAAATCATGTTGTTTTCATTCTTCATTCAAAAATTATTTTTGACCATATCCATATTCAAAAAATATTTCTATAGAGGTTTTTCAAAATTTCGCGAATACTGATTTAAATAATTTATACCATTGTATGAAATTTCAAAAAATTGTTTAATATTTATATTCTAGTAATTTTCGTAACAATGTTATTTTTTACATTTACTAAAAATGTGAAATTAGTCATTGTTTTAAAGTATATGACATGAATAGAATTTTACGCTATCCTATATAATAAATGATATAAATATTAAATTAAAATTATACAGTGATATAGTCAAATAAAAAAAATTTATTTCATAATTGGTATTTTTTTTATATGTTAAATAGGTGTTTTGAAAGTGGAAAGGATATTTTCCTCAATACTGTTTTAATGATGTTTTATGGAAATTCAATTCATCAAAAACAATATCCTTTGGTTTTCATTATGTTTTAATAGGAATATAATCTAGTTGTACCATAATTCTTTCTCAGGGTGGTATATGATTATGATGCATATATTTTTATGAAAGCATTTATTTTTGATGGGTTATGTAATGATGAAATGTATATGAAAGCCGATTATTTTCCATGGGTTATGGATTGAAGTAATTATTAAGAAACCCACATCATTCCATGGTTTTAATATGATGAATTTCATATAATCTTCAGGAATAAATTTGTATTATTGTCATTATGTGATGAGTGGGACCTACATCTCCTCCCAATTAATTTTTTCAAGATTCAAATATCACAATTTAAACTATACCGAAATGGGGAGTTAACCCAGTTTAGTAAGGGAAATTTTCCACTATGATAGTCTTGGGTGTTAACCTTCATTACTACATTTATTTGGGGAGTGAACCCGTCACACTATGATAAAATTTGAAATGATCCTGAAAAAATAATGGAATGATTTTGTATTGTTATGTAAATTCCATAGTGTCACTAATTATACCATTTTTTAGGATAGCATGACTCATATTATTGGATTAACTTATGTTTAATGTCTTATTAAATTCCAATATTTATTCCTCCATCTAAAATTATGATTCTTCATATGTTGGTTATAGGTTTCAAATGTTATCTTCTTGTTCTCATACACTTCATATCATTTTATGTTTATGTATCTTGCATTATTTCCCTTAATGAGTATCTGATATCATCCAATATTATATATCTTTTTATGAGTTTATGATGAAAAATATTATGTATGATTTTTCTAATATGGTGGATAGTTATGAAGAAGTTAGTGGGAGTTTATTTAGTTCACATATGAACACATTTTTTATTTTTCCAAGTTCCCAAAGGTACTATAACATTTTGATCTTCATAAATGTGTTTCTCTGATGTATTGAATGTTCATTAAAAAGGATGTAAAACTTATGTATGAAAATCCTAGTTCATTATAGTGTTTTTTATGAAGTTCACATCTAAGGGAGAGAGTGAGAAAGAGAGGAGAAGTTGTTGTTTCCATTATCCTTTGAAGGTTTTTATTCCCAATTGTAATGTCATTAGTCTATGACGGTTTTTCATATAGTGATTTTCATGTGATATGAAGAGTAGAATAATTATAATATAAAAAAACAATATAATTTTCTACATGATGTATACATATCCACTATTACCCAAAAAATAATAATAATTATAAAGTAAAAGATTTAATTTTGAGTGTGATTAATCAAAGCATAGTACAGATACAATAAGACATGAGTGACAAGGTTATAAACTATAAATTTTACCCACATTATGATTCTAGTGTGTAGTATGGTCCTTTAAGAATCTATATAATACCATAAACTATCCATATAACATGTATAGGTGAACCTTATAATTTTTTTTATGTTTATTTATGTTTATTTGAATTTCAATATATGAGAAACATATATATCTATATTCTAACCATTTGATAAGGTTATGTAAAAATAAATTTAAAAACTAGTAAAAATCGGTAATTTACCCCCAAATCTGCTTAGTGATTTTTCATTATTCATATAGTAGTTAGATATGTGGTAATAGAGCCATGTTCATTAATTATATTTTTGGATAATACAGATTGGTTTGTATCATCAACATTAATATTTAAATGAATCTTATGGCATAAAAGTTTGAAAATTTAAATTCGGTGAATATAAGGGATTTTCCTATATTCTATGGAAATGGTTTCCATATTTGGAAGGATAAAATGATTCCAACACTATTTTTCATAATTTATGACGTTTTGTAGGAAAAAACTGATGGATGTGTTCCTCATGTTGAATGTCTTTTCATTAAGTCAATATATATAAATACGTTAGAGATTTATTTTTATGATAATCATGTTATACTATCTTCTCCTTCAAACAATGAATTTTATTGAGTTTTAGGTCTCAAAATAAGAAATACAATTTGGGATTACATTCAAAATAGATGTGATTCGAAGAATAAATTAAGGCAATCTATGTTAATACATTAGATACCTAACTTTAAATATCTCTATATAAATTATAATGATAATTTTTATATACACTTGATATTGTTAAATGATTTTTTATGAATAGACATTTTCTATGGTGAGAAACTAAATGATTTAAATATTTTTAAAATGATTTTACATAAATGAACAAAACATTTTGATACTAATGTCAATACATTGGAAGAAAAGGATCCATGTGATATTACTCTTGATAACATAAATAGTATTATAATATCTTGAGATTCTGAAATAATAATTTTGTAAAGAAGAAGTTGAATATTGAAAATTCAATCTCATTTAAATCTAAAGTGTAATAGATGCTTAAGAAGATGATTATTTTTGAAGAAGTGACTTATTGTTTAAAATTTGATGAAGGTTCAGAGGTTTTGTTTAATTAAGTGATGTCAATAATATCAAGAAATATGATAATAGTGAATAAAAAGTACAATGTAATGTTGAATATAATTTTATTAAGTGTATAGGTACAGTGAATTTCGGTGTAAATTGTCATAAATCCAAAAATGCAGAAGACTTTGGTACGGAAGATGTTATATGACTAAAAAATTTAATTATCAAAATCAATATGTCAAAGGGTTCTATCAATACAAATAATTATCTAATTTTAATAGGAGTTACATTTTTTCAATGTAATATGATGATATTGAAAATGATATTAAAGACGAATCATATAATGATGGAGATGGTAAAAATTTTATCATTGCTAAAGTAAACAATTAAACAGTTTTAGTGGTGAATTTAGTTCCAAATTGAATATGAATAAACTAAGAGGGATATTATTGTCAAGTGATAATTAAAATAATGCCTCTTAAAAATTTAAAATCAAGAAAAGTGGATCATCATGTCAAAAAATTATGATCAATATACCAACAATATGAAATTTACCTACAAAATGTAAAATCATAGTCATTATAGTAGATTATTGAAATGAAATATAATGTGATTAAAATAATATATATTATATAAATTCTAAATAATTTTTTAAGGAATTAGATAATGAATGGGATATAATTCATGTTTCATTAGTTGTGGTAGAATAATAATTGATCTTATCCGTAATTATTATTCAAAATTATATTAAATAAGATAAATAGTGTTCAAAGAAGAATGATATATGAAAATATTATCAAAAATATTAATAAAAATATTCATTATATTATTTTTTCATGTTGAAAATGATTTAAAAAATTATAAGAATAATAATCATATCAAAAGAACAACATTTATGGAAATATCAAGTGAGTTTACAAAATCTAGATATTCTAGGAACTCAATCATTGATTAAAAATAATTGTTAATTGGAGAATCTAAAAATTCTAAAAAAATTATATCATAAAAAAATGTTATCTGTTCATAATAAGAATTCACAAAAGAACCATGACTGTTGTTTTAAAGAAGGGTGAAAGGTAGAGAGAGAGTTTTGAATAACATTCCATTTTCAAAGGTAAATACATTTTTATGGTAAATTTTGGAACTATAGTAGTTTTAGGAATATTGATGTGATGTTTGGGTTTAATCTCTAATATCACATTTAGTTCAATAATCATGGGATATTGAAATAATGATGGATTCAACACCCTTAATGGAATGAGATTCAGGAATAATATTAAAACATGGTTTAGTGGTTGAGAATAGATTTCAACCATTGAAATATTTATTTGAAGGATATGTTAATCTACATAATCGTGATAAAGGATATCTCACCATGTTATTAGAACTAGAAAGGGTAAAAGTATTTTTAGGGATAGAATAATGGTAAATAAAAATCAATTAAAGTTTAGGTTTCACATAAATACGAAAAGAAGGAATATCCATAGATATTGTACAGTTGGTTTTATTCTCATATGATTGGATGTTTTATGTTATTAATAGATTTGATAAATCATAATGAAGGCTCAGTTAACTTTTTGAATAATGTGTAACATAAGATAAAATGTATTGGTTCTAATATTATGAGAAAAGGAAAAAAATTATTCCAAGAACACCCTTTATGTTGATGGCCTGAAAAAACAACTTTTTGAGTGTTTCTAATTTATTTTGATTAAGGAAATGTATTAAATTTTAGAAATGTTGAGTTCTTGGTTATGAATCACGAATATAGAAAAGTGGTGATATGGTAAAAAATAACTATATGTAATTTGATTAAATTGGGTGATGCGATAAATTAATGTTATCTCATCATGAAAGAAGAGAATGAGTCATGGCATTGAATTCATGGTCATTTGATCTAAATGAAGATGAAAATGATTACTCATGGATACAATGTTTTTGATGTTTCATTACTTAGTAGTGATATGTTTTATATGTTATCAACATAAAAAAATGGGAAGATTGCTAAATCTTCATAGAGAAGATGGATATTCAACATACACCACCTAATAGCTCATTCATTCAGATATTTATAAGACCATAAGAAGTAAATAAACTAATAGAAATATGTACTTCATTACTTTTATTGATGTATTTACTCACATTACATGTATCATGTTTATAAAAAAATGTTTGAATCCTTGAACTAATTTAAATGTTTTTGAATAAGTCTAAAAAATGAGTATGGATTTTATCTCATGATGGCATGAATAGACAGTGAGATGAGGTTTTCCAATTGGAAATTTCAAGATTATCTAGAGACACAAGGAATTATATATGAACATAGTACACTATGTACACCACCAGAAATCATGGGACGGAATGAAAAAATAATTATTTTATAGAGATGGGTCAATCAATAAATGTTGAATATGATACATCTAAATATTTTTAGAGACAATATATATTTCTAAAAATTCATATTCAAAACTTGTGTTTTCCAATACCAAATTCCAATAAGTCCCCATATTAGATATATTATTAAAAAAATTTAAATGGTTGAAATATTTTTATAGTACAAATCAATAACCTTTTTACATTACTAAAAATAGACATTATCAATTCTAGAGAAGCACTAAAAAACTAATAATAATTAAAATACTAGGACTTTTACTAGTGCGAATAAAAGTGCTAATAAATGTGTTGTTAATCCATCATAAAAAAGTGCAAATATATTGATTCTTTATCAGTGCTTTTATTTAGAGCTGATAAAGAGTACATTTTTTCAGTGTGTTTAAAATCCACAAATAAAAAACATATATATTATCACTTTCAAAAGTGATGATAAATCATGAATAGATAATCTCTTTCAAAATCACTAATAAAAGTACACATTTTTATTCACTTTCAAATGTACGGATAAAGGGACATACATTAGTGTTTTGTAACACCACACTACAACACTAGTGAAATGTGCTGTAAAAGCACACTGAAGCACTAAAAAAGACCATATATCAAAAAAATAAAGATACAATACAGAAATTCAATAAAATAAAATTTACAAAAAATATACATGAAAAACCACAATATTATAGACATTTCAAACATTGGCTTATACAATTACATAAATTCAAATTATTACATACCTTCAAATACATCAATGTTATTTTTTCTTTTGATCATTACCCCAAATCATGCTATTACTGAAAAAAGTAACCCTTCCGGAAAAATATAAACACACGTATATAAGATAAATAATCTTATGTTAGTAATAATATAAAGAAATAAATTACAATAACGTGTCATTTTTTTACTGTGATTTTTTATCATACCATAAGCACTGTGTATGAGATTTAGTTGTGGTTGATTCATACATGTAAGTCCATTTTTTTCAAGAATAATCTATGTGGAAATAAATCAAAAAATTATAAGAAAGATCCTCTGAGGGACGAACAAGTTGTTACGTGAGTAACAGGTTTTGAACTAAAATGTCGATTTTAAACATATAATAGAATCTTTGAGTAGTACTAGGAAAATTAAATATATGATTTGGGTACAAATTTTTTCTATATGTCACAAATGAGTTATTGATCATATTTTTAATGTATCAAAACAATCTAAATGTGTGTACTAATTTTTGGGTTGGTTAGTTGTCCATTTTACTAAAATTATTGTCAATTTAAATAAAAAGACACACTTGAAGTCATATCGGTCACACCATGAGTCAGATTTAGATATTAGGAATTTATACATTTCATAAATGACATATAGATTTTCTTTATAATGTATCAAAACAATCATAATTCCAATGATGAGTTTTGGGTGGTCCATTTTTCCATTTTACTAATATCGATATCAATTTAAAATAAATTGACGAACTTGGAATCATACCAATCACACCATGTATCAGATTGAAGTGATGTTGATTCCTACACATATAAAATATCTTATGGATAATGTTTCTTATGTATCAAAACAATTTGAATGTGTTAGCCCATTTCTGACTATGTCACATGTCTTTTTTACTAAAATGTCATCTTAAACTATAAACATGAATTTGGACTCATATCAGTCACATCGTGTGTTAGTTTGACAAGAGACTAATTTATAAACATAAAAAATGACTTATTAAATTTTTTCCTAAATTATATAAAAAATAAAAGTACGTTTGATTGGTTTTTTAGTGTAAATTTTTACACAAAAATGTCGATTTTTAAATTATAATGGACACATTGAGTCATACAGGGTACATCATTTATCAAATTGTGGTGAGCCTAATTGATACATTTCATAAATGACCAATGGATCTTTTTTTGAAAAGTAACACATCAATATGAATTCATTTTTTGGTTTTGACTTTTTTTGTTTTCTATGTTAATAAAATGGAATTTTGTAACGCCCCCACCTTAATAAGTTATAGAAAGTTTGTACTTTATTGTATTCTAATTAATAATGCTTAGGGAAAGGCACTACTCGTAAATGAATATTTCAATGATATCAAGAGTGGATAAAAATAAATTCTTAAATAAAATAAAGATGGGGTTACAGGGAAAATGAAAATAATTAAAATGAAGGATTCATGTTTTTAGTTATTTTTATTATTCTCCATTCATTTATTTTGTTTTATTTTATCTTTTTATTTAATTTATTTTTTTCCTTATCTTTTACTTTTCTCTTATTTATCTTTTAATTTTTTTTCTTTTTTTTTCTGTCATTTCTTTTTTCCTCTCAACTCTCCATCTCCCACTCATCACGTCGCACAACTCAATCCAATCACAACAACCAACAGCCCCTTCAGAAAGCCACTACTCCTCTGTCAGATGTCTGATTCCTTCTCTGTCAGGTGCGTAGTAAACCTTAGGGAAAGGCTAACATTGAGCATGTGGAATAGTTTGATTCTGTTAGGTATTCCGTGCGCAGTTCATCATGGATGTTCTTACAGTATTTTTGGGATTTTCTAAAATCCATCATTTTCATCCATTTTATGTCAAATAAAAGACTACCGTGGATCTTAGACTCATCTACAACAATAAGGTAGGTTTCATACTTTCTTTACCTCCATGTCGTTGCAATTTATAAAAAATGCAATGTTTTGCTGTTAGTCGGTGCCTACCGACTTTGTGCAATTTTATACATTTTAAATACATTAATTGTTCTGTTAAATTATTTGAACCTTAATCATCTTAAATTAATCATTTTGAATGGTTGCAAAAAAATCGAACACCCCTTTGGGTGTATCGACATAGTTGGCATATTTTTCCATTAGTCGGGTTATTAATTTAATTAGTTGTGTGTATTGCACAACCCCTTTTTATTATTTTTAAATCAAATGATTAGATTTTTGAATTAGTGCACCAAAGTTGGACACCCATTTGGGAGTGCCAACATGATCAGTGTATTCTACCATTATCAGAGTTTATTTTTTGATTAATTTCATGTGATGCGAAGAAACTTTTTATTGTAATTAAATTAAATTAATAGTTGCTTGAACATAAACTTTAATTATTGGATTATTTTCACTTATATTGCTGAACTGTTTATTTTTTAAATATGAATTATCAACTGAGGTTGATATGATATGTATATTTCCTTGTAAGTTGTTGTGTTGTACTGTTAAATTCATGCCTTGTGATGCACAGGTGTGTCTAGTTAGTTTTCAAGCTGCGAATTTAAATGCTGATTATGTCGTATCTACTACTATGAAAACATTAATGGAATTTAGGGTGGGGAAAGGAGGTGGGTCCCGAATTACGGGGCCCTGCTTAGATTCTATATTCCTAACAGGTTAGCTCTATGTGTCGGGGGGTGTTGTTGGCTTTGCCAGACCGAGACTTCCCTGAACATTCTAATACTATTTAGATATACTGGTTCCAAAAGGGCCCATTGGGATGGTTCTGTTGGCAATGTGGCTATGCCAGCCTCTGATGACACTCAACCCATTTTCGCAAGATCGGGATGGACTCAAAGTAAAGCAATACCTCAGGTGATACTTGGTCTTTCGAAATATTTCCTTGTACAGGCTCGGTGGCATTGGATAAATTGATGGATTTTCCATAGAGATACCTTCATGATGGGCTCAGACACCAACTCTCAACATGAACATTAATAATGATGCACTTAAGGTCTACATTACAACATTTTGAGTTTCCTGATAATTTAGATATTCTTCTGTATGTGGAAGTGCACCTGATTGACACTTGACTTAGAACCCAAGTCAAAGCATAGGCTTGGGGTATACCTCTTTCCTGTTTACATTGATTTTTCGGGTTTTATATATATGTGTGTTCCTGCATTCTACTAATAGGTACCCTTTTAGACTACCCTCTTAGGCTGAAGGAGTTGACTAGGAACATGTGTCGTTTGGGACCCGGGCTGACTAATTTATTTCATGCAATGTAATTAACTTATTTGAAATCGTTATGTAATGGCACAATGCATTTTTTTGCATGTAATGGAAAGGTTTAGAAAACTTGGGTTCCAACCTACTGGGATTTTATCTCACACCATGCTTAGTCTGTAACACCCGTATATTTTATAGTACATTATTTCTTCAAAATAATTCAATAACTTTCACTACACGCGACACCGAGTTCAAGCGCACCACAACATACCAAACGAGCTGTTCAAAAGAAGTTATGAATAATATTAACTAAATTTTGAACTTTATATAAATCCCAATAATTGAATAATGCATATTATGAGTTTTTTAGACATAATGTAAGAACAAATTCATTTTTTCAGATAAAAGAATTATTTTCCAAAAAATACAATTTTGCGGCCTTTTAATAGAGAACCTTTTTTAAACCAATATTTAACAATGTTATCTATTAAATTTAATGAAATTAAATTATTCATTATAATTGGGACATAAAAATTTAGTTTGTATAAATTTTTGTTACTTTTCTAATAACTTTCATATTTTGATGAATAGTAAAAATTACAAAATTTTAATTTAAAACAACTTTTTTAATCCAAATAATTAATAGTGATAAATTATAAATTTGAATGGTTATTAAGTATAATTATATTAAATTTTTATCATTTAATACAATGTAGTTCATTATTTGTAATTTCACATTTAAATTTGACATAAACAAGTGTTAGTCTTTATATAGTTATTATTTCATAAAAACACGCCTTTTGTTTTGACAACAAGAATTAATTTAAAATTAAATTTTGACACTTATGTGATTTGGATTTGGAAAAATTGATTCCATATTTAGAATAAGGAGGTCCAAATTTTTCATTTAGGTATCTTATATTTTTAGACTTTAGGAATATTTACTTCAGAAAATATTTTATTTACTATTGTTAAAGAGGTAAATCTAGTAAATAAAGTTAAAAAATAATACTATTATAATATAAAAATTTCCCTAAAATTTTTCCTAACCCTATTGGATGATACATGTCTGACAATGGGAATCTATAGGCCTATTTAGGGACCCCATAGAGCCACATGCTAGTGATAATGACATTTTATATTAAATAATCTAAAATAAAGACAAAAATAACAAAAGAAAATATATTTTTGTAAAACGATTTTTATATGAGGTTATAAAATTGATCTATTCGAATATAAATAGTCATTAGAAATCTAAAAATATTTCCTTCCTTAGTATATTTTATTTATAATTTTTGACATAAAATACATATATTTATATATGACACAATAAGGATGTAGTATTTTTCTTATTAATGAAACAATCAAATAGATGATATTATAAATACTAATATAAATATAATTTTATAGTTTTGATGACATCCAAAATTTTTATAGGTGACTATTACATGTTATGGTTTACTAAATATATTTAGTTAGAAGTAATAAAATTGTTAGGACTTTAACAATAATCAATTATTAAATAATTTCAAAATTGACATAAAAGATTTTTTAAAACAAATATTATATTATTAATTGGTATTATATTCCAAAAAATCAAAGGATCTGAAAAAGGGATAAAATTCAATTATATATATCCTTAATTAACCACTTTGGATTCTATTGTAAGTGTATAGTATGTTTATTAACCATATAATGTAAATATACAAAGAGACATGATAAATGCCAAGATATTTTACTAAGAGTTAAATCTAAAAGATAAGGTTAATATAGTGACCCAAACCTATATAAAACCTTTTTGTGGAGTGGTTTTAGACCCATACCCACCTTATCCTTTAAAAAATTCATTTGTATCCTTTAGAAACCGAAAATGATTTTACAATAAAATAATATTTTAATATTTTCCTAAGATTCCCCTCACACCTCTTATAAAAGGGCACTTACCTTTATCTCAACTTCACACCTCCAATTCCATTTGGATCAGCCAAAACCTACCCAAATATCCTCCCACTTATCCTAAATTTATCCTAGAGGGATTCCGTTGGTCAAAAAGCCAACCTATGAATCCATTTTGAACAGATCAAAAGGAAGAGCTTGAAGAATAGGTAATGATTTCACCACCCTTTTTCAAGTTCATTTCTTCTTCCACTCACTCTTTCTTTGTCATTAACATAACAAAATAATAACTCCAGTAACTTATATATATATATAATATAATTTTATTATAAATATGGAACAACCATATTAATTATTATATCCATCATATGAATAATAATGTCACCATGCGTGCGGATGTACGACTTACCGTCTCCACACCGTGGTATAATTTGTTATTCAACACTATGTATTTTGGGTATAAATAATGATGAGTAATATGTACATAAATAATGAATGTAACATAATATTGTCTCTGTAAAATAAATATACCATCCAATTCCACACTTTTCAGGAAATGATAGTGTCGCTCGTGCGTACGTACAGATTACCGTCTCCACGATGCGATGATATTCATTTCCATGATCACCATTCATTGACGATTATAAAAATATATATTACTAATAAGTATGTAATATATGAAAAAATAATGATAATGGATATATATATATATATATATATGTGTATTTATGTACTTACATATATCTTATTCACTTACTTCTATTCAATACGATAGCAAAAAATAAACAGTGTTTATGCATACGTACGACCTACCGTCTCCATTAACGGTGTTTTCCATTTCATATATCTATATATTATAAATATTTATATTCTAAATATATATGATATATAAATCAATTTTTATATTCTGGAAGTATTTAAATCATGATCTAAATGATACGATCAAGAATAACAAGTTAAAATACGTACGATAAAGAAAGCGATTATTACCCAAAATGTTAATTTAACATAAAAATAATTATTAAATGGGTAGTATAAAGTCATAAATGAATCATGTGTGATATAATATAAATTTATTTCTGTTTGAATATAATAACATACAATGGTCATTATATATTAGGTTAAACGTACCCTCGACCAAAGGAAAGTTTAAGGGAAGGCATAAATTTACAATCTATTTATTATTCGAGGTTGTTTTTACTTATGTATCTATTGGGAAATATTTATTATCCATGTACATGTTTAATAAAATGGTTTTCAATGGGATTATTTTTAAGATAAATTTTACTAAAACATCATTTTAAATGTTTTAAATATTTATTCTTCTAAATCATTCTCATTAATGTCCATGTTTTCAAAATGGGATTTAAGGATCAATTCATATGGACATGAATTTTTTAAAATTTTTAATTCATTTCAAAAGTATCTAAGTGGTATGGGACACTTTGATTCAAAAATGTCTTTAAATGTCTTCCTTTCTAAATTGTGTAACTTTTAAATGTTTTCATGAAAAAGGGATATTTCTCTCAACGAGTTTTACAAATCATGTTCATCCATTTCAATATCTTTTGAGTGATTTTAAACTAGTTTGATGTTGATTTATTATGATATAAATCTTACATATTGTATAAAAGGTTTTGTGATATGTTTGACTGTACATGTTTTATTTTTATACCATTCATGGTTTACAGTTAAATTATTGACATTTCGTATGCTAGTTTTTATATGAATGTTTATGTTATGTTTCAACATTTTTGTATGAGGAATTTATTGGACATATTTTGTGATGAGTGGAGCCCACTATACCTCCTCGATGCATCAGTAGGTCTCATGAGAAAAATATACGTGGAATTGGCTGAGGCCTTTCCCAATTTGATATATAGTTTTCGCTGAGGCCTTAATAATTTTTAGATGTCTTGGTCGAGGCCTTGAAATTTTTTACAGAATGTACGAAATTATTCATTCCCTCATTATGAAAATAATATTGATGGTTCATGTGGTCATTCAACTAATAGAATACACATGATTATGTTTTATAATGGAATTATTTACTCATCTCATATTCCTTCCATAAAATTATTCATATTTATTATTGGTAAAGGTATGTGTTTTAAATTATTCACCATTCTTAATATGTATGTTATCTTCCATTGTATTGCTTACCCTTACTGATCGTTTGAGCTCACCCCTTTCTATGTTTTATTTTTCCCAAGATTCCATGATGTGTATTGTGATTGATATTCATGGTTAAGATAAGGGAATAATGGAGTTTGTAAAGGATTATTTATGTTATGTTGTATGTTATAATGGGTAATGTAACATCCATATATGTAATATATTTTGGAAGACTGCTAAATCGATCGGTCCTTTGGGACTTGATTCCTTGTAATCATGCCAATGTATTAAAATAATGCACTAACTCTGCGAAACTGGGTCCGGGGTGTTACATGGTCATTATCGACACACGAGTATATTAAATGCTCATAGGGATTGGCAAAGAGAATTGTGCTGCTTCCGATGCTTGATTATTCATTACTGCTTAGGATGGAGAATGGGGCAGAGGACTGGAACCTGCTCATGATGTAGTTGTTTCTTGTGTCTTTTCTTTTGGTATAAATTGTGTTTGAGTTCTGTTTTCCATATTTTCTTGTTTAGTCTCATATCATGGCATGAAAAACTTTTGGGAGATTCCACACTTGGTTTTTATTATTTTGTTGGATTATTTACATCACTTCTACTATAGTTTATTTATTCACATGCTTCTGCTACTTATTATTTGTTGTGTTTACTTATGTTGTGATATTATCTGTTACGTATGAGGGCACATTCTCCCCCACTGACACAAAAAGGTCCCTCATTTTTAGTCAACAACCTCTAGCATTCGGGGAGATGTTCTTGAGGTTTTGTGATGCACCGGTTCAGCCACCGTCGTATAGGTGAGCTGTGTCAGGATGTTACAAAGTGGTATTATAGGAGGTTTTTAATTTTTTCTTACTATTTGGTTTAGACATGATACTAGTATATAGGGATTTGGGATGTACTCTAGGCTTGTATGTAGCTAACCAATGAATATGGGAAAACTCAAATTCCTGGGTTGGGATTGTAGTTTTTGATTATTCAAGTAACTGTTGATATGATTTCACCTTGGGTGACTCACTTGTATTGCGTTGTTATTATGCTGGTATTATTGAAATAATCGGTTTACCATTACAGCCTGATGATACGAGGGAAAAACATCCCATGCATCATGATAGGAACTATAGGATTTAAATTCCATGTATATTTCCATGCCATATATACTTTCAACATGCATTTTCCTATTACATGTGAATGTTGTTATACCTAGAGGTAGAATTTTGAATTTTTGGTTTATTAAATATATGTTTGTGTTAGTATGTTATATGTTAGACAGATTCAACCTAGGAGTTGGCTGTAGAACTAATTAGTAATCCTTTTTAGTTGTCTCTTCTATATCGAAACCTATCTAATGAAGCGGGTTGTTGTTATTTTAGTGCTCAGAGGCAGGCTATGCGCCTAACCTCTTTTGCACCTTACATTTTTTTCACCTTCTTTACACGTTGTCTAAGGGTGTGTTTGGTTGTTATAGAAAAATTCCACCATGACGTCTTTGTGCTGTTTCTCGGAGAGTGGCAATGAGTGCATTCCAGAGATGGTTGGTCCTGAACCACCGGTGGTTCCTCTCATAGAGCTTCATGTGGCACTACCTCTTTTCTATCATCCCAGGGACCCTGACACTCAGTTCAAGGATAACCTCCTTAGGTTTATGAAATCATTTTAGAATATTCCAAGACTTTCCCCATCTATGGAAGACCTTAGGCAGGACTTTCTGCTGTATCACCCTCCCACCATCTTGCAGAGTGGCAGACCGCATACTGTAGAATCATGGATAGAAGTTTTACAGTCTATCTTTGACCACCTTGAGACACCTCCAGAGAAAAGGGACAAGCTTGTAGTCTACAAGATTCATGACACCACCAAACGCTGGTGGGATATTATTTCAACGGCTGAGTAGGCTAGTGATATAGCTTGGGTAGATTTCCAAACATCCTTCTACAATCACATTTTTCTGAAGACTCTGAGATATTATCATGAACAAGAGTTCCTATATTTTCAGTAGGGATATATGATTATGTTAGAGTATTCAACTCATTTCATCGAACATCATCATTTTACCTCATCTCTAACTGGCGACACACAAACTACTGGGAGGAATTTCGAGGGAGGACATGAGTATAATATACACTCACAGGTGAACGTCTTCTGTTTGGCCACTACTACAGAGATCGTGAAGCAGGCTCTAATCTGAGAGCGAAATGTTAGGGTAGCTAATCTAGTGAGCCAGGGAAGTTCAGTTCTGAGACAAGGAGATGGATCTTCTAGTAGCAGGAAACATCATTTTGAAAGTACATGTGGGGGAAATCCTATCCAAACAGCATGTCTTGATAGCTATGTCATGTGTTACTAGTGCGGTAGGGATGGTCACAAGAATCCACAGTGCACGAGTGATCCATAGGAGTGCTGAGCTTGCAGCATGATGGGTCACCTTCAGCGTTTCTAACATTCCTTATCTTCAAATTCCAATGGTAGAGGATCTGCACCAACACCTCCGTCGGGTATGAGTTCTATGACTCTAAAGTAGGGTGAAAGTTATTTTTCCACTGGTCGATCAAGCCAATGAAATGGTGGAGGCCCCGGTCGAGGAAATCAAGTTCCAAACTATCAGCGTCAGTAGAGTAGACCTGCTCAGGACAACTAGGATGCTTATTAGGGTCATGGATCAGGTGCCATGTACGCAGTGCAATCAGCACCAGAGGAGCAGAGTAAAGGACCATCTATAGTGAGAGGTACGATTCTAGTAGCCTATACTTTAGTTTCTGCTCTTTTTGATACTGTCACATCACACTCCTTTATATCTACTTCTATTGATGAAGGTCATTGTTTTCCAATTGATTACCTTTGTAGAGTCATATTCCTCAACCACCCGCATTGGGTCAGGACAGATGTAATACGCCAGTGCCAAGAGTTCCCCCTTGAGATAGGTGGGTACCACTTTGTTTGGAATTTATATATCCTCGATATGTCTGGTATTGAAGTCATTCATGGTATGAACTATATTTCTCCTTACCATGCCCTAGTGGATTGTTCTCATCATCGGGTGTCCTACACAACCCTTGAGGGGGGAAAATATCTTCACAAAAGAGAATGGGATCCACAAGCAGCCCGAGCTAAGACTAAATATGAAGGGTTGGGCTGAGTTACCGATCAGTTGGAAAGTCTCTTCATGAGCGATCAGGGAGTGAACTAATTGAGTTCCCTCTAGTGGTGGATCTTTTCAGCGATGTATTACCTAACGATTTCTCTGTCTTACCACCTTTGAGAGACATGGAGTTCACTATTGAGCTCATTCCAGGTGCGGCACGAGCGTCTATTCCTACTTATAGAATGGCACCAACATAGCTACAGGATCTCAAAAAGCTACTTAAAGACCTTAAGTATAAGGGTTTTGTTAGACATAGCACATCGCAGTGGGGTTCAGCAGTGGGGTTCACCTATCCTTTTTGCCAACAAGGCAGACGGTACCGTAAAGTGATGTGTAGATTATCGTCAACTCAGCCAGCTCACAGTAAATAATTGATATCCATTGCCACATATAGATGAAATCTTTGACCATCTCGAGGGAGAAACTATTTTCTACATGTTTGATCTGAGGTTAGGATATCACCAGGTTTGTGTGAGACCATTTGACATACCACATACAACATTACAAAGCAGGTATGGATTTTATGAGTATCTGGTTATGTATTTATGCCTCACAAATGTGTCGGTAGTATTCATGGACCTGATGAACCGATTTTTTAATCTGTATCTTGATTCATTTTTGGTAGTCTTCATGGACGACATCTTAGTGTATTCACATTCCAGAAACGACCATGCAACCAATCTTGAGATCGTGGTGAGTACACTGAGAGATCACCAACTATACGCTAAGCTCAGTAAATGCCACTTCTATATTGATAAGGTAAACTTCATGGGTCATATTATACCTGAAGAAAGGGTATCTGTTGACCCAGAAAAGGTGAGCGTAGTGGTTTCATGGGATCTTCCCAAGAGTGTCTTAGACATCAATACATTCTTTGGGCTTGATGTCTATTATAGGCGATTAATCTAGGATTTATCCCACTTAGTAGCGCCTCTCACTGCCTTAACTAAGAAAGTGGTATAGTTCATTTAGTCAGATTCTTGAGAAAAGTCTTTTCATTTGTTGAAAGGCAGTCTAACCTCAGCCCTGATCCTAATTCTGCCTGAACTTGGTAAGAGCGATATTGTTTATTGTGATGCTTCAGGAAATGGATAGGTTACAGTTCTAATGTAGGGTGATTGAGTCGTGGTTTAAGGATCCCACTAGATGAGACCTCATGAGCGGAACTATCCTGCACACGACCATGAGTTTGAAGCCTTGGTTCATGCTCTATGTTGTTGGAAACAGTATTTTTTAGGTGAGAGATTTGTTATTCACACAGATCATAAATGCCTAAAATATATCTCTCCTCAAAGAGTCATGAACTTAAGGCAACTTAGGTTGGTTGAATACTTGAAATTGTTTGATTTCGAGCTTGCTTATACCCCTAGTAAGGGTAATGTTGTGGTAGATGCTTTATGTCGCAAGACACCGACTCAAGCAATGCAGGTAGCCAATAGTGAGTGGCAGATTATGGCCCTATTTTTAGAGATGCATCTAGAGTTTCAAGAGAAAAGTGGACAACCGGTTCTGGAAAATCTTATAGTGACATCCTCTCTTTTAGATAAAGTCTACAGGCAATATTTGATTGACCCTGAGGGTCTTGTTTTTAGTTGAAGTATTTTATAAGAGAACCCACCTCATGGTTGTGTTATAGATGGTAGTGAAACTCTCCCTTATAGTTGTCATGTATGGGTACCTTCAGGTATATGTGAAGATTTGATGAATAAATCTCACACCTCTATTTGGGCAGTCCATTCTTGGATGACCAAAATATATAGAGACATATGCCGACAGTATTGGTGGCCCGGTATTAAAAAACAGATAGCAGGTTTCATCACTCGGTGTTCCACCTGCCAATAGGTGAAGGCAGAGCACCAGCGACTAGATGCAATCCTACAACCTCTATCAATTTATAAATTGAAATGGAATGACATCACCATGGATTTTGTTACATGCTTTCCAAGATATCCTTGAGGCAGCGATACATTATGGGTGGTTGTCGATAGGTTGACTAAAGTTGTTCACTTCTTGCGTATCCAAGAGACCATACAGATTTATGATTTGGGAAGGCTGTATATCTAGGAGATTGTGTGACTTCATGGTGTACCTTGTTCTATTGTCTCAGACATGGATGCCCATTTTACTTCACAGTTTTATAAAGGGTTGAAAAATGCACTGGGCTCACAGGTACTTATGAGTACAACATATCACCCCCAAATAGATGGGAAATCCGAGAGAGCTATTAGAGTGTTAGAGGATATGTTATGGGCTTTTATCCTTGATTTTTGAGGTTCTAGGGAGATGCATTTACCTTTTTTCGATTATACCTATAATAAAATCTTCTAGGATACAATCCAAATTGATCCGTATGAGGATATCTATGGTTGACCATGCCATTCGCATTTATGCTGGCTTGAAGCAGGTGATGAAACTTTGTTGGGTCCTCATCTTATTCAGGATACTTCTGAGAATGTTCATCTAATTCAGAAGCGTATGAATACTGCGCAGTCTAGTAAAAATTCCTATAATGATCATCACCACAGACCTCTGGAGTTCGAGGTGGGACATCAAGTATTCCTGCGTGTTTCTCTGAGGTTGGGTCACAGGTGGATGAGGAGACAGGGGATGTTATCTCTGAGATACATCGAGCCATTTGAGATAGTGGAGAGTGTTGGTCTAGTAACCTATCATTTACTGCTACCTCAGAGGTATTGTTCCATGCATGTCATTTCCCATGTATTTGAGCTTCGACAATATCATCTAGACCCATCTCATTCTTTTGACCCTAACGATATCGAGATTTATGCTGAAGCATCCTTTGCAGAAAATTCGATCTGTATCACTGAACGTATCATAGAAGTACTCCAAGGAATGTCATCCCCACTGGTCTGGGTATTGTGGCAACATGGACATGTTCAGGATGAGACATGGGAGCGAGAGACGTATCTAGATGTGTAGTGGTCAAAACTTTTCTCTGGTGACGTTCAACTACACTTAGAAGGGAATCTCCGGGATGAGTTTTTGTAAGGAGGGGAGGTTGGATCATCCTAGACATAATCAAGTATAGAACATTTTTAATTTATTGTAGTTTATTTAATTAACCGACCTGGGGTGTGTGCATGCGCACCTCGCTGCTGGTCCCGTGCATCTTTTTATTTAATTTAAATAATTGCAGGCATTTCATGAAAACATTCACGTCATGTTTTGGTACGGTGTTCGGGTTTTAAATAATTAATTAAGGGTTGAAAGAGAGTAATAAGGGATTTAAAGAAGAATTAAAAGAAAGCAATAAAGGATAAAAAGAAATTCTGAAATAAAATAAAGAGGGCGTTATGGGAAAAATGAAAATAATTAAAATATGGGATTCATGTTTTTAATTATTTTTATTATTTTCCATTCCATTCTTTTCTTTTATTTTATGTTTTTATTTAAATTAAATTTTCCCTTATATTTTATTTTTCTCTTATATTTCATTTCTTTTCTTTTTTTTCTCTTTTATTTTTTCTTCTTCTCTCTCCCTCTCCCACTCATCACGTCACACCCCTCAATCCCATCACACCAACCGGTACCCCCTTCATAAGGTCGCTGATCCTCCATCCTACATCTGATTCCTTCACCGTCAAGTGACCAGTATACATTTGGAAATGGATAATGTTGCGTAAGTGGAATCCTTCGATTATATTTAGTATTCTGCGCGCAATTCGTCACGGAAGATTATTACCCTATTTTGGGGTTTTTCTAAAATCCTTCGTTTTCATCTATTTTATGTCAATCAAAATTCTACTACAGATCATAGAGTCATCTAAGACTACAATGTAGGGTTCCTAAGTGCTTTCCCTCCATTTTTTTGTGATTTATAAAAAATGCACCATTGTGTAGTTAGTCTGTGCCTACTGGATTTGTGAAATTTTACCAATTTTAATTACATTAATGGTTTTGTTTAATTGTATCAACTTTAATAATCTGAAATTAATTTTATTGAATGGTTTCAACAAGATCGAACACACCTTTGGGTGTGCCGACATCGTCGGCATTTTTTTCTATTAGTCAGGTTACTAATTTTATTAGCTGTAAGTATTGTGCAACCCCTTTTTATAGTTTTTAAATTAAATGAATTGTTGTTTGAATTATTTCAACAAAATTGGACACCCCTTTGGGTGTTCCAACAAGATCGGTGTTTTCTCCAATTATCCTAGATTATTGTTTATTTAATTTCATGTGTTTAAAAGAAACTTTTTATTGTAATTAAATTAAATAAATAGTTGCTTGAACATGTATATCAATTGTTGGATCATTGGAACCTATTTTTCTGAACTATTTATTATTTAAATTTGTAGTATCTGCTAAGGTTGATATGATATATATATTTACTTGAAAGTTATTGTGTTGTATGGTAAATTTATGCCTTGTGATGCACGAGTGTATCCGGTTATTTTTCAAGCTACGACTTTACATGCTGATTATGTTATATCTGTTGTTGTCAAAACATTAATTAAATTCAAGGCAGGGAAAGGAGGCAGGTCCTATATTAAGGGCCATTCTTATTTCCTCTATTCTTTATGGGTTACCTCTATGTTATAGGGGGGGTGTCGTTGGCTTTTTCAGACTGAGACTTCCCAAGACTCCCAAAACATTTGAGTGATACTAGTTCCAAAAGGGACCATCAGGAAGGATCCGTTGGCAATGTGGCTAAGCCAGTCTCAGATGACACTCAACCCCTTTTGCGAGATCAAGACAGAGTCAGGGTAAAGCCATGCCTTGGGAAATACTTGGTCTTTCTAAATATTTCCTTTGATGGGCCCAGTGTCATTGGATAAATTGATGGATGTTCTGTAGCAATACCTTTGGAATGGTCTTGGAATCCAACACTTAACTTGGTCCTTAATAATGATGCACTTAAGGTCTACATTACTGCCATTTTGAGTTTCTTTAGAATTGAGATATCCTTCTGATCTGTGTAAGTGTAGTTGTTTTACACTTGACTGATACCCCAAGTCAAAGCACATTCTTGGGGGTATACCTCTTTCTTGTTTACATTTTTTTCTGGGTTTTATATATATACATGTTTTCGTATTTTGTTGATAGGAACCCTTTCAGACTACCATATTAGGCTGATGCTAGTGACTAGGCACAGGTGCTGTTTGGGACCCAGGATGACTTATTTATTTCATTGCACTACAATTAATTTGTTTGAAATGGTAATGTAATGAAACACTATATTTTTATTTTTTCACGATATGGAAAGGTTTAGACACCATGGGTGCCGACCTACTGGTATTTTATCTCACACCCTACTTGGGGGGGGTCATCGACACCCAAGTAAATTACATGCTTGCAAGTATTGAGATGGCGAAGAATGTTTCTTTCTATACTTGATTGTTCATCAATAATTTGGATGGAGACTAGGGTAGAGGATCGAGCCATGTTCGCGATGCAGTTCCTGCTTGTGTCTTTTCATTTAGTTGAATATGTGTTTGAGTATTTTTTTTCCGTACATTCAGTTTAGACTCATATCATGGCATGAAACTATTTTGTGAGTTTCAACACTTGTTTTTTATTATTCAGTTGGATTATTTACATTTATTATACTAAAATTTATTTATTCACATGTTTCCACTACTTATTATTTGTTGTTGTTTACGTCTGCTGTGATGTTATCTATTACCTATAAGGGCATAGTCTCCCCCATAGACACAAAAAGGGCCCTTGCTACTAATCAGTAGCCTATAGCATTCAGGAATATGCGCTTGAGGTTATGTGACACAACAGTATGGTCACCATGTTAGACGTGATCCGGGTTGGGGCGTTACAATTTCAATTTAAAAAAAAGACACACTTGAAGTCATATCGGTCCCATCGCGCATCAAATTTGAGTATGGAAGTTTTCCATTTTAACAAAATCGATGTCAATCCTAAATAAAATGACACACATAGAGTCATACAGGTAACACGGTGCATTGGAATTTTAATTGTACAATTCTTACATATCTCGAATGACATATGGTTCATTTTTTACAAAATATCAAAACAACATGAATGTGCTATCTTAGTTTTGAGTACGTCACTTATCTTTTTTACTAAAATTAAAATTTAAACATAATACCTGCTATTTGACTCATATCAATCACATAATGTATCAGTGTGACATGATAATGATTAATAAACATATAAATTGACTTATGAATTGTTCTACAAAATTATTATGAAAATAAAAGCACTTTAGGTCAGTTTTTAGTTAGTGGAATTTCATGAACTAAAATTATGATTTTAAACTAGTGAGAAAAACATTAATTCATACTAGTAACATCATCATTCATATTGAGGTGTGATTTATGACTAAATATAAACCAATATTTAATAATAATTTCCATAAATTCTCCATAAAATTGAATGCATTTTTCAATTATGTGTAGGCCATCTTTCCATTTTAATAAAAATGAAGTCTATTTTAAATAAAAAGATGAACATGAAGTCATATCTATCACACCATGCATTAGATTGAGACTCCATAGATTTATACTAGTCTAAAATGAATTATGGATCGTTTTACAAAAGTATCAAAATGATACGAATGTGTTTGATTCGATTTGAGTAGGATTGTTTTCAATTTTACTAAAATTTATGTCAATTTTAAATAAAAATTCGCACTGGGAGTCATACCAGCCAAACCATACATCGTATTGAGTTGATTATGATTCCTATATATATCAAATTAATTATAGATCATTTTATTAATGGATGAAAATAATCAGAATGTGTTATATTGGGTTTCTGAACATCACTATTCTTTTTTACTAAAATGTCATTTCAAACATGAAACAAGAATGTTGACTCATACTGATGACACTATGTATTAGTTTAAAATGAGTCCAATTCCTACAAATTAAAAATTATTACAAATAATTTTCATAAATATCAAAAGAACATAATATTGTTTAATCCAATTTCAGTGAGTGAAATTATGAGAACTAAAATGTCAATTTTAATCTGATAATGGAAACTTTGAGTCATACCAGGCATGTTATGAATTGGATTGAGTTACATCTAATTTATACTCATAAAATTTTATTTATGTATCATTCTAGTAATGTATCCAAACAGTATAAATTCATTTTTTCAGTTTTGAGTAGGTCAGTTGTCCATTTTACTAAAATTAATGTCCATATTAATTATAAATATTCACATGAAGTTATATCAATCACGCCATGAGTCATATTGAGATGAGGTCAATTCCTACATATCTGAAATTACTTATAGAGCTTTTAAATAAATTATCAAAACCATATGAATGCATTTTTTTGAGTAGTCCAATTTATCATTTTATTAATATTGATGTCAATTTTTAATTAAAAGAGGCACATTGAGTCATACCGGTCCCACAATATGTTACATTGAGGTAGGACCAATTCCTATATGTCTGAAATGCCCTATGGATCATTTTTATAATGTATCAATGCAATATGAATGTGTGTCTTTTGTGTATCACATCTCTTTTTTACTAAAATGTAATTTTAAATTTGAAGCACACAATTTTACTCATACCAATCATATCATTTAACGATTTGTTGTATGAACTATTCATATAAGTTAGAAATGACACATGAATCATTTTCTAAATTACCAATAAAATCCAATCATATTTGATTAGATTTTAGTGAGTGATAGTTTTTGAACAAAAAATCCAATTATAAACCAATAACTATCACTTTGAGTCATATCAGGTATAGAGTGTATCAAATTGATGTGTGTTTGATTCATACATTTAAAAAATTACTTATGGATAATTTCTAAAAATTATAAAAATAATATTAATGCATTTTATTGGTTTTTATTACAATATTTTTCTTCACTAAAATGTCATTTGAAACTAGAAATACCCATTTTGACTCATACTGATCACATCATGTACCAGTTTGACATGAAACCAATTACTACATATTAAAAATCACTTATGAATGATTTCATTAAATAATGTTTGATTTATTTTCAATGAGTGATAGTTTTGGAAATAAAATGATGATTTGAAACTTATAATGATCACTTTGAGGTATATTGAGCACATCATGTATTGGATTGAGGTGCAGATGAATCTAATATTTCAAAAATGACTTATAGATCATTTTAAAAAATATGAAAACAATATAAATATATTTTCCTAGGATTGAGTACGTCAATTTTCTTTTTTAACTAAAATTAATTTCAATTTTAATAAAAAAGAAGCAATTTTAGTAATACTTGTCACATCGTGTGTTGGATTGAGATACGGCTGATTTGTACATGGTCCAATGTCACACAAAAATCATAACATTCAATGATAAATTCATTTCTTTTTCTTTTTATTATCTGACTTACAACACTATATATTTACTCGATATTTATAGATTAAAAAAAAATTTCCTTGTTGAATGAAAAAAGATTATTAGAATATAATGTTTCATTATATCAAGAGAATTCACCACAATGATCAGATGGGAATCATGTACTTTTTTTGGATTTTAACAAGAAATTTTTTTCGGATAAGTACATCATGTTCATATGACTTCCTATAAAATATTTTTAAATAAATAAACATTTCTTAGATAAAAATTATAAGTAAATTAACAAAAAAATAGTATCTAAAATGATAAAAAAAAATTAATTAAATTATTAGGGATTCAACATTTCCTTATGGTTATATGAATTCTTGATTAATTTCCTTATCAACATTATCTTAGTTACAATCTCAAAATCAAATCTCTCTTGAGCATGATTAACATCGAAAAAATAACCCCAAAATAAAAAAATGTATCCACCTGTATAAGGGGAAATAATTATTTTATTAATAATAAATAGAAATAAATAAAACATAAATATGAAATAATACACTAATTATATGTAAATTTATTTTACTATGAAAACATCATTATTAACTTTATGGATCTGCAATGGCAGTGGAGGGAACTGGTTGGAATATGATAAATGAAACACAAAGGGGTGAAATGGTTTTGAGGGAGAAGAAGTATTTGGATGTTTGGGTGTATAAAGGCATAGAATGTGGACCGAACATCCCAACTCAAACAAAAGAATCCACCTATATAAGAAAATAATTATTATGTGGGTAATATAAAAAGTAATTAAATTAAAAATCAATATTAAACAATACATTATTTTTATAAAAAACGATTTTATAGTGAAAACATCCAGATTACCAATATGATTGAGTAGAGAAAGCATCATTTCTCATCCTAAAATGGAAATGGAGGGAATATGATGTAATTTTATAAGTAAAACAGTGTAGTAGTGAAAAGGATTTGAGAGAGAAAATGTTTGTGGATGTTTGGTACAGAATGAAATGAAAGATAGACATACTACCCCAAATCGATCTAATGAATACACCTATAAAATAAATCAATTATTATGTGAGAAAAAAAATTAAATATATGGACAATGAATTTACTATGAAAACAATAATATACCTATGTGATCGAGAAGTCACCATTTCATTTCTCTTCCAGAAAGGTCTTGACAGATCGAAAATAAATCCTTTAAAATTAAAAAAGACTATATGGAATAACTAAAATTTAATCAATGGTTCATTATTTAACATTACCGTAAAATAGAGAATGTATATCACAATATTACCATTACATATTTCCAAAGGGTTTCCTTCATTATTGTTTTTCTTTTGTGGGATCGGTAACATAATCATGTATATAAGTCATTGTCTACATGAGTATTCAGACATTTAATTTAGATATATTAATTCCTTAGATAATATATAATATTATTAGGAAAAAAACTGTATATTAAAAATACTTTTACTTTCTAAATGAACGATATTTCATTTTTAAAGGATTTAGGGATTTTGTTCCTCTATTGAGAACCCATATCCCATATTCGTTGTCCTCTATAACATAAAATACCTTTTCAACACTGGGACTGATATGAACTAATTTTGATTTTCTAGTGAAATGGTCATCCATGCTTTAATTTTGATCTTAGACAACATTTTTTTATTCCCCAGTAGGGAAATCAACTAATTATTCATTGTTCGATCTGACACAAAAAACACTTTCACTACTTGTGATTCCATTATGAATGGATCATATATTTGACTCTCCACACTAAATTCCACCTTCATGAATCCCATTTCATCAAATTTTATATAAATGATATTGTGAAACCATTTGAAATATAAAATTGGTACTTGAAATGATGTATTATTCAACTCATATATCTATTTTATAATTCTAAAAACATTACATATTTAAAAAAATTTATTTATATACTTCTAACAAGATATGTTCATTACCACATCCCCAAGAATAACACCACTATTTGGAATCTTATTACTGTCATCATGTTCTTGTATATAGAACATATAACCATTGATTACACAACCAATGTAAGATATAACATTTTCATTCAGTTCTCCAGATAGCCATTGAGGTTGTTCAGTAATTGAATTCGGATTTTCAGAAAACTCCTTAGATATTTGATCTTAAATCCAACATAAAAATGGATGATTATGTGTATTTTATATCCATCCCTCCTCCCTTTATGGGGTCAAATATTTAATAATTTATTTGTGGGATTCAATGTAAGAATCAACATCATCACTATTATGTAGTATGTAAAGGTGCTCTTTCGCCAACTCTACAAAGGAAATTGTTACAACATATCTTTTGGAAATCCCTTCACCCATAAAGAGTTGAATGAGATGAGACATCGGGAGACCAATTCATTCATTACCAAATAGATAAATAGTACATAACTCTATAACTTATTCAACAATATATCGTTCTGCAATAAAACATTCTAAAGGACTTTGATTGTGGAGATACAATATCAAAATCATCATAAACCTTTCAGTGGGGTACATCCATCTATAATGGATAGGACCACATAGTTGAACCTCTCTAACCATGTGAAAAATTAGGTGCACAATTATTTTAAATAAATATAGTGGGAAGAACATCTCTAATTAATATAATATGACCAAATCCTTTGTATTCATGAAGGTAAAAATCGATATTTCTATAACATTACTGCATATGGCATAAAAAATAAAGAAGATACTGGTTAATATAACATACATTTCTAGGTATAATTAAATGGAAAGCAACATCCATCAAATCTTACTGAAAAAACTGACAGTTGTGTGCTTTTATTCCTTGTAAATTCAAATTAGTCATGTACATGATATACTTGATTTTTTATGAATACCCTTTTATAAATTTTACAATATTAATGAAAAATAAAAATTGGAATGTTTCTTATCTAGATAGAGTGAAAGCAGCTTGAAGAAGAAAATTCATCCTTTTACCCTCCACTGGTACCAAATCTTCCCTAATAACCATTTAAATCAAGTACACCAAACCCTTGATGACTTCTTTCATTTTTAGTGGAATATTTAGTATCGTGAAAACAACATTATAATATAAAATTCATTCAATATTATTGACATCAAGATAATGGCTTACATACAAACAATTCTAATACATTTTTTAGAGAAAATTCATCTCCTCTTCCAACATAATATAGTAAGGTTTTTCAAAAATGAGTTTCCAAAAATAGTTTAAATTTCTTTTACATTATTGTATATATTGACACCCAATATTGAAGATAGATTTGTACCATATTTGATATTGCCATTGAATAATGTTGTCTAGGATCATTATTTTTGTCCTCATGGAAAAAATATACAATTTTTTAAAAACACATTCTTTTAGTAATGTCAAAACTAAATTGAGTATATGAATTATTCACAAATGTGACTCCCCAAAATTTTTTAATTCTATAGGATGATTAATTTCCACATGAAGGGAAGTTATTTATCATCCAGTAAAACATGGCCCCCAATTTGAATTCTTCAATTCAATGATCATTATACCTTATAACACATGTACACCACTTCAATTTTAGATATTTGATTAATGGATCTAAATAGAAATAAATATCATTACCAGGTTTCTTTGGTCCATATATAAACATATAAAACATAATGTATTAGTGTTTCATGCAAAATTAGGGAGGAAAGTTATAATTTAAAAACATAAAGGACTATTTCTTATGAGAACTTATATGTACACCAAAAAGATTTATTCTATATTTAGATAATTCAAGATGAAATTTTCTCATCTCATTTACAAATTTAGGATACTCATAATCAATTTTCATCCACTGAGGAGAACATTATATATAATTTAGGATCTAATATTTAATTCTTGTATATAGATTCTATGCTAGTTGTTTAATGGTTAGTCTTATAAATGGTCAACTGATAGGAACATACCATATGGATGTCGAAGGAAATGATTTATTTTTGTTTTACTGATATGTGCCACATGAAGGTAATTTTATGAGTGATTCATGATCCTTGTGAAACAATACACAATCATTTGAGAAATCATGTATTTTCTAGAGATCATTTCAGATGATCATAACATTAATTTAGAATCATATGCTCGATAAGGTATTTCATTTTCTTCTATATTATTATCTTTTTAGAAGCCAAGTAGTTATGTGAATCTCGTGTCATCCATAAGATTTCAACATTAAAATTATATAACATTAATACATCAGATAATGTTGTGACTTTAGTAAAACAAGTATACAATTCCCACATGGAACTACTATTTAACATCTCTATCAACTTTTTACAATAATTAATTTCATCTTAAATTTACATTGTCATTTCTTCCATATGATCTCTATAATAATTTACACATGTTTTCATAACTAAATTATCCGTAAACCACAATATGATCCAAACTAGTGTCCACATTTAGTTTTTCCTAATGTTTAGTCCAAAATTTATTACTCTGATCTATTATGTGGAAAATAAAATGTTCTTCAAATTATTTCGAGATAATTTTTATTAAATGAAAACTATGTCAGCATATAAAAAGGATTTTAGATGGGTCATTTGTATGCTCTCCTATAAACATGATAAACTCTTTAACTATATCATCATACTATTTTATCATATGATAATCATGCATCCATTTTCGATTCACATCCATTCTATTGTGTTAATTAAATATATGTTTTTAAAATAAATAAATTAATACACATAATACATTCAATATAAATGGATAACGTTATATACAATTATAATAAGGGAAACCCAAAATTTGATTGTTTCAAATTTTTTTAGTATAATTTTTTGAAAATAATTAATTTAATGTAAGAATATAATTAATCCACTATGGAATGTTTTATGCATTGAATTAATTCAATTGTGATAGTTATATATTACCATCATCTTCATAAAATCATCTCCTAAACATTTATCATATCATATTTTCTTTTTAAAAACATCCTCCATCTCTTGTTGACTTGTTCCTATGTTACTTAAAATACAATAAATAGTAGTCATCCCTAGGATGACTGATTATCAGAGTTTACAAGAAACATAAAATGTTTGGAGGATGAGTGTCAAGAAAAAAATTTCAATAATAACTATTTGAGATATGAAGTTGGTTAGGATTAAAATATTCTATAAATTGGGTGACGATGAGTCTCAATCAATAAATTGAAACAATAACTGTTGTTTGATGCACAACAGTCCTTTCTTGCATCCCCCAAAACATTGTAAACATAATATATGCAATTAACATGTAATAATAAACCCATACATTAAAAACAATAAAAATAAAATCTTATGCAATCAACTATAATATAAAAAAATATATTGAAAATTGTTTAAATTAATAATGTTTTATTACATATACCTACATTGTAATCGATGATTCAATGGGGTTGAACCAATAAATATAGACCTAAAATGAGGAATACCTAAAAAAAATTTAAATTTATCGAATTAGATAACCATTACTCTATTTTATGGAACATATGATATAAGAACCTGATGCATTATTACACTTAATATTAATGTTATATTAGGAATTTAAAAACATATCATTACTCTTGGGATGTCATATCACCGCACCAACCCATCCCAAGGATTTTAAGGAAGTCATCACATTAGATTTATCCATCTGAATGAAGGGAGTCCATATAATACACATTCTCCCATATCCTTGAGATTCTAGGGAGGTCCATAAAGAAGTTGGCATAAATAAATAATACACAACAACAAGATATATCACAAATAAGGGCGAGAAACACACCAAACCTTATAATATCTATCCCATACTCCCTAGACTCTAATGAGATGGAACAAATCATGTGAGGCCACATTTTCTCTGTGGAATACCCTTAATTAACACCTAATTCTTGGTGGAATCATAAAATTAATAAATTTATTCAACATAACTCTTCATATAAAGTCTCTATTACGAAAATAACAAAATAACTAGTTAGATTAATATGTTATGATGCACTATCATCGGTTACCCAACCAAAATCATAAAATTGATACATACAAAATTAAATAGAATTCCTAAAATAGGAAGACACTTCTACCAAACAGTTAATTACATTATATATAAAATGAAAATAAATCACGATTAAACCACACATTAACATAAATAAACGATTACCTCAGAAATTAATAGTTTCAATTGAGAAGGAAGGTGATGCTCGTATAGCCTAAGAATGATGTTGGGAAGGCTCACAGTATTGGTGATTCACACTCTAAAAATTACAAGCATTAAAATGGATGATCTATGTGAATAAATATCCAAAATGACTAACTCATCATAGTCATTGTTTCAAAACATCTTCCAGTATGGCTATAACCATTGATGTTTTACACCTCAAGTTCCCTAAGATATAATGGGTAAATACATATATTATAAAGACTGTAGATAATTACCCCAAGCCGATCTGTGGATTTTTTCAACCCTTAAATCATTTGAACCTTGAATTTGAGCCTTAAAATAGCTTGATCCTTGACTTGAGCCTTGAATTGATCTTCGATTCACCGGGGAGGAGCACTGATAGTGGGTGGATTACATGAAAATAATATGATATCGTGATTCATTCACAATTGGTTAGGTTTTTTTAAATAGATCGAGAAAATTTTATCAATACTTCTAAAAAAGAGCTCATAAAGATATCTTTTACCAATGCTTATGTAACAAGAACTAATAAAAATATTATTTATCACTGTTTTTTGAGTACCAATAAAGATTGATTTTATCTGTGCTGATAAAACTCTATCTTTTCCTACACTAAAAAAGTGCTAATAAATAATATTTATATCAATTATTATTACGTATGTTCTAGTAATAAAGTTATAATTATAAATATTTTTTAAAATAAATTAATAAATATAAATAAATATATAATATAAATTTAAATATTAAAAATATTCTTTATTTAAATATATTTATTATAATTTATAATTATTGAAATACATAATTAGATATTTTTAATTATATAACTATTTTTTTAAAACAATAATATTTTTATCATTATATAAACATATATTTTTATATTTATTTAAAAAATATATAAAAATATAAATATATTAAATATATTCATTATTTAAATAAATTTATTATAAATTTAATAATTACGTAAATATATATTATCATTTAATTATAATTATATAAATAATATTAAAAAATGTTTATTTATTTATAATTATAGATATATAAATTTATAAATATATTAATTGAAAATTGTAAATATATTTATTTATAAATATTTTTTCACAAATACAATTATTTATAAATATTTTTGTACAAATATATTTATAACATTATTAAAAAAAAATTTATTCTTATGTGCATGTATGTTAAAAATGAGTGAAATTGAATAAATTAAAATACGGATATGTTTTGGGTTTTTGTGTTGTATATAAAAATTCATTAATTATGTATATTTTAAGTTAATATAAAACATTTTTGTTATTTGATAAATTGAAAAATAAAATGACATTTAATTATGTCCATTACCCATGAAATTTTTCTGCATTTATTGTTCATATTAATTTTTAATTAGAAACAATTTCACATGATATATGTCTATTTAATGTAAAAAAGAAATAATTTTCATTATATAATTCATATTTATATAAATTCATACATAACTATATATTTAATATAATTTATTTTTTTACATTAACAATAATTATCTAATTAATAAAATGTTTAATATTTGTCTCAATTTTTTTTTAATTTTTATATGTTGAATTTTCATTTTTCATGTATTTATATTTCTAATAAATACTAATTATTACTATTTTTAAAATATATATATATTATAATCAATTTCTTCATTTTTATCAATAATTATTAAAAAATAATTTTTGTAATAATTTTTTAATAAACTCAATTTTTATATTTTCATTAATTTAATTATTTTATTTCATTGGACCTTTATCAGAAATAGAAATGAAGTGATGATAAAAAATAACCTTTATCAATGATAAACATACATCACTAATTAAGGGTACCATTTATTTGTGCTAAAAATAAAGCACTGATAAAAGCAACCCTTTACATCCATCCAATGGCTGAAAGGCCTTCATTTTTTTATTTTGATAATCAACCTTTCATGTGGTCAGGTGGAACCCCTACAAGGATCTTAGGCATAAGTATTAAATGTCATATAGGCCTTAGATGAATTCATTACCCGTATACTTAAATCATTACATACTACCCTGACTAACTACTTGGAACTGCTCTTCCCCAACATCTTAATCGTGAAATCAGCTCTCTACCATCGCATGGTTGTTCGGCTAGTCTCTCCTGTGCATGCACAGGATTTTCCTGATCATAGGTTCCATACCCTATCATTCTTATAATGCATTTGGATTTTTCAATGGTGAAATCTCATTGCTCATCCTCTTTTTGAAGCTTGTTCCATGTTAGTAGTCTGGTTGGCATTTTCACTTATGGTGGCCCAAAGGCCTTGAGGTGGCTCGAAGGCCTTACTGACCCAAAGGCCTAGGTGGCTCGAAGGCCTTAATGGACTTCGGGACCAAATAGGTGGCCAAATAACCAAACAAGGGAGTATTCCTGGCTACTATAGTTCTAAACAGTGCTTTCTACAGTTTCTACTATATTAATTGCTACAGTACTACACAATTTCTGCTACGGTACCTACTACAGTCCCTACTACAGTACCTGCTACAGTCCCACTGGAAATTAGCCTCCGCCTGGATTTGATCTAGTGTCTCCTAGATGCACTTAATGATTCCTCACCAACTAGGCTGAGGCTCATGTTCAAGGAAACCCTTTACCATATCTAAAAAAACCACCGATATAGGTACCCTTTATCATAGCTAAAAAATCAATGATAAAACATAATATTTATTAGCATTAGTTTTAACATTGATAAAGGTTATATTTATCAATGATTATTTATAGTGCTCATAAAAACCCAATGATGCTAATGGTCTAGTTTTTAGTAGTGTATTTTTTCGCATTCATTATGTTATCAAGCTAAATGTAGGAATCTTGTGAAGTTTAAAAATCAAGGATTTTTTGGGATATTTCATAGATATCCTTCAAATGGAATATTTTATCACTGTTTCTATAAGTATTGTGGAATTATCACTATTTTTATGATATGAATGTACTGAATAATCAATGAATGAAATTTAATAAGATAAATCTAGTTTCTAAACAAATGTTGATGTTTTTTAAATAACAAGAAAAAATTAAGATTTATATGTTTTTTAAGATGTATATGTTGGAGAAAAATATATATCCATCTCATGTGATGACGTTAAATATCACACAAATAATCTACGATTGAGAAGGTATTTTTTTGGTATAAATATAATAGGTTATGATGGAAAATATGTAGAAACTATGACAGATATTATGATAATAAATTAAACAATAATTTTTTACACTTCAAAATATATGTCTTTTAAGAGTGCTAGAAAATTGCATTAACAGCGCATAAAATAGAACTATTAATCATGGCGAATATAGGGGGTCCCTTTTATCAGCAGTCAGAAAAGAACTGAAAAAGGAAACTTTTTTCAACGCTAAAAAAATGTGCTGATGAATGACCCCTTTTACCAGTTCTAAAAAAACGCTGATAAAAGGGGTTCTTTATCAACGCTTTTTTTAGCTCTACTAAAGGGGTGTTTATCAGCGCTTTTAAAAAGAGATGATAAAAGTAAAAAAATTAAAAAAATAAAAGAATTATATAATTGGGGGGGAGCTTTTAACATTACTAGACCCCCGCCTTTATTAGTGCTAGGAGGAGCCACACACTCTCCTTCATGTGTGTTTCCCTTCCTGCGCATCCCCTACACATCAGTACCTCCTTGCATCTACCTGTACTTGAACCCACGACCTCCCCCTTGCACGCCTGCACCATTACCACTAATCCATTTCATTTTTTTCTCTATTTAATGATATATCTATTTATTTATATATATAAAGTAATATTTACTCATATATTAATATAGATTCATATTAATATAAATATATTTAGTTATATTAATAAATATATTTAGTTATATTAATACTTATATATTTATTCATATATTAATATATATATATATAGTTATATTTATTCGGAAATTAATAGAGATTCATATTAATATAAATATATGAAGTTATATTAATACATATATATTTATTCATATATTAGTATATATATATATATTCGTATATTAATATATATATATATATATATATAGTTATCATTTTTTATCCGTATATTTATTTGTATAGTAATATATATTTATAAGGTTAGTTTAAAATTTATTTAATAAATATGTTTTTAGTATGTGTAGAAATAAATAAATAATTACACACATACATATATAAAACACACACAAACACACACATAAGCACATAGACACGGGCACAGACACACACACACATATTTACAAATAAATACATATATAAATATATCTGTGTATTTGAAAATCCATAGAATGTTAAAAAGTCCATAACTTCAAATCTAGAAGTGCGTTTCAACTCTAAAACTAGTAAAATAGAAGAAAATGAAATATTCTTTGATATGATATGTGGTACAGGCCTAACAGACATCCAGATAAGAAGTTGTACCTGTTTGAATGTTACCAAACCGGGGTATCATAACTAAAAACTCAGTTTTGGAGGCCTTCTGTGCCTTTTTTGGGCTCAAAAAATGTGATAGAATAATCCTTTATGTCAATATAATGTAGATCTTGTCACATGCTTCAATTTCATATACTATAGAGCACAAAAAGACACCCGAATAAAAAGTTATGGTCGTTTGAAGTTTGAGTTACATTTTCAACATTTTTTTTCGATATTTTATTAATTTTTTTGATTTTTTATGTCTTCCAATTGTTATTAAATGATTATTAATCGATGATAATTAGAAAATTATTAATTCAAAATATTTTTAAAAATATTTTAATGCCATTTTCATTAAATTTATTATATATTATATTTAATTGTTTATTTATATTTATCTAAAACATGTTTAAAAATATAAATTATATTTATATCAATATTTATATACTCATATAATAATATCATCTCTAAGAAAAAGCAATGTTAAATCCCCCCTTTTTTAGTGTTATTAAAAAAGCACTGATAAAGGTGTACCCTTTAACAACCCCAAAAATAGCACTGATAAAAGGGGGGCCTTTATCAGTGCGAGAAAAAGAATTGATAAAGGTTCACTTTTAATAGCTCTTTTTTTAGCACTATTAAAAGTGACCCTTTATCAGAGATTTTTTTAGCACTGATAAAGGCCCCCCTTTATCAGCATTTTTTTAGCGATGATAAAGGGTGGCGCTGAGGAAACCCAGTTTTGGGGTAGTGTTATCAAGTTTAAACCACATATGTTGTAGATGTAATGAGTAATGAATAATTGGTTATTATTATGAATAAGAAACATAATCGTATATAAATTAATGAAACTTGGGAGTTGGTACTTATAATTAAAGAAATTAATTTCATGTTGAAAAATTGGATACTAAAAATCAATTTAATGGAAAATGTGATGTGGAAAAAAATGATAAAGATTTTTATAAAGGGAATTCTCAAGTTAAATGACCCAAATATGATGAGAAATATTAATTTATCACATGTCTTGAAACCATTAAAATATTTATTTTTATTATATGAAAATGATAATGAATGATATTCCAAATTAAATACATGACTGTCTTCCCTAGTGGTGAATTTGAAGAGGATGTATATATTGAGAAACCATTATGTTTTGTTCTTATTTAAGATGAGAATTTTGTTTTAGGATAAAAATGATTTATATGGGTTGAAAAACACCCCAAGAGCATAGTATTAAATGAAAGACACATATTTGTAGAATTTGAAATTCTTAAAGGTTTGAGTGGTTATAAATATTCACATCAAATTTGAAAAAAAATGTGTCACTTATTTTTTGAAGTATGTAAATGATATAATATATTTTTTTTAATTTTGAAAAACTACATGATAATATTTATGAGTACTGAAAGTAGATATTTTATATGCGTATTGTTAGAGACAAGAGAACATTTCCTAGATTTAAATATACTCAAGAGAGAGATCACATATTTTTCTTAAGAAAAATATGGTAATAAATTATTAAAATCATTTGGAATGGTTGACATAAAGACAATTTATATATACATTTTAGTGGGAAAATCTATTAAAAGATTCAAATGGAAAGGATTTTGATCCTATAGAATCATGAATACTTAATGGATTCTTTTTATACATTATAAATTCTAGGTAAAATCTAATATATATTGATATACATTATTATAGGAACCAGATTTAACCTAAAAAACTGATTTTCAAGTAGCAAAAATGATTATTATATATATAAAGGTTACCACTAATTGTGGACTAAAATAAAATTCGAAAAGAAAGATTGATTTGATTAGTTATTTAGATATAGATTTTTTTCAGCTATGATTTTTACAGAAGATTAACATCTCGTGCAATTTTCATCCTTGGTGATAGCTATGTCCATTAGAATAATATGATGCAAAATTTTATGACATTAATCAGTGTTTTTAATTTGTATTTGGTTGCAAGTAATTATAAAACTTATTTAATTTTGGTGAAGACACAGTTTAATGATTTGAAAGATGATGTGAAGCTTCTTTTTATTATTGTTTGTGATCATCATAATTTTATAACTTTTTCAAATAATTTTTTTTATCATTCTAGAAGTATTCACATTAATATCAAATATCACATTATCCAGGTTCTTATGTAGAGAAATAATTTTAATCTTTAATATGTTTCAATAATAGAGCATATTGAAAAAAATTTAATCGATCCACTATCTAATGTTTTTTGGGAATATGAAGTTCAAATTTGGTGTTAATGATTACCCATACCAATGATAGGTTATTATGTATGTCCCATATATCAATCTATTTTTTAGATATAGTTTAAACTGTTGGAGAAAAAATTAATACAAAAATTTTGTAAATTTGTTTTTAAAAAAATACTCTTTCGGAGAATAATTTTTTACAGTGAAAAATGATATGCTTTTACTTATCTGGGAGTGTAAATATTTCTAGGATTTTCTAAAATTGTTATTTTAGAAAATTAGAATGGTTTTATGTGTGAAATATTTTAATTTTCTCTATATATTCATGTAGGAATTTTTATGTTAAGTATTTTTTGATCGATTTTAAAAATATGAAAGGTGTATTGGTTTGTTTAAAAATCACTATATTCTTATAGTAAATATTGTCTTATTATATAATTTTCTTATTTCATACATTGTTTTTTCATTCATAGGCTTAGAATCGTTGAATTATGATTAATTATTATTTCATATGCATTTGAAATTGTTTAATGTTATATGATTTTTAGAAGAAACTAAGGGGTGTATTTTTGAGAAGATGTTTTTGAATGAATAATTTATTCATTGAAGTAATATTTTTCTAGATAAGTTTGAATAGTGTTATATTAGGTAGATTTGATTCTTGTTTTTTATTTTTTTCAACATATAAATATTCTTCATGTTTAATGTGTAAATTTTATTTTTTCATATAAGTTTATGGAAAGTGTTGGTGAATGAATAAAACATTTAAAATTATTTTATAGAATGTTGTAAATCTTTATATTTGATGATTAATAATGGACTTAGGTGTCTGAGATGTGTGTGAAACGAACTAGATGTTTTTGAGTTTAAATTGGTTGTCTATGTAATGATAATTTTCAAATTTCATTATATATTTAAAGGTAATATGAAAGTAGAATTGTGATTGTAATGTAAATTTATGGTTTATAAACCATGAATAAAGGTAACCTAGAATAAAGATACTATCCAAAATTACGTAATTTTTTATATACCTATGTAAAGGTAACATGTAATTAAATCTAGTATGTAAGGGTAGGTCTATATTTTTTTCATATGTAATAGTATTTTTGGGTTTATATTGTATATGAAAACGTAAATACATAATTTTAGTAACTATAGAAGGGTTATACCTACACTATTTAAATAATATATTGATTACACACTATCTATATAAGGGCATTCCAACTTCTATGTTAGTGTACCTCACAAATTCAACAAACATCATAAAAGTTGAATTTCTTGATGCAATGTATAATGATCCTCAAGGAGATGTTTATCATGATATGAATTAACGACATATTTTCTAGGTGAATATGATGTTTGGGGAGAGTTAAGAAGTAATAAATATTATAGTATTATCTTCATCGAAATAATGATCATGTCATTCGCACGACTAGTGATGATACTATGTGTAATCGACCACACAAAGGGAAAGCAAGAGACAATGAAATGCGACAATTGTATTCACGGTCGGTCAAAATATCATATGATTGGATGACTAACCATGTGATAGTAAGATATACCATATAATATTTTTTTCGGTTAAGTGATTGTATTCATTTTGGTAAATCTAGTAACTGTATAAATCACAGTTTAACCATTATTCGTCACCAAAAAGAATGTTTTTAATATTTATTGAATATAAATTTACATGATTCCATGTGATGTTTTATTAAATTAAATTGTTTTTGATAATCTATATATAAACTGATGTTAAAATTAAGATATATATAATGATATGATGAAAATCCATAAATAACATAGATTACATGGTCAAGACTTGTGATATAAATATTATCTATAAAGAGATATAAATTCACGGTACTATCAAGGATTTAAAGAGGAAAAGTGAAGATTGATGGAATAATGACCCCAATATTACAGTATATGCAATGTTTTAATGAAAGTAAAATTTCATTTGTGGTATATTGTTTCAAATAATTAGTACAAGCATTAATTAATGCTTTTAATTACTGTTGGGTGGTATAAAAAATATATTTTTTATCATCTAGGAGGAATAATTCTATGATTTATGATAGAAGATAAATTAAAAATATGAAATAGAAACTGAGAAAAAATAAAGAATGTAGAAACTATAAATGCATTGTACCATGCATATATAGTGATTTAAATGGATGTCAATGTCTTGGAATAAAATAAAAAAAATAATTGTATAGTATTTTCCACATGTTTTAATTAACAAAGTTCATGCATAACTATATGTGGTTTCAAGAAGTTATAATGGTGGATCAGTCATCATTTTGGTAGATGATCCATAACATTGTGCCTTGATGGGCTCCTCCTCTGAGTTTTTTTTCTAGTAGGTACTACTGAGAAGTCACACACCATAGTAGTAGATATATGGGTTGAGTGTCAACACTATGGTGCATGCATATATGATAAAAATTAATTTTATATTATGAAGACCGAGGAACCATGATATATAATCTAAATACATTTTGTATAAAAAGGGGATCACTATTTCATCCTGATGCTAGTGTATCACTTCATAGACTCATTAAATAGTTGGGTACCAATTTTTCAAAAATAGATGGGCATAGTTTATTTGGATTACTCTTTTCTATATCCTAGAATAATCTATTAGTAGGGATGAAAAACATATGTTTTTTGAATCATGGTTCCATGATGCTGAGAAAAATGGCTCTGAAAGGTCAGTCTATTGTACATTGTTTCCTATTGCATGATGGATCACATATGAGGTGCACAACAGAGCCATAGAAGGCGATCCTCTATCATTTAATTTTGACCAGGTGTGTAGAAACTCTTTGTTGGATGAGCTCACGGTCTGTATCCCTCCTTTTAATAAGTCGTTATATCCTTGGATGATAATTAACATAGTGGTATTGTGAGTATACGAAGGTGAATGGAACAGAATTGTTATGTGGGCCAGATGGAAACCCCATATTTCTAGACTAAAAATCAATGTTGATGCTTCATATCTAGAAGGTAACATTAGAGTAGGAAGGCTTGTGTGGAATGAAAGAAGCTTATCCCTCAATCGCTTTAGTGTATAATATGTGATGTGAAATTATATTAGGGATGAATCAAGGTAAATTTTTAGTGGTTCATATATTTTCCAACCATTTAATATAAATATTTTGTGGTAGAATATGATTCAAAAGTTAGCCAGTTTTTTTAATAAAAAAGGATACTAATATGGGATCTATCATATCATATCATGAAATAATTATTGATATTTTATCCGAACACTATGGTTACTCATACGTAGAGGGATGGTTACATTGCCACAGACTCTTGAGCTATCAAGGGGCCCCTGAAGAGTCTACCATCATCTATTTTGGTACTGGTTCTCTACCAAATAAATGTAATATCATTTTTTGGGGCTATTTTATTAACCTCAATGGTGCCCACCCCCCTAAATTTGGATTTTGAAGTATTACCTATTTTTCAATAAAAATGTATTTTTCCATCATGAAGGTGGATCTGTGGTAAATTATAGAGATGATATTTCATTCAAATTTGAATTCAATTTATTCACACTATGTTTTTTGAAAAACGTTTTGATCATGGAAGGAGTAAAATTGTCTTTACTTTTGGGAAGAAAATAACTGGGTGAGTTGCTCATGAAGTTCAAATTAGGGAGCGAGAGATAACTGAGAAGAGAAGGTACCATTTCTATTATCATGTCGAATTTGTTATTCTGTAGGTTTATACCATAAGAATATGAAGGTTTTTCATGCATTTTTTTATGAGATTTAATTATATGTATAATTCAACATAACTGATAACTAGAAAATTATATACAAGATGAGGGCATATCTTTTATTACCCATATAATAGTTATCATTTTAATGAGAGGGATGTATTTTGGTGTGGGATACAAGATTCTTGGATGGGATACATGAAAATGTTTGTTTCAAGTTTATAGCCTACTCATTTTAATCCCATGATTATTATTGTGGGTAGAATGATCCTTAAGAAATATATCATACGAAGTACTAGCCTTCACCAATTCATGGTAAAAAACTAAAAATCTAATATTTTCTTTTTTTAGTGTGCCTTTGGGTGTGTGAGATGCAAGCATCTCTATATTTTAATATGTGGGGAAAGGTGAATCAAAATTTGTATAAAATATTCATATCACTGATTCACCTTGACTCTCAGTGAGGTATCATTCACCATTATGTGGCATGATAAGAATAGCCATATGATGCATTGAGAAAATAGTTCTCCACTAAACCATCCATGATTCTTATATGATATGATTGGCATAATAGAATACCAAATATCTATGTGGTGGTAGAAACACTAAAATAGAATCATTACTTAGTAAAATATGTATATGGAAATACTAATAGTTATTATGAGTTTTAAAGGGACGTCATTTTAGTGGGAGTGAATTTAATATAATTCATTATTAAATGAACGAAAAACATGTTACTCATCGGAAAAAAAAATCTGCCATATATAATTTTTATCATCATAAAAAAATATTACATTGAGATAAATCTTATAAAAAGGATAATATTAATGTAAGTATATTCTTGGACTAGTTCCAAAAATTATGTTTAATTCTTAAATAATAGAAAAATTATATGTGCTAAAGATATTCCATAATGAGTAACCAAATGTTGAAGTTGTTATCGTAGTGAATATATATGATTATGAGAATAATAAATGAATTTAATATTTATTTTTAAAGAATTAAAAGTAAAATGGAAAAGAAAGTTTAGAATCCATTCATATAATTAATGTGATTGAGTATGCTAATGACATGGGGAGACTATAGGATTTTTTAAGGATGAATATGAAATTCATTTTGGAATCAATAATGGAAATTATATAATAATGTGAATGAGTTTAATAAATATTTACCTGGTTTTCTAAAAGAGTTTTGGATAGAGAGACTGGGCATGTGATGTTTAGGTTCTTATGCTATGTTGATATCATAATTCGTTAGTTGTTTAATCTATAAGAACAAGGATTGAGTTTTCTAATGTAAATCGTTGGTCATTGAAACATAATTTTAGTGATATGAAAGAGGGTTATGATTCTATTGGATAGAAATTTATGGATTAATTGTGTCATAACCCATTTTAGAGGGGCCCACGCCATTACTACCAAATTACTTTGTCCAATAGACCAGGGGCTGGTGATTTTCACTGAGTATGCATTTCTCACTAATGGGAGAAATTAGCCTAAAGTACACACATAAAAACACATAAATCTCCAAGCCACACAATGTTGAAATGTAAAAAACTGAATGAATGCATGCATACCACTACGATCCCACAACAGAGAACAATAGAATGTCATAGAAAACAAAACATGGAAAAATAATGTTTCATCACAAAGAGTCTATAACATAAGCCTGATTGTAAATGATGAAGTCTAAAATTATCCAAGTGAGTGGCTATGTCAAAAGAATACTCCAAATAAACACCTTGGTCTGCCTAGCTCCAGCTATGATCCACCCATTCCTGGTCCTCCTAGGACAACATAAAAAGGGTCACAATCTGCACAAGACACGACACATGCATGAAAATACCATGAAGGCATGGGTATAACAATACTTAGCAGAGCACCCCAAATACACTAAACATGAAGAACCAAGTATAAGCCTCTCAATAAAAGATGTAACAATGTATCAATGATACAAGACGTACAAATAATCAGATATACTCTGGAAAGAATCCATGCCATTAGGTAGTCATAACCGACTGCCAGCCACATGATTCTTCTCGAAGAACACTTGTTTTGAGAGAAGTCACTCCTCAAGCCATTATATCATAAAGGACACTCAATGACGAGGTCTAACGCATTTGGGCCCCACCTTAAAGAGAACACATTGTTCAGAAGAGACTATGATTCCCAGAGAGGGGGTCATGCCCAGAACCACTGGGGGACCCCAGGAACCCAATATAGATAAACCCAATACAAAGGGGATCATATAAAAATGACTTTGAAAACCCTAATACTAAAAACCTACATATTTTGGATCAATTACCTTATCAAGGATGTCCTTTTGATTCAACAAAATATACTAGTGATGATAGAGGATCACACACCAATATCATCGGGTGAAACCACAACTCTATATATGACTCAACCACTATAGGGGATTACAATCTAGAGATGTGGATGTAATTCCACATGATAGAATTGAGGAAAGGACCAAGGGATAAAACTCAACCTATACTTGTCCAAACTATAAAATATAAGAGACTCTTCATCGACGAAGGTACCCAAAACATTTCATGGTTCAACTATCTTAAATTCAGGGTCAACCTATCACTCAAAAAAACGTGTTTAGAAACTCTATTTAACAGTTATACCATTTGAACAAAAATACCTACAAAATTGAACAAGATCTGTTGACTGACCACTTTGGTCAGTCCCACTACCACCATTGCAGGCCTCCCTAATGTAGAGGTTGGTCCACCTACTACATAGAATAACCACCCGTGGAAGGACCACTATGGTATGTCCACATTCCACAACCCAAGAACCACTACTGTTGACCCACACGATCAACTAACTGTGGACTGACTATGTAGTTGTTGTTCTCATTGTATCTCAAGCTACCATGAATCCATGGTTCATGACCACAGTCAACTACAATAGGGCTCCACATTAGATTTCCTAGATTTGATATGGGTCGGATGCTACCCTAATCCTAAACCGCTAGCCAAACCTGGATCTATCCCATTGGAAGAACTCGGATCCACCCCATTGAACTAACATGCATCCCATATACACCAATAAATCTAATGTTACATCTCATAAGGTCATCCTCCACGTATTTCTACTCCACTCACAGCCGCACCTTGTGCCTCCACCACTACCGACCTGACACGGCTCTACCACCTACACAAGGGCCACCACCGACAACTCGTCACTAACAGCGTGCATATATAGTCCCTTATATGAACCACCAGACCTCTTATAAATCCCAATAATAGAAATTATGATAGATCCTAGCTACTTGGGTCCTGATCTACAGTAGTCCTTCCTCAGTTATCTATTGTCTTCAATTCTAGTGGTCCGGTCGAATTCAGAAACACCCATAAATGTTGATCTAGAACCATGGGGATCCAGATGGTGAAGAAAGCGAGCAAAGAGGGAGAAAAAAAATGAGAATTAAGGTTTTTAATCATAGTATATTAATTCTTGGACAACGATAAAGAAAAATGAATTTGGTTTGAAAAAATATCAAAAAAATTCCATGGAATAAAACCCTTCTCGCAAATTGATCAATCTGAAAATCTATTAATTCATCAATTGATTTTCACTTGTCACAAAACATAAGAATAGGGAACAAATTATTTAAATCGCACACCCTAACTCTATTTGGATTTATTATTGATGAAGAATGATGTTTTTCATGTTCATGGGTGATATCCCTCACTATCTCACACCAATCATAAATCATTTACATATACATCATTTGATTCATCTACCAAAAAGATCTCCACTAACGATCGAATATAACTCATCAAAATCTTAGGGTTATGCAGATAACCCTATGATCTTTCCATACGCATGGACATACATAGATAATTAGGTTGCAACATCAATTTTTTTTATAAAATTATTTTATCTATTTTGCATATGGAAAAATGTTTTTCAAAAACAACATATACCAACTAATGTTAATTTATTCCAAAAGAAAAGATTCTATTATAAACTCAACAGTTCCCTCATAGTTATAATTATAACACCCATTTAATATTTGTCCACTTTTTCAAGGAAACTGTGTTTCTTTATTATTAAATATTTTAATATTTTTAAAAAATTTATTCTGGGAACCCTTGGCCTCGGAATCACACAACGTCTCAGTTCTGGGTCTCAGAAATATTCTATATAATCATAAAAAATATATACAAAAAATCTAGGATATACATTCTCCCCACCATAGGGATACATTCCCTTGAAAATAAAATACCTGGGATACTCAAATATAAGAGGGTACTGAGCACAAATCTAATCCTCCAACTCTAATGTGTGATCATAGAGATTCCTATTCTACCACAGAACATGCACCAAAGGATCCAATTGAACCAAAAGGATCCTCTCTTATAATGTTTCAATCTCAACTATACACTCATCAACATTTTCTCCATCCTCAATGTCTAGATCTCCCCAATTTATAACATGTGATGGTTCATGCACATACCTTCATAGCTATGACATGTATAAGACGTCGTGTACCTGATATAACTGTGGATGTTGAGACATGTGGTAAACCACTATAGGACACCAGGACAGCCTGAGAGGATAGGGGTGAATCACGGTGTCAACTTTTTCTTTTAAAAACAAGGATCTTGTTCCCACGTTGGTAGGAACATGTTAAACCTGTATGAGAGATATGATCAGCAAAGAAACATTCACATGCAAAGAGATAACACATCAATTTTTACTTGGTTCACCGCTAAGGGATACGTCCAATGATCATACACCGAAAAGTTTCCTGTTATTCCAAATTCCACTATTCTTCACATGTTGTGGATTAAAAAGTATTGGGAACAGTCACTCTGTTACAGGCTCACTGCCTTTACAACTGTTCAGGGATAGCCCACTGCGTCCCTCAGGTCACTTCCGTTGACTCCCCCTGGCTCACTACCATTGGTGAAGTCCCACACAATTTATAGGCATTAAGGTCTCCTCATCATGGCAAATGAATACATCCTCTTTTGTATATAGATGCTCCATTTAATTCCAACTTCCACCTGTAGACTAATCTCACTTTGCACCAATGGTATCGGGCGAACTTCCATCTTTCGCGCAGCCCCAAAAAGACTGGCGAGCTTCAATCCACACCTGGTGTGCTTCTCCAAGCCGGTGTGCATGTTTTAAGGATGGCGTGCAAGTCCACCTATACTACTTTCATGACACTCATTTCCTCAACATCAAACATGCATGACTCACACCCTTTTACACCCAAACTGATTTTGGCCCGCAACTATGAACTGTCACGCTTCGTCAAATCCTAGCGCACAAGTGTCACCAAACCACCAGTATGACACCTCCTTCACCAACTCCAAACTTGGGATACACACACCCTTTCTCTCCCAAAAAACCCTGGACGCGCAACAAACAACTGTCAGACAACTTCAACATGCGCGACCAACCACAACTTGCGCGACCACAACACTTGCACGATGGGTGCTTTGATTTTATTTAAGTCTGAACTTCATTACGAATGAGGAAGGGTCGACCAATATTTATAGGCATTTGGATGTCCTAAATGACATGGCACAAGTATTCCCTCGGCGTGCAAGTTTCAATGTGCAAGTCTCTACCACACAAGTCACTTGCGCGACCAAACATAAAACATGGTCACCCTTCTCCCTTTACCATATTTTCATGTTCTGATCTTGAAAAACAAAAGGTGTGAAAGTTTCCTCTCTATAAAGTCAATGGCCTGAAAGTCTCTTTTCCAAAAACCATTTTTTTCATTTGTCTATTTTTAGACCCTAAAAGTTGGCAAACATTGCAATGTGGTGCCACCTTCAATACTGTTATCTGCTTGTTCTGTATGATCACATTGCTGGCACACATTCTGAACTTCTAGTAAAGATTGACAACAAACAGAAACCATACTCCAATTCATGAAAAGAACGACAATGGTTCCAATAATATCCCCCTTTGGGTTTTTTTAAAATCAGTAAATAAATTCAATAGAGAACCAGCCATCGGATTAACAAAAATGCAAGAATCAACTCAGTCAACAATCTAAGTCTACGTGATCAATGCTCAGTGTAAAAAAAGAGAGTAAGGATGATTTGGGTTCCCATACAATGTATTCCTTATCATCCTATCACCAACACTGAATTCTCATTGTGTCACAAAATCATTACATACCTGAATTTATTCTTTTCTCCCCCATTGAAAATAAACCCAAAGACCAGTAATTGTTTATTGTTCAGATTAAACCACACTCCCACTGGATATTAACTCCCCCATAAACATGGATCACATCCATAAACAGATTAAAAAAAATTAACATAACTGCGGAGAGGGGTATTGCGTAAACTCCCTATGCACTGGGAGGTGGTTGAACACCGAGGTTCAACCAATGCTTCTCAAACATAGCCATTGACAGTGTCTTGGTCAGGATATCAGCCACTTGCTCATCAGTTCTCACATGATCCATTCTAATCATGCCTTTCTCAACTTTTTCTTTGATAAATTGATACCTGATTTCAATATGTTTTGTATGAGAATGCTGAACATGGTTCTTCGTTAGATCAATTGCACTCTCGTTATCATAGTAAATTACCATTGGTTGCTTCACCTCAGCACAAATATCTGTTAGTTGTTGCTTCATCCATAGCAGTTGAGTGCATGCCTTTGTGGCAGATTTATACTTAGCTTCAACAGTACTAAGAGAAGTACTTTCTTGTTTCTTGCTCAATCATCCAACACATTTATTCCTTATATAGAATGATCCATAACCGGTGGACTTTTTTTCCACTACATCGCCTGCCCAGTCAGCATTAGAAAATGCTGATAATTCATTGTCTCTTCCTACATAAAAGTAGAAGACACAACTGTGAGTACCTTGAATATTCCTCATGATTATTTTTACTGCTGTCATATGTTCCACCTTTGGATTACTCTAAATTCGGGATGCTAGACAGGTTGCAAAGTCAATATCTGGTTGTGTCACTGTCAGGTATAGTAGTCTCCCAATTATATTCGTGTACATTGTGTGGTCTACAGATGCCCCATCCTCATGCTTTCCAAGTTTGGTTCCAACTGCAATCAGAGTTGATATTGGTTTGTAGTATTACATATTAAACTTCTTCAGCATCTCTCTTGCATACATTTTTGAGAAATGAAAGTGTAATCCTGCCTTTGAATCACCTATAGCCCCATGAAATATGTGAGCTCCCCAATCATAGGCATTTCAAATTCTGATTTTATGTGATTGGAAAATTCATCTACTGATTTCATCCGACTGCCACCAAATATAATGTCATCAACATTGAATAGAACCACGAACTAATCATTCGGAGAATTATTCAAATATAGATTGTTTTCTACTTCTCATCTTTTGAATTCTAGCTTCTTGAGATACGAGTCCAGCCAGGAATACCATGCTCATGGTGCCTGCTTCAAACCATATAGAGTTTTCTTTATTTTTCAGAACATTTTTTCATCAGTACCAGGAGCAAAACCCACTATTTGTTCAATGTAGACTTATTATTTGAGTACAACATTCATGAATGTTGTCTTGACATCCATTTGATATACTTTATATCCTCTTTGGTGTTCCATGGTAAGGAAAATCGTTATTGACTCCAGTCTAGTCACTGGAGCCAAGGTTTCTTCAATATTAACGCCTTCAATATTGGAGTTTTCTTTACATACCAGTCGTACTTTGTTTCTAAAAACACTTCCATTCTCAAAAAACATGTTCTTGAAGAACCATTTTGTACCAATCACATTGTGACCTTCAGGTCTCTGGACAAGATCCCATGTCTGATTATTTTCAATCTGATCTAACTCTTCATTCAAAGCTTTCACCCATGATTCATCCTTTTCAATTTCATCAAATGAGGATGGCTCTACAACTAAAAGAAATTCATATTCCTTGGTATTACTCATCCTCCTTGTTTGAGTGAGTTCACTCTTATCCCCAATTATGTTAGATGGATGAATCTGAGCTCTACGATATCTCCTATGAGGTTCATTTTTATTCTCTCTAGCCACAGTTTCTTCTTCAGATTATTCTTCTGAGTCAACATCATGATGTGACTATTGAGTATTTTTTTTGGATTCCTATATTTCTTTATTTTTATTTTCTCCATGTTCACTTTCTTCCTCACTTTCTATCACATCAGCATATGACGTCTTTGATGCATTTTTGGTTTTCTCTTCAATTATCTTAACATCACTACTTTACACAATCCTTCTTAATTGCTTGTTGAAACATTTGTTGGCTTTGCTGTTCATTGAGTAGCCAATGAAAATTCCTTCATCTGCATTGTCACCATACTTCCCATGATTTACTTCTTTGTTCCTAATTAAGTATTTAATTCCAAAAAAACGAAAGTATTTCAAAGATGGTTTCCTTCCATGCCACAATTCATATGGTGTCTTCATCTCACCCATATAAAGTCCTATTCGATTTTGAATATATACTGCAGCTTGAATAGCCTCTTTCCCGTAATGTGGTGGAATAGGACTATCAATTAACATAGTTTGTGCCATTATGTTCACCTGTCGATTCCTATGTTCAACAACTCCATTTTGTTGGGGAGTTCTCATATAAGTTACCTCATGTAGTATCCCGTGCTTCTATAGGAAATTTTCAAATTCAATGGACGTGTATTACCCTCCATTGTCAGATCGCAACACTTTGATTGTTCATCTAGTATCATTCTTAGTGATTCGCAGATAAGTTTTCTTGCGGCAAAACACTAATAATTTCCGGTGAATGACCATTACACATGACATTATACTATAATCAACAATGAAAAGGACAAAGTACCTTTCTTCTTGAGTTCCAGCAACATTTATCGGCCCGCATACATCTATATGAATTAGATTAAGAAGATGATATGCCCTTTTCTTTGTTGGCCGATATGAACTGACGACCAACTTACCACGAATGCAAGAATCACAAGACTTTTTCACGCTCATGCTTCAGTTTGTGAATATACATGCCAATCCTCAATTTTGATATTTTCTTGATGTCATGTTGATTGATGTTCCCCAGTCTCCGATGACACAAATTATTTTCTTTTTCAATAGTCATGTAACAAACTTTTTTGTTATTATCAACCTGATAAAAATTGCCTTCTATTCTGTATCCCTTCATAAGTGAATTGCATGTCTTTCCCTTGATAGTGCAGCCTTTCAGATTAAATGTAACTATAAGTACCGATACACAAAGTTGACTCACACTGAGTAGATTATGACATAGGCCATCTACAAAAAGGACTTCATTCTTTTCTTTCTCTCCATTAGCTAACTCATTACTTCCGCTACCTTTGATTTTACGAGCTCCATCATTTCCTAATCGTACTGTACCATCAACCATCCTTTTAATATCTATTAACTGGCCAGCATTACCTGTCATATGAGATGAACAACCTCTATCCAGAATCCAGGTACTGTTTCTTTTTGTAGATTTGAGGGCCACCTCTACAAGGCTGGATTTCTCATATTTCTTCCCTTCTTTCCATGAGACATGCGATCGAGTTTAGAGCACTGATGGCCTTTCAATTATCTCATCCGTGTACATTGGTTCTTCATAGTCGATTTTTTCTTCGAGAGGGGAAAACCATTTTGTAAGAGAAACACAATCTTGTTGAAGAGATTTCACTTGTCTCGTACTCCGGTATGAGGTGTTTATGTCCCTTATCTACCTACAATCAACAGCCATATGACCTATGTAAGAACTACGAAAACCATATCCATAGAAATTTTTTCTTCTATAAGATGGAGGATATGAAGTCAGTCTCCTTTTTTGACATCCCAGATCTCCCCCATTCAGGTAGCTCCTTGCCTCTTCACAATATGACATGGTATGGCCCAAATAGCCACAAAACCAACACTTCATGAGAGGAAAAGTATTCTCACTTGAATTTCTCCTCATGCCTTCTTCCTTGGGAGAATAATCGGACTGCCTGTCATTTCTGAGAGTATGAGGATAATTTTCAGTTCTTCTTTTAGTTTGGATTGATGGTTTATTTTTCAACACTTCAGCCATTGTTTCAGCATGTCCAACTTTCATCTTGTATTTCATTTGGCTCTCTTTAGTTCCAGCAGTTGATATCTCAGCTTTATAGCCAATTAAACTCTTTCCCATGCAAGCAGGTCTTTGATTACTCATGATTTTTCCAACCCCTTCTGAACCACACTTGGATCTTGCTAGTAATTCTGCATCTGAGAATCTTCCAAAATGAATTCTTTTCTTACCCTCATTTTTTTTGATTGACGTTCAATTTTACTTCTAAGAGTAACAACTTCTTATTATAGACCCTCAACAGTCCTGGACTTCTCTTCTAGTCTGGATGAAAGGAAATTTATGAATTTTTATTGTTCTTTAATTCTAATATTTAGTTACACAACTTCATCTGTGCTTTCAAGGATTGAAGACTGAACTCCCACTAGATCTTCTAGTAGTTTATTTTCTACTTCAATTTCATTAACATATTCTGATGATTCTTTCACCATTTCTATCCACTTATTGCATCTATTACATTTATTATCAAAATTTGAAAAGGCATCCTTAATTTGATTATTTGGATCACCATTAGGAGTAATCTTATTATCTATTCCTTTACCGATCGAGGGTTCTGAGTTTTCAATGATAGCCATCATGGAAGCATTGTTTCCATTTTTAAATTTTGGTTCTTCTTTATCACAGAATTCTTTATCATCATCTTACTCTTCACATACGAAGCTCTTCATTGGTACATTCCTTTTTGATTTGAAGTCTCCCTTTTTGAACAACCTTTTCTAAGGATTCTCAATGTTTTCAGCATTTCTATTCTCATCAACGATCTTTCTTAATAATTGAGAGTAAATGTGAACAACTATGCCACAACGAAACCCATCTAGAGGTTACATCCCTTTGAATTTCCCTTTTCCCTTCTGGAACTTCTTTGCAATGAGAGAAAGAATTTATTTTTCCTCATCATCTTCACCACTACTATTTTTTGAGATTTTCAGTTTCTCAATGGATTTGAACGCCATTTCCTTGCTCACTCAAGTCATAGTATATTCTGGTTTGACTCTCATTTCATATTCCACTAGGCTGCTCAGTAGATCATTCAATGAATGTACGGAAATATCCCTTTCCGCAAGGGCGGAAACCTTTGCATTGTACATGGGTTGAAGTCTTCTCATTATTTTCTTCACAATGTCAATGTCTTTGATTTATTCTCCTAGGCCCAGAATTCCTCCAACCACTTTAGTAATTCGATTGAAGGTGTCTACATTCTCATCAGGATGCATCTTTAGATCATCGAAACTATTCTGCAGCACTTGTAGTTTCACCTCCTTCACTTATTTATATCCTTCATAAATATTTTCATGTTTATCCCACATGGAATTTACAGAGGTGCAACTCATCACTTTTAGATAGATCTGATCAGAAAGGGCTTCAATGAGAGCATTCTATTCTTTAACATCTATACCAAAAAATTTTCTATCTGCATCAATCATAGCTAGTCCTGTTGGATCAGAAACATTTATACCTTGCACAGTGGAAAATTGAACTTCCATTCCAAGGGATATTAAATGAGATCTCATTTTGTTCTTTCAAATCTGAAAATTAATTCAATCAAAGAGGGGGACTCCCCTAACACTGTCTGAATTTTCAATAACGACAAAGGATAGATCTAAAACCACCAATCTCCCTCTGATTCCACTTGTAGGACCCCGGGACACCCTGAGAAGGGAGGGGTGAATCAAGGTGTCAAATTTTTATTTTAAAAACAAGGATATTGTTCCCATGTTGGTAGGAACTAGTTAAACCTCTATGATGGATATGATCAACAATGAAACATTCACATGAAAAAAGATAACACATCAATTTTTACTTGGTTCATCACTAAGGGAAACATCTAAGGAGCATATGCCGATAAGTTTCCAGTCGGACCAAATTCTACTATTATTCAATAGTTGTGGATTGAAATGGTTTGGGAACAGTCACTCTTTCCCATGCTCACTGCCTTTACATCTGTTTAAGGATATCCCACTGCGTCCCTCATGTCACTTTCATTGACTCCCTCTGGCTCACTACCTTTGGTGATGTTCCACTCAGTTTATAGACATCAAGGTCTCTTCATTATCTCTAATTAATAAATCTTCTATTGTATGTAGATTCTCTGTTGAATCCCAACTTCCACCCGTAGATGAATCTCACTTTGCATCAAGGGTATCGGGCAAACTTCCATCTTTCACGCAGCCCCAAAATGACTGGCAAGCATCAATCCACACATGAAATGCTTCTCCAAGACAGGGAACATGTTTTAAGGATGGCACACATGTTCACCTCTATAACTTGTGTGACACTCACTTCCTCAACATCAAACATGCATGACTCACACCCTTTTACACCCCAATAGATTTTGTTGTGCAACTATGAACTGTCGTGCTTCTTCAAATATCGGCACGCAAGTGTCACTAAACCACCAGTGTGACACCTCCTTCACCCACTCCAATATTGGGTGACACACACCCTTTCTCACCCAAAACACCTTGGATGCACAACAAACAACTATCGTGCAACTTTAACTTCCGCGACCCACCACCACTTGCGTGACCACAACACCTGTGCGACAGGAACTATGATTTTCTCTATGTGTGAACTTCTTTACGAATGAGGAGGGTTCGACCTCTATTTATAGGCATTTGGATAACCTGCGTGATGGTGCACATGTCTTACATCAGCGTTCAAGTATCAGCGTGAAAGTATATGCCGCGTAAGTCACTTGCACGACCAAACATAATACATGGGTGACCCTCTCCCTTTTCTATATTTTCATGTTCAAATCTTGCAAAACATATGGCACAAAAGTTTCTTCTCCTTCAAGACAACGGCGTGCAAGTCCCATTTCCAAAACCACTTTTCTAAATTTGTCGATTTTCAGGCCCAATAAATTTTCAAACACTGGAAAGCGGTGCCACCTTCAATAATGTTGTCTGCTTGTTCTGTATGATCACTTTGCTGGGACACATTCTGAACTTCCACTGAGTACTGACAACAAACAAAAACCATACTCCAATTCATGGAAAGGACGACCATGGTTCCAACAACCACCTCATAACTCTACATAGTGTCTATAATGGGATGACGAACCTTAGAGATAGCTTTCAACCCCAGCCAAATCTCTAAAATCCCTATCGAGGTGAATCCTACGGGAACACAAGGTCTCATTCCAAAAACTAAAAAGGAATCCATCACCTATCAGCATAAGACTTGTGATGTCTATGTGTGTATGATCTCAACCTCATCTCTAGTAGCTCTATCAATCTTCGATCCCATGAGTGCTGAATCTCCTAGGTAACTCCATCAAAGTGGTGACCTGTAGGTTTCCTATTAAAATCATTTAATGGTTTCATACCAATGGTGTAATGGTAACTGATGTTGTATACAAATTCCACCAGTGGTTGGTGATCCTCCCAACTATGGAAAATGTGTAATATTCAGTCCCACAACATGTACTCCAAAACCTAAATGGTCCACTCAATCTGGTCTTATTTCTGTGGGTGAAACATTGTTCTTAAGAATAACTCAGTTTCAAACACCTCTGGTAATCCCTTCCAAAATCTAGATGTAAATCAAGAATCATGATCCGAAATAATCATTGATGGAACTCTAGGGATTTAAAGTACCTCCAACACATATAGTCATCCCAGTCACTCTAACGAACTCTACTCTCAGATAGTTATGTAGTGGTATGACTTGGTGATTCGGTCAATGATCACCTAGATGACATAGTGTCTCTTAGATATATGTTGTAATGCTATAAAAAATTATATATAAATCCCACCACAATTCCATTATGGTACCTCAAGGGGTTGAACTAAACTTGGAAGGACTAGGGGCTCATCCTTCAATTACTAGTAAGTACATAATTGAGAAAAAAACATGGTAACTCCTTTCTTCATTACTAGCTAGTAAAAATGATGTCAGAGGTACTAGTACATATTCACCAAACCTGGATGTACAACCAATGGGGATGTATAAAACTCACTCAAAAACACCTCCCTCGATGTCATCAGTACCATTAAGTGTCCTATAAAGATAATGAAAAGATTCCCACATTTTTAAATTCCATTAAGGGCATGACCAATGGATATATGAGAACATTGGGTATCATAGTCGACATCTCCATGTTGGGCATTCCAGACTCACTGTTAGATTGGAGGGGTGAAAACCATTGAATAAAGGTAATTTTATCCATCTACATCCATAACAGATAATTGGAATGATGCCAACTCCTATGATGCCTTATTCAGTAACTGTGAATTGGATCCCCTATTGAGTGCATTTAACCACGTTCACATTCCCATGAGTTTATACAATCTCAATGTCATTGTCCTAGAGGAACTCTAGACATCCCCTATGTCTCATATTGGGATCCTTTTTAGAGAAGATATAATTGGGACACTTATGGTTTGAGTATACAATAAACCACTCACCCATCAGGTATTATTTACATAGATTCAATTTTATGTCTACCACATATAACTTAAGATCATGGGTCACATAGTTTTTCTCATGTGGTCTCAACTAGGATGAACCATATGCAATCACTAATGACCTCTATATCAGAACACAACCAAGCCCGGTCTATGATACACCACAAAACTCCACATACTTTATGCCTTCCTTTGGTAACCCCAAGATGGGAGTGATCATCAATATCTTCCACAGCTCCTAAAAACATTGCTGGTAAGTTTTTGTCCACATGGAAGGACTCCATTTTGTGAAAAAACTATCAAGGGTGTTTCCACTCTTGATATTTCTATTACAAAACTCCGATAGTACCTTTCCAGTCCAAGAAAAATCTGCACCTCGATAACACTATTGGGTGTCTCCAAAGAAGGAACTTCCGAGACCATTCCCAATATTCACATAATCTCTATCCTATGAGATGAAATTTCCTTGAATGTGGTCCCGTAAAATCCAAAACTTGTACTTCCAGATATTCCCATAAATTTAGTTCTCTTAGTCTGTGTTAGAGACCATCCTAGTCTATCTCGTGTGCTCCACCTCAGATGTTGAATATGACATGATATCAATAATGAAGACCACCATGAATCATTATAATAAATGTTAAAAGATCTAGTTCATTATTCCCATGAAAACGTCTTATTCATTATTCATTCCAAACAACATCACTATGTACTCATCCTTACCATAATGACATCAGAAGGCCATTTTTGGTATATCCTTATCTCATAATCATAGCTAGTGATATCCTGATCTGAGGAAAATCTCTACAAACTTTTTTGTCTCTTTCAACTAATTAATGTGGTGACCAATCCTCAGTAGTGATTCTTGTACTTCAAAGTCACTTGATTTAAGTGCTGGAAATTCACACATAATCTGAATCTCCCATCAACCTTCTTGAAAAAAAAACTAGATCTGCCCAGGGTTAAACACTGTGCCTCCTGGTGTCCTTCATCTAAAAGTCTTCCAACTTTATCCACACCACATGATTCTCTTTGGGATCCATCCAATATGAAGGTGTAGATATCAATGTCTTCTTGGTGTGTAGATCAATGTATAATTCTATTTACATGTGGGGAGGTAAACTCGAAACATATTAGAAAAATACATCCTCATATTATCCCGCAACTGTAGGAAACTAAGGACTCTTATCATCCACTTCACCGAGGGTGAGGCTGTAAAACTGATGAGAAATCAGATGGACCCTCCCGTGGGTGTGTGTGTGTCGATTCTGTAGTACCTAAATATATTTTTCACCAACAAAGGAACACATGATTCCATCACTGCAGACACACCACACAATTCTCTTAAAATAGTAAATCTGAGCATGAACTGAGGAAAACAAGTCCATTCCAAGAATAACATCGTAAGGCATTGACACAAATACCAAGAGATCCCAACTAAAACTCCCTCCTCTAAAATTCATGTCGCACATTCGCCACCAGTATGTGATAATCGAGTGTCCTCCACTATGAGTCTCAGAGCCTAAGGGTCATGTCAACAATTCAAACAAAATATATGATTCTAGGACAAGATTCAATGTATGAATAAAAGGACGAGAACCTATTTCTACCAATATTACAACTAAGGTAGAAAATACACATATAACATCCCTTATTATTCTTCGAGTCTAGGTGTCATAAGACTCCATAGCATACAATTGGACCTATCCATGTCCACTAGCTCCCTGAGCCTAGCATGGAATACATGGGGGTGGTGCTAATAGGTCCAACCTCCAACCACTTCCTGCTACCCTACAAACCCATATTTCACATCTGATTCCCTGAATACCACTCTAAACATTTCGTTATCTTTTTCTAGGAAGTCCCTCAGTCGTTTCTTGATTATCAATATGGATGGTCAGGAAATCTCCAGCTAGATTTCCTTTATTATCATATGAGAAACAACACCTATCACTTGGATTATTTGATATGCTATGGGAGGCCAGTACTGCTAACCCTGAGTCCTTGGATGTCATTTTAAAGAATCTAACCTTCTTGGATATCTATGAATTTCACAGGAAACATTCCACCAAGGTCTCAACAACCAGGAGCCCACTACTTTCTCCCACTACATTTTTCTGCTCTTCCAGAAAACATTCCACTCACTGGGCTCTCTCAAGAACCCCAGAGTTAGTAGAAATTCTTAGGGATATGATTAACACCTTGATGTTATAGCATAATCCCTCTCAAATGTTCGAGCCATGAATAACTAGTTCCATACCATATAAAAGGAGTAGTGTGAAAGATCAGTAAACTACGCTAAATACTCCACCATAGTCATACTACCCTTTTGTAGAGGTAGAATCTTATATACGCATACTAATCAATAAATGTATGGATAGAAGTCCTCTCAAAAGAGAAACTCAAATTCTATCTTAGAGAGATCCATATCATAGTGTCACTTAGTCACCTACCTTAACTATCTCCCCATATATCTCTAAAGAAGACTCATGACAAGGACTGTAATATGATCTGAAGACATCCACAAAAGGTGGAAAACACTGTGACTACCTCTAGGAAATCATCATCCATCTAGGGGTCTGACATACCCCCAAGCCTTGTATGTAGCTACCTATGAAACACATGAAACACACTTAGCCTATGTATATCCCCATCTGGTTGTTATGGTATTAGTTTTTTCTCACATGGTGGTGGCATAGCTGGTAAAACACAAAAAGGTGTTATCTTTGGTACATGATAATGTACTGATGCCTCTTCATTAAAAATATCATTCTCATGATCACATGGTGGAATCCTAGATGGATGTCTATGTGGAGGTATCCCTAAATAAAATATGTTGTACAATGGTTAATAGAGTATATCTGGGGAGCTAACTCAAGAAGGACATAGAAGTCACAACCAAATATATATGATGTCTATACAATTGTTTTCCCAACAACAAGTGATTTTTGGTACCATGTTGAAATGTATGTTCTTATAATCCTAGTGTATGGACATGTCTGCTGCTGAAAAATCACTAGACTGTCTGGTCTGAAAGAAAAACTCTAAACACATAACACAATTTCCCAAAAAAAAATTCACAAACTCCTATTGTTAAAGTCAAACAATCTATCCTACCACTGATACCACTCTTCCATGACCCTTCCCACATGAGACTGTGACGTGACTACCCCAAGCGTGCCTCAAATTTTCTATGGACATACGACTAGTGCTGAATAATAATTTCCCACAATTGGGAAGCATTAGACTAATGTACATGTACAGACACCCACATATCTAAGACACACAATATTGAAGTGTTAACAATATAAAAAATTCCTGCATACAACTAAGATCCCATAAACAAACTACAATAGGAAGTAAAGAATAAGTAAAGACGACCAAATAGAATCCCCCCAAAATGATTCTATAACACATGTTGACTGAAACTATATAACTCCAACCTACTCCATGGGAATGGAATATATTAAAACATATACTGCCAGTAAACACATCAATCTACCTAACTCGAGCTATGCTCCACCGACATCTGGTCCTCCTTGGACTCTACCAAAAGATCCACCCTTTATACAAGATATTACGCATGTGGGAACGGCTCATGAGAGGGTGAGTGTACCAATACTCAATAAGACACCCCAAAAACACTAGACATTAAACACCAAGTATATTTATTTAAATACAATATGTAATAGTGTATCACTGATAGAAGATGACGAAAAACTAGATATACATAGGAAATATATCGTGCCATTAAAAGGTCCTAACCAACTACCTGCCCCGATATTCTCGTTAAAGAATGCTCGTTCTTGGAGAAGTCACTCCTCAGGCCATGATAACATTAGAGACACTTGAAGAAGAGTTATAGCTCATTTAGGCCTTTCCCAAAGAGAACAAACTGGTCTGAGAAGATTATGATAACCAAAGAGGGGGTCGCACCCAGAACTGTAGGGGGACACCATGATCCCAATATGGATCAACCCACTATGTAGGGTAGAAAATTCCAATGATTCCATAAACCTTACTGATACTTCCTGTTAGATGGAGGTTCAACGCCCTCCTCAAGGAGGTCAACCCAATTACAAAAAGTACACTATGGAGTATAGGGGATCACACTACAGTATCATGGAGGGACACTAGAACTCTATCTGAGACTCATCATCTAGAGGGGATTACAATCCAATGATGTGGAGGTAATGTCACAAAATACACTCAAGGAAAGGGAAAGGGACCAATCTCAACATATAATGGTCCAAACTAGTTAATTGAAGAGCTTCAACTCTAAAGAAGGAGCCCATCATTTGTCTTTGGTTGATAATTTCAAATTTAGGGTCATGCTACTACTGACGTCACACTTTTTGGATGATCTATATATGAATTATGACCATTTTAGTAATGTTTTCCACAAAGATGTGTGCAACCCACTGACTGACCACCATAGTCAGTATACCTACTACACATACTGGAATCCCAAGGACTGACTTATATGGTCAGTACCTAAGCCGCTACGGTCAACAACCCAAGGACTAGTCGCATGGTCACTGCGTATTCATTAAATTGAGCATTCATGGCCCCATGGTCGGCTGTCTTGGTCGATCTCCATGGTTGACTGCAATGGGGATCTACCCTGGTTGGGTCGAATCCAATCTAGGTCTGACCTATCCAAGATCTGACCCTTTGACCCTAACTAGATCCCATGTCCTCCACCACTGTCCCATGTCTGCCACTTCCACCACCCATCTGCCACTGTGTCTCACACGTTCATCCACCACATCCACCTATGCTATTCTTGGACACACCCCATGGATTCGTGCCAGCACACAACCCGTCGTCATGCACCGATGTCATCAACCAGTCACCACCACCACAAAAATATAGTCCCTTACTCATACCACTATACCTTTTCCAATTCCCTAAAATTGAAACGATCATATATTAGACCCCATTTCATCCAAATCAAAATTGATCCATCATCGTTTGTTTATTTTCCCCAAATATGTGGGGTTGTTTGAGTAATTAACCACCCAAAAATGTCCATCCATGAACATAGGGATCCAACTGTTGATTAATGAAAGCATGGAGTGAAAAAGTCACATGAACGAAGGATTATCATCAGTGTACAAGAATTCATGTCCAAAAATCAAGAATGGTGGATTTGTGTTAGAAAATGAGATCAAATAAATCCCATGGAATATATCACATACCACAAAGTGATCCATATGAAAATATATGTGTTCATTGATTTATTTAAATCCATCACAAAAATTAAGAACAGGTAATAAACCCATTAAATCAAACACTCTACCTTTATTTGGATTGATTCTTGAGGAAGAGTGAAGCTATGTCATGTTTGTTAGTGAGATCCCTTACTATCCTGAATTGATCATCGATCTTTGAAAAATCCATCGTGGAAGTATCCTCCCTCTATATCTCCTACAACACTTCAATAGAACTCATCCAATTCAAATGGTTATGAAGATAACCCAATCTATTTTACAAAATAGTAAAACTAAAGAGAAAATTCGGCCGCTGTGTCAATATAATATTTATTAAATTATTTTATTCCATTTACGTCTGTGAATTTTTTTTCAAAAATGAGGCACACTAACTAATGTTAATTCGCGCCTAGGGTAATTAAACTATTCTAAACTAAATGGTTCCCTCATATTTCTAATATGGGAACCCATTTATGTGTTATTCCACTTTTTTTGGAAAACCACACACGCGTGCGGTTAAATAATTTAATATTTTTCATATATTTGATTTAGGCACCTCAGGCCTCGAAATCATGTAGCATCACAACACCTAGTTTCAAAAATGATACATTTAATATCCAAAAATAATACCCGGAAGATTCAAGATGTTACAAACTGATGGTTTCATACAGAATCTATTGAATGACCACATCTATTATCATTGTTATAGAATGAATAATTTTGTTTTGAATGGTATATAATACTTAATTTGTATTTTAAAAGTAAGGTAAATGTATAAGAGATATGAATCCAGTAAATTATTTATTAGGCCTGTATTTTTAATTTATGAAATATATAAAAGGTTTATAAAATCATGATAGAGGAAAGGTTTGATAAATGATGGTGTTGAATGAAATTGAAAAAATCATGTTGAGATGGATCTATATAAACAATTTGTGTTTTCCCTTTATTATTATATTATGATAAGAAATTTTTTTTTGAAATTATTTTTTTTATAAAAAAACATGCTATTATGGATTAAATACACATAGTTAAGGATTTATTAGAACCTATATTATTCATTCAGTAATGGAAAGGGTAAAAGTTTTTTATCTAATATAAATGTAGTTTTATCCACGATAAAAGTATTTTTATCCAGGATATTTTATTCATCCTACATATTTTTAAAAAAATGAGGAATAGTGAATCTTGCACTAATTAATAAAATATTCTAAAGAATAAAATAATCATTTTACAATAATTTTCAAAACACTTAAAATTACATATAATACATGGATATAATATTTTTTTGAAAAACATTTCCACTAAAGATAATAAGTGTTTTTTATTAAAAATAAAAGAGTTTTTCAGACCAATAAAAATATTTTTAAAATAATATAGAATGTAAGAGAGTATTGTGAGTATATTTAGTCTTATAGAAGTTTAAAAAAACAAAATGAGGATTCATTAAAAATTCAATGTGAAATTCAGTTTATCCTAAAATCGTTAATTATATATCGATAAATAGAATGAAAAAAGAGTTTGATTTAGTTATCATTTAAATTTAATATAAATTTTTATTTTAAATGAGTTTTTTTGTTTTGGTAAGAAATATTATAAACTGTTATTAGAATTATCTCAATGAAAAGCTTTCATGGAATATTTCCAAGAAAGGTGATGATAATGAACATTGAATGAGTTCTATATAGACATGAAAAGTTATTACTTACATTCTATTTTATTTTGTGATGTTAATAAGGTTGAATAATTTTTCTTGGAGCTTAAAATAAACAAAATTATTCATAATTATCTCTATTATTCAAAAAAACATTCTTCATAGAATGTATTGAATAAAAGATTTTGGTGAGGTGATTTTATCAAAGGTTCATATAAATATGTATCAAGAATTACACTGGGATGTAATAAGTTTAACGAAGCCTTAAAAATGTAATAAACATAAGGCCTCTTTGGTGGTCTATAATTTGGGTTATGATTATATGAGTTATTTTGCACAGGTTTGTTAGTATTCATAATCATTTTTAAGATTATAATTATTTCATGTTATAAAAAAATTAAATCTATACATTATTATTCTTTCATATTGGTTATATATATCATAAATTGAAATTATTATTGAAATCTATAATTATAAATTGGAGTTATCCCTAAATGTTTTTCATAATGATTTTTTTAGGATGAAATTTTATTCATAGCATGGGAAGGATTTTTTATAGATATATGAAATATGCTCATGAGCCATACAAGGAGTTTTTTTCATTAAATAAACTTCTTAGTATACCACCTCGAGTGTCTTATACGATTTCATTACTAAATAGGGATGAATTTTTTATTTTTAGAGATTCATAATCCTGGAGGATATCAAGATACCTAGAGTGCCAAATTTCAAACATTGATACCATTCTTATGAAAGAGTCTAGTCTTAACTAATAAGTTTGTGGTTGGGTAACTTTTTTGACCACAAATCAATTGTGGAAAAAATTATGGTATTTGTATTCACATATGATAATTATAACATATAGGCTCTCAATTGATATTTATGGAAGTATATTGTATTCATACCTAGATCAATAATGTGGTGTACTTATCTATTTGTGTGGGGAGAATATTATGTGTGTATCCTCCAAGATGAATGACCAGGGATATATTCATTAACATGATATGTATATAATCATTCGATTGATAATGTTTGGGTAACAATAAGAGTATGATTTACATTTTGTACCATTTTAACTAGATTTATTAGATAAAGTTATTACATAAAAATTATTTCTTTTATATGATGAAACTCATAGGACGGTGTATAGAGATACATGTGCTTAATAGATATCATTTTAGATCCCTCTATAACATGGTTAATGCTACATATTTGATAGAGATTTCCCTTTTCATACATTTATGAATTTTTGAATTAATATTTTATTTAAATTCTATAAAGAAATTTGGTTTCACAGTTTCTGGTTAAAAAAATGAGTATTGGGTTTTATGAAAAATAGGGAGCTTCTCTAAATGTGTGTTGGAATTTATTGAAAAGGGCTTTTTATAGACATTTATAGGTTATTTGATTTGATGTGATACAAGGAGAATTTGATTTTAGGTTTATAAAAGTGTTTTTTAAGTATCTAAAATGAATTTTAAAAGTAGTTTCAAAATATAATTAATATGATATATTATATAGTGAAATATAATAATGTCGATTTTTTTCTGAATGAAGGATATTAACAGAGATATACACTAATGTTTAGTGTATGTAGATATATATATATTATATATGTTACCATATTTATTTCCCATTACTATATTAAACACTGAGAGTAGGTGACAGAATTAGTGGCTTCATTTTACAAATTCATTTTCATTCAAATTCATCATCTTGAACTTGTTAAGGTTCTCAATATACTCAATATTATCTCTCAACATCCCTTTGTGTTCAATGGTAGAAATGGAGAGTGCTGAAATATAACGACCATGCCTTTTCCAATGTTACAATTACATCATTATAAATATAAGAAACATAATGGTATTAAACCACTAGGATCTAATGGATTATTTGATTGAGAAACTATTACCAAAAATAACATTCACTACATCAAGAATAACATTTATTTAATTCCTTCTTCTATAGATTATTATTAGAACTTGACCTATCATTAGTACATGTAGTAACCTGAGGATTTAAAAAAAGGGGTGAGCATAAAGCCCAGTAAGAGTACAGATAAGAACAATATAGCATGGGTGAGCAAAATCAGAACATAATCAACGGATCATGAACATGAGAGGAAGAATTAATAAAATATTTAAAATGTGGAAATTCATAAAAATAAAACATCATGTTTTAGTGGATAAATACCTCACCCAGCTGTGAAAAAATATAGAATCAATTTCACACATCAATTCACTTTAACTCATGAGATTCATCACTTTACCCAATTTGTTGGGGCGATGTATAATTCTAAGTGCACCCATCACATTTTAACATTCATTTTGTGCTATATAATTCCAGGCACACTCGTCACATCATTAGATTCTCATTATCATGCTTGCCACATAGAAAATATATCAAAAATAAACATAAATAACCAATGTAAATTAATGGGTTTCACATCATAAGAATATTTTCGTAATCATTGGGTTCCCCCAAAGAAATAGGGAATACCATACTTGATACAAGAACCATCAACCTTGAGTGAGAAGTAAAGGGTGTTCTTTTGAAAGTATTGTTCATTTGGAAAAGGATTTTTTTACAAAAACTCCAGTGGAAAAAATGTATATCCCAAAAAAAGAAATATAATAATGAAAAAATTATTTATATGGAGTGACCATACAAAAAATGGAGTCAAATAGGGAGAACCCAAAGAAATAATGTTGGGTTCAAGAATTTCCCCTTACCTTGAATCTGAATTCTTACTGTGCTTTAATATCCTATATAACCAGATTATATTAATTAATTAATAATTAATGAACATTTTTTACATTAATATGGTTCATTATGGTCTCATTATGTTATTTTATTAGCCTTTGGTTGAGTTATATAGTTTAAATACATTGTTCTAGAATGTTCGTTTTTATGGTTTTCTTAAGCGGTTTACTTATATTCATAAATGGATGTTCATGTGGAGCATGTATAAAAATCCCAAACTGATATATGATGTTATTAATGATATTAAATGATTTTAAATTATCTTTTAATTAATTATATTATATACCTTGTGGATCAATTATTAGATATTAATTTAATGATGATCGTTTGTGTTAATTCATGCTTATTTTTGACCACAACCAACTTGATTTGTTTAATCATTTAGTAATATGTAAATAAGTTAGTTACAGAACATTAAATATGATAATATATATATAACATAATCTTGTTCAACCATAATTTTTTTCATGAAAAGATCAGATGGTGGTAATGAAATATTATAACAAGTTGTATTTGAAGGTGATAAATTAACACCTCACAACCAAGTTCTCCATTCAAAAATAAAAAAAAGAAGATGATAAGGAAGTTGGATGATATATTATCCCATTAGTATAATATAATTATACTATATGTATTATAATGGAGTTACAATACAATTTTGATGAAGATAGGTGGGGAGATATTAAAAAAGTACTTGAAATTGAAAGGAAATTAAAGGAAAAGAGGGAGGGGGAATTACCTATTGAATCCTCCTTTTGAGAACCTCTTTAAAAAAACTAGGATTAGACTTTTGATTAGACCAAAAGATATTGGACGTAGAAGAGGAACTAAAGGGTTTTTTTGACAGAGTTTAGACAAGACTTTGATTCTTGAGAGGTTTGATTTGGCAAGTGGAGGGAGAGGGGTTATTAATACATGAGGAGGGGGTGTTTTTCGAATACAAATTTAAATATAATAATATATAAAATGTAAGATAGGTAATACTAGTTTTTTGAAAAAATAAATCAAATATTAATATAATATAATTCTTTAGACCTTTAAATCATCTTTAAAATTTGAAATCATTAATTTATTAAAACGATAGTGAAAGAAAGAGAAAATGATACTTTAAGGAATCACTTTTTAACTTTATACTTTGAAAAGTTCTTTTATATGTTCGGAAATTGAGTTTATCATATTTTAAATAAACATTTATGAAATTAAATATAACATGAATTAATCTGATGTTCTAGGAAGTTTATGACATCATTACATCAGGAATGATGCAATTTAGGATATACTGGTTATGCGAAAAACAATATTTTTACTATTCACCTGAAAATTAATGTATTTCAGAAAAATCCCAAAAATTCACTCTAACCATTTTTCGACATGTAGAATCCAAAAAAAGGTCCATTTCTCAAAAATAATTTTATAAATATGATTAATATATTTTTAATTAAAATAATAATTTTCTTTAAAAATTCAATTTTTAAAATTAACCCTTATTTCATAATGCTTTCAAAAATTACATTAAGTATTATAAAATTATCTTAAAACCTAAAAGAAATAGAATTTTTAATTTAAAAAAAAATTAGGATATGAAATTTTCTTTTAAATTAATTAATTTATTAGGAATTACAAAAACACGAACACTTTTACTATATTTAAATTTCACTTATAATATGCCTAAATTTTATTTAATTATTTATGGGTGAGGTTACTATTATTTTGGATGATTTCATATTCATAAGGGTCATATTACTATTCATAAGATTAGGTTATTATTCATAATTTAAGGTTACTATTCACCAAAAATTAGGTTTGTCTTATTGGATACCAAACATCTTACTGATTGAAATCGTGTATGTCAGATTTTCGAAATTCAAAAACATTGAAGTGGAAAAATTATGTTCAGTAGTGACATAGTATTTAGTATCATTATATGTATTTGTGCATTCTAATATGATTATACTATAAGGAGTAATTATAAAAGGGTAATTCCATTGATAAAATGGTCGATCATTACATTCTTCCCCCTTATGAAATTTCTCCATTGAAATTTCGTTTTACACCAACATGTGAAGGTACATCACCTTCATAGCCTCCTATGGTTCCCAAGTTTCCTCTTCAAATATATGGTTCCTCCACAAAGTTTTTACAAGGTAGGTTGTCTTGTTGCGTAGAACCTTATCCCTCTGGTCCAGAATATTTATTGGGTTCTCCTAAAAAGAGAGATCACCTTCCAATTTTACAACCTCTGAGTTTATTACATGTGGAAGATCTGGTATGTATTTCCTCTAAAGTGATACATGAAAAATAGCATGAACATGAGCCATATTTGGTGTACGTTCAATATTATATGACACATATACTATGTGATAAGGATATCAATGGGGCCAATGTACCTTAGGCTTAGCTTCCCTTTATTTCCAAAACGCTTGACTCTCTTCCATGGTGATATTTGAATGAAGACTTTATCTCCAATGTTGAACTCCAAGTCCCTTCGAAGGTTGTCAGTATAGCTCTTTTTCTGAATCTGAGAAATTTTGATATGTTTTTGGATGACTTGATCCTTCTCTGTCATCTCTTCCACAAGTTCAAGTCCAAGTATCTTTCATTCTCCATCTTTATCACAATAGGTTGGAGTTCTAAATTTCTTTCCATACAAATATTCATATGGAGCCATATGAATACTCAAGGGGAAGAAATTTTTTTATGAGAAATAAACCAATGGGAGATGTTGATCCCATCACCCATTGAATTATAAAGATTAGGCTATTAGCATGTCTTAATGATTCTGAATATTCCTTTCAAATTGGAAATCAATTTGGGGTTGATACGTCAGGCTGAAATTTAATACAGTACTCAAATCTTGTTATAGACTCATCTAGAATTTAGATGTGAAATTTGGATCACGATCAGAGAAGTGGAACACCATGCAGTATCACCACATACATCAAATATATCATTTAAAATTGTTCAAGTGAAAGATATTCCATAATAGAGATAAAATGGGCATTCTTGTTGAGTTAGTCAACCCTAACTCATGTAAAGTCAGGGATTATTCAAGGGATTTTTTTTCATAATTTCATTGGAATTTTATGAGTCTGTGGCTTCTGACGGCACCTAATTCCGAGTCCTGGTGTGTCCGGAATCAATTTCCGAAAATTAGCTCAGGTACGTTCAGTGAACGAACGAGCATGTTTTTCTATCTTTTGAACCGGGGCTCGGAATTAAAATCTGAGGGCACCGATGAACTCGCAACGCCGATAATTGCTTAGGGGGACCTGTTTCGTAGTTGCGTTTCATGTGGGTTGAGGTTTAATAAATGAGGATTTAGAATTAAAAAAGGGCATAAAATTCGTTGTGTACAAATTTTATATAAGGAATGTGGTTTAAGTGTTGTGTCACAACACTTTTTCCCTCTATTATGTGGTTTAACACCTAGGTGTGGGAGTTGGAGTGGGACCCATTGGTTTTATAACTTCCCTTGGGATAATAAAGGAGAGCTGGGTCCCACACGAGCCCCCACCTTTTCACATTCCCCATAACCCCTAAAAACACCTCTTAAAATCTTCCTTGTAATTAATGTTGTGACTTTACCTCTTCTCTTTTAATGAATGCCAACACACTATCTACTCAATTAATTGAACAAATTAATTAATTGAATTAGTTTTTAATTTTAAAAGGTGTTGGTATGTGTGAATAAATTAAGACAAAGTCTTAATTTGTTTTGGTTGGTTAGTTGTGTGCAGTTTGGGGAGGGAATAACCAAGGTCTCGAAGAACATCATCTTCCACATTGAAGAATGCGAATAATGTCAAGACCTCAATGAAGAACATTGTCACCGCAAGGAGTGATCATCATGCCTTTCTTCTCCTCTCTACAGCCGGTGTGAGATGCCGCTCCACCTCGGATGATCTCCATCAAGTTCATACGGGGCTTTACCTCGCGACGCTGTTTCTGCGATGCTCTTCGATCGTCAACTCGTTATCGAGGTAGGGGGTTTTCGTATATAATGTTAATGTGAATTATACCCTCGTGCGTGGGTATTCATATAATTATACTTCATTAAATTATATCCTCATCAAAGATTTAAAGAATGTGATTAAATGTTTGCCATTTGACAACACCTAACACGGAAGGGGCGGGTCGAACAAACACGGCCCGACAACCCTCTACAATTTGTTTATTGATATGTGGATCGACGACAACAAAGAAACGAGACCACAAAGTAAATTTGAAGCCTCTCCAGTGAAGGTCGAGTCCCGGGAGGACCGCTGGAAAAGGCGGTGAGCAAAACGGACCACTGAAGCACATCCAGTGGTCCTTGGAAAGTGGCGGCGGCGCACCATGCCAGCGTGGCGGTGTGCCGCCGGAACAAAACCGCCACGGTAGTGGACCAAAAAGGAACGACCAAGCCATTCCGAAAGTAGAGGAGGTGCGGCTTAATTGTCGCGCCAGCCGGCCGCCCAGGCCGGACCAGCCGCATCGGGCCGGGCCGCGGCGGCCGGTCTCGGGTGTGCAAGCCGAGCCGGGCCATGCCCTAATGGGCCAGACTCAGTTCGGGCCGACCCATGGGGTCTTGGGTCGGGTCGGACCGGGCCCAAACCCCCTAAAAATAGGCAGGTTGGTTCAAACGCCTGTAAGACGGGCTACAGACCTCTGATCGACACACCATCAGTTGCGATGTGATACTTGGAATAAGACGGTCATTTCAGTATATTACACTGAAGGTTTATGGGAACTTTTGGTTTGGCCGGGTTGGTTCGAACACGAAACCAACCGGGCCCTCAGAGCAGAAACAATTATAACTTGAGCTCCGGACGTCCGATTGATGTGCAGTCGACTTTGATGGATTCATCCTAGTGAGACGGACCTTTTGGCTTACTCCGCTCACGGTTTGGACATAGTTGGAGTATAGTCATGTTGGTTTTGACTTAAACACCAACAGGGCCCCTGGGACGAAAAAGCCAACAACTCTCAGACCGAGCGTCCGATTGACGCGCCGTCTGTCGTGTTGAGTTCCTATAGACAAGATTGAATTTGGGATACATCAACTCCGGACTATGTTTCAGTTGATGTATCAACCCATTGGCTAGTGGAGCGGACCCTCCTCGAAACGATCTTGCTGTGTACGAGAACCTTAGAGATGGCTATGACTGCGACGACGTTCAAGACTGCACTGAAATCCTCCTTGGGTTTGGCAATGATGAATACTGCACTGAAATCCTCAGTGGATTCAGCAGCGATGAAGACTGCACTGAAATCCTCAATGGGTTCGGAAGCGATGACGACTACACTGAAAGCATCTGTGGGTTCAACATCGATGATGACTGCACTGAAATCCTTCGTGGGTTCGGCAGCGATGACGACTGCACTGAAATATTTTATGGGTTCGGCATCGATGATGACTGCACTGAAATCCTCTGTGGGTTTGGCAGCGGTGATGAATACACTAAAATCCTCCGTGGGTTCATCAGCAATGACGGCTACACTGAAATCCTCCATGGGTTTGGTAGCGATGAAGACTGCTCTGAAATCCTTCGTGGGTTCGGCAGCGATGAAGACCGTACTAAAATCCTCTGTGGGTTCGACGGTGATGACTACTGTTCTTGTATACTACGTGGGTTTGGCAGTGTTTGACTCTGTTCTTCCTATCCTTAGTGGGTCTGGAAGAATAACTTGTCTGTATCCTATGTGGGTCTGACAGCTTATCTGGTTTAGTATCTTACGTGGGTCCCAACTTAGATGAATCAGTGGAAATATCTGATCATCTACATCGACATTCGAAAAAGTATACCTATGTGAGATGAGTCTTGACTTTCAATAAATATCTTGGATATGATTGTCATGTTTTTCCTGTGTGGATTGAGAATTGTGTTCTCCTATGTGGACTTGAAGTGTTCTCCGGTGTGGACTGTGTTGTGGTCTCATATGTGGACTTGTAGTGTTCTCCTGTGTGGACTGTTTTGTGCTCTCCTATGTGGACATGCAGTGTTCTCCTGTATGGACTGTGTTGTGCTCTCCTTTGTGGACTTGCAGTGATATCTTGTGTGGACTGAGTTGTGCTCTCTTATGTGTATTTGTTGTGTTCTCTTGTGTGGACTGAGTTGGGTTCTCCAGTGTGGACTGGGTTGTACCTGGGCTCTAGAGCTAGAGCCGAACTGGAATTGAAGAATTAGGTACATGAATGGGCATATACCTAAGTATAGCTTTTTGTTACTTCGTGATTGTATCTTTTCTTTGTGGATAATCCTTTTTGGAATCTGGGAGACCTTCAGGGGTCTCGGGGTCCCTACTGAGTAGCGAATACTCACTGTTACACGGGCTATGCCCGCACTACGTTGTGTTGGATGTAGACGACGAACATCACTGATTGTGGGTGAGGCATGTAGATATGGACGGTACACGGAGGAGGATCTCACGACGATTCGTTGCCCAGAGGTGGATATCACGTCAAGTCAGTGCCTGGAGGAGGATTCACGACGAGTCGGTACCCGGAGGAGACGGACGGACGTGGAGTGGTGAGGAAGAGATATGTACCTACCCTTTAGGTAGGAAAATGGAGGATGATCCTGGATCGGCTTGTCACCTTCAGCTGTTGTTCTTGAGTTTTACTTTACATTCAGTTATAGTTGTACTTTTCTGTTGGGTTTGTATTCTGGCCCATTTACATTTCAACATCTTCTTTTGTACTTAGTGTTGCTTCTGCTAATACTCTGTGGTGTTTGTTACTTTTATAAAGGCAATGCCTTCCCTTTTAATCGGGATTTACGCCTTTGGTGCTAATCGCCAGCCCCTGGCCTATGGATGGCGGGATTGGGGTAGTCACGGCACGGGCCCCAAGGATGGGTCATGACAAATTGGTATCAGAGGAGTTCGGTTATACTGTAGAACTCAGGTCTCTGATCTTTCTTCTATGAAAAGAAATAGTGTTAAGGGTATTGAGTGTGGTTATCAGTCTAGGGAGTACAATGTTGGTGCGACAACCGATGTATCCATACACCAGGACCCTGACTTCTGATGTCCAACTCAGTGCACGAAAACATTGATTGTATGTGTGTTTCAAAAGTTTTTTTGTGATTACATTGTATCAGCTCACCAGGTATACTGTTGGACCGTGGAGCACAAGTTCCTCATCAGGATGCCGCTACGAAGAAAACCAGCTAGGGTTCCTGAAAAATGTACACGATGACAACCCACCGAGAAACGAGGTCCTGGTGCGGGGCCCTCTGACTATGTTGAAACCTTCGGGTGGTGTACCAGCAGCACCACCACCCGTTGGGTAGAATAGGCCTCCAAGATTTTGAGGCGAGACAGTTCCTAGGCAGTAGAGGACTGGATGGAGGAGATTGTTAGAGTTTTCACCCAGTGTAGACACTAGTAGAGCAGATGGTGATCATAACTACTAGTGTTTTCCAGTGAGTGACCATGTGGTTGGTCTATTTAGTGAAGAGGCTTCAGTACGTGGACTGGTGCCTGAGATAGTAACTTCGGGTAGTGTGTCAGTTACATCACTACTTGTTGGTCAGAAGACACTACAGGCGTTACCGGTAGGGGACACTTGTAGGCTTAGTGCCTTACATGTTTCCACACCAGATATCCCTCAAGTTCCAAGGCAAGCCCGACTCACAGAAGGCTGAGGAATAGCTTGATGAGGTGGATGAGAGTTTCCTAGAGCTTATACAGCTTCGGCAGGACAACATGTCAGTAGCTGAGAATTCATCGGGGCATACAAAACCATTACTGGTACTCGATGACTACGATGCGATCGGTGCTTCAGGGCTCGGACTTCTGAGTGAGGTGTATCTAAAGTACATATGAGACATCACTTCTTCTTTTATGCATTCCTACTTATACTAGGGTGCTAGATGGAACCTTTGTGGTTATTAATTATTTGGCTGAGTGGATGCAGCCAGTCAAGGTTAGCATTGGGAAAGTAGGAAAATGGTGCCAGTCTCGGAGACTTGGGCATGTAAAATTCTTCAAGTAATGGAAATGAAAAGGATAGATGAATCTTAAGGGAATCAGAGGTGTAAGTGGAGATATGAGAGCATCCTGGGGTGGTGAACATTTTGGCATGTTGCAACCACCCACCTTTGTAATCCCCACTTGGATCAGGGAGCTGGAGGGCATGGGAAAGAGTAGCTGCATGCGGTCAAGGAGTGCGACCGAAAGGGCTCTAAGGATGATTTGAAGTACGGACTGTGTCTTCTACAAGATGTCGTGCCAATAGACATTGATACAAATCATTCCTTACTTCCATGAATCTTGTCCCAAACCTAGAGTTTTCAGTTAAGCCGTTGACTTGACCCTCACGTCTGGAGATACCCTTGGGAGGAGACTCGATAATCACACTTATGCCGACGGTGTGATCTGGCCCTTAAGGCGAGAGTTTCGGTTGGAACCTATGAGTGGCAGTGTTGAGGCCTTACAACTTTAGTTTGAGTATGGACTGGGAAATCACAGTTCATACACAAATTGACGGTATTAGGCCGATGTCGGGATGGGTTTTCCGTGGTCGGTAAAAAAAATGAAACCCTAGGCAGCACAGGTTTAACTCATGCTTAGGAGGGTGTAGCCGATAACTCTTGGGTTTTCCATCCTTATCCTCGTGGCTGTAGGTGTTTGGAGTTTTAGTTCTAATTAAGAAATGGAGGCCTCTAGAGTTTGAGGATGGCGACTATGTTCTTATACGGGTCTCACCTCGACGAGGTTTACGGAGATGTAGCCAAGGCGATGAGATATCTTCGAGGTTCGACGAGCCATTCTAGGTCCTCAGTAGGGTAGACGAGGTGGTTTACTGCTTGACCTTTCCACCTTAGTTGCACCAGGTGCACGATGTCATCCATGTATCTCAGCTAAGGAGATGCGTGCATGACTCATCACACATCATCGACCGCGGGGAGTTGGAGGTTGATGATAGGGCGAAATTCACAGAGGTTCTAGTGGAGAACGAGGATCGATAGGTGCAGGTCTTACATGGATGGTCGATTCCTCAGGTGCGCTTTCACTGGCAGCACGGGAACCTCCATGAGAGCACATTGGAGTGGAAGGCTCAGTTGCGTGCTCAGTACCACTTTTTTTCCCCTAGTTTGTGTTACAGCTTTATGGGGACGTAAATCCCTGAGGTGGGAGTATTGTAACGACCTGTAAATTTCAAGGAAATTTTTTTCTTAATTTCTATGGAATTTTTTGAGACTGCAGATTCTGACGGTACCTGATTCCGAGGCCCGGTGTGTCCAGAATCAATTTCCGAAGATTAGATCGGGTACATTCAGTGAACGAACGAGCGAGTTTTTCTATCTTTTGAACCGGTGCTCGGAATTAAAATCTGAGGGCACTGATGAACTCACAATGCTGATAATTGCTTCGGGGGACGTTTTTTCATAGTTGCGCTTCGTGCGGGTTGAGGTTTAATAAATGAGGATTTAGAATTAAAAAAGGGGATAAAATTTGTTGTGTACAAATTTTATATAAGGAATGTGGTTTAAGTGTTGTGTCACAACACTTTTTCCCTCTATTATGTGGTTTACCACCTAGGTGTGGGAGTTATAGTGGGACCCAATGGGTTTCTAACTTCCCTTGGGATAATAACGGAGAGGTGGGGGCCACACGAGCCCCCACCTTTTCACATTCCCCATAACCCCTTAAAACACGTCTTGAAATCTTCCTTGTAATTAATGTTGTGACGTTACCTCTTCTCTTTTAATGAATGACAACACACTCTCTACTCAATTAATTGGACACATATATTAATTGAATTTGTTTTGAATTTTAAAAGGTGTTGGCATGTGTGAATAAATTAAGACAAAGTCTTAGTTTATTTTGGTTGATTCATTGGGTGGTGTTTGGGGAGGGAATAACCAAGGTCTCGAAAAACATCATCTTCCACATTGAAGAACGTGAAGAATTTCAAAACCTCGATGAAGAATGCCATCACCACAAGGATTGATCGTCGTGCCTTTCTTCTCCTCTCCGCAGCCAGTGTGAGACGTTGCTCCACCTCGGACGATCTCCGTCAAGCGCATACGGAGCTTTACCTCACAACGACGTTTCCGCGACGCTCATCGATCGTCAACTCATTATCGAGGTAGGGTTTTCATATATAGTTTTTATGTGAATTATACCCTCGTGCGTGGGTATTTATTGCAGGGTATTCAAATAATTTATACTTGAATAAATTAAATCTTCGTCAAAGATTAAAAGCATGTTATTAAATGTTTTTCATTTGATAACACATAACGCGGAGGGCGCGGGCCGAATAAACACGACCCTACAACCCTCGACAGTTTGTTTATTGATATACGGATCGACGACGACAAAGAAATGTGGCTGTAATGTCAATTTGAAGCCTTCACATTGATGGTCGGGTCCCTGGAGGACCGCTGGCGAAGGCAGCGAGCAAAACAGACCATCGGAGCGCATTCGGTGGTCCGCGGAAAGCAGCAGCGGTGTGCCACTGGAACAAAACCACCGCGACTATGATGGGGCGGTGGACCAAACCAGAACGGCCAAGCCATTCTGGAAGCAGAGGGGGCGCGACTTAATTGGTGCGCCAGCTGGCCGCCCAGGCCGGACCGGCCGCGCCGGGCCCTGCCGCCCCCATCGGGCTATGCCGCCTGCGCCGGGCCGGTCTGGGCAGCGCCCTAATGGGCCAGACCTGGACCCGGGTCGGGTCGACCCGGTTCGGGCCGACCGAGGGGGTCTTGGGCCGGGTCGGTCTGGGCCCAAAACCCCCTAAAAACGAACAGGCTAGTTCAAATGCCCGTAACATGGGCTAAAAACCTCTGATCGATTCACCGTCAGTTTTGATGCGATCCTTGGAACGAGGTGGTCGTTTCGGTATATTACACTCAAGGTTTCGGAGAACTTTTTGTACAGCCAGGTTGGTTCGAACACGAAACCAACCGGGCCCTCAAAGCAGAAAAGCGTATAACTTGAGCTCTGGACGTCTGATTGATGTGTCGTTGACTTTGATGGATTCCTCTAAGTGAGACGAACCTTTTGGATTAATCCACTTGAGGTTTGGATGCAGTTGGAGTAAGGTCGGGTTGGTTTTGACTTAAAAACCAACCGGACGCCTGGGACGACGAAGTCAATAACTCTCAGACCGGGCATCTGATTAACGCGTCGTCTGTCGTGCTGAGTTCCTATAGACAAGACAAAACAATGGGATACATCAATTCTAGACTATCTGTCATTTGATGTATCGACCCCTTGTCTCGTGGAGTGGACCCTCCCGGAAACGAGCATGCTGTGTGCGGGAACCCTAGAGCTGGATGCGACTGCGATGACGTTGAAGACTGCACTAAAATCCTCAGTGGGTTCAACAGTGATGAGGACTAGAATGAAATCCTCTGTTGGTTCGACAGTGATGAAGACTACAATGAAATCCTCTGTGGGTTCGGTTGAGATGACGACGACACTGAAATCCTCCATGGGTTCGGCAAGGATGAGGACTGCACTGAAATCCTCCGTGGGTTTGGCAGCGATGATGACTGCACTGAAATACTCCGTGGGTTTGGCAGCGATGATGACTACACTGAAATCCTCTATGGGTTCGGCAGTGATGAAGACTGCACTGAAATCCTCCGTGGGTTCAGCAGGGATGAAGACCGTACTAAAATCCTCTGTGGGTTCGACGACGATGACTATTGTTCTTGTATCCTACGTGGGTCTGGCAGTGTTTGACTCTATTCTTGCTATCCTATGTGGGTTTGGCAGAGTAGCTGGTCTGTATCCTATGTGGGTCCAACAGCTTAGCTGGTTAAGTATCATACATGGGTCCCAGCTTAGATGAATCAGTGGCTATATCTGATCATCTCTATCACCTTACGAAGAAATATACCTGTTTGAGCTGAGTCTTGACTTTCGGTCATTATCTTGGATATGATTGTCATGTTTTTCCTGTGAGGATTGAGAATTGTGTTCTCCTATGGGGACTTGTAGTGTTCTACTATTTGGACTATGTTGTTCTCTCCTATGTGGATTTGTAGTGTTTTTCTGTGTGGACTGTGTTGTGCTCTCCTATGTGGACTTGTAGTGTTCTCCGGTGTGGACTGTGTTGTGCTCTCGTTCGTGGACTTGCAGTGTTCTCCTGTGGGGACTGAGTTGTGCTCTCCCATGTGGATTTGTTTTGTTCTCGTGTGTGGACTGAGTCGTGTTCTCTTGCGTGGACTGGGTTGTACCTGGGCTCTAGAGCTAGAGTTGAACTGTAATTGAAGACTTAGGTATATGTATGGGTATATACCTATGTAGAGTGGGTTGTTACTTCGTGATTGTATCTTTTCTATGTGGATTATCCTTTGTGGAATCTGGAAGACCTTCGGGGGTCTCGGGGTCCCTACTGAGTAGCGTATACTCACCCCTGCATGGGCTATGCCCGCACTACGTTGTGTTGGATACAGATGACAGACATCGCTCATCGTGGTTTTAGGCCTGTAGAGCTAGACGGTACCCGAAGGAGGATGTCACGATGAGTCGTTGCCTGGAGGTGGATATCACGTCGAGTCGGTGCCTGTAGGTGGATTCACAACGATTCGGTACCCGGAGGAGACGGAAAGATGTGGAGTGCCGAGGAGGAGATCTATACCTACCCTTCAGGTAGAAAACTGGAGGATGGTCCAGGAGCGGCTTGTCACCTTCAGATGTTGTTCTTCAGTTGTACTTTACTTTCAATTATATTTTTACTTTTCTGTTGGGTTTGTATTCTATCCCATTTACCTTTCAACACCTTCTTTTGTACTTAATGTTGCTTCCGCTTATACTCTGTGGTGTATGTTACTTTTATAAAGGAAATTCCTTCCCTTTTAATCGAGATTTACACCTTTGGTGCTAGTCTCCAACCCCTGGCCTATGGAAGGCGGGCTTGGGGTAGTCACGGCACGGGCCCCGAGGAAGGGTTGTGACAACTCATATCACATTATTTCCCTTGGATGTATTCAAGATACCCATGACAAAGTCCATAGTGAAATTCTCCCATTTCCAATTTGGTATACTCAATGAATGCATCATCCCTTTGGACTTTGGTTTCTTGTCTTTAACTTACTCACATACCATGGACCTTGATATATATTCAGCAATATTCTTCTTTAGGTTATTCCACAAAATATACTACTAGAGATCTCGGTACATCGTGGTTCTACTAGGATTGATAGAGTCTATTGAGCTATGTGCATTGTCCAATAGATCCTACTTTATCTATAGTGATGATGGAACACAAAGACACATTCCAAACTGAATCACAACATCGATATGGGACTCATGCGTCTTCCCTTCCATTACTGAATTCACCTTCTTTTTTAACTCCAGATCATCCCATTGTGCCTCTTTAATTATCTCCTGGATTGATGGTTGTGCAATCATTTGTGCAATGTCGGATGTATCTCGGGCCCTTATTTTTTCCAAATCTTTCCTTTTCATATTAAAGAATATGGGGTATTTCTCAATCCATAACATAGATAGAGTAACAGGTTCTTTTCTACATAGAGAATCAACCACCCTGGTCACCTATCCAAGATGATAGTGAATAGAAAAATTATAGTCCTTGATTACATATAACTGTCTCCTTTGATGTATGTAGAGCTCCATTTGTGTGAATATATACTTTAGTATCTTGTGGTCGGTGTATATGTCATACATCTCACCATAAAGGTAGTGACACTAGATTTTCAAGGAAAAAATCATAGCTGTCAGCTCTAGATCATGCATAGGGTCGTTCTTCTCATGATCTTCAACTGCCACGATACATAGTATATCACATTATCATTTATCATGAGTACGCAATCGATGAATTTATTTGAAACATCATTGTATATCACAACACATTATCTAATTTTCAGTAGTGTGTGTACTGGTGCAGTGCTCAGCCTTCTCTTTAGCTCCTTCAATCATTACTTATATTATTCTATCTCGAAATACATTTCCAATTTCCTTATAAACATAGTTATAAATCTTGACAATCAAGAGAACATTCTTACAAAATGACATTAGTACCCATCCAATACAAGAAAACAATGGATTTTTATGACACCAGAGGGTCTGGGCCATTCATCAGTTTCTTTTGTTTTCAAAGGGTCCATATAAATTCCCTCACTTGTGATCAAATATCCCTAGAATGTGACATGCTTCATCCAAAAGTCACAAATTCTGAACATGGTGTAAAACGTCACCTTTCTTGAAGTCACCATCAAATGTCATAGAAGTTCTTCATGTTCCTCCTTGAACGTGGATTATATGAGAATATCATCAATATAAACTACCAAAAATTAGTTGAGGTAATGTCTAAGGATTGTATTCATTAAATCCATGAAGATTTTAGTGGCCTTAGTAAGTCCAAATGGAATCACCAGAAACTCATAGTGTCTATATATTATAGGTATGGAAGTCTTCTGAATATCTTCCTTCTTCAACTTTAGCTAATGATTTCTAGAATGAAGATATATCGTTTAGAATTATTAAGCTCCTCTTAACTGATAGAATAAGTCATCAATCTTTATAAGATGATACTTGTTATTTATGGTGACCTTCTTGAGTTCCCGATAATCGATACATAGCTGCATTGTTCCATCCTTATTTATCAGAAAGGTCATTGGTGAACCCTAAATGGATGGACTAGGGCATATGAACCCCTTTTCTAAATGCTCCTACAACTTCTTCTCTAACTCATCCCCTATAATAGGATCTATTATATAGGAACACTTTTAGATATGAGTAGCTCCATGTATGAGTTTTATTGAGAACTCTACATCATGATCTAAGGGATGCCCTGGTAACTCTATGAGAAATACATCAACATATGCACTTACAATGGGAAATTACCCTAGGATTACACTTTCCTTTGACTAAACACTTTTATCTAGCTATTCCTCTTCACAGGAAATCAAGACCCAAACGATTGTAGGTTTTTTCAAAGGAGATTCGTGATTATTCATGCATTTGTAGAGGATCATGGGATGGTTCTGAATATGAAAAGTTATTTTCTTTTTCTTGCAGTTGAAATTCACTCTATATAATGAGATCCAATCTATTCCCATTACAGCACCGAATTCCACCAAGGGAAGTATTACGGGATTCCCTGGAAAAATATTCCCAAATATTGCAACAGGAGAAGATTCAAACACTTGGGTTGCAATGATTTCACCACTTCGTGTTTTTATAGATATATCTACTTCAAGGTTTCATGGCATTGATCCTATAGTTCTAGTAGAATTCCAAGATATATAGGAATGCAAATAACCATAGTAAAATAATAATTTTTACATTATTTAGTTAATAGGATGTGTACATTGTACAAATTAATTATCCTGGTTTACATTTAATGTAGTGATGGAATAATCCTTCCCTTTTTGTTGTATTTGGTGGTTTTTGATGCTAATTACTCTGAACAACTCGAGGTTTAGTGCACTGTATTGTATAGTGTCCTTCAAACCTACATTTATAGCATTGGACTATGGGTAGTTCTCTCCTTTATTCAACCACATTCTCATTCCATCTCATGTCTTTTTGACATTCATGAGCATCTTGGACTTCTTTCCCAGACATGAATCATTTCCCCATTCCATTGAGGTAGTTATCACGGTGAAAATTCTCAAATTTTTTTGGTGTGTGGGTCATTGAGTTTTCTTCCCACCTTTATCATTAGATCCTCTATCATGAAACTCCTTCTTTTGTTTCTTATCAACATAGCCTTGTGACCATTCTACAAACTCCATATCTACATTGAGAGCACATTGAACAAATTCTTCATTACTCCCAACGTCTCAAATTTCATGAGCATTTAGAAGGTGTGGTTTTAATCCAATACAAAATATATCAAATTTTCAATCATTTTTTATAACAAAACCTGATGTATTTGTTGAAAGCCATGTGGAATTTTCTTCTTAAGACCTGACATATTCTCATTCTTTTTTCTTGATTCAATGAATTTTCTCCACATCTTCTTAGAAAGTGTTTTTGGGAAATACATGTTATGAAACATCATATTAATGTATTCCCATTCCATCCCTTCAACGTCATCTCCTGGATTTGTGTTCTTTATCAGATCCCAAAATTGATTGACCTTTCCATCTAAAAGATATTCTCCATGGATTTGACCCACTACTATGCTATTAATGTATTGTAAGATCTACTTAACATCGATGGCCATTTCCACATAAAACACTCAATAGCTAGGTACTCCCTTTAATGTGAATGAGGACGTTCCCCATTATGTTGGTTATCGTTCCTATCCTAAGATATTTTAGTAAGAATATCTATGAAGTATTGAACTCCACTTTTTAATGCTTTGGGGATGTCATTCGGGCATTCGTTACATCGTCCCTCACATGCGTTGTTGGCCTGGTATGTCCTGGTACCCACCATTTTATAAAATAGGAAATTTTAGAATAATACATAAGTATAGAAGTCAGGAATAACTTTTTAATTTTTATTATTTACACTAAAATAATAACATATGAGATCCATATGTAATGCTTCTTGTGTGCATATTTCTACATAGTCTCATGTTAGAGATTCTCTCTAGGGTTCACTAATCCTAATTACCAAATTAACTAAACCATACCTCTGATACCATATATAGTGACCCAAATTTTTCTTACATTACTATTAAATCATTATAAAGATAATGAACATAATAGTATTACACCATGGGGATCCAGAGGTTTAGTGTCTTGGTAAAATTAAGACCCAACATAACATTTACAACATCAAGCATAACATTTATTTAATTCTTTTTCCCCTATATTATTATTGGCACTTGGACTCTCCTTAATATAGGTTGTCACCAAAGGATATTTAAAACAATGGGTGAGTTAAGATCCCCATAAGAGAATATACAAGAACAATATAGCACGTGTGATCACAATCAAAACATAATCAAAGGATCATGGACACGAGAGGATGCATTAATAAAAGGCTTGAAATTTTACAATGTATAAAAATGAAACATCATGTATTAGTGGTTAACTACAAAAAATATTTGTGAACAAAGTTAGAATCGTGTTCATTCATAATTTAACATTAACTAAGTAATTCATCACTTTATCCAATGCATTGGAGCGCTGTATAATTCTTGGCTCACCCATCACATCATAACATTCATTTTGCACTATATATTTCCATGTGCACCCATCACATCATAACATTCTCATTATCATGAATGACACATAAAAAATATAAAAAATGAAGAAAAATAACACATTTAAAGGAATGTTTTTCTCTCATAAGAACACATTCATAAACTTGGGGTTCCCAAAAGAACATGTGAATATCATACTTGATACATGAACTATCAACATTGAGTAATAAGTAACTGGTGTGCTTTTGAAAGAAGTTTTTTTTTGGAAATTTTTTGTTTTAAAAACTCAATTGGAAAACATTTATATACCTTCAAAGGTACGATAATGATGAAAAAATTATTTTTAAGGAGATACCATACCAAAAATGGTGTGATAGAAGGATAACTCGAAGAAAGAACGTTGGGATTGAGAGTTTATTCTTACCTTGTATCAAGATGATTTATTCATTTTAATGTCATATATAACCACATTTGATTCAATAATTAACATTTAATGATACTTTAGTACATGAATATGGTAAATTGTGGTCTCATTATGTTATTTTATTATCCTTTGGATGAGTTATAGAGTTTAAATAAATTTTTTGAGAAGGATCATTTTTATGGTTTTCTTAAGAGGTTCATTCTATTCATAAATAGAAGTTCATTTTGAACATGGATAAACATAAAGAACTTATATTTCATGTTATTAATGATTTTAAAGGAGTTAATATGATCATATAATTAATTATATTATATACCATGTGTATTAATCATTATATAAGAATTTAATGATGATAGTTTGTGTTAATTCTGTCATTTTTTTGACCCCATCAAATTGATTTGTTTAATCATTTAGTAATATGATTGAAAGTTTGTTTTAGAAAATTAAATAGGATAGAACACATATACCATAATCTTGATCAACCATAAAAATGGTTCGATGACCAGATCAGAAGGCGTTAATGAAAAATTAAAACATGTCGTTTTTTGAAGGTGATAATATAACACTTCCTAAACAAGGGTTTCCATTCTAAAATAAAAAAATATGGGAAGGAGGTTGGATGATATATTATCCCATTATTATCATAACATTATAGTATTTGTATTATACTACAGTTACCATACCATATGGATGAGTATAGGTGGGGAGTGATTAAAAATGACTTGAAATTGAAAGGAAATTAAAGGAAAAGAGATAGGGGAATTACCTCTTGAATCATCCTCTTGATATTCTCTTTAAAAACCCTAGGATATGTCTTTGGATTATAAAAAAAGATTTAGGACATGGGTTAGGGGCTAAATAATATTTTTGGATAGTGTTTAGGGAAGTATTTGAAGCTTGAGAGGTGTGGTTTAGGAAGGGGGGTAGCCCTGTCACCTCTAGTGGCGTGTCGGTCCGTCCAACGTCCCCTGCAGACTTGATCTGCTGTTCTCCCGTTGTTGTAGCCATAGGATGGGCCTTTGCTGGTAGCCCCTTTCTCGTGGATGATCTCCCACTGCGGCTAGATCCTGGTGCCTACTTGAACGATCCAATGCTGAGTCCAGCCAACGCTCTGACTCCTCCTTCTCAGGCATTTCACATCTCCACTCTACTTTATAAGGAGTTTCTCCATCGATACTTGGTGATCAACCTGGTGCATCCAACGAATAGACTAACGATACATGGGTGATGTTCTGATGGTGTTGATAAGGACTTTATATCTTCTCTTCAGTCCCCCCATCGGCTTCTTCTGATCTCCATGTTGAAGGTGAGCTGGAACCAAGGTCCTCGTGCGACCATCGGAGCAGAAGGGGTCCCATCTTGGAAGGCTTAGATGAGGGGTTCAAGAAGGTAGTGCAGACCCCAGTTCAGGACACCCACACAACGGGGGTATCCGGGCTAATCACCAGGTCCAAATATAAGGAATTATTTTTTTCATCCTCACCTCTCTCACTTTTTCCGATCCATATGGTTCTAAAGGACCTTGTTTAATGCTCTCTGTTATCATCTAGAATGCACGGGGATTGGGGGCCCAAGCCAAGCATTCTTTTATTTCCACTGAGGCTAGGTGAAGAAACTCCTCTATCATGGTAATCCTCGAACCTAAAAAGGATCCGAGCAAAGCATCTTGGTTGGCCAAGAAAATAGGCATTGCTAATGTGTTCCATGGAGGTACTTATAATTTGAAAATTTGTGTATGTTGGAAGAATAACATCGTTGTAGAGGTTGTGAGCCTCATGTCACAATGAATTAACACAAAAATTTATTTTTGGGGGTGTGAGGTTCCCTTATCTTTCGTCTATGAGACATAATTTCGAATTGGAGGATTGAGTTATGGAGACATCTGGAAGCACTCCAAATAGGTACCACTCCATGGGTCGTTGGTGGGGATTTCAACAAAATATTAGAGTTTTCAAAGAAGAAAGGAGGATCCAACTTCATCCTTGGAAGCATGAAATAGTTTTAGAGTTTCATGACAGCATCAGGGCTCCTGGACATGGGTTTCTCGGGCTCCAGGTTCACGTAGTACAATAATTGAAAGGGTACGAGTCACATCTAGAGCTGTTTGGATAGACTCATGGTGAACATTCAGGGTTTGGATTCTTTCCCAAATACGTCCATCACTCATCTCACCCGTGTGCTTTCGGATCACGCACTGATTCATGTTGATATCAGGAGTTGTCCACCAGTTGGCCTTGCCTTTTTCTACTCAAACATGTGGCATCGGAATTAATTCTTCAGGAAGATACTAAAAGAGTCCTGGAAACAGGAAAATGGTGGAAGGTTGTGGACAGGATTATTGAATCGTCTCAAACGTCATAAACAAGACATTTGATACTGGCTTGTGAATAGACCTGACGAGTAGGGTGGGGTGATCGGTCTCCAGGATGAGGAGGATAGGCGGGAGGACTCTCTGCAAAACACTTTTGACGGTAACATCTTTGTGTCCCACTATGATAGGTGGGTTGTGCTGGCTGAAAAGCTTCTTGAAATTGAGAGAATATATAATCAGTGATCATGGGTCCGATGGCATAGAGATGGATACCATAATACAAACTTCTTTAATGCATGCATGAAAGAAAAAAAGAGTTCTACGATCAACCTGAGTCATTGAAACTGAGTCTTCACGTCAGATGTGGAAATCACTAGAAAATTTTCTTTAGATCATTTTAAAGCCATCCTGTTGGGGGAGGCCTTGTCTAAATTCCTGCGGGATGCAACAGATGGGGACATATTCTTGAGCAAGACTCCACGGCTTGTGAGGGATGTGGATAACAACTTTTTTATCGATATTCCATCGGAGAGTGAAGTGAAAGAGGCAGTCATGAGTATGCCTCTGGAAGGTGCACGGGAATAGATGGCTTCCCGACATTTTTTTGTGGATTCTTGGGATCTAGTTGGTCTGCAGGTGGTTGATGCAGTGCATAATTTCTTTGGAGGGGGTTCTCTCAATAGAGGTGTTTGTTACTTGAGAATTGTTCTCATTTTGAAGATCACGAACCCAACCCACATTAGCCAGTACTGTCCGATCTTCCTTTTCAATGTTTCATACAAGATTCTTGCCACGGTTATATCCAGAAGGCTAAGTGGAATTATTCCAAAGCGGGTGTCCAAGGAACAACATCGGTTGATTATGGGTCGAAGTATTCAAGGAGTGATTGGTATTTCTAGAGAGATTGTGAATGACCTCCATCGGCAGAATGTGGGATCCAATTTCATTTTTCATGTTGATATGAATATGGCCTATGAAAATGTTCAATGGAGTTTCATTATTCGGTTTATGAGGAGGTTCGGGTTCCAGGATGAGTTCTGTGACCTGTGTTTTAGGTGTTATTCTTCACTGTGTCTTTCAGCCTCCCTTATGCAGAAGTTCTTTGGTTATTTCAATTCATTCTGGGGTGTTCTCCAAGGAAATATATTCTCTCCTTCCCTATTTATTTTGTCAAAGGATGCTCTGTCGTGGAATCTGAATTTTGGTTTGGAGGAGGGCAGGATGAATCCTTTTTGTGGAAAACGGGGTATGGATAGCATTTCACATCTTATGTTTGCTGACGATGTTCTTATTTCCACGAATGAAAGGCATAGGTCTATCCTCCAATTCTTGGATTCTATTGATGGTTACAGCCACCGATGTGGGAAAGGTATCAACACTTCGAAGTGTCACATTTACTTCTCAAAAAAATTCTCAGATAAGAGATGTAGAGGTATCCAATATATCCTTGGTTTCCAGCAGAGGCAGTTACCAATAATATATCATGGCATCCAAATTTCATGCAGCCACATCAAAAAGCAACACTTCGATGGTATTCTAGACCGGCTTCTTGGAAGAATCGTCAGCTAGAAGAATAGGTTTCTTTTGTTTGGAGGATTGGTCACACAAATCAACAGTGTACTCACATCCATTCTGATGCATATTTTCTCCCTCGTTAATCCTCCAAAAACCATGGTAGAAGAAATGGAATTAATGATGAACACATTCCTGTGGGATGCAACGTCGGCTGGGTGAAGCCACTGGACTTTGTGACAACATTTAGCGAAGCCAGTGACTGATGGGGGGGGGGGGGGGGGGTTGGCCTTCAGGATATTAAGGAGACTATCACCAGAACGCATGATCGGTTAGAATGGTAGGTTATTACTGGGGAATCACTATTGGAATGGTTCTTCATGAAGCGGTACGACCTCCATTGGGGAGAGAGTGAGCGATAGAGGTATGTTCTCTATGGTGCGCTGCATGGTGTCGCACATCGAGGTGCTGCGAGGACACACATGGTGGGTCATTAGAAGAGGAGACATTAGTTTATGGGAAGCCGACTGGGCTGGGGAAAGACTAGATTTCCAAGGTTGCCCTTATCCGGATGCCTCTTTTAGAGATCCAACAACACATTATGACGTCATTCAGGCGACACTTAACCCTCAAAAAATGATCATCTTTGAAAATATTGTCATGAGTGATGAACCGAATATCTACCTCTTCACCAGATCGGGTACATGTAGGTTTAACATAAGGGATTTCAGGGAAATAATCCAGGAAGAAGATACTTCGGTGAGAGGGCTCCTACAATTTGGTGTAAGGAGATTCCAATGAAACCGAACTTCCTTGTCTGGGGGATCAGAAATAAGGCCATTCCAATGGAAGAGAGCATTCAGAAGAAGGGGATATCCATGGCCTCCCACTGCTATTGCTGTGTGAGACCAAGAATGGAGTCGAAAGTGCATCTAGTCTTCCAGGGTCATTGGAATTCTTATTTGTGGTACATGTCTAGTCCACATCCAGATATGTATCAAGACTCATTTTCCAGGAAATGCTTTCTGTGTGCATGGTTTCATGGGACTGATACCAAAACCTTGGAGTGTGCCACTTGGACGATTATCTTAGCGGGTATATGCTAGACAATTTGGGAAGCTTGTAATAGTGTGCGGCTGGGATCTAGTCAAATCTCTTTTTTCATGAAGATTTGGCTTGGATCTCTCATCACTGAGCTGGACTCGCTTGTGAAGGGAGGGTAGGCTTCAGTGTCCATTCACTATATTACCAATCATCCGCACAATCCATGAAGAGGGAGCGACTATTTGACTTGATGGAAACCTCCTAGCAGTGGGTTGAAACTGAATGTGGACGGATCATTTATGGAAGGGGTAATGAGGGGTGGGTGGGGGGTGCTACGGGACTCCTGGGGTTCAGTTCATATTACCTTTAGTGCTTATTATGATCCAGAAAACTCATTGGGAGCTGAAGTGTGGGCCCTTCTTTCTGGACTGATGGTTTGTAGAAGATGTTTTTGGGTGGACAAGATCGAATATGACTCTGAAGTATTTGTGAGCACCCTATAGGGACTCCATGTGGTCCCTTGGGACATGAATTACCTCATTCGATGATGCCAAAGAGAGACCAAGCAGGGGCACATTGTCCACCACAGTTGGAGGGAAACAAATTTTGCAGCAGACTCACTGGGTAGGTTGGGTAGATTGGATATAGAGCTTCTGATTTATGATAGATTATAATATATCCCCGTTTAGTGAAAAAGATTTTTCCAAGGGGATGCCTTGGGTCTACATCACTTTCGCCCTCTTAGAAGTACTAGTGTGGTGTTCCTCCTTGATTTTTTGAATAAAACAATAACTTTCAGTCAGTCAGTCTATTCACCTGAAAATTAAAGTATTTCTGATAAATCCCAAAAACTTAACCTAACCATTTCTCAATGTGTAGAATCCAAAAATGAATTCCATTTTTTCAAAATAATTTTTTATATTTTATTATTTTAATTTTTAATTAAAATCATAATATACTTGATAAATACAATTTCTAAAATTAAAAATGATTTCATAATGCTTTCAAAAATTACACAAGGTATTAAAAAATTATATTAAACCCCAAAATACAATGAATGGTTAGATTAAGAAAGTAATTTTAGGAAAATATGTTTTTTAAATTAATTAATTAAAATTAATTATTTATGACATACAAAAACACAAATACTTATACTGAAGTCAAATTGTGACTTATAAGATTGGTAAATTTTATTTAATCATTAATGGGTAGGGTTACTATTATTTTGGATGATTTAAAATTAATAATGTTCATATTAATATTCATAAGGGTAGGTTAATATTCAAAAGGGTATGTTACTGTTCATCAAAAATAATGTTTGTCCTCTAAGACTCCAAACATCTTACAGATCGCAACCATGTATGTCACATTTTCAAAATTCAAAATATTAAAGTGTAAAATTTATGTTTAATGGTCACATAATATTTAGTATCATTATATGTATTTGTGATTCAAAATGTGATTATACTATAAGGAATAATTATAAGAAGGGAATTCCCTTGATAAAATGTTGGGTGGTTGCATTCCCCCTATAAACTTTCTCCCCTGAAAGTTCTCCCAATTTTACCTTTTATATGCTAGGATTGATTTATGTGTATTTTATGGTAATCATTTGGTTAAAAAAGTGTATGAAATGATATTTTATTTAGTGAATAGTATTTACTACTTCATAAAGGTTAAAATTAATACATATGATAAAGTATTAATGGTTTACATATTGTCTTGAAGAACTAATTGTTTTCATTGTTTTTGTATACCTTACTAATATTTTTACTCACATCGAATGCTTTTAATTGTTTTTCATAGGATTTCAAGGTGAACTGTGTCAATGATGGGATCATGGAAATGTTTTTTTATTTAATAATGAAACAAAACCACGTTATTTTTGAATGTTTTTTATGGATAGTTAGAATAAGTGTCTACTTTTTTATATAAAAAAATTTATGTGTAAGTTATTTACTAAATCTATAAATCTCTAAACCTAAAAAGATCCTATTTGTGAATTATTAACTTAATTCAAGATTACGTTATGTTTAAGGCTAGAGCCTTATAGTCTTCAGTCCAATGACACATTGGTATTTCACCATGTTCCCATCCTCAGTCTTTTTACTATAAACATCCATGCACACCATACACATGGCTATGTGTTCTTGGGATTTTACATGTCCATTGACACCCTGTCTACTTCCTAGGGAAGGAATTCCCATAAGGGTTGACCCTCGGGTCCACCCATGTACAGTTTAGGGTTATCCCTTAGTGGCTAGTACATGTTATCTTAATTTTTTTATGTAATAACAATTTTAAATACATTGAAAGATTCAAATTTATCAAGAAATAAAAATCCATCATATCATATTCTTTATAAAAAATTTAGATTTATATTATTCCATAACCATGAATTAAATACTTCATCATCCATATTCATTCTTCCAAGCATTTAATTAATTAATGTGTTCCTTCTTAAAAATATTCTCTAAATGTTATGAAAATCACAATCCATAGTCATTTTTTTTAAAGGATAGTTTTATGAGAATGACAAACAATACCATCAGATGAATCCACAAAAATTCCATAGGAATCTACACTTCATCCATATCTCACTAAATAAAAATTGACACATCATTGAAAAAAATGAAACACTGTCCCAATACCTTATATCATAGTGTGATATACACTGTTATAATATAGGATTATATCCATTATCCTAAAGAAATAAAATTTCCTTGGATGGTAATATATTTCCTATGATATTATGATATTATATAAATCTACCTTACCCTATTGTATGGTGTGACATGGTCATATCATAATGCATAAAATAATAATATAATATTCACATATCACATAATGATTTATGGGTCATTAAAAAAAATTAATTTTTAATATTCATATATATACATCCATTTATGATATCATTTTTAATGTAAACATCACATAATATGGATCTTTGGGAGAACAAAATAGATGATGTGTTATAATCTGTAATGATAAGATATTTACCATACATTATGAATTTAATAGGAACATTATGGATAATCAAAAATAATCACCAAGGTGAATATAAACATATAGTTACCATTGTTATTATTCGTTGGAGCTTATGATTTCCTCCTGGTAATTCTCCCAACTATTGCTCTCTTTTTCTCTATCACTTCCCACCCAAGGTACAATTATACAATATTTGAGAGGAAGATCCCACCCAAGATTTTGGGTCATTCATATCATCCCAAAGATACACCATAGAGGGAGGAACCTCTTGGTTACCCCTTATGGATCATCATCGACATCATTTATTGAAGAATGAGAGTAATGAAAATCATTTATGAAAGGTACACAGTGTTCATTGATATTATACATGGATAATATTTGAAATATAATGGTGATAATGAGAATGAGGATTCAAATGTATTCTACTTATTTTGGGAAAGTGTTTTTCTTAACCTTATAAACCCATTAACCACCACCATCATCATTATAATCATAATCACCTTAATTTATATACATGTAATCACATGGACATGTGTTTTGATTATGTTACTATATAAAAATGATTCTAGGATAAAATACCTACAAATTATTATTATCCCTTTGTGGGTATAGCTTATGATTTTATTTTATACTGATGCAAATTAATGTATGTTGGAAATTAATATTATGTGTTTCATTGTGTGAAGGATTATATAGACATTAGTTTGTGGTCTCCCTAGATAACTCTACATAAATTATTCCTTGTAGGTTGAATTTTATGGACATGTTTTTAATTTTCATCATTAAATAATGTTTAAATTTTTTAGCCTTCAGGTTGGTGATGGACATGTGGCCGAATGAAATGAAAAGAAACTTATGGTGGTAGGAACGTGAAAATACGAATAGTAAAACCATATTACAAGAATACATGAAAAATATTTTGAGATTGACACCATCATGTGTTAGTCATGTATGCGACATGATGGGGTGATTATGGCATGTTGGGAATTTCAAATATTGATATATGGAGTTAGAAGAAATAAATAAAATTTATAATAATGGAAATTGTGTATGTAAATGTATATCGCCCAATAAAAAATATGGACACACCTCCTTGTTTGTGACATGAAAAAATGTTCAATAATTAATATTAATATAAATTGTCTTCCATGAGGTCACCCACTTATAATTTTGTATTAAAATTCTAGTAATATTGTTTAAAATTTTAAAAATAGATTAATTGCACTTCGGTCAACCCTATGGAGGGGTGGCCTACTCTAATGATGCCCTTGTGGGGTGCCTATATTTGTTTTTTTTGTTTTTACCTCCAAATAGTACAATAAATTATTAGTATTATTATAATTGCTGTTGTTGTTGTTTTTTTGTTTTTATTATTTTTATTGTTCTTTTTGGTGTTGTTTTTTTGTGTTGTTTTAGTTTTTTTATGTTTTTTAGTTTTTAATTTTGTTGATATTGCTATTATTATTGTTGTAATTACTATAAAAAATTTTGAGGTTGAGTGGTACTGAATGAATCCAAAACACCCAATTGGTTGAGGATCAAAACATGACCAAAACATCAATTTATCCCCCCAAATATCAAGGATGTAATTTGGTGGATAGTATTATTTAATTCATGCATTTTGGGTTTTGTGACATTATGTTCAGTTAGTTATAGAGGTTTCACACATTATTATATTGGAAAGTACATGTGGTTGACCACTAATACATGACATAATGCTGGAACTAATGAACTCTTGTAAGAAAGAGGATATATCTATCTGTCAATGGTAGTGGTGTAGATGACCCACACATTTTTACATGGAAGGAGGGGGAAGTAATGTAAGGATTAAAATAATTGAATATAAATGTTGTGGGTATCATGAACCATATAGGTAATTGTAAGGGATAAAATAAGATGGTACTTTATGAATATTTCAATAAATATTTAGGTAGTGTGACATCATGAAGATACTGCCGAGTAAAAATCCATGAAAAAGGGACATATGCACAAAAAAATATCATTTTACATCAACTATTATTTATACTAATGGAAACCCTACCCCATTTCTAATATCATGGTAAAATTTTAATTAGAGTTTGCATCATGTTTTTTGGTGGTTCTGTGAGTAACCACAAAATGATTTTCCAGGGTGGTCATATTATAAGAAAGTAGAGTGTTTTGAACCTTTTTCATTCAACCATACAATCACTTAGATGTGGAGTTAAGGAGTTCCCTACCTTGATGAGGTGGATGGTGATCATGGAATAATGTCTCCTACCGAGGGGGAGGTGAAGAAAATTTAGACTAGCATCAATATATTATGAACACTATATAGGGTGAAAGAAATAAATTTTAGATAGTTTCATGGAATGATAAAATGTTTCTCAAATCATATCATATGGATTTTTGAGTCATCATAATCTAGGCCTCTAAGGAGAGTACCTCCTGGTAAAATTGGTCAGGTACGGTGCATGCCATTCTTTGTTGGTAGGGATGAGGCATCACCCAATGGGGTAACCAGGGGAGTGTGTGTTAGATATTTTTAATCGCCACTGCTTATAATAAATTATTATTATTATTATTTCCTATAAGGGGTTGGTTATTTGGGTGTATCCTTGGGTGACCTCAATGATATCTCTGGATTAAGATTCCAGGGATACATCATGTGTCTGTATTCATTATATATCACATAAAATGATTTCTATAGATTATTATTACTACTAATACTGTTGTTTCAGCTACCTAAATCTTGAGTCCCAAGAAAGGAATCCAAAACACCATAATTGTTTTCCACGGTAAAAATAATATACAAATAAGAATTGAGGGGTAAAAGGAGACCATGGTGAATGATTTTCTCTAAAGTAAAAAATCATAGTCCATTCATGATCATATAAAAACAATTTAAAAAAACATTAAAAAAAACATTATTATTAGAATTGAATTTTTTACAAAACAAAATAAATCCAAAATAAAGATTAATGTGTTACAGACATTCCAACACTAATTAATAATGATCAAACTATGAGTTACTATCTTGACTAAGCATTGTTGTGTGCGCTCTCAAAAATATTTATACTAAGTGCAGCATAGTGGCTGACCTAGGTCGTTCTCTTGAGGAGCTTTTGTGGTTAATAAATCACTAATTCTAGTCCACCTAATCCAATTATTTTTGTTGTTTAATATTTTTTAAAATAAATGAAATTCATAAATCAGAAGAAACTAAAATTTAATTCTAAATTACCATGCAATGCTAAACAGAATGTAATTAGGGAAGAAAGGAAGTTCTCCCGAGAGAATATTCCCGGAGCACCTTCATTTTCCAGTTTCAATTATTCTTAGTGTACACACTCCATCGTATGTGTCCACACCTTATTATACACCGGTTAAGAATGACAAGTATACTTAATGATCGCCAAGCATACCTTCAATCCACCTCCTTAGTCGAGGGAAAATGGTTGTAGATTAAGAAGTTAATCTTTAGACAACCACAGTGAGGATTAAACCCACAATAAATTATCCTTAGAATTAACTCAAAGAATATCAAAAACATGGTATTGGGATCATGAACCTGATTACTCCCTCAATATATTCATAGGATTAGTTACTCATGATCATGAGTATTATAGTTCACAATGGTAAGATGAGAGGAAGAGAAGAGGGTGAATCGGTGGACATAAAAATAAAAACAATGCATGAATTTATTAGAAATAAAAATTAAAATTGAAAACTAAAAATAAAGAAATGAAATAAAATAAAAATAAACGGGGATGATTTGCGGCCGGCCTTCCTCGATGCAGATCTCCTCCTTGTTGCCTTGAAGGAATGGATAGAGAATGGGATGCTTTGGGAAGGAGGTGAGGGCCTCCTTTTATAGGCAGAATTCTACCCCTGACGTTTTGCGAGCTTTAGACCCCCTTAATGACATGTTCACGCGTTCCACCCTTCATTAATGTTGTTCATAAATATCATGGACGTAACTCCTCAAAATTTCAGATACATTGGTAACTGGATGAAGGGGTTATGAATTTTTCATTCTCGGTTTCTCTTTCTGGATGAAGCTTCCAGGAAGGTTCTTCCAAAAGTATGTCATTCCATGGACTTCTTAATGACCTCCAACATCCTCCAAATTTATTTTAGAGCCGTCCCTATATGTCATAGGGGTATCCCAGGTGGAAACACGTCATTTAGATATGTGTAGGCCGAGTTTGATGTCTCTTATGTTGGGTGGGTCCACGCTGTCCGCCCGTAAATATTCCCAACTTCAACGAATTTTTAGACCCTTTATATGGCCGATTCAGCTCCTGGTCCAGAAGGAAAAGTTGAAGAAATAAAATAAGGATTATAAAAAAAATTGAATCATAAAATTTGGAATTTTATTTTTCCGAAAATGACCAAAATACACCTGACATAAAAATCTGTCATAAATCCAGAATTAGTCGTTTTTCACATTTGGGCTCAAAAGAACACTGAAACCGAAAAACAAGAAAATTAACCATCAAATAACACTTTTGTGGGATTATAAACAATGATTTACAGTATAAAATATATGAAAATGTGAGCTTCATCATATCTCCTTCATTATAAATATATTGTGTAATAATAAATAACCAAAATTGAAGAATAATGTCTTCACATTAACGACACCACATCTCATAGTATGTACATGTTCACTAGAATGCATAAGTATTGGGTGATTATAACACATTATTCTATTTTTCTAAGACTCCAATCAACTTATTTTATAATGTATTTATGAATACATCTCAAATAATCAGGACAAATAAATAATATTTTTAAAGATAAATCATTTGAATTACCTTAATATCGAAAACTATTACATTCATTACATAAAATCTAGAAATTTATAAACATATTACCAATAATAATTTTAAAGATTATTCAAATCAATGTTTTATCCATAAAACATAAATTCTTTAAAAATAATATTTTCCGAAATTTTATAAAACTATCGTTTCCCAAAACTTGTGGAAAATCACCATTTACCAATTATTAAAGAGAAATTATTATTTAAAGAACCAATGAAACTCAATTCTTTCCAATGAAATATATAGACACTCTCTTATTTCTAAAAACAAAAATAGAATTACAATTTTCATTTATCTAATGGGAAATATATATTTTCTAAATCTATTTAAGACCTAAAATTCCCCAAAAATAAATCCATTCTATGAAGGAATCCTATGTAAATAAGAAATCGACCATTAAACCTCTTAACTCATTTCAGTATAAGTGACAAATTTTTTACACCTTCCCACACAATAATAAAGAAAACCTTATACCTAGATCAAAATCAAATGGTTTTTCAAAACAATTTCCAAACAGATTTTTTAAAACACCCACACTCCCCTGATGCTATAAAAAAAAGGATGTTAGGGTTAAAATTTTCCCCAAGTACATTCGTTTTGAATTTCTGGATCCTTAGTGATTTACGAGGATTATAATGGTAATTTGGAGATTCAATAATGTTTTATAATTTTATAATGTTATTTTAATGTGTTTTTGAAATCATTGTTGCAATTTTATATGTTTTAAAGAAATTGGGTATTTTTTTGGTTTCGACTGTTTTTTATGGATTTAAATAAACCCTATGATTGAGGATTTTATTTAATTCTCAAAACATATATATATATATATAATCTAAACATGATCTTTATAATTACTTTATGAAATCATAAAAATTACATTTACAGATTTGGTACCTATTAAGATAACCTAATTTTTTCTATCCAAAACATAAAATATTAAAAAAAAATTGGATTACTTACATTCTCAATGACCTTTTATGTTTAGTGATTTAAATAATTGGGAAAAAATATTACATAAAAACCCCAAGAGTTCTAGACAATATATATTCCTCTGGAACAGTAACTTCATATTCTATATTATCTCATCAATATAATCCATATGAAATTCCTATAGACATAATTCATTCAACATCATACTTTATAACCTGGAGATAAGAAAACATAAATAGCGTGAGATCAAATGCCCTATAAAGGTAAACATAAGAAATAACAATTAAATTTCATCAATGAATATAATAAGTGAATAATGGTATGGCTCCATAATCAAGTTGTATGATCATAAAAAAATATTATTCATAACCATCAATACCTATTTCACCAAACATGTAAACATAGAATAAGTATTATAAAAGGAAAGATTAATCAGAATAAAAAAAATGATCCATGAGGTATTAATCTTGAAAATGAAAACATTTAAAATACATAAAAATAATAATGAAAATGAGTTTGTATATTGAAATATTATCTTCATAGAACCCTTACATAACACTTTCAAATGGAATAACTATATGACCAACTTCTATACTCAATGCATTGGAGTTCTATCTAGCCACACCCATTTTATAATAATTTACAAGAACCATATATAAATTATAAAAAGTGTGAGTTTCATCATAAAACTCATAAAAACAATCAATATTATTTTCATAACATGATTAAATGATGAAAGATAAATGGACTCCATAATAATACATTTGAAATATTATTAAATAGGGTAAAATAAATGGGTTCCATAACCGATATTTAAATGGTTGGTTCATTGGTCAAAAAATCAAGCCACATTTATTTCCTAAAATAAAAGTTACACATTTTTGAAATATGGTATTTATTTATAATATTTTTCATAAAGACGATGAAAATCTAAATAGAGTTCATCTGCCCAGCTGATGCCATGGTTGACACTATTGTTGGGAAGCCCATCCAAAACCATGTTCGCTTCATGAAAGGTATGTGTTATAATATATTTGATATCCCTAATTGAGTGAAGGAAATCCATCCATCGATTTGTGAGTAGTCACACATTATTTACCATAGTAATACAAAGATATTGAATGATGGTTGTTGAATCAACTTCAATATTGATATTGTTCCAACTTTTTTTTATTATTAAGGTGATTTCATGGATAAAACTCATCATTATTGCCTCAAAATATGTTGCAATGCCACCGTTTCCATATACAAAAATGAGCATCTTCTGAAGGTGGTTTCTATAAACTACTCCGCAACCCAAGGTTTCTGGGATACCAATATAGTATCTTTATGCAATAACATTAATGAAACTAAGGAGATGTGATTTCCAAAAAAATTCAAAGCTGCGTTGAGGTTGATAGTAAATTTCTTTAACACTGTGGAATTGAAAAAATTCAAAAATTAGTAACAAAGTTGTCATAGTGTTCAAGATAGATCAATGATGTTTTATGGATAACAATGAGGATCTTCACGAGTCCTGAATTTAAATTAAATGAGATTTTATGATGAATAAATGAATTTATATCAAACCAAATCACATAGAGAGGCTCAGCAATAGCAGTTGAAAAATTTTCAATGCTCTGTTGAGAGGCCTCTATAGCATTGCAGCCCAGATGTTGAGAGATTATTCAGTCAAGATGTAACCATATATAATCAATGAGATGAAAAATATTATTCCTAAGAGAAGTTTCAGTATCTTAAGAATAAAATATCTTGTTAGTGTCTTCCATATGCTGATTGAAATGTTGACATTTATAGAAAAGTTGGATCCCAAATGTTTGGAGACAAATATCAATGGGGACTCAATGATGAACAATTATCTAAACAAGAGTGAGTCTTAAAGATTTTATCCAAAAATTATAAAAAATTTAAATATAAGACAATTCAGTATAATTGTTTCTTAAATAGTGGTTGTAAAAAGTATTTTAGTTAAACATGCCATTATGAGTAGGTTACAACATTAAAAACCCATTAAAATTTGGAAAGTCGCAATTTTCAATGAAAAGGTTAACGTTATCAGGAGTATAAAATCCATGATTTTTTAAAACATCATTAATTGAAACATTTGTGTTCCTAGTAAAATTATTGGGATTATCCACAGAAATTAGAGGAATTATAGTTTATTTATTTAACAAAAAATTTATGGAAGAGCCACTATTATCCATGCATCTAAAATGTGAAATAATATTTGAGAAATCGTTCTCAATGGATGCCCAAATTGAGGAATCTATATAATTTAGCATTCCTTTTACCATCTTGACAAGAAACCTATTATTTTAGAATATAAGAGGAATGGAGTTGTTGTGATGGAAATTCATGGAATGTATAAAATGTAATGTTTCACTAAAGAGTTTAAGTTTATTGGTTCCAAGACCACCCTTATCTGTGGTTTTACAATAGAAAGAGCAATGAATATTTAGTAGTTTTCATTTGGTAGTGATTCCCTCCAAAAAATGTTTCTTATAAAGGAATTTATATTTTTGAGAATTACATGATTCAATTTGTAAAGCATAAAAGAGTGGAAAATTTAATAGAAAAATATAGATTTTACAAGGAAAATTATACTACACATAGAAATGGATTTATCCATTCAAGAGCAGAGTTAATTTATAATTTGGTCATAAATTTTAGAAATGTAACTAATTTTAGGTCCTCCCCATAAAATAGGGACACCATGGCAGGTGAAAGTAAAGGATCCTTCTTTTGGGCCCAATTCCATAACAACATGTACTTTTCTACTAGGTGGAATCCTTTTCCCAAAATTGATAATAGATTTATTCCATCTGATGGATTGACCAGAGAAATCGTCATTATGAGATAGAGAAACCTTAAAATTGTTAATATTTATTTTACATACTTATAATAAAAGGATGATATTATCCGCATAATAGAGTTCAGTGAGGAAATTTGGATTTCTAGAAACATGTATACGATTAAACATTCCATGCTCCACAAGATGAGTTAGAAATATAATTATGTAATATTACATAATAGAGAAAATAATGGTAGAGAGGGGGTCAACCTTTATGTCACCTTTTTTATAGGTAAAAGAACCCGTACGATTGACGTTAAAAATAATGTATATGTAAGATGAATTAAAAATAAATTTAATTATTTTAATGAAAGGATTGTTAAAACCAAAACACTGAATAGCCTTGTTGATAAATATATTGTCAATAGTATCAAAATATTTTCTAATATCATATTTAATGGAAATAATTTATACCCTATTAGATTTATTTATGAGGTTTGTGCATTCAAAGGAACAGAATATGTTGTCTTGAATGGTTAGGTAGACAGAAAAATTAAATTTCTTCCCAAGGACAATTTTTTTATCCATAGTTTTAGAACTATTGGAAAAGATATTGCTAATGATTTTATAAAATTTTTTATAAAAAAAAATCATATGGAGAGGTGAATATTTGAGGAATTATCATCTCTAGGGACCATAGAATGAAATTTGGAATTATAACCAGGAAGAATCATAACATTGGAAAAAATGAATTAACCAACCTACAAAAAACATGTTTCATAACATCCTAGTAATGCTGAAAGAAACCCTTATTAAAACCCTCAAAACTAGGAGCACTATCTGTTTTTATGCTAAATATAGTTCCCTTGATCTCATGATCAGAAGGGATTCTACTAACAGATGTTTAACTTCATCATTAACAATGACAACGATTGAATCAGGGAGAAGGTATTTATTTATATCCAAAACATTGAAAATTTTGATAATGTAGGAGAAAATATGACTAGAAATACCATCCTTAATATCAATAATGTTGTCATCATTTTTAAAATGGTTAGTTTTCTACATGATTTTCTAATTCATTGAAGTGAGTTATAGAACTTTTCAATTCGTTTTCCATATTTTAGACACTTAGTTTTTTAGATTTTATTCTGAATGTTATCTTTAGTGGAGAGCATAGGAATGTTTGGTTGTATGATTAATTTCATGTTGAGGATCTATAGTGTAATCAGAGCTAGTTGTGGTAGTTTTTATTTTGGTAATTTTATATTAAAAAAATAGAATCTCATTGTCAAATTGGTTATATTTTGATTCACAACATAATTTAAGATTTTGATAATGGATTTTCAACTTCATGGTTTATGAAAAAGAATATTTAAAATGGTTAATATAAGGAAAAAAAATTATGGTGTTACCATAGTTATGATCAGAAGTAGAATAATTATTAAATCTAGAAGGAATTATAGGTTTCAAGATTTTGATAGAGATACTATCCAATATCAGATGATTATCGGAGTTATGTTTGGGTAGAGTGATACTAAAGAGGTGTCCCAATTATCTAATGTTTTATCATTTGTGAATCCTCTATCCAATTTACTAGAATCCACTATATTATAGTTTTTTATATATGATGTGTATTTAGACCTAGAAATATTAATTTTAGAAAGATTATAATCTTAAATAGAGGTTTTAAAATCTCCAGAGGATATAATGGAACAAGTCAGTCACATTTTCTCACTAGGACCAACGATGGAATTAAAATAACCAACCACAAACCATAGATCATGAATTCTTATTACTAAATATTAAATATCTTTCCAAAGAGGCCTATTATCTAGATATATAATCAAAAAATAAACAAAGGAAAAAATGTGAGTGTTTGATGAGTTAAAATCATAAGTAAACACCTGATCATAAATGTTGCAAACACTATCATTATGTAAATTATTATGAGAAAAAAGTTCAAAGAGTTTCAATAGGGGAGTTATTATTACTTACACTAAGTAAAATATAACGAACATGATTTTGGTGTGCAAAAACATGAGTGAAATTATTTTTTTATTAAACAATGTTTTTTGGGTGATGAGTATTAAGAAATATTTTAATAGAAAGAATAGAGTTAGTGTTATAAATACCATGAAGGATATAGAATAAAATATTCAATTGAACCTATTCTTGGGTTGAAACCATCATTCCATTTAATCTCAATGCTCTTCCTCTTAGAGGATATTCAGATAGAATTATTCCCACTAGGTATAAGAGAAACATTATGCTCTTATTTTTTAATGGTAGAAGTCACAGGTGACATAGAGTTATAATTTTATACCTTAACCTCAATGGGGGTCCCTATGTCATTCATCTTATCATATTAGGGTTTATCTATAGGGCTATTGATTAATCCAGGAGAGGTAATCTACCTATTATTTTCATTATATATTATGAAATAAATACATGCTATAGTGATTTTGTATTTACCTGAGTGCTGGTAATACCCTCTCAATAGGTATAATCCCTAACCCTAGACCATTTTTCAACTAGGGTTATCATGGGAATTTAGTTGTTCTATATTGTTTGTTCCTATCATTAAAAGGTGTTGGAATTGATTTTCCATCCTGAATTGTGTCAATAATACCTTGTGGTGCCATAATATTTATTTTCAGATTTCATTCCTTGTATCCATTAAATGACTTATAGTATGTTCTCTTGTTGTTCTATCCAGCTAATGTTTGTAAAAGCTCAATTTTTGTGCTAAAAGTATAAAGGTAGTTCTCTTGGATCTTAACTATAGGGGTGTGATAAACTCACCAACATTATTTTTCATCTCTAGTGGTCTATTGAAGGATATTAACACCACTAGATGTTGAGTTTAGATTATCCTTATATGGACTACAGATTAAAGTAGATACATATATATTCTTAGAGGTATAATCTTTGATTGGATTCTTTGATAAAGTATTTAAGTTCTTGAAGCTTCATTAGTGATGGATTAGGAGAATTTTCACCAGTCAAAGATACCACATTCTCGATTACTTGAGAATAGGAATTAATCATTTTTGTTAGAGAAGTGTTATCCTGAAAATTACATTGAAAAAAATTCCTGTCATTTTCTTTATCCTCTTTTTAATACATGGAGTCTTCAACTTCTAATTCATGTTGAGGTTTTCTGAAAGTATACATAACACGAGAAAAAAATATCATTAGAGATACATTGATTTTCAGTGTCATTCTCAAAATATTCAGCCAAATCAACACTAGATTTTCGAGGGTCATCCTTTGAGTTGGTTGGGTCACCATACATTTTCACCAGTCATTCATTACTTTTCTTAAATGGCTCGGGTATCTTCAAAACTATCCATTTATCATTCACATGACTCCCTATTTTGGTCCATTCATTATGATTGGTTCGATTAACTTGTTTTTTCACCACTATAAAATTCATAATTTTGTGACTGATAATCTTGTATAATTCATAAAAGGGTCGGTTATTCTCATATTCTATATTGACCTCAGTTCAGTAGTCTTTAGGAATAAAATTAATGACATGAGGCAGTTTTGAGTCCAAATTTTATTCTACCATAACTGTTTCATATAGACCATATCCTCCATTAAATTTTCATTGATCAATCTCTAAGGGACTACCAATTCAAGAAGAAATATCATTTAAATTGTTTTGGTCCTATAAGAACCAATCATGTCCATGTATTATGTGACTAATTTGAGACATAGAGTTCTAATAAGTTGAGGGGTTGTAATCAATCTACCATTATAACAATCCAAGTAAAATAGGTTTTTGCTGAATGATACCCATTTTCCATTCTTCTTCTAAGTCTTTATAGGGGTTCATAATAATATGAAAAATATCCTTTACTAATACTAACAGTTAATTAATTGGTTGTCCCCCTATAATGAAAAATTCAAGCCTTAATATCAAGAATCTCTCATGGTGTTTACCCTTATAGATATGTAATGTGGCCCCTAGAATACATATTAATCAATTTTTCTCATTATTGAATAGCTTTAGGATCATTATTGTTTGTAAAGCCTCCTTTATCATGAATTTTATATAGTGGAGTCATCAAGGATGATGATTTTTTTGGTACGAACCCTTAGGTGATTCAACTAAATATATCCCTTTGGTTCTTTAATATTAAGCTTGAATGGATACATATTATGGAATCAGTTTTCCTTTTTTTGCGTGTATTACATTCAAATATTCTTCCACTCATGTTTTAATGTGGACATGAAAATCCACATCTATCAATCCAGAATCCAGTCATCAAAATATTTCAAAAAGTAGGGTTTAAAATGTGACCATTCATAAGTTCTATCAAGAATCTTACATCTTCATCTATTAATTCCATAATAACTTATTTGAGACATGATTAATATGTGGAAAATAAATGGGTTCCATATAAATCTCTTTGAAACATTATTAAATCTTATAAAAGAAACAACTTCCATGAATATCTCATTGAAACATGATTAACCCGTGGAGAAGAAACAAGTTCCCCAACAATCTATTTGAAATAATCATAATATATCTAGAGAAAAAATGAGGATGATATCACAAAAAAATAACCCCATTGGAGCATAAGTAACAATAAGGAAGTTTTATATTGATTAATTTAAATACCATTAAAAGATAATTAATGAATGTTTTGAGGAAAATAATACTTTTTTTTATTTTTTTAAATCTAAAAAATAAAAAAACATTGTGAAAGTTATTTTTATTAAAAATAGAATTGGAAACATAGAAATAAATATTTAAAATTGATTTCAAATATTATTTTAGGAAAATATACTTTCCATTTTAAAAAACTGTTTTTTAATCAAAAGGCATTTTTAATATTATTTTCTTGGAAAATACACTACAAACTTATAAATAAATACTTAAAAATATTTAAAATATTTCTAGATGAAAATATTATTCCCATTACTGTTTTTTAAATATAAAACATTTAAATATTTTTTTGGAATATGAAATTTAAAATTGATAACATTAAATAAAATAATTTCCATGACGGAGGGAAATTCCATTCATTTTGTACACATTTATAACAATATTCTGTTCACGTTTTTAGAAAAATAAATACTGGAATTATTTGGAAAATAATTTTAATATTACATTCAAAACATGTTGTAAAAATAAAAGAACTTGTTAAAATTTATTTAATAAATATTTTGTATATTGTTAAAAACATTTTTAATTTTTTTATCAAACATTAATATGATAGAGAAATATACTATATCTAAATAAAAAATAAGCGATCAGTATCATCTATAAATGTCTTTAATGATATTTGATAAATCAATAAGGTAGGAAAAATAAACTAAAATCATGAAGAAAATTCAAAATTATAGTATTAAAAGAGATGTAGTTCAAGAAAATAATATCATGCTATTTCCTCTAAAATAAACTCGATCATAAACAATCCTGAAAGAATAGAGATTGTAACATAAATACTTTCCACTTTTCTTACTCTTCAATTGTAAGACTCGTGAAAGAGTAAAATGAAATATAACATTACATAACATGTAACTAAGGAGTTTCATGATAAAACATGTCAAATGGAAATATATACAACTCACAAAAGAATATCAGCGCATATCATAACTTTATTTCTCAAATATAGTGAATTTTGGAAGAATAAACTCTACCAAAATCATAAAATTGGATTTGAAAATTAATTAATGAATTTATTATGTGAATCATATTAAAATCAATGTATACCAATTTAAAATAAAACATAATATAATAAAAATTCCTTACACACATACTCATAGAATATTAAATTAAATGAATAAGTAATATAACCCAATTAATAGAAATTGAGTTATGAAATTCTTTACCACATTGAATCTTTCAAGTCAAATACCCTTGGATGAAATAATTTATATTAAAGCTAAAAATACCATGATATATGATGGATTATAGACATTACATGTAAAACTGTCAGTAGATATATACAAAAATAGGTGGTGAATATTGTATATGTCTCAACAAAGTAAAAGTGGGACCATAAAACCCCATTTTATGAGTCCATAAATTCCATGTATGTCCATTAACTAATGGATAAAAATCTTATTTAAACAATTTAATTCTTAATAAAATTTTAAAAATTGAATAACTTTTACTTAAATCAGTAAATTTATTTATTTTTAATGAAATATTTAAATATTTAATCATTTAAGTCAAGATTAGGTGTTTTTAGTATGTTCAATTATTTTTTTCAATACAACCTCATTTTGTTGACAATGGTGAAAGTTTTAATCACCTCAACATCCACATAATAGTATTCAGTGAATATTTATCAAATTTATTTATAATTTATACTTTTAAATCAAATTGTGGAAAAATAGGTATTAAAGGTGAACTTCCTTTCGATCATAGAGACAGTAGACCGTATGTATGGAAGAGTAACATGTCCATTTTTCAATGATCAATATACAAAGATGATTTTTATTATTTTACCTTTATATAATTATAATAATATTAAAAATAAAAAAATATTTCATTAAATATAATTATATATATCATAATTTTTATATGTCGATGGAAAAATAATCACATTACTTTATGGAGGTGGTAATTCACATTGACACCAATTACGTAAAAAAATTTCTATGTAATAATGAAAATAAAACATTATATTTTTAGAATTATAAATATATCATGAATATAAATATGATAAAATTTTTATCATGTATATTAAACAAAAATATTCTTATTTCCTTCCATGTATAGATTTGGTGAAAAATGAATCTCATTGCTTCACTAGGTGGTAGTCTGTCGTACACACAAGGGACGTTATCTTATCCCCCACAAAAATCAGAGGTAAAGTGGAATATGTGATATCATAACTAAATTAGTAGTAATATGATTCAAATATAATATATATACTTTCAACCCACCACTAAAATAAGTTGACTGAGGTTATCGTCGAAAATGAATGACATCAATTCATGATATGGTTTTCCGATATAAACACGAATAATGATTTCAAATCCAATTATATGGATGATGAGATGTATTGATGTTATTAAATTAATATACAAAAATAATCATATAGGAGATACTAGTGATATCATATTTATATAGTTGAAGAAATATTTTATGGATTTGGAAGAAGAAATAAAACATAAAATGCATAGTTAGGTATTTCCCTCTTAATAGAAAACCTATTAAGGATTATACCTAAATTATTCCTAGAATAAATTTATTCCCATACCAAGGATTATAAAATAAGGGGTTTGAATTTTTAAATTGATTTGGGGAGTTATTTTCTGAACAGAATTGTTTATAGGGAGTGAATAATATAGGAGAGGGGGTGGTCTTTTTTACGTGAGGTGAGTGTCATAGTTGTAATTTTTTAAAATAAAATAGTGTACCCAATGTTTTCACATTCCACAAGGCTCCAAAAACGATTATTTTGAATTATAATACAATATAAAGTCCCAATATTCTTATCCAATAGTATTTAGACATTTTTAGGTCATTTTACCATTATCCTTTTACTTTAACCCCCAGTAAACACATTTTCACCATAACTGTGGTAATTTATTTTTTTTATTTTCAATATTAATTAGTATAAAAAGTAATGTTTCCCAAATTAAAAACAAAATTTTTTTCTAATTTTAAATAATTAATCCATTTTACTAAATTAAATTCATATAAGTGTTAATATTTAATTCCAAATTAAACCCATCGATGCATTGAAAAAGTGGGTTCTGAAGATGTGTATTTTTTAAGGAAATGATAATTTTATATTAACTCTCTAACTAATAATTATTATTATATGAATTTTAAATAATATTTATTGGTGTATAATATATAAAAATTAATTAAAAAATTCCTCATTGTGTATGATATTAATTAATTAAAACATATAATTATTATTCATTTCAATATTATTTTCAGAAAAACGTTGTTTTAAACCCAAGGAATATTATAATTAAAATAAAATTTAAAGATTATTCATTATAAATAATGTTATTTAAATATATATAAATTATAATAATATTACTTCAAAACATAATCGTAACATTGTTTCACCTTTAAATTTTTTGGTATAAAGTTTCTAAAATATAACTAAATTATAATTATAGTTATTTAAAACATAATGATAAAATTATTATACATTAAATTTCTTAATTTATTTAAAAATATAACATTTTTACAAAATTTATTATTTTTTAATATTGAATAAAATCAATATTTTCTAAAGAATCCAAAAATTTCACCCGAAGTCTATTTTGATACTCTAATTTAAAAAGTTAAATTATTTTTTCAAATATATTTTATAAATTAACAAAAAATTTAATAATAGTATTTACTCAAAAAATCTATTAACCAGAATTATTGAAGAAAATGTATTTTTGAAGACTAAAATCACATTATAAAAAACAAAAAGATTACATACTACGTATTTATCAATAATTTATCTTTATTATAAAATTATATAGATATATATATCATAAATTAGTTAATACTATTCATACCCAATAATTTAACATGCTGTTTTTAACAGTTAAATATTTCACTATTTATTTGGACATGGTGTTGCGTATTGAATATACCATATGACATAATGAATTTTTTTAAAATATCAGGGTGATATATTATACCCACACCTTTATTAAATTTATTCTTCACATTTGTTGAGTCAAAAGTTATACTTATGACTTTTCCATTCTTTTGGTTTTGGGAATCAAAAACTCCTTATTAAACACTTGATTACTAAATTTGCATGTCCAATGTGTTTTACAATATTTTTTTAGAGAACAAAATATTAAACCATAATTGGAATTTGTTCGAATGAATTCATGAATATAAAATAACATCCTTCTTTATGATTATCATAATGAGTATAGATCTGATAGACATCAGATTGACCTTTATTAGATTAAATGTAAGACTTTTTGTCATCTCTTTCATGGAGAAAAATAATTTATAATCGGACTAATGATGGAACAGATAACCATAAGAAACACAGTCATAATGATTATCATAACAAAATTTTTATGTAATTCTACTAAACTGACTGTGATTAAATTTTTAATATAAAAAAATGTTTTCTTATGTATGAAAAAAAAATTACACTATTTATGTAAATCAACCTGATGTCGGGCAATTAGTCTCAAAAGTTTCATTGAAGTGCTAGGTGTCCATGTCATTATGGAAAGCACAAAATAATATTACTGTTGGGAACGAAATATGATGGTTCTGGATTTTCCTAGAAATTATTAATTTGTTAAGGAGTTCGGAGTAGTTTTTACAATGATGATATAATTCATTTTTTAATTCCCCATTTTTTGAGAGATCTAGATATTACATAATGTAAATGTTTTATTCCTAGAATTTTTAATTGTGTTAATGTTTTATATTTCTATGGAATCCATGTTAGGGTTGTCTTCTTTTGAATTTTTTTTTCTTTGTACGCCTGCATCCAATATAAAAATTTATGGCCTTTGAGCATAACAAGACAAAGATGAGCCATCAGATTGGGGGCTACTAAAGCTATGTAGACATAGAATATGAAATTTTTATTTCATAATTTTCATATTATAGAAATTAATACATTATTGTAAGTATAAAAAAAGACATATCATAGACAAGATTTATGGACACCTTAAATTTACGTTTAAAAGAAATCAATTCTTTCTAAATAAAATTATTTCACTCTTATATTATCATAATTCAATTACATGTTTCATGCAATTATTTTATTCCACTATGATAGTTGTAAATTTCTTTATCATAATATCTTTGAATATTATAAACATTAAACATTTAATAGGATCTTTTAAAAATTTGATATGTTTACGTGGATATAATTTAATATTATGTGATTATGATTATTTTACTCTGATGTTGTTTAATATATTAATATTAGTATCTTTATACATTGATATTATCAAAATAATCTGGGTTATGATACATTTATAATCAAACTAGGGGACAAGACTAAATGTGATATTTTACTAAAGAAATTTGTGAATTTTTTTTGTTTAAACTCTTTTAATATAATGTTTTTAAAACCAAAATCCCATCTCTTGTAATTTAACTATCATGAACATATTCAATGAATACTAATATTAATATAAATCATATTAATATCCAATGATTTACAAAGAGATTGTTTCCACTAATTATATATCTTGTAAAATATTTGATTTATAATTTCATGCCTTTTATGTTTTGTTTAATTTTTTTTATAAAAAATCACAACACTAACATGTTTGTGGAAAATAATTTTTTCTATTAAGATTATAAGTTTTAAATTATAATATATATAAAATCTAAATCCTAACTGACCACCGATCTTCAATGGTGTTGACTATATATATTGGATAGACCAAATAAAGACTTTCATTATCAACAATGGGGTTGATAATTTTGTGATGCTCACTATAAAGTATAATATTCCTAATAAGGATTTCAATACATTTACTAATATTAAAAAACATGAATACCAGTTGAATTATATAGTAAGGAATTCTTTGTTATATTCCACAGTAAGAATCATTTATATCTGAATTTCATCTTGTGAAGCTTCTAATAGTATATATAATTTTTTAAAGGTTTTAAATTTTTGTACATCTAAATTTGTTATAATAATAATGATATGTGGTGATTATCAAGACTTTGAATTTTTACCAGGTAAATTAGTTGATAAGATTCATTAGAGATTCATGTTGATTTTTATTAATCTATAAGATAATGGAGAGAATTTTTTAGATAATGAGATACTCATGGAGAAGATAATAGACATCATTCATAAAAAATGTTAATATAAGATAAAAAGTAATGATAAAACTAGAAAGGGTTGTAATATCACCCCTAATTATTTATCAGAACATTGATGTAGAATGAGAGTATTCTAAAAAGAAATGTAGAGAAACAGAAGAAGAATAGGACTGGGGTTTCTTCTTCTATAACTAAATCTCTTACTAAATATAAAATTCTGAAATGATTTTTTAGATATTAAAGAAATAATAAATTTGTTATTTTATATGATTCAAGAGCTTCATGGAACTATGAATGTGAATTAGTTAATATTTATAGAAGTATGAATTATATTGTTTGTTAGAAGGATTTTAAATTATGTTATAAAAAGATAATAATAATAGAAGTGACAATATGTATAAATTAACTTGTTACAAATGAAAAACTATGGACATATAAGGATCGATTGTATATTTATAAAAATAAAATATAGGAAATGTAGAATTAAAAAATGGGATTACAAGAGATTTTAAAAATATAATGGTAATAATGATCTTAAATATAATGTGTCTTATAGTGAAATTTGTGGTAATTCGACATATAACTATTCTGATAATAAAATATATAGAAAGAGGAACATTTTCATTTTTTCCAAGGTACCCAAAGAAAATATTTAGTTAATGTCAATGATAAGAATCGAAGATAACATTATAAATATGTCTCTTAAATCTATACATCAAGATGAAAAGGGTTCAATATCTTTAAATGAATAATCCACCTCACCCAAAGATATTTCATTAGCATCCTTTGATGATGTCTCATGTTTGTGAGAATTACTTCATAATTAAAATAGTAAGGTTAGAAACAAAATTAGATAATGCTAATACATGGATAAATATTTTAACAATTGAAAATTTGAATCTTTCTTAATATCTTGATAAATATAATTCTGAAAATATTTCATTTTTAAATGATATAGAAAATGTGATTTCTAAAAAAAATTATTTATAGACTTATTTTGATAAAATCAATTATGAAACTAATACTAAATAAGATAAGAATTTATTTGTAAAACTAATTTTGGAAATTTCTTCTTTGATGAAACTCTTATCATACTCGACCAATTGTAAATAAAATATTGAAAATACAGATAAACAAATTCATCCTCATGGTACTACTTCTTGAATGGGTTGTACTTATAAAAAACTATATTCTGTAACCATTAATTTATACCTAAAAAATTCTCCTTTTTTACTATGTGTAAATGTGGAGTTAATTGGAAAAACATTTTTTCTAAATAATTTTAAATCACTATGTTTTTACAAAATATAGGTTTTCAAAACAAATATGGATTCTGAAATTTTTTTTGCAACACTACCAAACCCAAGAGAATTTGGAAACTGAATGTCTAATGTTTTTATTTTTAAGAAAAAAATGAATGTACCACCAACAAGAATACATGGTACACAGATAGTCATTGTTTCAAGCATATGAATGGTAATAAATACTTTTCTGAAAATATTGTCCTGATTAATGTTGAAAAATTACATTTAGAGATAATTTTCTTGGATATATTATCAATATACGTAACATGTTTATTCTTGGTAAAGCATTAACTTATAATGTTTTGATTGTTAAACATATTATAAAAATAATTCAGTTATGTGATGAATCTTACCTTGTGAATTTTATAAATTATTAATTTATTGTACAGAATTCCAAGGATGAATACATTTTTTTTGTTAATCAGAATGAGAATGTTTACACACTTAACAAAGGAGACCTTAAAAGCCAAGTCTTATCGTGCCTCAGTGTAATAGAAGATCACTATTTATCATGGAATTGATGTTTAGGACACTGTAACCTTATAAAAAAATCTATGTCGACTACAAAAAGACAATTTAGGGATCCACTAGAAATTATGTCAAGTTCTTCAAATTGTCTATGACCCTTGTCAATATGGTAAGAAACATAAGTCTAGTTTTAAATCTATTAGTTATGTCTAAACTAATAATTATTTATAGTTACTTCACATGGAGTTATTTAGTCCTACACAAACTAGGAGTATTGGTGGAAAATACAATATATATCATTTAGTTGATTATTACACTATATAAACATGGTTTTTTTCTTACAATGAAATATGATGATTTTTTTATTTAAAAACATTTGCAGCTACTGTTAAAAATGATAAAAGCCTTCCAGTGATAACTCTCTATAGTGAAAATGGTGTAGAATTATTAAATTCTTATTTTGAAACAATTATATTAATAAATGTTCTGAAAATAACTTTTCATATCCTAAAACCCCTCAAAAAATGTTGTTATTGAAAGAATAAATATAATTAATTATGAAATAACATGAACCTTGTTGAGTGAATATGCCATTGAAAAAAAATATTCTGAAGAATTTATTAATGCATGTTATACTATAAATCGAGTTTTTATTAAACCCCTTCTTAATAAAACTCCTTATTAGTAATGGACAACCAAAAAAAAGATTCTTACTTCAATGTTTTTTGATGCAATGTACTCATCCTATATATGAATGATTACATACCTAAATTTTCACCCAAATATGATGAATGAATATTTTTATATTATTCCTCTATATCCAAATCATATATTGTTTTTAATAACAATTCTTATAATGTTATAGAAATATTATATGTTAAATTTTATGAAACCGATCCTTTTTTTTCAAACAACTCCAACCGACATCCTACTCAGATGTTTTTTTTCAAAACTGATCATCATCCTTTGTTAGAAATTATTATAATATAGAAAATACCCAAGAATTTATTTTCAATGTATTTATCCTAGATGATTTTCTACTTATGTTTGATTAATAGATTTTTGAAACCCCAAGATGTCAATTTTTTCTTAGAAAAAATCCAAGTGGTAGTATCATTGTTAATTTTGATCAACCATTTTGGATAAGAATTTATTTAATAAATGGAGTTCTACATTTGGATTTCAATTCCCAATTTGAACATAAGAATCCAGTTGAAGCATTAGATAATAAGGATTGTATTAAAGATATGAAATACGAATTTAATAAATTTGAGAGGAATAAAGTATAGACTTTAGTTGAATTACCAAAAAAAATTATATAATTAGAGTAAAATGAGTTCTTAGAGACAAATGTGATGATAATGGAATAATAGTTACAGAAAAAGTAATACTTGTTCTAAAATGTTATAATAAACAAGAAGACATAGACTAGGAAGAATATTATGAACTGATAGCTTGTCTAAATGAAATTCATATTGTACTTTCCTTCACAACATCCATTAGTTTAAAACTTTGTCAAATCAATGTGAAGTTTTTTATTCTTAATAGATATGTTCATGAGAATGTTTATATTGAAATCCCCAAGTTTTGAAAATAAAAAACTTCCTGAATATATTTATAATCTTACCAAAAAATTATATAGACATAAACAATGTATCATCCTAAGAAATTCAAATTATAATTTTTATTTTCATTTTGTAATTATTTTTTATTTAAAAGAAATATTTTTAATACATTTTTTATTAAAATAAAGTATTTATTTAATAAAATATAGTTTTATCCAAATAATAAAATATTAATTTGTATTTTTTAAGAGATATATTTTTATATTTTAAATGAAAATAAAATAATATATTTTTTAAATAATTGTATTTTTAAAAATATTAGAAAATTGTTAATTTAAAATTATGTTTTAATATTAAATGTTTTTTATATGTTGATTTTTTAAGAAAAACAATTTTTATACAAATTATATTGTTTGTATTTTCTTTTATATAAAATTACGGGAATAATTAGATAATTTGATTAAATTTTATGTTCTTTCAAAAATGATAAAATTAGAAATAATATTAAACTAAAATATAATTTTTTATGTCAAATTGATTTTAATAAATAATTTATTTTATTTAGTAAATTTTTTTACTCGATATATTTTACTATAATTTATTTTCATAAATAATTATTTTTTTATAAAATTTATTTTAATAAATAAATAATAGGAATTTATATTTAAATAAAAAAAGGGTTTATAATTATAATTGTTTAAAATTTGGATAAATTAATTATAAAAAAAATTTTATTTAATATAAAAGAAAACATAATATTATGACGTATATTATCATTAAATTAAAAAATATATTATTATAAATTTTGTATGCAAATTTTTATAAAGAAATATATATTTATGAATATAAAATAATTTTTTTGTATATAATTATTATAAATATGAATTTTATTAACTATTAAAATCTGAATTTTAAACTTTTTTATAAAAACATATTAATTAATTATATATATATAAATTAAAAGATAATCATATATTTTATTTTATAAAACTAAATAATGATAAAAAATAGTGATAAGAAAATGTTGGATTAAAAAAGGAGGAGAAAATGATACATAATAATGTTAAAATAAATGTTAAATAAAATAATAAATGACAATATTATTATATTATAATAAATATATGGCTTGAAAAATGTACGATAAGAAACAAAATGAGAAAAAAATGGTATTCTAATTGAAGAGAGAGAAGTTATTTGAAGAAAAACATAAAACATGAAGTAAAAAAAGTGAAAATGTGGGTTTAAAAAAAGATAAAATATTTCAAAAAAAACTAAAACTATTTCAAATTTTTTTAAATATTCGCTAAAACTCTAAAAAAATATGATAATTAAAGAAAAAAAGGAGGGAAAAATCTCAAAGTAAAAAATTCTAAATTATCTATCAAAAAAGGATAAAAACAAGAATGGTATTATTGACTCATGATTTTTTCTCTATTGAAAAAAACAACCCATATTTTTTAGTTCTCATGCCTATCATTTTGGAATAACACTTTATATATTTAATATACTTATAATGCGTGTTTCTTCCATCAGAATATTAAGTTAAGCTGTTTCACCCCAGATTAATAAAGGGTTTGATAACTAAATGATTCAACTCAAGTCAGCATGGTAGACCTTTCATTCCTGGACTTTACTTGGTTAGAAAATCACATTTAAGTATTCTTAGCCTAGAGTAGTGACCAGAATGGGTGACCTACTTGGATTTTTCTTAGGCTATGTATGAGTGTGGACAAAAGAAACTGGAAAGAACTTGTTTTGGAATGTGGGAAATTCATTGGTCAGATGACCCATTCAAACATGTGGGTGGGCCCCAAGGAGGGGACCATGTGTCTACGGGGAAGCTAGTGGTACATGGCTAGTCCAGACATGATGAACTTGTTAAATCAAGGGGGTTTGTGCTGTCATTGGGACCTACAAGTTACATAAACAATTGGTTTCTCTTATAAATCATAGATTATATATAGGTGTTCAATCTGCCTCTTCATTGATCTATTTTTTGAGTTTTTCACACCCTTCTCAAGTTCTGCATGATTTCATGAGCACTGTATGGTCATATACACCATTCTTGCTTTACTCTCAATGTGTCCAATATATGGTAGTCAGACTGGATTAATGTAAGGTATTAATTATTTACTTTTATGTTTGAATTTATTTTTAAAGTGTTTGATTTATTTTTATGAACTTATGTTAAATTTTTTACTATATATATATATTTTTATATCTAACTATCCTTATTTGTTTTTATAACATATAATATAATGGAAATTATTTACCTAATAAAACATGTTTTTAATCTATGGTTTATAAGGGATTTATTTTTTTATAAATCTTTCAATTTATTGCGGGTTGTTCATGGGTTATTTTTTTATTTATAATATATATACATATATATTAATTTTTATACGTAAATATATATAGATGAGAAATAATAATTTCAATAACTAGTCATTATTCTTAAAAGAGTTGTTTTATTATTGATATCATTAAGTTATTTCATTTATAAATAAGATGATAAAATCAATTATCTTATCTATAATGTATCAATTTATGTGAATAATTTATTTGCATCAAGATGTAACTGATAAAATCATTTATTTTATGTGATAATAGTCTTTATATATTCATGAATGTTATGCATGACATTAGATATGACCATCATCTAAAATATTATTGACATTTAATGAATTTTTATTCATGTATTAATTTAATTTATTAAGAATTTATATTTATGTCATTAAAATAAGTGCAATTGTTTATAAGAATGGAATTCTACTAGTTACCATTTTTGAAATTCTCAAAAAATATTATAATTACTAGTTAATAAGTATGTAAGATTTTATTATTTTAATAAAATAGTTTCTGTATGGGTTTTGAAATCTTTTTGGGAGAAAGAGTGAAAAAATATAGACCATTAAAATGTATTCTAAAAATTGGCATTGGAGTATCAAATAATAAGATATAGTACAAGATGTAAATTCACTAGAATAGGTGGATTCCTTCCGAAATGTGATACACCAATTTGGCCTTATGGTTTTCCAATTCCCTACTGCGTATCATTTTTAATCCACAAAAATATTTATTTCCAAATTGATAAATCAAAAAAGTATTCTGAAAATATTTTTTCTTTTGAAATGTTATGGTTTTCATAATAATATTAACTTAATATATTTCAATGTTATGAAAAAAATATCTATGAATTTATTAGATCAAAAAAATATTTTAAATGTATGTATAAAAGGTTTTAAAACACCTAAATGGAAAAATTAAATGTTCACATTGGGATTAAATTTTATTTTCCACTGGGTTAGTAGAAATTATTAAAGGATTTCACTTCGAATACAGAGTTAGAAAACTCAAAGAATTTAAGTTATTTTATTTTATTATTATCCTATTTTTTATAATTTTGAATTTCATTATCTATTCTCCAAAACCTATACGTCAAATGTTTTTGATATATAAAATATTTTGTGTGTTTTTATGTGGTATTTTGTAAGAAATACACAACATTTTTATGGGATGAACCCGAATGTGCGGGTTCAGAGCATTAAATTTGTTATTATATGAATGGTCTACTCATCTTTGGAGATTTAACGTAGTTTTATAAATGGTAAAATTTGTAAGTTTACTAAATCTACATTTTCATAATTTTAATAATAAAAATTCATCTTTATGTTTTTATTTTGAAGAAAGAATTTTGATGGTGACATTATTTTAAGGGGGAAAGAATTTAACATCCCAAGAAATTCAAATAGTAATTTTATTTTAATTTAGTATCTATTTAATAATTTTAGTGATTGTTTATTAATAAAAGTTTTTATGAAAGAAAAGTATTTTCTGTAAAAAAAATTTTTTTATCATAATTATAAAATTTTACTCTATATTTTAAGAGATAGTATTTTTATATCTTAAATGAGAATAAACCAATATATTTAATTAATAAATTCCCATTTTAAAATAATCCAAAATTGATTATTTATAATTTTGTTTTAATATTAAAGGTTTTTGATATAATAATATTTTGATTCCATAAGAACTAATTTTATCTAAATTATATTATGTTTATGAACTTTTATAAAAAATTTCAGCTATAAAAAAATAATCTGATTAATTTTTATTTGGTTTGTAAAATTATAATTGTATAAATAACTGTCGCATGAAATATTATTACACTATGTTAATTTTGTTTACAAATAATTTATTTTCTTTAGTTAATATTATTACTTCATATGTTTTAATTTAAAATATTTCAAAAAAGTATAAATATTTTATTGTAACTTATGTTTCCATTTAATGTAAAATAATTTATTTTTAAATATTTTAAATAATCATATTTGAAATGAAATATATATTTTTTAATATAAAATAATTATCATGAATATAATTATTATGATTATAATTGTTACGAATTTTAAGAATATGAATATTAAATTGGTTTATAAAAAATTTTATATTAATATATATATAAGAAAAAAAATTATAATTTATTTGTTTGTTTTATTATTTAAAATTAAATAATGATAAAAGGGGGGATAAGAAAAATTTGAGACTAAAAAAAGAGGGATAAACTGATACATAAGAAAATGATAAAAAAATATTATCTCAATTAATAAATGTTAATATGAAAATTTTATAATAAATTGATGACTTGTCAAAAATATGATAAGAAAAAATTGAGAAGAAAAATATTACTTTAAAATAATAGAGTGAAGTGATTTGATGAAAAAAATGTAACACGATGTATAAAAAATTGAAAACATGGTTTAAAAAAAAGAAGATAAATCATTTAAAAAATTCTAAAACTAGTTTAAAAATTGTGACATGTATTCTATAAAACAATAAATAAATGTATATAAAAATAAATAAAACAAAATTAATGGTATAAAACATCAATATAAAAAACACTAAAGAATTTAAAAGTAAGATAATAACAGGAATGAGATTATTGACTCGCATTTTTGGCTCTATAAAAACCAACAACCAAACATTGAAATTTCACAAGCTTATCATTTAGGAATAATAATAAATACCTTTAAAATACTTATAATGTGTTTGTCTAAATTTAGATGATTCAGTTACTCATTTTTTTTCTCATATAAATCTTACATTATAAATTGGTGTTTCAGTATGCCTCTCCATTGATCTATTTTTCAATTTTTTTCTTACCCTTCTCATGTTATTTATGCCTTCTTGAGCATTTCACAGTATTCTACACCCTTCCATATTTTATCATGGCATGTTTGTGCTATGGTATTCGATCCAGATTTACGCTAAGATATTTTTTTATGTTCAAATTTAATTTTTAAGGGTTTAATATATTTTTATCAACATCTCATTAATTTTTGAAGAGTGATATATATATACATCTATCATTATTTATTTATAAATAATTAGATGAGGGAATTTTTATCTTAAAAATCATTTATCAAACCTATGTTTTTACAAATTATTTAATTTATTAAAAAACATTCAAGTTTTTTCTCTTTTCAAGGGTTATATTTTTATTTACAATATACATATATTTGTAAATAAATATATTGACATTAATATAGAAATATATAAATTGTTGAGAAATAATAATTTAAATAATTACTCATTGATTTTAAGTGAGTTATTTTAATATTAATTTCATTAAATTATATATTTTATAAAGAAGATGTGAAAATATATAAGGATAATTTAGTGTCTCTCCCACTAGGCTGTCATCCTCTGATGACCTAGGCGTAAATGACCACAGCGACGTCCCCTATCAATTAGTGGGGAAGGTTCCTCCAACGATTCTCAATGGATCTCGGCCACCACCCTTCTATCCCTTCTCAAACACTGATTTGATCCCCTATTTCCCTCAGATATATCACATCCCAAAGGTTGTAGAGTTATTCAACCGATTCCCATTGTTATCAATTTAAAATTTCAAATTCATTGATGTTTTCACTTTACTATATCTGATGTTGATTGTGAAGTTCAAAAACCATCAATCATCAGTGGATTCCTATAACTACTTAATCTTTGGATCTTGGTGTTACTAGAACTATTTATTCCTTTTCAAATTCCCTCAGTTTTCAACATGGAAGGAAATTTCATAGGGAGATATATTTTTTCATATAGTTGAATGAGGGTTGTTTTCCACCTAATTTAACAGAGAATTTATTCTGAAGTTGATGTGTTGAGGGAACCCATTGAGTACTTCTAGGTGGATACTGGTGAGGATTTTCTCTTTTAAAATTTTGTTATTTTTGAATCCTATTGTGATTTTTATCCTCTGTGTAGTAAACTTGGGTATACATTAGAGATTTGTAAGCAAGATAGATATATACATAAGTATTTTGTTGTAATTTTGAATAATTCAAATAATTTCCTTGTTGGTATGCATGTGGATAGTGGAATATCCTTGGATTCTAATTTTGTTGGACCCTTTAAGGGTTTCAGATTACCATACTATGGTCGACTACCCATCCAGGATGCTATTATTTTTACTTCATGTGAAGAATACTAGGGTATTACAACGAAATAAAAGCCTCTTCATCTTAATTTTAAGCTCAAGGATATATTTTGTATACTAAAATGTGATCATAAAGGGTTGATTCATACCAAGGTATTGGTGCCTCCGGGCACTGTAGTTATCTTGGATGGCAGTTTTATGGATTATAGTCATCCTCCTGCAAGTGGAGAAAATTATGAAGTGTAAATGGATGATTATGTTAGTGGAATGGGTATGAGGGTCTCCCAAGATTACTTTCTAGAAGCGGAGAGTGGGTGGGCTATTAGGATACTAATTTGGAGATGTAGTGGGGGATTTTCTTCAAGAAAGGGGTGCTGAGACAAATAAGAAACCTCCATGAGATTATGTTACTCAGGGTGTGGTTACGGAAGACACTATCACACAACCTCTATTTAGGGGGGTGAAGTTTCATATAGCTTATAGATCCTTATATGTTAGGAAGAGAGCCAAAGGATGGCTATTTCAGCTTGGGTGTACATAACAATAACATTTTGGACGAGATTTAATAAATGTAGACCTCCCCAAAATCTTTGATAAGTGATAAAATGAATTTTATGATGAATGTATAGTGGTAATTTACCCCTAAATGGATTAGGTCATGGTAAATCCTCATTCAAGTACATTATTATCCATGGGAAGATGAAGAAGATTGATAATGCAAGATTCAACTCTACCCACCCAAGAGAATACTAAAGAAACATTACTCAAATAATCCAAAGACCATGTCAACTAGATCCTCTTCTAATATGTCAATAATGTTTAATGATTATATTCTCAAGAACTTATACATTGTAAACTTTAAATATGAATGGGACTCTGCAAATGAGTATGGTTATGGGAATGATTTTTCATCTTATGATATGTAATTTTAATAATAATGGATGAGGGGAATTTCTTTAGTCTCCATCTACTTGTTAACTATTTATCTTATTTTAATTAATTTTTAGAATCTTTTCGTTGGACTAGAATTCCCTGGTATTATGAGAAAATATATTATTTTGTGTATAAGGTATCATTTTATGTGAATAATTAATTTACAAGAAAATTTTAATGATAAAGTTATTATTATTTTTTGCGAATTTTTTTATATATTCATTAATTTCATGGATAACATTGAATATGACAATCATCTAGGATATTCTTGAAATTTCAATCTATTTATTCAGGTATAATTTTAATTTATTCCAAATTTATATATTTGTCTTAAAAATAAGAGAAACTATTTATAATCATGGATTTCAGATTGTTATCATTTTAGAAATTTATAAAAAAATATGACTATTCCATGTTAATAAAAATTTAATAGTATCATCTATTATGAAAAATAGTTTATATATGATTTTTTAATTTTTTTGGATTAAGAGTGAGAAAATAAGGATCATAAATTTGTTTTCTTAAAATTAGTACTAGAGCATGGAATGATACATTATGGTATGGGGAGTGAACCCATTTCCTCAAGGGGATGTTGTCCCAAATGTGATACATAATTTTGGCCTTATGGATTTCTTGTATCCTACTTAGTATCACTATTAATCTATAAAAATTATTATTTTTAAATGGTTAAATCAAAATAATAACATCAAAATATTATTAATTTTGAAATTTAATGGTTTTTCAAATATTATGGACTTATTAAATTTCATTATTTTGAAATCCATTTTCTATTTACATATATCATCAAATGAAATATTTTACAAGTTTTTCCATATTTCTATAATATCTGTTATAGGGAAAATTTAATTTATACCCTACTTTTAAAAGTTATTTTCCAGAGGATTAATAGAAATTATATAATGAAATTATCTTCACTTATAGAGATAGCAGAAATGAAGGGTTTTAGTGATTTTATTTTACTTTTTTACAGTTTTGAATCTTTTTATTGTAATTGTATATTATTTAAAACCTAGATCAAAAAATTTCCAGTCATGAAAAATTATATTTTTATTTTCTATTTGAGTTTTAAAAAAATAATCAACATTTTTATGCGATGATCCCAAAAGCGAGGGTTCATGGATTCAAAAAAAAATTCTTGGGGCTTGTAGTATAAGGTAATAAGATTTTTATTACAAAATAATTTTATTAAGGGGGCTTCAGATGAAACACATTTTATAAAATAAGTTTACAAAAATATTAGGATTTTCAAAATATATGGTGATGACATTATATTCAAATAAACTCAATAATCTATAATAGATTCCATGGGGATCGTCTGAAATATTAGTTTGAGATAGGTCTTATGCGTGAGTTACCATTTTTTCATTTCTTTAAAATTTCTCAAAAAACAATAAGGATCTTTTATATCCTTAAATAATTTTATAAAATATCCTCTTAAACTGTTTTTATGAAAATAATAAATGTATTAATACTCCCATCGATACCTCAAATACACATGATATTGAAGAGGCTTGACAATGCGTGGATCAAAATATTTTTAGTGGTATGATAATATGTTAGCTTTACTTACTGATAGTCCACCATACATCATGTTTTTTTATTTTTCATGTGCTAGATACCAATAAAATATAAATAAATTAGATTTAAAAGCTGTAAAATAAAATTTTCAATGTCTTAAGAGAACTATGAATTTGGGTATTTTATTATTCTAGAAATGTTTTTGAATTAGAGGGATTTTTCAAATGCTAGTTTTTGGGTCGTAAAATAGATAGGAAAATTACATTTGGAACATGTAACTTCCTAGGAGACTCGCTATTTTCCTGGTCCTGTATGAAACAACACTTGGTGTCACTTTCCACTACTCATGTCGAATATTTGAAAACATGATGTTGTTGTGCCCATGTGTTGTGGGTGCAACACAGACTCACTTACAATGGAATAAGTATTAGATAAAATCAAGTACTATGTGATAATACTAGTTCTATTTCACAATTAATAACCCTAAAAATCATTCCCATGAAAAAACATTGATTTTAGGCAATCATATTCTTAGGGATCATACAATAAAAAGAGATATCATTTTACAATTCATCGGAAGACAAGAAAAAGATGATGTTATTTTTACAGAACTATTACCTTCATATAAGTTTGAATATATTTAAAATAATCTAGTAATTATCGACATAAAGTAATACATTATATCTACTTTTTATTTACCCATATTCATACATTATGATACTCCTCTTCATATGGGGATTACATATGTTTTTTATATTCCAAATATTTTAATTTTATAAAATTTTTATTATTATAAACTCTTTTTTGTATTTATCCTTTTCTGAGTTAGAACCATTATAAAATATTTTGGATTTAGCTTTCTAAAACCATTTTCCTAAATATGAAATAGTTATAAAAAATTTTTAGTCAGGGTTTATGACCAATAATTATCATAATATTACTCTGTTTTTAAAACTATGCTATTAATTTTCATTAAAAAACTATTATGTTAAAATTTTAATAATCTACTTAGTTTACTAAAATCAATATGAACACCATTATCATACTGATAAATTATTCCAACTCTGAAATGTATTCAACTTCTCTTTCAAATATTTGTGTTTTTCATTATGATTGATTATCCTTGATACTGTTATTATTCTTTTAGTTATCATAAAAAATATATATTATTATTTAAAAAAAATATTTATTCACTCTCAAATATTTATTTAAACCTTAACGATTTCAAAATTATTTAAAAATTAGTTCAAATAAATTTCAATCATTAGAATATATAGCATTGATTTTCATTTGGTGGATTTCAGTTAGAATGTGAACCATCACACTATTTCCAATATAATGGGGTACCACCCCATGTCCCCATTGGTTTTCCTAAGACATTTATTTGAGTATCATATTATCTAGAAATATCCCTATCTAAATGTTCTCTTTTGATTCTTCGTATTCATCCTCATTCTCAATATGATGGCTTCTGTGGAAGATTACACTGATTGGTTTTTTTTAATGATATGTCAGTCGAATGATATTTCTTGGATAAATAAATTTCTTCTATAAGAAAATATTATTAGGTTTAAAGTATGTGAATAAATTTGTATTGAATGTATTGATAGAGGTCCATATCATCATTATAATGATATTATCAATATTTTTTTCACTCAATTACATTTTTCAAATAAGAAGGAAATTAAAATATTTCTTTTTCTAATAATGTAAAAATAAAAAAATTATCTTATAGAAAAATTGCATGTTTTTGTATGAATGCCTTCAAAAGGAAATTCTTTCTATCCCTCTCATAGGATTCAAGATGATCTCAAAAAATTTGATAAAGATAAAGAATAATATTTATTATTTGATCGTGAAGAATAATATTAGAATGTGACTTATCTAACACTGTATAATCAATTAATATCTCTTTGGATATAAATGATTATTATTATCAGAATATGAGATCAAGAGACACTTTGGCTTTTTGATGTTTTCCTAATAGAATATTTGTGTAACTTTAGGAAGTTGAATCTTATCAGATTCATTTCTTTACTACCAAAAATTGGAATTATTGATAAATCAAATAAAAAAGCATTATATGTCTAGGGTTTTTAATCTATATGATTATTTAATGCATTATTATGCATAAGAATCTGAATAAATCATGTGTGAAGATATTGAAGGTGTTTTTTATTAGCGATGATACACTAAATATAATGAGATTCAATTTTTATATAGAATCATAGTTGTTTATTGACATATGTTTTTGTGGTTCTTCATACGTATAACACTCAAAGAAAGATGCATAAGATATTAAAAGAAAAGATGAGTCTTCCACAACTAATAATGTAAAGAAACAAAATAAGTTTCCTTATGATGTATAATAGGATTGGATAATGAAGAATGAAAAAATATAATTCTGGGGGTCCAATTATCAGAATAAACCCTACTGAGGTCTTGGACATTTATATTTATGCTCCTAATACACTATATGAAGAATAAAAGAAGAATTAGTTGTGGAAGATTTCTACAGAATCATATTTAAGTGAAAATTTTTATAAAAGGAGTAGAAAAGGATACAAGAAATGTGGCTCTGATTCTACCTTCCTTCTATGGAGATCAACCAAATCCAGGTGCTAGATTAACTATCAAAGAAACCATAGTGGTAAATTCTGATGATCCCTTTGCCACATACATGGGAAATCCTCTGTTGTTGATGAAGAATTAGAACAAGTTCATGAAAAAGACTAAAAGTTTTCATTGAATAGAAGAGATAAATCCATCACATAGCCAAATATTAATTAAGAGATTCTTAACTCAATAGAGTGAAATGATATAGGGATTAATATTTTGAAACAATAAGGTCAATAATGAGAAATAAGTGAATTGGAGGAATATTTTATTAAAGAATAAGTGATTTATAATGAAAATAAAACAATGGAAAAGAGGATGTGGGAGAAGAGGAATAAAATGAAATTATGGAAGACAATGGAGATAAAGAGGATTAAAATTATACATATGAAAATAAAGAATAATATGAAGATGATGTCTAATAAGAAACGTAATTTGATAAGTTCTATTTGATAACATCACAGGAATCGTCATCCAAATTTCCATCCATGATTTAGAAAAAAGAAAAATATGATTTTTTAGATAATAAAATTTCATATTCATTGGATGTAGTTGAATCAAAGATGATAATGAAAAAAATTAAAGGAAAAATGTGATAGTGATGATGATGATAAAGGCTGTTTCATAGAATTGTCTCATAGAAGTGAATTCAGTGATAGTGTTGAAAAAAATACATCTAACAAATATTATTTGAATGGAAAAGTGATTAATGATGGATTTAATAGATCTTAATATCCTATAATAAAAAATGAATCAAATTCAGTGAATATGATAACCATGTAGGGAGTCGATTATATCATGCATGATTTATAAAGACAGTGAGGAATAATTTCATACATTCAAACACTTGATGATAGAGTGGAGTTAATTCATTAAAATAAAAGTGATAAATCAAAATCCATCAAAGATTTATCTAAATGGATTATTTGGTTAGGGCATGATTTTAATTTTTTATATGAATATTGTAAAAATAAAAATAAGGATTATAATATTGTCATTAAATAGATCCATAATACTGTTTTTGATGTCATGTTTTATGATGACAGGCATGAAGACATGAATAATCTTATGAATGAATCCACATTAGCCTGCAATAAGTTATCCTCTGATATGAAAACATGAGTATGATTCATGGAATTGTTCATAGGTATAATAGATAATGGTCTCTAAATGTAATAGAGTTAAATGGAAAAATAAAATGTTTGAAGATGGAGTTACCAAGAAAAAAATATTATATTGTGGAAATAATTAGTTTGAGAAATATAAATTAATAATTATATGAAAGAATTCATATTCTAGAAGATAAATGTCAGTACTAAGATGAATTAATATCAAATCTTGAGGAGTAATGAAAAGAGTTCATGAAGATGAAAAACATTGTGATATATTTGACGAACAAAGATTAATTTTTTTATTTATGGTATATTTGTTTAATGTTTTAGTGTATATTAACTTTTTTATGAATGAATGACTTCTTATTCCAGGTAGGTTTTGTTTAATATTTTATAACATCAATTGGTTTAATATTATTTCATTTCTTTGGATGATTAGGTAGCTCATTACATGATTTAATATAGTTTTATTTATAACCATTTTCTAGAATATAAATACTTTTCCAATTATTTTTGAAAATCACAAAGGGGGTAATCTTATAGAATTATGGATAAGTTTTCTTAACGGGGATAACTTTTCATTAAATAGGAGTATATAATACATAGTGTGGTTTTAGACTATGTGGGAGTTATTCATATTCACATTCATATTCCAATGAGTTTTAATCATAGGGGGAGATAAGGAAAACTGTTTAACTATGAAATAAAATTACATAAATGATAATTTATTATATGTTCTTCAAGGTTATATTTTTAATTATTCTTTAGTTATGTGTTTTAAAAAAACAGGGATATTTTTTATTCAAAAGTTATACTTACGTATTTCCCATTCCTTTAGTTTTGTATTTAAAAAGCTCATTTTTGAACACTTGATTACTAAATATTCATTTCCAAAGTGTTTTGAAATTTATTTTGAGAACATAATATTTTACCATACATTTAATTAGTTATAATGTATTCATAAGTATTATCTAACAACCTTCACTACAATTATAGTAATGAGTATGGATCAGATAAGCATCAAATTCACGTTTATTATATCTAATGTAATACATTATATCTAGGATTTTATACTAATGAATTCTTTATAGTCATACTGATGAAAAAAATGATAAGCATCAGAATCACACTCATAATGATTATCATAATGTCATCTGTAAGTAATACCATTGGACTAACTATGTTTAAATTCTGAATGAGTAAAACTATTTTATAAAGTAAGGAATCATTTTTACACTCTAATCATTTAAATCATTATGATGTTGGAAAATCTTTTACAAAATCTATCAAAGTTTCTAGTGTCCATTTTGTTTTGAAAAACATGGAGAAATATTACCATTGGGAATGATATATGACCATTGAATATTTTTCTATAAATACCGAGTCATTCCAAGAGTTAGGAGAGGTTGTTATTGTTCTAATCGATTTCATTTTTGAATTTCTTATTCTGTGAGTGATGTGAAGAATACATAGTTTGAACATCTTGTTACTTTCTTTTTAAATTGTCTTAGAGTTTTGTAGTTATAGGGAAACCTTACTAGGGTTGTATCATTATGATCTTTTTCTTTAAAATATTGCATCTGATCTTCCGGCCGAGGGATTTCATTGATACTAATATAGAGTTGATCTATAGGATCTAGGTATACCAAATATAGGTAGAAATAGAATCTTATATTCATATCAATGGGTTTCCTGCTAAGGAAAGACAAATATTCATGTTAGTATAAAAAGCGATTACTTTAGCTATTGTTTTTGGATACCATAATCTTAAAGTTGAATGAAATAAATTATTTTAATATATATTATTCTTACATTTAAATTATTATATTAATTTTTTATATGTACTCTTTTTACTATTCTTTTTTTTTCTTTATCATAACAGATTTGACAATTGTAAACATTAAACTATCAATTGTACCTTCAAAGATTCTAATCTCTATTCTTTGATATCATTTAATAGTGTGTGATAAAAAATATTTTACTCTCATATTATCGAATATATTCTAAAAATGATGTGTATAATTTGATATTACAAAAATCATCATGATTATAAAAATTTGATAATAAGACTGAGGTCCAAGTTTGAATCCAATATTTTAATAAATAGGTATGTCAATTCGTTTTGTTTTTACTCTTTTTTTAAACTACAATTCACCTCTCTTGTAATTAATACCTCAAGATCCTATTTTTTTAATACTATTATAAATATAACTCATATATATATATATATATAATTTTATTAACTTAAAATCAGTAATAAAAGCTTTGATATTTATAAAAATACATATTTTTTAAACCAACATCGTAAAAAGGGTCAATAATATATACTATTGATAATATAAAAATAGGTTCATGAGGGTCATCTAGAATAACACAAACAATGCATCTAATGTAGATAACCTAGTTATCATGTGAATATATATGAATAGAGTAAAACAATAATGTCTAAATAATGATATATAATGATAGAGATCATTGATCACATGAAATTTAATGGTAAAGATAATGTTAACAACCACAAAATAAGTAACTAAATATGTGTGATGATGGATATTTTTATCTTCACAAATGATTGTAATATGATAATTTTTTATTCAATATCTTTTTCCTATATTTGAGGAATTATATTAACTCTAATACTAAGTGAATAAGGAAATATTCAAAATGATGATTATAATTTTATCCTTTTTTCAATTTCAACCACAATCTCAATTTTTTTCCAAACCATGAGTATTCAAAATGGATCTGTTTTCATGCCTGAGGCACCAAAATTATCTTTTAAAGCACCAAAAACCATAAAAGTGTTTATCAATATATTACATCTATCTTTAGTCATGATCCAAAACCAAAATGGTTAACACCTGGTAGAATGTTTACCAAAATGAGCGAACAATCAAATCATGAAATAATACATTAATCTCAAAAATTCAACACTAATACCCAAAGTTTCAAAAAGATAATTTAAAAATAAACTCTCAATTAAAGGGTGTTTTAACCTAAAATGTTATCTCAAAACCTTAAAATTTTAATCTCAAAACTACACAGATTTCTTTATATAACATTTATTAGTTATTTATAAATTAAATTTTCAATATTGTGGTTTTCTAAATGAGAAAAAATATATTACCATAACTACATCAATATAAAAGAACATATAAACCCAATAGGTCATCCCTACCTAGAATATTATTTTAAAAATGTAAATTCTCACTTAATTTTAATCCAAATATTTACATATACTTCAACCAAATGAAACATCTACTAAAATGTCATCAATCACTTTTATATCTCATCACCTAAATAATAAAAGGGGTGTTTAAGACTCTAAAAATATGATCATTTATAATCATATATACCCCTGACGATATCCATTACTATTAAGATAACCTCACATGGAAACATTTATCTCCAAATTTATCTAAACGTTCCCCATAATACAAACTATAATGATCCTGAACTCATACTCCTAGATCTGTAGTTGAAATAAAAAAGAGTTACATTTATGTCTTTGATATTAATAGAGGTGACCCAATTTTAATCATAAAAAAATTCAATATTAAAAATTAATATTGGATCACTTAAACTACCATGTAACTTTTAGGTTTAGAGTTTTAGAGATTTATAAATAACACTTATGAATTTAATACCAAAGAATTAAATAGATTATCTTTCCCACTATAGATATTTTTTCATATTCCATAATTGGCCATCAACATCATACTTTATAGACAAGGTAGAAATAAAAATAATAAGGGTGAACTCAAATGATCAATAATGGTAAAATTAGGAATTAACAATAAAATTTAATTGGTGAGTGTAAGAAGTGACTAAGAGTATAATTTTGTAATAAGTGTGAATGATTCTAAAGTAATAATATTAATACCCATCAATTATGAGATCATACAATATAAACAAATGTCAAGAGGATTTAAAAAAAGAATGTTTCCTTAGAATCAGTAATCACAATCAATGTTTTATCAATCTTGATCAAAGAAAACATTTATGACCCATACCACGAATAACAAAAACATATTGATGTCTTGGAAAGTATTCTTCAAAGAATCCTTACAAAACCCTTATAAATGGAATAACCATATAGTCACATTACATAACCAATTCATTATTGATATATCTTGGCTCACCCATTCCATAATCTATATCATGATCACCCAGCACAATCTGGATGGAACCATCCTATAAATTTTTTAGTTACCATAAATAATGTATATAGAGTTTGTGTTTCATCATAAAACTTAAAATAAAATCATTTTTCATTTAATGAATTGATTAAATCTTTGAAATGAAATAGATTCCATAAAAATATCTTTAAAGAATGATTAACCAATGAAATAATGGGTTCCATTTCAATCTATTTGAATCATGATTAACCATTGGAAATGAAATGAGATCCATAAAAATATCTTTAAAACATGATTAACCCAAAGAAAATAATTAGGTTATATGAAAATATCATCGATATAATTATAATCTATCCTTAGAAATAAATAAGATATTTTCATTACAAAATATCACTATTGGACTATAATTAACAACATGTTCTGTTAACGTGGGTGAATGGAAATATCATCAAAATATCATTAATAGAATATTTGAAGAAAATAACCTTATAAATTTGAATATAAGTTTTTAAAAACTAAAAATAAAAAAACATTTATAAAATAACATTCCATAAAAAACATTTCAATAAAATAAATGAACCCCTAAAAACTATTAAATATACTTCTTGAGGAAAATTCCACATCCATTTTGAAAATAAAATTTTAAAATATAAAAGATTCTGAAAATTATTTTCTTGAAAATAACCCTGTAAAATTATAATACGAGCATTAAAAATCATTAAAAACATTTCTTGAAGAAAATATAATTTTTTTTGAAAAATATTTTTTTTAAGTTAAAACATTTTTGAAATGCATTTCTTTGAATATAACCATGAACACAAATAAAGTAATATTCAAATAAAATAATGGTAATGATAATAATAAATTATTTTCATGTCATGTATTTGAAAAATAAATTCCTTACACATTTTTAGTAGAATAAAAATTGGAATTATTTTTATCATTACAAAAATATTCCGTTAAAAAATTAAAAATATCAAACAAGGGTAAATATATCATTAATAAATCATTTGAATAATCCTAAAATTTATTTTGAATTTCTTATATATTATTTGTTAAGAATCATGGATATGGTAGAGAAGTATACCTGAACTAAAATAAACACATAGAATAAATATCACTTACAAATATCATTCAGGAAAATTCTTCAATAAATAAGGGAGGAAATGTAAATTAGACATGTGAACCAAATTCATCACCACAAGAGAATAAAAGACATTTTGGTAATGAAAATAATATCCTATTATTTATACCAAAATAAACATGATTATAAATATTACTAAAAGAAATGAGATCATAACATAAATAATTTTACATTGTGGTAACTCTTTAATTGTAATCCAAATAAAATAATAACAAAAAGAAAAATTTTAAGTAACATGAATATAAGGAATTTTTTATATAACATGTCAAATGGAAGTATATACCCCTAAAAAATTAATTTAGGTGAAAATGATAAATTTATGTCTCAATTAAATAGAATTGTTTCAATTAAATATTTTATAGAAATGTGTTCAGGTCATTTTTACCCATATCTATTTAATTTGACCCCCTCACCCTTGGTAAACACACTTTCACCTTAACCTTGGAAATTTATTTTTACCTTTTTCACTATTAATGGTGGTCTAAATTAAGTTAATAATATTATAAAACTCCAATTTTTAGGATTACAAATATGGAGACCATTTTACCCAATTCATTTCTCATTAATGGAATATTTTAATTTTAAATTAAACTAGTATACATGATGAAAATATGTTTTTCAAAAAGATTATATTTTCACGGAAAATATGATTTTATATTAACTATATGATTAATAATAGTTATTGCATGAATTCCCATTAATATTTATATTTTTTTAACATATAAATTTTATTTTAAACTTTCCTTATTATGTGTTATTATATATAATTAAAGTGGTTAAAAATTATGCAATATAAAATAGTATTCAGTTGAATCTCACTTCAAATCCAAAAGAAAACTTATAGTAAAATAAAATATGAAATTAACTAACAATAAATTATGTTTATTTGAAATCATTAATTAAAAATTATATTACTTTATAACATAAAAAATCAGATAATATATCGTATAAATTTGTTAATTTGACAGAAATAGATTATAATTTTACAAAAATTAATACCTTTCACTTTCCATAATAAAATCAATATTTTTTTAAATATCAAAAAACATCACCTTATGATAATTTGGATTTAATAATTTAAAACATAAAATTAATTTTATAAAAATAAAATTCCTAAATATTTTAAAAACATATTTACAATATTTCCTCACAAAAAGAAATAAAAACATTTTTGATGAAAACATGCTTTTGAAAAATAAAATCACTTTACTAAAAAATGATTTATTATTTAATAAGAAATAATAATTAATTTATATTGCGTATAATATATAAATATCACACTTTTTTTATAATATACATACATAAAATTTTAATGGATTGGTTTTAATAGTAAAAATTTTCATTGGTCATTTATGCTCATTGTTCTGTAGTGAATATACTATCAAACATAATACTGTTATTTTAAAATCATTGGGTGTTAGAGTATAAGTCCTTCTATTTTAATAATGGTAATTTCATTTATTTTATTAGAAACATTTGGATTATATATTGTTTTTTATGACTCTTTTTGGTTTAAATAAATGACATTTTAGTATTTGTAATAGTTTATTCAGTTTCTGTAAGGGTTATTCAAGTTTCAGAAAGAGTCATTAATGTTATTTATGGTTCATTGTATTTTCAAAAGCACGAATTTTGTTCCTCTATGGACTATAGTATTTTTAAGGGAATTTTTTATTCTATTTGGTTCATTGGATTTTCATGAGGTTATTTTCTTTAAATGTAACAATCATTTACTTATGGAAATATTTTGTATTTGTTAGTTTCTTAAAAAATGATATTTTTAAAATTTAAATTTCATTTACAATAATTAAATAATTAAAATATTTTGATTCATTATGTAATATTATTTCATTCCCCTATGAATGATTTTTTATATAATTGAATGAATTTAAATTATTTTAAAATATGATAAATTTTTATAATAGTTTTAATGGGGATTAAGGAACTTTTTGATGAGTTTTAGGGAAAAATATTCAATAATATATCTATGTGATTTCAATTCCATTATTTTAAATTTATGAATTCTATTATGTTGAATTATTGTTATCTTCTTCAATTAAGTCAAAACCCATGTTTTAATTCTCCTGAGCACCCGACTGTTAAGTTGAGTTTTCACATCATGAGTTCCAGGACAAAGAACATATCTCATCCGTTATTTCACATACCTAGGGAGTAACTTTCTGAAATTCCAATTGAGGAAGGGGATTCAATTACTCTATTTTAATTTTTAGAAATCATCAGATTATGAAGATAATATTTTTATCTAAGAAAATAGAATTAATTAACATATAAATTAAATCACTAGAATATATATATTAAAGGGAGTAGAGTATCACATGATACTTATATTATATGTTGTGATATTTTTGAAAATAATTATTTTAATATATTGATATATTTATTATATTCTAATCAAAACTATTATATGTTATGAGTTATGTAGTTTGTGAAGATGTATGTTTTTTTTGTGATTTCAGGGGGAAACCACCTCCCATTAATGGATGATTATTTAAAGATGATAAAGAATGGGTTTCATAGAAATATAGATAAAATATTTTATTGATTGTTTAGGACATGTTTTATATCCATAGAAATAATGATAAATTAATATTTATTTAGTTATTTTTTGCATTTTTTTGTTACAATTAGTTGTGATTAGTTGATTTTTGTTATTATATGAGTTGGGTCATGGTTGGGAATAAATGTGAATGTGGTGGAGGGGAAAAATATAGGGATGGGATATTTTTGTTACAAATTATGTTGATTGTTGGTAAAAAAATCCAACATCTAGGTTGGTTACTGGTGGGTGTTGTGTGGTGTTGTTTCTTGATTCCAATATGGTATTAATGAAATTAGAATATGATGGGAACAGATAAACAGATTATAAGTGGTGATCTAGAAAAAAATAAGTTACACTGGAATGAATTTCTTTGATAATAAATTAAATATTAAAGGATATAAAGTATATTGGTGTTGGCTGATGGATGGGATGTCTTCATATTTTATTGATGAATAAGAAAATGAGTATAGAATTTTTATACAATGTGAAACAAATAATTAAATAGATAAATTATTTAAAGGGATGTTGTGGTTGCGGTTATGTATTTTTTGTGTAGAAGGTGGCTTTGGTTATGTCATATAAAAATTACTGTTTGTGTTTGGGAAATGGTGATGTTATAGTGATAGATAATGGTACCGGAAGTGTCATTTGAGAGTAACACCCAAGGTTGTGTTTGTGTGTGTCTATATTATACATATATTTTATGTAAATTTTATATTCATTCTTCGTGAATTTCATGGAAAAGTACCCCCAAGGAAAGTTCTGACATGACCACACAGTCTATGAATAAGTTCAAACCTTTTAATGGTTATTTTTTTCTGATGATACTGAAGATACACGTATAAATTAGTGGAATTATGATCTCCCAGATAATGAGAAGGGATGTGAAATATTAAGGGATAAAAATGGGATGGCGGAGTCGCATGGTGGAGTTTCTGGGGGAAAACCTAGTCCTGATGATCCCGATCTGAACCCAGTGAAGGATGTCTCCTTACCTGGTAACGATTCATTGGTTGCTAAGAACATCGATTGTGTCAGTCATTCAGAGATGTTTTGATGTGTGCCCTCAAAGAAATCCATTGCCGCTCTGATTTCTGAGGCATCGGGACTGAGGAATTTAGCAGATGTGGTGAATTTAGCTGGTAAGTTTTCTAAATTTGACTGTCCTCCACCTGGGAGAATCATCAAAAAAGGATGAATTGCCTAGGTTTCTACTGATCAGATTGCAGTAGGGGAGAGAGTCAACCTTTTCTTCTACTCGATTATTTCTTGGGTTGCTCTTTCGATGAGAGGATCTATCTGGAAATTCAATGATCTGTCTCAACGACTCTCGCATGTTTGGGGGTTTTCTGATTGGAGGATGATTTCAATGGTCTGTGGCTATTACATGTTATTTTCTCATCCGAGGAAGTAAAACTAAGGGCATGGAGTATTAGGTATGTGTCATTGAAGCTTGGTGTTCTTCAAATTCAAGAGTGGGTTAGGAATTTTGACCTTTAGAATGTCAAGGATACTCATGCCCAGATTTGGATTCATATCCGCAAGCGAAATTGGCTCTATTGGAATCCCAGGATCATATGGGATATTGCCTCCTCAGTTGGTAACCCCATCAGGATGAATAATCACACTGAAGATCTGAATTTTGGTCACTTTGTGAGAGTTCTTGTAGAAGTGGACATGGATTTAATGCTTGTGGAAGAGGTTGTACTCACAACCAGGGACGATCACCTCAATTTGGAAATATAGTATGAAATACGACCAAGGTTCTGCCTCATCTACCACTTCTTTGTTCACATGGAAGGTGATTATAGTAGGAAAAAAGTTTGTGGTTTGTGTAATTTGAAGGGTCATGTGAATGCTTTCTGTAGGAAGGTTCAGGCACATACTAATCCCAATAATCTTATTGCTGGGCCGAGTATTCCTATTTCTAGAATGATAAATTCAATTAATAATCAGGATTCTGGTAAGTCTGGTCTTCATGGGCCAGTGCAGGCTCCAGGTACCTGTGTTGGTCCTCTTGGTGACCAGAATTCACCGGTCACTGTTTAGGTAGGTGCTGATGGACCTTCTATTCAAGTGGTAGCTCAGGGTATTGTTGATGGATCTGAGTAAGTTACTGCTGGTCCGGTGCAAGCTCTAGGCACCAGTGCTGGTACTCTTGCTGATCATAATTCACAGGGCTCTGTCCAGGTAGGTGTTGTACCTGCTATTTAAGTGGAAGCTTAGGGTACTGCTAATGGATCTGAGCAGGGCTCTGTCCGGTGTAGGCTCCAGGCACTATTGTTGGTCCCTTGAGAATCTGTACAGGGTACTGCTGATGGATCTGAGACGGTTCCCTTGCAAATGCAATATAAAATTTTTGAGGTTTTTTAGGATTATGTGCAGGTGTCTAAGAATCTAGATTCTTCTGTTATTGTGGATATTGATCAGGCTAGTTTGCAGGCACAGCCTATGTTTTCTCCTGCAGCGTGTCCTGATGCTCCTCGAGATAGGTCTCTGGTTGTGGATGTTGTATCTGCTGAGGGAGTGCAGAGTCAATCAGTGGCCTTGCATGCAGGTACAGTGGATTTCCCTCGGGGTTCTATGAAAGGCATTTGTCTTTACCCTTCTCAAGTCTCATTACAAGTTCATTCTGAATGTTTTGAGCCTCCTATTGACCCTGCTGTGCAAGGTTCATTGCTAGATGTACATGCAGCCGTTATTGTTGAGGTTGCTGAATTATCCGGACAGAATACTAAGGATATTTTGTCTGTTAGAATACGGGAACATGTGAATTATGGTTCTAAAATTGTGTCAGATATCATGGAAAGTGATATGAGTGGTGACAAAAGTGTTGATGGGTCCTTTTCTCAGGTTCCTTTGTCTAAAGTTGTGTGAAAGCCAATGTTACATCCAAGTCATGAGACACTTGGTTCGTTGAATAAATTTACACCTTTAAGTGGTGTTTTTTGGTCTGATTATAGGGAGGAGTCTGATAGTGAGGGACTGCATCAACCCTTGGATGACTCATTCCCCACCACTAGTTCATCAGTTATTCCAGCTAATGTTTCCTATGAACTTAGTAAGGGGAAGAAGAATAAGGGTCAGGTTAAATCATTGCACATGCAACGGGATGGTGGGCCTAATACCAGGTCCAAATTTGCTATACCATGAAGATTCTCTTTTGGAATTGCTGAGGGCTTGGGAATTCTCCCACGGTCACAACCCTTAGGCATTTCATTGTGTCCAATAAGCCTATCCTCATTGGAATTAATGAGCCTCGTATGTCCTTCTGTAAATGGAATGAATTCAAATGGTCAACCCTTGGATATTCTTTGGTTTCCCATAATTCTAGTTAGAACTCCTCAGAGTCCCTCTAGGTTTTGAAACATGATAGTGTATCCTTGGAATCTATATTTTATGATTAAGAGTCGATCACTCTCTCTGTTGAGACAAGTGGGTATGGTATGTCCTTTACCTTTGTTTATTCTTTGAATCAGTATATTGGGAGACATACTCTATGGTCATCTCGGGAAAACACTGCTATTGGTATGAGGAAAAATTGGGTTATTATTAGTGATTTTAACTCAGTTCTTTAGACTGAGGACAAGACATGAAATTTTTTTCAACAGGATGGATGCTTCTGATTTTTCTTCCTGTATTGATGCTTGTAATAAGATTGAGATTCCTGTCATGGGGGATGACTTTACCTGGTAAAGATATACATTAAATGGGCGTCAAGCCAGTAATATTGATAGGCTCTTTTGTAATATGAATGGGGGAACGGGTGACTTTTTGTTGTCTGGTATAACTATTCCAAGGGATAACTCTGATCACAATCCTCTCCTAATGGATCTAAATCTCCATATATTGAGATCTTATCCCTTACCCTTCAGGTTTAATAATGCCTAGTTATCCATTCAGGGTTGTAGGAAGGTCGTCATTGAGGCTTGGGCCACCACTTTTATTGGAAGTCCCTTTTATATAATGATTATGAAGTTGAAGAATGTGATGTAAAAGCTCAAAATTTAGAGTAATGAATCATTTCCATATCTTGATCATGATATTCAAAGTGCATAGGCTAATATCTTGCATTTTCAACGTCTTAATGATGGACAAAATGTGATATCTAGGGATGATTTTCTTGCTCTGTCTAAATTTAATGAACTTCTGGCATTAAAGGAAGGTATTTCTCGAGCTCAATAAAATGCCAGGTGGTTGAAAGATGGTTATAAAAATACAATATTGTTTCACTGTTTAGATAGGGAACAAAAGATGAAGCATGGAATGAGTACTCTCATGGTTGATGGTGTTCTTTTCAAATCTGAAAAAGATTTTTTTGATGCTGCTTGTGGTTATTTTGAAAAGCATTCCACAGATTTTCGGCATGATAATTCTCATATAATGCTCAAAAATATTTCACCTTCGGTTGAGGCCTCTCAGAATGATATGCTCACTAATATTCCCTCTGAAGAAGAAATCCGGAGGGCGGTGTTTTCTATGAATGCTGATAGTGTGGTACGGCCAGATGGTTTTTCAAACAGTTTTTTCATGGATTATTGGGATATTATTCACATGGAGTTTGTCAATGCGGTCAGAGATTTCTTGGATCATTCTTATTTCTCTTTTGGTTCCAATGCTATCTTTATTGCTCTAATTACAATATAGGAGAATGATCTTGATATTCATGTTTTCAGGCCTGTGGCTATTGGGAATACTATTCCAAAAGTTATTATCAAAAGCATGGTGAATAGATTGGGAAGTATTTCTAAAGAGTTTATTTCTACAAATCAATTTGGGTTTGTACCTGGAAGAAACATTCAAAATTGTTTATATAGGGCATCTGAATTTGTCAATGTTATGAGGAAAAAGGTGAAGTATGGGAATATGGATTTGAAGATTAATATTTTGAAGGCTTTTGATACGATTAAATGGAGTTTCATTTTTTCAGTTTTAAGAATGCATGGTTTCATCAATGGAAGTATCAATTTGATTAGTTGCATTCTAAAGAGTTCTATGTTATATGTTCTTGTAAATGTCTCTCCTACAGGATTATTTAACTGCTCCAGGGGAGTGAGGCAATGTGATCTCTTATCTAGTCTTCTTTTCGCTATTGCTGAGAATTATTTGAGTACATGTTTCAGATCTTGTGCATGCTGGTTTGTATCATCAAATGACTATTAGCAGAGGTATCATTGCTCCCTCACAGCTTTTCTATGCAGATAATATTCTTTTGTTTGGAAAGGATGATAGAGTTTCTATCCATTACATTAAGTAGGGTTTTGAGAATTATGAGGCTGTTTCTGGTCAGGTTATATGTTTGGAGAAATCCTCTGTGTTTTTTGGGGAAGGGATAATTGTTTCTAAGAAAAGCAGAGTTGTTCAGAAGCATGGGGTTAAAAGAGGGGCTTTGACTTTTAATTATCATGGGGTTCCCATTTTCTAGGGTGCTATCAAAAGGTGTCATTTGGATAATATATATCTTTGTATTCTCAATCAGATGGCTACCTAGAAAGGTAAATCTATGTCCCAGGAAGGGCGTGTCTGCCTCGTTAACTCTATGATCACTTCAATGCGTGTTTATGTTTTTTCCTTATACTGATGGACTATAACTCTTCTTATAGATTTGGAAAGGCTGATTCGGAATTTTTTTGGAATGGATCAATCAATGAGAGGAAGCTTGTTACAGTTTCCTGGAGTGATTGTATTTGTCCTGTTGATATGGGAGGCATGGGGGATAAAGACCTTAAGCGCTTTAATGAATCTCTCATTAAAAAGTTTACTTGTTCCCTCTTCACTTCCAATTATTTCTCCCTGGAGTTCATGTGTAATAGATTTGGATCCATGTTTCTAAATGGGTACTCTCTTTATGTTCCTTCCTCGATATGGCCATCAATTAAGAAAGATTATTTCAGTCTCTCACAATCTTCAAAATGGGTGGTTTGTCGAAACTCGACTTTGAATTGCTAGAGTACTATCTGGTTATCATGTTCCATTGCTGAGCAGATTGAGATTCCTTCTGCTTTGAAGGATCTTTCAATTGCTGATTTTCATAATAATATTTTATCTCAAGAGTTGCTGCCTAATTCTCTGAAATTGGACCTAGGATGTTATCATTATGCTGCGATGGGTACTTTTATCTTGTTTCCCAATCTTTCTGAAACCTTCAGCACTAACGAGGATTTTAGACTCATGTGCAAGAATTTATTGGTTCCTTCTTGGCTAATTTAGTTTCACTCCTCTTTTATTCCACCAGCTCATTTTTTGCTTTTGTGGAGGATTTGGAAGTGCATACTACCCTTGCAATGGATTTAACAGCGAGATGGGTTCTCTCTTGCATCTTTTTTCTTTTGTTGACTTGATGCAGATGAAACGATTGATCATTTATTTAAATCTTGTCGCTCTTCATCTTGTTTATGGGAGTATTTGCAGGGGATATTTGGATGCAATCTCAATTTAGGTAATTTTGGTCTTCTTATAGATTCTATATATCGAGCTGACTACAACTCCCAGGTGAAACCACTTCTTCTCTATGCAGCTTCAGCATTGGTTTCCTTTATCTGGAGGGATCGAAATGCACTTGTCTTTGAAAAAAATATTATTCATGTTCCGTTGGTATTCAGGAGATTCATACTTGTTTTCTTGCTGCTTCACGTTCTCTAAAAGGTTTCATGAGGAATGATGTTTCAGATCTAGTCATCTTGCCTACTTTGGGTATTTTTGGTAGATGTAAGATGCTGATTAGGATGAAATATATCCTGTGGATCCCTCTGATCTCCCGATGTCTGAAAGTGAATGTGGATGGGGCGACATCAGGTGCACCGGTGCCTTCGGGTTGTGGTGGTGTTTTTCGCACGTATATAGGCTTTGTTAAAGTCTATTTCTATCACTTCATAGGAAATGGATTGGTGATTGAGGTGGAATTGTGGGCTATGATTAAGGCTCTTCAGTATGCTTCTTTTCATTGTTGGCTGGCCCTATGGATTGAGTCTGATTCAGCCTTGATGGTTGATATTCTTATAAATAATTCAAGGAATGTCCCTTGGAGGCTGGATTCTACTTGGGATGATTTCCTGAAACTTATGGAGCGGATATGTTTGGTTTTCCATCATGTTTTCAGAGAGGAAAATAAGGTTGCAGATGCTTTGTCTAACCGTGCGATTGAGGAGGCTTGTTCTTTATAGATCTTTGTGGCACCCACTTTCTATTATGATTTGGTTGATGCTCATGTGCATGGTGATGTGTACACACATCTTTGTTGACCCCATGTCTTCCCTTTTTGTTGTTTTTACTTTTTTATTAATAAAATTCATCTGGGAGTAGGATTTTCCGGCTTCTAAGTATTCTGGTATTTAGGGATAAAAGTGAGTAGGTAATGGATAGAAAATCAATGGGGAAGAATAAAAAGAGTGAATTGGAAAAAGGTATGGTCCATGTGAACATGGAATAACAGGAAGGCCCGAAACAAGGGGCAATACCCTTAAACAATGAATATATTTTACTAGAATATTCAAGGTCTAGGAAAATATCTAATGACCAAAGCCCTTAGATAGTTTGTTATGGCCTTCAAGATTTTTCTCAATGGCATTGCGAAACATAATCATACATTTACCAAATAGAAATGGTTTATTTGGGAATATTTTGGATACATATTAATTCATTAAAATTCTCATTCCTCTAGTATTGATCAATTATTGGTGTTAATCAATGAATCCATTCTCATCTGTTCTTGTACTAATAAATATCAGAGTGTTTAAATCTCTTGTAACACTTCAGGATATGATTTATCAATATAAGTTAGATATGATTCCACATCCAATATCACAAGAAGGTAATTTTGGTATAATATTCAATCCATTTATAAAAAAATAGATAAAAATGGTTAATTCTTTGATACATCAACACATTTATGATACCTGAGAAAAAAAATGGATATATCATCAACCACACTACCTCTTTTGAATTATCTTCTTGTACTTTCCACTATAATTTTGTTAAGGTTCCTATTGTAGTTGATGATTTTACATGGAGTGGATATATTGTGCATGGAATACGACCAAGTATGCTTGGTAGATGTTTCCATCATATGGATGAAATTAATACTATAATAGAAATCGTAGGGTTTACTCTTTCAAAGAATTATTATAATCATAATCCTATCATTTTAGATGAGTCCACACACATAAAAAGGTAAAAAACTATTCCAATATAGATTAATAATGGATGGAATGTGGTTCCTAGATGATGGCAGACATTGTTAGAAGCATTTAAACTTGAACTTATAGATAGCCCCTTTCGAATTCACGTTGGGAAACATAAGCACACCAAGAGACTGCTTAATGAATAGAGAAAAAAACATTTTCCAACTGAAAGGATGACATTAATGAGGCAGAACAATGTCTTGAACATAGTCAGATCATGAATCAACATCTAAATGTACCATACCATGAAGTGATACAAGGTGATAATTGCCTTGATGAACTTTTAACTATTCATTGAAAGGCTAAAAAACAAACCGAATGTCAAATAGATTATAGATGGGTATTAGAAATATAATTTCTTCCACAGATTGTATAATGAGAAAAGGAATAGAGTGGGGAATAACGATATTAGAATAAATTATAGCAACTATACCTTTAAAAATTAAAATTCTTAGGAGACTATATAGAATGTTAATGTAATATACTCTGATAGTGGGCTAGCAAATACACATAAAATGATAGATAATATCACTCTATTCACTAAGGAGTTTCATAACCATACCCAATTAATGGCCACATCTAAGGAAGATGTTAAGAATTTATTCTTCTCCCTCAATATGGAAAGAGCAGCTGGACCTAATGGATTTACTAACAAATTCATCACGTTTTATTTTTAAATATTTCAAGATGATGTTACTCAGATAGTCAAGGATTTCTTCAATCACTCCTACATACCTTGTGGGGAAATTTCAAGCCTTATTTTCTTGATAACCAGAAAGGAGAGTGAACTTGATGTAAAATATTTCAAACCAATTTCCATTTGAAACATGATTCCTAAAATTATATATATTATCTTATAAATATGTATTGTAGATACTCTAAAGGACCATATCTCTATGAAACAATTCTTATTTTTCCCTAGAAGTAAAATTCATCATTATTTGTCCACAGCTTCCAAAGGTGTTAATTTGATGAGGAGGAAAATAAAGGATGAAAACTTCCCCCTCACAAGAGACATAGCCAATGATTTTGATAAATTAAAATGAAGATTCCTCTTTTATGTTCTCTAAAGGTATGTCTTTTAAAATGCTTTCATTAAGACTGTATGTGTCATCCTTAACTCTTCCAGGCAATTAGTTCTTATTAATGGATTTTTCAGAGGAAACTTCCAATAAAATAGAGTTGAGAGACTAGGGGATCAACTTTCAGGGCTTCTTGTTTCCATTTATAATAATTACTTGAGAATATATATTTATGAGTTGGCTCAAAAAGACCTCTACAAATAAATCCTAGATTATAGAAATGATCATGTACATTATCACCTTTTGAATGTGGATGATATTGTTTTTCTTAGTAAGGATATAAAGAAACATTAACTAATATAAATTCCCAATTTTCCCATTATGTAGATGTTTTTGAACAAGAAACTAGTTGGGGAAAATCCAACATTCTTTTGAGATTTCTTGCTTATTAGTAAGAAAAATAGAATAATTAAGCATACTATAGTTATGAGAGGATCCCTAGAAATTACCTATATTGGTATTTCTCTATTATAGGTAACTGGGAAGAGAAATTACTTTGAGGACATATGATTAGGAATTTCTAATCCAATGGACTGATGGAAAGGAAAAACCATGTACCAAGACGTAAGGGTCTTCCTTGTCAAATCAATAATTATAGTTAATTTTTTCTACACATTCTCAGTTTTTACAAAGTCCAAGAGAATCATAAAAGAGACGATAGGGATGATTAATAACGTTATATAGATTTAATTACTGTATGAAAAACGTTTGTCGTTGTTTCATGGATGAAGTTCATTAAACCCACTAATTTGAGAGGTCTTGTAATTAAAAATCTTAAGGTCATTAATGATTTCCTAATTGAGAAATTCACATGGATCCTAATATATTATGATACCTCCTATGATTTTTTAGTGAAACAGTTCAATGGGAAGCTTTTAAATATCTACAAAAATTACGTTACACCCTCTGTCTGGAAATATATCAAAAAATACTTCATCAAAATCATGCATGACACCAAATGGAATGTGAGTAGGGGATCCCAAAATAACTGTCTGACTACCCAATTGCAAGATATACCACTATAATATATCACCATTATTCCCCTTGAGAATTCTAACATGTCAAATTCAATTCTTCTATCACCAATCTCAATCTATGATGGTTTACATCCTTATCATATCATCCTTGATATCCAATGATATAAATTCCTGGATTGTTACACCATCATATGGAAGTATAACCGTAATTATAACTTTAACACCAAAGAGTTTTATAAGATGGAATGTGGTGGTGGTAAAATGACACTAACATGGTTAATTCAATTTATTAACTTCTTTTTTCGGCCTTACATGTTTCTCCTATTGTGTGGGATCTAGAAGCAAGGGTTACCCACTCATGATTTCCACAAAAATATTGGCATCACCTTGTATCTATATGTATTCCTTGATTCCATGCTGATGAGGATGCACATAATCTCTTCCTGGAATGTGACTTGGCCTATGTCTTATGGTATTACATCAGTATGCTATTTGCTCAGAATATTGGAAGGAATCTGATACGAGATGACTCCATGGAAAACCTATATTTTGTGGACATTAGTGAGCGTATTTTTCATCTTTTATTAGGATCATTTTATTCAGTCATTTCATTTATATGTACTATATAGAATAAAAAATTCAGTGATGGAAATCATCCAACTCTCCATATATTAATGATGGAATTTTACAAGGAGGTCCATGAATCATTAGTGATTAGAGCTAGCAGTATGTATAATATGGTCTATGATCTAAATATTCTCAGGTTATTTGTTGTTTTAGGTAGGCTACAGAAACCCAAAATGGTTAAATGGTTCTAGTGGATACCCCCAATTATCCCATGTATCAATGTTATTGTTGATGGCCGAGTTTCTAGAATTATTGGCCCTTTAGGTTGCGATGGTGTCCTTTGACAAAATTTTGGATTTTTCGAAGGATGATTCTTCTGTTTTACTAAAATTGGAATGAGCTTTGATGTCGAGCTGCATGAAATTATGTATTCAATGGGATATGTTGTCCAATATAATTGGAAATCATTATGGATTAATATAAACTCCTAAATCATTTTAAAGGCCTTGAAAATAAGAACACTAGTTGTGCCTTGGAGAATTTAACTCTTTGTTTTGAGTTTCTAAGTAAGGCATCCCATCTCAATATGGTTGTGTCCCATACATACAAGTAGGAAATTCAAGGGGAATTTGTGTGGTCAAGTAAAAATGACGTGGAAATAGATATGATAAAGTCTTTCATGACCATTGACTATTATGACCCAATGGTGGATGCAAACATGTGTGGTGTGATTGATTCTCGATAATGTAATAATCCCTTGTATATGAGATGTGGATGTGTGTATATGACTATAATTATATATAAGGAATATGAGTTCTAGGACTTTTACTTTTGAGGCATGAGAGATAAAACCTACTGTCGAAGTTAATTAAGGTACCCTGTTTCTATATTCATTATGATGTTTGTTGATTGAGACTTGGTGTGCTTATATGTCCATTAACACGATATAGGTTCTCATTAAATATTTTGTTTACACAAGAAAGAATTAATATTCTTATTCTAAATGTTCATATAGATTCTTGAGGAGTAACCTAGATATTATTCATGTATTCTCACCCATATATATATAATTATTTTTTATAGGTCTTCCAAAGTAATTTAGAGATTGACGTAGTCTTGTCTATCTTAGAGAAAAAATTTCATTTTAAGTAACTCCATAAGAGAATTATTTTAGTTTTTACTATCTAGGAGACTTGTACATGTAATAAATTTTCCTAAATTATAGTAATTATATGATTTAAGTTTCAATTATATTATGGTGTTGATTGTTTGATAAATTTTACAGTATTATAATTTATGAAGCTAATTCCTTTAATTTTTGTTATTTATACCCTTAGTGTTGTTATTCAAGATCCCATTGGATCTTTGAGAGGTGGAGGGGTGCATCAGTGATCAATTTTTTTAATGATTTATTCCATTTTAACAAATTCTATTGAACTTATTTAGTTTTCAATTCATCTAACGATTTCACAAAATATCAATTTGTTTTAATTTAATAGTAAGAAATAGATAATAATACATTATTTACATTGTAAGGGTGAATGTATGAATCCATGACATGTTGGTTATACGCCCTAATATGTATTCTCCAGTAACTTCAACAAGAATCTAACACTCTAAGTCCACTAATCTCTTTATTTTTTCCATAGTCCACTAGAAGGTATGAGAACTATTTACTAATATGATCTTGCAATGAAAGGCCTTTGACAATATCCTAGTATTGACTCCACCACCAGATATTGGTCCTCCTCCCTAATCAGATGAATCTGTAGTTCTATAGATATAGTCATATAATAACATAATATTTAATTTTGATCTCATGAATTATTCTAGATCCTGAGTGATTTATATGATACATGACCTATATAAATACTCAGGTGAATAGTATATCCCATTCTCCTTTAATTGGTCAAAAGTTTTCCTCATTATCTTTCCATGATAAAGATGTATTGGTATATCTATATTTTTAATGCTTGAAAAATTTTCAAGATGTATCTCATTAATATCATAGATCCTTATTTCTTCAATACCATCATTTTATAATTATATATACACAATAAGGTTATATAAATATTTTCTATCTATTAGAATTTTGAATATCCCATAATTTACGGTAGGTGTAATCTCCACATTTAAATTAGACGAAAATATTATTTATTTATTTTTTCTTTTGAAAAATATTTATTTTGAATAAAATAGTTATTTGAATTTCATAAATACTTTAGAAGTTTTATAAAATTAATTATTTATAAATTCCACACATATAATTTTAGATAAACTGTCAACAAGCATTGTTATACACTTGTCTTACCCATGGACCTCTATCATGGGACATGGAACTCATATCATTATTTTTATATTTCTTATAAAACAAAAACATTTTTTAAGTGTTGAAGACATCCATTTCTGAAGACTTTTGGTCAACATATTTCAATTTATATAAGTTATATGATCAGCTTCAAAATGTTTACACTATATTAATAACATCTATCTGCAAAGATTAATGATCACCATAAAATGGATAATAATGTAATTCATAGAATTATGATCTGAAGCTCAAGGAATTTTTCTCGGTAAATACATACACACAACATTGAATTCATATAACTATATTCAAAGGCTCGTGATCATTTTCAATGAAATATGACCTGTAACACCCCAAGAATTTCAAATAGTACTTATATTTTAATAAAATATTTATTTTTAATGATTTTTAATTAATAATTTTATGAAACTAAATTATTTTCTAAAATAAAAATAAGTTTTTATTTATGATTATAAAATATAACCTTTAAAGAAATATAATTTTCATTCAATACTTTTTTCAAAAGACTTAAATATATTCTTTATTTAAAAGTATCCTTTTATATTTGATGTTTTGAATATATTTCTATAAATAGTATTTTTTAATGTGGTATTAATTTAATTAAAAAGGTATATTGACATTAATAAAATCTAAAAGTTATAATTTCTTATTAATATTTAAGGGTACAACTATTTTTTTCTAAAAACATTATTTATTTTTATGTTAATATATTATATAAATATATGAATCTATATTATATTTTTCCACTATAAATTTTTATTATTATAAATTATATATAATTATATACTAATGGATTAAAAAAATAAAAAAAGATGAAAAAATGAGAAATTTTTGAAAAATACATATATGACTTGAAAATATAAATTATTTGTTTTATAAATATATATAGTTATTTTTTATATAAAAATATTATATATAATATATATATATATATGTTTTATAAAAAAATGTAATTACCATATTTGTTATTTTATTATATATATAGGATTTATTTTATTATTTGGGAATTAATTTGTTTTTTAAGGGAAAAAACGTTTTTCTAGGAATTATTTATAAAAAATGAATATATATATATATATAATGTTACTTTTTTAAAAAAATGTAATAAATTGTTCTATAATAAAAATATAAAACATAATAATGGGGTGAAATGTTAATATAATGAATTATTAATATAAAAAATTGATAATATATTAGTGGTAATGATAACATGGGTTGAAAAAATGGATGATATAAAATTTAAATAATTAAATGAGAAACCCAAAAGTTTAAACATGAGGTGTTGGGAAATGAAAATAAAAAAATAATATGAATAAAAAATGAAGTAATAATCAATCTAGACAAAAAATACAAATAATAAATGTATAAAAAATGGGGATGATGTTTGATGTGATTGAATAAAAAATAGAATAAAAGGATTAAGAGATAATAACAATATATATATTAGACATGTCAAAGGATAACCATGATTGATGTAACATAGAATATAAAAAATGTTATAAAAAAGAATTGATGACATTGAAAAACAACAATAAATAAGAGTCGTGATATGGAATGACATGGACAAAAAATGAAAATTTAAAATAATAATAAAAATGTTAAATTAGACTCAAAAATTAGTTTTAAGTTCAACCCTACCAATGGTCACACATAAAATGGAATATAATATCGTAAAATGTTTAATTTTTTAAATAAACCTAGCATCTGAAAGCAGATTTAAAATATGTTATATATAAATGTGGGCATGGAACACCCAAGGATTCCAGACCCACTTCCTATCAAAGCCTCAGTTTCATTCTGCTTTACATTCTAGAATCCCAAAGTACATCTTTTGATCTAAATCATGTAAGGGATTTATTAGTTTCAAAATTATATTATAAGAGGTTATGTTTTCAATTTTGTCTATAAACATATATTTTGTAAGGGTTATAATTAATTTTCAATCCATTATAATTCTTTTGAATGAAATACAATCATATGTATATATATGATCACATCTTATAAATTCAGCTAAAAAATATTACAAGTTTTCATGAATTAAATTATCTATTTATAAAACCTTATAGTTTTAATGGTGTAATTTTATTACCTTATATGATCTTTATACAATTAATTACATGTATATGTGCATATATATGCATATATACACATATATATCTTAATAGTTGGAGTACATATTTATTCATTTAAATATAAAAATGATAAGTATAGTATAATTTCTCTTTTTTATTAAAATTTTAAATGGTATTTATCAACCACAAAACTATTGTTTTAATACTAATTTATGTTTAAAATTCCTAAATTCACATTGATCGCAAAATTGCGTGTGATAAATCTTATAATATTATTTGTAATTATTATTCAATTTATCATTTTATCTGATTACATACAACTGCATCATTTTTTGTGTTGTATATGAATTTTAATGACCATCATCTACTCATACATTAATACATAAGCAATTATAGTCATTCACACATTAATTTAATGTTACTAGAATTTAGGGATCTTAATTTATAAAAGTTTTTCTAGAATGAGATTCTTTACAAATAGTTTTAGAATCTTCTATGAAAATTTTAGTGAAACTCAAGTGAGTGAATTAATACTAAGTAGGTATTTTGAAAATGTTTTGGGTAGATATGAGAAATTAAGGTCTATGGGAAACTGTTCTTGAAAATATGAATTTGGTAAATTAATAGACGTTATATTGAGTGAACCCATAAGTCCATGTTAAGTCCCATTGCATTAAGTATTGAGTTTTAGTTATGGACTGCAATGTATTGTTAATTTCAAATTTTTTTTAAATAAGTATCCCCAATGGATTTAAGGTATAATTATTTTTTGTTATATTATTTTCTTATATATATATATATTCAATTATAATGAAAATCTATTTTTAAGGAATGAAAAAAAAATTCAGAATTTTTTTTTCAAAAATGTATTAGTTGTTTTAAAATCCAACACAGGGAATCATATGCTCACACTATGTTTTATAAACAATTTTACAGGTTTTGAATACTAGTGGTGTTGAAACTCTATTGTGAAATAAATATGGCTGAACAATCTATTATTTCAATTTGTGTTATTTTTTTGCTCGAATGTAATTCATTTATCAAATTTTATATAATCTTGACTACTAAATGGTCCCCTATTCTATTTAATGTGGCGTATATATTCCTGTATCTTTTATAAAAAATCACAGCATTTTTAAGGGAGAAAACAAGGTTTCTTGTTTGGGTCTTTATATGATTGGATTTATCCTTCACTAGAAATCCTTCATTCTCTATGGATTGCCACTAGTTTTATGCCTTTATTCTCAATAGCATGGATCATTATCATCTCATGTAACTATGATTCTTAATATCATTAAAAACACAAAAACAACAATTTCAGGTTAATTTCTTAATAATATAAATACTGTAGAAATTAATCTCTTCTCTTAGCTATCGTAGTTAAACATTATCCACATGTGTGACCTATAGTTAGATAGATCATTCAAGAGGATAAATTTTTTGAAGCAACCACCTAGGTATTAACAACAAGAAGTTGTGAAATGACCACAATGGACCAACCACATGTTCAAATACAATTGAATACATGCAAAAGTTATTATGGAATTTTGATTGGTTATGTGAAGATAAAATTAGTGGACCAGTCACATGTAATTTTTTAAAATAATATCAATTTAACATATCTTTTAATATGTTATAGATGGTGTCTCTATACCCACAACCACTTGTGCTTGATTTTTTTATTGAACAAAAAATCAATCATTATAATTACTTTTATAGAGAACATGGATGTACATCACCCAACTTGTGGAATAAGATTCATTATTAATAATGACATATAACGATGACTCATTAATCCATAATAATAATCAAAGCATCATCAACACCATCATCAATCACATATTGGAATATTGAAAAAAAATTAAAACCAACCATTTTTTCATAACAAACCCCCAATTTTTAATTGTTATCAATATACCCATGAATTTTTTAAAGTCAATATGTGTTCTTATATCTTTCAACCTATTTTGAAAGTCCAAATACAAAGGGACAGTAGGGGTATTCTCACATAATTTTTTCTAGATAACCTCCTCCGATCCTTTAATTAATAGCTTCGGGAGCTTATGGGGGAAGGAAGATACTATATTTTTTTGGTCGAAAACATTCTTTAGTTCATTAACTCTATGTATACCTAGAAACACATTCTTTGAAAATGATCTAGTTTTAGAAAATGTTGAAAAGGATGTCTATAATCATCAAATCATGTGATATTATTGTCTTATTCTCATTCTAGGTAAACTAAAATAATTTATTAAGCTTATGTTGTATCATAATTGAATCTCAATGAACTCATTAAATTTTTTTTTGTGAATTTCATATATCCCCCAATTTACCTTATATTTTCATAAAAAAGAACTCTCGTTCATAAATACGTAGAATAAAATCTCAATAATTGGTTTTATGTGTTATTATAATACCTCAATCCTCATGTTTTATTATCTACTCATAGTTTCTAGATTTATTGGGATTTATTGAAATAAAGAATTCTCCACATGATTTCTGCACCTCAAGCGATGTAATCCCCTTCCATCATATTATGGTGGTAATATGTCTCCAAAATGAATAATTTATTCATGATTTATTATAGTGATTTCTTAAATTATATCATTTAATTTATGTAATTAGGATGAAATAGTAATGTATAATAGTGAAAAAATTAGGACCTTCATTGTCCCTTAAATGAAAAATTAATATTGAGTGTTTCTCCCCAAACCTGACATCTCCTTTCTTATAAACTCAGCATGGGTACATTTCCTTAAATTTATTTTCCTATTTTTTCGTCAACTATTTTATCACAAATCTATTTATATGGAACCGTATGTACAGGTGAAGCAGTTTTCATCACCTCAATGTTCATGGATTCTTCATTATCTTGTTATTGTATCATCTATCCCAGTCATTCATATTTGGATAGCATGATTTTCATAAAAACAATTTCCCCATGCCAATATTAACCACATCATTATCAATATTATATTTGAACCTTTATATATATATATATATATATATATATATATATATATTTATGGATATATTTCCATTAATTATAACTTATTAATATTAAATAATTTTTTTCCGTTTTTATATCGATCTCTTGTTTCTCCATTATCTTGTGCATCTCTTACTGGTCCAAAAGGATAACTATGAATTATTAATTGAACCACAGATCATTTTTGGTTTCTCAATTTTTTTGAAATTATTAATATTCGATTAAACCTTCCTTTTAACATTCAAAAATTTCCTCCCTTTCACAACATAGGAAAAATCAAGTTTAAATTTAGTCTTTATGTCCTCATATTTTTTATCCTTCTTGTTCACAATTTCCAAACACCCGTTCCAAATACATAAATATATATGAATTTGATAGATTTGGTCCATTAATAAAACCTACATTATTTACCATTATATGTTTCCTTTAATGATCACACCTCCCCTTGATTTATTCCTTATTACATGGAATGACATATTAATCGAAAAAGTAAATCCTTTGGGTCTATACCTCACAGAACACAAAAAATTACCTCTAAAATTGGATCTTCCATTATTAGTGGATCTGGACATCATTTTTATAGTACTAAATTCTCTCCTTTTAGATTTATATTCATTATTGGGAATTGGATTTCATATATTCATATTTTTTGATTTTACGGTGATGAGTGTGTATAATGATTCTTTTTAGTCATAATAGGTTATTCCGTATGTTTTTCTCCTATGATATTGAAGGTATTGGTTTTTAAAAAAGGATATATTAGTTATAGATTTCTGATTCCTATTGGAAAAAATCTTATTAAAATATTAATAAAATTCACCATTATCTTAATATAAAATTTTTATGTGTTGTATTTATTTTTTCATCTAATTTTGAACAATATGACACATCAATTGTGTCTTTATCAATTTATATCTCTTGAAACCAGCTTCCCTACAAGGTCACAAATAATTTATTCCTTTTTCATATTCTCTAAAAGTATACTTAATTATATCATCAAAATATGCTACATTATTCTAGTTCAACTCTTATTTTTCTGTATTCTCATTTTTTTCTACCTTCAATGGCATCCTTTTATATTTATTGAGTTGTGTAATATAATCAAGGAAACATTCCAAATTTTATTTCATCTCCCAAAAAATTAATATCCCTTTAAATCTACCATCTTCAATAATTTATGAATCATATCATTTTTCAACATTATAAAATAATGTGACTTTAATATCTGAGTTTCAAGATGTTTAATGTTTTCATTATATATCATAATGATTCATAATTTTCAATTGAAATGATTATTCATATTCATACCCTTATCATTATTATTTTTCTCATCTAACTCATCTAATTAATTTTTTTTTGCACTACATGTTTTTATAATCTTATACGATAAAACCAATATCACAATAATTATAACATCTAAAAAATTAGTTAGTTATTCTTTTCAATTTTCCCTTATTTTATTTTTTTATAGAATAGAAACAAATTCGTCAAAAGTTTCATCAACCTCAATGACATAATCATTTTATTCTACATAATAATTTTCTTCTAATATATCACTTTATCACGAGTTTAAAGGCTATCTCCCATTTTACATTTTTTTGAATGATAATTTCTTTCTCATTTCAAATGAAATGACAATTTTATGAAAATTGTATGAGGACAGATCAATCCATTACTTTGATGATTAAATCATTGAATAAAATCTATTCGGGTATTTTCTAATAAGATTATTTATAAAGAAATAATTCCCTTACCACTCACTAATTCTAAAATTTTTTATGAATATCTTATTCAGTCTAGTAAAATATTCATGTATATTCTCATATCTATATATTTTAATATACTCTACTTTACTAAACTATTCATCTATATATTCTTCCATAAACTTGATATTTTATTCAGAGTTTCTTCTCTATTTTTCCCATATCTATTTTTGAAATTTAAAAATTCATTAACATTTTGTAGACCATTTATGAAAGGGTTATCAAGATATCATTTTATGAAATTACATAGAAATCGGCAATTATTTTATCTTTCTGATTCATTAAAACATACTATGTAAAGGATGGAACCTCACTATGGGTGAATCATTGACATATAGGATAAGTGAAATACAGTAGTCTGATATTGTGATTTTCTAAGAATTGGTAGTTTTTCCATTAAACATCGAAATTCATCAACCATTAAAATAATTTATGTTCTATATTCCTTATAAAAATCATTTGGATCATTATTGGGAACCATTCTCCGATGCCACTTATCATTCCTAACATATGACTGGATCACTGATAATGGGAGGGGGTGAGCCAATGAACATTTTACTTTTTACTAGTTATTTCATTATAACCAATCCAATTAATCTTGTTAATATTCACTATCAACTCAATTATTCGTCAGATCCACACATTCATGAGAATTAATAGTAATAGTTAAGAAACTGACTGTATTTATATGGTTCAGATGGAAGGTCCTTCCATTTCAATGTTGGCAATACACCGAAAAATAAATTCTATACTATTATTAAAGACAGTATAACATAAAATAGATTATTAATAACTTCATGTATTTCATAATCAATTATATGATAAAATAACCCTTCACAAGGTTTAAAATCAAGGAAAGACCTTCAGCTGATGCCTAGTGTTCACTAAAACCGAAGAAGTTTTTCCTCTCCCACATGTTGATTGATCAACATGTCTACACAATTACTACCTTTCAAACATTATTAGTAGTCCATGTATATTTTTTCCCTCTAAAAATAGAGTTATGTGGACCTTGGTATGGATTTTTAAATACTATGGTTCACAATAGATCTTATACGTCTTTCATAGCTCTCAACATCAAATCCTTCAATCTCTAAGCTGATATTGTATCAGAATCTTATTAATTGTTAAGGATTGAATCGTTTTCATAGACTCTATCAATAATCCCAATGATACCATTTAATTTAATACCTACACCATATGTTTATTTTAAGATAATTGTTTTTGGTATTATTTTCATTCCATTCGATTTTAGAAACACCTTTTATCTACGATAACAGAATATCTACATTTAAACTGGTCAAAACATTATTTATTTATTTACTCAATTATAATATATCAAACTATTTTTCAAATTTTATTTAACTCTCTTCAAGACTATAGTAACTTCCTTTTTCATATTCTCTATGAAATTAAAAAATTTAATTTCATTCGAGATGTATACATATTCTCCTCAGGCTTCTCTACCACATTGAACCCCATTTTATGGATTGAAACACTTCTTAGCATTTTCATATGTCTTATAAAACTAATATTTTTAGGTGGTAAAGATAAATATTCATGAGAATTTTGATCAAATTATTATTATTAGGAAATTTCATATGAATAACTTTGTAATTCATATAGTTATTTCATATTATCTATCTTTGAGATATAAGATCCTCATAAAAATGATTATAATGGAACTCGATGAATCACAGTCTTCAGATTAATTCCGTATGCATTGAAAAGTCATAAGTATGGCATCAAATTTTTATCATAAGATTCAATGTTTTACGATAAACATCCTCCATGATAGAATCTCTTTCATTCTCAATGAATCACCTCTAGTTTGATACTTTTATTATTAGTAAAATGTATCTTGATAATCTAGAATGATCATCATATAATGTCATCATCTTTAGATTCAATTCCTTAGAATATATTGATTTTGAAACTCATCACATCACCCAAAAAAACTCACTTTAAAACACTCTAAGTATGTCACCCACCATTACTTAGATAAGTACTAAGTATTAGTCATGTGAAGAAACCATCTGGGGAAGGAAATCAAAAATTAGTCATGTGACCAACATGGATCAACTACAATGTTTTAATTGGAGACTTTTTGAAACTCAATTGTCATTACCAATAAACAGTTATAGTTAGTGGATAAAAAATGTTATTAAGTGGTCCTTGGATCTTTTTTATGTGCATATAATGACTCAGGTTTTGTCCTCAAGGACATCCGAATTTTTGAGAAAATGTTTACAGAGCCAGGTGCTTCATCTGTAAGGGATGTTGGGGCCTATAGAGCCTTAGTGTGGGGATATTAAATATATTAAATATATTGTTTTGGGCACATATTTTTCTTAAAAAATAAATAACTCTTTTTAAGAGTCTCTATTTGAATTTTTTAGACAACAATTGAGTCCAGAATGTCGATTTCACCCAAGACACGACTCTAGGTGATCTGTGGAAAAGAGTTTTGATGGGGGGCCATTTTTGTGATGGGGAATCATGAGGTGGAATCAATTAATTAATTTAATAATTAATTAACATCAATACAAACATATCACATCCCTCCAATTATTTCATAAAAGGGGAGGAAATACACCAATCTTCCCATCCCTTGGCGATGAATATAAATGAAGCCAAATCCATGGAACAAGGTATCATTAATACGCGTTTTTGGAAAACATTGTCATTAGATCGAGAACCGAAATGATTTGGGCACTATTCAAGATCCAATGGTTTAGTTTCTAGCTAATGATGTTATAAGATTTGATTTTTTGTCTCGATACCTTTCATTATGCATTGTTTTATGGTTTTAGAGCCCAAATACAATTCCAATTGATCCATGACTGGTGGATCTGTGAGTTTTGGGGAAGAATGTGACAAATAGTTTAATTTTGTAGGTAATTACCAACTAGAATTACCATATAAAATGATTGTAATTTAGTGAAACATGTATTTTACTCTCCATTTTTGTGGAATATGGACATTTGGGACTACACGCCATGTATGGGTGTTACATGCCATTTATTTCTAAAAACAATGTGACCATGTGACACAACTTGGGATAGCTGTGTGAATACAGATGCGCGTGTAATAACACAAGGCCATGATATGTGTAATAGGGGTCCAGTTCATGAACATTAGACCACTACATTGGTACGTGGTCATCTATTCTTAACATGCCATGTAGTATTGGATTCACGACATATAAGGGACATAGTTGGCATGTCTTTGATAAAGAGGAGTAGGACCAGGGGATGAGTGTTGAGGGATAGAAGGTGTACCTCCTCAATACACTATGTACCCCTACATGGGATGAAAATCTATGTTGATTAGATACATGTCTAGGTTCTCAGGTGGTCTCATAAGCCTTGTGTTCCCTAGTGCATGCCATGTACTCCTAGAAGATCCTCTTGAGATATTCCTCCTTCCATATCTCATTCCCAAGGAATCATATTTTGGATTTTGGTTAGTATATCCAGTGATTTTTTCCATGTAGTACGTGTTGGAGGACTTTTTTATAGGTTATGAGATATGAGGTGGTGTAAATAAATAAAGAATATTATAAAGTTTTACTGAGCTAATGTTGGATATCTGTGAGGTTCGTGCAGAGAGACATTGGGACTAGTACTCTCTTGATGAAATAGGGTGTGAATTTTCCATACTTATCAATTTTATGTAGAGATAAGACTCCCCATTACATGGGAGTGGTGACATTACCTCTGAGTAGTTTCCTCTAGGGGTGTTACACCCCAAATGGACTAGGGTGCGGGTTTCCATGTGAAATTCGTGAAGGTAGAGTAGGTAATCCAAAGATGTACCATGGAGTGGGACCTCTATCCAAGGAGTTAGTACTCCCATGATGGACTAGGGTTTGATTCCTCCATATATAATGTATAGATAGGGTGGGTACTCCCCTATCAAGGTAGGGTGTGGGTCTTTTATTCTAGGAGTCGGTAATGCACTTTAATTTCATTGTGCAGGTCCTCCATACATGTTCTTTTGTGAGGTTTGGGACTCCGCTATCATATTAGGGAGAAATTAATCAAGAATGGGATGGTACTCCCTTACAGTATCACGGTTTATGTCTCCCATTGTGAACAATTGGGTTGATCTTATGCCTTCCGATCTTACCATGTTGTGGGTCCTCTAGCCACTGAGTGGTAATCCAAAACCATGTTAGGGTGTAGGTTATGTATCCACAGAGTGGCACTCCTCAAAAGGGTTAGGGTGTTGGTCCTTGATCCATGTAGTGGTTCTCCCATATCGTATCAGGTTGAAGGTCGTCCATTGGTCATATTTAGATATTGGATTGGGGAGCGAGTCCTCACTTATAGAGTATTACTCACCCATCTCCTAGAAATAGAAGGGAGCATGTCGTCCATTGGGATTAGATAACCCTCAATTATGCAAAACTATATAATAAGAAGGCTTATCCACTAGATTTGAATGATACCTAGATAGAAGTTATTTCTCCCATAACAAAATTTGTTGCGGGCCACACCATACATGACTGAAAAAGGACTAATGGGATAGTTAGGAGCAGTGCTCTCTTGACTGTATAGTAGTGCTGAGGTGTAGGTCCCTCTATTCACTCTTTTTAGAAAGTATTCATGTGGTGGATAGTCTAGAGATTTTCTCTATAAAATATTTGATGTGGTGATGGGAAGGCCTATCCAATTGGGTTAAAATATCTTTCATTGGGATCAAGGTAACGATGATTGGACCTATAGTGATGGGAAATATAGATGAACTTAGTAAGATTTTCTTGAAGGATCACATTCTTTCAAATGTACCATTAAGAATGGTGGATTTATTCCTTATGGTGGGCACCTCCTAGACAGCTGCCATCTATGATGGTTGAACTCATGGAGTGTGTTATCCAAGATTTATGATATTGTTAGAACCCACGAAAAGAATCATGTTTCTAGAATTGAGGAAGGATCGTCATGAGTCTTAGTATCCAAGATGAGTATATATGGGTTTTTTGGAGACCTTGTGGTGTTTTCATATGTCTGGATTTACACCCCTTGTAGACTGATCAGACACTTTATGTACAACTATGGATCTTTGGAGATCAATTTTCTCTCTCCATTGGGTTTCCATCAGTCTTGGTTGAGTAGACAACTACCTTTCTATTTATCCTATTTTATTTTGGGGGTTTCTATGCACATAATATGTATTTTTATATAAAACCCATCACTGGATTTACCCACACCATTTTTTGTTATATGAAAACAACATTAGTTTCGATGGTGTCTATAGAGGACCTGAAGAATGAATATGTTATTGAACTAGAATGATCAAGGTGTTTACTGGAGCATGGCTAAGGAGATTTTTAAATGTTATAGTTTGTAGTTGTCCCATCTTAATGATCCTGTTGGATTACTTTATAATTTTCTTTGATGATAATTGTTTTTCCTTTCATTTTCTTCTAGTTATTCTATTTTACTCTGGTTGTGGTAAATAGATATATGAATTTATTTGTTTCTTTTGTTTTTTTTTAAATTTAAGAATTTTGTGCGCTTGGAGATGTGTTTGTGAAAATAGGTACAAAGCTAATTCCTCCCATGTTAGTGATATTCCTACTCGGTGCTAGTTGCCATACCCTGAAATATTGGTGGTAGGATTTTGGAATTGCATCCTGGGTGCCATTGGGTCAGGTCATGACAGAGTTGTATCAGAGGTGGTCTCTTCCACATTGGGAACATAGTGACGAGATCTTGGTTTACGTTGAATAATAATAGTTTTAGGATGTTTTGGTTTCTTCTCTAAGGCCAGATGTTCTAGTATTGGTGGGATGATTGAAAAATCCATTCACTGGGAGCATGATAAGCTGATTTTTGACATGGTGCATTAGGAAACTATTCACTGGGAAATAAATGTTATATGCATCATGTAATATAGGGTATCAATTGTTTCTATCCTTCTTGAGTCAGATCCCTAGATATACTCTTTGACATTGTTAGGTCTTGATTCTATTTTTTAATTCCACTAAAATGATAGAAGGACAGGATTCTATGACATGATGGTGATGAAAATCTTCCCCATGTTGATGGTTTGGTACATGGAAGTGATTCTAAGGCATTACCTCTGGGTGTTCCACTAGTAGTGCCACCACCTATTGAATAATTTGATTTAACAACAATTCAGTATGAGGATGCATGTAGGCTGAGTTAGATACATGAGTTCTAGAGGTAATGACCCTTGAGGTACTAGGGTGATCCAGATCCCCAAGCTGTGGTTGATTTTCTCAAGGAAGTCACGTGATTTTTTTCACTTAGTGAGGACACATCCCGATCATATGGTGATCCTAGTGGCAAGACTTCAATAGGGTTCAACCTTGTGATGGTGGAGTCTGATGGTGCAATCTCAGGATGAGGTGATGCTCGCATGGGAGGATTTCAATTGACTCTTCAGTGAATATTTTTACATAGCCATGTTGAGATCAGTGAATATCGAAGAGCTTCTGTAGCTTTAGTAGGGTATCATGAATGTGATGGAGTTTTCAGAGAGGTTCATAGGCATGTCATGATACTCATTTAATATGGTTTGGGATCTATTTTTCAATAACAAACCATCGAGCGTGACTTCTGTCAATACATTAGGGAATATATGTTTCCTTCATGCATTCCCACCTATGTGGGATGGATGGAGAGAGCTTTATTGGTTGAACGTTTCTTCATATTGGAACATGTGAATGTGACCCACAATAGTGGTAATTAGGTTGAGGTGTTTGTAGGAGCTGGGTGATGTTTGGTAACTGGTCACATTGGAATATAAATACCCATTCCTAGAGACAAATCTGTGGTTTTGTAGCACTGGATCTATTCCAAGGATTAGATCTGCTGCTTGAGTGGCAGTGTTACACATGTGATGGCTGGTTCCATATAACAAGATATTGTCTGACCCACCATGATTCTGATAGGGGGAAAGATTTTGGGCCACCTATGTAGAGACAGTTCTTGGATCAAGGCATTCTACTAATTAGTAGATGAGGCAGAGGAGCTGGATGGGTGGATGGAGGTGGCTGGTAGTTTAGGGTGTTGCCACAACCACCTATGGTGGTCGACGCCAGGATCAGGGAGCTGGAGAGTGTGGGTGGTTATAACTTCCTGCCATGGAAGATTTGATATGTAAGCATTGAGGATGAATAGAGGTATGACTTATGTTATTTCAAATTTTTGTAGTTGCAATTATTAGACACTTTTGTGGGTACTCTTTTCATTTCACTCGTGCTCGAAGTTTAACCATGGTGATGTGGGGTGTGAGTAGAACCTCATGTTGATAGTTGCGATAGAGGTCCCGGTAAGACATAGTGCGTGTTCAAAAAACTCTTTATTTTTCATGATTAACCTAATTTTTTTTGCATTATCTTTTTACATGACATGCTTGAGGAGGATGTGGTGTAGTTTGGTGTAGCTTTGAAATCACGAGGAAGGGGGATGATTTACCAACCCCGAAGCCATTTTTGTGAAAAAAATCAGAAATGTGCTTGTGAGTTAGTACCACTCAAAGTGGAAAATATCGTGGTGTGGTGGTCAAGTTACTTATACTTCAATGTTCAGGTTGAGGTTATGTGATGATGTTTCGGAGTAGGTCTATTCCATACAAGAAAAGTTTTTTTTTCTCAACCAATTTAACATTGTGGATCTTGGAGAGGTAAAGCCTTGAATAGAATTTCTCTATAGTGGAAGAGTTAGACCCTGCTATATTTCCACAGTTTGGATTGGTTTCCAACCATACATACTCTGCTGGGATGCCACTAGTTGGTGTGTCAGTGTTTCGTTTTAGTGATCTGTGTTACAACTTGAGATTTGTAGATGAAGTACTCGGTAAGACCCAATGTTTACTATTGGGTAGCCATTTTTGTTCGTGAATACCCATGCACATTCAAAATGAACCATGAAAGAAACATTCTAGAAGAGGTTGTTGTACAGTATAAATACGGGTGGATGAGGACTATAGGGTTCCAACAGTATCTATTCTAGGTGACTGAGGTAGTGTACAGCGATACCCCCTGACTGTATATGGACCATTGATCTTTTTGATTTCCTGCATATTACTTCTAATGATGCATGTGCCTATTTATTTCTGGATTTCTTTCCTGGTAGAAGCTATATATAAGAGTGGTTTGATCTTGTTGATTTCTCTATGTTCGTTCTTCTAAACAACACATGAACCCTTAGTGATCTTGATGGTTAGGGATTGTAGTGGGAAGCTCAGTTTCTTACTATGTACATTGGATTTTTCTTTTTGGGGATGAAAATAATTAATTTGGGGGATGATTTAATGACTGTAGTTCTAAATTCAATGACTGTATAATATTTTATAAAATATTTCCAGATCTAGGTGCAGATTCAGTGTGTGAAACAGGGGTCTGGGGAGCCTCAGTACGGCAATAATAAAAATATGAAATATTATTTTTCACATATTCTTAGTGTCTCTTGAATCATAAATATATATCATTCGGAGTCTCGGATTGAATTTTAGAGAAATCTATTGAGTCCAAAACATCTTATTTACCCAAAGTGTGTCCTCAGGTCGTCTATGCCAAAAATATTTGGCCAGAGTCCATTTTTGTAAAGGGGCATCATGGGGTTGTTTAAATTAATTAAACGAATAATTAATTAAAATTTAACTGAAACTATCCCCTCCCATAAATTTTCGTGAATGACACAAAGATGAGTAATTACTACCCTCCAATGATCCCATGGTGAAAAATGGAAATGGAGCTGAATTCATATAACAAAGTGCCATTAATCTATATTTCTGAAGCATATCATCAGAAGATCGAGAACAAGAATGACATAAGCATCATTCTAGATCCAAAGATTTGGTTTTTCACAAAAAGGTATGAGGATTTGTGTTTTTTCTTGATACCTTTTGTGATGCATTGTTTTAAGGTGCTAGATCCCAAATAAAATTATTATTGATTGCTGCTATGCAGATCTATGAGATTTGGGAAAAAAATAGAAATCAAGGAATTTTACAGGTAATTACTCACTAGAATTACCATCTACATAGAATGTAGTTTAGTGACACAAAATGTGTACCTCTTTATTAAGGGAAGATAATCATTTGGGACTATATACCATATTTTGGTTTAACAAACCACGTATTTCCCTAAACCATGTGACCTTGGGACATGGATTGGTTTATCCATGTGTAAACCTAGGGTTGTTTGATAACACTAATCCAAGATAAATAGACATAGGGTCTGGTATAACAACATGATAAAAATACATGTGCATGTGACCATCTAGCCTAAAGATGTCGTGTAGTATGGGATGCATGAAGTATAAAGGATATAGTTTCCACATCTGTGTAGAAGAGGATCATGACCATGTGACGAGTTATGATGGACTAGGTGCGTAGTTATATTACACATCATGTACACCTACATAGATTAAAAATCCATGTAGGAAGGATACAAATCCGGGTGTTCGAGCGACCTCCCATTCCTTGTATGCCATGGTGCACACTATGTACTCCTAGAATATCCTTCTGAGATATTCTTACTTCTGTTTATACTTCATTGGGAATCATATTTAGGAATCTTAGTAGACTATTCTAAGCAATTTTCCATGTAGGACATGATGTTGGCATCCTTTACGAATTACATGATACGATGTAGTGTAAATGGATCAATGTCCTTGTGAATTTATACTATGATGATATTGGATATCAGTGTGGTTTGTGTACAGAGACACCAGGAATTGTACTCCCTTATTGGACTGGGGTATGGGTTTCTGCTACATATTTAATTCGGTATATATGGGACTCCACACATCATGGGTTTCTTTTCATTACCTTTAGGTTTCTTCATATAGGGGCGTTACTCCCTTGATGAACTATGATGTGGGTTTCCCTATGAAATTTGTGAAGTTAGATTAGGTACTCCCATGATGGACTAGACATCGGGTCCTCTATTACTAGAGTCAGTACTCTCTTGTTGGACCAGTTCATAGATCCTCTATATAAGACGTATATATAGAGTGGGTACTCCCATATCAGGGTTGGGTTAGGGACCTATATTATAGGATTCATTACTCCCATATCAGTCCAGGGTGAAGGTCTTTCATACCTTTTATTTTGGTAGAGTCAATACTCCCCTACCATGTTAGGGAGCTTGAACTCGGGCATGGGGTCGGTACTACACTATCATATCCGGGTGATGCCCCCATAGCGAATAGGCTGGAAGAGTCAGTGCTCCACTATCCTACCAGGGTGCAGATCCTCTATCCATAGAGTGTTATGCCCCAACTGAGCTAGAGTGCGGGTGCTCTAGGCATTGAGTGGTACTCTGCTGCTGGGTTAGGGTGCAGGTCCACAATTTACAGGGTAGTACTCCCCTATAGTATTAGTTCTGGGTCCTTCTTCAGTAGTACACTCCTGTTGGATTATGGTGGGGGTCCTTAATTATTGAGTTATACTCCCTTGGCTCAGAGTATCATCAGGGAGTGGTTTCTCTCTTGTTATTGGAACTCCCTTAGTTATGGGATATAGAATAGAGAGCGAGCCGAGCCACTAGATGTGAATTATATTGAGATAGGGGTTATTGTTCCCTTGATGGATTGAGTTGTGGGTCACATTTTATAGGAGCAATATAGGTTTCATGAGATAGTTTGGAGAATTACTACCTTGTTTGACAATAAGTGGGTAGGTGTGGGTCCCTCCATTCACACTTGTTAGATAGGATGCACATGGTGTATAATCCGGAGTAGTGCTCCGTAAATTTTGTACAGTGGTTAGGGGTACGATTCTCCACTCGTGTTTCCATAGCTTGTGTTAGGCACAAAGTAAAAATGACATGACCTCTGATTCTTGGCACTAGAGATGAACCTAATAAGATGTTCTTGAGGGAGCACATTATATTGGACATACCATTATGAAAGATATAGTTGTTCATGATGAAGTGAATATCCTGGACAATTACCATCAAGGATGTTTGAGCTCATGGAGTGTGTTCTATAGGATTTATTATCTGGTTAGAGACTATGAAGAAAATCATGTTGCTGGATATGAGTTTGGAACCTCCAGGTAATTAACATCTAAGATGAGTATATAAGGGTGATTTGTAAGAGTCCTTGCGGTGTGGTCACATGTTAGGGATGACACCCCTTATAGACTTAGTAGACTTGTATTGTACAACTAAGTATCGTTAAAGATGTATTTTCTCTCTCTATTGGGATTCCCTCTGGTAAGCTCGAGCATACTATTTTCTTTTAGTTTCTCCCTTTTTTCCTTTGGGGTTTTTTGGGAACCTACTATGTATTTTTATACTCACTACTAGATGGGCTTTACACACACATGTTTTGTGTAGACCACATACCTGTCGAAGGAGTTAATTGAGGACCCGAGAAAGATGGATATTAGTGGGATAGACTAACTGAGGTGTTTACCAGATCATGGCTGAGGATCATCCAGGTAGTTTCAATTGATAATGATCCCCTTCTTATGATAAGGTTAGACACTTTTATAGGTTTCTATAATGTTCATTGTTTTTCCCTTATTTCGCTTCCATAATTTTAAAGGTATTGATAACATTCATGGTTTATAATAACTTTAAGGAATAAGGTTATTTTAAGGATATTAAGTATACTACAATGGATATTATAAGAATTATATGAATATTTCCTATTAGAAAAGTTAACCTATTACATCTGACATGGTCATAGTGACTATCCCCATAATAAAAGGGTGATAAGGATGATGTTTCTACCACTGTCCTAGGATAAGGTTTGGTTAGTATAATTTACGAGATATAAAAAAAATTAAGTTGATTTCTGGAACATATTCATTACAATAGAGATAACCATGGGACTTAAAACGACAATGATATAGCTGATGCCTCACAACAATTGAATTTTCAAGATAATAATTTCCAAAAATATAATTTTGGGTCTACTATGGTTATTTTTAAATTAAATATATGGAGGAATTAACTTTATAGATTATGTTCTGATATATATACTAATATTAGGATTTTAATGTATATATTTACATGAAATTTATTTAACATGTTTCAGATAATATGTTTAGAGATTATTAATGATTATCATTGATCAATGCATTAAAACCCTAGGAATGTGAACAATATTGATGATGATTTGAGTTAGAATGATTATACTAGCTTATCTGTGATAAGGATAAAAAATATCCAATATTTATGAAATTAAATGGATGGATACCGAAATCATGATATAAGGGTGGAAATATAATCTTTCAAAAATAAGTGTTCAACCATCTATCCATGCGAGGATGAAATAGGAACATCACATTGATGTGTAGATTAAAAATAATGAAATTAATAATTAAAATTTCAACTTTGATTATAATGGAATAGTATGATGTTATTGGTATCTTATAGTTCTTCATCCTCTATTCATCCAATAAGTACAATGAGTTACATATATTTGAAAGATTTTTTATGAAGGTATGGATTTAAGAGAGATATTAAAATTTTTATCTCAATGATTCGTATGTAAGAACTTTTAAGATAAGAGGTAAAAGAGTAATTGTATTTTAAAACCATTACCAATAAAAAAATTGAAATTGGAAAATGTTACCATTGATTTTTTCATCAGACTCCCCAAAACATCTATATGGAATACTACAATATGGGTTGAATTCGATGTCCTTACAAAGTCCTCACACTTAATCACTATAAGGGAACATTTTTATAGATATCCACATTAAAGGATATACTTTATGAAAGTATTGAGGTTTCATGGAGTTTAACATTCTATTATATCTAATCAGTGTATGAGGTTTACCATGATTTTCTAGTGATTTATTCAATAGGCCATGGATACAGAGATAAGATTCAGTAATACATATCATCCTTTGAAAAATATTTAATTCAATAGGTTAAATAAAACCCTAGAGGATTTTCCTAGATCTTGTTCTATGTATTTCAATCATGTTTGGGATCAATAGATTCCCTTTGTTGAGTTTTCTTACAAAAATGTTTTCCACACTATCATTTTGAAAGATCCTTATTAGGAAATCTATGGAAATAATTTTAAAACACCAATTTTCTAGGATGATGAAAAAAATGAAAAATATTAGGACCTAGAATAGTGGAGGAAATATAATATAAGGTGAGATCCATTGAACATCACATAACAGAAGCTTATATTAGAAATAAAATTATACATGCAGTCATCTATGAGTTATAGAGTTAGAAGTTTCTGACAATGATCTATATTAACTACTCCATATAATAATTAATGAAATTCAGAAAGAATATAATGACTATCCCTAGGTATATTGGCCCAATAAATATTCCAATATTATTAGGGATAATTACTTATATTTTTCCACTTCCACCAAAACTCTCTCTACTCTATTATTTACTTCATGTATCTCTAGTGGTAATATACTTAGAAGACCCTATAATAGCACATTAATCAAAGGTCATAACACTAGGGAAATATATTTCAGAAGAGGGAAAACTAGTGTAGATTTTGGATCATATAGAGAAAGTTCTATGAAACATGAAAACTCACCTAGTTAATTTTTTTTGAATCCACCAACCTAAAGAAGACACATGGGAACCTACAGATGCTATAAGGTAAAAGTATCTGAATTGATTAGTAGCAAAGTGAATAATTTTGAGTAGAAACTAATTATATGTGGGTTGAATGTATCACCCTAAGTATTAATGAAATATTTTATTTCGAATAAATTTAAATTCTTAGATATTTTGCTTTACACACAACACTGAGATTTTACTAACCGCACTATTGTATTAATACTATTTTATATAAAATGAAATTATAATCTGGCTATTAAATTTGGTATAAGTCTTTTAATAAAACAATTTTGAAAAGTATGTTTAATTTTTATATATAATGAAAAAATATTGAAAAAAAATTAATTATTATTTTTAGAAATGTAATTTTATGTTTCAGAAATAATTTTTTACAAAGGATTTTTCTTTATATCAATGAAAAAATAATGAAATAAATATTATAAAATTTTAAAACATTAATTTGAAAAAATTAAATTAATTTATTATATCATCATGTCAATATGATATAAGGGTTAATTTCTTATGATTTTATGAAAATATTAATTATTCAATAAATATTAAATAAAATTCTTCTTTTTATGAAAAATTGTTTTTTCATTTAAATCATTTAAAAGATAAATTTTATATTAACATGATTTAATAATTAAAATTAGTTTATTTATATGTTTATAAATCTAATTAAGATTATCTAAATCAAAATCATATTTAATTTTGATATTAACCTTTACTCTTGAATGTTATCTCATTGAAAAAAGACTTTTTTGTCTCGTGGGTTAGATTAATCTTAAATTAAATTATGAAAATTTTATGTTGTTAATTTGATAAAATGGATTCAATATTTGGAATAATAAGAATTTATATTATATATCTAGGTAAAATTATTTTTTGGGTAGTATGATTAAAAAAGATTGTAAATATTATTTATCCCAATTATGGTTAAAATAAGTTGTTTCCCTTTAAAAACAGTTGTGTTAAAATTACTTTTGACCAGACATGGGAGTTTGATTTAATAAATTTCATTTCATATTTAGAATAAGTGTGTTGAAGTTATTTAATAATTTACATTTTAATAATATTCTTAATAGTTAAATTAACAAGGTAAATAAAAACATACCTGTTACCATACTAAAAACTAATCTGGTAAACTTAAGAGAAATCAATGGATAAAAATAAAATAGAATAAATGTATATTTACATTTCTTTGGAGGTGTGACTTGACCATATAATCCTTCCACTCCATTATTTATAAATTTTAGAGGATGTTTGGGTGATAGTGACTTCCCATTAATGAATATTTTTGGGTATTTACAAGGATGTCACTCCTCAATTATAAGAGGGAACTTCTTCCCCTCAATTCTGAACACCTCTTCCAAGATTATTCTAGACCATTCCCTACCGAAATATCTCCCCAAAATTGTTAGTAACATTATAGAGTTTCTAGTCATCCCCAAATTCCAATACTAGGGTTATCAATAAGAGATAAAAATGAGGTTGTTAAAAGAGAATGATATTTGAACATGTATGATGGATGTTGAGAATTAAGGTAAGATACATTCATTTGAAATTGTTTTTTTGGACATACATTTTGTTATACACATATATTATCTTCTTGAGGTGTATATAAATGTAAAAACTAGGTCTTGATGATAGCACAGACACCACACCTTTATCATGGATGTTGGGTCCTAGCCCGCCATGTACCACTACATGCCCAGCAGATATGTAGTCCCCACCATGGGGCCCACCCACGTGCCCAATGGGGTCATCTTACTAGTTATAGTCCCAACATGCCAACACATGTATTTTCCTGTGTTATTTTTCCTCACTCACACATACCCTGGGAGACTTCCCAGAATGTCACCCATCTGGTCACTACTCCAAGCTTAGCACGCTTAACTATAGAGTTCTAATCAGATCGACTCCGAAAAATGAAAGTGCACCTTATTGGCATGAGTCATATCATTAATCATTTCACCAATTATCCTTATGTTTTGTTACATTAAACCACCTTTAAATCACAATGTCCACATTGTGGTACCTATATCTTAACCAAGGAATCACACTTCCCATAATGTCGGGTAACCACCCTCTGATATCAAATGTCGCAACTGGGTCTTAGGATAGCACAAACACCCCACCATTAACATGGTCGTCATGTCCTAGCCTACCAGTTGCCCCACAGTCACACAGTCCCCACCATGGGGCTCACCCACCAGCCCAAATGGGTCATTTGACTAATTATAGTCCCCAAAAGCCAACACACTAGGTCCTAGTGGAAGCATATAAACCCAGCCCTTAACATGGTCATTGGGTCGTGGCCCTCTAGGTACCACCAGTTACCCTGAAGACACACAATCCCCACAACAGGGCCCACCAACATGCCCAAATGGGTCATCTGACTAATGATAGTCCCCACAGGCAAACACAGGTTTTTTCCAGTGTGATCTTTCCTCACTCACACAAACCTTCTGAAACATCCCTTAAGGTCACCCATCTAGATCAATATTCCAAGCAAAACACCCTTAATTATAGAGTTCTAATCAGATAGGCTCCGGATGAAAGAAATTGTCACCTTGTTGACATGAGTCATATCATTAATCTTTTGCCCCTTTACCATTCTGGGGTAAAACATTCACCTCCCACCCCCACCCCCCCTTAAAGCACAACGCCCTCGTTATGGGCCCTACATCGGAACCCAGGCACTACACCACACTTATGGATTGGTACATCCTCTAATGCCAAATGTCATAATTAGGTTCTAGTGACAGTACAATCCCCTGGCATTTAACATGGTCATCAGGTCCTAGCATTCCAGGTACCACCAATTTCCCCACATACAAGTAGTCCCCACCATGGGGCCCACCCACATGCCCAAATGGGCAATCTGACTAATGATAGTCCCCATAGGCCTGCACATGCCCTTTCCAGTGTGCATTTTACTTACTCACACATATCCTAGGAAACTTCACAGAAGGTCACCCATCCTAATCACTACTCCATGCCAAGCACTATTATCTGTAGAGTCCTAATCAAATAGGCTTCCAAAAAGGAAGTTGCGCATTGTTGACATGAGTCCTATAATTAATCATTTAACCCTTTATATTTCTAGGTTGTTTCAATAAATAACATTTTACATTTAATATAATTATTATTTTTATTCTCATGATATTTAATGTTTCGTTATATTTTATATTTTAATAGGTATTACGATTCAAATGTTACCCATGTGGTATGGTTTTGATGCAAAAATCTCATTGTTTACATGGTTTTTTATTATGATTCCATTAATTTTAACTATTGGTAATACTATCAAGAAACACATATATTTTCTAAACCTCTTGTTATTTCATTATAAAACTTGTTTTCCTTTCTATTTCCTCTTTCTACATACACAGTATTCAAAAATAATGTTTTTAGAAAAAATCGACATTATATATCACTTCGGTCAAAACCCCATTTTCTTACATTTCCATATTTTCTAAAAAAATATTTCATGATTTTTTTAACATTATCATGATTTTTTAATGTTATTTTACCTATGTTTTAATTTTTAAATAATATTTTTAGAAGGAATCTTCTTGTTTCATTTTAAGCAAGTCACATTTGACTTTTTCCTGAAAATAAGAAAGAAATATATATTTTAACATGTATACATTAAATTGAATTTTACCCGATCATTAAAACATAATGTTTTAAATATAACATTATAATTTTCATAAAAATAATTCAATGTAAATTGTTTTCACAATTGTTTTTTACCATTTAATTTTTAAATGATGATTTTAAATGTTTAATGATTATTTTCATTAAGAAATGTTCCAAGGAATATATAAAAATTATTTTCCATCTTATATAACATACTTTCATGTTATAAATGGTATATTGGGGACATGATAAAATTATAACATCCTTATTATTTCTATGGATCATTGCATTTATGAAAACATAGGCTTATGAACCCCTTTTCATTTCCATGTGCATTCATTGATGAAATGTTTATAAAACACGTTTCTTTTCCTTGGGTTATAGTATGATGAAATATTTATGAAAATATTTCCTTTTACATGGTTTAAACAATAATTTAATGTTTATGAAACCTGTTTCCTTTCCATGGGTTATGATATGATGATTTTTTTATGATCGTGTGGCAAACAACTGTATTAATTTTGTGATGGGTCGAACCTATATCTCACTACAATGAGTTGGATAATGATAGGATAACACATGATTTAATTATGTTATACATAAACCTAATTTCATGTTCATAATGTTAGGCATGGGTATAAATTCTTTTCCATAAGATGAATCATGGTCCTAATTTTCATGTCCATATTATTAAGAATGTGCCATGTTATATGACTATAAGATTACGTAGGGGCCTAATTTTAGGTCCTTAACATAATTTATGAGATTGTTTCTATTTATACATGTTTAAAATGTTATAATCATATGTATATTTGAAAAATATTTGTCTTATGTCATTTTTAGGCTCTCATGGATGATGCACGTTTATTTATTTATGATTCAACTCTTATGAACATAAAAGATTTATTCTTTGAATTATGTTTATGATTTATGATATGAAGGGTATGACTTTAAAATGTTAAGATCATGTTCTAGTATCATTATTATAATGTTACTCTTATGATATCATTGACATAACTCATATTTATCCTTACTAAGCATCTGTGATCATAATTTATTTTATTTTCTTCCATATCTTTTGAATAATGTTTTTATGCTTGTATGTATAAAATGGTGATAGATTTGAATAAATTAGTGGGAGAAGAATTATTTCACCTATGACCCATTTTTATTCAATGATTCCAAAGTAGTGATACCTAAAGGATTTGTGTATATATCATTATGTTATGTAAATAATTTTCTACTATTAAGATGTAATATTTATATATGAAAAGTATGGGTCATTGTTTATAAATTCAGATTCATTTTCATCCATGTAATTAATTTTATCAATGGTAATAAAATAATAAGGGTAAAAATATTATGATTCATTAAGTTGATACTGGTTCTTAATAGAGATCTTGTTATATTCCTGATAATCATTGTGATGTTTCATTCACACATATTTCCCCATTATAAAAGGAATTGTTTCACGCCATAGAGATGCACTTGGTAGAATAAATCCATTATAATGATTCATTTAGAGTTTCTTATTCAATTCCCACAAACAAATAGAGTTCATCCTATATAGAGGATTCAAAATAGGTGTAGCACAATGTGGGATTTTTATTGAAAACACATCTTTCTACTTTTGAAGAAAAATAGGGAACTCATATTTAAAAACATAAAAAACACTCATACATTACTAATCTCTTCATTTTTGAGTTTCTACCTAACAATCTATGATAACTACCACTTTGAATAAGAATCAAAATCAATAAAATGGATAAATTTTCCATTAGAAAATAATATTTATTATCATGTTAATATATGATCATATGTTGGTTTAAAATATCAAACATGAGTAACCATCCTCAAAAACTGATGTATAATTTCAAAAAAGAAATCAATATAATCCAAAGATAACATCAAATTAAACTAGAGGGATAATAATTATATATGTTGAAATAAAATTTCCACATACTTCAATCAGTGAAGAATCATATACTTGATATTATATCATCATAAAATTATGGGTCTCTATTAATAATTCAACACGTAATCATGATGTTTTATTGTGATTCCCCTAGAAATTTCTTCAAAAATAAAGGAGTTTGTAGATTAATAATCAAATAAGAAATTAATAGTTATAGAGTGGATAGTAAGTATCCCTCTCAAATCTTTGTTATCGTACCCAAAAATAGATATAGTGATCACATGATATTTCTATTTTTCATTTTTATTAAGAGGTTACTAATGTTGATCAGCTTCATTAACATCATATTTGATCACATGTTTGTATAATGTCTATACTCCTTGCATTTGAAACCCTAGAGTGTGGGTGGTATGTTTTTTTGTTCTTTATCTCAATCATTAGTAGAATTATTCTTCCATTCACATTGAAAATGGGATTCCTTATTACCTTCCTTTCCACATGTAAAACTTTTATAGTCTTTATAATTCAACTTCCTCCATGATTACTTCCATAATTATTGAATAATGGAATAGTTTAGATTTTACCTCTATGGTTATTATTATTATTTATTTTCTATTCTATATTTATTTTTTATCAAAACCCAGAGATTTATGGGTAACTAAAATATCCATATACACCTTCATATCACATCATATTATTTCATTGCTATTAATGATGTATATTATTGATAATGGAATTTAAATACTTTTTTACACAACTCAAACATCAATCATTATTACATTAAGGTTGGATGAGAATAACCAAAATATACCTCACAGGTGTTGTAGAAATTTCCATAGTTTTAATAATATATTCATAATCCTTTATTGTTTCCTAAGTAATTCCTTCTCTAATTTCATGAGAAGTATATGAAAAATTTTAATACATTAAAATAAGCTCCTAAACTCATCCCACTATAGAGTAAATTTTTTCTTATTTCCTTGGGTTTTGATAAGATTCAACCATTGATCTATTTCTCTTTACAGTTGATAAATAAATGAAATAAAATTTTCTTGTTCTAAACATTAAAAAACAATATGTATCTATTCATTGAACCAATATATTTTTCATAAACTAGTGTATTTGATAACACACAAAAAAATGGTGGATTTTTCCCTTATGAAGGAAAAAATGGAATAATATTCCCTCTACTAATTTAGGATATCATTATGATTTATATGTTCATAAGGTGGTATAATTATATAAATCATATTTTAGATTCAATATCCCACAACATTTGTGTAAGGACCCGACCCCAGTTGCCCGGCACCGGTGCCTTATTTGATTACATTGGCATACAAAAAAGGAATATGAATCCCAAAGGACCAAGTAGTTTAGTATTATTGGAAACAAGATACATACATAAGTTCATCATTACAACTTGGAATGAAAAACAACTTAGAAACTCCTTATACAACATCCATAACTCCTAGGTTATTTCAGCATCTCATTCGTAAAAGAATTCTTCTTGCCCTGGGAAAATGAAACATAATAAACATTTGAGCTGAAATGCTATGTAAGAGTAATAAATACAGCGAAAGATATTATAATCATTACACATGGTGAATAATTGAAAACACATGCCATTAATAATAAACATAAACACTTTATGACAGGAATATGAGCTGAGTAAACAATGCCATAATAAAACATAATCACGGTTATTTACTAATCGAATAAGTACATGAAATATCAATAGGTGAACTCATAATGATGGAATCCATAATGCCGGATATTCAAAAACATTTTTTTAAGTCCTCGGCCAAGAGGTCTAAAGATTAAGGCCTCGGGCAAAATCCATATCACATTGGGAAAGGCCTCAGCCAATTCCTCATCTAGTTGTCTCATGTGACCTACTGATGCATCGAGGGGCTATAGAGGGCCCCTCCCATCACATAATAAGTGAAATTCATTCCTCATATGAGAGGGGATAAACATAAAGAACACATATATACATATTTAAACTATCATATGAAATGTAACTAACTTTCCCCAATTATTGAACTCAAACAGTAACCATTCAGAATAATATGGTGAATGGTTTTACGATAGATCATCCAAAATAAAGTCATTCACAAATCATTCAATAAAATATGGTATTTGAAATCACAAATTATTAACCCCTAAAATACATAACAATCAATAATAGTGTTTGAATAAAATGAGAATAATCTTCTAAAAGCATTAAGAAATTCTTGTGATAAATACTCTTCTATTTTGAAAAGAAGAGTTCTTTTGGAAAAATCATTGTATAAAACCAAAATTAACTTAAGATAGTATTTTTTGATAAAATTATTTTTTTATAAGGATTATGGTTTCTAAAAATACATTATATCTTTCCCTTGAAAATAGATATGAATTTGAGAAATTCCCTTGTATTGGGCTCGTATCTTTGGAAACAGTTTTGAGATCTCTCTTTTTAAAACATGTAACTATCCAATAAACAGGGAAGGATTCAGGTTGGTGTACATATATAGAATACTCGCACATAATTTCTGATGAGTACATAACAATACATAATAATTTCATTGAGGTAATTAGACAATGAAAGTATCCCGAATGAAAATGTATGTTCGAGTGGAAAAACACTTACCTTAACTCCAAACGTGTTCCTATCTTGTACTTAAGCTCCTAGAATATGAATATATAATATTTAATAACTTATTTCAGAACCTATTAGACAGGTATTTAGTTTTCCATAATTTTGGTTAGTTCATTTATGTCTTTATTGATATTTTATTATATTGAATTTCATCGTTCTGGAATGTTCATTTCCTTTATTTTCATATTCGATTCACTTGTTTTTAAGTAATGAAGTTCATGTGGAAAGGTTATAAATCAAAAATATTGGAATTATATATTATTTATGAACATAAATAATTGATATTGGTCATTTATATAATTTTGTTACTTGGAATGAGGATGAATCCTTAGAAGAAAACCACTTCGATTCTTCGGCGGTATTTGGATTATTATGAACTAGTTTAGTCATATAACATAATTATATGTACATATTCTGGTTCCTGAATCTTAATTATGTTATAATACATATTTTATAGTCTGGTTCAATCATAAATATGGTTTCATTCCTAGTAATGAAGGAGAAATTGAAGAATGAAACTTCGTTGTCCACGAAGGCTATAAATTTGAACCTCATGGACGTTGATTTCATTTAGAAAAAATAAAAGGGAGGGAGTAAGAATATTTATGATGGTTCATCCATTCACATGATATAAACAAAGTATATAGATGTTAATGGAGTTATCATGCTCATTTGGACAGAGGATATGAGGATATGATAACAAAAGAAAATAAATTGAAATAAAACCAAATGAAAAAGTAGGGTACTTTACCTCTTGAAATAACCTCCTTGAGAAACTCTTTAAGGGAAGGGGTTTTGGTCTTTTGGAAAGACCAAAATCATCATGGACCTAGGGAGGGACTAGGGTAGGGTAATTGAGATGAACATTGAGGAGCTTCAAGGCTTAAAGGAGTTAAGAGAAGAGGTAGTGGTGGGGGGTTTTATAGTGGAGGAGAGGAGTAAAGTTTGAATATTTAATTTCATTATTATGTTATATTCATCAAGACAACCAATAGTATTGTTTCATGTGACCCCTAATAGTAATAAGATCATTTGAGTTCGAATAAATTGGCTTTACATCAATAATGATGTCATAAATAGTGTATTTCACTGATGAATTGAATATATGGTATTTTACCGTATTTCACTATTCATAAAAAATTCATGAATTTGGGAAAAATCCAAAAAATTCACCCCTACCATTTAATAATGTGTATAATTCAAATGTGAAATCCATTTTTCAAAAATAATTTTCTAAATTTTATTAATATAATTTTTAAATAAGTTCATAGTTATTTCGAAAAATAACAATCATAAAGTGCAATTAGTTTTATTTCTCATTGTAAATCTAATTAATATATCATTATCATATTTCCTTAACAAAATAAAATAATATTATTATTTACTATTCATAAGGGTCATATTACTATTCATATTACTATTCATAAGGGTATGTTACAATTCACAAAAAAATAAAATTTGTTCTATCAGACTCTAAATGACTTACTGAACACAACTCTAGATGGCCATTTTTTGAAATTCCAAACAATAGAAGAGGAAACGTTGTGTTTATAAAATTTCATCCAATATTTATTTTCAAAACCTTGGGGTGTTACATTCTCCCCTCCTTAAAAAAATTTCATCCTCAAAATTCACAGAATATTACCTAAAAATATTCAGGTATGTCTTTAACATAAGCTCCTTAGGCTCCCATGTTGCTTCGTCCATCTTATGGTTCCTCCATAGAACCTTTACCAGTAGAGTCGTCTGATTTACCAATACATGTTCTCTAGTGTCAAGAATCATGATAGGCTCTTCACAGTAAGATAAATCGGTCTCATGTTACACTTCATCATAAGTGAGTACATGTGTTGGGTCTGGCATGTACTTTCTTAACATTGACACATGGAACACACTGTGAACCTTGGAGAGACAGGGCGGCATTGACAAACGGTATGCTACGACTCTAATTAGGTTCAAAATTTCGAAAGGTCTAATGTACCTGAGACTTAATTTTCCCTTCATGCCGAATCGTATAATACCCTTCCAAGGAGATACCATTAAGAAAACATGATCACATTCTTGAAGCTCCAATTCCTTCCTTCGGTTATCAGAATAGATCTTTTTCCTACTTTGAGCTATTTTGATATGGTTCTGGATAATATTTACATTTTCCATTGTTTTTTTCAACAAGTTGTGGGCCCATGAGATTTATTTCACCTACATCATCTTAGCAATTTGGTGTACGACATTGATCCCATATAATGCTTTATAGGGTACCATCTGTATGCTTGAATGGAATTTATTGTTGTAGGAAAATTCTACAGGAGGTAAATACTGACCCCACATGCCTTGAAAATCTAGTGATCAAGACCTCAACATGTCTTCCAAGGTTTGAATAGTCCGTTTTGATTGTCCATCAATTTGTGGGTGGTAGGCAGTGCTCAAATGAATATCAGTATCTATATCCTTTTAAATACTATTCTAGAATCTTGATGTAAAAAATGAATCACGGTCAGAAACAATCAATAGGGGTACTCCATGAAGTCTCACAACTTCATTTACATATAGTCTTGCTAGACGTACAAGTGGTAGATCTTCTCTTATAGTAAGAAATTGTGGTGACTTGGAAAGACGATCAATAATGACCCATGTTGCATCGTTCCTTCTCGGAGTCTTTGGTAGTCCCATGACAAAGTCCATCATGATATTATCCCATTTCTATTAAGGTATGGTAATAGGTTGCAATACTCCTCTAGGCTGTTTTCTTCCAGCTTTCACTTGTTGACCAACCATACATCTTGACACAAAATCAGAAATATCCCTCTTCATGTTGTCCCACAAAATATGTTCCTTAAAATATCTATACATCATAGTGCTTCCATGGTATATATAGAAATTGGAACTATGAGCATCATCCAACAATTCCCTTTTTAGATCAGGTATATCGGGAACACAAAGTCTCTTCCCAAACTTCAAAATTCCATCTTCATATACGAATTCACCCAATCTCCCATCATTCAATGCTTTAATATTCTTTTGAAACTTCCCATCATCATCTAGAGAATTTTTTATCCTTTCTTGTAAAGATGGTTTGGAATCCATTTAAAAAATCATTGATGTTTCACATTCCATTGTTATTCCCATATCCATCTTTACTAGATCCATGAAAATAGTATCCCTTTCAACTATCATCATGCTCAAAACTCCATGAACCTTTCTGCTCAAGGCATATACCACTTTATTTGTCTTCCCATGTTAGTAGTGTATCGTGAAATCATAATACTTGAGTAGTTCAAGAAATCTCCTTTTCCTCATGTTGTGTTATTTCTGTGAGAAATTATATTTCAAACTCTTGTGATCAGTATAAATTTCACATTTTTTCACCATAGAAATAGTGTCTCCATATCATCAAAGCAAAGATTACAGCAGCTAACTCAAGATCATGAGTAGGATAGTTTTTCTCATGAACCTTTAGCTGTCGTGATGCATAAGCAATAACTTTTTCATTTTTCATAAGGACACAAACAAGTACTTTCTTTGAAGCATCACTATAAATAACAAACCCATCATTCCCCGATGGTAGTTTCAATATAGGAACATTGACTAATCTTATCTTTAGTTCTTCAAAATATTCTTCACAATATTTTGACCGAACAAATTTCACCCCTTTACGTGTGAGCTTCGTTAGCGGGATAGCTAGTCGGGAAAAATTCTGTACAAAACACAAATAATAACCAACTAAGCCAATAAAAATGCATACCTCATTTATGTTTTTTGGCGTGGGCCAATCTTGGATTGATTTTTTCATTGTAGGGTCAACTAGGATTCTATCCATAGAAAAAATATGAAAAACAAAATCTCTTGAAACCAGAATTCACAAATGCTAAACTTCTCATACAATTTATGTCTTCTAAGAGTCTTCAGGATAATACTCAAGTGATTTTCATATTCTTCCCAGCTTTTAGAGTATACCAAGATATCATCAATAAATACCACTACAAAATCATCGTGATATTCCTTGAAAACGTTGTTCTTTAGAACCATGAAGACAAAGGGTTCATTAGTCAATAAAAAATGTATTACTGAAAACTCGTAATGCCGGTACCTGGTTAGAAAGGCTGTTTTTAGAATTTCTTCCTTATTTACACTCAACTGATGATATCCAGATCGAAGTTCAATCGTTGAAATGTATTGAGCATCATGTAGTTGGTCAAATAAATCAACAATGCGAGGTAGGGGATACTTGTTTTTTATGGTTATGGCGTTGATCTCCCTATAGTCGATACATAAGCTCATGGATTCATCTTTCTTCCTAACAAAAAGGACATGAGCTCCCCATGGATAAACACTAGGGAGAATAAATCCATTATTACTCAATTCATCTAGTTTTTTCTTTAGTTTCACTAATTCTACAATGGCCATTCTATAAGGGGTCTTCGATATGGGCATTGAACCAGGAATTAAATCAATGGAAAACTCAATTTCTCGTTCTGGAAGATGTCTAGGTAAATCTTCGATAAAAACATCAACATATTATCTCACAATAGGAAAATCCCATATTTGAACATTCCTTTCCTCATACATAGTTATTTCATTCTCTTCCTCCCCAATAATTGAATTTATTTGAGCTACTATGGGTGGATCTAGATAAAAATCAGGTGGTGAAGATTCTGTTCTAAAGATAAGGTGTTCTTTATCATCATCATCAAAAATCATAACATCCTTCTTCTTATAATAAATTTTTGCATCATGGTCCAAAAGCTAATCCATATCGAGGATTATATCAAATTCAATCATGGATATGACGATGAGATCAGAAGATAAAGAACATTTATGTTCCCTAATGGGAACTGATTCATAAAGAACATTTATGTTCTCTTTCTATCATGATGGGACATGAAACTATATCCTCCTATGATGAAAAACATTGGGAGACCAGTGCCCATCAGAGGAATGGATTTAGGCCATCAAATAATTGATCAAATTTTTTCTTTATATTTCGTATGTAGTCTACAGCATGTCTTGATAATCTTGTGAAGTTATCCTCGTACCTTGCAATATTCTCATCTTCCTTCTGCCTCAGATTGAATAATTCTCTCTCCATATATACTTGGTGCTCAAGTGGGAAATATTTTTCTAAGAACATTTCCTTAAAATCCCTCCATTCCATCTCTTCTATCTCTTCCTCCTCCTTTTTGTTTTGGATTAATGACCACCACTGATCTGAATGTCCTGATAGACGATATAGTTCCATGAAAAACTTCTCTCTTTCATTAAATTCCCAACCGAGAAATATCTTCTCAAGGGAACATATCCACGGATCTGCTACAAATGAGTTTGTAGTCCTGTTGAATGATGGAGGCTGTTGTCGCATAATGAAATCTAGCACGACTCCTACACGTGGTGGATCTAGATGCTACATATAGGTAAGGTTATTATTCATAACCTGACTAAGTTGTCCCAATATAATTATGAGTTGTTCAACACCAGTCACAACACCAGATCCAACATCAATATTTTTCATCGAAGAAAAATACCTATAGGGGACACGTGCATTCGTGCGATTTCCAATCCAACCACAAGGCACCATATCATGATAATGGCCTACACTATATTAGGTTATGAATCATAATGTATAATCTTAACTATAAAATACCCAGAAAAATTGAGATCCTATGCATGGCTAATCCCATATTCACAAAAATGGTTTCTTTGAGGAATATTTAACATTTCAATCATTCATAATGGATTCTAAAGAAAATTTGAATTATCCTAAGCATATATCCAGGAGTGTCGTATCCAAGAGTGCAGTAAGGCCCGTTTTCATGTACCAGTTCTTGTTCGAGTCTAGATGAAAGTGGCGTTTTCAGTTTTTACCCTTAGATACATCTATGCCAGAGCCGCCTCTACCTGCTCGTATCCAGATAGGGATGTATTGCTTGAATGATTCACATAATCTATTCCTTACCAAAATACCAAGATGTTATTGTATTTATTTCCTCAAAGAATAACTTAGGGACTCATCCCTAAATCTACATTTTCTAAATCTAGTTTCCAATTATTCTACTAAACTTCCTCTAAAACCAACTATAAGGACTCGACCCCAATTGCCCAGAGTCGGTGCCTTATTTGATTACGTTGGCATACATATAAGGAAAATGAATCCGGAAAGACCGAGTAGTTTAGTTTTATTGGAAACAAGTTACATACATAAGTTTATCATTACAATATGATGGGAATCAAAACACTATTTTATTCCACTAGAAATATCACGTCTCTTAGATTATGCTTGCACGTCATTCAGAAATTACTTCTTAATGTCCTGAAAAAATGGAACATAAGAAATGGGTGAGCTCAAATGCTCAGTAAGATTATGAAATACAACGGAAGAGAATATAATCATTAGACATGGTGAATAATTTAAAACACATGCCTTTAATATTGAACTTGAACATATTATGGAAGTGATATGAGTTAAGTAAATAATTCCATAATAAAACATAGTCATGGGAATTTTACTAGTCGAATAACCACGTGAACTTTCAAATAATAAAATCATAATGATGGAAGTGCATATGCCGGACATCATAACCATACCATCCAAGCCTCGTGTTAGGACCATAAAATAATCATTTTGTCAAGGCCTCATGCCAAGACCATTGTTTTTCTCATGAGACCTACTGATGAATCGAGGGGCTATAGAGGGCCCCACCCATCACATAATAAGTCCAGTGCATTCCTCATATGAGCAGGGATAAACATAAAAAACATATACATTCATATTGAAACTATCATATGAAATGAAAATAACTCTCCCCAATTATTGAACATAAACACTAACCATTCAGAATAATATAGAGACTAGTTTTTGGATAGATCATCCACAATAATGTTAGTCATAAACCATTTGATAAAATATGGTATATGACATCATAAATTATTACCTGCAAAAATAAAAAATAATCAACAAGAGTGTTTAATACAATGAGAATAATCTTTTAAAATCATTAAGCAATTCTTGTGATAAATACTCTTTTATTTTAAAAAGAATGGTTGTTTTGAAAAGAATAGTTCTTTTGGAAAATTCTTTGTATAAAACCAGAAGAAAAGTAAAATTGTATTTTATGATAAAATTAGTGATGTTATAAGGATAATGGTTTCCAAAAATATATTATATCTTGCCCTTGAAAATAGATATGAATTTGAGAAATTCCCTTGTATCAGGCTTGTATTTTTTGAAACAGTTTTGAGAGCTTCTTTTAAAACATGCAAATATGAAAAAAATAGGGAAGGATTCTGGTTGGTTTACATATATAGAATACTCAAAAAGAATTTATGAGGAGTACATAACAATACATAATAATTTCATCGCGGAAATTAGACAATAAAAGTAACCCGAGTGAAAATGGAAGTTCGGGTGAAAAACCCTTACCTTAACTCCAAACGTGTTCCTCTCTTGTACTTAAGCTCCTAGAATATGAAATTATTTTTTTAATAACTTATTTTAGAAACTATTATACATTTATTTAGTTTTACATAATTTTTTATAGTTCATTTATTTCTTTATTGACAAGTTATTTTATTGAATTTTGTCATTCTAGAGTGTTCGTTTCCATTATTTTCATATTCAGTTAACTTGTTTTTATGTAATGGAGTTCATGTGGAAAGGTTATAAATCTCCAAGATTAGAATTATATATTATTTATAATCATAAATAATTGGTAATGGTCATTTATATCATTTGGTTACATGGAATGAGGAAGAATCCTTAGATGACAACCACTTCGATTATTCACCGGTATTTGGATTATTATAAACTAGTTTTGTCATATAACATAATTATATGTACATATTCTGGTTCCTAAATAATAATTATGTTATAATAAATATTTTATTTTCTTTTCCAAAAATAAATATGGTTTCATGACTAGTAATGTAGATGAAATTTAAGAACGAAACATCGTCGTCCACAGAGGCTATAATTTGGAACCTCATGGATGTTGATTTCATTTATAAAAAATAAAAGGGACGGAGTAAGAATAATTATGATGGTTATTCCATTAACATGATATAGTTAAAGTATATAGATGCTACTGGAGTTATCATTATCATTTTGATAGAGGAGGTGAGGAGAGAAAAAATAAAAGAGATGACCTTGAAAATAAAAGAAATGTTTAGAGATCCCTTATGAAAATTCAGCAGCCTAACGACGTTACTTAAAAATTTCATAAAATAAAATGATGAGAACAAAAGTGTATCACATCATACTGAAATAAAAAGGAAAGTAATAATAATGAATAAAATCATACCTCAACATATGAGAAGGGAATTTAAAATATATAACATAAAAGAAGTGTCGACTTAAAGAAGAGAATGAATGATTCCCTTACCTTCTCGAATGACTCCTAGATCATCAAGGATGGGACCTTGGGGGATTACAGACACCTTGGGAGGATTCCTAGAGAGGTAAAACCACTCGACCATCGAGGATGAGGAATTTTGAATGAATGAAAACGTATGTATGAGTGGATATTTATAGAAAAAGAGAGGTAATTTTTTAATAATTTCAAAGGGATACCTCATTGTTTTGCCCACTTTGGAAACCTCATGTAATAAGTTAATATACAAAAGTCTACTATAATTTTATATTAAATTATTAAATCATTATGATGTCATTAAACTATTGAAAATTCAAAACTGTATTTTTACTATAAATGAAAAATTCAAGTATTTTAAAAAAATACCAAAAAATCACCCCTACCATTTTCAACGTGTAAAATTCAAAAGTAAAATCCATATTTCAAAAATAATTTTCTAAATATTATTAATTTAATTTTTAAATAAGGTCATAGTTAATTTGAAAAATAACATTCTTAAATTTTAATTTGTTTTATTTCTCAATGAAAAAATAATTAAGATCTCATTATTTTATTTCCATAAGAAAATAAAATAATAAAATTATTTACTATTCATAAGGTTCATATTACAATTCCAATTACTATTCATATCACTATTCATAATGGTATGTTATTATTCACCAAAAATCAAGTTTGTTCTATCAGACTCCAAATGACTTACTAAACACAATTCTAGATGACCATTTTTTGAAATTCAAAACGTAGATGAGGCAAAGTTGTGTTTAAAGGATAGATTATAAAATTGAATTCTGTATTTATTTTCAAAACATTGGGGTGTTACATTTTTCACAGGACATAATGTGGAATATGGTCAAGGATGGGATCAAGGAAAATTTATGTTGCCTTAATCATGAAACTAGACATGACTCTTTTTTTTCAAGAGTTCATGTTTTGTAAAAAAATTGAAACTGTGTAGAAGTGTCTACTTTATAATCTTTTGAGATGTAATAGTTATGTACTAATTCTCTAAATATCTAAACCTGAAATGATCCTCAATGTGAATTATTCATTTAATTTAATATTATATAAGGTTTAAGGTTGGGGCCTTAAAGATGATATCACAGGTTGGTTTAGATGACTTCAGGAGTTAGGGTATTGTTATATAAATTTCCATAAATTAATTTATGGTAATATTGGAATGATATATCATTTACATATTTCTATGTTTTTTAACCTAAGATATTTCTGTGTTGATAATTGTTTTTTTAGACACAACAGGGCAGTTGTGATGGAATGTCATACTGTGGGATGTGACCTTCCAAATCAGCATCCAAAGATGGTTAGAATCCGAACTGAATAGTTTATTACAGTGATGGATTAGTTGATTTAGGTGATAAATTGTGTTTTTGTTTATTGGTGATATTTTGGTTTATTCTTAAAGTAAATAGGAGCATTAAAGTCATTTAATGGTTGTCTTGCAAACCATAAAAGAAAATAAACTATTTAAAAAATTCAGAAAGTGTGATTTATGGTTACAAAAAATTTCTTTCTTTGGCCACATTGTTTCAAAAAATGGCAGAAGTGTAGATCCTACAAAAAAAAGTTGTTGAAGAATGGCCATGACCCACAAATATAAATGAGATCTGTAGTTTTCTAGGTTTGGCAGGTTATTACAGGAGGTTTGTTGATAATTTTTCACAGTTATCTAGTCTGATGACTAAGTTAACTAGAAATGGTGTTATGTTATTTTGGACAAAATAATGTGATGATTGTTTTCAGGAATTGAAAAGAAGATTGGTGAATTCTCCAATTTTAGTACTGCCTTTTAGAAATGGTGAGTTTGTATTCTATAGGGATGCTTAATTGAAAGGACATGGTTGTGTCCTTATGTTTAATGATCAAGTAATTTCTTATGCTACACGTCAATTGAAACCCCATGAGATAAATTACCCTACAGATGATTTGGAATTAGAATCTGTTGTTTTTGATCTAAAAATTTGGTGGCATCATTTGTATGGAGTGAAGTGTGAAACTTATACTGACCATAATAGTTTTAAGTATATATTCACTCAAAAATAATTGAACATGAGATAAAGGAGATGGTTGTAATTAATTAAGTATTATGATTAAATGATCCTTTACCATCTGAGAAAAGAAAATAATATGGCTGATGCTTTGAGTCGAAAAAGTAATGCTTTATTAACTGTGTTACATTTGGAAAAAGATCCTTTGGTTTTTTTTTGATGAACTTTGGAATACAAGTTGTTGGTGCAGAAAATTATTCTGTATTGTATTAGGTTTCAGTGAGATCATCTCTATCAGACAAAATAAAGGGAGTGCCGAAAGATTACAATGATATACAAAAAAATTTAGAGTTGGTTCAGAATGGTAAGTTTCCTGAATTTAACATTGACAATGATTGTGTTTTGAGATTTGGGAAGAGGTTATGTGTACCCTATGATTCACAGTTTAAGAATGAGTTGTTATGTGAAGCTCATAATTCTACGTTTTCAGTTCATCCGGGTAGTACTATGATGTACAGAGATCTTCGGGACTATTACTGGTGGGATAGAATCAAAAGAGATATTGCTGATTTTACTTGGACGTGTTTGAATTGCCAACATGTTCAAGAAGAGTGACAGTTATCAAAACGGATGCTTCAGCCTCTACCAGTGACAGAGTAGAAATGAGAAAATATATCCATGGAATTTGTTGTGGGTTTACCAAATATATCTCGAGGTAATAATGCAATCTGGGTTATTGTTGATCGTTTGACTAAATCTGCTCATTTCCTTCTATTTCGAGATACTTTGTCTCCAGATCAACTTGCTTGGTTGTATGTTAATGAGATAGTTAGGATGCTTGGAGTTCCCATCTCCATTGTATTTGATCGTGATCCCAGTTTTACTTATAACTTTTGGAAAGGCCTTCAGAAGTCATTGAGTACTGAATTAATCGTTAGTACGACTTTTCATCTGTAATCAGATGGGAAATCAGAACGAACGATTCAGACCTTGGAGGATATGCTACGTGATTGTTCACTGGATTACTAGGGAAGTTGGGACCCACATCTTTATCTGGTTGAATTTTCAGATAATAACATGTTTCATTCTAGTATACAGATGGCTCATTTTGAGACATTATATGGAAAGCGTTATCGAACTCCATCTTTTTGGGATGATGTATGTGAAAGGAAGATGAACGGTCCTGAATTGGTAGAAGAGATGGCATAGAAAGTTTAGTTGACTCAAAAGCACATGAGAACGGATCAGAGCAGGAATAAAATTTATGCATATAACTGGAGGAAGGGTCTTTATTTTGAGGTAGGTGATCATGTCTTTCTCAAAGTTTCTCTATGGAAAAGTGTTATGTGTTTTATTAAGAAGTGAAATTTGAGTCCGAGGTTCATTGGACCTTATGAAATTTAGGAGAAAGTTGGATCAGTTGCATACATAGTTTCTTTACCTCCATGTTTATCCTAGGTACATAATGTTTTTCATGTTTCGATGTTGAGAAAGTATATGCCTGATCCATTTCATGTTTTGAGCCTAGAGGTAGTTCATTTGGAAGAGAGTATCTCTCATGAAGAACAACCAGTTCAGATTCTTAACTGTATAGAGAAAGTGTTGCGGAATAATGTAATTCACCAGGTAATGGTTTTTTGGAAAAACCATATAGTTGAAGAGGCAATGTGGGAATCTGAATATACTAAGAGAGATAAATACCCCCACTTATTTGTTAAGTGAATAAAAATTAGGAGGATGCAATTTCCAAAAGGGGGGAAGGATGTAACATCCTAGGTAAATAAAAAATAAGACATATTTCATATTTATTATTATTTGTGAATTAAATAAAAATTTTACTTTAAAATGGTTCCTATGATCGATAACGCACCAGATACCCAACAACGAGTTTCTTTGAAATCTTACGTTGCACACTAATAATATCACATTATTATTTTAAATGGTGGTTAACTCCTAGAAGTTGTGTATCTGGGAATGAACAAAACTAACTACAATATGATTATACATGTTTGTTAAATGTATTTACATTTACTCAATAAAACGTTAGAGGCTTAAAATATGAATGAATCTAATTTTAAGCATAATTTTCATTAAAAGGTCGATTTACTGCCTTTTAATGGAGATCCCTATTTAAATATAGATTTGGTCACTTTAATAAATTATACATGACCAAATATAATCCTTCTTTAGAATGATGACATCAAAATTTACTTTGTGTAAATTTTTTGGAATTTTTCCGATAAAGTTCATTTTTTAATGAATAGTGAGAAATATTGTATTTTACTTCAAAACTGTGTTTTAATGAAAATTATTTATATGGTTATATTATCTTTTCAATTGGTTTTAATGTGTAATTAGTTGATATTTTTACCATTTAATCCAATGTTGGTCATTATAATTAATTTCACTTTCAAATTGGACAGAAACAAGTGTCAATCTTTTGATAGTTATTGTTTCTTAAAAACACTCTATTTGTTTTAACAAAGAGAATTAACATTAAATTAATTAATTGTACTTCTATGTTTTGAATTTGGAAAAATAGAAATAATTTTTTAATTCGGAATATCAAATAAAGCTTAAGCTTACTTTTTGGTATTTTTCTGAAAAACTTCAATTATTGATGAATAGTGAATGAACTTATTTGTAGTTAAAAAAACTGAATTTTTCATTTAAATAAAATTTTACCACTTTTGTGAATTGAATTTCAAAAATCCAATATACATGGTTGTCATAAAGAAGTTAAATTTGGTTCAATAAGATGAAAATAATTTTTGGTGAATAGTAACTTTTGACTTTTATTTACCTCGGTTAAAACTAAATAGGGTAATTGTAGGTAAACAAAAAAATAAAATAATTCATAATTTACCTTAACACTTGTCCTAACCTTATTGGATGAGTAATGGTCGACGATGGTGATATTTGGGTGTATTTTGGGACCCCATGGAGCCACTTATGAAAGATAATGACACTTTAGAGTAATTAATTTACTGTAAACATAAAAATGACATAAACAAAAATCGTTTTGTAAATTAATTTTTATATGGTGAAATATAAATAATATTTTAGACTATAAATATTCATTGGAAATTTAAAAATATTTCCTACATCATGGATTTTGTTTTATAATTTTTAAATAACAAATAAATTATATTATTAGAACATAATAATGATGCAGTGTTTACCTCATTAATAAATGATTTAAATAAATAAGATTATAAAATCCAAATAACATAAAAAATATTTCCAATTTCTATTGGATGATATTATTTCGACTATAACTAATCTTATATTATAATTTAATGATTTTAGGACCTTTTTAAACCGAATATCATTATATAATAAAACATTATTGTAACACTTTTCTAAAGAGTCCCTCCTCCCCCATATAAAAAGGAGACCACTTCTAACCAATTCCTCACACCTCTAAAGTCTTTGGTATCGTCCAAAATCTTCCCAATTAAACTCCCCACATCTCTAACCTCCTCCTAGAAGCCTTAACTTATGCAGAAGGCACATCAAGAAGTGCATTGGTTCAAACCAAAGGGAGTTACCCAAATTAAAGGTAACAATTTCTTTTAAATTGTTTTCTTTTATTTTACATCTACAACCCCTAAACTATTTTTATTCCGTTATTTTGTAACACAACCAGTATCCCCAATATACTAGGATGTTTTTATGAGAAGTATTATAACTACACGTACACACACCTCCATCTAATTGGTGAAAAACATAATGTTTCTGTTGATGGAAAACTAATGCCTCACGAAACGATGGTTGTTTGATTATCTCCTACCACCTCTCATGGTTCCATTAATATGGAAATATATTTATATATGATATATATTATTTTTATGTATTCAATATTCTTCAGTATTTTTTTATATATCATACCTTTATGGTTTTCATTATGTGTAAACACGATAATTTTGTTTGAGGAAGTGCAGACTACCGCGCCCTCAAAGTGATACGACTCGTTCATACCATATGTGTTATGTATAAAGAATAGATTTAATGATATTATATATTATAAAATACTGTAATTATAATACTACAATATATCATTATGTTTTAATTCCATTAAATATGAAAAAGAAATGGTAGTAGCCTTCATGCGTACGTATAGCTTACCATCTCCATGAACGGTGCATTTCATTTCTAACCTATAAATTATATATACTATTATAAATACATGTATATTATGGATATATATGATATATATGATACCCAAAAAATGAATATCATTCTGAATATAATGAATCTTTGACCACATGTACAACATGTAATTATAAGTAGTCCATTTTTTACTCAAGTACCAAATATCGACAAAATGATCATTATTAACATAAATTATTAAATAATATTTGAAACATGGTAATAAGTGATATAAAAGGAATAATAAACCTGAAAAAGGTTCTTAAGAAAATATAAAATAACATTATTTTATTATTCAAGAGATTAAATAATGATTATGTCAAGTCGGACATGAAGTAAGGGAACTTCTTAACCCAATTTCCATTCGTTGGGTTGAACCAATATTTCTTATTTATGTCGTTACTTGATTATGTGAGAAATTAATTTTTATATATTATCATGTATTTATACATTATTCATGCGAGTTTATAGTGAATACACATAAGCGATCTATTTTATTTACAAAAATATCTTTGTAAGGGACTTCATCTCAATCTTTTTTCATTGAGGCATATTTTGTTTTAATACAAGACTTTCTTTTATGCGCGGTATAAACACCCTTGAATTTTCCAAGGGAATCATTTTCTATGAAGCGTATTACTAAATGATAAAAAAGGAATGTTTATTTTAATGTAAGGGGTTACAACGACCTTTTCTGCCGTCGTGAGTATTATTTGATCTTTGGCTTCCTCAACAAGTCGTAATGTTTTCAAAAGAAAATAAATTCCATATACACATTTATTTAATTTGGTAATGAAAATAGTTTTGATAATGGATTTGTTATGTCAATATATTTACGTGATATATTGTGATTGAAATGTGGAAATTTTTTATTTCCATTATATTTGGTTTATGTATTATGATTTTGTATTGGTACATGGACATTTGATGGGTGGATACGTGATAAACCAAATGACGGTTGGTGCCGTGAATACTAGGAATGGTGGTTACGTTTTATCCTCCAATGCTTTGGGTATGGAAGTCGGCCATCTGGCTATTCCATTTAGTGAAATGTGTGGAAGTCGACCGTATGGTTATTCCATTTAGGTATGTTTATGTCACAAATTACCTTTATATGTTATGTGTTCTGTATATGGGTTTTATGGTAATCTTTTGGTTACAAAAGGGTAAGTAGTGAACTTTTATTCAGTGAAGAGTATTTAATACTTCATAAAGATGAACAATATTACTTATGTTAAAGTAATCATGGTTTACTAGCTTTTTTGAAAAACTAACAGTTTTTCTTCTTTTTGTATCATATACTGTGATTTTTTTGCTCATCCCAAGTTTTTGAAATGTTTTTCACAGGACATAATATGGAATAGGGTCAATGACGGGATCAAGGAAATTCATTTTGACTTAAACATGGAACTATGCATGATTATTTTTTTCAAGAGTTCATGTTTTGTAAAAAAAAATGGAAACTGTGTAGAAGTGTCTACTTTGTAATCTTTTGAGATATAATAGTTATGTCCTAAAAATCTAAAACTCAAAACCTGTAAAGATCCTCAATGTGAATTATTCATTTAATACAATATTATGTAAGGTTTATGGTTGGGTCTTTTACTCAGTGTTATTGGAGTGTATGGGTCATTTTCTCATGCAATAGTGATGCTTCAAACTCACAAAACAGAACACATGCATAAAAAGGAAATAGGAAGATAAATAAAAATTAGATTAGAAAGGTGGGTTTTTAGAAATTTTTAATTTTTATTTTCACAAAATTAATTAAAATGTAATTAAACTGAACACTCAAACCAAATGCTCCCTAGAAAAAATGTCAAATTGTGTTCTGTCATTTCACAGAAGGTATGTAATTGGTGTCCCAAATTGATATTACCAACTCCTAAGATAGTATAGCATATGTGAGGGGTCTTTCCATAGAGAACTGGATGAGTGCGTGAATTTGATTACGTTTGGAATGAACTTAGTGATAGATGATGAATTTAGAGTGGGATTTTGTTTTTTAATTATGATAAAAATTTTGATTACTGAAGTAATGATTAATTATTAAAGGTAAATAAGAAAAGTGGTATTTGATGTGGTTTATAGAAAAAGGAGCGTATTGGGTCTATGGTTATAAAGAAGGTTATATGCACTTCTTATTAGGTTGTGTTGTTCATAATAACCCAAAACAATATGTTTCAATACCGACAAGGTTCCCTTGGTCTGGAAAACTATGTGCGGAACTAAAGAAACTGAATATTTAGTTTGGTAGTCATTGTTTGACAATTAATTATTTAGATCAATCCATTAGTGAGTCAATGACTACTTCTAATGATCATGAATGAATTCATCATTATTTTACCTTTGAGTATATTAAAATGCTTCACTTGTTCTAGCTAAAACATTTTAGTGATAAAAATAAATGATTGAAGATGAATAACAAGAGTTTTAGAGGACCAACACAAAAGTAATAATTAATCGAAATTACAACAATGATTGATCACCCACATCCACAACACACGGGGTGTTCAATTACACAAGGAAGCGAATATAACAACAGAACCCGTGAAACCTGATGTGGCATCGCAGAAACATCGGGGGGGGGGGTGATTAGCTGAAAAAATGGTAGCATGGAAGCAAAACCTCCCCCATCTGGATATTGGCTAACAACTCTAAAAACCGAAGGCTAAGCCCTCTATTTGTATAAAGTAAAAGTATAAAGTGTGTAGTTATGTACACGTTGTGTAGTTTTTTCAACGCGTTTTTCTCAAAAAAAATCTCTAGCAGGCGTCCTGCTATGCCAACCTTGAATTACATGGGGTCTATGGTCAGTTGGTGATGGATATAAGGCATGTGGTTCCACTTCACATGGCATCTAGTTTCTAGAAAACACCACCAACCGCATCTAGAATCTTATACACGGTGTGTAGGTATGACTCATATGACATGTTGTCTCTGTTCTTCTGAGTTTGGCATGTACTCATCCTGCCAATCCGTTTTTGAGTCTAAATGTACATGGTGTGTAGCTATGAATTTTTCTCAGAGTTCTTCCATTTTTTTTTGGCAAGAAAACACCTAAAAACAAATAAGATCACCAATATGAAATTATTTTTCCACTAAGGATTAGGTATTTTTTGAAAACATGTACTTATTTTCAATAATATATGTGGAAATGTATACATAAATAAAGTGTATCATGAATATAGTTCACCTCTATTCTCTACTCCTCAATGGATCCCTATACATAATATCTAAAAATTTAATTACTGAACCATAATATAATAATAATTGAATTAACATAAATGACATAAATAAACTAAATAAGGTCTTATAATCATATCAACTTCACCGCTCAACTCATTTATACGATATTATCCATTTTTATAATTATGGACCTCTTCAAATAGTCATGTATAGAAATAGGGAAAGGTGGTTTAACCATTATGGATCCCAAATACTGAAGTCTCATTTTATGAAAATTTTCATCAATCACTTGCTATTCCAACAGTGAATACCATCCCTGAGATAATGCATGAGGGTATATATTTTTTGATTGGATCCCCTGATGGAATCTTATAATTTACATTAAATAAAGAATAAAAAATCATTAATATGACCAGAAATAAAAAAAACATATAACTGATAACATTCCAGTTACCAAAAATGATTCTTATCAACTACTTCTAAAAAACTACTTCTTTGTTTTTTATTTTAAAAGGAAATAAACACATGATATTTTATTTTTTCTTTATCTAAAAACTAAATAATATGTGAGGGTTGATTTTAAATCTCACTATCTCCCAGTATCCACATCTAAAAATTTCTTACTATCATCTTTAGTGTCAGTTATATCATATATCATATGATAATAAGGTTAAAAAACATATATTAGTAAAAATATTCCAGTATATGTAAGATAATACATAATGAAATCACCCAGATTATCTCCTATAATTTTTATATTGTTGACATATCGGCACTACTATAATCACAAATCAAAAAAACTAACTTTTGTTCTGGCTTTCTCTAAAATAAAAGATTTAAATTGTTTTGAATTTAGACTTCTATGAATAAAATTATCATCTAACTCAATTGGTATCTTCTAGTATCAACTGCAGGAAACTAATAATTTTGGTAAATTTGTACTTATATGTTTAGAAATCATGTAAGTATTCTTTTCCCCTATAGAAGTAGATAGATCCTTTTTAAAAGGATGATGATGCCCCTCATAAAAATTCTGTGTACGGTCCACTCCATAACCTCAAGGTGAATATTGTGTTTGACCTGAAATTACCCCATAAATCAAGAAAAAAAATGAAATAAATTTAAAAATTATTAAAAAATCTGTACATAAATATATTAATCTGACTGTTACATATAAAATTAAATAATAAAATGATTCAAAAAAAGGTAAACATAACTAAACTATGCTCTATCCCTATTTGTTAATTTAGTTATCTAAAATGGTAACAACATTAATTAGAGATGAAATGATAAAAAAAAGTAAAAAATCTAATTTATACATAATAATTTGTATAAAAATATAAACTAATACAAAAAAATAATTCAAAACAAACCACTATATTAAATATTTTTTATAGAAATTAATAATATTATTAAAAATAAAACAAATAATATTACTTATCTTATTAATTATTAGTTAAAAATGCTAATAGAAGACATTAAATATATGTGAAACATATAATTATATGGATAGAAGAAAAAAAATTCAAGTAAAAATTTAATAAAAACAGATCGTTATATCTAAAAATGAATAATTGGAAAATGAAAAAAATATAAAATATAAACGAGGAAAATACAATTCACTATATTACTTATAATATTTGGTTTATATAAAAAAATAAAACAGATATATCTATAGTTTTATGAGATTTTGAAAAGTAAATAAGAAAAACAATTATTTCACATATTATGTCATGAAATTTCTAAATTATATTTTTATAACATTCCTTAATTGTGATAATTATCTATGAAAATCTATATCTATTATATAGTCATCAATATTATCTATCAAGATTTCCATAGAATTGGGAATCTAACATAAATTTTTATCATCATCACATTTTTTATCACCAACAAGCTATATTTTATGTGTAAAATGATATGGCACTGAATATTCTATGGATTAATAAAATAGAATAAAATGTTTATGTGTTTCTATGAAAAAAGTATTGGATTCACAATAAAATATTTTTCGATTAATAACTATCATACCAAAATCATCATGTCTACTAATTTTTTTAATGAATACCCACATTTAGTTAAACATTGAAACTTTATATTTAATGTAAGTAGCCCCCCATATTTATTCAATGACTCTAGAATATACATGTTATGAAAATATTGAATTTTTGTGTTTGGCATAAGATAAATGAAGTTCTTTAGTGTACACCAATGCAAGCATATTTCAAACTGCACTTATATTATCCCATTATTTCTTAAGAAATATATTGACATTAATATCATACTAAGACCATGTTATCGATTTAGACATTGGATACCATCTAACCATAATAATGATTATGATTCATCTGATCTACCACAAACTATCTCATTAAATAATGGGAAAAAAGTTTTCTTATGCCCATTTTAAATCATAATATCATTCTTATTTGGGTAACACTCCAAAAAATTCTTGAATTTGACAAGTAAATTCTTTAGGTGAGGAAGGTATGTAAACGTAGCCATGAATTTACGTAGAAAAACAGGCAGCTGCAACAAATGAGAGGAAAACTCTAATATACCCTCAATATGATGTTTATGGATTCACCTGCAAAGAACTGGGGCACCTTGAAAATTAGTCCCCAAAGCTATGGGTTTTCATAGGAAACAAATAACCTCAAAGGTAGAAAGGGCGGTATTTTTCTATCACTACAACCGAAGTGAACCCCATAAATGAAGTGGTGATAAGTACACTAGTTTTTCTTCCAATAATAGAAAAAATACTTTTTTATTCTGGTTATACACATTCTTTTATATCTTGAATGTTTTGTAGAACAATACCAACACCACCACAAATCATGGAAGAAAACGTATCGGTGAGTACGAAAACTGGGTAAATCATTGAATCCCATGATTATAACTTACCCCTATCCTAATTTGTGGATTGAACATCTTGGGGAAACTTGTTATACTATCTCTGGTGAAATTTCATGCAATTCTCAGCATGGATTGGCTTTCCATATACAGATCCAATATAAATTTCCATGAGAGAGAAATCACCCTCCATATGGAGAACCGACCCCCAATTCTATACAAGTGCAAGGAAAAAGATGAATATTATTTAGCACCATCATCTCAAGAAGGAATTTTACAGCCTTAAGAACATGCATATCTTGCTTATATGATTGATTCTAAAGAAGAAACCATCCTTGAAGACATGCATATTGTGAGGGAATTCATTGATGTGCTTTGGAGGGATTGTATGGTCTTCCTCCTAGAAGCGATGTTGAATTATCAATTGACCTTATACCTAGGGAATTTCTAATATCCAATAATCCATATTGAATGGATGTTGTGGAACATGAGGAGCTAAATAAATATCTATTGGAAAATCTAGTTAAAGGGTTTATAAACCCAAGTGCTTCACCATGGGGTGCACCTGTCCTCTTCATCAAGATGATGGATGGGTCAATGCACCTTTTCATTAATTATCATGAGCTCAACAAAATAATTATAATGAACAAGTATCCTCTTCCATGAATTGATTACTTGTTTGATTAGCGACGTGGAGAAAAATAATTTTCGAAGGTGAATTTTCGGTCAATATATTACCAAGTAAGGGTGAAGACTAATGATATCCCCAAGACTGATTTGTGTACAATGTACGGGCACTATGAATTCATAGTAATGCATTTCATACTCACTAATTCTCTATAAATCTTCATGTACTTGAGGAAAAGTGTCTTTAGATATTACGTTCAAAAATTAGTGGTAGTGTTTATAGATGATATTCTAATATACTCTAAAACCAAGGAGGAGCATGAGAAGCAACTAAGTACTGTACTAGAGACCTTTCAAAAGAAGAAGCTCTATTCAATGTATAGAATGTGTGAGTTCTGTTTAAAGGAAGTTTCATTCATGGGACATATCATTACAAGAAATAGGATATTTTTAGATCCCCCAACGAAGGCTAAAATTGAGGGATGGCCAAGGCCATAATTAGTAACATATATCCAAAATTTCCTTTTCTTAGCGGAATAATATTTTTGATTTATGAAAAATTTATCACAATTTCCCAACCCACATACCAAGATAACTTATAAGGGTGTAATATTTTCATGGAGTGATGAAAGTGAAGAGAGATTCAAGGAGTTGAAATTAGAGAGGACTTATAATTGGATCTACTTTCATAGATTTACATCAAAGAAGTGGTAAGGATGCCTGGAGTACCACTATCTATTGTGTCCGATCGTGATCAAAGATTCACCTCGAAGTTTTAAAAAAGTCGGCAACCTGATCTACGCACTGAAATGAACATCAGTATGGAATATCATCCTCTAACTAATTGCCAATCTGATCAAACTATTTAGACACTAGGAGATATGTTAAATTCGTGGTCCATGTACTTCAAAAGAGTATGGGACCGATATCTTCCACTGGTTGAATTGTCCTACAATAATAGTTTCCACTCGAGCATCTGAATGACACCAAATGAATCCATTTATGGGAAAAGGTGTAGAACACCAGATTTTTGTGATGAAGTTAATGATAGTAAGCTAATAAGACCATAAATGGTCATGGAAATGGTATAGAAGGTGTAAAATATTCAGAATCAAATCAATACATCCCAAAGTTGATTGAATTTTATGAATATAACCATCGACGAGACCTTGCACTCAAATTTGGAGACATGATATTTCTATGCATATCTATATGGAAAAAGTTCATGAGTTTTGGAATGAAATGGAAGTTAAATCCTAGGTACATCATTTACTTCATGTTTCTTGACCGTGTTGGGGTCATGGCCTATCGAATATAACTTCCTCCAACCATGGCCAAAGTACATGATGTCATTCATGTATCACTTTTAATGAAGTACATAATATACCCTTCACATATACTTTATTCAGATGTACAATAGTTAGATAATTATCATTCATATAAGGATCATCTAGTGAAGATATTGTATCATAGAGATAACATTGTACATAACAAGACTACCCACCCGATCAAGGTACTATAGAGAAACCATACGTACAAAGAGGCAACATGGGAACTAGAGGAGGAAATGAAGGAAAATTACCCGTACATTTTTTCATCTTAGAATGTAGGATGAAATTTTGATGGTGAAAATTCATACGGGGGAAGTTTATAATGACCGAAACATATATTAATGAAAATTCCATATTGATCTTATTATATGTCTTGTTACAGATATATAAATTAATGAACATCCTTGGTTTTATGTTATGGGATTTTAAAATACCCTTAGGTATTGTGACCATTTCTAATACAGTTGTTCAACAGTGATCACATGATTAGTATAAATATGAGACTTTAACAAATCCAATTTACTCAGAAAAAAGAAGGGATGGCCTAATATTGTAGAATTTCTCCATATGAAGCTCATTATTTAAATCCTAGAAAGGAGGTGGTGTGATTGTGATTATCTCCTTACCAATCCTAAGTCGAGCTTCCATATGATATGCTCAAGCGGAACCACCTTCGAGAGATATGAAAGGTTAAAGATATTACCCCATGAGCAATGATATCAGAGCAACCCTAAGAATCTATCACCATCACACACCATACCATTCAGTCTTATGCGTGTGTTATAAGGGGTTATGAAACAAGACCATATAATTATGATTATGTACACAATTTTTTTAGAGAATATATATTCATTTTATTATAGTTACTTTGTATATAGTTTTTAAAAGAAAAAAGTATTTTTAGTTAATATTTAATTAAGAAATCTATTTTGATGAATTAATGGATTTTTGTATTAAATAATATTTTAGAGAATTATTATATTTTTAAATATAAATGATCATATATTTTTTTATGAATAAAATTATATGTTTTATTATGGGTTGAAAGCTATTTTTTTAAAACCCCATTATCTTTGGATAAATGTGAATTATTATTTTAAAACTAAAAATTTAAATATTTAGAAAATTAATTGGATAAAGTTAATATTAGTTTTGGAATCAGGACATCAAAATTATCCAATAGTGAATTTTTCATAATTTTATGAGGCAATCGATTTTTTTGATAAAAATTATGATCCGTTTAAATATACAATGTGTTTTAAGACATCGTAATGACCTAATAGTAATGTAATAAAATATAATAAAAAATATGATCGGCCAATATATGTTTTACCATTATAATAATGTTGTTTTGGGTATGTTTTATTTATTTTTCAAAACATTCGTGAAGCCTCCAAGAGTTATGAATAATTTTAACTTTTTTAATTGATTTCCTTGAGTGTGTGACTCACATCCACATAATAAAGCTTATTATTTTAAGAATTTTGGCAATTGGAAATATAAAATAATATTTTCCACTCTCTTTTTGAAAAAAACATTGGAAAAAACCATGGTCTGGTTTGTGATTTTGATTAGTTTAATGTGTGGTGTCTCAAACCTAAATAATTAAGAATTATCTCTCTTTTCCTATATATACCCACCAAGCTTCCACATCATCATTAGTAAATGACTTTGGAGATCTACCATCCTCTACCCTCATCTATTTAGAAACCTCCCAGAGTGCCCCATGATTCAAAAAAATCCTATCTCAAACCTCTCCTGATCCTTTAGGATCACACTTCCAAGTAAGGTATTTATTCCTCTCTCATTTTTGTCCAAGATTCATTATTTTTCAATACAATTTGTTTCAATTATAAATGTTGGGGTATGATTTCTCACCTAAACTATACTTATATCATTATGTTATAATTATGAGAGACCCCTTTATCTATCAATAATGCCTCTTATGTACACCCTTTAGCATGCCGAAATGCTGTAAGGGAATTCTTCCTCCCATTTTTGTCCATGATTATTTATGTTGCTATAAAACATTGTTTTTCAATTTGAAGTGCCCAGATCAGTGTGAATCACTGAGAGGGGGAGGGGGTGAATCAGTGATCCCTTAAAACTTTTTACTAATTGATTCTTATCAATTAAACCTCTATGGCTTGTTAAGGCCTCGATCCACTCTTCTTATGTCTCTCAACCTTTCCCGGATAATGCAGTAATGAAAAGGCACAGGACACAAGGATTTACAAGGTTCGGCACCAAAGGCCTACATCCTTGCCATGCTCTCCAAGCATGGATTCTTCCATTATAATCGGTTAGTATTACAATGGTCGATACAGAGTCCCACTGTATCTCTCCTGAGTCCCACAGGAGGGTCTTTATACTGTGTCCCACAGTGTTACCAGAGTCCCACTGGCCTGCTCCAGAATCCCACTGAAGACTTCTTCTCCCTGAGTCCCACAGGGTCTTCTCCTGGCTCCTCGAGTCGCACGAGTAGCTCTTCTTCACTTTAAGCTTCTTCAAGTATCCTCAGCAGCCTGGGATAAAGGCTGCTGGCCTTGCTCTTCTTCTGATCACTTGTGGTGAACAGGTCTTCTCGTCTAGCTCGGGCTTTATCACCTTCTTATAAGGATGCCCCGGCTTCTCTCCAATTACTGAATGCTCAGAAAAATAATATCTTTATCTTTGGTCTGGTCCAGTCTCAGTTGCACACCACTGATTTAGCACTGTTCACGTGTGCACGTGCATGCATGCATGCATGCACTCTCCTTTTCTTCTTCTTGGTGCAGTAGACCCACAAAGGATGTAACCACTTTTGAGCACACACCTACTTCTCAGACTTCACACACTTTATGCAATGTGATTACACACTAGAATGTGTGTTATACTTTAGTGTGGATGTCCTTCCTTTTCTTCTTCTATGTGTATACATGCTTCTTAGTGCACACACCTAGGTTCGGCCTTCTTGTCTCTTTGCACACAAAAACTTCTTCACTTTGGCATACACTTGAGCTTGGCCTTCACACTTCTTGTTGCACACTCTTAAATGGCCGTAGGGTGTTCCTCTTCAATTTTCACACACACACACTCAAATGAGGTGTGGTCTTCACTTCACCCACACAAGGCTACGGCCTTTCACTTGTTCAATTTGCACACAAAGGCACAAAGCCTTGGCCTTCCTCTCTTTGCACACCCACTGCCCGTAGGGCCTTCTCCTCACTTTGCATACACACAAAGTGTTCTTCAATTTGGCACACACAAGGGCATGTCTCGGCCTCCTCTTGCACACACTTGAATACCAACACAAGGGCTACGGCCTCCTCCTTTTCTTTTTACACAAAAGGCACAAAGGCCCTCGGCCTTCTTCACTTCACACACAATGTGTGGTCTTCCACTTCACTCGGCACACACACGAGGCATGGCCTCGGCCTTCTTCCTTGCCAAGCACCCACAACCAAGGGTGTGGTATACTGCTTCGGGTCTTCTTCTCCAACACTGCCAAGTAGGTGCACTTGGTGGAACCAGGCGCGCAAGGGTGCACGGCACAGGGGCGCGCAAGACCTCCTACCCGCGGGGCGCGCAAGTGCAACACCCGCGGGGTCTTCCTCCTGCCGCGCAAGGGTGCGGGAAGAGAGGGAACAAGCCTCGGGCGCGCAGAGTGTTGCGGCCACGAGGTCTTCCTGCCGCGCAAAGTATTAGCGCGTAGGGAACTCCTTCGGGCCTCGGGTGGCACCGAGAACAACAGCCGCGCAAGTTCTTTGCGCGGGGCTTCAAACTCTTCGCGAGGCTCAAAGGCTTCTCACGGGTCTTCAAAACTTCAGCGCATCAGCAAAGCTTCTCCAATGCCTCGACCTCTCCTTTTATAGGCGAGGAGAGCCTTTGATCATCCGCGTGATCATAAATTCAAAATCTCGAGATCTTCGGATCTTCAAAAATATTTCCAAAACTTGATCTTTATTCTCGGTTTGACGCGGGCTCCATTATTTTTCGGCCTTCTTCACGTGCATGCGACTTAGAACGCATGCACGGCCTTCCTTCGATCCAAACCATGCAGAGCATCAACACCGAATGGCCTCGCACCTTCGGTTTGCTTCGGCCTTCATCGAAATCTCCCAAACATTGCATGCATGTGTATTTTTAAGCATGGATCGGTTCAGTAGGTCCAGACGAGTCGGATGGACGTCTTAGATCCTTCAGAGGTGGCCGGGAACTCGAAACCCGGCCTCGGGTAGCCTCTGGTTCATCGGCGGCTCACGGGGAGGCTTCGGACGAGCTCGGCGAAGGAGACGACGCTGGGAGCCGTCGGATCGCCATTTAAATGACCGCGGACGGCTCAGATTATAACATCGCCGCGGAGATGGATCGTACAGTGGAGATCTCGCGCGAGATCAAACATGCGGCCAGGATAAGATCCCGGGATAAAAATCCCGTCCCACATCGAATCGGCCAGCGTTTTTCTCGCGGCTTATCAATTAAGCGCTGCCCGCTTCACCGCAATTGAACTCCTCCCTCCACGGTGCCGCCCCGCACCGTGTTCTCCCTGCGGGCGCGCTCTGCGCCCAATCTCTGCTCCTGCGGGCGCGCTCCTAGCGCCCACTATGCTCCTCCGGCGCGCGGGTTTCACCACCGCGTGTCCTCGGGGGCTTACACACGGCCCCCGGCCTCTCTTGGGCTGGCCCCATGGGATCCCCTTGGGCGTGGTGACTGGTTCCCACATGTGCCTTGGGTTGAACCCTTACGGCTGGCCCTTGAGGATGGCATATTTTTTGGCAAAGTAACAAATAGGACTTTGTGAAATACAAAGTTCTTCTCCATATAAAACATGCCAAATGCCAAATGCCTCCTTCTTCTTCTAAGCCATTCTTCCTCCTCTTTATTTCTTCTTCTTCATTAGAATTCATCATCCTTCTCTACTTAAACAAATGTTCATCACTTAGGAATGGAAATTCTTGAGGGTTCTTCATCTTCAACCGAACTCCTGAATCACTTAAATTATTCAAAGTGCTTCATTGATCTAATCAGAGATCAATTGGGGCTTCTTCTAATTCTCATGCACTAAGTAATAGTGCATGGACTTCTTCAGCTCACTTCATCCACTTAGGAGGTGTGGATGGATCATCTTCCTCTTCTCATGCATTGTCAATACAATGCATGGTCTTCTAACTTTGTTGTGACTTTGTATCCAGTTGATACAAGTTCTTAGAACTTATAGAGATCAGCTCAACAATCGTCAGATGTACATGGAGAATGTTTCAACCATATTCTCCAATGTCACTTAGTGAATCTCCTAAGTGACATGCATCTTAGTACTATGGCCATTTTCCTTCACCACCAACACCATCACTACCTTTGTCATTCACATCTTGACATTCCCTGACTTCCATTCATTCCAAGACAACTTCATGCCTCATTGACAACAAATGCAACACAATGCACTTCAATCTCCCCCTTTGTATTTGTTGTCAATACACTCCTTTAGCACATATGAATGGGTCAATATGTGTGCCCAATATTTTCTCCCCCTTATTGGCAATCAAATGCAAAGGTGTGGTCTGGGTCTCTTTCAAAAATCTCTTCCTCCCTTTGAAAAGTATTTTCTTAAAAAAAACTGAGAGAGGGATGATGTCACATGTTCTTCTTTAGCAAAGAACCTTTAGTAGATCAACTCTAAGTCTACTTGGGCTAACCCGGTGTAGAAAACAAGAGTGATGTAACCAAGGTACTCAATGCTGTCCACCATTCACTATACATGTGAGATCATGCTTCAGGGGTTTGAAAATTTTTCAGATATAACAATGAATTTGCTAAATCCTGCACATACTTCACCAAACACATTAGAAAGTTCAGTGCAAAGATAAAGCTCCCCCTTTCATCCATTTGTCTTCAATCAATACTCCCCCTTAATTGTCATGATGAACTCAATTAAGAAACAAGGGATGAAAGTATGATTGGAATACCTTCAGCTTTTCTCAAGATGGAATTAAATATCAGAATCCCATCTTCTCCAGATTGGCTCCCCCTCAAGGGGTGCACTCCATTCTGTCCAAACCATCCTCCAGCTGAGAATGATCATCATCTTCAATTCCCTGCAATGTCAGCACATTTAAATACCAATAGTATAAGGGAATAAGATGGAACCTCCTTGGTTCATCAATGTGAACAACAAGGTTGAGAAGATTCTCTCAACCGAGATGTCCCATTTTCACCAGTCTTCACACTTGCACATTTGATCTTCATTGATGATTGTGCCGGTGTGGATCTCAATACATCTTCATGTGAAATCTTTTGTTTCCTTTTTGCCTTAGCAATTGCCAGAACTTTATCTTCAGCTTTTTGCAGATCTTTGGAAAGTTGCAACTGATTTGGCCATATGACTAGTAAGTCACTTGGAAGTGTGGCCTCAGTTCTGGATATTCCACATGGTTCTTTTGATGCTGTCAAGCTACCTTTCTTAGGCAACTTGTTTTCAATCAATCCCTTCTGCTTCTTCTGGATTGATTGTCTGTTTGAGTCCAGTCTGCTTCTATTGAATTTCATGGGTTCTTTACAAAGATCCATGATATGTCCTTTCTTTCCACAGTAGAAGCATTTATTGGTGGTCCTTCTGGATGCATCACCCTTCTTGGACTCAGACTCCAAGGACTTCTCTTCATTCTTCAAACTCTTCTTGGGAGCATCTTCCACTTTCTTCTGCTTGCTTCCCAAGGAATCTTTTTGAGCCAGGTTCTGTGATCTTTTCTTCTTTTTAGCTCTGGATACAGTTGGAGACTGACATGTATCTTTTTGACCACTTTTGCAATCATCCCAGATGTTGTCAAGTAATCCAAATCTGTTAGCAGTAAACAGATGTCTCTGGACCTGTGGATGTTGCTTATTTCCTTCTGGCTTGCTCCCCCTTGGCATGGGCTTCCTCTGTGCTTTGGCATTCAGTGGATTGTACCAAAAATCCTTTGCACAATGCCCATACTTATTACAACACCAGCATTGACCAACAAATCTTGACCTCTTGAGTCCTTCTGATTGTAGGGTACTTTTCTTGACTTGTTGTGCTGTTTCAGGAGAGCTCTGCTTCTTTACTGTCTTCATCCATATTTGTTTGGAATTATTCTTCCATCCTGCACTTTTTGTGGAAACACAATTAGAAGCATCAGTACAAGATGGTATGGATGGTACCTTTCTTTTAGAAGTTGTTGCCCTTTTATTATAGGATGTCTTTCTTTTAGAATCATCCTTTTCAAAGCTCACTTGAGTAGCAACATTTCTTCTTTCAGCTGACTGGGAGGATTCAGCTTTGGGTGATTGCAGATTTTTCAATATCACCTCTAGTTCAAAGCATTTCATGTTGAGGGAGATCTTCTCATCCTCAACAATTCTTAGCTTTCCTTCCCAATCTTCTTTCAGCTGCTTCATCTGGTCTTCATGCACCTTCTTCATTTCTTGCAATGAATTGTCAAGCTCCTTCACCAATTTGACTTTGTCTTCGAGTTGAGCATCTCTGACATTCATTGACACTTTGTGCCTCTTTTCCAGTGCATGGACAACATCTTTGACTATTATCATAAAGATGTCTTTCTCAGAAAGGCTCCTTTGCAATTCTTCAGCAGTATCTTCATATCTTTCATTGCAAAGGGAAACAGTTTCATCTTTGGCATTTACCAGCTTTCTGAGAGTGTTGGTTATGCCAACCCTTTTTGCCAATTGGACTTCCAGAGAATTGGCTTCATCTTCTAGCTGTAATTTTTCTTCTTGAAGATCAAGGAGGCCTGTAGCTATACACATTGCAACTTCCTTGGGGACTCTCTTCTGAAGATATTTGATTGCATTTAGAAGATAATTGTTTCTTCCATCTTCATCACAGCTAGAGCAGGCTTCATCAGAAGAATGATAAAAGGAATTGTCATCTGATGTGACTTTCACATTTCTTTCTATAGAAGGAGTTTCTCTAATTGCACCGGCCTTCTTCTTCATCTTCTTTGACTGTTTCTTCATTCTGTTTTTCTGAGTCTTGGCAGATATCTCCGTTTGAGGCTGGTCATTCATTTCCTCAAATCTGCACTCCATAAAGACTCTCTTGGATCTTTTAGAGGTAACCTCCCTCTGATACCAATTGAAGTGCCCAGATCAGTGTGAATCACTGAGAGGGGGAGGGGGTGAATCAGTGATCCCTTAAAACTTTTTACTAATTGATTCTTATCAATTAAACCTCTATGGCTTGTTAAGTCCTCGATCCACTCTTCTTATGTCTCTCAACCTTTCCCGGATAATGCAGTAATGAAAAGGCACAGGACACAAGGATTTACAAGGTTCGGCACCAAAGGCCTACATCCTTGCCATGCTCTCCAAGCATGGATTCTTCCATTATAATCGGTTAGTATTACAATGGTCGATACAGAGTCCCACTGTATCTCTCCTGAGTCCCACAGGAGGGTCTTTATACTGCGTCCCACAGTGTTACCAGAGTCCCACTGGCCTGCTCCAGAATCCCACTGAAGACTTCTTCTCCCTGAGTCCCACAGGGTCTTCTCCTGGCTCCTCGAGTCGCACGAGTAGCTCTTCTTCACTTTAAGCTTCTTCAAGTATCCTCAGCAGCCTGGGATAAAGGCTGCTGGCCTTGCTCTTCTTCTGATCACTTGTGGTGAACAGGTCTTCTCGTCTAGCTCGGGCTTTATCACCTTCTTCTAAGGATGCCCCGGCTTCTCTCCAATTACTGAATGCTCAGAAAAATAATATCTTTATCTTTGGTCTGGTCCAGTCTCAGTTGCACACCACTGATTTAGCACTGTTCACGTGTGCACGTGCATGCATGCATGCATGCACTCTCCTTTTCTTCTTCTTGGTGCAGTAGACCCACAAAGGGTGTAACCACTTTTGAGCACACACCTACTTCTCAGACTTCACACACTTTATGCAATGTGATTACACACTAGAATGTGTGTTATACTTTAGTGTGGATGTCCTTCCTTTTCTTCTTCTAAGTGTATACACGCTTCTTAGTGCACACACCTAGGTTCGGCCTTCTTGTCTCTTTGCACACAAAAACTTCTTCACTTTGGCATACACTTGAGCTTGGCCTTCACACTTCTTGTTGCACACTCTTAAATGGCCGTAGGGTGTTCCTATTCAATTTTCACACACACACACTCAAATGAGGTGTGGTCTTCACTTCACCCACACAAGGCTACGGCCTTTCACTTGTTCAATTTGCACACAAAGGCACAAAGCCTTGGCCTTCCTCTCTTTGCACACCCACTGCCCGTAGGGCCTTCTCCTCACTTTGCATACACACAAAGTGTTCTTCAATTTGGCACACACAAGGGCATGTCTCGGCCTCCTCTTGCACACACTTGAATACCAACACAAGGGCTACGGCCTCCTCCTTTTCTTTTTACACAAAAGGCACAAAGGCCCTCGGCCTTCTTCACTTCACACACAATGTGTGGTCTTCCACTTCACTCGGCACACACACGAGGCATGGCCTCGGCCTTCTTCCTTGCCAAGCACCCACAACCAAGGGTGTGGTATACTGCTTCGGGTCTTCTTCTCCAACACTGCCAAGTAGGTGCACTTGGTGCAACCAGGCGCGCAAGGGTGCACGGCACAGGGGCGCGCAAGACCTCCTACCCGCGGGGCGCGCAAGTGCAACACCCGCGGGGTCTTCCTCCTGCCGCGCAAGGGTGCGGGCAGAGAGGGAACAAGCCTCGGGCGCGCAGAGTGTTGCGGCCACGAGGTCTTCCTGTCGCGCAAAGGATTAGCGTGCAGGGAACTCCTTCGGGCCTCGGGTGGCACCGAGAACAACAGCCGCGCAAGTTCTTTGCGTGGGGCTTCAAACTCTTCGCGAGGCTCAAAGGCTTCTCACGGGTCTTCAAAACTTCAGCGCATCAACAAAGCTTCTCCAATGCCTCGACCTCTCCTTTTATAGGCGAGGAGAGCCTTTGATCATCCGCGTGATCATAAATTCAAAATCCCGAGATCTTCGGATCTTCAAAAATATTTCCAAAACTTGATCTTTATTCTCGGTTTGACGCGGGCTCCATTATTTTTCGGCCTTCTTCACGTGCATGCGACTTAGAACGCATGCACGGCCTTCCTTCGATCCAAACCATGCAGAGCATCAACACCGAATGGCCTCGCACCTTCGGTTTGCTTCGGCCTTCATCGAAATCTCCCAAACATTGCATGCATGTGTATTTTTAAGCATGGATCGGTTCAGTAGGTCCAGACGAGTCGGATGGACGTCTTAGATCCTTCAGAGGTGGCCGGGAACTCGAAAACCGGCCTCGGGTAGCCTCTGGTTCATCGGCGGCTCACGGGGAGGCTTCGGACGAGCTCGGCGAAGGAGACGACGCTGGGAGCCGTCGGATCGCCATTTAAATGACCGCGGACGGCTCAGATTATAACATCGCCGCGGAGATGGATCGTACAGTGGAGATCTCGCGCGAGATCAAACATGCGGCCAGGATAAGATCCCGGGATAAAAATCCCGTCCCACATCGAATCGGCCAGCGTTTTTCTCGCGGCTTATCAATTAATCGCTGCCCGCTTCACCGCAATTGAACTCCTCCCTCCACGGTGCCGCCCCGCACCGTGTTCTCCCTGCGGGCGCGCTCTGCGCCCAATCTCTGCTCCTTCGGGCGCGCTCCTAGCGCCCACTATGCTCCTCCGGCGCGCGGGTTTCACCACCGCGTGTCCTCGGGGGCTTACACACGGCCCCCGGCCTCTCTTGGGCTGCCCCATGGGATCCCCTTGGGCGTGGTGACTGGTTCCCACATGTGCCTTGGGTTGAACCCTTACGGCTGGCCCTTGAGGATGGCATATTTTTTGGCAAAGTAACAAATAGGACTTTGTGAAATACAAAGTTCTTCTCCATATAAAACATGCCAAATGCCAAATGCCTCCTTCTTCTTCTAAGCCATTCTTCCTCCTCTTTATTTCTTCTTATTCATTAGAATTCATCATCCTTCTCTACTTAAACAAATGTTCATCACTTAGGAATGGAAATTCTTGAGGGTTCTTCATCTTCAACCGAACTCCCGAATCACGTAAATTATTCAAAGTGCTTCATTGATCTAATCAGAGATCAATTGGGGCTTCTTCTAATTCTCATGCACTAAGTAATAGTGCATGGACTTCTTCAGCTCACTTCATCCACTTAGGAGGTGTGGATGGATCATCTTCCTCTTCTCATGCATTGTCAATACAATGCATGGTCTTCTAACTTTGTTGTGACTTTGTATCCAGTTGATACAAGTTCTTAGAACTTATAGAGATCAGCTCAACAATCGTCAGATGTACATGGAGAATGTTTCAACCATATTCTCCAATGTCACTTAGTGAATCTCCTAAGTGACATGCATCTTAGTACTATGGCCATTTTCCTTCACCACCAACACCATCACTACCTTTGTCATTCACATCTTGACATTCCCTGACTTCCATTCATTCCAAGACAACTTCATGCCTCATTGACAACAAATGCAACACAATGCACTTCACAATTAAACCTGTTTGGGTTATGATTTAGAATCTCACATATATTTCACTCCTTAAGTTATAATGATGATATACCCCTTTCACTCTCATTAATTCCTCCCATGTACACCTATTATCAGGACTAAATGTCGTAAGTGATTCCTCCATTTATTATTTTTATGCAAGTTTCATTTTGTTATAATACCTTTTTACAATCAATTACAAATGTTGGGGTATGATTTTGAACCTCCCTTATTTTACCCTAAATATTTTTTAAATTATGAGAGACCTCTTTCGCTCTCATTAACACCTCCCATGTACACCAGTTACTATGAAGAAATTCTATAAGTAATTCATATCTTCTCATTCACATTAAAGAAATAGATTTATATTATCAGTCTAAAATCCATTAAATTTTTTGGGAAATGTATATATATATCCCTCATACATTCCATTTCATTTATATATGACGAGACACCCATTTATCTCTTACCAACCATTTTTATGAATTCTTATGTCATGCCTTTATGATACTAAAATAACACCACGATTTTTCTCAAGCAAAGTCATTGTGTAGTGAATACCATGCCCATATCTCTATAAATGGTAATCACCTTTATTTATATTTACTTATTTGTTATATATTTTCCTGTATTAATTCCACATTACTTTATTTTGGAATAAATTATGATCTTTAATGATTCCATGTTGTATGATCTATGTGGCACACTTATTCATGAAATGAATTGTTTAAGAAGGGAGTGCCCAGATAGAGATCCAATGAAATTGGTAAAGACAAGTACCAAGATTATTCAATTAAAATACAGGTTTACTAATTCTAATTAAATTTAAAGGATAATTTACTCATGATCCATGTGAAATGAGCCTTGGATCATCCGAATAAAATGTTATGTGTTGTCACCACATTTACTTGTAATAATAATCATAATAAATCATGACTTTATGTTACTGTTTCTCTTCTGGTTGATTGATGTGACTGCTTCCTAACAAGTATTGTATTCATCATGATATACATTTTTTACTCCCATACTAGGGTTTATAGCTTACCCTTTTCTTATTCATGTCTTTAGGCTATCCAATGCAATGTTTATTATGAAGGAATGTTTGTGGTCATGTAAATGATGTTTTTAATAAAGAAGTTGTTTTTTCATGTTTTAAGTCGTTATGTATTGTTCCAAATCCCCAAAGACACTATAAGTCTCTATCATTTATGTTCTATAAAGTGAATAGTTCATGCAATTAATCATGTGTATGTGTGTAATAAAAAGTAGGGTTGTTATATATTCTATGTCTTTTCATTGATGTATTTCCTCTATTTTTCATTAATATAGAGTTTTATGCGACATTAATGGAATTATATAGTATAATTTATGGGATTTCACTGATGATTTAATGTCTATCATTGACTCATTGTGTGTAATACATAGTTCTATGCATTAAAATTTACATGTTGGTGTTCATTTCATATACTGCTTCCCAAAATAGATGTGGGTATTCTTCATTATAGGTTTATTACTCGAATGCCTTTCAATTTGTGTATAAACTCTTTTAGTTATATTGACCATCCTCTATCTTTTTGGAGTTACGCATGTGGAGGGAGACCCATTCTTTTCATCGACCATGTAGAGGTCATGGTTGAGTTGATTCTTGTCAGATAAATCCAAATATATTTTAACATTTATAGCTAGATAAAAAAACATAATATTGTTGTTGTAGTTGAAATGATATTTTATTACCAATATCATATTTCTATAAACATTTATACTTGTGTATATCTGTTTAATTGAATATATTTTTCATGAAATTATGAAATAATATTACAGTAATTATACTTTTATATGATATTAATTCATCAAAATTGGATTAGTTTAATTATTTTCATGTTGTGTTCATATTTTTCATATTTTTTCAAGTCATGTTTGGTTGTATTCATATAGGTTTGTCCATTCATATATCATTGCTCCAAATTATTTCTTATTGATTTTGTATGAAAACATGAGGGTCAAAAATTTGAACATATAAAATTGTGTTTTTACTTATTAATTTTCTATTTTGAAGGAATTCAAGTTGTATACATATCTTCATGTTGACAATATGGGATGGTGTCAAATCTCCATGCACACATGGGTGTCATTTTCTAATGGGGAAGGGGATAGGTGGGGGAAATGGTATAGGTGCAGTCAAACAAAGCATATAGGGTTGGTGAGCCAAGGGACAAGGTAGTATTTTGGGCGAAATTAGGGAATTTAAAATTTTAATTTTAATTAAAAATTTTAAAATATTTAATACACATTTAATCAAATTTTAAAAAAAAAATTGTCAATATGATAGAATTTATCATCATCCCTATTAAAAAATATTCAATAAAATACTATTAAATGAATTATTGAATTTTATGATTGTGAATAATATATAATATAAAATCATTTAAATGGATTAGAAAATTTTAATAGAGTCCGAAATCCCCATAACAATTACCTTCCTATGGAGGGGTGTTGGTTCTCAACCTTTTTTATTTTCCCTAATGAATTCACATTATTATATCACTAGATGATGGTTAATTAAATATATATATGTAATTATTTTGGGGGTGAATTGTGTTTCTATGTGTGTCTTCAAAATATTTCTTATTTGGTAAATAAATATTATGGTAATATTGGTAATGATATTATCTAATGTTCTCCTTGTGTGGATACTAACATATACACTTTTTGGGGTAAAAAAACTCGATTATGAAATATTAGAATATTTTTTGGAATATATGGTCCTATATATAATATCTAACCATGATTTATCATGGATGAAAATATTATATATATATATATATATGAATTCATTCTTTGATTTTATATGATATTTTATTATTCATGCTTGAATTTTACTATAGTGTTTCTTAGTACATGGGTCATCGTACTAGGTCATTATACTCATTCCTACTTGGGAAAATGTGCGGTGAGACACTCATGGTTATGATGATGTTTTAATTTTTATATAAGATTACATTTCTTTGGAACGAATGTCTTCAATTTATCAAGGTGTTCCATGTGATGATTTCTAGAGTCGTCAAGGGAAAGGATTCAATGTTTTTTCGCTGATGTATTTCCTCTAGGTTTCCATTTATAGAGAGGTTTATGTCACATTAAGGGAATTAAATTTTGTACTTTGAAACATTTAACTGATTACATATTCTTCATCCTTAACTAATATTATTTAATACATAGTTACAATAATTTTAATTTACATATTGTTGTTCATTGTATATGTTTATTACCAATATAGTTTTGGATATTTTCAATTATGTTTTCCTAGTAGAATTCCTAAAATATTTTTCTATAAACCCTCCTAGTTCCATTAAACATCCTATATGTTATTGTAGTTGTATTTGTGGATATATTCTAGGCCCTTTCATCATCCTTGGAGAGGAATTGGTAGGGCTGGGTCTTATTGGATCATATCATAGTATCTTTTATCATTTAATGGTAGATAATAACAACTACATAATATTGAGGTGTTAAATAAAATAGTATTTTTATTACCGATATCATATTTCTACAAACATTCAACTTGTGTATATATATTTAATTGAAGATATTTTTCATGAAGTTATGAATTATTTTGAAAATAATTCCACTTTTTTCACATTCATTCATCTATATTAGATTAGTTTTAGTTTTCTAAAATTTCAATTCATGTCCATGATCAGAAACAAACCAAATAGTAACATTAAATATATTACCACATTAAATGTTATCAACCTTTAATTATTATCATATTATGCATATTTTTTACATATATTTTCATGTAATTTTATTCCAATATGTTTATCCTTTCTAATAACATAGACCCATATGATTTATTATTTATTTTTTATGAAGAATTGAGAGTCCAAAATTTTTATTTTGAAAATGACTTTTAAGGTCTTCTTTCACTATTTTTAAGGAATTATATTTTAATATATGTCTTAATGTTGGGAATATTGGGGATAATAATTGAATAAACATCTCTAATACTAGTATATTGATACCACATTGAAATGATATGATGATCCAATCCTAATAATTATATTCTATATCCACCAAATTGGTTTGACTATATATTTATGGAAAGTTATATTTATGATACAATATTGGCTTGTTACTTGACATTGGAATATAGTGAAGCGTAAATATTAGTGAGGTTTTGTAATCTATAGTGTAATGGAAGAGATTTTTTTTAATGAATGAACAAGTTATCTTTGATATTTTGGGAAGATATGGGAATAAATATTAGAATGTGAAATTATTTATAAAAGAATTCGATTAATATTTGTATACCATAATGAATACATTTTATTATCATTGATGATGACATTTGAATAAGCCACGCAACCCTGTAAAATATTGTTGTAAACTATTCCTAAAAATAATACTTCTCTAAGTTTATTCTAATATTAAACATCACGAACCAATCATATAAATAAAATATATCACACCCACCCCATGAATAGATGTTTTTATTTAATTGTTCAGGATTAGATCTATAATACCAAACATACTAATTCAGTGAACAGGTGAATCCAATATATGAATGAGTTTTCACAAGGGTTGGAATCAAAATTATCCTACTAATAAATTAGAAAAATAAGACTAGTTGTAAGGAACCAACCCAAACTACCACCTAAACCGATATTCACAATTATTCACCACTAACCCAGAGATATTTACCAATATCCATAGCCCAATGAAAGCACAAAGGTATAAAAAACAATTGGGAATTTTTTATCTCCCAAAAATTATACAATAACAGAGTAAAATTCATGAACATGATCAGATATATAAGTCAATAGATTCATATAAGCTTAGAAATAGACTCTACGGAAACTGGTATTAGAAAATAACAACTAAATCATGCTTCCTAGTGACCCAAGACCACCCAACATGTACCAAGTCACCCACCCTTGGTCACCCTACCTCTATATCACCATGGAATCAGAGAGTATGAACACCTTCTATAAGATAATAAATGTACAAAAACACAAGAAAGATACAAGTAGAGTCTGAGCTAAATAGACCAATAAGATTACACTGAAGATTATATGAAATTATTCATAAGGAAATCTAAATATGAAAAAATATCAGTAAAAATATTAATTTATAAGGAATAATTTAAAAACGTTTTAAACATTTAAAATAATATATTAAACTAAACCCATATAAATTCCCATTTCACCATTTAAAAAATTAATAGTTTCTTGAAAATATTTGAAAACCATTTCACAACCTAAAGTCTGATGATCTAGAGAAGCTATGAATATTAACATGATATGGAAATAGGAATAAGATTATATAAAATAGAGTTATGGTTTTTAATTAAAATATATATATCAAGAAAGGAAACTTTGGTGCCAAAAAGTGGAAAAAATTCTTCTATCTTGATCAAGTATATGAATTCCATGGGTACAACCTATGTATGTTTTTGAGTCCACCTCATAATCGATAATAAAATTACAACATGAATAATTGATTGGATTACATCATGTCTCATGTGTCTCATGAAAACTAGTTCTATACACACCTTATTTCCTATTTGCACGTCCATATCCATAACAATTCATGTTATCTATGGATGCACTAGATGATTGTGAGTTCTCTAGTGAAGCATGTAACTTGGACATCCCATCTAACTATCTTAGTCCCATGACAAGTCAAAATATGTGGTGAGATATAAATTACAAAAGGATCACATGAAGATCCTTATTATCAATATAACACGCTCTACCCCAAACTCTCTCAATGTAAATAATATATTTTTAAACCCCCATAATAACTGGAATTATATGAATTAAAAAAGTTACAATTAAGGGATTATAAAATGGTGGAATTATCATAATATGTCAAATGGGATGTCAAGAATCATCAATTTCATTTCAAAACATTTTATATAATTCAATATTAATAAGGGTTACAATACCCATTTGCATTCACCATTCATCACAAACAAGACAAATGTTCTATGGAAATAATAATTTATTTCAAATAAACTATAAGTCATTCAATGAAAGTATTATAATTTTCCAAAGGTTTATAATACATTTCGAAACATGGGTGAACACCCTATTTCAATGTGGATAAATAATTTCTTTCAAATAACCCCATAAACCCAATTGCAAAAAACATGGGTAAAACCGTTCAATGGGGGATCTTTGTCATTCAATAAATTTAACCGTTTCATATTATTTAAAAACCATAAAAAATCAACTCATTTAATTAACATCATGTAATTTAATTATATAAATAAAAACCCAAACCAAATCCCACAATTTTATAGAAACGTCCTTTACATGTTATTTGAAAATAAATAAAAATGTGGCATTATACAATTCAAAAAAATTTCAAAAAGATCATGACTATAGCCATTAAATTCATGTCTAGTATGATTAAAGGGAAAATTGGTCAAGGAATATTTTATGAGGAATTAAATGAAAAAATTTCATATAACATTTATTAGACGTCAATATATATGTATATAAAAATTATCAATAATTGATGGTTCAAACAATGAAGGAAACCATGGATACGCCAACATGTAATATTTGGAATCCATCTGCAACATATCTAGTATTTTCACCACCAACGGAGATCATAAGTTCATAGAAGATAGATGTTTATTGAAGAGAGGAGATATCCAAGATATACCATTCCACATAAATAAACCAATATACAAAAAATGAAAGGCCTTCATAACCATTAGTAGTATGGAATCAATATAGTAATGTAGATCTACGATTTAGAAGAAAATAACTCACTTATAGAGAAGATATATGCCATGATGGGTTCTTCAATCCAAAAAGAGGCATGCTTTGCGGAGCCAAAATTCCTTCAAAGGGCTCCAAAAACCTAAAGAATCGATTTTTGATTGAGTGGGGGGATGTTAGGGTTAATTATGGGGTTTTGTGGACATTAATAACATTTTTCATAATACTACGTTTTGTTCAAATTTTTTCTAATGCCAAGTTGCATTGTTAGTACATACCATGAACAAATTGTGAATCCCCTTCCGCCCAGGTCTATCACTTCATTTATACCATTTAAAAACCCTATTAATAATATGCTATAGTTTTCAAACATTGTTTTACCTCTTGAAGAACATGAAACATGTTTCAAAAATAAATTAACCATGCACAAACCAAGTGAAAACCAACCAGCCCAAGATAAACACTTTGTTTAACCAATCACAAACCATGTTAAAACCATGAAAAGGACTGGAAACCTTAAAACATATCACATAAAATAAAAAATTTAATAGACTAGGATATCCAAACAACAAGAACTAAAAAAATGGGTCAAAATATATAAAAACATGTAACGAGGTGTTTTAACCTCCCAGCTAGAGGACTTAATTTCTTCCAAAATCTTGTAGTAAAAAAGATATAAGAAGATGATATAAGATGAAATTCATCACTAATTTTGTGTGGTTAACAATCCATGGTCAAAAAGTGAGACTCACATAATGATTAACAGGACAAAAAACATTATTATCAATATACAAAGATCATCACATGCATCTAAATAAAAGAAATACTGGAGACCATGAATATGTTTCCCCTCCTTTTAAAATTTTAACACAATAGTTTAATAAATGAAAAGCTTTTACCTTAGACAAAAAAAGAGATAATTAAATTATTATCTAAGTAAAAAAATAAATGATTTAACATCCATAAAAATGATAATAAGTAAAAATTATTTCTACCCTAGGTAATTAATCGAAGGTATCATACGATTTTTCAAGACCGATCCTCATACCTTAGTGATCTCATCACATCAAAATCGAGCACCACTATGAGGATAGTCTATTAAAATATATATAATACTAGTCACATTATTAGACTACAAGAGTATATGCATGTCCATCTAGAAAGATCTCACACGACTAGTTCAGTGAAAAACATGGATTTATACCTTCATGAGGGAGATAATCCAAAAAATCACAATTGATCTCTAACCAGCAATTCGTAAAAAGGGGAACACCAAGGGAAAAAATCCAAACATACCAAGGGAAGTAAAACATTACTACCTATCTAATCACAAATTTACCAATAACAAGGTCTAAAAGATATTATTTATAAAGACCCGAAAACAAAAAGGGTTCCAAAAATAGTTAATCCAAAAGAAAGAAAAAACTCAAAATAATTTCTATATCCACATGAGAAAAAAATGACGAATCAACATTTATCATTTAAAGCTGGAAGCTCCTCCACTACATGAAAATATTCACTTTCTCACATATGCTTATACCCCCATGGTCATGAAGTATCTATTACCCTATAGTCAAGATCTAATATTAAGGACTAAAATTTCTCTTTCATGTGACCCAAAATAAATATCCTAATAAGGTGAACTATGTTTCCACAACATTTACAATTTCATGGAGGTTTTGAACACAATATCATAGAATGAATAGGTTCTCCACACTGTAAACATATTTTTTTCCCATTTTTTTCCCTAGAATATTTTACTTATTCAATCGATAATGTGGATTTTATCAATTCATTTTGTTCTGTTAGCTCCAATTCAGCATAAAAAGGCCCTTTCAAACATATTTTAATAAGAGATCAACCATTTCACAAACATGGTGGTTACCAGTTGTTGGTTAAGTCCTTCTAAAAAGATACATCCATAGTAAAATTAGCATGAACAACCCCTTTTATGAATCATTCGAAATGTGAGAATTTATTGGAATACTCTACAACCTATAAATACTATTGTCCCAAACCCATGTACCCATAATCATTCTCTTTATTCACTTCCCCAGGATACACCAATCGTATGAAAATTGACTTAATGTATTCCCAATACATTAATGCATGATGAAAATGGGGTTCATAAATATCCACCATTTATGAATTATTCCCTCAAATAAAGAGTTGGTAGACTTAACCTTTAGAGTGTCATTAGTCTTGAGATAATCACAAATATCATCAACTTATTTAATCCAAAATACATCCTCAAGATAAGCTTGTTTACCTTTATAATACGGTGGATGAAAATATAGGAATTTTGGGATAGGGTGTCAAATTCTTCTATATCTGCCTCACATTATGGAGTTTGGGTAGCGTCATTGAAAAGTGAATCTAATTCAATAAAACATGAAGTATTATCTCTAGGAACCGACTATTGGACCAACATTCCATCATTCTTGAAGGAATTTATGGGAGACATTTCTGAACATAAATTAACATATTCATATCAACACAATAATTAAAGAATGATCAAACATAGAATAGATATTTTTAAACAAAGTGACATTCCACTTTATCAAAACTTTATTGACTTCCAAATACACAAGATTTCTGTAATTAATAAAATTTACACATTCCATTAAAAATAAAAAAATATTAATAAGTCGATAAAATATTTAATGAATCCATAACCATCTCATTGTAAATTATTACATGGTTTCAAAACCGTTAACCCCCTTTTCCAATTAACAACTCCATTTCTATTTAAATACATTAGAAAACCAAATTTTAATCATAAAATTCTTTTTTTACCACATCACATAAGAGTCTTTGATAATTATTTTTTCAAACCAAAGATTTCATAAAACAAAAAATATTTTAGTCATTAGAACAATTTATAAGAGAACATAGAAAAATTATTTTATGACATAATTTATTTTTTAGAATGTATTTAAAAGTATTAATAAATGGTTTCACTTTAATCAATCGAACAAGAGAATGGAACATACCACATTACTAAACCACATAACCAACCTCACATATGTGAAATAACTTGTATGAAAATGGATATGGTTTATATATTATAAAAAATTTATAACTGTAAAATTCATTGTTTTATGGGCTAGTAAACCACACAACAACCACACAAATATTCATGGTTAGAATTCAAAATCATCCACAATGATTCATCAAAATTTACCATATTGTGAAAACATGGTGCCACTATGTTCATCCATCCTTTCTATTTAAAAACCCCATAATGGGTTCACCAAATTAAATATTTTCTCACTGGGAATATAAATATATATTTTCAATAGAAAATCAATAACTCGGAAGAAATATTTAGGTCCCAACTACACTAGTTAATCCAGTATCATCATGAAGGGGTGGTGACCTAGTTTCTAAATATTGACTACCTCTTGAGTCTCGACACATTAATAATCTCCATTATACAATGAAACACCCCAAATAACACAAGAATTACAAATTATAGTATTTACCTTTAATGAAAAGCCTCCTCTTATAATATTTGTGATGAACCAACTGAGGATACCATATAAACTAATATTTGAGCTAATTATCTACTAACTTGAAGAGAATTATCAATCTCTACGAGCTAACAACAAGCACCTAATAATGGAAAAACAGCTGCTGGTAAAAAGTCATCCTTTAAAAATATTTAAAATACGTTTGTACAATGTGAATGAATCATTAGATTTATAAATCAATACACACAAATCAATGTACAATGAGACACTGAGGAAAACAAAAGTGGAAAAAAACAAAAAACTACCCCCTGGTGTTCCACAACCACCCACCCTATCAAATTTAACCCTTCCCTTGTAAACCTAATTTAAAACCACAAAGGAATAATATAGAAAAAAGTCATCTTATATGAATGTAAATGAATGTAAACACAAATAAGTTACAAGTAGTGTGTGAGATAATGAGACAGATAGGATTCCACCAATGATATAGGGAAATTAATTAATAAGGAAATAAAAATACTCCAAATAGGAGTAAAAATAATATATTGTGAGGATTATTTTTAAAAATATAGTTTTATACATTTAAAATCAGTTATTAACCTAAACCTGTAAAGCATTTCATTTTACCATTTAAAAAAACATTTCCTTGAAAAGATTGGTAAAGGATTTCAAAACCTTATGTCAGATAATCATGAGAAGATGAGAATATTCAATTGATATGAAAATATGAACAAGATTCAATACAGTAGATTCATGATGCATTTTAACAACGTGTATATAAATCAATGTAACATTGGTGTGAAAGAGTGAAAAAACATTTTCATGTATTGCGATCAAGTATATAGATTTCATGGGTACAAACAAGGTATGATAGTGAGTCCACCAAAAAAATTGCTAATTAAATTACAACATGAGTAATTTTTGGGATTACTTCTTGTCTCACAGGTCTCATGAAAACTGTCCTCATGCACACCATCTTTCATAGCTTCATGTCCATAGCCTAAACCAGTCATGTTCTCTATGGATCTACTAGAAGGGTGTGAGTTATCTAGTGAAGCATTTATCTATGTCATGCCATTTAACTATCCAGGTTCACATGACCTGTACAAATAAAGGGTGATCTGAAATGTTTTGAGGATCACACACATATCGTTGTCGTAAAAATATCACTCTCACACCCGAAAATAACTCAAATAAAATAATCCTTTCTTTAACCTCTATAATAATCAAGAGTATAAAAATAAAACAAATTTCAATTAAGGGATTATTAAATGGGTTAATAATCAAAAGTTTCCAACTGGGCCTTCAAGAAAAATCAATTTGAATTCAAAAAATTTATGAAATTCAATATTGAAAAGGGTTAAAATATCCTCTTCCTTTTCTAATTCATCATAAAAATGATAAATAAGCCTTTAATATAATTTTTTATTTCAATTAAAGCCTAAATTATTAAATAAAAGTATTATATTATCAGAAGGTTTTCAATAAATTCTAAAATATTGGTTTACAACATCTTTCCTTGATGGTAAATAATTTATTTCAAATAACCCAAGAACACCAATTCCAGAACAAGGTTAAAATCATTCAATGGGGGTTCTTTGTCAATTAATAAATTCAATAAGTGTAATTTATTTGAAAAACCAGATATACTTGAATTAAATTTTTTAAAATCAAATATGTTAATTTAATAATAAAAACTCAAGACAAAGCCCTCAATTTCACAAAATAATAATTTATATGTTCTTTGAAAATAAATCAAAAAAAGAATTGAAATATTCAATTCAGAAAAACGTAATAAATTTCATTATTACAGCCATTAAATTCATGCCATGTTCAATTCAATGGAAAATGGGTCAAAAAATATTTTATGAGGAATTAAATGACCAAATTTCATTGAACATGTATTAGATTTTAGGAAACATGTGTCTTTGAATTATCAAGAAACAATAAATCAAAAAATTAAGGAAAATCATAGAAAATACAACTTGGAATATTTGGAATCCAATGATAATGGATCTAATTCATTTTCCTTCTAATGGTGATCACTAGATATAAGAAGGTAGATCTCGAAAGAAAAAGGTACATATCCTAGATCAAAAATTCCATATAAATCAAGCAAGACAAAAAATTCAAGGCCATCATATCCTATGGGAATAATGAATCAATGGAACAAGGGACATTCAAGATTTATAACAAAATAACTCATGAAATGAGATGATCTCTAGTCCAATTGGATCTTTTATCTACCAAAAGATGAGTTTTGGGGTGCCAAAATTCCTCTGGAGGGCTCCCAAAACCCAAAGAGAAAATTTAGGTTTTAGTGGAAGGATTTTATTGGTAATTAGTGTGGTTTTGGAAATTTAATTTAAATTTGCATAACATCGTTACCATTCATAGTATTTTTGGGGACATGTTGCATGGATAGTAATAACCATGTGCAAAGCATACTACCCCTTCTGTTCAGGTTCACAATTTGTTTAAACTATGCACAAACCATGAAATAGATTTAACACTTTGGTAAAACCTTTGAAAAAATGAAATAGGTTTCACACTTTGTATAAACATTCAATAACCATGTAAAAACCATGAAACCTTGGTTGCACAGACTATTTACCCATGTAAAATCAATGATAAATCCATTCAAATCACTTGGAAAAATATAAAAAGTCCCAGTAAAATACCAAAACATCCCTTAAAAATATCAAATAATGGGTAATAAATTTAATTGGAAAAAATAAATTAAAAAAGAAATAAGTTGTCATAACCTCCCTACTATAGTAATTAATATACCTAGAAAGGTTTTAGTTTGAATGATTGAACCATATGATACAATAATAACTCCATTACTCATTTTGTGAGTGGAATGGTCCATGGTCCATATGTGAGACTCACCCAAAGGCTAACAATACATATAATTCCAAGATCAATACACTAGGATCATTACTTGTCTCCAAATCAGAGAAATATAGGGTACCTAGAATTTTTATACTCACTTTTTAATGATTCAATAAAACAGTGTTATATAAGAATATCATACCCCTTATCCCTAAATAATAGAGACGTCAATTATTTTCAAAGGAGAAACATAAAAAATAAATGATCCACAAGAATAGTGGAGAACAAAAAAAAGATTTATTCCCTTAGTAGGTACTTAAAGGTAACCTTCGGTTTTTCAAAACTAGGCCTAATGCCTCTATGAGCACACTGAATCAAATACCATCACCACCATGTGAATGGTTTATCAAATATAAATATCATCTTAGTTACTCTTATACATTCCCTATGACTATCCAAGTAAAACCGGAAAGATCTAACACAACCTGGTATGCTCACAACATGGAACTATACTCGCATTACAGAGATCATCCAAAAAATCACAACTAAGATTTAACAATCATACCAAAACAATAGGAACACCAAGGATTAATATAACAAGACAAAAAATTCAAGGGAAAGAAATCATTTTACCTCTGCAATCCAAAAATTACCAAACCCATGGAAAAAAAGATAACATTCACAAATATCCAATAATAAGATGGTTTCTTCAAATCGTCAAACCAAAAGATAGAAAAACTCATGTAGTTTCCACATCCTTAGTATAAACAAAAATATAGATCAAAATTTACCATTTCAAACTAGAAGCTCTAAAACTATGTAAAAAGATTCACTCCAAATATTATGGTTGGATATGAAGTATCATAAATCATATAATTCCCCATAGTCATGAGCTGATATTTTCGACAGAAATTTCCCTTCCCAATAGTCCAACATACAGAACATTATAATGTGACCTAGGGGGATACATCGTTCACAAAATCTTAGGGGTTTTGAACTATCTCAAACCATATCATTTCTTCATCATAACCGACAAGCAACATGGCCCATGGAAATGTTCCAAGGGCGTTCTCTATCCCTATGGTTAGGAAAGTGTTCATATCTGTCATTAATAATGGTTTGGGAATGATTTTCCCAATTTTAGATGCATTAAACAATAGAAAACAATAACTAATAATAATCTGAAAATTTGGGCCAAACAAGCCTGTAATAAAATTAAGAACTGAAAAACATGGTTTTAGAAAAATCCCATGATTTAAATAGGTCAAAAGAAGTAGAAAATACAACTCTAGAACCGACATATGGATATGGGCCATCAACCCCAAGCCTTCTCTATAACACCACATCAAGGATGGAAGCTAACAACTTGAACCACCACCGCCAAGGACCATTCCCTTACCTGTGTCAAACATAAAAAAGTCTACATACACCTGATGGTGTAATTTGCTTGTTATCCTAAGACATATAGTTTTCCACCAAAATATTTAATGTCGTATACTTTTTATGATAAACTAAGATTTTATGTATGTCCAACAACAAATGATAGTAATAATTTTAAAAGGATGAAACTTCAAATGAAAATAGATTTTAGGGAAGAAATTTTAAGAAATGGACACTTTTAATGAAAATATACTTTATAAAAAAATTTCCATCCAATTACACCATATTATAATATAAATTACAATATATTCTATGAGAACAAATCATGGTAACCCCCCAAGGATATAGCTAACTATGGTCCATAGGTACATCATATATCAGTGTAAAAGCAACCATAATCAATATACTTCTAATTAATGACCCACAAGAAGGGAAAACCAAAATTTCATAGTGGTCCCAAACATAATCTTTTTTTATTAGTGTTGTCATCATAAAAATTTCTATGTGAAATAGGAATGATACCTCTCTGGTTCACTAGCATTCTAGTACTATTCCACCCACATAGATACCTAGATTTTCCTATTTGAGCTCAAACAAGTTCTACATGTTAAACTATAAGACTTTTAGAAAAGAACACCATTTTTTGTAACATACAAATCCAAAAAATACCAAACATTCTTGTGCGCCCTTTATTCAACTCAAAAAACAATTCAAAATTTTCATAAAATAACTTCTAGTAGTAAAACCAGTTTATTCCCACCAAATAAATTTAAAAATCCTCTTCCAAGGTAAAATGAAAACCAATTCCATACCCAACCAAACGTGGAAGCCCAAAAAACAATTAGAAATACAATATCATATATCAATAAATAATCCTAAATGCTAAAACATTTAATAGATATCAAAAACATCCATTTTCATGTCAAAATGATACATTAAAACTAAACTCCCCATAAACTCTACCAAAAATGACTTTCACACAAAAAAGGATAAAAACATGATAAATAGATTAAAAATGAAAATAAATTCATCCATGAATGTATACATATGGAATCACCTACCTTATATGTTAAAAACCCCAAATCCATTTGCCCAACTTCAACTACACCATTGCTGCACCACAAGAGAGTGAAAAAGAACTTAAATCTCCATGATTGGTCCTAAAAACCCATAATAAAACCCAAGGTATAAATCCCAACCTCATAGAAAAGTGGAACATCGAGAAATTGGGAACAAAACCATTGTATAATGAATGAGACAAGTTAGATAATCACTTATATGAAATATCAATAAGTTCCACCCCAAAAAGCCCATTCGAAAATGGTTACCAAGAGAGGATGATGGAGCATGGGATGTGACAGCCCCAACCCCCGAGTTCCTGAAGCCGGTGCCCATGAGACATGATGTACCATAATTATTAAATTACATTCATTTACAAATATCTCATCATGTCCCATGAAACATAGGATTGTGAGGTTCATGTTTTTGGAATCCAGCTGTATTCTGAAACTTCATTGAAGACATGACAAATACCTAAAAATTTTATTTAAAACGTAGGGTGAGAAAAATAATGACCAGTAAGGGGTTATGCAATTAATATTCAAATAAATGAAAACTTTTAACTTAAAAGTGAAAAAACATGATCAGAGTAACTCATTTATAAAATGGGAAATAAAGTGCATGTGTAAAGCATGCAGAGATATGAAATCTACTAAGAAGACAAGATCTAAGTGCAAAAGACATAATCATAATGTTGTAACATAAACTGGTCCATATATCTTATCCATAATTTCTCACATAATGATACATAAAATCTTCTGATAAATGGACCATGTCCAAAATTTGTGAAACATAACATGTGAATTCATTTATTTTATCTATTCATACAATAGGCTCTCAACCAGGCATATCCCACTAGTGAGAAAAAAATATCACGGTTGGTCATTTACTAAAACATTAATAGGATGGTATAATTACAGACTGTGCAAGGCCTCATTCCAAGACCATAATAATCTATGTTTGGGAATTTCACCTGAACGCTAACTATTGCCAGGCCTCATGCCATGACCGTGATTTGTCTCATGAGACCTGTCGATGCATCAAGGTGTTATAGCACACCTTCCCCATCACAGAATACATCCAATCCAATCCTCTTAAGTATAACGGTTTATTTATCCAATGTGTCCCATACCACATTTGATACCTGATTAAGGTGTTTTTATTTGGGGTGTCCCACACCACTCTAAATCATAGGTTATTAGATTGATTAATTATTATTTGGTGATAATTATTTCAGGAAGAACGAACAAAATATGATATGGAAACTACTAACGAACACATTCTTTATGAAACAGTGGTACATGCATAATACATTGTGCTAAATATCAGTGATGCACACATAATTAAATCATAAGGAAAATCGTCCAAGCAGTCACATGCATCATCTACAAAACATGCTGATAAATTGTTCACTGATGAAAGTGTATATAAATATGAGTAATTGGACCTATGTAGATATCTACTGGTACATGGTATCATTATTTTTTCAAAGATCATAAGGCCATGGTTTAAAGTTCAAGCAGATACAGTAAGACTATCTACTTTAACAATTTTCTTCAAAGTTATTACAAAGGAAACATTTACAGAACTCCTTGACATTGTGGATTTGAACATTGATAATAAAATTATGGAGTTATTGGAAAATATACATATACATATTTATGGTTTGGAACATCATTTCTATCCATGTATTTAGTTTCAAAATTGTACTTATATAATGTATACATATATATATATATAAATTTGTAGTAACTGATTGTAAAATTTGTAAAACTAAAATCCGCATAACCAAAAATTTAAAATCATTCCCAATCATGGAAATTAGTATGTTCTAAATATCATTTAGGCCTCTAAAACCTTTATTTCATACTAAAAATATTTACGTTTACTTATACATCCATATATATTTTATATCCCAACCATAAAGGAAATATATTGTGAAAGAATAACTAAAATAACATCTCTTAAAACATATGGATCTTGAACCCGAGGGTATGATAAAGGGTTTCATGTTTAGATTTTCAATTGAAACACCACCAACATGTACTTATATACACATGGTATGTACTTATATATATATATATATTGTATTACACACATATAAACTTATTTTTCAAAACAAAAAAAGTAGAAACATAAAACACTCAAAACAAAACTTATTTACTTCACAATAAGAAGGTAAGGGATGAGACGAGGGTTTTAAAGTAGAGGTTTGGATTCATATGTATGTATTTATATAAAATAAAAGGTTTGTATATGTATTTAAAGCAATATATCCATTCTAGGTCTTATTAACCTCTAAACAGAAGAGAAAAGGATGAGGTTAGGGTTTTTAATATAGTTGGATACATACATACATATATATAAGACCTGGTTTGCATTAACGAAGGAGAGAGAAATCCCCCTTCCTTCATGTTAGCAGGGGCTGGAGGAGGAAGAGGAGCTCAAGATGGCACTGGAAAACTAGGGGAAAGGGTCTAGGTCCGCTGAATGCTTGGTGCAAGGACCTGGGAGGTCCTTTGAATGCCTTGGATGAGTTTTTATAAATTATACCTATAATTCATGAAGATGGTATCTGAGGCACCTTAAATTATAAAAATAAAGAGGAAATAGTCATCTATGGAAACCGAGAGTTTAGAGGGTCCGAAGGTGATAAGAGTGAAGAAAAAAATGGTGCAATATAAAGTGTAGGGTACTGGTGCAGCGCACGCCGCAGGAGGAAGAAGGCAGCTTCGCTGGAAAAGATTCGGAGGAAAAAGGATAGTCCAGATCGCGTCTGAAATTGATCCGAGGGCTAGGGTAAATCCGTGGTTTATAAAGGTAAGGACAACTCAAATATAATATTATCCTGATCGAACGGCTTAAAAAACCCCGCTAGAAGCGCCGCAGTTGTTGAAAGAAAAAGGCGGAAACATGATTAGCGGCCCAGATCACATGTGATGCGATCTGATGACCAGGATCTCATTTCACCTGAAATATTTCTTCCCACATCAAATCGATGGGATGACCGCACCTCCTTTATAACCCTAAGCCTACCATCCTCATCTCAGAAAACACATAGCGCACACGAAGGGGGCCTTATTCACGGGTCCCCCCCCCCCCCGCAGGCTTCGGCCTACTCGCTGTTCACGCGGCCTTGCCCCCATGCTGCATGAACACATGCACTCCCAAGCTTTCTCTTATGCTCTCCTCATGAGACCTATGCCCGATATCGGGCTAGCCTCAGGCATGGGTAGAGGGCTATGCTCAACCACCCAGAGTGTGCTACCTCCCTCGGTCCAGCCATAAAAGGGCTGGCCCTAGCAGTCCAAAATTTTTACACAAACAAAACAAAAATTTTTAAATACCAATCTTATACAAAGTAAATGAAGTCTTAAAGGTATTAAAATATAGAAATTTCCATTCTAAACATAGATTTTATTAAACATTAATAAGGATAATAATTGCAAGTTGGAAGTATTTCTTATGGTTGTCTATACATATTAAACCTTTAACATAAAATTTTATAAATTAAATGATAATTCTTATTCTAGTGTTATAGTGGTCAAAACCTAGATTAATTAAAATATTATTCAATTTACAAGAATTTAAACATACTTTAAGACACTGAATAAAAATAACTACAATAAATTTGAATTAATTTCAACATGTTTTGAATTTCATTTCAAAAAAACCAATTAATTTTTTCAAAAAATTTCATTATTCCCTTATAAATATCATGTTTAGGAACAGTTTTATAATTTTCATTTCAATAACATAATTACTTGGAGGACTAATATGTACCCATATATTTTCAGTTATTTAAAAGACATGGGAAATGACTATATTTATATCTGTTAGAGTTCCATATTTTCCCAAGGCAATGGTCACATTAGTGTCTTATAAATCCAAAACATAGGATGTACTAAGACTCAAGTTGATTGAAGAAGATGGTTCGCATCATACCATTGGTGCTTACTGCGGTAGAGGTGGCTTCAACCATTTTTATGTTCATTATGAAAAATTATAAGGATTAGTATTACTTTCTTGGGGTTCCCATTGTTTTATGTTGTCTCCCTATAATTCGTAATGGGGTTTTAATAGGTAAATTTGGTTAGTTTGATTTTCCTCTTAATCTCGATTTATTGTAACCATTACAGTGTTATTATTTGAATAAAAATCATGGAGTCCATTTCGTGTGCTTATTCAATTGCATCATTTTATTATTTTTCCATAAGAGATAAGTTTTGTTTAGGTAATAGACAAAAATAAAACATAGAAATTATCATTACATGAGAAAGAATTTCTTGATGTGTTACATCATTCCCCCTTACAAAGAATTGCATCCTCGCAATTCTATTCCCAAACTGGACTTGGAATTCCTAGATGATTATCATCACCAAAATAGGAGATTCGGATTGGTCAGTGGAATACCTAGGTTGGTATTCGCTTCATCTACTTCTCTAGCCTAGATACACCTCGAGCAGTACATTTTGAACTCCAGCTCATGCGTTCTACACTCAGGCATCCACAGGGAGGCATGAGTGGTGAAATGTTCAGAGATGTCCGAATTGAAATTTTCTCTAATGCCCAGCCGGGCTACAACATGCTCGAGATATTCGATTGGAATGATGCAGTTAAATAGATTGAGGTTTAGAATCTGGAACATAAAGGCTTCTATAAGGTTCCCATCTTGGGAAGCCTCTAGGAAACATGCTCTGGAAGAAAAATTTTGTGCCATAGTGAAACATTGAAAAATCCCCTAGAAGTATCTCCCCCTTCGCCTATAACATGGGAGTTGGGTAGTGGCGATGAAGTGGAAGACATGGATATTCCCTTGAAAAGAACAAAGGATCTCTGGGCTGTTAGAAAATCCAAACATGTGTTCACATGATCCTCAAAGGTTAATGAATAAAGGATAGTCCACAGCGCATGTTCTGATCAAGATATCCTCTAATATCTCATCAGTTAGAGATGAGATATTTGTTCATATATCCATCTGAGAAAATATTTGTGAGAATTCAATTTTAATATTCAGATAAAGTAAAGTTAAGAATGGAAAATATAAAATTTCAATAAAACATAAGATTATTACTAAACATCAGTTCCTGAGTTCCCCTAATGACCTACTACACGAACTCCGCTTAGAGAAGAAAAACTCCATATCTCCTCAAACCATACACTGATTGTGGATTCAGGGTTAAACTCAAGGGGACACCTGTGGTGTCTCTAAAGTGTATCATGAGGGGTATGATGTTGGGAGACGTAAAAATACACTTTTTTCCTACAAGACAGTCGAGTGGTCTCATCTTTTATGATTCTGAAGTCCAACAACTAGCCCCAGAATCCATAGCTCAAGATTTGACAACGACAGGATGCTCGGAGGTCACCGATAGTAGTAGCTCCTTGAAAATTATCGAGGTCCATAAGGCCAAGGTCCTCGCCTACCGTGAAAAATCAAAAAATTCCCCCATGGTACCTTCCCCGACATACATAGGAGGGAAATTGGGTCATCACCATATGAAGGTAGTCCAATCCTAACCCCCAGTATAGCTGAAGGACCAGAGGTGAGTTTGACACATCGTACAGTTGTTTTAATGTCATGCAAATATGGGAATATTTAAGAAAATTCTCTCGGCTAGCTAAAGACACAATAGTCTCTAGGGCATCATTGGTGAGTGATAGTATATTGGTAGGCACATTTTTATCTGCCATCTGAAAGTTTCAATAAAATCACTTAGTATGGTTCAGTCATATCTATATATTTCTATTACATGGTTTTCCAGAATTGTCTGAACCTATCCATTGATACCAACTACGCCATCCCCATCCCCGGAGTTCCCGGAGCTGGTTCCCATGAGACATGATATACCATAATTATTACATTCCATTCATTAACAAATATCTCATCATGTCCCATGCAACAGAGGATCGTGAGGTTCAGGTTATGGGAAACCTTGTGCATTCTGAAACTTCATCGAAGACATGACTAATAACTGAAAATTTTTCATTCAAAACATATGGCGAGAAAAATAATGCCCAGTAAGGGGTTATGCAATTAATCTTGATATAATAGAAAACGTTTAAATTAGAAGTGAAAAAAACATCATTAGAGTAATGAAGTTCTAAAATAGGAAATAAAGTGCCTGTGTAAAGCATTATGATTTATGCAATCTACTAACAAGACAAGATCTGAGTGAAAAAGACATAATAAAAATGTTGTAACAAAAATTGGTGCACATATCTCCTCCATAATTTCTCACATATTGAGACATAAACTCTACTGATAAATTTACCATGTCCAAAATTTCTGAAACATAACATGTCAATGGACATAATTTATCTGTGTATACAATTGGCTCTGAACTAGGGATATCCTACTAGTTAGAAAAAAATCCCATGGTTGGTCATTTACTAAAACATTAAGAGGAGGGTATAATTCCAGACTGTGTCAAGTCCTCGTGGCAAAACCATAATCATCTATGTCCAAGAATTTCACCAGAACTATAACTGTTGTAAGGCCTCATGCCATGACTGTGATTTGTCTCATGAGACCTGTCGATGCATCGATGGGCTATATTGGGTCCCACCCTTCACATAATATGTCCAATATGATCCTCTAAAGTCTTAGGGGATATTTATCCAAAGCTTCCCATACCACCTTGGATATCCGATTATGGTGTTGTTATTTAGGGTGTCCCATACCACTCCAAATAACGGGTTATAAGATTCATTAATTGTCATTTAGTGATCATAATTTCAGTAAAAACACACAAAATATGATATTGAAACTACTAAAGAAACAAATTCTTGATGACAAAGAGGTACATGCCTAATACAATGTGATAAATAAAAAAGATGCACGCATAATTAATTCATAAGTAAAATCTTCCAAGGAGTCACATGCATCATCTACAAAACATGCTGATAAATGGTTTACAGATGCGAGTGTATATAAATATGAGTAATTGGACCGAACTAGATATCTACTGGTACATGGTATCACTATTTTTTCAAATATCATAAAGCCTTGGTTTGAAGTTCAAGTTGACACAACATGACTCTCTACTTTAATATTTTTCTCCAAAGTTATTACAAAGGAAAAATTTAAACTCCTTGACATTGTGGATTTGAACATTGAAAATGAAATTATGGATTTATTGGAAAATATGTATATACATATTGAAGGTTTGGAACATCATTTCTAGCCATGTACGTAGTTTCAAAATTATACTTATATAACGTATACATGTATATATATAAATTTATAGCATCTGTTTGTAAGATTTGTAAAACTAAAAAACACATAACCACAAATTTAAACTCATTCCCAAGCACGGAACTCAGTATGTTCTACATATTATTTAGTCTTTGAAATACTTTATTTCATAGTAAAAGTATTTATGTTTATCTATATATCCATATATATTTTATATCCCAACCTTAAAAGAAATCAATTGTGAATGAATAAATAAAAGAACATCTCTTAAAACATATGGATCATGAACCCGAGGGTATGATAAAGGGTTATAGGTTGATAATTTTAATTGAAACACCATCAACATGTAATTATATACACATGGTATGTACTTATATACATATAAATATATATAAACTGTATTACGCACATATTAACTATTTATCCATAACAAAAAAATAGAAACATAAAACACTCAAAACAAAACTTATTTACTTCACAATAGAAGGTAAGGGAAGAGATTATGGTTTTAAAGTGGAGGTTTGTATCCATCTATATGTATTAATATAAAATAAAAGGTTTGTATATGGATTTAAAACAACATATCCCTTCCCGATCTTATTAACCTCTAAAAAGGTGGCAAAAGGAGGAGGTTAGGGTTTTTAATATAGTTGGATACATCCATATATATATATAAATCCATATACATATATATATATAATACCTGGTTTGCATGAAATTGGAAGAGATAAACCCCCTTACATTGTTGTTAGGAGGGGCTCGAGGAGGAAGAGGAGCTCGGGATGGAATTGGAAAACTAGGAGAAAGAGTCGAGGTCCACTGAAAGCTTGGTGCAAGGAGCCGAGAGGTCCTTTGAATTCCTTAGATGAGTTTTTACAAATTATACCTATAATGCATGAAGAAGGGATATGAGGCCACTTGACTTATAAAAATACCTAGGAAAGTGACCTATGTGGAAACTGGGAGTGTGGAGGGTCCGACAATGACATGAGTAAAAACAATTGTGCAAAATAAAGTGTAGGGTACTGGTGTAGTGCACGCCGCGGGGGGAAGAAGGCAGCGTCGCTGGAAAAGATCAGGAGGAAAAAGGATGGTCTAGATCGTGTCTAACATTGATCCAAAGTCTGGGGTACAACCGTGGTTTATAAAGGTAAGTATGGCTCAGATTTAATCTGAGCCTGATCGAACGTCTTAAAAAAAGCTGGAAGCGCCACGGTTGCTAAAAGCCAAAGGTGGAAACAGTATCAGTGGCCCAGATTGCACGTGACGTGTTCCGATGGCCATGATCTCATTTCTCCCGAATGTTTTCTTCCCACATCAAATCAGTGGGATGACCGTGCCTCTTTACAAGCCTAATCTTTCCATCCTCAGCTAAGAAAACACACAACACACACAATGGGGGGACTTCTACACGGTCTCCCGCTCACCCCCCCTGCGCACAGGATTTGGCATACCCGCTGCTCACGCGGCCTTGATCCTGCACTGCGCGGACACATGAGCTCCCATGCTTGCTCCAGTGCAATCCTTGTGAGACAAATGCCCAATATTGGGCTGGCCTCAGGCATGGGCTGAGGGCTAGGCTCAGTCACCCAGTGTCTACCGCCTCCCTCGGTCCAGCCATAAAAGGGATGGCCCTAGAAGGCCCAAATTTTTACACAAACCAAACCAAAATTTATAAAGACCAATATTAAAAAAAAATTAAGTCTTAATGGTATTACTATATAAAAATTTCCATTCTATACATGGATAGTATATAACATTAAAAATGATAATTTTTACAAGTTGGAATAATTTTCTATGGTCGTCTATACATACTAAACCATTAATATAAAAGGTCATAAATTAAATGATAATTATTATTCTAGTGTTATAGTGGTCAAAACATAGATTAATTAAAATATAATTCAATTAACATGAATTTAAACATAGTTGAAGACACTGAATGAAAACATCTACAATACATTTGATTTAATTGCAATATGTTTCAAATTTCATTTCAAAAACACCAATATATTTTTTCTAAATATTTCATTATTCCCTTCAAAATTTCATGTTTAGGAGTAGTTTCATAATTTTCAATTCCATGACCTAATTACTTGGAGGTCTAATATATACCCATATATTTTCAATTAATTAACTGACATGAAAAACAACTATATTTATAGCTGTTAGAGTTCCGATGTTTCCCAAGGCAACGGTAACATTAGTGTCTTATAAATCCAAGACATAGGGTGTCCTAACACTCAAGTTGATTGAAGAAGGTGGTTTGCTTCCTACCTTTGGTGCATAGTGTAGCCGCATTGGCCTCATCTGTTCTTATGTTCATTATGAAGATTTCTAAGGATTCGTATTACTTTCTTGGAGTTCTCATTGCTTTAAGTTGTATCCCAATAATTCTGATATGGTTTTTAATAGGTATATTTGGTTAGTTTGATTTCCCTCTTAATCTCAGTTTATTATAACCATTATGGTGTTCTTATTTTAATAAAACTCCTTGCGTCCATTTTGTGTGCTTATTCCATTTCATCATTTTATTATTTTTACATAAGAGATATGTTTTGTTTGGGTAATAGACATCAATAAAACATAGAAATTACCATTACATTAAACACAAGTTCTTGGGGTGTTACATGGGATATTTACATTGTTGATATGGTAAAATGAGGGAAGAAATGGGTATGATAGTTTTAATTATATAAGGTAAAAACAAGAATTACAAAAAAAAAATCAGACATGGACACATATGCATGTTTTGGTGGAAAAATTTAGTAAACTGTGCGACCAAACCATGGGGCCTGTTCTGGCCACCCCAAAACCATCCAATTTTTTCAAAATTCTAAGGGATACATGGCGAATCATAGGGGAAACTTATTATATGAATATATATTTAAAAAGTACCTTTAAAGAAGTATATAGATGTGAAAATTTTCCCCACCATGAAAACATTCCTCCATGGAAACTCAACTCATAGCATGATAAAAACCAAGAATGAATACACTTTATCAATCAATAATTTTCACACCCAAGTCTTGTACACATCATTAAACTGAGTTTAAAGGACCTGGACTAGTTTAATATACTTCTCCCAAAGCACCTTCTCTTTGGAATCCCCCATTATTATCAGCCACATAAATATAGATAAATTAGTCTCTATCTCCAACTCTTTCAAATGCAACACCTAGGATGGATCCAAATTGTTCTTATTCAATTGGAAGACATGGAATACATCATGAATAGATACCAAATGAGTGGGAAAAGAAAATTTTATTCCACTTTAAAAATGTTCTCATTGATCTCAAAATTGTGGACATTCCATGGTGTAATTATTCCATTCTTTTCTCAAACGACAGTGACACAGATGAGGGGCCACATTCAAGAATATGGGATTAAACATAGTAAAAATTAGATCCCATTGCCTCTAGTAAGAATAATTTTTATTGGGACTCTATGTTATCAATTACCACTGCAAGATCAACTTTAACTTCTCATATATCTCTTGCACATGGCTCGACCCCAACAGAGGTCTTACCAACCTCAACCCAACATAGGGAGAAAAACAACACTGACCATAGAGCACCTCAAAAAATATCCATTTGAAATAAGGATTGGTAACTGTTATTATAAGAAAACTCTTCCAATCCCTAATGGTTATCCCACAAACCCCCAAAGTCTAAGACACATGCACAGATCATGTCTTCCAGAATTTGATTTTTCGTCATTGTCTGACCATCCATCTGAGGATGGTATGTAGTGCTCATCTTTATATATGACCCTAAATCCTTTTGAAGGACATCCCAAGATCAAGAGCTTAATATGAGGTCTATATCTATCAAAACTACTAATGTCACACCATAATGAATTACCGCCTCATGAATATATAATCAGCCCACTCATCCACTTTAGTTGTATCTCTGATCAGAATGAAGTTGGATGATTTGGTCAGATGGTCAATCCATACCCTACTATAATTATTACCCTATGTTGTGTGAGGTAATAAAACAAAAATCTCCATGGATAACTCATCTTAGTTCTATATAGGAATGGGTAATGGGTGATGCAATCATGAGGACCTTTGATGATCTACTTTCCCCTATTGACATGTGTTGCATCCCAACACAAAATTTTATATATCCCACATCAATCTTAGCGACCAGAACTACAGATGAACATCATAGTAAATTTTGGTAGCTCCATGATGAATGGACTACTATGACTTGTGGGTATCCTACATCACCACCTTCTTCAAAGACATCTGTACCACTGAACGGTTCATTAAGCACAAGTCGCCCCTGTGAGAAGAAGACCAATTAGATGGTATCTCCCCAATATGAAAAAACTGCATCATCCACTAACAGAGCTCATCAATCAGATGATCCTTCCTAATCAACTCTAAAAGTGTAGGATTCAATTGATTGATTTCCCAGAACACACCTCCACTGTGCTTCTTCGTCCTTATGTGCATCTAGAAAAAGAGCCCCATCAGAGTCCACTCATCACTGGACTTCCTCAAAGCGTGCATTGATACTATTCTGCTCTAGTAATCAGCCACCACAGTACCCTTTCCCAGGGTATAGATGATATCAATGTCAAACCCCTGTAGTTATTTGATCAAAAATTTCTACCTCAGATTAAGATTCCTCTTCGTGAAAATATATCCTAAACTCTTATGATCAGACTAGACCAAAAAAATCTCCCCAAATAGTTAGAGATGACAATTTGTAAAAGAATTCATTCCTACTGATAACTCCAATTCAGGGGTCAGAAAGTTATTTTCATGTGTTTGGAGCTGACAAGATTCATACGGCACCACGTGATCACCCTACATAAACAAAAACACACAAGACCTATACCTAAAGCATCACAATGCACCACATAGCCCTTTCCAGATTCTAGAAATATAAATAATGGGGTGATAGCCAAACACCACAACAGATCCTCTAAGGATGCTTGACATTTTGGGCCCCATTAAAACATCACCCCTTTCCAAGTGAGCATAGTAATGAGTGAATCAAGGAGAGATAAATCCTGAATATATGCCTATAGTAACCTTACTAGATGTGAAAACTACTGATATCAAACACATTCCTTAGCTACTCCCATGAAACAACTACACTGATCTTCTCCGGTTCCACCAAATCCCCATGCTCTAAAATCACGTGGCATAAAAACATTACTTCCCTAATCCATAAGGTCCACTTGGACATCTTCTCTTAAAGGTGATGATCCTGAAAGGATCCAAACAATATCCTCAAATGATGCTCATGATCATCCTTAGATCTAGAGTATACTAGGATTTCATCCACAAGTACCCTGAAAAAAGAGTCATGATACTGATAGAACACTCTATTCAAGAGTTCCATAAAGAACATTGGTGTGTTGGTCAGTTCTAATGGCATGACCAAGTACTCAATGTGGTCGTACCTACTTTAGAAGGCTGTTATTGGGATATCCACCTCTCCCACCTTGAATGGGTGGTAACACGAGCACAATTATACTTTATAAAACCATCTACCCCTTAAGTTGGTTATCCAAATCATCTATTCATGGATAATGATATTTATTCTTTATTTTTACCTTATTCATCTTCCAGTAATCGATTCATAACCAGAGGGATCTACCAGCCTTCTTCGCCAAATTGAAAGGAGTGGCCCAAGGAGAGATGCTCAAGATAATGATTCCATTGGATTTAAAATAGTAAAACTATATATTTAATTCCCTCTCCTCAGTGGGGGCCATACAATATGACGGGAAAGATATCATCTATGTTCCCTTCAAAAAATAAATCTATAAATCCACATCCCACTTCGGGGGAAATCCTGAAAAGTCACCTAGAAATACATCTGGGAACTTATCCACTACACGAGGTAATCCAACCTCAAGAGCACAACCATCATCCCATATAATGGGAAATGAAAACAAAAATATATGATTCCCAATCTCTGGGAGTGGAGGTCATATACGACTTGACCAAGGATCCCATTCCCCAATAAAAACCTATGTTTTCCCATCAGGTTCCATGAAACTCACCAACTGCCTATAGAAAACAATGAGTTCACAAAAGTTCAATGATCAATCCATGCAAATTTTTATATCAAAATGATCAATATCCAAGACCAGGAGGTCTCACTCCATCTCATCCCAAAACTGGGTTGGCACACAAGATTTGATCCTGAGACTTTACTCCTTCTTTCACAACGACGTCACCAAATCCATCACTAAAGATAGAAACTCAGTGGGAAAATTCAGAATGTTTATAATATGGGTCGATATAAATTAAGTAGGAGCACCCATGTCAAAAATAATGACATCTATAGAATATGCAATCAAAACGGTACACTAAACAATTAAAGGACAAACATTTGACCTCATTGGTGCATGATCCCCCCTATGAATATTACTAGACTCTACTTGAGAATGGACACTCAATTTGGATCTTCCCAAAACTTGATATGCTTTAAAGATTATCTATACTAGTCACAATGTCCACCAAACTAAGATCCTCCTATCCTCGATGACTTTGACTAAACTGGAACTCCCCAAGAAGCTACATATCTGAACCCAATCGAGAGTGGATGTGACACCTTGAAAAAGCACTGCAAGTATCCCATATATCCAAACTAATAAAAATTATTCAGAGGGTGTGTACATGATGGTTAGGTGTCCTTGGCCTCCCACTATAGTGGCACACAAGGGAAATAGCATTAGAAGACATAGATTGGAACTATCTGGTAGGATGTCATGAACTACCATCTCTCTTCTTCCCCTGCTCCTCTCACATCCTTTTCTTCCCAGATGAGTTAATGCTTCCTCTAGTAGACACCACTCCAAAAAACCCATATCTTATTTTCTGATCAATCTCAACCATACAATCATGATCAAACACCACAGTGTAAGTTCCTAGCATGTAAAAAACGACTTATGAGTAATGTTCTGGTCATATACCTTTCTCAAACTTCCAATATTTCCATGACTCATTAGAAACAATATCAGTTATGTAATATACTCTCTCAGAAAAAAAATTAGCATATTCCATCACTGACCTATCTCCCTAGGAAAAATCCATGAACATCCAGGATCTTAAATATGATAGAACTTCTAGAAAATACTACTCGTTGATGATTGTCTTGAAACACTTCCAACTCATATTCTCTTTCTTCCTACATTGAAGCACTAATTCCCACCACCTATAACTGGGACCCTCTAGATAAAATGAGGCACATTTCTTCCTGAACTCCTAAGGTGTGTCAAGGAAATCAAACATACGCTATGTATTCTCAAACCATTACTCTGCCTCACGAGGTTTCAAGCTACCTCGGAATGAAAGGGGTTTATTCTCCTGGAACTCGTAGGATTTATAATTCTTGGTACTAGACTCATCATCTCTGGTTGGTGTAGGATAAAACCCACTCCCTGCCCGAGAGCCTAGATATCTTAGACCACAACTTCTTACATCCTTTAATCGATCGGTGAGGGGGAACTCTCTCTAGCTTCCTCCCAAGAGTGCATGAGATATTTTTGGGGAGGCATGTTACTACAAAATGAAACATTCACATGATAAAACCTTAGTACTATATTTCTGAGAAAATTCACCAATAACAAAAACTATAAATAAATTAAACTCATCATAATAGTGAAGAAAAACTACTTCACTCCCACGAAATGTCCACATACAATCAGAAACACTCACGTCTCACCTAGAAGATAAGTCAAACAAACAATCCCAACAACCCATGGAAACTCAGGGTCTGTCTTGAAAGGAGCAATTTGGGAATCCAACTCACATCCTGAACTCTGATTCCAAACATTCCTAACTCCCTTCTAACCAGAATCATCCCAAATAATATCATAACCCAATGATCTTACCTCCTATAAATCTATTTTTTTACAAAGAAGATTAGGATGTAATTAATATTAGAACCCGACATAGTCTATAAAAATTCCCAAATTGTTTTCCCTATCTCCACAGGATAGAAACGTTGCATGGGTATCATGAATAATTTTTGGTGAATGATTTAATAGATATTAATAGCATTAGAAAAACAATAATATAAATAAACTTAATCTGAAATTTTATTCTAAACAAACCTGTAATAACATTCTGAACTGAAATACATGGTTTTAGGAAAAGTCAAAGAGGAAAACAACTCAAAGGTATCATAAAAAACAACTATAGAACCATCACATAGCATTGGATCATCATTCCAAATCCTTCCCCACAACACCGCATTAAGGATGGAAGCTAAAACTTGAACCGCCATGTCTATCTACGTTCCCCTTACCTGTGTCATACATACCCAAGTCTACTTACACCCAAAGGTGTATGTAGGGTGTTAGTCTATGAAAAATATTACCCCAACAAAAAATTATTCAAGGTGATAAACACATTAAGATAATGAAATATTATAAGTCTTATAAATATGAAATGCAAGTACTAAATTTAAAAGGATGAAAATTAAAATGAAAATAGTTTTTAAGGAAGAAACTTTAATAAATGGACACATTTAAAAAATATCCATTCTACACAATTTTTCCGCCATTGAAACTATATGATGATTGTATGTAATATTTATTTGACATGTACTAATCCTGAGAACACCCCTCGAAACGTACTATCCATGGGCCCTAGGTGCATCATATCTTGTTGAAAATGAAACCATAATCAATATACTTTTCATATATGAAACACTAGGAGGGGAAACCCAAATGGTATAGTCATCACCAATATCATAAAAGTTTAGTTAGTATTGTCATAGTCAAACAAGATAAGTGAAACATGGATGATACCACACTAGATCACTAGCACACTAGTCTGAGTCTTCCCACCTATGTACCAGGTTTTCCATCTTTGTGATCAAACAAGTTCCATATGTTCAATAATTCCATTCTTCACATAAAAAAACCATTTTTGTAACATACACACATTAAATAGTACACAACATTTATGTGCACCATTTTTGTAACTCAATAAATCATTCAAAATTTTCATTAAACAACTACATGTAGTAAAATATGTTTTTTCACAATAAATACTTTTAAAAGGCATATTTCAAGGCTAAATGTACAACAATACCATTCCCAACCATATTTGGTATACCAAAAAGAAATTATTAAAATACATTCATGTATCACCATATAACGCCAAATTATACAACATATAATAGACCTGAAAAATTATAATTTTCATGTCAAAATGATCCTTTGAAATTATATTCTCAATAAACACTAAAATAATGACATTCTAACCACACACCCAAGGTAGAATGAATTCTAAAAAAGTTAAAAAATGAAGAAAAATACTTCCAAGAATATCTACACATGGAATTTCCAACCTTATATGTCAAAAAACCCAAATACTTATTCACATCATGAACCGTAGCACATCCACATGATAAGGGAGTGAAAAAGAACCTAAAACCACATGATTGGACAAGAAAAACCAAAATAAAACCCTATGTATGAAGTCCTAGCTGATGGAAAATTGTAACATCAAGAAATATGTAAGAAAACCTAAGGATAATGAATGAAACAAGAGAGGGAATCACTTACTAGAAAGATCATTATGTTACACAACCAAAAACACATAAAAATGAATTCAAATAGTGGTTAAGGGATCTTGGGAGACTTCCATCACTACTAAGGTATAATAGGGGAGTTAATGGGTACGATAAGTTTAATTTAATATATAAAAAAATCTTAATTTCAAAAAATTTCTTATGATTAGGACACCTGTGCACGGTTTGTTTGTATGATTAATAAATCTTGCGGTCAAACCATGCATCATATTATGGCCACCAAAAAAACCACCAATTTCTTCCATATTTTTTGGGGGGGGAAAGGGGTAACATAAGGGGATGTTATTATAATAATATAATAGAAACAATACCTTAAAATAAGGATATGAATGTGAAATGAACAAAACATCTTATATTGGCATGGTTCTCCACACAAGAAACACATTATAGTCTGCTTATTATCCTAAGGAATTTATAATTATAAAATAAATCATGTTTAATTTTGTCATTGATGTTGTTTTTCAAGCTCCAATTATTCAAAAATGTCCCTTTCAAGAATATTTGGATAAGAGATCAACCATTCCTTAGTCATGGCGGTTACATGTTATGGGTGAAGACCTTTTTCTAAAATAGACATCCTTACTTAAATCATTATAAAAATTCTTAGTAAGAAAGATTCTAGACGTGTGAACATAGTATTATACTATCAAAGTGATTGATCATCTTTTCCAAAACCCAGAAACAGAGAAAATATCCCCATCATCACTTCCTCATGATAATATGATCATATGAAGATTGACATGAATAATTCCCAATAAAATAATTTGTGTAGACATGGTGGGATCACAAAATTCCACAACATCTAACAAGGTACCTCAAATATAGTGTTTATGTACTTATCCTTTTGAGTATTTAGAGGATTGAGATAATAAAAAATATCATCAATTTTATGAATCCACTTTAATTTCTCAATAGAACATTAATTTCTTTTATAAGAAGGTGGATAAAAATCCATGAAATAAATGATTGGATTAAATAGAGTTAATTCCTCCATATTCATCACTAAATATAGAGTCTGGTTAGAGTTTTTGATAAGAGATTTCTCTAAATGGGAACCTGAAGAACTCTCCTGAGGACCGAACCATTAGACCAACATACTATATATCAAAAAGGACCCTCTCGGAGACATTTCAGAACATCAAAAAACAGAGGCATATCATCTCAATAATCAAGGAAAACTGAAATATAGAAAATAAGTTTTAAACAAAATTCACAATACACTTTATAAAAAGTAATTGACTTCAAAATACACAAGATGTCATGATTTATAAAACATCACTCATTCCTTTGAAAATGAAAAATCATATAATAATTCCATCAAAGAATTTATAAATCATTCACCAATTCATTGTATATTATTCGATGGTTTCAAAAGAAATAACTCAATTTTTTAATTAATCAAACCATTCCCAATTAAATCATTTACAAATAACTTTTTTCCTTTATCAATGTTTTTTTCACATAACATAAGAGTCTTTGATATTGTTTTCACTCCGAACATTGAATAAAACTAAAAACACATTAGTAATAGAAATAATATCTCATAGAACCAAAGAATATATGTTTTATGACCATATTTAGTTTTAACAACATATTGAATATTATTAAAAAGTTATTAACATTGAATAAGATGAACAAGTGCATTGAACAAACCAAATCCATAACCCACAAAACCAACTGAAAATAAGTGATTTCAATTGCAATAATTTTTTTAATTTTTCGTGTTTAGTACAAAGTTATAACTAAAAGTGGAATGGTAATATGGGATAGTAAACCACAGAACAACCTCACTATAATTAATGGTGGATTTCTAAATGAGCCACATCGATTCCCCACTATTTAGTAGACCTTGAAAACATGGTCCCACTTTGGTAATACTTATATTATAGGTCAAAAACTTATATGAGATACCCCAAATAAGATATATTCTCATTCGGAATCTAAATACAATTGATCATAAAAAACTAATAAATCAAATGTAGGACTCATGTCCCAATATCCCTAGTAACTCAAGTCTCATCATGAATGTGTAGTGATCAAGAACCCAATGATGGACCACCTATTGAGTCATGAAACATCCATAATATCTTTTCTACCATTTATCACCCAAAATTGAATAAGGATATCTAATTCAAGTAGATACCTTTAAGTAAAGAACTCCTTTGATACCATTCGGGATGAACCATCCTAGAATACCATCTAAACTGTTATTTGAGCTGATTTTCCACTAACCTAAATAAATTCCCTCATCTCAATGGGCCAAAGAAAAGCCCTAGGGAATCAAAGAATAACCGCTGGGAATGATTTCACCCCAAAATGATTTACAATTATAGAGTAAAATGTGGACACAAAATCATATATACAACTTAATTCATACATATTTGTATACAAAGAGACACTAAGGAAACTGAATGTGGAAAATAGAAACCAAAACCCACATCATGGTGTTCCATACACACCCCCATGTCCAATGTAACTATCACTTGGTCAACATAACTAAAAATCATAAAGTAAGGAAATATCACAAATACATGATATAGGATAATAATGGGATTCAAACACAAGAAATGTACAAGTTGTGTGAGATGTAAAGAGCCTAGTAGGGTTCCACTAAAGATTCTATGAGATTACTTCAGAAGGAAATAATTATATGCTAAAATAGGATTAAAAATAAGTTAGTATGAAGATAAGTTTAAAAAATAATGTTTTAAACATTTCAAATCATTTATAAAACTAATCTTGTAAAATATTAAATATCAAAATTTAAAAACTAAACATTTTATTTAAAATCATTGTAAACCATTTCACAAGCTAAAGTAAGATATTCAAGAAGAGATGAGAATATTAATCTGATATGCAAATAAGAAAAGGATTCAATACAATTGGTTCGACATGTATAATAACACTAAGTATATCAATCATGGAAACTCCATTTCAAAATGATGACAAAAAATATTGACATGTATTGAGATCAATTAAATCGATTCAATGGGTACAACCTAGGTACAATAGTGATTCCACCTTATAATAGATAATCAAATTACAACATGAAAATTTTTTAGGCTTACATCTAGTATCAAGGATATCAATAAATAAAAATCCATGCATAACCACATTTTTGGATTCACGTCCGTAGCCCGGACCTTTAACATTCTCAATGGATCCACTAGAAGTGTGTGACTCAGATGGTGAAGCATATATCTTTGTCATCCAATATAACTATCCAATTTCAAATGACAAGTCAAAATAAGGTGTGAGATATACAATTAATGAGGATCATATAAGGATTCTTATCGTTAACATCTCACTCTCACCCCAAAAAATATTGAATGTAAATAATCTGTTCTTCAAACCCCTTAACAATCAAATGTATAAGAAAAAAAATAGATACAATTAATGGATTATTACATGGTACAATTATCATTATGTACCTAAAATTATATTAAGAAACATAAATTTCATTTAAAAAAATTGATACAATTCAATATTCAAAAAGGTAATAATTCCCACTTCCTCTCACAAATCGCCATAAAATTTTAACTTGATTTTAAAAAAAAAATTTCAAAGACACCATAAATCATTCAATTAAATTTTTATAATTTAAAAAAAATGAATATTTTTCACAATGTTGGTTTACAACCCCTTTCCATGGACATAAATCATTTAGTTCAAATAACCCATGAAAATCAATTCCAAAACAAGGGTAACATAGTTAAAAGGCATTTCTTGGATAATTTTATAAATAATGAAATTAAAACCATTTCGAAAACAACAAATAGTTAAATTCATTTATTTAAAATCAATAAATTTTATTTAATAAACCAAAAACTATTTCAATACCCTCCTTTTTTACAAAACATCATTTAAAAGTTCTATTAAAATAAATAAAAAAACATGAAATTATAAAATTCAAAAAAAATCTGAGAAATATCATAATTATATCTATTAAATCCATTCATTGTTTAGTTCCATGGAAAATTGGATAACGAATCTTTTATGAAGAATTATATAATCAAATATCATAGAACATGTAAAATAAATGAAAAAATATGTGTCTATTAATTTTTAGGAATCAATGAATCAGGGAATAAAGTAAAATCACAGAGTATCCACTTGAAATATTTGGAATCCAACTATAGTGGGTCTAATATGTGTCTCCACTTATGTCAATCAACAGATCTAAGAAGATAGATCTAGAAATAAGAGATAATGATCCTAGGGAATCAATTAAAAATAAATCAACTAAGGCCCAACAAAATGCATGGCCATCATGACCATTAAGAAGATGGAGTAAATATTATAAAGGATACATGGGATTAAAAAGAAAATAACTCACTGAAATAGATGATCTCTTGTTTTATTAGTACTTAAATCCACCACGGATTGAGGCTTTGGAAGCAAAAATTCATCCAGAGGGATCCTAATAGTAAAAGTATCATTCTGGGATTTAGGGTGATGAGTTTAGGGTCAGTTTGGGGTGATTCAAGAATTTAATTAAAATTTTTGTAACTTCATTTATAATGTTAATAGTTTCTTTGGCCAAGTCACAATGTTATTATCAACCATGAATAAATTGTGGAACCCCTTCTACTTAGGTTATAAACATTTTATAAAGCATACAGAAACTGTGTGAAATCCTTGAAATGGCTACACACTATGATTAACCATGAAAACAACATGTAAATGGTTTCAAAATTTATGTATACTTTCAAAACAACATTCTAAAACCGTAACCTAGTTTTCACACAATTTATAACCAAGTAAAAACCATGAAAAACCCTATGAAAAGGACCCAAAATCATAAAAAAATGAATGATAAAATTCTGAGCACAACCCACAAACGGACCCAAAATTTGGGTACAAAAATTAATGGGTAAAAAACATAAAAACAAGTAACATGATGTTATCGATTCTTTTACAAATATAGAATGTGAAGTGAAATTTTTTCCATCATTTCACCAGATTACATGATAACATACATATTTATTGTGGTTAACCATCCCCACCTAATTTTATCACACCCACTTTAAAATTTTAATTAGTGATGATTTTTTAGCACATATAATGTGGAACCACCCTTTCCGGAATTTTTATATCGGATTACAAGAAATCCCCATTAATGGAAAATAAAAAAATTTAAAATAAACACCAATTTCCATCAAAATTCTAAAATAGATTTTAAAAAGCTATTGATTTATTAAATATGAAATTATACTCTATTAAAAATTACAAACTAAAATGTAGGTATCTCATTATATGAACCTTTATATTTTATAGAAAAATTAAATTTGAATTGAGTATTTGGTGGTAATTGGCTTGAACATGCATCTCATATTATCAGTCATTGTCATCTTAATAATGTTGTTTCAAATTACTTAGTTATTTATCTACTTCAAGAACAGCTTATGAACATGTGTATATAATATTTTTTGGAATTATTAATATCTCAAACTATAATCCCCTTGGAGTAGCCTCTCTTATTTATTGACAATAATTAACTAAAATGTGTTCCCATTTTTAATGGTTGATTTGTAAATTTTTATGATTCCCTTATTGGTGAATCATTGACATGGAATTTTAACCTAACCCCAACGAAAATATATTGAAAAACATCATTGAAATCCCATTTTTTAGTGGAATTGAATATTTTTTCTCTTGATCTAACAAAGAATATAGTTATGATACCATCTTGTATCAACTAACTTACATAGCCTTGTATAAGAAAACTTTTCTTTGGTTTTCCATTATCATTATTTTTATATTACCTAGAAAAAATTTATTTATTATCAAAATGCATTGCTACCAATGTAATTTTCATTGGATAAAATTTTATTTAACAAAATATATCAAATAAATTATGATTCTTTTCATGCATTGGCATAATTAATTAACGTATAAGACATTGTGCAATTATCTATACATGTTTTTATCTTCGATACCCACGATATTTCTATGACACAATGTATACAAACTAAAACACTAATATATGAATGATCCTCAAGAATAATAAATGATCATATATCAAAAAAAATATTACAAACCACATAGGTTTTCACTATTATATATTTTCTAATCTTAGTACCCGTTAAATATTTGAGTTATCTTTTAATTACATTGCATTGAGAATAGCATATATTACTTCTATTATTACTTACCCTTCCAAAATGATATAAAATATTGGGTCCTATTCTAGTCAAAATTTACAATAGAAATATAATTACCCTTTTATATTTTATTTTAATACCTCCCCATCCAATATTAAATAGAATATTATTAACATAGTTATATAGGTTAGAAGCTTGTGGAAAATCACACAGTTTGGAGATCATTAAAACCATGAAATAGTAAAACAATATTTTTTTCCAAAAATATTTAATAACCTATTTAATATTTTCTTCAAAAATGTCCTTCATATAAGAATTATTTTGATACAAATGAGTTATACTCATTTAAAATATTTTTATCAGTCCTAGTAATCTATATTAAATCAATACATAAACTAATAGCACCCTGATTATTATGGAACATACTATAAATACATTTATAATCATGGTTATCAATGAATGTTTTTGATAAAATAATTCATTAAATTTCCCATGGAATTTTCATAGAGACATTTTTAAACTATATAGGGATCATACCAATTTATAAACCTTTTTTTTACTAGTATAATGTATTGTTTTTTTGTTTCATGTATATATTTCTTCATCTAATTTACTATTCAATAAGGTAATTTCAATATATATTTATCTAATTTCCAACTTATATATATAATATTGTGCAATAATTCTTTTAATAGATTTAGTTCTATCCATGGGAGACTGGGAATCAAAATAATTGATTCCTTCTTTTTGAGTAATCACTTTAGCTATCAACCTAGATTTATATTTTTCTATGATAAAATTCAATGTTATTTTACATGTAAATACCAATTTACAACCTCTCAATTTTTCACCTTGTAAAAGATTAAATAAAATCTATGTATTTTTTCTTAAGATTTTATACATTTCATAATTTATATGTTCCTTCCATAGAGATGAATTTGAAGTTAAATGAATTTCTTTTTACGTTTTTGTATCAAAATAATTATTAGTAAAGACTGAAGTTTTTTTAAATACACTATCATTAGCCCGTTTCGTCAAGTACGTAGAAAAATAATATCCATTTGTTATTGGGGTCACATTTTTTACCTTTATTATCATCATCTACCATATCTTGTTGGTATACAATTTTATTTGATATGGATTCTTCAATTTGAACATTCATAAAAAATGATGTTATATTTGATTCATAAAATATAACATATCTCTTTTCAATAACAGCATTAATATCTACATAATAATTATACTCTATAAACATGAATCTATATATTCTATAATAGACTATATATCCTATAAATATGAAATCATCTTTATATTACCTAGTTTTCCATTTTAGGTTTTGGTTATATTACAATTACATGACAACCCTATGAAAAAAAATTGAGGTTTCGGTTTCTTATGCTTCAATAATATATATGGATTTATATAGTTACGTATATATGTAACCCTATATAGAATATAATGGAAAGATGAAAATACATCCCCCTAATAACCTCATGAGATACCTAAAATTTAAATCCATGAATTAACTATTTGCATTCATATTATATATATTTTTTCTTTTAGATATACCATCCAATTTAGTTATATATGGTTCTATCACATACTGTAAGATGCCTTGGGATTCTAAAAATGATAGAATATATTATCCACACCATTTTTTAGATTTAAAAAATTTATTACAATTCCATATTGGTTTTAAAGTAAATTTTCATAAAAACTAAATTTATCTATATGTATATATTTCACATGCAATGATTAAAAATAAAAAATAAAAAAATCATTAATGAATGATACAAATAAATTTTATTACCTATAGTGGATATACTATTAAAATAATTTAAATATATATAGTGTGATTTTAAAAAATTTATATTCCTTAATAATCTTTTAAATAGTTCCTTAAATTTTTTTCTTTTGATATAAGTAAAAAAGTTATAATCATTTTTTTCCATGCTTGGTAATAATTCCATTTTTATTAGGTCATGTTATTTTGGAAAATTTATATATCCTAAATAATTAATTGATAAACAATAGACTCATGATATCATATTTAATTTAATAAATATTTAATATAATGTCCCTTTCCAATAAATATCTCATTCTTGGAAAAAAATATTATCAACCTCAATTAAAATATTAAACCAATATCTTTTCAAAAAGAAACCCAGAAAATGTTTCTATAAATTTGGAATATAAACAGGACATCATTTATTATTAGTGTCTTTATAATGTTAAACACAATATATAAGACACCTTTCTCTTATATGTTTATACTCACAATGTTCCCCATGTGGAGAGAAATTCCACAACCAATTGATTTTATTCTTTTTGATAATTATTTTATGTGGCAAAAATTTCATGTGGAACTAGAATAGATCAAAAAAGAAGAGAAATCATCCAAAAAATTAGATTTTAATAACATATCACAAAATATCTCTTTATGATGTTATTATCATTATTCTTAAGGATGTGACTATATTTTTATGTTTATTGGATTTCTATAAAAGTAAAGTACCCCTTTTTTATTCTTATATTTTTTATTACATATTTAAGGATGATTTAGATGTATATTCCACTTTAATAGATCATATAGGACAACTCTATATTTTATGAGGACCTTTAATTTATCATATTTATATATATTTACCACATCAATATTTTTATATTCCTCATCAATTTCATGATAGTTGAGTAACTTATTGAGGAAAATAATTTTCATCTCAGGATTCTAAACATGTCTAAACTTATTTTGGTAATAAGGAAGATTATATATCTATGGTGTGAAAATTATAACATCCTCAAGGTTCATTTTTTTCATTAAATTTAATAAAATACATTGTATATCAAAAAAATACTCTATGATGGATATAAAATATACTATGATGTATAAAATGAAATTTCATCCCAATAAGTTTCTTCTTGCCACATCCTCTGAGATATATTTTTCATCTATGGTTTCTGAACATTAATTATCCTTAATAATAATTTATTTGTATCAATGAAATCATTTAACCATTATTTGAGTATAAGTAATAAAGGAATGAGATCATATTTATCAAACATTTTAATCATTTGAAAACATATAGTGTTTCAAATTTAATATTTTAGGCACTTTGCAATCAAGTGAATTTACACTACATTAAGAGTAATGAGGAATAATTTATGTTCTTTAAAGGGATTAATTTTATCCAAAACAAAATGGAAAACAAAATTAAAACCCCAACATACATAATATATGAATATTTTGTGAATTAATGATAAAAAATTTAAAAGAAAAATTGAAATTTACATATTGGTATGTTTCATCCTCATGAGTTTAATAATAACCACTAAGAAGTAGTTGAAAAATATTTTTTCATTTATGGTATCCATGGACAAGAAGAATCTCCAAACTATTCTCAAGGATCTACCTTAAAAAAGGTTTTCTAAAACCGTGAGACTAAATGAATGGGATAAATTGGAGTTGTATAATTTTAACATAATGGAATTCTAATAATCTCACACTATTGAATGTGGATTGAACCATCTTATATAGGTATCCTAGCACCCAAAAATTAATAATATTTCATTTAAATAACTTAAAAACACTCTACAACATTTTAACTCATTAAAACATATTTTTATATCTCATAATTGATTGTTTAACAATTAAAATTCATGAAAATATGATCAATATTTCTCTTATCACCATTTTCTGATGATAAAAACTAATAACGATAAGTAGGGTAAGGTATTATGTCTAAGACATATAACATCACTTATCATTTAGGGTGTCCCACACAACACCATGACACAGTGGAATTCACTATGTTGTGTTGCATCCCTAATTGTTCAATTACAATAATCACTAACCTATACTAAATATTCATGGACTTACAACACTTTCACACTATATCACATCACATATAATAACATATAGAACCATATTCAGAATCCATTTTGGATGTTTCAAAATATACATTCAGAAAATATATTTTACATTTTTACATTATATTACATTATATGTAACAATTTCAAAAAATCCATCCAATTATTTTTGGATGTCATCCAAAATAATTTATTTGTTACTCTAAATTTTTCATAATATTGATAATAATTCATAAAACCATATAATAAGACCCCAAATCCCTCTAAATCATTGAAAAAAGATAAATTTTTAAATCCATAAACAGAGGCAAAGTGTTCTGTCTAAGAAATAATCAATGTTACTCAACTTATAAAGGTATTTTTAATGGTATGTTCATAAAAAATTTATTATTATACCAGAATCCACTATCTATATCATATAAATGTAAGCATAATATTATAATCAATTTTTCAAAGACATCAAGTGACCCTGGGATTAAAAGTAAGTCATTCTATTACATCCTACTCATACATTCTATGTTTTATGAGTTTATCCTAACCATATTGATAAATACATCACATGTCGTTGATTTAATAAGATGATCACATCATGGTCCCACCATCTAGGTAGAGAAGTAAATAACATACACCTTATATATGTACGTATATATTTATTTATATTATATCAATGAAGGTCCTAACTATCAAACTTATTAAACAAGAGGAAATTCCTATATTAGTTATGCCTCAATAGATGACATAATTAGAAACAAACCCAATAATTCCATATTGGATGAAATTGAATACTTGAATAAGGAAAATATATTCATGATAAGATGATTTTGAACTACATGTATGGGGTTTCAATATGATAAATGCACCCCTAATATACCAAATATGTAGTATATGGAACTATATGTGGCGGTGGGTCAACTAGTGGAAAAACACATTTTGTGCCTCATGATAATATTTTTCATCTCTATAAGAATCATAATCCATCACATGTTAACATTTCATCCCACCCTATAATAATTCAGGATAAAAATGACCAGAGAAAACTCTATGGAATACTTTTAGTGGAAAATTATCTTTTTATTTTATGTAATATATTTTAAGATAAAGTGAAAGAATATTAAAGTGTGGGTTTTATTTTTTATATCATAATATATTTTATATTCTTATAATCAACAATAATACATATAAAAACCATATACATTCATTTAATTTTTCATATCCTATATGATATATTTTTAGAGAAACCTTATGTTGGTTTTAATTTTGGGTTTTATTAACTCATAAAATCTCTATATAATTATTGTCAAATATCAAATTGAATATATATAAAAAACTTCCAGCTAATCACTTTTAATTAGTATTATTGACAAATAAATATTTTTTTAGTTATATTGATATTTTGGAATCATATTCTTGATGTTAAACCCTTTGAACTAGGTATCCAAAATCTAGTCCATCAAAAATATAAAAATATAAAATGCTAATAAATTTTGTTTTTATTATAAATATTCATAATTTTATTATCATCATATTAGTACTTTTTAATTCATAAATTTATTTTATGATTACTTTTTAATAAAATTAAATAATTTACATTAATCTCATTCTTCAATAATTACCCAATTAGATTATCATTAAGTGAGATTTATTTATTTTCAATATGTCACTAAGGGGAAAAATATATATATACTCATATTTACCCCTGATGAAGAGTCCAATGAATGAATAGATTGAAGTAATTGAGATAAAACATGGAGTCCCACTGTATTTTTTCTGTTACTCTTTTACATAGTGTATTTATTGAACTATTAAAATTGTAATTGAATCAAGAGATTAATATTTTTTTAATGATTCACTATAAAGGATAAGGCCACTACTTATTAGAGTTTTTATATTAATAGATTTGTTGAAATAAAAATTATTAACCGATGATAGTTTTTCTTAATTTTTAATAGATCCTAGATATGCAATTAATGGTTGGTGGATGAATTACTACATAGAATACATTTTTTATGAGTTTAAAGGATATTTTTGTTCGATGGAAATATATTAATATATTTTGATAATAGTGAATAATCATGTGGGATGAAATATTATGGAACCACAATGGTTTTACCAAGAATGAAGGATAATGTATTAAATAGATAATATCTATTGGATTATGGTTATAGAATTTTGAGTTTAAAGGTGAGTATTAATGATGTAGTGATTTTTTAATGAACAACTGAAATGGAGTTTACATATGATTCTTGACGATTTTGGAATTGTGATGAAGATATTTGAGAATTTTTGAGATATTACCAAATCTTAGTTTAATATGTAAGATCTCACATAAAATTATACATAATATGTAAGGGTTTATATGTGATGGTTGATATGTAAGAATTATCTGTTCGAAGTGAATTGTGATTTTTAATAGGAGAGTTATGAAGAAGAAAAAACATAATAATGTAGATTTTTTTTTAAATTAATTAAACATAATTTCATAAATAAATATATAGTGAATATAGGTTTGAATATGGTTCTGTAAAAATCCACACAACCACGCGAAAGGGATAATGACATGTTAAAATAAGTGATGAAGTAAATATTATAAGAATGTATTTTACTATAGTGATATGTTGTAAATCTTGTCATTTACACGGGTTATATAAATTGAAGGATAGTCACACTGCATAAAGTATTTCATACTTTTGTGAGACATGGAATGGGAAATACAGAATAATGTAATTCTATAACATGTGATTACAAATTTCTACTGTACACATTAAGAGAATTTTGAGAATTCACTCATGTTGGGAGGTTAATGTTTATACAAAAAATCCATTATCATATACATTCTTTAATGTAAAATATATACTAGTATTATGGTATATTGAAGAAATATTTAAGGGATATGATTTTAGAATACATGTTGTGGAATGTATAGAATTAACATTACATGAATTCAATAGGATTTGAAATAGAATATTTTAAATATGTTATTGAGATAATAATTGGAAATATTTTATCAAAATATCATTTGACTGGTTTTAAATATTGAATAATTTTATTTTTATTTAGATTATTTTTAAATATTAAAAATATAGAAATAATATTAACATAATTCTATGAAGAAAAAAAATAATAATATGAAAGGTATTTTTGAAAAAATAGAATAGGGGAGGACGAACTTATGAATGTGTTCTGCTGAATATCCAGAGTATCAGTGTAAGGAAAAAATAAATATTTCTATGTTATACTATTCTATAAAAATATTGAGAGATATGGAATGAGAATAAGTGGTTGTGATTACCTATCATATGATGTCAATATAACATAGAATTTGATGAATGATATCAGATAGAGAGAGATTGATGAAAACCCACTTCTAGTTTTCATCGATGTCAATTAAAATATATTCAGTTGTTTATATTTTTAAGTATCATTATTGAATATAAAGAAGGAAATTAATTCATGTATGATCCCATGAATCTGATAATCATTTGTAATGTTTTGAAAAATAGGTCATCATTCATTTTTCATTAGACGAAAATATATTTGTAGTCCAAACTTACTACTCTTGAAAAATATATTTCATTGTTTATATAGTGGAATCATAAAGCATACAGAAGATATAATATTAAGGAAGAATTAATATAACTATTTAATGTCAGACATAAAATGTATAATCTTACTCTAACATGTCTTGAGACTCTATTGTGGTTAGTTGATATATTATTTTGGTTGATAGATTTAAAATAGGTAAGGATGTATTCTTCCATTCTCCTAAAATCACTCAAATATCTTCATAGTAATCAAGGATTTATACACCCCTTATCCTATATACTTGAAAAGTGTTATGTAAGACATGTAACCTTATATTAATTTTAGTTGGTCAATATGGGGTTGATATTTATTTAGAAATGATCGAAACATTGAAAGGAGTATATTCCCCAATTGGGGTTAAACATTACAATAATACAATGTGATACTTTTATTTCATTCATTATAGGTTTTCATGTGGTAATTATTTGTGGGGAATTTATCATTTTATCTATATATATATTGATAAGAGGTTCTAAATAATAATTTTTTAATAAAAAATAGAAAATCATTGGGTAAAATAGGTTCACACTGATTCACCGATACTCAATGTGACTACATGATCTTCGATGGGATATTTCATGTGATAACATGTATAATATAGGTTCCCTCAGATTGGATTTATAATTTTATTTTCAATTTTATTATTAAATATATAAATGGTGTTGATTTTATGAAATTATTGAGTACCCTATCAGGTCTAATATGATTTTGTTTCTGAATAATGTTGATAAGAATATGTTAAGTATCTAAATAAAGAATAATAATCCACGTCAATTTGAAGGTAATAAAAGTGTTAGTAATTCAATTACATCTAATTATAAAAATACTATGTCTTTAATAAACTCTATTTCAGCTGGATGCATTCATCTAATTCTCTTCTAACTGTATGTCCCATATATTAAGGAGTTTTTTCCACTAATCATTTTCCACCCACACTAGAAGGAGGGGTTCACCATTGGCCCTCCATTGGCTAACCTGTGGGAAATCATTCCTTATACAAATATTAAAAATTACATTGTTTTCCATAGAATTTATCTAATCTATATGTTTCCATCATTATTTAATGGCTTCCCAAAACTTCCTATTTTACTATTCAGGGCACTGAATCAATATCCCTTCTTAAAAATTATTTGGTGTGTCATTTTAGCTTACATCAAACAAAGGATGTAACTTTTTATAGATTTATATTTGAATCATAATAATTAGTATTATTTACTATCATTGTTATATTATACACTCAAAAAAATTGATTCACTTCATAAAGTGTGAATATATAGTTTTAGCATGTTCTATTTCAAATGTTATTTAAAAAGGTATCACTTCTCCCTCTTTGGTTGATTACTGTAGTTCCACTACAAGAGTGGTCCACAAAACTCCATTTTTCTGTTTTACCTTGTGTCATCACTTCCTTTCCAAGATACTTCAATCCTCAAGATCATCGGTAATATGTTCTAGTTATTTTATATAGAAATATTGACCCAATATCTATGTCATCCCATCAAGACTCACTTTTTTTAAGTTGATGTCTCAAAATTATCAGTGGAATCGATATGGATTGTGAATGTAAATGAATAATATTGTATGGAAAATAAGTCCATCAAGTCTTCAATAATTTTTTTCTTCTATTTTAATCAACTATATCAATATTATCAAGTATATCAATGTGTATTTTCTAATTATATGGATGTATCTGATAATATTGTTTATCCGGATATAGATTAATATAATTTAAATATTGTTATAATGATTCTTTATCTTACTATAATGGTAAATCTATCACTATAAACTTATATGATGTTTCTACTAACTATTTTGAGTGATGAGATTATAGATAAACTATATAAATAATTATTGGTATTTGATGGAAATGTTTTAGCATGAAATATCCCTTTGAATTGCCTCTCAATGATTGAGAAATATAATAATTTATTCGAGTTATTATATCATTTTGTAGAGGAAATGACATTAATGGTCATGCTAGACATGGATTCATAAATGTTTTGGAGGGTAGATCATAGGGTAGGGTTTTTAGATACTTTCCAATATCAACCAGTCAGATTATTCATGTCAAAACTCCAGAATTCATGGGGTATAACAAGTTTTAAAGGTACTGGTAATTCTTAATCATCATTTTTGAAGTAGGAAATTTTATTGTAATGTATCTAAGGCATGGTTTTAGAAGTTATTAGAAACTTGAAACACTAATTTATAAATTACCTCTTATAATATTAACATAAATATTGGTTAATTATGGTAGTGGGAAGGCCTTTATAATATCAAATGGGAAATATAATAAAAAAAACCGAATTGTGTATGAACTACAACATTATAAACTTAAATCATTTTGAGGAGTTGATGGTTAGTAACTTAGAGAAGTAGAGTGATCGATGAAAAATAAAATATGGGCCATAGTTTTATAATTCTACCAAGAAAAAGTAGATTTTATAGAATAAGAAACTAATATTTTGACTAATTATGAAAAAGGTATTGATGTATCCTTTCACTCTTTATTATAATATAACGAAGAAGTGAATTTTAAATAATATATTCATTAAATATTAGATGTGAACAAAGATAATAAGAGTGAATTTTATTTTTGAAATTATTCCACATATGTTGGGAAGAAAACTGAATGCCACAAGGAATCTTCAAATCTTCCCATACCATTAATAAATTTATTGGGGGGTAAGATCGCTAGAATAATAGATAATGATGAAAAATAATCACGGAGCTGAAGGATAAATAATTTAATGAACATTTTCATAGAATATAGGACCCTTAGAATCTATATTTATAGAGAATCCTATTGAACAAGGCTATAGTGATTTTGGATAAAACATTATGGGTGACAAACCAGATGTTGAAGACCATGCAAACGTTTTTATCATTTTAATATTATTTAAAGGATATAGGAAATTAATGAAAATTTTGGAATGGAATTATAGTAAAGATATAAAAAATACATGTATATTAACAATGGGTTATCCTTAATAGAGTATGATAAATTTAATACTGAGAGACATCCTCATGTCCTCACAAATAATCTTAGAAAATGTTTTCACTCATAGATATATATTAATTTTCTATAATTATATAATTATTTATCTATTAATGACTTCTTTGTGGTATATAGTTTCATAAATAATAATATTGAATACAATATATGACTCCATCATGAACTTGATATCACGGAATGTGTAGTTCAGAAATATATGTATAAACACTCTAGGTTGAATATTTAATATTTACAAAAATTTCCATATATATATATATTATATTTGTTTAGGTTCTCAATAAACTAGAATATGTAATTTTCATAAATAGAAATATGATTTGAGATAAACATATCTCTTTAATAATCATGTTTAGGTTATGAAGAATAAGAGTCTATTAAATCAATCAACGTTATCCATTAAGGAGTTTAGGATTTTTTAAGGAATGTTCCTTTTGAGGATCCCACACACATATTTGAGCTTATCAACGTAATAAATAATAAAAAAACAACTATACTTTGAAGGTAATTATATATAAAAATAATTGGTTAAAAAGTTTAAAAATTGAAACCTTCTTACTCAACTTATTGAACCCATGCAATAACACTAAATACTATGAAAAAAAATATAAGACATTGAAAAATAAAATTTATATTAAGAAAGTGATTAGAATGTTTATATTAAAAATTAATTAATGAAAAAATATCTTTCTTTGAATGAATTAATTGATTTCAAAGATACTCAATTTGAAATTATTTCTATGGTAATAAAAGATCATGATACTTATCTAATAGAACCCAATATGATATATGAATAACATATAATGAAGTAAAAAAGATAATGTGAAATTTATGGCTTGATATTATTTATTCTTTACACCATTTTTTACTCTATTTTCTATGTTTTATATTCATTCTTGAGGGTGAATATTATTTTAGAGGTATTTACTATAAGGTACCTGAATTGTTTTGTCCCTTACATTATTTGTTTTTGGAAATACTGTATTCTTGCGATAGATAGAGGTATCCATTCAGTATAAGGATAGACTAGGAGCTGATATTTTAGATAGAAGTAGTGAGACATAGTTTAATGGTATCTATTTTACTATAAGTGGTCATATTTTGTGTTGGTTCATGTAAATGTTGGTTTTTATCGTGAAAAAAATGTATTTGATTTCCCTAACATTGTTTTTTTGACAGGTAAGGACCATGGTACCATTATGTAATATTTCTTCACGGGGTTCGATTCTTTAGTCATGAAGTGAAGTCTCTATGGAATTTGGTTTAGCGTTATATGAGTGTCCATTATGACGTCGTTATAGTTTTCATGAAACATATCCTTCAGTGATTGATTCCACTGTAATTCTTATTTTAGTATTATTGTGAATAGAGAATTTTTTCATACTATGAGCTTGGTTAGGGGTTGATCAAGTTGATGAAGGACATGTGGGATTTAGACTATTATTTCTATGATTTTTAAAATTATGTATTTGTTATATTCATCTTGTCATTGTTATCCTCAATCATATAAAATTTTTGGGAGTTGAACATGTTTTCAATGGGATAGTTCCTAATATGATAACATTGTGATCCTTGGAAGCATGTTTAAAGCTAAATCATCACACTATGAATCTTTTCATCATACTATGATTCCATCCATCCAAATTTACCTTATCATTTCACAGGTTTCTCACTCTTTATTTCAGTATTCCATGTTTTTTTCAAACCAAAGGTGACCTAGGGGATTCCTTGGATAATATTTGGATGATATTTTCATTATTATTAGTATTAATGTTTGTTTATCCTTTATTATAAGGTCCCACTATGTTCAATTTTCCTTTAACTATTCTTAGTAATTATTCCAGGAATAGTGAAAGCAATATTATTACTTGGTTATGGTGGATTATGGTTTATAACTTCCTAATGAATTAAATGTAAGATGTTTAAATAAACACTTTAGGGATTTTTTGGTTCTCGACTTCATTTCTATTAAAATTGTATTACTTATCATCATTGAATTAGCATATTTAAATGCATTATTTATATATTCTTGAATTATATAGTCCTCAATATGTTTTGAAACACACTATGATACCCATGTTGAGGAAACCCCAATTTAATGTTAACACATTATAATAAATGATAGCTATTACAATCATTTTAGTTAATTGAATTCCTCTCATTAATCCTTACAAGTAAATACAATATGTACCATGGGGACTATTAATAACCTACCACTGTACACACTCTCGATATTTCTTCGAATATCATTAGTTTTTAAACATACCTTTAGATCTATATAGATTTCTTGTTTAGCGGGAAGGTGTTATCTTATGATTCATATTTGATTTCTAAATTATCTCAGGCCTAGTGTTGTTTGTTTTGGTCATGGGTAAGGGGATATTGTATATTTTATCATTAAACAAAATTTTATACTTATTATTCCTTATATTTAATAATTCATCATTTTTATAAATTATATTCCTTTAAAAAGTATGATTAATTTGTTTTTATATTCATTTCTAAAAATATTTAATAAATACATTATCTTTTTTCTGAACTGGAAGTGAAATGATTCCCATGATAACTGAATCCATATATTTACTTATAGATATAATTATTCTGTACTTTTTGTTAATACAAGATTATGAATTGATGTTTACAAATTTATTCTGGAATATGTTTATGAAATGTAAATGAAGGATAACATGTAAATTTAAAAATGGAATTAATTTGATATAACATTATTTTGCAATTCAAATATAAATAGTAAGGTAATAAACAACTAATATTAACTAATGAATGTAATGTTTAATGTAATTTAATTTAGCTATCTAAAGAGTTGGGGTGTATGTGGTGTTGATGGAGCTCTTGTATCATTGTATGTTTTTTAATTATGGAAGAGTTTGGGATGGTTTATAATTTGAATAAAATCTCATTCCTTTGAATTCATGTAGTTTAGTTATGAATAGTTATAATATTTACATAAGATATGAACTATTTTTTGATAATATATTTTTATTTTTTTCATTTTTAGGTATTTATTTCTCTTCCATAGAGTGAGGCCTTGAGTCTGGGTTGAATAGTGAGAACCTAGTGTCTCTCTTGATGGGAGGGGGAGTTTTGGGTTCCTTGCAATGGTGGTGCTCCTATATGTTGTTATTAAACAGGTGTCATGATATTATAGAATATAAGAGAGTTTTCTATGAAGTTTTTCATGTGAATGGATCATGTTTATGTTTTGGGGATGTGAAATAATTTAAAAATTTTCCTAAGTGTAACTCCTTCATGGTATTCAACATGTTACCTGGTCTTAAAGAAATTTTAGTGGTTTGTTTATCATAGATATTATCTTAATAATAGTGTGGTGAGTTGTAGATGTATTTAAAATTTTTATATGTATATGGGTTGACACTAGATATAATAATTAAAAGAATAAGTGTAATTATTAAATGAATTAAATACAAATAATAATGTCATACAAAACTAATTAAATGAAGATATGATTCAAATCTTAGTTGAAATATTTGTAGTGCCTTTAACGAAGAAATAAATAAAATGATGATTGTTTAATATATTATAATTTCTAAATGAGTAAATGAAATTGAAATCTAAGGTTTTGTTTATGAATTTGAAAAATTATGAAGTAAGAAGTAAAATGTCAATTCTCATGATTATAATAAATATTTAATTGGATGTGATATTCAATATGGTATAATGTTGATTTGTCATTGATTTTAAATTTACATTTTTAGTTAATAATATTTTTTGTGTTTATATTTTTATTACCCACTCACCCCAATGGGTACCCCTCTTGAGATGAAAATGGGGGAAAGAATACAGTGTGCACCTGATTCTAGACTCCCATAGGCCAAGAGTTTGAATCTACCACCAAGATTATAACATATATACAATGTAGAGGAATACCCTCTAGAATTAAATATTTAGGAGATATATAAGATAAGTACAATACCCAACTCATGCTTAAAAATTTTAAATAAATCCCAATTATGTACATGTAATTCCGTACAAGAATAAATGAACTATAACGGAAAACTACATGTACCAAAGATAAAATCTTCGGTTACTATGATGCCTGATTAACTACTACAATACCATGAACAAAAAATATCCAAACCAATATCGAACCTACCACTATCAAACTAATGAAATTTTTATATATACATTGGGTTACAATAAAATAATAGTCATTAGGATCCTTCATTTAGAATCCCATGAAAAATATTAAGAAATCCTAATAAATTCTAGTGGAGAAAAGTAACCCAAACACACCACCTAAAAAGGTGTATTTTGTTTCTAAACTCACCATCAATAACTCAAAAACATATCACATAAAACAGATCATATATTGTGTAATTAAATAAAAGGGTACCCTTCTACAACTTACCCACAAGTTTTATTCCACCAAATTACTACATAATGATTCATATTTCTCTAAAAGTATTCCAATTTGAAGAAAACTAGGATAAAGTATCGCAACATGCATCTCGAGAATCTCATTAACCCACTTGATATTTTTACACATAGAGTATTATACCTCAATCCATGACCACCCATAAAATAAGTAAGGTACTCAACCCATCATACTCGATACCCTTCATACATATAATAACCATTTGGATGCTATATCTGTAGATACAAGTGTTAGGAATAATCCAAAAGCCAATAAAACTCACCAAAAAAATATATTGGGAAATCTAACCACAATTTATACCAGTGCATAAAACTAGTAAGATAAGAGAGAAGGGATCTAAAGTGTTGTAAACTATCCATACTCATGACTTGGATGTTGGGGAAAACATCCTCCCATATTCAACTGGGTGTGAATCACCCTAACTGACATGGTTGGGGTAGCGCATGAAATAAAAAAACATACATTATATATAATTTATCACATTCACAATATTGGAAAAACAGAGCTTGGACTCTTCTATGACTAATTTATCTTGGGAATCCAGTAGATACTACTAAGAAATATATATTTTATAACTATACAGTAATTTTAAGAGATATATTCAAATTAATTATTTTTCTTTTTACAATTTCCTTTCTAAAATTAAATCATTAAATATGAATCAAAATTATTCTAATTTATTTCATTAACCTTAATAGTAATTCCCATTACCTCTAAGTATAATCCAACTGAGTCCACGTTTTCTCAAGATCATATCATTTTCAATAAAGAAACACCAACCCCATAGGTTACATCATTTGATAGCCATTATTGAATTTACATGACTCTGTGTACTATGGGAAATATTCTAATGTAAAATCAAAGGGAGATTCATAAACAATGAAATTCAGCTACCTCAAGATGTTGGGAAATTAATGAAAATAGAAAATAAATATCACCAATAAACCATTAGAAATATTTATTCACAATCGAGCATCCCAGCATTCCAAACATCAATGGTTAATCTCATATTAATCCCATTCTGTCATCTCTGGTTCCATTCCTAACAACAACATACACATAACCATGAATCTCCCCACCATATGCATCAAAAGCTTCTACAAACCTAGGCCTCCCTACCTTATCAAATCATCCATCATAGTGTCAGAACACATTTTATATAAAGGTTGACATCTAAAGCAACATAGGTGTCAAAAAAACCAAAAAGGTCAATAGTGAAACTAATACCTAAAACAAGGTATACATCCTTCACATCTAAATATTCTCTTAATCATATAACATAAGTTATTTGTATTTCATAATAAATGTGAATCCTTGTCCCTAACCATTTATCTATTTCAATAGATAGGTTTTTATTCCACCTTTAATTTAGTGACTCAATTAATATAGGATTAAAAATTTGGTAACCAAATTCATTTGCTATATCAAAAAATTATAATTAACTAAACATTCTCTTATATTTTTTATAGTATAATAAAATTGATAGAATATTGATTCTCATTTTACCTGCCTTCTATTTTTATTCTAATAAACTCTCTTTCCAGATTCATGCTCTTTATCCTATTATGTTAACTAAATGACTTAAATATTGAATTAAACTTGAAAAACTACAACTATATAACTTCCAATAAATTTATATGAAACAAAAAATATAATAAAAAGTCATCTTCTTCGATTTTTAATCCAACCAATATAACTTCCATCTGGACTTTTTACCAATTTCATTAATTTCCCTATGTTAATCAATATATAATAACATACTAAATGGATTATAGTATAGATTTCTCAATATTTAACAAATTGAGTGGAAAACCATTATCACATTGGAAAGAGACAATATGTGATTACTAAATATAAACCAATTTCATTTTTTAATCCATATTAATATTTACAAGGATTATTCCTCTACTATCTAAAGGTATAAAAGATATTAAATTTATGGTTTTAGGTAAGTATATAAGAGAAGTAATGACTCCTCTACCTCAACATATGATATTATTAACAAGAAAATAGAACACCAATATCGTTATTTGATCACCTATACTAAGAAAAAACTATAACATCCTATGAAATTTGTTCCATGAATTCACTAACATATGGAAATGAAAATTTCAATAGAAATATTTTGAATAAATTCTATAGCATGGAAATAAGAACATGTGGAAAATGATTTTGAATCTGTAAAAATCAATTAAAAATAAGTAATAATTAACCATGGATCACCATGTATTGAACACATGAAAATTGGGATTAATATCTTTTGAAATGGGCTTCAAAGAACCTAAAAAATAATTATTGGATTCTTATTATTGATGAGGAATTATTGAGAGAAAATTGTGTTCAGATATATGTTCAGGAAATTATTAGAAAACTAAAAATAAGAAGACCATGGAACAACTATAGACCACATTGTTGAACTAAATGACTTAAGTAACATTATACTATAAGGAAGGACTCTACACCACAGTCCCCTAGGTTCATGTGTTGTCTGATATCTATAAAGGGATCCATTATGTATAACTTGTAAAAGGGTAAGGGGTACTATTAAAAAGGCTAAACCACTAATCCATAAAACCTAGTAACACAGGTGGTGGCCTACGGTGTAGAATATATTCATGTCATAGGGGTGATGAAATCGAAAAAACTAAGCAATTTCATCCTAGGTTATTTTCACATCAATCATCCAATCCACTTCACTAAAACTAGAGGAGTTACGCAGCAACCTAACTTCATCATGAATCCATTCCAAAATTCAATGTGGGTATAAATATCCTACCTCTATCAAGATATTCCACATCTAGAATCCCCTACATCACAACCTCTACCCTAATAGTGGATTACAGAGATCCATGCCACATAATTGTCTAAAATCCCCCATTTTCTTCCAAACACACTATAAACACCTTAGAACCTCCTCTTGCTGCCTCCAAATAAAAAACTCACAAAGGAAGAGATTATAGAGTCTAATATGATATAAATATATACTATTGTAGAGATAATATTTAATATAATATGTTTTATTCATGTGACATGGTGTTATAGGTGTGGAAAGCTCTTGATTTATGATATGTTTACATATGGCATGTAATTCATCATGGTATAATTTATGTGGACCTAGATAATGAAATGAATATGATGTGTCTATAAAGATGTGATTTTTTATGATGATATTATTGTTCAATGGTGGGTTGGTATGTGGTGTTGTTATTTTAAGACCCCAATATTTTATATGTCCTTCCAATGAAATAAATATTATGTATTTGATAACCTTCCTTGCATTCAAACCCATGTCTCTATAAACAATGATATAATAAATCATTAGAACATTGGAGATAAATTGAAGAGTGTTAATAGTATTAAAAAATTATTAAAAATATCTAAAAAAGTTTTAAATAGTTAAATATTTTTTGATTAATTCAGAATAAATAAGTACAGTGTTTTCTATAATGTCATTTCATAGATCAAAAAAATTATTTCATCAAAAGTAGTATTTAACACAATTTTTTCTTCCATAAATTATAATTTATTTAAAATATTTTTATAAATTTTAAATGATGAAATTGATATAATTTTTTAATCATCATGTCAAAATTATCTTATAGTGAATTTTTAAGATATCTCTAAAATAATTTATTTTTTAACAAATAGTGAAAAATACGACTTTTTGTAAAAACCATAATTTTTATTCTGATAATATTTACATTTTTTAATTTGATCAAAAATTTAAATAATTTTATTTTAATTAGATATAATTAAAATAATTACATAGTAATCATTATTATAATTTATTTTGCGATAAAATTATTTTTTATCTTAAAAATACATTTAAAAAACGATTGTATGTGTTAAATGTTTTTATATTAATAAATTAAATTTATATATATTAATTCACGGTTTTAATGAAATTTGTATATTAAATATTTAATAAATTATTATAAAAATAATATTGTATTGTATTTAAAAGACAAATAATTGATTTTAATAAAATTTTATGCTCAAAAATGCATTTTGCTAAAACATGTTTTTATTGCAGTTTGTGAGATTAATGAAAATTAAATTATACAATTTATTGAAATTCGATATATAAAAATGGATCCCATATTTTGATCAATATAAATTAATATAATTTAATAAGGTCAATTTAATTTTTGGCCATAGTGAACAAAAAAAGAGTAATATTATATTACCATGATTAATATTCAAACTGATTTACCCAAGCGTTAACCCAACAGATAAGTGTATAATTTCCTCCCAAAACTATAAAATTATAATTTTATAAATATAATTCGACTTTATCTTATACTAAATTTTAATCTATTTCCATTTTGTGCCACTTCCCACTGAAACAGATATGATAAAATTGAATTCTTTTAAAAGATTTCAAGTGTGTCCATCCTCAAACACATAAAAGGGAACTTAATATCCACTATTATTCACGAAATTGGAGACAAAGATCTAAAAAACTATTTCAAAACCATAATTTATTAATTCCACTGATTATAGATCTTCTTTTTTTGCTTTTACATCCAGTCAGTAAGAATTAATGTTTAATCTAAACAAGGTATCTTAATGAAGAGTTATTAATCTTAACAGAGCTCTTTCAAATTTATTTCCTCTTATACATCCTATAAACATGTTTTATAAATAAAAAATACTCAATATATTATCATAAATATACTAATATGATGTTATGAATATGTAACCATCATTTACCAACTTTTCCCATCACATGGGATATGAAAGTATCTATTGTGTGTAAGTATGGACTAAAGCATCCACATGACGATTTGAGTCATTTTACATACCCATATTTCATGATGGGTTATATTGTTTTATTTAATGTGTATATATTATATTTATGATATAATAGTTTTTCAAGTAAGGTGAATAATAATTTAACCTTCTTTTTTTAATCAATTGAAAAATTGAAACTCCTCTTGTGCGTACATGTGAATTATCATCTTCACATAATGATACAATTCATTTTTCATTTCTGCCTATTATTAATGGTTTTATATAAGTTTTGTATGAATATATGTTATATTTAAATAATTATTAACCTTTTTTTGAATAAATTGTGATCAAAATTTATAGACCATAATTATTGAAAAAATACAAACATGAAAAACAAAGCTATTAACACCTAAAATGACGATGATAATGATTTTTTTTATTTTATTGGTGATAAGTTATTAAAGATAAAAATTTATCATATTATAGGTTTGAATATGGTTCCGTTATTGAATTAAAATAATTCTAAATTTAATATACAATAGTTCAGAGTTTTTATGAAGAAATTCATACTTGATGTAAGTGTTTTGCAATCAAATATCCTTTTTTATAGAGGTTGTTTATGCATAAATTATTAATGAATAAATTATATAATATATCTATCCCAAATTTTATTTATATTATTATCTTATTCCTGATTCTATAGATGACATGTTTTACGATGATTTTCCTCGATTTGAGTACCAAAAAGTAAGGAATAATTATTTTAAAAAAACTGACATTATTAATCTTATCGGTCGTGTTCTTTTTTGTCCATATTTTCTATTAAAATAATTTCAAGAATTTATTAATATAATAAATTCATTTATAACCACGATTAAATTTCTATAATTTTTTTCTAAAGTAATTTTGTCTTTTATAGAATTATATAATTGTGATTTTGTTTCTAAAAAAGTTAAATAATTTTTTTATTACACACTACATGTACATATTTACCCACTATCCCAAATATTACATACATTGAATATTTATTTAAATTTTTCTTTGGTTTATTTCCAATAAATTTCATTCATTAATATTTTTGAATTTATTATATTTTAAATAAGTGATTTTAAAATATAAGGGTGTTTTCCTTAAGAAATTATCTGCTGATCTTATAAAATAATTTTTCTCCAAAACAACATTATTTCATGTTTCTTAATATTTACAAGGTATATGATCTAATTTTACTATATTTATTCATTAAATGGATGGTTTATTATTATTATGATTAAAAGTTTATAAAACTTATATCCATTCAACAATTTAAGAAATGATGATAAGATTTTTTTTTGAAATTGTGGTAGATATATGTATGGTATTAATTATATTATTTATGGCCCTAGAATAAAATATCCCTTCAAGAAATTAGGTAATTATTGATTTATCTTGAGATAATAATGTCTTTAATGGGGAGTGGACCTGTTTCATTAAGTAAAAATATCTAATAAGATAGTCAAGATAGTCTTGGGTGTAAAACTTGAAAAAGGAATGGTGGAATGAGGATTTCACCAAGGACACTATGACTGTATTTGTAGTGATACTTGAATAAGGAAATGATTTTATATACATATTTTTATTCTATTATAATATGACTTATTATTATGAAATATTAGCTTTGATAATAATTGATTAATTATGAAATAACACTAATATATTTTATGTATTTTGTTTGAGAAAACCATATTCCATATTTCCTGATTGAAGATCGTTGACTGATTATGAATTATTATAAATCATGATCACGTTCTCATTCACATTGGTTTATTTTATTCTCACTTGTTATCATTGATTGATATATATTATTTTTACCCTTACTGTATATCTGAGCTAACCCTTCATTATTATTCCCTTCCCCATGATAGGTAGATATTTTTTAAGAATGATTTGTCCACTGAGGTTCCTAGTTATGAAGAGATTAAAGGGAAACGATGATGGTGTTTTCTCATCAAATTATTTAGGTTTCCATGTTTCCAAAGACACAAAAACTGTATAGTTCTAGCATGGATCATATTTTTATTTAATGAAAATTGTAAAAATTATATGAAGTATTTCTGTATAAATTTTTTGGTTCTATATAGTATAATTTTTTTCATTCCCATTTTTTCATTAGTATGTGAGTGGTATTCCAAATGACACACTACTAATTTGAGTGGGAAGGTTCATATAACTAATTTGTAAGAGGAATGATATATTTTTTAGTCGGGATTTTTGATATTATGTTATCATGATATTTTTATCGACTACTAATGGATATCATTAGTTGATATAAGGTGTAAATTTTAAGAAACAACATAAATGGATGATATTTTAATATTTAGATACGTTATATCTCTACTTATGTATAAATGTTTTTATTAATCATATTACTGAGTAAAAATTTTACTTTTATTAGTTTATCTCGTTAATATATATCAAAAAACATTCATTTCCCCTGGATTCTTTTTTATAATGATCCCACTGAGTACTCTGAAGTGCTCAAGCCTCTACATTTTTCTTGAGTTATTTTACCAAATTTGTCAAGTGAGATTTGGGATACATCTATTTAGAAATATGGAATATCCTTATAATTTGATTTTATTTCATTTTCTATGATCTCATTTTATTATAACATTGTAATATGGTTTGGGTATGCTATGTTATACATTTTTATCTATATGTATATAATTGGTTGTTTCTCTTATATTTCCTCAGAATTATGAGGGTAATACATCATTTACATGTGATAGATACCATAGGTTTTAGTTTATAACTTATTCCCTATTATACATGGGCTTCATAGGTCATTATTATCTTAATTACTTACCTATGACGGGTTTTAGTGTGGTAATCCGGAAAATGTGGGATTAGATATTTTAGTTTAGCAGTAGCGTAATGTTTTATGTTTGGAAGCGATGAGAATAATTTGATGGTATATTTTTTTCATTAAACATACTATATAAATTTGGTAGAGGATAATTTCTAGGAAATAAGTATTTAATTACCTCATTGATCCAATTCTATAACCTTAATATTCTAATAAGCATGTTTTGGTGAAAGTGCACTGATTTTAGGCTATAATGTTTTTGAAAGATGCAGGAATATTTATCATGTGTAGTATTTGAGAAAATGTTTTGATTCAATATTTTTTCATTTTTTATTTATTCTAAAATATTTACTCATATAAATTATTCTTAATAATTTTAGTGTTTTCATTTTCTATAAATTGATTCATGTGATACTAGGAATGATTTATTATAAATTCAGGACATGTTATGATTTTTTATTTTCATAATATTTCATTTTTAGTTTTATAAATTACTGTTTAATCCTTATCAATTAAAAACATGTAATATAATCTTAGGAATTAAATGTTTTGTGTTTAATTAATGTAGTTATTAAGCTAACATATTTTAATTGACATTGAATCTGTTCTTAATGATTAATATTTTCATGGGTATATTTTATATATCCTTATTTTTTGATCATTATGTTGATGATTAGTTATGTTACATGTCTTTAAAATAAATTCATAGAAATTTATTTTATATTTTATTGTTACTTGATATTAAAGGACCACCATGGGTTAGAGACAATCAATAAACTATAATGTATGATGAAATAAAATTAATATTTTTTTAATTAGTGTTATTAGAAAATAATCCTAATATATATGAGATATTAATTTCATTTTATTCCATTTTGAGGATAATATGGTCAAATTTTTATTTTTATTTTATTATTTTACTTAATAAGAATTCCATGTATAATTTATATACAACACATAAGATATATGAATGTTATAATCTTTTGGTAGTTAAAAGAATGATGTTAAGAAATTAATAGAAAATTAATACAATGAATGTATTATAATCCTTTCATGGAAAGGTAAAATTAAGTTATTCTATTATATGTAACCCATTTAGTTCTAACAGTAATATTTGTAAGAAAATAAGGTATTGGATTGATAATCATTTTCTTAATTTATTATATTTTGATAATAATATTTCTTAATGATGCATGTTTAGATTACCTATTATTGGATTTATTATGATTTGTAATGTTGTTTGAAATGAATTATTGTGATTTAGTAAGTTATATCCCTGATATTTTGTTGATATAATGAAATGTAGTGAATGTGGATGATGGGAAATAATAGATATTATATTGGATGATTTTATTTCTGAAATTAGTGTTTATTGGAGATGTGAGGGTGATTATATGGTTATAAAATGTTAAGGAAATTCATGTTTTATGGAGACACTTGTCTATTGAATGTATTTTATTTCATGATATTATTTTATCTGTGGTTTGGTTATTATTAATGAGATTTGTGATAAATGAGTTATTTTATGTGGAACATAAGATATTTCATCAAAGAAATCATTGTTATTTTCATCAAGGGAATAAGAAATAAGAACATTAGGATAGAGAATTTTTGAATTCTCAGCAGTATGAGGTTACAATGTTTCTTTTTTGAGCACATATAAATAAGGATGAGGAATTATTAGAATATATTTATGTATACTTTGAGTATGTATGGAATCTATATCAATTTCAAGTAACATTGGTTGTTTAATCATTTCAATGAGTGGAATGAAGATGGTGGATAATGAATATAGGGGACCCAGATCAGATGCCTTGGTAAAAGAACATTGAAATGTTTTAAAAGGATTTTATCTCCCATAATAAAATATAAATTGATACAAAATATCATAAAATGATCCAATAAGTGATGATAGTTTACAAAACATCGAGAATAATTTTATGGAAATTATTTTCTAGTTTATGTATTTTCTATCTATAAAATAAGGTTAAGGGATACATCATAGCCCCCCTTGAAGTTGGAGATTAAATTTTCCATAAAATGGTTGAAACTAATGTCTTGGGGATGGGTGAGTGTTTTAGTAGTGATCATAGATATGGTATTTTAAATAGTAAATGATTTGGTAAAGATACTTTTATTATTTTTAATGTTTTTTTATATAATTTATTTTATTAGTGGGTTATGGGGTTTATTTAAGTTCATACTGACGTAATTATCTGGAGTTATAGTATACCATTGCGAAATTGGTTTTAGTATATGGACATTTCCAATTTCTTGAGTGTTTATCTCATTTCATAATAATTTTATAATGAATTATTTTTAATTTTTTGTTATGTTTGTGATTTCTATAAATGTTTTGGTGTACGATAGTTGAAATAGAATATTTGGAAGCTCACTTCACAATAATTAGATGTTTTCAATATCATCCATCAGAGGTGGTAGGAATTCCCAACTTCATGTCTCCATAATTATTTCATATTAGTATATTGTCTCAAATAAATCAAATGAAAATTATTGTATATCTAAAATTTATTATTATTTTTTGTAGTAAATTTATTGAATTAGGTTTTTTATGTATGGAGATATATAAGGACCAAAAAATTATACTTGAATGTTACTTTTACTATTCATCAAAGGTCCTAGGTTATACCATTATTTCCTACTAGAAATTGGTTATCACTATTCTATATGGATGGTATTCTATGAATATCATATGTTGGTAGAACTGGTTGACTGACAATGTGAATCTTTATGTGGTTGGGACCACTTATACACTTGTGATTATGATATTCAGAAAATATTCATAATAATAGATCTAATTGGGTTTTCATATAAATTTATTATAATTATTAAATCAACCAAAATAATGAAAAATCTATAGGGTACAACCATCATTTTAGTATTTAATTTTTTAACTACAAAATTCATTATTTCCTCTATATTTTATTAATTTTTTACGAATTCATGTTTTTGAATATTTACTAAGTGTGTTTGAGGTTTGAATTTATGGGGTGAAATAGGGTGAGGTATTTGATTTCTATGGGTTTCATACAAAAATATAAATAGTATATTTCATTCATGGAATTCATAGTTATTATTTCTACTTTTTTAATATTCAGATGGTGTATCTGTTAGTGATTTTTTAAGTACACCCCCCCCCCCCCCCCCCCCGCAAATGGTGTTGGAGATTGGTTCTAGGCTTGTCAATGAACAGTCAATAACAGAATTATGTAGAAATACATAATTTTTGTCTTGAATTTATATTTCTTTATTTTTAGATTTATATTATAATATTTTATGGAATTAGAAGAAGGAATTTCCCAAATAACCATATTTTATGGGTCAGACTAGGGATGCTAGAGGATATATATGGAAGATTATCTGATCAATAAAGATCATAATGGTTAAATTATAGTGGTTAATTTAGAGATGATGAGGATAATATAACAGTTAATTATTAATATAAAGGATCATGGGTTTGTTATCATGTCATTGGCTTAGAATTTGTTCATTGACATATAAGTGGTGACGATCATAATAGAGATAATGAATGATTTAGACAGAACATATGAGGATTCTATAGCTTTGAAAAAATATCACGACTTGGAGGATATTTAGCGTGTGGTTTTAACAAGTTGTTCCAACAACTATTAAGTTGAATGACATTAAAATTGTCCATAGTTATCTTAAAACAATGCAAGTAATTCCTTTTGGAAGAATCATGGGTGTTTCGACTATTATCATCAATTACAGAACCATGGGATATAATGGTAAAAATCATAAATAATTCTTGTGGTAAAACTAACATGGTGTTCAGTATGTGAGGGATTTTATTCTAAATAATTAACACATATATAGTGGAGTTTAAGAACCTACTAGATTGAAATTGAATATCAATGGTAGATGATTGTCTCTATATCTTATTTCATGTTGGAGGAAATCGGTAGATGACTCCAGGTAGAGGAGTAAGGGTAAATCAATAGGACATGGAACTGTATATTCAAATTACAAGAATATAAGAAATATCAAGAAGGAATAAATGAATCATTTGGTCGAATATAGAAGTGAATATTCTCTAAGTTCAAGTTACAATAATTTTCAACTAAATGTCAAGAATTTTATTTTTGAGTATCAATATTTCTATCCAAACACGTGTTGTTGATTTTTTATAATCACTCCATTATGAAATATAACAATGATGCCGAGGTAATTATTTATCCATATGTTTTGAAAATATTCATTTGTATGATGATTAATTATTATATGTAGTAAAAAGGGAGATATTAACATTCAAATTTAAAATGGGAGCTTCTCGAAGTTATAAGATGTTTAAAACATAACAATACTATGTTATAACCTAATTTAAATGAGAATATTCGACGATGTTGTATTTTTAAAAATATTTAATAATATAGTATATAATGTTACATGTTTACACATGATATTGGTCATAGGTATAAATAATGAAACAACAGATCTAACTGTAAAATTACAAGGGGATATAATTGTAAGACTAATAACATAAAAAATTCTAGTGTTTAGAAATTTTTATCTTAGACATCATAGTGAGAATACCATTGAAAATAGTGTAAAATGGATTACTAAAACTTGATCAAATTACACTTAGATGTTTTGAGAGTTGTATACTAAGAAAGCATAGAAAGGTACTTTCGACATGAACATAAGGAATCCTAGATCTCCAATGTGAGAACATGTTAACCAGAATGTTAGAGGGACTAATCCAATATAATCTCATGGTGGTTTGTAGTACATGGAAACATTCATTGATTATTTAATGAGAAAATTACGGGTTTACTTCTAGAAATAGACATCTATTGTATTTAGTGATTTTATTAAATTGGATACCATGATGGAAATAGAGACAGAAGAAATATGATATTCATAAGGTTCAATAATATTAATGAATATAGAGGATGTTATTTGTAAAAAAATTACCAAAGGAATGGAATCATGATTTACAAGACTATACATAGTAAAAAAAGATCTGATTGGTCTGGAATATTTAATGAAATAAAAGTTAACTGAAAGGTATTATGTAAAGTGATATATTCTGGAATGTTTAGGGTGAGTTGGGGGTGGAGAATTCATCTTTTTATTTTAATTCATTAGTATAAGTCCATCAATATGGATGGGTTAATATATTATAGGTTAGATATTTTTAGAAAACTATAATATTTTATCCACCTAAATTTTTTCGTAATTCCACCCAATGACAATGTAAATTTTATAGATAAGGATAAACTCAAATATAAATAATTATCTTATTTATTTATGATATAAGATGATGAAAACATGTGATTCTAAATTTTAGATGATGATAAGTGAAAATTCATCAAAATATAAAATTTTCCCTTTAATATGAAGTTCTAAACAAAAACCACAACCTGATATAATATTATTCTAAGAATAAAGAGTTGACTTACCATGTACAAGTTAATCTGAATTGGAGTTTCGAATGAATATTATTTTTATAAATTTTATCCAGAACTGAGAGTCTAAATTATAGTTTATTATAAATATAAAAGTGATCCATATGACTATTAAATCATAGGTCTTAGTACCAGAATATAAACTTCCAAAAAATACAATTCAGAAAAGACCACGGACTCAAGAAAAAATTAGAAGGATGCTTCCATAAATGTTAAATATTCTCATCTCATTTATCAAATAGTCTTATTTCATATATACTATATGATAGTTATGATTTATAGTGTTAGATAATTACATTATGAAAATATTATAAATTAAAAATTGTACAATACAACTCAATATCCATTTTTTTACAATATAAAACCATTAAAATGAAACTGTTTTTCTTTTCCGGAATAATCATCCTAACTATCATATTGAATTATTCCTTATACTTACCCATTCATAAACATGGTTATTTTTATAAAAAATTGGGCTTAATAACAAAAAACCTCTATAAGGGACATATAAAAAATTAAATTCATTAGTTAATGGGAACACATAAAACTTATCCTTATTGAAAATAACCATAATCCTCAAACAAGCATTTTCTTACTCTATAAATAAAATTTCCTACAAAAATATGTTTTTAAGAAATTTCCTATGAATTATTTAAAGATAAAATTTTCAGCTAAATATTAAATTTATTTCAAGAAAAACACATGAAAAGTTCTTATAATGTTTTACTTTTAACCCATAATAAGTAGTATATAATATCCTTTAAAAATAATATCATTAGATTATCATGAAAATATATATGATTTTGATAAAAAACCCATATAAAGAAGTAATAAATCATATGGGTTAGTTGGTAAATAATTTTATTTATAGATTTTTCATATTTAATAACCAATATGGTCTGATTTTATACTTAATGCAATAGATGGATATCATGGACTCACTTTTACATTGTTTATAATGGAACCACTCATACTTGGTTTAAATAAAAACCACAAATAATTATTATATAAAGGATACAATATATCTCATTAAAATTCCCAATATCCATACCATAATCATAAAACATAGAAGATTTAAATTTTCAATATTCCACTCAAACAATAATTCATTTCACCCCAAAGAAAAGACATACGGATATTTATATATCCATTTTATTTTAGAAACCTTTTCGAAAATAATAAGATCATTGAGACGGAGGGTTTTTATTGGAAGAAAAATAGAATATTATAATGTAATTACAATATCAAATAACTAATAATGTAATGGAAAATTTCATTATCACTTTATATGTTAATATAAAACATTTGTTTTTTCTATTATAGTTGAAGTCCAAAAATTCTGTATATAATATTTTAAAATATTCCCATTGAAAAAAATTAAAAGAAAATAAAATTCTAGTTATAATTCAGTTATGTGAATATAAATATTTCAATAATATTTTTTAAAAATTAATATGGACATGGAAGATAAATAGATATAATAGAAACATTAAATGAGAATTTGTTTTAAAATAAAACACGTTAACTTGATTATGTCAGATAAACGAAATTATTTATAATCCTAAATAATAAAAATATTTTAATAATATTTGTTCTAATTTTTTTTCATTTTTATTATTATTTTTGAAATTTTATAATTAATAAATTTATCATTGGAGGTTTCGAAGATATTCAGCCCATATGTGCAAAATGACTTTTGTTTGTTGAAAAAGGTAAAAAAGTATTTTTTTTATTTCATCTCTAGAATAATAATCATGAAATACTTTTTATTATTATAAACCAATTATTCTTCTAAAACTTCTCATGAAATATGGATATGAAAAATAAACTATGTTAGAGTAATGGATATTTTATGCCGTAAGTTCGGAGGAGTAACATTACCTTTTTCAACAATCATTTTAGAAATAAGGTAAATATTATATTATATGTACACAATAATTATCATATCATTAATACCATATTGTTTCTTTAAATATTGAAATAAATATCATCCATTCTATTTGGTGAGGAAAAAATGAATCACATTGCTTCATGAAGGTGGTAGTCCACAAATACAAACAAACAATGTTTTTTATTTTTCATTGAATGAATATTTAGGAAAATAAATAATATGTTTCTCATCAATAATTATAAATATATAATTTATATGATATATATATATATTATCCATGATAATAATAATCCATGGGTGGCGGTGATAAAAAAAGTGCATCTGTTCTTGAGGTGGTGGTCTGAGGTACCCATGAACGATGATTTCATTTCCCAGTTGATGGAATAGGATATAAATATAGGTAATTACATAAACATACAATCCTCTCATCATATGAAAGATACGTTTTTTTATTATTTAATATTGTTTTATGATATTTTTAAAGTGATATAATATTATATAAAATAAATATTCTTGATTAATAACTATACAACTTCTTCTACCAATCTCTTAAGGTTTACCCAAAATCATTCATAAGATAGTTAATGATCAAACCAATTCATCTAGTATGTTTTGATGGATTTATTTAAGTTATATATGTATGGAGTATATTAACTAAAATGATTTTCAACTGTATTGAAATTTGAAGAGAAGGTGCACATTTTTATGATAGTGGTGGAGCACACTTATAATTTCACAATGTATTAAATTAACATAAATGTATTTTTATATTGAATTAAATTAAAAGTGACAAAATTATATGATAATATGAGGAAAAATTTAAATCATATCATCCAATTATTTTTTGAAAACTTTATCTCATTATTTCGCCGTTATTTTTTTATTTTAACTCTTTCTAACCCTTTTTGACAACTACCATTTTATAATTATTTTAATCATTATCAATTAATAAAAAACCAGAAAATTAACTCTATTAAATGGACCATGGTTGATATTATCAACCCTATCCCATTCACCTAGATGAGAAAGATATATATAGTAATTTTAAATCATTTAATAAGAAATTATTCATTATACGATATCATTGATGTCAATTTCCACAATATTCATTTAATTTTACATTAATTAATAATATATAAATGAAATTCCAATATTAACATTTTATATAACCCAATTATGTTTTAATTATCCAAAAATATTAGTATTTAATAACATATTCATATTGTGTTACATTTATAAAATTTAAAACCATTTATTTCATTTTTCTTCTAATTAAAAAAATATTGTGACAAAGTTTCATAAGTAGTTAGTGTAATTATATAATTAATAAAAATAAGAAATAAATTAACATCATTATTATTTGAATGATAAATTATATTCATTCAAATCTTTCATCTTTCACTTTATGAATACAGAATATATATTTATATGATTGAGGTTTTCATTTTATCATTTTCATTAAGAGCTATAGAGGTTATTTTCATGGGAATCAATCCCATAAAATAAAAATCTAGAATAATATGATAAAGGAATTAATCCATTTATACAGTAATATTGAAGATGATTTTTTTTTCATTTTCACTTAGTACGAAACTATGTTATCTTAATGTACCCTTTTACGATGGTGATGAATTTTTACACTATTTAATATTCATTATGAGAAAATATTAAGTTGAATTTATTAAATAAAATTAATTATGTTGATTAGAAATATTGAATCCATTAAACTAAATCCAATCTCTATATGTAGAAAAAAATCATTTAACATGTATCTCGAAAAAAGTGTTGGGAAATAGTTTCTAGAAAAAATATTTTTGGATTGTAAAAGTTTTTTTACACTAATATAATTAATATTACTGACTATTATGAAATTAGTTATATTATTTATAAAAAAAGATTATTATATTAATTTAAGATCATATTTATAATATTACGGATATTTTTCAATGAATATAAATTGCAGTTTTTTTTTAATCTAAAATTTTAACAATTTATTGAAAAATCAATATTTTCAGAAGAATCCCAAAAATTCAGCTTAGGATAATTTTTAAATTAAAAACTATGAAATGAAATTAATTATATCAAATTAATATTATAAAATTGTAATATAAATATTTAAAATAATACTATATAACTCATTAAAACCCAAATTTCTTAGAAATATATCATTTTGTTATTTGACTAAAAATTACTTAATATTATTAGAATGAAATAACTCAATAAAATATAACTAATTATTATATGAAATTATTTATATTCTCATTACATGGGATGTTACAAAACATTATATATCTATAAAGACCATAAAACTACCCTTCACGTTTGGATCAAATATGAATTTTTGGGTTCTAATAGATAGATGAGAGCATGATCTCTTAGAATAAAAAGAGAGTCTCGGCAAATCTAGAAAGTGGGAGTTATCTCTGAAAGAGTATTCAGATTCATTACGAAAAAACAAAAAGTAAACATTACTACCAAATGGTAAGAATTAAATTGGGGGAAAATGTTTTTTCTATCGAAAAAAATAATTAATTGAGTGGAATAACTATTACTACATATTGGGTTTTAAAGGATTTTAGTAAAAGAAGGTATTACCCTATCGTAAATATTTTTACCTAATGTTAAACACAAGAAAAAGTAGATATTGATGAGATGATTTTGATAGTTTTCATTTGGATTATATGGATGAAAAAACATTATTCATTTATGTTAACATTAATGAGGACATTTACCTGAATTCAGAGGCTCATACAAAGGATATTCAAAACATTGATGTGGTATATATGCTGAAAAAAATCCTATACTACTTCAAACAAGTACCAGGATAATATATGTTGAGATTATTACACATTTATGGATGATACATGTTTATTTTTGAGAAATTAAGACAACTATTACATCTTTAAGGAATTCCAGGATGGGAGTTTTATCATCTTACTCATGTACATTAATGGCATGATCCCAAAAGGTTTAAATATTAGGATGATTCAATATTTGAAGATTAATTTTTTAATTTGTGAAATAAAATATCTTGGGTTAGATAATATTGTTTTAGTAATGATAAATGAGAGTGATAATAAAGCTAAGAGTTTGATGTTGTCTCAAAGGGATTTCTTTAGGAAGATAATTGAATGATTTTATATATTTGAATTTAAAGTTGTATCAAATATGTTAACCAAACACTTACAATTTTCCAAGGAGGAATCATAAAAAATGTAAGATAATGTGTCATATATGAATATAGTTTGGGGGGAATTTATCATTTTATGTTTTATGTATTTAATGGTTTTTACACCCCCATATATTTAATTTTTTATGATATTCATCAACCCTTTAATTTCAAATGCAAAGAATGAAAATTGTTATTCTATTAAATAGATCATTCATTATATATTATGATTGGAAGATATAAGCTTGTATCTCGAGAAAAAATATTTTTAACAAGGGTAGGTACATATAGTCTTTAGATATATTCAGATACTCAAAATAGTATGATATTTTACGTGTTCATGTTCTATATAACATCATTTAGATGGATATCATGGTTGTAGCTAGGGATCCATTGTCCCCAATAGAAAAATAATATATAGACTCAACTGAAGATGGGAAAAAATGATTATTGTTTAATTTTTTATTGAAGGAAATTCAATGAATTTAGGATTCTTTATTTCTTTACATTGATAATCATAGTGTAATAAATTTGATAAAAAATTTAGTGTTTCATTATCTGAAGAAACACATTGAACTAAAATATCATTTCATTGAGAAGGTTTTTAAGGAATTAGGACATTAGTTATTAAAGATTGTATTAAGAAAAAATCCAACTAGCATATTAAACAATGATTATGTCTATAAATGAGAGGTCCCAATAATAATATATATACATATTACAACATTTTATATGAATATTTATTGCATTTTATAATAAATCACACACCAGAAGCTGTTAGTTTAGTTCCTTAGGAGACTAGATACATATATAACTTATTTTACAAACATTCATAAATATATCCCATAAATAATTATCATTCATGAGACCCTTATATACATATTAATCATAATATTATTTATTGTTTCAATGGTAATGGAAATGTGAGATGGAGTTAGATATAATGATCAGTAATGGGTGAACATAAGAGATATCAGTTAAAAAACATATATGGGTATTAGACGAACATTTTATCAAAAAAAAACATAATCCCGTTAACAGATAAAATAATAAGGAATCATACTCAATAAAACATCGATTATAAAAACATGATTCATAACATGAGGATTTTGAAAAAACATAAGAAATGTGTTATAGGAGTGATAAAACATGATTCAATCATCATGATTCAAAACAATAAGAATTAGGTACATTAAATGACATAAAATTTTGGAATAAATATAATTATACATATAATTATATATATGAAGGATATCTACTAATATGATCATATCATAAAAGACTAGGTTATCCATCTCTACACAACATAATGGAATTGATCTCACTACCACCTCTATATAATATTTTATACATAATTTAACCATTAAGTCCCAACCCAATATAATGAAATATAAAACATTAAAAAATCATTGGAGTGATATAAAATATTCTCCCATTACATAATGATAAACCATATATATGTATTCCAGATGAGCATGAATTTTTTTTTTATGTAATCATATCTTATTTATCCCATGTAAAATAAATGATTATCAAGGAAATTTCCAAAAATCAAGATTATAACCCATATAGGGAGATAAATTGGTTTCTATAATTAATTCGTATACTCATTTAAGTGTAATAAACATTAAAGTATGTTGAAATAGTTGAAAACACTTTATCAGATCAATATAAAATTAGTTTGAAAAATTATAAGAAATACATTTGAATTTTTTTTTTGATATTTATTTGAAAAGAAATATTTCATAAAATATGAGAATTTAAATAACTTTGGAAACCATTATTTCATAGAAAAGCGTATTCATAGAGATAATTACACAAAATGAATGGAAATGGATATTGTGTATAATACATTCAAAAATATATTCCATTCATGTTTAAAAAACAATGTGGCCCATACAAAAAATGTTGAAAATAGATTAATTATTCAATTTTTAAATTAAGTCATAGTAAATATAAATATACATAAATTAATCATAATATTTTGGTAATGAATCTTATAAAATAAAATAAATATTATTTATATAGGGGATAAATATTTCTAATCAAAAATATTTGATACGGTCAGCTCAACATATAACACATATTTTAGTAATATTGACATGTAAACACCATACATAATCATAGGAGAATAAAATAGATGTGTTTTTAGACATTAATATCATATCATCTTCTCATATATAATTATTTACCTAAATAATTTCAAATATAAAGTGAGATTTAAAAAAACCCAATAGATTTGATATCTTCTAAATGAATAGAGAGTGAAAAAAGCATGGATTTTGAAATACCATGATTTTAGTGATAATTATGACACTAAATACATTAATGGGTAGTATATACTCTTCCAAAAATAAATAAAGTGGGCATTTTGTAGCATACCTCAATAAAGGGAAATTGAGATCAGAATTCCTTGCCTCAAACAGCTACGTAGTTGGATACAGTCAAAATCATTTTAAAAAAAATTAGATCTATTATTCATATATATCAGAAACTTACTTGTATTAATTTTACATCATATAATTAATTAAAAATTTCTTACTTCAAATTTATTAATCATTTTTTTATAATTAATTTTCATCTCTTAATTGTACTTTTTTTCTACGTTAGCCTCAGTATGGTGATTCTAGTACCGAATCCTTAATCATGGGTTATAAACCTCCATAATTTTCATGAAGACGTATTATATGTTTCTAATATGGTTCTTTATATTCATGGTCCTTTTACGGAGGTTACGTTGACGATTCCCATGTGACACTTAAAAATCACCCTTTTCTGAATTTCAATTCAATTAAAAATGAATTTGTTAATGTATCGGTTTGAATATATATATATATTATAATTAAAAATATATTTAATCATATTATATTCATAATAACTAAATATTATTACCAATTTTTATTTTTTATTCATTTACTGTGTATATATTTTTACATCATTGTAGAAGGTTGTAAAACTTTGACTAACACGTATGTGTTATAACGAAGGAATGATTAATAAAATTTAATTGTAAAATAATATCACATTAATATAAGAACAATGATACAATTTTTTATTAATAAATTAAATCATTTTTAAGATTATTTTTATAAATAATATAAATAACAATTAATAAGGGGAGGATAACGCTTATGTTGAATACATGAATCTTCTCTTAGAGATCCACTGAGAAATGCGGGATTTGGGAATCCTCCTTGTGATCAAATGTTCTTAAACATGTAATATGATATATTTTGAGGTAAGTTTAGTATATATTATGTAGGAAACTAATGATAATGTTTTAGGATGGCGTGGGTAGAGTATGGGTGATCTTATAAGTGCGTTAGAGTGTTATTTTAAAAATACTCATTGCTAATGAAAAAGGAAAGAAATTTCCTAAGAAACCAGGATCAAAATATTACCAATAATTGAGATAGGATAATTATATGCCCTTCAGACACTCATTTATATTTAATATTGTGTTATATTTTTGTACTTTACATCTTAATATTCCCCTTTACCTCCTTCTAGATTTACCGTGGAAACTAAATATATACCCTGGTATTTAATTATTATGCCTAAAAATGAAATCATCCTTCTTATAAAAATTGGAAATTTTGATTTCAAATATAAAATCCATTTTATTGGATTTTAAATATGAATTACCTTTTGTTGGATTCTATTTTTAAAAGTGATAAACATTAATTATAAAATAATAAATTTATAATGTATAATTTATTTAAATTTTTTTATTAACAAAAATAGATGTATTCTTAATATCTACTAAATAATAATATCTACATAAAATTTAGTTTTTTATTATATATATAAGTAAATAAATTCAATTAAAATTATTCTTTAATGGTCAGCAGTTAAATTAAATATTGAAAACACCCTAAATAATGTAATGAATTTCTTTAAAATTTCCCCATATTTAAATGAATTTAATCACAACATAATATTTATAATCTTACGATTAAGTGTTTTCAATCCATAAATTTTTAAATATTTATATTAATTTTATCAAAATATTGAATCATTATATAAAATTAATAATACGTAAAAAATAAAAATATATATTGCTATAATAAAATATTCAAATTGGATATTTTTTTGAAAGTAATATTTATTATATGTGTTTTAAATTAAATTAATTTACTAAAAATAAATAAACTTCAATGGACCAATTAAATATTTTTTTATATTGACTATATATCTAATAGTTATGTGTCTAAGATATCAAGATCAATTTTTTTCATATGTGCTAAAGTATGATTGACAGGTGTATGGAATGCTTAGATTTCATTTCATCCACTAATTTCATTATCACAAACACTTATGAGGAGGTAAATTCGAATGAATATAGGTTTGGAAACAACTGTCATTCGAGGTATGTCGTTATTTTTTTTCTCATGTGCATCCTTCTGAGTTATCTCATCTCCTTTAAAGTGAAAATTTTGGAATACCCCCCTTCAGAATCATGTAATTCATTGTTTTTTAATAAGAACATCATGACATTTTTATAAAATATAATACATAAAAAATAATCTTTTTTAGAAACGCCATATCACCTTCCTGTATATTACATAAATAATTGTATAAAATCATTATTCTTATTCCATTAACTATTTCTAAATTCCTAGAATAAATTCGAAATATTTTATTTCATTCCATAGTTATAATCAGAGGCATTATCTTCTTGGAAACCCCAGAAGATATTGATTTATTATTTGTTGAATTTTTATTTAATTTTGTTTTTTATTACACTTTTTGTTTTATTGACGATTTTTATATTTCCATTCTCATAATAAATTAATGATTATCTTACATTATAAAATTTTAACTAAATAATATATATCGTTTCTATTTTATTTTATAGTTGTGTGTATTATAATATTTCAGACACAGAATAATTATTTCATAGAAAATTAATTTTAAAATTATAATGTGTTACATTCTACCCCCATTATAGATTATTTCACCCTAAAAATTTCAATACGCTATTGAAAAAATGTTGTTACTGATACCTATATACATATTTAGGTCACCTCTCTTCACCCTCAAACATGTTATTAATCTAGATATTTTTAATGAGGTGAGTGGTGTTATTTCATTATACTTTCCCATTATGTTCAATTATTTTTTGGATTATTACTTGTAAGAGATATCTTGTTTCTGTTATACCAAATCTGAATTTATTATATGCTAAGGGTTTGATCTATAGATTCTCAAAAAGAGATACATGGAACACAGCATGCACTTTGAATAGGATAGATGAAATTTTAAGTGTATACGATACCAAGCTGACACGATCAATTATTTTAAATGTGATAATTTATATAAGGAAAATATTTAAATTCTACCTGAACATTATAACCCACTTTCCTGGTGATGTTCAAAATGAAATATTTTATCTACCATAAAACACTAAATATGACAATTGATTATTAACATAGGTATTTCATTTAACTTTGCATTGTTTTTATATGGAACTGAATGATTTTAATATTATATTATATATTGTGAAAACTATCTGTTCCTTGAAGATTACACTCTCTATCATTATCCAATATTGTTGGACTTATGATCCTCTAACCATATAGAGCCTCATATGGTTCCATTTAGATCAAAAATGGAAACTATTTTTATAATTTAACTCCACTGCGGAAATATATTAATATCAAACAACTTTGAATTCTTTTGAATTTCTCATCAATATATATTCTATGCCATTAATAGTCCTTTTAGTTTAACCAAATTTATAGGACTATTAAGTGATGATAAACTCAATTATTTATCCAATAATTTTACAGACTCCTCAAGAAATTTATGGGAAAACTCAGTCCTTGATTGGAAATAAATGAATGTGGTAATCCATGTAGACTTATTACATTAATTATATATATCTTTGTGAAATGAATTAGTGATAAGTATCGTGGAATAGAAATGTATTATTCCAACTTCATATCGAGATCAACTATATCCCATATAAAATTTTAATCATCATAAATCTTGTGATCCCTATATCTAAATCCTTGGTGATGTTATCCCATTTCAATATAGGTATATTTAAATGTATCATTATATACATATTCTTGTAATGTTCTTCAATAACATTTCAAAAAACCAAGAATAAACATATATTCATAGTATTCTCCATCTTAATATTTTACCCCAAAAATATTTCTTGACATCACAACATATCTATTTCATTCCATGAAGGATAGACAATGATGATCTATGTGAATAATCCAACAACCCATTCTTCAATTAGGTTATTTATGGTATATATATTCATTTCTAGAAACTTATAATTGCATTGTTCTAATGAATAAACTTTAGTATTACTTAGACTTATATATATATCCATATCCCCATTCTATTCCCCATTGATTTTAGATGGATGAATTTTTGGGAAATCACATGGAAATGATAGGTTTTCTCCCCTTGATATATTATTTCAAATTACATCCTTTAAAAACATTTATTATTGGGTCTCCATCAATATTTATCATGTATATGGTTTCATGATCCATCATACTTGGAGAATCATCCACCTTGTTCACCTTCCTATGGGGGAAATGTATTGATCATTCCATCCTCAATAAACTCTAAAAATATCATTTTTTGCATGTTCATCTCATTATGTGAGAATATATAATTTATTTTCTTTTCAAATGTATATATTTCACAGTATTCACAATAGATATTGTTCCTCTATATATTTAATGAAAGAGTTATTTCTACTAACACCAAATCATGTGTTGAATAATTTTTGTCTCAGACCTTTAATTAATGTGTAGCACATGTTATCACCATGTCATGTTTCAAGAGAAGACATTTTAAACACATCATTGATGAATCATTTTGTTTCACTAACGCTTCATAAAATTGGGGTACTGTGGGAGAAAATATAGTGATAAACCATATACTGACCTCAATGAAATTTTTTCACATTCATTTATCCAAATAAACATGAATCCCTTTTGTGTTAACACGGTTAGTGGATTTTATAATTGAGTGAAATTTCTCACTTATCATCGATAGTATCAACGAAATTCAAGAAAACTATTTATATATATTATTATGCAAGGTTAATTCCTTTTTTAAATTACCTTTGTATTTGAATTTTCTATAGTTATACCATCACTTTTATTACATGACCGAAGAATGATAATTTCTACAGCAAGATTTCAGACATGATAAATTTGGAAAATAGCTTCTCCTTTCACGAAGTACATATCCAAATAATAAAATAATCATAATTTTATTCCATACAAATAAATTATATTATAATATTAGATATATAAACTACAAAAAATTGATCAATAAATCTCAAAATAATTTTTTTATAAAATCATTGAATATAGTGGTTTAATTTGTATCTTTTAAGGGTGCCAAATTGAATTCATCACGTCTATATCACATATATAAGGATTCCATGTGTATATTCTCCCCACTAATAGATAATTTATGTTATACATAATGAATATATGTCTTTAATAATGTTTATCCCCACACAATTGACTGAAAATATCATCAATATAGGATAGAAGAAACATTTTCTTGGTTGTAATCGTATTATGTTCATAATGATCATTATAGAGTGTAATATCCTGACCTTTTAGAGAGGTGTATAATAGTTTAAATAATGTTTCAAATTCATTTATTTTGGTTAATGAAAAGGTTTTTTGGTGTAAGTGATGTTTCAAGGGTTTTTTGTGGTTCAAGTGATTGTTAAGGAGGAAAATAGACCAATCATTATTGAGGTCATGGTTAGTGCATGGATAGTACTAATTGTGATCCTAAACTATGAATCCATTAGGAAGGGGTGAGCTGTTAAGAAATATGTGTGAGATACGTCAAGGAAACTATATAGCATAGTTTTCCCCTTTGATAGTGGATATCACATGGGCTTTTCATTGTTTTTCAAACCATTTTGGTGGCTATCCAAACCATGAGGTGTGGTTACCTCTTGGAAAAATGGAGAAAAAATATTGGAAACTGGTATAGACCACCACATCGACAAACATATAACCATATAAAAATTGTAAAATTCTTATTTTTTTCTCCAAAGTTTATATTTTTCTTCTCCTATCTTCACACTATATAGCCCTTATGACATGGGTGATGAAGCAAAAGCCTCCTCCTACTCTATGGATGTTTATCCTTCATTTCATGGATTTTTGGAGAGTGTTTGGTTGAGAATCAAAAATATAGTTGAGCCTAACATTAATTTCCCTTCCATGTAATGGATTAATTCATAGAGAATCTCTGTACTTCTTCCAGAGCACTAAACCATCTCTTTCTAGTACATTCATATCTGAGTCTTTGATGTTTGGTTGAGTTTGAATAAAAATATGAATTTAAGAAATTTATTGCCAATGAGCATGTGGTAGGTGGTCTTAATTATATTCCCCATAGTATCATTGATATATATATATACTGAATGTGATTTGGGCTTTATATTGAGTTGAGAGACCCTTTGGGGACCCTATTGGGTTCATTGATGAATAGAGACAGAACATAGGGATACAGATGGGGTATCCCAAACCCTTGAATATGGTTAAATGAGTTGGTAAACATTATGATATAGTAATAATGAAAGCAAATGGGTTATGGATTTTTTTTGGGGGATGTAGGATTGGTTAATAGGATAATAGGGATTATTTCCATGTTATTTTTGTAAGTTCCCTTTTTTTAATGTTTGAAATGATATGTTTTGTGTTTAACCCAATCATGGATTACAATTATGTAATTATTTTTTGATGGTGAGTAATTTTTTTAAAAGATGTTTTTACCTCAAATGCTTTTAAAATTGGTTTTTATTCATTGATTTAAATTGCGGATAAGAAATGGGTGTGTGGCCCCTTTCTTGTGAAAATTATTAATGATTTTTTTGAATTGATGAAAATGGAAGTGAAATCCATGAGAGTTTATTTTTTTTAAATGCGAAGACCCTTGTTTTATAGTGTGTCTTTATGATGATTTCAAATGTGTATTTGAATTGTGGTTATTTTCAAGATATGGTTTTAATTATTTCATTGGACTATAGTAATTTACGGTATATAATCTTTAGTGATATATAAACCATAATGATTATGTTATAATGTTTACATGGTTATGAAATTAACTAAATGATGAATACACTTAGTTGATCATAGAGAATCTTAGTGTGTTTGGAGTATGGATTAATGTGTTTAATGGGTATGATCTATGTTTGGTAAATGTGTTATGGTTTATAAATTATACACACATGGATTGATGGTAGCATGGGTTATTAAGCATGAGTATCTACACCCATAAGTCGGGTTAAAAAGAGGATCTAAAGCCCACCCTTATAATGATTGGGTTAGGGTGTCAAACTGAGGTTTTATTCCCTTAACAGTTTCATTGGATGAGACTAGATAGACCAAGGGGTATAAGGTTACTATTATGTATTGTTGAGTCGGGATTTCATACTGAGGATGTATGCTTCACAATCGTATGGTCATGGCATGGGATGGGAAGTTATACAGAGGCAATATTCTTCCAAAACAAATGTATGTGACTAGATTAATGAACATGGGCTCTAGGTTTTGTTGATAAATTTTGATTTGTGGATACACACAAATGATTTAAAAGTGATTACCCCTTTAACATATATTTTAGTCTTGTCTTCTAACCAGATTTAGTCTAGTTGGTTAGTTTCTTCTAGAAAACTAGACGCTTTAAATGGTTATTTCATAATTTCTCAGTTGTGACATAAATATGTATATATATCTAATTTTTTATTTCACTAATTATTTATAAAACTGGGGTTGTATCCATACAAAATTTTATAAACTGGTTATTTCTCTAGACGCTGTTGGAGTTGGCCAATTGATTTTTTCCCACACCCTTTTGAAGATGTCATGTCCCATTGGCACCCAAGGATATGTTACATGTTTTTAGGTATAGGTTTGAGAAAGGTAACAGGAGTTTGGTTTATGCATGGTCTATTTGGTTAGAGATTGGGATGTCAGTGTTGGTTGGGACTATGGTCCATGATTAAGGTCCTTTTAGACTTTTTTTTCTTCTGGGATTATAATTGTATATCTTCATGACATGTAGTGTTCTCATCATAATGTTATATCATGTGATACATTGTTACATGTTTTATTTTTTTCATATATTTGAAATTAATTTTTTTTTCTAGTAGTCATTATATATATATTTATTTTTATTTATATTATGGAATTAATCAAAAATGTGGGTATAGTTCCCTATATGTTTATCCATATTCCACATTTCTAGTTGGAAGACTCTGGTGTACGGGGAGGCACAACTGAGGTAACATTACTAATTGTATTGGGGAACCAAATGTAGTATCCATCGGGTTATGGGAATTATAATTTTGTATCAATTGGTGATTTTTTATTATAATTTGTGGTATGGTTGATTGGAGTCTAAGATATTGTGGGGATTTGGTAATGACCTAATGTCTAAAAGATTGTTTCCCCATATATGTGGGTAACCCCATGTTTTTTAGGGTAGGAATTGATGTTTCGTTTTTTGTTTTGATTTATGATTGAATGATATTTACACCATGATTTGTTAACTTGGATGGGGTGTTATTGATTTATGAGGTTTTATCTCTTGTCACAGTATGTTTAGAGATATTTTGTTAGTTCATTCATCATGCTAGGCATATATGACTGATATATCATCCATAGTGTGGTCTATTTTTTTGCTTTATTATTTTTGATCTCTCATGAAAGTGGTCGTTAATGAAAATTTTATGATATATTAATTTGATTAATTCATGTATTTTTAAAAGTATGGTTAATAAATATGTTTTTTTTTTGAAAGCGTAAATTATTGGTTTTTTAATTGAAAATATTTCTAGAATGTTAAACCATGGGTGTTAAATTTTTAATTTTAACTAATAATGGAAATTAGAAAATGATGGAAATTTTAGGGACACCGGTGGTGATATCATATATGCTAGTTTATGACCCTATATATGGGTGGTTTGTGCAGCTATTGTTCCAATTTTTTAAACCCTACGTTACAGGATGCGTAACCATAATGGATTGGATATTCCTATTAATTAAATGTTTTTTTTGAGTCTTTGGATTGGTTTTGACCTTGATGATGTGAAATTGTAACTCTTAATGAGGATGTGGGGACTCTTTTGGGTTGAGGCATCATGAGTTGTGTTTTGGACCATAGATTGGGTGTTGGGATCATAGTGTTGATGTACGTGTGTGAGAATATTTTGTTTAGACATAGAGTAAGTGGTTTCTTTGTGTGTAGGTGCAGTGTGCTTGGAACAAGGTTTGGATTCCACCTGTGAGTTGTCGGTTGTTTTCATTTTGATGTGTATGGATTAGATACTGAGCCAATGGCCTTTTCATTATGTAACCTATATTTAGGGATTTGTTATTGTTAACACTTTGGGTGACCTATAGGAGGGGTTTTCTGGGTTTTCTCATTATTTTGGGTGTGAATATGGAATAGACTGATGTTTTTACATGGGAAATGATTCATTGAGAGTGTTTTCGAGTACATGATTAATTTGGGGGATGCTAAGTGGAAACAAATTTCTTTGGATATGTGACACAATTTGTGGCTATAAGTTGACAATCTTGAAAAATTGAGGATAGCCTCAGGGGAGGTTGGCCTAGTGTATCAGGTGGCTTATGATATAAAGCATTATTGGTTTCTTCAGAGGTGGAATCGATGAACAATGGGTGATGTCAGGTTTTTGGTAAAAGTGCATTGTTATTCCAGGGATTTCTTTTTAGGGAGCCACCTATGTTTTTTTTGGTTTTGTGTAAGGTTGGTTTCTATGTGAAGGGTCATTATAGCACCAGACCTGATGGTGTTGATGATTTTTCCAATGGAATTGATGTTGATATTGGGTATAAATGGAAAGAGTGAAAAAATCATGGATGGATGTTTTGGTCAGGGATGACACTCAAGGGTGAGGATGGTCACGTGGTTGGGAATGGTTGTACAAATGGTTTTATTTTTGGGTGAGATGTTGAGAAATTATTGTGTCCAATGAGGATGATGGGTTATGTAATATGTTCAGTTAGATGAAAGGGTGTTTGGTAATTTTTATGGTAATGTATCCCTTTTTTGACCTAGTGTCGCATTCAGTGTGTAGTCATAGGAATGTTAGAGGCCTCAAGGTATCTGATGAGGTCCTCATGTGGGCATGTGCTGGGGAAGCATGATTCTATTTAGGGATGGGTGAATAGGAGGCTTAGGATAAGTGCATATTAGTTTCTATGAAACCAAAGGGGGAAGCACAATTATATGAAGTACCATTGATTTTGTTTTTTATGGTGGATAGTTGTGTTTTTATTGGGAATAAAGAGGTTCATGTTGGAAGAACTAGAGTTGTGTGGAAGTAGTACTTCAACAGGAAGAGTGGGTTCACAATTACAGGGTAGAGTGTTCTCGGATGCTGGTGGGTTTAGTTGGAAATCCATATAGAGTTCTGGTGTATAGGTGTGAATGAGACATTTTAGTGTAGGCATGCGTGATAATTTTAATAGGTCATGGTGTACCAGTATTACTAGGTGACATCAATGATGGATATGTTTTAATGGTGTTCATTGATGACTTATTGGTGTAACATTAGATAATTATGATCATTCACAATATCAAAATCATCTCATATATGCGGAGAGAGATTTCAATTTAATCATAACTAACTAAAAGTTATGGGTAAGATACATAGACTATTAGATGAAATTATAATGGAATGATATATGTAGAGCTTGATGGTAGGAAGTGAACCATAGACTGGTTTTAGGAGATTTCCTCGAGATGGACCAGAGGTAGATGAGTGCCACGAATATAGATTGGGGAAATCGAGAATGGCTAGCGGTTGGTGATGTTTGGTTATTATAGTTGAAGATAGATGGTCATTTCCCAGTTTTAAAGATCAAATTGTGATCGATGTGCCAACAATGTTGGTTGGAATTTCATAAGATAAGTAGTTACAAATACCATTCTAAGGTGAAGAATGGTATGTTATTCATGGATGTGTAAATAATTACCTAAAGTAGATGTAGTTTTATTGTGATTCCAATAAAATACCAATGAAGTCTATTTTTGGGTTTCATTGGGAAGTCTATGTGGTCCTTGGTTGACAAGGTCTATCGATCTGAGTAGTGGATTTAGTACTAGGATGATTAAAAGCGGATATAAGAGTGGTTTCATCCGAGATGTGTCAGGGGTGTTATTGAGCATGAATATAGTTTGGGGAGTAGTGGATGCTATGATGTTGAACTTACACCATTTTTGGGAATTTAATTTAATGGGTGTGTAAAAATGATGAAGTTATTAATTAAGAGTGATTATATTATGTCTAGGTAGATGGGAGACATGCGAACAATGGAAGATGGTTTCCAATGGAGTTAGTCGATTGTAATGACCTGACTCGTTTGGGTAGAAGGGGATGGATGTGGTGGGATGTAAGTTACATCTAGTTAACATTGTAATGATAACTATTCACTATTGATGTGAATAGGTTTTGAGGAAGAAACAAGTTGTCATTAGATGATATATTGATGACGAATGTGTGATCAATCCAAGATGCTTTGAAAACAAGACTGAATTCAAGAGTATGGGGGAGTTTTGTGGGTTGTTATGCATGGTTATTTGGGAATCTTATCGTGTATGTTTCGAAATTTGAGTTGAGGTTATGTTGGTATATTTTTCAATAGTGGATATTCCCAACACTTGGTGATGGTGGTAGAGTGATAAAGTGTATGTTGGGGATGACTACAACAAGTATGTGGTAAGTTGATGATGCAAGTGGTTATATGGGTTATATTGGATCAGATGAGACTTATCATGGTGTTACGGTTTAAGTAATAATCATTGGATTGAGCATCTACTAGGTGAGTACCCTAAGGTAAAGGTTATGTTTGTCCTGTTCAATGAGTGTTTAGATATGATTTAAGGCCATCAGGCCTTGAGTTTTGGATCAATGTGGGTTAGGAAATGTGGTCAAAATTTAGAGTTACTTTGAGTGATGCGCATATTTGGTCTCCATTAGAACATTGAATGAATTGGGTGAGATAGTGCCAAGATATTTGAGATATGAGTTACGTATAGGATCAGACTGAAGGAGTTCCAATTAGCTTTCCTAGTGTAGTGTAGTTTTATGTCACACCCTCTTGTGCAGGGATTCAATGATATTACTGGGTCTTTTCCATTGTAATTATGTTGGTAATTATTATCTGACACGGATTCTTACCCAAGGAGCATCGAATTGTGATTGTGGATCATGGTGGGGGAAATAGTTTTGAGGTATGACTACATGCATGTCCCGATTATTGTTACGGTATGAAATTGTTTTGGAAGATTCTTGGAAGATGGAAGTTTATAGGTGGTTCTATGTCCCAAAAAGTGGTCATGGAGGCATAGTGATTCTTTGGATGTGTAGCGTGAGGATGATTTTTTTAATTTGGTGTGGTTTTAGGATCGTAACCTTTTGGGGAGGTATGTATTAGTCTAAATTTTTGTTTCAATTCAGTTTTTGTTTAATGAAATGGTTTTGGGTGTGTATAGGATATTTACCATGTGTTCTAGGGGTTCGAGAAAGATTTAAGGAGAAAAATGTCTATTTTTTTGTAAGAGAGTGATATGTATGCATCTAGTAGAAAAATAACTCCTTAATCATGTGGCCTATAGGTGGCGGTGCATAGTGTATACCTCCAGAAGACTATGTAGCCTAGCTTCCCCCTTGTACAGTTGTGAGAGATTGGGATATGCACTGTTTTTCATACCCTGTAGGTGTCCACCTAGACTGTAAGGCCCTGTTTACTCATAGAATGAAGGAGATTCATGGTTTCTTCACAGTTCGGTAAACTGTATAGCCAAACTATGTGCCACATAAAAATTAAAAAAATTACCATTACCCCTCTTGTGCATAAATTTTCATTCCACGATTTTTAACCGTATCTGAACCCCTCCATCGAGGGTGATGAACCAACAACCCCTTCCTTCCCTCTGGGTGTTTTTAATTTGATTCATGTTCGTTGAGAGAGTGTTTGGGTGATATTAAAAATATCTGTGTGATTATAATACTCATATCCCTTTCTTTTTTACAGATTCGGTGTTTGAAAATCGATTCACTTCTTATAAATCCCCAACACCTCTTTTTATAGAAAATTCTTGTTTGAGGATATGATGGTTAATTAATTTTGAATCAATATCTTGGTTTATGAAAGAGGATTCCTATTATCATGAGGTAGGTGTTCTTAAACTTTTATCTCATATTCTCACTATCGTAAATATGCAATTGGAATGTGATTTTGGACTTATATTGAGGTAAGATACACTTTAAGAACCCCATTGGTTTCATTTATTAAGTGAGATTGACCCTTGGCCAACCATTGGGGTATTCCAAATCATTTAAAATGGATAATTGAATTTGTAAATGTTTATAGATTTTAATTAAGTAAATTAATGGGTTGAGAATTAAGTTTGGGGTATGCGGGATTGGTAAATAGGCTAATCAGAATGTCTCATTGTCATTATTGTAATTTCCTAGAAGGATTTTTGAAAAAATTTAAACAATGTGTTTTGGATTTGACCCAGTAATAGTTTTGAATGATGGAATTGAAGTTTAAAAGTGAGTAGTTTTTTGAAAGGAGTTTTTGAACATAAATGATTTGAAAATGGGTATATATTAATTGATTTCAAAGAATTATTTGAAATAGTGTGTAGCCCCATTCTTTTTAAAAATAAAAATGGTTGTTTTAAGCTGCTAATAATAGAAATAAATGCTTTGGGTATGTTCTATTTATTCGAAGATTAAGACCCTTGATTTAAATGGTTACTTCTAGATGATTTCTAATGAGTATTTAAATTATGTTTATATCCATTATATAGTTTTAAATGTCCAATGGGGTCATTTTAATTTATGTGACATGAGTTTTGGTGAGATACAACTCATAAATATTATGTGGGAATATTAACATGGTTATAAAATGAACTAAATGATGAATTCACATATTTTATCATATAAAATATTTTTGTGTTTGGAATAATGATAAATTTGATTAATGGATATATTTTATGTTTGGTAATTAGGATTTTTTTTAAACAGGCATGTGAATATGGCTTGATGGTGTTGTGGGGTGCTGTAAAATAGGATCAATACCCATGATTTGGGTTATACATAGGCTATAAATCACACCCTTATAATGCATGGGTTAGAGAATTGGATTGAGGCTATATTAACCTCATTGATGAATAAGACCATACTACTATGAATAAGGATTCCAAGGATAGTGTTATGTATTTTATGGTTTGGATATCGGATATAGGTGGTGTGCTTCCCCACAGACGGTCAGGGCATGGGTTCGAATGTCATACTGAGGCTCTATGCTTCCCAACCATATGGGAATGACTAGATTATCAGATTGAGGTTATGGTTTAGGTTTATAAATTATGTTTAGTCAATTCCCCTTGTGATTAAAAATTTATTAACCCCTTATCATATGGCTTAGGCATCCTTTGTGACTGAAGATAGTTTTGTTGGTTGGTTTCCTATAGAGTACTAAATAGCTAAAACAGATTTTTTATAATATTTCAACTATGAAATTTATTGGTATCAAAATTTCATTTGTTTTTTTTTTGAACTGGGTTTATCCATATAAAATATAGTATGAATTATTTATATCTTTAGACAACACTGGTGGTAGCCTATTGAGTTTTTCTCACACCCTTCATAGGCCACCATTGCTTTTGGGTACCTAAGAAGATGTTATTGGTTTTCAGGTATAAGTCTTGGACATAGATGAGGTGTTTGGTTCATGATAAAGATATTCAATTAGAAAATGGGATATTGTGACTGTGATGGGATCTAGTCTGTGCTTGGGGTCTTTTAGTTATTTTTGTATTGATATTCTAATTGTATGATCCCAAACATTTATCATATTCATCATATTATTATAGAATGACTACTTGGTTACTTGTTGGATTTATCATATTTTTTCATTTATTTTTTCATGGACGTTATTATATCTATTGATATAATTTATTCTATGTTATTATCCTTAAAATCAGGTATAGTATCCCTAACATTTCTCTATTGACCCACCGTACTAGTTGGAATCATCTGGAGTACCGAGAGGTGCACCTGAGGTCATGTGATGACCAGAATGGGGCATTGGATATAGTGGCCATCGGGCTAGGGGATTTAGAGAGAGACACATTAATCGATCATTATTATTAGCAAAGAGAACTGTCACACCTCATAGTGAAGATGATATTAATATTAAACAATTATATGGAATATCTTATAGTTTCTTCATTGATTATTCCAATTCAATATTGGTCACTCTATATGGAATCTTTGATATAGTCATTAACAAATATATGAATTCTATAGAACACTCAACCTCATGATTTGAGGGAAGGTGAAAAATCCAATCATAAATAACATTAATGTATTCATTCAAATTTTATAGATCCTCAATATTTAGTTTCTTCATAAAAATTTGTGCTAAATACTCCTAATGATTGAGTACTAAGACCCATATTATGGAATTAATTTCCATTGGGTGTTTATTGTCAATATTTCACTAATTTATTATCATATGTTGATTTGGGATACAAATTAGGATTTCATTATTCTATATATTTACATGAGATCTATGTAGAGATAACTATTACATATATAAAATGACATAAAATTCAAATAATGGGAGAATAGATATATTTTTCTTGAAGCATATTCCGATAAACATTAATTAGTGAATATTTTGAGAATCGAGATTAAATCATCAAACTAAATGAGTCTTTTCAAATAATTTCATATCTTGACATTGGGGTTATCATATAATTATCATAGAAATTATTCTATATAAAAACTAAAGGGAATAACTATAATAAAATAAAAAATTCTCTTTTCTAGAGTAATGATGACTGTACTATTCACCACTTTGTTTTCATTACCCTCTTCTAATGTTGTTATTACATAGTATTTCCCTTTCTCCAATGGTTTTGCAGCTTGTCGAGATTAGTATTCATCATTACCCCATTGTTTAGTTCACATTCTGGGATAACTTATTTACATAGTACAAATAAAGAATTGGAGTCTAGGTGGTGCATTAGTTTGATCTTAATTTTTATCTATTTCATATGTTACCCTCTTCATATACCTTTGGTATTCATGTTCTTGATATTATTATCTTCTATACATGAATAATTTACCTATTTAATTTGATATAATTCACCTCATGTTTCATCACCAATTTTATGCCTATAAAAACATAATCATCTTCCCTATATTTTTTTATCAATTTAGATTCCATGAAACACCATTTCTCTATTTTTCCCCAAATCAATTAGAATACTAAGAGTATTAAATTTCTATTTCAACCATAAAATCATATCAAATAATTTATTAAAAGTTCAAAATGTCTCTTATAGCTATTGATCTTGGGTGAATTAGTTTTAGGATACCAATGAAAAGATTTATTTTTAATTTTTGGGTCATTAACAAAATTAAATGTGTAATTTTCATGTCTTATTAATTTTTATTCATATTTACAAATAGATTTATCCTACTTTTTTATCCCTAGAATTTTCCCCCCATTTTGGTGAGAAGTTTTAAAAGAAAATATTTATTAATATATATCTTCTTAAACTCCTTTCATCCTATGGAGTCAATTTTATGTAATTGACTTATTTTATTAATAGGGCTTCACAATTAATCAATGTCATATTCAAAATTATAAATAGTTAAAACACCCTTTTCTAGCTATAATAAGGGGAGAAATATTTTTTTGTTTTAATATATTTCTAAATACTTTTGTGTTTATAAAACCCATTATTGGAGGGTGGTTGTTTCCATATAAAATACTAAATGGTGATTTTTTTGATTCCTTTTCATATTTAAGAGTTCATCTTAATTTGTGTTATTATCCAGAAATTGATAGATTTGGGTGATCATATCCATATGAATTATCACCACACCTCCCATACTATTTGGTTTCTCATTTGGATAATCATTACATTTTCCATTTCACTCATTGTTATGTATATTTCTCCTTGATATGTCCATTTAATGAAACTAAAAAGGGTTTTGTGATTATAAAACAATAATATCAAACCTATGTGATCATACGGTAAAGAGAATATATCATAATATGTCTTAAATTGTGACACATTAATTTCATGAAATGATATTTCATGTACACACTACCTCAAATTTTGTTCAAAATATTTTATTAAGTATTATTGACATATTCTTTATAATCTAATCACTAAAATTTTAAATGTCATTTGATTCCAACAAAAATAACCTAGTCACAACTGTAATGCATATCAAATCATTTTACATGAATATTAATTACATGTTATAATAAGTAAAACTGAAGAACCTATAGGTTTACTATAATTGGAGACTATATTCAAAACCAATTTATTTTGAAAAGATTATTCAATATATCCGATAAATAATATTCACATGTTAATTCCATTGAGACATATTACATATGAAATTATTCTTCATTCCATAGTGAATATAATTATATGAAGGCATTGACTTAGATGATTTATGATGTGTGAACATAAGATTTATCTATCAAAGATCATAAGTGATCATAATAAGAACATGGGGGTATGAGAACATAATTAATTCATAATTACATAACATAATGAAATTGTACCTAATAAAACATAGATCATAAAACATTATCCATTAAATTGTTTTTTTCATGACATATGAGATGAGTCATAGAATTATAGAAACATGAGTTAATCATCAGGAGTCATATAAATATGAAATATAAATTTTTCATAACATAAGATTATATAACAAACCTATGTTTTAAAATCATATGATACATCAAGTGTATTCAATAAGAAGTTCAAATTATATTTTGTTAGGATAACGATATTACCATAACATAGTATAATTGGGCTAACCACCCATATAACATCATGATCTCATATGTTATAAAAGTATTACCAATGTATTGGTTGTATATAATAGACCCACCCGTCATATAGTGATGAACCTTAAATTTTTTCACATGAACATGCAAGCATTCATAATCCCTTCATAGATTAAGTAACCCATGATAAATAAATGGGTGTCATAATGATTTCCACAAAACATGGTCATAAACCATCCAGAGAAGTAGGTGGATATTATCATTAGATAATATCCCCATTAATACATAAGTAACATTAAAGGATGTTGACATAGATAAAAACATGTTATAAAATAAATATGGAATTAATTAAAAAAAATATAAGAATAAATATATATTATCATTTTGATAAATGTAATTTAAATGGAAATGTTTTATAATAAATAAAATTGGAAAATATAGAGGAAATTTATGAAAAAATAGAATGGGGGCTTCATATGTAAAATTATATAATATTTATGGAAATCATCATCATGTGAACACATTTAAGAAGAGATTAACTACAAATTTTTATAAAGAAATTCAATTTGAGACATGGAAAATTTGATAAAAAAGATTACTTTCACACTTTTTTAAATATAGAAAAATTAAGTCCAAAATGTTCTTAATAAATTAAAGGAGTATATAGGAGGAAAGTTATTAAAAAAAATAATACGAACATAGAGGGGGAATTTTCTTGATTAAAAATATTTGATATGGTTAGCTTCACATAAAGGATAATTATAGTTAAATTATGATCCAAAGGATGGTGAAATGGTAATAAGTTATGTAAGCCCCATATATAAATTGTAGAAATAAAATATATTGAGTTTTATAGGGAAAATAAATATAATTTTAGGCTACTAAAGTGTAAAAACATATATTATATCATGTTGGATGAATATAAAAAATATATAAAAAATATATATGCTCTGTGACCATAATGTATTAGTGTATTTGGAAAATAGACATAAAATATACTTATTTATTAAGTGATTTTCATATTATTACCCTAAATGAAATATCACACATAATATCTTCCATCATAGCCTAGTGAAGAGAATAATTTGAAATCATGATCTTAAATTCTCAAAATGGGTAAACATGGGAGATAACAATTATATGAGAGAATAATATTATTATAAGGATAATATAACACATTAAATTTAATGTTAAAAAACTAAAATATTAATACGTAGAAAATAATAGGTTATAAAATCTAAAATGTAGTAATATCTAAAATAATGTTCCAAAAATATAATAAAAAATCATTCATGATTCATAACATAGCAATGTGGATTCTTAAGCATAGGAAATCATAATCTTGTAAAAAAATCTAATTTCAATCATGTATAAAACATCATGTGAAAAATCAAATAAAGTTATCATACAATGGGTTATAAATATCACATTACCCAATGAGTTATAGGGATATAATGAACCTAGCTATCACATATTCATAATACATTCATATATATTCTGAATGTTATTGAAATCATTTATCATTACATAATAGCTTAACCCATGGAATATAAAATTGTTTTCATAAATATTTCGTTATCTTAATTATAGTATAGCTAGAAAAATAATAATTTGGGTTTCATTGGATCATACCCCCAATGATGGATAAGAATTATCAATGCTTGTTTTCATAGATGAAAATTCAGTTAAGAGATCACTTCAATATTTCTTCAAGTAAAAAACCCTTTTTATTTAAAAATCCATTTCTTAATATTTCAAAACTAAAAGAATACTAAGAAAAAAATTATTGGAAAGGAATCGTATAATATTTTAATGGAATCATCAAATTAAATAATATTCAATTTTTTGTAAAAATCAACTCATACAGTACACATTAAAATGAATATTTCATCCGTACCACTATTTAAATTACCTCATTTTAAAGGTGAAAATTCTCATTTTAAAACTCCTTGATAGAATTTCAAATATGTGTAAAAATTTATTTAAATTATCATTGGAAAATTTTGAAAATTTTATAGATAATATTTTAATCATAAAATATATAGCATATTAAAATATTCTCAATCAAAGTGGAAATAGATTCGGTGTTTCTTAAATATAGTTTCTCAAACAATTTATTTACAAATGATAGGTAAATAATACTATTACTTGAAAAATTCATGAATACAAAAATATAATAAAATAAATGAGGTTTAATGGATTATATCATTATAATTTCCATAAATTGAAATTATGCACAGAAAATTCTAAATATGAATTGAGATTGTAACATTAATCACGTATCTCAAATCAAATATTTCTTAACAGATGTTATAATAACCTTTATAATAAATATTTGTTAATTATAAATATATTATTTATATATATGTATTAATAAATTAATTAATGTTTATCATTATATTAAAATTTCAAATTATATTTTATTTAACAATTTATTCATTCAAATAAACATTCAGGTGAGACTAATCTTTTTTTCGTGCATGGTTATGGTGGTTGTTTCTAATAATGACAACATAGTTATGGATTCATCATATATTAAATATTAATCATGAAATAATTATCATATTTTACCATTTTGGTAACGTTAATTATTTTTTATACATAGTGATGATGAAAAATGGATTACATCAATTTTTGGAGACGTTTGTACATATGTATGAATGAGGGATGTTTCCACTCATTGATATATGGAATTTAAACAATGTAAATAATAATTTTACATTAAATAATGATAATTATATCATAAATTTTCAATACAAATGTTAAATCCATCATAAAAATGAACCATAAAAGTTGTTATGGAATATTAATCATATCCTTACATGGAGGGCATTGTCCACACATACACACGAGTGATATATTCATTTAAACATAAATATAAATGAGGTAAAAATAGTCTTCCCATAAATATAATATTATATTAGTAAATTTATGATGCCATAATTGTTATGTTAATATGTATATGGAATATATATAGGATGTGGAGGAATAAATAATCTTTTAAAGAGTTGGTTCAAATGATTAATTCTTATTCCGGAGACATATTTTGTCATACACATTAGGCATTAATGGGAGAGTATTTTGGGAATAATGGATTCTATAAGATTAAGTTAAAAAATAAAGGATTTATTTTGTGTTGGTATTGGTCGATATAGTTTTCAAAATCATTGTGAATATGGTTGGAGAGGTGGTTCCTTATTATAAGTAAGATATATGATGCACTTGAAATTAAATAAATATTATAGAATATATATTTTAATCATTTAAAGTGGAACCCAAGAATCCCAAATTTAAATATAATATTTTGCAAATTCTAAAAAAAATCAAACATTCAAATTTATATATGTTCGGGATAGATTTTAATCTTTATCTCCTAGTTAAAAACATTAAACCAATTTTAACTTTAATCCTGATAACATATATTTTTACCATGATAACATAATTAAATAAACGAAACAACAAGGTTAATTTAGTAAGAAATTATAAAATAGGAATCAAGGTTTTAAATATCATCTATAAGATTAAATTCATATAGAATTAAGAAATTTCTTTTAATATTGGAATGCTATGTACATGAAAAGTAGTTTTTAAGAAAATACCCGATTTAAGTGTAAAAATAATTTATTTCCAAAATCAATAAATAATATAGTTTCAATGACTTTTTGATTTTTTAATAAAAAATTATGTATTTTAGAATTTGTTTCATTCCAAAACCAAACAGAACATTCCAAAAATACCATTAATTATAGAAACCAAAAAATAATTTTTAATTAGAGTAAAATATAACTTATCTTCAAAAATATTCAATCTTGGTTTCCCAAATACAAAAAAAATTATATTTTTTATTCAACTCCTTAAAACATGAATATAGTGTAAATAAACTAACACAATATGATAATTTTATGTTTTAGAAAGATTTTAATTCTTTACCCCATAGTTTTGTCCATGTGTTACCTCTTTTATCATTACTGAGGTGACAAATCATTTCGATTTTTAGTATTCATAATAAAAAAATTACGTTGAACCTATTAAATTATATTAATAATTATTTATTATAAATATGAAATCTGTTTTATAATATTGAATATCTATATGCGGCATAAAAGTATTTTTAAATAAACATGAAAAAAGAAATGAAAATAATTTTTAGAAAAAATTAATTTTATGAATAAAAATAGCTTTATTCTTATTACATGTATAATAATAAAATTTAAGTAATTTTAAAACAATTTAATTATTATAAAATCGTTTAAATTTCATTTAAATTATAAATTTAATTAATTAATATTAAAAAATTGTGTTAATAATAACTATTTTATAAAAATACATTAATTATACTTTCAAATTATTTTATTTTAATTTCAATCCAATTGATAACCGTTGAGTTGATTTTATAATTGTGAAAACAATAATTTTTCATAATGTTTTTAGTACTCTTCATACCCACCAATCAATCATATGTGAGATAAATTTCATAATATATAATAATATTTTATTAGTACAACAAATATCTTTTAAATATGGTGTTTCTTATAAAGTAAATATCAAATAATTAATATTTTTTCTTATTAATATATTATAAAATCACAAGGATTTACCCACTCTCGCTAAAATTCAATTTAGATATAAATAATATTTAATTAAAATTGAGATTGATAAATAAACCCTTATAATTCTGGTAATATTTGAATCAACATATAATTAAAGGGATAATCTAATATGGATTTGTAAAAACTTATAATTTCATGTTAGGTGTGATAAAAAATATCCATGTTTAATATATACACCAAAAATATAAGTTGTAAATATGAATTATATATCAACGAATTTCTATTCAGTTGAGAAATTATTACCTCATTCTAATTCTTGGACAAACTTGTGATAACCTCATATATTATAAATTAATGTTTAATATTCATCTATAGAATATTTCTATTTATATATCTGTTTATTTAATATTTTTATTAATAATTTTCAATTAATCATTAATTAATCATTCGTTGTTAAGATTAATATTTGGGTATTTATTATTCTATTTGTTCCATTATATCATTAGTTTGGAAATTCTAGTCTTTAATCCACGATCATGGGTTGATCACCTCCTAAATTTTCATGAAAATATTTTTTATTTTTTATATTGTTATAGAGAAACATTGGCATTTTATAGAACATTTTATGACAGTTTTCATATAATTCATAAAAATATTTATTTTTTCAAAAATTTTGACATAATTAATGAGTATAATTATTTATATTACTACTAATCAATCATAAAACATATTAAATTATAAATTATTTCATATTTTTTACCTATATTCATGTTTTCATAGTCATTCATGATTTTAACAATATAATAACATTCATATAGGTTGTAACGATGACCCAAACACGAATGCATTATAACGAATGAATTTGTAAGGACATGTTATATAATAATAATAAGGATTAAGGAGAGGATATCACATACACTTTATTTTAAAAGGGTTGAGGTGAAAAGGCCTCTTTATTGAATGAAAAAACAAAATAGGAGAGGCACTACGAGGAACCATAAAGAATAGAAATAACCAGAACTAGGGTCCTTAACACATTCTAGAGACACATTCTGATTGAAGGAGTCCCGCCTGAGTCCAGGCATTGTTGTCCATCAGTTGGTTGGAAGCCTTACCCAGAGGCAAGGTAGTCTTTATATAAACTCTCGAAGAAGTAACATCATTTAGAGAGCCACCAGTACCTCGGGTGTTGTTCTCCTTCTCAAGCTGGGATGGAGTTCAAATTGTTGTCCTTTCTTCCCTTGTGTTGAACTTTTCATCCTTCACCAGCGCCAGAAACAGGCTAGCCTGCTCCTTTAAGTCTGATACATTTTCCTCCAAACTGAACCATCAAGCTGCCCCTTTGCAGCTCTTGAGGGTAAGCCCATCAGATCGTGCTATCATCATCAAAGAGTCTATCCATCCATGCATGCCTCACCCGGGTACTCAAAAGGAAAACGAGATAAAGATGCAAATGAATTTGAAAGATAGTAGGAGAGAAATATAGATAACAGAACATCACTGGTCAGATACCGAAGAATCAAGATGAGATCTAAAATACAGGCCAAGAAGAATAGAAATTACCAAATCTGAAATTCAGTATCAAGAAACACAAACATAAGACCAAACCGTACAGTTCATAGCCTGAGAATGCTGATAAATCGCATTTAGAAAAACACCAATTCAAGAAATTATTCTAAAAATAGGAGATCTGTCCAAACACATTTTCAAAAGAGGTAAAAAAACATCAGGAAGCTTGTCATACCACATGAAGACAGCACCTTCAGCTCCTTTGTTAGACAATCCATCTGCAACAGAATTAGATTCCCTATAGACATGAGTAATAATATGATTCATAGATTAAAGGGAATCTAAACAATTAATCCATCTATTTTGAAGCTTCCAAGAGAGGTGACATGAACCGTCCCTAATATCATAGACAATCCTAGTCGAATCACTCTCTAGCCAGATATTATTCCACCCATATTTTTTGGCCTACTCCACTGCAACGATGATTCCCATCATCTCAGCTTCAATTGAAGAAACAATACCACAAGATCCATGAAAGAAACCAACCACCATTCCCTTATGATCTCTGAACACGACACAATATACAGAAGGACCAGGATTCCCTTTCGATGCACCATTCGAATTAACTTACAACCAACCAACAATAGGTTGTTTCCATAGAACATCAAAATTGCCACCTGGAGGTTTGAAATTTCCTTTGATACCAATTAGGTCAAGAAAAGTGAAATCATGAATAGAATTAGCACAATAATGCTTCTTAGGCAAGCCAGTCGCACGTATCTCAGCAAGTATGGGTGAGAGAGCAGAGGTTACTGAGAAGGATTTATTCTCATAGATAATTTGATTCCTAGAGAACCAGAAAAAATGAAACAATTAAGAAGCAACAACTTGAAATAAATCCACCAGTTGTGATGAGAGACCAAGATAGTTCCATATTTGAATAAAGTCCACAATAGAGGACGTCATAGGAAGAGAAATCTCAAATATATCTGCTAAATCCTTCCATATTGATGCCGCAGTTTCGCAACAGAGGAATAAATGATCAACATCCTCTCTGTGTTGGTGACAGAAAACATACGAAGAACATAAAGATATACCACAATGTTGAATATAATAATCAGTTGGAATCTTGAAATGAGCAATTCTCTAAACCAAATTAGAGAGAGATGGTCAATTAAAATTTTTATACAAGTTCCTCATCCATTTATTGACAATGTTGGGGTTCAAGGAGAACTCATATAAAACCTTTGAAGTGAGAATTCCATTAGCCGCAGGATCCCAATCCCAAAAGTCCTTCTTGTTTGGGAAACAATAATTGTTTAAAATGTTGAAAATGTTACTTGGAATTCCTTCTATGTCTTGAATATTGTCCTTGATGGTAATATCTAGATCAATGTTTGTATCATCCATCACCAACTCTATAAGGGGATCCTCGTTCCATTTGGTTTTCCAGAAAATAAAAAATGAGTCCTTAGAGACTAACCATCTATAATGAGCATAAATTGAGGAAAATATGTATTTGAAAGCAGGCCAGATAGAGGAATCAATATGATTAAAAGACCCCATCTTTAGCCTGTTAACGAATTTTCCCCGAAGAAATTGTGACCTATAAACCTGCTGTTAAAAAGCCTCCACAGGAAGAAGCTTGCAAAGAATCATTAAAAAGCACCATATTCGTTATACCAAAACCCCCAACATCATATGGCTTGCAACAATCTCACCAAGGAACCGTGGACAACTCTTTTTTGAAGATACAATCACTCCAAATAATGTTCTGAAGAGAGGTATTGACACTTTTTATAAGCGAAATAGGCCATTTGTAAACCATAAAAGAGTATACCATCTTAGAGATAATGACTTATTTCACTAAACAAACCCTGCCAGCCATGGAGAGAGACTTTCCTTTCCTAGTAGAGAGACTCTTTCTACTCTTACTAACAATCTCTGTGAAATAACAAGTTTTCAGCTTCCCCAAAAACAAGGGAACCCCTAGATAATTGATGGGAAGAGGTCCTTCCTTAACATTAAGCTCATTGACAATAAAATTTTTCCATCGCTCACTTATGTTCTTACCAAAGTAAACAGAAGATTTCTCCCAGCTGATATCTTCACCAGAGACAGAAGCATAGTGTAAAAGAGCTCTTTTGATATTCTTTATATTTCTCTTATCACCCAAAGTGAACATGATGATATCATATGCACATAAAAGGTGAGTGGGAGTAATGATACCTTTTCCAGTATTAATATACATCATATTCCCATTCACAGCCATGATAGAAAGTAGTCTACTCAAATAATCCTCTACTATAGAGAAAATCATTGCAGAAAGGGGATCACCTTGTCTAACCCCTCTAGAGAAATCAAGGAAACAACGAGGGGATCCATTAATAAGAATTGAAATCCGATCAGAGCAAAATATGGTCTTGATCAAATCAATGAAAACTTCATTCAACCCAAACATAACAAGGACATTGAAAATAAAACCCAAATTCATAGTATCAAAGGCCTTTCTGACATCAAGCTTGAGGGCAATATTACCACCTCATGTAGGTTTCTTAAGAAAATTAACACATTCTAAGGCAGTAATGGGACAACCTTGAATATATCTTCCCTTGATAAGACCAAATTGATTATGGGAAACAATCATACTAGAAATTGCTGTGAATATTATATTAAAGGGACTATTAGAAAAGGATGGATTTTGATAACTGTTGAATAAAGGCTTCCAAATTTATGAGATTATTGTTAGGGAGAAAATTTGGGAAATTATTCAATAGTAAATTGAAGGAAATTTTTCAGTTGAGGTCAGTAGAGGATGGGTCATTTTATAGGCATTCATGAGTTTCATTGTAATAAACACTCATTCCTTAGAAATAAAAAATTATAATTTCATATTGAATTTGGATCCAATGTAGTCCAATAATAGAAAATGGAAAACAGTATGTTAAAAATTCCATCATCCACTCAAAAAGATATTTTTTCATGATTTTACCCCTTACTTTTTCCACATTACCCCATTTTACCCTTATCATGGTAACTCAATTTTTCCTTTGTAACTTATTATTATAACTAAAAAATTATTTGACATTATTACGTAACATAGATATTTGGAAACTAATTATTAAATCCATTTTCCTGGATTAAATTTCTAAAATTGTTAAAAAAAAGATTTAAAATGAGAATTTTATTATGCAAAAAATTAAGTTGTTAGAAAAATTAGTCCCAAAATATAATTACATTTATTATTTAATAATTATAATAAAAAATGATATGGGTCACAATAAAGACAAATACCATGAATATATATTAATATAAAAATAGAAATGATGTTACATGTTTAAATTATAATGGTGGAGAAACACATCATGCTTCCATATTAACAATATATTTCCAAAAAATTGGATCAACGTCATTGCCTATCAAATACATATATAGTCCTATCTAGCGAACATAGAGTGAAACATATGTGTGGATTGATATGTTTTTTGGAACAAAAATAAATTATATATTTGAATTATAGACATTCTAACTACAGTCACTACAATGAGGTTAAAAGTTACATAAGAAATAAAAATCTAAATGCCTCATATATACACCTACAATTGAATAAACAAAAAGTTTGAAAGAAAAATTAAATTTAGATTACAACTATTATTTATCATCATTTGAAAAATAGAATTTAAGAAGTTAGTAATTTAATTTATTAATGAAATTGGACTTAAAATAATTCATTGTAATTCATTAAAAATTATCCCTTTTAAATCAATTTTACCATATAAAATTATTTATGTTCGGTATAACTTATTTTCTGAATCTATCAGTATTAGAATATTATTTTTAGTTTCAAAAATACATCAAATAATTAATTAACAATAATAATACAAAATGAAATAAATTTCATTGTTTTAAAATAAAAACATTTATTAATTTTTTATTTTTTTTAATTCATTCCACGATTAATTACTTTTTGTGAATAATATTATTTTTGAATTTACTAAAATTTATACGACATCAATTTTACTATTGTATAAATTTATATATAATAATCATATATCAAATGATAATATATCCCTAAACAATATATCCATTAACCTAATGTCTAATGAACACATGTCTAAAAACCATATTACATTCCTATATATATATCCTTCCATATAGCACAAAAATCACTCATTCTATGCATTCAATTATCTCTCTAAATAAATACTATATTTTTAAGGTTTTTCATTTTTTCTGTTATTATATGAAGTTTTATGATCTTTATGGGATTCAACGAAGATAAATATTTCATGTTCAGAGTCTTTTTATTTAATTTTTTTATTCCTCCCGATTTTTGTTAATGAATTCCTTATTGAATTCTCATAATTTATGAAAATTTAAATTACACTCTTATATTTAATCTTATTAAAATATATCTTGGTTCATTTTAGTTTTTGTTTTCACATATTAAAAGCTATTTAATACATAGAATGTATTTAAATTGAAATAAATACTAAATTTGAGGGGTATTATATAAAAATTCTAAGGGATCACAATACCTCAGTTGATGCAGGAGATGAGAAAGGTGGTGGTGACACTATTTTACTATCAACTTTTGGGAGATTTGTTTTATATCCATAGTGTTGATGGTTTCCATGGTTTCCTAGAATCATTCTTCAAGTAAGAGATTATATGTATTTTTAATTATTTTAGATTTTTTTTAGAATAATAGATGAATAATATTTTAATGTTAGCATTATGTAGATCAGAAAGCTGCAGTTGTAAAATCCTAGGCCCGTGTTTGTTTTTAATTTTATATTTCTAAAAGTTGTGTGTATGATCCAATTAGAAATCCAATTTTTAAGACCACTTTTGGTTAAGTGAAATTTATATAGTATGTTAAATTAATTATATGTCTTATGGTAATTTTTTCCTAGTTGGTTTTGTGGAAAATATAAGAGTTGTATATATATCATCAAATTATATATGAATGTAACTAGAATTATTCTCCATAATTTGGAGGTTGTATATATAATTTATATAACAAATACCTATTAATCATGATCAATTGATTTAGTTCATTTAATATCAAAATATTTTTAAACTGGTTGGCCAACATGTTCCTATTAAAATTGTATTGGAAAACATTTACACATGTTATAATGAGATTGACTACTTAATTCTAATTATTTTTCAAATTAATTTCACTTCCAAAATGATTATAATTATTATAACATCCAATAGAATGAAAAATTACTGGTCTTCTACTGGGGATGTATGAATTAATTTTTAAACCACATAATTTACTATGTCCTTAGCATTGCATTTATTTTTATTTAATTATATTTTTTTATTTTGTCATATGTGTCTGAAATTATTTACGTTTTATTATTATTTAAAGTGAGTAATATCATTCCAATTTTATCATACACTAATATTCATGGAGTTTCATCTGGTCAATGATGTTATAAGGCATTCTTCAACATATTAATTTTTTAAATAATTAATATTTTAAAGATCATTTTTTTTGTTCCCCTAATAATTTTTTCAATGGATCAACGTGGTTCTCAATATCAACTGGGTAGTTAGTTGTGGCTTAGGTGGTAAAGGTTTGTGCTTCCCTATCATATGATTTAGTTAGTTTCTACTTTTCTAGGTTTTACATTAATTTTATAGGATGAGAATAATTTGATTGGTATCCAATATAAGGAATTAGAATTTTTTTCACCAATATTTTTGTTGGTACCAGGTGATTCCATGGATTTTTGCTAATACCCTTGAGACTGAGGGATAAAATGAGCATGTATAATTTGAGATTTTAGATGAAAGATGTGTGTTGAGGTGTGATTTTATATATTTATCTAAGGGTGTTTAATTTGGTATTTTTTCATAATGTTGTTGTTTTTATTAATCTAAATAATGTTTATGGGTATGCTTATGTATGGTTTTTGTGTAATCCTTACATATAATGGTACACTTACATAATATTTCATTGCATAATGGCCATTTTTAGTTATAATATGAAGTTTCTAGTGAAGTAAGTTTAATATTTTATGAATTTCAATCAATGAATTGTCAAGAATATCATAATATAAATCCGAATGGGGTCTATTTTGCTATTCTTCCTTTTTGATTATCGATATGTTGTGTAAATATTTTGATGTTGTGAACATTCTCTTATGTTGATCAGATTGTGGTAGGTGGTCATGGATTTAGATTATGAATTTCATGGTATTAGATGTTTTATCATGTTTATATATGAAGCATTTTGATCATACTATATTATATTGAATATAATAAATTAAAAAAAGTATTAAAATATAGATAAACTAAGATGATCATATCACGATCTTAAACAAATATTTGAAAGTGACACAACACACCATGCCTCTTCTTATCCATCAATGATTCTCACTATTTTAATGTTAATTATAAACATGAGGTGTCACCTACCATTAGTTTGATCTTCCATATTTATCTCAAAACATAAGGGACATATTATCTTCCTTGGGAAATCTATGGATTCCCTTTGTAAGGATCTTGGAGGCCTATTTTATGGAAATTAATTTCCCCTTTGATACGAGGTTCCCCTCAAATATTATTTCTTTTGTTTATTCTTATTACTTATTCTAGGAATTGTGTAAGTAATAATTCTTATTGGTTAATGGTGGATTGTGGTTGATTTATTAGGGTTCTATGTAATGTTATAGGTTCAAAGAGGATTATCGTGGATATTTAGTGTTTAGATTTGGCATTATCAATGCAGAATTACATAGATTATTAAAAGTTAGATATTTATAATATTATAAATATATATATATATTACTTGATAGGAAATTAAATTTTACATTTTATTCTTTTTGGCAGTAAATTTATTCCGTTATTAGCACCTACAAATTAAATTTATAGAATTACAGTAATCTTTTTAGATTGAAACCCTCAAATTGAACCTTATATAATAAGATTTCTTATATCGCCTTATCATATCATAATAACCCTTGGTAAAATCTAATAATTATTTTATACCTTGAAATTTATTAATCACTCCATAGGTTTTTTAGAGATGGTTTTGTCAGGGGATGTGTTTATCATATTATTTATTCATAAATTTTTCCCTTGTTTTTGACCCAATGTTATGAGATTTGGTATAATGGGAGGGAATATTTTATTTTCTATATTTCCACATTATTCTAGACTAATTATAATTATTTATTAGGATCACTCTTTTTAATGCTTAAATGTTTTCTCGAGAATAATGTAATTATGTTGTTATATTTAATCCAATATAAATACACTTGAATATAAAAAATGATCATTATTATGAGATGGAAGTAAAAATTATATAATGATATCTAGATCTATCTTACTCTATATTGATATAATGATATAATGATTTTATTTTATATATATATATTTTATTGATATTAATAAAATTGTGCAAAAATATTAGTAAAATATGGAAAATAAGATTAATTTATAAATCTAAAACTGAAATTAATGGAGTAGTATGTTCCATTTGAATTAAAATATTAACAAAAAGTTAATGTGAAATTAATATTAACTAATACAAGTGGTTTTTGAAGTAATTTAATTTGGGTGTTTATAGAGTTTGGGTTTTAGTGAAGTTGGTCAAAATATTTTCTCATTATAATATCTTCTAGTATGGTAAATTTTCAGGTGGGTTTATGACCATATTTTTAGCATCTTCATTTCCTTTTAGGTATGTTTAATAGGGTTTCTTATAATGTTTACACTATGTGGCTGTTTTTTTGATATTATATTTGTGTTTGGTCACCACATAGTTAATGTCATTATTCACTAGACTGATTTCTTATGTTTGGGTATAATAATGAGATTATAGATGTCCTTTGTGCAGTAGATATAGATTTCATTAATAGGGTGGTGCTGCAAATTATGGTTATAAAATTTGTTTTTCGGGATTCTAAAATATTAGAGTTTGGTGTTGGGGTGGTTTACATATAATTGGGTATGTTTTAGTGGTGGGTGTTGGATGGTTTTAGAATTACGGTTTGAGTGGGGCGTATTCTTAATATGTAATCGACTTTCTGGTGTTAGGGAGTTTTGAATCTATAGGGGTTTTAGAAATTTTCTATTAAATCGCATGATTTCATAGATGTGTATGTCATAGATTTCCATGGATATATATTGACACTAATCTCATACAAAACATGAAGTGGTATAATTATATTAATTTACAAATTGCTATAAAGTTATGCCTCTATAAATAAATGATGTGGTAATTTTTATGTGGGTTGAAATATTAATAACAGATTTAACGATGAAATATATTACTGGATTATTGTTTAATAATGTAAGATGGCCAATTAAGAAATCCTAAATTTAATACAATCATAGTTAAAATTAAAAATATGGTAAATAATAATATAATGTGTAATGTTATAATTTTCATGATGGTAATAAATGTTTCATTGGTTGTGATATATTGTATTGTATAGTGATTACCATTTTTCTCTATTAACATAATTATTTTGAATTTAAATTTTATTTTTCAATGGATATGGGATTTTGTATCTATAATGTTTGATATGATATTATTTTCCCATGTTATGTAGTGTTATGATCCATAAATGATCGAGGTTTATAATTTTTATATATTAGAGTTTTAGTGGTTCGATAAATGTTTTATGTTAACATAGATAATGAAGAGAAGGTGTTGAGGTTATAGAGATGTGTTTTGGTAATATGGATATAATTATTGTATGGATATGTGGATTTTTGGGTTAGAATTATTTTAATTCAATTCATGGAATTTTTATTAGTTGGTCATTGGTTATCCTATTGGATAACTATCTATTTATATTGGAATGGCCTCTAAAATGATAGGTAAGAGTAGTGGTAGATTTTTTGTGCCATTTTTTATTATGATATCATGATATTTCCCTTTATTATTGATGGATGTGATCTTTTATATTAGGATTTTGTGATATGAAATTTAGTTTATAGTGGATATTTTAATATTATGTGAGGTTATACCTTTCATTGATAATAATTATTTAACTATAGCCTATCCCATATTAAAATGTTTTCTTTTATCAATTGATCAAACTTTTATATACATTGAATTATTTTTACAGGGATATAAATTTTTTAAATATAATCCTACCGTGTAATTATAATTTCTCATCTATCTATATATTTTCATGATTTTTGTTATAATATACATCATGGAAAATTAGGGATTCTACTATTTTGTTGGATGATGTGGATTTATATGAGGATGTTGTTTAATTGTGCATGATTTTATTATATCATGACTTGTAAATATTGTTTGGTTATGATAATTCTTAAATTTTTCAGACATATATAGAGTTTATTACTGGTTTCACTTATTTTTACTAGAAATTATTAGTATAATTTTCCATATATATGTAATGTATACCCTTAGTACTAATTGAAAACTCATATCCTTTTGGAGATAGTTTTAAGTGGCCATTCTTGTCTACACAAAACTATAGGAGTGGTTTCAATAAGTATGGTTCATTATATAGATTAGAGAATATGTTTGGATGAGGATGAGAAAATTACCCTTAACACAATCTTCCATGACCTATAAGTTAAAATATACAATCTAAAAGCAAAAAAGTTGGGTCTTCTCAAGAATTAGGGTAATATGATCTTACAATAATGTTTTTAATAATTTTATTATCTCTATTTAGGTTTATTCTAAACTCAAATGGTTTAAGATCATACAAATATAAATCTTATGTTTTTTGATAGAGAGAAGGTATCCCTATATCCCAAATGTGAATTATCTGTTATTGTTGTTTCAATGTATTATGCTGGATTCCATTCCAAATTTGGGAAGATATGGAAAAAATTATTAAAACACCCCACTACATCAAGGGTTAATGATCGCACGTGAATAATGTGTTTCTCCTTGAAAAAAGTATAAAATATAGTCGCATTTTCCAAAAATGGTAACATAACATATCTGTTTAGACTACAACTATAGGAAAAATAATGAGGTTTATTGGACACTCTTGGTTTGGTGGATGGTTTTGATAGAATAAAATTGAATGTTAAAATAAATTTTCAATACTTAAAAATTATAAAATTAATGGACCATAGGAAGAATATTTCGACTTAAGAATATGAAAATCATATAGAAAAGAATAAATATATAAATAAAATACATATTTAAATGTCTTTAGAAGTTATGTTGAAATTTCAACAAAAGTTATCACAATTGTGAGGAATAATATTAAAAATCACTCAATCGTATAACATATTATCTCAATGGATTAATAACACAATATATGTTAATAAATAAAATAAAGGGATTAAAATCAACCTTAGGGTATTAAAAATGAACAATGTGAACAAGTCTAACTGAAGAAGAAAAATGGAAAAGATTCTACAATAAGGAATAAATGTTTTTACTATGTTATAAAAGTCCATGTTGAAGACCACTAAAAAGCATCCATCAATATCAATGTATAACTTAAATGGACAAAAAAATTGATTTAATAAATAATGGAATGAGAGGATTTGTTTGGTGGAATACCACTAATAAGAAGAACGTGAAATGTTTCTAAAGAAGTGTGCCTAAAAGACTAGAAATAAAATATACGTAAACTGTTAATAGTTTAGATAAATTATTTTCAAATAACATACATGGATACCCAAATATAAGGATTTGGTGAAATAAAAGTGAAACCAGTATTTTAGACATGTGTAAAAATCAGAAAAGATATCTTTTTACAAAATAATGTTTTACTATTTGGCTATTTTGAATGGAAATGATAATTAAGATTTAGATAAAACAAATGAATGAATGTGTTTTACTAGAGGATGTGAAAATTTATATTTAATATATCGAAAAATAAGAAAATAAAAATAAGGCAATGTTTCCAATGAAATATAATGTCTATAAATTCAATGGAGGAGAAACCATACAAATGTTTTACCAAACTAAAGATAAGAGGAAAATGGTTTTTGGGTATAGATTAAAAACCAAGGAAACTTACTCCCACTATATAGGTATTTATTTACCCAACTTATTCTTTTATATATTAAATAAGTTTTTATATACATCTAATTAACAAATATGGATATAATAAGGGAAATATTTTTTTTATACTTATATATCTAGGTGACTCATCTGTTATGAAATTCATAACGAAATATTGTAATATTATATATTGTTTTAATAATATATGATTATATTTCATTATTATGTGGACTACCCCAGATAATTCTAGATAGAGTATATCCCTAGAGGGGTAGTTGATAATATGAGAATGCTTCCAGAAGAAATCAATTCATGTGAAGCTATAATTCCTAGAAAATATTTGAATGTTAGTAATTAATGATGTGTGTTATCTATATTCTCCTACCCATATGGGTAAAATTAATTTTCAAATTAAAACAAGTGATCTTGATTATTTAATGAAACAAAAACTATATAAAAATGGATGATAAACATAATTTCACTAAAATATTTTTGATATTTTTTTTGGGTTGAGTAATGGATATAAATTCTGAGAAAATATACTTGAGCAGGCCATACTAAAAAAATAAGATTTGGAATCACAAGTTAAATAGTATCATGGATATATTTTAAATCTTTGTTAATAAATCAGGTTTTCTACATCAATATATCTCAAGTATACTTTGAGTAGATTATTTAATGACACATTACTTAATACAAAATGAGATTCCACCCTTCTATTAAGTGGATTAATAAGGGTGGTAATATGAAATTTCAAGTCATAGATGAACCATGGGATGGGTAAGAATTTCTATTACATTTTTTATCAATACTTTTATTTCAAATAAGGTGTAAAATAATAATTACATTGGACATAAATTTTTTAAAATTGAAATAGTTATTAACAGAATATCCAATGTGTTAGATTCATGTAAGTAGTTGTATTCAAATGAAGATATATATTGTTTTTTCATCAATATGTCAATAAATACTAAATCCAATATATAATTATATAGGGAGATTATTATGAGAATAATTAATGTATAAATAGAAATCAATGAGATAAAAAAATGTTCTATAATAGATTATATGCATTTTTCATAGTGATTTATATATCTATTAATATGTTGGAAAAGGATATTAAATTCGGATATTAAGATTTAGTCATATATTTATTATAATGAAGAATGAAATTGTTAATTTTGTTTCTTATATAAAAATATTTAATAAATTAGACTTTAATATGTGATGATTATTTTTCTCAGTTCCTAAAAGAACCATGAAATGAATTGAATTCATAGTGAGTAATTAACTTTCTACTAGAAATTATGGCAATTCAAAAAGGAGATTTAAGATGTATAGAATTATATTAATATATGGTTGTGTTAAAGAAGAATAAATATAGTCATAGGATTTAAAAAACATCCTTTTGTTACCAAGAATAAAGGAAATAAAATTAAAGTAGATTATCTAATGGTAATATGATTATATAATTTTAAGATCAAATATGGGTGTTGATGAGTAAATGAGGTTTCAAGGAAATAATTAAATGGATTTTTCATATTCTTTAGGATTCTTTTTGAATTGTTTTGAATATATTTTAAAAATTTTGATATATTAACAAATTCATTTATGTTTTTAGGTGGATTTAGAGTTATTGAAAATTCCTTGATATTTTTTTAGGATATTGGGAGTTTATTTATTATGTTAAAATTAATGAAATATAGGTAAAAACTAATAAAGTGTTGTATATGAAATGGTACATAGAGTGATTAGTAAGGGTTTTTTAGAGCCTCAATGTGATATATAAGAGATATTTACAATAATATGTATAGTAGGTAAGGGTTTAAATATAAGTATTCATACATTAGGGTTGATACATAATGATTATAAATTTGAAATGAATTTATATTTCAAGAAATATGGTTTGAATGAATATAAATCACAATGATTCTGATGAAATTATTTAATGAATTAGATATATTATTTATTTTTATGGATATTATGTTTTAAGGCAGGTGTTCGGAATATCATGTTTGTGACATAGATAATAATGATGGGACAAAAATAATGTCTTGATGAACAATTGGATTAATATAATTAAATTAAAATTTACACAGACATGCCAGAAAGATAAAACATTTTCCCTACATGTGAAGAGGTTATGTTGTACAGAAATGTATTTTTCATTGGTAATAATCCATTAATGTTAATTTTCACTCTAGTTTTTTAAATATTAGGATACCCAAATTTCATAAAATAATCCATCTATTAGTGAGACATGGTATTAAAATAATCGATTCAAGTTATGCTGTAATATGAGATGCCACAAGACAACCATGTTGTTATGGAGAAATGTGACAATTGACTCACATTGTGATGTGAACTGTTACATGAAAATTTTCTTTACTTTTTCATTCAAAAATGGAAAATATATTAATTTTTTGGAGTTTTAGTGACGTGGTTATGTCAATGTTTTTGGTGGAAATTTGGAGAACTTTTTTAAAATAGTATTCACATGATTATCTAGTATTTTAAACTAGTATATCTAAGATCATTTATCATGATCATAGTTCAAGATATTCAATCGAGGGATATTTTCAAGAGTCTTAAATGAAGTTTTAATTTTCTATGATTCAATGAGATTTACGATATTTAAAATATAGAAATATCATTAATGTGATTATAATAATATAAAAAATAAAATTAAGTTGAAGAATAAGTAAATGAAAAAATAAAATACAGGTAGACAAATTTTCTATTGTATTTTACTGAAGGTCATAAATATATTATTAAGGTATAAAGAAATATACTGATGATATTATATTATATTAATTTTAATATCAACATGGAAGAATAAAAATAAATGATAAAACGTGTCACACTAAATCAATATATCATAAATTACAAAGATTAAGATTAGAGAGAGATACCAATTAAAAAATACTACCATTAGTTTTCATATACATCGTCGATATATAATTTATTTATTAAAATACACGAGGCATATTATTTTGTTTGAATAATACAATCTATGATTACATTATCCCATTCAAATTTAGACTATTTTTAATGGTTAAGAAGAAAATTCACATTCATGGTATAATATAATAAGAAATATTGGCATTTTATGACCTTTTTTAGAGGAAAGAGTTCATTCATCATTAATGCATTGTAATCATAGTGTATAATGAATTTCTTGTTTAATAGAGGAAGTAAGAGGACCATTGAAGAATAAAGGGCTCTAATATAATCATATAAAAGATATTAAAAATAATTTATAACTATTGGGTGATAAATGTCATTAGATGAATTACATCATGAGAGTCAAGGATATCTTCCACCATTCTCTTATAATCACTTATAAAACATTGAAAGATTAAAAGATATATTATCAACATCCCATGTAGACCTCAAAAGAGTAATGGTAGTCTTATATCCTTATATATTATTCACCACAACAATATAGTGAATATAATTTTCCTAGATTTGATATAAATATAATAAAGAGTATTTTCCCACATTGGGGACACACTATATAAAAATATATTATTCTTATTCTTATTTTTTCATTATTGTTTTTCATGTAGGAAATATGTGTTTGAAGTTTATAAGAAAATACATATATATTAAATACTAGAATGTTTTTACATGTATTGGGATGATTTAAAAATTAAAATATAATTTGGAAAAATTAGGTGCCACTAATTGACCCCACCACCCTCAAAGGGGTTATACAATCCTACAAGGATATTTTATTTACCAACATTTCATAATCTTAAAGATGATATTTAGTAGAAAATATTTTCTATCGTAACCAAATGTAATTAATTTTATTACAATTTACTAAAAATTCTCTAATATCATTTATAATATTTTTTCACATTCACATTTAATTTTTACTAGCATAACATATTATTTATTGTACATGAAATTCTCTAAAAGGATATATACTCCCACTATCCCCTTAGAAAAAATATTGTTTTTAAAATATCATTTTAAGATACAAAATCTATTTTTTTCCATAAATAACGCTTATTTCTATTAGTGTTATTTAATAAATAAACTATCAACAACCACATATAATAAGATGTTTTAGGTGTTAGAGCATTATTCAAATAAAGGATGCATTCTTTTTTAAAAATATGTCAATTATGATGGTGGAAATAGTTTCCCATATATTTTTATAGATATATAATATAATTTTTAATCCTTATCACATTTGCAGGAATGTTTTTGTTTTTGATGATCCATAAACTACGTGCATCATCTAGTTTATCCCTCACAACTCTATATTAACATATAAATTACTTTTCAATATAATATAACTGATATAACTATACAGATCCTTAAATTATATCTATGTGGTCATGAAATATTTATTTTCAGTATAATTTTTATTAATAGTATCCTTTTAAAATACATTTTAAAGAAAAAAAAAACTTTATTAATTCGTACAATGATATTGAACTCATTTATATTTAAAATTTCTATAATGTATACATTTGGTTTCATATACCCTTATAAATTGGATAATTGATTTCTATAAAATTAATTATTGATATGAACTATTCAATGTGTTTCTAAAATCCCAATCATGAATAATATATAATTTTGGAAAAAATATACCTCCTTGATACATTTATTAGGTATTAATTACCTTGCCATGATACTTGAAGAAACATTACTAGAAATTATAAAAAAAACGTTCCTTATTTTAGTTTTATATTTTACCTATTTTTAATATTAATAAAACACCATAATGAAGATGTATCATATTTTTAGTTATATAAAAAACTTTTAGGTGATTGGGAGAATTATTATTGAATAAATTCACATTATTGAACCATTTCTAGCAATGAATCCAAAATTAAATTAATGTTCATATCATTGCATAAAGGTAAACCTTAGTCAATCTAATTAAATAACATACTCAGTTATATTGAATCCATTAAAAAAGAATAATGTTACTTCGGTCATTATTATTTAATTTTTTGAAACCATACTGAATCGTTTTATTATTTTTAAAATCTTCAAGATCAAATTTTTGATCAAATTTTACAATTTGATATTCAATAGGGGGTTTCCCTAATATCTAAAATTTTACTTATTACTTATAGATGTTTATTAGGTTTATGTACCATCCCTAACAGTTTATTCCATAATTTTTTCCTTTTCAGTTATTGATCTCAAATTCATTTTGAAAGAAAATTTTTCCATGTTATATTATATAGAATATTGTATTATATTAGTATCAAGTTTTACATTCATTTAATATAGAATATTTAAAATTTTATCATATTAAAATGATGACCCATTTTAAATCCACAATATACATTAGCACTCTAGGACGAATATCTCAATAAGAAATTAGGCTTATTTGGAATTTCTCTAAATGCATAAGTATTTTGGAATTCAATTATAGAAATAATATCATATATATAACTTGGAAAGTTGAGTAGATAAGTTCTTTCCTAATCTATTATATGGATAAATTCAACACTACTTCCCTAGTATTTTTCTAGAGTTTTATTACTTAATTGTTACACAAATAAGACACTTATAAATATAATATAGTCTAATTTTATTCACCCATTACTTGTTTTCGTTACACATTATATTATAACAGAACCCTTATTTTGCATGAAACTACCTGTTTTGAAGATTGAAGTCATGAAAAGTAATTGAATTGGATGTAATATTATAATTTTTATTTTTAAGGGGACTTAATACCATGATATTATATTATGTTGTTCTTTTTCTGTATTTTTTGATCTAATTATTATATTTTTTAAATCCCTATTATTTCTTCCGAGTCTTTATTTTTTAACCATATTGATGTGTAACTCTTTAAAAAACTCATATATTGCTTTATTAACCCAAATAAAGATATATATATATATATATATTAATATTCATCCCATGCATCATGAATTTAAGCACCACTCATGTAAAGGCTAAAAATCATATGAAATAAATAATTTCCAAAAGTTTAAGAGTGGATAAATAAGTTAAAATCCCAATATTTTATAAACAAAGACTAATTTCTTAATGAAGTTTGTATTCCAACACAATGTTCCTTTAAATTTGGTTATTTTTTCAATAGAGACTTCAATTTTACTGAAATTCTAACACATAATATTTATACTATTATTTAGTTATTTATTTTAAATCGTAAGCTAATATAATAATATGTCGAGATAGAAAAAACCTAAATCAATTGTAAAACAAAGTATGAAACTACATAAATATAGATATGATAATTTAAAGAATAAATTTAAAAACATTTAAATAGAAATTTACATCAAAATTCATAATATAAAATTTAGATTGATAAATAATGGATAATGGAAAAATCATAAATAAATGAATAATTCAAAATTTATACTGGAGATAAATATTTTTTAACAATACATAAATAAATTTAAAATCCTTCATATGTTTGGTACAGATAAACATGAACAATTTAATTTTAAATAATATTGTCTTTTAATATTATCATTTAAATGGTTTTAATATAAACTACTTAATATTTCTAAAAAGAAGGGCATTTTTTAATACATTTGTTATCAAATAAAAAACTTTTCATTAATTATTCAATAATTTACATGGTGATACCCTGGTCCGGATTGACAATTGAGATGTGGACAATTTAGTAGAATTTTATAATGAATTTAATTTTATGAACTCAACCACTCATAATTTTTAAGGTCCCATTAAAATCAATATAATCTATATTTTTAACTTATTGTGGAATGATAATAAGAGAAAGCACATTACACCATGTGTAATTATTTTTCAAGAAATATATACTGCTTTCATTGAATACTTTCCCTCCCCAATTATAGATTCTTAAACTATATATACATGTGGATAAAAATAAATATAGTTATAGTCCTATTAACATATAGACCCACGATGTTCCGACTTTCATATCCACACAAGAAGAAATAACTCCCTTCAACAATTTATGGCCTCAATAAAAGAATAATCTCTCTATGATCAGTAATTCTTATGTTCCTTTTGATATAGGTATACCTACATGAATAATATGGTTCAAAAGTTATACATGTGTACACATTCATGTTTATATACCTAGGTATACTATAGAACATATATTTATATATTACTTAAGTTTATATATTTTCAAATGATATCATTCCCATCAAAACAAAAAATTCATGACCATAACAGGTTTCCCTCATCTTTAATGGCTAACAAATTAGAACTCCTTCTTCCTTATTTGATTATTTTGTGGTATTGGGCTCTCAATACTTAAAAAATCTCACAATCATTATTTCTAAATACTCATGTTAATTGGATTACCTTTTCATCAGTACTGACTATATTTTACATGCACTAAAATAATATATTGAATAATGGTTTCCAAAATGAAATTTTATAAACTCCTTAATCTTTAAAATCAGTGATCTCATTTATTTAAATCTAAATATGTTTTAAAATATTTTAATTCTCATTTTAATCCTCAATCATATCTCCCTTTTAATCCTCTATAGAAGTCATGGGTTTTCTTTTTCACATGTTGTATATAATATCCCTACATGACATTCTTTATAAATTCCACAGATCAAAAATACCTCAAATCCTCATCCATACATGCAAGGGATCATTCACATTAGCATGGTATCACAACCTCAAGCACAAATTTAATTTATGAAAACTAGAATCAAACTCTATTGGCATTTCTTAAATACCATCTCAAATCCATATCAGGTTTTTGATCATAATGTTTAAATCCCTGATGTACATCATAGAATCATAATCTTAATTTATTCTCCTTTTATTTAGAACTCATAATCCAAAGATTATCCTCATTTTTTAGTTTTTCAAATGAAATTGAAATCTATTTGGTATATAAATTCTCTTTATTATAAATTACTTATATATCCTTTAAATCATATATCTTGAAAAACATTTATGTTAAACCCTCAAATCCTGATAATGGGAAAATTCATACTCTCCTAATATGAATTATTATGATCTATTATGTAATATGTGGTATTGATGAAAGATATTCATGCCCATAATAACATACATGCTTGAAGAATAAATACACAGATCCACAATATATCCAAATATATATTTCTTTTGAAAAATTCATATGGAATTCTTTACAACGTTATACACTCCTCCAAAAGTCAGACAATAAAACTTACTGATTTAAAATATACTCATGAATTCTTTCACATTACTCATTCATAACCCAAAATAAGTTAATTCAACTCAAGACTTTCTAATCAATCAATTATAAAATAAAATTATTTATAGATAACTTATCGTCATCTAAATCTAAACTTACCAATTAATAATAAAATTCCAATCATGAAATGTAAATTTTATTTCACGTTAAAATGTCTTAGTATGATCTCTAAGCTGCAACCTCAATTTAATTTTCAAAAAGACATGTATGTATATAAAAAACTCAATATAATCCCGCAGACTTTGACTTTTCTTATACATTTCCATATTTAAAAAATGAAACCTAATTTATTTATTAACATTAATATCCCCCTGGTGTTTGGTATTGAATACCCCCATTCACTTTTTACCCACGTCAATGATATTTTTCTCCCCATTATTGGAAATAAATGTAAATAGAATATATGGGTATTCTAATAGCGAATGTCTTCTTTGAAAAATACCCTCATCCACTTATTTATTTATAAAAATATTTTGATCCACATATGAGATTATTATGGAAACATATGTTTTTCTTATCAAAGAGCTATTAGTTATTCAGTTATAAGTTTGCAGGGGATCATCTTTTATTGAAATAAAGAGTGTATATCCAAGGTTGTCAATTTTTTCCTTAATCAACTTATCATTGTAAGTGATTCTTAGAAACTCATTTTAGGTAATGTTACAAAAAAAATTAATCAATACGGATGTAACATTCTCTCATATCAATAGATACTTAAAAACTTTCAAGTCAAATACATAAAAAATGACTATATTATCATTATTTTTTCATCCAACAACCCCATTTAATAACATTATTGATCTAAACAAGAATAAAGGACGTATGTTTTATTATAAAATAATATTATAATGTTTGTACATCTATCTCGAAATTTTATATTTTTTGTATGACAACTTGTTCTCATTTTTTCACCCCCAACTGATACACTCAACTCATCCTCTTCATGGAAGTTAAAACAATCCTTGAAGGATTATATCCATGTTGAGATATGTACACTGCACATAATATTCTCCTTGAATTCTATTCATGTTATTAAAAATGAGAATGAAATGAAGAAATAATTAGGTACACCCATTTCACTCTGAAGAAACAAAAAGGTTGATAGTTTTTATCAAACTATACATTTATTTTCTTACAAAAATTCCATGGTAAGAAGTCTAGGAAAATTATTTCATATTATATTCCTTAATTATATGTGTTCTCATCTTATTCCTTAACTACCCAAAATTTTATTAATGGAAAATCCTTTTGATCTAATTAAACATCTATTTATGTAAAATGGTTATATAAAATATTCAATTCCTTTGTTTTTGGTTTTTAGATTATAAAATATTGTTATTAATTATTTCCATTGCTTATATAGTCGTAGAATAGTGATCACATGATTAGTATAAATATTGGTATTTAACAAATCTAATTTAATCATACAAAGGAAGTGATGGCCTCATCCAGTATTCCTAACCAATACGAAGCCCATTTGGTGGAGCTCAGAATAGAGGTGGCGTCATTTGTATTATCTCTTGACTAAGCCCAAGATGATCTTCAACTCATTAATATCAAACATAAACACATATGGGAGAAGTGGAAGTTGATAGATATTACCACTCAAGTGATGTTATCCAAGAAACCCCAAGAGATTGTCACTATCGTACACCTTACCCTTCATTCTTATGTGGTTGTTGTAAGGGTTTATATAACAAGACCCTAGTACTATGATTATGTACATAATTTTTGTATATAAAATATACATTCATTTATTATTGTTACTTTGTAAATAGTTTTTAATCCAAAAATAACATTTTAGTTAATTTAGAAATATATTTTTATGAACTAAATATTTTTTAAATTAAATAATATTTTAATTAAATATTATTACTAAATAACTTTTTATTTAATATAAATGACCATATAATTATAACGAACACGATTGAGATTTTTATAAAAAGTTTGAAAGTTATTTTTGTCAAAACCCAGGAATTTTCAACAAATTTCTATTTTTATTTTGAATGTAAAAACTCATATATTTAAAAAATTATTTATATAATATGAATATTATTTTTGGGATCAGGGAATCAAAATTATCCAAAGGTGATATTTCCATATTTTTCTGAGACAATTTCATTTTTAGTTAAAAAAAATTAAATAATGTTTAAATACTTAATGTGTTTTATGACATTATAATGAACCAATTATGATGTAATGAAAATTAAATTTGATATGTTCTTCAAATATATGTTTTATCACTAAAATATTGTGATTTTAGATTTATTTTATACATATTACAAACCCTTACTGGACCCTCCAAGACTTATAAAACAATTTAAATTTTGTAAATTGATTTCCTTGAATGTCTGACTCACCTCCACATAAGAAAGTGTCTTATATTAAGAATTTTTGACATTTCACTTATAAAATATTGTTTTCAACTCTTATTGTGGGAACCCCATTGGCAAAAACCATGGTATGGTTTGTGTTATTCATTAGTTTAATGTGTGGTGTCCTAAGCCTAAATAATAAATAATTCCCTTGCCATTCCTATATAAAACTACTCAATATCCCACTTACACTTCACTCAAAGACTTTGGAGTGTGTCCAACTTCAACCCTCCTCTCATTAGATTATTCCCATGGCTCCTCATGCTCCCAAAAATCCTCTCTCAAGCCACTCCTATGCCTTTGGGATCACACTTCCAAGTAAGGAATTTCTTCCTTTATCATTTTTCTTCAAATTACATTATGTGGTTATTCCCTTTTATTTTCAGTTAAAAATGTTGGGGTATAATTTTTCTCCTCCCCCATAATGGCCTATTAATATTTTAATTATTATAGTCACCTTTTCATTCCCATTAATCCCTCCCATGTACACCCATTAGCATTCCAAAATTCCGTATGGAATTTCCCTCTACTCATTTATATTCAAAAAATCCATTTTATATTATTTATTTAAATTCCATTCCAGATGTTGGAATATTATGTCCCAAGATTCACATACTGTACTTTTAATGTATAAATTATGAGATAACCCTTTCACTCTCATCAACCCATTATACGAATTTCTATTTGACGTCGTCTTGCTGTCAAAATTACATCAAAATTTCCATGACAAAATCATTGTATAGTGAATACCATACCCACTCCTCTATCAAGGGTATTCACCATTATGAAAATTTACATGATGATTGAGGACTTAAATATAATTATTCCACATCTTTTATTCATGTAATGAATTATTATGTTAATAAATTCATGTTGTATAATTAATGTGGTCCACTTATGCATGAAATGAAATGTTTAATAAGGGTGTTCCCTAATAGAACTACAATGCATTGGGTAAAGATTAGTATCATGACACATCTTTTGCAATGGGTGTTGACTCATTATAATTCAATTGTAATGAGGGTTTACTCATGCTTCATATGAAATTATGTTTTACTCATACTCAATGTGCAACGAGCCTCGACTCAGGATAATTCAATGATAAGTGTTGTTGCCACATCTCCATGTTATGATTATCATTATTTATCATGCCTTTATGTTCATGTTTCTATTTTCCTCCATTTATATGCCTAGTTTCTACCATGTATTGTATTCCTCATGTTATTCCATTTTTATTACCTTACTAGGATTTATATCTCACCCCTTTATTATGTATGTCCCTAGGTTATCCAATGCAATGTTATGTATGAAGGAATGTTGTGGTCATGTGATGGATTTTTTCAATAAATATACTGTATTTAATGTTTTATTTTGTTATGTAAGGGTCCTAATCCCCAAAGAAAATAGATATCTCTATCTTCTATTTTGTATCAACTGTATATTTTATGTAATAAAGAATTTATATGTGTGTAATAAAAATCAGGGTTGTTATAGTTTGTATCAGAGGATAGGTTTACTTATTTTTTGAATTAGTATTGAAAACCCTAGTGAAACCCTAGAGATAAGACTATGTATAATAAAAAAATCCATAAATTTTGGTGTGTATTGAGTAAGTGTTTTATCAATAAAATATATCCATGTTTGGATACAAGCAGGTAGAGGCGACTCTCACACAAAAGAACCTCGGAGTGAAAACTACAAAAAGGAGTTTTGAGATTGACCTAGGGTATCCTAGAAATTGAAAATGGGGCTTTCTGCGGTCTAGGATATGACACTCCTGGGGGGATATTCTTTGGTAAATTCACAAGATTAGTATGTACCATTATTAGGGGAATTAAAAAAATTCTCATAAGAATATAAGTTAGAAATTAGATCATTGATAACATATATTGAACCCTATAGATTCATAAAGAAAAATATATATTTATAATTCAACCATTTTTTCCATGGATTACCCTTTATGTGTTACCCCTAACATAACTTTTATTCCAGCCAATGGCCAGTAATAGGAGGAATCAGGCTAACAACTAATGTGATGACCAATGCGATTACTGTTCAAATGAGATGCCCAATCTGATGGGAGTAGAAATCAGAAACATTGTCATGATACTCTCTCTGTTAACTCATGATTTTAATAGAAACATGGGTCAATAAGAATGTTTAACCCCCCCCCCCCCGTGAAAGAATATTTCCCTATTGAAAGAATCATGGGACAAAGGCCTCCAACTTTTAATGGATTATTTGATCCCTCAATTGCCAAATAGTGGATCAACTACATTGAAAATATATTCACTATCCTTCAATGTTCTGAAAAATAGAAGGTTATTCTAGCTACATATCGTATGGAGTGTAGAGCAGATCAATGGTGGACATTGATCAATCATGAAAAGAATGAGGAGGAGATTGAGGTGTTGGAATGGAAGGATTTATGGAAAATGTTTTTTGATAAATATTTTCCTCATACCCACCGACTAAATATGGAAATGGAGTTACTTGCACTCAAGAAAAAAAGACGATGAATACATCAGAGCATATGGTGAAAACATCAAAAGGCTTTTACAATGTGTCTCTGGCTTTTTCATTACCCCCAAATGCATGGTTGACCGCTTCTTTGGTGGGAGGAGACCTATCTTGTGGAAAGCCCTAGTGATCTGTGACTTAGAAAAGTTTGAGGAAAATGTCCAATGTGACCTCAAGGATGAAATGGAGATAAAAAATATCAGGGGTATCGTAGGGATAAGAAGCGTAAGTTGGAATTAGATTTTTGCAGTCCGATGGATAAATCCAACGGTGCTACGAAAATCTATCACCCAACTAGCCAAAGGAGTGGAATGAAGAACCAATGAATTTTCCTGAAGGGGATTATGAAATGATTTTGGTGTGGAATAAAAGGGAACTTAATCATTAACTACTTAAAAGAGAAATCCAGAGCTACAATAGAAAAGAGAAACACTCTATTTGACTCTCAATACATTGTTCGTTGCTTCAAATGCAAATAACCAGTGCACCTTGAAAATTTGTTCCCCAAGCCAATGGTTTTCAGAGGCAACCAACAACCTCCCAAGAAGAAAGGGAGAGTTTTTTCCATCACTATCATTGAAGTGAAACCCGAAAATGAAGTGGTGATAAGTATGCTAGTTAATCATTAATGAATATAGAATGTAATTTTTTATTCTGGTTCTACACATTCTTTTATAAACCTAATGTTTAGTAGAACAATCCCAACATCACCACGAATCATGAAAGTAATGATTTTGGTGAGTATGTAAATTGGGGAAATCATTTCATCACATGAATAAAACTACTCCCATATCATAATTTGTGGATTGAACTTCCCATATAACCTCATCATACTCCCTCTGGTGGAATTTGTTGAAATTCATGTCTTAGATTGGCTTTCACTATATAGAGCCAACATAAATTGATGTGAGAGGAAAATCACTCTCCATATAGAGATTCAACCCCCAATTTTATATAAGTGCAAGAAAGAGATGAATATTCTTTATCACCATCATCTTAAGAATGGATTTTACTACCATATGAGCTTGTATATCTAGATCAGAAAATTGTGTCTAAAGAGGCAATCATCCTTAAAGACATTACTATTCTGAGGGAATTCACTGAATTGGTTCCTGATGAATTTTCATATCTTTCTCCTGGAAATGATGTAGAATTCTCAATTGATGTTAAACCTATGGCTTTGCCAATATCCAAGAATCCATATTGAATGGGTGTTTTGGAGCTTGAAGAGAAGAAGAAACAACTACAAATGAATCTGGATAAAGGGTTTATACGCCCATGTGCTTCACTATGGGGTGCACCAGTCCTCTTCATCCGGAAGAAGGATGGGTCAATGATCCTTTGCATCGATTATCGCAATTTTATAAAAATCATGATAAAGAACAAGTATCCTCTCCTGAAAATTGGCGACTTATTCGATCATCTACATGGAGAACAGTACATCTCTAAGGTAGATTTGTAGTCAGGCTATTATCAAGTAATGGTGAAGAATGGAAATATCCCCAATATTGAATTTTGTACAAGATACAGAAACAGTGAATTCATAGTAATGCCATTAGGTCTCACTAATACTTAATAAATCCTCACGGACATGGTGAATAGTGTATTTAGAGATTACCTCAACAAATTTGTGGTTGTCCTTATAGATGGTATTCCTATATACTCAAAAAACAAGGAGGATCATTAGCAGTATATAAGTATTATACTAGAGACCTTGCAGAAGGTTAAGATCTATGAAAAGTACATCAAGTGTGAGTTCTAGTAGAAGGAGGTCTCATTCTGTGGACATATCATCATAAGAAATGAAATATCTATGGATCCCTCTAAGACAACTACAATTGAGGGAAGACCATGTCCAACATCGGTAATAGATATCTGTAGCTTCTTGGGGTTAGCTGGATATTGAAGTTGCTTTGTGAGGAATTTTTCATGATTTTAAAACCCTCTTACCATGCTAACTCAGAAGGGATTAAAGTTTCCTAATAGTGATAAATGCGAAGTGAGATTAAATGAATTGAAAAGGAGGATTATCATTGAGATCATGCCACTTTTCCCATAAGTGGATAAATTTTGGTTGTATTTATTGAATCTTAGAAGAAGGTCATGGGTTGTGTGTTGATGAAAAACGATAAAGTGATAGCCTAATCCTCAAGGAAACTAAAAATCCATGAAAAAACTATCCCATGCATGATCTGGAGTTGGCGGTTGTGATCTTTGCATTGAACATTTGGCAGAATTATCTCGATGGGGAAAAGTGTGAGATATATACTAATCACAAGAGCCTCAAATATATATTCACATAAAAAGATCGTAATATGAACCAATGAAGATTGATAGAACTCATCGAGGATTATGACTGGTCGATCCACTACCATCCCGGTAAGGCAAATAAGGTGGTAGATACTCTATGTAGAATGGATCCATCATCTTTATCTATGATGATAATTTAAAAGGATCCAATATTCTTATATTTGGAGAGGATGGACATAAGAATCATTAAAATAGGAACATCATCAATACTTTCACAAATGATTGATCAATCTTTCCTCATAGAGGAAATAACAGATGGTCAAAGAAAGGATGTGGAAATTCTGAAAAGGGTGGATGCTACCAGAAATGGTAAATCCATAGAGTTCGTGGTTAACAAGGATGGAATTGTGATATTTAGGTCACGATTATGTGAACCATCTGATCAAGAGGTAAATAAGGAGCTTCTGAATGACATGCAAAGATCAACCTTCTCTATTCACCTGGCGAGCACCAATATGTATCGAGATCTCCATGAAATCATTTGGTGGGAAAATTTAAAAATGGAGATTGCTGAATATACATTAAAGTTCCTAGAATGTTATTTAGTGATGTCAAAGAAACAAATGTATAAGGGGATGATGAAACCACAACCCATACCAACATGGAAGTGGGATGACATTACCATGGACTTTGTCACCGGACATCCAAGGAAATATAGAGGAAACAATGATATATGGGTCGTTGTGGATCGTCTTATATAGATATCTCACTTTATTGCGATTCGATAGGGCTTATCATTGGATCAACGTGCATAGATTTACATCAAATATGTGGTATTTCTACTTGGAGTGCCACTCTCTGTTGTATCCAATCTTGATCCTAGATTAACCTTGATGTTCTAGAAAATCCTCTAACATGGTCAAAGCACTAAAATGAACTTTAGTACGGCCTATCATCCTCAAACCAATGGCCAATCTGAGCAAACTATTCAGACACTAGAGGATATGTTAAGGTCATTTTCTATGGACTTGAATGGACGATGGTACCAACATCTTCCTTAGGTTGAATTCTCCTACAATAACAGTTTCCACTTTATCATATTATGCCACCATATGAAGTCTTTATGGGAAAAGGCGTAGATCACCAGCATGTTGAGAGGAAGTCAGTGAGCCTAAGTTTCTAGGACCTGAAATGGTCAATGAAATTATGGAGAAGGTGAAAACCATTCAGTAGCATATCAAGGCATCCAAAAGTCAACAGAAGAGTTATGCTGGTAACCATTGATTAGACCATGGTTTTAAAGTTAGAGACAAGGTATTTCAATGCATATATCTATGGAAGAAGGACATGAGGTTTGGAAAGAAGTGGAAGTTATTTCCTTGGTACATTATCACCTTTGAGATTCATGACCATTTATGGGATGCATCCTATCAACTAGCACTTCCTCCTACCATGGCCAAAGTACATGATGTATTTCATTAATCTCTCTTAAGTAAGTACATACCGGACCCTTCACATGTACTCTCTTTAGAGGTAGTACAGTTAAAGGATGATCTTTCTTATGAGGACGTCCAGTGATGATCGTGGATCGTAGAGAAAAATTCCTACGGAATAAGAGAATACAACTTATCAAGGTGTTATGGAAAAACCACATGTTTGGAGAAGCAACATGGGAATCAAGGGAAGTGATGAAGCATAGTTACCCACATCTATTTTAGTGTGGAGAAAGGAAATTTCAAGGGTGAAATTTAGTAATGGGGGAAGATTGTAATGACCCAAAAGTTTATTGATGGATATTCCTATTGATCAAATTAAATGTCTCATTATGTAAAATGGTTATATAATAAATGAACTTCGTTGGTTTCATTTTTTTGGATTTCAAAATACCATTATGAATTTTTATCATTGCTAATATAGTCCTTGAATAGTGATCTCATGATTAGTATAAATATAGGGCTTTAACGAATCCAATTTACTCAAAAAAAGGAAGTGATGACCTCATCCAATAGACATTACCCATAAAAGCCCATATTTTGGAGCTTGTAATGGGGGTGGAATAATTGGGCTTCACTCTTGACCAAGACCAAGATGAGCTTCAACACGTTATGGTCGAACGAAACCGCCTACGAGACAAGTGGATGTTGATAATGATTACCACCCGAGCGATGTTATCCGAGACACCCCAAGAGTTAGTCACCATCGCACACCTTACACTTCGGTCATATATGGGTGTTATAAGGGGTTATGTAACAATACCATAACACTGTTATTAATAAATTATTTTTATAGGGAATATACATTCATTTTGTTTTTGTTACTTCGTAAATATATTTGAAAGGAAAAATTGCATTTTAGTTAATTAAGAAATATATTTTGATGAATTAAAGGATTTTTGAATTAGATAATATTTTTATTTAATATTATTACTAAATTTATTTTTATATAATATAAATTACCATATAATTATTATGAACATGATTGTGTTTTTTTTAATGATTGAAAGATATATTTGTCAAAAGCAATTAATTTTCATAAATGACGGTTTTTATTTTAAAAGTAAAAAATTTACATATTTATAAAATTATTTAGATAATATTAATATTATTTTTAGAATCACGAAGTCGAAATTATCTAACCGTGATTTTTTAATTATTTTCGAAGAGAGTTGAATTTTTGGGTAAAATATTAAATACCATTTAAATATATAATGTGATTTATGACAACATAATGACACAATAGTGATGTCATAAAATAATATAAATGATATGTTTGAAAAATATGTGTTTTATCCTTAAAATAATGGGATTATAGATTTATTTTATTTATTTTACAAAGCCTTAGTGGACCCTCCAAGACATATAAAACATTTTATCTATTTAAATTGATTTACTTGAGAGTGTGACTAACCTCCACATAAGTAACCCTATTTTTTTAATAAGTCTGGACATTGAAATTATAAAATATTGTTTTCAAATCCCCTTTGGCCAAAACCATCGAAAAAATCAGGGGCTGGTTTTTTGTTTCAATTTGTTTAATGGGTGGTGTCCCAAACCTACATAATAAAGAATTCCCTCTCCTTTCATATATAAACCAACCCAAACTCCCACTTAATTTTCACAGAAATCCTTTTTATTTCATCCAACCTCTTCTTTCCTATCTCTATAATCCTCCCATGGTTACCCAATCTCCCAAGAAGGCTCTCTCTGGCCTCTTCCAAGCCTTTGGTATCACACTTCCATGTAAGGGATTTCTTCCTATCTCATTTTTATCCAAATTTCATTATGTTGTTATGCAATTTTATTTTAAATTAAAAATGTTGGGGTATGATTTCACACCTCTCCCATACTTCCATAATAATTTTTTAATGATGAGATACCCCCTTTTATCTCTCTTTAATGCCTCCCATGTACACCTGTTACCATGCCGAAATTTTGTAAGGAATTTATCTCTCCTCATTTAAATTTAAGAAATTATTTTATATTATGCATACAAATACCATTCCATATTTTGGTCTATTATGTCTAAAAATTAAGTTAATGTACAATCAACATATAAATTATGAGAGACCCCTTTCACTCTCATCAACTCATTTTAAGAATTTCTATTTGACGTCATCATGCTGCCGAAGTGACATCAATATTTCCATGCCAAAATCATCATGTAGTGAATACCATACACACTCATCTATCTAGGGTATTCAACATTATGCCCATGTAATATTTGATTGAGGGAATACATTTTTTTATTCCACATCTCATATTTGTGGAATGAATTATGATGTTAATAAATCCATGTTTTATTATTTATGTGGCACACTTATGCATAGAATTAAATGTTTAAGAAGGGTGCGCCCTAATAGCCCTCCAATGCATTGGGTAATGTATATTATCATGATACATAATTTGAAATGGCTATTGACTCATGATAATTCATGTGAAAAAAGGTTTTAATCATGCTTCATGTGCAATTAGGATTTACTCATGCTTCATATGTAATGATCCTTGGCTCATGCTAATTTCATGTAAAGTGGTGTTACCACATCTCCATGATATGATTATCATGATTTATCATGCCTTTATGCTCATTTTTTTCTTTTTCTCCATTTAAATGATTATTTTCTAACATGTATTGTATTCCTCATGTTATTCCATGTTGATTCCCATACATGTCATTATAGCTCACCAATTTCTTGAGTATGTCCTCAGTTTATCCCATGAAATGTTAAGTACTAAGGAATATTGTGGTCATGTAAATGATGGTTTCACTAAATATTTTTTATTTAATGTTTTAAGTTGTTATTTAATGGTCCTAAGAACCAAATATTATAGACCTATTGATCCTCTATGTTGTATCAAGTGCATATTTTACAAAATTAATCATGTCTAAGTGTGTAATAAATGGTAGGGTTGTTATAATTCCCATGATCTAATTTGTTATGTTAATTTGATTAATCTTCCTTGATTAATATGTATATTTCATTCAATGACTCCTGCATGTATATACCAATTAATTATTCTTTTTTCTGAAATATTTTCATAAAATATATTTATAAATTCCTAGATTATCCACAAACATCACATAATTTTGTTTCCAAATTCATATTAAAACAATTGAAGAACTTCTCATCTACATTAATCTTCTCATATAAGATCTCTTATTTTCCTCTCAAACTAGAATTATGTTTAGCCTAGGTGGTTTTATATATATATTTCTAATTTTTATGATATGAAACATATATATATTAAGTATTTTATATTTTCCTAAATTCATATATCAATAAAAACTTTCATTCCACCCTTATGAAGTTTATATAATATGTATGAAAGATGGATAATGTTGGTTCAATGGAATGAAGAGGACTAGAATAAGCTGATCAGTTTCATTTTGGAAAAAATATTAGTTTGATTATAATATTATTTATATTGTATAATTGGATTTGAAAAAAGGAATGGTTTTTTATTATTAAAAGTACCCAATACATAAATAAATCATGATATTCATGAATCATTCTTATGTTATTTGAAGAAATTTTTTTTTTAATACCAATAGATATAGAGGTTTTGTAGAAATTTAAGAATGAATAAATATTGAAAAATTAATGGATGAAGAATCATTGATATTACAAACAAATTTTAGTATATAGAGATAATGTTGGATGATCATTCATATGATCATTGGTCATAATGATCTTTTTTGGAGTTTTATAGATTGAGTCGAGAAGAAAAATAATATTTTGGATGATTTTCTGACAGAGAAGTTTTAATGAAATGTCTAGATGAAACATTTGATTAAAGAAGCAAAAAAAAAGTATTTAGAGATGATCTATTAGACATTGTTTTCTATGTGATGTTTTCATGTAATGTAACTCAAATAGATAAAGATATAGAAAACATAAAAACATCATCAGATGGAAACTTATAAAGATTAATAGACAAAGAATATCTAGAGGGAGAATTTCTAAAATGATTTACCAGATCAGGAGATTAGGATATTTAGGAATATTTTTTCAATATTTTAATTATGGTGATGTTGGGATGGATGTAAAGTGATTCATTATATATTAATAAATTACCTTGATTTATGTTTAGATTTCAAGAATATGTGAAGAACATTAACATTGATATATAATGATATTCATACATTGTTTTTTGACTCCAATATTTTTATAGGATTGAAGGCCTTCTAGAAAATAATATATTGATTGGTATATTAAAATTTATAAGGGGGTGAAAATTAGAGTTCACACATATCCCTCAATTTTTACATTAATGATTTTTATATAAAGTGGTATAGTTGTGAAAGATGGTTTTATTTCACAGATTTTTTTCTATAGAATAAGAAAGTAAAAGATGAAAGTGAAAGAGAGAACATTTATCAATGTACCATAATCAGCATCATCAATGTATTAAAAGCACCATAAAATGGATACTGGTCATACGGATACATAAAAAAGGGTATATGATGCATACGTTATCAACTAAGAATGGTAATGAAACAAAGGATACTAGATAGAGTGTACCAAATTTCCAGTACCAAATGGTATTTTTCTTGAATATGGAGTTTATATATGGAAAATCTTATATAGATAAGGTTTAAGGAAATTTATTTCTGGTTGTTGTTTAATAATTTGATGATTTTGAAGAAGAATTTTTTGATAGGGAAATTTGATGAAATTTCATATATATAATTGTCAATATATCATATCCTATTATATATGGTTATTTTTTAATGTATTTTTTTAATCACACTATTTTTATAATTTGCACATGTACTATTGGAGGACTATTATTTCACCAAATTTATAGATATTCCCAAATTTATTTAACCAGAAGAGAATTATTTTCTTATGGATGCATGGTCTTTCATTATTTCTAAAAAATTAAAAGTACAAGATACTCATATTTACTAGTTATCTTTTAAAATTATTTCTTTCAATGAATTAAATTCTCTCTAATTAAATATTAAGGATTCTATTAATCAAAAAAAAGTAAACAATCAATTCACTGATTCACAACACTCCACCACCTACTGATAACAATAACCTTGATGGGATCATTCATTTTGTATAAGAACATAGGGTTCCCTCATTGAATCATAGAAGCCTGAAGTTTAAATAAGAAGTATTTTTTTAAGATATTGTTAATATAGTTAATAGAAAGTGGATTCGTGACTTTAATCAGAATAACTATCACATCCCAATGGATATAATGAGACAATATCTATTATCTATCATATATGATGTTCTTGAAGATGCAATATATAGTTTCTCTCCTAATACAAAGGGTATTCTCCTACCAGATCTAAATTAAATGAATCTATAGTATGATGAGTGAGATAAAAATGCTAATCATTCCACTATCTCTGAAATTAAATTTGTAAGGGTATATGAAATATGAACAGATAATATCATTTGGGGAAATTTTAAAAAATAATTATAAAGGAAATATAAAATTAAAAAATATACATTACAGAAGGAGATTAGATTAAAAATATATCAAAATAGGACATGATGAATATACTAGTGACTTCATTTCAAGGGTTTATAAAATCATAAGAATCATAAAAATATTGGGTGGGAAATTAAAAAATTTAACAACTCTTGATAGGAATCTATGAAATCTTCATGATCTATATAATTCCATGTTATCAACCTTAATATAGAGATATCATGAATCCCACTCAATGGATTATGTTTAATGTATTCTCAACAATTATGTACTAAGATAAGAAAATAATTCCAAGAATAAATCATTTATTTTTTTGGAAATTTTATTCAACGTTACAATATAAGGAATGTCAATAAAATTTATAGTGGTAAGGGTCAGTAACTATGATACTAAAGATAAACCCTATAATAAATTTGATGAATTTATGACTTTTTTTTTCAAAATGCTAACAAGATTCTGAGAGGAGTATAATGTAATGCTATTATTGATGTGATTTAATTATATAGACATTAAAATAATTTTAGAAAAACATCCTTGTAAAATGGTAGAAAATTTATTGATAAATAATATGTAATACCATGAATATAATTTAATAATAAGAAAGAAAAATAAAAGTTCTTAACAAAAGAAAATTACAATAAGTACTTTAAATATAAAATAGAAGTTTTCTTAAATCTTGATAAATATTATGACTGTGAAATATAATCTTTAAATTGTGTTAATAATGATACTAAAAATATTCTCAAAAAATATATAATAGATAATAAATATCCATGTCGATCATTCAAAAAATATTTCTAAGGTTTGTATTTTTTTAAGTAATTTTTAGAAAAATATTAAATGACAAATCTCATAATCCCCATGTTAAAGAAAAAAGTAAACTAATTTTTTTAAGATACTCTCAAATAAAAAATAGGAGAATTTACATGAATATTAGATAGAGGGTGTTCTACACATATTATTATTGATTTAAAGTTAATAAAAACATTTAAAGATGTGAGATAACAGATTTTTACATATTTGGGACCATTTGAAATGAATTAAAATTGAAGTATTTTATTTCCTTTAATAATTATTTCACTTGTATTATATATATATATATAATTATATATATATAATTTAGAGGAACTAAAATGATTATGTGTTTTAGGATATGTACTAAATATATATATAAGTATTCCATAAAGAAGACTCAAATTGATAATGGTGCATAATTAAAAAATTCTATGTTAATGGAATATCTTGAAAAAACATGGTATTTTTTTCTAGACCGTAGTTCACCATACAATACTCAAAAGAATGTTCTTGTTAGAATAAACAAAATTTCTGTAGAAGGATATAACTGTACTAATTGAGCATGATAATTCACTATTATTTTAGAGAAAAGCTACTCGGGTAGAATATCACTTAGAAAATAACTATTTCTTTAAGATAAACTCAGATATGAAATTATATGTGATGCATTAAAAAGATTACACAATATTAATAAAGTTAAAAATGTTTGATAACCCTTGAATTATCAATGTAAACGGTGAAAATATTGGGAGGTTTGATCAAAGATGGGTTTATGGTACATTACGGGGCTACTCACATAATGGTAGATTATATAGGTTTTATGATAATGAAACTGGATGGAGTTTTTTTTCAATTTACATGTATGTTCTAGAAAATTATTCTAGAAATATTTCAAAGTAAATAGAAAAAATATTAGGGGTTTAATATTATGTGGGAGTTGTTAAAAAACATATTAATGTTTATGAAAGAGTTGATGATATTGAAGTTGTACATGAAGAACTTTTGGAATTACTAATTTCAAGTGATTAGGGAAAATTTCATTCTTCTCATTCATAGATAGGGAATAATGTTAAGATATAAAATATAATTAGAGATGCTAGATAATATTATCAGACTACAAGAACATCGTATATATTTCTTCATACAAATTTATTCTCAGAGGTTATCCATTAGTTAAAAAATATAACATCAACAGTGGATTGATTCCATGAATGATGAATGTGATCACATTGAAAGGTATTATACATAAGGAATTTTTCAAAAATCTGATAATCAAAATGTGAGTGGTATTATGTGGTTCTTCGAGTATATGTTTAACGAGAAAGGAGTAGTGATAATGTATAAAGAATTTCTTGTTTATAATGGCTACTCAGTGGTTAAAGGGACCAATTTTGACAAGAAAATTTCTCAAATAGAAAGACATTAAACCATTATAATAATTCTTTTTATTTTTTCTCAAAGAAGATATAATATCTTCCAAATGGATTTCATGTATTATTTTCACAAGGGAGATCTCAAAAAGAATTTTATTTTGAGAAACTATGTGTCCTAATTATTGGCCAATATGAAAAATATTTTTTAAATTTAAGAAAAGAATTTTATGGGTTATAAAAAAGAACAAATATCATGTAATTCTAAGTTGTGTGATTTAATAAAATAGTTCAATTAATAAAATGTAAGATTTAAAAATAATCACTTTATAGAAGAAAATAATGAGGATTTCCAAAAAAAAAGTTCATTATATTAATTACATCCTATTCATATGAAATGATGAATACATGTGTGAAAACAATTATTGGGTGATGAAGGATTTATTAAAAATGAATATTTTAAGAGAAAATATTAAAATTATTTTTTTTTGAAAATAACATAAATTAAAATAAATTTTTTCATTTTCTATGAAAAATTTTCGTAGGAACTCATAAATAGATTTTGAATATAGGATTCAAAGCCTATTTGAACACCCATTTTAGTGGAAAAAATGATTTTTAATGATTATAATGTAAAATATATCGATCTAAAATATTTTTGAATGTTGATTAGAAGAATATTATTTATCATAACATCATGTTAAAATTTAATATATGATATTACACTTTAACTAGGTTTCAATGTTCACCAAATATTTTCCATATAGTTTATTGATAAAAAAATTCTCAAATATAATTAATGAAAAACTAATTTCTGGTTGAAATATGATGTTATAAGAAAGATTCATTTTTTTGGTTACATAGATTTTGATTAGTAATAATTTACCACTAACAGAAGATCCACATCTTTTGGAGTAATTTTAAGAAAATTCTTTGTAAGTTAACATTAAAATAAATATAATTACTTGACTCTCAACATTATTGATGTTGAGTATATTGCTACCACTCAAAATGAAACATTGTTAATACAGACGAAGAAATGATGGGAATATTTTTTAGTTGATTTGGATATTCCTTTTCTCTTGGGTTATCACTTTTCTAATGATAATGTAGAAAATAATGAAATAAAGAAGGATTTTTTTTACCCAATAAATAAATTGAAGCTTATATCTTAAATAAACCAGTATCATTGGAAACATTTCGCAATACAATAGTCAATATGGGTGTTTAACCTCACTATAATCAATGATAAGGTGTGTGACCTATTTTCACATCATACCTTGTCTTGGGATTTTTTTTTCAATGAGGGAGAAATATTGAAATATTAGTTAATATGCACTTTTATTTTTGATGGAGGGAATATATATTGTGTTTTTTGAAATTGGAAAGTTGTTATTTCAGTATGTGAAATTTATTTTAACAATTTATTGATGTTTATAAGAGAAACATAAACATACAGGATGAATTTAGTATCATTCATGATGATTTTGAAATGAATAATATTTAAAACAATTGTGAATCACTACATTATAAAGAAAATTTCATTTTTTTCCATGATTATTTTTCCATACACTGAGTCCTCTCATGTAGACAGTCAATTATTAAATAGTAATGCATTTTTTTAGTTTCGTAGCTTTAGTTGTTTATATTCCCTGGTTAATAAAAATCTAAAGGGTTATTATAGATTCTATGATTTATTATTATATTTAAAATGGATTAAAATAAAGAAGAATTTGTAAATCAATTTCTTTTGATTTACACTAATGAATAATAGGAAAATATTATTCCTCCCTAATGAGGATTCATGGAAATGTATACCAAATGTTGAAATCTTGGTCAAATGGATAGAGATGTCTAATGGACATAGGTGATCAAATAGAGCATGGGGGAAAATTATAGGTTTATACCCATTGATCCATCAAATATGTATGATTCAACAAAAAGACATATGATACTATTATATGATCAAAAGTAAACTATTTCATGATTAATTAATGAAATTCCTAATTATAGATTTATTTTTTAAAGGAATAATGTTTTCATGAAAATTTGATAAATAAGTGTTGTGGATGTTTAAAATGGAATAAATTTTGATGAATTACCAGATAGGAAATGATGAATGATTTAAAAAAAATATGTTTAATCAAATAGAGATATAGTTGGATGAAAATTTATAAGTCCATGATATAGAACAATTTCTAGGATAACCTTTTGAAGATTTTCTAGTAGATAAATAATTAGTCAGGAGATTATCAAACATAAAAATTACTATGAATGGTGTAGAAGAAAGAGAATCCTAAGTAATTATCTTATAGGGGATTATGAGATAATCAATATAATAGAGAATTCCAAGTGATGTGTTTAGATAGAGGAGCTCAAATTTCTCTGGAAAAATGAATCTTGAAAAACTCGCCGGGTGGAAAATTATGAAGATGTTCAAATAGAGTATCTCCAAACATGGAATTTTATATAAGTTGTATCAGATGAAGGGGTGAATATATTTATAAATATTTGGTAAATATATTCATTGTGAAGATGCTTATTTTTATATTAAAATCATCAATAATCCAAAAAACATTACTTTTTATGACGATATATCAAGAAAGATAAAATAATATGTACATCATGATATAAGGAAGTTCTTACAAATTTTGGTGAAACCATTGTTTTGTAGGATTGAAGGTAGTAAGGGGAATAATTTTTTGATTTGGGTATTAAAATTTTGAAGAAGGGAATTCAAATTTTAGTTTAAATGTGTCGCTTTAATTTTGGAGAAATGATGAATATATAAAGGGTTGTAAGTGTACTAGTATGTTTTTAATTGATTTTTTACTATTGTGTATATTTTTATAGAAGTAATGTATTGAATGAATTTACATTAATTTGTTTATCTAAGTGTCAGATAGAGAATCATTGGATGAAGAATAGTACTATACAAGTGGTAGACTTAAGAGAGACACTATGAAAAAATGTATCTGAATAATAATATTTCAATTGGATATGATAGAAAAATGAAGATATAAGATAGAATGTACGAGATAGATCGTATCATAGATACAATTACCATATAGAAAAGTTATTATTTTGATATTTTTAAATAGAAACGTTTTTAAGAAATGTCTTGATCTATACTATTAAATAAATCTATGATGATGAAGAATAACATGTTTAAAGGTTTATGCGAAGAATGTTTAAGTACCGTAATTCCAACAAATATAATCATATTGCTAAAGTATAATTAAATTTTTTAAAAAATTATTTGTTATATTTTCTATGCATGTTGAACACACTCGGTCAAAAATCTAGAGTGTTGTATAAATTATGGATATTCCATTATTATTGTAACCCAAAAAGTAAAATTTTCAAGTTTATTTGTGGTATTTTATTATTTTGAATCCTTCTTAAGGGCTATATACTATTATTGAGTAGAGAACCTTGAAAATTTCCATGTTCTTATGGAGATTCATGTATGATATTTTTTATTTGGGTTAATTCTATCTAAAAAGAGGAAAACATTGTTATTAATTAAAAAATATTAGAAAAATGACCACTGGTTCACCCCCCCACTCAATGATTATAATTATCATTACTTTCCCTTGAACACTAATTAGTTAATTCCCCATTTTTTAGATAACACCAAATTGTTTTCCTAAATATCTAGCACTACTTCTTGAGATACTCTTTCTGTGAAATATTATCATGTAATTCACAAATTTGTGATCCCACATGAATCTTCTTCCACATAAATTTTCTTAAATATCAAATCTATTTTTGGTGGATATATTACATTTTTTTGATCACAGATTAATTCCATTGAGATTTTTATCTTCGTTACATAACATATATCTATGTTGGTTAATGATATTTCTTTGGTAAACATATAACATCCTAGGAGGTTTGGTATTTGTGTTTATACTATCCCCATGGCCACATAATGCCTCTAATTCAATATCAATCATTCAAAAAAAATCTATAATTGTTTTTTCAGTCGTCTTTCATCAAATCAAATATTCAATTTTCATGGGGGAAGTGGTATCCATAGAATATACCTCACTCCCTTAAATATATAATATTGACTCCCATTTTTTATTCTTGGTCCAAATGGTAATATCCTATCACATATTAAATGTAATATTAAAAATAACATTTTTACATTAAGAGATATTTGGATAAAACATTACTTCCTTTTGGGAAAAGATCATTTATCCAACTTGAGAGTATTATCATATAACCTTAGTATCATTTTATAAGTATCTTATAATATTCATCAAATAATTCTGGGATTCAATGCATATGGATATTTTCTATGTTATCCCCTAATTATTCCTAATCTGTTTCTCTTCATGATTACACACCATCTTTTCAAATAAAGCCATATTCATTTTTTATCATGATGTCACGAATATAAGTGTCTTATCTCTTGATTATATCTATCTTTTATTTATATTTATTATTTATCTACTTCTATATTTTTGTATTCTCTTTTTTAAGATGTGTAATCTACTGAATAAATGATTATAACTCACCTTTAAAATACCACTCTCTCTCTTTTCTTTCTACCTCATCATAATTATTATAGTTTTCAAAATAGTAATTTACATGATAATATGAAATTACATCATCTTATGATGAATTTATTGTGTTTTAATGTTTTATTTTTCTCATCAAGGTCATGTTTAGTACTTATAAAATACTAATTCATACTCACACTTTTTTATTATTTTGATATTTTCTAACCTTGTTGTCAACTTCATAATCTTAAACCAGCTTACCTGGGATATAGTTGAAAGAATTTCCATTTTTTTACTATTTTAGCACCATCATATTTGTTTTCCCTATACTTTAAAATTTTCATTCATCAATATATTTCATATAAGATATCAATTTTCTTAAATTTATTATAATACCCATCATTTTCAAACTCACTTGATTATATATTTTCCCCTTGTTTGGATTTTCTAATATTTGTATCCCTATATTATATCTCATATTTTATTTCTTTCTAAAATATGTGGACTTTCTCATTTCATATGCTATGAGGATGATTTTAATCTGATCAAATGAAAAAATTTATTTATGTACCTTGGATCAAATCATATAATCAAATCTATCTCAAAAAATTCTTATTAGCATTCTCACAATGATGTAATCATCCAAATTATCACCAAACATTTGGAAAGAACTCAAAATATCATTAACCCATGTAAATTAATCTTTAATGTTCTTAAAATCAACTATCTTTATATCTATAAATGTTATCCTTCAAATAGGAAGTTTTTATTTTTTAATTAAATTTTTTCCATAGATAGTCATTATTGGTTCCCAAATGTCAACTTCATTTAGAAGTCCAACAATATTTTTGAAAATAATATTTGAATGATATATAAAAATTGAATTTTTATATTTTACATCATCCTCCATATTTCTATTTTATAAATGTATAAAAGTATCTCCTTTAGTAAGGTATAGAAAACCATCTATGGAACAATCTTTGTCTTTTGTTCTAAGATAGAATATTTATGGTATCATCTTGTTCATTCACATATGGATGTTCTATCCATATAAAGTAAAAAAAAAACCAATTTTTTTCCTATAATAATAATTACCCACACTATGTTTCATATTATATCTTATGAGGGATCGTAGATTTCTCTTATACCACTTCTGATACCCCAATATTGATTAACCAAATGGGGGGAGTGAATTAGTGGTATTTTTTGTGAGTTTTAATTTTTATCTAATCCACTTGGACATTGTAAGGTATATCAAATAAATAATATATCATATCATCACCTCATGTGTGGTATTAATAAGACAAATCACATCACCAAAGGTTGAAATTAATCAACTATAATGACCTACTCTTAGTTTTTATTGGTCATTACTCATGATAATGGATTCTACCACAATATATTCATGAATCTATAACTAATGATCACCATAGTCTAATGAAAACAATGTCCCAATGTGTTCCATTTTCTAGAGTCTCTCAAGATAGAACAATTGTGTTATACATTTTATGATTTAAATAATGGAATATCTCTATAATCATTAGTCTTCTTTGGAACCTTTTAATATAGATATTTTTCCCTAAATAGGATAGATATAAGGGTTTTCAAATATATAATTTCTTTTATGTACACACTAGTCTTATTCTGAACATTGATATATATATTTCTCATCATTCTAAATCATCAAATGATTCAGGTCTCATCATCGATTCAAATAATCAAGCACAATAGGTCTCTTTCTTCATCAATGCCCATTATATTCAAACACTTTCTTCTATATTTGATATTTTTGTGGTATTAAAATCATTATACATCATAATTAGTACTATCAGTACTTGTGAGTTCATGATAATCATAAAAAAATTTATATGGTACCTTCTATACATAATATTTAAGGAAATAATATCATGTAGAATTGTTTCCAAAATTTAATTTCATAATCTACTTAATCATTGGAAGTAGTGACCTCATATATTCAAACTAGAAGAAATTTCCTATTCATTTAATTATCATTTTAATCCATATTCAATTCATACTTATAATTATCCATATTCCTATATGGTTTTTATTTCCTTATGAGATATTGAATATCGTAGCATAAACATCTCTAAAAATTTTATAGCTTCAAACTTCATCATAATCTCCATCAATTTTTTCATTTTCTCATGCACTATGAGGATGTATCCCTACTAATAATGAGAATTCTATCTCAAAAAACTAATATCCCCCACTGTTGGTCTTACTTCAATATTGACTATGATCATGGTTAAGTGTTTAGTCGTCATGTTTTAATCTATGAAGTAGAAACATCATCTGAATTTAATCACCTTTTATTTAGAGTTCATAATTTTTGAAAATGTCAACATTTTTCATATTTTTATATTAAATTGAATGTAACTTGATCTAGAAAGACTTATACCTAAAAAATTAAATCTTGACAATAAATTTCTCACGATGGGAAATGTTTTATGTGAAACCCGCAATGTATAAAATTGAAAAAATTTATACATCCCTCACACAATGTTTTAGGATCTTCAAAATCATATCCCTAAGTGAAGTTTTATTAATTTTTTAAAAATAATCTACATGCATGTGGGTGCTATAAATGGCTTGATTAAAAATCCATATTTCACTAACATCAGAAAAATTCATATAGAATTATTCATAAATTCATACACTTCTCACAATGTGATTTGAAATGACTTAATGGATTACGATTTTATTAGACTTCCAAGATCTTTACTCCGTCAAAACTAGAACATTTATTCAACTCCTGATTTTCTAGATTTTTTCAATATAAATTATAAAATATTGTTGATATTGTATGAAAATATTATATTTTACTTCATATTGAACAAAAAATTTTAATATTCACATTTGAATATTTAATTTTCATGAATTTATCTATATTAGAACACTAAGATATAACATAAAATTCCTTTTCTATATGAAATTAATATAGACCATAAACTCAATATAATCTAACAAACATTAAATTTTATAGTTTATATATATATATATATATTAAAATATAAATCCTATTTATTTTTGGAATTTCACACATAAATTTCACATTTTTTCAAATAAGGTTATTATGAAAAAAATTTGTTACATACAACTATAATATAATCGAAAATAAATATAAACTTTATTATATCTATTTTTAAAAAAATATAAATAAAACTTAAACCAAGATAACATATACTAGACCAGTATTTTTACTATTTATATAACCCATATATTATGCATGGGATATGTATGTGTTCCCCGACAATGTTATTTGATAATTTTGACTAAAATATAAATTTATTTAAAATTACGACAACAAGAAACTTGTCATCCCAGAACGATGTTCCCTTTAAAAAACTATTTCAATGGGATGAATAATTATTATTATCCATATTACCAAGATATTTTATTAATAATCCATGAACTAAATCATTTATATATACAATGTAGGTATATAAATAATATTTTCTAATGTGATAATATCATAAACCTTGATTTTATGCTAATAACCGTGTACTTAATACTTTAAAATAGTCCATATCATATGGAATTTATTTAAAAAATATTTTAATATATTATAATGTTTATATGATAAAATAATTTTATAAATAAATTACATCATTTAATATGAGTATTAAATACATGTCATTATAATACATTCTCGAGAGCTGTAATGGTTTAGTATCTTATATACTAGATACAGAATAATTTTATTTCCTGAAAGATTTGAAAAATGGAAAAAATTTGCTTTCTAACATATAACCATTCCTAGACAATACATTATTAAAAAATATCTTTATAATCTATGAAAATTGTAGCATATGAAAAAATGATACCAGATTCTCAATAAGGGTAATCATAGAAGATATCAAGTAATTATCACGACTGTGAATAAGATACTCATAAGGGTATTAGAACATGATCCTAACTTATGAAACTTATACCCAATAAATATAATATAATTAATTATGAGTTATGGAATAAGTATTTTTCCTAAAAAAATTATATGTCATAATAGTGCCGAATCCTCATTAATAAATCATTTTCCATGAGATTATTTAAAAAGCAGAAGACATATGTTTTTAATTAATGTAATTATAGAACATATTTTTCATGGTCATGTATCACTAATAATTCTATGTTAATAAATAAATTCCTATAGTGGATTAGTTTTAATCCCCATTATAGTTATTTCTTAGTCAAGCCTCACTGCCAAATCTATCATAGTGTTCAGAGTCCCGTACCAAAAATGGTCCATGTACCATTCCAATCCATGTTATATAATGAATAATAATTATTTACGTAATTAATTAAAGGGTCATATAATTTGATCCCACCCATCACATGATGAAAAATATACAAATTCTTTTCATATGATCATAAAAACATTGATCATTTCAATAAAGGGTAATTAACCAGTGGGAAAGAGGTGTGATACATGAAATAAAACATAAAAAACATCCATCACAATCCATTCAGATATATAGAATGAATTATATAATTAAATAATATCTCCTTTTGATAATAAGAAAAAAAATTATGATGTTTACATAGAAGAAATTTTTCTTTAAAATATCATTTCAATGTTTCATTGAAAACAGGGAAATAGCCATTTCCATCATTATCTTTAAAAACTAAAAATTTCAAAAATAATAAGAATATTAATTTCTTTTAAGAAAACCATGGAAAATAAAATGTATTATTTAAATAATATAATGAATATTAAAATAGTAAAATACGTTAATTTGGTAAATGTTGAAATAAGTATTCCTTTCATAATTTTATTGAAATTCATAAATAGTCTATTCAGAAAACATTGTAAAATTATTTATTAGAAAATTTGATAAGAAAATAAAATATGGTAGAATATTAATTTGAAAATTAATTGAATGATATAAAATAAAATACTTTAATTTTTTAATATATATAGAAATTAATGTAGAAGTTTATTGACCAAGGAGGATAAATATGGTAATATTTTCTGAATAAAATTTCTAGATATTTTTAGTACAATATAAGATATAAAAAAAGGAAAAATAGAAAAAAAAAATTAAGACATTACCATATGAGAATAAATTATTTTGGTTTTAAATGGTCAGGATTATATAATTTCCCTCAATATAAATTAACATACACATTCATGAAAAGAAATGAGATTGTAACATAAAACCTTACCTCATGTCTCATCTTTATTTTTACAAGTTTAAACCACATATGTAATAAAAATTTATGTATTATAATTTTTTATATAACAATATTAATAAATAAATTATTAAATATCATTACTTAGTAATTTATAAGTAACTAATTAATACAAACATTTATTACAAATACCAATTCTGTGCAAATTGTCCTATTTTCCATGCATGTTTATGGTTAATAGTTATGGTCCTTTCCCCTTTTCCATAGATTCGTGATCAAAAAATAACAATAATGTCATAATTATCATATTTACTCATTATATATAGATTTATAACAAAAAATATAATGTTTTGATGAATAATTAAATACATCACTTCATCGAGATGGTGATTTTTCAATACACATGAGTGGTTTTTAGACTTTTCGACTGATGGAACAAAAGAAATTTAAAAAATATTTCACATTTAAATAATAATAATTATCTCATGAATATAATATATACTCATTAAAACTATTACTATGACCGTCCATGTAAAAAGAAAAAGAAAAATGATTCATATCACTATGTGGAGGTGTCAGCCCACACGTATGCATTAGTGACATTATCATTTTCCAACAGATTTAAATGAGATAGAGTATGGATATACCATTAACTGAAAAACAATTATTTATATTAGAAATACTCAATTATTTATGGTAAGATGATTATAAAACATTTCTAGGTGGTTTAATTGTATATTAAGATGAAAAACATCATTAATAACAAACACATATTCTTCTAGGATCTTCCGTTAAAAACATCCTTATGAATTCCAAGATGGGACTATCAGACATACCAGAACCTCAATTTTGAGGATAAGGATGATGGTAGAGTATTTTATTATATCTTAGTCAAGATAATGGTATCTAAGTGTTTGATTATGTGATAAAAGGATCTTTATTATTATAAGTGGAGTGTGAAGTTAACATGGAAATACATGAAACTCTATTATATAATTACTGTATTACGTAGGTAAAGTGGATGAAAAGTTGAAATTACAAGAAAATAAAAAGGTTATATTCAAAATAACATCAACTATATTTTGAACTTTATCTCTTAATTTAACTCCATTTTTAATCCTTTTAACCCTTGCGATCGAAATAATACTTTTACCATGGTAGCAACATATTGTGGCTAAAATGTAATTGGAAATTATAACATAATATAAATTATGTTTATTGAAGATATTTAATCCATTTTAATTTTTTCAATTAAGTTAAGTTTATGAAGGTATTTCTTGTATCCATGCAGAAAACATGTCAAATCCAATTGTATAAAAAGAATATTTTCACGCATAAACATTATGTTATTATCATTCATTGCCTATAAAAATCCATAATATTAATGTTAATAAACATTATTTAATATTTTATCTACAAATTTATCATAAAAATTTATTTAGTTGTGGTTAATTCAAAATTTTACTATAAAGAAACATTGTAAACATTAAAATAGTTTTCTAAAAAATAATTTACACTCAAATGATTATATCACCACTTATAACCAATTGACAGTAATTTTATTAAGGATTATTCATTTTTTTAAATTAAATACTAATATATATCATCAAAATCCTTGAACATTAGTGATCACAGTACAAAAGGTAAATAAAAATATAATTGTTAGAAAAATTAATGTTTTACCATAAAATGATATTATTTATTTCATATAAAATTCTGTACTTATTTCCTCGGCATTATACAATGCCTTAATGAGGAATTTAAATCATATTTTTTCGTAATTTACTATTCATATTTATAGCAACAAATTAAATGGAGTGGTGATGTTATAAAAGTTTTAGAATAGTATATTGTGGATTATATAATCTTTGTGTTCCTTGCAATGAATTCTATCAATCACTTCTATTTTCTTTACAGAGAAGTATATCATAAAAATATGGTGTGTTATGTTATACCCCGTCATAGAAAGATATTCAATGAAATTTACTTATATTAATTAAAAAATGAAGAACCTTGAACCTCAATAAATCATCAAATTTTCACATTGATACCATACATATATGGTTTCTCCAAAAAAGGTTGACCGGGTGGGTGTTCTTGATTTCTAGTATTTTCTCTCTACAATCTATAATCTCTAAAAAATTTCATAAAAATAAATATGATTATATACTGGTAAAACTACTCATTCTAGAAAATTTTAATAATATTGTAATTGTGTTGTCAAAACTGATACACAGAACACATCATGATCATGAAAGATATTTGATAGAATCACCAAGAGATGATAAAGTTTCTCAATAGAATCTGGAATTTTTCTGGGGTTTACCTATATAGGGATGTATTTTTCCCTATTAAAAAATATAATTATCTTATTTCATGTAAATATTCATATAAATATCTTGTCACCAACTTCAAACACTATATATCACCGAAAATGGTCAATATAATATTTCTGTCGACTCTAAGATACCATGATGTGCAGCTAGGAATATAAAACCTCCTATAACATTTCCAAATCTATCTCAGGTACCAATATATTCCATGCTATAAATTCATTTCATAAAATCTGATTTCTACACTTCCTTCTTTATAAATAATTATCATGATCATTCTGATTGATTTAGTGAAAGATATTTTTATGAGATAATTTGAAAATACGAAGGTCATGATCATGAAAACCATTAAAACATAATGAAAAAGATATTAATATGTCATATATGTTTGTTATGGTCCTTTAATTTTGACTATATTTATGTGGATGAAATTTAGTGATAAGATTGATATACCTATTCAAATATTATAGAATACTTATTTTGAGCATCAAGGTAGAACTAAGATCTTGATCAGGTAAAATAGAATCTAATAATCCCCGAACCCTTACCACTTCATAAATACAAGTGATAACACACCTATCATGGTGTATAGAAAATATGTTTTTTTATATTTTCCTACTACAGTACAGTTGTTGGATAGGGTCGGCTCACTGAAGGTGACTCACTATTATTTACCAACTATTTTCCAATGCAACTAGGCTATTTAATTTTTTCTTAATTTAAAAAGAAATGGATTTTTTGATGAATAATTTAATAAAGTAAAATAAAAATATACTTGTACTAAAATTCAATTTAATGAGATGGGAAAAAACATAAAATCATATGTTTTTTCAGGGTCCTTAATTATACATTTTTTAACATAAAATTCAGTTTTATATTTTAATTAATAAAAGAACTCATAAAATAATACTCCTCTATTTATTGGTTCTTAAATACATAATGAAAAAAATTAAACCTCCTCCTATAATCAATGTTAATGACATACCTCAACCAAGAATGCGTCATCGTCTAGGACCCAACTCTATGACATATAATATTATAAATTGAGTGGCTCAACTCCACCGTATAAAAAATTTTTGATCAATAAAATTGTGGAAAAATATTCAAATTAAATTATTCAAATGATTTTGATATTGATTATATAGTGTATAACTTCTACCCCATACATATAACTCTTAACCATCACAAAGAGATTCAAAACATTTAAATAATTTAAATGTAGAATTATATAATGCCTAACTTCCAACAAGGCCAATCCTTGGGGAAGCCACCCATTATATGGTGGAAGAGATCAATGGTGGAATGAAAAGAATTTGGATAGGAAGAGAATAATAAAATAAAATAATAAAATGAATAATGATAATAATATTTCAAAAATATACTAATAATAATGAGATGAATATACTGGGAGATATATAAGGATAATGAAATAGAATAAAGGAAAGGATAAAATAATTAGAAGAATAAGAAGGGTGAAAGAAAAACATTGAATATAATACATGATGAATAGAAAAAAATTTTGAATAAAATATGCTAAACCTAAAATTTTTAGAAGAAGAAAATTAAAATAGTGGCAGCTTCTCGACCTCCCCCAATATGAGGCCTCGTATTACTGTAGAACACCATCGAATGATGCTACCACTGACTATTTATAGAGGATGAAATAATTTTATATTCATCCTTTAATATATTGGATATCTCACTATACATGGGGTGCCCTTACTCTGAAATATTTCTCACTTAATATCAAAAATTATATGGGGTTTCCATTTTTTATCATATTTCCAAGCTAACACATAGAGTTATTTATTCATACATGGATTACATATTCATAGTGAATGTAGAAAAAAACCATAGTGGTCACTACTTTAAAAGAGGGTGTGGAAGTGTTAATTTTAGGCTTCATCATGACCTATAACTTGAATAGTTGTTTGAGGGATATATAATATCAATAAGGGATTAATTCTTCTTTGAAATGGGTTTAATGGTGGTTGTTTAATGTCTCAGAGTTGTTTACTAGAAGTGTTGAGAATAATAAACAAAAGTGATGTTTGAACCCATGATTCCCAATGTTATACATGAAATATAAAGAGATCTCAAGCAGTGTCCAATGACATTGATCAGTGGGGTAACTACAAAATATTGTAGAGAGGTGTTTTTATGATCAAAATTACATGAGAGTCATGGAGTTGTGATGTTTTAGTAGTATAAATAGTAAACCAGAATCTCCTATTCCACATTTGAAATGAATTCAGTACTGATACTTATTTATAATTAATTATATCGCATCACAATCATAGAGAATTTTATTAAGGTTGGGATCTTGTAACACATGTAAATAAACACATATTGGTCATGCAACCTCATACAGACCTTACCGGCCTAGTACTAAACTATGCACCCCATAAGTGCCTCCCTGCAAGACTCATCTAAACAATAAACCTAACTGGGATCTCCCTATCACCTTTTTTTGTAGTCATCCCATTCATGGTTCTATCTAGATGGATTATGGGATGCTTGGAAGAGTTCCATCCAATGGATACCCTATAATTTTACCTGAAAACCATTTAAAATCCATAATAAGATTTCAATAAAAAATCCTAATGAAAATCAACCATTAAACCATCATATTAAGTACTAATAATTATTTGTTTGTATATCTCCATATATTAATATAATATTAGAATACATATAACGTTTGTCAGAAACTAATTTAAAATCATTAGAGACTAATAAATTTTTTTAATGAAAATATATGTGCATCAAATACCCCCACACTTATGCTATTCTTATCCTTGAGGATTTAATATACACATTTAATTTAAGAGAGAACCAATCTCATCAATATTTCAATTTCAACTTATTTTGAAAATGATCATGAATAACATATAAATTTTTAAATTTTCACATAGTATATCAATTAGATTTCACACTTTTAAAAGAACAAACCATTCAATATATGTTAATTATCCATTTTGAAAATGGTGGAACCTCTACTTTAATTCTTTCAGGAAACTCAATTTATTTTTATTAAACACGCTATATCATGATTTACCTCACTTTTGAGTATTTTCTCTAAAAACACATGATATCAATTCATCTATATTTATGCTCCAATCATGAGTACATGATAAAAATACTTAGGAATGAAAATTAATTAATTTATCCACATTATAATAAAAAAGATACATTAAATCACGGGGAATTTACAAATAAAGATTTAAAGGACTCTAAGTATTATGGTTGGTAGGAATTGATGTTAAAAAATGAAGTTTCAATGGATGATGTTTTTCCCCTAATGCTTATTTAATTACATCAAAAATTAAATGTGAATTGAAATTATCACCTTTAAAATAAAAAAACCCACTTTCAGATCTCAATGTAAAGACTATGATCTACGAAACCATAATGATTGAATTACTCATTGTATATTCATATATTTTTTTAAATTTTTTTCCAATTTTTTTTTAGTTTTTTCTTTTTGAAATTACATGAATATAATAAACATCACATCCATCACCTAATGATATATAATAAAAATCAATGGTTAATTATTGATGATTTTCTTCACCCATATCACAACCCATTCCTAATATTATTTTTCTTTTTGTAATAATGGAAAATAGTAAAGTATAATGAACGAGTCAACAACATTTCTCAATACCCACAATTAGCACCCCCACAAGTTTTCCATACATTTTAGTGAATCCCTTTCAACATGAGTTCTGACACCACCATATTTCAACCCTTAAATATTACAAAAATAATAAGAGTTATGTAGGAATGAATATAAATGGATTGAAATATGGCTCATCCATAACAAGTTCATTCATGGTATTCATGGCCTAAACAATGATTTATGAATAAGGTGGTCTTCAAGGATAATTTATTATGAAAATATATCATAATCATTTAATAGCACATGAGCCTTATCCCGGTTGGAAAGGTCTCTGTTGGTACATCCAAGCAACCAGGGATCAAATCCAGGAGGAGGCAGAATTTCTGGGGTGCTGTAGCAGTACCGTAGCAGGTACTGTAGTAGTATTGTAGCAGGTACTGTAGCTGGCACTGTTTGGCACTGTAGTAGCCAAAAATATGCCCTCGTTTGGGCCTTCGGCCTCAGATTTGGTCCCCGAGTCCTTCATAGGCCTTCGGGCACCCAGGCCTTCGGGTTAGTTGGGCTTTCGGGCCATCCTAATGGCCTTCGGGCAACCTGTAGATACAAACCAGACAAAAACAACAAGGAACATGCTCTACAAGGAGGATGAGCAAATGACCTTTCACCACTACAAACGCTAAACGGATTGGAAGAATGAGAGGGTGTGTAACGTGCCATCAGGACAAGCCTGTGCATGCATGGGAATTCCTAGTCAAACAGCCATGCGAAGGTGGAGAGCTGATTTCACAATGAAGATGTTGGGGAGGAGCAGTTCCAAGTTGTTAGTTTGGGTTGCATGTAATGTTTGTGCCTACGGGCAATGAATTCCTCTATAACCTACGGGCATGTAATCATTCGCCTACGTGCATTGTAGGGTTCCACCTCATCCCCTGAAAGGTGGATTATCAAAAATCAATAAAAAATGAAGGCCTTCGGGCCATTAGAGGATCATAATCATATAATATGTGTTTATGCACATTAATTTGTTTTCTCAAGGTTTAGTGGACTTTATAGTGGGGGGAATACCCCATGATCACTCAAGAAATATGCTCCAAATAAAATAGGAATTACTTTTTCAAGAAATACTTTTGGTAATGGAATATATGTTTTGAGAAAATAAATCCATGACTGAATAATAATAGAAAATAAATTTAGTTTAAAATTTATAAATTCAAATCATAGAAAATTGTAGGGAACGTTATTTTTAATGAATCATCCAATTCCCTCAAATAATGTGTCATCATTTAATCATCCATGCTTCACTCTAATAATTAAATTATCAACTTTCCTCATCCAAAATCATTATCAGTGAAATTTAAAATAAAGAATCATTGGTTTCCAAAGAAAATCGTGTCTCATAAATATTTCAATTAAAGAATAAATTCAATTCCTGAACATGAAAATTATAATTTAATGCTATAAAAAAATTTAGAATAAAATTTAGGTATTTTAAAAGATAAAAATGTAAAGAGAACTACAATTTAATAAAAATATTTTGACATATTCCTCTAATATTTAAGAGAAACATAATTCCATTAGGAATCTTTAAAATATTACTCAATTCGGTATAAGGGTTATGTCAAAAAATCCCTAAAATAACAATGTATTAGATATTAATTATTTAATAATACAATGAAATAAAATTGAAATTCTTTAAAAATAATGAAAAAAACAGTAGATTTGGATTAATATCCCATGTGGGTACTTAGTTTTGAATACCATTAAAAGGTAGTTCTAGGTATCATCCATAGTTTTTGTTGTGTTGAATTTCATAGAATTGAACTACCACATATTGTTTGTTTCATCTCACACATCATCCTTTCTATTGAGGATTACATATATAGATTAAAACAAATTCATCCCATGTACAATAAATTATATCATTCATGGAAGGGGTAGGATACAGTATAGATCATTCTCTTTATTTGTTGTAATATTTTAAACCACTTACTCACTATCCAGTTGTTTATTAGGATATGATGAATAATAAGAATTATTTAGAGAGAGAGTGATACGTTAATTTTTTGTGAATAAATTATAAATTTTAAAATTCCATATTAAATTATTCCTATTTAATATAAGAATCAAGTTTCATGGTCTCATTTGGCATAACCAATATTATCTATTCTTGTTATTCCTCTTGTAAATGTAAAATTTCATCAGATATATTCAAGTGCTCATCAATAAGTTCATTTCCATATTCTTCATCTTACATCGTGTCTAAAGTAGTGTCAACCATATATACAAAATCAAAATCAAAGTTATTGATACTACATTCAGATTTAAGGAAATTAAATGAAATTTATTTCAATAAGGGTTTAACAAAATGATTCAGTCAGGCTTAAATATCTTCTCCGTTGAGAGGGAATCTTGGGGTCGATCTTCACTAGATTGAGGTAGGTAGATGTGATCCTTGTTATTATATTAAAATTACCCAACCTGAGTTGTTTATTCTTCCTTATCTATTTCCTGATAAAAAGGTTTTCAAGATTCATCATTATTGGTGGGTATATCATGTTTCATTTTATCCTCTGCATTGTTATTCCAAAACTAATAAAAATATTTCCCCATATTCCAATCAAAACACGAGTATTCAACTTCACTCTCTAGATCATCATTTTTTCTTTAATTTGGATCTCTATATGACTGATTTATAGGTTTATTTCTTGTATTTCTTCAAGACCTTGGATATCTTTAGTGAAATTCAGAAAATCCTTTGGCTCGTGTCTTTATGAGAACATAGGTTTGGGTTTCACCATTAATTTATAAAAATATTTTAACACCATTTTAACCTTGATCATTAGTTGTTCAATGCCTTACCTTGGTTCTTTCACTTTATCTCTCTTATATTTAGATTTTATTCCTCTGTTTTTATTTTGTTGCAACTATGGTTAATCAAAAAATGAATAATAATCGGAATTTGAATACATATTGGATTTTGTTATGTTTAATTTTTATAGAAATATTTAAAATATATGTAAAATTTTTCTAAAGGAAAATATTGAAAATTAATGAATAGATAACAAAAAAAAGTTTCAGTTTTTATGGAAGGCCTCCCACTGGTTATGGAAAAATAAAATTTTTATGTTTTCTTAGTACAACACAGAGGCAGACTAGGGTCCTCTCACTTGATATTATTCAATATTGATTATTCATTATATTATAATTCTCCTAAATTAATTTTTAATATATTTATTAATGAAATTATTTTTGTTTTTGCATAATAATGAAATTCAGTTAAATAACACTATACTAATATATAGATGAAACATAATGATATTATAATGAATGAACTTGGAAAAGGGTTATGATTAAGGATCCTCTGTTATTCATTCATTTAATTTAAAATTTATTTTTATTTATTAATTTTGAATCCTAATTAGAAAAATAATATTCAATTGTTAATTAGTTTTGAAATATTAAATTCAAAATATAACAAAATTCCACCTCCTCCTATAATTATGGTTAATGGCACACCTCAATCATGAATGTGGAATCTTCAAAGACACGAATCAGAAATATATTTTTTCATCAATTAATCATACTAGATCCACCATATATATATATATATATATATATATATTTTATGTTCAATACAAGGAAAGCAAATGTTTGAAATAAGATAATGGAAATTATTTTTATGTCAATGTTGTAGTGGAAAACAATCACACCATACATATCAATCATAATAAGAACAAATAGAATCATAAAATTTAAAAAAAAAATTCAACTCAAATTTCATGAACACCTAATCTAACTAGGGCCAAGAATAAGGTTTTCCTCCAATTATTGGGTGTAATGGATCATTAGGGAAATTAATAAAAATGTGTAGGATAATAGAATAATAAAATCAAATAATAAAATGAATAAAAAAATAAGTGAATAATAAAATAACAACAATAATATGAAGATGATGAGATATGGGGAATGAGAATGGGATAAAATTAAAGAGTTATAAGAAAAAGAATAAAAGTGGAAGAAAGAACATAAATTTATTATAAAATAAATGGATTAAAATTTTGTAAAAAAATTAACTACAATTAATAATTGTAGAAGAATAAAAAAAACAACAAAATTAGCCCAACCTCCTCTAGTGTTAGATATCCCTTCACTTTCGAAATCACTTGGCAGTATTAACCACCTCAATTTATAGTGGGTAAATTAAATATATCTTCATCTATTCATATAATGGATATCTCCCTGCATGATTTGTATCTTGACTTTTGAATACTTCCCATTAAGTGTCCAAAATTATTATGGATTTTCATTTTCTATAGACTATACCTGAGCTTTCACAGGTATTTATTTATTTATGAATGGTTTCCAGGTGTCTGTACATGTAATATGCATTATTGGCTGTTAATCCTTGTATATAGCATGTGGACGTTGTGCATTTTTCCTACATCAAGCCCTCAAGCCTTCCAAGGGGTCGGATGGAGATCCAGTAGTAAGTAAGGAATCAGTATTCTTTGAAATGGGCTCAATGGTGGTCATATGAGATCTCAATGTTGTTCTATATAGGTTTAATTACAAGGTAGTGGAAGGTAATCTTGACCCCAAACATTGAAACAATGGCCTTGGAATCTACAGAGTGGTGTAGTTGTAGTTGGTGACATCGAGCGGTAATGTAGTGGAAAAAGACGATGGACAAGTGTGTTCGAGATGGGTGAGTGAAAAATCACTATAGAATGATGTAATTTATGTAAGTATGAATGGTGACCACAAAACACACATCCCATATGAGAAATTAATCTTGTAATGGTGATTTTAATAATGAAACTTCTCTCATCACCAGATCAGATGCCTATATAAGGGAGGATCTCCAACAACAAACGCACACACATATATGGGATACGCCTCATCATACAACCCATGAATTCATAATCCCAACCTATTCATCTATATAGATTTCTCATTATGGGCCTTACCCTATAACACCCGAGACATTTATGTTATATAAATCATCAAAGGAATCTTTTTCTACACAACACTTGCTTGGCCTGCTTTACAAGAGATCGTGACCTTCCTCGATAGCTTGCGTTGTACGTAATACCGAGTTTCACTAAAAAACGATATGCTATTAAAATATTATTAAAACTAGCTGTAATGAATAGTAATAACCACTTTTTGAAATCTTATAAATTTTATTTTTCAAAATGGACTTCATTTTTGGATTCGGACTATCGAAATTAGCCTAGGGTGAAATTTTGGTATTTTTCTGAAAACTTTCAATTTTTTATGAATAGTGAAACCACTAAGTGGTAGTTAAAAAACTGATTTTTTCATTAAACATAATTTTACCGCTTCTGTGTGTGGAATTTCAAAAATTCGAGAGACACGGTTGATGTCAGTAATTAAAATGTGGTTCAATGAGATGAAAATAATTTTTTGGTGAATAGTAACTTTTTACTTTTTTTACCACGGTTAAAAGTAAATAGGGTAATTAAGGGTAAAGATGATATTATTATTAGCATAAAACATGTCTTAATTCTATTGGATAAGTGTAATTAGACCAAAAACAAACTTAGGAATAAAATATGACCATTTAGGCCCACTTGGATTAGATTAGGACATTTATTATTAATTTATTTAAAGAAGGGTTAAAATAGTTAAAATCAATGTTTAATAAGTAAATAATTTTTAATATGGGGTTATACATAAGATAAATTCGACTATAAATATTCATTAGAAAGCTAAAACGATTTACTACATAATGGTATTTTATTTGTAATTTTTAGACATTAAATAATTTAATTTATTTAAGACACAATGATGATGCAGTAATTATCTTATTAATGAAATATTGACATAATTGATTATTTATAAACACCAAAATAAATGTCATTTGAGACTTTTTATGAATCCAACTAATTTTCTAGGTTAATATGACATGTTAGTATTTATTTAATTAACTTGGTTAGAATTAATAATTTTGTTATGATTTTCAAAAAAATCAATTACTAAATAGTGTCAAAATTGACATCAAATTGTTTTTAAAACAAACATTATATTGGTAATTGTTATTTTATTCCTAAAAATCTAAGGTTCGGCCAAATGACTTAGATAAGGTTATATATAGTAATAATAAACAACTTGGGGTTCTTTTGTCTGCTTATAGTAAGTTTATTAACCTTATAGTATAAGAACACAAGAAGACATGGTTAAAGTAAAATTATTTAACTTAATGTTAAATCTAAATGATAAGGATAAAATAGGAACCTTAACTTGTATAAATTCTATTGTATGAGAGTATTTAGACCCATCCCCACCTTAGCCTCGAAATAAATCAATTTGGAGCTATTTATAACCGAACATGACTTTATAATAAAATAATATTTTTAGTTATTCCAAAGGTGCCCCTCTCATCCCTTATAAAAGGGCACCTCCTACCTCTCTTCCTCACACCACTTTGAGCCTTAAATCTCTTCCAAACCCTGCCACTTTCTCCTGTACACTTCCCTAGAGACATACTAGAGGTCCTGGTCTTCTTCAAAGACCAATTTCAGTACCCTAAAATAAGGTCTCAAAGAAGCACTTCAAAGAAGAGGTAATGTCTGTTACCGATTCTTTCATCTTTATTTCTTCTTCCAATTCTTCTTCTTTAGTTTTGTCATTATGAAGTAATTACATCAGTATCACTAATATACTGATATGTTATTATAAGTATGAAACAACCCTATTTCACCATCTATCCATCCGACGGAAAAAGAAATCACCGCGCGTGCGTACGTACGGAATACCGTCTCCACGCTGTGGTGTAATCTATTTTCCACCACCACCTTACTTGGATGGGTATAATAGTGTAAATAATGACCATATATGAATATTATAAAGTGATATTGATTCTTAAATAGTATACATATACTCCAATACAATTCCATGATCATAGGAACAATATCATCACTCGTGCGTACGTACGGAATACCGTCTCCACGATGTGATGTGACTCGTTCTACATGATATTCATTTAATAATGATTATATAAATGAATTGAATGAATTGAATATGTTATATATTACACTAATACCATTCTGGAAATGAGGTATCTATAACCTAAAGAGAAGTATAAGAATTTATTCGACAAAACACGCATAAGCACAAAACGTTATAAACGCCCGAATAACAAGTAGCAATGAACTATTACTAATAAGAAGATAAGAATATGACCATATATGATATCATAAAAATAATTATGAGTCTGTAATAAGTAATTAACATTATTTAAATCATTATACAGGAGGTTCGGACACTTACAATGCAAGTCGGACCTAAGGTAAGGGAAATATCACAATCTCATTTTTATCCGAGATTGTTTATACTTTAGTATTTACTGGGGTGTATTTTATCATCCACATCCAAGTTTCCTCAATATGTAATATTTATATCTTTCTACAATAGTTTATATCCAATTTTACCCTTCAGTGAGTTTTTAGTAAAAGATATGAAAGGAATCTTTTGTCGTTTTTCATACGAGGTACTTTTTGACTTTTTCGACAAAAGTACGAGAAGAATGTTTATTTAACTTATACAGAATGATGTGATTGATATTTCTTTTGTTTACCCTTACTGAGCATTTGAGCTCACCCTTTTGTATGTTTTCTTTCCCCAGGCCAGGAAGAAGGTTATTAAGTAAGATATGCCAAAAGGGACCATAGATATGATGAAATAAATGGGAGACAATGTAGATTCTTTATGAACCAGTTGTTTATGTTTCCCTGTTTCTAAAGACACTATACATATACGGTCCTTTTGTGGTTTTGTTATATGTTGTAATAAGTATGCTTCAATTTTTAAGTATTAACAATGTATGTAAAGTATGGGTCGTTATAGTTGGTATCAGAGGAAAGTTATAGTCAACCTTTGGAAACTAGGATGTGAAAGCCTTAGTAAGAACCCTAAGGATAAGTTTAAGCATAGAACACAATATTAGTGTTTTAGAAATGGCCATGAATAACCTAGGATAAGACCTAAAGTGTGAAATTTTATTCTTGATTATGTGGTTTTCCTATTATAATTAGTGTTGCTCACACTATTCTTCTTGGTTTTAGTCAATGGCTGGAACCCGAAGGAACCGTGTTAATGCGGAATGCAACGGGCAATGAAATGATTGTCCCCATGAGCATCCAAACTATATGAGAGCTGGAATGCAAAATCTTATATCCATGATCACACAACTTTCTCAAGATATGAATCATGCAGGACTTCCAAATGAGCAATGGAAGGAGCAACATTCTGTTGAATCCTTCATGAGGCAGCGTCCACCTTCTTTCAGCGGGTCTATTGATCCATTAGTTGTTGAACAATGGATTAGTACTACTAAAAAGATATTTTCAGTTCATCAATGTTCTGAACATGATAAAGTCATCCTAGCCGTGTATCATTTGGAAGGAGATTCTAATCAATGGTGGAATCTTATTAAGAATACGAGGAAAATGGATGAAATTGAGTCCATGGAATGGGACGAGTTCAAGAACTTATTTTTCAATAAGTACCACCCTCGTATTCTCCAAACAAAGATGGAGAAAGAGTTTCTTGAACTGAAGCAAAAGGATGATGAATCTGTTGGTACCTATGAAGCAAATTTTACAAGACTTGCAGGGTATGCTTCTGGTATTATTATCCAACCTGAGAGTAAGATCGATCAATTATTTAGTGGCTTAGAACCAAGTCTTCGAAGGGCGTTAGCCATAAGGGACTTCAATAGCTACGAGGAAATCGTTCGATGTGCTCTCAAAGTCAAGATGGAGATTGGAGTAACCCATCAGTCATTTGGGTTTGATAAGAAGAGGAAAATGGAATTCAAAGGAAAATATAAAGAACACATTGAAAAGAAGATGAGCTTTCCCTTATGCTCAAAGTGTGGAAAGAAACATGGAGGGAGTTGTTTTAAAGGGACAAGTAAATGTTTCAAATGTGGAAAGGAAGGTCATTGGGCATTTGAATGCTGCGATGATGGGAAGAAGATGTCTAATGATGCAAACAAAGGAAGGGATACACAGAATGAACCTACTACACTTCAATGTTTCAAGTGCAAGGAGATGGGTCATTATGCCAATAAATGCCCTAATCCAAGGGTTTATGATGATGGTCGACGTCAAAAAACTCTTAATGATAAAGAAAAAGGAAAGCCACATGCAATTTCTATCAGCGATGTGGAGTACGATAACAATGTGGTGAAAGGTACACTTACCATCCACTCTAAAGTAGCAAATGTTTTATTTTATTCTGGATCCACCCACTCTTTTATTTATGATAAATTTTATAAGGTTATCACCATATTACCTCAACAATTAGATGTTGAGTTAGCTGTGACAACACCTAATGGCACAACAGTCGCATCAAAAGTTTATAATTCTTCTCCGATCGAAGTTTGTGGGATAGTGCTTCCTACAAATCTTGTGATCCTTCCTATAGTGGAATGTTATGTGATTCTTGGCATGTATTGGCTTTCTTTATATGGAGCTCATATCAATTTCCAAAGAAGGGAAGTCACATTTCATATTCCAAATCAATTTATGATCGTCTATCAATGCAAGGATGAACTTAACCTTACAGTGGAAATTTCTTCCATTTTATGGGTATTGATTCCACTAAATGAAGGTTATTTATCTCAAATGGTTGGTGTGAAACTCACGATTAATAATATTCCAATTGTACGGGAGTTTGATGATGTCTTTCCGGAGGAATTACCAAGTCTCCCACCGAATCGTGAAGGTGAGTTTTCAATAGAACTCGTACCGGGTGCTTTGCCTATTTCATAGACACCTTATAGAATGGCCCCAATTGAGTTGTAGTAATTGAAGAAGAAACTCCAAGAGAATATTGATAAGGGATTCATACGCTCAAGTGTGTCACCTTGGGGAGCAGCTGTTCTATTTGTTAAGAAGAAAGATGGATCAATGAGACTCTACATTGATTATCGAGAACTTAACAAGATCACTATCAAGAAAAAATATCCTCTCCCACGCATTGATGACTTATTTGACCAACTACGCGAAGCTCAATACTTTTCCAAGATTGATCTTCATTCAGGGTATCATCAATTAAGGGTCAAAAGGGATAATATACCAAAGACGGCTTTCCGTACAAGGTATAGACACTATGAATTTATAGTGATGCCATTTGGTCTTACTAATGCCCCTGCTATCTTCATGGATCTGATGAATAGAGTCTTTAGAGACTATCTTGATCAATTTGTGGTAGTCTTTATAGATGATATTCTTGTCTATTCAAAGAGAAAGGAAGAACATGAAGATCACTTGAGAATTATATTGAAGACCCTGAGAAAGGAGAAGCTTTATGAAAAATTTACCAAGTGTGAATTTTGGCTTCAAAATGTTTCATTTTTGGGTCACATAATCTCAAAAGAGGGGATATCTATGGATCCAGCAAAAACAGAGGTTATCGAAAGATGGTTGAGACCAACAACAGTAACTAAGATTCGATGTTTTCTTGGTTTGGCTGGATATTATCGACGTTTTGTGAATGATTTTTCACGATTATCTAATCCACTCACCAAGTTGACTCAGAAAGGAGTTAAATTTGTTTGGACCGAGGAATGTGAAGAGAATTTCAAGGAGTTGAAAAGAAGGTTATCCAGTGCACCTGTGCTCACACTTCCTTGTAGTGGAAAAAGGTTTGTGATCTACAGTGATGAATCAAAGAATGGATTGGGGAGTGTTCTTATGCAAAATGATATGATGATAGCTTATGCCTCATGATAGTTGAAAATCCATGAGCAAAATTACCCAACACATGATTTAGAGTTAGCTGCGGTAATCATTGCATTAAAGATTTGGGGGAAAAACCTTTATGGTGAAAGGTGTGATATTTATACTGATCATAAAAGTTTAAATTATATTTTCACACAAAAGGAGCTGAATATGCGTCAAAGAAGACGGTTGGAGCTGATTAAGGATTATGACTTCTCAATCCATTACCACCCAGGGAAAGAAAACAAGGTGGCAGATGCATTAAGTCGACAAGACCATGCTAGTTTATCCATGATGAGGATCACAAAATATCTAATATTTATGGATTTACAAAGGATGGATCTTGGAATTATAATGGAAGGGGAAAATTCTTATCATTCTCAAATTAATGTTCAACCATCTATACATGTGAAGATTAAAGAGGAACAGAAAGAAGATGTTGAGTTACAAAAGAAGGTGAGAAATGTTCCTGAATTCAACCTTGATTGTGATGGGATAATAAAGTTCAGGAATTGGGTTTGTGTTCCTCCCATCCCCGAATTAAAGAAGGAACTGCTGGAGAGGCTCATAGTTCTTCATTCTCTATTCATCCTGGAAGCACGAAGATGTATAGGGACCTGAAAGAGTGCTTCTAGTGGGATGGCATGAAAAGAGATGTTGTTGAATATGTCTCTCGATGCTTGGTTTGTCAACAAGTTAAAGCTGAGAGACAGAAGTCTAAGGGGATGTTACAACCATTACCCATACCCGAATGGAAATGGGAGAACATCACTATAGACTTTGTCACAGGACTTCCTAAAACATCCAAAGGCAATAATGCTATCTGGGTCATAGTTGATCGTCTTATAAAGCCTGCACACTTCATTGTTATTAGAGAGTATTTCTCTCTGGATCAGCTTTCCAGGATATATGTAAAGGAAGTGCTAAGATTGTATGGAGTACCACTTTCTATTATATCTGATCGGGATCCGAGATTTACCTCGATGTTCTGGTGAAGTCTTCAGCATACTATGGATACAGAGTTGAGTTTCAGCACTGCTTATCATCCTCAGACAGACGGTCAGTCTGAGAAAACAATTCAAACCCTATAAGATATGTTGAGATCTTGCTCTATGTATTTCAAAGGAGGTTAGGATCAACACCTACCTTTGGTGGAATTTTCTTATAATAATATCATTCACTCCAGTATTCATATGGCTCTTTATGAAGCTCTCTATGGAAAGAAATGCAGTGCTCCAACTTGCTGGGATGAAGTTGGGGAAAGAAAGCTATTAGGACCTGATCTCGTTGATGAAGTGGCAGAAAAGGTCAGATATATTCAAAAACAAATAAGATCAGCTCAGAGTCGACAGAAAAGTTATGCCGACAACCGAAAAAAAGACCTAGAGTTTGAAGTGGGTGATAAAGTGTTCTTAGGAATATCTCCCTGGAAGAGGATTATTAGATTTGGAAGGAAGGGGAAGTTGAGCCCTAGATATATCGGACCTTTCAAAATACTGGATCATGTTGGGAAGGTAGCTTACCGATTGGCGCTTCCACCGAATCTCTCTCAAGTTCACGATGTGTTCCATGTATCTCTTCTGAGAATGTACATACTTGATCCTTCACATGTACTCAGCTCAGAAGTTGTACCACTGGAGCAAGATTTTTCTTATGAAGAACAACCGATAGAGATTCTGGATCGTAGTGAAAAAGTCCTACGAAACAAGACCACTCGATTGGTGAAAGTTTTATGGAGGAACCACCAATTAGAAGAAGCTATATGGGAGCTTGAGTATATGATGAGGGAGAGGTATCCTCATCTGTTTGTTACAAAGTGACGAATTTCGGGGGAGAAATTCATTTTAAGGGGGGTAGAATTTAACACCCGAGACTTTTATGTTATATAAATCATCAACGGAATCTTTTTCTACACAACACTTGTTTGGCTTGATTTACACGAAATCGCGACCTTCCTCAATAGCTTGTGTCTTACGCAATACCGTGTTTCACTAAACAACGATATGCTATTAAAATATTATTAAAAATAACTGTTATGAATAGTAATAACCACTTTTTAAAATTTTATAAATTTTATTTTTCAAAATGGACTTCGTTTTTGGATTCGGAATATCGAAATTAGCCTAGGGTGAAATTTTCGTATTTTTCTGAAAACATTCAATTTTTGATGAATAGTGAAACCACTAAGTGGTAGTTAAAAAACTGAATTTTTCATAAAACATAATTTTACCGCTTCTGTGGGTGGAATTTCAAAAATCCGAGAGACATGGTTGATGTCATTAAGTAAAATGTGGTTTGATGAGATGAAAATAATTTTTTGGTGAATAGTAACTTTTTACTTTTTTTACCACGGTTAAAAGTAAATAGGGTAATTAAGGGTAAAGATGATATTATTATTACCCTAAAACATGTCCTAATTCTATTGGATAAGTTTAATTCGACCAAAAACAAACTTAGGAATAAAATATGTTCATTTAGGCCCACTTGAATTAGATTAGGACATTGATTATTAATTTATTTAAAGAAGGGTTAAAATAGTTAAAATCAATGTTTAATAAGTAAATAATTTTTAATATGGGGTTATACATAAGATAAATTCGACTATAAATATTCATTCGAAATGTAACACTATTTCCTACATAATGATATTTTATTTGTAATTTTTAGACATTAAATAGTTTAATTTATTTATGACACAATGATGATGCAGTAATTATCTTATTAATGAAATATTGACATAATTTATGTTATAAACAACAAAATAAATGTAATTTGAGACTTTTTATGAATCCCACTAATTTTCTAGGTTAATATGACATGTTAGTATTGATGTAATTAACTTGGTTCGAACTAATAATTCTGTTATGATTTTCACAAAAATCAATTACTAAATTGTGTCAAAATTGACATAAAATAGTTTTTAAAACAAATATTATATTGGTAATTGTTCTTTTATTCCTAAAAATATAAGGTTCGGCCAAATGACTTAGATAAGGTTATATATATTAATAATAAACAACTTAGGGTTCTTTTGGCTTCTTATAGTAAGTCTATTAACCATATAGTATAAGAACATAAGAAGACATGGTAAAAGTAAAATTATTTAACTTAATGTTAAATCTAAATGATAAGGTTAAAATAGGAACCTAAACTTGTCTAAATTCTATTGGATGAAAGGATTTAGACCCATACCCACCTTATCCTCTAACTAAATCAATTTGGAGCTATTTAAAACCGAAATTGACTTTATAATAAAATAATATTTTTAGTTATTCCAAAGGTGCCTCTCTCCTCCCTTATAAAAGGGAACCTCCTCCCTCTCTTTCTCACACCACATTGAGCCTTCATGCTCGGCCAACCCCTGCCACTTTCTCCTCTCCACTTCCCTAGAGACATCCTAGAGGTCCTGGTCTTCTTCAAAGACCAATTTTAGTGCCCTAAAATAAGGTCTCAATGAAGAACTTCAAAGAAGAGGTAATGTCCGTTACCGATTCTTTCATCTTTATTTCTTCTTACACATCTTCTTCTTTAGTTGTTTCATTATGAAGTAATAACATCAGTATCACTCATATATACTGATATGTTATTATATGTATGAAACCACCCTATTTCACCATCTATCCATCCTACGGAAAAAGAAATCACCGCGCGTGCGTACGTATGGAATACCGTCTCCACGCCGTGGTGTAATCTATTTTCCACCATCACCTTACTTGGATGGGTATAATGGTGTAAATAATGACCATATATGACTATTATAAAGTGATATTGAATCTGAAATAGTATACATATACTCCAATAAAATTCCACGATCATAGGAACGATATCATCACTCGTGCGTACGTACGGAATACTGTCTCCACGAGGTGATGTGAATTGTTCTACATGATCTTCATTTCATAATGATTATATAAATTAATTTAATGAATGAATATGATATATATTACACTAATACCATTCTGGAAATGAGGTATCTATTACCTAAAGAGAGGAATAATAATTTATTCGACAAAACACGCATAAGAACAAAAAGTTATAAACACCCGAATAACAAGGAGAAATGGAATATTACTACTAAGAAGCTAAGAATATGACCATATACGATATCATAAAAATAATTATGATTCCGGAATAATTCAATAACATTATTTAAATCATTATACAGGAGGTTTGGACACATTCAAAGCAAGTCGGACCTAAGGTAAGGGAAATATCACAATCTCATTTTTATCCTCGATTGTTTATACTTTAGTATTTACTGTGGTGTATTTTATCATCCATATCCATGTTTCCTAAATATGTAATATTTATAACTTTCTACAATATTTTATATCCAATTTTTCCTTTCGGTGAGTTTTTAGTAAAAGACATGAATGGAATCTTTTGTCATTTTGCGTACGAGGTACTTTTTGACTTTTCCGACAAAAGTACGAGAAGAATGTTTTTTTAACTTATACGGCAAGAATGGATTTTTAAAACATTATTTCCAAGAAGATTCCTTTACAAGTTTTCATGTTTATTTTTAATCAACTTCTTCTAGTTTAAAATTGTATGACATGTTAAGAAAGGAAAAAGGGTTTTAACGTAGAAAGGATATTTTCCTCCAGAATGGAGTTCAAGTGTTTTATCAAAATTATTTTCCATCTAAGATAATAAAGGGTTCTGTTTGTATACCTATTATTACATTGATTTGATTATGTTGTGATGGAAATATTTTTATGAATTCTTTTATCTTATATTAATTGTTTTATGAAGTCATGATGTTTAAGATTCCCATTTTTATCGCATGGGTTATGCTATGATGTATGGTTTATGATTTTGTGGCACACATAAGAATGGTATCATTATGAGATGGGTGGGACCTATATATCCCTCAAATGCATTGGGTAAAGATTTTATATCTCATGAGATAGACATGGCTGGAATGGCAGGTTATACCGGTTCAGTGAAATAGGACTGAAACGAGGGTGACTCGGTTCAGAAATGGACTTTGTCCACTAAGATTGTCTTGGCAATGAGTCTTGACTAACAAGAAATGATTCTCTATGATTATGTGTGTATGCCACAAAGTTTCATGTTTTATGTTATGATTATTATGATTACATTTCACTGCCATGATTTATTCCATGTTATGAAATTATCATCTCTTTTGCAGGTTATGATTTCCAAAAGTTATGCGCTTATGTATATGATGTGATTGATATTTCTTTTGTTTACCCTTACTGAGCATTTGAGCTCACCCTTTTGTATGTTTTCTTTCCCCAGGTCAGGAAGAAGGTTATTAAGTAAGATATGCAAAAAGGGACTATAGATATGATGAAATAAATGGGAGACAGTGTAGACGCTTTATGAACCGGTTGTTTATGTTTCCCAGTTTCTAAAGACACTATACCTATATGGTCCTTTCGTGGTTTTGTTATATGTTGTAATAAGTATGCTTCAATTTTGAAGTATTAACAATGTATGTAAAGTATGGGTCGTTATATACCCCCACCATGTTCCCAAGTGGGTTATACCTATCACCTAATTGGCTAGTCAACCCCTTCATTGGGATATCTATATAGCTTGTGGGCTACTTTGTTAAGGGATATCCCATTATGTATCTATATTTTTACATTGAATAAATTGAAAACATTTCCTATTTTTAAAAAAATTAAAATAAATAAAAAATTAAAAAACATTTTTATTAATTCATTTAAATTATTTAATTGTAAATCCCTCTAAGGTAATAAAATATTACATTGAATGTAGTTTTTTTGTAGATTTAATTTAAAATCATTAGAGATTGTTTGCATTTTTTCCTGAAAATATAAGTGAAAAAATATTCCCTAAAAAGATGATACAAAGACAAATAATTTCTGATATAAATAAAATTTGCTTATTTCATAACATGGTTGAGTATAACCCAAATATAATTATTCCATTTAGGTGTATTAGGGAGTCTAATAATGAATTACATAGTTATTTTTTCCCATTTCCAATCAGGTATTGCTATTGTATGTTATAACCCCTTAAGCATCTGTCTCTCAAAATTATGTTACTGACCTAATTGGAATTTAGGTATTTATTCTAAAATTTTCATTATTATGTTTTCACACTAAAAACACTCTTTTAGATATTTATACATATATTTACTTCCATGATATAAATATAATAGTGAACTATGAGAATCATCAAATATCTCAGTCTTTATATATGGTATTTTTAGAAAATATAAACAGTTCTGAAATCATGTCATTATATAACAATCATTATAGGACTCAGAAACATTCATAACTATCTTCTTCAGTTTCACATCCTTATTCTTGACCTCATTTATCCTCACATGGATATATGGTAAAAAATATTCTATGAGTGATATGATATGTCACCTTACATCATGATTTAATGAACTCTGTTTTGAACATCCCTAAATATTAGATCTCTATAAATCCACATCTAGAAAATCTTGTTTTTTATTTATAAAAACAATTTTTGGAAAAAGGGGAAAACACACTCGTCAAGAAAATCTATAATAGACACATAAAGAACTCAAAAATTTATTAAAGATGATATTGGGGATATTAGGATTAAACACCATATATATCTCTAATTGAAGTGGAGGTAGCTACATATCATGATAATTATTGATAATGTAATCAAAATGGTTGTATAGATTTTCCCATGACTAGATATATTCCACTATATTGATTTCCCTTTTATGAAATCATCAATAAGAAATGTGGCCTTGTTTATTGGTCCACCTAATTGTGACATTATTTATTTAAAATTGAGTAATTATCTCACAAATTCTAACAAAATCCACCTCTAGTGTATTGACCATGAAGATTTCTTTTCTAATTTCTTCCTTAGAGTGTTGAATAAGCTCCAATAATATTCCATTTTCACTTATATTTTATATGATGGTCCATTTAAATCTCTAATAGTCACTTATTATTTGTTCAAAACAATGTTTCTATATTTAGTTTCCCTATTAACTATAGAAAACCTATCCTTTTACACATAACATTACATAATATTAAGAATAATTATACATCCTATTATAAGACAAGGATCACAAAGTCTAATGTCTTGGAATACTATGTTCATAAAACTAAAAACATTAAACTAAATAAAAAAATTTATTATTTAATCTTCAATTTGAGCTCCAGACTTCCATTGTGTTCAAACATCTGTATAGGGTACCCTAGGGAACACATGAACAAAAGGATGTTCTAAATTTCAATGTATGGGAATAACCATAAGAAAAACGCATTAAAACATGATATAAAAGTCATGACATGGTGATATAAAAAATAATGTACATATATAATCAGGACTTATAAACATGGAATAATATAATCATGGAGTCATAATAATGTGGTAGCAACATAAAAGATGACTTTATCACGAGTCAAGGCTAACCACCAAGACCGTTGCACATGGTAGCACAAGCCATGGATAACCGCCAAGACCGTTGCACATAACATCTCTTGAGACTCAAGATTACCCATTCCATTGGAGGGATATCTGGGTGAATCCATATTATCATTTCATGAATATGTTTTCCACATAAACAATCATACATAATAATTTTTATATACAAATAATGTCTACCAATGGAAAGAATTATATACCACAATCATGTCATAAATCATAAAAAATTTGTGTATCATAAAAGTGTCCATGAAATAAAGGATAAAAAATATACATGGAAATTAATTAGTAAAATATAATTGTATCATGGAAAGAAATGTCATGTAGAAGTGACAACCTTTGAGAAATGTATTTATGAAATTTTATCATTTAAAACATTTTTGTGTGGTTCTAGGGAAATTACTATAGATAATTTATAATAGAAAAGGGGAAAATATTATATATAACACTGGGAGTAAATAAATAAAAATTTCATAATAAAATAATGATATTATAATGAAAATGGTTTCTTCAAATAGAGGATAGAGTGCACTTAAAATAGGTAATAATTCGGAAAGTTCCCTTAAAACAAGTCTTCTTATCAAGAAGTATTGAGTAGGGAATCACATAAAATCATATATATACCTGAAAGATAAGGATTAATGGATCATAAAGGACGAGTTTGGATAATATACACCATTATTATTAGTTTTAATGAAATGTAAAAACAAATTCATTTGGAAAAACAGAAAGATAGAAAAAACAAGAAAATTTTTTTGAGGCTCGGGTAGAATCCCTTTATGTAATATCGGCATGGTATTAGGGGTACATAGGAGGTATTTATGTGAGATAAATGGGTTTTAATATTTAATTAATAATTATGGAAGTATGGGGGAGGTGAAAATAATATCTCATCATTCTAAATTAAACATAAAATGGCATAATGTAGAGGAGATTCTCGAATGAAAGTGAAATAGAGAGGATCCATTACCATAAGTCTGATGGTGTTCTCTAATTCATATCAATTACCTGAATAATAAAATTAGTTTCATTAATTAATAATTAAATAATATAATTTACATTTAAATAGTTTATTATAACCTTTTTGAGTTCATTAAAAACATTTTTTATTGCTTATGACGTTAAATTTCATTTTTCGGGTTGGTTTGTCTCCTTGGTTTTAATGATCGGTTCAATTAAATTGATGTTCTGACAAACATGTAAGATGAATGAGGTTTTCAAAAATTTACGTGATATAAATTTTTTTATCATACATAATATTTCATGGTTATAAAATTCATTTGGTTATTTGGTGTGATGGTGAATCATTATATAAAACATTAATGTTAATCTCATGGATTAAATTGGGGATTTTGTTCATAATTATCTTGTTTTGTATTGTTATATTAAATTCAGTGTGAAAAAGGATTCCAAAAAAAACCATAAGATAAAATAAATATTTAACTATCTATTTAAATAATAAAAATGGTTTCATTACCTGAAATAATACAGAATTAGAACTTGATAAACCGACATCCTTGAATGTGTTAAATTAACACATCTCAAATAGTGTATTAGTTTCATTCATATAAAAGAATGGGAAAGAGAGATGAATATGCATTATCCAATTAGAATAAAAACTTATGGTACATGTATGTTACTATATTTATCATACCATTTAAGATAAGTGATATTTGGAATGAAAAAAAAAGAACTTGAGAGAAAATAAAAGAATTTGAATGAGGAATTTACCTCTTGAGTTTATCTCCTTTGAAAACCTATTAAGGGAAGAGGATTGGTATTTTGAGTAGACCAAGGAATTAGGGATGTGGGGGAGGATATTGGTGACATATTTAGGAAAATTTTATAGATGGAACAAGTATTGAGAGAAGTGAAGAGAAAAAGGAAGATAGGGTGATTTTTATAGTGGAGGGGATGAGGGTTTTCTTAATATTTTAATAATTATTTTAATTTTTTTCATAAGTCAAGAAATATTTATGATTATAGTGAAAAAAATAGTACTATCAGCATATGAGTTTGAAAAAAATGGCAATTTGCATCATCCAGTCTCAAGAATGATGTATAAATTCAGTTTCTAGCATTTTTTTTGAATTATCATATTTTACTATTCATAAAAAATCACGTATTTTAGAAAAATCTCAAAAAATCTTCCTAACCATTTCTTGACATTGATAATTAAAAAACAATCCATTTGTCAAAAATAATTTTCAAAATATGATTTATTTAATTTTTAATTAAAATAAAAATTTACTTGAAAATTATATATTTTAATACTATAAAATATTATATAACAAGTTCAAAAATTATATATGGTATTATAAAATTATCTTAAAACTAGAAGACAAAAAAATTTTAATTTTTGAACACATTTTTAGAAAATATATTTTCTTTTAAATTAATTAATAAATTTTTAATTAATTATTTATGACTTACAAAAAATCTAATACTTTTATTCTGCTCTTATTATCACTTATAAAAGGCCTTAATTTTATTTATACAATCAAGGGTGAGGTTACTATTCATTTGGATAATTTACTATTCATAGGGGTCATATTACTATTATTAGGTGTATGTTACTATTCATAAGGATAGGATACTATTCACACAAATTATGTTTGACTTGTCAGACTCCAAAAATCATACTGATTGAAACCATGTATAATAAATTTTAAAAATTCAGATCACAAAAGGGACAATATTATGTTTAAAGGTCACATAGCACTTAGTAGTTCATTATACTGGGATTTCATGTAATTATATGATATAATTATAAGAAAGGAATTTACATTCATAAAATATTTGGTCGTTAAATTATTCCCTCCTTATGAAATTTCACCCTCGAAATTTTATTTTTCTTTCAATGCCATAAACAGGTTTGGGTACTTTTCTTTCATTGACTCCTCTATTTCCCATATTACATCTTCTTACTTGTGGTTTTTTCATAGTACATTGACCAGGTGAGTAATCTTGTTACATAAAACCTTATATTTATGATCCATGATCTTGACTGGGTACTCCTCGTAAGAATGATCATTCTTTAACTTTACCACCACTGAAGAGAGTACATGTGAAGGTTATAGTATGTGATTCCATAAGAAGAATAAATGGAAGACATAATTTATTTGGCCATGGTAGGTGGGAGTGATAATCGAATGGCCACATATCCAACACAATCTAGAATCTCAAAGGGACTAATGTACCTGGGACATAAATTTCCTTTCTTCCCAAACCTCATGACCTTCTTCCAGGAAGATATGTGTAGAAATTCCATGTCTCCAACATTGAACTCAAGGTATCTTCTACGATAGCCTAAATATCTCTTCTATTGACATTGGGATTCCTTGATGTGGTGTTGAATGGTTTTCACCATTTCCACTATTTCTTAAACGATTTAAGGTCCTAATAGCTTATGATCACTTACTTCAACCAAACACACCACTATTCTGCACCTTTTCTTATAATGGGATTCGTATAGTTCCATTTGGATTCTTGAGTGAATAATGTTATTGTAGAAGAATTAAACAACTAGAATACATTGGTATTATCCTATTTTGAAGTCCATATAACTTGATCTCATCATATATTTTAGTGTCTGAATAGTTCACTCAGATTGACGATCAGTTTGAGGATGATAGGTTGTAAGGATGTTTCGTTCAGTGCGTAAAGAATGTTAAAGACTTCTCATGAACCTTGAATTGAATTTATGGTCTCTTTGAGATACAATAGATAGTGGTAATCCATATATCCTTAACACTTCTTTTATATATATCTATGAAATTTGGTCCAATTATAAGATCTCTAGAATTGTGATAAAGTGGATTGTCTTTGTAAAACGATCCATAATGACCCATATATCATTTTTTTCATCTGGAAGTCCTTAGATGTCTAGTGAAAACGTCCATGGATATTTTCTCCCACTTTTATGTTGGTATGGGTAGTGGTTTCATCATCCCTTTATACTCATATCTTTAATCATTCATGTATTGACACACTAGGAACTTTTATGTATAATCTACAATATCATTCTTCATATGGTCCCACCAAAAGTTCTCTTGGAGATTTCAATACATCTTGGTGCTCACTAGGTGAATAGAGACTGTTGAACTTTGTCAACCATTCAAAAGATCCTTATTTTTCTCTGGATTGGATGGTACACATAATTTTGTCCCATATCATATAACTCCTTCATCATAAATCTTGAACTCTAAGGATATTCCATTTCTAATAGATTCAACCCTTTTTATAATTTCCAAATCGTTTCTTTGAGAATCAGTTATTTTCTCCATGAGGGATGGTTGAGCAATCATTTGAGAAATGATTGATGATGTTCCTCCCTTAATTATTCCAACATTTATCCACTACAATTCCAAGAATATGAGGTCTATTTTAATTCTCATCATTGATAATGATGCAAGATCCTTTTTACTTAGAGCATTTTCCACCTTGTTGGCCTTACTAGGTTAGTGTTGGATTGGGAAGTCATAATACATGGACTGATATGTCAATCTTCTCTGGAACATATAAATCTATTTTTGTGTGAATATATATTTTTGATTCTTGTGATCAGTATATATCTCACACTTCCCCCCATAGAGATAATGATGACAGATTTTAAATGCAAATATCACAAGTGCAAACACCAAATCACGAATATGATAGTTTTTCTCATTGATTTTCTAATGAATTATGGCATAGGCTATCACACAATCAGTTTACATCATCACAATAACTAAGTACTTCGATGAAGAATCATTCCACACCACAAAAAGTTCTCCACCTATTGGGAGTGTGAGTGTTGACATAGGGATTAGCCTTTTTTCATCACCAAAAACCAGTCTTCACATTCTTGAGTCCAGAAAAAATTCACTCCCTTTCGTTTCAACTTGGTCATTGTGTTTGATAATCTTGAAATTATTTTCACAAATAATCTGTAATACTTTGAATAGACCTAGAAAGCTGTGGATCTCCTTTAGTGATGTTGGCCAGGGTAACTCTTCAATTGACTTTGTCTTGGAAGGGTCTATAGATATCCCTTTGCTAGTGATAACATGCCCCATGAATGATACTTCCTCTGTCCATAACTCAATTTTACTATAATTTTCATACAAGTTCTCCCATGAAAGTGGCTTTATCGCTGTATTCAAATGCTTCTCATGTTCCTCTTTTCACTTGAAGTATTTCAAAATATCATCAATAAAGTCTACAAAAAATGTGTCGAGGTAATCTTTAAATACACTTTTTATTAAATCCATGAAAATTTCTAGATCCTTAGTGATTCTTAAGGGCATCACTGTGAATTCATCATGTGCATTCAAGGTTCAAAATGCATTCTTTGGAATATCTTCCTACCTCACTTTTAATTGGTGATATCATGACCGAACATCAACCTAAGAGAAATAATTGGCCACATGAATCTAATCGAACAAGTTATCTATCCGAGGCAGGGGATACTTGTTCATTATCATAGTTTTATTGATCTCATGATAATCAATGAAAAGGCATATCGATCCATCATTATTTTTGATGAAGAAGACTGATTCACCCCATGGTGGAGCATTGGGGCATATAAAAATCTTCTCCATAATCTCCAATAACTGTTTCTTCAACTCCTCTAGTTGTATGGAGGCCATTCTATAAGGTTCATTTGATATAGGCAGTGATCAAGGAATAAGTTCAATTGAGAACTCAACCACTCAATCAGGAGGAATTCCAAGCATCTCTTTAGGGAATACATAAGTATATACCCTCATGATGGGAATGTCTGCAAGAATGATTATCTAGTTTTCCTGAATTATTTGTTCTAGAAATTCATGCTCATAATGAATTAATATCCACACACGAGACAATGATTCTAAAGGAGATTCATCTTCCTCCTAACTCATATATTGAAATGGATTATGCTTCCAAATTTGAATAGTGATATCTCTTCCCCGACATTTGATGTTGTAATTGTATAAAGATAGCTAATCCATGCCCATGATAACATCCACTACAGAAAAATTTTGAGTTTATAAGGGGTTATTTTTCACATTAGAATGGGTTATAACCCCTTCTAAATGCAGTAGAGGTGGTTTTGGGGAACTGCTGCTAATGTGGCTGCCTACTATTAGTAGGGCCGGTTTTGAGAATCTACTGGTAAAATCATGATGACTTTAGCAGTGGTTACACTAGAGGAGGATTAAACCCCCTCCAAAGTTGACATAAAATTCACTGAAAAAAAGTATGTCAGTGGTGGTTTGAATGGAATCATGACTGGTTGAGGGATTTAGGGGCGGTAATGGAAACCGCCTCGAAAGCCTCTGTTTTTTAATTTGACCCCCCATATCTATAGTGTGCCCAAAATCACCCGCATCCCTATCTATCACCCACCCCCATCCCCGGCTATCACCCCTCCCCCAGTAACAAAAAAATATTTATATTCTATTAAGTATTTATGTAATATACTAATAAAATGTATCGGAAAAACTATTTATATAATATATTTCAATACATATATTTATTATTATGTACATTATTATATTTTTATTTGTTTAAAATGAATAATATTGAAGATAATTAATATATAATAAATATTATATTAGATACTTATATATTAAATTTAATTTATTCAAATATTTATATTATATTTAATTAATATTAAATGAAATGTAATTTATAAATATATTATATATGAAATAAAATTTATACAATTATTTATACAATGTTATATAGAATACAATTTATAAAAAAAGTATATAATTTATTTTGATACATATATTAAATATAATGCATATTAATATATATGTATTTCAATAAATATAATTGTATAATATTATGTATAATAATATATATGTATTTCAATAAATATAAATCTTTAACATTGTGAACATTAATATAAATTTATTTGTATAAATTGTATATCATATAATATTGATTATATATAATATTAAATTATGAACATATATTTTAAAATATATTTATTTTTATTATATTATAAATTATAAAAACTATAATCTTGGGTTTTTATGTGATATAATTTTTAAAAAAATTATATTTATGTATATATTAATATAATATGTCTATAATTTTACATTATATATAATTTATATTATATGAAATATAATTTATACAAATAAACTTATATTAATGTACATAAAATTATATAATTATATTTATGTATATAGATAAATACAATTAAATACAATCATATAAATATTTTATATGATATTCATATATATAATTCATTTAAATAAATTTATATATTGTGTTCATATTATATATATATATATATTATGGAAATTTATTTTAAAACAAATAGTAGGGTTTCACAACCCCCTCTAGTTTAATGACATTATAGGGGTTTTTGATCCCCCTCTAATTTAAAGATATTAGATGGGGTATTGAACCCCCTATAATTAATTATATTAGAGGGGGTGTTATACCCCAATTAATTAAAAGAAATTAGATTTGGGTTTTTAACCCCTCTCATTTAAGACATTAGAGGGGGTTTTCAAATGCATTTAATTTAAAGGTATTAGAGGGGGTTCTGAACTCTATCTAGATTCCAACTAGATATTAAATAAATAATGTTATAAAATATAGAGGTGGTTCAAAACCTCCTCTAAATTAAATGAATTACAAGGGTTCTACATAATACCTCTCTAATATTTATAGAAAAGGAAATTATAGGGGGTTAGAACCACCTATAAATTCAATGATTAGAGGGTGTTGTTCAGAACCCCCTCTAATTATACAAAAAATGAATTTATATGGTTTTTTGAATAACCCCCTCTAAATAAACCCCTGTAACGTAATATTTTATTTTTACTGATTTAAATCCACTAAAAAATTATGATAATATTTTTTATGAGGTTCAACCAACAAATATTTACTCTAGGGAGTAATAATCCTTGGATGCTATAATTTCAAAATTTTTTGTTCTCACAGATAACATAACCTCCATAATTTGAAGTGGTTTTTGAATAGTTATACTAAACATTCATTATATGAAAAAATGTTTAGATCTATAATCAAATATCATATTCTCTATTCATGAATGAATATCTAGTGTACCTATCACCACATCCTTGTCTGGATCCACCTTAGTAGTAGTGGTAGCATATTCCCTTCAATGTTTCCTTGGAGGTTTTTTTATTTCCTTTAACAACCCTTGACATTATGCAATTGTTCACATATTTCCAATGCTAATTGTAGTTAAAACATTTTACTGTAGGTTGAGTGTTGATATGAACCATCCTTCATTCTTCAATATTAGAGGGATTATTCATATCCCATTAGTAGTTTTTTAGCCAGATTTTCCAACATTCCATATTTGAAAAAAAAATTGGTTCCCTTCAAACAGTTCCCAGGATTCCTAATCCCACAATTTTTACGCATGGGATGATCCAACTTCTTCCCATCATGTAATTTATTTATAGTTCCACCCACATTAGATTCTATTTTTCTCTTATTGTCATTGGGCTCAAGGAACCACTGAGACTTTCTAATATATCATTCAGCCTTGAGGGAACAATGGTAAATTTCATCATAAATGTTAAAGTCTCAAATCGCCAATGATTTCTCTAGACATGGCATAAGTCCAATAAAGAATAAAACCACCTTTCTTTCAGTGTTCAAGATAAATCAACGGGCATATCATGAAATCCTTGTGAAGTTTTCTTCATATTCCATGATAAAAAATCACCCTTCTGCTGGAGTACGGCGAAAACTTTGTACATCCTGATATGGAGGGTTCAGGGAAAATATTTCTTGAAAAGAATTATCTTGATATCCTCCCATTCCATGGAATCAATATTCACCTAGGGATTTGTATTCTTGAACAGTGTCCATCACTTATTAGCTTCCCCATAAAAACTATTGACTGCTAGTATGACTTTTGTTCATCTGATCACTAGAGGACAGAGTAGATCATTTCAATAGATTTAATACATTGTTCTATGAGGATGGGATCATAAGAACCACAAAACATGGGAGGACCTTTCCACATGAAGGATTCAATGAAAACATGCCCTTTCCATTATAGTTGATGGTGTTCCACGTGGTTCTATTTATTATTCATAACTTGAGCCAACTGAGAAAGCACTATCATGATGTTTTTAGCACCCATTACTATCATATCAGGCATATCATAAGAGAAATCATCACATTACCTATCACAGTAATTGTGGGTATGTGTTCTTCTATTTCCTGCAATTAACTATGAAACAAAATATATAATTATAGGTCTTGTATTCTTAGATATTGAGAAAAAAAAAAGGAAGCATTGAACAAAAGATTATACAAATTGAAAGGAAAATTATATCCTATCTTTTGATTCTCTTTGTTTCAATTTAGTTTATCCTCGATCTATTTCTTAACTTTTATTCATAAGGGATTTTTTATTCCATTAATAATGGTTTATATTATGCTCATGAATTTACCAAATGATATATTCTCCGGGAGTATGAAACCAAGAGCGAAGAAAGACCTATCTTCAGGCACCAGTTCCTATTAAATTCTATCTCACTTATTTGTTTCTTGGTTTTACCGCCTGATATATTTGTGCAAAATCCACCTCTACCTGTTTGTATCTAGACATTGTTGTATTTGTTAGAAACCCACTTTATCTATACATTCCAAAATTTAGGTGTCTTTTTCTTATACATAATATCATCATTAAGGTTCTTACTAATGTTATCTATTACTAATCTCAAAAAATAAATAGACCATCCTCTAATTCCAAATATTGAAACCCTGGCCTTTTACACATAACATTACATGATTTTAAGAGTAATTATACATCAATGTACAAGCCAATTATCGTAAACTCTAGTGTCTTGGAAGACATGATACGTAAAACTGAAAACATTGATCTAAATCAAATATTTCATTATTTAATCATTAATTCGAGATTCTAACTTCCATTGTGCGCAAACATTAATATAAGGCATCCTGGGAACACATAAACAAAGGGATGAGCTAAATATCAAAGTAAGGGAATAAACATAAAAACAAATCATTAACACATGGGATATAAGGCATGATGTTATGATATAAAAAGGAATGTACATATGTAATACTTAAATATAAACATAGAATCATATAAACCTAGATTCTTAATAATGCGTTAGAAACATAAAACATGGCTTTATCATGAGTCGAGGCCAACTACCATTATCGTTCCACAACACAAACCAAGGCCAACTGCCACAATCGTCTCACAAAATGTCTCATGAGACAAAACATTACCCAATGAATTGGAGTTCTGTCAAGGAAAACCCGTCTAACTATTCAGGAATATTTCTTCCACATAATTAATCATATATAACCATTCTTACATAAACATAAGTGTTACTTATGGAAAGAAATGGGTACCAAAATCATGTCCTAAAGCATAACAAATGAGTGTATCATAAAATTTTCCATGAAGGAAATAAACTAAAATATACATGGACATTCATAATGAAAAATAGTTATGTATCATGGTAATTTATTTCATATAGAAGTGAAAACATGTGATAAAAATATTTAAGAAATATTATCATTCAAAACATTTTTTTACAGTTTTATGGAAAAAACTGTAGAGCCTTTAAAATAGAAAAGTGAAAAATATTTTATATAAAACTAGAAGTGAACAAATAAGTTTTTCATAATAAAATAATGATTTTATAATAATAATGGTGGATTAAACTAGATGATAGAGTGGCCTTTAAATCATGTAAGAATTCAGAAAGTTCCCTTAAAACAAGTTTTCTTATCGAGAAGTATTGAGGAGGGATTCACATAAAACATGTATATCCCAAAAAGATAATGAGGGATGGATATTGAAACATGAGTTTCAAACATATAAATAGTATGTAGAAGTTTTAAACATAATAAAATTACAAATTCATTTTGATATATATCATGATAGAGCAACAAGAAGGAATATAGGAATTTCGGGTAGAATCTCTTACAGAATATCGGCATGGTATTGGGTTTACATAGGAGGGATTAATGTGACAGAAAAGGGTTTTTAATATTATATACATCATGAGGAAATTATGGGGGAGGTTCTATATCATTTCCCATCATTAGGAATTAAACATAAAATGGCATAACATAGATTCCATTCTTGAATAAAAGTTAAATAGAGAGGATCCCTTACCTTAAGTCTGATGATGTTCTCCACTTGGTATTAATGACATGAATAATAAAAGTTGGTTAATTATTTAATAATTAAATAAACTATATTACATTAGAATGATTTATTATAACCGTTTTGAGTTCATTCATAACATTTTTCATTGGTTATGAGGTTCAATTTCATTGTTCTAGTTCATTAGTGTCCTTGGTTTTAATGATCGGTTCACTTTTATTCATGTTCGGACAGACATGTGTGATGAAGGCGGTTTTCCAGAATTGAAGTTATATAAAATTAGTGATAATAAATTATATTTAATGGTGATAAAATTCATTTTTTTATTTTTAGATAAAGTGAATCATTATATAAAATAGTATTGTTAAACAATTAGATTAACTTGGGAATTTAGTTCATAGTTAACTTGTTTTGTGTTATTATTTTACATTAGTTCTGAAAAAGGAACCCAAAACAACACATATGTTAAAATAAATATTTAATGGTCTAGTTAAACCATAAAAATGGTTTCATGACCATAATGTAACATGGTAATAGATATTGATGAACCATCATCCTTGAATGTGATAAATTAACACATCTCGAACAGTTTCCTTGTTTATTTTTTATAAAAGAAGGGTAAAGTAGATATGATAATGAAAAATACCATTATCATAACAAAATTCTAGAAAATGTATGTTACTGGAGCTATAATTACATTTTTTTTATAGGAGGTGAGGAATGTAAAAAAATAAATAACTTCAATGAAAATAAAATAATTGGAAAGTGGAATTTTCTTATTGAGTTTATCTCCGATGAAACCCTCCTAAGGAGAAAGGATTTGGTCATTTTTGGGGACAAAGGGCTGATGGGAGTGGTGTAGTATATTTTGGGGATATTTGTGCATAATTTACAGAAGGAACATGGCTTGAGATGAGTGATGAGATGAGGGGTGTGTGGGTGGTTTCTATTGTGGAGGGGTGGGGTGTTTTCATAATATTTTAATCATTAGTTTATTATTTTTTTCATATGGAAAGAAATAATAATGATTCATTTTACCAAAAACTATAATATATTAATTTAATTTAGAAACAATTTCCATTTACATCATCCATGACTGAAGCATGACGCACAATTTCAGTTTTTAGCATTAATTGTGAATTATCATTTTTTAATATCCATAGAATATTCAAGTATTTTAGAAAATTCCCAAAAATTCACCATAACAATTTATCAGCCTGTAGAATCTAAAAATGAAATTCATTTTTAAAAATTCAATTTTTAAATCTGAATAATTTAGTTTTTAATTTAGATCATAATTTATTTGAAAATATAGATATTCATAATATAATTGATTTTATAATGCTTTAAAAAATTACATAAGGTATTTGAAAATAATGTTAAAAAAACATTACATAAAATGAAAATTTATGAACACATTTTTGGGAAAATATATTTTCTTTTACATTAAATAATTAACTGTAATTAATTAGTTATGAATTACAAAAATACCAATACTTTTACTATGGTTATATTATCTCTTATAAGATGCCTAAATTTTATTTATACAATAATGTGTGAGGATACTATTCTTTTGGATGATGTAGTATTCATAAAGGTCATATTACTATTCATATGAGTGTGTTACTATTCATAAGGGTATGTTACTCTTGGCCAAAAATTATGTCTGCCTTATCAGACTCCAAAAATCTTTCTGATTGCAACTATATTTGTTAGATTTTCGAAATTCAAATCACAAAAGTGAAAATATTTTGTTAAAAGGTCACATAGTACTTATTAATTCATTGGGTTTGGATTTCATGAAATTATATAAAAAAATTATATGAAATTAATTTCCATTTATTAAACAATAAGTTGTTACATTAACCCCACATGGAGAATTATCACAGGTTTCATGATTAGAGACTTCAAAAAATGTTGATCCAGACGTCCCTATTCAAGTTTCCCCTTTCATTGAATTACTAGATGATCCAGTTATAATAGTTTTGGGAAAATTTGAGTAATCATTATGGGTCTGTGTTTCCCCATTATCAAATGGGAAATTCCCTAAAAAAATTTACTTTTCATACACTTCCTTAATCCAGATATAATTATCCTGTTCCCATGGGGGTTTTTCTCATCATTCATCACATGTTGAGGGTAAATGTCTTTATCACTCATCTCATTATCCCAAATTATCATTGTATTGGAATGATTCATTTTCCATCTTGGTATATTTTTCTTCCACCATTAAAATTAGATAACATCATTCTAATTTCCTTTCATATATGAAAAGACTAATTAGAGTTAGATTGATCTTGATGTACATTAATTATTAAAAGATCCCCATTCCAAGAGAATTTTTTTATGACCCAGATACATCCTTATTGAAGAGGATAGATGTGAAATAAAAGTCTTGGATTAATAAACACTGGATTCATTAACTGGGCCATGTACCTATCAAATGATTATGGATCCAACCTCTATAGTATTTACAAAGGAGGGAGAAGCCTTCTTATAGATCATTCTATCCTCATTGAGGTCCTACACTACTAGATTGATAACACCCAAATCACATATCAAAATATAAAATATATCTACAACCCTAAGATCTATGCCCTCTAATACATTTTCTTTCATAGGTGAAAAATATTTAGATGTTTCTTCCAGAACAAATTTTCCCATCAAAATTGATGAATGAAACCAACCCCACCCCATCAAACAGAATCAACCCACACATGATGAATCTTATTACAGTGATGTCAAAGAAGGATAAATTTTCCAAATTTTTTAATGAGGTGCAGTTATTTTTTCCACTTACCAAAGACCGTTAATTTCTCACATTGAAACTCTTTACCAAATATGATATATTCCCATTCAATAGGTAGTTTATAAATTTTAACTTCAATAAAATTAAATGGAGATACACGGTGAAGAACTGAAAGAACTATAATGCCGGTACATAAGAAATGGTTGATCATGTTTCCATGCATATGGATAATCGATGGATTTTGGAAAGGAAGATGGAGTTTAGTTATAATTACCCAAATATCTACAGTACAAGAATCACATTTCAATGGAAACCATAAGAACATCAAAGTAGGTAGAAGCAGGATCCATTGAATGTTTGAGGAGTTTTCGAACAATTATAAAAAAGGTCATACTATAATGATCAAATGATTAATTAATATGATTATAATCAATAATCAAAATTGTCTCTCGACCCAAGACACCGAAAGATGTAATCATGAACTTGTTAAGGGTGTCAATAAATGGATAAAGATGTCTGAAGTGATCTAGAAAGGTCAGGATTATGAGAGATAATGCTTTAGCGAACTCTGAGGATGAAATTAAGAGCTGAGGGAAACTAATGAGAATATCAGGAACTTCAGGTGTTAGTTATATTAAAGGGAACGGTATAAGGAAATCCTCATTGGAGAATGGGGTGAAGAAGATTTTATCCCCTAAGGGAGGAAGTACCCCCCCCCCCCCCCAGTGCGGGGTGGGACCCGGTCCACGACCATTTCCACCTAAGTCACCGTAATGGACTAAAACAACCAAAATATAATGACCCAATCCTAATGTACATAGATATTAGATCATTTGTGTGGAATAATTTTTTCATTACCCAAATATATTCCCAAAGAACGTATTATTTTAGTGACGCTAGAAACTTGGAACAGATTTTTCTAATTTGGGGAATGATCATCACTATGTCCCATAATGATCATCCACTTTAGTACCCCAAACTAAAACCTTTATTTATTATCTAGGGAAAAGAAAAAATAAGAAAAATTGGGAGCTCAAATGCTTATTAAGGGAAAAAAGGGGAGACATGTAATAATAATCATTAACATAAGGGTATGAAAACATGACCATGAAAAAATAAGATCATACACTGTGTTTCAATGATAAAAATAAGAATCATGGAATAAATATGACCAGTTCATAAGACTTGAATCATAAGTAAATAAAGAACATATTACCTGAAATCATAAGAAAAAGTCATTAAATTTTTTTTAGATATATAAGAATATAAAATGATTTCCATTTTAGTCAATGAATCCTCACCAATTCCATATTAGTAGAATGGGTTCACTCCCCATACCATTGGGTTAGTAATGGTTCCCTTCTATAACTGTCTGGGAAGTCATGGATCAATCCCGTTACTATTTTTCCAGGCATGGTTCACTCCCATAACCTTCTGCTAGGTAATTGTTCACTACCAATACTATCTTAGTGGACATGTCTCATGTGGTATAAATCTTTAACAAATGATTTTGATTAAGGTATAGGTTCCACCATCACATAATGAAAACCATAAATATATGTTCCATAATAACATAAATCATATTAGAACCATTATAATGAAATGAGTCTCATAAGAACTAAATCATAACATAAATCATGGAAAATAAGTAGGTTCCATAAGTATAATTCAATAATAAAAATAAACCATTAATAGAAAGAATAAAAATACTAAAATTTAATAACATACCTATAATAAAATATCTAATATCAAATGATGTTATCATACATGGAAAATAGTTTTAAAGGATCACTTGAAAACTATTATTGATGAAAATATACTTTCTTCTTTGAAAACATTTTCTTTACTTGAAATGTTGTAAAATTTTAAAATAATACATTTTATATTGAAATAACATTATAATTTTTTATGGGAAACATCAAACAAATAGGGATTCATGAAAGCATAAATATCTATTCATCCTGTATAAGTTAATAATATTCTTCTTGTATTTTTTTCAGAAAAGTCAAAATGGAACTTCTTATGAAAATGATAAAATATTCTTTTCAAACTATTTAATAGAATGTAATAAATAGGGAAAATGAATTCCATAAGTTTTAGAATAATATTAAACATAATTTTGAATTCATTATAATGAGACATGTACATAGAAGACAAATACTTCCCAGAAGATTCTTATATAGCAACAAATCCTATAATAATCATATTGTGGAAATAAACCTTACCTTAGGTATAATTCCTTACGTACCCGTCCAAAACTCATGTATGCTGGTTTTAACATATTATTAAATTATACCAGAATCATAATAATATTTATGAAATCAAATATGATTCATTTATGAATTCATATTACCTGTTTATTATCAAATACAAATTAAAGCAACATTTTGGGTAATAACCGCTTTGTTCATCATACGTGTTTTGAGTTTTTATTCATGATCCTGTGAATTAGATCATAATTTTATTAATTTAATAATATAAAAACATATTTATATATCATATGTGTTTTTTATATAAATATATATAAGATATATATAAGATATGGAATATATTATTCATGGAGACGGTAAGCTATACACAAGCATGAAATTGTTTTCTATTTTATTATCATAATGAATTGAAGAATATAAATGAAATATATATATATATATTATTCCATGAGAATTATTATTTAATGTATTTCATAATTATTAGTTATATATATTTTTATAATCAATATTGGAATGGTTCATGTAGTAGATGAATCTCATCACGTCTTGGAGACGGTAGGTCATACAAACTCTTGAGCAATGATATCATCTTTTAATGGTAAAGAGGTGAGGAATTAGATGGTAAATTAATTATATATAATCAATTTAATTTCATATTTATTATTTAAATCCACTATATCCATAATTATACCTATCCAAATAAATTAGTGATGAAAAATAGATTACACCATAGTGTAGAGATAGTAAGTCCTATACACACACACGTGACACTCTCATTCCTCATCAGATGAATAAAATGTATAATATGAAAGATACATATTAAAAAAGACATATTAAAAAATATTTTATACTATATTTATTACTTTATAATTGAATCAATGCATCAATAGGAAGTATAAGAAGAAACTATTTGAAAGTGTTGGTAATGAGATATCTTCTTCTCTGATGATCTCACTCTAGATCTTCACATTGGGACATAGTGTTGGACTTTTAAGAAGTAGAAATACTCTATAATGTTACTAGGTAAGTTTATAATGTAAATGGAAAGGGTTTCGTTTATAATTAATGCTCAAATAGTTGTTAGGATTTAAGGGAAGAGGTTCCCTTTTATAATTTAGGTGGGATGCTTTTGAAAATCCTTTAAATATTAAAATATAGCAAGGATATTATAGAGTCAATTACATTATATTGAGATATAAAAGAATGGCTTGTAAAATTTTACACAATATCCTATCCCATTTATTATTATTTATCATTTTTTATATAATTTAATAATGTATTAATTCTATAAAATAACAATTTTTTCTAATTTAATACAATACATTTAGTTTGACACAAAAAATATTATGAAAAAGTGTGAATTCTAATATAATGGTTTAAAACATCTATAGTATATAATATTGATCTATAAAATTCATTGGAAATTTTAATTCAACCAAAATATATCAAAATTAATATTATTTCAATTAATTGATTTATTTTCCTATTAATTAAATAAATACAGTTTTAACATCGATAAAGCATATAATGTGATTATATGATTTATAAAAACAAAAACTATAACTTTATAATTAAATTAATTTTATTATGATGAAAATATATATTTATATTCATTCATATATTGATTTTGTCCCAATGTGGAAGTAAAAAAGATATTAAATACCACAGATTGATATTTTGTAACTATCCTATACTTTAAATAATAAAAAAGTTGTTTTCATGGAATAATGTCCATTTAACAACTCCTATATTATATTAAGGTGATAAAAGTCAAATAAACCTCATAAAATAGTTTTTTAACTATTTATGGTTTTAGTTTAAACCTTATCATTTGGATTTACCCATAATTAATCTATTGAAATTTTACTTTTGGTAAAAAAAAATTAATATTTTATAATTTATTCTGATATTGGATAAATTTTCCATAAATAGATAATTTAAGACCATTTCCAACTTATAATAATTTACTTTAATTTTTAAAGTGATTTTTAATTTTTAATTATTTTAATAAAATATTATTAATATAAAATATCATTACTATTAATTTTAACACTATTAAAAAAATTGTATTTAAATAAAATACAAACAGAAGTATACATTCAAAAAATCTGTTAAATACACTACAAAATTTTCATTATCAACTATAAAATTCTTGGGGGGCCGTAATATATTCAAATTATTGTTATTTTAATATTTTTTTATATCATTTTTTTATCATTTTATTAATTAAACCATTACTATGACACCATTGTGTCCACATGTTTATTAATTATTTTTTATCAAAAAGTTATAAATAAACTATCATTAGGTACATAAACATTTTATATTTGAAATCAATATTTATAGTCCAATATATCTCTCGTACAACATTATATTCAAAATTTTATAGTTATTAAAAGTATGTGTATGAAATTTTTATCTTCTATTTAAATACGATATAATAAATGAAATATTCGTACATGGGTATCGAAAATTTTTTATAATTTCAGAAAATTGATTATTTATTTCCAAACATATTTTCAAAAATAATTATGAATAATTTTGTAGTATTTTTATAATATTATAATATTTTTTTACCTTTAATTATCTATTTTACACTTTACCATGGAAAATAAAAATTTTCAAAAGATACTATTCATAATATCTTAAATATTATTTTTATCCTATTATAATCTAAATATCATAATGATTATAACCATTTATGTATATTTCCGAAATTCAATTCACAAAAGAGGCATAATTATGTTTGATGATAATCCGTAGATGTGGAGAAATGCGGGGTAAAAATAACATTCAAAAGTTCAACATGTTTTTTATGTCTAATTTAAATAAAAAATTACTCCAATGAAATAAATTAGATTAATATATGTGTAATTGGTCTATTGTGACATACAAATCAATTTTTTTATCATAATTATATAAACAAAAAATGTCATTTTCAACTATAAAGTAGTATTTTTTACTATTAGAAAATGATTTTTCTCAAAAAAACACTAAAAATTCTCCCTAAATTAATTTTGACAATAAAAAGACAAAAATAATGCATATTTTATGAATTTAAAATTCTAATAGTGACTAAATTTTTTTTTATATTTCATAGAAGTTCATAAAATGTAGTTCCTTTAGGAAAATAGTACTTGTAAACCTATAAAATTCCTTACCAAACATAATACATTTCATTATAAATATTTTTTATTTACAAGAGAAAATTTAAAAATTGTTTTTTAATATTCATATTACAATGTTTAATGGATAGGTTAAAACTACCTAGGAAAGTGTAGCCAGAGGTAGGACCCCTGACCATTTATTAAGATAAAATAAAATGACAGGAGAGAACACATTACATAACCAGAAAAGTCAATGCAAATCCCCAAAATCATACCCCTCTCCACCTCCATGATAAAAAAACTCGTCCTCAGTCGCCATTTCTCACACCGAACTTTCGTAGTGCTTCAGAACCTTTGCATATTTCCTCCTCAGATTCAGCCGCTCTAGCTCAAGAAACTCATTTGAAGATTGCATATTTATGACAGTCGATCTGGTAGGCATCGGCTTTTCCAAATAGGAGTAGTCTTTCTTCCTCCTTCCTCAAGGAGAAGCAATCACCATGTCCTGGATCACCGGCATCGCCTTGTTCCCCACTTGGAAAATCTTACTGTATGATGGCCTAACCATCTCCGCATGATTTTCCTTATCACTGTCTGCGAGGTCTCCCCATTTCCCATGGCACTGTATCTATTGATACTGCACTAGCTGGTTTTGCTGAGAATGATTGTTCATGTCAATCATATCCAAATAGTGAGGTTGATCGGCCATTGTGTGTTCAGCGTCAATCCCAGCATTACACATTACTGCATTCTCATTGCACTCATTCTGCACGTTGCCACTGCCACATATAAGAGGTATCTCTTCTCTAGCCGTCATGTCTAACCCTTGAAAGCGATTCCCGGTGGGTACGTTAATCAACACACAACTAGCAACATTACCCTGACCAAATCATCCGCCTACAATCTCCATATTTCGGTTCTACTTACAACCAGCAGACTGCAACTACCTCCCATCTGGGGCAGACCCCTGCATGATATCCAATTCATGACTCAAATCAGAGCCCTGTTTACACTGACTAATACCACCAATGCTACCACCTTCCCTAGGAGTATCCGCACCAGCCTTAGACCAACCGGGTTGAGCATTGACATCCCTATTCGACACAGCAGATGCCTCAGGTTGCTGCTGATGAACTGCAGCTGTGAGATCATCTGAAGGGCATGCCGCCCCACCAACGTCAGAACCTTTGGGATCACATACCTGCAGTTCCTTCCCCCTATTCAAATCCTTTCTGAGCCGTGCGAAAACTTTAGACACCAACGGGTTTGATGGAGTACCCATGGATGTATTAATAGGCAGCGTGCCCCGCGGTCTGAGATTTCCTTTCTCAGTTTCTACCACAACGGGTCTCCTGTCCTCAGCAAGAGAGCTCGGTGTTGGTGGCCTCCTGCACTGTAACCCGGCATGGCATCTCAAACATGAATGGCTTAGTCTTTTGCATCTTGAACAATAATCAACCCAGTATTCATAGATAACTGCTTACTTCCATAGAAATTCCTCTCCAACTGAAATCCACACCCATTCCACCAGCGGTCTAGAAACGTCCACCTCAACACAACACCGGGGATTAATCGGGTGGCACAGGGTAGAAGTACGCACATCAGAACAAAAGAAGTGACCTATCATATTCCCAAGCATACAAAAGATTGCTGGATTTTGAAAGGGTAAAGGAAGATTGGGGAGACTTACCCAGATCGGATGGGAAGTGGGATCTCGATTCATACAGCATTCAATCGTCCACCGAAATAGGAAAAACTTACACCCGTTGCAACGTCGAGGGGCGCTGGACCAAGCACGAACCAGATCTTCATCTGAGGTGAAATGAATCATTAAGTGACGATTGTCGAGGAGGCCAACCACTGCACGATCCCGCAAGTCCCACTTGGAAAAGACACATCGATCAAATTCATCAACAGACGGCCTTTGCGAGTTGAATCGAGCCACCAGGGTCAGATCAAGATGCTTTGTCGCTTCAGAGAACTCTAACTCTGAGATCGGTAGATTAGGGTTCCCGAGGTGAAGGTCGAGCACCTTCGGATGTAAAGAAATTGATGGAAAATTTGGGAGGTAATTAGGGTTAGTAAATGACACAAAGGGGGTTTGAGGCTTCAATGTCAGAGGAACCAGATCATCCTCCCCCCTCCCGCTGCCAAGAAGGGGGGGAAGTCATCTCATGGCATACACTAGGGTTCCTGCATCGCAAGCTCCACGCAGATGAAATGCAATAGATATCTATAGGTTAAAACTATTTCAATTAAATAATTGTAATAGTAATGTTTTATTACGTTGAAACACAGTTTTTCATGTAATGAATGTCAAATAGGTCTTGTGTGTAGTGCAATCATAACATGATTACATGTAAAAAATAACCCATTCATATTTTTTTTATATAATAATAAAAATCAATATTCAGTGTCACGTAAAGTGAAAAATATAAAAAATATGTAATTAATTTGATGAAATCGAAATAAATTCAAAAAATCTATTAGTTTTATACGAAGTCCGTCCATAAAACACCTGGAATACACACTTTTAGGCGCTCTTTTAATAGGTATTTCAATCAACATCTTTTAAAAACAATCATTGTCCATTTGTCTATGATCATTAACCACCTAGTTCACCTTCATAGGGTGGTAATTTATTGTGAATTCATACACATTAATCAACTCCAACCATATCATTTAGTGCATATTCAACTCTTTTATTGGAATTCATACATTAAGACATGATTTTTAGTATATATATCACACATTTAACTATATATATAATGCCACCATGTTTTCTATTAAGAAATTATAATTTCCACCTCCAAATCACGCGTCATTTTATTTTTTTCACGAACCATTTAATGTAATGGGGCATATGATTCTACAATGTAATTATCCATGTGATGAAATCATTGTCTCTTCTTTTATGCATCACTATAGGACGCAATACAATCCTCAATATAGGTTACTATGAGTACATGTTCATGAAAAACTCTTATTTTCACCTCCTTGAAATTTTCCTCACATTCATATATCTAAAGGAACACTGCTCCATTCTATGGCAATGTGGATTCTAGTTTAGATATCTATGATAAAATACTCACTAATCCTTTATAGTATCCCTCATCCCCAATGAATCTATAGATCATAGTCACATAGGTTGGTCTAGACTATTACTAAATAATTTGAATCTTTTAAGGATCCACTGAAATACCCTCTCTTAAGATTATATAACCCAATAATGAAGTATTGAGTCAAAAAAATTCACACACAGTAAATTTGATATACACTAACCCATCCTTATGGTCTTTAAAAAAATACACTTATGATCATAATTTTATTTCTTATGCGTTGAATATATAATAATATCATCTATAAATTATACCACAATCTAATAATGAAATCTTTAAAGACTCTATTCATTGGATCCTTAATTATATTGGTGTAATTGGTAAATCCAGACGGAATCACTATAAATTCATAATTATTATACCTCATATGAAAGGATCTCATGTGTATATCCTCTTTCATAGACCATAATTTTTTTATATCTAAAATGAAGGTAGATCATGGAAAATTACTAAGCTCCATGAAATTAATAATAGAGGTCATCAATAAGGGTAAGTGGAATCTTTTACTCGATAGGGATCATGTTATGTTCATGATAATCAATGAAAATATGAATTATGGTATCTTTATTATTAACAAATAGAATATATTCATATCATGTTACTACAATTTAGAGTATGAATATCATTTATAAATTCTAATAGTGTTGATTTTTAAATTCTTAAAAATAAATCAGTTCAATTTTATATGGATTCCTTGAAATATGTGTAGATCAAGTTGTGAGTTCTATTGATTAATCAATATCATTATTCCGTGGAAGATGTGGAAATTCAATAGAAAATAGATCATCTTAATCTCAAAAAAAAATTTCCCTCAATGTCTATTTTATCCCCAACCATTTGAATGATATACTCCCTTGAATAGTTATTAAGACTCATATAAAGGAACTAATTTCAATTGGATGTACATATTCATCATCAAATTGAAAGGTAATCACATGTTGATTTAGAATATCAAATATAAAATACCTTAATTATAAATTATATATATATATATAATACATTCCCAAAATAATATCAACTTAATATATAGAGAAAATAAAATTATTACTAAGAAGCACACTCCCACAAACCTCTATCATAGATGGGTTATATACTTAAGATTTGATCATTAAACCAAGATTATTTTTAAATTTGAAATCAATATCTAACTATTGTGGTTTTTATGTCATACCAATATGAAATTCATTTGATATAAAAGTGTGGGTTGATAGTGAATCAAATAATATATGTGTATTTCTATAGTATATGGTTAGTATACCTTTCACCACATTATTCTTAGTACACACTTAAGCATGCCTGATTAAATGATATTTCTTTTTTTATAATTTATTAAAATGTCGTTAATATTAATTTTCGTCATTAACCCTTGGATTCATGCATTCATTGTAATAATTTTCATACTCCATACAATTATATAGTTAGAGTGTCGGGGTGAATTCAGTTGTGATTTCTATCCATATGCCTCATCGGCTGACATCTTCACATTAATTAAACATTATTTTTCTCAAGGACTATCATTACACATTTATAATATTTACTGTACCCCTATGTGAATTTTCAACATGCTTCCTGTCACACATTTCTCATGAATGAATATTGATTTTTTCTCTATGGGTATTACTATTATAATTTTCTCAAAAATATCATTAACTTCTTTTTCCTAGATCCATGAGAAAAGAAAGATCCACTAATATAAATTTTATATTGAGGTAATATCAAATGATTTTTTTATAGTAATCGATGTATTTTATAGTAAATTAATATCAGAGAACATCCCACAAGAAACTAATGAATTGACCAAATTTTATTTGATGGTCAATGATAAAACCTAAATCCTTCATTGAAAATATTCCCATATTTTTATCATAGGTACTAATTTATTCATCATCCCTTTAATTATGTTCAAAATATTTTTTCCCCATTTCAGTCTGAAGAGTTTGAGGAGAATAATTATTTAAAAATAAATTCATAAACACCACTCAAGTCTGGCATTCCATTTTCTCCTCTTGATTCATATTTCTAATAAAATCCCACAATTGATCTAATTCACCTTACAAATTATAATCATCCATAATAACCTTCTCAAGTACTAAGCACCAGATCATATTGAAAAATGATTCTACACAATTGGTCAATTTCGTTGTAATAATTGGGTTGAGGGAACCATATATTAAAATTAGAAGCTTCTACATAAATGTCTCAATAATGAGTTGTTATTTATTTTTCTCATCTGTATGTTCATCATAATTCCCATTATTATTCATATCTTAAGAGGTATGGGTGTGAATAACTATAAAAGTTTATATAACAGCTCCCAATCCAGTCAGTTTCTCATAAGAATGGTTATCACATTAGTCATCAAATTTTTTGTTCACACAATTTATCCTATATCTTTCCATTGACTAAAACAAAATATTGTGAGCATAAAATATCTTTAATCATAGTAATAAATTATAAGATTATTAAAATAATTCCACTTATGTTATGAATTATGAATCGATATTGTTATACTATGATAGTTTAAGTTCATTATATATCAAATTTAGTTCATCATTGGTTATTATTGATTGTATCATCTCTTTATTCTTAATGATTCATAATGAGAATGTGAAATAACCTATGAATATCCCATGGGATTGTAAATCTAGTTTTTTAGTTAAGCCACTTTTTCATAAAATAGGTGAAGATCAAGTAAATACTCTACAACCAATTTTAGGTTTATTACCCCTAAGTTCATTTTTGTAGAATACTATATGTACTTTTGTATATTGAGTATAGGGAATTCATTTCCCTGAAACCAATATAACAATAATTTAATAAAACTTTGGTATTTTATCTATTACATAGACTTATACCCTATGTTTTCACTAATGTATTTCTAATATTTATCAAAAAAAATTGTACCCTAATCTGATAAAAATTGAGGTGGCCTAATCATTACTTATATAAATATTACATCATTTTAGATAAATATTCAAACATCTCATAATAAAATTATCCCAATTATTGTAAAGGGTTAGTGTATTTGGAGACTAGATAGAAAATAAATTTATTTAATGAAAGATATTTAACATCGCCGACAAATAATTTCTAATATAGAATCCTTTTTAAACATATTTTACATAAAACTATTCTTCATAACCTTAGTTCAAGGAAACATAACAAAGTGATAAATTAGATTCCAAGTAATGGTAAATATAGGATATATTATTAAGTGATCATAATTGTGTATGAGATAAGACTAATGTTATGATAAAATGATCATAAATTAAAAATTAATACCCAAGTAGTCAAAGATCATAGAACAAGATTCATGACGTAATGTTTTTTAATAAAAAATACATAAGCCATAATGTTATAGAATTATTACGAATACATCTTGACCCATGAGAACATGTCATAATCAAAAAATATAATTTTTTAGAATACATGTAGGGATGTATCCATAGTCCAAGATCACTACCAAGACTATCATAGTGGAAAATGTTCTATAGTGTAATGGGTTCACTCCCTATTCCATCATTTCCTTAGTGATGGCTCGTAACCAAGGCCATCATAGTGCATAGTGTAACTTAGTAAAATGGGTTCAATCCCCATTCCAATCAATTTTATCCCATGAGATTTCATTATTTACATAATGTATTAGAGGGACTGATAATTATTGTTCCTCCTATAAAAAATTAAAAACTATATATAATTGTGTGAAATGATCATTAAACTTTCATCATTTCATTATAGCATATATTTACCAAAGGGAATGAAATGGGGTTCTATAAATCATTATTAAGATGTAATTATAATAATAAACCAAGAGAAAAAACAAGGATGCAATCAATGGAACATATCTCTAATGGATCCTATGAAACATTTAAGGGTATTGATATATGTTAAACATAATGTCAAGGGACAATTATAAAATTCCATTGAAAATAGAAGAAATATAGTTTTCCTTTGAAATATTTTAAAATTAAAATTGCTATAATATTGAGAAAAAAATTTCTTTTAATTTATCCATATAAACCATGAAATTAATATTGAATAATAATAATGTTCATGGTGGAGGTAATATCCATTCATTCTATCAACATTAAAATAATGATTCAATTCAATGTTTTTTTCAAATTAGTATATAGACTAATCTAATTTTTTTAAATTATACTTTTAAAATTATGTTAGAGAAAGAATAGTATTATTTATGATAATATTAAAATATAATTTAATAATATATAATAATATTCATAGAAAACATTTTTAAGAACATAGACATGGAATAAGATGTTTGATGACCAAATAGGATAAATAAGGTTAGTTTTTCTTAAAAACATATTCTTCATCATTTTAAATACCAAAGAGGAAATAATGAATGATAAAAATGAAAACCTCAAATATAATAATATGGGAAAATTATGTTCTTTTTAAAACATAAATATATTATTATTTTTATTATTAAATATTTAACGAATACTATACTAAAACGAAATGAGATTTTAACACAAACTATTACATCAAGTATCATCATTTTTTCTACATGTTGAAACATCATATATAATAAAAAGATATTTATTAAAAATTTATTCCATAACCATATTAATACACAACATATTATATATAAATCCTTTATAATTTCAAATTACCTACTTATTAAAAACAATTCATTAAAATGATCATTCTAGTGAACATTTATCAGTTTTCTATGCATGTTTTAGCTTGATAGTTCTGGTCCGTAAATCCTGGTTAAGGTTTCATAATATCCATAATCTTAATCAATTAATTATTATAATATTTATTCATTATATAAACTTTTATAACCATCCATATAATTTGGTGATGTAAAATCAATTGCAACACTTCATGAAGATAATTGTTCTTATGTACACACGAGCAATATTTCCACTTTTAGATGGATGGAAAGAATGGAAGGTAAAAAAATAATTTATCATTACTGAATATTAATTATATAATATACCTAATATATATTATTTAAATATTTCCTTATTATTAATGATTTAAATAATAAATGTAAAGTGAATCACATCACTTCACGGATGTGGTATTACATAAATATGAATAAAGTGTTTTATAATTTTTTAATGATTGGTTATAAGATCGAAAATGAACATATAATTATCATAAAAACATGATATTATAGTAAATATCTTGATTCTATTATTTTATGTTAGTCATAAAAATATTTAGGTGGTTTAAAAATAGAGAAACCTTGAAAATATGAGTAATAACATATACATCTTTATAAAGTATCTTCCCATAAAAAACATTTCGGGTTCCTAGATGTGTCTTTTGAAATGACCAGAACCTGAAGATAATGGATAATTATGTTGGACTATTATTTTTTAAATATATTGGGTGAGATTAATTTCACATGTTTTGTTTATAAGTGGGTGGGTGGAAAACATGTAAATACCTAAACATTTATCATATACTATATGTATTACTCAATTAAAGTGGATAAAAAATTCCAAAGAATGTTGGATAATATGTTCATGGTAAAAAAACATAAAAAAATACAATTAATGAATGTTTTGTAGGATTTAATCAATATCTCTTAGGTTTACCCCACTTTTAACTCTTTTATCCCATACCGTGGTATCAAGAATTTTACCATGCTGACTATTAATTATATCCAAAAATTAAGTTGAAATTATTAACTAATATATATTATATATATTATAAGTATTGAATAAATTTTTATAATATTCAATTCCAATAGGTGGAAGAAATTAATTCTAATATGTGTCAAAAAAATGAGTAAAAATATTTTTTGGAAAAATATAATTTCATGCATAAAAATTATTTCATTCTAATTAATTACCATGTAAAAAGAATTAGTTAAATAGAAAATATTTTATTGAATATAATAATTAAAAATTTAATTAAAATCATTAATATATTGTGATTAATTTTATTTATTATAATAAATTATTTTTGTGAACATAAAAACATTTTTTGAAAAAAAAATTGACTTTTTACCTTTAAATGATTTTATCTACAATTCTAACCAATTGATAATAAATATATAAATTATTATTCATTTTTTAAATTTAAATTACAATATATTTCATCATAATACATTTTAATTAGATATCAAGGTATATAATATATATAATAATACTATAATTAGAGAAATTTATATTTTCATATAAAACGATGCTCTTTTAAACATTAAAAATTGAGTTCTTATTTCATGGGAATTTATCAATGCATTAATTATATATTTTATACATAATTTTTCTTAATTTTTGTTCTAATATTAATTATCACTATTCAATTATCTATGTGATAATTGAAACTTTTAGGAATAGTGTTTTGTGATTTTTTTTAACTCATTGGATCTTGTATAGAAAGATTCTAGACAAATCAAATTTATTTGAAGGGTACTACATCATAAAATGTGGGGGTGTTACAAGTTTCCTGGAAGTTGAACAATAATAATTAATTTTATCTTCATCATTAAAATTTTAGGTCATTAATTAAGATCCATTTCAAAACATTAAACACATGGGTGGTGCATTGATATGATGATTTTATAACACATTAAGTCATTACTCATATGTTTTGTAATGCATGATTGAATGTGCGGAGTTTTTAAGAGAGTAAAAAAAATAAATATAAAGTAATGGTATACTACCTGATGGAGTATTATTTCTTTTCAAATATTGTATGTAAATCATCAAATCTAATTATTCCAGCTTTATTCCACCTTTACTTATAGAGGTGTTAGTACACTATGTTGATAATTTGAAACCAATTTGAATGTCATGTGATACTTTCACCCAATGGAAACCTTAGAAGTACTAATTTTTTTTAATTCATCTATTGTGATGTTCAAAAATATCATAGGATGAAGAATAATTAATCAATTTTTTTTTTTGTGAATGGAATGCATGTCTTTTCATTTTTGGATTATGTGATTTCATTTATACAGCATGGATGATATTGGATTTTTAATTAATTATATTCCTTCCAATAAGTTTAAAAAGTTTTTTTAGATACATTAGAAAAAATGTGGTATCCAATACTTAAAAAGTCATTATATTTTCAAATTCATGTAGGAAATTATGTTTTTAAGGACATATTCCATGTGTTTAAATATGATTTGATATTTTGTTCTAACAAATTTACTCATGACTAGGAAATGGGGATATTATATTCATTGAATCAGTATAATTGCCTCATTTTTATAATAGTCATAATGTATGACATCGGTATATGATATCCAGTAATAGCACATTGAAGTAGGTTTTAATGATAGATCCATATATCGCCTTAAATATATCCTTATGATTTTCTGAATATGATTTAATGGTTAATGGTATTTTCCCATTATAATTAAACGTAATTAAGATCATATTTAACAGTTTCCATATACATAAGGTTCATTCCCATCACCAAAAAATTGAAAACCCTTATATACACTACTTATCATAATTGTTAACAGTGTTATCACATATAAAAAATGATAAATATTACTTAAAGAATTTAAACATCATTGCCTATTTTTCATAAACCACGATTCATCCTATATCATTTAATACAATAAAAGGGTTATTTTTTCATAAAATTTAATAGTGATTTATATTATACAGTTTGTAAATTATATAAAAAATTATAGTGGGATACTTATTAACCTACAATGGTGTTTATAAATAACTAATTATAATGTGTTACAAATTAATTAATATAATTATTATTACTTTTTTAAAAAATATTCCATAATATTGACTTTTAATATTAATAATATCTTATAATAAATTATATTTAATGGCTTATGATATATAAATAATGTTCTTATTTATAAATATTTTGGTTAGTTTTTAAAGTGTTAACAAATTACATTTAAATGAAAAAATTATAAGAGATTATTTATAATTATGAATTATTCATAATTAATTATGTTGAATTTTTTCTTATTAAGGGCCTTGTCTGTGATGTTATCATGACCAAATCATAAATGAGTTTTTATGATTGAGCTGATCATGGTTTTTATAACATTAATATGTTATACTTATCTCAAGTCATTTTTTAAAATAATAGAAATTTTAATAAAAATGTCTATATTTCATAAAATATCATATATTTTAAGTGAAAAATTAATATATTGAAAAAATATTAAGATTTAATATTATAAAATTAATTTAAATATATGCGTGTTTTTTTGTTTATATTAAATAATATGGATAGTAAATAATGAATATTTAATTTATAATGTTTTTATTATAATCTTCTAAATAAGAATTGTTCATAAAATATTATATCATCTTTATATATGTGAATTGTTCATTTATTTAAAAGTTATTCCCTTCATTATTCAGAATTATAAATTTTTTATATTATGAATATTCGGGTGATATAGTTTAAATTTTCTAAACTAGTTCATAGTAATTATACATGTTTTTAAGGGGATACATGATTGGTATGAAAAATGGAATTACTTTCATCTAAATTGACTTTATATTGAATTTAAATTTATTAAATTAAATTTAATATTTTAATGTAGTGATTAAAAATTAGTTATTAGAGTTATGATGAGTTGTAAGCTCTATTGATTAATGTTTCCCTATGATTTGGGGAATGGTTTAAACATCCTAATTGGTCTCCTTGAGGCTATCTTCTTAAAATCCCACAAAAGATATCCACTGAAATATATTGTGAAAAAATAATTATTGGAAAAAATATATTGTTATTTTGTTATAAACTATTAAGAAAAATACTCCTTAAGAATCTCACCTAATTGCTAAAATATCCTTGAAGAAACATTGGATTGATTTCTAGAAGAAGAAATAGAATAAAAAACAACTGATAAATAGAAATTTAAATTGTTTGGATATGATTCCTCCACCATTGGGGGTGTAAAATTTAATTTTATTCAAGGTAATATAAGACTATTACAATGAACTATTAATCCATAAATTATCGATGTTTACTCTACAAAATTTTAGTGGATCTCATCTTGTATAACTAGACTCCATTTCCTTAATATCTTTATGGGGAGAATTCCATCAGATCCAACCACTATGAAAATACCTCCACTATATAAAATTTTTACACTACCTCAAAAATACCTTCAAATGATTAGATATCTTTCCAAAAACTCAAAAAAATGAATCAAGGTATTTATATTTCATTTTACCACACTACCTATATCAGAACGACCATGGGTATCATTTGATGTGATCTGTCAATTGTCATCAACCAGATTTTATGACATTAAGACTTCTTGATGTTATGGCTGACACACCACCAAAATCATTATCATTTTGTACATCATCCATCTAGGAACCCCCATTCAATTGTACAGAACCATTTTATCTAAAAAAATGGTTTCCACACTTGGTGAGAACCTAAAATCATTGTACCGGAGGCTTATGAATTATTCTAAACTTTTTTGTGGCAGGCATCTATAAACAAAAGATTACTCATGTGGGTATTGTAAATTTCATATAATGGACATCCTTTACATGAAAATTTAAAATACCTTATGTGTAAGATGTGTTTGTATATTTTTAAATATACTTGGATTTTATTTTTTGTTTATTAACACAAATTATGGGTTGTGTAAATAGTTACACATCAATATGGTTTTAACATATTGACTCTATAGAAGTAATATTATTCTAAAAAAAATAGAATTATGCATACAATTAATGGGAATTATTTGAGATGAGTGGCTGAGAAAGATAACATCTCAAATACTAAATCTGTTATCACTTACAAAGTAGAAAAAGTTATGACCTTGATCATATACTATGGATGGCCCAAAATGTGGGTTAACCCTTGACTATCCTGTGTTTTGAAATAATATAAAAAAGTTAAATTGATCATTATAGTCATTATTATTATATATTTATTCTTGTATTACAATTCTAGGAAACCATAAGAAATATATTACTAGAGAAAATTATTTGACTTTATATCTATATGATGTATTTTGATAAATTGGTGTCCACCCACCTATCCATGAATCATATATGATATAATTAATAATTTGTTTGTACCAAATATAGTTATGGATAATTTACAGGATAAAAATTATTAAATTCATGATGAACTATGGATCTCATCCCTATAATTAAATGTTGAGTTTAAGAGGGGTTATCACTTTGAGGGGGATCCCATTTTAATTTTTTTATAAAATTTCAGAAAAACAAGTTACTTATCTAATAAAAAATTGGTTTTATATTATAAAAATCATTATCTTAAAACGAATATGTTTAATAAATCCTATATTAAGAAGACGATTATTTTAAGAAACTATTATAACTGTTAGCTTAAGAATATTTCATAAGTATTGAGAAATTTTATGTGTCATAGAAACAACTTTATAAGTATCCAAGTGTAGGTTTTTATAGAAAAACTTAGATACATAGAATGATACACATAATGTTTAAAATTTATCACATGAATTTTGATAAAGTTATTTTTAGTATCTACTAAAATAATCATAATTATTGGGTATAATGACCTGTTGAAACTAGATGATTCCGTATGTTTTCTTATAGTTAAAGTATTATTTATGTTTTTTTGTGTGAATATTATAATAGTATGAATGATTTTATGAAATATTTACAAGATATTATCAATTTTTTAGAATATATTAACTCTTATTATGATTTATATTCTCCAATTATGTATTTAGTTATGTGAGGGTAAATGTTTAAACATAAAGTTTAAAAGATTGTTATAAATAAGAACAATATTTCATGAAGTATCTATACAATATCGGTAAAAATTATAGTTTTTAGAAAGATGGATTAATGATTCCATATGATGAAACTATTTAAGAAACCAAAATGGATTTATGAAACAACATGTGATGACTATGTTAGGTATAAATATTATATAAATCAATTATATTATTTTGAAGGGTATAGGAAATGAAATTTATAGTTTAAAAATGTTATAAAAATATGAGAGATCAAAATCCAGGGAAAATTTCATAGAGATTATTTTTATCATTTAATTAATAAAGAAAATAGTTTGGACATCAATGATTTTAATTTATGTAAATATATTAAACAAAAATGAATTAATATATAGTATTTCATAGCTATTTCACATCCATTATATAATAAGAGAGATTGTTTACAAATATTGATTTTTTATGAACAATAAAATACAATGATTTATACACATATGGTTTTTTATTTTTCAAGTTATATATCATTTTAGAGATGAATATAATGATAAAAATGGTTCATTCATGATAGTGGGTTTTATCTATATATTTTTTAAAATATCAGTTATATAATCCTACCACCACTTAGTAACATATTTTGAATAATAATATTATCTTCAATAAAAAATAAATAAATACAAATAATATGGTATATGATATGGAAATAATGGGTTTTATTAATATTACTACTAAAAGAAAAAAATTATTATATCTAAACACATATCATTTTTTGTATCTTATCAAGATATTCTGAAGAGAATATATAGATTAACATAATAGTGAGAGTATGTTTGGTGTAATATCCCAATCATTATAGATGAATGTACCTGTTTAATTTTATGAAGAAACATTTTATTGTTGGTTAATGAAATGTTTCCTCGGAATATGAGGGGGATCAAAGGTGTTACAGGGGTTTTGGAAATGAAACAAAAGAAAACCAGACCAATATGTGCAAGGTGTATATTAGGCGCGTCGTTAACAAAACAATGTGGCCATCCCATAAAAACAGTGAAAACATGGATAGTGGATTAATGAAGGGTTAGAATATATTTAAGTAAACATTGTAGAAAACCCAATTAACCATTCATCCTAGTTCCCCTCATAATGTGTCATGCACATGGTCTATGAATGGTTTGGAAAACTATGAGGGTAAACCATGCATGCCTGTAATGGTTGGAAAAATTAAAAAAATATCGATTATATTATTATATGTCTCCACCAAATTCTATCTCCTAATTTAATCCATTGAAGCCTAATGATTAAAAAATCCTCAAGAATTATGAACGATCAATATCTATCGTTCCTACAATTTTTGGAGAGCCTCTGGTTGTAAATAAAAACTCCAGGTAAGTCTAACTATATCCTCTATTCTCTTTTTTGAATTATGGTTTACAGTTTCTCACATATTCTTTTGAATCCCTAAAACTCTATTTCTCTAGTTGAATATTGGTTTGGGATTAAAATGGTGTTTTAATCTTTATCTAATGCCACAATTAAGAGTGAGTTAATTTTCTGATTTGAGGTAGGTGGTCTGTACATTATATCACATAGTTTAGGAATGTATTTGTGTATATGATTATGTGTTCTTACATTCATCAAATTGTGATTTTAATTAATTTTGTGATTTTTGGTAAAATGAATATCCAAATTATGATTTAAACCCATCATGATTCTTATGGGATTTCTTGTGGATTATTTGACCAATTTTCTTCTTGACATGGAGTAATCCACCTTTTATGAACCTATAAATTTGTAACGATAAGTTTAGAGTTGAATCTTGGTAACGTAGATCCCATATTTAACATGTTGACTATGTTATTGTAGTCGAAAATGGAATATTTGTAGTTGTTCCAAGGTTTCGATAATTGAACAAGGAGCTATTTAGAATGTCTTGCAAAGGGTTAATTGGATGAATTCATATTGTGTTGGATGGATGGGAGTTGTGTGGAAATTTTTAATAGGATTAGTGTATATGAAATGATTAATATGTTAATTTGTAAATGTCTTATGAATTGAAGAACAAGTAATTTTGTTTCTAAAGGTAATTGTTGAAAATTGGTAATGCGTTAATACAAGGGAATTATGGGGTATACCTAATGAGTTTCATGTAATAAAGTGGTTGTAAGATGTTATATAAGAATTTAAATTGAAATTCATAAGTGGAAAAATTCCTGGGAAATGATAAAGGGGAAAAATTAGACAGTTTATGATAATTGGTGAATATTGGATAATTTATCTTAATTGTTGAATATACTTAATGGACTAAGGCCTGATAATGGGAGTGTGGATAAATGTTTATGTAATCTAAATGTAAAATGCGTTAATGGGTTATAGAGAAGTATTAATTACCAAGTTAATGGTTATGGAATTCAATTTCAATTTTTTTGGTTATGTTTGGTTATGATACGGTATTGTGTGTGGTCAATGGATAAATAAGATTGTGCACATGTATTGGTTTTTAGATAAATGATAGAGGCTCCTCCCATGGGTCGTGTTGGGACGATTCTCTATCTCCACCTAAGAATGGGTGGGATGGGGAGTCGAACTATTTCTTTTACTTTCCAAATGGTTGTATTCGATGGAACTACCTAGACTAAGGGTCAACTGTAATTGATATTTCTTTATAGTGAAATGTTCATTTATAGTGAGATAGGGACCTGACTTATTCCCTTATGTGTAGTGATTGATTACCTTATTACCATGTGTGGATGATGTATATGCCTAACCCATTGAACACAAGAAAAAATGGAAAAATTAATGAATATGGTATACATGATCAAAATGGTTATAAAGATATAAATGGATTAATTTTACTTGGATATCTAATGAAACTGGATTTTTCGTTTTGATTATTTTACCATTTACCTCACACTTGCATACTCTTTCTATTTAGACTATATATTTTTTAGAAACTGTTGGTGGTGGCCTATTGAGTTGTAAGCACACCCTACCCATCCTGGTGTTGGGTACTCATGAATACTTCATTATTATAGGTTCAGATAGGGGAAATATCTTCGTGATGGGGGTGTTGAGTCATGTATGGGGAATGTATGGATGAGGATATGAAATTTGACTCAGGACCATTTGGGGATCTTAGTAGTTATTCATTGTTTTTGGTTTTCTTCATTTTAGCACTATTATAATGACATTACATTGTTAATGTTGATTTTTGGTTTGTACGTAGTTTTGGGAGATGTTTGTCTATGCATGAATATTGGTTATTTCATATTTTTTCACTAGTTTTATTTTTAACATATGTGACATACTATGTTAAAGAGGGTAGAGTCTACCAATGTTGCTCAGTAGACCCTTGATACTAGTTGACAACCTATTGAATAGAGGTGGGTGTGGTTGAGGTCATGTGATGATCCGGCATGGGGAACCGGTTTTGTGGCTCTCGAGTTAGGATCATTACAATGTGGTATCAGAGAAGTTTTTTTCTAGGTTCTTGTTTATTTGGATAGTATAGAGGAGGTTATGATGTGTCAAGCCTTTGTAATGAGCTCAATCTTGGGAGTATTTTACACATGTATGATGGAAACCCCAAGTAACACAGGGTGATAATTGTTGTTCATAATTTGTGTTATTGTAATTGAATTATATTTTACAATTGGTTAATTCACATGTTTTTTTATGTGATTATTTTATGACATTTTTTTTTCAGGGTCCAAATGTTGTGTGGATGTGCATTCATGCATCATTTTAAGAACCTAAGGATATAAATGGAATTCATCCTGATAGGAACACATGTGTAACACCCGGGACTTTTATAAGAAATATTTTGTTTTTATGTTATATAAATCATCGAAGGAATCTTTCACTACATACAACACTATCTTGGCTTTCTTTACACGCAATCGCGACCTTCCTCGATAGCTTGTGTTGTACGCAATACCGAGTTTCACTAAAAAATGATATGTTATTAAAATATTATAAAAACTAGCCGTTATAAATAGTAATAACCCCTTTTTGAAATTTTATAAATTTTATTTTTTAAAATGGACTACATTTTTGGATTCGGAATATCGAAATTAGCCTAGGATGAAATGTTGGTATTTTTCTGAAAACATTCAATTTTTTATGAATAGTGAAAACACTGGGTTACTATTCAAAAACCAGCTTTTATTTAAATAATTATTTATTTTATTTAAATTTATTTTATGTTAAAATTGATACATAATACCTATATAAGATCAATGCAATTCATTGGAGTCATTTTATAATAATTTTAGATATATAAAATTTTTATTCAACATGTGACCATCTTTTACCCACCTCCTATGAGAATTTTCAAATTTACATAAAACTTAATTTTAACTCTTTTTTGAATGGAATTTCAAAAATCCGAGAGACATGGTTGATTTCAGTAAGTAAAATGTGGTTCAATAAGATTAAAATAATTTTGGTGAATAGTATCTTTTTACTTTTATTTACCACGGTTAAAAGTAAATAGGTTAATTAAGGGTAAAGATGATATTATTATTACCCTAACACATGTCATAATTCTATTGGATAAGTTTAATTAGACCAAAAAAAACCTTAGGAATAAAATATGACCATTTAGGCCCACTTGGATTAGATTAGAACATTTAATATTAATTTATTTAAAGAAGGGTTAAAATAGTTAAAATCAATGTTTAATAACTAAATCATTTTTAATATAGGGTTATACATAAGATAAATTAGACTATAAATATTCATTAGAAATCTAAAACAATTTTATACATAATAGTATTTTATTTGTAATTTTTAGACTTTAAATAATTTAATTAATTTATGACACAATGATGACACAATAATTATATTATTAATGAAATATTGACAGAATTGATGTTATAAATACTTAAATAAATGTAATTTGAGACTTTTATGAATTAAAATAATTTTATATGTTAATATGAAATGTTATTATTGATTTAATTAACTTTTTCGAACTAATATTTCTGTTATGATTTTAACAAAAATCAATTACCAAATAGTGTCAAAACTGACATAAAATAGTTTTTTTTTAAAATATTATATTATTAATTGTTATTTTATTCCTAAAAATCAAAGGTTCGGAAAAATGACTTACATAAGGTTATATATATTAATATTAAACAACTTGGGGTTCGTTTGTCTTGTTATATTAAGTTTATTATCCTTATAGTGTAAGAAAACAAGAAGACACGGTAAAAGTTAAATTATTTAACTTAAAGTTAAATATAAATGATAAGGTTCAAATAGAATGATAAACTTGTCTAGATTATATTGGATGGGATTATTTCGACCCATCTACACCTTAGCTTCGAAATAAATCAATTTGGAACTATTAAAAACTGAATATGACTTTATAATAAAATAATCTTTTTAGTTTTTCCTAAGGTGCCCCTCTCCTCCCTCCCTTTGTCACACCACTTTGAGGATTCAAGCTCAGCCAACCCCTACCAAATTCATTTCCCCACTTCCCTAGAAACATTTTATATGTCCTGGTATTATTCAAAGACAAATTTTAGTGCCCTAATAGGTGGTCTCAAAGAGGCGCTTCAAAGAAGAGGTAATGTCTGTTACCGATTCTTTCACCTTTATTTCTTCTTTCACTTCTTCTTCTTTAGTTGTTTCATTATTAATTAATAACATCAGTATCACTCATAAACTGATATGTTATTATAATTATGAAACAACCCTATTTCACCATCTATCCATCCTACGGAAAACAAAATCACCGCGAATGCGTACGTATGAAATACCGTCTCCACGCCACGGTGTAATATATTTTCCACCACTACCTTACATGGATGGGTATAATAGTGCAAATAAATAACTATATATGATTATTTTAAATTGTTATTGATTCTGAAATAGTATACATACACTCCAATACAATTCCATGATCATGGGAACGATATCATCGCTCGTGCATACGTACGGAATACCGTCTCCATGATGTGATGTGACTCGTTCTACATGATCAGCATTGCATAATGATTATATAAATGAATTGAATAATGAAATATGATATATAGTACACTAATAAAATTCTGGAAATGAGTTATCTATAACCTAAAGAGATGAATAAGAATTTACTCGACAAAACACGCATAAGAACAAAAAGTAATAAACACCCGAATAACAAGTAGCAATGAAATATTACTAATAAGAAGCTAATAATATGACCATATATGATATCATAACAATGAGTATGATTCTGTAATAAGTCAATGACATTATTTAAATCATTATACAGGAGGATCGGACACTAACAAAGCAAATCGAACCTAAGGTAAGGGAAAATCTCACAATCTCATTTTTATCCGAGATTGTTTATACTTTAGAATTTACAGGGGAATATTTATCATCCACATACATTTTTCATCAATATGTAATATTATTTCCATCCACCTACAATTTTTTATATCCAATTATATACTTCAGTGAGTTTTTAGTAAAAGATATGAAAGGAATCTCTTTTCGTTTTTCGTACGAGGTACTTTTTGACTTTTCCGACAAAAGTACCAGAAGAATGTTTTTTTAACTTATACAGCATGAATGGATTTTTAGAACATTATTTAAATTAATCTTCATTTACATGTTTTCAAGTTTATTTTCAATCAACTTCTTTTAGTTTAAAAATGTATGACATTTTAAAAAAGTTAAAATGTTTTTGAAGTAGAAAGGATATTTTCCTCAAGAATGGAGTTCAAGTGTTTTATCAAAATTATTTTCCATCTAAGATAATATAGGGTTCTGTTTCTATCACTAATTTTACGTTGATTGGATTATGTTATGATGGAATTATTTTTATGATGTCCTTTTATCTTATATGGATTATGTTATGATGGCATGATGTTTAAGATTCCCATTTTTATTACATGGGTTATGCAATGATGTATGATTTTTGATTTTGTGGCACATATAAGAATGGTATAATTATGGGATGGGTGGGACCTATATCTCCCTCCAATTCATTCAGTAATGATTTATATCTCATGAGATAGACATGGCTGGAATGGCAGGTTAAATCGGTTCAGTGAAACATGACTGAAACGAGGAGTGAACTCGGTTCAGAAATGGACTTTGTCCGCTAAGATAGTCTTGGATATGATTCATGACTAGTAAGAAATGATTATACATGATTATGTGTGTATGCCACAATGTTTCATGTTTTATGTTATGATTATTGGGATTACATTTCATTACTATGATTTGTCTCTTATTATGAAATTATGATCTCTTTTGCAGGTTATGATTTCCAAAATGTTATGTTCTTATGAATATGATGTGATTGATATTTCTTTTGTTTACACTTACTGGGCATTTGAGCTCACCCTTTTGTATGTTTTCATTCCTCAGCTCCAAAAGAAGCTTATTAAGTAGGATATGCCAAAAGGGACTCTAGATATGATGAAATAAATGGGAGAAAATGTAGATACTTTATGAACCAGTTGTTTATGTTTCCCATTTTCTAAAGACACTATACCTATACAGTCCTTTCATGGTTTTGTTATATGTTGTAATAAGTGTACTTCAATTTTGAAGTAATAACCATGTTTGTAAAGTATGGGTCATTATAGTTGGTATCAGAGGAAAGTTATAGTCAACCTTTGGAAACTAGGATGTGAAAGCGATAGTAAGAACCCTAAGGATAAGTCTAAGCATAGAACACGATCTTAGTGTTTTAGAAATGGACATGAATAACCTATGATAAGACCTTAAGTGTAAAATTTTATTCATGATTATGTGTTTTTCCTATTATAATTAGTGTTTCTCACACTATTATTCTTGGTTTTAGTTAATTGCTGGAACCCGAAGGAACCGTTTTAATGAGGAATGCGACGAGCAATGAAATGATTTTCCCACTGAGCAACCAAATGTTGTGGGAGCTGGAATGAAAAATCTTGTAGTCATGCTTACACAACTTTCTCAAGCTATGAATTATGCAGGATCCAAACGAGCAAAGGAAGGAGCAACATTCTGTTGAATCCTTCATGAGGCAGCATCCACCTTCATTTAGTGGGTCTTCTGATCCATTAGTTGCTGAATATTGGATCAGTACCACTGAAAAGATATTTTCAGTTCTTCAATGTTCTAAAAATGATAAATTCATCTTAGCAGTGTATCGTTTGGAAGGAGATGCTGATCAATGGTGGAATCTTATCAATAATATGAGGCAAAGAGATGAAATTGAGTCCATGGAATAGGACAAGTTCAAGAACTTGTTTTTCAATTAGTACGTGCCTTGTATTCTTCGAACAAACATGGAGAAGTAGTTTCTTGAACTCAAGAAAAAGGATGATGAATCAGTTTGTACCTATGAAGAAAATTTTACAGGACTTGCAAGGTATTCTTCTGGTATTATTATCCAACCTGAGAGTGAGATCGGTCGATTTTTTAGTGGCTTAAAACCAAGCCTTTGAAGGGAGTTATCCATTAGGGACTTCAATAGCTACGAGGAAATAATTCGATGTGCTCTCAAAGTTGAGATGGATATTGGAGTAACCCATCCGTCATATGGGTTTGATAAGAAGACGAAAATGGAATTCAAAAGAAAATCTAAAGACCACGCTGAAAAGAAGATGAGTTTTCCCTTATGCTCAGAGTGTGGAAAGAAACATGGAGGAAATTGTCTTAAGGGGACAAGAAAATGTTATAAGTGTGGAAAAGAAGGTCATCGGGAAATTTAATGTCGAAATAATGGGAAGAAGATGTCTAATGATGCAAAAAAGGAAGGGATACACAGACTGAACCTACTACACTTCAATGTTACAAGTACAAGGAAATGGGGCATTATGCCAATAAATTCCCTAATCCAAGGGTTAATGATGATGATCGATGTCAACAAACTATTAAGTCCAAAGGCAAAGGAACGTCTCATGCAATTACTATCGGCGATGTGGAGTTCGACAACAAAGTGGTGAGAGGTCCACTTACCATCCACTCTAAAGTAGCAAAAAATATTTATTCTGGATCCACCCACTCATTTATTTCTGATGATTTTTCTAAGGGTATCACCGTATTACCTCAACAATTGGATGTTGAGTTTGCTGTGACAACCCCTAATGGCACAACAGTTGCATCAAAAGTTTATAATTCTTCTCCGATTGAAGTTTTTTAGAATGTTCTTCCTGCAAATCTTTTGATTCTTCCTATAATGGAATTTGATGTGATTGTTGGCATGGATTGGCTTTCTCTATATGGGGATCACATAAATTTCCAAATAAGGGAAGTCACATTTCATATTCCAGATCAATCTATGATCATCTATCGATGCAAGGATGAACATAACCTTCCAGTGGAAATTCCTTCCGTCTTATGGGTATTGATTCCACTAAATGAGGGTTATTTATCTCAAATGGTTAGTGAGAAAATCACTATTAATAATATTCCCATTGTACGGGAGTTTGACGATGTATTTACGGAGTAATTTCTGGGTCTTCCACCAAATCGTGTAGTTGAGTTTTCAATAGAACTTGTACCGGGTGCTTTGCCTATTTTAAATACACCTTATAGAATGGCCCCAATTGAGTTGTAGTAATTGAAGAAGAAACTCGAAGAGAATATTGATAACGGATTCATATGCCATAGTGTGTCACCTTGGAAAGAACATGTTCTGTTTTTTAAGAAGAAAGATGGATCAATGAGACTCTGCATTGATTATCGAGAACGTAACAAGATCACTATTAAGAGAAAATATCATCTCCCATGCATTGATGACTTATTTTACCAACTACGTGGAGCTTAATAATATTCCAAGATTGATCTTCATTCTGGGTATCATCAATTAAGGGTCAAAAGGGATGATATACCAAAGACTGCTTTCCGTACAAGGTATGGACACTATGAATTTATAGTGATGCCATTTGGTCCTACTAATGCCCCTGCTAGCTTCATGGATCTGATGAAAAGAGTCTTTAGAGACTATCATGATCAGTTTGTGGTAGTCTTTATAGACGATTTTCTTATCTATTCAAAGAGAAAGAAATAACTTAAAGATCACATTAGAATTATATTTAAGACCTTGATAAAGGAGGAAATTTATTTCAAATTTACCAAGTGTCAATTTTGGCTTCAAAAAGTCACATTTTTGGGTCACATAATCTCAAAAGAGGGGATATCTGTGGATCCAGCAAAAACAGAGGTTATTGAATGATGGTCGAGACCAACAACAGTAACTAAGATCCGAAGATTTCTTGGTTTGGCTGGATATTATCGATGTTTTGTGAAATATATTTAACGATTATCTAATCCACTCACCAGGTTGACTCGAAATGGAGTTATGTTCGTGTGGATAGAGGAATGTGAAGAGAATTTCACGGAGTTGAAAATAAGGTTTTCCAGTGCACCTGTACTCACACTTCCTTGTAGTGGAGAAAGGTTTGTGATCTATAGTGATGCATCCAAGAAGGAGATGTGGTGTTTTCTTATGCAAACTGATGTGGTGATAGCTTATGCCTCACGATAGTTGAAAATTCATGAGAAAAATTACCCAAATCATGATTTGGAGTTAGCTGTGGAAATCTTTGCATTAAAGATTTACAGGCATTACCTTTATGGTGAATGGTGTGACGTTTATACTGATCATAAAAGTTTAAAGTATATTTTCACAAAAAAGGAGATGAATATGCGCCAAAGAAGATGGTTGGAGCAGATTAAGGATTACCACTGCTCAATTCATTTCCACCCTGGGAAAGAAAATAAGGTGGCAGATGCACTAAGTCGACAAGACCATGCTAGCTTATCCATGATGAGGATCACAAAAGATCCAATATTTATGGATTTAAAAAGGATGGATCTTGGAATTATAATGAAAGGGGAATAATAATATCTTTATCAAATGAATGTTCAACCATCTATAAATGTGAAGATTAAATAGGCACAGAAAGAAGATGTAGAATTACAAAAGAAGTTGAGAAATTTTCATGAATTCAACATTGATTGTGATGAGATAATAAAGTTCTGGAATCGTGTTTGTGTTCCTCCCTTCCCCGAATTAAAGAAAGAGATGCTAGATGAGGCTCATAGTTCTTCATTCTCTATTCATCTTGGAAGTAAGAAGATGTATAGGGACCTAAAAGAGTACTTCTAGTGGGATGGAATGAAAAGAGATGTTGTTGAATATGTCTCCCGATGCTTGGTTTGTCAACAAGTTAATGATGAGAGATAGAAGTCTAAGGGGATGTTACAATCATTACCCATACCTGAATGGAAATGGGAAAACATCACTATGGACTTTGTCACTAGACTTCCTAAAACATCCAAAGGAAATAATGCTATCTGGGTCATAGTTTATCATCTTACAAAGTTTGCACACTTCATTGCAATTAGAGAGGATATCTCTCTACATTAGCTTGCCAGGATATATGTAAAGGAAGTGGTAAGATTGCATGGAGTACCACATTCCATTATATCTGATCGGGATCCGAGGTTTACCTCAATGTTCTGGAGAAGTCTTCAGCATACTCTGGATACAGAGTTGAGTTTCATCACTGCTTATCATCCTCAGACGGATGGTCAGTCTGGGAGGACAATTCAAACTCTAGAAGATATGTTGAGAGCTTTCTCTATGGATTTCAAAGGTGGTTGGGATCAACACCTACCTTTGGTGGAATTTTCATATAATAATAGCTTTAACTCCAATATTTAGATGTCTCCTTATAAAGCAATCTATAGAATGGAATACAGAACTCCAACTTGTTGGGAAGAAGTTGAGGAAAGAAAGCTAAAAGGACCTGATCTTGTTGGTGAGATGACATGAAATGATAGATCTATCCAATAACACATAAGAGCAGCTCAGAGTCGACAAAATATTTATGCTTAAAACCAAAGAAAAGACCAAGAGTTTGAATTGGGTGATAAAGTGTTCTTACGAATATCTCATTGGGAGAGAGTAATGAGATTTGGAAAGAAGAGAAAGTTGAACCCTAGGTATATCAGTCCTTTTGAAATTCTGGATCGTGTTGGGAAGGTAGCATACCGATTGGTGCTTCCACCGAATCTCTCCCATGTTCACGATGTGTTCCATGTATCTCTCCTGAGAAAGTACATACTTGATCGTTCAAATGTACTCAGCTCAAAAGTTGTACCACTAGAACAAGATCTTTCTTATGAAGAACAGCCGATAGAGATTCTGGATCATATCGAAAAAGTCCTACGGAACAAGACCACTCGCTTGGTGAATGTTTTATGTAGGAACCACCAATTAGAAGAAGATACATGGGAGCTTATGGATATGATTAGGGAGATTTATCCTCATCTGTTTGTTTCAAAGTGAAGAATTTCTAGGGCGAAATTCATTTTAAGGGGGGTAGAATGTAACACCCGAGAATTTTATGAGAAATATTTTTCTTCTATGTTATATAAATCATCAAAGGAATCTTTCACCACACAAAACACTAGCTTGTATTTCTTTACACGCAATCACGACCTTCCTCGATAGCTTGCATTATACGCAATACCGAGTTTCACTAAACAACAATATGCTATTAAAATATTATTAAAACTAGCTGTTATGAATAGTAATTACCAATTTTTGAAATTTTATAAATTTTATTTTTCAAAATGGACTTCATTTTTGGATTCGAAATATCGAAATTATCCTAGGGTGAAATTTTGGTATTTTTCTAAAAACATTCAATTTTTGATGAGTAGTGAAAACCCTGGGTTGCTATTTAAAAACAAAGTTTTTATTTAAATATTTATTTATTTTATTTATATTTATTTTAGGTCAAAATTTATACATAATAACTATATAATTTCAATTAAATTCATTGGTGTCATTTTATAATAATTTTAGATATATAAAAATTTTATTACACTTTTGACAGTCTTTTACCCACCTTCCAGGAGAATTTGCAAATTTACATAAAACGTAATTTTACCACTTTTGTGAATGAAATTTAAAATCTCCGAGAGACACTGTTGATATCAGTAAGTAAAATGTGGTTCAATGAGATGAAAATAATTTTTGGTGAATAGTACCTTTTTACTTTTAGAAAAATACCAAAATTTCATGGGAGCTTGTGGATATGATTAGGGAGATTTATCCTCATCTGTTTGTTTCAAAGTGAAGAATTTCTAGGGCGAAATTCATTTTAAGGGGGGTAGAATGTAACACCCGAGAATTTTATGAGAAATATTTTGTTTCTATGTTATATAAATCATCAAAGGAATATTTCACCACACAAAACACTATCTTGTATTTCTTTACACGCAATCACGACCTTCCTCGATAGCTTTCATTATACGCAATACCGAGTTTCACTAAACAACAATATGCTATTAAAATATTATTAAAACTAGCAGTTATGAATAGTAATAACCACTTTTTGAAATTTTATAAATTTTATTTTTCAAAATGGACTTCATTTTTGGATTCGAAATATCAAAATTATCCTAGGGTGAAATTTTGGTATTTTTCTAAAAACATTCAATTTTTGATGAGTAGTGAAAACACTGGGTTGCTATTTAAAAACAAAGTTTTTATTTAAATATTTATTTATTTTATTTATATTTATTTTAGGTCAAAATTGATACATAATAACTATATAATTTCAATTCAATTCATTGGTGTCATTTTACAATAATTTTAGATATATAAAAATTTTACTGCACTTCTGACTGTCTTTTACCCACCTTCCAGAAGAATTTGCAAATTTACATAAAACGTAATTTTACCGCTTTTGTGAATGAAATTTTAAATCTCCAAGAGACACTGTTGATATCAGTAAGTAAAATGTGGTTCAATGAGATGAAAATAATTTTTGGTGAATAGTAACTTTTTACTTTTATTTACCAAGGTTAAAAGTAAATAGGGTAATTAAGGGTTAAAATGATATTATTATTACCCTAACACAAGTCCTAATTCTATTGGATAAGTGTAATTCAATCAAAAACAAACTTAGGAATAAAATATGACCATTTAGGCTTTCTTGGATTAGATTAGGACATTTAATATTATTTTATTTAAAGAAGGGTTAAAAAAGTTAAATTCAATGTTTAATAACTAAATCATTTTTAATATACGGTTATACATAAGATAAATTAGACTATTAATATTAATTAGAAAGATAAAAATATTTCCTACATAATGGTATTTTATTTTTATATTTTAGACTTTAAAAAATTTTATTTTATTTATGACACAATGATGATGCAGTAATTATATTATTAATGAAATGTTGTCATAATTGATGTTATAAATACCTATATAAATGTAATTTGAGACTTTTTATGAATTACAATTATTTTCAATGTCAATATGACATGTTAGTATTGATATAATTAACTTTTTTCGAACTAATCTTTCTGTTATGATTTTCACAAATATCAATTACCAAATATTGTCAAAATTGACATAAAATAGTTTTTAAAACAAATATTATATTATTAATTTTTATTTTATTCCTAAAAATATAAGGTTAGGATAAATGACTTATATAAGGTTATATATATTAATAATAACCAACTTGGGGTTTTTTTGGCTTGTTATTGTAAGTTTATTAACCTTAAGTGTCCGAAAACAAAAAGACACGGTAAAAGTTAAATTATTTATCTTAAAGTTAAATCGAAATGATAATGTTAAAATAGAACCCTAAACATGTATAAATTCTATTTTATGAGAGTATTTAGACCCATCCCCACCATAGCTTCGAAATTAATCAATTTGGATCTATTAAAAACCGAATATGACTTTATAATAAAATAATTTTTTAGTTTTTCCTAAGGTGCCCCTCTCATCCCTCTCTTCCTCACACCACTTTGAGCATTCAAGCTCGGCCAACCCCTTCCAAATTCTCTTCTCCACTTCCCTAGAAACATCCTAGAGGTCCTGTTCTTCTTCAATGACCAATTTTAGTGCCCTAAGATGTGGTCTCAAAGAGGCGCTTCAAAGAATAGGTAATGACCGTTACCGATTCTTTCAACTTTATTTCTTCTTTCACTTCTTCATCATTAGTTGTTTCATTATGAAGTAATAACATCAGTATCACTCAAATACTGATATGTTATTATAATTATGAAACAACCCTATTTCACCATCTATCCATCCTACGGAAAACAAAATCACCACGCGTGCGTACGTACGGAATACCGTCTCCACATCGTGGTGTAATCTATTTTCCACCACCACCTTACATGGATGGGTATAATGGTGCAAATAAAAAACTATATATGATTATTTTAAAGTGGTATTAATTATTAAATAGTATACATACACTCTAATACAATTCCACGATCATGGGAACGATATCATCGCTCGTGCGTACGTATAGAATACCGTCTCCACGATGTGATACGACTCCTTCTACATGATCTTCATTGCATAATGATTATATAAATTTATTGAATAATAAATATGATATATAGTACACTAATACCATTCTGTAAATGAGTTATCTATAACATAAAGAGAATAATAAGAATTTATTCCACAAAACACACATAAGAACAAAAATTAATAAACACCCGACTAATAAGTAGAAATGAAATATTACTAATAATAATCTAAGAATATGAACATATATGATATCATAACAATGAGTATGATTCTGTAATAAGTCAATGACATTATTTAAATCATTATACAGGAGGTTTGGACACATACGAAGAAAATGAGACCTACGGTAATAGAAAATCTCAAAATCTAATTTTTATCCGAGATTGTTTATACTTCAGAATTTACTGGAGAATATTTATTATCCACATCCATGTTTCCTAAAAATATAATATTACTTCCATCCACCTACAATTTTTTAAATCCAATTTTACCCTATGGTGAGTATTTAGTAAAATATATGAAAGGAATATTTTTCCATTTTTCGTACGAGGTACTTTTTTACTCTTCCGACAAAAGTATGAGAAGAATGTTTTTTTAACTTATACTGAATGAAGGGATTTTTAGAACATTATTTCCATGAAGCTTCCTTTACATGTTTTCAAGTTTATTTTTAATCAACTTTTTTTATATTAAAATTTTATGACATTTTAATAAAGGAAAAATGTTTTTGAAGTAGAAAGGATATTTTCCTCAAGAATGGAGTTCAAGCATTTTATCAAAATTATTTTCCATCTATGATAATATAGGGTTCTGTTTCTATCCCTATTTTTTCATTGTATTGATTATGTTATTATGGAATTATTTTTATGATGTCCTTTTATCTTATATGGATTATGTTATGATGGCATGATGTTTAAGATTCCCATTTGTATTACATGGGTTATGCAATGATGTATGATTTTTGATTTTTTGGCACACATAAGAATGGTATCATTATGAGATTGGTGGGACCTATATCTCCCTCCAATGCCTTGGGTAATGATTTATATCTCATGAGATAGACATGTCTGGAACGACAGGTTAAACTGGTTCAGTGAAACAGGACTGAAACGAGGAGTGAACTCCGTTCAGAAATGGACTTTTTCCGCTAAGATATTCATGGATATGGGTCTTGACTACTAAGAAATGATTCTCTATGATTATTTGTATATGCCACAAAGTTCCATTTTTATGTTATGATTATTGGGTTACATTTGATTTCTATGATTTATCCCATGTTATGAAATTATGATCTCTTTTGCAGGTTAAGATTTCCAAAATTTATGTTCTTATGAATATGATGTGATTGATATTTTTTTTGTTTACCCTTACTAAGAATTTAAGCTCACACTTTTGTATGTTTTCTTTCCCTAGGTCAGGAAGAAGGTTAATAAGTAGGATATTCCAAAAGGGACTCTATATATGATGAAATAAATGGGAGATAATGTAGATGCTTTATGAAAAAGTTGTTTATGTTTCCTAGTTTCTAAAGACACTATACCTATACGGTCATTTCATGGTTTTATTATATGTTGTAATAATTGTACTTCAATTTTGAAGTAATAACCATGTATGTAATGTATGGGTCGTTATATCATGTGATCGGTGTGTGGGGAATTTAGAGGATAATTCATTTTACTTATTTTAAAAAAATGAAGAAAATGTTTTCTAATAAAGGAAATGCAACTGGGTAAATGAAGAGATTGTAAATAAATGATTAATTAATATTGTGTATAAATAATCATTATGACCGGGTTAAATTTTTTCATTCTAATAATTTTTAAATATTCAATAGTCTCAAAATGATATTTTTTTCATATTGATAGTAAAATGTTTACTCAAATTTTCCCAATGAAAGGTGTAATTGAGTTAAACTGGTGAATGTAGTAAGTTGTCAGAGGGTAAATGTTTTCAAGAGGTTTTTTGAATAAAGACTTCTGATTAAGTAAATTGGTTTGCCCCATATTGTCCATGACCTGCAATAGGGACATCATAGTATAGTACTCTTTGTTTGATAATAACTGTGGTAATATTATATATAGAGTTGGTTATTTAATCATGAAAGTATAAGATCATATCTATATGAGTTTTAAATACTATAAATAATTCATTGATGTGTCTGTGAGGAGAATGTTTTGAATAATTTTTGTGAATAAGGAATGGAATTTTTATGAAAATGGTGAATGTGGAGTATAAAATGTGACTTCTTGTGTTTAAAGAGGGAGGAGTTAATTATGAAATGATTTTTAACTATGGATCTTTTGGGAGAACTGGGTAGTGGGTAATCATTTTTTTCAATTTGATCCTTGTATGGGTTATTAGGGGTAGTGAGACTATTATAGTTTGAGACCTTGGGATTGAGTTTTCATTAATTTATATTTGGGATATAGAATAGAAGATATTATTAGGGAACACATGGTTGGTTTTGGGCTTTAGGTTATGTAGAGTTGTTAGGTAATGTGATTATCAAAATTCTCATGGTTCATGGCCAAACATAGTGAATGCTAGACCTTAAGGTTGGAGCATGGGTTTTTGTGGCCTTATGAGTTGTGACCTTGTGAGTATTCTTTTTGATCACTGAGATGGATATGTGGGAATTTTTATGGATCAATGATTTGACCTGAGTTGTGGTTACACGTTGGGAGATTTGAAGGGAAATAACGGTAACCCTGTGGGAGGCAGGAATTTTTATATAGGCTACACGTGATATAAATAATGGTATATTATTTGATGGTTGAATTGATTCATAATGATTACCAATGAGTTTTGGTTAATGGTATAGATTTCCATAATTATTTCAGAAGGGTACCAAAGTTCATGTGTTATATTGTAAGTATTATTTGAAGGTTTGTATCATATGGATTTAAAAAAAATCTATTTGGATGAGGATTAATGGATGTCTTAATGGTGTTTTCAAGTGGAAGAGACAAGTTTGGCTGAGGCATGGTTAGATTTTTTGTTTTGAAGGAGAAACCTTGGATGAGGGTGGTCACATGGCTTAGATTTTTTGTATGACTAGTCTCATTTTGGGGGTGATGTTCATAATTCCTTAGGTATGATGCATATGGAAGACCAAGAGGCATGGTTAGTTGAGTATGTGAGCATTTGGATATGCTAAGGTGATGGTGGGATTGTGGGATATAAAGTTGGTGTGAGAGTGGTCATAGGAATGTGTGAAGCCTTGGTGGCTCTAATGAGGTCCAGGTGTGGGAATGCACTGTTAAGGTGTAATTTCAATTTGGATATGCATATGTCACTATCTACGATAGATTGGCAGGAAGCATGGTCATGCGGGGGTCCTTTGGTTTCATTTGTATGGAGAACCATTATGTGTTGGTTTTAAACAATTAAGTGTGTATTGAAAGAGCTTGAGGGGTGTTGTAAAATTTGGTCCACATGAATTGATTCTTCACGGATGATTGATGAATTTTCAAGGAAAAGTAGTGAGTCTTTTTTGGGAATCACACATGGGTGGAGGTGGTTAATTTTTGATGAGATGTGTGCATTTGAGAAGCCGGAGATCCTTGGAAGGTCATTATGTCCCTAACTGGGTCGTGACGTCGACAATGGATAAGTTGGTGTTGGTGTTCGTATAAAATATCATAATGTTCCTCAACTAGTGGTGATCTTACCAAACATGTTGAAATTTTCCAAGGTACGTGGATAAGTTATAAATTTATTCAAAGTAACTTGAAAGATTTTATTTTTTATGGGGTACATCATGGAGTTTACACTCATGGGGAAGTATATGGGGCATTGGATGATGGGATATACACCATCTATGGGGTCATAAAAGGTCATTGGGATGGACTGGGTGTCGATGAATGTTGTGAGATCCATTCCAAAAATAATGTAATGGGCACTGGGAGAAATTCATTTTATTGTTCTGGGAAAATCTAGATATCCATGCTAATGATTTGGGGTTTGGATCATGATTGATTTCAATCTAGGGTGGTTGGAATCACTTGTGGAGAGTAAATGTAACAACACTCTTACGGTGTATAGTTATAATTTTTCTTGAATGTAGAGAGGATAATGATGAGATGTTGAAGAGATACTAGGATGCAAATAAAAAACCTATGAGAAGCACATTGGGTCACTCAGAGATGACAGGTGGTCCTTGACTACAGTGGTTGATTGATCCAAGAATTTTATTTAGGTTTCGTATATTTCCAAATCAAATTATAAATGCATGTGTTAATTCCCTTGCATGGGAGGAAAGTCATGAAAATGGTTTTTGTAATGATTGGTTGGGTTCTATAACTCTATGGAAAATCCGAAGTAGCCTCGGGTATGTTTCATGGATGTTGTTGAAATTTCATAATGTTTGAAGGAACCTTGGCCATGTGATGTAGTGTCATTCCAATGGTGAAGCTATCCATTCCAAGAAGAGTAAACCAAGAATAACTAAACTCATTTTTGATAAAGGGACAAATGTTGAGAGTTTTAATCAACCATTGGTGGATGTGTTGGGATGAGAAGAATGTTTATGGTGGTAGTGGAGACTGGGGATGGTTTGGATGGAATATATACCATGATGACTAAATTATACAAGATGTTAGGGATACCATTGATTGGTGAATTAGATGATAGTTAAAAAGTTCAAGTCATTAATAATCATGGGAATGTAAAAGGGGTATCATTCTTGTTGGGGAAGATTGGTGTTTTTGGATAATCATGTTGGGGCAATCTGATATGATATGAGAAAAAAACAATGGGTTTGGTGAGAGTGACTCACTGCTAGTTTCATCTTATAGTGGAAAGTGGCATTCAAAAATGAAGGAATACTTGATTTATGTCAAGTTGAAATTATTAATCTAATGTATAGTGTGATAATTTCCTTCTGGGTGGTTTCAATAGAAAGGTTGGAGGCCATTATATGGAGAATCCCACATGGATGTCCGTGCATAGTGGGTTGAAAACATGGTAGAAATGATATGATTATTGAATTAAGGTTCTGAAGGTTTTTATTCAATTTTTGGGGTGCAAAATAATGGTAGATGGTGGAGCAAACCAAAATTGAAAAGTCCATGGTTGATGAAATGATCATAGTTTTGCGTTATAGGTACTTGAGTGATTACCATTCTGGTGAGTTGTCCCTAGTAGCGAGCGTTGGAACGGGTTTAATCTGGTGAGTTGCCTGTGAGTGTAGGTTTCATTATAGTATGTATTATTATGGAATGGGATTGCTGGATTATGATATTAGATCAATGTTGGTTAGGTATGGTGGTTGGAAAGACTCTGTGTACTACGTTCTGTTATATATTTTTTTGGACATAATTACAGTTATGAAAAAAATGGAAAATGAGGTCGGGTTATTCCGCTCATGAGTTGGGAAGACGATCAAATTGATGTGGTGACTATTGGTTCATCAACGATGAAATGGGGTGACTATTGGATTAATCTATTATTATGGTGGAATGTGGGGAGAGGACATAGGGATAAAGCTCTCTAATGAAGAACTTCCTCCACAAAAAATGCCGGTGAGTAGTGTCTTCGACCTTGTTCCTCGGAACTTCCGTCGATGTAGGACGTGTTTGTATACAACGAATCTACATCCGCCTTCACATGCTAACATTAACCAACATTGAACAATGTAGGGTTTTTAATTAAGTATGATTTTATTCCCTTGATTACTTCCTTCAAATAACAATGAATGTAGATCAACTTATTATCAAGTTGAACTGCGGATATTTTCCTTGCGGGTTGGGAATAAATTATTGTGGGAAGATGTAGGGGTTTAATGCTGTTTAATTTTTACTTCACAAGTACACCCCTTCGTTTCTTTTTTTGGGTTGGGAAGAATCTTTGCGAATGGTTTTGATGTGAGTTGTTCCTGTGAACTTCATGTTACCGCTCTAATATGATTAGTTCGGGCCAAACTAACTTGGACCTTCCTCTCCCTAACCATTGTGTTGATTTGTAGTGCTCTTCGAAACAGAGGAAGGCAATGAAGGCAATGAAGGAAACGGTGATGCATCCACGACCCGTGCTGCCCACAGGGCGCCCTAGCCTCCCAGCTGAACTGGAACTATGCCGCCACCGGCCAAACCAGTCCCTGCCACGCCACACTCCAACATCCCAGCCAAGTCACCATGGTGGTTCCCTCTGCCAGCCGAACTGGCCACGCACTGCCTCTTGCCGAACTGGCCCCGTGCTGCCTCCAGCCGAACTAGCCCCACATCGTGCCGCGCACCGGCAGCCCCGAACCCCACCGCGCCATCTGCAGGCTAAGCCACCCTAGCTGCTCTGGCCGCTCTGGCCTCCCGGCCGACCCAGACCCAGTCTCACCACCCACTGGCCGAAACAGTCCCGGTTGCACCACCCCACCCCCGAGCCGAGCTACCCTGGGCCGTGCCCCCCGCGGCCCTCCATGCTGAACTAGCCACGCGCCTCGAGCTGATCTACCCTCACATCACCCTCCAGGTCGAGCCTCCCATGTGGCGCCCTCCGAGCAGAACCACCCTCGTGCTGACTTGCAGCCTGTCTGCGCCCTCAGGTCCGGTCCACGTCCTCACGGCCGGTATACACCCTCTTGGCCCTACATGGCCCCTCATGGCCTACTAGGCCGGGTCGACCCGAACCGGTTCAGGTCGGTCCGACCCGGTCAGACCGAACATTGGCCCAATACGACCCATTTATGCTTTTTTGGCTATATCATTGTCACCAGACGTCATTTTCATGAACCGTCAGAGGTTCTGGTAGTCTTGGATCATGATGGTCCCTTTGAGTATACACCACTAGAGTTTTGGGTATAGTTGTGATATGATCAGGTTGGATCATGCACAACTCCAACCAGGCCCCCGGGACTAAGAGACTAATAACTCACAGACCGAGAATCTAATTGACATGTCGTCTATTGCATTGAGACCCATATGAAATGGAAAACCGTTGAGATAATTCATTGTAGGAATTCATGATAGTTGGTGTATTGACCAGTATCTCGTTAGAGGGAATCCTCTCAGAGAGGAGTGAGTATAGTGTGGAGACCTAGTAGCTAGCTGAGACCTAAAGACTGCTGACCGTTTGACTCGGAGTGACTCTAGTAGCCTAGTGGGGAGCGCCTTGATTTTTCCACATACCCAAGGTGGAGGAGAATGCTTGGTGATGCAGAAACCCACACTACATGATAAGAAGAGTACCTCATCAGGCTACAAGAGGAAGTGTGCATAGTGATGCGGCAGACCCATGGTGGGGAATGCCTCTGTGTGATGTAGCAGACCCACAGTACTCGACAGGTGGAGTAACTCAGCAGTCTGAGTTTAGTGGGAAGTGCACATGGTGTTGTGGATGGACCACTATACTCGATATAGGAGGAGTTCTCTAGAAGTTGAGGTTTCGATAATGTGACTAGAGATGTTACTTGATACTACCACAAGAATAAAATCCCAGTTGATTTGAGTCATATTTTTTGTGTTTTTCCTCATGATTGAGATGGATCACTTGATATCATAGATAAATGTATGGGAATTTACCTAGGTAATGTTTTTTTGGATTTCATACTTTTTTGTTTATACTTGTTGGATTTTGTGAGACCTTGAGGGTCTCGGGGTCTATACTGAGTATCATTATACTCACACTACATGGGCTATGCCCGCACATCATTGTGTTGGATGCAGACGATTGACAATGCCGACAGAGACTGAGAGTACCAAGACTGGAGGGTACCTGGAGGTGAACCATATAGTGTGTTGGTACCCAGAGGAGAGGGACAGACATGGAGTGCTGAGGAGACGATATGTACCTATACTTCAGGTGGGAACCTTCGAGGATAATCCAGTAATTTTCTTTTCTTTTCTTCAGTTTTATTGAATATCAGTTTCTCTTGTACTCTCTAGTGGGATTTTATTCTGGCCCCTTTTACTTTCAGTGCTATTTTTTATATAGTTTACTTGGTGTTTCATCCAGCTATGTGCTTGATTGTGTGTGTGTTACTGGTTATAAAGGAAATTCCTTCCCGGTTTTAGGGAATTACACCTTTGGTGCTAGTGTCCAGCCCCTGGCCTATGGAAGGCGGTCTTGGTGTAGTCACGACACAAGCCACAGGGGACAGGTCGTCATATAATTTCACATAATATACTATGAATTTAAGAATATATGGTAGTAAATAATAATTTAAAGAGGTTTATTTAGTTATTATTAGAACGTGAAAGTAAATATGTCTTGGAGGATAATCCCAGTCGAATGAGATTTTTTTTCAATTTATCCTAATTTAATATTAACTGTGTTATTCCGTAAAAATATAAATAGTTACATTAGTTTCTAGATGATTTCAAACAACTAGTTATAGAGAATGAGTATAAATAAAAATGATGAAATACATAAATAGTGTTCTAAATAGACAACTAAATTTGAAATCAGAACATTCGATGCTATGAAATTCAGGAGTTTGAATATATTCAAGGATTCAAACATAAGGAATGTGATTCCAAAATATCATAATAATCCAATCATTATTTCATACTAAATGTAACTCAATGATGTGTTTTGTGAGAGGGTTTTATTAGATTTCCACATAGAGATGTGGTAATAATTTCATATCGAATTAATGAGTTATCAAAACCATAGAGGGTGAATCCAATATATGGTGAATATGGAAGTCTTCCATATATGATATCTTAGCCATAATCATATAAATGGATTTATTAAGTATTTCTAATTGATTATAAGAATATAAATATTTTCATAAAAAATGAAATATATAAATTTTCATTCATCCATGTTTGTTTCATATATGTATATTTGGAAATATATTTCCTGAAGTGTAATGACATTTGAGCTCTTAATGTTGGACTTTTATTAATCTGTAACTAATGATTGCCTTGAAGTGTTATAGGTTATGATGAGATATTTTTGATAGTATGATTACTATTCTAGTATATAGTTACATAATATATGCATGTGGCATAAAATAAAATTTTGGTACCAGATATACTATATCTATTTTAACACTCTATTCATTTGGAAAACTAGAGGTGCACATATCATATTTGGAGTCCCCACAGCCCATGGTTCGTGAGATACTAAGAATGAGAACCATTACAATTTGATTCATTTCTTATGTTATCCTAGAGGATGATCTAATTAGGGGTTGTTTTGGTATGTTTCTAACCATGTAAATGGCTAGAGATGAACTAATAGGGGATTTTCATCTCATATAATGATTTTGATATCAAACCCCTCAATTAAGATAAACTCAGGGAGTGTTTGGATACAACTATATAGTAAAAATGATGGGATTCACTATTTAGGTGAGGGATAGATGATGTTATCATTCATAAAGGTGAATGAAATGTGAAACATTTATTAACCATGTTAGTCTATACTCATAGAATTCAGAATATATGAGTTTTATATATGGGATTTACATTCTTGGTTTCCCATAATCACTAAATTTCATAGAAAAAGTTAATATATGAGGAATTATGATTGTGAATGATTCATATAGTAGGCATATGTATATAGTTATATGAGTATAATTGGGAACATAACATATCAATATATAGAAAGTGTATAATAAATTAGTTTATAAGGGCAACACTTTGGTTAAATTAATGGGTCAAGTGTTTCATATGTTTTATAATACTAGAATTGCACGTCGGGTCACAAATTGTGGTTTATTGAAATGGGATTGATATTTATTCATAGAGATGATCTAAAGGGACATTATATTTTTTGTATGGGTATTCCCATGGTATTTCATTTGATTCACCACAAAGATTAGTTGATGATAGTTTTCCAAAAAAAATTGGGGGATATCCTGAAGGAGCTATGGATATGGATTTAAAAGTTAATATATATATATATATATATATATATTATAATATAAGGTGAAATTATGAAGATTGGTTATTCATTTGGTAAAATTTCAGGATTGAATCAGATTTTCCATAAATTCATTATTTATATATGGACTACTTCCATGTGAAATATTATGAGACAAGGATATCTTAAAGATTGTTTTTATGTGACTACCCATACAAGTCATATTTTATGAAAATTCATATCACAAGGAAATGTATATAATATCATAATATTCTATTTTTATAGTAGGAGAATGATAAAATTTAACATTTTTCTGATGTTAGTTGTTTTATAAAATTATATACGAGTAATTTCATAAGATAAACCATGTAGTGGCTTGATCCATATAATGAATCTATAATTATTTGTGGTTTTTCTCATTTGTTTCTATATCACATGAAAACATGTGCGGAGTTTTTGGGTGAGTTTTGAAGACAATATTAATGATATGACTTCTATACAATTGTGTATAATTGTTTGTTTATTTTTATCCACAACTCCCACTATCACATTACTCTCTTCTTCTTTAATATTTTCTGAGTGGGGTATTGGGATTTTGTGATGAGATGATGAAATCCACCCAAATATTGGGTGACTATTTAATTTCATTGATACTACTAGAGGAGTAACATATTTGGTAATACCCTATTAGGATCATCATTCAGCATATAGAGAGAAAAATATGTGACAACAATATTTAGTTAATATTTTATAGGTTTATACAAATTTTGTTTCCTATATTTTATTTATCTAGAATAGTAAATCTCAGATTTTGGTTTCCTTATTTTAATTATACTATTTTATCAAGTTCTTTTATATCTATATAAGCCTATATTTTTTGTATTATGACTACCATAACCAAGACTACTTTGAAACAAAATTTGATTTCAATCCATTTTGGTGAAATCCACTAATTTTAGAGATTTTTTTTTATAATATATGGATACTTTTAACATATGTTATAATTTCACTATCCTTCTTAGTTGATTCATCCCCACTAAATTATTATTATTATGGGTTGTAATAAAATCGACTTTAAGATACAATAGTTCCTTATTACATGACACCGGTACATAGCATAGTATAAACTTTAAATAACTTTAAAAAATAAGAAGACAAATGAAAGTGACGTTATTATTTCATAAAAAAGTATCCCTAATGATTATGGAATATACGATAATTAATTTCAACTTTTGAGAGGATTTTAGAATTATTTGAAATAATATTTCTATCTAATGGATAGTTCATTATACAGGCATATAAGTGTCTATTAAGAGTATAAAACCCTTTTAGATTGTGTAAAAATATACTATAGGAAATCTAGAATTATTAAAATTTAATACACTCTATAAAATCACACATGACTGATTAAGTAGACCATATATAACCCACTAAGTGAATGGAAACTTCAAGTAAATATTTATCAATTGGATTATCACTCCAAATCATACATGCTAGGTGAAGTAGGTTGGCCCATTGGATAACCCCATTTATATATGGGCCTTAATCGATACACATTACATGAATTGGGTTTACCAACTAAATGAGCTTATTTGGTGTTGGTCCCAAACCGATGACCCTTCATTTTATGAAATGAATAAAGGTTGTTCTATAACTTAGACTCCATCACAGTTCTACATCTCATGAACGTACATGTGGGTGGGCACAAGTGAATTGTATAACACATCATTACCACAAGATATAATCCCATGTATAGTATCATATAAAATAATGTTGAACATTTCCACTTATAATGTGACCTTACTATTTCCCACTTGTAAATGTGTGATTTAAACCAATCTCATTTTGATCCTCTTTAAGGGAAGAGAAAATTATTAGGCCTTCTCATCAATCCTCTCTTCCAATTCAAGATAGATTATCACCATTTTTTATCATCATTTTGTTTCTTCCGAGTGATTTCTAAATGTTAATATATCACTCCTCATTGATTTAACCTAGGTTTAATACATTATTCTTTATTGATTTTTGTTGATATATGAACTATGTTTTGATTTTGATTCTACAGGAATATAGAGGGATTGAGTTAATGTGATGGTGATTTTATTTATCTTATATAATAGATATATTAAAAGGATAAACACACGATGTTTTATTCATTATTAATTAAGTTATATTAATGAAAAACATTATTCAGGGATTTCCATTCATTTTGGATTAAATTAATGTATTTTATGAAATGAGGAATCCAATATTTTTTGAGATAAATGATTCGGTGGATTCCAAGGTAGGTGCACACCGATTTGTTTAATTTTCATGTAATAGGAGGTCTCTTGGTGACTAATTCACGAATATTCCCTTGAAATTAATAATAATAATAGCTACGTAGTAATTGTTGGTACAATTATAAATGGTATTTTAATTGAGTAATGTAATTTTTTAGGGATTTAGGGCCTTATGTTAATGGGAAATTTCCATTCATCATTAAAATCTATTAGGAGGGACTATTCAATATTACCAAAATATAATTACACCATATTTGAGCTAAGTATCCCCTAAACAACACCTTATTAATTTTGAAATTATTTTTGTGGAATGTGATATGCGCTCTCACCACATGACATTGAATGACTAGGATTTTAAAAATGAGGATTTCTTTAGTACTCCCATGTATGAAACAAAGGAGTTGTGGACCATTATTTACCTCTAAATACTAGTTAGATTCCTAAATTAACAATTGTCATGAGAGTGAATATAAATATATTTTATAGTATATATGGACAATATAGTGGTATAAATTAAGTGAATTGAACATAGTGGAATAAAAAATACGTTTCCTTTAGTCCCTAATATTCTGATAGAGTGATGGATTTAAAATCAATAGCCATTGGGTAGGCCATTCTGATGTCTTGATATAATTTTATCCTCTTTGATTATTTGTTAGAGTGTGGGGTTAGTGTTCCTCCACAACTAATATGTGGGCACCTATTTGGTTATTCCAAAAGAAAGAATATATGTTTTGGTTAGTTACGAGTGGGAAAAAGTTTCTTGACTTTAAATTTGAGATGATCCTTATTTCAAATCATTAGTGTATTGCATGTGGTATAACTCTGGTGTGGAAAACTAGACCATGATATGTTCATGGTTATATTGAGATATATTATGACCATTCAAAGATGACGCATAACCCAAAAGTTAGGAATATGGAAGAGGAAACCATGTGGCATGTTGACACCATGATTTTAACTAAGAGGACTCTAGCGGGTTCCCTTTTTGGTGACTCTAAGGATGGTTAAAATCACCGGGAGTTTTAAGAGATTTCCTACTATGCATGTTCTATTAATATTATGTTTTTTTCCATGATAGTTCAACCTAGAGAATGTGTTTTGGGTTTGAAGAACTGGAAAACCCAAGTGATTATGATACTATTGTAATTTTTTGTTTGTGGTGGGATGTATCCTCAAAGTTCTATTCTATGCCAGGAACTTGGTTTGGAAGGATCATTTTGGTAATAATCATCCTCTAATAGTTTCCGGGTAGGATATGGGCTCTTGAGTGTATTATATAAGTGGTTTTGGGGAGTTATGTTCATTAGAGTGCATGATATGATAGTTCCATAGTGGAATAAGACACCTTGGTTTCTTTATATGTGAGGTCTTATGGTGGGATGAAAATTCCCCGGTGTATAATATTTTGGAACCATTTTTAAGGGATATGTGTTATATAGAGTTTATGATATATTGATACAACTTTTGCGGTAGGATATTGTTTCCCAGAGGTGTTGTTAACAAAAATATCATAGAATTCCACATAAACTGATACCCATCCATGCTCGCCACTAACCCAATGGATGTTCTTGATCCCCATGAGCTAGTAACAATAACTATGGAATCAAAAATAATGAATGGGACTGATTTCCCTTGAATTAGTGTATAATCATGAAATAAAACTAAAATCTTGCACAAAAAATCATAATAACACCAGTAGCTTAAAAATTAAACTCTCAAATAACTCTATAGCATCCACATATACAGAAGATCTAATTAATTTCTCAGTCTATGTGTATATAGTGCATCCAAAAATAAAAATAAGTGAAAGTAGTAAAGAACTCATTTAATAGGAAAAAAATGGTAATACATTCTGTTAATTAATAATGTGTAAACATCCTAAGAGTCATTTAAAATGAAAAAATAGCTGATTAAATTTAAATAATGGGAACTAAACTCAAATCCACAATTCCTTCAATGCTCTAATAGTTTTATTGAGCTAAATAAAATTCTAAAACTGAAATTTAATATAGCTATGAGAATAAAAATTATTAGTAGGCCACCACTCGTCTTTCTACATGACAATCCTTTAATTGTAAACTCAATTAAAGCTATTTTGAAATACAATAATAAAACATACAGATTTTCACATGTTTTATAAAACAATGTTAACAATATACTATTTACACATATTCCAAACAATCACACTTTTATATAAAATAAAACAAATGGTGATTAAAAATTTTAATAATGAAATCCAAAATATGAAAAATATGTATTAAAATATACTGTAAAAAACAAATCAAAATTTCTCCCTCTTTTTATGAATTTTATGAAAAATCAATTTCCATAAAAATACATATAAAAAAATTTATTAAAATATATTTAATAAATAAGAAAAACATTTCAATATATAAACACACATTCTAATCTTTATTAATATCCAGTTTGAAAATAACTAAATTCATAAAATGAAATTAATCATAATAGGTACCAATACATGAAAAAGATACAAAAATTGAGTGAAGGAACATGGTACTAATAGATAAGAAATATGTTGAGTATGCAATAAAAAAATCCCATCAATTATCATAATAAAGAATTAAGAATCCTGGGAAACATCTTATGGATCGTTTTCTAGAGACCTAAACTGGGGAAAAAGAATCCAATTTTACACTAATGAACCAATCCATATCCATGATAACCTCATCATAATTTTCATAAATAAATATATAGGGATATCACAAAATAAAACATATTATAATAAATTTTTTACCTTATTTTACCCTCTATGATTTTTGTCTAAAATACTCGATATATCTAGGAAACATTCCCAAGATATCATTATAATGAAAGCTAGGGATTTCTATAAAATAGGTCATCAATTATCTTTCGAGGACTCTGATGGAATGTTAACAGAGTCTGTGAGGAAAAAAACTCATAGAGATAGTATAAATAATTTTCAAGTAACCATCAAATCACCTCAAACACCCTCACATGAAATAGACTACAAATATCCATGCATCGCATCACAAAATGCATAATAAAATCCAATAATCCCTTGTGAGTTTACAAGACTCTATGGGAACAACATTCACATTGGGATCATAATCGGGACGCAAAGCAAAAAAAACATAACAATAATAGTACCAACCAGGATTTCATAAAATAGATTAGAAAGACTTGTCACTTCCCATCCATTTAAAAACTATATAAAGTGACAAATTTCCTTTTGAAACATATTTCATGGGATCAGGATCCATTTATCCCATAGCTCTAAACCATGAGGAATGTCATTTCAGATATCCATTGAAATCATATATTTTAAAAATCATTAAAACCCATTATAAAATTCATCATATTTATCTATAAAAAATTGTGAAATCAAAAACTTCTCCCATAATCCACATTTAATTAAAAAATCCATGATTTTTGGACATCACCCTTCAATTTAATTCACAACCAAAAGTGGATAAACTTTTTAATACCTTTAATTTTATCTAAATCATTTCATGAATTAATTTTTTAACACTTGGTATTTCAAGTACCACTTGATCTTTCAATTGAATCATATGGGAAATGACATAAAAACTAGAATATCTTTAAAAAATTCAAATAATATTTTTTATGCCTATTTTGGAAATATCACAAACACATGATTTTCCTTGGCTCATAGATTCAAATTTTAAATAGTACTTAAAATAGTAAATCCTTTCAAATTCAATTAAACGCATGAGAAAACCAACTTTTCTACATAGAAATTCAAAAAAAAAATAACGAAAACTTTTATATATCAATAACATCCTTACATGAACTCCTAAGAAAAAAATAGTGATATAATTAAAATAATTATAATGGGAAAACCTACCAAAATTTAATGATGTTCGAGAAAAAATTTGTCACCAACAGTTGAAAAAGCTACACAAAACCAAGAGGAATACCATTTCACCCTCAAACATAAAAAAGTATTTTAGGACCCGAAAAATCATCAATCACAATTATGAAGACCTAATTTATCAGGGTGGAAAGAGAAATTAGGTAAGATAGGTAATGTGAGAAAGAGAAAGGAAGGTGATTCCTCACCATGAAGATCTATTCTCGAATCACTGAAGATTTTTGTTGAATGATTGAGTGATGGAAGCATTGATAGGAGAGTTTGGGTAGATAGGGGTTTTGGATAGGGGTGTCACATGAAAAACGAGGAGGAATATGGGATTTCATTAAATAAATATCATCATATAGAATCATAAAATGTTTAAATTTAAGTTCCTTTATTTACTTAAATAGTATACCAAACCATGTGGTGAGCTTGTAGCCTGCATTTCCCAAACAATGAGGCCCCACATAGTTACTCAAGGGACATTTCATGGTCTTATTATTCATGTTATGACTATGACACATGGAATTTCCCACATAAAATACACTCAAACATTGTTGTGATAAGGTAACAACTAAATATGAAACCCATGTGCAGGACTAGAATTCAAAAAATTAAAAAACTCAAGACCCAATTTTAAGAAATTGGAATTCTCTGGAAATAAATTTATATAATATAAAATAAAACTATATAGTGACATTTGAGTGTCACAATTATCCCTAATATTTCACAATATTTCTTCATTAATTACCTTGTTAAAGAGGAAGAATCCAAAAAAGAAAAAACTACAATATGTGGAATGAGGTTACTTAGACAGAGAAACAACTTGGGAGGACCTATAGATGAAAACCATCATACATTAAATATTCCTCTTTACCAAAAAACCATATCCACCAATCCAAAATATGGCTCTAAGATTAATAATCATACAGTCAAGAAGAAATATCTTAAGAAGTATGGATACTGAACATCAGTATACCCACCATTTCGAATTGATCAAAAAATTTATTCATTAATTAAACACTCATTAAATGGTAGTTTCATCAAGATAACCAATATACCATAAATCCAAATTGATAACCAATGGATTACACCAACCATAGATATCCATAAGACTAGGTTAACTCAAAATACGATGAACTGTTATAGAAAAACATAAAGGTCCCAAATATAACGAACATCCAGGATCCTTTTATTTGTTATCCAAAAAAACAAACGCCAATACATCCAAAAAGACAAAAATTCTTGAGTGATGGTTACCCAAACCATAAAATCTCAAGACCCCCAAATCAGGTAGTTAAAAAATATATTCCACAATCAAGAAACTGTTTCGGATCGAACATGGGATCACATTCTAAAAGAAAGGGTGGAAGAGGGCCTCATTCTTGGGTTAACATATCATGTTAAACTCAACTAGATTTCAACATAAACCAGCCAATGTATAAACTCGACTAGTGTCATACATGAATTAGTCACTTGAATAAAACACCCCAAGGTTAATCCACATCATCACAATAATCCAAAACACATGCATGCATCTCACCACAATTACAACATTACTTAAGCATCCACACCTGGAATCAGTAACAACAAGTCATGATAATGTCAAAACAATTACTTCTCAGAAGATATTAATAAAAGAGAGCATGAAGTATCTTAAAAAATTAGAATCCATGTCAAGGATAAATTTCCTTAAACACATCATGAATAAATCATTAAAAATAGTGATCACCTAAGAAACCAAGGATATCGGTCCTCGCAAAAAATGATCAAAACCATCACCTACAAACATCAAAGTACGGAATGATAAATTTCATACCAACTGGTGTCTAAGAAAGATTCAAGAACAAGGGAAAAACTAACACTTAGTATAAAATATCAACTTTTACTTGAGACCTTTCTATGAAAAAAAATTTACATAAAAGCATATATCCAACATGGTCGTATTTCACTAATAAAATAAAATAGTCCCAACCAATGTGAAATGGAAAAAATAAACCAATAGTTAGTAATAATTGAAACTCACAGGAAATAATTATCCTTCCATGATAAAAATTCCACAATGAATAAAAAACCCTTTTCCCAAAAATAATTTATCTTTTAAAAACAACCAACCATTTTGAAATCATATTATTTCAAATAAAATCCTAATTGTCCAAGGGAGTTCCAAAACATTTTATCCCATTTTAAAAATAGAAAATTCTTTTATAGAATGTTGAATTTGTATGAGCCCAAAAAAAATATATATTTTAAGTATTTTAGGACACCCCATAACCCATTTAGAATAGTTTCAAGAAACTAAATATTAAATTTTTATTATATAAATAAAATCTCTTTTCAAAACAAACCCCATTTAATTTAAAATTCACTTACAAATCAACCCCAATATGTCTTAAAACCAAAATATTCAACATTTCATAAAACAAATCCACAAAATAATGGTAAATCATGCCAATTTTCGTTTTGAAAAGACAATATCATTTAAAAAATTATCCCAAAGGATATTCTTTCAATAAAACATATTTTCTTTTATAAATTCTAAAACCATTATTATAAGAGAGCTCAAAATATCATTCTCAAACCAAAGATATTTATATAAAATCCTAATCATTCATAATACAATTCCCATCTTACACCACTATAACACAAAAAGGTGGAAACCCACAAATCTCAAACAAAGTCATTAATATATGAAAAGCACCACCATGAATCGTCCCCCAATAATGGGGATCTCTCAGGAGTTGTCCAAAATAAAAGTCAAATGGGATGAAGAATTATGCTTCAATCATCTGCATGGTTTGGAGGACCATAGTCCAGTCAAGAAAAATTCATATTATTTCATTATGACTGAGTTTGTAGTCATTTATATGATATATCAAGACATTAATACTAACCTAACACCAAAAATCCACATTATGTCACCATCCCAAAATCGTATTATACAGTAAATTGAACTCACAATATTCATAAAGATCAATACAAGAAAAATGATAAAAAAATATCAAATTCCAAATTCAAACCCCACTTCCCATAGTATAATGGGGATTGCAATGATGGATGGTGATCAAGAACCCACTCATGAAAAACCAACTGAGTCCCGATGATAATTATAACTCATTCATACCATGAACCCCACAAATAATAAGATATTTATTCAATAGAATAGGTCCACAATGGAAAACCTTGTAATAGATACCTTATTTAATAAACCAACCTAGGATTCCCCCAGAACCAATATCCAACCCAGTCCTCCGCTGACCCAATCAGCATTCTCAATCCCTATGAGATAGCGAAAATCACAAAGGAATCCAAAAAAAGGTTGGGAATGATTTTACCTTGAATAAAATCAGAAACATAAATAAAAAAGTTGTTGGAAGAAAAAATGTTAAGAAAAAAATAGAATATATAGAAATAATCTCTTAACTCACTGATTAACTACCTCGCATGAAGTAGTTTAAATTGATTTCCCATCCCTAAAATACATAGTTTATCTACCAAAAACTATATCTTAATTTATTAAAGAACCCATATAATGTGAAAACAATTTCAAGTATTCTATGAATGGAAAAGTTACAAATATCATAGAAAAATATATAAAAGTTATTACTAGATGATTTAATAAATAAAATGCAAACTATCCTCAAATCACTAAATTGATCAATGCTCCAGGAGTAGTCATGAACTAAATAATATCATGAAACTATAATGTAATAAATGTGTAAGAAAAAAATATTATTATTCCACTACCCACATTACCAATTCATAACCATTAATTATATAACAATTTAAAAAGAAATTTAATTACAATAAAAACTATACAGTTTCTCAAATTATTTAAAAACAAAGAAGGTAATAAAATACTAACACATTTTCCAAAAAACAAATATTTTATATAAAAATGACGGTTGTTATGTATTTTACTAAATCGTATAAAAATATGAAATTAAGTATTTTAAAACCATAGAATATAAACCAAATCATTATTTTATCATCTTTTAAAAAATTTCTAGAGAACCCCATTTTCATTAAGAACAATATAAAAATGATTTATTTATATTCATTTATCAAATAATCATTACATATATATTTTAATGTACAATTTCAAAACCATTTAAAAATATATTTTTAATGTAACCAATGCTATAAGATTCCATAAGTCTATATATCCACTAACAAATCACAAAAATTAAAAAATTTATAAAAGTAAAATTGTTTCAATACAAAATAAATTGGTTGGGGATGAAATCAAGAATCAAAAAAAATACTCTCAACCATATTAAGAAGGACCTAAGCATCATGGGAAACATAAAAAACTATTGTGATAAAGACTTGAACCAACAACAAGGAACCTAGATCAACACTATAGAACCTATCCACACCCCTGGAATCCTCATTAGACTATTAGTAAATCAATAATAATGGATATCACATTCTATAATGGGTTATAATAAGGTTTTGTAGCTCATAAAATATTCCCCCTTTCATTCTAACTGACATGGAATAGTCGAAAATCGTTTGCTTAATAACTTACTAATGAAAACTAGGTATTTATGTCATTTTTTGCACCCGTTATCTTCCTAGGACTCCCATGTAATGTTATATTGGTGGTGTGAAATCAACAATCACATAACACAAGTATACAGTAGTTTATTTAACCCACACCTCACCTCCTAAACCCTCAAATGTAACATCACACAAAGATCTATGCATAAGAATCATAAAATGAAAAATAAAATCCAAAAATAACCCACGTGGTTATAATCCACAACAAGAAGAATCATCACAAATTGCACACAACAATGTGTCAAAATTTTTATAAAATAAATTTACTTTTTAGGTTCCATATAGGATTTTACAAAAGTGCTCAAATGTCCAATAAATTTTCACATCCTTTAAAAATGATCTAATGTTCCAAAAAATCCATTAATAATATTTCATGGAATATAGACCCCATTAAATAACATTTTAAAACATTTTGAAATCTATTTTCATACATAATTTCAAGCCAAAAATTTCAAAACTCATTGAATGTTATTTAAATACACAACACATTTATAAAAAACAACTTATAAACTCAAACACTTATCTCCTTAACACTTATATTAATAAAAACATCATCATTTCAGAACATCCCCTTATATTTAATTTGTTAAACAAATGGGATTGAACAATTTAAAAATTGTACATAATATCCAAATTAGTCGTCAAAACATATTTGTAATAATTGGAATTTGGAGTACTTCTATAAACCCGAAGTGACAACTTTAAAAAATCACAATGAAATACCAAGAAACTTTAGAAATTTTAGACAATTTTTTAAAGTATAATTATGAAATATCATAAATACATAGCGTGTAATTCACAAAAACTCTTATTAGAATTCATCAATTAAATTTTGTTACCATTTAGATTCAATAAATACAAGAGAAACCCAAATTTCTACAATGTAAATTAATTAAACATAATTAAAAATATACTTTAACAACCAAACCCTCACTTTAGGGCCTATAAAATCAATATTTATAAAATTAAAATCTAGTTCATGGGAAAACCTACCTTAAATCAACTGTAATAAAGCCAAAATACATTGATATTAGTGATGAAGGCCCCAACAAAAAATATGACAACTATATGAACCCTAATCACCAAAAAACCAAATTTTCAGACCACCATGATCATAAATAGGGGCCATCATAATTTTAGGGTTCACGGGAGGGAAATAAATCCAAATGTTTTGTAAAAGTATGTTTCTCCCAAATCGCATGAGATCCATACTAAATATTTAAGTGAAAGAGGCACCAAATTTGGAGGTTGCGCATAAATAGGGTCTCATCTAGGGGGTTTATGCAACCAAGGATAAGGAGGATATAATTTTAAAGGAAAAATATGGGAAAAAATATTGAAATGGGTAAATAAAATTTTCTACAAACTTTAATGTCTTTCTAAACAATGTGGTTACCATATATTCTATATTTCTTATACAAAGCGGTCTTACATGGTTACTCTAGGGACCTTACACAGTTTTCCTATCCATGAACCAACCCTTCCAAATTAATTTTTTTTCTTATCATACCATCAAAAAGAGTGTCCTAACAGTAACTCCTAACCATGTGTAACCCACACACCAAACAAAAGATGAAAAAATCTAAAAACTCATGCCATTATATCCTGAGGTTTGAATTATCCCAAAATAAATTAAAATTAAAAAAATAACAATGTGGGTGTCATAGAGTTACTATACAGAGTTTATGGATAAATATTATATCCCACTTGGGTAGTAACTTGACATTATTAGATCCACAAAGAATTAGTGAAATCATGTATGGTCGATCAAGGGTGTCATCATAGAAATTGAGGTTTGGCAGGGATTTATGTTCTGAGATTAATTTTTACGTGAATATTATAATTATATGACATTATACATGAATAGTACTTGCTATTTATATTAGAGACACCTTTAGTAGTGGCCTAATAAGTTTTAATCCCACCATGTTCTATTATATATGGAATTTTGGTATCATAGTAGACCTTATTATCATAATTATTGGTTATGAAGATTCCTAATGTTGGATGGTTCAACTAGATATCTTGGACATGTTTTGGAGACTGTACAATATTGGTACTTAGGACTTGGTTGTTTTTATATAATTAATTTTTTGGTTGAATTGTATCTGTTATTCCTATGAGAGATCTTGATTATGATTTTTAAGTCTTGTGAAATTTTAGATTATTAATTTGTTATGAAATTGTTTTTTTTAGTTTCCTGATGTTTGGATATCTATTCAATTTATTATTGATGGTATTGAGTTGAAAATTATTGGATATTTAAATTATTTATCTTACTATTATTTGAGGGTCATTTTTACCCATAGTATCAACATTGACCATTGTTTATTTTCAAAATGATATGGAATATGGGGAGGTAGGACTGAGGTCATGTAGCAAAGAAACCCTATAATTATAGAGTGAGTTTATTGGGAATGATACACACAATCTAGTGAGTGTCTGACCAAAATACCCTCTTCTCTAGTTTATTTTTTCAAGAGGTACTTTAGCTACATCATAATTATAATAGCTAATACAAATAAACAATAATTAAATTATTAATTTATGCTCATAAACTAATATAATGCAAATTTAGGGTATAATTAAAATAAATCAATTATCATACCTATAATTTAACACCTTAAATGCGTGAATGAAAATTTGAAGAAGATTTGTAATCACATTTAATCTATTTAATACATCACAATTTATAATATAACATTTAATTTTAGGAATAATTAAAAATTTAATAAGGCAAATTAAATGAAAAATTCATAAATATAGACTTGATATAAACATTTATCAGTAATTAAATGATAAATATAAAACACGTCATAATTTAAGAATTGATGAAAATAAATAATTCACTTGTATCTAATATTAAATTTTCATACTATCTTTTATAGATTATTAATATTTAATCTTTAATATTTATGGAATTTTTGAAATTTTTGGAAAATATTATTATCTAATAATAGACATTTCATAAATTAAAAAACCATTTATATAAATCAGAAATTTTTTCAAATAGTGTCACTAATATAAATATTATATATTTAAATTCATGATCTAATCAAAAATAATTATATAACTTTTAATATTTCTCTATATTTTAATAATATGAATCCAGATTAACCATATATGAAATCTTATATAACATTTTTGGTATTCTTTAAATCCCCCACCCCTCATATTATTTAGGCGTATTTCAGGCCATCCATTTTAAAGTTTTTTTTATAATTGTATTAAAAATATAAAATTTCATAAAATTCATCTCAAAAAATATTTTCACCATGTCATGGTTTTCCTCATATATAAAAATTATAATGGGATGTACGACACATTTTACCCATAATCAAATGTATTATTTGTCTTATGATCATATCGTAGGCCATGACTATTTTGGAAGGTGTTTTGTGTTCAAATGTTTTTTGGGTATTTATTGTATTTTAGAGAAACCATTTTGGATAATAGTAGATGATTACCATCAGCACACGTTATGTTTTCATTGTCCTTGGGAGTAAATTAACCACCACATATTTTTATGTAATATCAATTTTAAGATAATTCTATTTATGGTACAAAGATTTATTTTACCTGAAACTAGTAATAATTGATGTGTAAACCTTGAATAGATTTTGAAAACAAAAGGGAAATTAAAGAGACTTTATTTTTTTCTCACTAATTGAGTATCATTGATACTTGTGGAAGATAGGATAAAGAATCACAAGTTTTAGATTATTTTTTAATGATTTGGAGTAATTTTTTCATCCAATGTGTACAATATTTTCTAATAATTGATGTGTCTATTCAGATAAGTTATCATTCCCCACAATATTGCGTAAACAACTATTCTAGACATGAATGATTTTTTAAATTTAATAATCTCTATAATATCACACAAAATAAAGTTGTTGTCCTTGATTTCACATAACTGATGAATGGATGTTTCTACTATATCATGCCTTGTTTGGTTTTCATTCCAAATCTTACACATCTGCTGAACGTGGTAAACCCATCAAATCCACAAATTTTAGAATGGGCCTAAATTGATACATGTTTGGTGAAATAGGTCAAACCATTGAATTTAATAATTCAAACATTTTACCACTTTTATATGACCATATAGATTCATTCAAAAAATAAATCACCATTACATATTGTGTTCCGTTATAACATTAAATTGTGTGATTAAGCATGTGGGCATGAATGCAGGAACATTGTAGTTTTTTATCACCAGAATATTTTATCCACTCATATAATCATTCTAAATAATGATAAATGATTTCCACTAACAAAATGATGACAAAATTTAAAACTTTTCAATGATGGATTTCAACAAATCCTAATTCCATTCATTTAAAAATAAATTAAATATTTTTAAAAAATAAAGTCCAACATTGCACCATTTGTGATTTATAACCCAACATCATAATCGGTAAATAAAAGATATATTTAAAACTAAATAAATTTTTTATTTTTTAAATAAGTCTAAATTTTACATTTTAAAAATAATATTTCAAAAAAAATAATTCCACATGTTATGTAGAATGTGTATAATTTTGATAAAGTTATCATGTGATGGTTTGATGCAAAGAAAAAACAAAAAGGGCTTTATTTTTTAGTACTATTCTTGTATTCAATTTTTTTTAAATTATAACAATATGTAAATATAAATTGATAATTTATCTACATACCATTAATCATAATAGTAAATCAAGAACGAAAATGAAAAAAAATGGTCATTATAAAAACATCTTCTATCAAAAACAATATTAAAACTTATATATGTATTGACATTATTATTCAAAATCATTTTTTATGTCATTTAATTATACAGATCATACATAGCATCACATTCTTGTGATTTTCATATTCACGTCATGAAATTAGTTAAATCACTAGAATCGTTAATTATTATATAGTTTATAAAAATTATGTTTTTAGATCTTCTTTTTCGATGTATATATTATGAAAATAATTCACAATATATGAGTATTAGATAAATATAATAAAATATATATAATAAACATAGCAACTCAAAACTTCTATTCTAAAGATTATTTAAATATAAGGATTTTTATATATATTTTTATCATAAAATTTTACCTTAAAAAATAACCTGATCTAATATTTTAATAAAAATAAGTATTTTCCATGTTTATTATAAAGCTATTTAAAATTGGAAAAAAAATTCTAAAAAATTTATGAAAGTTTCCCCATTCGGTTAAATGAAATACTATAAAAGTAGAAATAATATCACATATTGAGATTCAAATAAAGGATGAGTAATTAATTGAATTAATATTTAACATTTACTATTTTACACAATGTATTGTTGAAAAATTAATTGAAAAAATCAATCGCTATAGAAAAATTAAATGTTAACTGAGTTGATGAAAAATAAAAATATTAAGGGGTTTAAAAAATTAAAATTGACTTCATGGATTTAAATTTGTGTATTATTAAATGTCAAACAAAATATATTGATGAGAAACTATTATTTACCTTTGTCAATTGATTGTTCCACTTTAATTTTATTTGAATATATTAAAATACTATTTCAAAAAAATATAGAAATAAATTTTATAGATAATGTCGATATGACATTGAATGTATAATAAAATTACATTAAAATTGATCTCCATGGTATAAAATAATTATTATGTATGGAAATAGTTTAAATTTCTTATTAAAATGTAAAACCAATTGATTTATCATAAAACAATATGATGGGGAAAATAAAATCAAAAAATTACAATGAGTGGAATTAAAATTGGAGTTATTATTTTTTATTCATACAGGGGATTATTGAATTTTACTCCTTAATTCCTCAAACATAGAAGCATATTACAACCCAATTTTAATTCATTAGGTGGAGTTACACATTCATGTAATCATTAACACAATTAAAATGATACTAATGCTCTTGAAATATATAAATTTTTCATATATAATGTTTTATATTCATTTAGTTTATTGAGATATTAAAAAAACATAAATTAATTAACCATGTTAATTTATTTCATCACTTATGTTTTTACTATTATTAATGAAATCAACTATAAAACGATGTTCTAGTGGTCTATTAAAATCTTTTAAACAATTATCTATAATGGTAAATATTTTAATTATCAATACATAAGTCAAATTCTCAATATTCATGTTAGCGGGTGGTATAATTTCTTGATAACTAGAACCTAAAATCTCTCCAACATTTGATTATACATTCTAATTTCACCATTAAATCATTTAAAATTTCATTTTAATATCATGTTCTATTAAATTTTAATTTTAGTTAATGGTTTTATAAAGTCTCAATCGTGGAACAAAAACTTCATTCGAGGTTCAAAACTAGAATTTCAATTAAAATATCTATAAAATAAATGAACAATAATCATATTGAGGTGCTATAAATGAAAAATTAATTGAATTTTATCAATACATGTCCAATTACTAACATTTTACCTTGTAATTCTAAATGTAAAATATAAATGATTAGATAGAATTATGACACTAACATAGACTTGAAAAAAATACTACACTATATTTTATTAGTGCTAAATATTGACAAATATAATTGGCCCACATTCATCAAGACTATAAAAAGAATTTATGTTCACCCTTTGTCATTATTTATCTCTGTGTTGATAATGGTAACCATTTATATGCATTTATTATGAATATAGAAAGGTTTTCTGATTATAATTGTGTTTTTTCTTCTGATAAAAATACCTTAACATAAAAATATTTTAATACTGTTTTATATTTATATATTTAATATTATATTATATATATGTATGTATTAATATATTCATAAATATTATTTCATATATATATATGTGTATAACTTATATATGTTTCTAATAATTTATAATTAAGTTTATTATTTTATAATTAATTATGATCATATATATAATTATAATTACATGTATATATGATACATTATAGTGATATTAAGTGTACAAATCTATAAATACATTAATTCTAATAATATGAGATATATAAAATAATAGTTCATATTTTAATTAATATATTTATATTGATATAATATATTTTAAAATATATACCCATATATATTCACATTAAATAATGTTCATAATCTATATATATATACATATACATATATACTCACACACACACACTCACTCACACACAAATGATTATATAATTATATAACCTAACAAGTCATTTGTGTTTTCAATTGCACATATCTCATTGTAGTTTTTAAATATATATATATATATGTATGTATGTATGTATGTATGTATTTATGTATGTATGTATGTTTATATATATTGAAAATATGTTTAGAATACATATAATTATCAATATAAATATCTACTTCATTGAAATTCATGTATATATTTTTAATCTGGTGTTGAAGCCTATTTTTTATTGAAACAGTTTACCACTGTTTTGTCACAGGAGACCCATTACATGGATCGATGGACTAATGGGAATTAAATCCCAATACATGGAACTGAATGGCCATATTTGTTTTTCAAAGGCCCTCATGTGAACAATACTACTATAGTACCTAGGCATCTATAGTACCAACTTCAGTAATATCACTGTTATAGTAACTGCTACATTGTCCACAACTTCTATAGTGCAGCCATTGCTAAAACTCTTCCACTATTGCAATATTTTATATTACTTCCACACTACTGATATAGTAACCTTTACAGAAACAGTATTGAAACCCCATCCTTGATAAAGTATTACATGGTTCACACCACACAACCAAACCCAACTATATGAAATTCATATGTTTATTTTAACTCTATGGATTATAAACATGAACTCTTCATACAATAAATTAATTATAACTAAAATAATAAAAATTAAAAATTTTAGTATTATTATTATTACTAGTATTATAAATAATATTATAAATGAAATCATTCCCCCCCAGATGTGCAGTCATGGGGTTATATCTGTAAAGGGTCTCAGGGATGTCCCAAGGCTGAGTCTCCCCAACTATGTTGTAGGTGTTGGTATATTTTCAGTTTAATTTATAATTACCCCATCCATATTGTTTTATAAATATAGTTCATCATTTATAATATCAATAATTAATGTAATTAAAATTTAATAATTCAAATTATAAATATATGCAATTTTTATCTATATATAAATAAATATATATAAACTTATACATTTGTATGTATATATGTATATATATGTATATATATATATATATGTAATTTAATTTTTTAAAAAAAGTTTTAATTTAAATTTAAAAGATAATGAATCAAATATTTTTTAAATAATGTTGATATTAAATTTAATATATATGTTTTAATTTTTAAAATTTATTAAAAATATTTTGTATTTAAATACAATATAATTATAATAATTATAAATGTAACTACGTATTTTAATTAGTGTAAAATTATATGAAAGTTTTATAATTTATTATACATATGAAATTATAAGTAATAATATTTAAAAAAATTATTGGTATTCATATTTTTTATTATATAGGATACTAATAATATATTCTTTTATAAACGTAGTAATATCTAATATTTATATAAATATATAAATTAATAAAATAAATTATATATTATTAATTAATTTTATATTATTATATATAGAAATTACAAAAAAAATTAATATTATATGGATTTCATAACATTTAATTTACTCGTGTATGTGTTGAGTTCACCTATAATATGTGCACACACAGACACATGTCTATGGGTTCTTCATATAAGAACACACACACATATTTATTTGTGAGTAATTTTTATCTACACTTCTTCTAATATAATATATAATAAAAATATTCATTTTATTGATAATTGGTCAATTACATTCTCCATCATAGAACACAATTCAAGGAAGAAAAGTATAGTAAACAGGTAGGCCTAGAGACAGAACCCCATGACCTACCCATCACCAAAATACCCTTACCACCCCTCCACCCGTAGTGATGAAAAATTAAATATTATTATAGATAAAGGGATTTAAAATAAATTAAAACACACACACACACACCTGAGGATCCCAATGGTCCATGACTTATCCCTCCCCTAAAATATTGATCCACATAATTTTGAAAAATTTATTACATTGTGAATGGCCATATGGACCATGATATTATATGCTTATAGAAGATCATATTTAATATCTAAATGCACTAATGTTCCAACCACATGGCTATTGAAGGCACGTGACCCAAAGGCCATGGTGCAAGCTAAAAGGCCCCATGGCCCATAGGCCCAGAATAGACCTAATGTCATAGCTCATTCCCTCACATGTCCCTACATCCGTGCACCCATCCAATCAACACTATGTGCCTGGCATCACTCTTGGAGGTCATCGCACCCCGCCTGGCCCTACTGGGATCACAAATGTCTTCCCCAAAATATATGTTCTTCCTTATCCATCATGATACCCAATGTCTCCACACGTGAGAAGAAACACCCTCCAACTATCATGTAGGTCGAGAATATACCTAAGGTCAATAGCATACACCCTAGCCTACCCCTATATATGTTCATCTTACCTATCCACACTATGTTCCCATCAACACCATTGGAGTTCACCGCTCCCCACCCAGCCCTTTCTTTGCCTCTAACATCTCCCCCACCCCCTTCAATTTATTCTCTATCCATATTAAAACCTAGATTCATCACACATGAGATACATAGCATAATAAATTAAAATTTTTATACAAAAACATTATTTAAATCTCCATAATATGACCTTAAAATCTATTATTCTTCTAATTCTGAATTTGATATCCCTGAGACATACATATGATATGAGCGAGTTATAAAGCCATTTATGTGAATAATGAAAGCATAACATGATTAAAATATTTAATTTGAGCCAAGAGGAATATAAAGGGTATAGAAAACTTGTGATAATCATAAACATGAAAATCAAAATGTGATATAAGATTGAAATATCAAGAAACTAATGGCATGTGGATACAACATAAAACATGAAATCATAATAATAAGTTGGAGATAACCACTGAGACATTAAAACATAGTGTACTTAGGATAACCTCACATTCACCATCCATGGTATCTCATGGTATAAGAATATTACCGAGTGAATTATAGGACTATATAATTCTCGACCCACCCATCACATTCATATCTAGTACATAAATTGTTGTGCCTCAAAGATCATTATGAAAATAAATGTATTTAATCATATTTAATCACATTATTACGTTTCACCGTTTACATACAAGGAAGTACCTAATTAATTACAGATAAGTCCATCTTGGTGAATACTCTTGAGTGTAAATGGGGTTATGTATTCATAATATAAATTTTTGGCATGGAAAATCAGGGGACAATTTCTACTATAAATCAATTGTACATATAAGATTATATAAGGGATTAATCTGAATTTAATATTCCGTTTTATTTCATTGGAATCTCTAGAAAAGTAAAACTTATGTGTAAAAACATTGAAATATGAACAATTTTAATTCCAAAGGTCATACTAAAAATAAATTAAATGAAATAAAGAAAAAGTAAAGAGTCCCTATCATTGAGAAGGTGCTTCTAAAATATTTTTAGGAGATTCTCAAGTTATTTGAAAAATAATTCATGGTATTTAGAGTGGGATATAGAGATAAAAATCATTTTAAAAGGGGTTTGATTGATGATTAATAAGATGTTGGTTGGTAATTTATATAAATAGAGAGTGAAATAATTTTTTAATTTCTAACCATATGTTTTGGACTCTATATGATAAAATAATCTAAAAAAACCATACTACATATTATTCCAATGGTTTCTTCCAAATAAGAGTGGTTTTTAATTTTTTAATAGTATAATAAATTAAATCCTTAATGTAATATCATCTTTGATGTGGAAGTGAGTGATGTTTGTAAAGAATTTATTTTCAAACCATTAAATATAATATAGGTTTTTGAGGAATCATTAATGGTATATAAAATTAATGAAATAAAATAAAAAAACTACATTATTTTGAAATGGTAATATATTTTGGTTCATTTATTCAATTTATAGTATTTATTTCATCATTTTTTGGCTATTATGGTGTCATAATACTTGTTTTATATTTATAACATATTTAATTGTTAATCAAAAATTAGAACACCTAATAAAATTATAAAAAAAATTCTATTGGAAAATATCAACAGAATGATTTTAAAAATAATTATTATTCTATCAAAATAATTCTCTAAATATTTCAATTTACACTTTTAAACCAAAATCATCATTTATTGAAGAATGCATGTTTTTAAAACAACAATAATTTTTGTCCCTTTTAAATATTATATTAGACTTTATTAAATTTTATTATTATTTATATATAAATAAACATTAAAATATAAGAATATTATATTAAAATATTATTAATTTAAAAAATCATGAATTAATAAAAGAAGGATGTTTAATTAAAACTATATAATTTTGAAAAATATAACTTTTGTTTATTGTTTCAAAATCTAATTTTCATCCACTAATTTATTATTTTATATATAATGTAACAATTAAATTGTTTCAATAAAATTATTATTTTATTAAAAAGGTAAAATAAAAATAACAATATTAGGCTCTCAATACATAACCCCTTTTTACACTAGTGTACACCGTAAGGGTAAAGTATGCGATGGTGGTTCTTTCGTGGGGTGGTTTCATAAACTTGGTTTGGTTCACATTCTCCATAAGAAATATGTTCTCCAATAAATATTTTTACTTAATATTTAGATATTGAATCACCTATTTCGATTCATCATGTTAAAATCATAGTGATGTCATCTACCTTAGTAGCCTCACTAAATTGGTTTTATAGGGTACGGTTCAACTCGTTGAGTCCACTGCTTCTTACTTCTATGTAGATTGGACATTATCATAACCATTAATATACTAATCATAAGGGTCACTATATAATTTATATATTATCATTTTTTATGATGATAATGGTAATTTAAAATTAGAATGACTATATATTATATTGGTCTAAGAAAACAAAAGTAGTGAATGTGTTTTCTATAACTATATTAATTAATAAGGAATTAATTCATTCAAGAAGGGTATATAATTTATAAGATTTATGGTTTTTAAATCTTCCCTAAAAATGAATTAACAAAAAAATCCTGATAATGATTCATGGGGAAACATGTTGGATAACCTGATAAAATCAGTATAGAAATAAAAAATGAGGTGTTCATAGTAGAACCACAATAGTGAAAAAACATTGGCGTACCTGAAGACACCAAAAAATACATCCATTAAAAACAAAATAATCCAATGTGAAATCCCATAGTCATGGTCAAGAAAAATCCATAAAAAGAAAAAGTATCTATAAGGCTCAAATAGATATGATCTACCAATATATATGAAATTAAAATCCAAAAATTTGGGTAATTTCATCCTTCCAACCCATCAAGATATTTGCTAATTCATTCACCATAGTTGGTCTATGCACTCTACATCACAACCTATAAATAAAATAAAAAATCACAAAACCATTGTCCTATTTATTGTCTTTTCCTTCATTTTAGGGGTACCTATACCATGAGTATGATACCCTATTATCTATTCTGGATTTTTCCATGAGTTTTTTTTTGTTCTTAGATAACCAAATCCACTTAGTATTTTTAAGAATTTTATCCACAATTGTTTGTTCCTTAATCTACTTGTGATGATAAATAATCATTGGAGTGTCCCCTAATATGACAATAACTTAGAAATTAGTCGTTGTCTACAATATATATCCTCATTGATATACCATATCAGCCTCATAGTAAATCAACTATATGGATCAAATTGATATATCCTTGGAGATTAATGGTAGATGGCCACAATTACACCTTAATTTCTTTTTTGATTCATCTAAACAAATTCCCCTCATCGTATCTTAATTGTAAAAGAGTTAACATTCGTGATTATTCTCTGCATCCATCTCCATAGACATGAAAGTAAGCCTAGTTCTATCTCTTGACCTTGGGATGATGTTAATATATAGAGAACAAAAATTAGGGGCACTAAGTGTTTCATGCTTGTAGATAAATTAATTCTTTCATATCTCTTTTTTATTTGATATCTCTTAACAAGATTTAATAGTATTATAAAACATGATTAGGTATGAACATTTTGAAAGGTCATCCTGGATAATAATACTGTCATATATTTTGTAATAACCCACCCCTAGTGAAACTGTACCTAGTATGAGAGTGTAGAAATGTGTGAACTCTAAAACCCACCTCGAATATGCCACATGTTGGTGATATAAACCAATGTTTTTTGTTAATCAAATAGAATGAATTCAAATCACAAATTAATAGTAAAAAATAATTCAACCACCAATCAAGTAAATTTATTTTATATTAATAGAAAATAAACAAAATCAAAAAAATTCACTATATTATTATATGTAGTGGGGATTATGAGAAATCTGATAACCCTCACCCAGTAACACTAGTTGGTAAAACCTCATCCCTCCCCACAATAAATGGAATGCACCCAATTGACATATTTTTATTTGGATTAATGGTTTTATTACCCAATATATTTTTTAGAGAAAATTTTCCCCAAAATCCTAGATGAATTTAGACAGATTGAACATTTCTAGTGCTTCTAAAACCATGAAAGGTGGTCTTCCTTATGCCTCATGTCTGAGTTCCCATAGTTTCCCCAAAACTATCCATTCTAAGCATCTGACTGATACCATCTTCATCACCCATCATAGAGTGGGGGTCCTCATCTATAAATACCTCATTCCTACTAGGTTCCTTTATATATGGATATACACAATACAAAACAACATTTAGGACACTGCCCCCATCTAAAGATTCACCCTTCAGATGACAATGAAAATAATCCTTCTTGTTGAATCCCCCATCCATTGAGTAGTTTATAATTTCTTGTTGTAATCAATGACCATCATGCACCATGGGATCACAATCCCCATAACCATGAAATGTATAGACTCCTCCTACATAACATGGGATTAATTCCCACCACTAAATTAAGGCCAAATAGACCCACAATAATTTCATTATGGCTAAATCAAGTGAAATTAGGGGGCCGATCCACTGATGGGTTGCATATTAAGTAATTTCTATCCCACTAATATGGCCACCAATTTTCAAAACGTTCAATATATAATAGTTAATAAAATGAAACATTAAAATAATAGAATGACTACCTAAACATCACTCCATCTTTCCAAATATAAGTATCCTTAAATATCTATTGAAATTAACTATAAAAAACTATAGAACATTGTTGATCATCGAGAAATTAGGAGTAATCAAAATTATAATATTACTATGTAGTTTTATATTCTTGTAAAAACATGTGATGGGATAAAAATATATGAAATAAAATAAGAAGTAAATTTATATAATTTGAAATAGGGTTTAAGAAAGTTTGTAGGTATAAAGTAAATATAGTACCATAGTTTACCATTATCTTTAAAAATAGAAAAAATTGGTAATTCATGCTCTAAACTTATTCAAACCATCTCAACATCATCAGGTAAGACCAACGCTCAACATGTGTCAACCATCCCAAAAAAATAAAGATATAATATCTTCTATTTATGTACACCATATCAATATCCACCATATTCCCTTATCATAACATCAATTTATCATTCTATAACCTCAAGAAACAACTAACAAAACCATGGAATAACTCTAATCCATTACATCTCTAGAAAATGTGTACATGTTATACCATAAACATATACATCCCTTGAAAATTTTTATGTGTAATTACCATGATCCATCATATCCTATATCAATAATAGTAAATAAACATGGATAATAAATAATGAAATATAACAATCATAAAAGATAATAAAACAATTAAAAACAAGCCCGTAAAAATAAATTATACACAATATCAAAATTAGTCACCGAAGTAGAAAAAAACAAAAAAAAATTGTAATTAATGAAACATATAAAGATATAATTAAAATAAAATTACTAAAAAACTTACCATATCCATTCATGAGTTAATAATCATTACCATAAAAAACTAGATATCAATTTTATATGTTATTAAAAAATCTAGGCTAATGATATTAGATGAGAAATAAAATATGCATATAAAGGAATTAATTTTATTTGTATATATCATCCCATGAAGTTTATTTGATTATGATTCATTATTATTGTATTAAATGGAATATTTTATGAGTGAATTAAATGAATTTTATTCAATTAACGAATTCATTGAATGTGTACCACATGAATGAATTCATGGTGATACATTGAATAAGGAGGCACATTTCATTATATGAAACATGTCATGGATACTATAAATGGATTATATCCCTTCTATTAGCTAAAAATTATTGTATGAAAGCCTCTTGATTTTCAATTCCACCAAAAAAATTATCATGGTATGAAGGATCTATCACTGCTTCTTCATTTAAGGATCTACCAAAACTATTCAATGATCTTTTCCCTAGTGTGATCCCCTAAGAAGCATATTTTTTTCATCTGCTGTTCCGTTTATTTCAAACAAAATTTATATATCAATGATTGAATATTGATCTTGTTGTATTCTAAATTTATAAATATTATTTTTTAATATATATTAGATATTTATTTTTTGTGTAAATATTAAGAACAATATGGGTTTTCTTCCACTATCATTGATCATATAATATTCCCCCAAACCCCCATAAACTGTATCAGAGAGCAATCTACCCAATAAAAAACTTGTTTCTTTTATGTGATCCTAAACAATATTTTCCCACTATAAGTTAATTTGTATGATAATGTAATTTCTAGGCCACAACATGAAATTATGTTAAATTTTTAACATAACTTGTAGTGAACGACATTGATTGTGTTTACAAGTTAACATAATTTATATAACTAATGTAGGAAAAAAGAGAATCGTTTTTTGGAATCACTTATAATTTTTTTACAAATAATTCAAATTAGATATTAAAGAATATTTATAGAATTGAAAAAATTGTTTAATAAGGCAATTAACTATAAAAAATCATGGTTAATTTCATATGTTATTTTGAGACAATCATTTTAAATATTCCATTGATATTAACGAATTAATATTATGAATATATTTTTCATCTTTATATAGTTTATAAATTTTTTATAAATCAAAGTAAAATTTTAATTTTGATTATATTAATATATACTAATTTTATAAATTCATTATGTCTAAATAGTATATAATTAATTATATTAATTTTTTAAAACATTTATTAAAGAAATATTCCAAATATTAAATGCTAATATTTTGAATTCCATTTACTAAATTAAATTTCAAATCATATGATTTTAAATAATGTGTTTATTTATAATTTATAAGGGTAATTTATAGATATATTCTAAATTACATAAAAATTTATAAAATATTTTTAGATTTTTTTTCTATACAACAAACTTGTTTCGTACTTGATTTCCTATTTCAATAATTAAAGAAGTTATGATATCACGTCTTGATTATTATTATATATAATAATTTTATGTGATAATGTACTTAGAATATATGTCACATTGTAGGGTCGTACCTGTTATCTTCTATGATGAGAACCAAGAAGTGCATTGACATTATTGTTTAATTTTCATATATTGATGGATGATATTGTCTAAAGGGATAATAAAATATATTCTATTAGGTGTATGAGTCTCATTAAAAATTGAGACACCTTATCATGGTGTTCTCCCTTGGAAATATCCATGATTGGAGGTTATGAGAAAATAATTGTCAATAGGAAATACACATTTCAAATTTTCATGGGATATTCCAATATAAATATGTATGTATCATTGCTTATAATTTATCATTACAATTAATGTATTTCATAACGATTGTGTAAAGACCTAGAATTTTCCATGTAATTTTTTTTAATTATATGGTAATATTACTAGTCTGCAAAAATTGAATGTGCATGATTCTGAGGCCCAGTGTTCCCGGAATGAATTTCGGAACATTCTTTATATACGTTCAGTTAACTTGCGAGCGATAATTTTTAACTTTTGAACCTATTCTCAAAATTGAAATCAGATGACACCATTGAACCAGCAATGCTGATATAAACTTAAGGATACCATCACCTCAGCCGTAGTAGGTCTAAGGTGGATGTTAGTTTTTCATATTTTCATGGGAGAGTTAAAAGAAAAATAATAAAATAAAACAATAACATTTATTTTATTTATTTGAAACAGATAATTTGAATTTCGATGTGGGGACCACCCGACCTTGAAACATTATTTTTTAATGTGAGGTAACTATTCAAATCCCCCTAATTAATGCGGAAACATTGAACTTTAATAAGTTGGCTCCCCGCCACTTGTGGTCGAGGAATCATTGGAAAAGGAGAGAACTTGAGAGATCCATCAGAGAAACATCCACCAATGAAGAACATTCTCCAACGAATAACATACATCTTAGAAGGATGACGCTCGAGCTCGGATCGGGAGCGTGTTGTGGGAGCGACGAAATTCAACATCTTCATCTTCTTCCCCACACCACCTCCAATGATCAAATGAGTTAGGGTTTGTTTATGATTTTTATTCATTAATTTACATTGAATCTTTCTTCTTGATCCAAATTCTATCGGTCTAACGTGGATGGTTGAGGCCAAACAAACATGACCCTATCCCTCCACTACATTTTTGTTTGACGTGTTCTTCGCGGGTGAACTCTTGGATGACCTGAAGCCAATCGGTGCCTCGTTGACGGCGGTTGACGGTTGTAGGGAACAAGGCGGCGGCCGGCACTCTGGTCGACCATGATGGCATCGGTAGTCAAACTGCACGGCCAAAGGAGGTCACGGCCCATCAGCCATGTTGTTTGAGGCAGTCAGCTGACATATGTCTGGTCGCGTAGAGGCTAGACAGCGCGCGTCCACTCCGCCTGTAGAAGAAAAGGCCACGACTGCTTAGACACGGCGGCACACCCGGTTAGCGGCCAACACGTGGCTGAGATTCAAGCCAGCCGCATCACTCCGATCAGGACTGCTTCGGTGGGTCCCACATGCCAGCAGGCGACACCACATGGCGCTCCCAGGTTGGCCGAGCCAAATGGTCTAGTGGGATGTTCAGAATTCTTGGGGGCGTCTCCCCCCTAGGTAGCAGCTAGGGCGGTCCCTCCAATGGTGGAGCTCACCCAGCCGAGCGGGCTGCGCCCAGCAGGATGGAAGGCCCCCATATCAGGCTGGGTTGGACCATGGCCCTGGGTGCCTAGCCCACCGTGGCCTAGCACATCTGGGTAGGGCCAGACCAGACCTGGGCCCATCCGGACCCAGATACGTCATTTTGGCCATATCATGAAAACAGAGTGACTATTTGAAAAACCGTCTACAATTCTATAATTCATTGATAGAGGCGTTCCATTTTGTTTACTCCACTAGTGTTTTGGATAAAGTTGGATTACGACCTGGTTGGATCAATCCCAAATCCAACCGGGCCCTCAGAATGAATATGTTAATAACTTACAGACCAGGTGTCTGATTGACACACCATCAGTCATGTTGCATCCCTTATGACATGGAATAATTTCGCTAAACTTATTTATGGGACTTTGTGGAATTTCTTGTTACCACTAATGGATTGATGAGGGGATCCTTCCGGAATCAAGCATGTGTAGTGCGGAAACCCTATGGCTAGTTGTACTTGAAGAATCTACTGATCATGTGTGGGTCATCTTCATATCATGTGTGGGTTATCTTAAGATCCTATGTGGCTCATCTTCAGATCCTGTGTGGGTCATATTTAGATCCTAATTTGGCCAGCATCTTCAGATCCTATCTGGGTCATCTACGATCCTGTGTGGGTATTCAACAGAGCTTCTTGATGCAGTAAGTTGATCTAGAAATACATTTAATCATCTATACATCCATACTTATGTTATACCTTGTCTGAGCCGAGTCTTTACCTTTTTTGTATTTACTTTCATGGTATTCTACTGTGTGGTGTTACCTTTGTGGTATTTACCTTCCTGGTATTCTACTGTGTGGCGTGAACTATGTGGTAATTTCCTTCGTGGTGTTACCTTCATAGTATTCATTCCTTTGTATAACAGCTGTGCTTTTGGCTAGAGAGTAGGACCTTGTGTTTCCTCATGAACATGATCGGTATACAAGAAAATTATGTATATGTATGGGCATATACCTAAGTAAGGATGAATATTGAATCATGATTGTAATTGTGGATTTTCTTTGTGGTTTATCCTTTGTGGATTCTGAGAGACTTTTAGTGGTCTCGGGGTCCCAAATGAGTATCGTTATACTCACCCCTTCACGGTCTACGCCCGCACCTATTTGTGTCTTGTGCAGATGATAGACAGTGTTGATCGAGGTTTAGTGTATCAGGACTGAAGAATGCTCAGAGGTGGACTTTAGACGAGGCATGCCATAGAGACAACCATCTGAGGGATGTACCTACCCATCAGGTAGGATCCATGGTGGGTGTTCACAAAATATGTTTTCAGTTTTACTTGTATTTTCTTGTTGGGCATGTATTAGATCCCATTTACTTACTGTATTCACTCTATTTACTATATAGATTACTTTGGGCTTTTATCTCGCTATGTGCTCGGATTATGTGAGTTTTCAGGTTAAAAAAGAAATGCCTTCCCAGTTTTAGGGATATTCCTTTTCGGTTCTAGTCACCAGCCCCTAGCCAATGGAAGGCGGGCTTGGGATAGTCACGGCACCGGCCCCAGGGGATGGGTCATGGAAAATTGGTAGTAGAGGAGTTCGGTTCTACCAATGAACTAGAACCATGATCTTTGATTCAACAATAATGCTAAGAGTAATGAGTGTGGTTTTCAGTTTGAGAAATCCAATGTTGGTGTGGTGGCTGACAAATCCATACACCATGACCATGACTTTTGATTTCTATCTCAGTGCACAAAAACACTGATTGTGTGAGTGTTTTTGAAATGTTTTTTTTAAGATCACTTTGACTCAGCTCACCAGATTTATCTTATTGATCGTGGTTCTCCTGTTCCATTTTATTATGCTTCCACATAGACAGTCAGCCAGGGTTCTAGGTGGAGTACGTTATGAAATCCCACCAAGTGATGAGGCTTTGATGCAGGGCCCGCTTTTGGCAGTTGTACCATCGGGTGGTGTACCAGCAGCACCACTACCCATTGGGAAGCCAATGCCACCAGCTCCAGCAGTAGGGGGTGCACACTTCTTGATCATGTTGCATGAGTTTCAGCACTAGAGTCTCCAAAGGTTTTGGGGCGAGGTGGATCCACAGGCAGCTGAGGACTTGCTGGAGTTCGTGGTTAGAGTTTTTTGATTGGTAGGGAAACCAGCTGATCTCATGGTGATCCTTGTTTCCAGTATTCTTCAAGAAGTTGTTGAAAGATGGTGGAGCTTGAGTCTTTATGTTCATGATGTGTTCACTCTCATCTGGCTGGACTTTGAGAGTCGTTTTAGGGTAGAGTTCGTCCCTACGACCTTACGCTCTATGCGTATACAAGATCTTCTCCACTTGTTGTAGGACAACATAACTGTGGATATGTACTCAGTGAGGTTCACTTACCATTCACAAAACTCCATTGACATGGTGTGGGACCCTTTATTTATAGCCCTAACCTTAGATCAGAGGATTATACGATTGATTGGAGCATTGATGATTTCTCTCAGCATCCCGAGATATGTGATGGTGTTAGAGAGAGCACTCTTAGTGGAGACCTTTCTTGATGAGCAATCAGTAGTAGTGAAACCCACCACTGGGTGTTATATAGAAGAGTTATCTATACCTGGTAGCATATAGATAACGCAGTGGTCCAAGAGGACCAGACCTATAGGTTGTTGACCGTAGGATATAGGGTTGGTAGTGCGGGGATCTCGAGACAGAGTAGGATAGGCGAGGAGTAGGCAGTGTTACTCGTGCAGTGGGCAGGGTCGCATGGCTCGCTATTGCCCGACCCACCATACATACGACAAGTAGACGACGAAGGTACCGCATTGGAAAAGGTGAAAATTTGATCGAGGAGGTCCGAAAGTAGCAGGCAGACATGGCAGAGGAGTTGGTCATGCAACAGGCAGTGGGCGGTGATTTAAGGTTCTACAGCTACCACCACCAGGTGGTCTACCCCGACCACAAGGGGTAGGTGGACTGGGATGATCTCAGCTCCATGAAACAGAGGCCTACGACCACAACACTCTGAAGATGATATGAGGTATGATCTGTGTCTACACCACCTTAGCTACAATACTTGCAGACATATTTGCTACTCACTCTTTCATTACCACAGCCCCTGTTCGGAGCTTGAAGATTCCAGTGGAGACGTTGGCTTGATCCTTACTGCTAGAGACTCTTAGGGGATAGGATTTGACAATTACACACTGGTTCCAATAGTTTGACCATACTCTTGTAGAGGAGATCTTCAGCTGGGATCTTCTAGTAGCGGTGTTAAGGCCTTACAATGATATATTGGGTATGGATTGGTTATCTATAGTCCATGCTCAGATAGACTGTATTAGGTGCAATGTGTGGGGTGTTGGCACAGTTGGTACATGGTTTTATTTCATCAATGAAAAGGGAAACATATCATCACATGATGGACTTACCCAGAGGAGGGTACAACCGATCACACATCAGTTGGCTAGACCTACCCTCAGGGCATTTGATGTTAACCGTCTGAGCAATCCTATAGTGTTGTACCAGTATGTTGATGTTTTCCCTGATGATGTTTCAGGTCTACCTCTTCACAGAGAGGTGGAATTTTATGTCGACTTGTAAACCGGTATGACACTGATATCTTCCCCAGCATATAGGATGGCTCATAAGGATCTTTGAGGGTTTCAAGTATAACTGGAAGAATTTCATATCAAGGGGTTCATTTGGCCCTGTGTTTCTCCTTGGGAAACCCTGATTTTGTTCCCCAAGAAGGCAGATGGATTATTGAGACTCTATGTGAACTATAAGCACCTGAACTAGGTGAACATGAAGATCAAGTACCCACTCCCAAGGATTAAATATCTCTTCAGTCAGGAGAAGGGAGAATAGTGATTTTCTAATATAGACCACATGTCAGGCTATCACCAGCTCAGGGTACAAGAAAAGGATGTGTAGAAGATGGCCTTAAGATGTTGGTATGGCCATTATGAGTTCTTGGTTATGCCATTCGGTGGTACCAACACCCCAAAAATGTTCATTGGAATCATAAACATGATCATCCATCCATACCTCGGTCGCTTTGTGGTAGTCTTCATTGACGACATCCTGATATACTCGACTATAGAGGTGAAGCATTCCTATCATCTACAGATAGTTCTAGATACACTCCTGGAGCACCATCATTAAGGAAAACTCTCGATGTGCCAGTTTTGGATATGAGAAGACCACTTTCTGGGACACATCTTCTCAGAGGCTAGAGTTTTAGTGAATCCTGCAATGATATAGGTTTTTCAATCTTGGGATCCACCCAGGAGCATGCCAGAGGTGCGGAGATATCTAGGGTTGGTTGGATACTACTGGAGATTCATTCTTGACTTTTATAGAGATACAACACCCTATTTATATTTCAAAATGAAGGGTCAACCATTCCTATGGATGAAGAGATACCAATAGTGATTTCTAGAGCTAAGGCAAAGACTAACAAGTGCCCCCTGCTTGAGGCTTCCAGAAGAGGGCATTGGGTATGTAGTCTACTATGATGCATCAGGGACCAATCTTTTATTTGTCTTGATGTAGGAGCGAGGAGTGATCACTTATGGTTCTCTACTCCTAATAAAACATTATCAGAACTACCCTACCCATGACCTGAAGTAAAAAAGAAGTGGTCTTTTCCTTGATGATGTGGCAATATTACTTAATTGGAAAACATTTTACAGCCTACACTGATCACAAGAGTTTCAAGAATATCTTTTCTTAGAAGGACATGTGTAGGTTCCGGGCGCAGCGGAAGCACGTTAGTGGGTTAGCCCAACTATAATTTTAACATTAAACAACGTTTAATCCGAGATCTGTCACGATATAAAATGTAGAATCTTCATAATAGAATGAAGAAATAAAAATAAAAGAAGAGTCACGTAACCCATCAGATAGGATCATCATATATTGATTATAATTAATTTAATTAATTCATAAGAATTAACTCGATGGAATTCATTATTCGTTGGAGTCTCCTGTCACGATCCTGTGATCTGTTGTTGCATTGTTGAATCCAAGTACAATATTCCTCTAGCGGTGATCCACACGTGCTCCATGTATCTCTGTACATCATCGAAGGGATCATTGGGTGCTAGTGTGGAAGTGCCTTCGCTTGCGATATCCACCTTCAACCGACTTGATCCGGTGGAGGATCTTGCTTTCGTAACATGAAAGCGTTCTTGGTGGAAAAGGAATTCTCTCTTGGCTTGAGAGAATTTCCAGATCTGTTGTGCACACCAAATGGCTCTCCATAATGAGAATAATGTAATTTGGGATTATAATACTTAGAATAATAAAATGAATTAATTGCCCTAAATAATTTAATCATTTCATTTAATTCTTAGTAATACCCCATGTCTTAATATTGACAGTTTACCATCATTATTACTTGACATGCACCCAACATATTACATTTAATATCATTTAATTAAATAAACAATATTTTTCTCATGAATCCCGAAAAAACAAACTACACGACGTGTATATAAATATACACGACGTGTACTTTTATTTTTCCATTTTATTTATTTCCTCCACCATAATTATTACACCTTGAGTAATGGATATTTATTTCTTAAATAAATGCAACTGCATTACTCGCTAATAAATATATATATTATTTTCCCCACAATATAGTATCTCGAATAACTTGTGTTGAAGTAAATGCAATCAGGAATCCTTAAATAATTATTAAACCACAGTCAGGAATAATATTTATTTAACTTATTAAATTAATATTTAACTGAGATACATGGACACACTTAGTGTGTGACCCTCTAGGACTCTTTCTCAGTGGAATTAGGCGGAGCCTACCTAATGTCCAAGGTTAGCATCTAAGAACATGCCATGGCACCCATAGAGAAAGAAGTTAACGCTGAAATGACGTGTCACCTCCTACGAATGCTTACCGTGTAATATAATCCCTTTGTCTCGATATCTCCAATCAAGCTGGATACATGCTAGTGCCATCAACCCATGTGATCGATTATTCTTTCTTTGACTTCCCGAAATTGAACTCTCCCATACCGTACCATGGCAATTGATTTATTTAGTCTATATCAATTCCATCAAAGGGCCTGAGATATCTATTCCATTATAGAACAGAAGGGACAAATCATTTCTCGCATTATCTATTAATTCATTATTACTAATGATGCACCCAACGTATCCTACCTCGCTGCGAATAGTGTGTCGTCATAGTTTTCATCAATACATCTAAGTGCATGAGTGGTAATACCCATTAATAATAATCTAAATGTCTAAGGACCAATACACACGTCCGCAGATAGGAACATCCAATGACACTATGAAATGCGGATTTCCTACTGGCAGGTCTCATTCTCATAATATCCTCCTAGATATTACCAAGGGCTCACACCATGAGAAGGTGACTCAATGTTTTATGAGTCCTCACCCCTAATGACCTGTATTATTTGTGTCCCTAAAATAATATCATCCGGTCATAGAACATATATTCAAGAATAGTGTTATAGCACTTCTGGGTTCTCATAATAACAGGGATCTTCTATGACCCATTAATGCAACAGCTGTCCATAGGACATTATCACATGCATTTTCACGCAGAAGAACAATCAAGATGTGATAATTAATTTATTAATGAATAAAGTAAAAAGTAGTTGGTTCTAGGCCACCAACTCCAACAGACTCCCACTTGGACTAGAGCCAACTGCTAACAACCATTAACCCGCTATCTCTCACATGATATTCATGCTTCTGCTGAGATAGGCCTTTAGTCATGGGGTCTGCCACGTTCTCTTCAATGGGCACTCTGCTCACTGTAACTTCACCCCTTTGATAGAAATCCCTCAATAGGTGATACTTCCGTAGTATGTTCTTTGTTCGTTCATGTGACCTTGGTTCTTTTGCAAGAGCCACCGCTGTAGTATTATCACAATACAATGTAATGAGATCTTTACTGCTAGGCACCACAACAAGCTCCTGGACCAAGTTACGAATCTATATGGCTTCCTTGGCTGCATCAAAAGCCGCTATATACTCAGACTCCGCTGTAGAATCAACGAAAACTGGCTGCTTTGAACTCTTCCAGCTCACAGCTCCTCCATTGAGACAGAAAAAATATCCAGATTGCGACTTCAGATCATTCTGATCTGTCTGAAAACCAGTATCAGCATACCCTCTGATGACAAGCTCATCGTCTCCTCGATACACTAGAAACAGATCCTTAGTTATTCTCAGATACTTAAGTATACACTTAATAGCAGTCCAGTGCTATTCTCCTGGATCATCTTGATATCTTCCTACCATGCTCAGTGCATAGGCAACATCAATCCTAGTACATAACATGGAATAGATGATGGATCCTATGGCCGAAGAATATGGGATCTTACTCATCCTATCTTTCTCCTATTGTGTTTGGGGAAACATTTTCATAGAATGATGTAAGCCATGTGACACTGGAACCAATCCCCTCTTGGATTTTTCCATACAAAATCCCTTTAGTATCTGGTCAGTATATGTACCCTGACATAGTCCAAGAAGCCTCTTGGAAATATCACGAATGATCTTGATCCCTTGAATGTAGGTTGATTCCCATAAGTGCTTCATGGATAAACACTTGTTTAGCCAGTCCTTAACTGACTGTATGGCTGGTACGTCGTTTCAAATAAGCAATATTTCATCAACATACACCACTAATATGATGACCACATTCCCATTAAACCGCTTATAAACACATGGCTCACATTCGTTCTTAATGAAACCAAATTCCTTTATGGATTCATCAAATCGATTGTTTCGTTACCTTGATGCTTGCTTCAATCCATAAATGGATTTCAGAAACTTGCAAACCTGTTTGGCTTCACCTGGTGTCACAAACCCTTATGTTTGTGTCATATAGACATCTTCCTGAAGGTTCCCATTAAGGAATGTTTTTTTGACATCCATATACCAAATCTCGTAGTCATGGTAAGCTGCTATGGAAAGTATGATTCTTATGGATTAAAACATGGCAACCGGCGAGAAGGTTTCATCATAGTCAATTCCTTGATGCTGTCTGAATCCTTTAGCCACTAGCCTTGCTTTATAGGTTCTAACTTGACCTTCGATGTCCAGATTTCTTTTGAATACCCATTTGCATCCAAAAGGCTATACATCAACTGGATCATCGACCAGAACCCAAACTTTGTTCTGATACATGGAATCCATCTCAGAAATCATAGCTTCTACACACGTTGCAGCTTTTGAGCTTTCTACTAAATCCTTGTAATAGAGAGGTTCATCATTGTCCAACAATAATGATTCACTATCCTCGGTGACTAGGAAACCAAATCTCTCTGGTTCCCTTACCTCTCTTGAGCTCCTACACAAAACTTGTGTTTCTGGAACCTCTTCCACAGGGACCTGTGGAACTTATTCCTATACCAACTACTGTGTACCTTGAGCATCAACTTCGTCGAAGTCAATCTTCCTCCCACTATCATTCTTGAGGATGTGCTCCCTCTCAAGAAAGACGGCTTGTCTGGCGACAGTCACTTTCTTGTATTGAGGGATATATAGGTAATATCATTTAGTTTCCTTAGGATATCCTATAAAGATACACTTCGTGCCCCGGGGTGCTATTTTGTTGCCTGAGAAGGCCTTAACAAATGCCTCTCATCCCCATACATGTGTGTGCGACAAAGTGGGTTTCCTTCCATTCCATAACTCTGATGGAATTCCATTTGCCGCTTTATTTGTTACTCGGTTTAATGTTTATGCTGCAGTTTGTATTTCATATCCCCAAAAGGATAATGGAAGATCTGAATGACTCATAATCGACCTCACTATGTCCAACAAGGTGCGGTTCCTCCTTTCACTAACACCATTCTACTATAGTGTACAAGGAGGGGTGAGCTAAAATAGAATCCCAGACTCCCGTAGAAGATAGATGAACTCTTGGATCAGATATTCTTCACCTCAATACGATCGAAGCTTCTTTATCTTCTTACTAAGATGATTCTCTTCTTCATTCTTGAATTCCTTAAATATCTCTAAGGCTTTTGACTTATACCTCAGTAAGTAGACATAACCATATCTACTCAAATCATCAGTAAAAGTATTGAAGTAAGAATATCCACCTCTAACTTCTACTGGAAATGGTCCACATACATCCGTGTGTACCAATCCTAGAGGCTCTGTGGAACTTTCACCTTGTCCACCAAAAGGCGTCTTGGTCATTTTTCCTTGTAAACAAGCATGACATCTATCATGTGGTTTTAGCTCAGTAGATTCTAAATAGAAATCTTGGCAGAGCTTGGTCAAGCGCTTCTCATTCACATGACCAAGGCGGTGATGCCATAACTGGGTGATCTGTGAGTCATGTGAGTTTGTTTCGTTATCGATTGCCAACACTTGGTTTTTGTAATTTAATACAAACAAACCATTATTCCAATGTGGCATACCATAACATATGTTGTTCCTATAAAAGAGACAACCATTATTTCCAAACATGAAAATAAATCCATCCATATCCAAACAAGATAAAGAAATTATGTTCTTGGTAACACTAGGCACAAAATAATAGTTTTCTAAAACCAAAATCATGCCAGTTGGCAATGAGAGGTGATAGTCGCCAATAGCCAACGCAGCCAGCCTTACGCCATTGGCTGCTCGATGATCCACCTATCCTCTGGAGAATATTCTAAATATACTTGGTTCATGCATTTGAATACAGATGTGATCCCCACATGCTGCATCTAATACCAAATTTTTAGAAATAGAAAGATTGAACTCGAAAACGAACACACCTTTAGCGTCCCAATGCTTTTGGGTGCAGTTCCTCTTCCAGTGGCCCTGCTTGCCACATGCAATACACACTGACTCCTGTTACTTGCCCTACCTCTGGATCTTCCCCTTCTTGGAGGGACGGTTCTTGGGGGCTTCAGATCGTTTATAAGTCTTTGGCCCTTTTTCCTTGTCCTTCCTTTTCTTGTTCACAATAAGGATCGCGGGTTTTTCACACCCCATGTCCTTATCTACCTAACGAATCAAGGTCAGAAGCTCCAATAGAATCTTCCAATTGCTGCTCATATTATATTTGACAATGAAGCTAGAGAAGGTCTTGGGCAGTGATGATATGATGAGATCTGTACGCAACTCATCCAGGAATTTAATCCCTAAGATGTTCAGGCGTTCAATGTAGCCAATAAGCTTGACTACATGAGGCTGTGCTGGTGCATAATCTCCACGATTCATGGTAAACAAAGAATTGCAGATCTCATACCTCTCATGTCTCGCCTTCTCTTTGTAGAGATCATTAAGTTGAGACATCATGCTATAAGAGTCCATGTTTTCACGTTGCTTCAAAAGATCATTGACATGGATGATAGCATGAAAAACTGGACATCTGTGGCATCATCCCTGTGTTTCATGTAGAGAGATAATTCCTCATCACTACCCTCTTTCCCAGGCGCAATTTGAATAGGCTCTTCTAGCACATACAATTTCCTTTCATGGTGAAGGACGATGCGTAAACGCCTCTGCCACTCTTTGAAATTGGTGCTAGTGAGAGGTTTTCTTTTTCGAGTATTGTGCACAATGATATGTTTGAAGTCATATTATTACCGTTTCTAAAAATTATTATGAGCAAAGGTTTAGTACTTTATTACAAAAATTGAGACAAATAAATAAATTAATACTTATTAGTCTCCCACTATTTTATAGAAATCCAATAGCCCTCAACATTGACTTCAGAATATTCTGTTGCGTGAATATTCTAGTGGAAAGGATCCATATTCCCCTTCGCATTACCCCAACTAGGGTTGGTCAAGCAACTTGATGGGTTTTAGGTAGGCATTCCAAATTCCAACTGTATTAACTCGCAACTCCTTGATTCGCTAACTGGAATCCCTTATCCTAAAATCCTTTTGGGATTTCCTCAAACTTTTCCTCTTGGTCACACCAAGTCCTGCTATGGCATTCAACCCTTGATGCGAACCAAGTCAAGTCAACCCAAAACCTTTAATTAGAATTCACTGATAATCGAAATCACCCCAACTAGGGTTGGTCAAGCACTTTGAACTATGGTTCGACTCTAACCATGATTATGGAAGGCTATGCCGACTTAATATTTATTTTGAGGGATTTATTCCATATACGTAAATTACCATTTTATTGTCTTTGATTACATGATTGTTAATATTAAGTGGGATATACTTAAGATATTAACCATGTCTAAGACAATATTGACGTATAAGTCGGTTTTATTTTAGTTCCATCTTACATGCTTGTTTAATTCATTAATTGTGTGATCGTGACAACACACCCACAATAAATAAACCATGCAACTGAAAAAAAATAAAATAAATGGTATGATCATGAGCTTTTCTATTGGTTAGTTTATCTAGCGGTTGATAAACTAACCCAAGACCTAGGGGAGAAACACCTTGAACCTTTTGGGTTCGTGTTTATAGATTTCCACCTGTCCACCATTGTATCTCCTTGTATTGGTTTCAACTCGGCTCCTGACTTGAGCCGCCTCCACTAGCTTGGGAGCTCCATCCATTACATATGCATTTATCTCACACGCAAATGAGGGGTAAAATGGGTTTTTACATAAAAGAATACTTGGGCGCACAGGCCCTACATATTAATGAGGAGATGGCTCACATGTCAACAAATTTAATATTAATAAATAAATTAAAAGAAACCATTCACATACAATGGTCTTGGTCTAGCTCATGATCATTCATACATGCAACGATATTTACACATAAATAAAACTAGCATTAAATTCTTTAACCATTCTTGTTTAAGATAAATCACGCTCGAATCAATTAATTATCTTTAATTAATCAATCTTTTTATCTTAAATCCTTTTTCTAAATTTCCTTGAGATTCTCATCCATTATAATTTTAAACAAATAAATTCATTCTAAATTATCCTTGTATGTATCTTGTACCTTGGAGGAAACCCGGTGATTTCCCATTTATTACGAATATGTTAAATTAAACACATATATATAAAACACCAATCACGTGTTGTGCCTCAGCTTTACACCTACACCATGGTACATGTCTCAAGGGTTTGTAAAATATAATAATAAATTTTAATATATCTTCATAATTTGGGTGAGTACACGGTGTGTAGTTCCGACTACAAGACGTGTACTTTTCTTCACCGTCCATCCGAAGTACACGCCCGGGGACAGGGCGTGTTAATGTACTTTGTAAATTTTCAGAGTACATGGCGTGTACAGTGGGACACATTCCGTGTAGTTTCTGCGTTACATGGTTTCCATCCGGGAAGTTCGTGTACGGAGTACACGGCCCAACCCTAGCCCGAAGGGACTACATGCCGTGTTCACTGGACCACACGGCGTGTATTTCGGAAACCGTGTGCCACCTGTTTCTGGTCAAAACATTGTGTCTTAAATTTTTAAAAAGAATCCAATACATGGTCTAATTTGGAAGATCAGTCAATGCATTGAACCTAGACTACACGGCGTGTACTTCCGAATACACGCCATTTATTCTAGTGTTATACGGCCAGAAATATCCGGATCCTCCAGATGATTTCATCTATTTTATTTTAAGCAAAATTAAAAGAAAAATTCGTTTCTGTGAGGTGAACGAGAAACGAGGGAGGAGGAACAGATCTCAATATTCAGATTTCCATAACGATTAAACATGAATTGAAGTAACTAAATTATTAAATGCGTAAATTACCAATGAAAAACTAAGTAATTATAATCAAAGATATGACCCATCTGATACCACTTGTAGGTTCTGGGCATAGTGGAAGTGCGTTGCGGGTTAGCCCAACATTAATTTTAACGTTTAACAACGTTCAATCCGAGATCCGTCATGATATAAAACGCCGAATCTTCAGAATATAATGAAGAACAAAAAAGAAAACAAGAGTCCCAGTACCCTTGAGATAGGATCATCATATGTTGATTATAATTAATTTTATTAATTCATACGAATTACCTCGATGGAATTATTTCTTCGTTGGAGTCTCCTGTCACGATCATGTGATCCGTCATTGAATTGTATAATCCAAGTACAAGATTCCTCTAGTGGCGATCCACACGTTATCCACATATCTCTGGATGTCGCTGAAGGGATATCTGGGTGCTAGCACAAAAGATCCTTCACTTGCGATGTCCGCCTTCAGCCGCCTTGTTCTAGTGGAGGATCTTGATTTCGTAACTTGAAAGCGTTCTTGGTGGAAAGTGAATTCTCACTGGTCTTGAGAGTATTTCCAGATCCGTTTTGCACACCAAATGGCTCTCCTCAATGATAATAATGTAATTTGGGATTATAATACATAGAATAATAAAATTAATTAATTTCCCAAAAGCATTTAATCATTTCATTCAATTCTTAGTAATACCCCATGTCTTCATAATGACTGTTGACCATCATTATTACTTGACATGCACCCAACATATTACATTTAATATCATTTAATTAAATAAAAAATATTTTTCTCACGAATCCCAAAAAAACAAACTACACGGCGTTTAATTTTATTTTTCAATTTTATTTATTTCCTCCACCATATTTATTAGACCCTGAGTAATGGCTATTTATTTCATAAATAAATGTAACTTCATTACTCGCTAAAAAATATATATATTATTTCACCCACAATATATTCTCTAGAATAACTAATGTTGAAATAAATGCGATCAGGCATCCTTAAATAATTATTAAATCAAAGTCGAGAATAATATTTATTTAACTTGTTAAATTAATATTTAACTAAGATACATGGACACACTTAGTGTGTGACCCTCTAGGCCACTTTCTCAATGGCATTAGGCGAATCCTACCTAAAGACCAAGGTTAGCATCTAGCAACACGCCAAGGCACCCGTAGAGAAAGAATTTAACGTCGCAATGTCGTGTCACCTCCTATGAATGCTTACCGTGTAATATAATCTCTTTTTCTCGATATCTCCAATCATGCGGGTTGAATGCTAGTGCCATCAACCCATGTTCTCGATTATTCTTTCTTTGACTTCCCGGAATTGAACTCACCCATACCTTACCATGGCCATGTATTTATTTAGGCTATATCAATTCAATCATAGGGCCTAAGATATCTAATTCTGCTATGGAACAGAAGGGAAAAATCTTTTCTCACATTATCTAATAATGTAGTATTACTTATGACGCACCCAACGTATCCTACCTCGCTGCGAACATTGTGTCGTCGCAGTTTGCATCAATACATCTAAGTGCGTGATTTGTAATACCCATTAACAATAATCATAAAGTCTAAGGACCAATACACACTTCCACAGATAGGAACATTCAATGACACTATGAAATGTGGATTTCCAACTGGCGGGTCTCATTCTCATAATATCCTCTTGGATATTACAAATGGCGCACACCATGAGAAGGTACCTAAAATTTTTATGGGTCCTCACCCCTAATGATCTGTATTATTTGTGTCCCTCAAATAATATCATCCGTCCATATAACATATATTAAAGAATAGTGTTATGGAACATCCAGGATATCATCATAGTAAGGATCCGCTATGACCCATTAATGCAATAGCTGCCCTTAGGACATTATCACATGCAATGTCACGCAGAAGAACAATCAAGATGTGATAAGGAATTTATTAATGAAAACAGTACATAGTAGTTGGTTCTAGGCCACCAAATCCAACAACATGAACCTGAGATAATGGTGTTGGCATGAGTTCTTCCATGTTTATGACTTAATGATAGTCTATAATCCTAGGAAGGGGAATGTTGTAGAAGATTCACTCAGCACGATTTCTGGTATGCAGTTGCTGAGTGAGGTGACAGAGTAGCTAGTCGTGTTGGAGATATCCTTCATGGATAGAGATTGTGATACATACCTCCGGTCTATGAGAATCACACCCCCACTTCTTAAGTGAGTCAGGTCGGTGCAACATGGGGGCACTGACTGCTAGGCACGACGTGCTTAGATATCTACTAGACAGGGACCTGATGAATTTTTTGAAGGGGGTAACACATCATCCTCTTTAGAGGATGTACAATGGTATCGGTGGTGCTACGAGAGGAAGTGTTGAGGGAGTTCCACACGCCCCTATAGTGGTATATCCAGATGTGGCGACGATGTACCAGGACCTCCAACATCTGCAATGGTGTCTGGGAATGAATAAATAAATGGCTGAGTTTGTCTCACAGTGCCTCACTTGTCCGAAAGTGAAGGTAGAACACTAGGTTCTAGCGGGCTTAGTCCAGCCACTAGAGGTACCATTGTTGAAGTGGGATAAAATCTCCATGGAATTCATTATAGGACTTCCACACACATCCAGGGTTCATGATTCTATTTGGTTGATCATTGATTGACTCACCAAGTCATCCCACATCCTACCTATCCGAGAGCAGGGACCCGTAGAGGGATTGGGACACCTCTACGTACAAGTGATTGTATAGATTCATAGAGTTCCTTCGACGATTATCTCTGATCATGATTCATGATTTACTTCTAATCTATGTAATTGTTTTTAGGATGCGTTCGGGACTCATCTTTGACTAATCACTAGCTTTCATCCTTAGACGGATGGTCAGACAGAGTAGACCATTCAGACCATTGAGGACATGTTGCGTGCTTGCATCCTTCATTTTGGATGCTGTAGGAAGGATCACATTCCCTTGGTGGAGTTTTCATACAAAAAAACTATCACTACACCGTATGTATGTAACCATGTGAGGCACTGTATGGATGACCTTGTAGATCACCTCTGTGTTTGAATGTCACCGAGGAGTCAGCACTAATGGGATGGGAAATGGTACGGGCTACCATGAAGAAGGTGAAGATCATCTAGGAGCAGATAAAGACTGCACAGATTTGGGAGAATTCATATGCTTATAGAAGACGGAGACCTCTCAGGTTAGAGTATGGTGACCATGTTTCCTACGGGTCTCAACTCGATGAGGTTAGCATAGATAAAGTCGGCAACAAGTTATCTCCAAGGTTCATCGGACCCTTTTAGGTCCTCAGCAGATTTGGTGAGGTGGCTTACTGCTTAGCTCTTCCACTTCTGTTACATCGGGTGCATGACGTTTTCCATTTATCCTAGCTATGGAGATACTTACATGATCCTTCTCACATCATTGACTGGGGAGAGCTAGAAATTGACGATGGGGTGATGATTTCAGAGGTTCGAATGGAGATTGAGGATCGATAGAAGTAGGGTCATTTGTCGGAGGTTGATACCTCTAGTGTGCATTCGTTGGTAGCAGGGAATCCTCTAGGAGAGCACATAGGTGTGGGAGGCTTAGATTGGTGCACAGTACCCCACTTGTTTCCCTAGTTTGTGTTGTGGCTATCAGGAATGTAGATCCCTGAGGGGTAGAAGAATGTAAAGACTCGAAATTTTCTATGTAATTTTTTTAATTATATGAGAATATTACATGTCTGTGAAAATTGACAGTGTGTGATTTCGAGGCCTAGTGTTCCAGAAATGAATTTATGAACTCTCTTTAAGGATGTTCAGTTATCTTGTGAGCAGGAATTTTTATCTTTTGAACTGGTTCTGGAAATTGATATATTAGGACACCATTGAACACGCAACGCCAATATTCACTTAAGGAGACCTTCACCTCAACTACAGTAGGTTGAGGGTGGAAGTTAGTTTTTTAGATTTTGGTGGCAGAGTTAAAAGAAAAATAATAAAATAAAACAATAAATTTTATTTTATTTATTTGAAACCTCTCATTTGAAATTAGTGGTGGGGACCAAGTGACCTTGAAACCTCTTTTTTTAATGTGAGGTAACTCTTTGAATTCTCCCAATTAATGGTCCAACATTAAAATTATATATTTCGGATCCTCACCTCTTATGGTGGAGGAATATTTGGCCAATGAGAGAAATTAAGAGAGAATTTAGAGAAACATACACCAACGAAGAACATTCTCCAACAATGAACAAGCCTCCGATGAGGAAGACGCTCGAGCTTGGATCAGGAGCGTGATGCGGGAGTGATGAACGTCGACGTCTTCACTATCTTCCCCACGCCAACTACAATGATCAAATGAGGTACGATTTATTTATTATTGTTCTTTGTTAATTTACGTTGAATCTTTTCTCTCGAGTCACATTCTATCAGTTTAACGCGGAGGGTGCGGTCCATACATACATGTCCCGATACCCACACAAATTCTTCATTTGATGAGTTCTTCGCATGAGAACTCATGGATGAGTGCAATCCTGCCAGTGATAGATCATCGACAACAAATTTTGGCAGGGAACAAGGTGGCGACCGTCACTCTGGTCATCCGTGATGGTGGTCGCGGTGCAACCGCCTCCCCAGAGGAGGCTACTGTCCATCGGCTGCGGCAGTGGTGGAAGTCAGCTGACACCTGACCAGCAGCCTAGAGGTAGGGTGGTGCTCGTTCGTTCCTCTGGAAGTGGAGGAGGCCGTAGCTGCTTAGCTACGGCGGTGTACCCTATGGGTGACTAGCACTTGGCCAGTCGTGTAAGAAGCAGCACCGTTGCGACTCTGGAAGGGGGGGTCGGCCGGGGTTCCTGCCAGCCACGTCACACCAAGTGGGAGCGCTTTGGTGGGTCCTGTGTTCCAGCAGGTGGTTCCATATGGCACCCCCAGGTTGGCCGAGTTGAATAGTCTAGTGGGCCTTTTTGAATTTCGAGTGGTTCCTCCCCCTAGGTAGCGGATGGGGAAGGCCCCGCCATGGCGGACTACACCCAGCCGAGCGGGTCACACCGAGCGGGACGCCCCCATAGCGGGAAAAGCTGGATAGCGGTCAAGCGGGGCATGCCCACTATGGCCCAACCCATCTGGGTCTGACCAAGGCTGGGTCAGGTTGACCTGAACCAGGTCGGGTCGGACCACACTAGAGCCCATCTGGACCCAGATACGCCTTTTTAGCCTTATCTTGAGATCTAGGAGTCTGTTTGCAAACTGTCTATGATTCCAAAATCGTTGGATCAAGATTGTAATTTTAGTATAATTCACTTTGTTTTCTTATAATGTTGCAGTACGAATTGTTTGGATCAATCACGAATCTAACTGGGCCCTTGGAACAGAAATTCTTATAACATACAGATCGAGTGTCTGATTGACATGCCGTCAGTCGCGTTGCGTCCCTTATGACAGGATAGATCATCATAAAACTACTTCATGGGACTTATTGGTAGATAAAATATTGACCGATGGAATGTAGAGTGGATCCTCCCAGAATCAAGCATTCTTAGTGTGGAAACCATGTGGCTGGATGTACTTGGAGAATCTAATGATCATATGTGGGTCATCATCAGATACTCTATGGGAAATCCTCAGATCCTGTGTGGGTCATCTTTGGATCCTGTGGGGATCAACATCTTCACATCCTGTATGGGTCTTCTACAATCCTGTATGGGTCACCAGCAGAGCTTCACGGTGATTTAATATTACCTAGCAATACAACTAATCATCTATAATTCCATACTTAGGTTATACCTGGTATTTACCTTCCTGGTATTTTACTGTGTGGTGTTACCTTTGTGGTATTTAAATTCGTGGTATTCTACTGTGTGGCGTTACCTATGTGGTACATACATTCGTGTATTATACTATGTGGCATTAACTTTGTGGTACTTACCTTCGTGGTATTCTTTTGTGTAGCATTACCTTTGTGGTACTTACATTCATGCTGTTACCTTCATGGTATTCTTTCCATCATTAAATAATTGTTATTTTGGCTAGAGATTAGGGACTTGTTTTTCTTCATGAATGTGATGGGTATACATGACAACTTAGGTATATGTATGGGCATATACCTAAGAAGGGTTGACTATTGATTCGTGCTTGTAAGGGTGGTCTTGCTTTAGGGATTACTTCTTGTGGATTCTGAGAGACCTTCGGGGGTCTTGGGGTCCCTACTAAGTATCGTTATACTCACCCCTACACGGGCTATGCCCACACCTTGCTCTGTCTTGTGAAGACGACATAAAATACTGATCGAGGTTGAGGGTATTAGGACTGTAGGATGCTCGGAGGTGGACCTTAAATGAGGCGTATCGTAGAGACGACCATCATAGAGTTGTACCTTCCCTTCAGGTAGGATTATTTTTGGGTGCTCATAGGATTTGTTTTCAATTTTATGTGTACTTTCCAATTGGGCTTGTATTCCAGCCCCTTTACATACAGTACTCACTCTATATATTATATAGATTACATTATTCTTGGATTTTTCTATGTGCATGGATTGTGTGAGTTTGTAGGTTCAAAAGTCAATGCCTTCTTAGTTTTAGGGATACGTCTTTCCTATGCTAGTCGCCAGCCCCTGGACTATGGAAGGTGGGCTTGGGGTAGTCACGACACAAGCCCCACGAGATGGATTGTGACATTGTGTACTTAGGAATATTTATGAATATTGTGAGAAGATATATTATCAATGAATTAATATATTTTTGGTGTATTATAAGTGATATCGAATTAATTGATAATGTGAGAATGTATTTTTCTCTTTTATCAACTGAAAAAAGTTAGTATCTCAAGCCCTATAATGGTAATTGAACTAATAGAATAAATCTATTTCCATGATACTTTATTAGAGAGTTCATTCATAAAAAATCATATCATGTGAAATTGAGCATATTTTGTTGGTGGCACCAACACGCAACATGATTATTTTAAATATTATTATTAATGGATTACATTACATGGGAAATGTTTGTAGAATGTTTGATATCATCGCAACATTAAATTATTTCTGTATGGTTTACATGACATGCATCAAGATGCTAACCATGGAATTTAGCAAGTTATTCCTAATGTAACTATGAAATATACCGATAGGTTCACACACATTGGGTATCTCCAATCTCAGTTAAATTTATGTAATGAATTAAAAAAGTTATAATAAATGGTATTTATTCCGTTTTCTTGATCAACATAATTTAATCCTAGGTTATTTGATAGAATAAATGAGTTAGAAAATAATAATAAATATTTACTTACATATTCCGATAATTTAATATTTATTATATTTATCACAGACTAATATAATTAAATTTATTTAATTAAACAATTATTATTCGAGGGTCATTAAATCTCAACATGGGAATGTGATTCAAATTCAATGGTCTAATTTGAAATGGTATACATGATATTTATTTATATTCACTTTTAATTTTACATTTTAATAGTTTAATGATATCATTAATATTATTATTATTATTTTACATGTGGTCAGTTAATAATATTAGAATTCAGAAAGGTATTTTCGATTATTTTTTAACCTGAATCCTACTATAATAAATATATTATTATATCACATTCCAAAAACATAGTTTGTTGTGAATAAAGGATATAGTGGGACTCTATTAAGACAAAAATATAGATTAAATATTATATAGTACTTTATTTAACTCCTTAATCAAAATCATGAGAGGTATTCATGATTTCATCATCTCTCGTTAATAATTTCCCTATGGTCAAACATGACCAACTCAAGAAAACAATATCAGATGTGTTATAACCCAGAGGATTAATAGTGTTGTTCAGAGATTATGGTTTATGTATAGATTACCTCTTGAAAGATTATACAATTTAATCCTTACGCACAATGATAGTATGATAAGATATATCCCACATATAATCAATGAAGAGATAATTATGAGTTAAGGTAACTCAATATATTCTTTTAAATTAATTATAAATTACATGTAAAGATCCATCTTTTTTGGTTATGATATTTTAATCTAGTCATATAATCTATATCTTATCTGAAAAAGACATTTTTATCATGAAAATAAACTATTACACATGATTTATGACTAAAAGGGGAGTTGTGCATACCTTCAATGGATGCTTCCCCTATGCCGTGAACCTATAAGTGTAATCAGATGGGTTACATGTTCAACTCTTAATTTTTCATTTTTCATTTAATGATTTCATGATTCATTATTTATTTTACATAAAATGATTCATTTTAATATTTGTACATCCTCATCTCTTCCTTTCATTTTTCTCGCTAACATACCCAATAATTGGTTAATGATTGATAATGAATAGTCATCTGAAGTACACTATTTTAATGTATTAAGAGTTCTACTTGGGAAAAACTAGAGTACATAGAATATTATCCCAGTATACATCATATAAAAACATTGCCTGAATAATTCATATATATCTGATCAAATAATATCTAATATATTACAAAAGAGTGTATCTATGTTGATTTAGACGTACTGACACACTGCATGAACAATTTCACATTGTGTAACCACTTTACAAGATGTATTGTTTTTGTTTACATGTGGCTAAGGTAAAACTATGTCCCAAGTGTACCATGTATCAGATAAATGACATGAAGACCGACATGTCATGAAAATTGATTTCCAATTACATGTCTATTTGATTTCATTTCATTTACATCAAGGATATATGTGTAAGGGAACATGTCCAGACCTAAGGTGTTTTCTATAGACACGATAAGAACACAAGTATAATTTGTTTACGTTTTTAAATTTAATGTAGTTTGATGTCATTAATGTTCTCATATTTTAACAAAAACAATTATTTAAAAGTATAATTAATAATATCGACTCTTTGTTCCATTTTACATTCTCCTAAATCTAAACAAAATGTTATTGGATTATTAATTATATATTAAATTAATTTCCTTGTTAAAATTGTCAACAAGTACACAATGTTTAATCAAAGTACACTTCGGTAAGAAATTAATTTTAAATGATGTTATATTTGTTAAAAATTATATATGATGGTTAGTTATGTGTAGTTTATTGAAATTTAGATAATTTAAATTATATAGATTATTTATTGGAACATTATATTAATTAAACAAGGAATCAATATAATTGATAAAATGATTTAAAATTTATGATTGTTTATTGATGTGTGGATTATTGTGATATTTTACCATCCCGTGTATATTATTTGTTTCTTTTAATTTATTATGGTTAAATTATTATTGATAGCAAGTGACTCACCCCCTCATCATTATTTAAGGGCATGTATGCCCGTGTTTTCTTTTTTGTAAACCCCCTTTATCAACTCAATTTGATCCCCTCACCATAGTATTATTAAAATCATATGTGGGGATAAATTTCCCTAGATAGAGGGGATGTACCAAGTCAAGGATCTGAGGGGAAACTATTAAAGTTGATACAAAGGAACAATGGTGGAATACTGCAACTAAAACCATGATATGTTTCAAGGTTTTTTCACTAGGGTCGAGGATTGGTTTATCATTATCTAGATAAGACAACTAATATAGAATCTTATGATCATTACACATATATATTTTTTGGTATGTACAAGGTTAATTATTTATGTATGTTAATTATATGTGATCAAAAAATAATTTAATTAACAAGAATAAAATAAGGAGTGAAATATAAACAAATTATACGCAAATGTTAAATTAGACATGGTTAATCACATAATTAAACTCAACATAATATTGAAATGGAATGTGAAAAGATAAAAAATGGTCTTCATAAATAAAGAAAAAATTCCATAAAAAATATTTTGTGTTATTATACCTCTACAAATTATGTTATAATAGACCTCATAGTTCATTATTCTTAACCAACCTATGTTGGTGTTAATTCAATTATGGTGGATATTTTAAAAAGAATTTTTTGGTTTACTAAACGTAATATACATCAAGGTTTTACTACCCAAAAAAGATTTTTTGAACTAAGAGGAAAATATTGACGAAATATAGAATATGATTCCATGATTGGGGAGTCCACTATACATATCAATGAACTATGAGTTAACGTAGTTGGTAAGTTATGCATACATAAAACCCTTAAAATACCTTGTAAATCCCATGTCATTGTAATGACATGGGGACTATAGATTCTTTTTTACTTGAATATCTAAGAGACAATATATTCCAAAACTTGTGTGGAAGAATATTAGGTTTTAAAAATAGTTGGATATTAATAATAATTTGAAAATAATTAAAATTATTAATTAGTTTTTGTAATAAACACAAGTACTTAGATTTTTATTATAATTTATAGAAATGCCAAATCATTGACATCGACAACATCTGTATGATCTATAATTGATAATGATAACCTTCTCACTGATGAGAATTTAAAAGAATGTTATAGGCTAAATCATTCTATTCAACACCATGAATTGAAATTATACACATTGGAAGACCCATATTTTGAGTTTATATACAAAGATAGTTATAAAGAATAAGTATCTCTCTGTTTGAAGCAAATGAATGATGATATATATTTTCAATGTTTCATGTTATACTCCATGTCAAAAGATCTTATAAGGAAATATGAGAGTATTTATGTGCATAGAATCATTCTGACCTTTAAAATATATATCAAGAGAAATTTAGATCAAAGAGATAAGATATCCTGAATTCATTATTCACATGTATGTTTGGAATGTTCATGCCAGCGGTGGCACATATAGTCAAGATTATTGGAAACATTGAGCTCTTAGGCATTTTTTCTTTTAAAAACCCAAATTATTTGTGCACCCCAATCTGAATTTTTTCTTCATTACCTAAAAACTTATCTAGTTATATATTGAATTATAATATAAGAAATATAAATAAGACACCTTCATAATGTCTTACACTTATTTTCAATGTTTATAAAGGCATGGGTCAGGAAATAGTAGTAATAATTATTGTAAAGAAACAATAATAAGGAAAAGGAAAAGGTTCCAAAGACATATTCAAATTATAAGGATCAAGATCACCATTGTTTAATGAAGAAGATTATTCAAAGGAAGAGAAATAATAAGATGCAGTATGTTTTCCATGTGTAAATCAGGTTCACTGTAATAGGTATTGTCACCATACAATGAAGCAAGGGGAAGCATTTGGTTCAATTTTATTGATTAAAATCTTTCCAAATATATATGTTGGGTATTATATACTAGTTTTGGTTATCATTTTTGTATCCAAATATTATAACCATGTATATTTCATGAGATTACTATTGATTATGGGGATCTACAGGATAAAAGTGGATTAGGGATTGATTACCTATACATTAGAGACTACAATCTCACATTGATCATATGATTTATTTTTATTTTAAAAACTATTATTATGTGACTAATGTTACCAAGAACATTATTTATGTTTACATTTTTGATATGGATGGATTTACTTTTATCATTGGAAATAAATCATTCTACTATTATAAGCCTATCATATGTTATGAAATGGTAAAAATAAATAACAGCCTTATTATATTAAATTATGAAAATAAAATATTGCTAATATATAAAGAAGAAAATAAAAGTTACTTGTATAACAAAATTGTTTTGAATCACTCTCTTGGTCAAATGAATATATAGAATTCTATAAATCACTATCACTAAGGTCACTTAGACTCTTTTTAGATTATTCAATTTGAATGTTGTCATGCGTGTTTACAAGGAATGATGACCAGACCCCCATTTTGTGAAAGGGACATAGAGATCCAATATTTGGTTTACACTGATGTGTGTGGATGTTCTCAACTAGATTCAAAAGGTGGACACTCAAAATTTAGTACTATTACATATGACTTGGGTTGGTATTATTATATCAAATTAATGAAGTACAAGTTTGAATACTTTAAGAAGATCAAATAGTTCATGAATGAGGTTGTGAATTATCATTTTAGTATAATAAATAAATATCAATTAAATAGATTTTTTTAATATCATAACTAATACATTATCTTTGAACTATTTGAGAATGGGATCTTAACTAAACTCACCCCAAATCTGACACTTCAGTGGAATGGAATTAGTGAGGGGAGGAATTGTACCGTAATGGACATGGTATGGTTGATGATTAGTTAGGTATGAATTGAATAATTATTTTTTGATATGAATTAGAAATGATATTATAATTAATAAACCGAGTACCAACTAGAGTAGTTAATGTTTATTCCTCTGAGTTATCGAGTGAGATGAAACCCATTTTTTTACATGTTTAAGAATTGGGTTTTGTGTCATTTTTAATGTCTAGATCTAGAAAAAAAAGAACCATCATGAATGGTTTGTATATTTATCATATGCCGAAATTAAATAAGAGAATTCTACTTATAAAACTCTTCATAAAAGAAAATATTTTTTAATAGATATGATATCTCCCAAGATAGGGAGTGTTTCCTCCAAGAGGATAGTATGAGAAATATTTAAATTGATGATGTTGATTTTAAAGACTCACAAGATGTTTTACATGAACCAATTCTACAATACATAGTGGTATACAATGTTCCTGAACTCGACTGACACATAGGAGTAATAATGAGTTAAGAGAACCAGAAATATATCATTTTTAGCCACTAATTTCAGTGACTTATTATTTATTGACAATGATAATAAATAATCCTAAAAGGAATAAAAACATCTCTGAATATGAGAGTTGGAATAAATCCATGAATTTTGAGATATATTCAGTGCTTCAAAACTATGTTTATGTTCTATTTAGTATCCTAGTTGATGTAAATCTTCTTGGGTGTAAATGGGTATTCAAGAAATATATAGGCACATAAAGTAATGTAAATACTAAGAAATCATGGCTAAAGGGTAAGGGGTTTAAAAACATAAATGGAATCAATAAGAAGAAAAAGTTTCCCTAGTTTCCATGTTTGAATATATTAGAATTTTCTATCTACCAATATCATATCATAACTATGATATTTATTATATGGATATAAAATCTTCATTATATAACATGAACCTATAAGAGGATGTGTATATGATACAATAAGAAGAGTTTGACACTCCATAAAATTTTAAAAATGTATTCAAGTTTTATATATCCATTTAAGGATTAAATGAAGTATTCAAGTCATGGAACATTAGATTTGATGAAGGTATAAAATAATTTGGTTTCATTGAGTAAAAAATATCCATGTGTTTATAGTAATTTTAATAGGAGTGTATCATTTTTTATAGAATAATATGTTGATAACATAATAATTGTTGTAATTTATTTACTATTTATTCAATATGTTATGGTGTGGTAGAGAAAATGCTACTCTATGTAGGTACTTATGTAAAGCAGGCTGCATTCTAGGGATAAATATCTTCATTGATAGGTCCAAAAAGAAGCTTGAATTTGTTCAAGGTAAATACATTGAATATATACTGGAGCGGTTCATTATGGAATAATCCAATTGAGGATTGATTCCACCGTCACATGGTTTAAATAATTCCTACAAAATGTGAACTTAGACAATATAGGAAAGAGAGAATGAGTGAGATAAATTATTGGATGTATTAGGTATTCAATTTTATATATGTGGTAAGATGTTTCTTATGCTTTGATAATGGTAGAAATACATCAAGGCGATCGAGGTGAACAACATTGAATAGCTCTTATGAAAATCATTAAGTATAAAATGTGAACTAAGGATATATTTCTAGTGTATGGAGGATATGATGATCTAGTCACCAAAATTTATATAGATACTTATGTCAATATATAATAGAAGGATCAAAATTCATAATTAGGTTACACATTTTTTCACAATGAAGGATCATTTAGTTGTAAGAGTTATAAGAATCGAGTTTTCACTAATTCTATAGAGAAGTCAATGTATACTGGATCATTCGATATTGAATATAATGTATCATGGTTTTTTAACGTTATTTAAAATCATTATGTGGTACCTAGAAGTTAAAATATGATCATAGTTTACTATGATAACAATATTGTTTTGGCTCTCTCTAAAGAGGCAAGGTGACACCAATGAAAAAAGGCATATACTTCAGAAGATTCATTCCTTGAGGTATTTTTCTCAATAAGGTGATGTTGCAGTGAGTAGAGTGTATATAGTGGAAAATGTGTTGGTCCCATTAATTAAGGATTTATCTCTCCAAAATCATGAATATCATGTGAGATCTAATAGAATAAATGTTTTTGTTGGTCATCTCAAGTGAATGTCTAAGTTAGTTGGAGTGGGTTCCCTTGAACAACCTTTTTTAGTAATTGATTACTTGTTAATATTATTAATCTTTTTTCTTATCACATCATTAAATTATTCTAAATAATGTTTTTCTTTTATTATTATGTAATTATAATATATGTCTCCATGAATTCTCAGAGTAGTTTACCATAATGATGAGAACCTAAAGGGACCGCATTATTATTCCTAAACATTGTTTTATGGCTAGATGATATTGTCTGATTGGATATTAACAATACAAGATACTAGATATAGGTTGATCATAAAACATTAAGACACCTTATCATGGTATTTTTCCATGGTAATATACCAAATATATGGTTATGAGAACAAGCTCATAAATATAAAATCCACATTTCTGTGTGTCCTTGAAAATTCATATCGACGAAAATGTTTATTGATCATCAAAATTTAAGATTATCATTAATGGGAATAATTATTATTAAACATTGATGTGTTGATGAAACCTATGATAATATATTTTCATAGAAACATTGGATACATTGGGTGCATCATGAATCATATAACATTAATGGATAATGTCACTACAAAATAAACAGTGTTTAGCGGCAGTTTTGTGGCGGCGGTTCACAAAACCGCCGCTAAACGTTTTCCGAAATACGTTTCGCGGCGGTTTTTAATAAACCGCCGCTAAACCTTTGTTTTTTTTTTAAAAACCCCGACCCTTCCCTACCCCGACCCCTTTCCCTGCAACCCTCGCCCGCAGCCCCCCGCGACCCTTCCCTGCAACCCTCGCCCGCAGCCCCCCGCGACCCCCTGACGATCCCGCGACCTCCTCCGGTGACCCCGCGACCTCCTCCGGCGACCCCGCGACCTCCTCCGGCGGTGCCTGCGACCGGCAACCCGCGACCCCCTTCTCCCGACGACCTTTCTCGCTTCGACTTCGGCCCCAAAGTGAGTTTTCTCTATGTCTACTGCTTGACATACTCGTGATTATTCATGTACCATATAAAATTTCATAATGAGAAAATTATTTGTGTGGATACAATGTTGATGCATTATTTTTATGATGATACGATAGTGTTTTTAAATGAAAATGAGAATAGTCTTGGATTAATTAAAAGTTATTAGTTAGTAATTAATTTGGAATTAAATGATTAATTGGTGTAAAGTTAATTAATAGACTAGGGTAAATTATAGATTAGGGTTATGTTAGTTGGATTAAACATCACCAATGATCACTTGATAATGAATTAAGAGGTTGATCATTGATATCTTAGTTGGCCAAGATCTAAGAGTTTTACTTCATAATATACTAGATATGCGATGTATATAAGTGTGACTATCCTTGTGGTATTATTTTATATTGATGGGGGTGACTGATTGTGATTTTTATATAAAAGTTAAATGTATTTCAAGTTGTATTATAGGTTTTACTAGATATAATGACCAAGTTTATGATCCATGAATCGTACCCATAGACCCGACCATCTGGTGAAACCTATAGTGAGGGTGTTATTATCACTGAAGGTTAGTTCTATGATAGGGGTGAGGACTTATGATATGTCTAGGATGATTTGTGTTTTTTATTTTTACAGGATTTTTAAGGGATTTGGTACTTGACTTGGGTTTGATTCAATATGTATTTATTCTCAGATGTTGAAAAATAGGGATATTGATTTGGGGTTGCAAGGTAAAATCATATTCAGCCTAGTCTTGGGATGATTTGGATAATGTGGAAAAATGATTCATCCAGGTGAAATAATAATTGGATAGTTATAAATAATAATCCTTATAAAGGTTAGTTAATCTAGGAAAAAGTGACCTTTGATAAGATACTTATCATTCATTTGAGATAGGGATTTCATGTTAGCATAATTATTTTACTCATAAGGAAATTAGGATGATTGTAAGTTTTTAGAAGCATGGTTGGAATGCATGGAAGTCTTGATAACTAAATTATACACTAAGATATGAGTAAAAAATATAAATACATTCAATATTAATGGGGTTTTGGGAAAAGGAAACCTTTTCAAGGTGATTCACAGATGGGGTGTAAGGAAAGAATTCTAGGAAATGGATACACTCGTACTAAGGATTTAAGGTGGTGATTTTGTAAATAGGTGATAAGGTTGGTTGATTTGGATCTTAATTCATATGTATATCACAATATAATGGGATAATAATAAAATATCAATGTGGTAAGAGTGTTCATCTGGGGTTGAAATCAAGGGAAATTTCATCTTGACCATGTAAAGTGGTCTATAAAAATCCACTAGGGTGAGATATTGTGGGAGATCTAGAAATTATGGAGAAACATGTAAGAGGGTGGGGGTAAATTCATCTAGTGATCAGCTCACACTTCATTTTGGTGGGTACAAGTACAGACATTGATGTGATAGAATTTCAGTAGTGTGGGGAATCCTGGTGTGAACAAGTGGTGTTATGATTAATCAGTGATTATAGAATGATTATATGATGATTTAATGGGGTATTTTTTATAGTTTTCATGGTTGGGATTTTATTCCATGACCATTCAAATGAATAGGGTGAGGTGTATTTCCCAAATAATTAATCTAAAATAGAATAAAGTAAATAAATTGAGTCAACTTTCTATCATCGAATAGTGATTAAGATATTTAATGATGGGAAGCACCGACAGCAACATATAGGTAATTTAACTCCCTATTTTAAGTGAATAAATGAAATTTTAATCATGGAAAATGGTGATTGATTTGTGTATTTTATTGTGAGGATGGTTCCGAAATCTCCCATTGTGGATTCTCCCACTCTTAGGGTTTCCTAATCTACATTGTAGTGTCGATCCCCTTGGTTTCGCCAATAGGAACTGACCACATTGTCATGACACGTCAAATTGATTATATCTTTAAAGTTGGTTTATGGTCTAGTTAATACCCTAGTTCATCTCTCAAGGATAATTGATAGGTTTATAGTGTGTATCTTTAATAAAAATGACTAAAGTTCATCTCTCAACTATTTATTATCAACATAAAATGAAAATTAAAGGTTTAGGTAATGTTACTATACCACCGCACAAGAGGATATCGATAAGGCACTACACTACCCTGTGGAGAGCCAATCGGAACACCTTTGTTCCAATCCTCTCCACAACTCATGGCCCAAAATTCTTAGCACCACCTCACCTAGTTACCAAAATTATAATGGTGACACAAACTCATTGTCGCTGAAGGGACACATAGATTCCAACCAGACGCATCCCGATTGCCTTCATCCTTTAGGAGAAGGATCCACGGGTCCTTGGTGACGTGTACGAGTAACATGCAAGAATGATGGACCACATTTCTTTGGCCTTTGGACAAAAAAACCAGTAAAATCTCCAAAATACCTTCATATCATGCATTAACCAGTAAAATCTCCAAAATACCTTCATATCACGTAGTTCTGAAAAGAGTCACTATTTAAAAGAAAGTCACAAATTTATATACATCTCGAGATGGTCAGTTTAAAAACATTTTGAGGGACACTACTAAAGACATTCTCAGATATGCACACATCCCCCACTTTTAGATCGTTGTCTACTACAATGATCTTCCAAACAAGATATGCATTAGAACGCTCATGATACATAGAGCAATTCACTGGCCACCTTCGAGAATTATCTGAAGCACAAACCATGACAGCATTATGTTTTTAACTTCAGCACCTCAATTGAGAATGTGAAACCTTTCAGGACTTGGCGCCATTGTATTTCGTTTCGTCCACTGAATGGGTCTATCCTTTTATTTAATTTTTTTAACTTCAGTCAAATATTCTAGAAAGATGTCGCGGAAGATCCTTCACCATTTTGTTTTGCTGAACATCTCATTACATTGTTAAAAAAAGCAGGGTGTCTTGCATGGGCAATACGTTCCTGTATTGAAGATGATGCACTCCCATTTATTCGAACCCACAAAACCACCCCACGGCGCGACGGTCATCGGCGGGTGCCTGGGTTCCTCCCCGCCTTCCAGTAAAATATGAGTCCTTGTTTTCTCATGCGGGGAGGAACCCAGGCACCTGCCTATGACCGCCGCGCCGTGGGGTGGTTTTGTGGGTTCGAATAAATGGGAGTGCATCATCTTCAATACAGGAACGTATTGCCCATGCAAGACACCCTGCTTTTTTTTAACAATGTAATGAGATGTTCAGCCAAACAAAATGGTGAAGGATCTGCCGCGACATCATTCTAGAATATTTGACTGAAGTTAAAAAAATTAAATAAAAGGATAGACCCATTCAGTGGACGAAACGACATACAATGGCGCCAAGTCCTGAAAGGTGTCACATTCTCAATTGAGGTGCTGAAGTTAAAAACATAATGTTGTCATGGTTTGTGCTTCAGATCATTCTCGAAGGTGGCCAGTGAATTGCTCTATGTATCATGAGCGTTCTAATGCATATCTTGTTTGGAAGATCATTGTAGTAGACAACGATCTAAAAGTGGGGGATGTGTGCATATCTGAGAATGTCTTTAGTAGTGTCCCTCAAAATGTTTTTAAACTGACCATCTCGAGATGTATCTAAATTTGTGACTTTCTTTTAAATAGTGACTCTTTTCAGAACTGCGTGATATGAAGGTATTTTGGAGATTTTACTGGTTAATGCATGATATGAAGGTATTTTGGAGATTTTACTGGTTTTTTTGTCCAAAGGCCAAAGAAATGTGGTCCATCATTCTTGCATGTTACTCGTACACGTCACCAAGGACCCGTGGATCCTTCTCCTAAAGGATGAAGGCAATCCGGATGCGTCTGGTCAGATTTACGTAGGTCAGTTGTTGTTTCCAATTAAAGTGGTGTCCATTTTAAACAAGAGAGCGACTCTTTGGGTGGTAGCGGTCACACCGTGCCTCGGATTGAGGCGGGGTTGACTCGTACACGTCACCAAGGACCCGTGGATCCTTCTCCTAAAGGATGAAGGCAATCTGGATGCGTCTGGTCAGATTTACGTAGGTCAGTTTTTGTTTCCAATTAAAGTGGTGTCCATTTTAAACAAAAGAGCGACTCTTTGGGTGGTAGCGGTCACACCGTGCCTCGGATTGAGGCGGGGTTGACTCGTACACGTCACCAAGGACCCGTGGATCCTTCTCCTAAAGGATGAAGGCAATCTGGATGCGTCTGGTCAGATTTACGTAGGTCAGTTTTTGTTTCCAATTAAAGTGGTGTCCATTTTAAACAAGAGAGCGACTCTTTGGGTGGTAGCGGTCACCCTTCGACATATCCTACAATGTCTTCAGACCCCACCCTTTCCCCTCGGCTGTCAAAAAAACCTAAAAGACAATGGCTAGAAATGATAATTCCAAAATGCATTTAAACTGAAACCTTCCAGAAAAAAATAGAGTACAATACCTGCAAGTTGTAACTTAGGTCGCTTTGCACAAGCCGATTTCCACATTGTTTGTAGCAACCACATTTGCTCCAACACTCTAATGATCTTCATTGCTTAATGTCTTTTATACTCATCCAGAAACCCTTCTCTAAGAAGGTCAACTATCATGTATGCATACTCACCTTCAAATGTGACGTGTACGAGTCAACCCCGCCTCAATCTGAGGCCTGTTGTGACTGACACAACTCCAAGTGCCTCTGTTTTGTTCAAAATGGACTTATTTTTAAGTGAGAAATCAACAACTGACATACGGGAAACCGACCAAACGCCTTCGGATTGTGTTGACACTTTAGGAAAACGATTCATGGGTTATATGTGACGTGTACGACTCAACCCCGCCTCAATCCGAGACGCGGTGTGACCGGTATCACTCCAAGTGTATGTATTTAGTTTAAAATGGACAATATTTTACGTACATACGCCAAACTGATCTAACGGCTTCTGATTGAATTGATACTTTTTCACAATGATCAATGACTCATGTGTGACGTGTACGATTCAACACCGCATAAATATGAGGCCCGGTGTGGCCGACACCACTCACAGTGTCACTGTTTTGTTAAAAATGGACTTAATTTTAAGTGAAATCAACAACTGACATACGACAAACCGACCAAACACATTGGGATTCTATTGAAACTTAAGGAAAACTATCCATGGGTCAAATGTGACGTGTAAGATTCAACCCCGCCTCAATCAGAGAAGCGGTGTGACCGATATCACTCCAAGTGTATGTATTTAGTTTAAAATGGACAATATTTTACGTACATACGCCAAACCGATCTAACGGCTTCTGATTGTGTTGATACTTTTTCACAACAATAAATGACTCATGTGTGACGTGTACGATTCAACACTGCATCAATCTGAGGCCCGGTGTGGCCAACACCACTCACAGTGTCACAATTTTGTTAAAAATGGACTTAATTTTAAGTGAAATCAACAACTGACATACGAGATGTTATGGTCACTGTTATGAGGATGTTGGTGACATGTATGAGTCAACTCCGCCTCAATCCGAGGCACGGTGTGACCGCTACCACTAATGTGTGACCTGTGTCCATTTTTAATGTTGGTTTTTATTATGGTAAGAGATGTTATGGTCACTATTATGAGGATGTTGGTTTTTGTGTGTAGGGGTTTGTGGTAGTATTCTTTTAGTGATGGAATATGAAATGGTAATGATGTAATAATGTTGTAAGCTGTTGTACATTACAAATATGTGTGGATGTGATATTATGTGGGGCTGATGGGTGAGATGTAGCTGTGGTTTTGGAAAATTTAGGGCAGTGGTGGAGAAGATCCAACATATTTTTTTTTCAGTTCAACATTTAGCGGCGGTTTTAACCGCCGCTAAATAACTGGAATTCATTTAGCGGCGGTTAAAACCGCCGCTAAATGATGAACTGGGCAGAATTTAGCAGCGGTTAAAACCGTCGCTAAATATATTTTGTTGATATTTAGCGGCGGTATTGACCGCCGCAGAATAGGCGCATCAAACGCCTGAATTTCGCGGCGGTTAAAACCGCCGCAAATAAGATACCCATATAACCGCCGCTAAATGAAGAGAAACCGCCACTAAATGACGGACCTACGACACATTTCTAAAACCGCCGCGGAATCGAAAAAATCGCCGCTAATAGATTGTCGACGCCAAACTTAACGGCGGTTTTTGTAAACCGCCGCCACACAATATAGCGGCGGTTTAAACCGCCGCTAAACCGGAAAAAAAACCGCCGCTAGGACCGGCATTTGTTGTGGTGTGTGAAAAATTATTTATCCATATTGTATCTTGATGAAAGTTTATATCTATAGACCATTTATTGGAATGGATCCTCCTAAATAAATCCATGGAAATGGTGTTCAATGGGTTAGTTCGTTTCTAAAAATTACAATAAAGATACCTTAATCATATTGGTTAGAGGAACCAACATGAAACCTTCTTGGTTTGAGATATTGTGATAAAAAGATTATATTTTATGATAAAAAATAATGGATGGTTGGATATATTTCTATAATTAACTTATTTTTATATATATTTCATTACATTTTTCTATATGCTAACCTTGTAATTTATGATGTTATTTCAAATGAAACTAAAAAAGGGGCCTACAGGGTCTCACACTTTGTGTATCTATAATCTTATATAAATTTTGATAACAAATTTAATAAGATATAATAAATGAGATTTATTCAGTTTGATTGATCATTATAATTTAATCACATGTTATTCAAAACAATAATAGAGTCAAATAAAAATAATAAATATTAATTTTCTTGTTTAGTGAATATAATATTTACTACACTAATCGATGAATAATGTACTGGATTTTATGTAATTAAATTTTCATTATTTTACGATCTTTAAATGTTGATGTGTGAAAGAAGACCTAGTAAAATGTCCAATTAAAAATTATATAAATCATATTTTTTTATTTTTTTTATTTTTTCATATGTAATTATTTTTATAAAAATATGAATATTATTATTTGGATTGAGGTCATCTAAGAAATATGGAATTGGTAAAAGGAATTTGTTTGATTTTACAACCCTAGACCTGCTAAAAATAAATATCAAATTATATATCATTATAAAAAAACAATTTTTTTGTGAAAAAATAAATAGAGTGGGACTCTCTCAAGACCTATAGATATATCAACAGATATATAGTTATCTCCTTTCCTCTTCTCTCTATCAAATAAGATATCATCAAGTGTTATTCCACTGTAGATAACTGTTGTTCCACTCTCAAGAAGAATTCTTCTATGGTTAACCATAAACAATGAAAGCGATCGAGATAAATCATTATAGAACCAAAAAATTATAAAGTCTCATTTATAGATTTTGGGGAACATTTTGATCACCACTAGAGGGATTATACAAATGGATATTATAGATAAATGATGGGTTGATGTTATCTATTCCACCAAATATAAATTAATAGATTATTAAAAGTTAAGTTAATTCTCTATATGCTTTGAAATTAATTATAAATTAACTTTTATAATCCATTAATGTTGGTTCTGGTTTCTTAATCTAGTCAATTAATATATTGTTTTCATTATATGTGATGTTTTGATCATGTAAATAAATAATTTCACATGATTGTTTTCAAAAAGATGAGTTGTTCATACCATTAAGGTATTGTTTTGGAGTTTCCAGACCATAAAACTATAATATATTTTTATTTTTCAAATAATAAAATGTTCATAATTAATTAAATTTTATTATTCTAATTAAAGGGTAATTATTTAAGATATTATTTATACCTTGTAATAAATTTTGTGAAAATTAATTTGATCAATGTCTTAAATAAGATAATATATATGATATTTAGATTATGTAAAATTTTGACATAGTATAAATTGAATTATAAAAATAAAAATAATTCATAAAATATCATTTAAATGTCATATAATGTATAATGTGAAATAGTTCACATTTAATGTAGTTATAATGTGTTTATATCAAAGATAATTCAATACCAATAATTTATATATTAATTTGAAAATTTTTATAATAAGATTTAATTTATATATAATTATAAATGATAAATATAAGGTTTTGTAAAATGTTTCCCTATAAACTTAAATTAGATATGAAATATTTGTATTAATTGATAAATAAAGTGATTATTTATTTTCTGAATTATTCATATAGTATATAAATGAGTTATTATTTATAACTATTTGGATTTATAAATTTTTTTATAAGCCTAGGACCAATATATAATTTTCTGTTTATTTATAATGATTAAATAAAATTTCTATTTAATTATTGATTTTTAATATTATTCTAGTTTTTTTTGTTTATTCAATCTGAATCATTTGTTTCCTAGATGTGAAAATTCATATTTTTTCCATATTAAATCAAATGTTTACTTAAATATTTATTCTTCTATATTATTCATGTTTATCATTTTTATTGAATGTGAATAATATTTAGGTTTTACTTATGTAATTAATTGATTTTAAGATAATGTTTATTTCATTACATACTATGTGAGACTACTTATAATTTAGTTTTCCATATATCCTGACCTTAGTTTTTTATTCGATTTATATGCTTGGGAATTGTTGTTCCATATAGTTTATGTCAATTAGGTGATAAGGATATCCAGAACAATAGTTTCTATTGATTAAATTCTCCCCATTGAGAGGAACATGTTTTTGCACTACCCACCAACCTAGATGTTTATTCATTATTCTAGTAAGGAGAGGGGTTGGCTATAAGTCTCTTCATGATTACATCGGTAGATATTATCTACATATGTTTATTTTTATACACTTACATAAAACTTTCATAGAAATTATTCATATGACGTATTTTCATATGTATGAACAAAAATGTTTTCATTATTTTTTTTAATAACACAAAATTCTGGGTTGTGTAATGAGTTACCCATTAATGTGGTGTGAAAAATATTAATTTAGTAGATCGAATATTGATTCCAAAACTAAATCCTTTGAATCATTCATACACTATAGAATAAAAACATGTGACCATAATTATTACAAGATTTGATAAAGTTATAAATTAATAGACATTATATATATAGTAAAATATATATTCTTTTAAAATATATTAAACCCCTCAAATACTATGTGTATGACTCCATCTAAAGTGGCACTTTTCAGGACCTCAGTCATCCGGCCAAGTATGTTCTTCGAAAGAAAGGTGCCTATGGATTATATTATGAAGGGAAATAAAGTAATCGGTGGCACCATAACATCCATGGGTAGGTCCTTACAAAGTAGGGAGACCTTATATTATCCTTTGTCAACTTGGTCATGGAACATTATTTGGGAGAAGCATAATTGGGAATCCCAAAAGAAGGATTCTAGATTAATAAACTATGTTTTTTTTATGATGGATCTAGGTAAAGAGTTATACAATCACTAATCAAAGAAAACAAATGGTTATGATTGTGTTAATTCACCACCTAAGGAACTATGTTGTGAAATGAATGATAAATCAAGCTCATTTTGTAGTGAAATATTGATATTCAATCACATACTAGATATAATGAATGAGGTCCTCAAATTTATAAAGATATAATTTAGAAAAAAAATTTACTAAAAAGATATAAGACATGATATCAATTTGGTAAACACATATTTTGTCAATAACAGAATCATAATCTATATTTTTTAAGTAGGCCTCAAAAATAAGAATCCTAAAGGTTGTAATTCCTATTACTTGTAACATGATAATATTACTTAAGTAAAATAAATTCAATATGCTAGACAAACACTATCCCAAGTAACCAAATATTGAAATTATTCCTCAAATGAATATAAATTATTAGGAGAATATTGTAGGTATTAAATGAAAAATTATGTGAGAAATGTTAGTCTTCACTCATATAATCATTATGTTTGAGTATGCTTCGGAATTGGTCTGACTAGAGTTTTATACCTGTATCTTTCTTGTAGAGAAAATTATTTAATTTTTCATCTATGGAAATTTTCTAATTTTATGGATGAGTTCAAGAATAGATATCTTAATATTTTTAAGTTTTGAGAATATATATTCTATGTATATTATGTTTAGATTCTTGTATTTTGTTGACTGAACATATCGGTAAAGGTTAATCTAAGAAGAAAAATGTTACCTATAAAGTATAACAATGTTTTCTCATGTAGCATGTTTAGGTCATTTTATTCAAGATATATCCAAAAGATAGAGTAAAAATAAAATATGATAAAATTATACTGCACAACTAAAGGGTATTTTGAATCTCCCTATAATATCTATATAAGGTAAACAAGTTATAAAAACCAATAATTCAGTTTTAAAGGGAATACCATACAGAATGTATAGTTTATAAATGATTTAAATATGAAGGAGTTCAAAATTAAGTGATAAATTGATATACAGTTTTTCTTATTAATGTGATGAATCAAATAGTTTGTACATTAGTTATTTGAATATATGTAAAGATCATATGAATCTATATAAAGGATGTTTTTATTTATCTTGTTTACTTTTTTGTTAAGGGATATTGTTTTTCATGACCCTCTACCTCCAATGAAGCCCCTCCTGAGCTGGAAATTGATATAGAGAGATAATACCCCCTAATACTGGCTACAGTAGGCCCTAGGGTGAAAACCAAAACAAATATTATATATCTCGAAAACATTGTAGGCATTTCTCTTTTCAATAAAAGAATATAGAGGGATAGGATTATTCACCCCAAAATAACTCCAGTATATACATAATAAAAGAAAGAAAAAATCCATCCAAAATGCATGTTTAAAAATAAAACTGTTACACATGAAATACGACTCCAAAGTAAGTTCCCTATGTAAAGATATACTGCTACACAACAACATTACCCAATTCTGAGATAATAATTCCCATCATGGTCCCCGTAGTCCTCCTATAAACCTAAATGACATTTTATCTATATAGGATAACCATAAAAGTATATATAGTATGAATAACCAATGTCTCTCATGCACAAGTGGAAGAAATCATACTAATGTCCCATTGAGAAAATAGGAGAACCAAAAATCACCTAAGAAGGTATGATAACCATCCCAAACACACCAAGGAATGCTCACCCAATATCGAAAATCAACAAATTTAATATATAATGAACATCAATGAGTGGGTACCCCGCACAACCTTATCACTGATTATCCACTCCCACAACATAATGAAAACTTTCCTAGCGCTCTCACTTATTCTGAAAATATCAACCCACATCCCACCCACACAGACCTAGAACACAAAACAACATCCTAACTTTATAGTATACACCTAGTAAACTACCACAACACATCCCGCCTACATACACCTGGTGAAAAACTACACCTCATCCTGAAGACACTTGGGAAGTACATAACATCTCTACCCAAAGTCACGTGGAAAACAAAACTCACATGTATAAAACTGGTCCCCATAAACCACAACATTCCTGAATAATAATGGGCTATCATTGCCTAGAAGAAGGATCAGGGAAGAGTGGGTGGAAAACCATGTATCCTCCCACAATGATCATTGGAAAAGACACCATGCACCACAATGAAGGGGGTGTTCGACACATAGTGCTCATCTAGGGTGGACAAAGTATAGAAATCACAAAGTAAATTTTTGTACATAGAGAAATAATACCAAACCCTCCTGACCAACATATTGGTTTCTAGAAAAAAAAATGTAACTCACAATACATCCAATTTAACTGTTACGTCTAAATATATTACCACACCACAAGCCACTAAATAAATTCACACCCCAACCAACTCAATTAAAAAAATCACATGATTTATTAAACAATTCATTTATTAATTCCGTAATTACCAGGGAAAATAATTGACACATCACAACACAAGACACACATCAATGTCATATATAGGAATAAGAACCATGGTAAATTAACCCACATCACATTTCCTATCTTTTTAACAACCATACCAACCACATCCATCATCATTCATCAATGTCATCCAACCAAATCCATTCTCTCAATAGAGAAAACCCTAAACTCTCATCTGACCCCAGAAACACAACACCGCACATCCCGATCACAACCCTATTTTACAACACATCTTATCAATTCCACAATTAAACAACATCCCAACATGAGATTACATTTCATCACCAGAACCTCCCCACATCACACAGCTATGCCCACAACCCTACTACAACACAAGGTAGAACATACCCACACCCAAAAAACCCCATGAAAATCATTGAAATACATATTAATATTTAAGAAGTCATTCCCCACATAATTTCCATTTTTAATTAAGGGGATATTGTAGAACAATTTTGATTCTTGGGAATCCATTTTTTATCTTAGTGTACATGTTAAATATATTTTTCATAAATGTAGTTTAATAGAAAATAAATAGAATATAACCCAAAATCAATTCATTTCACAAAAAATAACCCCCAACAACCATGATTTCAAAAGGGTTTTTATCCCATTAAAATTATAATTCTGATAAAAAATATCAATAAAATAGTACGATCATATGTCACTTTTCCCCACCCTGGGATATGGATCATAAGATTACTCAATTAAATTTTTTTCATTTTGATTCAACTATCTTCAAAATAGATATATTTTCACACCCACCAAAAATGATGCACAATTGAGATATATGACGGAAAAAAAATACTTGGATGAATAGACAATCGACACTTCCTGATTGCACAAAAGAAGGGGGCACACATGAAGTAGGGAGATCTTCCCAGGAAAGCATAGTCCAAAGGCAAGAGCACAATTAATTGAATCATTAGGGAAGAATTTTTCAATGCATATTGTACTGGGGAAACATGAAGGAATAACAATGTTCGAAGATATATTATCCTTTGTAAAAACTAAATGGAGAGTTGGATTATATACATTTTTAATATTCCATTAAAGTAGGATCTGGTCAAGATAACTTGATTTGACTAATTTAAATCCCCCTAGACTCCTAGAAATTTGAAGGTATGATTAATGGGTTTTGAACTCTCACTAAAATCCCTTAAAACAAGTCATTACAAGAATTTTACATCAAATGAAACATTAATTGGGAGAAACTATAGGAAGCTGGAAAGATTTTTCATGAATCACTGATAAAGTGATATATCGTTGGGCTAGTGGATGGTATTAGTCACCAGTGTGATTCATCATTGATAATCAATAGTACGAATCACCATTGTGACACACCATTGTGACACACTATTGTGGCCCAACATGGAGACTCACCATCATGACTCACTGTCAAAACCTACCATCATTGAACAATAATTCGAAAGATGGAAATTTTAATTTTTGTTTAAATATGTGAAATTGACCCACCAGAACTCTTAAAACATTGTATTTTCACAATGTAAATGGATATAAGAGGTCTATTATATTGCATCAGATACTTCTCAAACTATTCTCATCCTCAAGAATTTAAAACCAACTTGTAAGAAAACAGCAATGTTGTCTGAACAACTACCCCTCAAGATACCTCTCAAGACATTCATCACTGCCCATGAATTTCCACCAGCCAAACATTCTAACACAAATTACCATAAAAACACTACCAAATAGCCACCACACAACCATCTAAACCTCTACAAACCCAAACCAACAACAATCACAGTCAATAAATTACACTACCCTCAACACAATAATCATGGAATTGTACCCTCCAAGTCAAGATACAATACATTTTTGGCTCACTGACTCGCCCACATATATTTAATCGCATCACAATTAATGTGTCTCGATTAGGGGTCTAGTATCCCCTTTTCAAATGTCCCAAATTTATCACACATTGAACCACATAAATACCAACCCAAGGGAAAACCAAATTATTTCATTTAAACATAGATCACACATTACATTTCAAAAAAATAGAAGAGGTAAAAACTAAAAATAATTTTCGGTAGTGGGTAAACATATTAATTTTTTACTTCATAGTACTCTCCTCCAGAACACCAAGCCTCCAAAACACTTGAACCAAAGGAATGGTCCATCAATGCAACACCTCCACCTGACTTACCTAGATCTCTATTGGTCATTCCGCATACGTCACATCATCTATGATATCAGACTCTCCCCATTCAATGACATGGGAGACATTTTTTAGATATTGAATGAGTTTAGAGATGTGAAATACATTGTCGATCCTCTCCAACTATGGTGGTAGTGACAACTGGTATACCACCTTTCCAACTTTCCCCAACACCGTGAAGGGTACGATGAACCTAAGAGAAAGCTTAATCCCCCTGCCAAACCACCTCTACAAATGATGATGGGAAACCTTCATGAACCCATGGTCTTTAACCTTGAAATCCAAGGTCCTCCTCCTGTGATCGACATATGACTTCTTCTGGTGCTATTCTACTTTCATCCTCTAATGAACTGGTTGAACCTTCTCTATCATTCTCTGCAGAACCTCTAGACCAAGAAAATATGTCTCTGCAACCTATGTCCATCAAAAAAGGTGAAAAACACAGTCTTCCATACAAATATTCAATTGGATCCATTCCAATGGAAGAGTGATGGCTTTTATTGTAATCCAACTCCACTAAGGGTAGTTATTGTACCCCAGATCCACCAAATTCCAAAATACATGCCAATAGAAAATATTCCAGTGTCTGGATAGTATGTTCTATCTACCTATATAATTGAGTGTGGAAATCAGTGTTGGGGCATAACTAGGTGCCAATATTGTGTCATATTCCTATCAATACTCAGGAAGAAAACTATACATCACGATCGTAGAATATGTGTCATTGAAAAACATGAAACCATACCCAACTTATCCATATAACTCTTGGATAAGGTATCCACTTCTCCCAACTCCTTGATCATTAATAAGTGAGAAAATTTCATCATCTGATCTTCCCATACCCAGATAGCATCATAGCCTCCCAGATCCATGGGTAAACTTGTGAAGAAATCCATCAAGATGTTATCCCACATTTACTTGGGGAAATTCAAGGGATGTAACAAACCACTAGGAACAAAATGTTTGTCTATTACGTTCTAGTAAACCAAGTAGCTTTCCATAGACTTTGCTACTTCACACTTCATTCTAGTCCTCCAAACCTGAATATTCATTCCCTGATACATCTTATCAACTCTTTGTTGTACAACTAAACATGATCTCTGATACTCACAGAGGAATCCCTCATGCATTTCCACCAGACAAAATAACTTCCCATTGAATTTCATCTGATTCTTTCCATCGTCTGAAAAATCCCTTAGGAACATCACCATGGTCAAAACGATTGTGCATCACCTTTAACTCTGAGTCTCCCAATGATGACTCCTCCACCTCCTGCATCATATAATATAATACATTCATTTTAATAAAATATCCTCTACCTCCATAAAAACATGATTCTAAGTGCAATATTTCTAATTCATTCATTGCCTTCAAGGAATCCACATATTCTTGAAGAACCTTGTTTTGCAACATCTTTCTCAAAGCATAAACTTTGACATTCCCATTTCTATAGGTATATGAGATATGAATATCATAGTTTTGAAAGAACTCCATCCACATATATTTTCATTGTTTTAGGTCATGCTTGAAAAAGATATACCTCAAAAGTTTGTGATCTGGGAAGACCCAAAAGAGATCACCAATTGTGTAATGTCGCCACAACTTTAGCGCAAACATAAATGAATCTAGTCTAAATCATTGGTGTCTTAGTTAAATTTGTGTAGAAATAAATATCTAGACATATAGGATTTAATTTTCTGTTACTACACCAAGATGCATCCCAAGACTAGAAGAGAAGCATCAAAAAACACCTTGAACATCACCCCTCCCTCTAGAAACCAGAGCACTAACCAACTTCCCCTTTAGATGGCCAAACACTACCTTTAATTTCTCTATCCACACAAAATATTGGTCTTTTCTAGTCAAATATTCCTACGAAGCTATAACTCGCGATAAATCCTGTAAAAAACTCCATTAGTAGCCCGCAATGAAAAACAACATCCAACCTACACCATAGTATTGGGAACTAAACATGAAATAAATAATTCAACCTCTGATGGGTATACATCCACACCAGTTTGAGACACCATGTGCCCAAGTAAATGCACCTCTCATGTCCCCAGCATTATCATTTACATAATTTTGTAGATATGGTCGAATAAAAGAACTTGTAGGACGATTCTGAGATTCTCAATGTGACCATCCAATGACTTCATGTAGATCTTGATATCATCGATGAACATGAAAACAAACTAGTCTAGGAAATAAAGGATAAAGGAGTTCATAATCCCCATGAACATGGCTGGTGCATTCATAACACCAAACGACATGACAAAACACATGAAGTGCCCATACCAGTTTCCAAAATTAGTCTTATCATCCACTTTCACCCTAAACTGGTGATATCTAGATTTCAGGTCGATCATAGAAAACTAACATTAAACTATCAGCACTTCTAAGAGATCATCTATCCTTGTAAGAGAGTAATGGTTATTTTTGGTCACTTGAATCATCCTCTTGTACTCAATGAAAAACCTTAGAACATAGTTTTATTTTATTGTGAATAACACCAGAGTACACCAGGACAACACACTCAGCCAGATAAATCCCTTCTTCATCTATTCATCAATCTGAATCATCAACTCCCATAACTCAAAAGGTTTCATCTGATAAGGATCCATCAAAATCAGACCATAATCGGGCTATAAATTTATCCCAAACTCAACATAATTTCAAGGGAGTAGAGTCACAAAATCCCGAGAGAAAACATCCAATAATTCCCCAACTATCATGTAAGCCTCCACCATCTCATCATCCACTAAATCCCATGACATATCGACCATAAAATATACAAGGGTACCCAAATTATAACTACCCATCTGAGAACTCCATGCTCTAATGAAAGCCACACATTGGACATCCATGTCTGAAAACACGACTATTCTATAGAAGCAATTGAAAATTGAATGCATAGAATATAACGAGTAATTGTCAAGAATGAAATTGTAAGGTCTCATCTATAGCAAGATGAGATCCCCATCGGACTGATGCAGACCCATCACTAGTATACACCCCCAGTACACATAAAACAAGCTAGTCTAGCCTCTGACTAGTGTAATAAACTCTAGCAGAAATGGAAGCCTCTCTAGTGATAGTCCCAGTGAACGAAATAGGTAGGGGTGAAACAATGGAGTGAAAAGATCCTGATTCAAAAAAAGTAAGAACAATGTTATAGAAAAAACTGATTATACCTCTAAAAATCTATCGTTCTACTAGATCTATGGATTTCTCCATGTGAAACATACCACTCCATGCTCCTCTACCCCTCTACTAATGACCACCACCACAACTATGCCCGGGTAGAGGTCCATGAGGAATACCCTATGGTTGGCCTCCACATGATCCATCTCCCTTCATTTGATGATGATCCTTTTTTCCTTCCACTCAAATGACCAAGATAGAAATTGGCATTGAGGTAGGCCCGTAATGTTAAGACATGGAATTTCCATGTAAAAGTTTTTTTAATTATATGGGAATGTTATGAGTATTTGAAAATTGACGACACGTGATTCCAAGGCCCGGTGTGTCTATAATGAATTTCTGAACTTTTTTCAAGTACGTTCAGTAAACATGTGAGTGGGGTTTTGTAACTTTTGAACCAGTGTTTGGAATTGAAATCTGAGGACACCGTTGAACTCGCAGCTCTAGTATTCTCTTAAAGATACTTTTACCTCGACGACAGTTTCTCATGTGTGAATGTTAGTTTTTATTTTTTTTAATGAAAGAATAAAATAAAATAAAAAAAATTAATATTTTTATTTGTTGAAACCTCCCATTTGGATGTTATAAAGGTGGGGACCACCTGATCGAAAATCTCTGACATGATTGTTATGGAGGTGGGGACCACCGATCCTAAAATCCCCCATTTAGAATTTCTAGTGGTGGGGACCACCTAAAACCTTTTAATGAGAGAACCCCTTGAACTCCCTCATTAATGTAGATTTAACCCATGGAATCCCTCCAACTTTAATTATGCCAACTCATTTCATTTAACCGAGTCAATTAATTGAGTCAATTAATTATGCCAACGTGCTAGCATAATTAATCTACCCAATTTAAATTATATTCCCACCTCTTTCTTTTGGGTGTATTAGGTTGGAGAAGGATAAGGGGAGATCCTGGAGAACTTCTTTGTAGTAAAGAACAACCTCCATCGAAGAACAATTATCTGGCGAACTGACGAACGATCCCAGGATCAGAGGTGTGTGGTGATTGTGATGAACGTTGACTTCTTTGAAATCCTTCTTGTGACAACATAAATGAACTTTCAAGGAAGGGTTTTTGTTTGAATTTTTCTCTATACTCGTTCTTGATGTTCTCTGTGACTCATGTTTTATCGAGACACTTTCTATCGCTCTAACACAGAGGGTGTGGGCCAACCGAATGTGGCCTGACCACTCTACAATCCTTTGAAGTTTTTTTTGTTTTCTTCATAATGGTGGAGGATGACAATCAACAACTTTGGTGCACTGAAACGGCAGCTGACACATCATCGGTCGTGAAATAGGGTACGGCGAGACAACATCGCCCGACGGAAGAGAATCGTGGCTACTGCTGTGATGAAGAATGGAGGATGACCGGTCTATCCGGCCACTGGAGAAAGTGTGGCACATGACTGCACCGCCTGGAAAGCACGGCTAGTCATCCTGTCTGCCGTGGTGGACGGCTGCACCATGGTCACCCCGCCACACATCGGGCCGCCCAACGTGGGTTGGGCTAACCTGAACCAGTCCGGTTTAGCCTAGTCTGGGTCGGGCCAGGTGGGTCTGATCTGGTCAGACCAGACTCGGACCAGTTTAGACCAAATATGTTTTTTGGCCATAACTTGAGCCCCTGTAATCCATTTTATAAACCATCTACAGTGATAGAAACATTTGGGAAAGACGGTAGTTTTGGTATACCCCACATGAGATTTGGATAAAGTTGGGGTACGGTTGGATGGGATCGATCACGAATCCAACTAGTCCTTCAGAACTAAACGGCTAATAACATACAGACTAGGTGTTCGATTGATGCACTGATTATTACGTTGAGACCCCTATGACATGGAGGTACTTTGGGATACTTATTCATGGGACCTCGTGGTAGTTGTATTATCGATTAGTGGCTTGGGGAGAATACTCTTCTAGAGAAGAGCATACTTAGTGTGGGTACCCTATAGCTTGTTGTGACGGTGTTCTAGGATCATGTGTGGGTCTGACGATGTGTTGAAGTTGTACTAGGATCCTAGGTGGGTCTGATGCTGTACTGAGAATGTAATATGATCTTGTGTGGGTCTGACATGGTACTGGTTATATAGTAGTATCATGTGTGGGTATGAAGACGTGCTGACGATGTACTAGGATCCTGTGTTGGTATGATGACGTACTAATGATGTACTAGGATCATGTGTGGGTTTGACGACTTACTGACCGTGTACTAGGATCTTGTTTGGGTCTGAAGACATATTGAGGATTTACTAGGATTATGTCTAGGTCTGACGACATACTGACGATGTATTGGGATCTTGTGGGGGTCTGACGAATTACTGACAATGTACTGGGATCCTATGTGGGTCTGACAACGTACTGACGATGTACTCGGATCCTGTGTGGGTCGAATGACGTATTGATGATGTACTAGGATCCTGTGTGGGTATGATTATGTACTAAATATGTACAGGGATCATGTGTGGGTCCGACGATGTACTTACAATGTACTTGAATCGATTTTGGGTCTACGGACGTACTGATGATGTACTAGGATCCTGAGTGGGTCTGACAACATACAGACGATGTACTAGGATCTTGTGTGGCTCTGACGATGAACTAGGATCCTGTGTGGTTTAGACGACATACTAATGATGTACTAGGATTTTGTGTGGCTCTGACGATGTACTGACGATGTACAAGGATCCTATGTGGGTTTGACGATTTACTTGGATCATGTGTGGGTCTAACAAGGTACTAGGATCTTTTGTGTGTCTAAAGATGTACTATGATCCTCTGTGGGTCTGATGATGATTTAGGATCCATTGTGAGTCTGCCTCTTAATAGAGTAACATGATTCATTACTTACATCTAATAATCTTTACTTCTGTTCCTAAGATATTCCAGGTGTGAGCTGAGTCCATACCTGTGTGGTACTTTCCTTTATGGTAATACCTTGTTGGTATTCTTCTGTGTGGTGTACATGTGTGGTACTTACCATCATGGTACTTCTTCCTCTGTGGAACAGTTGAGATTGGGATTTTTATTTGGACTCTGTGTTTCCTCCTAACTGATATGGGCATACTTGATAACATAGTTATATGTATGGGAGTATACCTAAGTAGGATTTTAATTTGATTTCATGCTATGTGGTTTATCATTTGTGAATTTTTTGAGACCTTGAGGGTCACAGGGCCCCTGCGGACTATCGTTATACTCACCCCTGCATGGGCTCTTCCCACACCTTGTTGTGTATTGTGAAGACGATGTACAGTGCTGACTGAGGACGAGGGTACCAGGACTGGATGGTGCCCTGAGTTGGACCATATGGCATGTTGGTACGTAGAGGAGACATGCATACATGGTGTGCTAAGGAGGCAATCTGTACCTACACCTTAGGTAGAAACCTCAGAGGAAGACCCAGTACCTATCTTTCTCTTTTTTCAGTTGTATTTTATTTCATTTTTACTTGTACCTTTATAGTTGGATTTTTATTACAGCCCCTCTAACTTTCAGCACTCTTTTTTCTATATAGTTTAATTGTGTTCATATATTTATTTGTTCTTGGTTGCGTGGGTTTAAAGTATATAAAGGAAATACCTTCCCAGTTTTAGGGGATATGCCTTTTGGTGCTAATTGCCAGCCCCTAGACTATAGAAGGTAGGCTCGAGGTCATCACGACACATGCCCTGGGGGACGGGTCATGAAAAATTTTTATTAGAGGAGTTGGTTCTATAGTAGAACGTTGGACTCTTATATATTTAAAATCAATAGTGTTACGTTTAGTGAGTGTGGTTATCAGTTTAGGGAATCCAGTGTTGGTGTGGTGGCCAACGTATCGATACACTAGGACCATGACTTCTGATTTCCGACTCAGTGCACAAAAACAATAATTGAGTGTGTGTTTTCAATAGTGTTCTGTGTGTACTCTTTGAGTCATCTCACCAGGTATAACTAATTTACCGTGGAGAACCTATTTATTTTCCAGAAGCCTCCACGCAAACAGCCAGGTGGTGTTCCAAATATAGTATGCTCTGATAGCCCACTGAGCGTTGATGCCTCGGTGCAGGGCCCTATTCTAGTAGAGGCACCAACGGAGGCACCAACAGTACCATAAGTTTTTTGGCCACTGATTCCAATAGCCCCAGCAGTAAAGGGTGCACGCTGCTTGAGTGAGTTTCATGAGTTCCAGTGCCAGAGGCCACCCAGGTTCATGGGAGAGACAGACCAACAGACAGTTGAGGATTGGCTGGAGACCGTGGTGAGAGTCTTCTGATTGGTATGGACACCTGCTCATCTCATGTTTATCTTTGCCGCCAGACTTCTACAGGCAGGAACAAGAAGATAGTGGAGCTTGATGCTCCTGGTTCATGATGAGGTGATTCTTCTCTAGGTAGACTTTGATAGCCTGTTTCAGGCAGAGTTTGTCCCAACGACTCTTTGTGCAGTGCGCATACAGGAGCTTATTCTCTATAGGAAGGCAACATGACTGTGGATTAGTACTTAGAGAGGTCCACTGACCTCTCACGCTACTCCACTAATATGGTTCAAGACCTATTATTACGTTCTTGGACCTTTGAGAAGGGATTCAGTCGAGAGATCAGGTATTCAATGATTTCTCTTAGCATCCCGATGCAGGTGGGGGTGTTAGAGCAATCCCTCTTAAAGGATATTTTTCTTGCTGAGCAATCACCAACAGTGAGACACACAACTGGAAATCACATAGCAGAGTCTTCTAAATCTGGAAAAAAGATATATGTCACAGAGTTCCAAGATGACCAGACCTACTGGTGGATGACTGCATTACTAAGGATCGGTTTTGTGGTGTACCGGAGGAAGAGCCAGTTATGCAATGAACATTCAGTGTTTCACATGTGGCGTGCATGGTCACATTGCTCATGATATCCCAACACTCCATAAGGATGATGAGAAGACGGTCAAGGGACCACCTAGGTAGAGACAGAGGTTCGATCGAGGAGGTCTCTAGGGAGAAGATGGATGTTGCGGAGTAGCTGGATGTGTAGTTGGAGGCGGGAGATGATTCAAGATGTTATAGCCACCACCACCGGGTTTTCCACCCCAACAGCAAGGAGTAGGAGGACAGGGGTGATTTTGGCTCTAGGCAGCTGAGGCCTAAAATAGCGACACTCCGGAGATGATACGAGATACGATCTGTATCTACTCCACCTTAGCTGCAGTAATTATAGACACAGGTTCCAGTCATTATTTTATTTTCATTTTCCTCGTTCGGAGCTCGGAGATTACAATGATGTTGTTGCCTTGATCTTTACAGCTGAAGACTCTTATAGGAGAGGATTCGCTAATTATGCACTGTTTCCGGTAGTGTGAGCTTACTCTATGAGGCGAGTGCTTCGGTTGGGATACCCTAGTAGCGGCTTCGAGGCCTTACGGTGTCATCTTGGGTATGTACTAGTTATCTATAATCCATGCTCAGATTCACTGTATTTGGTGCAATAAGTGGTGTGTTCACACAGATGGGACCAAGTTTACCCTCACCAGCGAGAAGGGATCCTTTACAGCATAGGATGGACTTACCTGGAGGAGAGTGCAACTGGTCACTCATTAGTTGGCTAGCATTACTCTCTGAGTGGTTGATTTCGGGAGTCTGAGTTATCCTGTAGTAGTGGATAGATATGCGAATGTCTTCTCTGATGATGTTCTGAGTCTACCTCCACATAGATAGGTGGACTTTTACATTGACCTTGACCCTAGTATGGCACTTATATCTACATAAATGTATCGGATGGCTCAGGTGGTGCTTCATGAGCTGCGGGTATAGCTGGAGGACTTACAGGGGAAGGGATTCATTTATCCCATTGTTTCTCCTTGGTCATCTCCAATTTTTTTCGCCAAGAAGGCGGATAGGAGCTTGAGTCATTATGTTGACTATCGACGCTAGAATCACGTGACCATGGAGAACAAGTACCCACTCCCGGGTAATGAAGAATTATTTGATCAGCTAAAGGGAGCATAATGGTTCTCAAAGATAGACCTCAGATCAGTCTATCACCAGCTTAGAGCGCGAGACATGGATGTGCATAAGATGGCTGTCAGATTTCGGTATGACCATTATGAGTTCTTGGTTATTCCATTCGGTATAACCAATTATCCAACTGTGTTCATGGGACTCACGAACATGATCCTTTATCCATACCTTGATTGCTTTGTGGTTTTCTTCATCGATGAAATTCTGATCTACTCAGCTACTGAGAAGGGAAAAACCTATCATTTATATATAGTTTTGGACACACTTCGAGATCACCATCTTAATGGTATGTTCCTGATGTGCCAGTTCTAGATCTAAGAGGTGGATTTTAGGGGACACGTCATCTCAGAGGCTGGAGTTGCAGTGGATCCAATGAAGATTGAGGCAGTACATACTTGGTATCCACCTAGGAGTGTGACATAGGTACATAGTTTCCTGTGTTTGGCTAGATACTACCAGAGGTTTGAACTAGATTTCTCCATAGTTTCATCACCCTTATCAGCATTGAATAAGAATGGGAAACCCTTCGTGTGGCCAGAGAGATTCCAGCGGAATTCTCAAGAGCTTAGGTAGAGGCTAAACAATGCCCCCATCTTCAAAATTCTAGAGGAGGGCTTTGGGTTTGTAGTCATCTGTGGATCATCAGTGACCATACTAGGATGTGTCCTGAGGCACGAGTGAGCAGTGAACACGTATGGTTCTTGATAGATGATAAATCATGAGCAGAACTACGCTACCCATGACCTGGAGTTATCAGCAGTGGTATTTTCCTTGAAGATGTGTTGACATTACATGATGGGTGAAATTTTTAAACTCTACTCGGATCACAAGTGTCTTAGGTATATCTTCCCTCATATGGACCTGACCCTAAGATAGCGATGTTGGCTTTAGTTCCTCCAGAACTATGACTTCGAGATACTCTATACTTCTGGGATGGGGAATGTTGTAGTAGATTCACTCAGTAGGAATCTGGTATATAGCTTCTAGGTGAGGTGAAGGAGTAGCTAGCCTCTTTGTAGATATCCTCTGTGGATCAGGACATAGCAGCTTTTCTTTAGTCTCTTATAGTCACTCCCACACTTCTTCAGTGAGTAAGGGAGGTGAAACATGGGGACACTGACTATGAGGCTCGACGTGCTCAGATATCCACATGACATTCACCTGATGGATTTTCTGATGGTGGGGAGCATGTCATCCTTTTCAGAGGATTTACCATGGAACCAGTGTCGCTTCAGGAGGAAGTGTTGAGGGAGTTCCACACATCCCCTCTAACGGTATATCTCGGAGTGGCAAAGATGTACCAGGATCTTCGATGATAGCACTGGTGGCTGGGAATGAAGAAATCAGTAGAAAAGTTTGTGTCCCAATTCCTCACTTGTCAACAAGTGAAGGCGGAGCATCAGGTACCAGTAGGTTTAGTTCAGACTTTAGAGGTCCCAGAGTGGAAGTGGGATGAGATATCCATGGACTTCGTGATGGGACATCCATGTACATCAGGGGTCATGATTCTATCTAGGTGATCATCGACCGACTCAACAAGTCGGCCCACTTCCTACCCATCATAGAGTAGGGTTCAATAGAGAGATTTGGACACCTCTATGTGCGGGTGATTGGGTAGTTACAAGTATTACCCTCGATTATTATCTCTGATCATGTTACACATTTTACATCCCATATATGGAAGTGGTTACAGGAGGCTTTCGGGACGCAGCTTTATTTGAGCACTACCTTCCATCCTCAGATGCAAGGCCAGACTGAGCGGACCATTTATACCCTCAAGGACATGTTGAGTGCTTGTGTCCATGATTTGGTCGCATTTGGAAGGATCGCTTTCCCTTGGTGGAGTTTGCGTACAACAATAGCTATCACTCCACCATTGGGATGACACATTTTGAGGCGTTGTACGGAAGACCTTGCAGATCACCATTGTGTTGGATTGACCCAGGGGAGTCAACACTCATGGGTCCAAAGATGTTATGGGCTACCAAAAAGTAAGTGAAGATAATCTAGTAGTAGATGAATACTACACAGAGTAGGCAGAAGTCTTATGTCGAAGGAGACGGAGACCTTTGGTATTTGAGGATGGCGACCATGTCTTTCTATAGGTCTCACCCCGACGTGGTTTATGGAGATTCGGCTGTGGAAGAAAGTTATCTCTAATGTTCATTGGACCCTTTCAGGTCCTTATAAGAGTTGGTGAGTTTCCTTACCGCATAGCTCTTCCCCCTCAGTTGCACCGTGTGCACGACGTCTTCCACATTTCCCAGCTAAGGAGATACGTGCATGACCCTTCTCACGTCATCATCCATGACGAGATAGATAGTAACAATTGGGTTATGTTTACTAAGATTACATTGGAGATTAAGGATCGACATGAGAAGGTCCTTCATGGGAGTTTGATACCTCTGGTGCGCGTTTGCTGGGAGCACGGGAACCTCCAAGAGAGGATATGGGAGCGGGAGGCGCAGATACGTGATCAGTACCCCCACTTGATTTCCTAGTTTTGTGTTATGGATTTCGAGGATGCAAAGCCCTGAGGTGGGGAGAATGTAAAGAATTGTAATTTCAATATAATTTTTTTTAATTATATTGAAATTTTATGAGTCCGCAAAAATTGACAGCGCATGATTACGAGGCTCGGTGTGCCCAGAATGAATTTCTGAACATTTTTTTGGGTACGTTTTGTAATTGTGTGAGCGGGTTTTTGTAACTCTTGAACTGATGCATAGATTTGAAATCTAAGGAAACCGTTGACCTTGCAGTGCCTGTATTCACTTAAGGAGACTTTCACCCCAACAACCGTTGTTCGAGGGTGAAAGTTATTTTTTGTGTTTTTCGTGAAAGAATAAAATAAAATAAAAATTTTAACAATTTTAATTTTTGAAACCTCTCATGTGGATGTTATTAATGTGGGGACCACCTGAACTAAAACCTCCCACATATATGTTATAGAGGTGGGGACCACAATGCCTAAAACCCCCATTTTGAATTTCTAGTGGTGGGGACCACCCGAACCCTCTTAATGGGAGAAAACCCTTGAAATCTCTCATTAATGAAGAGTTAATCCATGGAATCCGTCTAACATTAATTATACCAACAATATTCATTTAATTGAGTCAATTAATTGAGCCAATTAATTATGAAAATTTTCCAACATAATTAATCTTCCCAATTTAAATTATATTGGAACCTCTTTCCTTTAGGAGGATTTGGTTGGCGATGGAGAAAGGGAGAGCTTGGGGAACTTCTCTCCAACAAAAAAAAACTCCATGAAAGAAATATTATCTGACGAACCGATGAATGAGACTAAGATCAGAGGCGTGTGGAGGGCACAATGAACATCGACATCTTCAAATTATTTCTCGCACCAACATCAACGAACCTTCGAGGTAGTGTCATTGTTTGAATTTGTCCCCTTGCCTGTTGTTGAGGTTCTTCAAGAATCAATTTTTATCAAGGTGCTTGCTATCACCCTAACATGGAGAGTGTGGGCAAAATGAACATGGCCCAACCTCTCCTCAATCCTTTGATGTTTTGTGGTGTTCTTCACGATGGTGTAGGATGGTAATCGACACCGGTGGGGCACGAAAATGGTGGCTGACACACCGTCGGTCGTGACGAAGGCAACAACGAGACCTTGCCACCCGACAGAATAGAACTGCGGCTAGTGCTGCGGCGGAGAAGGTGGGATGGTCGGTCGAGCCGGCCACTGGCGAAAGCACTATGTGCGACTATGCCGTGGGTAGAGCATGACTAGCCATCCGGCCAGCCGCGGCGGACTATCGCACCGCGGCCGCACCACGACCGCCCCGCGGCAACCCACAACACCACACCAATGGTTGGCCCACACCCGCCCAGCCTGGACGACCCGAACCGGACAGGGTCGGGCCGGGTCGGGCCGACTAGGTCAGACCGGACCCTGGCCAGTTTAGACCCTATACGTCCTTTTGGCCATAACATTGGCAACAAGCATCTATTTGATGAAACGTCTACATCATCAAAATCCTTGGATCAAGATAATAATTTTGGTGTATACCACTTGAGATTTGGATAAAGTTGAGGTATGGTTAGGTTGGATCAAGCACAAATCTAACCGGGCCCTCAAAACTAAAAGGATAATAACGTATAGACCAGGTGTCTGATTGACGCATCATCTATTACGTTGAGACCCCAATGACATGGAGGTCCTTTTTTATACTTCTTCTTGGGAAATCATGGCAGTTGGAGTACTGACTAGTGGCTTGAGGAGGAGACTCTCATGGAGATGAGCAAGCTTAGGGCGGGTACCCTGTAGCTAGCTATGATGATATACTTGGATATTGTGTGGGTCTAACGATGTAAAGAAAATGTACTAGGATCCTGTGTGGGTCTGAAGAAGTACTGATGATGTTCTAGGATCCTATGTGGGCCTGACAACATACTGACGATGTACTAGGATCATGTGTGGGTATGACGACGTAATGACAATATACTAGGATCCTGTGTGGGTCTGATGATGTATTGATGATGTACTAGGATCCTTTGTGGGTCTGAAGATGTACTGACTATGTTCTAGGATCCTATGTGCATCTGAAGACGTACTGACATTGTACTAGAATCATTTGTGGGTCTAAAGACGTAATGACGATGTATAAGGATCTGGTGTGGGTCTCACAACGTACTAATGACGTACTAGGATCCTGTGTAGGTCTAACGATGTACTGATGATGTACTCAGATCTTGTGTGGGTATGACGATGTACTAGGATCCTATATGGGTCTGATTATGATTTATCATCTTTCGTGGGTCTTCCTCTTAACAGAGTATGATGATTTAGTAGTTACATCTATTCATCATTACTTATGTACCTAAGATATACCTGCTGTGAGCTGAGTCTGTACCTATGTGGTACTTTCGTTTTTGGTAATACCTTGGTGGTTTTCTTCTATGTGGCGTACCTATGTGGTACTTACCTTCATGTTACTCCTTCCTTTGTGGAACAGTTGATCTTGGGAATTTGAGTTGGAATCTGTGTTTCCTCGTGATTGAGATGGACATACATGATAACATAGGTACATGTATGTTCATATACCTATGTAGGTTTTTCAGTTGATTTCATTCTATGTGTTTTATAATTTTTAGATTTTGTGATACCTTGAGGGTATCAGGTTCCCTACAAAGTATCTTTATACTCACCCCTATACAAACTATTCCGGCACCTTGTTGTGTTTGGTGCAGATTACGGATAGCACTAACTGTGGACAAGGGTACCAGGACTGGACAGTGCCTGGAGGAGGACCATACGGCGTGTAGGTACGCAGAGGATATGGTCAGATGTGGAGTACTGAGGAGGCGATCTGTACCTACCCTTCAGGTAGACACCTCAAAGGACGACCCAGTAGATGCCTTTCGCTGTCTTAAGTTGTATTGTATTTCATTTGTACTTGTACCTTTACTATTGGGATTATGTTCTGACCCCTCTTACTGTCAGAACTCTTTTTACTATACAATTTACTTGTGTTTATATCTTTATGTGTGCTTGGTTGAATGTGTTTACATGATATAAAGGCAATTCCATCCTGGTTATAAGGGATACTCCTTTCGGTGCTAGTCTCCAGTCCCATGCCTATGGAAGGAGGGCTTGGGGTAGTCACAGAATGGGCCCCGAGGGATAGGTCGTGACACTGAACCTATACACCTTAGCATACTAAGCATGAAATGGTAACTGGACACTAATTATGATGATGAATTTGAACCTCACAGAAGAAAAAAATAAACCCCAAGCCAATAAGAAATGCATGAGGACCACCGACACAAAAAGGATGTTAAGGAATCTAATATGGTTTCCTCCTAGCCAGGTGAAACCTTAGAGGTGCCAATTCATGATATCTTCTACTGACACCATGGATCTGGAAATACTCTAACACCTCACCTATCAAAATATACCTCTTCATGAGTGAATCTTCTCGATTACCTCCACCTTCTTTTGATCCTCTAGATACACTGGAAAATTAAATGGAGTAACAACATACTAGATATAAGGATGAAGTGACTCCCCTAGACATCTCATATGAGACTCCTCTTCTAGAAAGAGGTTACGGATGAAGTACAGAAACTCTTTAAACTTGATCCCATGTTCTTGAAATGAAAAAATCCCCATATAAATGGATAGTATCTCTTTCCTCTTCGTGGTTTTAATGGTTGACAAAAGGATATACTCCAAGAACTCCTTCAAAATGTCTACCCACAACACATTATCCTCCTTTCACTATCCCCAAATACAACATCCACCAATAACAAGTAGCTACCAAAATATTTTTCAATACCAAAGTAATTCTATTCTCCGTCGGAGCCCGGATGAAACTGAAGGTGATTTATAGCTCCTCGAGCCATCTTTCAATCTCTATGTCTGTAACACTACCCTCATACATTACCAAAACCCTCAACTAGAAAGCACTAAAAGTTATCTACCACTGGTCATCCTCCTACACTAGTTCAACCCTCGACCGATCAACTAAATCAGCCTACCAAGCCTCAGCTTCTCAATCCACATGCAACATATAACTAGGATACATAGCAGAAAAATTTAAACAATGAATTCCCACACTAAAGTAGTACATAATTTTATTTAAGATTAATTTTAACTCATTTAACTCATTTTTTATCCATTTCAAATTTCCCAAAACAACCCAAATGAGACAATAACATAAGTAAGTGTTATGAATGTACCTTTTCTTGGATCTCTACACTGCAAACGATGTATCCTTACATGGTTGTTTGGTAAACCTAGAGTCCTTTTCATGGACCATGAGGGTCCACAAAATTTCATGACCTAATCTGTCTTCCCTAGCCTATGTCATGAACCAAGGTAACCTAACACTATTTCACTACCAAACAATGAAATAATCTCTACGTGTAACATCAAAATTCATGCAATCATTCAACCATCTCCTTTAATACAATTTTTTCATGATTCCCTCCATCAAAAGATGACCCTCCTAAGATGGAAATGGTGAAAGATAGATAATGACCCCCTGGGATCTACGTTTAGTAGGCCTTGGGGTGGTGATCAACACCAAGGGAATACAATCACATAAAATGGCATCCATTTCACTTTATAAGAAACAAGACCAAATGATAAGATATTTCACCCAAAAAAACATCATGATATATATATATATATGAAATCCAAAAACCATCCAACTTTCATGTTTAAAAATAAAACTGTTACAAATGTAATAAAAATCCAAAGTATGAATCAAAATTAAAGATATTTAGGGACACAAAAAATATACCAAAATCCATTCTATTAATGTCCATCACAATCCCCTTATTCCTCCATGAAACATGAAAAAAAATTATATATGTTGGGTGAGACTATAATTATAATTTGTATGAAGAACCAAGGTTTATTGGGCATAAGTGGGAGGAAGCACATTAGTTTCCCTATGAGAATATAGAAGAACAAAACTGCGCATCATCTGGTATAAAAACCATGCGAACTTCACCAAGGAACACTCACAGAATAACACAAATAATGTAACAAAATATATAATGCACATTGATGATTGGGTACCCTGCACTACATTCCCTCTGATTATCCACTCAATCACCAAAACAAAAAATGTCTTCATGCTCCCACCTCTTTCCAACATATCAAACCACATCTCGTTTGCACACACTCCAGATACAGATCCACAACCAACATTCCTTCAATCACCTTTTCCAATTCCATAACCCATCCAACCCATATGCACCTAGGCCACAACAATAGATCAACCAGAAGGGACCTGGGAAGCACATAACATCTCATCCCATAGAATCCTGGGAAACACAAATTTCCTACACACACCTTGGCCTCACGAACCAAATTCTTCCTAATGAATATTGGGCTATCACCACCTGGAAGTAGAAGCAAGTAAGAGAGGTTGACCAACCACTCATCCAACCACTAAGATATATGGGAAACACACCCTCCCCCATGACGATGGGGGTGTACAACACAAGTGTTCTCAACAAGTGTTTGGTGATTATATGAATAAAAAAGGAAATAAATGCATATATAGACTAATACCAATCACTCCTACCCAACCAATGGGTTTCAAAACAAACAACCATCTCATAATACTACCAACTTCACTCCTGCCTCTAAATGAAATACCATACAACAAGCCACAAAAATAATATGTATCACTAACCAATTCAATTTTCTAATTAATTATATTTATTAAAAAATTAATTTTTTTCATCCATCACTACCGGGGAAACTAATAGACGTAGCACACTACAAGCCACCCAAAAGTCACATAGAGGTCGATGAACCTTGTTAAATTAAACCACTTAATATTTATTACATGTTTAACACCCATTCTAACCACTACCATCATCATTATTAAATGTCATAGCACCCAAGATCCTCTAAACATAAAAAACTATCAACTCACAATTCACCCGAAAACACATCACCACACAACTTGATCATAGCCCTATTGTACAACACTTCCCATCTATTCCATAATCAAAAAATCTCCCATCCCAATATTTCATTTCACCACCGGAACCATCCAACATCACATAACCATGTCTAAAACCCATCTATAGCACATGTTAGAACAAACCCACACAAAACACAACATCGTACAAACCAATGCAAGACCAAATTAGATTTAAAAATGCATTTATCACTCAATTTACACTTTTTAATTTATGTTTCATCGGAAAAATGGTTTGATCTTGGGGAATCAATTTATTATCCTCGAGTTTACGTGGTTAACAGATTATTCATAATAGTAGTTCAATATGAAACAAATAACATGTAACCAATAATATATTCAGTACACTAACAAAGACTCCCAATGACTATGATTTTCAATCAGTAGTTGTCCTATGCAACTTTCAATTCTAATCAAAATATCAATAAAATAGTACGATCATAAGTCACTTTCCCCAACCCCCACAATTTGATCATAAAATGATTTAATTAAATTTATTTAATTTTTAGTCTACAGTATTACAAAGGGATGCATTTGTATACCCACATCACAGGATGTACAATTGAGAGAGATGAAGGAAAACCTACATGAAATAAGTGATGATGGAAACTTCCTGGTTGCACCAAAGTAGGGGGTGAATGTGAAGCAGGAAGAGCCTCTAGTGAAATCATAGTCCAAAAGACACAATAGAATTTCAGGACTCCTTGGGGAACAAAGGTTTTGGGTGTCTCATAATATGGGGAAACATGACGTATGAACAAAGGAGGAAGCTATATTGGCCTTTCAAAATGATAAATAGTGTGGCGGTTTAGATACATTATTAATTTTCCATTGAAGTCATATACATTCAATATAACACTCTTTGAATAATTAAATAACCCCTGGATTCTTAGGAATTTAATGTAATGATTAATGGTCTTGGAATTTCTCTCCAATCCATTAAAATAGGGCTTTAAAAGAATTTCATGTTAAAGGAAATGTTAAAGGTGTGAATTTTCCAATGCTAGAAACACTATTCATGACTCACTATTGGAACGAGCTACCATTGGATTAGTGAATAGTGTAATTCACGGATATAAGTCACCATTTTGACTCAATATTTCAACTCACCATTACAACTCAAAATTTTGACTCACATTTGCGACTCGCCATTGGAACTCACTATTAGAACTCATCATTGTGACTCAATATAATGACTCAACGTTGTGACTCATAGTCATGATCTATCATCACTAACATACCATTGGAATGCTATAGATCTTACAATGTGCTGAAATAAGTCACCATGTCCTCCTAGAACATTTCAAACACCATAGTTTTTTTAAATTAATGGTATAGAGAGGCCTAGGCCCATACATTGATTGTTAGCAAAAAATATTAAAAGCAACATGATATAATTAAATGTATACACATGGTTTATGATTCATCAGATTATATATCTTGTTTGGAAAATGATACTTAGATAACATTATTTATCTAGTTAGTTTTTCAAATATGTTAGAAGTTGTTCACATCCATCATCAGTGAAATATATTAATAAATAATATTCTTTTCATAAAAAATTCACTAATCAAATAAAATTAAAATTAAGTAATAAAATGATACATTATCTATTAAATATTCCTAATAAAATGAAATGAGTTTTATTTCCTCAAACAAATATCTTTTTTGTTAAATATAAGAAAATTTTATTGAGAGTGAATATAATGTTAAAGAGACTGGTGGGGGTTTTTTTTAAAACATATTGACATTCACTATTAAAAAATTAAAAAAATGATATAAGATGAAACGATTCTTCACACAATATACTAAATAATTGGTATTTGTGATAGTAATGAAAAGAATAAATAATTAAAAATAGTTATTATGATGAAATTGATAACACTATTACATCATCCAATTTATATACAGAAATTCAATTTATAAACTAAAATTGTTTAGGATATAATCATAAAGGGAACCATAAATGGTTATATGTGTTTACCAAAATGAATAAAATATAAATTTGTCCTAAAATATTTCAGGACATGTTTGGTAATAGAAATTTAATTGGTTTCATTAACCATAAGGAGAAATATTGATGGGATATATTTTAAATGTTATAATGATGTTAGTCATACAAAATTTTCTAGGTAGACAACAAATGATAAAATAATGACATTTGGTGTTTTTATATTAATTATTTGGAATATTTTCAAATGGATCAACATTAAAAATAGGAATCCTAAGTCTCTACATTATTCAAACTAACCGAACGCATATATTTTATCTAATAATAGTTTTTTCCAGCGTTTTAACACATGGTCATAGGGAACTATGGTTGGAATTACATATAGATTGAAATGGGTTAACAAAACATAGAAAATGTAGTAAAAACACTAAAATTTTAGTTTATCATATATAACATGATAAATATATTTTTATGCATGATTTTGTATAATATTATTTAAATATTTTAACAATATAATATTTATCATGTTGTTATAATAAATATAATATATATTTATCATTCATTCATATGTGCTGAAATTTTCTTTTACTTGACTAGTTGAATGATAATATCCCCTCAAAGTAAAATTTGTAGTTATATATAATCAATGACCAACATAGAGTATTATGGGATGTGTGATATTATAATATCACCACGAACAGAATCATGAACTCATTAAAAAGGGTTGTTCATGAGGTAACAAATATATCCATAAGGGAAAAATGAAATACTTATTTCTTTGATTAACCTTCCTAAGTATATCTCATAGAATATAATATAGTAACTTATATATAGAGGGGTGTATTCTTATTATTAAACAACGCTACTTGGCATTGTATATATACATAGAATAAAAACATTCATACTTTTATAACTTACTTATTCATGTTAATATAGACTTAGTTAATAATGGGGTGGTTTTGGAATGTTGTTGATCATCACTTTGGTTGGTGTTGAACACATATGGGTTTTATCAAAATTTATAATGACTAAATACATATTATTTTCATAACTATATGGATGATTTAAATTCATGACCCCGATTAGTTTAATCACTTATGGTGTGCTCAACTATTTGGATTAGGGGAATGAGATATACTGATTTGTTATATGAATGAAAAGTGATATATTTATCAACAGGGTTATTCTTTTTTTAGAATCAATAATTTATGATATGAAATATTATAAATTAATATTGTTTCATTTATATTTCCCACTCAAATTATTTATTAAGGGGATTATAGAATATAAAATACGATGTATATGATGCATCTTATGGTGGGAATGACCAAATTGAGATATGAGTATGTTTGTTAGATACAACAGCAGACTCCACATTAGATTGGGTAGAACTGATGTATTTTTTGAGGTTACAATGGACATATATATTTAAAATTGGGATTTCATATTTGTTTTAAAAACTATGAATAAATGTAGGGTCACATACTTAGTTCTCTGGATAAAGATTATGTCTTAAACAAATTTTTATTTTCCAAAAGGAAGAGAGTATGAAAAAACTGTATCGAAAAGAATTTTTAAGTGGATTGTTAGGAACAATAGGGGCCTATATACTCTGAGAGGGGGGGTGAATCCGGATATGGATATTCTTTTCTAAAATTATTCCTGCCCCACTAGATCATGACCTCTTGATTACAAGGGTAACTTTTTTTCACTTGTGTGTTTATTATGATCACTTCTTTTCTTATTTATCTATTAATGATGCTTTGAATGAAATGAAAGGAAGAAAGCATGCAGACACAAATATTTTTACTTGGTTCACCCTCACTGGGCTACGTCCAAGGAGAATACAACGAAAAGGTTCCACTGTACCAAATCTAGTAAAGCTCACTACCAATAATGTTCGGGCTATATCACTTCAATGCCCACGATCACTGCCTTTACAATGTTTAGGGTCAGATCACTGCTTTCCTAAGGGTCACTCCCTATTTATTTCATACTGTCTCACTATTGGTAGAAAGGATTACATTCATTCCTCTTCCTTTTCTCACTGCACTTGGAAGGGATCCAGTCACAGTTTATAGACCTGTAGGTCTCTTCATTTGAATGAATACAAACATCCTAAACTATTTATAGATGATCTATTTAAGTCCAAATTTAATCCACTGATGAATAACTGTTTCCCCTAAACATGGGGAAATTCTTATGGAAATACCTTCGCAAAGAACCCTACATCGCTAGGCCCCCAATTTTGCGAAGATCAAACAAGCCTTCGCGAAGCTCTTTCCTTTTCGTGAAGCTCACACCATCGCATAGCTCAAGCCATCAAAGAGATCAAGTCGTCGCAGATTGACTTCCCTCATGAATCTCACTGAGCCAATATGGATCACCCAACTTTCGTGGAGCTAGAATAACCGTCGTTAAGCTCCTTCCTTTCGTGAAGCACACTTCCTTCGCGAACTACCTTCACGAGGCAAGAGCAAAATATTTTCTTCAAAAACTCTCTCTACTTCTTTTGATGGGGTCAAGGCATATTTATAGGATGTTCCACCAACCCTCAATCCTTCCACATGAAGTTAGCTCCACATTATCAAAAATCCCGATGCTCTGAAAATTATGGAAAAATTCACTCAATATTGTGAACCACAACGACAATTTTCCAATCATGAAGCTCATCATAATGGTGGAATATCCTGTTAATTCTTTTGCTCCTTCACCGAGAATCTCCACTCGCAATTCCCTTCGCCGCTGAAATGCTCTTCAACCCTGCCATTCACGAAGCTTATTGTAATCGCGGAGCATCCCATTAATTCCTTCGCGCCTTCACTGTGAAGCTCCAATTGCAATTCCCATCACCGCCGCAATACTCTTTGACTCTACCATTCGTGAAGGTTATCGTAATCATGGATCATCTTGTTAATTCCTTTACACCTTCGACGTGAAGCTTCACTCACAATTCCCTTTGCCTCCATAATTCTGTTTGAATCTGTCATTCATGAAGCTCATCGTAATCGCGAAGGATCACCTTCAACATTCGTCTGGTCTTCTCAAAATCCAATCCATGAAGCCTATCTTTGTGAAACTCAGGCCTCTGCTGTGTATATATTCTTTTATACTTCCTCCAGATCGTCTATTCATTTTTCATGGTTTATTGTCAACATGGATTTGTCAACAACATCTCTGGAACATTGCAAATCACCATGGAAACTTTCTTTGTCAACAAACACTATCAACCCAAAGATGTTGTAATGTTACCTTGAGGGATTATTTCCCAACAAGCATTAACAAATAGTTTTAAAGAATTATTTTAAATCCTTGTGGTATTTTAGTTCATGTAATATTTTTTTGGATGTGCAATGAAATATGGATGACATATTTTGTGAAATTAAACATGTCATGGATATATATAAAAGCAATGAGAACCCACATGTTTGTTACGACTGAATGTATAAAAGACTATAGATTACATATTCCTACCAAAAAATAGTATATCACAAGGTGTTGTATCATTCACCCTCACTATGTTTATCATTCCTCAAGAGAAATTTTGGGATCATTTATTTATAGTAATCCCCTAAAAGGTATGAGGCTTTTGTCTTCCACTGTAATGTTTGGTATTAAGTATACATCATCAAAGAAAAAAGATAAATTAGTTTATTAGCTAGTTATGTACATTTATTTTCTTCATTTATTTACAATTTGATTTTTTGAGGATATAAATGTCACAACATGGGTTTCCATTTTCAATCATTGGTCATATGATGATCCCCCAAGACATATTTTTTAAAAAATTATCATTCTAGTTTTCCCATTTTTATTAAAATAAAATTATTATTTCTCTTTTAGTTGTGTAACATTTATCACAACTATAATTTCATAATATATAAGTATATGCACATATAAAAAATACAAAATGAGAAATATTATCCATTTTTTATATTTCCATATCCATTTCCAATTTCATTCCTAAAACACATCATGTCTCACATGGGTTACCACATAATTTCAATAACATAAAAATATTCTATAATTATCATAACAACAAGTACTGATATTATTGTTACTATTTAATTCATCATTTTATGAAGTGAAAAGGAACTAGATAATAAATCTTGTTACAACTCATGAATAAAATAAAATAAAATAGAGAGATGGATGAATTTACATATTTTGAGGAATATTGGGAATTATGTGGTATGAATTCCCTTGAGTGATATAAGGAATCAGAATTTTAATTTTATAATGGGGGGTTGAAATTAGTGAATGATCATAATATAATCATTCATTACAAAGGGTGATAAAAATAAAAGGGGAGTGATGTAAGTCCAACTATAGAATTTGAAGGGATCATAATCTATGGGATTCGGGTTCACTAATGTGTTAATTATATTGGTCAAAATTATACTAAATTCATAATTATAAATGATAAATTAAATTGTAATAAATCGCATATATGATATGAAACTAAAATGATTCATTGAGCACAAGCATAAGAGTAAGAGTGTTTACACATTTGACTCGTAAAAAAACTCATCCTAGGTTAAATAAAAATGATATCCCATGAATATTAAGGATAGAAATTGATTAAATACATTCAGTAGAGTCGACATGTAACTCTATGGCCATTCAAGAACTTGAGAGATAAACTTGAATAAAGAAGACGTTTTTCATACAAAACAAATACCCTTCCTGGCTTAGTGGACACATTTTATTTTAAAAAAATCAAGCCTCATTAAAATAATGATTCATTAACACACCATTTAAATAATAATATTTATTCTATAAATAAAATTTTATAAATTGTAAAATTAACATATATTTTACTATATATATTAAATAAAATGTATCTCTTAGGGTTTTCAATTTAACATTATTTTATTACATTCTCATTTAATTTTATGTGTAAAACACATGAAAAAAAATTATTTTTATATATCACTGTTTATTAATTTAAAAGGATTTCCATTTTTTAAAAAAGATTACACAATTTTAATTAAATTTTTAAACCACACATTTTAAATTATTACAAAAAAAGGAATTTAGTGCCTACCAAAAGTATCACTAAAGGCTTGTAGTAGTCATCCAATGATCTCTAAATCGTGTTAACTCTTTCTGATAGGTATTGGCTATATTGACCACTATTCGGAGGTTATTATCGACCCTATAGTGGGATATTTCATGACCTCCATTTCCTGGTCACTATAGGCCATGTAATGGGGGGCCTATAATGACCACAAATTAGAGGATGCTAATGGTAATTAATTATTTTTCTAAAAAACAATTCCAACTTATAAACATCAAAACAGGTGTCTAAATAAATAAATAAATCATAATTTTAAAATATTTCTATATAATATATAATTGAACAAAGTTGAAACTTACCTCATTGAATCATTTTACAAGATCCAACCACATCATCTTATATATATAAAAATAGAATATATTAAAACAACTTAGTATAGTTAAAAGATAAAAAAAATATTAATCCCCTTTATTATTTAAAATAAAATTTTGTTTAATAAATAATCTTGGGTCACTTGTTTGCCAAAAAATTATTTTTTTCTATACATATTTGAATCTAAAACTAAGAAATCAATTAGTGCAATAGCATCATGGGTCAAATCGACATTCTATCTACTCCTAAAAAGTAAAAATAATTCAAAGGTTTTTTTCTTGTTATTTATTGTCTATCCAGGGTTGGTTAATATATTATTTTCATTACATATACATTTTTTTTTGTTTTCAGATACTTAAAATTTTTTATCATTAATTTAGTAAAAAATAACTAGGATTAATATGAATTTATTTTATACATTTTAAAAATCAACACATGGTGGTTTATATTAAATTTGAATACAACTAGATGACATTTTCTTAGTTTTAACCCTTTGAATCGTATTTTTAAATATATAATTATTTTTATGAACTATTTATTTAGTTATTATGATAATAAACAAATAATATTATTGTGATTTCCACTTATACACATCAAAAATATTCCACATACTATATTCCTTCAATTTCAAAGAAAATTGATGTTACATCATTTGGTTTTAAATGTAACATACATATTTGAGTGTATTAAAACACTAAAATGGTATTTTGGATCTTTTGGTTCTAAAAAAACATATACTAACATGGAATTTTTCACTATACCTCAATAATTACTCTCATGTTGTTTTAGTAAAATTTAATTGAAATTAAAGGTCATTTTTTTAGAATTGACCCCCTATCACACATTTCTCGTGAATATAAAATCTTTAAGAATATATTCATTTAGTCTAAGCACACAACATGTTGGACTTATATATCATCTTCGCATGCATGGAAAAAAATAGAAACTAATTTTTTTCTATGATTTCACATAAATATGAGGTTTGTTTCTTTAATTTTGTATTTTACTAGCATGTTTTGTTTTCTAAAACACTGAAAATACATTTTTGGTCATTTCATGAAAACAAAAGAATTGTCTGATGTGGAATGAGTTCCTAAATTTTAAAAATCATTGTATAGTTTGTCCCAACAATTTAATTGAATTAAGAGGTATTTTCATGGATATGATCCCACTGTGCATGTTTTTAAGGACTATAAAATCTATAAAAATTAATTATTTAGTCACATTGAGCACCCTATAAGTAGTATTGGAATTTTTTATACTCATTCATGTCACAAATTTTTCAATGTAACTTTTCCATTGAATTAAAATCAACATATTTTCTTTTTTTAGGGTATTAGATATTATATGCACGTTTTAGTATTTTTAGACACCAATAATGCATTTCCAATCATTATGAAAGAATGAAAACATCGATTGATGTTGCATATACTTATATTTTTCAAATCAATATGGTTTTTATTTAATAATTTAATGAAAATTAGTTTTTGTTCTCTTTTTTTTATCCCTTAATTCATATATTTTAATAAATCAATAATTTAAAAAATTATTATTCAATATGTCTGGTCATACCACCCGTAAGATAAAAATTTTATCTACTCAGAGACATAAAGAATAATCTAATGAAAATTCTTATAATTTAATATCAATGTGATGTCATTTTAATTTTTTCATTCCCTTACAAAAATGTTTTAGTGTTACAAAACTATAAAAATGTTCTTCCATTCATCTTGAGAAAATGATAAATAATATTGAATTTCATTCAGTTACACCATTCCAAAAATCAATCTATGGTGCTTTTATTATGATTTCATGCTAATCCAATGTAGTTTTATTAGTTTGGAAAATTTGTTGCATGCTTTTAAAGTCTATCAAATCATTAAAAAAATATTATTTTATCATTCTGACCATATCTCATGTCAGAATAACATTTTTTATCCTCTTTTACATATAAAATAAATCAAATGTTGTTTTCCTACTATTTAATGTCAATTTTATGTAATTTTATTTGTTTTTTTGACTATAATGATAATATTTTAGTGTGTTAATGATAAAAAAATTGTGTTTTGGTCCTTCCATGACTGGGGAAACTCATATTGACAAGAAGTTAGTTTCGATATTTCCATAACCAATCGACTATGATTTTATTATGATTTTATAGCAATCAGATATCTTTTTCATGACTATGACAACTCAATGAATCTTCATAAAGACTATCAATTATTTTAAATAAATTTCCAGTCAGTCCAAGGATGACTCACATTATATTGACATATAATATACATGTATATGTTAAAAATAATTAAATCAAAATTTACATAAGATTTTACATTAATTCATGACAACCTATTTTCCTACACTGATTCATAGGTGCTGCTAACCTTATGTGATATTCTATAAATTACAAAGGCTAAAAATAAATTCTACGGGTTGAAGAACATGATAAAAAAGGGTAAATTTACAAATGTTATACATAAACAAAACCATCAAATGATGAGCATGAAATAAATAGACCATGGAAATATTATAAATGGTCCATGAAACAAAACACAATAATAATAAATGTGAAAAAACAAAAAATAAATAATTAGTCCAAGACTTATACTTGAGTAATAGACTAATATATTAAAAATAATACTAAAAATCCAATGTATTAAATGTATTTGGCACAAAGTTGGTGACACTATAGACTAAGACACAAACTAAATAGAGATCCATATCAATAAATTATGATAATGACATCAAGGATAACCATTAGAGAACTATAAAACCTTTCCCTTTCATATATCATGAAAAACAACATCTACATCTATAATAATGATCACATATAGTGGAAAGTAATCATACATAATATTGAACCCCCAATTGGATTTTCCCACATGTAGCTAAGACTATAAATGTTTTAGGTCACGTGTTTATAAAATGGGGAAAAGAATATCAATTTAAATCATGTTGTTTTCCAATATTTTATACTATATATGAATAGGTTATCCAAAAATATATTAAAAAAATATTATTATAAATTTTAATAAATATAATTATTTCATAAATTCAAACTTGTAATATTCATCCATGTTTATGAACACACACACACATGCCACTTGAGTTACATCCATATGGCCATATGAGGTAATACAAATTCACTAAGTTATATCCTTGGGGAAATGCACCATGTGACTTTCCATAATTTACCTGGAACCAATTTCATTTCAATACATACTCTTATAATTCAAATCCTAAATAGACACAAAACACGTGTCTTTATATTTTCCACCCACAACCTTGTTATAACAAAAAAATATTTTTCAAACTCATCCTCATTTTAATTAAACTATTATTTTATTTACGAAAAATGCTTTGGAAAACACACAAAACCTAAATTCAAAAGAAATTATGAGATAAATAAAAAAATTATTTATTATGGTAAAATAATATAAAATAATAAGGGATTTATTTATGATAACCAATATCCTTTTCATACCAATAAAATTAAAAAGGGTTAAAAACCCACCAACCTTAGGTATGTTTAGTACATTAATTCTAATATGATCCAACAGTTCTGGCACTTTAATTCCATTTCTCTATCAAAGCACAGTTAAAACTATCCAGAGAATAATTTTTTTACTATTTAGTTATATTACACTAATCAATATTTCCATTCTATAAAACCAAAATAATATAAGATAAGAAGGAAAAAAGAAGTTTCAAGCCACTAATTTTCATGGATAAATGCTTAAAAAATCATCAAAATTAGAGTATGAGTGTTAATGATTTACAAAATACACATAGGGAAGCCCAAGAAAATGAAATATTATGTCATAAGTGGAATAATGAGGTTTTAAAGAATATTTTAGGTTTAATAAAATAAATTCTATATATTTTATTTTTTTTCACTCTGTTAGGTTGCATGGTTTGAAAAACCTTATGAATCAACTGTGTCCTAATGAAATCTAAGTAGCAGAGTTAACCACAAGGTTTATCCAAATAGCGCACCAAAAATGTGCCTAACCAATGATACCAAAAAACTTTTCATGGTTTGATAGAGACTTGAATATTTTTTATTAATCATGATAATTATATAATCCTCCAAAAGGCTTCCAGAACCTTTAAAAAAGAATCCAAAAAATTCACAATTCCAAACTCAAAAACTCATTAATGTTAAGTAATTAATAAATTAGTAAAATACCTCAAAACAAATATATTCAATTATCCCCACCATTGATATTTTATTCCACATAATGTTTTAATAGGTTTTAACACTTCTCCCTTATGAACAACTATCATTCCAATATTTTCTCATGAATGTTACCATGATAAAATAGTATCTCTACTAAAGGAATAATTTCCAAATGTAGAATACTTAATTGGATATCCAAAAAATTTATTGGTTCTAGATAAAAACTTATATTAGATTCAATAGTAACATGGTCTAAATTGATCACGTGGATGAGATCTATGAGATACTTCTTCTGTTCAGATACAATGATAAACTTATAGAAAACAATGAATAATTGAGGAAAGGATAACCAGTATGAATTGCAACCAATCCGATCAACATCCTCATGTGGTTAAAATTAATGTGGAGATAAATTAACCCCCTTTACCAAGTGTTAATGACCATGTCTTAGTGAAACGTTAAATAAATTATCACTCACATTAAAAGATAAATTTCAATGACAATGATCTACATAATATTTATATCTATAACTCAAGGACATCCTATTATAAATAATATAAATCTTCTTCACAGTATTATGGAATAGACTAGGTCTAATCAATGATGTTTCACTAAATTCCACCAAACATAGTGTATAAATAATTGTAAAAAATAATTCTAAAAACAAATCACATGTACCATATTATGATAATAGTTACTATATGAGAATTCAACTAATGGAATATAATTTTCTTATTATACACCAACTTTCATGATAAAATATCCTAGATAATATTATATTTTATTATTTTTTATTTCTAATCTACCATCTATATATGTATTATACATTTTTATCGTGTTCAATTGAGTTTCAAGGTCATGTTACACTAATAGCAATCATAGATATGTGAATCTAGGATCTAAGTTTGAGATGGTTGATAATGTAACTTAATGAAACATGAAAACGTTTTAATAAATTACTTTTTCAAATAACATATCATGTTGGACTCTAGAATAGGAAGGAAGTGTACCAATTTGGTGAGTTAATTCAAAATAACCTAAATAGCATCGATCTTTTAAATCATCCCTGACAGACAAGTGAAAATGGTACATAGTGATAAGTTCCCACTTCAATATAGTTTATATCATATATTATAGAATACATATCATTGGTTGATGTTAAAAAATCACCTGGGGAAAATTTGAAAATTTTATAAAATGATTTACAATATTTTTTTTCATAGGTGACAACTAGAAATGATCTTTCATCACCTTTTACATTTTCTGAAAAATTATACGAATATCAATTTTCAATGGTTATATGCTACAATAATTTTGACATAAAAGGATGAGGGGAAACTATTAATTTTTGGAAATGTAACAATAAGTTCTCATCCTCTATCCAATAGTCAAAAATCTCCCCAATATTTAGGTTTTTCTTAATAGTGGTGAAATCAAGATCTGATATTTGAGATACATTCACAAAAATCACCAATTCTGAAAAAATATAAATTTGGATGAGAAAAACATTCTCATTCTATTTTCTACAGTCCAAATTCATTTATTTAATACACCCATTGGCTATCATTGTCCCAATCCTACCAAAAAATCATATTAAAATAGTTTTGAATCACAGAATATTCAACAGAATTTTATTTATCATATGTGTAAACCATATCAAAATAAAATTTGTGGAGATACTCTAACTATCCTATTTCAATTAGGATAATGTCTCACTAAAAATATATATTTAAAACTAATATGATTAGTGATTACTATGAACTTTTCTATAAATTGAATGTGTTTCCATGTATTAAATTAATAGAAAAATATAACTAGTTTCATTTCATGTTTAATACATCTTTAATCATGCATTCAATATTTCTTTTAACCATATGCCACAACATGATCTATCTATATGAGAATACAACCCAAACTCGATCAATAAGTTTCACAATATACCACATAAATATTATATGGTTCTGGAAATATTTGGATGGGTTCCAAGCTATATTATATTTTTCTTTAAGAAATCCTTTCATAAAGCCATCATTCCACAAGAATAAAACATCATTTCATTTCAAATAAATCGCATGAGAAGAAAAGCTTGAGAACTCCAAATAGAATCATATATAATAGTATTCTAATAATATAAATATTTATATTTAATTGATACTCATTGGTAGTTTCTAATATAAAACTACTTCAATATTCATGGGGTCCAATAAGATTCCCTCATTAAAAATAAAATCCCTAAAGAAATATAATATGTGTATCCATAAGTAACACTTATAAAACATATCATATAACTGATAACAACACAGTATGTGCAATATAAATTCTATGTGTACCTCATGATTATTCGCTCGTTAAATAGAAACAAAAATATAAACAATAAATACCATGATAAATGATTTGAGGTACCTCTAAAAGATATGACTTGTCAATGGAAAGAAGACCGGAGGAGAATTCATTATTCCCAATATCATGCAGACATACTCATAAAGTACATATTGAATCTTGAATGTTATCTTTAGAATAACATATTTTATGATTTTGAGATGGGGATATCTCAATGATAGATTAATTTCAAAGAACCTATTAGCTCCATATAATTGATCAAATAGATTATCAGTTATAGGATGAGGGTGGCTATGTTTCATCACAACCTAATTCAGTTTATAATAATCAACAGATTCTCTTAGGTAACAATGCTCCTTCTTTATGAATAATAATGTTACATCCCAAGGTTATGGGATATTTATGATGAACCCTTTACTCTCAAATTATTACATCAATACATTTAATTATAATCACTATATTTCAATTTTTATATATGAAGAGATTAAAATAAGGCTTATTATTGGAATAAGATTGATAACAAAATTTGATTTCCTGCTCTGGTGGTAACCAAATGTTTTTTGGATATACATATAAGTTTTGATCCACTTTAGTTGGAATAATTATATTTTTTGTTTCATCAATAGTTCACAGAGTCATTTCTATTAAATGAGTACATATTGTTCCACCCATCAAGACTAAATGTCTCAATATACATTAATATTCCCACAAACCTCGCTTGAATACTTATAAATTTCATTTTGAGGGTCTAAATGTCACTAGATGAGCATTTCCATTAATATTATATTTAAATTCCAACAGTTATTTAATAAAAAACATTAGATCAAAATTATATATCTCAATGAAAATAGAATCTTAGAAAAACTGTACCCCATCAATTGTAATGAATCGTAATGGGCATTGGAATCAAATACATTCTCAATACAAGATGGGTGACATGACACTCATTGTGTGAGGAATCATTTACACGTGTCATCCCGATTGTTTTATGATAGAATAAATATGAAAATATTGTGATTTTTTTGTACCATATACGAAATGAATATCATTTTAGTTTATAAGGATTGTAAATTTTACTATGGTTGGGTATGGTTCCTTGATCATGAAAGAATGATCAACTATGTATAGTTTTCAATAAATAACTAAAATATAGCTTATTATTTCCTTTAGCACTATTAATAGGACAAATGATGAGTTCTTGGTGGTATAAGGATTCACCTTGTTATGTGACAAATAACTAGAATGATGGTATTATTCTACATGGATATAAAATATTGATGCTGAATCAATATAGATCCTTTTATGGATTTAAGATGTTTATGATAATACTTCATCAGATTCATTTTCTTGTTTTAGTGGAAGTAATTCATTGTTGTTTAAATATATTCCTTGTTTTGTGCATAATAAAGTTCAACTATAAATAAATTGGTTCATTTTTAGGACATTGTGTATAGGATACTAATCTAGATATTTTATTCTCTAATTCCTGGTTACACTAGGAGTAACTATCTATACTTTTTATATTTCACATTTTGAATTTCCCACCTGCTTATTTATAGACAAAAACATCCACTCCAGTGGAATTTCTTTCAACATCTCTCCCTGGAACCCTGGATTTATTAAAAAAAATTAATTTTCAAAAATACATAGCATGAATACAATTGAGTAAACCTTATGTCAGAGGCCCTCCTAAAGGATCCAATCATTTAGAATCTTTCTAGTATATAGTTACAAGAAAATTCCAATAATGTGAGTGAATTTAGTGGAATACTCAGTCTTTTATATACTTACTTATTCCAACTAATAGAATATTATCTTTTATGATAGTCAGAATGTGTATGGAAATAATTTTTTATCAAGGAGTTGTTTAAATCCTTTCCAAGTTGGCTCTCTATCTAACTTAGCTTGAACAACTAATTTCCACCATTATAGCATGAGGTATTTAAGAATATACATTGTTAATTTGACCTTCATTTCACCTATAATTCCCATAAAGGTGAAAAACCTGGTCATCCTACTCAACCATACCCTTTCTTGTATAGTTCCATAATCACCATGAAATAGCAGTTAGCTCTTCCTTATAAATTCAACTCACTGAATCATCTGATGGGGTTTCTCTATTCTAGGACCCTTTTCAATTACATTATATTCATGCATGATACTCTAAAAAAAATTTAAATTCACTTATGGTTTAGGTGAAAACTCATTCATGGATTCTCCCTCTAACTAGTCTCTCATTCTCATTACTAGTGGAATTTTTCTACATATTATTCAGGAATTTAACTAATAATTCCTCTTTAAAATTTATCTATTCAAGTTTATATCATATATTTCATAAAAGAAATCACAAAATCATGTTAAAAAGTCAATTAATCTTTTTGATAATAAAATACTTATGGTATGTCTCTTTATAAATTCATTTTATTATAAAATCATCAGCTAAACCCATGATGATAGGTGATAACAAACAAATAAGTATTTAAAATACATTGTATTCCTAGAATACCGAGTCAACTATAAGTTCAACATAAAAATTTTATTTATGACATTTTATACAATAAATTTTATGTAATATGGTGTATTATATCCTATATGTCATCCCAATTATAGGATTTAATATACTGATACATTTTTTAGCATCCCCTACCAATCCATTTGTGGGAATCCAGTCATATTAACTACATACCTTAAGAGAAATTCCCATGTCACCAAAGGTTATGAAAAAATTACATTGTCTTAAAGACAATATCATAAGGGGGAATGATTAACCCTTTTAAACCAAAACAAATACAAAAACTTCACTTGATAATATATAATTAAATATACAAATGAAATTGTATAAATGATGCATGATACAAAACCCAACAATAATAATGCTAAAAACCAAAAAATTACAGATTAAAAAAAACTTGCACCATATTAATATAGTAATAGTCTAAAAAAGAATAATAAAACTCCAATGTATTAAAATACTTTGAAACCAAGGGGGATCCTCTCAGAGGCCAAGACTAAAACTATTCAAAGTTCCATCTAAACCAACAATTATAGTGACATAATAGAGTGAAACAAGGGAAGTCAGAATAATCTCTATATCCTATATCATGGAAATATATATAAATATATATATGAAAAATATTTCATATAAATGGAATGAGTAATAAATCCTTGTTGAAACCCCTAAGAGTTTTTGCCAAATGCAATATATTCCAAAAATATGCTACCTTAAAAATTTATAAACTAGGATGAATAATATCAAACCTGGTTAAGGAGAATTAAAAATATTCAACAATGTAGTAGAAAATGCTTCCCAAAAATATTTTACCCAAATGTGATCTCCCCATTTAGGAATTATAAGAAGTTTATTAATTTCATATTTTTAAAATCATCCATGTTCTCTCAAACACTCATATATATATAAACTCTAAATGACATCCCTAAGCTCATGAGAGATTTTATGTCCTCTACCAAGACATCTACTAGTGAAAATCCACTATATTAATTTCCAAAATACAATGATCAACTATTATATTTCTATAAGGCCCCATAAAATGAAAATCATGAACACACACCAACCATATACCTTTCCAATTAGCACTAGAAACCAGTTTATGACAACAACATGTGTCAAAACCATCTTTATTTTAATAAAATCCTTTAGTTAATTTATTGAACAAGTTATGGGAAGAAAACATAAACATGATTCAAAATAAAATTAGAATGATATAAATTCTTAAGAGTTTCATCAAGGTAAAATAATTTAATAGTAGAAGATATTTATTTAAGAAAACCAAGAGACTTCTCATTCCAATTACAGTGGAAAGAGTGAAACCCACCAGAATCTGGTATGTTTTTCACAATGATTCTAAAATGATATCATATATTTATTCCCTTCCTTTAATTTCACTAAAAACCATGAATACCTAATCAAACCTCATGTGATTCCATAAATCTGAGTATTGTGAGACCAATCTATGGTCATATTTGAGACAGATTAGGGAGATCATTGATGGGTAAGAAGAATGAGGTGTTAACCATTTATTTAGATAATAAATTTTAATAAATATTTACAATTAGATTAAAAACATAAATTATCACCCATAATTTCCTAAAAAAAAAGTGCGATTCTTAGTCTATAGAGGCAGAATGTTGCTCTTCTGACTATTTTTGTGTTAAAAAAGGAATTTTAAATTATTTTACTTATATCATGTGGTTAGGCCACATTGTTTTTCATACCATTAAATAACACGAATAGTTATATATATACCAAATAGATCCAAGTTTAATATTTAAATTCATCATTTTACCAAACCATGCAACAACATTTCACCTACCTAGTTACCCATAAACCCCTCGTTTAGATTCATAGAGACTTGTTCAAGGTTTATATTGACTATAATCAAAACGATAAACTCTAAAATGGATTCAAAAACAATATATAAACATAAAAATTCCTAAAAAAAATAAAAACCATTTTTTAATTAGAAATATCATACGGGAAAAACATCAAACTGGGGTGCTGCAATTTTACTTTTTTAAAACCCACAAAATGAATTGATGGACATTCTAATAAAAACACATAATTATGTGGAGTAATTTCCAAAAGTTAAAAAATAAATCAATGGGTTTTTATATTAATTAATACAAATTAGATATCATTTTTGTTGTATTGATCTCGTGATACTCATTTTAAAAGATATTCACATCTATAAAAAATGCTTATTCAATTAGTATGAGCCTAAAAAATGTTAAATTGATGATACATAAATTTTTACACATCAAAAATAATTCCACGAAGTTTTTCATGATATTTCACATCAAAATTGTTTCTTTCTATGTTATTTACTATTATATTGATGTATTAGGGTTTTAAAACCTTAAAAAAGTTGTTCATAATAAGTGAAAAATCGTATATTTATATTTATTTATTTCATATAATTAAAATTTAATATTCATCTATTTTCCTATGATTTCATGATAATTTGATGTTATTTTATTTTTTTTACATTCAAATACTTGTTTTTAGAGACTTCTAAATCATTCAAGATGACTTATTTACTCAATATGAGAAAACCACAAATTTAGTTAACATTTAATCTACCTATAAACATCACAAATATATCAATGATTATTTTCCCTGATTTCACGCCAACATGAGGTCATCTTCAAGGGTTTGCAATTACATACATAGTAAAAAAATTAAATAACTTGATATATGTTTTCATTACTCTAGAGAAAATGAAATATCAAATAGAAATTGGGTTAGTTATCAAAAAATAAAAAAGGTTTTTTATCTATTTTACTACAATTATATATCGTTTCTTAGTTTCAGTCCCTTGATACATGTTTTTAATAAATGTGAAATCATTAAAAAAATGTTAATAATGTCGTTTCAATCACACCACATGTAATATTTATGTGTCAACTACTCATACACAAAAAAATATTTCAAATAGAGTTTTACTAAATGTTTATTTTATATGAGGTTGTTTGATTTATTTTTTATAATTAAATTCCCATATTAGTGCTTTAAAAAAATTAAAATTTGTTTTTTTCATTTTGAGAAAAAAAAATTCATATTGACCTGGAGTCAATTATTATATTTTACAAATAAATATATGGTTTTTCTCTATAACTTCATGGTAATATGATGTCATTTTCCTAGTTTTTACCCCTTTATGCTTGTATCTAAAGACTATGAAATCTTTCAAACCCCCTTATCCAGTTAGTCCAAGAACACCACATGTCATATTGAAGTTTTTCTACTAATACATGTCCAACTAATTCAATGATATTTTTCTTATGATTTCAGGGCACTCTGTGATCATTTTTTAAGGTTTTGACCATTACAAATATATTTATAATTTTTAATAAACTATAAATAAATTCTGATTCACCCAATGAAAATTATAACTCATATTCACATGTATTTATTTTCTATGTTTCAAAAATCATTCTATAAATATTTTCTTATGATTTCACAAAAATCGTAGGTCATTTTCATGGTTTTAACCTATATCTCCATTTTTAAAACAATATCAATTTAAGTAATTGGCTATAAACACTACATATTCTAGTGTATTTATACTTGATGTTATATTATTCCATGCTCGAGGATCATTAATTTTTATTTTATTAGATAATTAGGTCATAAAACGCCATTTTTTATAAATTTGAAACTTATAATATATATTTATTTTTTTGAAAATATAACACTTTTAAAATGAATCAGGTAAACTATTCTTAAATAATATTCCATAATTTGAATTTGACAAATTATTTCTAAAAAATACATAAAACCTTTGAAAAACTTTTTAAAATTGTGGTATGATCATAAAACAATCTGTAAGGAATATAAAAAAGGAAAACGAGACCCTATAATATTTGAATACTTGAAAAAATTTCATTTTAAAAAATAATTAGGCTCAAAAAATAAATTTCTTACTCATGATATCAAATTTAATTCCAAAATATATTAACAATATAACTCTTAAGAAATATTTATATAAAATTAAAACTCATGATGATTTATTTGAAATAATAAAAGAGACATTAAAACATTACAACAAAGATGTAATTTTTTCCGTTAAGAAGTAAAATATACTTTTCCTCAATCATAATATCATTAAAATTCTATAAAAATATTAATGTTTCTATAAAATCTAAATTTATTCATAGATAAATTATCTAGGTAATTTTGGATATCATTTTATATATCACAATTTCAAATGGAATAACCAAAATTGCTGACTTCATTACATAATGCATTCTAGATATATTATGGATCAAACCTACTTTGGATTATAATAGAATAACTCATAATTGGTTTATAATGGAACAACCTATACCCCGATTATAATGTAACCACATATCCTCTTTAAAATACTCCATAATAATAAACTAATTATAAAACATAAAATGTTTGAATTTTCAACATTACAGTCATATAAATATTATTTTCACTGATAAAAAAATATTTTTAGGAATTGAAATATCTATTCCATTTTAAAAACATGTTTTAAATTAACAAAAAAAATTGTGAAGGGTGGGTTTTCTATGATGAAAATGTATAATATTATAAATTAATTCGATTATCAAATAATGGTTACACTGGTGGGAAAATTAATTTTTTCCTTTACTTTAAAGTAGATCATTCATTCAGTATTTTGCGAAGAAAGTCATATTTTTCTATTTAAAAAATGTAAATTGATTACTCATTAAATCCCTAAAAAGGAAAAAAATCCATTTACAATTCAATTATGTACATAAAAATATATCCATAAAATAATGTTTTAATATAATACGGACATGTAATAAATATATTAGGGAGGGAAACATTAAAAGATGTCTTTTTAAAGAAAGTCCCTCACCTTGAGTCAGAATCCTCACATACATTCTCTATCATAATAAATAATAAATTTATATTAATAACATTCTTTCTTAATTATCATTTTCATTTTTATTATTTCTTTGACTATGTTATATTAAATTACATAATAAATTATGGTCACATCAGACATTTTATAGATATTCGGCTCAAATTCCCAAAATGAAATTGATAAGATTAATATAGAAAAACATTACATTATTACAAAAAATAAATAATAATATTAATGGAAAAACTATAAATTATAAACAATATTTATACTTTTAAATTAAATCATGAATGATTATTAAAACAATTAAACTACATTACAATCTGGGAGATACTAGGTTGTACATACACATGAATTACATTTCCATTTCTCAATGATCATTATTGAAATAATGTAATTATTATTTTATATTAACATAATGATAATAATATCATAATATATTTTTTTATAATACATATATATATCATCCGTGTTATTTTTTATGGAAAAAATGAATCACATAAAAAAATAAAGGTGGAAATACGCAAATAAGAATGAACAACATTATCATTTTTTAGTGAATGGAATTTTAAGAACACCGATGATATATTAATTCTATATAATGATAAATATTTTCTTAATATAATATATATACAATATATTTATCATTATTTTCATTCATGATATTTTTTCATAGATAAAAAATTATAATGTTTCTTGAGGTGGTAGCCCACTGTAAAAGGTGATGATTTAATTTCCCTTCTTATGGAAGTTGATATTTATATAGATCTTCCTATAAACATGAAATATATAAGTATGTATAATGTATTTTTTTATTGCATCTTGTTTTTTAGAAATTCTGACTGAGGTAGAAAAAGAAAACAAAATTAAAATTCGTGATTAAGACCTATTCCTCTTCTTTCAACTTCCGCATAATTTTTACATCAAAAGACATACTAGAATAGTTTTAGGATCAAACCAATTACTCTATAATGTATTAAGGGATTTAATTAAGGGATTTTATTAAAAATTAGATGAAAAAAATTTCCTTTCAATTGCTTTGAATAATGGAGACATTATTTCCTTTTATAAGTCAGGGGAGAGCCACTCTTCGAATTTATTATGATATTAAATTAATATAAATGAATTTTCACATCCAAATGTATCCAAATTGATAATATTAGAATATATTACAATTATGAATCTAAATATGCCCATAAAAAAGTTTAGGTTATTTTTTTAACTTATATTCTTTACCCATGTTAACCCTTTTTGACAATTGCCTCATTATTTTTATTTTTATTCCTTGGTGGAAATTAAAGTTATTATAAGTGGAAAAATAGATCATACATGGAAAATAGTTTATGTTATAAACCACATAAAATTCAAGGGGACGAATAAAACAATGTTACACATTTTAAATCATATAATAAAATATGATTTATTGTAAAATATCATTATTAAATTTTTTGAAAATATTCATTAAAATTGACATTTAAAAACATCAATAAAACATATGTAATTTGAATATATAAGTTTAAATAATCAGAAATAATTAATAATTATCAAAAAAATTCAACACTAATTCATTAAAATTATATTACTTTTGATATATTTGAATTCATTTATTTTATTTTCCATTTAATTAAATATACACTGAATCGACATTGCGTAAGAATATATGATAATTGTATCATTAATAAAAAATTTAAATAAATTAACATCATGAATATAATTATATTATTCAAAAAATAAATATTAATATTAATTAATAAATTTATTTTTTTCCCTCAATGAACACATAAAAGATATCTAAAACAATAAGGCTTACCTTTTGTCTTTTTCTTTACATAAATTATTATACAGATCACTTCCTTGTAATAGGGGCTTATAATTTTAAAATTATTGAGCCTAACCTGATAAGGGTAAAAATAAATTAATCCAATAACACTTAATATGAAAAATGGTGGCATTATAACCAAAATTTAACCTAAGCTGACAAGTTTTACACTTTTACTATAATGAAATGTTTGTATTATATATCCTATATATTATGAAAAAAATTAAGTTAGCATTATGAAATAATATTAATTATGTTGATCAATTATATAGAAATAATTTTATCAAATTAAATCCCTTTTAATGGCATGCATTAATTTTATATGTATCACGTAAAGTATGCTGAAAAACGGGTTTTTGACAAAAAAATATTTTAAATCAAAATGTATTTTTATACCAATATACTGCATAATACTGATTATTATGTAATAAATCATATTATTTTAAAATAAATTAAATTTATATTAATTTAGTATCAAATTAAAAATATGATGTGGATTTTTCATTGAAAATAAATAAATCTTTTAAAAAAATATAATTTTTCATTATTCCCTGAAAAATAAATATTTTTAGAAACATATTAATAAATATTATTAGGATGGTTTTGAAATACTAAATTAAAAAATTGAATAAATTTTTTCAAATTAAAATTAAATAATTTCTAAATTAATATTTAAAATATAACCATATAATGTGTTAATACCCAAATTTGATAGAAATTTTGCATTTTAATTTCTTACTAAAATTTACCTAATATTATTATAATGAAATAATTAAATGATATATAATTAATGAATATATTAAAATAATTTTTCTTAAAATTAATTTTATTTTTTACATTATTCCCCTATTATAAATTATATTCTTGTTATTTTATTCACTTATTAATCAAAGGAGGATATCTTTCTCTCTTATTAGTTTTAGATTAATATATTGCTTATTTAACTATATGGTTATTACACAAAAAACATTACCTAGTGAGTCAAAATTTTCACTCTCACATTCCCTATATGGTAAAAAATCTATACTAGTTATTTTTTATAAGAAATTGTATCGTATAACTGAATTACCTTAGGGATCACAACATGAGATGATTCCATAACACGTTTTCTTAAGAGAAATATACGAAGTATTTTGTTTACCTAGGATAATCTTAGAGGAAATACCCCATGGTCAAAAACTAATAAAAATTTATCTAGTATTTCACACGATCAAATGATTTACTAACTTCTTTTCCCCTTTTTAACAAAATGAAAATCACTTTTCTATTGGGATAGTTTTACAAAAACAGGACAACATTCCTCAAATGAAATATCATTTCGCCGATTGTCTAAATAGAGTTTACATGTTATTTGACACATCCTTATTAGTAAATGAATCATATTTACCTTCTCGAACATTTCATCTACCAAATCTGGCCTTATAAACATTATCTCTTCTACTTCATCCAAAATTTCTAGATATTTACACTACTTTAAATATAATCATAAAGTGTCATCTATTTATTGAAATAAAAACTATTGCCATAAAAAAAACTCAACCATTTTTTCTCTCTCCTAATATCCCTATTAATCCATTGAAAATGTATGAAACATTTCTTACAATACATTAATCATTCACTTAAACTATCCTCCATATTTTAGATAAAAGAATTAATGAAAGCTAATTCAGTATTCCATGACTTTTACAGTCTATTCATAAAATTAAAAGTGAGTCCAGGATCATTTTAAAAAACAATAGAGATATGAACTCCATGAAACATGACTATCGTAGTGAGATATAGAATGTGAAATTGAATGAAATAAATATTTTATTGAATTTTAATCAAATGTGTAGACAATGGTAGTCAATCAACAATAATCCAAATCCCATTATTACCTCATGATGTATTTAAAAATCCCACCATTTAATCCATTGATATATTTTCCCAATTATTCTATGGAACAAGAAATAGTTGAAGAATTCCTTTTGGTAATTTCTTTCTATATTAAAAAGTTGTAAAGTAAGAAATTTCTATTAATTTCCACTATAACTCTTTTCATTCCATACCATCTATAATAATCATGATGGTAGTTTTATATCATAAAAATTCCATGATCAATGGAAAATGGGTTACTATGATCTTCACTCAATAATTCTTTCCTAAACTAGGAAACACATGGCATAAATTATCATTTTCGAATCCTAATAACACTTTATAAATGAAAATTAAACTCTATAAACATACCATTATTAATTGATTATACTTTTTCCTATAAAACATGATCCTTCATTAGATATTTCTTAATTTTTTCTGATAGAGATGATTGTATTGACACCTGAAATAAAATAGAGGTTTTTTTGCAATCATAACATCTAAGCCAAAGTCCATCACATCATTTTCCAAAAAAAATCATTCCGAACTAACTTGGTTATTATTGAATTATTTTTCTAACTCAATGAATTGGATTCTTTGTTTTATTTTCAAGGATGTTAATAAATCATGCATTCATAATCCATAATTATTTTGAGACATATTCTTTTCCACATGTTCAATACTTTTTAAATGGAAATATAATTCAATATTTTATTATTTGTATATATTTTACAATGAAATCCATGAAAATGATGCGTCAAATATTTTTAATGAAAAAAAGATAGTAGATAATTTTGTATTATAAGTAGGACAATTTAACTCATGATATTTTAGTTGATTTGATTCATAAGAAATCACCTTATCATTATGCATTATAACCTAACCAATTACCTTCAATAAGTCCTCATTATAGATGAACAATTAACCATTAATATAGGGTAGGTCTAAAACGTTATCATTCACCAAAATTATTTTCCATTCCTGAAAATAATCATCAAATTATTTTTTCTATAATAATTTAACTCCATTTCAGTTAACATAGTTAGTGGGATTGACAAATAAGAAGACCATTCAAAACATTATGCGTGATAACCTAAAAATCCAATAAAACTAAATCTCACCTTATCTTATATAGGTCTTATCCATTCTTTAATAAATTTTTCTATTTAGGTCAATAGTTAAATTATATTTTAAAATAACATATCTATGGAAATAAATTATTTCCAACCATAATTAATGGTTTCCAACAATAAACTTTTATAATAAATCATAGAAAACTCTATTCATAAGGTCCCTTAATATAGTCCGTATATTCAAAAACCCAAAGAGAGTAACAGAAAAATCATCATTAATGTATCTATTATGAAATGTAAATTTATATATACCTTCAACCAAAACCTTTAAATGATGATATTCTAACCTCATATCAACTATATAAAACTACTACACTCCTTGGAGCTAATAAAAAATCATCAACATGAGGAAAAGTATAAATATTCTTAATAATGATGTAATTTGAGGCTCAATAATAAATAAAATGTATCTTTGGAGCATCATTATTTTCAATAAATAAAATATATCCACCCCATGGTTATGTTCTAGGATAAATAAATGCTTTATCAAAACACTCTGGAAACTACTTTTTCATTTTCAAAATTTCTTCATAAGCCATTGGATATGGGGGTTTTGAAATATTTTTAGCATCAAGAACTATGTGGGTTGTAAATTCAACCTAATTATTTGGAATATCACATGGAAAATCATCCATAAATATATCTAAATATTCATTTACTATTGTTAAACCACTATTTTGAATAATTTCTTTATTTTCAACAACATTAGCTAGTTTACTTTCACTTCCACATCTAATCAATTTCTTAGTTTCTTGGAAGGTTATAAATGGTATGAAATAGTTGAATGTTACCTTATAATATTTTAAATATATCATGTCATGATAAAATAAAATCCAATCCATCACCAAAATAATTCCAAACTCTATCATGGAATGTTTAAAATTATTTTTAAGAAAGACCATTTCACTACTAATAATAGGAAGGTTCATATAAATCATTGTTTCATTCATATTATCACCAATAATTTTCTATAAAAGTATTATCAAATTTTCTTGTGGTTATATCCCTATTCTAGATGTATTATTATTTGAAATGATGGATTTTAATTATCCAAATTCAAATTAGTCATTAGTATAATATCATTAAATTAGTAATGTATCTACCCATACTTCATTATATTGGCCAACATCAACTATAGTTATAAAAATTATTTTCTTCATATTTTTCTTTCAATATTGTTTATATCCACCTTGAGTAACTATATTTGGAAACACATTTTCATAATCCACTGAATAATTGTAATTAAAGCTAATCACCCTTAGATAGATATCTATTTCCACAATCATGAATTTTTCAGAATTCCTTTTTCTATAGTCATGCAACATATGACTAAACATGAAAAATCAAAACCACTTCCAATATTTCATAAGATATTCCCCAAGGTGATTTTTACCACACCTATCACAGACAAGAAACTTGATTTTATTTTTGTTAAATCTATTAGATGGATATTTCCCATTAATTGACACCTAGAAACCTTATTTTTTCTTTTTTTATAAAACAAGATCCCCAGTAAACTCAATTTATTTCATATCAGAACATTAAACAAATTTCTCATAACTTTTTAATTAATGGTCTTCAAATTTCATAGATATCATTACCTTAATCCTAAGTAAAACTGATTAATTTTACTATCAAGATTTAAGAAATTATTTGGTGTGTACCTTGATAGTAATGTATATTATTATTTGTTAATGTCCATTGAATCATCATCTTTATATCTCAATTCCAAGAATTGTTTTCCATCCTAATTTAAAAAAAATTAGAAAAATATTTCACCAGAAAAAATTATTAAATTAATACCATTCTAATGAATCGATATCTTTTATTTATTTAATATTTTGAACCATTTACCAATAGTCTAATGCTTCATATTCATAATTTTCAATAATAAGAGTTGTCTTTTGATGATCTGAACAACATATCACATAAAATATATTTTCCAAACAATTAATCCATCCCTTAGAGAAAACAACGTTATAAGATCCATTGAATTCTGGATGATGTTGTCTAATAAAATGCTTCATGGTCATTATATTTAGGGGTGTCCATGGGTTGGGTTGGGTTGGGTTGAGGGCAATTTTGGACCCAATTCAAGCAAAATATGTTGGGTCAGGTTGGGTCGGGTCAGAGATGTTTTTGGATTTAGACCCGACCCGACCCAACCCGTCTCAAATCGGGTTGGGTCGAGTCGGGTTGATAGGGTTAAGGAAAAAAATCGTTTGGTATTTATTATGATCCCAACCTGCAGTTTGACCGAGTTACGATAAAAAAATTGTTCAGTTCATTTTGTGTCTATCGCCTTGTTGGTCGATTGGGTTACATATTCCTCTGCTCCATCTTATTCACCACACTAGGGAATGCCCATATCCTCTACCCTGTAATAAATTGACCCAAAAAAACATCAGTCTATGACTCGATGGTGGGATGTGATTATCTTTCCTTCATGTATTTATCAAGTTTTGAGGAGGTTCAAGGTGAGGCCAGGAGGGTGATGAGAATGGTGTACTTCCTGACACTGAATGATTTGGCACGGTACACAGTCACAGTGGAGATGGAGGTGGAGGCAGAGGCAGGGGGTACATGCAGGTGTGACGCGGTGGATACACTGGCTTGGTGAGGGCGAGGGAGATGTTCAATGATCGTTTTCTTAGTTGATCCTCCTCCATCAGATCTTTTAATAATTAAAATCGTTCTATCTTCCTTTGGTTTTTTTCTTGTTCTTTAATATTCGTATAAAAATTGAATGAAATCCAGTTATCTTCATGTTTTTGTTTGTTGATTGGGCATTGTTTTTTCGCGGATTTTACATGTCTCTATTCCTTTGATTGTATTTTATGTTTGTCTTAGAAATGTCATGGAATATTCAATCATCTATGCGATTAATAGAGTATTCATGTAATAGTGGGCCATGGCATCGACTCAATGGATGGTTGTGGAAAGGAGAAAGATAGCGGCGTGGGGCGAGGGTGAGGGGGCATTGGGTCGAGAGGCCGGGGGATATGGCGAAGTCTGAAGAGGCAACTTACAGTAGTCGGGTTTGTTGGGTTGGGTTGAATCAATTTTTTCCCAACCCATGACCCGACCCAACCAAACCATGATATAACCCAACCCGACCCAACCCGTGGTATAATTTTTTTAACCCGACCCAAACCGATCGGGTCGAGTCAGGTTGGTCGGGTTGGGCTTGGTCTGTACACCCCTAATTATATTCCACTATAGTAGATCTATCTTCTCTAAATCATGGATAACACCGCCATTAATAGCATACATTAATTGAGAAATCATAGTAACAAACTCTATATATCCAATTATAACCATCATAAATCCTAATTTTGAAAGATATCTTCCTCTCAGTGTGTTCCTATTACAATGTACCTATTTCCTATATGTAAAAAAATTTCAATAATCATAGTTCAAAAAAATAAAACTGGTAATATTCATATTGTGAATCATTATAACCATAAAGTATATTATCAATAATGTATTTTCTTATATTATCATATCCTCTATAATTATCTAAACCTTAATATGATTCCAAATATAATTACCTCACATTAAACATTACAAATTCTACTGATATTACACAATAATTTAATTTTTCATCAAAATGGATATTTGTTGTATGTAATTTTAGAGAAATAAGTTATAAAAACCCTTAAATTAGGAAGTGTAAAATTCTACTCAGTATCCATTTTACAACAATATAAAATGTTTAAAATGAAATATGTTTTATTTTATTGAAAAACATTCCTAACTTTAAAATTCATTGAATCTTTGTTCTAACACATCATTAAACCGATTGAAAAGCATTTTAAAAACATGTGATAAGTAGAAAAATATCAATAGGGGATATTAATTAATGAACAAATAAACATGTTGGTTCATGAATACTTATAAACGTTTCCATTTTTGAAATTAATATTTTAGATAAAAATAAATATTGCAGTACTCAAGAAATATATTTTATTGGATATGTATTTTTATAAAACAATTTATAAGAAATAATTAATACAAAAAAACTCATAAATGTTTCTTTAAATTAATGAAAATCACATGAAAACCTCTTCAAACGGTTGTACTTTCCACCATTAATTAGTAGAATATTCTTTTCTTTAAACATGAGATAATTATATTGTCATGAGAAGTCATTATATTTTTATAAATTTCTATACATATCATATATAAATAATATAGGTAAATTAGAAAAAAAAACATATTACACATACAAATGGAATAATCAATATTGTTGACTTCCATAAATCATACAGTTTTGGGTTATCACAGCCCCAACCATGATTGGTTTATTATAGAACCACCCATCCTTGGATTATAGCAAATCAAAAAATCCATTTTTTATAATGGTTCCACATTTTTCAAAAACATTACTCAAAAACGTAACAAAATAATAACATATAAGATATTTTAATTTCAAAAATTACACCCATATATATTTTCTTTACACCTTTAAATTTTTTTTCTATATATTGAAATTTCTATTGTAGTTTAAATACCTTTGGGAAAATAACAATAATATTGGTAACAAGTGTTATTATTTGAATAAAAAATTAATTATTATAAATGAATTTGAATATTAAATAATGGTTATGGAAGTGTGAAAATTCATTTTCACATAATATGTTAAAATAGCTTGTTTTTTTGTCTTTGTAATGAATATCAAACCATTTTGTATAAAAATTGAAATTATCCCATTTGAGATCTATTGAAATAAAATAAAATTTATTTTATAAATCATTTATTTAAAAAAAATGTATCTATATAATTATTATAAAAAAATATAAACATATAATAAATCAATATGTAAGAGAAACGATGAAAGTTATTTTTTAGAATAGAAAGACGATTACCTTGAGTTTAAAACATATCGTATGTTATATATCATCATAAATAATAAAATTATTTTAATTATTTAATATATAAATAAAAAATTTAAATGTTTTTTTATACCTATTAAAATTTTCAAATTAATTACATGATTAATTATTCTCATGTGATACGTTTTGATGATATTCAGCTCATATGTCCAACATAACATTGCTGGGATAACTGTGGTCAAATATGTCATTATTCCATCATCTCCAGAATCATTATCTATAAATAGTTACCATTTTTATATATCAATTATAATTATAAAAGAAATCATGCGATATGGTTTTGAAAAATGAACTATGTTACCATGATATGGATGTTAGTTCCCACAAATACAAGAGTAACATTTCAACATTTTGATGATCATTATAAAAAGAAAGGTAAGAATATTTATTTACATTCAATAATGATCATAATATCTTAATTATCATATTATTTATTATAATATACTTATACATATATCATCAGTGTGATGTGGGGATTAAAAATAAATTACATCAATTTGTGGAGGAGGTAGTAAAAATGAATGCATGAACAATGTTATCATTTATTAGTGAATACATTTTTATGAAAGATGATGATTAATTATTTCTCCATAATGATAAATATGTAATATATATCATATATATTTACATTAAATATAAATTTATAAAGATCTTTGACAAGGAGGGATGGAAAATTAAATACATTTATTTGTGAGGTGGTAATCCACCGTACACATGAACGATGCTTTCTTTTATAATTTATTGATGATGTTATGAATTTAATTCATTAAAAATCATGAAAAAATATAATTATATATCATATACTAGTGTTAAAATTTCATCATTTTGAAGAATTTCTAATGTGGGTTGATGAATAGATAAAATGAAGACACTTTATTAAGACTTATACCTCTTCTTCTGACAACTTCTTAGGGTTTACACCAAAATAATTTGTAGATTGGTCTTATGATCAAATAATGGACTATAAAAAATGAGAGGTAAATAAGGATAGTATTTGGGTATTTGTTGGGAAAACTAAAAAACAGTTTATATGTGATGACTATAGGAGAGGTAGTTCCATTTTGTAAGTGAGGGGAGGGGAACTCTTGTAATTTATTAAAGTATTAAATTAATATAAATTAATTTTCCTATTAAAATTATTCCAAGTGGATAATATTAAAAGGTAAAATAATTATGAGTTCAAATAATATCATAAAATAAAAATTTGTGAGGTTTAGGTTATTTTACCCCTTAACCTTTTTAACCTGTGGTAACCATTTTGGCAATTAGCCCGTTATTAATGTTTTTTATTCTCTATGTGTAATGAATGCCACTATCAAAGGAAAAACGGATCACAAATGGACCATGATTGATATTATCCCCCACATTTAATTTATATGGTGGATGGAAAAAATTAATAATTTGAAATTATTTAATAATATTTTACCCATTATAAAATATCATTAATTTTAATTTTGGAAGTATTTATATAATTTCAACTTTAAATCATCAATAAATTGATGGAATTATAATATAATCCTTTAAAACACTATAAATACTTTATAATTATCTAATAAAAATTGGAACACAATAATGATTTGGAATTATATTACATTTAACATTTTTAAAAGCATTTATTTTATTTTCATTTTAATTAATTAATTTCTCAGGAATCATTATATAATAAGTTAAAGTAATTATATAATTACTAAAAATTGATATAAATTATCATCATGAAATAAAAATTATTTACAAAATGGATATTAATATTCAAACTAGTTTTAAACAAAGATCACATATAATGTTGATTCATATGTAATTAATGAGATTATTTCTAAAAATAAATCCAATATTATTTTATGATCAAAATAAAAATATTATAGGGATTTTTCAATGTAAAAATGAAATTTTTATAAAAAATGGTATTTTTAATTATTCACTAGAAAATAAATATTTTCATTGAAACCACAAAAAATATTATTAAAATAATTTTTAAATGATGAATTAAAAAATGATATTCATTTTCAAAAATTAAAATTCTATAATTTCAAAATAAATATTTAAAAAATATATAATACATGAAAATTGAAAATTGATAGAAATAAATCATTTTCTATTTTGGTAACTGGATGATGTTTCCAGATGTTCACCCCTGATAGTTTTTTTCAATTGCTTCAAAATATTTAAAATTGGTTATTTAGTCCTTTTGATCACAAATTATTTCATGTTGATATGAAATATACTCATAAAAATAAAAAATATTTCAAATAATTATTTCGAATGAATTTATTTCAATGTGATGTCTTTTTTTATAATATAGTCCATTACATGCATGTTTTAATGAATTAAAACAACTAAAAATCTATTTTTAGTCATCCTAAGATAAAAAACACATAGGATTGAAACATGTTTGTTTAATATATTTCAAAAATATTTCTACAGACTTTTTACTAAAATTTTACAACAATTATAGTATATTTGATTAGTTTTGATTGTTAGATGGATACTTTTAAAGACTGATGAATATGTAAAAACTAAGTGTTTAGTCATTTCGAGCACACCACACAGTAAAAATTTTTATCTACTCATACACATATAAATAATTAAAATGAAAATTTATTATTATTTAATTTAAATATGAGGTTATTTTCTTGGATTTTCAAACATACACACCTGAGTGAGTGTTTCAAAACACAAAAATTGCATTTATATTCATCTCTTCCAAATGTTTAATCAGATCAAAATCATATATGTTCTAATATATCAAAAATAAATCAATGACTATTTTTATATGATATCATATGAATCATAGGCAATTTTATTGTGGTTGGACCCCTGCTGCATGTTTTTAAGGACTATAAAATCATTCAAAATTTTATATTTAGTCATTTTAAACACATTACATGTCAAATTAACATGAGATATTCTCATATATATCATTAATAATTTAATGATTCTTTTCATATGATTTCAAATAAATATGAGGACTTTTTCTATAGTTGTTACCACTACATAATCATTTAAGTGATTCGAAACACAAAAAATCTATTTTCGAACATATCAAGAATATGATAACTCAAGGTTATGTGATTTCTATTCCTACCATTGAAAAATAAAATCATGGTGTTGTATGATAATTTCATGATAATTTTGGATAATTTTTTTAGTTTCAACAATGATAGTATAATGTGAGAATCATTTTTTTATTTACTATAACGTCTTTTCAAATAGAAAGTGAATTTTATTTATTCATCTAAAATGAAATGATAAATAATAATAAATTAAAAGTAAATATTTCAAGAATATGGTGCATCCATGTCTAGACCAGGTATAGACTCCTAATGATTCCCACTAACTACTTCTAGAGCCTTAAACATATATTTATCATATATTTTATAAACATATCTTCAAATATATCAGGGATTAATATTAATTTTATTTTTTTACCAGTTTCACTAACATCTATGATATAACAATTAGGAGCTATAGAGCCACCTCAAAAATATGTTCAAACATCTATCATAATGCATCCTCATACTCTTCCCATAGTTAATGAATCTGATAATCTATGACACACTCCATAGTCTACACTACAACCTCTTTCTTAGCCCATGTACATGTCCCTACATCTCTGTATGAACTGATCACCCCCAATCATACAACGGAACACCATGGGACACCATTTCTATAGGTCAATGAGTAACAATGACTATCATGCCCCGTGAAAAAAATAATATTTCTCATCTCTATCCATCATACTATTTCTCTAATCCCCTAAATCTCTTCTGGCATAATATGAAACTAATACCATTGAATATATATATTAAATTACTTAACAAATTTGAATAAGTTATATAAAATTAAATCATATATTTTAATATAAAATTTTCATACTATAATTTCTCCATCATCAAAATCACCAACTATATAATTCCTCATCTATATCAATATCCGATCAGTGGTCTCACCTGCCAAGTGTAAGAAAAGTAAATTATAGAAACAATTAAATTTTTTATTCATGTTATAGAATAATATATTTAATATATGGATGATAATGGAATTCTAATCTAATATTATGTAAAAGATGTGAAACGTACTAAGTGGACTGTCTAGAAGATATGCCTCAGAACACCCAATTACTTGAATAATGAATAGAATAAATCTATAATCAATATATTTGGTTATTAGATATATTAAAAATTATAATCCTTTTTATATTAAATTCAAATTAACTTTACCATTTCTACCTCAATCCACCAACAAGAAACCAACTCCAGCCATTTTGGGGGAAGAACACATGGAGGGACTCATTGTATGATGTATGACACACCCAAAAATGGTAAAAAATGGCCTCCCTTTACCCTTTACTTCTATATTTCCCATAAATTTTGGAATTTCGTAATTCACACTACCTAAAAATAATCTGGGTAAGATGTTAAATTATATTATTTTTCAAAAAAAAATATGTGGCGGTGATAATAATGAATATAATTTAATAAATAATTATATAATTATTTTACCCAAATATCTATCTATAATCATTTGATCATATATTGAAGGTAACCCCTGAAATCAATATTTTTCAGGGGGATTCTATTGAGGTCTCATCCCATATTCACCAGCTAATGAATTGGTGTACTTTCACCTTCTATAACTGGATGAAAGGTTTCATCAAATAACACATCTAATAGGGAAATGGAGTTACATAATCATACTCCTCTACTAAGACAGTAATATCATCAAGATTACGCACCACCTCCTAATATATAGAAATTCATAACAGGGTAAACAATAACTAAATAATTAATTAAAAAAAGCTAATAAGATTACATATTTACATAAAATTGTAGAAAAAAAATAATAATGGAACCATACACACAAAAAACATCATATGAAGAACCATGATCATCATATGATATATTAAAATTTATAAAAACAATAAACATAAATCAAGAATTTTTATATAAATAATTCAAAAAATTCAACAAATTTATTCTTTTTATATGTAACTAGAAAAAATATGTACTATTATACTAATTATGAAAACCTATTACATTCCTTTTAATTATCACTAAAACCCATTGTATGTCTTGATATGATATATTTATTGTGTTTTGGTCCATTGTTTAACCAGAAAAGGAAATAATATCTTGTTCCACTCAATCAATCCGTAAAACCCCCTTATAGATATTTTCACCAGAACCATCCAATTTGGATATGTGCTGAAAAATTAAACATAGTCTTCCTATTATGGTTGTATAAAAGTCCCATTTCTTAATCTCCATATTTATAAAAAATATTGTTTATGTTTACCAATGTAAATTGTAAATATTCCACTTTTTTCACGGAACTGGATTGACCCAATCACCCCTAAAAAATATTTTTTTTTATTCCATGATGATAAATATCCTTAATAATTTCCCTCAAATATCCATAATAGTATCATGCATAAATAGATGGAAATCCAAACCCACTATATTATGATTCTCAAATAATTTAAACAACACTAATATCAAATCGTAATAATTTTTCATAAAAAGAATTGAAATGATGATGCATATAAAATTGACAATCATCAAATAATTGATTTCTTTTGTTACTGTTTGAGCACTTAATTCCCGCACCTCTTGAATTTGTATATTTCACATAATTTAATGTATGGAGGGTTATAAAAATGAAGCATATAGAAAACATAAATATGTTAAATAAATTATATATATTTATATAAATCTTTAACCATGCATCAATTTTTTTGAAATGATGTTATTGGAACTGATGATTAGTAGCACAAGTCCATTCCCATTTCAAATCAACAACATGTTTCCTTTTCTACAACACAATAAAAGATAATGATGAAATAAATATATAAATAAAATTTATAAAATATCAACAATAATATTTTCTATAACAATGGATTAAATAATGGAATATTGAATAAGTATCAATGAACTTGAAACCACTCATCATTAAATATATCAAATACTTTCCCATATCTAATTATACCTATATCAATCACGATAGGTTTATCTATTTTTTTAAAAATAAATAATTTATGAATAATAGAAATTAGGGAATTTATCATTCAAAATATCCATTAGAAATTGAATCTTCCAAACCATATTAGTAGAAAAAATTTCATTAAAATGTATTAAATTATTTCCCTATTGGATATATCTGTGTAAATGGCATGGAACAACAAAAAATGACTTCACTTGTAAATTGGGTAGATGAATAATAATTAATTGAAGAGAATTGTCTACAAATTTAAAAACATCAATCAAAAACTCAATAAAATGGGTACATGAACATTAATTAATTGAAATTTGTGTTGTAAAAGGTTATTTCATGGGAGATTTCAAATGATATGTAATTTTTCGGGTACTTGGGTGCAGTAGAGTGGTTAACCAAGTCCGTCTATCAAAGGAGGAAGTAAATTCAACCACTTCATAAAGGTATTCAAAAAAATAAAATAAAAGAAAATAAAAACACTAAATTAAAGTATGGGGATTTTTTACTGTTTATAAAACTAGAATAAGTTTTCCAGAATAAGATTTATTTGTTTGTTTTTGTTTTTGAAATGAAGTTTGATTTAAAAGACACAACCAGAAGATGTTTTTTAGAAAATATTTTAAAATGATAAATTGATCTAACCCTATAGATACTGTCAATTATTTATCATTATCATTTCATTTAGCATTCAATTAATTATAATCCCTTATTTTATTAACTGCCAAACATTACGGGTGTTAACTTAATCTCAATGATGATATAAATTAAACCCTAGGCTAGATTCAGAACAAGCAATCATAGTACCCTACTCTGATTGATGTTATTAGGATAGCTTATTAAAAGTGGTTAATTAGAAAACCTATCCACTCTATAAATTAGGATTAATTGAGTATAGGGATTATATTTGAACACTAAAAATTTATCCCTTATTGTATTTTATTACAGATTATGATCACACTCTCACAATTTACAAAAAGCATGACCTCGTGTGTTTTTGTGTCGATTGATAAATTACTTTCATAGTTTCATATAAATTAAAAAATAAATTAATATATAATATTAAGTGAATTATAGTAGTGTATTGATTAAAAATAAAATAATTAATAAGGTAAGAGGTAGATTGATTACTATAAAAACTACTCTTCTATTGGTGGTGTAGTTATCCTAGAAACAGATTGCATTGGAAAAAATTTAGAAAAAGTATAACCCATTTTCATTTATACTATTTTATTCTCAACCCAAATAAGAAGACTAAGAGAAGATTAAATTTGAACAATATAAAATAAAAGGGAAGAAATAAGAGAATATTGATGATGTTTATTACACAAATTAAAACCTTACAACACGTAGAAGAAGAATAAGGCTTTGTTGAGGGGATCCTTTCTTTAAGAGCTACCCCTCTTAAAATAGTGGTAGAATTTGAGTAAAACCAATTCTAATCTTCCATAAATATCCTGATTCACGTCCCAACCCCTCCAAATGATAAAAATGCTAATTTAAATATTGGAGGGGAGGACAGGATAAAAGTTATATCATGTGAGAATGGGGAATCTTGAACAAATATTTAAAGACAACATTCCCCACCGATTTTACCTCCAAAACGTATGAACTAGCTATTCTTCAATAACAATGATTTGTGAAAGATAGAGATGGAAAACTCCTTTTAGTATTTGGGCATAATATTGGCACTAATGAAATTTTTTTGGTCCAAATGAAAAACTGATGTCCAATCTGGTGGGTCTCGAACACCATTGACTTTATGGTTCATTTTATCAAACCAAATAAATGATTTAACTATAATGTCATAAAAACAAGTGGTATCACATTACGTCAGATTTTGTTTTTCAAAATTTAAAGTTAAAATAATAAATAATAAATATTTATCTCTGAAATAATACATTGTACTATAAAGGCTAAAATCGGAGCTTCCATCAAATATTCAAATGAATGATCGAATCCTAGATATTTTATAAATAAACATATTTTACACAATGTGAGGTAGTTTTATCATTTATTATCAATAAAATATTAAAAAAATGTGTTTTATCAACTCCATTAAACATACTATTTTACACTCTTGGGAAAACCCTCATATCAGGTTTTCGAAGAAATTGTGACAAGATATGCATATTACTATTTTTTAATCCACATTACAAATATATGAAAAGTAAAAATTCATTCAAGAGTCAATATCAATAAATTTTAAATTTATTGTCTCATAAATTCTATCAAAACTACATCCATTGATATTCATAACAATGATAACATCGAAACAAGTCATAGGTCTATAATGCCACTAATTCTCCACGTGTGTGTGTGACAACCATTTCAAGCTCATAAATACACCCTTAATTCAGTATATTTAGGTCAAGTAAAAAAATTATTCTTACCACTTTTTATTCACTATAACTATTCAATATTCAATTTGAATCTAATTTCAAGACACACTCACTTATGTATTCCCAAAATTCAAACATTGTGCTGCCGAACTAAATATCCCCATATGTTGTACATTTAATCAATCCCCTTATTTATTATTATTATTATTATTAGGTTTCTCTTAGAACAAATCTCATACTAAACTCTAAACCCATGATTGATCTCCTATAGACAGTAATGGTAATTGTTATAACAAGATCAATGGTCGATGAAGAGTGGTTTTTGTCCTTTCCAAGAGACAACCCATAGTTTTTTGAGGTTGTATAACTATTGGATAACAGGTACACATGCATAGGTCAATACTGTTTAGTAATGAAAATGATTGGAAGAGAAATGAATGTATGGATCAACTAATGAAACTGTTTACCTAACATGACAATACCTTCAATTGAGTAGGAAAAATTTCACCAGTCATGATTGAGTGAAAATTTGTGTGGATAAATCAATGACATAATTAACCATGAACAAATATCACAAATAATGATGTCAATATCTAAAAAATATTATAATGAAACAACCTTTCAAATCATCGATGACAAAAAATTTTATAAAAATCAACCCTTGATGATGAAATATTTCTCATTCTTATAATTCAAAAAATGAATTTTGAAAACATGAATTTTCCATATGTTTTTTAATAAAATTTTACATGATATATTTTTTTATTATTTTTTTATTTTTGATTTTTTTTGAAAATTTAAATCAAAAACTTAATAGATAATACACACAAAACACACAAATGAAAATCCAAAATATCTACCTAAAATTTTTTCCCCTTCACCACACTTAAAATATTTCAATGTCCAAAATATGGAACTATGAGATCATATATGAATATGAAATGTATAATTTTAGATAGGAAATATATTATAAAAGTGAAAGGGTTAGGAACAGCCTGATATGATCAAGTGATAATGGGGTTATGCAATGATATTAAATGCACTGCATCAGTTGGACGCCCCTCAATGTATTTTCTCAAACGTTCCCTATTGACTTTAAAGCTCCTTCCAGTGTCCTCTTGTGTGATCTCCACTACACCATAAAGAAAAATGTGAGATAAAATATAAGGACATGACCATGTAGAATGCAACATACCAGGCATCAGCATCAACCATGAACTGTAGAGAAGTTCTTTTTGTCCAACATGAAACTCCCTTTGTTGGATCATTCTATCTTGAGATTCTTTTGATCATTCCTTGTAGATCCTTGAGTTATCATATGAAGACAGTTGAATCTCCCCAAGAACGTGAGTTTTTAGCTTCCATTTAATTCAATCATGGGCCAAATCCATGTTAGATTTCTTTATAGCCCAACAAACCTGATGATCATCTTAAACTAGTAGATGGCACGCTTTCCCAAAAACAATAAAAAATAGGGACATACTGATTGGTGTCTTGTATGATTTTCTATAAGCTAATGGCACATCATCAATTATATATCTCTCGTCCTTCATATTCAGCTACACAGTTTTCTCCAAAAAATGATTCAACTCATTATTTGAAACCGTAGTCTGGCCATTTTTTGGGGGGTGTATGGTGTGGATGTTGTGTGTGTCACCCCATACATCTGAAGGAGGGAATCCAAATTATTATTTTAGAAATGTGTCTCTTTTTCACTGAAGATATCATTTGGAAGTCCAAACTTACAAAAAATTAATGTCTTGAAAAATTCTAATACAACATGAGAATCATCAGTCCTGGTGGAATTAGCCTTCACCCATTTAATCACATTATCAAAAACAACCTAAATATACAAAAACCCAAACAAACTACAAAAAGGGCCCATTAAATTGATTCCCCATACATCAAATATCTCACATAATAGTATGGGTTATTGGGGAATCTCATGTCTCCTAGTAATGTTCTTTGTGTGTTGGCCACAAGATCATGAATTACAAAACACATGGGAATCATGGAATAAGCTTGGCCAATATAATACAGTGTCTAATACATTCCTATCAGTTCATTGGTGTCCAAGGATTCACCACAATAAAGTGTATGATTGAATTGAAGAACATACTCAATCTCCTAATTAGGAACACGCCTCTTAATAACATGATCTCTACACATGTGCTAGAGGTAGGGGTCATCACAAACAGAAAACCTAGAATCATAGTTTAATTTTTGGACATGATGTTTCCTTTAAATATGTGGGAATTTTAGTGGCCACAAGGTAGTTAATTAAACTATCATACCAAGGAAGTGTACCTAAGATGGAATAAAGATGCTTGTCGGGGAGAGTGTCCCGAAGTGGTACCTGGTCCAAGGTGGCATCTACTGTGTGACTAAGCCTACTCATGTGTTCTGCCACCATGTCCTCTGACACCTTCTTATCCATTATCTAAAATTAAAATTCTTAAAGAAGTAGAATCCATCCGAGTAGCTTGGGATTTTCATATGGATTATTTAATAGGTACCTTAGAGATCCAAGGTTAGAAAAAACAACTACTTTAGATCCCAATTAATATAAACCAAATTTGTCTAATGAATATATAATGGCAAGAATCTTCTTTTCTGTGGATATTTAATTTGATTGGGTTGAATCCAATGTCCTAGAATCATAGGAGATCACATATGAACTTCACTCCAGCCTATGAGATAAGATTACTTCAACAGCAAAGTTTGAGGCGTCACACATAAGCTCAAAATTAATCTCCCACCATAGGGGATATATGATTATAGAAGTAGTCAGGAATTTCATTAGAACATCAATGGATGTCCTACAAAAGTCATCAAACCCAAAATCAGAGTCCTTTTGATGTAATAATGATATAAGAAGTGAAATATTTCTAAAACATTTGATGAAATTCTGATAAAATATTACATGCCCCAAGAAGGATCTAACATCACACACACATGAAGGATTAGGTAAGGATGAAATAATATCTACCATAGATCAATATACCATTATCCCATATTTTGACACAACATTCCCTAAGAAAATACCATGCTCCACCATGAAATGACACTTTTCAATGTTCATAACATGATTCTCCTAAATAAAACGATTCAACAACTTTCTCAAACTAATTAGACATTCATCAAATGAAGATCCATATTCTGTAAAGTCATCCATAAATACCTATCTGCATTGAAAATTCCTAATGGCATCCTCTGATAGGAAAATTTTTTAAGGAATAAGATAATATATTCCTTTCCTAATCCCACTAATTTATAGGAACATGAAAATATACAAAAAATCCATCCAATAAAAAATAATATGTTTTCCCAGATAGTCTCTCAATAATTTGATAAATAAATGGGAGGGGGAAATAGTCCTTATGAGTGGACTTATTTAGATTCCTATAATCAATACTCACACAACAACTATTTTTCCCCCTCATTAGAAATGACACTTCTTTATCATTTTTAAAATTTGTAGAACCACTTTTATTAGTTAGAAACTGAATAGGAATCACCCCTGGTAATCTGAAATGGGATAGATTATATATGCCTCAAGCAATTTTTCAACCTCTTTTTTAAAAACCTCCAAAAGTGATGGATTGAGTCTCCTTTTTGGATTCCTAACTCATTTATCCCCATCCTCTAATATAATCCTATTAATAAAAATGGAGGGGATAACACCTGTTATTTCAACCAAGGCCCACACGATTTCCTTAATGTTCTCCATCCAAAGATTCAAAAGTTTTTCATCATTTTCAAAACAAAGATTGTTATCAATGATAACAGGTAATTTCTTACCACTTAACAAGTCTGAGTATTATAGATTATGTGGAAATGGCCTGAGTTCCAATGTTGGGCGGTGATGTATGGATGTAGAAATTGTAGGTAATGAAATATGTGAACAATGAACATCAATGTGAGAATATAAATCATCAAAATTAGAGAATAAAGCATCAAACCCATCAGAATACTCAACAACCATGAAATAATCAATTTGAAATTTGATTAAAATCAGAATTTTAATCCATTTAAAAAAAATTCTAAGAGAGGCTTGTGAATTTTATACATGTGTGGAAGTACCATTAGAAATCAAACTAGAACCAATGATCACAATCTCTCTAAGAATAAGACAATCAAAATCCATGTGTTTATTACTTGGTGGTTCAAATTGGGAGATATAAAATGTAGAATGGACTTATCAGGGGTATTTCATGGATTCCATAACATTAAATATCACAACATCATCCCCAAAGTCCATGGAATGTGTACCCTCATTAACATTTATGATATTTTTTCATTTTTTAGGAAGGTCCTACCTATGATAACGTGAGAATTAGAACTTACATGATCATCCCCGATTTCAAGCACATAGTAATATTCTTGAAACATCATGTATCTTACCCAGAGAAGTTCATCGTCAAGGACTCCCATTGGATATGTCATATCTCTATTCACCAACTGCACCACTACTCTTGTGGGCATCAAATCACCAACATGTAAAGAAGAAAAAATAGTGTGACACATTACATTTATGGATGATCTTACATCACATAAAGCATTAGGAAATTGCAACTACATTATAATGAATAGTATTGTGAATGTCTAGGGATCCTTTCACGTTGTTGGAATTTCTAGAGTTGGTGTAATGAGTTCTTAAACATCCCTTCCAAGACTGATTCTCTCATTTCCTTTGACCCCTCTTCGATTGGTACAATGTTCTTATAATAATTTATCAAACCTTGGGATTTGATTGATAGATTCATGTAGAGGGATATTGATCTCCACACGTTTGAATATATCCAAATCATCTTCTTGAATCTCTACATAAGCCATCTTCTTGGGTTGTACAACCCTATTTGGGAATGTAAGGGGATTAGGAGGAACATCATCTATATTTTTCTAACCATTATCATTCTTCTTGGATTTCTCATTAGTTGGTATAGAATGGGGAATCTCGAGAGTTTAGGTGAATCCTGGTGGAACAATGGGTGCAGATGTACAATTTTTTTTCTCTTCACTTCACAATTTGATGTCACTGACATTACCCATAGAATTTGGAGTAAGTTGGGAAGGTAAATTTTAGAATTCTTACTTACCAGGTCATGGAGGGCAGTGGCAATCTGGCTCATTTGAGACTTCAACTCCCTTTTCTATGAACCATGAATCTCAACTCATTCTATTGATTAGGAATAATTTGTTTCCAAATACCATCAGTATTATAATCTACCTTTGGTTGAGAAATCCATTAATCTATACTTGTTGATTCATGAGTTTCAAATCACCTTTGGGGTTGTCGGAAACCCTCCTGGTAAGGGGGAGGCTGCTCGAAGTTTTGTTGAAAGGGGGGACTTTGTTGTCGTCCATATGCATACCTCATGTATGATTGGTCCTTACACACTTGGTTTTATACTGGTAAAAAGGAATCAAACTTCTCTCAGGGATGTAGGTGTTTCTGCTACTGATATGGTCTCCCAGGAAATATAGCTATGTAATCCTCTATCTCTTGTAATTAGGGGAAATAGTCAGTTGGGTGGTATTTTATTGTGCAAATGCTACAAGGACTCGAAGGAGTGGGTTGGGATGTCTTTTGGGTCAATGGAACATGAATCACTTTAGTGATCAATTCTTCTAACTTTTTATCAATTAAATGGTTCTCGAGAGAAGAAGGGCATACCTGATTTAGTCGCCTGACAGGCGGTGTACCTTTATCGCCAAATTGTTGAGTGTTTTGAGGCATTTTGTCAATCATTACACATATATGTACTAGTGTCTTATACACTAATTCTCCTTCATATGTGGAATCTACTATCCTCCTTTACATTGTTTTGATCCTTCATTTAAGTATTGGATGAGGAGTTTCTTACTGATTTGGTGATGTTTGCAGCTTGCACACAACTTTTTGAATCACTCCCAGTATACATACATTGACTCCCCATGGTATTGCTTGAACCTTGATATTTTTTTATGAATGTAAGTGGTCCTTGATTCTAGACCAATATATGTAATAAAGGTCATTTCAAATAGTTCCAACAAGTTACATCTTCAAGTTGTAAATAATACATCAAATATTTTGCAGCTTCATCAAGAGAGAATGGAAATGCTCTAACTTTGATTTGATCTTCAGAAATATTTCTTGATTTTATGGTTGATAAAAACATAATAAATTATTTAAATGTTTGTTTGAATCCTCAATAGATAATCTGTGAAATTTTGGAATAAGGTGAATTTATCCAGATTTCAGTTCAAATTCCAATTCATGATTTGGGTATGCAATACAATTTGGTTGATAGTTAATATCAGGTGTATCCAATTATCGAATGGTTCTATGAAGTTAATTTCAATTATTTTTAACCATTATTTCCTGTTTTATTTTGGACATAGAAGTGTTTACAATTTCAATGTTCTTTGAGTGGAGTAATTCTCACACTTCTTAATTGTTGAAACTCCCCCTAGACTAAGAATGTCCGACTTGATCTCAAAGGATACGTTCAGTCTCAGGGTCAATAACTAAGAGATCTTCATGATTAGTTCATGTCATAAATCATATAAAATTAAAAATATTGAATGAGTACCATCATAAAAAATGAGATGTTGAATTGATGTTCATAGAAGAAGAATAATTAAATAAATGAAGAAGAATAAAAAAACAATTTAGGTAAAAAAGGATGAAATAAGAGAAGAATAGAATAAAATGTAAAATAGAATAAAAACCACTAATTGGTTTAAATAATTACTTTCCTCTCTTGAAATAGATATAATTTGAAAGAAACTATCATGGGATCTTTCAAATGATATGTAATTTTCGGGTATGTGGGTATAGTAGAGTGGCTAACCAAAGTTGTCCCTCAAAGGAGGAAGTAAATTAAAACATCTTCTTAAAGATATTCAAAATATGAAATAAAAGAGAATAAAGACACTACATGAAAGGATGTGGGTTGTTTACAATTTAAATAAACAGAATAAATTTGATGTAAGAAGATTGAATTTTTTTTGTTTTTATTTTTGAAATGATGTTCGATTAAAAAGACACAACGAAAAGATATTTTTTAGAAAACATTTTAAAAAGGTGTAGTCAATATAAATATACATCTTCCTCAAATATTTATCTATATAATTAAAATTAAAATTCATATTTTTATAATTCCCTAATTTATTAACCCTCTAACATTACAGGAGTTAACTTAATCACAAAAATGAAATTAATTAAACCCTAGTCTATCTTCGGAACATGCCATCACATCACCCAATTTTGATTGATGTTCTTAGCATAGAAAATGGTCAGTGGTTAATTATGGAACATATCCACTCTGGAAATTAGGATTAATTGAGTTTAGGGATAATGTTTGAACTATACAAATTTATCCTTTATGGTCTTGTATTACCGATTATGATTGCACTCTCAAGTTTAATACAAATCTGGACCTCGCATGTTTTTGTATCAATTGTTCAATTGCTTGCTTAGTTTAGTATAAATTGAAAACATATTTAGTATTTCATATTAAGTGAATTATTGTGTCTCATTAATTCAAAATAAATGAATGAAGAAAGAAATAGGTGGATCGATTACTAAGTGAACTACTCTACCATGGGCAGTATAGTCAACATAAAAACGGATTGCATTAAAAAAAATTTAGTAAGGGTATAAACCAATATAGTATCTACTAATTTATTTAAAGCTCAAATAATAATACTAAGATATTAATAAATTTGAAAAAAAATAAGAAATGAAAATAAATAAATGAAGAGAAAATATGTTAATTATAGAAATGAAAACATTACAACATGAAGAATAAGAAGAAGTCTTTGATGAGGGGATCCTTGCTTTAATAGATACCCCTCTTACAATGGTTGGAGAAATTGAGTAAAATAAATTATCCTCTACCTTCAATCTCCTGATTCACATAAAAACCCCTCCAAATGATAATAACCCAAATTTATATATTGGATGAGAGGATAGTTTTCAATTTGTTTCATTTGTGAATAGGGAATCTTGAAAAAATACTTTATGCCACCTTGCACTGCCCATTATCCCTCCAAAATGCATGAACCATCTTCTCATCCAGAAGAGGTTCATGTTCAAAATTGGGTTGGAGATATCATCTCAAAATATGGGCCTACTCCAAGCATGGATGAAGACATTATGGCTCAAATACAGAACTGATGTTCAATCTAAGGGTCCATACCACCTTGGATTTCATAGTCCATTTAGTCCAACCAAATGCATGATTTAGCATTAATTTCTTGAAGACAATTTTTATCCCATTAAATTAGAAACCTAATTTCAAAATATCAAGTTAAACTAATAAATATAAAAAAAATATTTTTGAAATACTACAGTGCACTTTAAAGGATAAAACTATAATTTCAATCAAATTTTCAAATGAATGATCTAATCCAAAATATTTAATAAATAAACATATTGGACACAATGCGAGGAAATTTTATCATTTAATATCAATAAAATATTCAATAAAAATGCATATTATCAGATTGAATAATAAATTATGACATGGCTCTCATCATTTTTCAACCCATGTAATTTCATTCCTTCCACATTGACATTCATGGAAATAATAGGGAAATAACCATCGGGATCAATGATAGTATTACATATGTACATAAATGAAACATTTTTATTTTTTACCCAATATGTATTATATATTAGTGGTGAATACTATATTAACCTCACCCAAATATAAATTTAATGGTTTTTCCAATCTCAGTTTTTAAATATACTATAATGAATAAAAACTATACAATGATTTCCCCTTGATTCCGAAGATGGTACATAGTATGTTATCATAAAAATTTTATCAATGTGCATCACATTAAAATTATATCATAAAATATTAACATTCAAATAATATTTTTATGAAAATAATTAAATTTTTCCAATTATGATTTCATTATTTACATTGTAAATGTATGGTAATGCATGACCTAATAAATACTGAAATTCATACATAGTTCGAATGTTATCTTGGTTAATTTATAAAATAATTTGAAATTTAATCATAATTTGTGATGTTTGTTCATTCACGATGATTATATAAAACAAAATAGTGAAATTTATAAACTTTTCTAGTGGAGGAAGAGTGAATATATGACCAAGGTCAGTCCATTTTCAACAGTGATTAATCCATATTTATTTTCACATTTTACTACACTAAGTTTAGGAAAATACGTCTTCTTTACCTCAACTGGATTTGTTTGAATATGATGGAATGACATTAATTTTCCATAAAAAGTGTACCAAATTCTAAAAAAAATTATCTAAGTAATACAAATTTATTAAACACTATTCCAAAAAAATTAAAGGTTATCAATCAACATTTAAATATTAACATTGATTTTATCAGTGGATCCTCTTGGTTTATTAGTAAAATTAGAAAGAGAAAAATGGTATGTTCATATAGAACCATGGAGGAAGGATATATTGAACCAAAAAAACTAGAAATATATTATATCTTGTACCAACCATAGACCTTAATGGGTAAAAATCATATACTTATAGAACTATTCAATAAATAAAATTGTTTTGGAAAAATTCTGATTTTCAATTATCAAATTGCTTTGATGATAATGAATACGATGGGTGTGTTAACTTATCCACCACATTATTTATCTTTAAATTTAACTCCCTTAGTTTGGTAATTTTATCTAATGCAAATAATAAATTCTTTCTCAGTATCAGTGGGATGTAACACGCTATCTTAGGATTGATTTGTTTCCCTTGATTCACCACCCAACCAAGAATTATTTGACAACATTAATAATTGAGGTGACCTTGACATAAAATATCGCATCCAGTTCTAAAAACATATTCACTAAAAATTATACTTATTTCAATGTGATATAAACCTATATTTATTTACATCATTACCAAACATTAAAAATCACATCTCAAACTATGTTTTTTATCTTGAGAATATATGGTTTAGTGTATTTGAAGATTATCTCACCTATATTTATCATCCTAAAAGAATGTTTTTTCACCTATACTAATATCTCAAATTTATGTCTTCAATAACTCATACAGGGAATATATATGTATAATTTACTTATAAATATAGTTTAGTCCAAGCATTCTTCAGGAAAAGTAAATAAACTAAATGTGTGAGATCATACACATAGTAAGGGGGAACTCGTCAATATTTCCTTAAGGGTATATCATAATCATACAGCATAACATGATTATGGTATGAAATATATAATTAAAATAAAAATAACCGTGAATATTTTTTCATAAGTCATCATATAAGTACATGTTATTTGGAATGAAAGAAATATACCATGTCATAAGGGAATAAGATAATAATCATGAATCATTTAGTATAATGATAGGCATATGGAAATGAAATGTGGAATAATTTATTTAAACCATGAAAATATGAACAAAATAAATTGTGATCATTTCCAGACAAAATCCATATGTACAATAACATATGTGATCATGTCCATGCACAGTAATATGAACAAAACTATATCTGATCATTTCTACACACATTAATTAAAACATAGAAAAATTTAATAATGTACACACCCAACCTTGTGAACGAATAATAACATAATTATTTCAACACACAACCTTTATAACTAAGAATAACACGATCATGTATACATAAAACACTCTTATCACATGAGATATAAATTCACAATCAGTGATTTATAGGGTGATATTGGAACCCATACCTAAATAATATTTAAATATGTGTTCCGCATGAAATCAATCAATCATTTTATAATCATAAACCCATTGAACAAAAAATGGTAATTATAATATTTTTTATGGTATAACCTAAATGGACTTCTAGAATGTAAATAGTAAAGACCCAAAATTAAATCTCCTAAAAAATTATATCATAAGAAAATTTATAATATATTTCAATAAAAATTACTCTCAATGAAATAATTCCCTTAGAGATTATGAGGAAAATAGAACCCGAATAAAAATATCTTTTCGATAACACTTAACATTATTGTAGGTAATGAAGTTATGGATTATATTAGAATGTAATGCTCAAAATAAGTAAAGATAAAACTTTGGTAATATATTTATTTAAAAAGTATCTTCAATAATAGATCATTGAAAAGTCATAAAGGATTTATAAATAGGATGTTTAGTGAATGATAATTTTTTTAAAAGGATGGAAAACTATTTTAGTATTTACAAATAGAATTGTTAAAAACCCAAAATATAAAAAGATGAAAAACCTTCCTTTTTATTAAAGGATAACAGAAATATTAATGTAAGATGAGATAAAATATAATTATGTTTCTAAATACCAAAGATAAAATCAGTGGGAAATGGAAAAATGAGTATGGAGGAGAAAATATCATTACAGAGGATGAGAATTATTCTCAACAGTGATATGCTTTTATGAATGAAATATATCGATGTTGAATATTTGTATTAGAAATCAATTTTTCATATATATGATGATAATTCAACATGAAATTAAATATTAGCTTCCAAGAAATAACTCTTCGATTAATATATTTAAAAAGATGTATTTTTTCTCTATAAAGGGATTAGAGTTGAATACACCCGCATAAATTTGGTAGCTTTTCAATTAAAATCCATTTTAAGGGAAATAATAATATAGATATTCAAACCCCATGAATTGCATGAATGTTTTAAAATAAATTAATTTTGTATTAGTCACATAATTTCAAATATATTGTGGTGAATAATATAGAATATGTCTCAAGAAATCAAATTTGATACAAATAACCACTTATAGCTTGGTAACACTTGAATCGAAACAATATTGTGGAAAGGAACTCAATATGGATTTTAATATCCAAAAATTTACATAAAAAATATAATAAAATAATTTTATTTGATTTAAAACTAATTAAAACTATATGAAAAGGGCAATGGATCACAAATATAACATACCTCAGAGATACATAATTGTGAAAAAAACCCTTATGATAATTCTTGACTTCCACTAAAGAACTTGAATATCCTATATAAAAAAATATATCATAATAACGTATTTAAGAGGATTATTAATAAATATACTATTTTATAATACTCATTTATAGTTATTATCAGTATACATATTTGTATATTATTATCAATTCTAAATTTGGGTGTGAGTAGTCTTGATTGTTTTGAACTAGTTTCGTAATAGTGGGTTTCTACTGTTCTAATCCCAAATTTCATTATTCAAATATCATATAAAAAACTAAAATATATTTTTAATAAATAATTCTGATGTTATTATTTCCTTATATGGGATTATTTTTTATGATATTTATTTTTTAAGTCAAAGATGATCATGTTTCAAAGATTTTTAAGGAATGAAAATTGGTTTTTTAATTATTTAGTTTAAAAAAATTCCATTACAAAGCCGAAAAAATCATTATTTACATATTTATGTTATATATTACTAGAAATTTAGTTTTCATAGTCATATATGAAATTTTTCTATATCATTTTTCATGTAGTTAATTAGACGGACCCATGTGTAAAAATTTACCTTTACAATCTTTGTTACTTTTGTGATTGTTAAATTTATCTTGAGGCAATAATTTTATTGTGATCAATTTTCATTATTAATTTCCTTAAATATCCACATTATTGAGTGATATATTTTATAATTTCATTAAATATATATCATATGGACATACAATGTTCACTTTTATAGTTACATGATTAACAGGGGAATTATTGATAACTCCATATCATCTATTCAATATAGATAAATCTTCATAAGGAACAGTTTTTGAATTAAATTTATTATTATAAATATTATTAATTATTTGGACATGAAAGACATGAGTTGTACACCATTTAATACAATCCCCATGGGTTGGGGACCATTTAATACAAGGACCTCTATGCGTCATTAGTCTCATGAGACAAATTAGTTGGCCAAACAAGAATTGTTTAAACTATATTATCTTGATGATAAATATATCATCTACCTTAGAAACATGACATCGAATAATTAAGAACATACTTTATTGAGAATTTATATATTATTATTATCTATGATATTATTATGTCAAATATATTTTGATGCATTTTATGCTTATTTTGTTGTATAAATGGCATGTGTTTCAGTTTCTCACCTTACCATATTGATTATGACATATCTAGTTATTTTAATGGAATGTGTCATCAGTTATTTACCTTTCTATGTTGATTTAATCTCATCAATTCATTACCTATTACTCTGTACTTGTCCTTACTAATCATTTTACATCATCCGTACATTGATTATTTTCCAAATGATATAAAGAAGAAATATCGGAATGAGCTTTCAAGGATGCAGATATTTTACTTATGTTATGATTTATTTTCATTTCCCAATGTATTGTGGGTATCATATAGGTATTCTGGTTTTCCAAAACTGCTAAAATGTTAGGCCCTTTTGTATTTCAATCTGGTAAATATGCTAATGTAATAAATTAATACATCGGCTTCATGATTCTGGGGTTGGGTCATGTCCACCCCCTCAAAGGGATGTGATACGTTTACACTATACATGAAACATATAAATAATGGTTTAATTAAAAATATGTAACATAAATGAAATATATATGATAATAGTGACATAATTACATTTTATGTAGATGTAATAGTCTCATGGATAATAATAATAAATGATTTATCATAAAATGAAATTCATAATTATTGGATGTTCGGTTTCCCGTGCACATGATACCTTTATCATTAAGATAAGACAGTTTATACTACTCTTATTTGGACAAATGATTCATCTCGTGAGACAACTGATGAATCTAGGGGAATACATTAATCACTCCCCAACTCATAAGGATTATATTAAACAGATCCCAACCCTTGTATTTCATGTCCAAACTTATCTTATATATCAAATAACAATTAATTTGAAAAAAAATTATTTATCGAAACGTATATATATTGAATATAATATATATATTTATTAATAATCCCATAGTTAATCAAATAACTATCAATGATAACACCACGAGTATATATGGTATAAGTTTTAAGAAATAATAATATCCATCTACATGAATTTGTATATTTATGGAAATATTAAATGAAAAATGATTATAATGAAGTTATTATATTATGATAATGTTTAAAATATCAAAAGATATAATGATTTCAATGGTTACTTTTACAGTAAGGAGATTTTCATGATAATTCCCTTAGGAGAGATAATTAAAATAAATAAATAAAATTACAGTATGGGTGAGTGAACCATGAAATTAAATTAAAAAGGGTAAGTACATAAACCATAATAATATGAATTGGTGTATAATAACAAATGAGTGTCAATGGAACGTAAATTGAGATAAAACCCTTAATTTAATCCCGACTTGTCACATATATATTTATATTCCAAAATAATAATCATATATTAAATATTTAATTTTTTCATTACAATTTCATGATTATTAAGAATTTTATTTCACTTATTACAATTTTTAAGAAAACTACTTAAACAATTTTGTTTGTGTCGGGTGTTTTGACCATATTCAGTTTATGTGTCAAAAATGACTTTGGTATGTCAATTGTGGTCAAAGGCTCATTATATAAACATATCAAAAATAATAATAATGAAATAATTATCATATTTATACATAAATTATACTTTTAAAACCAGTCCTGAAATATGGTAATGAAAAATGAAACAACATTAGAATAATGGAGATGATATGTCGTACGTACGCATGAGTAAAATTTCCATTTTTCATTGATCATTATGGATTTAAGGTAAGTAACAATATATATTTCCATAATGTCCATTATATAATAAATACCTTTCTATTTAATCATATATACTTATATATATAATTATTGAGATGTAAAAGGAATCACATCGTGTCGGGGTGGCAGTAGTCAGACATCCCTAATCGACTTTATCACTTTTATGTGTGTGTGAAAATGTTAATAAAGAAAATTATATATTATATTTATAAAAAGTAATTATTTCAAGAATAAAATATATATTTGATTTATTTCAATCATGTTTTGTTAAAACCACCCTTAATACATTCCATGTATAGCTTGAATGAATCACATCACTTTGAGGAAGCAGTAGTCCACACATCCACAAACGATGTTATAATATTCCCCTAAAAATGAGTTCATAATGTTATGTGTTACAAAAGAATTATAGAAGCATGGAGACATTATAAATATCATTAATAAAAATTAAAAAGAGTGTTTCCATCATAATTCCCACCATGATATGTGGTAAAGGAAGAATGAACAATCATAATTTTGTGAGGAAATAGTTATTCGTAAAAATAAATGGTATGTTCAGTACGAATTAGATGTATGTTTCTATAAGTGTAGGTAGAAACCGTAGAATACAAACATTTAAATATCTGATTAACTCCCTTTGGATGGCACTAAAAGGCTTCCTTGGTTTCATTTTTTCCCATGGTGAGGCCATTAGGATTCGGGGAGGGATGTAGAGATGAAATTTGGGATGATTGTTGTTGATCGAAACTGTCATGAGTTATGTGATAAAATGGGAGTGTTGAGTTCCTTTTTATAGTGGAAGAGGAGTGGAATTCTTGTAAATTTTTTAAAATATAATTATATCCACATTTTTTCATGTCATCTAGATCCAATAATGAAAAAACCTTCTCGAAAAGGAAGTATACGGTCGAAATATGAACAAAAAATGGATTTTGGACAAGTTTTTAGGTCATTTTGGCTCTTAAGCATTAACTTTATTCCCTTGTTAAGCTATATTTTCTCTTAATCACTGTAATTAATTTCAATCACTTTAATTAAATTTTTTTTCAAAAAACTAAGTTGAAAATATTTGAATTTCTGAAATATGGTGATTCCAAATATGGAATCCATTATTAAAAATTTGAATCAAACAATTGGATGGTGTTAAATTAATTTTAATTGCAAAAATTGGATGATAAATATGTGTATTAAACTAAAAATGTTAAAAAGATTGTAATTTCTTAATGGCTAATTTAAAAGTGAAATTATTTCAAATTACCTATATTGGATTAATTAATATATAATTTATCTAATTAAACTATATAAAATATATTAATATAATATTATACTATTAATAATTTATAAGACAAAGTAGTTTTGAAAAAAAATCAGTATTTTTAATATTCATTAAATAATGAAACTTCATAGAAAAGTTACAAAAAATCACCCTAACCTATATTTTGTGTTTATATTTAAAAATTAATGCTTATTTTTACATATAAAATATACAAATGTTCCAAAATTCATATTTAAAATTGGTTCACCATGAAAAGGATCTAAAAATTCTTTTATAAAAATATAGGTTTTTATGTGTAGAATTGAGGTTATTCTTATCTTATCCATAAAAATACAATTAGATGAATATAAAAAATAATTGATTGAATATATAATATATAAATGTAATTAAAATTATTTATAAATACAAATTAATTTAACTTATTATGAAAAGTCTAGTTTTACCTATTAAAGTAGTCTTTTAAAAAATCTTTCCCTTTATATTCATTTGGTTTTTATACTCACTTCTAATTAATAGGTAAACAATGAGTTACACTATATATTTTAATAATTTAGTTAATTATAATAATATCCTTCAATTTAATTTCTAGGTTATATCTGATTATATTAAATAAAAATATTTTTTATAATATATTATTGTTTAGTAAAACTTGGTCTTCTGTGTTACACAAGCCATCGAGGAAAGTCAGTCTTGTGTGTCATGCAAGCTAACCACATTATTCTATATAGACAAACTAATATTCATGTTACATGTAACATAATATTAACTTGGTTTTTTGAATAAATAAATCTAGGAATAAAAATAAAATTTATTCAAAAAGGAAAATATTGTAATGTTAAGGGGTGTTACATTCTCCACACCTTAAAAAAATTGTGTCCTCAAAATTTAATGTTGATCTCTGTAATCAAGGGATTGAATTTTATGAATAAAAAATTACTGAAAAACCCAAATTTTGAATAAGTTAAAAAAAAAATTATTAATAAGAGATAAAGGGAATTATAGTGATCAAATAACTAGGTTCCCTAGTAGGAGAACATTAGTCCCATGTAGAGATATGAACTTAGAGGAAAAGAGAAAATATTTTTAGGTAGTGGTTGAGGTCATCAATAACAAACCAGAGAATGATAAATGGAATTATGAGTGTCTAAATGTCATAAATCCATTGTTATTTAGAAGGCCATCAATTAAACAAAAATTTAATTTATTGTGACAACATATGTTTTGATCATTTTCTAAATGTTTAATATTTATTTTAACCTCTAAGAATATGAAGAAATAAACATAGATGAAATATTTAAATTTCATAAAAACAATTTTGATCCTTTTTTATGATTTTATTAACATCCAATTCATCCGTTACATCATATAATGGATATCGAAAAATTATGTTTGATGCCTCAGGCACTAAAATACATGATTAATGGATCATAAGGCCCACAAAAGAGTGAAAAATATTTCGATTTGTCTCTAAATATATCTAAACCCATTATGGTAACTAAATTAATCTATTAACATATAAATTAAAAATTATTGTCTCATCATTAATATTTATTCATCAAATTGTTTAACTAAACAAAATTTCTTATTTACCCGGTCATTAATTAGGTGTTAAACCCTTATCATCATTAGTCCAAGGGTTCAAGTCTCATAGCCTTACCAAACTTGATGGGTTTTCATCTAACATACATTATATCCATTCCTAAAGTCAAAATAATATAATTTACAAAATAAAAAATATGGAAATACGTGATATTTAATCATTAAATAGTCTTTTAACTAATCTTCTCAATAAAACATCAATATATAAATACTCCATCCATTAGTTTACACATATGTTTCTAATTGGCAAAGATTTTATCCTATAATGGAGGGAATTTCTTAAAACAAAAACCATAGTGTGATAATAAATTACCATATTTTAAAAATCATATAATCATTTTTATGGTGTCTAAATCATGAAACATTATTTTTAATATAAGCTTCCCAAGGTATAAAACATGCTATTATTTATTATCAAATATTCAAATCCTTTATAATGGTTTTCAAATAAAATGTGAATTATCCTAAGAAAATAACCTCGGAGTGTCAAACTAGGTGCACTGTAAGGACTATCATCATATACCATGTTGTGCTCGAGTTATGCTCGATTCATGCCTAATGCACCTTATTATATTTCTTACCCCTAGGTAAATCTGTCCCAGAATCATGTCCACGTGTAGTATACAGACAAGAATGTATTACTAAGAAGATCCATATAATATCTACCTTAGAAAAATACTAGGTTGGTCTTATATAACTTTATTCAAAGACTAACATAGTGTTATGTTCTTTAATTTATGTTTTATCAATCTAGTTTCTAAGGTTTATTGTAATCTTTTTCTAATACCAACAGCAATTCCATGGCCCTAGAGGCCCAGAGCTGATGCATTACTTTATTTTATTTCCATGATTATAATGAATTAAATAATGGGGGACCAATCAGTCTAGATGTTTTTGAAAACCATATTATATATGGGATACCCATATTATATTGGGAAACATAAAATTAAACATGAAACATAATAAAATTAAATGAACTAGATCCTTGAAAGCTCATTCAATTATATATTCTTCATATCTTGGTAAAAGGATACAAAATTAGGGTGAGTACAAATTCTCAATAAGGGTAATTATAATAGAAGATGTAAGGAATAAATGAGCACAATAATCATATAATGTTAAATGACCAAGAACACATTCTATAAAATCATTTCAATAAGTTATAATCAATATGGAATATTAGATAACTGAAACACATGAAATTTAACCAAAAAAATGATATTTAAATGCATCCAAATATAGGTCAAAGAAAGAATTTCATGTATAGTAATAAAAAATGAATTATCAATAAAAGAAGTTATTAATTATTAGAAATCATATTTAACATCAACATGATATCCATTCAATCATGATTTATTCTCAATATACATTAAACTACTCTAATTTGGACAACTAACTCTTCTCATGTGAATACCAATACATCGTGGGGGCTTCATTAATCATCCCCCAACCCAAAGGGCTTGTATTAAATGGTTCCCATCACATAGGGATTAAATTTACCACTCCCTTACCAGTATAGTGCATGTACAAATAATTCCTCATATATTGAAATAATCAATTTAAATCAAAATCAATGTGCCTTATCAAATACCTATATTGAATAAAAGATATAGATTTATCAATAATTCCTTAGTTTATCAAATAACATTTAAAGTGAACACAGAATGTAAAAATGGTATATTTATTAGGAAAAAATTATTTCCATTTCAATAGAATGTATATATTAATGAATAATGTAATTTATCATAAAAATTATCATAGGTATGGGGAATTTTTATGTGAAATTTAACAATCACAAAAGAAAGTGATGTCAAAAATATAACTTTTAACACTTAGTAATTTCAATTCAAATCACCTTCGATGATATATTTCAAATTGATGCGTAAAATACCATAATTCATGAGTGAATCATGATATTAAATGAAAATAGTAATTATATACAACACTTTAAATTGAATTGTTATAGAATAACAAATAAATATCAATTGAACGTAAATTGAGAGGAAATTTGTTACCTTGAATAAAACTAATTATATTTTTTTTATATTCCCGAAAAATAAACTTATATTAATGATTTAATTTCATTATATCCACTTTCATGTTTATAATTACTTTAATTTTACTTATTATAATATTTTCGATAACTACATCAACAAATAATTTCACATCGGGTATTTTTGACCAAATTTGATTCATGTGTCAAAAAAAATTGTTATATTCACTATGGTCATATGGGTCATTATATAAACATCTAAATAATAATAAAAATGAAATAATTATCATATTTATACATCAATTATACTGTTAAAAATAATTATACAATATGGTTATGAAAAATGAAACAACGTTACAATCCTAGTCACTGTAGGTTGTACGTACACATGAGTAACATTCCCATTTTTTAATAATTATTTTAGAGAGATCATAAGTAACATTATATATTTAAACAGTTATAATTATAACATAAATACCATGTCATTTAATAATATATACTTATAAATATAATTATTTTTATGTAAAAGGATTCACATCACATCGAGGAGGTGGAAGTCCCCACGTCCACAAATGATATTATCACTTTTTATGATTGGGAAAAGGATAATAAAGAAAATAAAATATTATATTAATTGAATTTTAATTATGTAATTAATATATTATATATTTCATTTATGTAAAATAGTTTTAATTTAAACCATTTTTAACACATTATTGGTATAGCGTGGATGAATCACATCACTTTGAGGTTGTGGTAGTCCAAACATCCCCAAAAGATGTTATTGTATTCCCCCAAAATGGAGTGCATAAATGTATGTGATAATAAATAACTATATAAGAATTATTAAATTATATATATTATATATATCATATACAAATATCATGTCCCTCATAATTCCCAATACGATATGTGGAAAAGGAAGAACGAACAATCATCATTTTGCATGGCGATAGTTCACCATACACATAAATGATAAGTATGTTATTCATTAGTTGAAAGTGGGTGTATGTTTATGTACAAACTCTATATTTAATAAAATATCAGTATATTTATGATAATAGTGTTTTTATAAAATCATTGGACAATAAGAGTTGATACGCTGGAGAATATAAATAAAAAAAATATTTTGATTATGTTAACTCTTATTCAGGTAACTCATTTTGGTTTACACCGAACAGAATCCTTAGTTTTATTTATGTAGAAGGTGAGGTGTATAGTATTATAGGTGTTATTTTTATGAGATATTTGTGAATAATTTTTATGGGCTACATTGGATTGAGATGTGTGTGGAAGTGGTAAGGGTGAGTTCTTTTTTATAGTGGAGGACGAGTGGCATTCTTTTCAATCTTTGAAAATGTAATTAAACCCCTGTTTTTCCATTTCATGAGGCTAAAATAATTAACCCAATTAGAGAATATGGAGGATAGGTTAAATATATTAATATAAAATGTATTTTGGATAGGTTTATTGGTTATTTTTTTCATTTATGTTTATGTTTTAGTCCCTTGTTAATCTAATTTTTCTTTTAATCGTTGTAACTAATTTTAATCTCTTTCACTAATATATTTTGTAAAAAACTAAGTGGATCTTATTATACATGATTAATTATTATTATTATAAATAATATGGAGTCCATTATTCCAAATTAAATTCACATAAGTGGCAGAAATTAATTGAAATTTAATCCTGTAAATTAGGCAACAAATAATTTTTCTAAAGTAAAAATATTTAAAAGTATGTAATGATTTTATGTACAATTTGATTGTGTAATTGATTTAAATGACCTAAATTATAATAATTAATATATAAATTATATAATTAAACATTTAAATCGACATAACATATAATTTATACTTACAAATAAATTAGATGAAAAATAATTCTTAATTGACAATCCAGTACTATTCACTATTCATAAAAAATGAATCTTCACAGAAAAATACGAAAAATTCCCCCTAAAATTAATTTTGAAATTTTAATTTAAAAAATGGAGATTATTTTTAGGTAAATTTTATTTACAATTCAAAAAATCATATATAAGATAAGTACTCTATTAAAAGGAAGTAAAAGTATACTTATAAAAGTAATGGTCTTTAGGTGTAAAATTGGGTTTGTTCTCAACTTTTTCCAATAAATCCTACTGGATGAATAAAAAAATTATTTAATATATAATATATAAAGGTAATTAATATAATTCTTTAATATTGATTAATTTAACTTATTATGATAAACCACCTTTTTCACCTTAATATAGTCTTTTATAAAATCAATCCCACTATATTAATGTGGTTTTAATATTAATTTATAATTAATATATAGACAATGAATTAAACTATTTATTTTTTATAAGTTAGCTAATCCTATTCGTAAATGTCAAATTAATATCTAGGTTAAATATTATTATATAAAATAATAATATTTCTAATAATATATAATTTTTGGGTAAAACTCTACCTTTTGTGTCACATAATCCATTCATGAGAGTTGCTCTTACATGTAATTCAATCTCACCTTGATGTACTATATAGAAAAAGATAAAATTTATTTTGTATATAACATATGATTAACATGGTGTTTCATATAAATATTTCTAGGAAAAAAATTATATTTAATCTAAAAGGAAAATATTTTAAAGTCATGGGGTGTTACATTCTCTAAACCATAAATAAATTATTCCCTCATAATTCAAAATTAACCTTGATAATTGAGGGATTAATAGTTAAAAATAAATAATTGTTCAAATACCAACATCATGATTAGGGTTTATTAAAAATTTTATTAATAAGAGAGAAAGGGAAGTACAATAGACATGAACATTTATTCCCTAATCGGAGAAAAATAATGTCAAGTAGAGATATGGACTTAGAGGAAAAGAAAAAAGTTTCATAGGGAGTGATTGAGATCATCAATCACAAAAAATTTATTGATTAATGGAATGTTGAGGGTCTCAGAGTCATAAATTAGAAATTATTTAGAAGAAAGTTGGTTTAAAAAAATATGGAATTAAGAGAACCTTTTTTTATCATTTTCCTAATGTTGAGTTATTCTATTACTACCTAAAAATATATTTCGAAATAAACTTACATGATATATATCTATTTCATCAAAATAATTTTCCTCCATTTTTGTGCCATTATAGATAATTAATTCATCAATTACATAAATAAATCAATATCCAAATATTAACTTTGATACCTGAAGCACTAAAATATATGTTTAACTGATCGTAAGGCCCAAAAATGAGGTAAAAGGATTTCCATTAGTCACTAAATATTCTCCAAACCAATATTTTTTATAACTTAATCACTAAACATAAAAAGTATCACTATATGTTAATCATTAATATTTATTCACCAAATTTTTTAACTAAAATCAATTATATACCAACCCAGTATTTTCATTGGGGTTAAACACTTAAATACCATTTTCCGTGGGTTTAAGTCATGATGTCTTTCTAAACATGATGGGTTATAACTAGACATACACATTTTCCTTTTCTAAAAATATTATTATAACATCCAAAATAAATATGATGGACATCCAAGAAATTTAATAATTAAGTATCCTTTTAACTAATTTTTTTTTCAAAAAATACTCAGTAAATAAATTATTCACTCATTTATTTACACAAGTATTTCCTTGGGATAGATTTTATCCTTTAAATGAGGTAATTTCGTAATTCTAAAAACCGTTGTGTGAGAATTAATTTTAATATTGTAAAAACCATATAATCATTTTTAGGATGTCCATCATATTTATTTTGGAAGTTATAATAATTTTTTAGAAAATGAAAATGTGTGTGTTGAGAGAAAACCCATCATGTTCAGAAAGGCTTCATGATGAACCTTGTTTTAGTTGTTACCCCTATATACATATGTTCCAGAACCACATCCACTTGAGTATCTATATAGAGATGTATTGTTCAGAAGGCCCCTATAATCTCTACCATACTAAAATTCTAGGATAATATTCTATACTTATATTCAATATCCATCATAGGGTTACATTCCTTTATATAGGTTTTCTAAATATAGTTTCCAAGGTTTCTTCAAATCTTCCTATGATACCAAGGGTAACAACCTTATTCTAGAATCCCAAATTTGGTGCATTACTTTATTTGATTTGCTGGATTATATGGAATGAAATACTAAATTATCGACCAGTTTATAATTTTTGGAAAACCAGATTGAATACATGATACCCATATTACATTGAGAAATAGAAAATAAAACATGGTAAAAAATAAAATTAAATTAAGTGCTTCGTTTAAACCTCATTCAAATATTTATTCTTCATATCTTAGGAAATTGAAACAAAATACGAGTGATCTGATATGCTCATTAAACTGAATAAATAATGAATCATTGAAAATAATCATCAAGGAAAGGTAAATAAATATACAAAAATACTATAAAAATATTTAGTTAAAACATAATCAATATATAATGGTATATAATTTAAACACATTCCATTTAGTCAATAAACTGAAAATGAAATGCAACCATGAATATGTTAAAAAAAATATTGGATAATAAAAAAACGTAATTCTCCATAAATGAGATGTTTATTTATTAAATTTCATGTTTCCCTGGAATAATATGCCTTTATAATCAAGATTTGTTCTTAGGAAAATTTAAAATCCTATTATTTGGACAAATGATTCATCTCATGAGACTATAAATGTATTGTTGTGCTTTCATTAACTGGTCCCCAAACAGTTAGGAATGTATTAATTGGTCAAAAAACCAAAGTAATTTCATTAGCCACTCCACATACCATATATTAAATTTTCAAATCATTCCCCATATAGTGATATAATCAATTTAAATCATAAAAAATTATCCTTATCAAATAACTGTATTGAATAAAGGATACATATTTATCAATAATTCCCCTCTTAATCAAATACCTGTCAAAGTGAACACTATAGGCATAAAATGTTTCATGGTTTAGTAAATAATAATATACATTTCTTGATAATATATATATTTAATATAAAATTTTTATCTAATAATAATGACCACATGGAAGTGATTGTTTTAAGTGAAATCTAACAATCACAAAAGAAAGTCATATTAAAAAGATAACCTTTACCATTTTGAAATTTTCCAGTCAAAACCCATTAGATGCGATAGTTCAAAGAGAAACATAAAATACCATGATGTTTGATTGAATTGTGATATTAATTAACAAAGGGGAAGCATATAAACAATATTAATTTTTATTGGTGTATAATAACAAATAAGTCTCAATGGAACATAAATTGAGACAAAATTACTCACCTTGAGCCCGACGTGTCATGTGTGTCTTTATATTCCAAAATAATAAACATATGTTAATTATTTATATTATTAAGAACAATTTTAAAAGTTATTATTACTTTTAATTCATTTATTATAATTTTTTATAAAACTACTTAAACAATTAAGTTTATGTTGGGTGTTTTTTACCAAAGTCGATTGATCTGTCAGAAAAAAATGTTGGTTGGTCAGCTATGGTAAAATGAATTATTATATGTAAATAAGGTGAATAATAATCAAGATAAAATTATCACATTTATGCATCAATTAAAATTTCAAAACCAATTATGAAATATTGTTATGAAAAATAAACCATTGTTTCAATCATGGAGTCAGTAGGTCATATGTACACATTAGTTACGTTCCCATTTTCAGTGATCGTTATGGAAATTTGGTAGGAAATATTATATATTTATATAATGAAAATTATTTCATAAAAAAAATTTATTTAAACATATAAACTTATATATATAATTCTTTTAATGTAAGATTTTTCACTTCACGTCGAGGAGGCACAGTCCACATGCATATGAATGACTTTATATCTTTTTAGTATATGAAAAAGGTAGTAAAAAATGATATATTATATTTACATAATGGTAATTATATCAGGAATATCATATACACATCATTTATGTCACATATCTTTAATTAAACCAATCCTTAATAAATACATTTTATAGCATGAACAAATCATATCGCTTTGAAAAGATGGTAGTCCACACATACACTAACGATGTTATTGTATCCCAAAAAATAGAGTGCATAATGTTTTGTGTTAAAAAAGAATTTCAGAAGAATTAATACATCAATAATATCATATATATCATATAAAAATCGTCTTTATATAATATTTACCTCTATTATAGGTTGTAAAGGAAGAATAGATAATCATCATTCTGGTAAGTGGTAGTTCTCCGTGCACATAAACGGTATGTTCGTTACACAGTAGATGGAAGTGTGTGTAAGGGTCGGTCAAACCTGGAGAAGAAAAAAATATAAGTATTTTAGTGACACTATTTTTATTATAAAATGGTGTAATAGAAATATTTTAGGGGGTGGATAATTAAAATAAAACAATTGGGCATGAGGAAGGATGTTACCTCTTATTTGAGTAACTCCATTAGGTTTGTACCGAAGGGCATCCTTTATTGGATTTCTTCATAAGGTGAGGCCTCTAGAATTAGGGGAGATATTTTTCATAAGCTATTTGGTTATATTATGGTCGATAAAAAGTGTCTTGAGAGGTGTGAGGAAGTGGGATGGGTTTGTGCCATTTTAAAGTGGAGGTGGAGTGGCATTCTAATAAATTTTTTAAAATGGTATTGCATGAATATTTTTCCCATGTTGCGTGTCTCTAATAATTTAAAAAATATAATTAAATGTAGGATAATGTTAAAATATTAACATAAAATGGATTTTGGAAAATTATCTAGTTGATTTTGTTCCTTAAGTTTATGGTTTAGTCTTTTTTTATGCTAATGTTTTTCTTGATCACTGTAATAAATATTAATCACTTTCACTAATATTTTTTTGTAAAAAACTAATTTGACCTTATATTCAATTATAAATTATTTTGATTCAAAATATGTAATCTGTTTTTTAAAATTCAAATACTAAAATTTGTATAAATTAATTTAACTTTAATCCCCTAGATGATACGACAAAGAGGTTCTTTGAAGTAAAAATGTTTTATAGATTGCTAGGGTTTTAGGTCCACTTTCAAAGTAAAATTTTTTATAATGAAAAAGTTTGGATAAAATTATATATATTTAATAAAATTAATCTTTAAAATTAAAAATAAATATAATTTAACCTTATAAATAAATTACACAAAAAATATGTTTGGAATTGAAATTCTGTATTTTCACTATTCATCAAAAAATGAATCTTCACGAAGAAAGACAACAAAAATCCTGAAAAAATAATTTTATTGTCATTATTTAGAAAAATTATTTTATTATTACATATAAAATTTATAAAATTTTCAAAATTAATATTCTAAATAGGTGTTCCATTAAAATGCAGTAAAACTGTTGTTATAAAAATATAGGTTTTTATGTGTATAATTCATTTTGTTTATATTTGATTTCTATAAATCATATTGTATGAATTAAAAAAATATTTCTGAATTTATAATATATAAATTTAGTTTATATAATTATATAATATTAATTATTAAAACTAATTGTGATAAAAAACATTTTTCTAATAAAAATAGTCATTTATAGAATAAGTCTCGTTATATTCATTAGGTTTCAATATTCATTTAAAATTAATAGGTAACTAATAAATTAAGTTATATATATTTAATTAGTTATTTAATACAATTAATAACATTTAATTTAATGGATAGTTTATATCTTATTATATTAAGTAATAATATTTTGAGAAATATATTTTAGTTTTGTAAGCCTTAGTATTACGTGTTACACAATTCATAAAGGAAAATCAGTCTTGTGTGTAATGCACGCTAACCTCGGTTTTCCAGGTAGAACAAGATAAATTTTTTTTGTAACATAATCATAACATGGTGTTTTGTATAAATAAATATAGGAATAAAAATTAAATACATTATAAAAGGAATATATTTTAATGTCCTGGGGTATTTCTATATGAGGAGTAGCCGGTGAAGATCTTTAACTGTTGAGAAAATGTTCTATGAAATAAGACAACTCATTTGTGCAAAGTAATATTGAGAGAAAAATTGTGTCAATAATCAATGTGGGAAATATAAAAGAGGATGAAATACAAGTACCCTCATCTATTTTAATTTGTGAAAAAAATCGAGAGTAATTTCTAAAGGGAGAATAATGTAATGACCTTATGTTTTATAAATGAAATTCCATTTTAAAATTAATGAATTACATTTATATAATTATGATGTAGAAAAAATGAAATAATTTTTTAGATACCCAATCCTCTTATACGTAAATAATATATCTTAAAAGATTTATATTCATTACACAACATAATGTTCTACACTAGAATCGTTTAAATCTAGTTCTTTTAGAATAATGGACACATAAACAACTAGTCGATAAGTAATCTACATCATATCCCAATAGGTTCTTTATAACGGGTACCCTTCTTAGGCATATTATACATAATTCCTTTTATCAAATTCTGGGGAATTGAATCATAAGAAATGGTTATCCTAGATGCTCAATAATGGTATACAAGGGATATATCACTATAAAATGCGAATAATGGTATGACGAAATATTAATAACATTTAAAATCATAACATGTGTATAATAGTTCATAAACATGATACATGACCAAAATATTGGTATTTCATAATACATGAATCATAAATTAATAAAATAAGATAAGATGATGGATTATAACATCCTCACAAGCAATATATTTATGGAAAGTATATAAGAATATAAATATTTAAGTCAATTCTACCCACTAATATATTCATAATATGTTAGGACTAGTCTAACCACTGATGCTCCTACTTTAGGATTGAGATAACCTCATGTGTAAACAGTTTTTTGGGCTTGGTACAACCTCGAGTGTACCCTCTTTTTAAGGTTTGGGATAACCTCCAATGTACCCATTGATCTCACAAAACATTAACAATTACCTAATCCATTGGAGGAAGATAACAATCCAATGCATCAAATAATCCTTGATTTTTTATTTCAAAAATATCATAAATTGTTTATTATAAAATAAAAATTATACAAAATGTTGGTTCGATAAACATTTCATCCTAATATATCTTATACAGAGGAAATGGGTTTCATAATTATCTCATCTACTCATCATAACATAACCCATGGATATGGAACATCACTCATAAACACCTATTCATAATAATTATAAACCATTCTGAGAAAGAATAAGGATTTTATTATTGGATCATACCACTAATAAAATAATAAGTATTAGAAAAGTATGTTATCTAATATAGATATATGTTTTTAAAGATCACATGAAAGATTTATTAAAGAAAATAACCTCTTCAATTTTAAAATAACTTGTTTTAATAAAAAATCATAAAAAATATTATTTGTAAATAAAAATTGAAAATTATAATTTAATTTATAAAAAATTGTGTGGTCATGATAATAGTAAGTTCCATTCATTTCTTATATGTAAAAATTAAAAATTCCTTTCCCAGTATTGGTGAAATAAAAACATACATAATAGTTTTCTAAATGATAATAAGGCTCTTCTTAAATAATTTTCATACAATTCAAAAAGGTAAAATTTACTTTAGTATATTAAAGAGTAACATGGAAACACTATTTATAACATTTTGTAAGAACATATATATACAAGAAAATGGATTTTCGATCGAAGAGTGAAATAAAGTTAGTTTTTTTAAACATTGTTTTGGAATATTGAGTACATAAATAGAGAAAAATTAAAGTAACACATTTATTTTCATAAAAACCCCAAATTATATGATATTTTATGGTTTTCTTGAGAGAGGTATCATAATATTTGATCCTCATAATCATATGTGTAAAAAATTCTAATCAATGATGATATTGTATAATAAAACCCCTACCACATTGGTAATATTGAATCGTAAGCCCCATAAAATAATAAAAATTAATTAAACTGAAAGTATGAGGAGAATAAATAAATTAATTATATTTCATGACAAAGGGGCTATATATTCTCATCATGAAAAAGTATATGTTTATAACATTACATATGTCCCAAAGAAGAAAAATTGAGACAAAAAATACTTAAGACTTTAGAAACCATCGAATCATAATCCCTATAAATGAATAAAATTAAATGAAACATTAAATATCATGATAATTTGTATATAAATGATATAAAATATAAAAGGTTCTGTATATAAGCTATATAAAATAAATGAGTTATCAATATGGTATATATCTCCCAGAAATAAAAGAGAGACTAGAAATCCATTACCTTAAGTCTGAGCTTCCTTCGTACACATTTAAACATCCTATTTAATAAATATTGTTTTATTATGAATATTATAAATAAACATAACCATATATATCATACCATATATTATTTAATTATTACCATATATTTCTCATTTATTAACATTTCCTTCTTAAAATCATGTTTCAGGTAAAAACTTATTAGTTTTTCATATCTGTTTTGGTTTTTTATTTTTGATCAATTTAATTTTATCATGATTCCATCATCTATAGAATTTTAAAATTAATATATATATATATATAATATATATTACCTATATACATATCTAGATTAATATACAAATGTTATACATAGAAAATGAAATACACCATTCATAGAGATTGTAGGTCGTTCGTACACAAGAACATTGTTTCCATATTCATGAAGGATTAAATTAAAGGAAGATGAATAATATGTTAGATTTATAAAAAAAATTATTTATAAAATATTTATATACATCATATATTAAATAAATGAACCATTTTTACCTTCTAAGTGAATCATAAATGAAAAATTAATAACATTGCTTCCTATGGTGGTATTGTTTCATACACATGAGCGACATTTTCATATTTTCACGAAATGGAATTTAATAATTGATATGAAATATTATAATTCAGTAAGTATAATAATACCATAAATATCATATATATATATATATAAACATTTAATAAATCATTATATCCATCCATGGGAGTTGTTGGTGGAAATAAAAAACAATAGTTTGCGAGGTGGTAGTACGCCATGAACACGATTGCTGGTTTCATTTACCATTTGATGAAAGAAGATAGAGTTATTAATCCATCCAATAAAATAAAAAAAATATAATTATATGTTATATAATTTTTTCATATTATCATATTCTATGAATATTATAAGGTTTTGGAAGAAGAAATAAAATATAAACACAAGTTTAATAATTTTACCTCCTTTTTAGAGTGCCACTTTTGTTTTATAACAAAACAATTCTTAGGATAGATTCATAATAAAAATATGGAATATAGTAGGTGGGGGTTATTAAGGACAATAATATATTGGTATTTTCCTAGAAAAATGGTTTTGGATGTGCAAATAGGGGAGGAGGGGTGGTGCCTTTTATAAGTGGAGGAGAGGACCCAAGTGGATGTTTAGAATAGAATTACATGTACCCATGTTTTTCACATTCTGAAAGAATAAAAATGCGTCCTTCTCAAAAATTATAGCTGTAAAACTCGAAATATGTAGACAAAATATGTTTTGGAGAATTATATATGTCATTTTACACCATATCGTTTTAGTATAACCCTCTGATAAACCCATTTTAACCTTAATTGTAGTAACAAATTTTGAATGTTTTTAACATAAATTTTTTATTTAAAAATAATTTCCCCATAATATATAATGATAATTGTGATGAATTTAAATATGGAATTGATTTTTATAAATTTAACTCACAAAAGTGGTATAATTAAATTTAAAACTAAACCCACATACGCGATGAGAAAACAGCTTCCAAAGAGAAAATATTCCTAATATTAAGGAGTTTTAAAATCAAAATTAAATACTAAATTGTAAAAAATAACATATCTATGATAAATAAATATATAATTGAAATAATTTTAATATTATAATATTCTTAAATAATTTTTATGTTTTTAAATTCTTTAAAAACGATTCTTAATAAAAATTTGCATTTTCACCATTCATTGAAAAAGTTTTCTTCTCAAAAATTCACCATAGGATAATTCCGACAAGTTTATTTCAAAAATGAATTTCATTATTCCAAATTAATTATTAAAAGTCAAAAAATATAATTTTAATAATAAGTGCACAAAATGTGGGAAAATTATTTATTAGACAAACACTACAAAACAATGAACACATTAGAGGGGGTTATTTTGTCTTTAGAAGTTGTTATAACCTCTTCTAAATGCATTAGTGTCAGTTGTGAGGAACTTCCGCTAATGTGGTCACCTAATATAATTAAGTGTGGTTTTGTGGAAGAACTGGTAAAATCCCAAATAATTTAGTGGAAGATACATTAGAGGGGGTATAAATCACCTATAATGTTCATTTAAATTCACTAAAAATACTTCCATTAGAGGAAATTTTACTCGAAACTGCTACTAATGTAGTGTAGTAGGGGCGGATTAAACCGACCCTAATGGCTTTAGATTAGGGACGGTTGTGAAAACCACCCCTAATGTTTATTTTGTTTTTTTCACCAGACTCCCCCCAGATTGTCCCAACCCCCGCGCCTCTACCTCTAAAATTACATTAGGGGAAGTTGTGAAAACCACCCCTAATATTTCTTTTTTTTATCACTAGTATTCCCCAAGTCGTCCCACCCCTCATTCCCCTACCTCCAAGTCTTTTCACCATCCTTTCCCAACAAGTGCCCCGACCCCGCACCCCTACCTCACAAAAAGTCTTTACCCAGTTCCCTCACCTCGCTCCAATTCCACGCACCCCTAAAATTACTTTAGGGCCATTGAAAAAACTACCCCAAATGTTTAATTTTTTTTTCACCAGACTCCCCTCATATCATCCCACCCCCCCCCCCCCCCCCCCGCAACTCTTCCTCTAAAATTACATTAGGGTTTTTTTTGTCACCAGCATCCCCCAGGTCGTCCCACCCCCATTCTTGTCACCATCCTCGCCCAACAAGTGCCCCGACCCCACACCCCTACCTCCCAGGAAGTAATGCACCTAGTTCCCTCACCTCGCTTCAATTCCCTGCACCCCTAAAATTACTTTAGGGGTAGTTGTGAAAACCACCCCTAATGTTTATTTTGTTTTTTTCACCAGACACCCCCCAGATCGTCCCACTCCCGGCGCCTCTACCTCTAAAATTACTTTAGGGTTTTTTTTCACCAACATCCACCCGGTCATCCCACCCCCCAGTCTTATCACCGTCCTTTCCCAACAAGTGCCCCGACCCCATGCCCCTACCTCCCAGGAAGTCATTCCCCACAGTTCCCTCACCTCCCTCCAATTCCCTGCACCCCTAAAATTACTTTATGGGCGGTTGTGAAAACCACCCCTAATGTATATTTTGTTTTTTTACTAGACTCCCCCCAGATCGTCCCACACCTCATGCCTCTACCTCTAAAATTAAGTTAGGGTTTTTTTTTCACTAGCATCCCCAGGTCGTCCCACCCCCCAGTATTGTCCCCATCCTCGCCCAACAAGTGACCTGACCCCACGCCCCTACCTCCTAGGAAGTCATGGCCTCAGTTCCCTCACCTTGCTCTAATTCTCGGCACCCCACCCTCTAGTTCCTAGAGATCCCCATCCAGTTCTACCGTCCCTGCACCCCCATCTGGTTCCCGACGCCCCTCCAAGTCCCCACCCATCACCATTCCCCGATTCCCAGGGTGTCGGTGCCATTCCAGTTCCCCCAGATCTGTTCCCTGATACCCTGCCCACTCTATTCAAACCCCCCCCCCCCCATCAAGGTTCTCTCTATCACGATTCTCACACCCTATGCCACTCCACCAACCCCTCGTAAAATAAATTTAGGGCTTATGTGATTCGAACCCAGAACAACCCAATCTAAACAGCTCATAAGTATGAACCGGTACCACTATTCCACATTGCATTTTTGAATTTGTAATTACATATGTGTATATTTATATATATTATTATATATTTAAAAAATTATTTTTCAAATAATCTGTTTAAATACATTTAAATAATAACTTATATATAAATTTATATAAACTATATACATGTATATATATTTGTAAATATATTTATATGAATTATTTATATACATAAATACATATTTATATGATATATATATATATATTTTTTTTTATTTATTCATATAGTATATAAAAATAATTATATTTTCATATATAAATATATATTTATAAATACATTTATAAATCTCAATATCTAATTGTGTATTTTTTTAGTATCTATAGACATAATATAATTATAAATATATATTTATTTTATTATTTTTATATACTAAAATAGACGTGTGTGTGTATGTGTGTGTATGTTAACAATAATAATACTATTTATTATTATTTTCATTACAACTGTTTTTTAAACAATAAAAATTATATATTGGTTTTATGAATACTATACATTTATTTTATGATTTATATCATAAATAAATTATTCTAAATACATTTATATTATATATTTATGTAAAATATTTATATACTAAAATACATATTTACATATTATATACATATTTATTTAAAGAATACATATATATATATATAATTTTTTACTTAATATAATTATATAGGGTCTTTAAATATATATTTATTTATTGTATTTAAATATATATACTTATTATTATTTACCTTAATATATATTTATTTTTTAAAACAATATAATGTTATGTTAAATTTATATATAAAAAATATTATATGAAATAAAATTTATAAAAATATTTATATTATATACAATTGATAATTTAAAAATATGATATATAAAAATATTTATAAAATGTTATATAAAATACAATTTTATATAATATATAATTAATATGTCTATTATATGTAATGTGTGTTATATGAAATTTAATTTTTACACAATTATACTTAATATTATATGAAATAAAATTTATACAAATAAATAAATATTAATGTACATAATATTATACAAATTTATGTACAAATATAAATAAAATTTAATATAATATTCTAAATATTTTATATAATATGTTCATATAATGTATTTAAATAAATTTATATGTTCTTTATTAATTATAAATATAATATGTGTGTTTATATATGTACATATATATACATATGTATGTATATATATATTATGGAAATTGCTTTAAAAAAATAATGGGGATCACAACCCCATGTAATAAATTAAATTAGAGGGGTTTTGAACCCCCTATAATTTAATGATATTCGAATGTGTTTTGAACCCACTCTAATTTAATACATTAGAGGGGGGTTTTATCCCCCTCTAATTTAAAAATATTAGAACGGGGTTTGAACCCCCAATAATTTAAGAAATTAGAGGTGGGTTTTGAAAACCCTGTAATTTAAGACATTAGAAGAGGTTTTTTACCCCCTCCAATTTAAGATATAAGAGGGGGTTTTGAGCCCCCCTAAAATAAAACTGGATATTAAAAAAATAAGGATAAAAAAATTAGAGGGCGTTCAATTAGTGGGGTTCCATAACCCCCAACAAATTCAATGATTAACGAGGGTTGTACATAATTCCACATATAATATTTATAGAAAATGAATTTAGTGGGGGTTCATAACCCCCTTAAAATTTGATTATTATAGAGGGTTTTGAAAAACCACCTCTAATGTTATATAAAATGAATTTAGAGGTGGTTGTGCATAATCCCCTCTAAATAACCCCCTCAAAAATGTTGTTTTTGTTAGTAGTGAAATTTTATTTATTCTATTATCAAGCCTAGAAAACATATAATATGAATGTTAAATAATTTTATTTAATATATATATAAATATTATTAAAATAATTCCCCAAAAGTTATTTTATAAATTATTATGATAAAACATGTTTGTGTGGATAAAATAGTTTTTCAGAAAATGATTTCATTTATTTTTAAATTATTCTTATTTTGATTTATAATTAATTGGTGACCAAATTATTTTTTTACATATAGGTGTAAGCAATATATTTTCATAATTTAGTTAATATTATTCATATTATACTTTCCTTATTCTGGGAGATACCTATCATATTAAATAATAACATTTTAATATTATCTTTAATTTTGTTTAAACTTATTGTTGTGTATAACACATGTTAAGATCCGTATTGTGTGTAATGCAATATAAACTCAGTGTTTCATATAAATCCTGACAAACTCATTGTTTCACGTAACACAAGATATCGAGGAAAATAAATTTATTCAAAATAATATATATATATATATATATATTATAATCTCTGGGTGTTACGAATTTGGTTATTTTGTATAGTTATAAGTTATATCCTCTTGGATTGAAAATATTATTAATTATCACAAAAAATGATAACATAGCCATTGTTTAGTGACTGTTATAATTAGTATATATTAAGGGGTACAATAATGTCCAATTGACAAAGATGGATGAAGTGATATCCTCAACCAGAAGGATCGTACTATATGAATCCAATTTATTGGAGCTTCTAAGGGAGATAGAAAAAAAGAGATTTTAACTTGACCAAGCCTAATCTAACATTCAGCACCTAATGCACAAGATAAACTATTTACAAGATAAGTTCATGTTCATCATGATAAGGACCAAAACTATGTTTATCGAAGAACACCAAGAAAGTGTCACCATATCAAACATTACCCTTAGGGAATACACATTTGTTACAAGGTGTTATGTATCTAGACACTTAATGTATGAAATTGACAATTTATTTATTCAAAATAATATAAAATTTATATTTTATTCTTTTTATTATTAATTTCTAAAGGAATAAAAAATTTGTTTTATAAAAATTAGTCTTTGATATAATGAAAATGATACTGTAATTTTGGGAAATATATAGTTTCAATCAATACACTCTTTTGGATGAAACCAATAATTTTCCAACAAATTTTATTCAGCTATAATATTTTCTTTAAATAAGATTTATTTAAATATAAACGAAAACATAATATTTTTAATTCAAATATATTTTTGTAAGGGTTAGAAAACAATTATCCACATAAAAAAAAATTTTAATACAAATGGATTTTTTATTTAAAATTAAAAATTATTATATTAAGGAAAATGTTTTTATAAAAAATTATTATTATTTAAATTAACACGTTAAAATTATCCAATGGTAATTATTTCATAATTTTTTGAAAAAAATTCTTTTTAGATAAAAATTAAAAATCGTATAAAAGGATAGTATTATTTCAATGATTTTCATTCTTATGCTTATAAAATATGGAAATATACTCCTTTTTTATTGAAAACATGGTAAAACTAATGTAAGGTTTTTAATTTAGATAATTTTATTTTATATATTCCAAAACCTATGTTTAGAAATTAATAAATAATTCCCCACATTATCTATAAATCCCAACCCAACCACCCATTCTTCTTTACTCAATACCCTTTTAAAACAAATCTATTCTTAATTTAACTCTCTTAATCCCCCCAATGAACCATTATCTCTTAAGAATCTCTTCCCATGATTTTAGAAGATCCTTGCCAAGGTAAGGGATCATATCCTTATCCTATTTATTCCAAAACCTTCTTTATATTATTCATTTTGATTGCCAATTGTTCATGTTGGGATATGTTTTAAAAATTTATAATTTTAATATTATTATATCCATGTGATGATAGAACCATTTAATTCTCAATAAAACCTTCGATGAATCGTTATGTACTCTCATTATGTTGTCGAAATTATCTTGTGATTATTCATGAATCACATTTACATATTTAATACCCATCCCTTCTTACACTCACGGTTATCCACATAGATATACCTATCCTAAATTAATTTCTTAATTATATTTATGTAACCTACACTCATTAATATCAGTATTAAAGGTGATGAAATATGTTATTTTGTTGTATGATCTTTTTGGAACACATATTCATGCACATGGAATGAAAGTGACATGTGGGCGTAAAATTAAATATCCCACCAATGCATTGGGTATTGTTTTTATCTCATAAAATTTTATGTATGGTCTATGGGAGTTTATCATAAGAACAATATGTTATAACTTCTCAGTGGTTACTATTGATATATATTTATATTTACATGTTTTATACTATAGACACATTCCAATGTTGATTTTTTGATATCATCTTATATCAAGTTTTGATGTTTATGTTTACGAATTCCACCCCTATTATGTTACCTTGATATACCTATTTAATCACATTTACAACTTTAACATATTATATTTTTTGATTATTCACTTATTGGTTATTATACCATAACCATTTATTATGTACATCCTTATGTTATCTTGTACAATTTTAAAAGATCAATGTATTTATTGGTAATTTTGTTGAATATTTAAATAATGTTGTTGAACCCATGTTACATGTTATTGTGTTGTGTACATAATTTACTAAAGACACTATTCCTCATGATATTATGGTATTATATTATGTATACCTTTATTTAATAATAATGAATTATGGAGTGTTAGTATATGGGTTTTCATACACAATATCTATGTATATAAGAATTTAACAAAAACTCAACCAGTCTATAATATATAAAATTGGGACCACCAACAATCTATTTATCACCATGAAATAATCCTCCTAAAAATTGAAAGAGTCAAATCAACTCGTATCCTATAGACAAAAAGGCCAATACACCTTGACCATAATAAAACCACAACAATCCCTATAGTAACCATGACCTAATAAAGGCAACAACATGGTATGGATTCCTTAAAAGGAAAAAAATCACCACTTCACTCTTAAAAAATTTACAAAATAATCTCTATAATATCCTACTCTAATGAAACACTATGTAATAGGCTAAGAAAATTATAAAAATTATAATGAATATATAATATATTTATTTTCCATGCATAACTGTGGATGTAAATTAAAATTTCCTAATATAATTGGATGAAAATTTTGAGTCATTATCATTAAATCATGGTGATTAATTCAATACATAATTATTATAAGATTATATTTTCATAAAATATTCCCAAATATTGGATACAAATAGCTATTTTTTTCTTTTATGAGTATTTTTAGGGGAACATAGTTTACCATCAAGTATTCTTCTATCTGCATTCCACTAAAACCGACTTGTATCCTCTAATTGAAAAAACATTCAATATAATCTCAACATTTATGAAAGTAGTGAATGACATTAAAAACGTGGTTAAGTTTTATTGTATTGAGATAAAACACACTTGGGATATTTCAATAGTGATTTCTAATTTTTTAAAATAATTTTTAGTCATCCAGTAAACCGGGTTTTTTTGTATCTAATACCCTTGAAGAATGAAATTATTTTAGATTTATCTATTCTTAAATTAATCTCATTTTTATCTAGAATCATTCTTTTTAATTGAATAAGTGTAAATGGGAAAATTGTGTCACTCCATTATTTACCCAATTTTAGGTAATTTGGTTTAATTAATGTTTATTGTGTTTTATATTTCATAAAACCATTAAACAATGGAAAGTCTATACAGTTTTTTTCTTTTTCATATATATTTCTATACAGTCCCCAAGTTTACCATCAGTAATCATTTTAATTCCCTTGATATAATCTACATTATCATAAGTACGTACATTGAAAAATATATAATAATTCACAAGATGTATTTTCATTCCACTTACTAGACACATTTACTTCTTGTCTATGTTTGGTAAAAACATTATAACACAAATCAATTTCCTAACAGATCAAAATTTATCTCACTTCTTATATAAATTTAAACATTGATTAAAAAAATTAGGCACAGATGCATGATTCAAGAAGTTCTATTCATAGTGATCATTGTAGATTTGATGAAAATGTTAACACCATCCTCATAATCCCTAGTCATACAACTAGAATCCTTTTATTTTCAATTCATATGGATCATATTTCATAAAAAACCTAGAAAATTTATATATATAACTAAAATCAATTTGTATATATAATTACACATAATCATAAATATACACAGACACAAAGAGAAGAAAACATATAAACAGACACACACACACACAGATACTAAAAAAATAATTAATTTGTTTCCATGTGATTATATCAAAATAGTATATACATAATATATATACATAAACACAATAAACACACACATAGATACTAACACATATGAAATAAAAAACACACACAAATATATATATATATATATATATTATGTATTAACACACACAAACACATATACATAAATATGCAGTTCATATATACATATATGTATTATAAACACAATGTACAATTATCTATGCACATATATTTCATATATAAATATATATATATGTATATATATATATATAAACATGACAAAAAATTATAAATTTATAAAAATTAACTAAAAATATATTATACATATAATATTTGTTATATATAGATATATAAATATATATGTATATATGTATTATCCTTAATAATAAATAAATCATAATTATAAACACAATGTATAAATATATATATATATATATCATAAATGAGTATAAAATATATATTTTTTATAAAAAAACATTATGTGAGTATATAAATAAATATATCTACATATGTATACAAGTATATAGATATTTTAATACATATACATATATATATATAATATATAAAAAATATACACAAATTATATAAAAATTAAATAAAACACACACACACACATGTCTGTATATATAAATTCGATCACACACACTTATATAGGTTTTCATAAATATGAATGTGTGTGTGTGTGTGTGTTTATTCAAATTTATATTTGTATCCATGAAATTTGTGTACATATAAATATACTAATGTGAATGTATGTGTGTAAATATTTAATAAATGTATGATCATTGATAATGATAAAAACAATAAACAACTAAAAATATTAAAGACAAAATCGAAGTTGACAATGCTTTGAAAAAAAAATCATCACTATCATTAGGAAAAAATAAAATTGAAATACTAGTAAATTTGACATTATTTGAAGAAAAAAATTATATAATTTGAGGAATTTAAGTACTTTCAGGTAGCATCATGAGATGATGAGGAGTATGAGAAGAATAAGGGGGTAGTTTGGTTTTAATCATATAATGAATTCTTAATTATATATAAAAAAGTACTAATAAAATGGTATTTCATGAGTGCTTATTTAGCGTTGAGAAATTCCACATTTATGAGTTATTTTTATCACTGTTGATAATGGGTAGTGTAAAATAATATGAATTGATATAGTAATTTCTTCATCTATAGAAACTATAATAACCATTTGTGATGAATTTATCTGGATACATTAGAAATTATATCTCCACCACCCAATTGCATCAAGCTATCGAATGGATATTCCTCAATTATAAAATAGTAATATATAATTTACATTTTAGTTACAATAGTTTACGATCTGTTACTAATCCACTTGTGCGCCAGCTAGTCCCACTAACAATCCATCAAAAAATGTTTCTATATAGAAAAATTGTCTTCACAACTCAAAATATAGGTGAGTTCATGATCATAGAAGATATGATAAATTATATACAAATAAATATTGTAAGTAAATATCAAGTATGAGATATGTTGTATCAAAAAAACCATGAATAATATTAAGACATAGACAAATAAAATTGATATATGAATTAAAAAATATCAATATAAATATTATAAAAAACAAATATTGTACACCGATATTTTTTTTATTAAATTAAATTCAATAAAATTAGAACACATAAAACCCAAAACCTAAATTTTTTTATGAATTATAGTGTAAAGATATATATAATAATAATAATAATAAGTTATCAACGGTTACATATTTACTCATGCAGTGCAATAATCAGAGATTTTATAAAAAAAATATTAAAAACATTCACCTAATTTAGAAGAATAAATTAAAAAAATTATAGGAATATAAAATTAAAAAATAATAAAATATATTTAAATACAATATCTAATAAAAATTTATAAAATAATTTAGGAATTAAAACCGTAATAAATAGAATAAAATATATTATAAAGGATTTGTTTTATTTGAATTTACAAAAAAAAATAAATGAACTTTTCAAATGTTCCAGTTATATATAGTTTGATTTCTTCCAACATTTGTCAATAAAAGAAAATAAAAGTAGATTAATTCCCAATAATCTATACATGATATGTCATCCTATCTCAACTCCATACTCTCAAACCATTGAATGTGATTTATTTTATATTTACCTTTCAAAATGAGGCTAAGGACTCGGAGAAATGAATAAAATAAATTATCATATAACATTCATATAAAAACAATTTAATAATTCATTTTTTATGTGTAACAAAAATATAAATTTAGAGTTTATTTAATTTATGTATTAAAATGAAACATTTTAATTAACTAATTTATCTAAATAAAATAATACAAAATGTGAATTTATAATAGTTTAAAAATTAGTCAGAAAAATCATTATATCAATTCAATAATTTTAAAAATAAATTTTTTTAGTATTGGATAGTTAATTTTTATTTTATAATTTATGAATTTTATATATGTATTACCTCTATTATGAGTGGAAACCATATAATATATCTATCACACTCTTCTTTAATATTATCCCTCCTAATATTTTCCACAACTAAAAACTATCAAAGAATGGTTATCACGATACCCATTCCACTATTTGGTTTCATATCCCATTTGAAAAATCCATGTCTGAAGGCCACTCCACTAGTTCCCAGACATGGTTTTCCAAAAGAGCTCATGCTTGCATCCCTATAAAATAAAGGTAACTGACTATAAATGACGGTCTAGGGTGGATATGTGGGAAGTCTATACCCCCTAATCAGATTTCACAGTAACAGATTAATAAATAAATATCAATCATCAAGAATAAATCATAGAGTATGAAGAAAAAGAAACACATCCAATAATTATATGAAATAAATAAGAAATACAATCATCCAAAGATGATAAACCATTGATTCAATCACATTAAATAATAAAGGAAGAATGTATTAATAAAATAATGGTACATGGGGATCAACTCTATCTCCATGCTTCACCTTATCTAGATCTCAAATCCCACTCGAGCTTCTTAGATCGGTCATCAACATCATACTAGCTCACTGACCAAAATATTCCTATGACATATGATAGAGTTTCTCAATTACCCATGTTACATGGATACCCATGCTAGGTGTGAGTACAAAACACATCATGGAACCACAAATGTGGTCGTTATCATTACTAGTATATATATTTTCTTTATATTTTTTTAAACAAGGTGAGATATGAGTTGTTCCCCAACTCATATCCATGCAGAATTTATTAATAAGAAAAGAGTTACATGGAAATCCCAAGGTGCAAGGGGATTACTCCAACAAGAAATGAAATAAGATACAAGATGAAAGAAAAATGCCTAAAAAGATGAAAAATGAAAAGATAGGTAAATTTAATCTTCAAGAAAGTAAATCCTTCAGCCTTTAGAGATCCAAAAGCTGAAAAACATCAAAGGAAGATCATAAAGATGTTGAAAACCTATTTTTCAATGGGACATGACCCTTTTTCCAGCAATAGAAGAGGTTGTGGTATTGACTAAAGCAACTGATAGTCTTCTCAAAATTGTCTGCATCAGAAGCCAAATGAATTTCAGCCATTATAGAAAGAAACTTCAAATAAGAAAAAAGAACAGATTTGGTTATTTTATGTATAAATTTGATCCCGATAAAAATCATAGGCATTGCATCAAAATCATTTCTTTTAGGATGAAATCACCACTATATAATCCTGAAATGTAGCATGTATACAAAAAATAGAAGCATAAAAAGGTGTAAACCCATCAAAAGAAGAATTCCATGCACTGAAACAGCAATTGCGCAGTACAATCATCCATGAAAATCCTATGAGAGAAGAAACACTCCATCATGACACATTTGAAAGCCTCAGTTGCACCAAAGAAGCAACAACCATAAGAATACATCTCACTGAACAAAGACTAGGGTAAACAAGAAGAGTCATTTCCATGGAATATCATTGAAATTGAAATTTGGATCTTTTTTAAACTCCTCTACAACCTTGATAATCATTATTTTTTGGAGGTCAAGATAAGTATTAGAAGTCATATCACCATTTTTATAATGTCGAAATGACGTTGGGTCATTCAATTCCATTCAAGAATCAAGCTCTTTTGAAATGTTCAATTTATCTCGATTTTGGTAAGCATCTCTAAATGCATTTTCATTCTCTTCATACTCACTAGGGGAAGATTCTGAATTAGATGAGTCACATGAGTTAGAGGATTCTAATAATTTCTCGGAAGGCACAAACAATGGTGTATAATGTTTTTTTCACTCATATTGGAAGCTAGGGATCATGTGACAATTTCTCTTTCTATTTTGACTGCCCCCTTCTCTTACATGTTTTCCTAGCACTCGGAGTAATAAAACCATCTGAGTAAAACATTGATTTATTTATTTTCCTAGCCCTTGATTTCAATAATTCTTCCTCAAGTTGAAATGATTTTTCTAGATCATATCGAATAGGCTCTTCTAATTTATATTGAATCACCTCTTTCTCTCCATGATCACAATTGATGGTATTTTAATTAGGGGATGAGTTCTAGGAGTTGAAACATTGACATCCTTAGAATTTTTTTTACATTGATCACCCCCAACTAAAGAGGGAAACATAGAGGTGGAAGCACCCAAATGGAATATATCGTCACTATTAACTATAGGTTTTTGTGACTAAGTAATTTTTGAGGCTTCCTTTTCTACCCAAACTGACTTGAAAAGGGGGAGAGTGAGTGGGACTGTTATTTGATCCACACAGTAACCGATAAGGTGTCCAATTCGTGATAATTTTTACATTAGGAAGGAAAAATCTTAAAAACAACCTCTAGGATAAATCCATTAAAACAATTTTGAAGCCAGAATCGAGAGGGAATCTCTTGAGATTTTCTAATTTTAATGAAAATGTATTTTTTTCTATATCACAATCTCAGATACATAAAATAAATAAACAACAGATAGAAAAATAAACACCATGATACCTACATCGGTGAGTGTTATGGTGTCTCTAAGAACTCCACAATGACTACTAAAACTATACTAACATTGCAATATCATATCCTACCCTAGTATTAGTAACAAGTTATGATCCTCATGCTAATGACCTTGATCAACCATACCTACTTCACCAGTGTTGGTGTGCCTCTTAGAATGTCTTGATAACTTTGTTAACCAAACAAATATCATATCATGGTGTAACCCTTACATCCTCAACCACATCCTCAAATGAACAAATGTATCATCATCAATACTCAACAACAAGATCATTAGAATACGGTGAATCTCTCCAAACGCTAATATTATTTATGGATTATTGACACTACTTAGTAAGACTAAAATACTATGAAGGCAGCCCTAGATATTTCAAAAATATTAAGATGAAATTCGATGAATCAAAATTAAGGACAGGGTTTCAAAGTCCAATGTGGATGACCTGCATGACAGACCTATGTAGGGGACCTACACAGTAGACATGCACGGCGGTATATGTTCTATAACCCTACGTAATGGACCTATGTGGAATGATGGTGCATTGGACCTCTGCCGACAAATTTCCTTTGACCAACCCCATATCCTTACCTATAAATAGGACTCATGGGATCCTCATTTAAGAACTGAAAAACATGAAAGACTTCATGACCCTCCCATTACGTAGATCTTTTTCTCAGATCCCTCAATGTCTTAGGTAGCTCTGTAAAAACACAAGAGAATAGATAATTAGATGGGATAATCATGTTTTAAATGTCTTTTATAATTTAAGGATTACATAGGCTCGGTTAATCTATGTAAATTATTTTCTTTAGTCATTGCTCAGACCTACGCAGAACACCTACGCGACACACCTACATGAAACAGATGTGTGACACAACAATGTGGTGTACCTATGCTGCAGACCTATGCATAGGGCCTACACATCATCTTGGATACCATCTTTAATGAAATTATTTGCATGTTATCTCCTTCCTTGTTTTATTTATCTGAATGGGACTAAGTAAAATCCTCCAAAAAAAACTCCGGAATCATCAAACCATTGAGAAATATGCATCAGTGTGTCTCCTATTTGTGTTTTTATGTCCATAGTCATAGGTTTCCCACATCTGTTTTCCAATGGGGTTAGGATTCAATGAGTGTTTGTGGGTTTCTATATCCATAGTCACATGGACCTATCTCCCAATACCAGTGTTGGGTAGTTTCTAGTTTCGAGGATTAGGTTTTGTGTTCAATCCTCCCATATTCGTCTCTAAAACCAAAAACCCAGGGTCTCTAGTAGGGAAGGTACGGTTCACAGATTATTTTCCATGCAAGAAAATGAGAAGTCTCCCTCTTCTATTGAGATCCACTAGGGTATCCATCCTAGTGTAAGACCCTAATCATTGATGTAGAGGGTTTCAGTCATTCTCCCTAATATTTACCTCACCTTCACTCCTTCCTTACATTGGACCCTTTCCCAGTGTAATGAGAATAGAGGGAAGGCTTGTTTCTTCACTCTCTTCCCCAATCACCTCAAACTTTTCCACCCTTGCAGATGTAGTTGCATCATCTTCCACCAGTGGAGGAGGAAAAGTGTGGGTGACTTTGTTAAATCATTTACATCCTCTTGTTTCTCACACCAATCAAGAATCACATGGGCTTAGAGATTTGTGATGATCCCAACATCTGCACAATCACTCAATTCTTGAACTATGAGAACTCTGATTCACACTATAATTGTGATACGTAGGAAGCCTTCTCAGGGCCCCGAGGTCAATGGATATCCACTTTATGAATCCATCCCTAATTACCTTAATCTAGGAATAATCCTTAAGAGTAATCCCTAAATTAAACCCCCAAATCACCAAGACATACGTTACAACATGTAATGCCAAACACATTTCATTAAATTAACTATACTTTTCTGTGAGACTTATCGAACTATGAGGGATTTTATTTCCATCCAAATTGTTTATATAGGAATCCTTTCTAAGGTTCAAACTGAACACCTATAATCAACCATGTTCTCATGGAATCATATTCCCAATAGGGTCTAATCATACATAGAAACCCATATTCATTCCATGTCCCTTGGGCTTCTTAAGCATAAGTCCCACACCGAACATACACCAAGCACATATCACTTATATATCCATAACACAAGACATTAAACTATATCGTTAGGTCTTTGTCACATGATCTTAAATGGTATGATGAGTCCCATTAAGCGGGCCTGAAATGCGAGGGTTCTGATTCTGTTCACAAGGATACGTAGGTAGCCCATTTTATGGGTACGATCCCAATATCAAAACATTGTATCCCTATAAGACAATAAAATACAGAGTTCCCCACTGAGTGGATGAAAAAAATAAAAATCATCATAAATACGATTAATGTAATCTCTAAATAGTATATTAGAGGATACCATTGATGGAGAGCCTTGAATACATACCGATATATCCATTAATGAAGAATCTCGAATATAAACATTTGATTCTAAATTTCATACATGCTAATAATTGATTGAAAATTCCATGGGAAATATTGGTTATACTTTCTAAACAAATAAGTATTCATGAAAATAACTCAAATATATAAATATAGTCTTGGAGTAGACAATAATTCCCCGCAAAAAGGGTGTGATGAGTTCGACCTCCCATCCTCTCGACTAATGCATGTTCTTAACTATCGAAATTTCAAACATAATGAATTTCTACATTTGGACGGAAGATACCTTTCTAGATAAAGAATAGTTGGATGTTTTCAGTTCCATGAATATATCCAATGGAAATTTCTTGGCAGTAGTGATTCTTATGTTAGAACGTATGTTCCAATAAACTACGACACAAAAATGGTGAACCAAACGTGAATCCTTAACCAAGTTAATAATGGTACCATAGGACCCTATCAATAGATAAAGGAAGGAGAACTAAAGGGATCAATAATGCATGTACCTATCTAAAAGGTGTTTATTTATGGAGTTTATTGTTGTCATCAGTTTTCTCAGAACTCCCTTCACTCCAAATGACTTCCTTCATGTTTTCACCCATGAATACACTGGCCGCTGCTAAAGATAGATCCTCATCCGCTGGAAGGACTTCATCAACAACTCGGTGTCTTTAATGTTGGGTCTCCAATGTAATATTAAGGGAATACCATCAACATGGTATTATTCTATCCTTGGAGGCTACTCAATAGGTTCTCTAGGTTAACAACTACCCTCAATCATCTGATTAGTGATGACCAGTAGTCATGAAGCAGACAGTTCCAGCCATCGTCTTCAACCTTTTTGGGTCCTTATCCCAAGAACACAACAACCAGCCCCTCTCACATTATATGGAGTGGGATAAATAGCTCACACGGGGCCTCAATTCAATGATTTAGGGGACCTTCCTGATTACTCACACAAACAATTGATGCCAGCAGAATTTCTCAGCAGTGAACACCCAACATGATAGGGGTGTTGCATATGGTTGTTTGGCCCAGGTCCCTCAAATCTGGGCATGCAAGAAGAACCTCTAGGGACGATGTCCAGTCAGCAGGGATTAGGTTCTTACCTTTAACCACTCCATAGAAGTCCATTAACCTAACTTTCTATCAAAGAACGAGCAGGAACATACACCTGTCCGTCATAATTCTGTTGGCCAACAAACTATTCTGGAAGAAACCCACCAATCCTGCCAGTTAAATCAGGTGGATTATCGTGAATAGAAACCTAAACCTATTTACAAACTAACATCTAGTCAGTAGGCATTTCTAACTACATTCAAAAAATCCCTCCAATAAAATGTGGTGGAAACTAATAAACAAGAACATACACTTACTTACACTCACCAATTCTTCCATAAATCACATCTGTCATTACTAAAAGAAGTCTGTCAACTGGTCTTGGATGGAAAATCTAGAAATGTATACACCTACCAAAATTAGATAGGCCTTCCAACAGTCTCATTTGGCAGCACCTGGATAAATCATTCAGAAGCTCTAATGAAAAGACTGGCGCAACAACTACTCTCTTCCCCAAAACATGAGTACTATTAGTATCAACAGACAGAAAAGGTTGAAAAGGATAAGGAACATAAAACTACTCCAAATATGGAGTGGAAGTATATTACCATTCTGACCGCTGAATTCCATTAACATATTTTTGAAATGGTGAGGGAGAAGACACAAATTCTGACCCATATTCTGGAAGCATGTAAGAATATCATAACAGCAACTTCAGAAGTACCTATGGAACAAACACATAACTCTATCCCCCCACTAGGGGAGACACATCAACATGTCATCCCTGATAGGATACATACCTCTCTTCCAGTCTATGAGGGTTATAGAGCATACTCCCCTATATCCTACGGGAAACCTGATCAGGAACATACACTATTTCCCATTAGAGGTAATCGTTCCTTTCTGATGGCCCCTCCGAGGTAGTCATATAACAACCCTTCTCTTTATTACACACTAAAAAAATATTGATTACATGAAATTTCACTTAATAAACCTCTAAGTATTAATAGGGCTAGTATATTTGGAAAATTAGGAGCATTACATAACAATTTAGAACATAAAACACAACATATTTATTGAAAACTTTATTTACATGATTACAACATTCTTTCATACATATCATTACACAGGATAACCTAAAGAAATGAAGTAAAAAAGGGTGATATATAAACCCTAGTAAGGGACTAAGAATGTAAAAACATGAAAAATATAGTAAATATTAGGAAATAGGCAAATCAATGGATTGTAAGAGAAACATGAACATAAAGACTTGATATAGCATGATTATCATAACAAGGAAATGTGGAAACAACATTTAACATGATATTAGCATGATAAAAGGACCATTGAACATGTATCAGGAGTAAAACCTCATTGAACATGAATTATCATGAGTAAAACCCCGTTTCACATGATGTATCAGGATACTAATATTTACCCAATGCATTTGATCGCTATCAGGGATCACCCTTCTGAATCATTTCATTTCATTCATAAGTGTTCCCCATGGATCATGCAACATGGAATAATTAAACATCATAATTCATTCCAAGATTAAGGAATGTTGAATACATACATGAAAATATACAATAAAAATGTAAATGTGCGTAAATGTGAATACCAATGATAGATAAATGAGCATGGTATTCACTATACAATTACTTTTTCATGGAATGTTGCGATGAAATTTAAGTAGCTTAACGACGGGACATAAGAATTCATAAAAACGGTTTATTAGAGAGAAAGGGGTATATCATCATATTTACATGAAATGGAATTTAATGGGGTCATATAGATACATTTACCAACATATTTAATGGAATTTAAATATATAATGTTAATGAATTTCTTGAATGTAAATGTAGAGAGAGAAATCCCTTACAAAATTTTGGCATGGTAACGGGTGTACATGGGAGGAATTAATGAGAGATAAAGTGGTATCTCATCATTAAAACATAATGAGGGATGTATAGGGGAGCTTTTAACTTATACCCTAACATTTTTAATTGAATATACAAGGTTATATAAACATAAAGAAACATGGACAAAAATGAGGGGAAGAAATCTCTTACCTGCAAGTGTGATCCCAAAGGCATGGGAGAGGCTTGAGATTGGATTATTGGGAGCTTGGGGCTCTTTGGGAGGATTATAGAGATATGAGGTCATAGGTTGGTTGAGCTCAAAATGGTTTGAGTGAAGAGTAATGATAGATTGTGTGGGTTTATATAAGAAATGATAGTAAATTCTTTATTATGTAGGTTTTGGACACCACACATTAAACTAATCAAAACCAAAAACAAACCATTTTTTTTTACCCATGGTTTTTTCCAAAGGGAAGTGGAAAATATTATTTTATAAGGTTAATGGAATATCTTCTTAAAATATAAGGCTTTATTATTTGGAGGTGAGTCAAACTATCAAGGAAATCATTTTAAAAAGTTAAAATGTTATTTAAGTCTTAGAGGGACATCTAAGGCACCATAAAATTAATCAAACAAATTTAAAATAACATTATTTTAAATGTAAAATATATTTTGTCCAAAAACCCCATTTATATTATTTTATTACATCAATATTGGGTCATTATGATTCCATAAAACACATTATATATTTAAATGGTATTTAATTTTTACCCAAAATTTGACTATCTTAGAAAATTATGAAAAATTCACCATTGGATAATTTTGATATCTTAATTACAAAAATAATATTCATTTTATATATAGAATTTTTTAAATATTAGAATTTTTACCTTTGAAATAAAAACCAAGATTTATTGAAAATTCATTATTTTTGACAAAAATAACTTTCAAACATTAATAAAAAATAAAATTGAATTCATAAATATTATAAGATCATTTATATTTAATAAAAATTAATTTATTAATAATATTTTATTAAAAAAATTTAAATAAAAATTCTATTAATTCTTCAAAATAGATTTCTTAATTGAATATTAACTAAAAATAATCTTTGTTCTTTAAAAAATCATTAAAAAATAAATGTATATTAATTATACAAAATAAATGAACAAAATCATTTTGCTAGGGTCTTGTTACATATCCCCTTATAACACCCATGTAAGACCTAAGGGTAAGGCGTATGATGGTGAAAAACTTTTTGGTTGGCTCAGATAACATCGCACTGGTGGTAATCTCTATTAACTTCCTCTTCTCCCATAGGCGGTTACATTCAAGATTAACGTGTCGAAGCTCAGCTTGGGCTTGGTCAAGAGAGAATCTCAATGATGCCATATCCTTTTTGAGCTTTGTTAAATGGGATTCTTATAGATAAATTCTACTGGATGAGGTCAGACCTTCCTTTGTTTGGGTAAATTGGATATGTTAAAACCTTATATTTATACTAATCATGTGATCACTGTTCAACGAATATATTAGTAATGGTAACAATTCTTAACGGCATTTTGAAATATAAAAACATAATACAATGGAATTTTATATTTTATATAACCATTTTACATACTAAGGAATTTAATTAGATAAAGAGTAATTTTAATTTATAAATGTTAGGGTCATTACAATATTCCCCCATTAAAATATTTTGCCATAGAAATTTCATTTCCCCACAGTAAAATATATATGGGTAACTCCACCTCATCACTTCCTCTGGTTCCCATGTTTCTCTTCAATCTTGTGGTTTCCCCATAACACTTTCATGCGGGGCATTGGCTTCTTTTATATAATGTTTTCCCTACTATATAAGCTCTTTACTGGCTTCTATTCATAGGATAGGTCGTTCTCCAATGGTACTACCTCTTAATTGAGTAAATGTGAGGGGTTAGTTATGTACTTATTCAAGAGTGATACATGGAATATATCATCTACTTGAGATTGGTTCTATGAGAGTGCTAGTCGATATTCCATTTCTTCAATGCGATCAAGGATCTAAAATTTCTTGATGTACCTTGGACTAATCTTTAAATTCTTCCCAAATATCATAACTCTCTTTTATGGTGATATGTGGAGGAATACCAGGTCTCCATCGTCAAACTCTAGGTCTCTTTAATGATTATCAACATAGCTCTTTTTTAGACTCTGACATTCTTTAACGTGCTTATGGATGGTCTTAACATTATCCACCATTTCTTTAATCATTTATTAAACTAATTTTTTATGCTCCCCAACTTCATCCCAACATGTTGGTGTTCTTCACCTCTTCCCATAATGGGCTTCATAAGGATCCATTTTGATGCTTGATTGGAAACTGTTATTGTAAGAGAACTCAACCAGAGGAAGATGTTTATCCCATATTTCTTTAAATTCCATTGAGAATTCCCTCAACATATAATTAAGTGTTTGGATAATTTGATCAAATTGGCCATCAGTTTGAGGATGATAAGTCGTGATGATGTTCATAGAAGTATTCCGAACGTGTTGGAGACTCTTCCAGAACATAGAGGTGAATATTTGATCTCGATCATATAAAATAGATAGTGGTACTCTATGCATCCTTTCCACATCTATCCATTCCATTTGATCCAACTAGAAATCCTCCCGAATTACAATGAAGTGTGAAATCATTGTAAGATGATCCAAAACAACCCATATAGATTTGTTTCCTTTAGATGTATTTTGAATCCCACTAATAAATTATGTGGTGATGTTATCTCATTTCTATATTGGTGTGTGAACTGGTTTCATCATCCCATTATACTTCTTCCTCTCACCCTTCACTTTCTAACAGACCATTCACTTTGACGTTTACTCATTGATCTTCTTCTTTATGTTATCCCACCAATAATTCCCTCTGAGACATCAACACATATTTGTTTTTCTTATTTGAATGAATAAATTTGTACTATTTCCATCATAAAAATATATTTCTTTAACATTGGATATGATAAAACACATTTTCTTGACCCAAATCTCACAATTCATTCTTCATTAACATTGAACTCTGACTATTTCTATTTTTTAATAGTTTCCACTTTATTCTGAATTCCTATGTCATCCTTTTGACCATCCTTTAAATTTTCCAAAAGATACAGTTTAGTATTCATTGGATAATGGATTGATGATGTTCCCTTATTTATGATTCACATGTCCATCTTCATCAAATCTAAGATGATTGAATCCTTTTCAATTCACATCAATGATAGAATCACCGGGTCCATTCTACTTTGATCATTTTCCACCTTGTTCTCTTTCCCAGGGTGGTAATGGATTGAGTAGTCATAGTATTTCATCATCTTTATCCATCTTCATTGGTGCATATTCAACTCTTTCAATGTGAATATATACTTGAGGATTTTGTGATCCGTGAATATTTCACACTACTCCCCAAAGAGATAATGTTTCCAAATTTTTAAAGCGAAGATTACTATATCCAACTCTAGATAATGTTTTATATATTTTTTCTCATTAATATTCAACTGCCTTGAAGAATAAGCAATGAATTTTTCATCTTGATTCAACACCCATCCAAGGCCCTTCTTCGAAGCATCACTAAAATACAAAAAAAGCTCTCCATTTATGGGTAGTTTGAACACTGGCACATTGATAAGCCTTATTTTCAACTCATTGAATATATCTTTTCATTCATTACTCCAAGGAACCATGACTCCTTTATGAGTTATCTTGGTAATAAGGTTTGAAAATCGTGAGAAATTTCCCACAAATCTGTGATAATATCCAGGTAAACCCCAGGAAGCTATGGATATCCTTCACCGATGTTCACCTCATATATCCCTTGATTGTGGCTATCTTAGAGGGATCCACAAATATCCCATTTCTTTTGATGATATGTCCCAAGAATGAGACATCCTTCAACTATGAATCACACTATCTATACTTTTCTTAGAGCTTCTCCTTTCGCAAGGTCTCTAGTACAGTGCTTAGATGATACTTATGATCCTCCTTGGTTTTAAAGTATATTATAATATCATCTTTAAAGACTACCAAAAATTTGTCAAGTTAATATATAAACACTCTATTCACCAAGTCCATGAATATTAATAGATAATTAGTGAGTTAAAAAGGAATTAATATTAATTCATAGTGCCCATACCTTGTATGAAAAGCTGTCTTGGGGATATCCTCCTTCTTCACTCTTAATTTCTAATATCACGACCTCAAATCCACCTTGGATAATTATTGTTATTCATGTAGCTGATCAAACATGTCATCAATTTAGGGCAGAGGATACTTGTTCATTTTCCGGACTTTTTTGAGCTCATGATAATCAATATAAATGTGCATTAACCCACCCATATTCTTGATGAAGGGGACTAGTGCACCCCGGAGTGAAGAATTTGGGTATATAAACCCCTTATCCAGATTCTCATGTAGGTGTTTCTTTAGATCCTCAAGCTCCACAACATCCATTCTATACTGAGTCTTGGATAATTTCAATGAACCAAGTACAAGATCAACTGAGAATTCAACATTTCTTCTAGGAGGAAGACTATAAAATTCTTTAGGAAACCATACAATGAATTCCCTAACAATAGGCATGTATTCAAGGATGGTTTCTTCCTTAGACTCAATATTCAGAGTAATAAACACATACTCATAGGGAATTAATATCCACGCTTGAGATAATGGTGGTAAAGAAGATTCATCCTCCATCTTAAACTTATACAGAATTGGGGGTCGATTCACAATATAGAGAGTGATTTCTCTCTGATAGAAATTTATGTTGTCTATATATATAAAAATACAATCTATGCCAATAATTTCATCAAATTCCACCATAGGTAGTATGACAAGGTTTTATAGGAAGTTTAAACAACAAATTGTGATAGGGGAGGAGTTATATTCATGGGTTGCAATGATTTCCCCATTTTTCGTTATCACCGACATCTCTACTTCTATGATTTGGGGTGATGTTGGGATTGTTCTACTAAACATTCGGGATATAAAAGAATGCGTAGAACAGTAAGAAAAAATTAAGTTCACTGTTCTTGAATTAATAACTAGCGTACATGTCACCGAATTGTTTTTGGGATTCTCTTCTGTAGTATTAATGGAAAAATCTCTCCCTTTCTTCCTTGGAGGTTGTTGGCTGCCTCTAAAAACCCTTGTATTGGGGCTATAGTTTGTAAGGTGCCCTGGTTCTTTGTATTTGAAGCAATGAACAATGTGTTGAGGTCGAATGGAGTGTTTCTATCCTATGTCGTAGTAGTAGGTTTTTCTTGTCATCTGTTAATAGCCATGTACCCTTCTCTTCCACACCTAAAGAATTTCTTCATCCCCTTCTAGAAATTTATAGGGTGATTATTTCCGCACCTTTGGTAGGTGGGGTGCTGGAATTTCTTAGCACCATTGGATATATCCATCACACCACCAGATTTAAATTCCACCTTACACTTCCTGTCCCCATGATACCTCTGAGATTCACCAATCACCATTTCAACATTGAGGGGACATCAGAAAATTTCCTCATAGAAATTAAAGTCACGGATCGATAGGTCATTCTGTAGGCCATGTTTAAGCATACAAAATAAGCGGTCAACATTTCATTTGGGGGTAACGACAATGTTAGAGGCATATCATGGAAGCCTTGAGAATTTTTCCTCATACGCTCTTATGGATTCATCATCTTATTCTTGAGAGAAAGGAAGTCTCTTTCGATATTAAGTTGGAGGGTGCAAGGAAAATATTTATTGAAAAACATTTTCCAAAAAACATTCCATTACAATGCCTCGATCTCCTCCTCAAGCTTCACATTTTTGATCAATTTCCACCATTTATCAGATTCACCCTCCAAACAAAATGTATCTAAAAGAAACATCTCTTGTTCATAACATTGAAGGATGGAGAAGATCTTATCAATCGAGTTGATCCATTGTTCTGCAATTGATGGATCAGCTGAACCATTAAAATTAGCAGTAATTTGTCTCAAGACGCTCTCGATATAATGTTGTTCTTTCTTAGGGGGGGAGAATGTTCCACTTGACCCATGTTCTTATTAAAAACATTAGTTAAATGTGAGAGTATCATGAATATTTTTGTGATTACTGCATCCTTCAGATCGGGCATTTCATTAGAGTAGTCGTCACATTGATCTTTGCATCAGTTGTTATCATGAGCCCTCCTATTACCAGCCATTCGATGGAATAAAAGGAAAGTTAGAGGTAACGCATAAATGTGGAATCCAAAGGAAAAAAGGGATAACATATAAATTACTTTTATTTCTATAACGTTTGAATTTATAGGATTTAATCTATATTATCCATGATCTACATCCCAACATATATTCCTATGATCATTTTTTATTCCATTAATAAAGGTTCATATTAATATTATGAATTTACCAAATAACATCCCTTGGGAGTGTCATAACCAATAGTGAATAAAGTCCTATTTTCATGCACTAGTTCCCATTAGTCTAGTTTAAAGCGGTGTTTTTGGGTTCTACCCCTAGATACATCTGTGCCAGAGCCGTCTCTACCTACCTTTATCAAGATAGGGATGTATTTACTGGATAAAACACTAACTCAATACTCAAAGAAATTTATGGATGTTTTTATTATACATTGTCTAATCCTTAAGTCTCTCAATAGGGTTTTCTAATCCTAATCCCAAAAGTAACTAAACCGATCCTCTGATACCAACTATAACAACCCTACTCTTTATTACACACTTAAACACGATTTAATAAATAAACCTTCAATTTAGACAACTGTAAGGATCGATATGTCTAGTGTATTGGAAAAATTAGGTACATTACATGAAAACATAGAACATAAAACACAACATCTTTATTGAAAAATTATTTTACATGACCACAACATTCCTTTGTACATAGAATTTCACGGGATAACCTGAGGAAATGGATATGAAAAAGGGTGATCTACAAAGCCCAGTAAGGGAGTAAGTAAGTCATAAACTGAATAATATAGTATATGTTAGGCAATATACATATCAATGGAGCGCACAAGAAACATGAACATAAATGATTGATATATCATGATTTTCATAACTATGAAATGTGGCAACAACATTTAACATGATATTAGCATGAGCCAAGGCTCATTGCACATGGATCAAGAGTTTACTATAATTTCACATGAATTAGCATGAGTAAACCCTCACTGCACTTGATGTATCATGATACTTGTTGGTCGGAGTGGAGTACTCAAGAGGGGCAGTCAATTGAGTGTCTATAAAAAAAATTAAATAGATTTCTTATAAATGATCCCCAATAAAAAAATAAATACAACCCCATAAATCAATGTAATACAATTATAAAGGATTGAATATTCAAATAACTCCTCAAAATATTGATTAATTGTCAGTAATATCATAAAGAGTTATTGATATTACTTTTGAATCTATTATAATAATGAAAAAACAATTATAACTTCTATCAAATATTACCTATCTAAGTAAATCTAGTGATTTTTGAATTATACAGTAAAACAGAGAAAAACTAAATTAAACAAAATAGTGGAAAAATCAAGTGGTTCAGTCTCAAGACAAGACCAAATCCACTCCACTTGGTGATCACCTACCACCAAGAAGTTTATATTAATAAACGTGATCCACACCGTAGATCGGGGAAAACAATAGTTCACAATACCTTCTAGGTCACACAACCTCTTCCACAGTTCTACGTGGGTAAAAAATATCAAGTGAAACAAGGACCTCTTCCACACATATCCATGGGAGTAAACAAGTGTAAAAAGATATGAGAGGAATGGCATCTTGTATCCTTCAGTTTAGTGCAAGAAACATTGTGTGTTTTTAATAAAACAGACAAACAATAATTGAAAGCTAAAAACAATAAAAAAAGAGAAAAGATGAAGAGATAAGGTTAGAAGTGATTTGAGTGTCACTACTGGAATATTACACTTTACCAACAGTTCAAAACTGTTGGTAAAGTCCTGGAAACCGTTGGTATATAGTATACCAACAGTTCCCTCAACCATGGGAATGTAAGGCATGACAATAGGCCTATACCAATGGTTCTGTGAAAACTGTTGGTATAGGTGTCAAAATAGAAGGTATACCAGCGGTTTTCTACAAACCATTGGTATATGTCTGTGACACCTCTACCAACGGTTTATAACCATTGGTATAGAGGGAATATGCCAAGACTTAAGGCTATACCAACGGTTTGGTTATAACTGTTGGTATAAACCTATACCAACGGTTATAAAAAACCATTTGTATAGCTTATATAATAGTTTCAATACCAACGGTTACAGAACCATTGGTATAGCCTTATATAGTAGTATCTATACCAATGGTTGTAGAACCGTTGGTATACAATTGGTCAGCTCCACAACAGCAGGCCCATGTCCCCACTCCAGACCTGCAACAACACAACAACCCCTCTCAAGACCTACAACAACACCAATACAGAATCCCCATCCAAAGTCTTCAAAATTTAGAATTCATTATATAAATTATAAATTTATAAATTCAAATGCAATAACACCCATAAGAGAAAACACCTACATGTTATAGGAAATGCAATAACACCGATAAGAGTATTCCAAATTTAGAATATATTCCTCACTCAAACCACAACACCAACACACATAAGAGTATTCAAAATTTAGAATTCATTCTTCACTCAAACCACAACACCAATACACACAAGAGAAAAAAACCTACATGTTATAGGAAGCACATGGGATGTTTAGTAATGGTCTTGGGTTGAGTATCTTAAAACCAATAGAAAAACATGGGTAGTGTGGCAAGGATCATGATACCCATTAGAAAGACAATGGAAGTACTCGTGTGATTAGACCTAGGATGAGTTATAGGTAGAACATGGGATTTTTATATTCCACTAATGATTATGTATCCATTTATAAATGGTTTTTGATATTTTAGTGGGAAACATTGGCCAATATCGACATATGAAATGGGTTACCGGAATATCCTACATGTTTTTCATAGATTTTTCAATTAGAATAAGGGGTTATATAGCTAATTGTAATTTTATTTCCTGGGTGTGATGTTAGATGAATCCCCATCTTGGGTAGTGGGTATGAATATTCAATTAAGTCTTTGCTATTGGGTTCCCAAGGGACTGTGGTTTGGTCCTAGAACCCACTGTTTGATGATGGGATTGAGGTGATCCATGGGGCTATGTTGTCACCATATGTATTCCTCACCATTGGGGTAATTTTATGAGACATTGAAACTTATTTTTAAAGAATCTATGTGCAGCCTTATTGACCAATTTGTTATATGGTATGCTTGGGCATTCATAGGTTTCATAAGAAATCACTATATGATATTTATTTGTTGTATGTTATTGTATATAATGAACGTCCCGTGATTGACCATTTTGTTATATGGTATGTGTCGTCTCCTCGTACACCTAACGAATAATAACTATGGTGTTTTCGTGTGATTTCAAGTCATTCTGATGTCGTTCGGCAAGAATTTGACCATAAAATCCATGTTTTGGCCATTTACGACATGATGAGTGCATTTCCGGCCAGCACGGTCACAAGAAACCTCTGATTGATGTGTTTTCTAGTCGAAAGTTTCACAATTCACCCACCCTTTGTTGTGGTTTGATTTCATGGTATTCCGAGGTCGTTCGACTGGTTTCGACCACCAAACAAATGCTTTTCAAACTCGCAGAACACCTTATAAACACATATTCAGCCGTACCGCGCAAACCGCATGTCTGAATGACGTGCCATCTGCTTTTACACCTCATGGATAATAACTAGGGTGGTTTCCTGTGAATTCAATCCATTATGATGTCTTCGGCATGCATTAGACTGTAAAACACATGTTTTGGCCATTTATGACACGGCGACTGCGTTTTTGGTCAGCGCGGTCACACGACACCTCCGATTGACGTGCCGTCTAGCCAAAAATTTCACAATTCACCCAACCTTTTTTTCGTCTGATTTCATGGAATTCCTAGGTAGTTCGGCCAGTTTCGACCACCCCACGCATGCTTTTCAAGCACGTCGAACACCTAAAAAATACATATTCAGCCATGCCGTGAAAAACATGCATCTGAATGATGTGTTATCTCCTATTACACCACACGAATATTAATTAGGGTGTTTTGTGTGATTTCAATCCATTCTGATGTTGTTTGGCATGCATTTGACCGTAAAACCCATGTTTTGGCCATTTATGACATGCCGAGTGCATATTCGGCCCACACAGTCACACGAAAACTCCGATTGACATTCCATATTGCCAAAAATTTCACAATTCACCCACCCTTTATTGTGGTCCGATTTCATGGCATTCTGATATCGTTCGGCCAGTTTCGACCAACCCATGCACGCTTTTCAAGCACGTCGAACTCCTAAAAAATTCATATTCAGCCCTTCCATGAAAACTGCGCGTATGAATGATGTGTTGTCTCCTCTTACACCTCAAGAATAATAATTTGGGTGTTTTTGTGTGATTTCAAGTCATTATGATGTCGTTCGACATGTATTTGACCGTAAAACCCATGTTTTGGCCATTTACAACATGCCGAGTGTGTTTTTAGCCAGTGCAGTCACATAACACCTCCAATTGACATGTTGTCTAGCTGAAAATTTCAAAATTCACCCACACATTGTTTTCTTCTGATTTCATGGAAATCCGAGGATGTTTGGTCATTTTTGACCACCCCACGCACGATTTTCAAGAGCACCGAACAACTAAAAACACATATTCATCTTTTCTGTGCAAACCGTGCATCTGAATGGCGTCTCGTCTCCTCATAGACCTCATGAATAATAATTAGGGTGTTTTCATGTGATTTAAAGTCATTCTGATGTCATTCCGTATGCATTTGACAGTAAAACCCCTATTTTGGCCATTTACGACACGCCGAGTGAGTTTTCGGCCAGCGCGGTCACACGACACCACTGAATGATGTGCTGTCTGGCCAAAATTTTCAAAATACAACCACCCTTTGTTGTCGTCCGATTTCATTGCATTCCGATATCATTCAGACTGTTCTGACCACCCTACGCACTCTTTTCAAGCACGCCGAACACCTAAAAAACACATATTCAGTTGTTCCACGCAAACCACACGTCTGAATGATGATTCGTCTCCTCACCCACCTCACAAATAAGAATTAGGGTGTTTTCGTGTGATTGCAAGTCATTATGATGTCGTTCGACATACATTTGACTGTAAAATCCATGTTTTGGCCATTTACGACACGCAGAGTATGTTTTCAGCCAGCACGGTCGCACGACACCACCGATTGATGTTCCATCTCACTGAAAATTTCAAAATTCACCCACCCTTTCTTGTCGTCTGATTTCATGGAATTCCGTGGTCATTCAACCGGTTTCGACCACCCCACACATGCTTTTCAACTACGCTGAACACCTAAAAAACACATATTCAGCCGTGCCGTGCAAACCGCGCATCCGAATGACGTTTCGTCTCCACTATCACCTCACAAAAATATAAATAGGGTGTTTTCGTGTGATTTCAGTTCATTCCAATGTCGTTTGGCATGCATTTGACCGTAAAACCTATGTTTTGGCCATTTATGACACACAGAGTGCATTTTCTTCCAGCGCGGTCACACGATACCTCTGATTGACGTGTCGTCTACCTGAAAATTTTACAATTCACCCACCCTTTGTTGTTGTCCGATTTCATCGAATTCTGAGGTCATTCGGCCAGTCTGGACCACCCCAGGCATGCTTTTCAAGCACACCTAACACCTAAAAAACACATATTCAGTCGTGTCATGCAAACCGCTCTTCTGAATGACGTTTCGTCTCCCCGTACACATCACGGACAATAATTAGGGTTTTTTTGTGTTATTTCAAGTCATTCTGAATTTATTTTCCATGCATTTAACCGTAAAACCCATGTTTTGGCCATTTACGACACGCCGAGTGCGTTTTCGGCCAGCACGGCCACACGACACCTCTGATTGACGTTCCATCTGACCAAAAATTTCACAATTCACCCACCCTTTTTTTCGTTTGATTTCATAGCATTCTGAGGTGGTTAGGCCAGTTTCGACCACCCGACGCACGTTTTTCAAGTGCGTTGAACACCTAAAAAACACATATTCAGCTGTGTCAGGCAAACCGCACATCTGAATGACGTGTCGTCCTCTCGTACACCTCAAGAATAATAATTTGGGTGTTTTATTGTGATTTCAAGTCATTCTGATGTCGTTTGGCATGCATTTGACCGTAAAATCCATGTTTTGTCCATTTACGACACACCGAGTGCGTTTTCTACCAGTGCGGTCATACGACACCTCTGATTGACGTGTTGTCTTACCAAAAATTTCAAAATTCACCCACCATTTGTTGTCGTCCTATTTAATGGAATTCTGAGGTCGTTCGGCCGGTTTCGACCACCCCACACATGCTTTTCAAGCGAGGCGAACTCCTAAAAAACACATATTCAATCGTTCCTCACAAACCGCATATCTGAATGACGTGTTGTCTCCTCGTACACATCATGAATAATAATTTGGGTGTTTTCGTGTGATTTCAAGTCATTCTGATGTCGTTCGACATACATTTGACTGTAAAACCCATTTTTTGGCCATTTACGACACGTCGAATGCGTTTTCGGCCAGCGCAGTCACACGACACCTCTGATTGACGTGCTGGCCAAAAATTTCACAATTCACACAACCTTTGTTGTAATCCGATTTCATGGAATTCTGAGGATGTTCGTTCGGTTTCGACCACCCCACGCACGCTTTTCAAGCGCGCCAAACACCTAAAAAATAGATATCCAGCCATGATGCGCAAAACAAGCATTCGAATGACGTGTCGTCTCCTCATACACCTCACAAATAATAATTAGGGTGTTTTCGTGTGATTTCAAGTCATTCTGATGTCGTTCGGTATGCATTTGACCGTAAAACCCATGTTTTGGCCATTTACAACACGCTGAGTGTGTTTTCAGCTAGCACGGTCATACGACACCTTTGATTGATGTGTCGTCTGGCCAAAAATTTCACAATTCACCCACCCTTTGTTGTCGTCCTATTTCATTGAATTGCAAGGTCGTTCGACCGATTTCGAACACCCCATGAATGCTTTTCAAGCACGACGAACACCAAAAAAACACATATTCAGCTGTGTCGCGCAAACTGCATGTCCGAATGATGTGTTGTCTCCTCGTATACCACACGAATAATAATTTGGGTGTTTTTATGTGATTTCATGTCATTATGATGTCATTAAACATGAATTTGACCGTAAAACCCTTGTTTTGGCCATTTACGACACACCGAGTATGTTTTTGGTTAGCGCTGTCACACGACACCTCTAATTGATGTGCCATCTGGCCAACAATTTCACAATTTACTCACCCTTTTCTGTCCCTCGATTTGATGGCATTCCTAGGATGTTCGACCGGTTTTGACCACCCCACACACGTTTTTCAAGCGCGTTGAACAACTAAAAAACACATATCTAGATGTGTCGTGCAAACTGTGCATCTGAATGACGTGGCGTCTCCTCGTACACCTCAAAAATAATTATTAGGGTGTTTTCGTGAGATTTCAAGTCATTCTGATGTCGTTCGGCATGCATTTGACTGTAGAACCCATGTTTTGGCCATTTACGACACGCCGTGTGCGTTTTCGGCTAGCGTGGTCACATGTAACATCCGATTGACGTTCCGTCTAGCTGAAAATTATAAAATTCACCCACACTTTATTGTCATCCGATTTAATGGCATTCCGAGGTTATTTGGCTGGTTTCGACCACCCGACACACATTTTTCAAGTGCGCCAAACACCTAAAAAACACATATTCAGCCGCTCCATGCAGACCGCGCATCTGAGTGACATGTCGTCCCCTCTAACACCTCAAAAATAATAATTTGGGTGTTTTTGTATGATTTCAATTCATTCTGATGTCGTCTGTCATGCATTTTACCGTAAACCCCATGTTTTGGCCATTTACGACACACCGAGTGCGTTTTCGGCTAGTGTAGTCACATGACACCTCTGATTGACATTCTGTCTAGATTAAAATTTCACAATTCACCCACCCTTTGTTGTCATCTGATTCCATGGAATTTCAAGGACATTTGTCTGGTTTTGACAACCCCACACACGCTTTATAAGCGTGCTGACCACCTAAAAACACATATTCAGACATGTCGTGCAAACCGCACATCTAAATGACGTGTCGTACCCTCTTACACCTCATGAATAATAACTAGGGTGTTTTCATGTGATTTTAAGTCATTCCGATGTCATTCGGCATGAATTTTACCATAAACCCCATGTTTTGGCTATTTAGGACACACCGAGTGAATTTTTGGCATGCACGGTCACACTACACCTCTGATTGACGTGTCGTCTTGCCAAAAATTTCACAATTCACCCACCCTTTAATTTCGTCTAATTTCCTGGAATTTCAAGGTCGATCGGCCAGTTTTGACCACCCCATGCACGCTTTTCAAGAACGCAGAACACCTAAAAAACACATATTCAGCTGTGACGCCCAAACCGCTCGTCCAGAACTGATCTTATGTTATAGAAAACGGACTTCTTATTCGGGATTGTGGTATGATAAAGATATATATGTTAATTTCTGTGTTTTTAATAGTGGTACTAGGTTGTTGAAACTATTAATTGAGAGTCAAATTATCAACAAAATCAGAATACGTTTAGTCGGTTTTCCGTATACCTGTTGTCTTTACTTAAAATAGTGTCCATTTTAAGCAAAGGACAAACACTTTGAGTGATACCTGCCACACCATACCTCGTATTGATGCTAGTTATTTTTATCCTTCCAACATTCTGGTGGTATTGTATTATGTTTATTTTACTAAAGAAGACATATTTGGAAGGATAAACTTGGGAGGAGATTTAGTGGATGCAATAATTATTCAAATTTATTATTTTGGTTATAAAATAAAGTATATAAGTGTCCAAAATTTGGTCAAAAATAAATATTTATACTGAATTCAAAAATTTCCATACTATAGTGAAAAAACTGGTTAAAAAATAAAGACTTATACCGAATTCAAAAATGTAATGGATCAATCTGCCCCTGATCACCATCACCATCACCACTGTCATCACCAGCCTCATCCTCGCCGCCATCTCTATGATCATTTTCGTCCTCATCAACGTCCCCTTTCTCATACTCGCCCCATCCTCGCCCTCGACTTGATCCTTTCCATAGGCCCCATACTCTCCCTCTTCCTCATCCCCATCCTCGCCCTCGTCTGCTTCAGCATCCTCGTCATCACCAGGAACATCATCATCTCGACCGCCACTAAAACTTCCTCCTAATGCATTGGATAATAGACCCATCAACGACATATATGTCTGACAAGCCATGCTGGCCTCTGGTGGGAGTAATGAAGAAAAAGCCTGGATCAGTTTCATAAATTCATTCTCCCTCGTTTGAACATATTCTTCCAAATCTATGACCCTTATATCAGACTGTCTTGCATGCTCCTGGACATGTTCCAACTCGGTGGTACTATAATGGATACCTGGAGAGGACCAATACCTCGTCGGGACAAAATTCGTACCAGGTCGGCAGCGTACTCGACCAGAGTTCTCATCTCCCAAAACTTGATATAAATAATCATGAGGCACAAAATTGTCAGGATCCTGAGAATGAAGGGCCTCTAAAGATTCCTGTTAAAAATATTAATATATTATTAAATTTCAAAATAGTAATTAAAATTTTAAATAAAAAAATTAAAACTTACAATCTTTTCTTTTGTCAGTTCATTAACCGCAGTTCCATTCTTTTTTCATTGCACTCGAGCAAAAAAAATCTTGAGAGAGATACGTCCTTTAATATTCAATTTTTTCTTCTATAATGACATTGAAACAATATAAATATCAAGTATAATCATATATTCAATATTTAATAAATCACATAATTTAAGTATGAAATAATAAAAAGGGAAAGACTTAAATAAAAATTATAAACAACTATATCGTACCAGCTGCCTCTCATGATCTGGAATAGAAGTGCACCCCAAAGTGTGGAGATATTTCTTTGAATCAATGTTTTTTTTTACAGAATATTCCTAAATAATGTTTAATAATAAATAAGATAATATTAATGAAAAATGTGAAAACTATCTTTTAAATGCCTCAAATGGCATTAATACCTTAAATTTGGCAGTCGCCCAATGGGTAATCATTTGGCGATATTACTCTTTCAGGAAGTCATCCACGATAGTTAATGTATCCAACATCGTTCCCAATATATCACACCATCCAACATATAGCTCATGCTTATAAGTTCTCCAAAACACTCTGATATTCTTTAAATGCACTGGTCATGCACCTTCGCCATAAAGGAAGTTAAACCGAAGATGACACCCAATAGAATAATTAATATAAATACAAAAAAATAATATATTAAATCCAATAGATTTTTTACGCATATTTGTGCCCACACATTATCCTTGACTTCGTGTGGAATATGTCTGCAAGAAAGAGGGCTGACCAGAATGATGTCATAGTATTTGGCTAACGTCGCCAAAAAACTCTGACATTCCTGCCCATATTTATCAATCATCTGTCCATCATCATTGTTTTCAAGCATAAATTGTGTCTTGCGGTTCCATACTTCATGGAAGAAAGTACACAATCTCCCCTTCCTCCAATCTTTAGATGAATCTGTTATTAAAGAAAAAAATATCAGTACATGTTATAATAAAAATAAATTTTTGTATAAAAATTTGTCAGAGTTGTATAAATATACCTATGGTTGTTGGATCAACGGGCGTCACTGGATGTGCAGAAGATGAAGGAATATCCTATATAAGTGGAGTGTTCCTCAGTGTACGTTCCTCAGCCACATACTCTGTCAGAGCAAGAGTCAGAGAAGCTGGAATATATTAGCTCGTAAATAATGAACCAGAAGAAAAAGATGATGGAACAGACGTCTGGACAACTGGTAGTGTAAACATTAGAGGCATAAATATCCCATGTGTCCCTAAAGACCCACCAAGATCAAAATGGGGTGTAGAATATACGTCTGTGGTAGGAGAATATTCCAATCAGGTACAACCAGTGGATCGTCTAACTCTCGCACCACGAGCCCTTGAACCACCGGCCTCAGTACTTGGACCACCAGATGATCCTCTAACTATGACACCACCACCCCTCCTACCACCAGCCTCTATACTGAGAGAAATATCAGGCTCCTCATCAGATATCTCTCGTCTAGGGGGTGGATCGTGAAAATAAGTTCAACACAAAAGTAAACACATGATATTATAAGTTATTAAAATATATATATTTGAAATAAAATTATCACAACAGGGATGAGTGGAGGAAAACCCATCTGTTTCATGTGATGATTATTTTCTATCATATTTTTTCACCTCCTCTCTTCAATGGGTGTCATTTACTTCAATGAAAACAAATATAGAATTAATTAGAAACAGGTAACAAAATCCATGAGTAAATGGGACGTTTTCAGTACCCCATTTGGCCAAACATACTTTTCACCATAAGGAATAGGCCATGTATATATACATGGCTATCCAAGTCATGTATTGTGTGTACATTCCCATGTAAATTCCCAGGACACTAGATTATTGTAGAAACCATGTCAACCGTTATACACACCATGTGAACCCTTATACCATAATGTCATTATTACAACCATTAAAAACAACTTATGAAACAACATCACATGTAAAATATAATCTAATTGAACATAAATCAATAATAATATTGGATATATCAAGTAAAATGAAGTCAAACTATATTACATCCTAAATGACCACCAACAACAATGATTAATGACCACAAAAATCCCCTTTCGGCCAAATCAAAAGTGAAAACAACATCACTTATAAACAAATTGAAAATAAATCAATAATAATATTGGATATAACAAGTAAAATGAATTTATACTATATTAAATCCTAAATGACTTCCCAAAAACAGGATTAATGACCACAATGACCCCCTTTTGGCCAAATCAAAAGTGAAAACAAAAACACATAATTACAGAAAAACAAAATCAAGGAATCACTTACAGATCTGATATGTAGAAAAAAAATCCATTATTGAAGATTGATCGATATGTGGAATATGTTTTCCAGGAGGAAGATTGGACATAGGGTGCGGAGTGGAACTGCAATCGAGCAGATTGGATTTAGGGCATGGAGCGGAACTCCTATCGAGCGGAGGGGGAATGGATGCTCAATCTGAATATAGGTCAATTTTCTCCTAATGGGTTTTAAAACCCGTTGGGAATATAGGTTAATTTTTTCCCAGCAGTTTTGAACCGTTGGGAATATATGTCTTTACCAACGGTTTACTTAAAGAGTTGGTAAAATTGTGATATGAGAGGCCTTTACCAACAGTTTTGAAAAACCGTTGGTAAAAGCTTGTATAAATTCATCTATCCCAATGGTTTACATAAAACATTGGTATAGATAGACATTCCCAATGGTTTATGTAAACCGTTGGTATGTATGTGTTTGTAAAAAAATCATTTCTAGTAGTGTGTTGTTCTATTCTTCTCTGAACATCTTGGATGAAGCAGATGCATGTATCGAGTCTTTTCATGAGAAATAGATTATCGCTAGTCCAGTGCTCTGGTTTCCAGTTAGATCTAGCGTGTGTTCTTTGTAGAGTTGGTATTGTTAAATTTTTTTGGCTCGGATCGATGGTATTCCAGTTTTTTGATTCAATAATCTTTAATGTGTTCTTCAAATGTAACTTGTTGCATGTATATGTCCACTTTTCAAGAATGCTCGTGCTTCTTCTACACACTACTACTTGTCCCTTGTTTCAGGACCACACTTTTCTTTTTATTCATGGAGTGAATGTGTTGGAGTTACAAGGATGCTTATATCTTGCACCTCATACCTCGTACTGTCAGCTGACATGTTTGGGAAGATATAATAACTAAGCCTGTGCATTTTAAAGACTCAAATATAACTGTTAGAAATTAAATTGAAAATGACAAAATAGATTAAAGAACGGTGTCACAGTCTGTCTAGAAATGGTGTCACATGGAAATTGTATCACCACGAAATGGTGTCTTCTTATTTTCTGTTGAGTGTTGAGATAGTCATGATGGCATAATTGTATTGATATTAGGAACTGGTATCACAGATGCGGTGTTAGGATCATGGTGTTTGGTCCATTTCCAAGATCTGAACGGGGTCTTAGAAAGGAACTAGAATCACAGACATCATGAGATCTAAAAATGGTCATGGTGTCTGGTTATGGTGTTTGGGTCACGGTGTCTAGGTTAAGATGTCTGGATCAATGTGTCTAGGTCACGGTGTCTAGGTCACGATGTCTAGGTCCTTTTCCAGAAAACCCGACCTAGTGTCAGACTCATGGTTTCTCAGAATTATCAAAATATCAATATATAGACCTAATAAGTAATATTCGCCCAATGAGTTATACATAATCATTCATAAAATAAATCATTATAGACCAAAGTTAAATATAGTTTACAATAATCAGTCATGATTTATTAGAATCAAGATCTTGAGAAAATTTATTTGAATCATAAATAAACAAAGCATATCTTCAAATGATATGAGATAGTTAAACATGAGTAACAATTTGTGATCATTAAAACATGATTAAAACATGAGTAGTCCAATAATATCATCCTTTCTGATGATCAAAAATCATATTAGTGAGAAATATGTTCTTAGTGTGTTGTCTCTCCCTTAGTGTACATGTCTCTCCCCCTTTTGGGATTATCAAAGAGAGTACAAAATTAAATAAGAGTTCATAGTGAATTAGATGGAGAAAGAAGTTTCATTACAAGAAGAGAAGAAAAATACAAAATATCCCCATAAAAAGATAGTGTTAACTTTTCATCAACACTTTATGTCTTCTCTTTGACCTTGGAAGTAGCATCAGGAACATCCAAAGGAGCAGAGATAGAAGAGGAAGAGGGAAGCGAGCCAACAGTCAGAGAATGAAGATGGAGTTCTTAAAAAAAGAATGTGGCAAGGTAGGTTTAGTGGAAGACTGATATAATTTTTGTTCAAGGATAACATGTATGATCTGAATCAGAGAATTATAGATAGACATATAGGTAGAGGCAAAGGCAATAGATGAGGATGGTGGAAAACCAAGCCACAAGGGTGCAGCTGCAGGAGCCCCAATAGTCGTGCTCTCCATATGAAGATAATGCCTCAATAACTTTATGAAGTGAGTAATAATCTCTGTGCCATAGGACATATCATTCACAAAATCTTCTTTTTTTCTCCATAATCATGTCAAATAAAAGAGTGAAATCTTTCAGATTTTAATCTTGAGTTTTGAATTCTTTAGTGACATGAAGAATTTTCAAATTCTCTTCAAGGTACATGAAATGGTTTGTCATGTCATCTATTGAGAAGATCGTATTGAAGTAAAAATCCACTATATTAGTAATTTCTTCCTGAGAATTTTTTTCAATATTTAAATGAATCTTTACCAAATCAAGAACTATGTCACTATTTTTGACAAACATAGACAGAATCTCATTGTCAAATCCACATAGCACTGATTAAAGTTCTTCATTTAAAACATATCTGAGCAGATTAGTGTCAAAGGAGGTTTGAGATGACTGTCCAAAGGAACTAGAGGCTGTAACAACTAATTTGAGGTAATTTAGATTATTCATAACTTTATATTGGAATCTCATATAGTCATCAGTGTTTTTTAGACCAATAACAATCTCACGCATTTCTTGAACTATCTTCTTGCTTTTCACAACCACCTTTTCAGTGAATAAAGTTAGGTTTAGTTCAATCAGAGTGGAAACATCCTATGGAATATGATAACTAACATCCTCAACATGACGAGAAATAGGACTTGGTCTTGATTTCAACACTCTATATATATCTTCAACCATAGCTCTAAGAGACTTCACTTCACCACTCAACTGATTGTTCTCAATTCTGACATATAGAATTTCATGCTGCATTTTTTGGATGAATCAGCCAAATGATCTTCTATAATAGTAGAATAGTATCTCTTTAATTTATGATTGTTATAGCAGAATTTTGGGTTATCTTGATCATTTCAACTCCATAAAATAAAGTAGCTCCAAAGGCTTTCAGATCATTCTGACTCACAAAATTATGAGGTTCTTGTGAAGGTTTAGGATCAACCTCCATGTCTAATTTTTGATTTTCTAATAATCCGTTTTTATGGTATAAATGGGAACCCTACTAGATCTATTTTTGAAAACAATGCTTCAAACATAAAAATCAGCAAACCCAACATTTCAAATTCAAATTTTAAATTGCGGAGTAAAATATCCAGCATTGAGCTCAGCACACACTGTCAAATCCTTGGGTTCTGCGAAACCTCGGGTTGACCAACCTGTCACCTCAGCACTAGCATCACATCATCATCACCTAAAACACAACCTCATTGGGAAGAACAGTCTAAAGGAACCAGAAATACCATCGTTGATGAACCTTGAAGCAAGTAAGATCCAACAACTGCCACACAAAATCATCAAAAGGGACAAAAACCAAGCCAAATACATAACATAACACCAAGACTAAAAAATTCCAAACTGATGGATCAAAATCATCGTCACCATGCATAAATCCATTACTACCACTCAAAACCCGCTCTACAAATGACAATCCACCTCGAACTGGGCGTAATGATTCCTTATACACATCAACTTCCTTATCGTCACATCAACATCACCACAAAGATGCAAAAAACAGAAATCAAACAAAGGCGAGTCTCCTAGAAAAACCTCTGACGCTTGATCAACACCTCCCAAGCCACCCTGAGAGCCTTCGCACCAGACCAATATGGAGTCCAAAACCATGGATCAAGTGACAAGAGTTGAGAGGAAGCGAGAAAATACCATAACTAGGATCCGTGGTTGAAATAACCATTACGGAACAACCGTCAAAGAACATGGTAGGGGGAACCGTGGATGAAACCCTAAGAACAAGGAATGAGGAAGAAGGAACCGAGGATAAACCCCTAAGAACAAGCCAGCAATAAATGAATTTGGAATGAGAGAAAACAATGGAAGAAACCACTAAATGGGAGGACGAACCAGAGGGAAGAAGAAAAAGGAGTCGAAGAACCTGAGCCAGGAAGAAGCAAACCCTAGAAGGGAGAGGCCGCTGGGAAGAAGGGAAAGCAACAAGAAAAAAGAGAACATCGAACGAAGAAGACCGAAGAAGCAGGAGAAGGGGTCATCGCCGCCATGAGACCCTTAAAAATATTAGAAGGAGGGTGAGAGCGAAGGATGGGAGCGGGATCCAGGCGAATGGGGAGCCATAAACCACCCCCTTTTTTATCATGAAGTCTTAGGAACATGAGTTGAAATAGGCTCAGGATCCTTGGAAGAGATTACTTCAAGAGTAGAAACCTATTTCAATTGAAATACAGTAGATATGTCTATACCTTAAATTGAGGATTCCTGGGTATCATTCACATCATAGTGGCTAGGGAATTTATACCATGTATCCACAGTTCATTGATCAAATGGATTTGGAATTTTAACACTTTCTAGTCTAGGTTGTTTCTCCCCCTAAACATGTGCATCTCTCATAGGACTACGAGAATCAGTTATTTGATATGTTTCCAAAATTTCATTCCCAATAGCTTTACCCAAGTCTTTTCTAGCCAACTGAAAGGCTTGATCCATTATTTCCTCAGTAGATGGGATAATCTTAGGATCATCTTGTTTCTCTATGTGATTCTCAAAAGTAACTTCTTTCTCAAGAGAATGTTCTTCTTATAGATTCTCTTCTAGAATAGTCTTTTTCCATACATTTACTACATAATATTCTCTAGAATAAGGTTCATCTTCCAAATCAACAGGTTCTTCAGGAACATGTACTTCCTTCTCAACAATGTCTCGAGGAATAGGTCCACAGTGTTCCCTTTCTAAGATAGTTTCCCCTAAAGGTGCAACAACATTTTCTTATTATTTTTCAATAGGATAGTCAACCAATTCATGTGGTTCCAAAATAAGACCAGAGATGTCCTTTGGTCTTGAATAATGCTCAACCAGATTAAACTTTTCATAAAACCTTTCATTGTCCTCCACCCAAGCCTTTTACCATAGATTCCAAATAATTTTCATTCTTTTGACTGTAACCTTTGAGATATAGAATTCACTGTCCTTATTGACTTTTTCTTTTGGTCCAACCAACCCTTTAGAATATAGAATAGTTCAGATTAACCTGGAGTAGAATAATGAGGTTAACATTGAGGTAGTATTTATCAACTCACACATATGAGATATAACATACTTTCCTAGGTTAATATTGTGTCCATTCTTCATAAGGTGTATCAAAAATGCATCCTGATACTTGATTGTAGAAAAAACATTATTTGATCTGCGCTTCTCAGAATTTGATGAAGATGTGTGTTTCATTATGGATATTAAACGAAGGTTAAAGAGATATAGAGAGAGAACTGAAGGGTTGATGGAGGACTTACAGTTTGAGTTAAGAGATCTCAAGTGAATAAAATAGTGAAAACTATTTCATTTTTATGATTTAGGGATATCAAGCATCACAAATTCGAATGTGCAGGAAAGAAAAAGATTAAAATAATCAATCACAGCGATATGGGTTGTAATATATTAATAAAATGAAAAAGTGTTATTATGGTGAGATCGGAACAAAATTTCACTATGAGACAGTAACAGGTTGTCACGGTTAGACCATAACAAGTTTTCACGGTGTCATGTCTACTGTGTTACTCGAAAACAATGCAACTATTTTATTTAAAAGAGTAAGTGAAAAATTTTAACCAAGAGATAGTAATAGTGAGACCCTAAAAATGAAATAGAAACTTTAAGACAACAACTTATAGAACTGTGAGAGTGAGACTATATTTGTAAGACAGTTCCTCGTGAAATAGAAAATTGTAAAACACTAAGCTGCGAGACAGTATGTTTTGAAATAATTATGTCTTCTATTTAAGATTTATCATTCCTAATTCATGTATCATATAACATATTCATTCATAATTTAATGGTTCGGTGAATATATCATCAAGATGATATTTAGTTCCAATGAATTCCAAATTGATATCACCTTTTTGACAATGGTCAATCAAAAAGTTATGTCTTGCATCAATATGTTTTTTACTAGAGTGTAAAACATTATTTTTTTTATATGTTAATAACACTTGTATTGTCACAATTTATAGGTACATGCCTGAATTGTTATCCATAATATATTAATGTCTTTTTCATCCTCAAAATTTGTACACAACAACTACCAGCAGCTATGTATTCAGCTTCGGTAGTAGATAATGCAACCAATTTTTGTTTCATACTACACCATAATACCAGAGGTTTTCCTAAAAATTGATGTGTTTTTAGAGGTTCTTTTTCTATATAACTTACATCCACCAAAATCAGCATCAAAATAGCTAACTAACTCAAATGTTTTTCCTCTAAGATAGAACAATCCTAGATTGGGTGTATGTTTGAGGTATTTGAAAAATCTTTTTAACATCATTTAAATGAGATTCCTTAATTTTTTCTAGAAATAGAGCACACATACATACACTAAACATAATATCACATCGGCTAGCAGTTAAGTAGATTAATCATCCAATCATTCCTCTATAAGTATTTTAATCAACACATTCTCCATCTTCATCATGATCTAACTTACAAGTAGTAGTCATTGGGGTGTCACTACTTTTATTGTTATCCATGAAAAAACTGTTTAGAAGATATCAAGTATATTTTATTTGATTTAAAATAATACCATCATTATTTTTTAATGATTTAAAATCCAACAAAATAACTTTAGTTCTCACATTAAACTCATTTCAAAATTATTTAAAATCATTTTAGAAAACTCAATACATAATGAATTTTTTGAAGATACAAAAATTATATCATCTACATAAATTTGAACTATTAAAACATCATTGAGAATTCATTCAATAAAAGGGTAGGATCAACTATACCTTTTGTAAAACCTTTGGAAATAAGAAAATTACTTAATCTATTGAATGAAGCTCTTGGAGATTTCTTAATACCATAAAATGATTTAGATAGTTTAAAACATGATATGGAAGATGATGATTTTTGAAACCATGAGGTTTTTCAACAAATACATCCTCAATTTTATACCCATTTAGGAATGCACTCTTAACATCCATTTGTTGTAGTTTGAAATTCAGATGGGCAACATAAGCTAGCATAATTCTGATGTCATCAAGTATAGCTGCTCATGCAAAGGTATCCTCATAGTCAATTCCTTCTTCTTGAACATAGCCTTGTGCAACCAATATAGCCTTGTTTCTAACTATATTACGAGATTAATCTAACTTATTTATAAACACCCACTTAGTGCCTATGGTAAATATTTCTTTGGGTATGTCTAAAAGTTTCCAAACTTTGTTACTTTCAAACTGATTAAGTTATTCATGTATATCCATCACCCAAAATTCATCACTCATAGAATCATAAATGTATTTAGGTTCCGGTTGTGACAAAAAAACTTGATGTACAACCTATTTTCTAATAGAAAATATAGTTGTATTTATTTTATTTAAATCTCCTACAACAGTGTCTAAAGGACGGTTCTTAAGGGTTCTAACAGCTCTACAAAAAGAGGGTCTAGTGATGTTAGGTTCTTCAACAAGTTTAGGTTCATTATGACTTGAATCTGGGGAATTTCTATAACTATAATTTTTAACAGATTCTTTGAAATGTTGGTTAGAATATTTTTCCTTGACGTCCAGAATTGACATATAATCCTCCAGGTTCTCTAGAGTTATCTTCGACTCATGTGGATCATTCTCATCAAACTTGACATGGAAAAATTCTTCCACACATTTAGTTCTTTTATTAAATAATCTATAAAATCTACAAAATATTAAATATCCTAGAAAAAATCATTCATCACTCTTGGATGAAAACTTTCCAAAATTTTCCTTAGTATTAAGGATATATACATTGCAACCAAAAACATTGAAGTAGCTTACTTTGGGTTTTCTACTATTCCATTACTCATATGGTGTTCTTTTAAGAATGGGTCTAATCAACGGTCTATTAATAATATACCATGTTTTATTTTCTACATCATCTCAAAAATAAATAGTTATGTCATATTCACTGAGCACGGTTCTAGGAATATCTTGTAAGGTTATACTTCTTCTTTCTAAAACTCTATTTTATTGAGGAGTTCTAGAGGAAGAGAAATTATGACTATAAATTTTTTTTGATAAAAATGATTCAAACTCGTGATTTTCAAAATCACTGCCATGATCACTTCTTTAGGATTTAATTCTAGGTACACTATCATTTTCAACAGTTTTAGCATATTTTATGAAATGCGAGTAGGCATTACTTTTGTGAGCCAAAAGAAAATCCTAGTACATCTTGAAAAGTCATCCACAAGAACATAAACATAGTGCTTCCCATTTAAACTAGAAACTCTATATAGTCGAAACAAATCCTTGTGAACTAATTTGAGAGGAAAATAATTTGACACTTCTTTCTTTGGATTGAACGAAATTTTTGGTTTCTTTCCCTTTTCTCTAGGATTACACACTTCATCATCTAAAAACTCATATTTGGTTAAATATTTTACTAATATTTTTCAGGTTATCTTTCTAAGGGATTGAATATTACAAATTCCTAGTATTCTTTGCCAAGTCCAAGACTCATTGTGAAATACACTTAAATATAACGTTTTTTTGAGAAACTAAAGAATCTACATTAATAGAGTATACATTTTCATTTATCAATTTAGAAAAAACTAATTAATTTTTAGAAATAAAAACATTGAAAGCATAATTTTCAAATTTGACATGAAATCCATCATTACATTGATGTGAAATACCAACCATATTATATTTCAATCCATCAAAAAAAAATTACTTTGGAAATTAAAACTGAGTTAGAGTTACCGATTTGGCCAAGGCCAACGGGTTTTCCTTTAGCATTGTCACTAAATGTGACATGTCCACCATAAATTTTTATTTTGTTCTTGAATCATTAATAGTATCTTATTGTGTGTCTCGAACAACCATTGTCCAATTACCATACGCTTTTACAAGAGATCATTAAACAATTATCCTACAAACTAGTCAAATAAAAATAGAATTTCGTACCCATATTTGTTTGGGTCTTGTAATATTATTGACTAGTTCTATAGGAACCCACAACTGCCTCATAGGTTTAAAATAAGAATTATGTATGGTACTTAAAAAAACTCTATTTGGTCCAGAAAACCTTCAAACTGTAAAGAGTGTATCATTATTTGATCTAGTAGAATGCTTTCCAGAACTAGGAGTAAAGCTGTTAGTCCATTATTTAGAAACGAAATTGGTTTTTCCAAAATATATTTAACTAGGTTGATAGCCAATACTATTACTATATATAGGATAAATATATTTACCTAGAATTTGTACCAATGTATCTTTACTATTAGTAAACCTTTTAAGGACCTTTTTAAATTTATCATTAAGTAGATTTAGTTCATTTTTTTCCTTAATTAATTGAATATTTTTCTCTCATTCTACAGTATTTTCAGATTTAATAGTTGAGGTAAGAGCATGTTGTTTCTTTAAATACATGTCTTTATCTTTTAGTTCATTACATGTCTCTTCAAGAAGATTGAAACACTCAAACATTTTTCTTTAGACATATTCTCATAATCACTTTCATCTCCAGAATATTAGCAATTTTGTATAAGACATATCAAGATTACCTCATATGTGTTTGTCATGAATCATATATTGGTTTTGTTAGTCTGTTCATCATGTGAAGACTCTGAGTCACATGAAATATCCTTATAAGTACTCAAAGCTTCATTCATTTCCTTTTTATACTGTCTACGTTTTCCTCATATTTCTTTTTATACTTGATCTTGGGACAATCATCCTTTACATGTCACATTTGCGTACATTCATAGAATGTTATCTCATTAGAATTTCCGCTTCTTATCCAATCTTTCTTCCAAAATACCTTTTGATCATATATTGCTTTTAAGATAGGCATTCTGAAAAATTTCATCTTCTTGTATAGTTTCTTAAACCTTCTGACTGATTGAGACATTTCCTCATCACTACCAGGTGATGATTTTTCACTGCGGGAAAATTCTATAGAGACTTCCAATTTCTCTTTCTATTTGTGTTTAGAGGTGGTGGTATTAAATGCAACATATTTTCTTTTGGGTCCATCCTCCTCTTACTTATTGACTTTCTACTCCTATTCATCCATCATTAGCTTCCCAATGAGTTCTTTCACAGGAAATTTTTTATGTCACATGACTCTCTAATAGAGACAGAGGTTCCTCTCTATCTATCGGGTAGGAATCTGAGAATCCTCATTATTTTTTCTTTGGTAGTAACTTCTCTTCCAAGAGAAATCATTGTTTTGAATATTTTATTTAACCTAAGATACATGTCATAAATAGACTCAACAGGTTTCATTTTAATGTTATCATATTTAATAGTGTATGTTTTAAGTCTCATTTTTTCCATACAAGATGTTCCTTTCTGTGAAAAAGGAAAAGTATCCCAAATTTCATGGGTAGTTTTACATGCATAAATTCTATGAAATTTCTCCTCTCCTAAATTACAATATAAATCATTCATGTATTTGAAATTGTAATTGTACTCAGTCTTGGCTAGGTCTTCCCATGTAATTCTACCAGTAGTAGGAATCTTATACTCATCTATAATTGAATACCAAATTTCAAAACCCATACTTTCTAAATTTAATTTAATTTTAACATTACATCGGGAATAATTCGTTCCATTAAACAACGATATTCTGTTTGTTGCAGAACCTTCCAATCTGTTATCCATAATAAAGATATACATTAAAAGAGATAGAAATTTATATTTAACATAAATTTATAGATCTTTAAAGTATAACTAAAATCCCAGTTGAATAGTTTAAAAAACAGAACATTAATAACTACCTCTGTTACCAAATGTTTGTCGGAGTAGAGTACTCAAGAGGGGGGGTGAATTGAGTATCTATATAAATTTCTGTTAAATTTTCTTCTTGAATAGGTTCCCTAATAAAAAATAAATACAGACCATCCAATCAAGGAAATATGCTTATAGTGGTTTGAATGTTAAAATATCCTCTCAGTTGATTGATTAATTCTTAGTAATATCATAATGTGTTTTTTATATTACTTTTGAAGCAATTCTAATAAGGAAAAACAATTATAACTTCTATCCAAGATTAACTATCAAAATAAATCTAGTGATTTATGATTTATACTGTAAAATAGAGAAAAACTCAACTAAACAACACAATAGATAAAAAAAGTGGTTGATTATCAAGATGAGACCTAATCCACGCCACTTTTGAATCCCCTTCCACATAGTAGTTTATATTAATAAACTTTATCCACCCCCTGGATCAGGGAAAACAACAGTGCACAGGACAGTTTTGGTCACACGACCTCTTCTACAGTTCTTCAGGGGTAAGAAAGATTAGGTCACCCAAGGACCTCTTCTACACTTATCCATAGGGGTAAACAACTTTAAAAAGATATGAGAGGAAGGATATCTTGTATCCTTTACTTTGGTGCATGAGACAGTGTGTGTTTTTAATAAAACACAGACACACTACTTGAAAGATAAAAAGTATACTAAACAGAGAAAAGATGATGAGACAAGGTTAGACGTGATTTGAGTGTTATTCTATGTATCTCTGGACTTCTAGGATGAATCAGATGCAAGTATTGAGTCCTCTTGTGAGAAATAGAGTAGCACAAGTCTATTTCTCTGGTTATCAGTTAGATCTAGCTTGTGTTCTTCGTGGAGTTGGTATTGCGATGTTGAGTTGGCTTTGATAAGTTGTATTCTAGAATCTTGATTAGATAATGATTTGTGTGTTCTTCAGATGTATCTTGTTTCATGTATTAGTCCAATTTTCAAGAATGATCACGCTTCTACTACACACTACTACTCGTCCCTTGTTTCAGGGTCATACTTTTCTTTTTATTCATGGAGAGAATGTGTGGGATCCGACAAGATTCATGTATCCTACACCTCGTACCTCGTATTGTCTTGTGACATGTCAAAAAAAATATTAATTATGTTAGTTCATTTAAAAGACTCAAATATGACTGTTAGAAATTAAATTAGAAATGATAAAATAGATTTAATAATGGTGTCACATTTTTTCTAGAAACGGTGTCACTTGAAAATAGTGTCACCACGAAATGGTGTATTCTTCTTTGACTATTAATGGTGAGACAGTCATGATGGAATAATTGTATTGAGATTAGAATCTGGTAGCAGAGATGCAGTGTTATTATCACAGTGTCTTATCCTTTTCCAAACTTCAAATGGTGTCTTAGCAAGTTACCAGTGTCACAGAGTTCCTAAGATATGAAACTGGTTAAGGTGTCCGGTCACGGTGTCTGAGTCACGGTATCTGGGTCAAGGTGTCTATGTCACGGTGTCTGAGTCATGGTGTTTGAGTCAGGATGTCTATGTAATGGTGTCCGTGTCACCGTTTCTTGGTCACTATGTCTGGGTCACACTGTCTCGGTCACAATGTCTGGTTCACGATGTTTGGGTCACGGTGTCTAGGTCATGATGTCTGAGTCACATTGTCTGGGTCACAGTTTATGGGTCTTTTTCTAGAAAACCAGAACCGGTGGTAGACTCATGATTTATCATACTTATCCAAATATATGCATATAAACAAATGCATTAATATTTACTGAATATGTTATATTTAATAATTTCTAAAATAAATCATTATAGACCAAAGATAAATATAGTTTACAATAATTAGAAATGATTTATTGGAATCAAGATCTTGATAAAATTTATTTAAAGCATAAATAAACCAAGAATATATACACATGATATGAGATATAATAAATAGTAGTAATAATTTTTTATCATTAAAACATGATTAAAACATGATGAGTCCAACAATACGAATCTTTACCCAATGCATTTGAGTTCTATCATGGCACATCCTTCTTAATAGTTTCATTTCATGCATAAGTGTGCCACTTGGATTATACAACATGGAATCATTCAACATTATCAATTATTCTATAATAAAGGAATGTGGAATACATACATTAAAATATATAATCAATAGGTAAATTTTCGTAAATGTGAGTACCCGTGATAGATAAACGGACATGGTATTCACTACAGAATGACATTGGCTTGGAAAGTCGCTATGTAATTTCGGCCGCATAACGGCGTGACATAATAATTAATAAAAATGGTTAATGAGATAGAAAGTGGAATTTAATCATATTTAAATTAAATGGAATGTAAGTGGGTAATATAGATACAAGTCCCGACATATGTAATGTAATTTAGATGCATAATGTAAAATAATTGCATGAATTTTATTTTTGGAAAGAGAAGTCCCTTATGGAATTTTGGCATGGTAACATGTGTACATGAGAGGAATTAATGAGATAGAAAGGGGTATCACATCATTTAAACATTAGTAGGGAAGTAAATGTGATTTTAGAAATCATAACCCAACATTTTTAATTGGAAATCAAATGGTAAAACAATATAAATAAACTTGGAAAAAAATGAGAGAGGAAGAAATCCTTTACATAGAAGTGTAATCCCAATGTCTTGTGAGTGGCTTTATAGAGGCTTATTTGGATATTGGGGTGTCTTGGGATGATTCTAGAGAGAGGTGTGTAGAGGTTGGTTGAGCTCAAAATGGTTTGAGTTAAGATAAATAGGAGATAGAGTGGGTTTATATAAGAAAGTAGAGGGAATTATTTATTATTTTGGTTTTGGAAACAACACATTAAACTAAACAAACCACCAACCAACCCAGGGTTTTTTCAATAGGGGAGTTAAAAACGTTATTTTGTAAGTTCAATGGCCTAAATTCTTGAAATATTAGGCTTGCTTATGTGGAGGTGAGTCACACTCTCAATAAAATATTATTAAAAGTAAAAATGTTTTATAAGTCTTGGAGGGTCCACTTAGGCACAATAAAATTAATCAATCAAATATTAAATCCAATTAAATTGAAGGTAAAACATATTATGGACAAAAGTCCCTTTATATTATTTTATTACATCACTATTACGTCATTATGATATCATAAAACACATTATATATTTAAACAAAATTTCATTTTTACCCAAAAAAATCAACTGTCTCAGAAAATTATGAAAAAATTACCATTGGATAATTTTTACATACTGATTCCATTAATAATATGCATTTTATCTAAATAATTTTAAAAATACTTGATTTTTTTTACATTTAAAATAGAAATCAGCATTTATCGAAAATTCATGGGTTTGGAAAAAACATCGTTCAAAACCTAATAAAAATTACAATTGTATTCATAAAATTTATAGGATAATATATAATTAATAAAAAATAGCTTAGTTACAATATATTATTAAAATATTAATCAATTCAAAAATACATTGGTTCATTCAAATATATTTATTAGTTGAATATTAACTAAAAATATAATTTGTGATTTAATAACTGTTTACAAAATAAAGGTAAATTAATTATACTAAAAATAAAGCACAAAATCATGGTGTTATGGTTTTGTTACATATCCCCTTATTACACCCACATAGGACCTAAGGGATAGGTGTGTGATGGTAAAAGTATTTTGGGGTGGATCAGATAATATCTCTAAGGTGGTAATCTCCATTGACTTCCACTTCTCACATATGTGGTTCCATTGAAACGTAACATGTTGAAGCTGAGATTGGTCTTGGTCAAGAGTGAAGCCCGGTGACGCCACCTCCATTCTGAGCTCCGAAAAATGGGCTTCGTATAGATAAATTGTACTAGATGAGGTCATCACTTCCTTTTTCTGAGTAAATTGGATTTGTTAAATCTCTAAATTTATACTAATAAAGTGATCATTGTTTAATGGATATATTAGCAATGGTAAAAATTCATAAATGTATTTTGAGAACAAAAAATAGAAAACCAAAGAAGTGTATATTTTATATAACCATTTTACATACTAAGACATTTAATTTGATCAATATGAATTTTTATTAATAAAAGTTTTGGTCGTTACAAGGAACATAAACCTACCCATGATAACCAATTCTCCCAGCAAGTTTTCCCAACTAAGTTTGAGAGAGAATCCGATATAAAGTCTCACCAAACACAATCAGGAATTCCAGAGCCAATTTGTCATCTGATTTCAATTAATACTAGAGTTATTAAATCCCTCAGACATTTATCTGTTGCAGCTCAAGATCGTACCCTCTCATTACCAAATTATGGGAGCAATATAAGTATATCTGACATTCTCCATAAGACACTTACTCATGATGGCTTGCTTCATAAAAATTCAGTCAATACAGAGGTCCTATATTTGAATTAGAGCCATGCCAACCCTCCATGTGGCAAAAAGACCAAGGGGAAATAGGATGTATCCCTCTTTGTAATTGACCATTGTGGTCCTCCTCATGATGGAATTCGTTGAAAAAGTTCTCTCCATAGTAGTATTTTGTATTCTAAAGATAAATATATAATCAACAATGTAGTAATGAGAAATCCCTCTTATATAGAGTCACTTTCCAACAGGGGGCCAGACATGTTAGATTCCTAGTCATTAACATGTGATATTATTTCTCAACCAGAAGATATATTAAGGGGACAATGATCGTGCTGTAATGGAACGTCAAATTGATAATGTTTTTGGGTTAATATATAGTCTAGGGAAGTCCCTAGGTCCTCTCTTGAGGAGCATTTATAGGTTTTGAGTATTCATTTTTAATAAATATTACCAAAATATGGGTGATTTTGAGAATAGTTTTATGAAAATAACATAACAGAAAGCATTTAATAGTTGATAGAATAAGGTGGTGGTTTAAGAATTATGAGATAAGAAGATAAACTCAAGTTCACTAAGCATCCTGAATATTTCATTGTTCTGAAAATTTAACATGGTTTTGTTTAATTCTTTGGTTTAGGGTTGTCAAGATCTTGATTCCCATCTTGCCTCTCTAAATGTTGCACAAAGTACCCACTCGTGACACAACAATCATTTTTTCAAGGTTTAGACTCCAAGAAAATATTAAAGGTTACCAAATCATACTAAAATATTTTTTATGTGTGAGAGAAAGAGGATACTTGTGTTTCCCAATCGAAACAACTCAAGTTTCCAACTTGAAATTTCAACCCAATCGGGGTTGAAATGAAAAGAGGTTCACTTAATTAAACCCAAAAATGAACTCAGAGAAGAAGCATGTTTAGATAAGACATAAGTGAAATAAAAAACACACAAATTACACAAAACCAATGGAGTATCATGTTCCAGAACTCCCTCTAATGTGTGTGTAGCTCCCTCAATATGATCGTCCACCGTTTAGCTCTCCATCTAGAGGAGAAGAAGGCTCGGGTTGAACTCCTTAGTCATTGTTGAACCCCCAATGATGGTAGGGGCCTCTAGAACATAATGTATGAGAGAGAACTCCTTTGCGTCTCAAAAATACCAGAGCATTGACTCCTGGTCAAACATGAAAATGATGAGGTAAAGGTTCCATTTTATAGGAAAATGGGAAGGTGTTTTTGAGAACACAGAATTATTAAAACCACTTGTCACAGGTGTGTCATCCTCCAGAAAGCCTTATCTCGATTTGGATAAAATAAAAAAATTAGCCCCACCTCTTTGCTGTCTCCACTGAATGTTTGGCTCAATTTGGACACCTATATCCCGAGATATGGAAATATTATCGAACACCACTTTTGAATCCAAGCAGATTTGGTGTTCTGGATAGATCAGGTCAGCAAGGCCATCAGATGGACGAATGAGTCTTGGGACTCTTCATATGAAATGTACTTTAATGAGTTTTGGACCAGCCCACAAAACTTTCAGCCTAATTGGATTTACGTTATAGTATAATTGTGCGGATTAATCCACTGTTGTGCTTGGATCCTGTGCAATTGGGCCCATTTTTCCTGGACATCATCATGGGCCCTCCAAATCACCTTCACCATCAATGAAATTTTCATGAAAAGTAACCTTGGCCTTTTTAATAGTTATAAAAAAATAAATGATTCAAATATGGAATTCAATTTGTTATTATTTTTGGAATTTTCAATAAAAATTTAGTTAAATACAATGGTGTAACAGTGAAAATGACACAGTGAATCGTGGTACGATCACATCCCCACACCTAAACATTTGCACTCCTGGGAAAAGTCACATATCCAAATAAAATGATACATATAAATATATTCCCATCATCATGAAGATTTAACATTTGAGTAAATTTTAATTCACTAAAGTAATATGTTCAATGCACAAACAACACAAAGGAGTTCTTTCTAGTGAAAATGGAAAAAGATTTCTCATAAATCATATCACAATACAATTCAAAGAGATTCATGACACCGACATGAGAAAGAAATTCAAAAGTCAACCATTCCACTAACTCTCCATTTGTGTGTGTGAAAAACATATCATGCTATTCATTCCACTTTCTATCAAATAAATATATGTTATTTTAACATTATTCAACTTTAAATGATTTTTCACCATACCCTTCCTATATCTTTTTCAATTATATTTCAAGACCCACTCACTTAAGAATTCCCAGAAGTCAAACCATAAGCTCCTGACCTAGAAATTCCCATATGTTGCACATTTCATCACTCCCCTCATTTATTATATTTTTTTGAAGTTGTATTTGGAACAAATATCACACTCATCTCTCAACCCTTGTTTGATCTCCTCACGAAACTAATAGAAATAGTTATAACAAGATCAAAGGTTGAGGAGGAGTGGTTTTTGATCTTCCCAAGACACAATTTGTTTGAGGGCGTACAATAGTCGGACATTAGGTACACAAGCATAGGTCAATCTGGTACAGTAATGAAACATATAAGATAAAAAATTAATGTATGAAAATATCATTTTAACCTGAAAAATATCAACATAACATATATTTACCTTATATTAAGTAAGAAATATTCACACTTCATGGTTTGGTTCCAAAAATGTATAGAGATATTAGTGACACAGTTTTCCCAAAACTACTGACATTAGGGGCATCAGTCATCTCAAATGTTTCATAGTGATACATCCATTTATATCATTGACAGAAAACAAATTCACTAAAAAAATCACTCCCTCATGTTAAATTCATACAAATATTCTTTTTAGCGTTCGTTATGGTATTTTTAAATTCCCCCCTTTCAATTCATCGAATTATGGAACTTCGAAATTGTTGATGGGAAAAATGAAAATACCATAAAAAGGATAAAAAGAGCAGAAATGAGAAAACGATGAAAATTCTTAACTAACCCAGGAATGTATCCACCCCCCCCCCCCCCACACACACACCTTGAATGTGTAGTGTCCTCACTATAATAATTGAGAATGTGGGAATGAATGATAAAACATAGTGTGTTTTATTGGTATGATGCATTGAGAATGTGTATTTCCTCCACCAGATTCATCAGAAAATCCTCATAGATGTGCTTAAGTCGCTGCCCATTGACGGTTAATGTTTGCTTGGATTCTTCATTTTTAACCTAGACAAAACCAAATAGAGAGACGTTTGTAATCGTGTATGGTCCAAACCAGTAGGAAAAAAGCTTACCTGGATGAAAATTCAGCCATGCATTATAAAGGAGGACTTTCTGCCCAATGTGGAACTGACGATGAAGGATAAGACGGTCGTGGGAAACCTTGGTTATATCCTTATAAATCCTGTAGTTTTTATATGCATCTCTTCTCATCTCCTCTAGCTCTTGAATCTGCAACATCCTTTGAGAACTTGCACCAGACTGATTGTAATTGCATTGTTTGATGGCCTAGTAGGCCTGGTGCTCAATATCAACGGGGAGATGAAAAAAAATTTTAAACAAAAGATGATAGTGTGACATTCCAATGGGAGTTTTGAAAGCAGTACGGTAGGCCCATAATGAATCATCAAGTCGAATACTCCAATCTTTTCTATTGGGTTGAACCGTTTTTTGAAGAATTGTTTTTACCTCTCTATTTGAAACATTGCCTTGACCATTGGTCTGTTGGTGATATGAAGTAGATACTCGATGACCGACCCCATACCTGCGCAAAAGTTATTTCATTGTTAGGATATAGAAATGAGAACCCTGGTCACTGATGATGAACCTAGGTAAGCCAAACGTATAAAAGATTTTTGTTCTCTAAAATTTTATAACTACCTTAGAATCATTAGTCCTTGTAGCTCGTGCCTCTACCCATTTTGATAGGTAATCAACTTCCAAAATAATGTAAAAGTTTCCAAAGGAATTGGGGAATAGACCCATAAAGTCAATTGGGGAATAGTCCATTGGGGACCAAAGTGGCCCCCACAAGCAAGAGTGTAGAAGAATATAAGGATGGACTGAAACTCACTATCAGGAACACAACGCCTAAGGACTTGATCACTACAGGTGCACCAAAGGTAAGGGTCATCCAAAATATACCAACGAGGCTGATGTTTTAGATGACTGGCTTGGTTTCTATTGAAATCAGTAGGAATGCATGATTATACCAAATAATTTACAATTTCGGCATACCAAGGAATATCATCCTGCACTGAGTATAATTTCCTATCAGGAAACATGTCATTAATGGGAATACAGGGGGATGAGTCTATTACCGAGGATGGGTGAATCCTACCGATATGGTCAGCCACCACATTCTCTACTTCTTTTTTATCTCTAATTTCTAGATTGAATTATTGAAGGACGAGAATCCAATGAATGAAACGTGGTTTTTATTTCAGTTTCTTAAGGAGGTACCAGAGGGCTACATGGTCTGAGAACACAATGAATTTGGACCCCAAAACTATACCTTGTCGCACCATGAAATAGAATTTCTCATAATTTAATACAAGATTCTTTTCAATACAGCGAAATAGGACTGAACCAAGAATACTCAAACATTCATTACAAGAGGAACCATAAATAATAAAATAATCCATGAATACATCCATGCAATTCTCTAGGTAATCCAAAAAATACTAACCATGCATCGTTGGAAAGTACCCTGAGCATTGCACAGACCAAATGGTATCCTTCTATAGGCAAATGTTCCAAAGGGGAAAGTGAAGGTTGTCTTTTCATGGTCCTCAGGGGAAATATGGATATAAAAGTATCCAGAATACCCATATATGAAACAATAGTGGGACTTAACCTCTAGCCTCTCAATAATTTGGTCAATGAATATCAAAGGGAAATGGTCCTTCCTCGTGTGTTGGTTTATTCGGCGATAATCTATACAGACACGCCAACTATTTTGAAGACAAGTTGGAACCAATTCCTTGTTTTCATTTTGAATTACTGTAAGGCCAGTCTTTTTAGGAACTACATGAATGGGATTGACCCATCGGCTATCCGAGATGATGTAAATGATTCCAGTAGCCAATAATTTTGTTACCTCGTTTTTCAAAACCTCTAGGAGGTTTGGTTTCAGTCGACGTTGTGGCTGCCTCACTAGTTTAGCCTCATCATTTAACAAAATATGTTGTGTACAAATTAATGCAACAATACCTGAAATGTCAGCAAGTTTCCACCCCAAAGCTTGTTTATACTCTCTCAAAAGTTCAAGCAGTCGCAATTCATGCTTAGGAGGGAGTGAACAAGAAATAATAATGGGAAAATTGTTTCCATTCTCAAGATATGAATATTTTAAATCTTGAGGTAGTTTTTTTAGTTCCAATTCAGGTGGATTTAGGATTGATGGGAGTTTGTGTGAATTTAAGAGGTCACTGATCTCATCTAACTGCTCAATGGTATTATCCTCGGATGATGAATGAGCTTTTAGAAGCATAACAGTATCATCGATGGTTAGTGGATCATTAGTGTTCAAAAAATAATCAATCAATGAACATGCATGGAACTTTTCTAGACCACTACAAAAATCAATGATTGAATCATTTCCTAGTATTTCTATCAGTGAAGAAAACTCGGAAAGGGGATTGGGGGAAAGAAAAGTTGTTTTTTCAGAGGTAGGGAGTACATCAATTGAATTAACATAGAGAGAGTAATTTTTTTTTTGAGGGGTGCTTCATGGAATTAAGGATGTTGAAATGGACTATGTCACCACCAAATTCCATAGATAATGTACCATTTCATACATTGATTATGGTTTTGGTGGTTTTCAAGAAAATTCTTCCCAATATAATCGGGGCATGTCCATTCATTGTATCATCCTCCATTTTATGCACATAAAATTCATTAGGAAAAATTAAATTTTGGACCCTCATAAGAACATCCTCTAACACGCAAGAGGGGTGTGCAGTAATTCGGTTTTCAAGTTGAACAATAATTATAGTGGTCTTCTATTCCCTAACCTGCAATGTAGAGTAAATGGAGTGACACATCAGATTTATAGAGGCTTCTAAATCAAGCATAGCATTAGAAAAATAATACTCCCCTATGGTGCATGGCATTGAGAGTGTTCCTAGATCATTTCACTTGGTGGGGAGTTATGGCTCTATCAGTGCTGAATCATTCCTTCCCAATCTCACTTTCTCATCACCTCGAAGTCTCCTTCGGTGTGTACACATCTCCTTTAGAAACTTTGAGTACCGTGGAATTTTCATCACAACATCAATCAATGGGATGTTAACCTGAACTTTCTTGAAAATTTCTAATATTTCCTTATCAAGATCAGTTTCGTTTTATTTTCTTGGTCGGGTGGCCCTTTGAGGAAATGGAAGAGAAATGTTTTGGCTACGTGACTCATCAATATTCACACTCTTTCCTTTGTTAGGGATTATATCAGGACAAGGTTCTTCAACATTTGGAACATTCTTAATGGTTGGATGGAGGTTTCCTAAGGAGGGGATGACCATAATGGATGATTCATTTTACTTTCTAGTTGTTTTCCACACCTAAGGGTGATGGCACTAACATTTTCTTTATCTTTAGGGTTAACTACTGATTGAGAGGGAAGTTTACCTGACCCATGACTTTGAATTTCACCCATTGAGTTACCTAGTTGGCCTAATTGGGTTTTGAGGTCATTTATGGATGATTGAGTGGTTTTTTGGAATTGGAAGTCGTTGGAATCCATTTGTTTCATCATATCATCTAGGATAGTCTTGGGTTTTTTAGGGGCATGTTGGAGAGTCCTTTAGGGTGGTTGTGGATTTCTAGGTGGTGGTGGTTGATGAATATTCTTCCCCGGTTGGTTCTGTTGTTGTTAATGTTGTTTTGAATACCCCCATTGCATATATTCTTTTCTCTCTTTCCACCCCGGGTAGGATGTATATTATGATTCTTTCCTAGAGGGTTGGTTATAGGGGCGGCCTGGAAATATTGCCTCACAACTCTCAGATGTTTCCCTCAATTGAGGACATTAGTCAGAGTAGTGGGTGTTAGAAGAACATATACCACAATGGATTGGAGGAGGATATTGGTATTTCCCTTGGGAAAGAGCATGTTTTCACTAAAGGGTACTTACCTCTTTGAACTTTGTGTCCACCTTCTTCTCAAATTCAGTACTTTGCACCTCATGGACACCTCGAATCGGTACATTGGTCCTTGACCCAATTTTTTTTGTGTTTTGATCCATGTTCTCAATCAGGGTTCTTGCAGAAATTGGGGTCTTATCATCTAGCGCACCACCTGCAGCAACATCGATCATATTTCGATCTATAGGGATTAAACCATCATAAAAATATTGTATTAAAAGTTGATCACTTATTTTGTGGTGTGGGAAACTTGAACATAAACATTTAAAATGTTCTCAATATTCATGTAATGTTTTCCCTTGAGATCTTCTTATCCCATATATTTATTTCTTTATTGATGCAGTTTGAGAGGCTGGGAAATATTTTTCAAGTAAAAGGCGTTTCATGTCCACCCAACCTCTTATTGGGGAATTAACATAATATAACAAATCTTTCACAGTGTCTTCTAATGAGAATAGGAATTCTCTAAGATTTACATGCTCCTCATCCACATTAGTAGGTTTTAATGTTGAAAAAACAGTATGAAATTATTTTAAGTGCTTCTATGGATCCTCTCCAGGAAGTCCCTGGAGTCTTGGTAATATATCAATGAATCCAAATTTTAGTTCAAAATTAGGTGCCTCACCTTGTAATTGAATATAGGTGGGTTGGATATGAACATCAGTTGAGGTTAGTTATTTTAATGTTCAGTTGTGTTCATCCATATTATGAAAGTTTGTTTCAGTTTTTATGTTGGTTATAGAAGAAGAGGAGGAAGGATCAAGAAGAGAGTTATAGTTTTGTGTGTCCTTCTTCAATGGGTTCTATTGTGCGTCTCAGGGTCGCTGACATAAGATCCTCTCTGGTTTAGGTTCGAAAGGAGGTAAATCACTAGGATTAGAATGCTTCATGCACCTAACCTATAGAAAAAATAAATCATAATACAAAAATACAGGTAGAGGTATAAAATAGATAAATATTCACAAAATTTACAAAAAAAATTCAAAAACATGCACTATAAATCTAAGCGCTCCCTGGAAACCACACCAAAATTTGACTTTGCTATCATGACACGTCAAATTTATCATGTTTTTAAGGTTAATATATAGTATAGGGTAGACCCTAGGTCATCTATCGAGGAGCGTTTATAGGTTTTGAGTATGTCTTTTTAATAAAGATTACCAAAAGAGGGGGGTGATTTTGAAAACTATTTTATGAAAATAACTTAACTTAAATAGTTTAATAGTTGATAGAATAAGGTGGTGGTTTAAGAATTATGAGATAAGGAGATAAATTCAAGTTCACTACACATCTTGGATAGTTAATTGTTCTGAAAATTTTACATGGTTTTGTTTAATTCTTTGGTCGATGGTTGTCAAGATCTTGATTCCCCTCTTGCCTCTCTAAACGTTGCTCAAAGTACCAACCTGTGACACAAAAATCATGTTGTCAAGGATTATAATCCAATAAAATATTAAAGGTTACCAAAACATACTAAAATATTTTTTATGTGTGAGAGAATAGGATCCTTTTGTTTCCCAATCGGATCAACTCAAGTTTCCCACTTCAAATTTCTACACAGTCGGTTTTGAAATGAAAAGCGGTTCACTTCATTAAACCCAAAAATAAACTCATAGGAGAAACATGTTTAGATAATACATAAGTGAAATAATAAACACACAAATTACACAAAACCAATAGATTATCAAGTTCTGTAACTCCCTCCCAAGTATGTGTAGCTCCCTCGAAATGATCATCCACCATTTAACTCACCATCAAGAGGAGGAGAAGGCTCGTGTGGAACACCTTCTTCATTGTTGAACCCCCTATGATGATAGGGGACTCCATAACATCATGTATGAGGAGATAACTCCTTTGGGTCTTCAAAATACCAGAACTTTGCCTTATGGTTGAACAAGCAAATGAGGAGCCCAAGGATTCATTTTATAGTAAAATGGGAAGGTGGTTTTGAGCACACAGAATTATTAAAACCAATTGTCACAGGTGTGTCGACCTCCAGACAACCTTATCTCAATTTTGAGAAAATAAAAAAGTTTTATCCCCACTTATTTTCTATCTCCACTGATCTTTTGTCACAATTTAGACACCTATATCCTGAGATATGGAAATATTATAGCACACCACTTTTGAATCCGTGCAGATTTGGTGTGCTGGACAGATCAGGTCGGCAAGGCCATCAGATGGACGAATGCATCTTGCATCGCTTCATATGAGATATATACCAAAGCGTTTTGGACCAGAACACAAAATTACAGCCCAATTGGATGCATGGTATAGTAGTAGTGGGCGGATTAATCCACCGGTGTTCTTGGATCCTATACAGTTTGGCCCATTTTTCTTGGACATCATCATGGGCCCTCCAAATCACCTTCACCTTCAATGAAATTTTCAAGACAAGTAACATTGGAATTTTTAATATAAATAAATACACAATAAATTATTCAAACATGGAGTTAAATTTCTTATTATTTTTGGAATTTACAATACAAATTTAGTTAAATACAATGGTGTAAGGGTGAAAATGACATAGTGAATCATGGTATGATCACATCCCCACACCTAAACATTTGCACTCATGGGAAAAGTCACATATCCTATTAAAATGATACATATAAATATATTCCCAACATCAGGAATATTTAAAATTTGAGGAAATTTTAATTCACTAATGTAATGTGATCAATGCACGAACCACACCAAGGAGTGCTTTCTAGTGAAAATGGAAAAAGATGTCTCATAAATCATATCACAATACAATTCAAAGAGATTCATGACACCAACATGAGAAAGGAATTCAAAAGTCATCCATTCCACTAACTCTCCATTTCTGTGTGTGAAAACCATTCCATTCTATTCTTTCCACTTTCTTTCAAATAAATATATGTGATTTTAACATTATTCAACTTTAAATGAATTTTCACCAAACCCATCCTACATCTTTTGCAATCATATTTCATGACCCACTCACATAAGCATTCCCAGAAGTCAAACCATAAGCTCTTGACCAAGATATCCCCATATGTTTCATATTTCATCACTCCCCACATTTATTATATTTTTTTGAAGTTGCATTTGGAACAAATATCACACTCATCTCTCAAACCTTGTTTGATCTCCTCACAACACTAATAGCAATAGTTATAACTAGATCAATGTTTTAGGAGGAGTGGTTTTTGATCTACCCAATACATAATTTTTTTAGGGCGTACTAGAGTTGGACATTAGGAACACATGCATAGGTCAATCTTGTACAATAATGAAACAAATTAGATAAGGAACGAACATATGAAAATATCCTTTAAAGATGAAAAATATTAACCTAACATGTATTTACCTTATATTAAGTAAGAAATACTCACACTTATTAGTTTGGTTTCAAAAATGTATGGAAATACTAGTGACACAGTTTACCCAAAACTACTCACACAAGGGTCATCAGTCACCTCAAATGCTTCACAGTGATACAACCATTTATATCATTGACAGAAAACCAATTCACTAAAAAAATCACTCCCTCGTGTTAAATTCATAAAAATATTTTTTTTATCCTTTGTTATGGTATTTTTACTTTCTCCCCATCCAGTTCACCAAATTATAGAACTTCTAAATTGTTGATGGGGAAAAATGAAAATACCATAAAACGGATAAAAAGAGAATAAGGGTGAAAAGGATGAAAATTCGTAACTAACCTAGGAATGTATCCACCCCCCCCCCCCACACACACACACACACACCTAGAATGTGCAGTGTCCTCACTAAAGTAAATGAGAATGTGGGAAGGAAGGATAAAACCTGGTGTATTCTATTGGTATGATGCATCAAGAAGGTGGATTTCCTCCACCGGATTCTTCAAAAAATCCTCATAGAAGTGTTTAAGTCACTGCCCATTGATGGTGAATGTTTGCTTGGTTTCTTCATTTTGAACCAGGACAACACCAAATGGAGAGTTGTTAGTAACAGTGTATGGTCCAAACCAGTGGGAACAAAGCTTACCTGGATGCAACTTCATCCTTTCATTATAAAGGATGACCATCTGCCCAATGTGGAACTGATGATGAAGGATAAGACGGTCGTGGGAATCCTTGGTTCTCTCCTTATAAATCCGGGAGTTTTCATATGCATCACTTCTCATTTCCTCTAGCTCTTGAATCTACAACTTCCTTTGAGCACCTGCACCAGACTGATTAGAATTGCATTGTTTGATGGCCCAGTAGGCCCGGTGCTCAATCTCAATAGGGAGATGAAAAATTATTCCAAACACAAGATGATAGGGTGACATTCCAATGGGTGTTTTGAAAGCAGTACGGTAGGCCCATAATGAATCATCAAGTCGAAAACTCCAATCTTTTCTATTGGGTTGAACTGTTTTTTGAAGAATTTGTATTACCTCTTTATTTGACACCTCGACTTAACCATTTATCAGTGGATGATATGAGGTAAACACTCGATGACCGACCCCATACCTACGAAAAAGTGATTGCATTGTTCCTTTGACGAAATGAGAAACATGGTCACTGATGATGATCCTAGGTAAGAAAAACCTACATAAGATTTGGGTTCTCAATGATTCTAAAACTACCATAGATTCATCAGTCCTTGTATCTCGGGCCTCTACCCATTTTGACACGTAATCAACTTGCAAAATAATGTACAAGTTGCCAAAGGAATTGGGAAATGGACCCATAAATTCAATGCCCAAAACATCAAAAATGTCATCAAAGAGCAACGGTTGTTGTGGCATTTCATTTCTTTTGGATACATTCTTCATTCTTTTACAACGAGGACAGTATTTTAAAAAATCATGGGAATCCTGAAAAAGTGTTGGACAAAAAAGGCCAGAATCATGGCCCTTGTGAGAAGTCCATTGGGGAATAAAGTGTCCCCCACAAGCAAGAGTGTGGAAGACTCTAAGGGTGGACTGAAACTCAATATCAGGAACACAACACCAAAGGAATTGATCACTATAAGTGTGCCAAAGGTTGGGGTCATCCCAAATATACCAACGGGGCTCATGTTTTAGACGACTATCTTGGTTTCTATTGAAATCAGTAGGAATGAAAGATGATACCAAATAATTTACAATTTTGGAAAACTAAGGAATAACATCTTGCACTCGGTACAATTGCTCATCATGAAACATGTCATTAATGGGAATACATAGGGATGAGTGTATTACCGAGGATGTGGGAATACTACTGACATGGTTAGCCACCACATTATATGCTCCTTTATTATCTCTAATTTCTAGATTGAATTTTTGAAGGGGGAGCATCCAACAAATGAGACGTGGTTTGGCTTTCGGTTTCATAAGGAGGTACCAGAGGGCTTCATGGTCTGAGAACACAATGACATTGGACCCCAAAATATATTAACTGAATTTTTCCAAGTAAAAAACAATGGAAAGGAATTATTTTTCAGTTGGGTTGCAGTTTTCTTGGGCATGGTCAAAAGTACGTGAGGCATAGGCTATGACAAGTGGAGCTCAGTCGACCCTTTGTGACAAAACTGCCCCAACTGTATAGTTAGAGGCGTCACACATGATTTCAAATGGTAAATACCACCAAGGTGGATATATTACCAGGGGTGAGGTGAGACTCCATTTTAAATTATTAAAAACATCCTCATATTATTTATTAAAAACAAATTTATTTTTCATTTTGTAGTAATTGGGAGAGGGGGAGTGTAATTTTACTAAAGTCAAAAATGAAACGACGGTAAAATCCAGAATGACCTAGGAAATATTGCACATATCGTATATTTTTGGGGAATATAATAGAATAAATGACATCAAATTTTGAATTATCTACATGGATACAATCCCCAGAAATGACACGCCCCAAAACTATACCTTGTTTCACCACGAAATGGCATTTCTCATAATTTAATACATGATTATTTTCAATACAGTGACATAGGACTAAACCAAGTCTATGCAAACATTCATCAAAAGAAGATCCATAAACAGTGAAATCATCCATGAATACTTCCTTGCAATTATCTAGGTAATCTGAAAAAATACTAACCATGCATCGTTGGAAAGTACCCGGAGTATTGCACAGACCAAATGGAATCCTTATATAGGAAAATGTGCCAATGGGGAAAGTGAAGGTTGTCTTTTCCTAATCCTCAGGGGAATTATGGATCTAAAAGTATCCAGAATACCCATCAAGAAATCATTAGTGGGACTTACCCGTTAGCCTCTCTAGAATTTTTTAAATGAATGGAAAATGGAAATGGTCTTTTCTAGTGTGTTGGTTTAGTCGGCAATAATCTATATAGACACAACAACTATTCTGCACACGATTTGGAACCAATTCATTGATTTCATTTTTAATTACCATAAGGATATTATTTTTAGGAACTACTTGAATGGGTCTGACCCATTGGCTATTAGAGATGGGGTAAATGATTCCAGCAACCAATAATTTTGTTACCTTATTTTTCACAACTTCTAGGAGGTTTGGGTTCATTCGACATTGTGGCTTCCTCATAGGTTTAGCCTCATCATTTAACAAAATATGATGTGTAAAAATGGATGGTCTAATACCAGGAATGGCAGCATGTTTCCACCCCAAATCTTGTTTATACTCCCTCAAAAGTTGAAACAGTTACAATTCATGCTCAGGAGGGAGTGAACTAGCAATGATGACAGGCAACTTGCTTCCATTCTCAGGATATGAATATTTTAAATCATTAGGCAGTTGTTTTAGTTCCAATTCAGGTGGATTTAGGATTTATGGGTGTGTGTGTGAAACTGAGAGGTCACTGATATCATCTAACTGCTCAATGGTATCAACCACGGATAACGAATGAGCTTTTACATGGTTAGTTGTATCATCGATGGTTAGTGGATCATCAGTGTTCAAGAAATCATCAATCAATGAACATGCATGACACTTTTCTAGACCACTACAACAATCAATGCATGAATCGTTTCCAAGCATTTCTATCAATGAAGAAAACTCAGAAAGGTTATCAGGGGAATGAAAAGTTGTTTTTTCAGAGGAAGGGAGTACATCAATTGAATTAATAGAGAGAGAGTAATCTTATTATGAGGGGTGCTTCATGGAATCATGGATGTTGAAATGGACTGTCACCACCAAATTCCATAGATAATGTACCATTGTGGACATTAATTATGGTTTTGGAGGTTCTCAAGAAAGGTCTCCCCAATATAATAGGGGCTTTTCCATTCATCCTATCATCCTCCATTTTATGAACATAAAAGTCAGTAGGAAAAATTAAATTTTGGACCCTCACATGAACATCCTCTAACACACCATAGGGGTGTGCAATACTACGGTTATCTAGTTGAACAATAATTACAGTGGTCTTTAGTTCACAGACCTGAAATGTAGAGTAAATGGAGTGAGGCATCACATTTATAGAGGCACCTAAATCATGCATAGCATTATAAAAAGAATACTCCCCTATGGTGCATGGAATTGAGAATGTTTTAGGATCATTAAACTTGGTGGGAGAGTGATGGATTTATCAATGATGAAACATTCCTTCCCAATATCACGTTCTCATCACCTCAGAGTCTACTTCGGCGTGTACACATCTCCTTTAGAAACTTAGCGTACCATGGAATTTTCCTCACAACATCAATCAATGGGATGTTAACCTGTAGTTTCTTGAAAATTCCCAATATTTCCTTATCATTTTCAGCATCCTTTTGTTTTCTTGGTTGGATGGACCTTTGAGGAAATGGAAGTGGAATGGTTGGGCTAGGTGGCACATCAATATTTACACTCTTTCCTTTGTTATGGATTATCTTAGGACAAGGTTCATCAACATTTGTAACATTCTTAATGGTTGGGATGGAGGTTTCCTCAGGAGGGGATGACTCTAATGGAGGATTCATTTTACTTTCTAGTTGTTTTCCACTCTTAAGGGTGATCTAAATAACATTTCTATTATCCCTAGGGTTATCTAGATGTTGAGAGGGAAGTTTACCGGATCCATGACTTCGAATTTCACCCGCTGAGTTATCTAGTTGGACTAATTGGGTTTTGAGGTCTTGTATGGCTTCCTGAGTGGTTTGTTGGAATTGAGTGTTTTTGGTAGACATTTTTTTCAACATATCTTCTAGGCTAGGCATAGTTTTTTAAAGGGGTTTGTTGTAAAGGCATTTGGGGTGGTTGAAGGTTTCTAGGTGGTGGTGGTTGATGAATATTCTAACCTGGTTGGTTCCATTATTGTGGAGGTTGGTTTGAATACACCCCTTGCCTATAGGCTTGGCTCTATTTCCACCCAGGGTTGGATGGATAGTAAGGTTATTGCTTAAAGTGTTGGTTATAGGGGTAGCCTGGAAATATTGCCTCACAGCTCTAAGATGTTTCCTTCAATTGAGGCCATTGGTCAGAGTAGTGGGTGTAAGAAGAACATATACCACAGTGGATAGGAGGAGGAGATTGGGATTTCCCTTGGGAAAGAGAAAGTTTTCGAAGAAGGGTACTTACCTCTTCGAACATTGTGTCTACCTTCTTCTCAAATTCAGTACTTTTAACCTCATGGAAACCTCAAATCGGTACATTGGTCTTTGAACCAAATTGTTGTGTGTTTTGAGCCATATTCTCAATCAAGGTTCTTACAGCAATTGGTGTCTTATCATCTAGCGCACCACTTGCATCAGCATAGATCATATTTTGATCTATAGGGATTAAACCTTCATAAAAACAGTGAATTAAAAGTTGAAAACTTATTTGGTGGTGTGGGAAAATTGAACATAAACTTTTAAAACATTCCCAATATTCATGTAATGTTTCCCCTTGAGATTGTCTTATCCCACAAATTTCTTTCTTTATTGTTGCAGTTCGAGAGGCTGGGAAATATTTTTCAAGAAAAAGGCATTTCATGTCCGCCCAGCCTCTTATTGGGGAATTGACATAATATAACCAATCTTTCGCAGTGTCTTCCAATAAAAATGGAAATGATCTAAGCTTTAGATGTTCCTCATACAAATTAGCAGGTTTTAATTTTGAAGAACTGTAAGAAATTATTTTATGTTCTTGTGTGGATCCTCTCCAGGAAGTCCATGGAATCTTGGTAATATATGAATTAAGCCAGATTTTTGTTCAAAATTGGGTGCCTCACATTGTAACTGAATATAGTTGGGTTGGATATCAACATCAGGCGAGGATAGTTCTTTTAATTTTTGGTTGTTTTAATCCATATTAAGAAAGTTTGTTTCATTGTTATATTGGTTCTAGAAGAAGAGGAGGAGGAATCAAGAAGAGTGGCAATGTTTTTGTGTGTCCTCCTTCGATGGGTTCTCTTGTGCGTCTCTTGGTTGCTAACATAAGATCCTCTCAGGTTCAGGTTCAGAAGGGGGTAAATCACTAGGATTAGAACACTTTTTGAACCAAACCTACACAAAAAGTAAATCATAATACAAAAAGATATGTAGAGGTATAATATAGATAAATATTCACAAAATTTACACTTTTTATCTAAAACACGCACTAAAAATCAAAGTGCTCCCCGGAAACGACACCCAAATTTGACCGCGCTATCGTGACACGTCAAATGGATAATGTTTTTAAGGTTAATATATAGTCTAGGGAAGACCCTAGATCATCTCTTGAGGAGAGTTTATAGGTTTTGAGTATGTATTTTTAATACAGATTACCAAAAGAGGGGTGATTTTGAAAACAGTTTTAAGAAAATAACATAACTTAATGAGTTTAATAGTTGATAGAATAAGGTGGTGGATTAAGAATTATGAGATAATTAGATCAATTCATGTTCACTACACATCTTGGATAGTTCATTATTTTGACAATTTTACATGGTTTTGTTTAATTCATTGGTTGAGGATTGTCAAGACCTTGATTCCCCTCTTGCCTCTCTAAACGTTGCACAAAGTACAAATCTATGACACAACAATCATGTTGTCAAGGTTTAGACTCTAAGAAAATATTAAAGGTTACAAAATCATTCTAAAATATTATGTATGTGTGAGAGAAATAGGGTCCTTGTGTTGCCCAATCAGAACAACTCAAGTTTCCCACTTGAAATTTCAACCCAATTGGTGTTGAAATGAAAAGGAGTTTACTTAATTAAACACAAAAATGAACTCAGAGAAGAAACATGTTTAGATAAGACATAAGTGAAATAATAAACACACGAATTACACAAAACCAGTAGATTATGTAGTTTCGTAACTCCCTTGAAATGATCGTCCACTATTTAGCTCGCCATCGAGAGGAGGAGAAGGCTCGGGTGGAACTCCTTATTAATTGTAGAACCCCCTATGATGATAAGGGCGTCAAGAACTTCAAATATGAGGAGAGAAAGCCTTTGGGTCTCCAAAATATCAGAGCTTTTCCTCCTGGTCGAACTTGCAAATGAGGAGCCCAAGGTTCCATTCTATAGGAAAAAGGGAATGTGGTTTTGATCACACAGAATTATTAAAACCAATTGTCACATGTGTTGAGACCTTCATAAAACATTATATCGATTTGGAGAATATAAAAAAGTTGTATCCCCACTTTGTTTCTATCCCCACTGAATTTTTGGCACAATTTGGACACCTATATCCCGAGATATGGACATATTACAGACCACCACTTTTGAATCCGTGCAGATTTGGTGTGTTGGACAAATCAGGTCGGAAAGGACACCAGATGGCCGAATGAGTCTTGGATCTATTATTATGAAGTGTAGCCCAACGCGTTTTGGACCAGGTCAGAAAATTTCAGCCTAATGGGATGCACGTTATAGTAGCAGTGTGCGGATTTATCCACTGGTGTGCTTGGATCCTACGCAGTTTGGATCATTTTTCTTGGACATCATCATGGGCCCCCCAAATCACATTCAAATTAAATGAAATCTTCAAGACAAGTAACATTGGCCTTTTTAATAGTGATAAACACAAAATAAATGATTCAAAAATGGAATTCAATTTGTCATTATTTTTGGAATTTACAATACAAATTTAGATAAATACAATGGTGTAAGGGTGAAAATGACACAGTGAATCATGGTACGATCAGACAATAATACTCTGAACCTCTCTAGGTTCATTTTCATTCTAATGTAGAAGAAGAAAAAATCACGTATTCCATTATTTTTAATAAAACAATCAAGAAGAATTCACTCTGGTCGAACGATGTGGAGAAACCTTTAGAAAAATATTGTGAAGATATGTTGAATATGAGAAAAATATTGTCTAAAGGTGAAATACTAGTCATTTTTTGGCCTTTTGAGAACTCTCAATAAAAAATTCTAGAATTAATGGTAGAGTATTTCATTCATGGTATCTACACAACTTATGGAAGAATCTTCATCATTTGAAAACAAAATTTATACCACATGTTAAATATCAAGGTCATGTAAAGATAATAGAAGGGTTACAACACCAAATCGACATGGAATCTATTCCAGTTTCCCAACATCCCAAAGTTGAAAAGCAGTAGAGAACCCTTCAATGTTCATTCCACGATACACTAAAGAGGTTGTTCTAGTTAATTTTTGATTCCCCATATGGTGTTCGTTTTAGAGGATGGGGTGCACAAAGAGCATTTCATTTTACTATGCTCCAAAATGAGAAAACCCAACCAAAAGTGGTCTCATGAAATGTTATTTCTGACAGAAAGCTACAATCAATATATTTTGTGTGTAATAAATTATATGCCCATGAACAGGCCACAACTAAATCTCATTAGATTCAGGCCCAAATAGAGAAATATATTGAGATAATTTTCCATCAACCATATGAGAATATTTTGTAGGCCTCCCACATAGAGGATTTTAGCTGTCATATGGAGCAAATGAATAAAATAGAAAAGTGGTCTTCTGAAACAGGTGATTTAAGTTTTTATCGGATAATGCACCCAGCAAAAGTTCTGACCAAAATTCAGAAAATCAGAAGAATAGTTGAAAGAATCTCAACAATAGTAGTTAAAGAGCCACCCAAGCCTATAGGGATGGGGGATTGTTTAATTCAACCTTAGAATTCAATTAACAATGTACAAAGGATTGATGAAGAAGAGCATGAACTAACCCATCCTATAGATCTTGTTCTTTTTCACATCTACAATCCCCTCATCAATGAAAGTACATTTTATTCTTATTAGGGATGAAGCCACAAAGAGAATTCACAGATGAACTATCCAAGGATTCTCTTCAGGTAATTTTATGCCAAATAATTCTAAGGAATTAAGCATATAGGAGAACATAGTCTCATGGAAGATATAGAAGGATACGATCTTACAAAAATACTAACAGAATTCCATCAGTGCATTATGCATTAGTAAATGGAATTAACACCATCCCATAAGATCTTCTAGAAAATTCATATAGTATAGGGTAACATGAAGATGATGTTGTTATACATAATATAGTACACACTCAAGAAAATAATAGATGTGTGCCTACTCGAAATTAGAAGCTTACCCAGAATCTAGGTATTCCATCAATTAACCAAATCCCACCCCTCCAAAAGTCATCTAACAAGTGGAATGGTAAAACTAAGATCAAATATCACTTTTCCACTGTAGAAGGTCAATCACTTTAACTTGAAGAAAAATTTTCTCAGCAAGAAGAGGAGATGAAAGAGTTAAAAAGATGTAATACAAAGTTATATTGAAGCATAATTTTGGTTGGACATGATCCCCAGGAAGATCCTTGGAAAAGTGGTTTTATTGAAACTACAGATGTAGAAAATGAATTCTCTCAATTCGTTACACAGCCAAGGCCGGATCAAACACATCCTTATAGTTTTATCCCCATGGGTTATCTAAGACAAATAATGGTAGAACCACCAGTAGTGGTTTTCTCAGTCGTTGTACTAGTTCAAGGTCCAACTGTTGTACCGTTATAGGTCCCAGATTATCCTAATATTCCTCAAATTCTTATTAAAATAATTGAGACATCAAAAAATTGATTGGAATATATAAAAGAACGGGGTGTGATAGTACAACTGGAAAAGAGATCTTACCCTTAATGGGTGGATCTAATCACTCCCCCACCAAATATTCGAAATACTACATTCTGAATCATTAATGGTTCTGGGGACCTATAAAAACACTTAACACATTTCATTTATCATTGTGATCCCATTATGGGAAATCCTCAACAACAAGAGGTAGTAAAGATCTGAATCATTGTGCAATCATTAGAGGGTCCAAATTTTGTCTGGTATACAAGTTTGCAATCTCGATCAATTACTGGATGGGAAGATCTCTATTAGAAATTTATTTTTCAATTCAGCTCAACAATTCAATAGATAATAGTTTTTAATCTTATAAATTGTAAACAAAGTCAAAATGAAAGAGTTCCCGATTTCATTTCTCGATTGAAAGAATTAACATATTTCAAAAATATGGAACTCCCCCAGGAAACGTTACTTCAAATTTGTGTGGAAAGTTTGCGTGATGAGTTATGCACACCACCAATCCATGTGATATACACATTAAGGGTTTGATACCTTTATTAAATTTCCCATAAGGTGGAGGGTTCCATTGTGGAAACTAAATATAAGTATCATGTAATTCCATCAGGTATGTGAAGAAGAACATGGAATGTAGTGGTTGCAATAGTCACACTCAAGAAAGAACTTGTACTTTCTCCCACTTCAAAAACCATCATCATATCGAAGGGCTCTGCCTCTCAAGCATCAACAGAAATGATCACCTCATCAAGATGATAAAAAAGATCAAAGGAGGAGACAATTTAAGGAGTTAAAGAACAAATTTTATTATTTTTGGAATAAATAGGTTTTCAGTTACTTCATCGCAGCTTTGAAAAACAATTTGGTTTAGTTTCCAAGGCTGAAGAAACCCAAAAAGGGAGATGAATATCTTCTGAATTGTTGTACCTTTAACTAGATTTTGGGGAATCCCATTAATGAGAGTTTTATTTTTAAATACCACCTACAAAAAAATGGTAGACTCTAGACAAGTGAAATTATAAAGTTCATCATCCCAAGTAGCAGGTGTTACTGCTACTGATCTAGAGGTAGAAGGAAAATGGAGGGAAGTTAATGGTAAAAATGTGTAGAAATATGATGATTGGATGATGAGGAAAATGATCAACTGAACTCATTCCATTTTATGAACATAGTTGATACAACCAATTGTGTGTTCTTCTACTCCCACCACAACAAAACCACATTAATCAAAAGATCAATCCCCTAAAGGTAAATACTCAAAGAAGTGATGTGAAAAGAAAGACAAAGATCATTCAATAAAAGATGATCTCATGTCAAGGAAAATTTTGTCCTTATCTCTGGCGATTTCATGGAATATGTTTCAAAATTTCGGGCATCACCCCGCCAAATGGCACAACCAGAGCCGACCTGTCAAGCAAAATCATCATCAAATGAAGAATTGATCTTTGGTTCTATTAACGTTATCCACATAATGGATCCTTATAAAAATGATGATTCTGGTTAGGAAGAGAATGAATTCCATGTACCTATTTGGGGAACTAAAGGAATAATCCAAGGTTTAGGATACCATGGTAGACGTTTATATGATTGAAACCACTATTTTTTCTCTACCCCTTCTCAAACCATATTTCAATCAAGAAAATGTGAGATATCCCTTCAACAGGCTCGATAAGAACAAGGAAGTTCTCCCACACATGAAAGGATTGGTCCTAATCTGATTATTTTAGAGGACCAATTGGAGGTTACACCATCATTATCTCACCAAATAGATAGACCTAGTCACTATAGTATTCAAAAACCTAATATATTTCCATCTTCTTTTATGATACATGGCATATCTATATTAGGAGAATCAACTTCTAAGGCACATGTCAAACCACATCTCTATACTAGAAAATGCAGGCCTCTCGACAAAAAGTATGATCTTTGGAATAGGTATCCCAAGTACATGACAATTTCTTGATCTTAAATGCCATGAATCTCTCAAAAGATCTTTGAGAAGCACTTATGAGGGTTTTTCATGTCCTTAAGAGTTTGAAAATGATGTTTCTCCTACTGAGGATTACCGTATAGAGAATTATTATACACAATGTCATGTGGTAATATAGTTTACAGATAAAGATGAAGATGATGTTATACATGGACACATAATAGCTTTGTATCTATCTAGAAGAGTTAATGATATAGACACTTGAAAATCCTCCATTGATAATGGATCAGATGTTAACCTCATTCTTATGCATACACTCTGTCGATTGGGCTTTACTGAATCTGACTTATCTCCTTCCAATTTGATATTTCAAGGTTATGACAATAATGAACAAGAATATTTTGGAGAGACTACACTCAAAACATATTTTGGGGATCTTATGTATAGTTCATATTTCATAGTTGTCCTTCAGGACACAGCCTTCAATATTCCGCTTGGAAGACCTTGGAGAAATCAACATGTGGCCATTCCTTCATCATACCACCAATGCCTCAAGTACTATTTCAATGGTCAAATTGGTACATTTTATAGTGATAAGTCTCCTTTCAAAATGTTTGAATCTAAGTATATTGAGGTATAATTTTATCACATAAAGGGAACAAGGTCCATGACAAAATAGGTAACCAGAATCAATTCTCCCAATGGACTAAAAAAGATCCCACAAAACCCATTCAAACATTTGACTATAGGTTATTTTTTTCCTATATATCATATTAAAAGGATAAACCCAAATCCAATTATTCATAGTGTGACTTCCATGCTGTCAATTGCAGAAAATGAGCCTGACAACATAAGAGAAATTGTTTATTTACCAAACAGTGGTGAAATCTGAAATGGAAATGTATTAATTTCATCCACCAAACTTTATCAAGTTTCTTCTTCACCAATCATGTTGGAAGAAGTTTTAGCAATGCTAGAGGAAGACAAGTATGTTGATTCCCAACCCATCATCTCCTCTTAAATATTCCTGGAAGACCCTTCATTATCAGTAGGGTCAGAAATGGATTCATCTTCTTCAGGATGTTCAAACATTGACTTCGTCCCTATCTCTATATTTTTTCTTCATTACATAATATTCAAGTAGAAATGGAAGAAGTAACATGGAAAGAAGAAGAAGATCTCACAGATTCTCCTCCAACATTTGATGAAGGCGTATCCACCACTATGGATGAGCTCAGAGAAATAAATCTGGGTAAAAAAGAAGATACACGCCCCACTCTAATTAGTACGACCATTAATTATGAATAAAAAGATATGTATACATTATTTATAAAGAAATATCAAGATAGAATTTCATGGAACTATACAAAAATTCCAGGCCATAATTCTGGGGCGGCAACTCATCACATCAGTTTTCCAGAAGAGCATCAAGGATTCAAACATGCAACAAGAAGAACACACCCAACTCCTTCCTATAACATTGAAGTTGAAGATGATAAGATTATCAAGTATAACATTTCATGGGAGTTTCAAAATCCCAAGTGGTTGGATAACATTTTCCCATTGAAAAAGAAGAATGTGAAAGTCATAATTTTCATTGATTTCAGAGATCTTAATCGGCATTATCCAAAAGATGCCTTTCCAGTTCCAATAACAGAGCATTTAATTGATGCAAAAGTTGGATATAAAGCTCTTTTATTCATGGATGGCTACATTGGGTATAATAAAATCCACATGGCCCAAGAGGATGAGTTGTCTACAGTCTTTTGGGCCCCTCAAGGTATGTTTTTCAATCAGGTAATTCTTTTTGTCTTAAAAACTGCAGGTGTAACATGTCAATGTGACATTCACCATCTCATCAAACCCTTCATAAGAAATTTTTGTCGAATGCTTTTTAGAAGATCTTGTAGTTAAATCCAGACAACGTCCTAATCACTTGGCTGATCTGGAGATCATATTCAATAAACTTCGACAACATAATTTGAAGATGAATCCCTTGAAATTTGCTTTTGGGGTAACCTCAAGAAAATTTATCTCCTTAGTTGTACACCATCATGGCATTGAATTTGACCCTGAGAAGAAAAAAAAATCATTGGCATGTCACCAACTCAACATTTGAATAAATTAAGAGGACTTCAAGAACATTTTTCCAATATTCCGCACATTATCGCCAATTTGGCAAGAAGGTGTTTACCCTTCACAAAATTAATGGAGAAGGGATTAATCTATCAATGGAATGAAGGCTGCCAAGATTCATTTGATACCCTCAAGAAATAACTCTTGAGTCCACTGGTATTAATGCCACCTATTAAAGGAATTCCACTTATTCTTTATGGGACAACTTTAGAGAGATCACTGAGAGTATTCCTTGCCAGAAGAATTATGATGGAAATGGAAAAAGCCTTTACTATCTCAGTTGAACTAGGCTTGACACAGAGACTCAATATCCAAGTATCGAGAAGTGATTCTTGGCATTATTCTTCATAATTCATAAATTGAGGCACTACCTGCATCATTATGAGGTCCACTTAGTATCTCGCAATAACACACTGGAATTTATCCTCAGTCATCCTATGCTTACAAGAAGTTTGGAATGGTGGGAGGTTATTTTTAAATAGTTCTATGTATAGTTTATTCCTAGTAAGGAAATAAAATGCTAAGCTCTGGCTAATTTACTTTCTGAAAACTCGTCTGTATAAGATACGTAATTGAACAAGGAATTTCCTGATGAAGAGGTCTTCTATATTCAATATAATCCCCATGTATGGTAAATGTACTTTGATGGGGTCTCTAGATGTTCAACATGGAAGATAATAGAAAACCCTAAGCTCAATAAAGTTGGGTTATTCATTGTACTTATCCCCCTAGAAAATGTTGTGTTTCCATATTCCTTCTTATTGTCAGAAGGTGGAACCAACAATAAGGAAGTATATCAAGCTCTCGTCAAAGGCCTATAATTGGAACTCTAGAGGGTTGATGGCTAAATTTCCCTTAGATACAACATTGTATTATGTCCCACGATTTCAAGATGGCCAAGCCTATGCATTGGATATTACTGCCACAGCCCTGGAAGATCCAAATCGAGACAATACAATCATTAGTACTTCCTATCATCATGTGGTTTTATGTTTTGTTCAAACTAAAATAGAGGAAATTAATGAAATTATCCCTATTAATTATCAATATGGTCATAACATCAGTTAAATGACACCTATTATGTAATACCATCAGAATGGAGAAATTCCACCAGATAGAGATGAAAAGAAATGATTCGATGATGAGTAGCCCATTTCACTGTTTATGATAGTTCAGATCACCAGAATATCCTCTAAAATGAGACTTTTATGGAATCATATTTAGGTGTGTTGATGGAGAAGAAACTGCAACTGTTGTGAAAAAAATACATGCAGAAGATTTTGGTGCTCACCATACTGAGCAAAGGCTTTCTGATCAAATCCCAATGCTTGGATACTTTTGGCCCTCAATGAAGTAGGATTGCACAGATTTCACCAAGAAATTCCATCCCTTCCAAGTACAATAAAATATCATTCATCAACCCCAGAGTTATTATATATAGCTAAATACTCCTGGCCTTTTTCCACATGGGGAATTAATGTATTAGGACTTTATCCTCAAGCTATGGCTAAGTAGTTCAAGTATATTTTTACTGCTAATGATTCCTTCTCCAAATGGGATAAGGAAATACTTCTCAAATAATTCAGAGCCAAAATCATTGTTAGTTTTGTCAGATCTATCATTATCACAATATTTATTGACCCTCATACTATATTGATGGACAAAAAACACATTTTTATTTTGTTGAGGTAAAGAAGTTATACCAAGAACACAATATCAAATCCAACCATTTATATCGCTATCATGCGATTACCAATGGATAGATAGAGGATTTCAATAAAACCCTATCAAACATACTCTAGAAGATGGTGGATAAAGATAATAAATCTTGGCCTTATAAAAATTTTCACGCTTTATGTGCTTATCGAACTCCTACCAGTACTACTACTCAAGAAACTCCATTCTCATTGGTGTACGAAACAAAAGTGGTTTTTCCAATTGTAATTCATTTTCTTTCACTCTGAGTTGTGATATGTGATCAGTTATCTACAGATGAAAATTATCAAATATGATTTGATGAGCTGGAATGTTTAGATGAAAAACTATTTCATATTTTTTCAATATTTATAATTCTATCATAATAGAATTACACAAGCTTTTAACAAGAAAGTCCACCTACATTCATTTCTTCAAGGAGAACTGGTATTGGTCCACAGGACTCCAATGATTCCTAGAAAGAAACCTCCAATGATTGAGCTAAGGTGGGAAGGACATTATTCCATAGATAATGTATTCTCAAATGAAGCTTGTTTCCTAATCTCAATGGATGCAGATCTTATTACAACACCAACCAACGAAATATTCTTGAAGAAATATTTGGTGTAACTGGACACAATGTCCTCCCTGGATGACTCTAAACTATACACCAGAAATCCCTAGTTTCAATACATTAAAATATATAAAAATCATAAGAGTCCATGGATCATGATGATAAAATGCATAACATTTTTTCCTTGTCACACGACATTAAACAACATGACATCATTATTCCCCGTTAAATAACTTTATAATTTACGGTTAACCTATTCTCTATTTGATGTTAAGAGCTCCCTTGTGCAAGCATCATTGATATCATTCCTACTCTTTAGTGTCACATGAGTTCCATTCCTCCCTATGTCTGAATTAGATCTACATAGGGTCCTCATTTCAAGAACTACATGTGGCATGTTTTTTTATCCATATGAGATATGTAGAGATGCATGGGTCTCCAATATTGGGCCCAGCCGCAACCACAAAATTTTTATTTTCCCTTTCTTCTCCGGTATATCAACCAAATCAATATATAGTGATCTTTTATGGTACATAGTTTGATATTCATGCCATTTTTTGTCTTAAGTTTAATTTTTTTTTTCTGGAATGTGTTTAAATCCCTCGTCTCCCACATCAAACATGGTGGGTTTGGGAAATGAATGTTCAATAACAAAATTTGGATTGATTCTCATTTTAATAGGATATGTACAGATACCTAGATCACCAATCTTTGGACCATCCACAATAACCCTCCTTATTCCATAAGTATGGGCCAAAACTACATAGGGAATGTTCAAAAAACTATGTATTGCTTGTTTCTCATCTATATTAGGTATATAGTAAAAGTTAGACCTTAGTTCATAGTCGCATCCATGGGATAATTTACTTTATCTATCTGCCACATATAATTAACAATCTATGTGGGAGACTTAATCTTTGTGTTATCTCCTTAGAGAGACCACCAAGGAAACATGAATGTCCCCATTTTTACATATGAGTCGAATCTATGTAAAGGACTCCAAACACAGGGCCAATATTGATTCAAATATTTCTCCTATGCATTGAGCATTACCCCCTTCATATTTCACAATTTTAATCTTGAATATTTTATGATCCTTCATAATGTTTCTTACGGTTTTTAGTGACAGGGTTTCTAATATTTGAGAACTCTTTTGCCTTACGATGCAATATGTGGCCCTCAGTGGCCTTTCATAAGTTGCCTACATAATGGGTCTATCAGTCAAAAGATACCTCTATTTGCATGTGAAGAATATTTACTTTCTAGACCTGCATAATATGGACCCTATAACATGTTTTTTAAATAATGGTAATTTCATTCTTATTTAAAGTGTCTTTTGTCCCCTTCAAACATTGATAACAATATGCAAGAATCTGTATTTTAAAGTAGTCCTTCATGTATATTTTTCCCATTACCTTTCTCTCAATTTTGAAGACTTCAAGACCATGGTTTACGACTTTCATTCATCATGTGTTCAGAGAAATATGAAATAACCATGGATCGCTTGACAACATATCATATATTGTTTCCATTTTTTGTCCTAGTTGTATGGCCTAAAAAATTTAGACACCATACTTAATACGTCAGAGTCGGACCTTCATAGAAATCCTATTCTTTATATTCTTTGGAAATCATGATTGGATGTACTCTCTCGGTATCCAAGTACCTTTCTCCATAAACTGAACTCTAAGCTATGAAAAATTTGAATCTCAATAAAATCTCTTCATCTTTTATAAATAGAATGTAAAACTTTTGAGATCTCTTTTTTTCTGACTATACAGTACATTCCCTTAAGTGGCCTTCCATAGGTTGCCTACGTAATGGGCCTGTCAGTCAAAAGATGCCACTATTCGGCTATGCAGAATATGTCATTGCTTGCCCTGCATAATACAATCCCAATAACATATTTTTCAAATAATTATAACTTCATTCTTTGGAAATACTTCCTATAATTCCTTTTATCCCTTTTCACATAGAGTTATTTGGTTCTATAAATTCCCAAATCATATTTTACAATTCTTCCCTACCATACTTGCACATGGTAGTATGTTTGAAAACGGATTATCATGAAATAGGGAGAGTCTAAAACCTTTGGTCAAAGAAAACGACTTTAAATAAAATCCACCCAATTTCCTCCTTTCATGACTTAATACAATACAATACAATTTCCTCACTGTATGACATAAAACTGCATAGTACAATGTTTCCACTTCATGAAATAAAACTACACAGTACAATTTCCTCACTACAGGAATTAAAACTACACAGTACAATGTCATCAATGCATGACTTAAAACTGCACAATACAATTTTCTCATTGCAAGACTTAAAACTATGTAGCATTATATAATTAATTCCCATTTCAAAAAAAATTTAACCATTCCTCAAACACCAAATTTGTATAGAAGTGGTTTTTCCTATTCATGATATATGTTGGCATTGATAACCCTTTATCCTTAAAATACCTTTCCTTAGAAAAACCACCAACTGTGGTCTTGAGTTACCCAAATCTTATTTTCCCTTGTCTATCAACTATAAAATTTTAAATTTTTAAGAGATATTATTCTTTCCTATGAAGTATGCACCCCCTGAGGCCTTGCATAATATTTTCATACATAAAAGGCCTTTCAGTAAAAAGATGCCACTATTTGGGTATGTAGGATATGCCCTAGGCGGCCCTGTATAATACAACAACCATAATGGGTTTGTCAAATAATGGTAACTTCGTTCTTGGAAGAGACATTCTTTATGTTTATATGAGCTTCAGATTTGGTAACCATAAAAATCATGATTCAAGATCCCCTGTGGAAGTATTTAAAGAATATTAAAGAAATTGTTAGCCACTAAGCATTTTTTGGGATTAAATTTTAAAATTTATGGTCCAAGATGTTCAACCTTAAATACTAGCCCTTTCTAGTCCAACATTCATAAATCTAAACTACCAAAAACAATAAGCATGGTACTCCCTGGATTGGAAACCCGTAAAGGGAATTCTGGAAAAATTCGAGTCCCATCTCACTAAACGTACTTGTTTGTATGGTTCAAGAATTATTGAGAAATAAAAAGTCAAAAGATACAAAGCATGTAGGGGGGTGTCTATATAACCCTTGTAAAAATCAAACTATGTTAATTAGGCCCATCATCTTAATAAAAAATGCCTGAACACCCCCATTCGGGTTATTGTAATTATGATTATCAGACATAAATGTTTGATGTTAAAAAATCATCATCATCATTAACATTAATATTGCAATTTTAAGAATTAAGAATGAAGACATATATGATTGGAGAAAAAATTCATTTAATTTATATAAATTTATAGGGACATATATAGAACTAAGCCTCTCTGTCATTAGTTAAAAGAAGATCTCAACAGGACTCTTCATTTTTTTACGGCCACATGAGCCATATAAACCACTTGTTGAAGTTGAGAAAACTGAGCAACTTTAGCCTCCTCATCATGAAGAAGTGCCTCTTTAGTAGTTGAAATGGTTGTTATCCCCACCAGTTGGTTTTCTACCAGTGTTTGGTTCAACTACTCATGTTCTTTATAAACAAATTCCAGTTTCTGTTGAAGATATACCAACTCTTTCTTGGTATCTTTAATTTGATGGCCAATTTCAATCAACTACATGCTATGATCTACCTCTTCCTAATGTACTGCATCATGGAGTCTCTCAATACTGATAAGTAGTTTAGCCTATTTATGATCTTACTATATCTTATTTTCCTACACCCATCGGTGAATGGTCTCTTTCATTACAACATAGAATGGTCGATAATTAAATCCACCAAATCCCAATATGCAGAATAGTGCTGGGAGTTGTCCAAAATCAGATAACAACTCATTCAAAGGGTTCTTAGAAATTATGCTCCATATATGTCATCATGTCTTCTTATGTTCCATACTAATATCATATTTCATGTCTACGTATTCATCTAAGTCACTTCCTTGGGGTAGAATGTACTCTAGAAATAGATCACATAAAGAGTTGTCTTGTTCTGCACCTCTCGGAAAAGTGGATTCTTCACCTTCTACTGATGCCTAATCCAACATTGAAGCTTCACCTTCTGATCTAGGTGTGGGAACTAATAACCCTAAATGATTAATCAAGATAATTTTCAATTTTACAAAAAATGTAGTAACATAGAATGATCCAGAAAACTGATAACATTTACCCAATAATAATTTGGTTGTTTGACTAGATTTGTCCCTAGTGTTCTCATCTCCAATAATTTAAGAAGATTTTTCTTGGGGAGGGGCATTATCATGAGTTTTCCCAGTTTCCGTAATTGAGGGCTCTGTAACATCTCTCAATTGAGGGTCCTTAGTAACAATTTCTCCAACATTAGTTAAAGAAGGATAGAGTGTAATGCCCCGTTCTTGAAGATCCTTTTCAATATTTTCTGTATACAAGGCTTCTTAAGATGAACATTGATTTGAATTATCAAGTAAAATATGAAAGGTTACATATGGAGAATTCAATAATGAAAAATAATGTCCTTTAAATTCCAAGTGAAAATACCCAAACTTATTAATGGAACCTAGAATATCAATTTTCTGATTAAGGGAGTCCATCATTTCAGTGTATACGGCTTGGAATGTTATTGCATCCTCGCCATTGTAGGTATCCAAAAACTATTTGTTTATGCCAAAATCGGCTTTGTTGACATTATGTTTCATAATTTATTCAACTAGTATAGCATAATTAGATCTTTCCAGGTTTGGATCAACACCAGTATCTACTTTCGCCTGCATCAGATCTTTATTCCTTCCATCTAGAGGGATAAGAATTTCAACATTGATTATTACAGGATCCATTGTCAAGGGAAAATGATCTGAGATATTTTTATTAGAAGAATATTAGAAAAGAATTTAATATTGAAGAGAAATTTATGTGATATTAACATTGATTTACTCTCTCTCAATAGAATCAGGAGAGGGTACAACTACACCATTTGGTTTTTTTTCTACATAGGTAGCAGATTCATCAACATGAACCTGTGTTTCCCCTAGGGTTTCCTTCTCTGTTATTGAGGAATTAGCACTTAATCACTTGATAGAGGAGAGAGATAATGATCTTGAAAGAGGATTAGTGTTGTTACCAGAGTGTATTGAGAAAGTTACAATTCCCAAGGACAATATAAACACTTACTTATTCGATAAACACTTTAGAAAAATTGCATTTCTCTCTTGAGTTTCTTTTTACATGCTTGAGGAGAAATTGAAACACTCTTCCTGGATGGAGAAACATGAGATAATGGTTTTAGATTGTCTTTCTCCATTACCCCAGTCATGATTCTCAATCCTGGATAGTCTTGGAGACCTGGGAGGATAATTTGATATGTCGATGGGTGAACCAATAGGTCCATACATTGGTGACCCGAGAACTAGTTTGAAGATTCCTTCCCTGAATGAAAGCTATAGATTACAATTTCATCAAGTTTAATGATGGTAAATAGTAAATTATAATTGAGTAAAAGAAAAGGAAAACAGTTTCTCAGTATTAACGTAAATGTCCCATTCCTCCTCAGGGTTAATAATTACCCCTTTCTGTATCCATAATTCCATCATATGGGATACTCATTTAGAGACTGGTATTTTTTCACTAGTTGCTAAAATAAAGGCATCTACCTCTACAATATAATTCTATAGTTCAGCCATGTTAATATGTGTATGACTATCAGAAGGTTCTTTAATGTCACTTGTATCCGGTATCCAAAGGGAATGTTGGAGGAATTCCCATTCATCCCTAAGTTTATGGGTCAAGACCTCCGATAAGTGAATGGAAAAAGGTCTCACATAATTTGATCCTGGGATGGCTGGTTGTGGATATATTTCAACACCCTTTGACTAGTGAGTCTCTTCAGGATTCCCTTCCTTTTCAAAAAGGTCAACACATGGGATAAGAATCTTTTTCTAATGGGAGCGGCTAGATTGCATTGGTGTCAGAGGTACTACATCCCTATCTAGAGTTTTTAGGGTATACCATATTTGATGATTTGGTGAAGTATCTAAAACATCAAAATACATATGCATCATATTTGGGTTAGGAATTAGTACCATGATTTCAATTCACAACAGTCATTATGGCCGCCACTTGATATTGTTTCTATGCTGGAGAGAGATCTTGATCCGAGATTCTGGGATCGAGAGCTTCTCTCTCTAGAGAGCAGGAGGAGAGAGATGCTCTGGATTTCATTCCTACCAACTAAACAGCTTCAATATTATTTATTATTTCATCACATACTTTTAATATACATAAAATATATTACATGATAAAACATGAGCCATTTAACATGACTTTTTGTCCCGCTTAATATTAAATGAACCTTGAATATCAAAATAATATTCGTTCGATTAATATTTTCTTTTATTTACTAAACATGTAAAGAAATTAAATAAATTAAATCCCAAATATTCATAACATGAATATTAATGAATTTATTTAACTATTTTGGTGATAAAAATCAGGGACAACACTCGGACCCCATGGTGGGGACCACCATGTCCATATACCTATTTAACATAATAGGGTGGATTCTTGAATACACTATTGTGTGTGACCCTCTAGGCCCTTATCTCAATAGCAGTTAATAAAATATAAAAACCAAGAGTGATGACTAGAAAATCATCATGGACCCTAAAGAGATAAGTATTTTCATAGCAATGACAACCAACCTACGAACACTGGATATGTACTATAATCTCTTTGTCATTAAATATATCATAAAGAAGGATGAACACTAGTGTCATCGTCCTTTTATTCCTATATTATTTTTTGATCTATCCAGATGGATTTAACTTTGTAATGCTTTGGCCAAAGACTTATGAAGGTAGCACCGTCCGGATCAACCAGGCCTGAGATATACAACTTCCAAAATTTGGAAGCAAAAAATCATTTCTTTGCCATTCAACCAATTTCATACTACCAATGACGCACCCAACACAAGCTACCTCTACACAATTTCAATACCATGGTTTTTTCCTTACAAAAAAGTACATCATCAAATGATACACATAGGTTATTATCTCAAGTCAGGAGACCAATACACACATCCATAGATAGGAACAACCAATGACACACAAATCATGTGGTGTTCCTATTGGTGGGTTTGTCCTCATGATCTCACCACTAGAGATCACCAAGTGAGAACATCATGAGACGAAGTCTCAATGCTTATGAGCCCCCAACACCTGATAGTCAAACATATACTATGTCAAGTCATTAATATGTATCTAGACCATAGAACATATATTTAAGATTAATGTCATACTATCTCCAGGTTCTCATTATAAATGGGATCTAATATAACATTTCAATACAACAATTAATCTTTTAGCTTTTCCATTATAATAGTGGATTAAAAAAATTCAACAATACAATGGTAAGATAACATCATGTACAACTATCTGTACACATGATATGGTAATCAAAAGTACTGCATAGTTGGGTCTACGACACCCACTTTTTCAACACTCCGACTTGCAGTAGATACAACTTGCTATCTAAACCTGTTATCTAATAACATGATAAATATCATGATTCTACTGAGTAATGGCTTTAACTAATGGTCCTACCTTATTTTTTGTATGTGAAATATCTACTCTATGAGACCCCATCTCCTTGAGTAAAACTTCTCAAGATAAGATATCCCCTAGTATATCACTTTTTTCCATTGGAATAACTTTACAACATGGTTAGTAATAATATCATTATTTATATTTCGATAATTCTTTTCTTACTATGTGATAATATAAGAACTAGAAAAATCGTTGCAATTTATAACTACTTCTTAGATACCTTAGAAGCTACAATGTACTCTGTACTTGTAGGTATGTCTACCACTGTCTTTTATGATCTTGACTCACTCATCAAATTAGCCTAACTACAATACTAGATCGAAATGATCTATGGATTACTAGTTTTTTTCCACATAAACTAGTATAACTTGTTGTCGACATACCAGGTACATATCATTTGTACTTACCAATATACAAGATGATAGTTCTTATTCCATATCAGGTTGTTCTCCGAGATATAATTGATATATTCCAACTATATAGTATATCATGGAATTATCAATTATAGTACATAACATGTAATATTTTATTGATCCATCAATGATGTGTTTGGAGCTCCAATTACAACTTTAATCTCCTCCCATATTCCAAACATGTTTACATTGAGAGATTAAGCCTTGTGACAATGGGAACAAATCTAAACTTGAATTGTTCCAACTAGTAATTTTCAATATAATTTCACTGTATGTATGATTTAATAGGACCAAGAAACCTATGGATCTACCTCATTAGTTCCTATTCCATTTAACTTTGGTTTTTAATTTAAGTTAATCACTGGAGAATTAATTTTAACTGGGTCTTATCTAATTGTAAGACCAAGATCTATTTTCTATATGTTTTCAAACATATTTCTATGGAAAAAAATTGGCGCTCCCACTACCCTTTGGTTGAAAAATAGGAAATATTCATTCTAAATTAATTCCCTAAGATCTTGTTGCTTGACTAAATCTATAATTGGATTCCCATAACGTGCAACATTCATTGGAATTTGGTGGTGTCTTCATCCATTTCAGGTTTCTTCATATTAACACCTTCCATGAAAGTTGATTATGACATCCAACGACCAATTAGATGATCATAATGGTTAGCTAGGACATGTAAAATTCTAATAGATTTAGGCATACCGACATGGTATAACCAATCAAGCCTTATTGGTAAAAAACCCGAATCATCCATATATCATCTCATTTGAATTCCCATCATTGTATTCACTTTCTAAGACCCTTTGAAACATTATACATGGAATCCATTAATCAAATTTTAGTTGATATTTTCAACCTTAGCTCATTTCCATATACTTATTAAATATAGGAATTATTATTCTTAATGAATAATTTATCACCAATCATGGTGAATATAAAACCATCGCCATGGTTTCTCCTTTCTACGTAGAATGTGTCTCTGAACGTTCCTATTCCCCATGTACTTGTGGAACTTATTCCGATGTCAACCATAAGTTCATCTCGAGCACTGTCTTATCCCATGTCAATCTTAATCCCACTCTCTCTAATAGATATGTACAACCATATATAGAAATGATGTATAATACTTGACTATATCTATTTTATCATAGGGATTTATGCAATATCCTAACCAATTTTGAATATATTTATTTAGATGCACCATGTGTTTATCTTGATTAATGTTTTATATCTTAACAAACTATTTGAATCCTAACACATGATCTATGACATAACGGATTTTCATCATACTAAGACTCATACGATATCCATTTGTAATTTTTAGTTGGAATATTGGTTATGGTATATTTTCATTATTTGCAAAGCACATCTTGAAATTTGATGGATGTTACCGCAGGTTGTAACATTGATACTCCATAAATTGTAACATTGATGTATAAAATGTGCATTTAGGAGTTGGTCCATGCTACATTTTGTGGATCAATGATAAAATTTATGACTCATAATAGATCCTCTTTATAAACATCAATTATATGATGTAGATAATGTAACATGTGTTTAGGAATTACTCCACACTAAATTATAATGATCAATGAACGTTTGGTCAAGATACTATCCAGCATGCTGATCTGAAGAAACTCATATCTTTTGACCAAACTCATACTTCCCTATTAAATTCCCTAATAACATAAAGGAATCTTATTAAGTATCTTTACCTATAGCTTTCCTTCTGAAAAGTTCACGCTCACTTATTGAATGAACCCCAAAAGCATTTTGGCATACATTTATTTATAAATGATTCTTTGTCTAAACTAATGATGTCAGTAATACCAAATATGTTTAGCTGTGAGGAGCCTAAATAACATACTAGGAATATTCTTGGCATCCACATTTAGTTTTACTTGTCAAATAATTATATTGCTACAACTGGGTTGGTCTTACATTTTATAATCATCTTGTATTTCCTTTGATTCAGGTATGTCTAAACTATTTGTTGAGATTGTGAGACCAAAAACAAAATTCATTCCAAAACTTATAAGAAGAAAAGATGATACTTTATTTAATATTTTCATTACCTGGAGAATGTTACCTTATAGGTAATGAATCAATTACTCTATACCATTCGTTTGTATCCTTAAATGATCCTAGAGTAATTGGGGGTAAAGTTATAAGAATGGGTTGATATAAATGTATTTGAAATGCCCTTCCCTTTACATAAACCGTGTGCAATCATCACATTCAAATCTTGCTTCGCTTTCTCCTTGGAAATAACTTGAAGATAAGACATCATGTAACATAATCCATATCAGGATGTAGTGACCAGAACTAACTTCAGACGGTTATGATAACATTATTACATAACCATGATATGCTTTATTGAAGAGTGTCCTGTAAGCATTTTTTTACACTCTCTCTTCTTGAGGTGGGTTAACAGGTCGTGACACACGCACCTTGAATTTCCTTTATAGTAGTAATGTGAACAAGCGCCAATAATACACTTGGAATTTTGTTCTTATTTTGACATTAACATTGTATAATATTTATCATAGATTAATTGTGGTATTACTTTCCTTTTTTATACAAATATAAACATTATTAGATTGTACTTTTAATATTGATTACCAAATGTGACATTATAGATTAATTTAATCATTAAATATCTCCCAATAATTTTTCAAATTCTAGGAACCGTCTATACTAGAATTGGATTACTCTTGGGTATTCTAGTGGAAGGGATCCTCAAGCCACCCCCCATAGTCTATAAGCTATTGCTACACCACTACACGGAGGATTAAATGTAGGATTTTTGTTGGACAACCCCATTAACTCAGAGTTCCATGATCTGTTGAGGGAATTCCCAACTTCAAAAATCATTACAAATTTACTCAATCCTTGCCTCTAGAATTACAACATTCTATATATGGCTATTTATTTTCTGAAATTGTAGTTATGTCAACTCACTACTCTTATAAGAGCTCCCGGGTAGTAAGAATCAACCTTAGCTATGGCATGATCGGCACCCTAAACACACAGTTTTGTTCAAACAAAAATGATGAAAGGTTGTGGTGACATAAAATTTCATTGATGGTTTTGTGTTTTTCTTTTGACGAATGAAATACATTTCTAGTAAACTTGTTCATATATGTTGTCGCACTCACAACTGAACTTTAATAGAAAAAAATATGCTACTTCTTTATGAATTTTATTATCTATTATTTTATGTATTTTATTGCTTTTTCTAAAATTCATAAAATAATAAATAAATACACAAAGGTAAACTACTATTCGACAGGTCTTGATTGTCTAAATAAACTAAGGGAAACATACCTGAGTCGAAGCTTGACTCTTGATGCAGCTTTCCCTCGTCTTGTATGTTTTCTTCGCTTGTTAAGTATTGCCTTATCTTGGCGGGGTCCACGTCACGTCTTGGAGTACAGCCTCATCTTGATCTGATTCACGTGTCGTCTTGTACCGTCTTGATCAACGTGCACCTCCTCATCTTGGTCGGGTCCTCATCGTTCAACTTCTTCATCTGATGTACAAGGATACTCACGCGTAGGTGAGGGGGACGAGGGGTATAAATGTACATCAGGTAAATTTGGCGTGCATGCCCTTATACATTTTAACTGAAAAGTAAAACAATGCGTATACTGTCTATGTAATTAATTACAATAATCACACGTAGTTAAATAATTAATTAAACAAAATATATATACACGGTTCGATGCTCAAGACCAATAGACGGGTAAAATGCATGATAAAATTAACATGCATTAAATAAGTACAAGGGTTATTTAATTAAATTAAATTTAATAAATTAATTAAATAATTTAATTAATTTAATTAATTATAGTTTCATTAATTAGTTAAATTTTAATATCAAAATTAAATTAATTTAACTTAATTCAATTTAATAATAAAATTGATTTAATTTTTATTCTAGTGTTAATTTTAATTAATTTAATTTTAAAAACTAAAATTAATTACTTAATTTAATTAATTTGGATTAATTTAAATTTGGTTGACCCAAAAAATAACTTTACAGCGTGTTTGGTTTGGGAAAATCCGTGTAGGGCCATACAATGTCGTGCAAGAGCTAAAATGGGTCAGAACGATCGGCGAAGACCCATTCTGGGTTGGGCAGATCGTCCTAGACAATTTCGAGCCCAATTTTTATCTATGTAAATAATCTTACTGTCAAAATAATACCTTCTGAATGTAAAGGGAATTCGATGGGGCCCCAGTTTTGGTCAAGTCTATTCAGCGTGGCCCGATCCAACGAAAGGAGCTGAGTAGAAATGCCGATGTGGAGTCACCGACCGTGAGGTGGTCACGCGGTTGATTGGTCGTCACCCGACTGTGTGGTGTAGCCCAACAGCACCGGTGCGGGGTGCTGAGAAGATTTGACAGTTTCCAGTTCTAGGAAGGTGGGATAGAGGCAGGCCACGCGACAGCTGGGAGGTGAGACTCGAGGTTCCTTTGGGAAGCCTCAAGAGTAGGACTTGATAAAGACAGTGGGCATGCCTCCTTGCGGGTTACCTGTTTCACTACTGAAGGGCGGTGAATCACGAGTGGGCCATCGCAGTTGGCCAGGTGAAGCAGATGTGGAAGGGAAAGGGGATCTGGCTGGTGTGGCACTTAAATTGGCGGAGGAGGCCTAGGGCCGATGGTCAGGCAGACTAGGTTGGGAGGTGTTTTGGGTGGCCAATGTGGGTGCACCGACAGGGACCGTGAATAGGCCGGGATTGAGGTGCAGTTGTTGCTCTAGTGGAAAGCCGCATGGTGGTGCAGCTCGTTGGGGGAATCCAGCAGAGAGGCAGGGTGTCCGGGCAGCGGAGCGGTGCATGGGAGCAGGCAAGACAGCGAGGTCTTACTTCGTGGGTGCACCGACAAGGAAGCAGGATGGTTGAAAATCTGGGCGGCGTCTCAAGGAAGACAAAGGGGTCTCCAGACCCCTTGTTTGTTTTCATCCCTTTGTGCCTCCCCTTACATGTTTCCTTTTTTTAAAGTCTTCCTCTTATTTAAATGAACTAGTACACTGCCCGTGCAAAATTTCATTGAAATCATCTGGTTCTGTCACCTGAGTAAGCATCATAAGTTACAAAAAATTAAAACCTGAATTAATAGAAAAAGAAATCAGCCGATATAATTAATAGAAAAAAGAAATCAAAGGGGAGAATGCAGGGGTCTTCTGTCACCTATAAACATAGTGTTATGGTACATAAATCTGAATAATGAGGGAAAAGATTTACCAACTATGCGAATCGACGGTGCAGGAGTCGACTTTCACAGGTGACCAACCAAATCTGTTCGACCTTTGTCAGTTTGTCTGAGATGTAAATAAAGAGGATCTACCTAATATGAGAAATAAATGTTCTCTATATGGAAGAATGTTTAAATATCTCTAGGTGAAAAGGGGTTTATATACTCGGGAGTATTCTTCAAAATGAAAAGCATGTAAAATAAAGAATATAAAATAGGGATGGATGTACCATTTCAAGTAAAAAAAATTATTAACTGAAACAAAATAAAATGACCCAATTCTCCAAATTATTCCCTTACTCTAGTCAACCATGATGGTGTATTTCTCCAAAATCAAGTGTTACGCCACCTTGTCATCCTGTATGCTGGATTGAAACCATGCATTAATATTGATTATATTAAATATACTGAATGCATAAATAAGTTGTAAAAAATATTACAATAATAGTGAATTAAACGTGGAGAAAATTAATATTGTAGAACAAGTGAAAGATAATCATGGTTGTTAATGGAGTACATGTCACCAGAGTAAGCATCATAAGTTACAAAAAATTAAAACTTGAATTAATAGAAAAAGAAATCAGCAGATGTAATAATAAATATAAGACATGGTGCATACATTACTTACAAATTAGGCCATGTCATTGATTAAAAAACCTCAATTCACAAGATGGATGCTTCCCTAAGAGAATGATTTATGTCATTTAACATACATAAAATCTAATTTTCTATGGACTTGGAAGTGGATATGTGTCATCATGGTAAAGGCCAACCATTCTCATAGTGCTGGGGCTGCCAGTTTGGTTCTACAATAAAATTTATTGTAAAACAATTATTTAAAATGAATTAAAATATGGGGGATACTTGACTCCCTATGTGGAAAGAACTTGATTTTTGACTGGAGGATTAATTGTATGAAATGAATTTCCATTAGATGATGAATTTGCATCTTTTCAGTGCACTGTAGAAGCTGAAAAGGAATTGGTTTGTTCTAATAAAATAGGATAGAGATGGCATAATTCAATAAAATTGAATTTAAATATATATAGTTTGAAACTTGAAAAAAAAACACTAGAGGAAACAATGAAAATTTTGTAAAAATAAAATAAAATATATTTCAAATTATAAACCAGTACCTGAAAAACTACACAATGGGAAAAACCTGTTCATGCAGTAAATGTTCGGGCCCAATGCAGATAGAAACCTGAAGCATAAAACCTGAATGGATGGTTGACAAAAAATACAACAGAAAAATTTAAGTACAACAAAAGCTATTTAGAATTCCCACAATTATTTAAACCATATTTGAAAATTTTAATGACTTTTTGGTGAATTATAAAATAAAAAAAAATTATACACAATGTGTGTGATTACATCTGATTTGGAATAATGTAAAACAATATATTTTGCAACCTCATAAACCATGAAAACCCCAGAGGAGAGTAAAAAAAATGCAAGAGTACATTCAAGAATGTAGTGAGACGACCTAACTTTATTATTATTGATCATATTCTGGTAAAACCATACACTCATAAAGTTGAATCCATGAATAATCATTTATAATGTCTCTAATATGTAATGCATTTCTATCATTTCCCCTCCTAAAGCCTTGGAATACCTATTAAAAACATCAGGTGCATAAGTCGTTCCACATTTCGCACTGGGATCACATGTATGCTATAATAAAGATGGAATGAAAATGAGACTTAAATTGTAAAGGAGGAGAAAATAAACTCATCTTGGAAATATAATATTTGAATCATATGACATGTTCCATGTTTTAAACAGTACAAGATTACATCTGATCTGGAATAATGTTGAACAACATATTGTATAACCTCATAAACCAAGAAAACCCCAATGGAGAGTAAAAAAAAACAATAGAGTACATTCCAGAATGTAGTGAGACAACATAACTTTATTATTCTTGATTATAGGCCTATAAAACCAAACACCCTTTAGGATGATTCCATGAAAAATTACTTATAGTGTTCCTGATATGCAATGTTGTGCAATGCTTTCACCTTATAAATCCTTGAAATTTAATGTAAAAACATCATATGCATAAAATGTCATGATATTAATGTTGGAACCACTAACTGGCCTCAATGGTCATAAAAATAGCTCTTGAATCATCATTTTTCCGAAAAAATAGATCATGGTTTCAATAATACTCATTTAAATAGAGATTCCAATGTCCATAGTATTTTCCAACATTAAAGCTATGACTGTGAGTTTTTTTATGTGGGGCTGAGATGAAAAATAATTGCCTTTCAAACCATCCTTGATCATCGAATATCCTTTTCTTCCTAACCCTCCAAATCAAATAGCCAAATAAATAAAATTATGGGAATGAAAATTGATAAAAATAATTAGGTTTATTCTAAAATGTGTAAAGAAAAAATTAGCTCATTCCATTTAGTATATGATAAATTTTAAATAATGATCAGGTAAGGCCAATCCCTTCTATTATAAAGCTCCCATACATTTGAACATTAAATTTAATTTCTTTACATGTCATTTTAGTACATAACATTCCATTAATGATCATTTTATCTCATTCAATGAAAACATACAAACATGGCCTAATTTTTTTTTCAACATTCAAATAGAATAAAAATGCAGAGGGGGGGGGGGCATAAACGGGGCATATAGACCAATAGTTGGTGAATTATCATGTAGTTCAGAAATTCACAATTAAGTCGGAAAAAAATCCATCTTCACAAAAATTGATAGAAAATAATGTTACCTTCAAAAATAGACATGAATTACCTGATTTTCACCAGAAGTATTACGATCTCCTTTCCCAATAGGACAAGAAGGCTGAAGACATATATAAGAAAGAACTTTACTATAATCATCTAAAAAAAAATCAACGAATTTATGCCACATTGATTATGTTCTAATCTTGGTTGGATTCTCATTTAATCTCCTAGAAGTGGGAAGAAGATCCTGAAAATCATAAAATCTACTCTATATAATATAAGGAAAGGTTATTAGAAAAACCAGGCAGAAACAAACAATAACAAACCTTGGTATTGTATATTAAAATAATATTAATAATAACATTTTTATAGCTACATGAAAAAATTTATGATACATACAAACTAAAAATTTATTTTATATGAGCACTAACTAAATAAGAAATCAACTAAACTGCAATTTGAAAACCTGCAGAGTCCCTTTTTGGAAATCTAGAGTACATATGTATACCTCTTGGAATAGAACTTGCTCCAAAGTACTTGTTTGTCAACTCGAACAATTTTGATTCCAAAAATTCCTTTTCATTTTTCTCCATCTGGAAAAAAATGAAAATATATTGACATGGAAAGATGGAATAAATACATGCATACATGAATACAAAATTAAAAGAAAAAAATGAGGTTATGTTGGACCAATAATTAAAAGAAGGCCTTAAAATGATAAGAGTCCAAACTATGAACTAAAACAACTGTGGAGAGAAGTATCCCACCCGCCAAAACATGAACTTCATTATTAAATACAACACATGGAGGGATGAAAATCTCAAACAGATAATAAGTTTGGAATGAGCTTACATAGTATGTAGTACAATATTTACATGTACCAACTTCAAATGAACCATCTGTTTCCAATGAAAAACTAGTTCCTCAATGAAAACCAATTTCATGATATTAATAGAATCCACCCATCTAAAACCATAAAAACGAAACAATCATGGTATGTTGACATGAGAGAGTAAATTAATCAAAAAATATAGTATGTATTTACATAGAAAAGTAGGAATAAATCAAATAAAGTAGTGATAGTCCCAGTGCAATCTGTTACCAACAGTATCTTATCCTATACATTCCCATGAAAAAAATTGTTCTTCTGTTCAAACTCATCTCCTAAAATCAATTGAATCCACCCAACACAAACCAGACAAAGGAAACAAATCTAAGTAAGTTGACATAATAGAATAGAGAAATAAAAAATCTACTATGTATTTACACATAATACCAGGAAGAAATTGAAGATAGGCGAAGAAGGATGAGAGAAAGAATATGGAGGTAGAGCAATCAGCGGTCGTAGAACCAGAGGTAGGGTAGATAGATATGTAACACTATGAGCTTAGTACATGAAATATATATTGTAAAGGAAACTAGTAAATCAACTATGAATTTAGTCAAAAAATCTGATAATAGTGTAGTAAAAAACACAACATTTCTGGATTATTTCATAAATGATGAATTTATAAACTACCACAATCTGTTACATATAATATATCCTATAATCCATTGTAATTAGTATACAGTCCATGTAATCAGTGACAATTATACCGACATGAATGAAATCTATATTTAATTTACTACAATGACAGTGGGAGAATTCCATATTGAATGGAATATGTTGCAATTATCTGACTATCCAGAAGACATTGATGGTATTATAAATTCAATACAAGCTTTTCTAAGAATGATAGATGAACAAAAAATGTCTAGAAGATGAATGGTAGGGATAGCTAGAGTATCATTATAGAATAACTATAGTAATATTCTCTGGCTAAATCATATTTTACAGCACACAAATCGTGATGGATAAAAGGGAATAAATATCAAGGACATTAGGAGAACATTCCTATTGAAATAGAATAGAATTATAGGATCTTTGAGTAACTTGTCGTTGATGGTAAGGGCTTCATGAAGAACATGGAAGGATTCTACGCAGTAGTGGTTGGTAATGAAGATATTTGAAAACATTGAGGTAGGAGAACCGAAGGAGAAATTGACCTTCATTGAGAACCCGAATGCACTATTAGAGTGTGGAGGTGAAGGGGTTCGAAGGTGAAGGTTCTGTCATAGGGGAGAACGCAGGGGTTGTCTGTCACGTATAAACATAGTGTTATGGTACATAAATCTGAATATAGAGGAAAAGATTTACCACCTATGCGAATCGACGGTGCATGAGTCGACTTTCACAGTTAACCATCCAAATCTGTTCAACGAAGTAGCTGAAGGTCGGTGAAGCTAAATTTATAGTCGTTGCAAAGGTCACCAGGATCAAAATTTTGGGATAACCGGATATTTGGTCATGATGGAGGTATTGAAACCCTATGACAGTATCAGACAACGGCTCGTTACATTTTTTGGCTGGCGACGGAGGTAGCGAAACCCAAAGATAAGGAGTAGATCTGAGGAAGCACAAGAGAAATGGGATCGCGGAGGCTGGAATCGTGAAATTAAATGGAGGGTATTGATTTCGGTGGCGTGGCTTCATAATTAGGTGACACGTAAGCGGGAGAAATCCAACTTTAGTAAATATTCTGGAAATGGGAGAGATGCATAAAAAAGTTATTATAAATTGAATCCACAAGTGGATGCAATGATATACAAACTAAATCAAGGATGGAGAAAATTACGAATAATGTTTTTCTAGAAAGAATCTTGGAATAAATTCGAATCCAAATCAAGAGGAAGCTTCATACAAGTGAAAACAAATGCAGAGTTATAATCATGCGATATGATTACTTTATAAACATAGTTTTTTCAAAAATTGAAACTACATTCCCATAAATTATGGATAAACAGTATAAAAACCACAATCAAAACAGAATCTGATCAGAAAAAAATATAATGACATGTTATATAGATTATAAAAACAATCAATGAATAATATAAAAACAATCAGAACAGAATTCGATCGAAACTCATTAGGTCAAAACAGAATTATGGAATAAATGTAGGGGTATACACTTGTACCAATGAACAATAATATAATAAAAATAGAATCTGATCCGCAGAATATATAAAAACCTGTTACAGAGATTTTATAAAAATAAGTCATGAGCATCAAAGATCTCCTACCAGCAACATTCTGAAGATACACGAACAATTTAAAACTTTAATATATAGTAATGATATAAAATAAAAAGTTGATGTTATATAGTCAGTCAATTAATTTTTTTTGCAACAACTCATGAGCTTCAATGAAATGAATTGCAAATAATGTTTCAATGATAAGAATAAATAATCACTTTCATTTAAGTTTGTTTCATGCATTCCCAAATAAACCAAAAGAAAGTATTTTTCTGAATACCAGAGTAAACAAGTGTTACGCCACCTTGTCCTCCTATATGTAGGATTGAAACCATGCATTAATATTGATTATATTAAATATACTGAATGCATAAATAATTTGTAAAAAATATAACAATAATAGTGAATTAAAAATGGAGACAATTAAAATTGTAGAACACGTGAAAGATAATCATGATTGTTAAGGGAGTACATGTCAACTGAGTAAGCATCATAAGTTACAAAAAATTAAAACATGAATTAATAGAAAAAGAAATCAGCAGATGTAATTAATAGAAAAAGAAATCATAGGGGAGAACGCAGGGGTCGTCTGTCACCTATAAACATAGTGTTATGGTACATAAATCTGAATATAGAGGGAAAAGATTTACCAACTATGCAAATCGACGGTGCAGGAGTCGACTTTCATAGGTAACCAGCCAAATCTGTTCGACCTTTGTCAGTTTGTCTGAGATGTAAATAAAGAGGATCTATCTAATACGAAAAATATATGATCTCTATATGGAAGAATGTTTAAAGATCTCTAGGTGACAAAGGGTTTATATACTCGAGAGTATTCTTCAAAATGAAAAGCAAGTAAAATAAAGAATATAAAATAGGGATGGATGTACCATTTCAAGTAATAAAAATTATTAACTAAAACAAAATAAAATGACCCAATTCTCCAAATTATTCCCTTCCCCTAGTCAACCATGATGGTGTATTTCTCCAAAATCAAGTGTTACGCCACCTTGTCATCCTGTATGAAGGATTGAAACCATGCATTAATATTGATTATATTAAATATACCGAATGCATAAATAAGTTGTAAAAAATATTACAATAGTAGTGAATTAAACATGGAGACAATTAAAATTGTAGAACACGTGAAAGATAATGATGATTTTTAAGGGAGTACATGTCACCTGAGTAAGAATCATAAGTTACAAAAAATTAAAACTTGAATTAATAGAAAACGAAATCAACAGATGTAATAATAAATATAAGACATGGTGCATACTTTACTTACAAATTAAGCCATGTCATTGATAAGAAAACAACAATTCACAAGATGGATGCTTCCCTAAGAGCATGATTTATGTCATTTAACATACATAAAATCTAATTTTCTATGGACTTGTAAGTTGATATGTGTCGTCATGGTAAAGGCCAACCATTCTCATAGTGTTGGGGCTGCCAGTTTGGTTCTACTATAAAATTTATTGTAAAAAAATTATTGAAAATGAATTAAAATATGGGGGATACTTGATTCCCTATGTGGAAAGAACTTGATTTTTGACTGGAGGATAAATTGCATGAAATGAATTCCCATGAGATGATGAATTTTCACATTTTTAGTGCACTGTAGAAGCTGAAAAGGAATTGGTTTGTTCTAATAAAATAGGAAAGAGATGACATAATTCAATAAAAATGAATTTAAATATATATAGTTTGAAACTGAAAAAAAAACACCAGAGGAAATAGTGAACATTTTGTAAAAATAAAATAAAATATATTTCAAATTACAAACCAGTACCTGAAAAACTACACAATGGGGAAAACTTGTTCATGCAGTAAATGTTCGGGCCCAATGCAGATAGAAACCAGAAGTATAAAACCTGAATGGATGGTTGACAAAAAATACAACATAAAAATTTAAGTACAACAAAAGCTATTTTGAATCCCCACAATTATTTAAACCATAGTTTAAAATTTTAATGACTTTTTGGTAAATTATAAAAAAAAAATTTATACACAATGTGTGTGATTACATCTGATTTGGAATAATGTTAAACAATATATTTTTTAACCTCATAAACCATGAAAATCCCAGTGGAGAGTAAAACAAATGCAAGAGTACATTCAAGAATGTAGTGAGACGGCCTAACTTTATTGTTATTGATCATATGCTTGTACAACCATACAATATTAAAGTTGAATCCATGAATAATCATTTATAATGTCTCTAATATGCAATGCAATTCTATCATTTCCCCTCCTAAAGCCTTAGAATACATATTAAAAACATCAGGTGCATAAGACGTTCCACATTTGGCACTGGGATCACATGTATACTATAATAAAGATGGAATGAAAAGAAGCCTTAAATTGTAAAGGAGGAGAAAATAAACTCATCTTGGAAATATAATATTTGAATCATATGACATGTTCCATGTTTTAAACAGTACGAGATTACATCGGATCTGGAATAATGTTGAACAACATATTGTATAACCTCATAAACCAAGAAAACCCCAATGGAGAGTAAAAAAACAATAGAGTACATTCCAGAATGTAGTGAGACAACATAACTTTATTATTCTTGATCATAGGCCTATAAAACCAAACACCCTTTAGGTTGATTCCATGAAAAATTACTTATAGTGTTCCTAATATGCAATGTTGTGCTATTCTTTCACCTTATAAAGCATTGGAATACAATGTAAAAACATCATATGCATAAAAAGTCATGATATTAATGTTGGAACCACTAACTGGACTCAATGGTCATAAAAATAGCTCTTGAATCATCATTTTTCCGAACAAATAGATCATGGGATTCAATAATACTCATTGAAATAGAGATTCCCATGTCCATAGAATTTTCCAACATTAAAGCTATGACTGTGAGTTTTTTTATGTGGGGGTGAGATGAAAAATAATTGCCTTTCAAACCATCATTGATCATCATATATCATTTTCTTCCTAACCCTCCAAATAAAATAGCCAAATAAATAAAATTAGGGGAATGGAAATTGATAAAAATAATTAGGTTTATTCTGAAAATTGTAAATAAAAAATTAGCTCATTCCATTTAGTATATGATAAATTTTAAATAATGGTCAGGTAAGGCCAATCCCTTCTATTATGAAACTCCCATACAGTTGAACATTAAATTCAATTTCTGTACATGTCATTTCAGTACATACAATTCTATTAATTATCATTTTATCTCATTCAATGAAAACTTACAAACATGGCCTAATTTTTTTATCAACATTCAAATAGAATAAAAATGCAGAGAGGGGGGGGGGGGGGCATAAACGGGGCATATATAGAAATATTTTTTGATTTATCATGTAGTTCAGAAATTCACATTTAAGTCGGAAAAATATCCATCTTCACAAAAATTGATAGAAAATAATGTTACCTTCAAAAATAGACATGAATTACCTGATTTTCACCAGAAGTATTACGATCTCCTTTCCCAATAGGACAAGAAGGCTGAAGACATATATAAGAAAGAACTTTACTATAATCATCTAAAAAAAATCAACGAATTTATGCCACATTGATTATGTTCTAATCTTGGTTGGATTCTCATTTAATCTCCTAGAAGTGGGAAGAAGATCCTGAAAATCATAAAATCTACTCTATATAATATAAGGAAAGGTTATTAGAAAAACCAGGCAGAAACAAACAATAACAAACCTTGGTATTGTATATTAAAATAATATTAATAATAACATTTTTATAGCTACATGAAAAAATTTATGATACATACAAACTAAAAATTTATTTTATATGAGCACTAACTAAATAAGAAATCAACTAAACTACAATTTGCAAACCTGAAGAGTCCCTGTTTGGAAATCTAGAGTACATATGTATACCTCTTGGAATTGATCTTGCTCCAATGTACTTGTTTGTCAACTCGACCAATTTTGATTCCAAAAATTCCTTTTCATTTTTCTCTATCTGGAAAAAAATGAAAATATATTGACATGGAAGGATGGAATAAATACATGCATACATGAATACAAAATAAAAAGAAAAACATGAGGTTATGTAAGACCAATAATTAAAAGAAGGCCTTAAAATGATAAGAGTCCTAACTATGAACTAAAACAACTATGCAGAGAAGTATCCCACCCACCAAAACATGAACTTCATTATTAAATACAACACATGGAGGGATGAAAATATCAAACAGATAATAAGTTTCGAATGAGCTTACATAGTATGTAGTACAATAATTACATGTAACAACTTCAAATGAACCATCACTTTCCAATGAAAAACTAGTTCCTCAATGAAAACCAATTTCATGATATTAATAGAATCCACCCATCTAAAACCATAAAAATGAAAAAATCAAGGTATGTTGACATGAGAGAGTAAATTAATTAAAAAATATAGTATGTATTTACACAGAAATGTAGGAATAAATCAAATAAATTAGTGATTGTCCCAGTGCAATCTGTTACCAACAGTATCTTATCCAATACATTCCCATGAAAAAAAATGTTCTTTTGTTCAAACTCATCTCCTAAAATCAAAAGAATCCACCCAACACAAACCAGACAAAGGAAAAAAATCTCAGTAAGTTGACATAATAGAATAGAGAAAAAAAAATCTACTATGTATTTACACATAATACCAGGAAGAAATTGAAGATAGGCGAAGAAGGATGAGAGAAAGCATATGGAGGTAGAGCAGTCGACGGTCGTAGAACCAGAGGCAGGGTAGATAGATATGTACAACTGTGAGCTTAGTACATGAAATATATATTTTAAAGGAAACCAGTAAATCAACTATGAATGTAGTCAAAAAATCTGATAATAGTGTAGTCAAAAACACAACATTGCTGGATTATTTCATAAATGATGAATTTATAAACTACCACAATCTGTTACATATAATCTATCCTATAATCCATTGTAATTAGTATACAGTCCATGTAATCAGTGACAATTATACCGACATGAATGAAATCTATATTTAATTTACTACAATGACAGTGGGAGAATTCCATATTGAATGGAATATGTTTCAATTATCTGACAATCCAGAAGACATTGATGGTATTATAAATTCAATACAAGATTTTCTAAGAATGATAGATGAACAAAAAATGTCTAGAAGATGAATGGTAGGGATAGCTAGAGTATCATTATAGAATAACTATAGTAATATTCTCTGGCTAAATCATATTTAACAGCACATAAATCATGATGGATAAAAGGGAATAAATATCAAGGACATTAGGAGAAGATTCCTATTGAAAAATCATAGAATTATAGGATCTTTGAGTAACTTGTCGTTGATGGTAAGGGCTTCATGAAGAACATGGAAGGATTCTACGCAGCAGTGGTTTGTAATGCAGATATTTGAAAACATTGAGGTAGGAGAACCGAAGGAGAAATTGACCTTCATTGAGAACCCGAATGCACTATTAGAGTGTGGAGGTGAAGGGGTTCGAAGGTGAAGGTTCTGTCATAGGGGAGAACGCATGGGTCATCTGTCACCTATAAACATAGTGTTATGTTACATAAATCTGAATATAGAGGGAAACGATTTACCAACTATGCGAATCGACGGTGCAGGAGTCGACTTTCATAGGTAACCATCCAAATCTGTTCAACGAAGTAGCTGAAGGTCGGTGAAGCTAAATTTGTAGTCGTTGCAAAGGTCACTAGGATCAAAATTTTGGGATAACCGGATATTTGGTCACGACGGAGGTATTGAAACCCTATGACAGTATCAGACAATGGCTCGTTACATTTTTTGGCTGGCGACGGAGGTAGATAAACCCTAACATAAGGAGTAGATCTGAGGAAGCATGAGGGAAATGGGATTGCATAGGCTGGAATCGTGAAATTAAAGGGAGGAGGGTATTGATTTCGGTGGCGTGGATTCATATTTAGGTGACACGTAAGCGGGAGAAATCCAACTTTAGTAAATATTCCGGAAATGAGAGATATGCATAAAAAAAAGTTATTATAAATTGAATCCACAAGTGGATGCAATGACATACAAACTGAATCAAGGATGGAGAAAATTACGAATATTGTTTTTTCAGAAAGAATCTTGGAATAAATTCGAATCCAAATCTAGAGGAAGCTTCACACAAGAGAAAACAAATACAGAGTTATAATCATGCGATATGATTACCGTATAAACATAGTTTTGTCAAAATTGAAACTACATTCCCATAAATTATGGATAAAGAGAATAGAAACCACAATCAAAACAAAATCTGATCAGAAAAAAATATAATGACTTGTTACATAGATTATAAAAACAATCAATGAAGAATATAAAAACAATCAGAACAGAATTCGATCTAAACTCATTAGGTCAAAACAGAATTATGCAATAAATGTAGGGGTATACACTTGTACCAATGAAAAATAATATAATAAAAATAGAATCTGATCCGCAGAATATATAAAAACCTGTTACAGAGATTTTATAACAATAAGTCATGAGCATCAAAGATCTCCTACCAGCAACATTATGAAGATACATGAACAATTTAAAAGTTTAATATATAGTAATGATATAAAATAAAAAGTTGATGTTATATAGTCAGTCAATTAATTTTTTTGCAACAAGTCATGAGCTTTAATGAAATGAATTGCAAATAACGTTTCAATGATAAGAATAAATAATCACTTTCATTTAAGTTTGTTTCATGCGTTCCCAAATAAACCCAAAGAAAGTATTTTTCTGAATACCAGAGTAAACAAGTGTTACGCCACCTTGTCATCCTGTATGTAGGATTGAAACCATGCATTAATATTGATTATATTAAATATACTGAATGCATAAATAAGTTGTAAAAAAATATTACAATAATAGTGAATTAAACATGGAGACAATTAAAATTGTAGAACACGTGAAAGATAATCATGATTGTTAAGGGAGTACATGTCAACTGAGTAAGCATCATAAGTTACAAAAAATTAAAACTTGAATTAATAGAAAAAGAAATCAGCAGATGTAATTAATAGAATAAAGAAATCATAGGGGAGAACACAGGGGTCGTCTGTCACCTATAAACATAGTGTTATGGTACATAAATTTCAATATAGAGGGAAAAGATTTACCAACTATGCAAATCGACGGTGCAGGTGTCGACTTTCATATGTAACCAGCCAAATCTGTTCGACCTTTTTCAGTTTGTCTTAGATGTAAATAAAGAGGATCTATCTAATACAAAAAATATATGATCTCTATATGGAAGAATGTTTAAAGATCTCTAGGTGACAAAGGGTTTATATACTCTAGAGTATTCTTCAAAATGAAAAGCAAGTAAAATAAAGAATATAAAATAGGGATGGATGTACCATTTCATGTAAAAAAAATTATTAACTGAAACAAAATAATATGACCCAATTCGCCAAATTATTCCCTTCCTCTAGTCAACCATGATGGTGTATTTCTCCAAAATCAAGTGTTACGCCACCTTGTCATCCTGTATGAAGGATTGAAACCATGCATTAATATTGATTATATTAAATATACTGAATGCATAAATAAGTTGTAAAAAATATTACAATAATAGTGAACTAAACATGGAGACAATTAAAATTGTAGAACACGTGAATGATAATCATGATTTTTAAGGGAGTACATGTCACCTGAGTAAGCATCATAAGTTACAAAAAATTAAAACATGAATTAATAGAAAAAGAAATCAGCAGATGTAATAATAAATATAAGACATGGTGCATACTTTACTTACAAATTAGGCCATGTCATTGATAAGAAAACCACAATTCACAAGATGGATTCTTCCCTAAGAGCATGATTTATGTCATTTAACATACATACAATCTAATTTTCTATGGACTTGTAAGTGGATATGTGTCTTCATGGTAAAGGCCAACCATTATCATAGTGCTGGGGCGGCAAGTTTGGTTCTACTATAAAATTAATTGCAAAAAAATTATTGAAAATTCATTAAAATATGGGAGATACTTGATTCCCTATGTGGAAAGAACTTGATTTTTGACTGGAGGATAAATTGCATGAAATGAATTCCCATGAGATTATGAATTTGCACATTTTTAGTGCACTGTAGAAGATGAAAAGGAATTGGTTTGTTCTAATAAAATAGGAAGGAGATGACATAATTCAATAAAAATGAATTTAAATATATATAGTTTGAAACTGGAAAACAAAACACCAGAGGAAACAGTGAACATTTTGTAAAAATAAAATAAAATATATTTCAAATTACAAACCAGTACCTGAAAAACTACACAATGGGGGAAACCTGTTCATGCATTAAATGTTCGGGCCCAATGCAGATAGAAACCTGATGTATAAAACCTGAATGGATGGTTGACAAAAAATACAACATAAAAATTTAAGTACAACAAAAGCTATTTTGAATCCCCAAAATTATTTAAACCATAGTTGAAAATTTTAATGACTTTTTGGTGAATTATAAAAAAAAATTATACACAATGTGTGTGATTACATCTGATTTGGAATAATGTTAAACAATATATTTTGTATCCTCATAAACCATGAAAACCCCAGTGGAGAGTAAAACAAATGCAATAGTACATTCAAGAATTTAGTGAGACGACCTAACTTTATTATTATTGATCATATCCTTGTAAAACCATACACTCATAAAGTTGAATCCATGAATAATCGTTTATAATGTCTCTAATATGCAATGCAGTTCTATCATTTCCCCTCCTAAAGCCTTGGAATACCTATTAAAAACAGCAGGTGCATAAGACGTTCAACATTTGGCACTGGGATCACATGCATGCTATAATAAAGATAGAATGAAAAGAAGCCTTAAATTGTAAAGGAGGAGAAAATAAACTCATCTTGGAAATATAATATTTGAATCATATGACATGTTCCATGTTTTAAACAGTACGAGATTACATCTGATCTTGAATAATGTTGAACAACATATTGTATAACCTCATAAACCAAGAAAACCCCAATGGAGAGTAAAAAAAACAATAGAGTACATTCCAGAATGTAGTGAGACAACATAACATTATTATTCTTGATCATAGGCCTATAAAACCAAACACCCTTTAGGTTGATTCCATGAAAAATTACTTATAGTGTTCCTGATATGCAATGTTATGCTATTCTTTCACCTTATAAAGCATTGGAATACAATGTAAAAACATCATATGCATAAAAATTCATGATATTAATGTTGGAACCACTAACTGGCCTCAATGGTCATAAAAATATCTCTTGAATCATCATTTTCCCGAAAAAATAGATCATGGGATTCAATAATACTCATTGAAATAGAGATTCCCAGGTCCATAGAATTTTCCAACATTAAAGCTATGACTGTGAGTTTTTTTATATGGGGGTGAGATGAAAAATAATTTCCTTTCAAACCATCCTTGATCATCAAATATCCTTTTATTCCTAACCCTCTAAATAAAATATCCAAATAAATAAAATTAAGGGAATGGAAATTGATAAAAATAATTAGGTTTATTCTGAAAATTGTAAAGAAAAAATTAGCTCATTCCATTTAGTATATGATAAATTTTAAATAATGATCAGGTAAGGCCAATCTCTTCTATTATGAAACTCCCATACAGTTGAACATTAAATTAAATTTCTTTACATGTCATTTCAGTACATAACATTCCATTAATCATCATTTTATCTCATTCAATGAAAACTTACAAACATGGCCTAATTTTTTTATCAACATTCAAATAGAATAAAAATACAGAGAGAGGGGGGGGGGGGGCATAAACGGGTCATATAGACCAATATTTGGTGATTTATTATGTAGTTCAGAAATTCACATTTAAGTCGGAAAAAAATCCATCTTCACAAAAATTGATAGAAAAAAATGTTACCTTCTAAAATAGACATGGATTACCTGATTTTCACCAGAAGTATTACGATCACCTTTCCCAATAGGACAAGAAGGCTCAAGACATATATAAGAAAGAACTTTACTATAATCATCTGAAATAATTCAACGAATTTGTGCCACATTGATTATGTTCTAATCTAGGTTGCATTCTCATTTAATATCCTAGAACTGGGAAGAAGACCCTGAAAATCATAAAATCTACTCTATATTACATAAGAAAATGTTATTAGAAAAACCAGGCAGAAACAAACAATAAAAAACCATGGTATTTTATATTTAAATAATAATAATAACATTTTTATAGCTACATGAAAAAATTTATGATACATACAAACTAAACATTTATTTTATATGAGCACTAACTAAATAGGAAATCAACTAAACTGCAAATTGCAAACCTGAAGAGTCCCTGTTTGGAAATCTAGAGTACGTATGTATACCTCTTGGAATGGATATTGCTCCAAAGTACTTGTTTGTCAACTCGACCAATTTTGATTCCAAAAATTCCTTTTCACTTTTCTCCATCTGGAAAAAAATGAAAATATATTGACATGGAAGGATGGAATAAATACATGCATACATGAATACAAAATTAAAAGAAAAACATGAGGTTATGTTAGACCAATAATTAAAAGAAGGCCTTAAAATGATAAGAGTCCTAACTATGAACTAAAACAACTATGCAGAGAAGTATCCCACCCACCAAAACATGAACTTCATTATTAAATACAACACATAGAGGGATGAAAATCTCAAACAGATAATAAGTTTGGAATGAGCTTACATAGTATGTAGTACAATATTTACATGTACCAACTTCAAATGAACCATCACTTTCCAATGAAAAACTAGTTCCTCAATGAAAACCAATTTCATAATATTAATAGAATACACCCATGTAAAACCATAAAAACGAAAAAATCATGGTATGTTGACATGAGAGAGTAAATGAATCAAAAAATATAGTATGTATTTACACATAAAAGCAGGAATAAATCAAATAAAGTAGTGATAGTCCCAGCGCAATCTGTTACCAATAGTATCTTATCCTATACATTCCCATGAAAAAAAATCTTTTTCTGTTCAAACTCATATCCTAAAATAAATAGAATCCACCCAACGAAAACCAGACAAAGGAAAAAAAATCCCAATAAGTTGATATAATAGAATAGAGAAATAAAAAATCTACTATGTATTTACACATAATACCAGGAAGAAATTGAAGATAGGCGAAGCAGGATGAGAGAAAGCATATGGAGGTAGAGCAGACGACGATCATAGAACCAGAGGCAGGGTAGATAGACATGTACAACTGTAAGCTTAGTACATGAAATATATATTGTACAGGAAACCAGTAAATCAAATATGAATGTAGTCAAAAAATCTGATAATAGTGTAGTCAACAACACAACATTGGTGGATTATTTCATAAATGATGAATTTATAAACTACCACAATCTGTTACATATAATATATCATATAAACCATTGTAATTAGTATACAGTCCATGTAATCATTGACAATTATACCGACATGAATGAAATCTATATTTAATTTACTACAATGACAGTGGGAGAATTCCATATTGAATGGAATATGTTGCAATTATCTGACTATCCAACAGACATTGATGGTATTAGAAATTCAATACAAGCTTTTCTAAGAATGATAGATGAACAATAAATATCTAGAATATGAATGGTAGGGATAGCTAGAGTATCATTATAGAATAACTGTCGAAATATTCTCTGGCTAAATCATATTTAACAGCACACAAATCATGATGGATAAAAGGGAATAAATATCAAGGACATTAGGAGAACAATCCTATTGAAAAAGTCTAGAATTATAGGATATTTGAGTAACTTGTCGTTGATGGTAAGGGCTTCATGAAGAACATGGAAGGATTCTACGCAGCAGTTGTTGGTAATGCAGATATTTGAAAACATTGAGGTAGGAGAACTGAAGGAGAAATTGACCTTCATTGAGAACCCGAATGCACTATTAGAGTGTGGAGGTGAAGGTGTTAGAAGGTGAAGGTTCTATCATAGGGGAGAATGCAGGGGTCGTCTTTCACTTATAAACATAGTGTTATGGTACATAAATATGAATATAGAGGGAAAAGATTTACCAACTATGCGAATCGACGGTGCGGGATTCGACTTTCACCGGTAACCAGCCAAATCTGTTCGACGAAGTAGCTGAAGGTCGGTGAAGCTAAATTTGTAGTCGTTGCAAAGGTCACTAGGATCAAAATTTTTGGATAACCAGATATTTGGTCACGACGGAGGTATTGAAACCCTATGACAGTATCAGACAACGGCTCGGTACATTTTTTGGTTGGCGACGGAGGTAGAAAAACCCTAAGATAGAGAGTAGATCTGAGGAAGCACGAGGGAAATGGGATCGCGGAGGCTGGAATCGTGAAATTAAAGGGAAGAGGGTATTGATTTAAGTGGCGTGGCTTCGTATTTAGGTGACATGTAAGCGGTAGAAATCCAACTTTAGTAAATATTCCGGAAATGGGAGAGATGCATAAAAAAAGTTATTATAAATTGAATCCACAAGTGGATTCAATGATATAAAAACTGAATCAAGGATGGAGAAAAGTACGAATATTGTTTTTCTAGAAAGAAGCTTGGAATAAATTCGAATCCAAATCAAGAGGAAGCTTCAAACAAGAGAAAACTACTGCAGAGTAATAATCATGCGATATGATTACCATATAGACATAGTTTTGTCAAAATTGAAACTACATTCCCATAAATTGTGGATAAACAGTATAAAAACAACATTCAAAACAAAATCCGATTAGAAAAAATATAATGACCTGTTACATAGATTATAAAAACAATCAATTAAGAATATAAAAACAATCAAAACAGAATCCGATCGAAACTCATTAGGTCAAAACAGAATTATGCAATCAATGTAGGGGTATAGACTTGTACCAATGAACAATAATATAATAAAAATAGAATATGATCCACAGAATATATAAAAACCTGTTACAGAGATTTTATAACAATAAGTCGTGAGCATCAAATTTCTCCCACCAGCAACATTCCGAAGATACATGAACAATTTAAAAGTTTAATATATAGTAATGATATAAAATAAAAAGTTGATGTTATATAGTCAGTCAATTAATTTTTTGTCCAACAAGTCATAAGCTTGAATGAAGTGAATTGAAAATAACGTGTCAATGATAATAATAAATAATCACTTTCATTTAAGTTTGTTTCATCCATTACAAAATAAACCCAAACAAAGTATTTTTCTGAATACCAGAGTAAACAACTGTTACGCCACCTTGTCATCCTGTATGCAGGATTGAAACCATGCGTTAATATTGATTATATTAAATATACTGAATGCATAAATAAGTTGTAAAAAATATTACAATAATAGTGAATTAAACATGGAGACAATTAAAAGTGTAGAACACGTGAAAGATAATCATGATTGTTAAGGGAGTACATGTCACCTGAGTAAGCATCATAAGTCACAAAAAATTAAAACATGAATTAATAGAAAAAGAAATCATCAGATGTAATTAATAGAAAAAGAAATCATAGGGGAGAACGCATGGGTCGTCTGTCACCTATAAACATAGTGTTATGGTACATAAATCTGAATAGAGAGGGAAAATATTTACCATCTATGCGAATCAACGGTGCTGGAGTCGACTTTCACAGGTAACCAGCCAAATCTGTTCGACCTTTGTCAGGTTTTCTGAGATGTAAATAATGAGGATCTACCTAATATGAAAAATAAACAATATCTATATGGAAGAATGTTTAAATATCTCTAGGTGACAAAGGGTTTATATACTCAAGAGTATTCTTCAAAATGAAAAGCAAGTAAAATAAATAATATAAAATAGGTATGGATGTACCATTTCAAGTAAAAAAATTATTAACTGAAACAAAATAAAATGACCCAATTCTCCAAATTATTCCCTTCCTCTAGTCAACCATGATGGTGTATTTCTCCAAAATCAAGTGTTACGCCACCTTGTAATCCTGTATGCAGGATTGAAACCATGCATTAATATTGATTATATTAAATATACTGAATGCATAAATAAGTTGTAAAAAATATTACAATAATAGTGAATTAAACATGGAGAAAATTAAAATTGTAGAACACGTGAAAGATAATCATGATTGTTAAGGGAGTACATGTCACCTAAGTAAGCATCATAAGTTACAAAAAATTAAAACTTGAATTAATAGAAAAAGAAATCAGCAGATGTAAAAATAAATATAAGACATGGTGCATACTTTACATACAAATTAGGCCATGTCATTGATAAAAAAACCTCAATTCACAAGTTGGATGCTTCCCTAAGGGCATGATTTATGTCATTTAACATACATAAAATCTAATTTTCTATGGACTTGGAAGTGGATATGTGTCGTCATGGTAAATGCCAACCATTCTCATAGTGTTGGGGCTGCCAGTTTGGTTCTACTATAAAATTTATTGTAAAAAAATTATTTAAAATGAATTAAAATATGGGGGATACTTGACTCCCTATGTGGAAAGAACTTATTTTTGACTGGAGGATAAATTGCATGAAATGAATTACCATGAGATGATGAATTTGAACATTTTCAGTGCACTGTAGAAGCTGAAAAGGAATTGTTTTGTTCTAATAAAATAGGAAAGAGATGACATAATTCAATAAAATTGAATTTAAATATATATAGTTTGATACTGGAAAACAAAACACAAGAGGAAACAGTGAAAATTTTGTAAAAATAAAATAAAATATATTTCAAGTTACAAACCAGTACCTGGAAAACTACACAATGGGAAAAACATGTTCATGCCGTAAATGTTTGGGCCCAATGCAGATAGAAACCTGAAGCATAAAACCTGAATTGATGGTTGAAAAAAATACAACAAAAAAATTTAAGTACAACAAAAGCTATTTTGAATCCCTACAATTATTTAAACCATAGTTGAAAATTTTAATGACTTTTTGGTGAATTATAAAAAAAAAATATACACAATGTGTGTGATTACATCTGATTTGGAATAATGTTAAACAATATATTTTGCAACCTCATTAACCATGAAAACCCCAGTGGAGAGTAAAACAAATGCAAGAGTACATTCATGAATGTAGTGAGACGACCTAACTTTATTATTATTGATCATATTCTGGTGAAACCATACACTCAGAAAGTTGAATCCATGAATAATTGTTTATAATGTCTCTAATATGCAATGCAGTTCTATCATTTCCCCTCATAAAGCCTTGGAATACCTATTATAAACATCAGGTGTATAAGACGTTCCACATTTGGCACTGGGATCACTTGTATGCTATAATAAAGATGGAATGAAAAGAAGCCTTAAATTGTAAAGGTGGAGAAAATAAACTCATCTTGGAAATATAATATTTGAATCATATGACATGTTCCATGTTTTAAACAATACGAGATTACATCTGATCTGGAATAATGTTGAACAACATATTGTATAACCTCATAAACCAAGAAAACCCCAATGGAGAGTAAAAAAACAATAGAGTACATTCCAGAATGTAGTGAGACAATATAAATTTATTATTCTTGATCATAGGCAAATAAAACCAAACACCCTTTAGGTTGATTCCATGAAAAATTACTTATAGTATTCCTGATATGCAATGTTGTGATATTCTTTCACCTTATAAAGCCTTGGAATACAATGTAAAAACTTCATATGCATAAAAAGTCATTATATTAATGTTGGAACCACTAACTAGCCTCAATGGTCATAAAAATAACTCTTGAATCATCATTTTTCTGAAAAAAGAGATCTTGGGATTTAATAATACCCATTGAAATAGAGATTCCCATGTCCATAGAATTTTCCAACATTAAAGCTATGACTGTGAGTTTTTTATGTGGGGGTGAGATGAAAAGTAATTTCCTTTCAAACCATCCTTGATCATCAAATATCCTTTTCTTCCTAACCCTCCAAATCAAATAGCCAAATAAATAAAATTAGGGGAATGAAAATTGATAAAAATAATTAGGTTTATTCAGAAAATTGTAACGAAAAAATTATCTCATTCCATTTAGTATAAGATAAATTTTAAATAATGATCAGGTAAGGCCAATCCCTTCTATTATGATACTCCCATGTAGTTGAACATTATATTTAATTTCATTACATGTCATTTCAGTACATAACATTCCATTAATGATCATTTTATCTCATTCAATGAAAACTTACAAACATGGCCTAATTTTTTAATCAACATTCAAATAGAATAAAAATGTAGAGAGGGGGGGGGGGGCATAAACGGGGCATATAGACCAATAGTTGGTGAATTATCATGTAGTTCATAAATTCACAATTAAGTCGGAAAAAAAATCCATCTTCAAAAAAATTGATAGAAAAAAATGTTACCTTCAAAAATAGACATGGATTACCTGATTTTCACCAGAAGTATTACGATCGCCTTTCCCAATAGGACAAGAAGGCTCAAGACATATATAAGAAAGAACTTCACTATAATCATCTAAAACAATTCAACGAATTTGTGCCACATTGATTATGTTCTAATCTTGGTTGCATTCTCATTTAATCTCCTAGAAGTGGGAAGAAGACCCTGAAAATCATAAAATATACTCTATATAACATAAGGAAAGGTTATTAGAAAAACCAGGCAGAAACAAACAATAACAGACCATGGTATTGTATATTGAAATAATAATAATAATAATATTTTTATAGCTACATGAAAAAATTTATGATACATACAAACTAAACATTTATTTTATATGATCACTAACTAAATAAGAAATCAACTAAACTGTAATTTGCAAACCTGCAGAGTCCCTGTTTGGAAATCTAGAGTACATATGTATACCTCTTGGAATGGAACTTGCTCCAAAGTACTTGTTTGTCAACTCGACCAATTTTGATTCCAAAAATTCCTTTTCATTTTTCTCCATCTGGAAAAAAATGAAAATATATTGACATGGAAGGATGGAATAAATACATGCATACATGATACAAAATAGAAAGAAAAACATGAGGTTATGTTAGACCAATAATTAAAAGAAGGCCTTAAAATGATAAGTGTCCTAACTATGAACTAAAACAACTATGCAGAGATGTATCCCACTCGCTAAAACATGAACTTCATTATTAAATACAACACATGGAGGGATGAAAATCTCAAACATATAATAAGTTTGGAATGAGATTACACAGTATGTAGTACAATATTTACATGTACCAACTTCAAATGAACCATCACTTTCCAATGAAAAACTAGTTCCTCAATGAAAACCAATTTCATGATATTAATAGAATCCACCCATCTAAAACCATAAAAACGAAAAAATCATGGTATATTGACATGAGAGAGTAAATGAATCAAAAAATATACTATGTATTTACACAAAAAAGTAGGAATAAATCAAATAAAGTAGTGATAGTCCCAGTGCAATCTGTTACCAACAGTATCTTATCTTATACAATCCCATGAAAAAAATGTTCTTTTGTTCAAACTCATCTCCTAAAATCAATAGAATCCACCCAACGCAAACAAGACAAAGGAAAAAAACCTAGTAAGTTGACATAATAGAATAGAGAAATAAAAAATCTACAATGTATTTACACATAATACCAGGAAGAAATTGAAGATAGGCGAAGCAGGATGAGAGAAAGCATATGGAGGTAGAGCAGTCGGCGGTCGTAGAACTAGAGGCAGGGTAGATAGACATGTACAACTGTGAGCTTAGTACATGAAACATATATTTTAATGGAAACCAGTAAATCAACTATTAATATAGTAAAAAAATCTGATAATAGTGTAGTCAACAACACAACATTGCTGGATTATTTCATAAATGATAAATTTATAAACTACCACAATCTGATACATATACTCTATCATATAAACCATTGTAATTAGTATACAGTCCATGTAATCAGTGACAATTATACCGACATAATTGAAATTTATATATAATTTACTACAATGAAAGTGGGAGAATTCCATATTGAATGGAATATGTTGCAATTATTTGACTATCCAGTAGACATTGATGGTATTAGAAATTCAATACAAGATTTTCTAAGAATGATAGATGAACAAAAAATGTCTACAAGATGAATGTTAGGGATAACTAGAGTATCATTATAGAATAACTATAGTAATATTCTCTGGCTATATCATATTTAACAGCACACAAATAATGATGGATAAAAGGGAATACATATCAAGTGCATTAGGAGAATAATCCTATTAAAAAATCATAGAATTATAGGATCTTTGAGTAACTTTTCATTGATGGTAAGGGCTTCATGAAGAACATGGAAGGATTCTACGTAGCAGTGGTTGGTAATGCAGATAATTGAAAACATTGAGGTAGGAGAACCGAAGGAGAAATTGACCTTCATTGAGAACCCGAATGCACTATTACAGTGTGGAGGTGAAGGGGTTCGAAGGTGAAGGTTCTGTCATAGGGGAGAACGCAGGGGTCGTCTGTCAGCTATAAACATAGTGTTATGGTACATAAATCTGAATATAGAGGGAAAAGATTTACCAACTATGCGAATCGACGGTGCAGGATTCGACTTTCACAGGTAACCAGCCAAATCTGTTCGACGAAGTAGCTGAAGGTCGGTGAAGCTAAATGTGTAGTCGTTGCAAAGGTCACTAGGATAAATTTTTTGGGATAACTAGATATTTGGTCACGATAGAGGTATTGAAACCCTATGACAGTATCAGACAACGGCTCGTTACATTTTTTGGCTGGCGATGGAGGTAGCGAAACCCTAAGATAGAGAGTGGATCTGAGGAAGCATGAGGGAAATGGGATCGCCGAGGCTGGAATCGTGAAATTAAAGGGAGGAGGGTATTGATTTAGGTGGCGTGGCATCGTATTTAGGTGACACATAAGTGGGAGAAAGCCAACTTTAGTAAATATTCTGGAAATGGGAGAGATGCATAAAAAAAGTTATTATAAATTGAATCCACAAGTGGATGCAATGATATAAAAACTAAATCAAGGATGGAGAAAAGTACGAATATAGTTTTTCCAGAAAGATGCTTGGAATAAATTCGAATCCAAATCAAGAGGAAGCATCACACAAGATAAATCAATTGCAGAGTAATAATCATGTGATATGATTACCGTATAAACATAGTTTTGTCAAAATTGAAACTACATTGCCATAAATTATGGATAAACAGTATAAAAACAACAATAAAAACAGAATCCGATCAGAAAAAAATATAATGACCTGTTACATAGATTATAAAAACAATCAATGAAGAATATAAAAAAATCAAAACAGAATTCGATTGAAACTCATTAGGTCAAAAAAGAATTATGCAATCAATGTAGGGGTATACACTTGTAACACCCCAGGTAAATAAAGAATATGACATTTTCATATTTATCCATATTTGTGAATAAAATATTGATATGACTTTAAAGGGGACTCTATGCTCGATGGTGTACCCAACACGCAACAACGAGTTTCTTGGGAATCTTACGTTGCACTCTAATAATAAAATAATATTATTTTAAATGGTAGTTAACATGTAGCCGTTGTAATGGAGGTAACGGATAGAAATAACTAAAATATGATTATATATGTTTTTAAATGTTTTTACATTTATCCAATAAAGGATAAAGGCTTAAAATACGGAAAGAATTCAATTTTTGGCGTATATGCCCTAGTTTTCCCTAAAGGTTCACTTGTCACCTTTTGATGGCGAACCGTCATTAAATATAGTTTTGTTCACTCTTATACATTATATTGGACCAAATAAATCTCTTCTTAAGAATCGGGACATCAAAATTTACTTTGTGTAAATTTTTGGTATCTTTCCGATAAAGTTCATTTTTTTAACGAATAGTGTAAAATGTTGTATTTTAATTCAAAACCTCTTTTTAATCTAATTTATTTATATGATTATATTATCTTTTGAATTGGTTTTAAAGTTAAATTAGAAAATATTTTTACCATTAAATCTAATAGTGGTCTTTGGAATTAAATTCACTTTGAAATCAGACTTAAACTAGTGTCAATCTTTTGATACTTATTGTTTCATAAAAATACGCTATTTGCTCTGACAGCGGGAATTAATTATTAAATTAATTAATGTGACTTATATGTTTTGAATTTTTTAAAATAGACTTCATTTTTGAATTCGTAATATCAAATATAGCTTAGGGTGAATTTTTGGTAATTTTCTGAAAAACTTTAATTTTTGATGAATAGTGAAACCACTAAGTGGTACTTATAAAGACTGATTTTCCGTTTAAATGAAATTTTTCCATCATTGTGTTTTGAATTTCAAAAATCCCACATACATGGTTGTCATTAAGAAGTAAAATGTGGTTCAATGAGATTATAATAATTTTTTGGTGAATAGTAACTTATTAAGTTCTTAATCGCGATTAGAGGTAATTAGTGTAATTTAAGGTAAAAATGATATTATAAGAATGTGAAAACACCATGACACTTGTCCTACACCTATTGGGTGAGTCATGGCCGACCAAGACAAGCCATGGGCCAACTTGGGGACCCCATTGAGCCACTTTCGTTGGAAAATGACAATAATATATTTTTATTTAATGTTAAAATTAAATTGACACAAACATGAGTTGTTTTACTAAAACAGTTTTTAAGTAGGGTTACACAAGTAAAATTTTTTTTTATAAATAGTCCTTGGAAAGATAAAAAGATTTCCTACATCATAGTATTTTTTTTATAATTTTTAGACATTAAATAAATTAAATTATTTATGACATAATAATGATGCAGTGATGACATCATTATTTGACGATTTAAATAAAATGGAAAGATAATGTAAAATATATGAACTACATATGTCCAAAACTTATTGGATGAGTGGCTTTCGAACCCTTATCACCTTATCCACGAATTATATCAATGTGGGAACTTTTAAAACCGAAACACATTTTCAAATAAAGTAATATTTCTTACTTTCCAAAAGTGCCCCTCCCCTCCTCTTATAAAAGGCCCCCACCTGTACCTCATTTCACACACTCCTCAAGCCTTTGGTTCAGCCAACCCCTGCCCATTTACTCTCTCCACATACCTATACTAATCCTAGAGGATTCCCTTTGGGAAGAATACTTTCAAAGAAAGCCTTTAGCCTCAAATCAAAAGGAGTTACACTTTTAAAGGTAATTCATTCTCTCATGTTCATTTGTTTTATTTTGCTTCTCCAACCCCCTAAACTCTTTTTATTTATTTCTTTTGTAACAACACCAGTATCTTCAATATACTAGGATGTTGTTATAATATTTATTCTAGCTACACTCTCACACAACTACATCAAATGGTTAAAGAATATACGGTTTCCGTGGATGGTGAAATTCTGCCTCCCGAAACGATGATTGTTCAATACTCATCTAACACCTTCAAAGGTGGCCATTATGATGTTACTCTTTTTATATATGATATATAATATGTTTATGTTTTTCTTAAGCTTCTGTTTTTTTCATTTTGGGCATACCTTTATGTTTTCCATTATGGGTAAACGCGATATCTTCATTTAAGGAAGTGCGGACTACCGCCCCCTCAAAGTGATGTGATTCGTTAATGCCATACGTGGGATGTATAAAGGATGGATTTAATGATATTATATATGATATTATACTGGAATTATAATATAACTTTATATCATTATTATTCCATTCTATAAAATATGAAATAGAAATGAAAGTAGCGTTCATGCGTACGTACGGCTTACCGTCTCCATGAACGGTGCATTTCATTTCTTACCTCTAAATGATTATGTAATGTTATAAATTCATTCATGTACTGGATATATATGACATATATTATATCTAAATCATGAATACAATACTGGATATAATAAACATTTTTCCACACGAACAACATGTAATTATAAGAAGTCCACTTTCGACTTAAGAACCAAATATCGACAAAACAATCATTATTAACTTAATGATTAAATATTGTTTATAACATGGTAATAAGTGATATAAAAGGAATAATGAACTCGAAAAAGGTTATTAAGGAAGTAGAAATTAACTCAAGTTTATTATTCAGGAGATTAAAGAACGATCGAGTCAAGTCGGACCCGATGTAAGGGATCTTACTCCTCTCTTTCTTTTTAAGTACACTCTTTTATGTCATTCCTTTTAAAGCTCATCTTTCGTGTTATTGGGATGATCTTTTATAATAATCCTACTGTAATTTTTATGTTCATGTGATGAGAGACCCTATTATCTCTCATCAATCCATTTTGGAAGTTTTGATTGGCGCCGTTAGGCTGCCGAACTTTCGTAAGAGATCTAACTTCTCTCTTTCTTTTTAAGTACTCTCCTTTATGTCACTTCTTTTAAGATCCTATTTGTAATGTTGGGGGATGTTATTTTATATTCCTAATTCTGTAAATTATATTTTAATGTGATGAGATACCCTATTTGATCTCATCAATCCATATTCGGAAGTTTTATGTGGCGCCGTTAGGCTGCCGAGTTTTCGTGAGGGATTTTTCATCTCACTTTTATTCCCGTGAGATTTATGCTACATTTTCCACAAATTTCATTGAGTGGTGTATGTATTTCCCATTATTCTACTCTTTGTGTAATATAATTTCGTTTATGAGTATTTACATCAATGATCTATTGTCCTTCTTTCATGTGGTGTATGTTTTGAAAGATACCCAAGTCGGTAAGGGAACCTTTCACCCTCCTCATTTTAAAAGACTTTGTTTGTTATGTCTTTTAATTCACATACTATTATGTTGGGATATGTTCTTATATATCCTGATTTATGTAAATTTTATGTCCAATTTATGAGATACACTTTTTATCTCTCATCAACTCATTTTGATGTGATGCCGTTAGGCTATCAAGGGAACTTTTTAACCCAATTTCGATTTCTTTGGGTTCAACATGTAGTCATTGAATATGTCATCCATTGAATATGTGTGAATGACCTTTTATTGTTTTACACTTAATATCCACTTATATTAGGCGTATTTGTATTTGTCACACATATTTTTGAGATTTATTTGTCCTTAATTTAAGGATACCTTCTTTATAAGGGATTTCATCACATTTGACATTTCTAATGAGGGTTCATTGTTGTTATGCACCAATTCACTCTTATATGGTGTATATAATGTCATTTGGAGTATTATATCATGAATCCATTTATTCTCATGATATTAGAAAGTTCTGACTAAATGTTATTCATCAATTACTGTATTCAAGTGTCTCTAATTTTGGTAAAACCCCTTTAACCAAAATGTCATTTTAAATGTTTTCATTAATTGTTATTATTAATATCCATGTTTTCAAAATGGTTTTAAGGATTTATTTATATGGATATTAATGGTTTAAAATTTTAAGCTTCAAGGTGGTATGGGACACTTTGATTCAAAAATCTATTTATTAAATGTTTTAAATGGTTTTGAAAATGGTTTTGATAAAGGATTCTATTATGATATATTGTGATGTGGAAATGTTATCATTCCTTTATATTGGTTTTATGTTTTATGATTTTATATTGGTACTTGGACATTTTAATGGGTGGTTACGTTATAAACCATATGACGGGTGGTGCCGTGAATACCAGGACGGGTGGTTACGTTATAACCTCCAATGCATTGGGTATGGAAGTCGGCCGTATGGCTATTCCATTAAGTATGTATGGAAATTGGCCGTATGGATATTCCATTAAGTGAAATGCGTGGAAGTCGACCGTATGGTTATTCCACTTAAGTATGTTTATGTCCCAAGTTACCTTTATATATGTTATGTGTTCTTTATATGGGTTTTATGGTAATCCTTTGGTTACAAAAAGGTAAGTAATGATACTTTTTTTCAGTGAAAAGTTTTTACTACTTCATGAAGGTGAAAAGTATTACATTGATAAAGTATTCATGGTTTACTTGTTGTTTTGAAAATCTAACAGTTTTCATTCTTTGTGTATCCCTTACTGAGCTTCTTCTTCTCATCCCAAGTTTTTGAAATGTTTTTCACAGGACATAGCATGGAATAGGGTCAAGGATGGGATCAATGGAAAGTCATGCTACCTAAAACATGGAACTATACATGTTTCTTTTAAAGAGTTTTTATTTTATGGAAATTTAGTAGAAGAGACTACTTTGTAATCTTTTGAGATGTAATAGTTATGTCCTAATTCTCTAAAACTCTAAACCTGAAAAGATCCTCAATGTGAATTACTCATTTAATTCAATATTAAGTAAGGTTTAAGGCTGGGGCCTTATAACACTTGTACCAATGAACAATAATATAATAAAAATAGAATCTGATCCATAGAATATATAAAAACCTGTTATAGAGATTTTACAACAATAAGTCGTGAGAATCAAAGATCTCCCACCAGCAACATTCTGAAGATACACGAACAATTTAAAAGTTTAATATATAGTAATGATATAAAATAAAAAGTTGATGTTATATAGTCAGTAAATTATTTTTTTTGCAATAAGTCATGGCTTGAATGAAATGAATTGCAAATAACGTTTCAATGATAAGAATAAATAATCACTTTCATTTTAGTTTGTTTCATCCATTCCTAAATAAACCAAAGAAAGTATTTTTCTGAATACTGGAGTAAACAAGTTTTACGCCACCTTGTCATCCTGTATGCAGGATTGAAACCATGCATTAATATTGATTATATTAAATATACTGAATGCATAAATAAGTAGTAAAAAATATTACAATAATAGTGAATTAAACATGGAGAAAATTAAAATTGTATAACACATGAAAGATAACCATGATTTTTAAGGGGGTACTTGTCACCTGAGTAAGCAGCATAAGTTACAAAAAATTAAAACTTGAATTAATAGAAAAAGAAACCAGCAGATGTAATTAATATAAAAAGAAATCACAGGGGAGAACGCAGGGGTCGTCTGTCACCTATAAAAATAGTGTTATGGTACATAAATCTGAATATAGAGGGAAAATATTTACCAACTATGCGAATCGACGGTGCAGGAGTCGACTTTCACAGGTAACCAGCCAAATCTGTTCGACCTTTGTCAGTTTGTCTGAGATGTAAATAAAGAGGATCTACCTAATATGAAAAATAAACGATCTCTATATGGAAGAATGTTTAAAGATCTCTAGGTGAAAAAGGGTTTATATACTCAAGAGTATTCTTTAAAATGAAAAGCAAGTAAAATAAAGAATATAAAATAGGGTGGATGTACTATTTCAAGTAAAAAAATTATTAACTGAAACAAAATAAAATGACTCAATTCTCCAAATTATTCCCTTCCTCTAGTCAACCATGATGGTGTATTCTCCAAAATCAAGTGTTATGCCACCTTTTCATCCTGTATTCATGATTGAAACCATGCATTAATATTGATTATATTAAATATACTGAATGCATAAATAAGTTGTAAAAAATATTACAATAATATTGAATTAAACATGGAGACAATTAAAATTGTAGAACACGTGAAAGATAATCATGATTGTTAAGGGAGTACATGTCACCTGAGTAAGCATCATAAGTTACAAAAAATTAAAACTTGAATTAATAGAAATAGAAATCAGTAAGATATAATAATAAATATAAGACATGGTGCATACTTTACTTACAAATTATTCCATGTCATTGATAAAAAAACCTCAATTCACAAGATGGATGCTTCCCTAAGAGCATAATTTATGTCATTTAACATACATAAAATCTAATTTTCTATGGACTTGGAAGTGGATATGTGTCGTCATGGTAAAGGCCAACCATTCTCATAGTGCTGGGGCTGCCAGTTTGGTTCTACTATAAAATTTATTGTAAAAATATTATTGAAAATGAATTACAATATGGGGGATACTTGACTCCCTATGTGGAAAGAACATGATTTTTGATTGGAGGATAAATTGCATGAAATGAATTGCCATGAGATGATGAATTTGCACGTTTTCAGTGCACTGTAGAAGCTGAAAAGGAATTAGTTTGTTCTAATAAAATAGGAAAGAGACGACATAATTCAATAAAAATGAATTTAAATATATATATTTTGAAACTGGAATACAAAACACCAGAGGAAACAGTGAAAATTTTGTAAAAATAAAATAAAATATATTTCAAATTACAAACCAGTACCTGAAAAACTACACAATGGGAAAAACCTGATCATGTATTAAATGTCCGGGCCCAATGCAGATAGAAAGCTGAAGTATAAAACCTGAATGGATGGTTGAAAAAAAATACAATAGAAAAATTTAAGTAAAACAAAATCTATTTTGAATCCCCACAATTATTTAAACTATAGTTGAAATTTTTTATGACTTTTTGGTGAATTATAAAATAAAAAAAATTATACACAATGTGTGTGATTACATCTGATTTGGAATAATGTTAAACAATATATTTTGTACCTTCATAAACCACGAAAACCCCAGTGGAGAGTAAAACAAATGCAAGAGTACATTCAAGAATGTAGTGAGATGGCCTAAATTTATTATTATTGATCATATGCTTGTAAAACCATACACTTATAAAGTTTAATCCATGAATAATCGTTTATAATGTCTCTAATATGCAATTTAGTTCTATCATTTCCTCTCCTAAAGCCTTGGAATACCTATTAAAAACATCAGGTGCATAAGACGTTCCACATTTGGCACTGGGATCACATTTATGCTATAATAAAGATGGAATTAAAAGAAGACTTAAATTTTAAAGGAGGAGAAAATAAACTCATCTTGGAAATATAATATTTGAATTATATGACATGTTCCATGTTTTAAACAGTACGAGATTACATCTGATCTGGAATAATGTTGAACAAAATATTTTATAACCTCATATACCAAGAAAACCCCAATAGAGAGTAAAAAAAATAGAGTACATTCCAGAATGTAGTTAGACAACATAACTTTATTATTATTGATTATAGGCCCATAAAACAAAACACCCTTTAGGTTGATTCCATGAAAAATTACTTATAGTGTTCCTGATATGCAATGTTGTGCTATTCTTTCACCTTATAAAGCCTTGGAATACAATGTAAAAACATCATATGCATAAAAAGTCATGATATTAATGTTGGAACCACTAACTGGGCTCAATGGTCATAAAAATAGCTCTTGAATCATCATTTTTCAAAAAAAAAAAAGATCATGGGATTCAATAATACTCATTGAAATAGAGATTCCCATGTCCATATAATTTTCCAACATTAAAGCTATGACTGTGTGTTTTTTTTATGTGGGGATGAGATGAAAAATATTTGCCTTTCAAACCGTCCTTGATCATCAAATATCCTTTTCTTCTTAACCCTCCAAATCAAATAGCCAAATAAATAAAATTACGGGAATGAAAATTGATAAAAATGATTAGGTTTATTCTGAAAATTGTAATGAAAAAATTAGCTCATTCCATTTAGTATATGATAAATTTTAAATAATGATCAGGTAAGGCCAATCCCTTCAATTATGAAACTCCCATATAGTTGAACATTAAATTCAATTTCTTAACATGTCGTTTCAGTACATAAAATTCCATTAATGATCATTTTATCTCATTCAATGAAAACTTACAAACATGGCCTAATTTTTTTATCAACATTCAAATAGAATAAAAATGAAGAGAGGGGGGGGGGGGGCATAAACGGGGCATATAGACCAATAGTTGGTGAATTATCATGTAGTTCCGAAATTCACAATTAAGTCGGAAAAAAATCCATCTTCACAAAAATTGGTAGAAAAAAATGTTACCCTCAAAAATAGACATGGATTACCTGATTTTCACCAGAAGTATTACGATCGCCTTTCCAATAGGAAAAGAAGGATCAAGACATTTATAAGAAAGAACTTTACTATAATCATCTAAAACAATTCAACGAATTTGTGCCACATTGATTATGTTCTAATCTTGGTTGCATTCTCATTTAATCTCATAGAAGTGGGAAGAAGATCCTGAAATCATAAAATCTACTCTATATAACATAAGGAAAGGTTATTAGAAAAACCAGGCAGAAACAAACAATAAAAAACCATGGTATTGTTTATTTAAATAATAATAATAATAATATTTTTATAGCTACATGAAAAAATTTATGATACATACAAACTAAACATTTATTTCATATCAGCACTAACTAAATAGGAAATCAACTAAACTGCAATTTTCAAACCTGCAGAGTCCCTGTTTGGAAATCTAGAGTACATATGTATACCTCTTGGAATGGAACTTGCACCAATGTACTTGTTTGTCAACTCAACCAATTTTGATTCCAAAAATTCCTTTTCATTTTTCTCCATCTGGAAAAAAATGAAAATATATTGACATGGAATGATGGAATAAATACATGCATACAAGAATGCAAAATTAAAAGAAAAACACGAGGTTATGTTAGACCAATAATTAAAAGAAGGCCTTAAAATGATAAGAGTCCTAACTATGAACTAAAACAACTATGCAAAGAAGTATCCCACCCGCCAAAACATGAACTTCATTATTAAATAAAACACATGGAGGGATGAAAATATCAAACAGATAATAAGTTTGGAATGAGCTTACATAGTATGTAGTACAATATTTACATGTACCAACTTCAAATGAACCATCACTTTCCAATGAAAAACTAGTTCCTCAATGAAAATCAATTTCATGATATTAATAGAATCCACCCATCTAAAACCATAAAAACGAAAAAATCATGGTATGTTGACATGAGAGAGTAAATGAATCAAAAAATATAGTATGTATTTACACAGAAAAGTAGGAATAAATCAAATAAAGTAGTGATAGTCCCAGCCCAATCTGTTACCAACAGTATCATATCCAATACATTCCCATGAAAAAAAAATGTTCTTCTGTTCAAACGCATCTCCTAAAATCAATAGAATCCACCCAAAGCAAACCAGACAAAGGCAAAAAAATCCCAGTAAGTTGACATAATAGAATAGAGAAATAGAAAATCTACTATGTATTTACAGATAATACCAGGAAGAAATTGAAGATAGGCGAAGTAGGATGAGAGAAAGCATATGGAGGTAGAGCAGTCGGCGGTCGTAGAACCAGAGGCAGGGTAGATAGACATGTACAACTGTGAACTTAGTACATGAAATATATATTGTAAAGGAAACCAGTAAATCAACTATGAATGTAGTCAAAAAAATCTGATAATAGTGTAGTCAACAACACACCATTGCTGGATTATTTCATAAATGATGAATTTATAAACTACCACAATCTGTTACATATAATCTATCATATAAACCATTGTAATTAGTATACAGTCCATGTAATCACTGAAAATTATACCGACATGAATGAAATCTATATTTAATTTACTATAAAAATAGTGGGAGAATTCCATATTGAATGGAATATTTTGCAATTTTCTGAGTATCCATCAGACATTGATGCTATTAGAAATTCAATACAAGATTTTCTAAGAATGATAGATGAACAAAAATGTCTAGAAGATGAATGGTAGGGATAGCTAGAGTATCATTATAGAAAAACTATAGTAACATTCTCTTGCTAAATCATATTTAACAACACACAAATCATGATGGATAAAAGGGAATAAATATCAAGGACATTAGGAGAACAATTCTATTGAAAAAGAATAGAATTATAGGATCTATGAGTAACTTGTCGTTGATGGTAAGGGCTTCATGAAGAACATGGAAGGATTATACGCAGCAATGGTTGGTAATGCATATATTTGAAAACATTGAGGTAGGAGAACCGAAGGAGAAATTGACCTTCATTGAGAACCCGAATGCACTATTAGAGTGTGGAGGTGAAGGGGTTCGAAGGTGAAGGTTCATTCATAGGGGAGAACGCAGGGGTCGTCTGTCACCTATAAAAATAGTGTTATGGTACATAAATCTGAATATACAGGGAAAATATTTACCAACTATGTGAATCGATGGTGCAGGAGTCGACTTTCACAGGTAACCAGCCAAATCTATTCGACGAAGTAGCTGAAGGTCGGTGAAACTAAATTTGTAGTCGTTGCAAAGTTTACTAGGATCAAAATTTTGGGATAACTAGATATTTGGTCACGACGGAGGTATTGAAACCCTATGAAAGTATCAGACAACGGCTCGTTACATTTTTTGGCTGGCGACGGAGGTAGCGAAACCCTAAGATAGAGAGTATATCTGAGGAAGCACGAGGGATATGGGATTGTGGAGACTGGAATCGTGAAATTTAAGGGAGGAGGGTATTGATTTAGGTGGCGTGGATTCGTATTTAGGTGACACGTAAGTGGGAGAAAGACATCTTTAGTAAACATATAGATTCTTCTTCTTTCATTTTATGAAAGTATCCGCCCTTTAATTTTTTAAAGGTCAAGTCTCCTCCCATTTTCCACACCCCAAAAATTCTAAAGGCTAAATAAGAGCCTTTTAATTTAATAATTAAAAACTTATTATAATAAAATAATAAGGTAATATTATTATATTATAATAATAATAGAATAAATTTCATTATAATAATGAAAATGTTTTGAAAATTAGAAAAATGTAAAATTTATAGTTTGCATATAATTTTAATTTTTTCCGTTAAACCAATATACACTTGATTGGTTCATTAGAATGAATTAAATTTAATACACATGGTCAAACCATAAAGGTAATCCAATCCGAAACATTAAAATAGACATAACATAACCGTTTGAGATCGGATCGACACGCGGTTTGAACCGCTGGGCCCATTTTTTAACCCTCTAATAAATTTTATGAAAATTAATTTTATTTGGATCAGAAAATTGACATGATCCCTGTGATAGAAATGAATGGTTCATTGGCCCGCTATGGACAACAGTGGGTCAGGGATTTTAAAATTTTAATTGGTGGGACAATGGAACTTGTTGTCACTAAAAATATAAGCCCCGAAAAGGTCTGAGTATCTCACTTAAATTGTAAAGAGCACAAAATAAAAATGAAAATGTACCCATTTTAAATCCGAATCCATGAACAACTACAACTAGTAGATGGAGATCTTCTCTTAAAGGATCTAATGTAGGAACCCTCTAGATCATCCACAAGTGCTTCAAAAATCCACAGGAGCACCGATTATCAAATTGTGGGTGCTAGAGCGGGGATCCAACAATGCTTTTGATGTCCCAACGATCACTACATCGAGATGCCATCGATGCTGGAGATAGATCTTGATCCAAGCTTCTTGGATCAAAAACTTCTCTAACTAAAGAGTGGGGGGAGAGATATTCTCTGGATTACATTCAATTAAATGAACGAATAGTGATTATCCACCCTTATGAGAGAGCCTCATCCTATATTTATAGTGGAGTTGATAAATACCCAGGAGGGTTCCCCGACCCCCATTTGTTTCAATGTCTACTAAAAAAATAATTTTGACGAACTAAACCACATCAATATTATTTTTTATTTTTTCACATACTTGTAATATATATATATATATATAATATTATGTGATAAAACCTAATCCATTTAACTCAAACCATTTCCTCTATTAATATTAAATGAACCTTGAATATTAAAATAATATTCATTCGATTAATATTTTATCATATTTACTTATCTTGTAAATCCATTAAATAAATTCAATCTGAAATATTCATAACTATAATATTAATGAATTTATTTAATTATTTTTTGATCAACAACATGGACCACAATCAGACCCTACGGTGGTGCCCACCATGTTCATATACTAATTCAACTGAATAAGGAGAATTCTTTAATACACTATTGTGTGTGATGCTCTAGGCCCTTATCTCAATAGTATTGAATAAAATTCATAGACCAAGAGCAGATTCTAGAATCCCATCATGGCCCCTAAAGAGATAAGAATTTTCATACCAATGACAACCATCCCACAAACACTGACTTTGTACTGTAATCTCTTTGTCATTAAATATCACATAAAGCATGATGCACATTTATGTCACCATTTTTTATTGATTTATTATTTGTTGATCTGTCCAGATGGACTTACCTTTGTACTACTTTGGAAAAATACTTATGAAGGTAGCGCCATCCTGATCAAACAAGCAAGAGATATACATCTTCATAAACATGGAAGCGACAAATCCTTTCGTGACCATTCAACCAATGTCATACCACCAACAACACACTCAACACAAGATACCTCACCACGATTTCAATAACATGGTTTTTTCCAAGAATCAATGTAACTCAAAAAATGACACACATTGGTAATGGTCTTAAGTTAGGAGACCAACAGACATGTTTGTAGATAAGAATGCCCAATGGTACCCAAAATATGTGGGGTTCTTATTGGTGGGTCTATCCTCTTGATCTTGCTACTAGAGAACACCATGTGCGACTTCATGAGAAGAAGTCTTAATGATTATGATCCCCCATCACATGAAAGTCAAACATCTATTGTGTCTAGTTAGTAAGATGTATCTAGACCACAGAACATATATTTAAGATCAATGTCATTGTGTCTCTAGGTTCACTTTGTAGTTCGGATCTACTATAACCTTTCTATAAAACAATTAATCATTCAAAATTACCATTATAATAGTTGATGGAAAAAAGTATACAAAATAATGGTATAATGACATCATGTATAAAAAATAGTATATATGATATGGTAATCAAAATTACTTTGTAGTTGGGTCTAGGGAACCCACTATTTGACCATTATTAACTCAGTCCTCAAAGTGTGTAATTCAAAACCATCCAAGAGCTATTGGGGAAACAATTTATGTCATAGGGAAACTCTTTCCTTTAATACCTAGAGAAGATTCAATGATGTTTCAATGAATGTCAAAGTAATAGTAGGGGAAGAAAACCCCACTTTAATCATGATTGATTACTTAATAACTCCATTTGTAATACAATTCCATGATACTGTTGAATCACCTGATAGGCGAGATGCGACTATTGATGAAGAAAGAAAAATCATCATAAGGTCCCCAATTTGTACAATGGAAACCCTTACCAACCATTGTCCCTTGAGGAGTTCTACGAAGCTTCGGATATGCTAAACCAGACTTTGATTTCTCATTTTTCACAGAGAAGGACATCAGTGGATTCATTCGATATATGCGTCTTCGGTTCGTGGAATCTCCAGGATTGGGAAACTGTGGGTTTGATAGACAATAGATACCTAATGTTGCGCTTCACGTCAGAGGAAGACTTTATCAAGGCATGGTCGTGCGTGCCTCGAAGCTAAAACGGGTCTAGATTTTATCTACATAGATGGACGTATGACTTTCACATGAAACAAGACTTCCCTTCGACATCAATCTAGGCAAGTTTTCCTAATCAGCATCTTCCATTTCAGAATTCTTCAATTATTAGGATGGTGGGTAATATCGTCGTTAGGTTTCTGTGTCCTGATAGTCGTACCAAATCCGTGTGCCATCCGGTCAATCCAAAGATGTGTGTCGAGGTCGATGTTTCTCGACAACCCCCATATTTCATTTGGATCACTATTGGAGAGGAATATCGTTATAGAAAACAAGTTGTGTATGACTCTTGGGTAGATTTTTTCCCTATTTGCAAGCGGTTAGGCCACTCGGTGGTGGAATACAGACCTCGGTCGAGGCAGCATGGGTCTGGAACTAGTGGTGTGGAATTGTCCGTGAGTCAGGGGAATGGAGGCATGTTGTTTGATGAAGCAGCATAGGGTGAACCTCGAGCTAGGTGGAACACGATACAGAAGCAGGATTCATCTTTGGATGGCAGAGGTAAGGGTCCTGACAGAGGACACATGCTTGGTCTAGATGTGCGGCTTAAGGAACCTTCATAGGGAGGTGTCTTCTATAATCAGGGCCAATAGTTGTGGTCCGTTCCTTTGGGTTCATAGGAGTGCGGGGGGTTTGCAGGCATTGGGTCAACTGCTAATGCAGGAGCGGGTCTGCCTTCTTCTGCACCCAGGAGCCCAGGAAATGGAACTATAGGTCCTTCTAAAGATGCAGTGGAAGTGACCAATTCAAAGGGATAAGTGGAGTTTCACCAGGTTTTTGAGGGCCAAAACGCAAAGGTTTCTACCACTACTGAAGGTAGTAAGGGCTGGGTGAAGGCATCCGGAAGAGTGAGTTTGGAATGTCCAAAATCAAATGTCCAAGTTTGCAATATTTTTCAGTGTCTTGCAGTTGATGACACAGGTCTTGATTTGGAGGGGGTAGGTGTAACGACCCAAAGTATTTCAATAGAAAATTCCCTTCTTATATCTATGTCATAAAAACACAAAATAATGAACTACTAAGTGATAAGTGACCTTTAAACATAATTTTGTCACCCCTATGTTTGGAATTTTAAAAATCTGACATACACGGTTGTGTTCAAGATATTTTTGGGAGTCTAATGAAACTAAAATAATTTTTTGGTGAATAGTTACCTACCCTTATGAATAGTAACTTACCCTGATGAATATTTATATGACCCTTATTAATAGTAAAATAAGTGTAAAATTGCCTATGAATAATAAAATAAAATTTAGACATCACAGAATGTGATAATTTGACCTTAGTAAACGTTTTTGGTATATTATAAGTCATAAAAAATTAATTACAATTAATTAATTAATTTAAAAGAATATTTATTTTCCTGTAATGTATTCATAAATTATTGAATCATTGTCTAATAGTTTTTAGATAATTTTATAAGACCCTACATAATTTTTGAAAGAACTATAAATTCAGTTTTAATCTTAAAAACTGTTTTTTAAGTAAATTGTGATTTTTATTTATTATTAAATTAATAATATTTAGAAAATTATTTTTGAAAAATGGAAATCATTTTGGATTCTACACGTCGATAAATGGTAGGGGTAAAAGTTTGGGTTTATTCTGAAATACTTCAATTTTCGGGTGAATAGTAAAAAATACAGTTTTTCGCATAATCGGTATATACTAAATTTCATCATTAATGATGTAATGATGACATAAACATTCTAGAACTTTAGTTTCGGCCAAATTATTTTAAATTTCATAAATTTTTCCTTGAAATATAACAAATCCAATTCTCAAACCTAAAAAGAACATTCCAAAGCCAAAAGTCAAAAGGTGATTTCTTAAAGTGTCTTTTTCTCTTTCTTTCACATTCCTTTTAATAAGTTAATGAATTCGAATAAAAAGAAGGTTTAAATCCAAAAACTAATTATATTATATTGATATATGATTTAGGATGTAAAAAAACTACTATTACAAGTCTAACTCTTGATATATTATTTTATATAATATTTTAGGCCAAAAACACCTCCCTCCTCATGTATAAATAAGCCATCCCCCTTCTCTTGCCAAACCACACCTCTCAAGCTCCAAGACTTCTCTAACCTATGCCCAAAAACCTTACCTAGCTCATACCCTACGTCCAATAGCTGCTGGTCTCATCAAAAGACCAAGCCTAGCTTCCTTAAAGAGGATCTCAAGAGGAGGATTCTAAAGGTGATTTTTCTCCCTCTTCTCCTTTAATTTCCTTTCAAGTTCAAGTTCCTTTCTTGATCTATCCCTACATATCTTCATCCAAATTGTTCATTAAATCCATTATTATATATATAATATAATATTATGATTCTAATGTTATATTATATCACCCCAAACCCTTTCCCTCTTCCATTTATTTTATTAAAGAGAACGTTGTTCATGAGGTGTTAAATTTATCACTTTCAAAAACGACATGTTCTCTTCTTCCATTTCTACCTTCAATCTGGTCATGAAACAATTTTATGGTTGAACCAGAATATTTTATATGTATTATGTTCTATTTTAAGTTATGGAAATAACCTATGGACTTATTACTAAGTTAAATGTTAAAACACGATCGTTGTGATCCAAAAACCGCCCAAATTAACCCAAATAACCATCGTTAAATTTTTATCTATTGAATCTTCCACTTGGATATAATATAATTCACTATAAAATTATTAAAGATAATCTAATATAATTAATAACATTTAGTATCTGTTCTGGATGTTTACCCATGATCTACCCAAACATTAATTTAAGAATACAAGTGGACCGCTCAAGAAAACCATAAAAACTTTCATCCCCGAACAATGTTTTTAAACTCTATAAGTCATCCAAAGCAAAATAATATGAAATAATGAAACCATAATGAACCCTATTAATGTATAAAAGGTTCTGGAATTTATAATTAAGTAATATAATGTCATTATATAGGACATTAAAGAGAAGGAGGCATTCAAGTACAAGGTAAGGGGAAATCTCGAACCCAATTTTGTTCCTTCAGGTTCTCCCTCTTTCACTCCATTTTTGATATGGTTACTCCTCAAAGATCATTTTTTCATCATTTCCTTTACTTTTCTGGGATATACATGTTTTTCACTGGTTTTTATGTCCATCAAAATGTTTTCCAAAAGAACTCTTCTTTCAAGATCTCACCTTTTACCTCTCATTCAAGGTCGATGGTTCTTATATCAGGTATGTTGTTCCCTCTTTCTTTTGGGAACCCAAATCTTATGAATGTGTTATTATGAGATGAAATACATTCCTTTCCATGGGTTATTTATATACATGTTTGATATGTGTTCTATGTGACAATCATGATAATGATAATGTTATGATGTGACGGGTGCACCCGGAATTATATAGCGCAATATGAATGTTTAAATGTGACGGGTGCACCCGGAATTATATAGCACTCCAATGCATTGGGTAAAGTGATGAATCTCATGAGTAAATGTAAAATGATGTGTGAACATGATTCTAGATTTGTTCACAAGTATGTGTGGTAGTTAACCACTAAGACATGATGTTTCATTTTTATGCATTGCCACATTTTAAGTCTTTTACTTATGCTCCTCTCACATTCATGGTCTTTTGCCTACGTCATGATTATGCTCAACCCATGCTATAATGTTCATATCTATCCTATTACTAGGCCTCTCGCTCACCCCTTTTGATGTATATCCTCAGGTGGATATATGTACTAAGGAGAGGAAAAGTTCCACTAAGAAGCTAGTGAAGAAGAAGTTAAATAAATGTTTATGGTTGATGTTGTATTTGTCATGCATGATCCTAGTTTGCCCAAGACACTAAACCTATGGATCCTCTATGTGTAATAATATTATGTTTTTTATCTTTGAAATGATGTAATAGTAATGTAATAAAATGGTCGGGTCGCTATAGTTGGTATCAGTGGAAAGGTTTCGTTAATTTGGGAATTAGGATTAGTAAACCCTAGAGAAAACCTCTAGCATAAGAATAAGTACAAACACATACACAAGAATATTTACCTAGGGATACCATATGTTATGTTTTTTGTATAATTGTTTAAATGAATAAGTTTTCATGACTTGTTTACTTATGTTTTGTTCTAACCTATTCTATTTTAGAAAATGGTGGGAACCAGGACAGGTAATGAAGGAGAAGTACCCTCACATGTTTGTATAAAGTGAAATTTCAGGGGCGAAATTTCTTAAGGGGGGAAGAATGTAACGGCCCAAAGTATTTCAATAGAAAATTCCCCTCTTATATCTATGTCATAAAAACACAAAATAATGAACTACTAAGTGATAAGTGACCTTTAAACATAATTTTGTCACCCCTATGTTTGGAATTTTAAAAATCCGACATACACGGTTGTGTTCAAGAGAGTTTTTGAAGTCTAATGAAACAAAAATAATTGTTTGGTGAATTGTAACCTATTCTTATGAATATTAAGTTAAACTTATGAATATTTATATGAACCTTATTAATAGTAAATAAGAGTAACATCACCTATGAATAATAAAATAAAATTTATACATCATAGAATGTGATAATTTGACCTTAGTAAACATTTTTTGTATTTTATAAGTCATAAATAATTAATTATATTTAATTAATTAATTTAAAAGAATATTTATTTTCCTGTAATATATTCATAAATTATTTAATCAATGTCTAATAGTTTTTAGATAATTTTATAAGACCCTACGTAATTTTTGAAAGAACTATAAATTCAGTTTTAATCTTAAAAACTGTTTTTAAGTAAATTGTGATTTTTATTAATTATTAAATTAATAATATTTAGAAAATTATTTTTGAAAAATGGACATCATTTTTGGATTCTAAACATCGAAAAATTTTAGGGGTAATGTTTTGGGTTTATTCTTAAATACTTCAATTTTCGGGTGAATAGTAAAAAATACAGTTTTTCGCATAATCGGTATATACTAAATTGCATCATTAATGATGTAATAATGACATAGACATTCTAGAACTTTAGTTTCGGAAAAATTATTTTAAATTTCATAAATGGTTCCTTGAAATAAAATAAATCCAATTCTCAAACCTAAAAAAGAACTTTCCAAAGCCTAAAGTCAAAAGGTGATTTCTTAAAGTGTCTTTTTCTCTTTCTTTCACTTTCCTTTTAATAAGTTAATGAATTCGAATTATAAAGAAGGGTTAAAGCCTAAAAAGAATTATATTATATTGATATATGATTTAGGATGTCAATAAAACTAATATTACAAGTCTAACTCTTGATATATTATTTTATTTAATATTTTATGCCAAAAACACCTCCCTCCTCATGTATAAATAAGCCCTCCCCCTTCTCTTGCCAAACCACACCTCTCAATCTTTAAGCCTTCACTAAACTATGCCCAAAAACCTTCCCTAGCTCATCACCTACGTCCAAAAGCTACTGGTCGCATCAAAAGACCAATCCTAGCTTCCTTAAAGAGGATCTCAAGAGGAGGATTCTAAAGGTAATTTCTCTCCCTCTTGTCCTTTAATTTCCTCTCAAGTTCAAGTTCCTTTCCTGATCTCTCCCTTCATATATTAATCCAAATTGTTAAGTAAATCCAGTATTATATATATACTGTAATATTATTATTCTAATGTTATATTATATCACCCCACACCCTTTCCCTCTTCCATTTATTTTATTAAAGACAACGTTGTTCATGAGGTGTTAAATTTATCACCTTAAAAAACGACATGTTCTCTTCTTCCATTTCTACCATCAATATGGTCATGAATCCATTTTATGGTTGAACCAGAATATTTTATATGTATTATTTTGTATTTTAAGTTCTGTAAATAACCTATGGCTTTATTACTAAGTTAAATGTTAAAACAAGATCGTTGTGATCCAAAAACCTCCAAAATTAACCCAAATAACCATCATTAAATTTTTATCTAATGATTCATCCACTTGGATCTAATATAATTCACTATAAAATTATTAAAGCTACTATAATATCATTAATAACATTTAGTATCAGTTCTGGATGTTTACCCATGATCTACCCAAACATTATTTTAAGAATACAAGTGGACTGCTCAAGAAAACCATAAAAATGAACATCCCCGAAAAATGTTTTTAAACTCTATAAGTCATCCAAAGGAACATAATATGAAATAATGAAACCATAATGAACCCTATTAATGTAAAAAGGTTCTGTAATTTCTAATTAGTGAATATAATGTCATTATATAGGACATTAAAGAGAAGGAGGCATTCGAGTACAAGGTTAGGGGAAATCTCGAACCTAATTTTGTTCCTTCGGGTTCTCCCTCTTTCACTCCATTTTTGATATGGTTACTCCTCAAAAATCATTTTTTCATCATTTCCTTTACTTTTATGGGATATAAATGTTTTCACTGGTATTTATGTCCATAAAAATGTTTTCCCAAAGAACTCTTCCTTCAAGATCTCACCTTTTACCTCTCATTCAAGGTTGATGGTTCTTATATCAGGTATGTTGTTCCCTCTTTCCTTTGGGAACCCAAAGCTTATGAATGTGTTATTATGAGATGAAACCCATTCCTTTCCATGGGTTATTTATGTACATGTTTGATATGTGTTCTATGTAGCAACCATGATAATGAGAATGTTATGATGTGACAGGTGCGCCTGGAATTATATAGCGTAATATGAATGTTTAAATGTGACGGGTGCGCCCAGAATTATATAGCGCTCCAATGCATTGGGTAAAGTGATGAATCTCATGAGTAAATGTTAAATGATGTGTGAACATTATTCTAGATTTTTTCACAAGTATTTTTGGTAGTTAACCACTGAGACATGATGTTTCATTTTTATGCATTGAAACATTTCAATTCTGTTACTTATGCTCCTCTCACGTTCATGATATTTTGCCTACGTCATGATTATGCTCACCCCATGCTATATTGTTATAATCTATCCTCTTACTGGGCTTCTAGATCACCCCTTTTGATGTATATCCTCATGTGGATACATGTACTAAGGAGAGGAAAAGTGCCACTAAGAAGCTAGTGAAGAAGAAGTTAAATAAATGTTTATGGTTGATGTTGTATTTGTCATGCATGATCCTAGTTTGCCCAAGACACTAAACCTATGGATACTCTATGTGTAATAATATTATGTTTTTTATCTTTGAAATAATGTAATAGTAATGTAAGAAAAAGGTCGGGTCGCTATAGTAGGACTTGGGAATGTGTTATTGAGGAGATCCCAGACATACAGACTCAGGAATTGAGGTTGAAGGAGGTTCATGATGAGATTATTGATAGAGAGGAAATTTTGAATGATTCTAATGATATGGTTCAAGAGATGGATGGTGTTCAGGTCAAGACATCCTTATAAGGGAGAGAGGAAAGTCATAAGGGGAATAAGGATTATTCCTACTTACCTCTTCCTATGGAGACACTGTTAGCGAAGAAATTGAAAGACAAATAGTTGGACAAACAGGATAAGACATGTGTTGTGGATGAACACTCCTTGGATTTTCTCATGAGCTCTGAAGAAGAACTGGTGGAATAGGTTTTGTATCTTAATGAAACTGAAGAAGAAGTCGCTAAATTGATGGGTAGACCGCTAAGGATTTCCCTGAACGAGGAACAATATTCTTGTATAGAAAGGAAGAACTTGATATTAGTTGGGGGAATCAATATTGGGAAGATCAATCTTGAATAGTATATTCAGACTCGAGACAAGCTGACCATCCGAGTAGAGGATCTTCTTAAGGATGTGCCTTTCACTTATATTTCATTCGTTTCATGGAAATTGTTTAGGGAGATGGACTCGGGTAAAATCAAGATAATATTTAATGATTTTGGTTATGTTTGTGGTATTGGATTCCTTGAATGAGAGGTTTTTTGTACGTGTTGTGCCAGTATCTGGTTTTCTATTGCTCGGTACTGTTGCGATATTTGGTTCTTTGTTTCTAGAAATCTACTTGGATATACTTTAGAAGGGTATTAGATCATAAGTTCTTCACCGAGGTGGGCCTTTTGGATTTGGATGATTGAGATGGTATGACATGCCATTGGTTTTGTGCCCGTGCATTTTTTGCACGAGAATTCTTGCTAAAGGGTCCTTCTTGGTGAAGTCTTGTATCCATGGAGTTACTGCTAGGGAGGGGTAGATCCTGTAGTTTGGTCTGGGTTTTCTCTGTGTGGGGTGTTTTGTTTCTATCATTAGGGATTTCTTGGTTTCTCACTTTTTCCTTAAAAGTGTTTTATAAAAAAAAGTAATTTTCAGTCAGTTAGTCAATAGAAGGTGTGAATCTCAAGAGAAGTTTTCCCAGTAATGGTAATGATAGATAGGGTCGCACTACATAACTGAGGAAGCATACCTAATGAATAAAACATGCACCAGGATAAATAAGATAGGGTATAAGGGGCACCCTTGTCTCAACCCCATATCTATCTTCAAAAAACCAAATTGATTACCAATAAACACACTATTGAAACATGGTGAGATATAACTCCAATGCAGATGATTAATGATCCATTTTGAGTATCCTATACATCTCATAACCCAAATGATAAAACTCCACTCTAGATAAAAAAAATCTTTATCAATGTCCACTTTAATAACAAAATTGAACCCCATAACATTTATATTAATATCTGGAACCACTTCTCGTACAATTACCATTTCCCCTAAATATAATTTTCTGGGATGAAAACATATTGTTCACCCAAGAACCAACTATTAATAAAATAGGAGAACCATCTATGGATGATAGTATCCATCACATTGTAATAAAAATTACATATGTTGGTAGGTTAATACTGGGATATGAAGGATGGATATTTTACCACGGGAATGTGAATTAGAGTAGTGTCATATGCTTTGGAAACATGGTTTTACAAACTCTCTACCAATCATAAAGTTGGAATTTCCTCAAATATTTCTACCATGCATGGTTCACCAAATTGTGCAAAAAACGTGTTGGTGGATCTGAAATCCCTCTTAAACTATACACAATTTCCCTCTACATCATTGTACAATATTAACATACCCTTAGTCTAATCATGCGATCTAACAAAACTCCTTATAAAATAAACTAATGTTCATTAATGTTTATAGTGCCACATGGTTCCCTTAAAAACATGACCCTTAAACCATGCAACCTATGAAGAAACCTCCAAATCTATAGAAACATTCCCACAATATCCCAAGGATCACTCAAACACATAATATAACTTTTTTATCCTCATTCCATTTTTAAAAATTTGACATTGAGTCATTTCAACCATGGTAATTTTGGTCAGAATCCCTAATAAAAAATTTACGCATATTGTAATTGAAAATTAAAATTCATAAAAATATTCAAAACCAATATGGAAACATATTCATAAAATATCCATAAAATAACACTTATTATTAGATTACTTGTTTTACTAATCACACAATCATGTTTATTATGATATAAATGAGTCTTATTTCTTATGATAACATTTTATGATATAAGAAAATTTTGTAAGAAATTTGGTTTAGTATTGAAAAGACACACGCACTACGTAAAAGACACTACGAGAAAAGTCTCACTACCAAGGATATCTCTCCATTACCAAATTCTGACCTTCATCTTAAGACACCATCTATGATATTCACTACTAGGATCTAGAATCAAATATGTTTTGGGATGACTCACTATTAGTAATAAGTAAATTATATGATGTGAATTTAAAAAAGTATGAGTCACTCTAGGCTCACATTCACTAGGTCCTAACTCACTGCCACAAATTCTCATCGCTCAAAAGACTCATCGCCAAGTTTCTTTGTCACGAAATCAAGGCACCATTCCAATGTCTCGCTGCTAGATTCTATATCACCACTAATTTTAGTCATATCCAGTGTCACCATTAAAAAGACTCACCACCTCTATTATTTTCCATATATTATTTAATTAAATATATTTTATAGATATTATAAATAATTTAACGATGGAACTTATTTTAATGTCTATTTACTAACCATTATAGAGAATTCATTAAACTTATTGTTAGACATGTAGTACAATGAGCAGAAAGAATATGTATATTCTTACCAACTTCTGTTGTTAAAATGTAATGAAAACTCCACAATGTAGAGGAGTGTGATGTTTCATAAGAGAAAAATTAAAGTGATATTAATTTTTATGAGAGATATGACCTATTGAAAGGGCTTGAATAAAGATTATATAAATAATTATGACTAAGAAAGTGGTAAAATAACATATATAAAAGGACTTTTTGTAGTCTAGAACAAGGTGTTTACGACACTCTATTCTTTTATGAATTTCAAGAACCTCACATGTGATACATTTCAAGATATATTCATTGAGTCGTCATCTATATATTATATAATTTAGGGAATCATTACATTTATACATTTTTAATTCCACTATTTTTTATTTATATTAACTTTACGAGTAGTGTGGATTGCACTATTTTATTTATACCAAACAACCTCATGTATTAAACTAGAAGATACATAGATATCTTCCCTATACCTTTTACCCTTTTTCCCTTGTGGTTTGGAAGAGGTTCAGTTATTCCCTTTATTTTTATTTTCCCATTAAAACTTTGAATGATGTCCCTATGTGGCCTTGACAGTCATAAACCTATTGTAATACCCAATTCAAGCTATGGATCAAATAATTATTTTTATATAAACCGATTTTCAATTAGTGATTTTTTTGTGGAGAGAAATATTTCTATACTTGATACTGAACTTCTTCAATTCAATTTCCCTTATTTATTTTTTTTTCTTTATTTCATTTCATTAAAATTGAATTTTTTACCTTTAATCAAAACCAATACTTTTATAGTCAGTTATAATTTAAATTTTTGTAAGGTTTTGATTGAGAAAATTAATTTTAAAAGTTAAAATATTTTTCATTATTGTTTTAACAATTACATAATCAATCCTCGATAAATATTTTAAAATAGATACACTTATATCAAATATGATGTTTTAACTAACTCGTCTATTTTATTTGAGTAGGAGGATTTTATAAAAATCCTTTTTGATAAACATATTTTTTTCGGCTACTTAATTCACACCATCTTGAGATACACACTCTGACCAATATTGTGTATCAGAGGTAAAATATTGGGAATCAATATTTTTCAAAACACTTTCAATTGTTATTTTAGTTGAGCCTTAAATATTTTAGATTTCTATTTGTTCTAAATTCAATTCTTTAAATTGATAATATAAAAGAAGATTCTACTACTAACATACATTCTTTATTCAAATGAAATATTTATTGTTAATTGAAAATCAAGATGAAAATGAATATATAAAGTATGAGTTTTAATATTTGAACTACTATAGATGATAAATATGCATTACATTAAAATTATAGATCAACCTGTGTTGAATATACCAAAACTGATTACGACAACAATTTAAAAGCTATGAATTCCTTGTATTGTGCTTTAGTAGATACAAGGTTACATGGAATTTATGCTTATAAAACATCCTTTAGGATTTGAGACACATTAGTTTTTTCTCATAATGAACAAAATGATAAATAAATGAGATTGAATACATATATGATTAATTATGATACTTTTAAGATGAAGTTTGATGAATTAATTTCTGATATCCATCCTAGGTTTAATGTAAATTTGAACACACCGAGTTCATTGGGAAATCAATTATGTAAAAAATATCATATTATGAGGTTTTCAAGATTCCTTCCAGAAAGACGGAGATAACATTTATTTCAATTAGAGAGTCATGTGACCACACCAAACTGTCAATCTAGGATCTTATTAGAAAACTGACGATGTAGGAAGAAGGATTGAAATTTAACCCCGATAAGGATGATGATACAAATATAAATAAGATATATTTTTCTTCAACTACATCCAATCATATAGAAAAAAAAGGAAAGGATAAAATACTAAAACTCCACTAACAGTGAATCATATTGGATGGTGATGATGAGATGACCCATATGGCCCGAAAATTTATTATGTTTTATAAAAGAAGATATTTTTTAGAAATCCAATCTATAAAGGAATGTATTACACTATAGGAAACTAGAAAAAGGATTGGAAGAATTATGATAATGATATTATCTATTATTAATTAAAATGAGAAGGGCATATTATGGAAAATTGTTCAAAATAGAAATATAATAAGAAATGAAATGACAAGAACCAGAGACATAAGAAGGATCTAAAATTAACATGGAGTTCCTATAAGGATTGTTCCAGTGATTCTGACTCCACTCATGAAGACAGTTCAGATTGATTCAACATGTGATTCATAAATAATGTCTCTATGGTACATGTTGGTTCTACTATTTTACCTTTGCTTAATTCTAATAACTCTAGGAATGTACATAATAATGATGATGTATCTCAAAATTTGATTTTTTTAATACTAAAAAATGATAATAGACCCTTTTAATTAACGTAAGTATAAGTATAATGTTCTTAAGAGACGACATTCTTTATCTTATAGTATTAAATGGGATTTATCTATTAAAAAAAATAATGATAAGTTATTAAAATATAACACATAACTTAAATTATATATTGATAACATAAATTAGGATTTATAAATATTAAGCAATAATATATAAACACTTAGTTAGATTATAAAAAATAGATTACTGTTTAGTATGTTAGAGGTTTAGGATACCAACTAGAACAAAGAAAAATCGAAAAGAGACCATTTGTATCTAATCCTAAATCTTATAGTGGAACTATTGGTTATTTTTTTCATGGGACCAAAAAATGTTTTTATTTAAAAAAATTTATAGTATATTAATAATAGACCTATTAGAAATTATTTTATCTAAATCCTTGATTAAAAACACATCTATACCCAATCAAATCTAGGTACCAAAATCATTTTTTTTGTAAAAATTTGTTTTGTAGGAAAACTAATTAAAGACCTCCTGTAAAATTATACTGTACTTGTATAATGGATGTTCACAGCATATTATAGGAGAATACGCAAATTTCATGAGTCTAATAAGGGTTTATTATGGTAATTTCACATTTAGTAACAATGATAAATTGAAAATCATCGACCTTGGATAAATTAGTAACATCAATTCAGTTTTAATTTCTAATGTACCCTTTGTTTTTGGTTTGATGTATAACTTTGATAGCATCTCACAATTAGGTGATGATGGTTTTCATTATCAATTTGAGAATAATTTCTATAATGTTTTTATTCAAATGATTCATTAGTCTATAATTCTATAATGAATTAAAAATATTTATGTTGTTAATCATAATTCTATAATTTCTAAAAATGTTTACATCTTGAGTGCTCTTCACCATGAATCTTGGATTTGGTATATGACATTAGGCCACTATAATATTAACTCACATATAAAGATTACTAAGAAATTTTAATTCATGGGTCATCCAAAAATAGTGTTCCAAACTAAAAAGTATGTAACTCTTATAAAAAATTGAAAATACAGAAAATTTATTTTAAATTAAATAAAGATGTTTCAACTTATGAACCTATTTAATTAGTTCATATGGATTTATTTTGACCATCTAGGGTTTCTATTCTAAATGGGATTCAATATGTTTATATACCTGTAGATGACTTTTCTAAGTATACATGGTTGTTCTTTTTATCTCATAATAGTGAAGTCTGTTCAAATATTAACAAGTATGTTAGTTCTCTAGAAAATTTAAGTGGGCTTAGAATTAAGACCCTAAAAAGAGACTGTGGTTGTGATTTTGATAATCAAGACATTGAATAATTTTTATAACAAAATTAATATAGTCATAACATATCTTCTCCTAGGACTCCATAAAAGAATGGATTTGAAGAAATATGAAATTGAACAGTTCTATAGATAGCCCAAACTATGTTAAATGGATATGAATTACCTGTCTACTTTTGGGACGAAGCTTTGAACATAGCATGTTACATAATAAATAGGTTTTTAATTGGTCCTATATTAGAAAAGACCCATTATGGGAATTTGAATAATAAGAATACTATAGATAATTACTTTCTCATATTTTGTTACAAAGTCTATAATCATAACACTAATGATAACCTGGAAAAATATTCCTCCAAATCTGATGAAGTAATTTTCTTATGTTATTCAACCTCTAGTAAATCCTTTATATTTTTTAATAAAATACACATGATTTTGGAAGCAATTGTTCATATCAAATATGATGATATTGATCCAAACAATGATAATAACTCTTTAGAAAACCATGTGGATGTTCTATCACTTCTAAAATTAACTTCTAAACTGAATGGTTTTGCTATGAAACAGTCAGAAAATATCCAATTCTAAGGAATTTCCAAAACATCCAGAACCAAAATTCCTTGATGAACATGAATTGACCAACCAATATTTTTCAAGATATATTATTACCCTTATATACCATCATTTAGATTATTTATTTTTGATACCTAGAAAAAGGTACACCTACTATAGCTTCTCTGACAAATGATGTTGAACATCTAGATTTCTTGTCGAATCTTGAACTAAAGAACATCAATGATGAAATTAATAGTGAATTCTGGGTAATGGACATGGAAGAATAATTAAATCAATTTTAAGTAATTAAATAATGTGAACATTTGGATAAACCAAATGAAATCTTGGCTTTATTCACTAAATGGGTTTTTAGAAATAAGGTATATGAATTGGAAACTATATTAAGAAACAATGCAAGAATAGTTGCACAAGGATATAGTCATGAAGAAAGAATATACTATGAAGATATATTTGAATTAGTATATAGACATGAATATATTAGAATACTTCTTGCCTATGAATCTCATATATATTTTAAATTTTATCAAATGGATATAAATAGTTCTTTCTTAATCAGTTATATAATAGAGGTTTTTTTTGTTGAAAACCCAACTAGTTATAAAAATCCTTATTTTTCAAATAGATTATTCTAATTTTAAAAAAATTTATATGGTGTAGAAAAATATTCTAGAGGTTAGTATGACAGGCTCAATAATTTTCTTATTTAAATACACTTTTCAAAAGGCATATATAGTTTTATAGTTTTTATTAAACGAATTTCAAAATATGTTTTAGTTGTAAATTTTTTTATGTATGGTATTATTTTTGGGTCATCAAAAAATTTATTATGTACTGATTTTTCTAAACCGATGAAAAATTAATTTCAAATGATTTTAGTGGGTGATCTAAACTTTTTTATTGGGTTTAATATTTTTCTAAATAAGGAAAGAATTATTTTAAATTAATGTAAATATATAAAGGATATTTTAAAATTTTTTATCAGCGATAACACTAAGTGTTGCGATACTCATATGAGTACCACCTATAAATTTGATTATGATGAGGCAAGGAAACTAAGCGAATCATACCAATTATAGTGGTATCATTCGATTTCTTTTCTATCTTACTTATATCCAACATGATATTATGTCCAGTTTGTGTATGTGTGCTCAATTTTAAGAAAATCCAAAAGATTCAAACATGGTAATTGTAAAATATTTTTTAAATACCTTAAATATACTACCAATTTTTATTTGTTTTACCCAAGAGGACAATCATTTGATTTAGTCGGTTATTTGGAAGATAGTTATGGTGGACCTTTCATTAAAAAATAAAGGTATCCTGATAGATCATTGATTAACAAGATTGATGAATATTCTTAGTTACATATATTTCATACAGTGCTAGAGACACCCTTATCAACTTTTTCTATCAATCATATTCCAGTTGATGTGGTAACCAAAGGTGACTTAGATTATTTTTGTACAAAACGTCATTCATAATTTGATGTGATGTTTATAAATCAGACACCTATTCCAACTAGGTTGAGTGAATATGTTTCAAGATACTTGTTTTAAATTAGTAATCCAACACATTCAAATGAAGATGATACACCATATTTTGGAAGTGGAGATTGATAATAAAATAATTTTTAGTGCACTAGAGTCTTTGATATATTTTCTTGAAGGGATTTGGTATGATTTTATAGCTTCAATGGATTCTTTACTTGAGAGAGTGGAAAATAATACTTATATGGAATCTAGTTAAATGCTCCTCCTCATATATATGATATTGAGTCATATAGTTTAGTGGTTAGAGAATATCTTATAGCTACTTTAGCTTGTACATCAATTGATGTTAATTCACACCGTAAAGAAAACTTAAGTAGAATATAGTATAACAATGATCATGTGCTAAAGTTGATTAGAGAATGTCACAAGGACATGAAATATGATCAAGGGAATATAATGAAAAAAAATTTTATTATCTGACAAGGATATATACCAAGAATTCCATGGATTCCAATTTCAAGTTTATGGCTAAAAATTTGAGGAGGCCTCCTGTCACATGATCCCATAAGGAACAAGTCGATCAATTGAAGTTCATGACTCATCTATTAAATCTTTTGATGGAAGAGAAGAAATATTTCTAAAGTGCAACGAAGAGGGATGGAAACATCATAATGTACCTTGTTATCTAATGAATCCATTTCTACATATGAATGGTATTGTGGTTGTAGATAACTAAATTGTCCCTATTACGTCTCATCTAATATCACATTCTAAAACTCCAAAGTTCCTTAGACTAGGATATAAAAAATATCGTCTTACACCTTTTCCAATGAGATTCCATACCCTTTTCCTTATCTCCTAGAGAAGCTATGTAACACCTTCTCCAAATAATTATCAGAGAACCTTGAACTCCTCCCGCTATAGCTACAACACCTACTATTGTCACTTCAGTGTCTATTTCCAATCATTCTTCCACATCCAAGGAAAAAGTAAAAATACCTTTAGACCCTATATCTAAGACAAAAAATTAATATTTATCCATTGTTTCTATGATGGAACAATTGTTTTTTTTTGTCACTTTTTATTTAACATTTTGGTTTTCATATTCCTGAATTTTTTTCAAAGGAAATGGTTCTATTTATTAATGTACTACTTTTTAATGACCTTTCTATTTTACTATGCACATTTTAATAATCCCAATAGTACAATAACTATGATATGGAATTGATTTCAATTCCTTTTTAGTTTTATTTAATACAACTGTGTTTTCTATTACTGAGTAATGTGTTTATACCTCTGATTCAATATCATTATTTCCATGATTTACCTTTAATACCCTGATGTATTTTTCTATGATTCCATCTACTTAATATATTTGATGCCATTAATTATATTTAGTATCACATACATAAAATTCCATGTTTTTATAATCAAAAGGTATATATTGTTGGTATTATTATTTTAATGATCACAAAATCTTGTTTATTATGATATTAATGAGTTTTATGTCTTATGGTTTCATTTTATTATATAAGATATTTTTAAAATATATTTGGTTAAGTATGGAAAAGTATCATTACTATGTACGAGACACCCCTATCAATGTATCACCGCTAGTGAAGTCTCAATGGCATGAATATCTGACCATTTTAAAATTCTCCGCATCACCTTGAGACAACATCAAGGAGTCTCATTACTAGGATCTAGAATTCGATAAGTAATGGGATGAATCAATATTTTCAATGAATGAAAACTAAGTTGGAATTTGAAAAGGTATGAGTCACTGCTATCCATACATACCACCAGAGCCTGAATCACCACCTAATGTTATCACTACTCAAAATAATCACCACCAAGTTTTGTCGATGCTAAATAAATACACTATTCCAATGTCTCCCTGCCAGCCTCGAAGTTCCCACTAGATTTAGACACCACCAGTGTCACCATTTAAAATACTTAGTACCACTGTGGTTTTAATTATCTTTTTTAATTAAATATTAACAATGGATAGTTTATATATTTTAATGATGAATCATATTTTACTGATTATGTATTATGTAATATATAGAATTCATTAAACTTCATGTCACACATGATGTACGGGAAAACAGAAAGAATCCATATATTCTGACCTACTCATACTGTTAAAAAGTCAAGGAAACTACCTTGTGTACAAGATTGTAATAATGAATAATTTAAAAAAAGTATTGAGATATTCATAGTTTGTAACTATTCAAATAACATCAAGAATGATTACATGACGATGGTCTCTTGAAGATGTATCATAACATACATAAAATGCCTTACGACAGTCAAGAACAAGGTGTTTACAACACTCTATTCTACTGTGAATTTTAGAAACTTGACTTGAGATACATATCAAGATACATTCATGAAGTCATGAGTTTCCAATCATATAATTTAAATAAAAACGAACTTTCTACATTTTTACATTCTCTATTTGTTTATTTATATTTACTATATGAGAAGTTTGAATAACTATGTTATATTTTTTCTACACTCTCTAGTAATTTGAATTGGAATTTTCTTAGATATCTTCTCAACAAATTTTATACCTTTTTCCCACATAGTGTGGCAGAGTTCTGGTTGTGCCTTGTTTTTTTTCCCCACCCATGAAAGCGGTAGAATATTTTCTTGTGTGGCCTGGAAAGTTTTCAACCTATTGTAATACCCAATCTAGGTTAAGGATCAAAATATTATTTTTATATAATCTTCATGGTAGTAGCTGATTTCTAGTTGGAGAGGACTAAGTCTCTACTTGATAATAAACCTATGATATTCATTTTTTTTGATTAATTTTGTTTTTTATTAATCTTATATAAAACTGAATTTGTATTTACCTTTATGGAAAAAAAATACATTGATAGTTAGTTTTAATTAGTCTATGTACAAGGTTTTGTTCAAGTAAATCGATTTCAAAAGACAAAATAGTCTTCATAATTATTTTTTCTGAGACAAAATCAATCATTGAGAAATTTTTTAAAGGATTGAAACATATATCATATCTGTTATTTTAACTAATTGGGTAGTTTTTTTGTAAATTAAAGAATTTTACATTAATTATTTTAAAAAGAATTTTTTGTTGGGTACTCAATTCACACCCATCATGTGATACTCACTATGACAAAAAATTATCATCCCTTAGAAGTCTTGGTTGTCATAAAACTAGTCATCCTATGATATCTTGGTTATAAACTCATACTCACCAATTAGTAGTATATTTCTTAGTGGAAAAAGATCATCCAAGGAACCACCACCATCTAAAGGAACTCAAACTACCAAGAATATAGACAATGCTTATAGATATCACTAAAACACATGTGACTTAATCAAGCCAGCCTATCCCGAAACATGATCATTTCATCAGCCTTTTTCATTACCAAGACTATAGTTCCTCCCGCTATTTGAATTTTCACATGAAAGAAGACTCCAAGATGATGTTCCTCCACAAATAAAATTTACTTTGGAAACATTCCTCTTGTATGATAATGAATCTATATAAAAAGTTCTCAAATATATCACATATTCACATATCAGAGCATCACTCCTCATTCTTGATCTAGATCTAATTCAGTCCAATTCCATTCAACCAAGTTAAAAACCCGTTTTTATTGGATTTCTGTAGAAAATCCTGGAAAAATGTTGAAAATATAACAACCGTATCCAGAATGACCTAACCGATTCAGTTTTAGGCTCCCTATATCTTGCACCCACAAAACCATAGATCAGATATCCTTTGGCTAACCTTTCCAAAAATAATCAGCTCCCACCACTGACTCATCACCATGTCCCTAGTCCTAATACCAATATACCTAAATATATCCCATGATCATCCAAAAAATATTACCAATGTTTGTTCCAGATTTTGGTATGATTTTTTAATGGCATCATCGATCCTCTATAACCACTACTATATTATACCACAGGCGCTGGCACATCTATGATCTGAATCCCACTATGATTCTACTAACAACATATCTATCCTATTTTCAATTCACATACTCTATATAGTAGTATATTTGAATACATTCCTGGAATTTGATAAGGAATCCATTGGAATCTGAAAATAGATTCTCACTGTAAAGGAAAATTACAAAAAGACCATCCAAAGACCTATCCCATTACATTGGAGACCCTAAAATCAGGATTTGTTAACTTCCACAACATTCAGTTTATCAATGGTCACATGTAATAATTATTTCCACCCCACTTATACCAACATTTTAATTTTATATTATCTACCATTATCTATTCTTATCTTACGGTAATGTTACCTCAACACTCATCAAATTTGATTATAATGGATGGGATCACCCCTTGTGAAATAGTGGAATCCCCACCGTATGACTTACCTTATACCACTCCTCAATCATTACTGTGACCCATACATTTCATAAATTAATATAACATCTTATTATATAAATATTCAATACATAACATATAGTCCCATAATAACATCGTATAGGTTTAGTGTCTTTGGAATTTTGGATAAATAAACAAATTATGCATAACGAATCTATATTATATATCATTAATTTAATAACAACTAAAACGATTATTATACATATCTAGCTTAAAAAATATTCTTCATAACCCAATGAAATTAAATATATAAAGGTCAGCCTCATATGCTCTGTAATGGTAAATAAAGGAGATCAATGACCACTCAAACATAACATGAGAATAAGGGTATGATAAAATGATCTTAACATTTTAAGATAACTACCCATCATATCATATATCATAATATTGAATCATGTCACAAATAAATGTATTTTATAAGACATGGATGAAAATGGAATCAATGAATATGAGCCATGAGAGAATAACATTGACATTGGACAAAATTCTATGTCAAACACATCAGAAATGAACATAATTTCCACAATCAAGGATTATTGAAAATACTATTATATGTATTTGGTTTACATCCCATTATATTATATCATTATTCAAGTTTCACTAAAAAACGAAAAAAGTAGAAAATGTCCCATTATATTTGGGTTCACTACCCATTCCTATCATTATTATATCATGATATATCCATCATTAAATTTCAAAAGAGGGATACATAATTCTATGAACAAAAATTACATAATCATAAATCATTTGTATGTGTTCCACATGGTCTTAAAATAGTAATCATTTATCGTAACCTATGGAAAAGAAACTGATTATATAATTATTTCAATATTTCATCGTAGAACAACACATTTAACATAAATGGACTTCAATAAAATATCACCATCATCATAAAAAGAACTCATATATAGAAAAAATATGTATGTTTTCCTAGTATCATATCCCTATTTAATTATAAGTAATATCAAGGTATTTTACCATAAACTAAAATGTATTTAAAAAAACACGTTGAGTATTTCTCGAGTAAAATACTCTTTTAATTTTAGAATAACTTCATTAAAATACACAAATTCCAAAATAATTTGGAAAAATTTTCCTTGAAAATATTTTTTTTTAAATTTAATGAATCTGTTAAAGAATTTAGTAGTCATTACAGTTGGGTATTCTATTCATGTAGTGTACATTAAAATAAGGATTCCTTTGACATTTTATTGTAAAAAGTCAAAAGAATGTTATTCTAAAAATCATAAGAATATACATTTTAAATCTTTTTCAAAAACTCATACATAGTGAAAAATTACATTATATATAACAGGATCATAATAAAAAAATTCATTATAACATTTCATAAAAAATAGATATAGATGAAAAGGGAATATTGACAAAAAAGAGAAAAAAATATTAATTTCATTAAAGATATTTTTTGTCTCTTAAGTTATTAAAGAGAGGAAAATGAAATGAAAAATAGGTAATCCTCAAAAAAATTGATGAATTGTAAATTAATGGGATTCTTGAGACATATTTCATATAATTTCATAATCAGTAACATAATCATAAACAATCCTAAAAAATAATTAGATTTTAAAATAAATCTATTCTATCATGTTTGAATTGATTCAGAATTGATTTCACCTAATGTATAATAAAATTAAATTTATTATAATAATATATCATATTCACATACATACTTATAATATCATAAATAATCCACTGATAACTTTTTAGTGGATATTTAATATTAATTCTTTACTGAAATCATCATTTTTCGGTGCTAACTGTTTTATTTTAAGGCGAACACCAGTTTGGTAGTTTTAATATTTTTACATTGATCATGGTTCCATAATATATATAACATTAATAATAATATAAATTATATATATATTTAGATTCAACCAAAAAGGAAGAGATAGATAATTAATTACACCATTCAAAGAGATGGCAAGCTTTACGTTTGCATGAACAATGTTTTTAATTTTCAATGGGTGGAAATAAAGAAATGTAAATAATAATTCACCTTATCCTAAACATTATTATATCACATATATAATATATATTCAATAAATACATTCTTATCACTACTTGTGTAAAGAGAAAATGAAAAAAAATCACATTACATCATATATGTGGTAGTCCACGCATAAGTATGTTCTACGATATCATTTTATAACAGTTTTAAATGTAAGAAGATATATATGATATTCTAATTAAAAAATAATATTTGTTTCATGAATATTATATATAAATTATAGACCCATAAAAATAACTATCTATGAAAAATGGTGGTGGGAAATTAATTATTTTCCTACAAGGAGTCGATATTCCACATGTACGCTGGAGTGATACTTTCACGTACCATTAGATGGAAAAAATGATGAATTATGTTTTTATCATAGTATTAATAAAATTATAGTATATTTTTCATATTTATGATTTTAATTATTTGTACCATAGATTCCTAAAACAAAGAAAAACAAATATATTGAAAGTAGTCGGGTTATATTATTACCTCTTCTTCAGAAGAATTCCTTTAAATTAATTCTTATGGACCCTTAGAGTGTTATGTTAATAAGAAAATAACCTATATTTCGTGTATAGAGAATTTTATATTATAATTTTGTAGTATATGGATAATATATATGGATCATATTATTTTAAAATAGGGAAATTAGGGGTGTCTATATATTTGTGGGGGACATCACACACTTGGAATTTCTTAAAAGTTAAAAATATAATAATCACATACTCAGGAAAAATTATTCCATGTGGATAGAGGTTAAAATTCTGAATGTTATAATGTCTATATATGTCCATAAAATAATATGTATATGTTTAATTGGAAAATATACCATTATCTCTTTGTTTAGCCCCCAATTAAAAACTGTTTTAACCATAAGTGTGGAAACATTATTTTTACTGATTTTACTCATTATTATTACACAAAAATAAATTGAAATTATTTTTTTAATTTTAATTATAATGATTAAAAATATTTTATATATTTTATATAATTCAAGTCATATAGTGATAAATATTAATTTCACATTAATCCCACAAGATGTGATGAATATCAGTTTTCCCAAAAAAACATTTTATGGGGCATACACTGTTTTTTATATCAAAATAAAATAGAAAAGATAATTGGCCAAAATTTATTATTCATAATTTAAATTTAAAAAATAAATTTACAAAAAAATTTAAAATAAAATAAAATATTTTAAATTTTTTTAAATGAATAGATAGTTTTTAATAAAAATCAGTATTTTCAATATTCATCAAAAAATAAATATTTTTATAAAAAAAAATCCAAGATAACTATGGAATATTGATTTCAAGAAAAGATTTACATTTGTGAATATACTTTTTCTAAAATTGGAATAAAATTATTATCTAATTTTCTCACAAAAAGCAATAAAACCAATTTTTGAGGAAAAATTCTTTTTTGAAGCATGTAAAAAATTTAGTAAAATTTGAGTATGTATTTATAAATTTTTTTTACCTAACTAAATATTTTTAATATATTTTATAATTTTTTTTATTTCTATTCATATCATAAATTTAATTACTTGTTTATAATGTTATACTATATTATAGTTCATTTAGACTCAGTTTTTCCTGTATTGAATGCCATCGAATGAGTCAAATTAATTTGATGAGAAATATATCAAAAAAATATCAGGGTTTAATGTTCACACCCCCTAAAAAACATAGAACTGTGAAATTTTATCACTATAATATATAAAATAGAGTATATATATATATATATTTCATCACATATTAAAGTTCCCATGTATCTTCTTTGAATTTTATATTCCTCCAAAAAACATTAACCTGATGGGTAGTCTTCGTTCGTATAAATACATCTTTAAAATAGATGAATTGTATTTGGTTTTATTCATTGGAAATATAATTATGAAATAGAATGACCTATTAATTACTTATATGTGTAAAATCAAGTATTTTCTTCCTCAGTACTAATACATGAAACACATCATGAAATAGAGAGAGGTTCAGTGGATGTTTCAAGTGATAAGCTATCATGCATACTCAATCAAGAATCTTGAAGGGGAGAGTATACCTTGAGAATAGATTTTTCTTTATTTAAAATATCATAACAATTTTTCTATGGATAAATTCATAGGAATACCTTCCTGTGAACATTGATTTTTAGGTTTCACTAAAGATTATCATCATAAATTATCTATCAACATTGAGATACCTTGATGTCCTATTGAATGGATATAAATTTATCATCCATTTACAAAGATAGACCAGTTCCAAATAGTTATTTTTGTTTCTAACATTACCCTAACATGTTGGATTTATACATTAATTTTCATAAGGGTATTCATAAAAGATAATATAAATGTTTGAGTGAAATATTTATTTTTAAGAAAAATTGACTATTGAAAGGTGCTGATGAAAACCACATTTAAAATCCATAGAATCAGTCCTCATAAAATCCTTCAGTGTTTGAATGGGTCTCTCAGACTGACCATCAAAATTTGATGATAATTATTATTGAAATATAAATATAAATCTAGATATGGCCAAATACTTCTCCATAACATCATGTTAAGCCTCATATCCCAATCAGATACAATAGATTGTGGAACTCCATAAAACCATAAAACTTCATGAATGTATATTGTGGAAAGTGGATTAAGAGATACATGTTATTTGATATTATTGAAATGTGGTGAATTTTTAAGGTGATAGAATACAAACCAAATATAATTATAGCCTTTAGTTTTTTTTGGGAGTCTGACCACAAAATCCATAGTGATGTTTTCCAATTTTCAGTTTGGTACAGGAAATTATTGGAATTTCTTTTTAGAATCCTTTAAATAATCATTAACTTGTTGATATACCAAGGATAGAGATACATAATCTTGTATATCTCTCCTCATGGTTTCCCACCATAAATAATCTTTCTTATCTCTATATATATGTTTACTCCTATGATGATAATAGAATAATTGACTATGGATATCATCCCACTTTTCCTTCAAATATAATATGAATGGGACACATACATAGTTTATGAATCTTATTATTCTTTAATAATGAAGGTTTAACATTGAAAATTTTCTTATCATCTTTTGAAATAAATATATATTCCATCTGTTCCTATTTAATATTTACTTATAAAAATCGATTTACACTAATTTTTGGAAGATATTATTTTTTTCCTTCTCCAATATTTTCAGATCCATGCTTTAAAAATGTAGAAATGTTTGATCTTTTTTGATCCTCATCAAATATAATCTACTATTATCCTTTCAGATACGAGGATCTTATACCTTATTCTATTTCCCATTGTGGAAATGTATTGATCATTCATAATCATTAATCAACCCCGACTATCTTATCTAGAACATATTAAACTCTTTTTGAGTGAATATATACTTTATTTTTTTTATCTTTATATATATATAATCATTATCTATAAAGACTATTAATCTATATATTTATTTCAAAAATAATCACTGATAACTCTAAATCGTGATTTCGGTACTTTTTCCCATGAATATTCAATTGACATTAGGTATAAGTTATCACTTTATCATTTTACATGAGCACTCATCCTATACCCATCATTTATATATCACTAAAAATCACAAACCCTTCTCTATTGTGGGGTATTGTCTTCATAGTTATAATGAATAAAATAATCTATAGTTCATTTAAATTTTCCTCAAATTCATATGTATAATATTTCTTGGATATTGCTCATGTTAAATATATGATTGGATTAGAAATCAATGAGAAATTATAGAAAATGAAACTATAATATTTATCCAAAATGATAAACATGCCAATCTTAGTCATAGTGGTTAGTCTCTTCCAACATTCAACAACTTATGCCTTTGATGGATCCATTGATATACCCTCTCTTATTATTATATGAAAAAATATAAAAATTATATAGGTAAAACTCACACTTTGTAAGTTTTTCATATAACTTCTCATTCATTAAATTCATTAGAAAAATCCTCATGTAATCTTTATGCTCCTCTTTTCTCTTATAATATATAAGAATATAATAAACAAAAACAACCAAAAATTGGAAAGGATATATTTAAAGCCTTTATTCCCTAAATTCATGAATATAGAATGGGAATTATTAAGACCAAATGAAATCACTATAAATCCTTAGTGTTCACAACTCATATATATGGATACCTTGGTTATTTCTTAACTTTTAACCCTAAGCTGATAGTATCTAGATCAAAAGTCATTATTTGGAAAAATATTGATCTCCTTATAATTTATTGAACACATCATCATTATGATGTATACGATACATATTCTTGATTGTTCTGTTGTTTAATTCCTAATAATCAATCCAAAGTCACATTGATCCATCTTTATTATTAACAATGAATACTTGTATAACCCATAGTGGCACACATGGCTAAATGAATCCATTATCATGATTCCCCTAGTGTTTCTTCTTAAATTATTTTAAATCAATCATGGACATCCTATAATACTTTTTTAAATTTTTGTATCACCAAGTACGAGTTCTATTGAAAGCTCAACATCACGATTTGAATGAATACTAGTCCATTATTTTTGAAAGTCATAAATAATTTACTTTATAATAGGAATATCTTTAATTTTTATATTCTCCCAAAACAATTGATATAATCAACAATTATTAATAGGAATAAAGACCCATAAAATTGATTTAATTTCCATTGGATGTTCATATTTATCGTCATACTGACATATGATCCTATGTTTGTTTAAAATATCAAATGTGACTTTCCTTCATTCAAATTTGATATGAGTTTTATGTAAAAAAATCCAATACATACCTAAAATAACATAAAATTCAATTAGAGGGAGAATAAATTGATCTGCATGAACTATATTCTGAAAAACATCAATCAGAGAAAAATCATAGACACGAGATTCGACCATCATGCAATTAAAAGTTTTCAATACTTATTCAATGTCTAGGCATTGTGGTTTTGAATAGCCATTCCATATAAATTATCTTGATATAAAGGAATTAATATAACTATACCCAAATAGGGTTATTAAGTATTTAATAAAACCTATAAAAACATTAGCTATATCATTCTATTATCAATCCATTAGTAATGCCAAAGTGTTTTGCATAACCATTAAGCATCTTTTACCAGAGTGTTTAGTCATGAAAAATTATTCATATAATGTGTAAATATTTACACCTTATTTTAAATATATGAAATATTATTTCTAGTTTTGGTCATTAATGTTCACCATATCTTCAAATACAACATAGTGGTTTAAAAATAAAAGTTCATTTAGATAATAATATTTCTCATGAGTGTAAAACTCTCTGTATAGTAAGAAAACATTTACTATGCTCTAGAATAATTTTAACGATATACCTTATCAACATTTTATGAAGTTTTTATTCTAATATAAATTTGTTCCAATATCATTTAAACATGTAGTATCAAGATAGGGATGGTTTTGTTGGAAAACTACACTTTTATGTTTACCATAAAAAATGATTTCCTATAAAATATTGGCCTATCCTATGGATTGCCACTAAAAGTTTCTCACACTAGTTTCAAAAGTTAAAACAACCTTAATATAATACCAATTATAGAAACACATACCTTTCAAACACAGATATTACATCTTATTAGATGAATATTCAATACATAAAATCAAGATCCATTCCATTATCATATAGGATTATTCTCTTTTGAAAAATATATTTATAAACAACATGTTCATAAATAGTCGAAATCATCTCCCACTAATTTTTTACATCTAACAACCTTCATATATATATAACACTTAAATCCATTTTTCCTAACCTTAGGTAAGGGAACATAATATAGAATGATATTTAATGTTAAAGATGGGTAAAAAAGAGTTATATCAATGATCAATTAAGCATAAAATGGTCATAAGTGTGTGAGACCATGATATTAGCATGTAAAAATCCATACCCAACATATCATATATCATAATATTGAATCATATTATAAATAATTTTTGATTATAAGAAATTAATCATAAAAAATCAAAGAACCTAATACATGAGATAAAAAAATTAGAATAAGACATAACTCTATGTCACATACAAAAGTATAGAAAATCATTTCTTTTATCAACATTTATTGATGAGACTATAATATAAGAGTGGTTTCACTACCAAATCAGTCATATCATTAGTCAAGGTTTATCCATAAGAGTGTCATAATGGCCAATGTACCATATAGAACTATGTTAAATCTATATTCCACTTCTTATTGTCTCACAATATATCCGTATTTAGATAATACATTAGTTTTATATATAATTATGGTCCCACTTGTCACATAATCCTAATCCATTTATATGTGTGATACAGGATCATAAACAATTTATCACATATCATAATCTATTGAAATAAAATGGGATAGATAAATATTTTCTTATTTAATGATAGAATAACCTAGTGAAAATAAACAGATTTCATAAACATCTAAATTCAATAGTCCTAAAAAATCTATATAAACAATAAGTATGATTTCCTTGTATAATATCGCCATTAAAAAATATGTTAATTAAAAGTATTTTATTAAAAAATAAAATTTATTTAAATGATTGGTTGTAACATTTCTTTAGGTAAATAACATTTTCATTTTTAGTAAATTATTTAATGTCTGAAAATTTCCAAAATATTATAGGTATATTTTTCATTGAAAATAACCATGAAAAATAAAAAATGATGCTTTAATCATTAATTGGTCATAAATTCATGAAATTCTGTTCATTTTGTGTACTATAAAACAAAAATTCATTTTACAATTTTATAAAAAGTAAAAAGTTACTCATTTGGAAAATTAAAAAAATATTTTATTTGAATTTTTTTTTAAAATTAAGTCATTGGTAAAAGTTAATTGAAAAAATCATAGGTGATTTGTCAAAACATTATTTAAATATTTTTTAGAAAACATTGGCATGGAAGAAAAATTATTTTTGACAAAATAGAGAAAGAAGGTAAGATTTCATTAAAAAATGTTATATTGGTATATTGAATTATTTAATAGTTTAAAATGGATGTAACACATGTATCCTTCAAAAATTACTATAGGGAAAGAAAATTCAAGGGATTTTTGAGAGGAAGGTTATAAAATTTCATAACTAGAAACATAATCATAATCAATTCAGAAAAACAATTTGATTGTAAAATAAAGCCCTCAACTCAATTTTGAATTGCTTAAAAACCACTATAAATTCCGATGGATTAAATTAAAAATTTATTATTATATTATTTAAAAGGCATTTGAAAACTTATAATATCCTAAATAATCCACTTATCACATTTAAATACCAATTTATTAATTATTACTTAATAAAATCATCATTCATGGGTTTTAACTGTTTCATTTTTCCATAGATTTTGGATTCATTTATTACGATAATATTTGGATGATAATGGTTCCATAATATAAATAATGTAAATAATGATATAAATATCATATATATTCATTATTTATATACATATTTATTTAGAGCTATCAATAAAAGTTATATGGGGAAAAATAAATTACATTGTGCATAAAGATGATAGGCCATACATATGCATGAATGTTGTTTTTTCTTTTTAATGGCTGTGATGAAATAAAGGTAAATAATAATTAAACTATCCATAATGATTATTATATCATATATATTTAGTAAATATATAATTATTACCTTCCACATGACGTGGTAATGGGGAAAAATATAACCTCTTCATAGAGGTGGCAGCCCACACGAAGAGCTAAAAACACATTATCAATTTATAGTAGATAGAAATTTAAAATGGTATTTATGAAATTATAGTCATTGAATAATATTTATGGCATAAGTATTAAATATAAACTTAAAATCATCATGATAACCATCCCTAAAAAATGGTGATGGAAAATGAATTGTATCTTTATGAGAATGTGGTAGTCAACACATACACACAAGAGATATTTTCATATCTCATTTTATGGAAAAAAGGGTGAATAATGGTGGTTAAATAATCAAAATAAGAATATATTTTACTGAAATTTTTGAAGCTATTTACGATAAATATAAAAAATATAGAGGATCAAGAATAAGAAATAAATTGAAATAGGTGAGGTAGAATTATTACCTCCTCTTTAGAAGGTCTCCTTCAGATCCTTTCATAATGACCCTTGGAATGATATTCAAATATAAATATGATTATACATAATGGATATTTAACATATTAATAAAATTCAATAGGTTTTGGTTGATATAGATGTCTCAAAGTGGTGTGATTAAGAGAAAAGAGGGTTTCCTTTTAGAAGTTTTGGAGAGGGAAGACATGGAATTTCTTATAAGAATAAATATTTTAAGGTAATAATTAAGTCGAATTATTTCAAATATATAAGGGTTAAAATTTGGGAAATTATAAATTCTAAATATTTCTATCCAACACAACATAGAAATTATTATTTCACAAAAATTCCCTTATCTCTTGGTTTAACCCCCGGTAAACCCATTTTAACCTTAACCACATTTTTTTCTATTTATACTATGTATAATGAAAAAAATTAAGTTGACAATATTTAATAATATTAATTGTTATAATTAAATATATTTAATCCATTTTAACAAATTAAATTCACATAGGTGAAAATTTTATATTTCAAATTAAACCCGAACATGTGATGAAAATGTTTTTTTTTAATATTTTTCAATGTATAAAAATATTCTCATATGAAAATATAATATAAAAATAAATTTAATAAACTTAATAAGAATATTAAAAATATTTATGAACTATTTTTAATTTAAAATGTTTTTTAAAATAAAATGTAACATCTTAAATTCTTTAAATGAGAGGATAGGTTTCAACAAAAACCAATAGTTTTCACACTTCATTGAAAAATAACTATTTTCAGATATTTCATAAAAATTCACTAAAATATAAAATTGAAATTTTTATTTCAATAATGAATTTCATTATATCAAATAATGTTGAGAAATTAATTATTTAATTGCTAAAAAATCTATTAATACCAATTTGGAGGAAAAATGTATTTTTAAAGAATATTATGACTTTACTAAAAATTTAATAATTATTTATAAATATATTTTCATTATATAAAAAAATTATAAAAAACTAAATAATTTTTGATTCATATTAATATATAAAATTTAACATTTAATTAACAATGGTATACTCTAATTTTGTTAATTTAGACTTGGGTTTTCATGTACTATAACATATTAAAAAAATTTAATATATTTGATGCGAAATATTTCATTAAATATCAATGTGTCACATTATACCCCCATTAAAATTAATTTTTCCTCATAAATTAAAACACATCAATATAAAAACAATGAGGATACCTCTTTTTCATCACGACATCATTTTACCAAGTCGCTTCTTCAAATTTCTAATTCCTCCAAAGAAAATTAACTAACTGATTTCTCTTGTTCAATATCACTTTATCTCTAAAATAATTGTTTTGTACCATTTTTTATTCATAAGAAATATAATTCACATATAGTTTAACCTATTAGTTTAGTGTATATGAAAGACTCATTAGTTACTTCCTTTTGATTGATAAATGGAACACATCTTGAACTTGAAAGAAGTTAGGTGGACACACCCACTAAAATGATACCATCCCTAAAAAATAAATAATCACGGAGGCACCAATATACCTATGTCTTATATTTCACTTAATTAGAAGTATCATAACTTTTTCACATGGGTAAATTCATATCTACACCTTCTCACCAACATGGAATTATTTTATTCACCGATTATTGTCAACATAACATATCTATCGACATTTAAATACCATTACCTACTACTGAATATATATGGATTTTGTAGCCATTTACTAAGATTTATTATGTCCCAATAGGTTTATTTATTGAACTTTATCCTAGAATGTTAGAGTTCTATAATTCATTTCATATAAGGAATCATATGTCACCATAACAATTCTTGAGTGAATGATATTATTGTAAGAAAACCCGACTAGAAGAATTTTTTGATCCAAACCACATTGAAAATCCAATGAAAATGAACTCAATAAATCCTTAGGGTTTTATTAGTTCTGTTACTCTAACTGTCTATCTATATATGATAAGCAGCACTGAAATGAGATTCTGAATCTACAACTTTAGGAAGACTTGACCAGAACATCCTTGTAGACCTTTGATCCCATTATGATATAATTGATTGTGACTCTCCATTTGAACATAAAACATCCTTAATGTATATTATGGAAATATGATCAAAAATAAATCTTTTAGGATATAAATTTAGTCTGATGAATTTTTAATGTTATCAAATATAATTAAAATAGAATTATGCCTTTTATACATTTTAGGTATTCTGACAACAATATCAATGGGTATGTCTTCCCATTTCAATTATGGTATAGGAAATTTTTTGACATGTCATTAGAATTCATTAAAATAGAAATAACTTACATAAATACCAAGAAAAATGATACATACTCTATAATATCTCTCTTCATTGTTTCCCACCAAAAAATAATCTTTTGGATATCTATATATCCACTTCCTCCTATGATGAAAGGATAATGAATAAATTTGAGCTTTATCCAAAAGCTTCTCCATTAAATCTAGTATAGTAGAAACACATACATGGTTGATGAACCATATGATTCCGTATCAATCAATATATAACTCAAGAAAATTTCATACATCCTTTTGAAACTCTACTTCTCCCCTATGATTCACTTTATACTTTACTTAGATAGATATATCAACCATCATTTGAGAAAGATAATATTTCTCTACATCCATAAATATAATAATATACATACTTTAATATCAAAAAATATTTGATATTTTTTGATCCTCATCATATATAAGTGAATGAACCTTTTTAATTGCATCTTTTCCCACCTTGTTCCTTTCCAAGCATGGTAACTTGTTGAGTAATCATAATGTATTATAAACTTTGACCACATTCTCTAGAACATAATCAAATCTTTCTGAGATGATACATATTTAAACTTTTATGATAATAATATATATCTTACCTATATCAGTAAATATATTGTCTCCATATATTTATTAAAAAAAGTACAATAGTTAACTCCAAATCAGGATGTGGGTAATTTTTTTCTTGAACCATTAATTGTCATAAAGCATAAGATATCATCATATACTTCTACATTAGTATGTATCATATCCACTTATTTGATGCATCAAAAAATATCACAAACCATTCTCTATTATATGGTAGTGTAATCAAAGGTTCAATGACTAAACTACTTTTTGGTTCATTTAAATTTTCCTCACATTCATTTCTATAATGGAACATAGATATATTCCAGAATAACTTTGGGAATAGATTATAAATCATTGATAAATTGTTTACAAAGCATCAATGATATCCAGACAAATCCAGAAAAAATTGGTCTTAGTCAAAATGGTTTATCATCTGAAATGTTAAATAACATCTTCCTTTAAAATATCTACTCATAAACCCACTCTTCAGATTATATAATGCATGAATGAAACATTGTATAGAAAAAAATCACACATGGTCAATTTTTCATATATATTATCCTTTTTTAAGTAATTCAGAACAATCCTTAAGTGATCATAATTCTCTTCTGTACACAAGTAATATATAATAATATCATCTAAAAAACTACTAAAAACTGATCAAGGTAATCTCTAAGGATTATATTTTTTAAATAAATTATATAGTATGAAAATTATAATGACCATATAGAATCACTATAAGTCCATAGTTTTCATACCTCATATAGAGGGATGTCACATGTATGTATTCACCTATTACCCTCACTTGATAGTGTATAGATCAAATATAAATCTTGGAAGACATTAATATCCTCATAAATTATTGAAAATATCACCAATATTAGTTATAAGATACTTATTCTCTATTGTGATGTTTCTTTGTTACTAATAATCGATTCAGAGTCAAATTTATCCATTTATTTTTTTAAAAAAAATCATTCATTTCAAACCATGGTAATGCTCATGCATAAGTGAATACAATGTCAGTATTATTATATAGTTTCATATTTAATTATTTTAATTCAATTCGGTCTATCCTATATGATTTTTTCTGAAATAGGTATAATTCCATGTATAAATTTTATTGAAAAATCACCTACATGATTCAACAACAGACTAGAAAATCCTTCAGAAATACATCAAAAAATTCTTATATAATATAAATAACTTCAATGTTGATCTTCACCCTGATTATATGATGTAAAAACCATTTTTAATTGGAATTTGGACCCATATAATGGATTTAATTTCCATTGGATGTTCATATTTTTAATCAAACTATTAGAATATTATAGGTCAGTTTCAAATATCAAATGTTAATTCTATTCAATATTAGTTGACATGAAATTTATATAAATAAATAAAATACATTCCCAAAATTACATCAGTGTCCACTATATGGAATATTACATGATATTAAGGATGTGCATTCCCATAAACATCCCTGCAAGAGGAATCGTACAGTTGTGATGGGATCATCAAACCATTATGATTTTTCACTGCTAATTCAATATCATCTATTTGATGTTTTAAATTGAAATTACATGATAATTTTAAGGATATACATGAAATAATATAATTATTCTCAAACTTGGTTCTTTAATAATTTAACTCACTTGTATCTACCTCAACATTATCACTCTATCATCAATCCCTTAGTAAACCAAAAAATGTTTAGCACGACCATTAAGAATACATTATCAATGTGACCAGTCATGTATAATCAATCACGACATGTCCAAATCATGATTACGATTTAATCAATGACACAATTGGTTTAAAGTAAGTCATTCATGGTCATCATCTATTCAAATACTTCAGAACGGTTTCAAATGAAAATATGAATTAGCTTAAGTATATCCCGTAGAGTTTAAAACCTGTTTTACTATAAGAGCACACTCATCGTGCACTATATTAAAGGTTGATATATACATGATTAACTATTTTATGTATTATTACCCATAAATACTTCTTTTACAAGACTATGTCCACTTATAGTATCCAAATAGAGATATTTTTAAAAGAAACAACTGTTTTCTTTATAATAAAATAAGAAGTTCTTCTATATGTAGGATTATCCAAAGGGTTCTCAACAATGTTTTATAATCATGTTTTTAAAGTTAAAAAAACCATTATTGGATAAAAAATATAGTGACTCATACTTTTAATCATAAATATCATGTCTTATTATATTAATATTCAATACATAACATCACGATTCACTCTATATTCATATAGGTTTTGTGTGTTTCGAAACATGGATACATTAAAAACATGTTCAAAATATATCTATGTCATCTCCTAGTATTTTATTCATAACTAGAACATTTATAATTCATATCATACATAAAAATATTCCTCATAACATGTGGAAAGGAAACATAAGAAAGGGTGAGCTCAAATGATTTGTAAGGGTAAACAAGGGAGATATCGATGATACCTAAACACAACATAAGTATTAGGATATTAGAAAATGATCTTAACCTTTTAAAATAAATTCCCATAATATCCCATATCATTATCTTAAATCATGGTATAATGTTTAGTAGTTAATAAAACATGAATTATAAAGAAATCAAATGATATGATCCTTGTGACAAAAAAATCGCATAAGACATATGTCTATAGACTACACATAAGCATCAAAAATAATTTCTCTAGTTTATGATAATTTAGAATAATTTCATAGAGAATTATGATCACTCCCTATTTAATTATATCATTTTCAAGGTTCACTCCTATGATTGTTATGGTGGATAGAGCCTCATACTGAACTGGGTTCACTACCCATTCGAGTCCTTATTATCTCATGATATATATTTATTTACCCAATAAATTATAGGGTTATATAAATATGGGACCACCCATATCATAATAATAATCCAATTATATGTGTTCCATAATATCATTAATCATTCATCCTATATCATAACATGTGAAAAAATGGGTTACAGAAATATTTCAACATTTTATCATAGAATTTCCCATGGATATTAAATAAATTTCAAAAACATCACATCATCATGATCGTAAAAATTTGATAGATGTAATAAGGATGGTATACTCAGAACAGATTACTAGTAAATTATAAGTCACATCAAATGGATTTAATTAAAATGAAAATTCTTTTAAATTATTAGTAATAATATTTCTTGAGGAAAATACCCTTTGGATTTTAGAATCACTTATTTAAAACCATATAATTTACACACTAGTATTCGAAACATTTTTATTGAAAAGAATCATTTTAAATTGTAAACAACTCTTCAAAACATTGAGTTTATATTATAGAGGTAAATTATTTTCATCCCATGTATGTTAAAATATATATTCCTTTCAAAATTTTGATAAAAAGTCAAAAGTAACTCATTTGAAAAATTACAAGAATATTCTATTTATTTATTTAAAGTAAAATATGGGTAAAAATAACATTAGATAATAATTAGATCCTTAAGAATTTGACCCTAATGGACTAAACTAAATTTAGACACATTTGGGGTGTCTTTTAGCCCATCTAAATAACCTTATTAACAATAAAAATACTATGTACTGGGGTAACCTAGGCATCCCCAAGAATATGATCAACTGAAAAAATAACTCATCATAATGGCTCCGTATTAAGATCCCATGAATCCTTCGAATCACTCCAAACTCTAATATTATAAAATTATCCAAGCAAATAACTAGGAATTATGAGAAGTCACTTTTCCTTTGTTCATTATCTATGTCACCATGTCAACTAACTATATATCAGGAATCAAGGGTATCTACATTAAGAACATGTAAATCTTCAACCTTGGATAGCCAGATCCTAGGGATGACTAAGTCATCTCAACATAATAATAGTGATCATATAGTATTCTAATAGCCAAAATGGAAGGTCCTAAGTAATTTATAGTATCATAGGTTTCACAGCCAAAAATATTATCAATGGAATTTTCCCTATTTTATAATTATTATATATAGTATAAATGAAAAAATAGCATAGATATCTCAATAAAGAATTGTAAATTAAGAATGAAATAAGAGGTATTCATAGAAATTAAAAAATCTATACCAATAGAATTGTAACATGACATTTGGAATAGTACTATGACCATTAAGAATTATAATTCAGCCAGTAGAATATTAACCTCACCTATAAAAGAATAAAAATATTTAGGCATCTAATAAATAAAATTGTATTATTGTATAAGTAAATAAATGTTTTTAAAATGATAAATTAAGTATTGGTACTTTTAAAAAACATAAATATTTATTTAAAGATTAATAATTAAAATAATTAATTAAAATAATATTAATATTCAAAAATTAGATTCCTAAATTAATAAATTTTTATCTTATAATTATAATATTATTTAATGAGACCTTAATTAAAGCTTCAAAGTGTTATAAAATCAGTTATATTTTTGAAATCCAATTTTTTTTGAATAATGATGATTTTGAATAAAAATTTTATTTATAATATTTATAATATATTTTTTCTAATTTTTTTTATTTATTAATCTTCCATGGTTAAAAATTGTTTGGGTGATTTTTTTATTTTTTATAAAATAGTTGAAATTTTAGTGAATTTTGAAATGCGATAATTTACTGTATTTTACAAATACATGAATCATTATTTCCTATAATATTTATGGATAATGTAACACCATAATATATAATTCTCATTCATCATTTAATATATTTAGTGATAAGGTTCAAAATATTGATAGTTTTGAGACAAAATAATAAAATAATGTATAAAATAATGAAAATCCCCTCACATCCCTTATAAATACCACCCCTCACAACATCTTCTCCACACATATTCCATGATTTGAATTATATCAAAATTATACCCAATTATTGTCTCAAGAGTATCCCCCACTTATAGGAGCCCATTTTCCCAATAAAATACCAAAACAAATTTCACTAAGGAGGTTCTCAAAGAGAAGAATTCAAGAGGTAAAATCCTTTTTTGTTTTCTTTTAATTTCTTTTCAATTTATATTATTTTCTAATTCTATCTTCACCTACCCTAATAAAAGTGTAATTATAACTTAAGTATCTTATCTATACTATAATTTTATTATGTTATTGTAATAATCCATCATCAAATATCATCCCTTATTCCTTTTATTATAAAAATTAAAACATCATCTGTGAGGTGTTGATTTATCACCTCTAATGATGAAAAGTTTTTATTTTTCTTTCCATCCATCAATTATGGTCATAAAACCATTAGAATTGTTGAAAAAAATATAAAATTATTTTATAATCATTTTTTATGTTCTCTAACTAACATATATACATAATAATAAATAATAAAATAAAACTACTTTATGATGATCGAATGACCTCCAAATTAATAATAATGATTATAATTAACATTTTACCAATTTAATAATCATAATAACTAGAAAAAAAAATGTAATACCATTTAAACTTATTAAAGTTCCATAATAACATTTAATACCAATTATAGATAATTATTATCATTTTACATGACCTTCCATGCATATATAATCTAGAACCGATCATGAAATCCAAGAAAACAAAAACTCTCAAATGATGAATTGAACTATATAAATCATTAAAATGTATATAAATATAGTTAAATAAAATTATAATGAATCAAATACGTGTGAAATAGGTTTTCTATATTGTAATTAATGAATTTAATTTTATTATCCAGGATATTAATATGATGAAATAATTAAAACATAAGGTAAAGTGGTTATCAATACAAATTTCCCTTCTTTGGGTCTTTCCTCATTCATGAAAAATTTCAGTATGGATTTTCTTTAATATTCCACAAAAATTATTTTATTTTTATTTCATTTTTTGTATATACATTCTTCAAATATGATTTTATTACCAATGCAATTATTTTTCCAAAACAAACATTCTTCTAAAAAATAGATCTTTTACTTCTCTTGAGATTGTTTCTTATTCAGTCAAGATTAACGATTCTTATACCAAGTATTGTATTCAATTTTCAGTATGGGAACCCCAATTTTTATTCATGAATTATTTTTATTAAATTCTCATGAAACCATGTTCTGTTGCATTGGTTATTTTATGTAAAAGATTGTTATACATTCTATGTGACATGCATGATTATGTAAATGTTATGATGTGAAAGGTGCAACCAGAATTATATAATAGTCTAAATAATTTGTTAATGTGATGTATCTCAAGAGATAATGTGCAATATGTGGGAATATGATGCTAAATTTGTTCAAAATTATGATGATGATGTTATTATTATGAACATATGATATTTGTGAACATGATTATTGATTTTTTGAAAACTTTGTGTTGTATTTGACCACTAAGACGTGATGTTTAATTTTTATTCATTGGATCATTCCACACAATTATCTATTACATGATATTGTGATTATGATGATGATACCATGACGAAGTGAAAATTATTATTATGCTTACCCATGTAATATAGATTCATGTTTTTATTTATCATTTTACTTAGATTTTAGCTCACACTTTTTTTATATATATCATCAAGTAATTAGTTATATTAAGGAATACATAAGGTCCACTATGATTCTATAAGATAATGAATTAAAGAATTTTAATTTTTTATTATGTAAATGTTATGTATGATCTTAATTTTCTAAATATAATATACCCCTTGATCCCGGTTTCATAACACAGTTATGTTTTTCATCATTAAAATGATGTAATAGTTAAGAAATAAAAAGTAGAGTCACTATAGTTGGTATCAGATCATAGTTTAGTTATTTTGTGAATTAGGATTATAGTACATTAGTGAATTTTTTTATTTGACTATATAAATGTAAGTTCATAAGAATATTTATTTCTAAAAAATGAAAAACAAATAGAATACATAAGATATGAAATTAGAGATAATTTCACAAAGGAATACATTTTTAATTCTTGATATGATGAATTATGTTTTTTTCAATCCTTTTCAATTTTAGAGAATGATGGGAGCCATGATAAAGCACTCCAAGAACCCATGAAAGTGACAATATAGTGATTTCCCAAATGAAATCCCCAATAACTTGCGGATTAGAGTTTAAAATTTCCTGGCGATGATTAACTAGATTTATTAGGTTATGAAAAATATCCAAAATAAAGTGGAACTACTACCTTCCCCTAAAAGTGAGTAACTTGATATCAAGTCTTTTATACATAAACGACCATTGATGCTTATTTGATCTTCAGATTCACTAGATGTGGAATAGTGGGTCAACTCAATAGAGAATATATTTTCTTCACATCAATATTATAAGATAGAGAAGATGACTTTAGTCATTTATCATTTAGATTTAGAAGTAAACTAATATAGGAAGATGATTAATAACAAAAAAGAAAACTCAATAAATCACATGTCAAAAATGTGGTAAAAAGCCTCAAGGGAATTTTCTCAAAGGGATGGGTAAATGATTTAAGTGTAGGAGAGAAGGTCACCAATATCATGATTGTAGAAGACGCGTAATGAATATGTAAAATGTGGTGGAGGAATATAGAGAACCATATATGGTTTAATGCTTAAACTATTGGTGGAAAGGGAACTTTTTCAAGATAGTGCACTAAATTTTAAGTCTTTAAGGGCAGTTAGCGTCAACAACCACAAAAGAAAAAAAGTTAAGGGAAATATTTTTCCACCACTATTGCTGAGGTGGACCCCAACAGTGATGTGGTGACAGGTATGATGGTTATTCATTCAAGAATAATGAATGTAATATTTGATTCTAGTCCTATGAATTATTTTATATATATCAATTGTAGTAGAATAATTCAAACACCACCTAAAAATATTGAAGTTGAGTTATATATGAGAACAGAAAATGGGGAAATTATTGCATCCAAAGTATATAACTTCATCCCGATTAATGATTGTGGACCAAACCTACCAGTAGATCTGGTATTACTTCCTTTGGTGGAGTTTGATTCTATATTGGGCATTAATTTTATATCTTATAAAAATCCAACATCAATAGTCTATAAATGTAGTTACCCCTTTTTATCATGAGGTATCCTCCAATTCTGTACCAGTGTAATGAAAATGATGAATATTCTTCAGATTTTATGTCTCATTTTTGGATATTGTTGACTTATGAGAAAGAATGTATAACTCATATGATTCAGATAAAGGAGATGATCATGCAAAGAGAATTGCTCAGTTTGAGGAACTAAACTGATGTGATCCTTGAATAATTATCCAGTCTTAATCAATAATTAGGGGTTGAGTTCTCAATTGACATTATTCCTGGATCTCAACATATATTATATATACCTTATAGAATAGCAGCCATTGAGTTAGAGGAACTAAATGAGCAGTTATAAGGGAATCTGGAAAAGGGTTTTATATACATGAGTGATTTACCCTGGGGTGTGCCATTCCTCTTCATCGATAAGAAGGATGGACCATTTCACATTGAAATTTATTATTGTGACCTGAACAAGATCACGATAAATAACAAGTATCTACATTAATATATAGATGGCTTATTCGATCAACATAATTTGGACATGTTTTTCTCTAAGTTGGATCTTCAACCAGGATATCACTAATTAAAGGATAGAAAGGAAGATATTTTCATTACTTACATCCAAATGAGGAATGGAAACAATGAATTCATATTTATTCCACTGACACTCACTAATTCTCTAGTAATATTAATGGAAATAATGAATAAAGACCTTTGATATTACGTCAACAAATCTATGGTTGAATTTATTAATAAAATATTGATATACTCTAAAAGAAATGAAGAAAATGAAGAGTATTTGAATAATCTTCTATATACCTTGTGAAGAGATAATATATATTTTATGTATAGTAAATGTGAGTTCTAGATGGAAGAACTATGATTTTAGAGTAATTTACCATCTGTAGAGGAATGTCTTTGGGCCCTTCCAAGACAATGGTAATCAAAGAGTGTCCCAATACAAAAGTAATAATGGAGATTCGTAGTTTACATGGTTTAGCTATGTATTATTAAATATTTTTTAAGAATTTATCATGATTCTAAAACCCACAAACCATGTTGACTTAGGAGAGAGTAATGTTTTTCTTTACTGGGGAATGTAAAGATTGGTTCAATGAGTTGAAAACAAATTATCACTACACATGTACTCACATTAAAAACAAGTGGGGAACTATTTATGGTACACATAGATGCCTCACAGAATGTATTAGGCTGTATAATAATGAAAAAATGATAATGTGACAGACTACTCCTTATAAAAGTTGAAGATTTTTTAGAAATAATATCCCACAGATGATTTGGATTTGGGGAATGTGATCATAACATTGAAAATACAGCCATATTATCTATATTGGGAGATGTGTGAGATATATACTAATCATAAGAGATTAAAAAATATATTCACACATAAATATATTAATAGAATCCAGTGAATATGGATAGGGATCATAAAAAATTATGACTACTCAATCCACTTACTTCTTAGTAAGAAAAAAATGTGGAGATTTATGTAAGTATAAAGGATCCTGAAACTTTATCAATGATGATAATTGATAATGATAAAATAATATTAGTTTTAAAAATAATGGAAAAGGGAATTTTTATGAAATGAAAATCAATCCTTTCTCAAATTATTTCTCAAGAATATCTCAAAGAGAAAATAATGGATTCTCAAAAAAAATTGTGGTAATTATAAAGAAGGTGGAAGCTATAAGAAAAAATAAATCCTCAGAGTTTAATACTGATTATGATGGAGTCATAAAATTTGAGTCATTTTTATTTGTACTATGAAATAAATTGATAAATAAAGAGATTCTGAATAGCGCACATAGCGCACATAACTTAACATTCTATATTCATCTAGGAATCACAAAGATGTATCTGGATCTCCAAGAGCACTATTTGTGGGACAATATAATGACGGATATTGCTAAATATATATTAATATTCTTGGTTTTTAAGCACATGAAGGTTGAAAAGAAAAAATTATATGGGGGTGATGTAATCAGTATTCATACCATCATAGAAATGGGAAAACATCACCATGAACATTCTCATCAAACTTATGAAGATACACATAGGAAATATTATTATATGGGTTTTTGTGTATCATCAGAAAAAGATATTTCACTTTATCATAGTTCAAGAGGATTTATCATTGGATTAACTTCAATGGATATAAGTTGGAGAATTGGAAAGGCTTCCTAAATAACCTCTATCGATTGTATTCAATCGATATATGAGATTCATCTAAAAATTATATAAAAGTATCTAACATTCTCTAAACAATATTATGAACATTATTTTGACTTATCATCCTCTAATTGATGTCTAATATGAGTTGAATATTCAAAAACTCGATAAAATTATGAGATTATGTTATATAGACTTCATAGGAGGATGAGACCAACATCTGCCTCTAGTTGAGTTCTCTTACAAAAATAGTTTCTACTCAATCATTCAAACGGATCCATATGAATAGAATTATAGGAAAAGATAAAAAACACCATCATGATATGATTAATTTGATGAATGTAACCTTCTTGGTCTTGAAATGTTCAAAGAAATAATAGATAAGGTGAAAACCAATCAGTAGCACATCAAGGCAGCCCAATGTCGATAGAAGAGTTATGCAAATAATCATAAATGAGACATGACGATTATGGTTGGATACATGTTATTTCTCCCCATATCTCCATGAAAGAGGAGCCGATGATTTTTGAAGAAAGGAATGCTATGTCCTACGTACATTGGCCCCTTTGTGATTCTTGATCATGTTAGAGATATAACCTTTTGACCAGAACTTCAACCAAGCACATCTCATATAAATGATATATTCTATATATCCCTATAGATAAAGTAGAAAACAGATCCATCATACGTTCTTAATTTAGATGTGGTATAGTTTGAAAATGAGCTCTCTTATGAGGAGAATTCGATGAAAATCTTGGACCATAGTGATAATGTTTTACGCAACAAGATTACTCACCTAGTAAAATTACTATTGTGGAACCATAAGTTAAAAGGGGAAACATGTGAAATATTGAAACAAATTTAGGAGAAGTTCCCTCACACATTCTCATCGTAGTATGTAAAATGAAATTTTAGAGTTGAAATTACAAAGTGGGGAAGAATTTAAAAACCCAAAATTTTATCAATGCAATTTTTTCCCTTCTTATAATTTTGTTATATATTCTAAAACACATATATAGAATAGATATCCCAAAAAAGAAATTTAAATTATAAATGAAATAAGTCATATTCATAGAAATTAAAGATCATATACCAATAGAATTATAACTTTACCACTGGAATTGTAATGTGCACATTAGAAATAGTAATCTGAATAATAGAATAGTATCCTCACCTATGAAATTATTACTAAAATTTTAGTTCCTTATAAATGAAATTATATCATAATATAAGTAAATAAATGTTTTAAAAATGATAAATTTAGTGTTGGTTTTTTTTAGAAAACATGAATGTTTATATAAAATGTATAATTTATATAATGATAAAAAAAGTTATTTCATTAAATATATTTGTAAATGAATATTTTTTGTGTCTTATGATTATAATATAACTTTATGCGATCTTAATTTAAATTTCAATGTTTCAAAAAATAAGTTATAATTTTAAAATCCATATTTTGAATAAATGATGATTTCAAATAAAAATTAAATTTATCAAATTTAGAGAATTGTTTTCATAAAATGAAGTTCATTTTTTAGTAAAACGTGGCTAAAAATGTTTTGGGTGAATTTTTGGGAGTTTTTAAAATAGTTGAATGTTTGTGAATGGTGGAATAAAATAATTTACAATACTTGACAAAGACATGAAATATATAATCATAGATGATGTATGGATTATGTGAGATCATAATCTCAAAATACTATTCATTATTTTATATATTTTTTGATATGGTTCAAACTTTTTATATTCCTAATCCAAAATAATAAAATAACAAAAAACCCCCCTCTCCACCTATATAAAAATCACATCTCGAAACCTCTATCCTTACACATTACAAGATTTTAAGCCTTTCTAAATTATATCTGATCCACCACCAAAGACACCCCCCACATCTACGTACCTCTTTTCACAAAAACTCCAAATCCAATTTCCCTATGGAGGTGTTCAAGGAGAATAATTCAACAGGTAAAATCATCTTTCTTTTTATATTAATTTCTTTTCAATTTATCTACATTTTTTATTCTATTCTATCCTACCCATATTTAAGTGAAATTATAACTCTATAAATATTTTAATTGTATTATTTTAGTGGAATATTCCATCATTAATCCACTTCAACTATTCCTTTTATTCTAAAAGTTAAAACATCATCAATGAGGTGTTAATTAACTACCATTGAGGAAAATATGTTTTCATTTTACTTAAATGCCATAAATTGTGATCATAAAACCATTATAATGGTTTAAAATATTTAAATAATTATTTTATAACTTTTTTAGGTTTTTGACCTAACATATATACATAATTCTAAATAATAAAACAAAACTAGTTTGTGATGATCGAAAAACATCCAAATTAATCTAAATGGATATCATTAACATTTTACCAAATTAATCTTCCTCACATATAGGAAAAAATAAAATATTAGACCATTTAATCTTATATATGTTTTATAATAATATATAATTTTAATTATAGATATTGTTTTATCATTTTATACGATCTACCATATATAAATACAAGTGAACTGATTAAAAAAACATGGAAAAAACACCCCAAAATGATGAATTAAACTCCATAACTCATTAAAATGGAAATAAATTAACATAATAAAATTATAATCAACAAAATACATGTATTTTATTTATTTATTAATGAATGAAATTTTATTTTCTATGTTATGAAAGTGAAGAAATCATTCAGACATACGGTTAGGGGATTCCCAAAACAAATTTCATTTCGTTGAATTATCCCTCTTTCATTACAGATTTTAGGGTGTATGTTATTTAATATTTCTGAAATATAATTTAATTGTTCTTAACTTTTATTTTCAAGGATATAAATGTTTCTAATCTAATTTTATTAGAAATAAAAATATTTCACCAAAATAAATCTTCTTCTAAAAACAAATCTATCACTTATCTTGAGATTGTTTCTTATTCAGTCATGATAGATGATTCGTATACCATGTATGTTATTAACATATTATTTTATAAACCCAAATGTTTATTCATGAAAGTATGCCTTATTTTGTTCTCATGAAACCCATTTATATTCCATGTCTTATTTTATGGAAAATATTATTATACGTTCTATGTGGCATGCATGATTATGTAAATGGAATAATGTGACAGATGGTTGTAGATTATATAGCACTCCAATTCATTGGTTAATTTGATTTATATCATGAGATAATTATCAACATACATCAGTATTGTTATATATTTTATCATAATGGGGATGATGTTATGATTATGCACAAATGTTATGCATAAACATGATGTTAACTTTTTTCAAAACTATGTCTGGTATTTGACCACTAAGACTTGAGGTTTCATTTTTGTGTAGCTCAATATTCCATGACATTATACATTTCATCATCTCATGATTATGATGATGATGATGATTATGATAAATCATGTTATATTGGTTCATGTTGTTATCTATCCTTTAGTGGTCTTTTAGATAACCCCATTCTTTTAGGTATAGGCATAGATGATTACATATACTAAGGGTTACATGAGGGCCACTAAAATGACAGAAGAGAAGAAAAAATCATTTTTATGTTTTATTATGTAAATGATATATATAGTCATAATTTTTCTTTGTTGTTAATCCTTGGGATCCTTGTATTGTAATGTTATTATATTATTTATCTTTAAAGTCATGTAACAGTTATATAATAAAAATTATGGTATATATAATAGGGACATGTGAAATCAATGTATTCTCAAATAGAATAAAGGCCAAATATCGACATCCCATGAATTCTTCACATGGAATAAAAGTTAGATATGCTAAATCACATTTGGGAATCCATGATGACGTAATCTCATCAATCGTATCACCAAAGAATCACATAAGTTTAGAAAATTAGGATCCATGGATGAACATATGATCATAGCCAATAACATGTTTTTATATCACCAGTCACATTGGGTGGGTCTAGGAATATCTAGCTACATGGAAAATAAATAAGTGAAAGCATACACACAAGATACAGGTTGCATGAATGCCTAAACCAGTTACCTCTTCCCAAAAATCCCTTGGTCTCACACTATTTATAGATGTTCTATATTGACAATTGATACCATCTTGACCCACTCCCATTATCTCCCTCTCCATACAGAAACAAGTCCCATGGGAACCTACTTTTTCCCCCAATTGTCTCATTGATGTCTCTCTGGCCTCCAAGTCTAGTCACGCTATAGAGATGACTTTAAGACCATTCCATTTTCTTAAGAATCATAGGTAGTTTGAAACATCTGAATTTACCACCCATCATCATAGGGTATCTCTCTTGGAAAGCCCCTTCTGCACACACCCCAATTCATCACCCATTATGTGGTTCCAATATCCCATGTCTCTAGATTCAACTTATATTCTCAATAATATATATCTAAAATGTATAGTTGGTACAAGGGGGTCCATTGGGGCCCTCTACACATTATGTGATTCAATTTTAATACCTTTTTATTTATTATGTGATTTAATTTTTTTAATTAGGATTGCACCCAAATACGGTGGGGACATGCATACCACATGAATTCAACTAATGTAATAATACAAAAAGAAAATTTATGTAAGTAAGACCTTCAATTTTAGAACCCTTTCCCATTTTTATAGAGGTATATAAACTCCCATTGAGGATCTCTAAAATCATTTGTACACAATACAAAAGACCTAAGTATGTCTAATATCATATTAGATGATAAAAACTCCTCATGATACTCTATTTATTCCAATATTCTCTTATGGAGTCACAAAAAAATAAATAAAAGAATTTAAAATGAGATAATTAGAGGGAAATATATGGATAATAATGTTTCAGAGACTCTGTAAAATACTATATAACAGAATAAAAATCTACCCTAAATTCACTGGGAGGAGGAAAAAAGGGATATAGAGGAGGGTTTTCCATGAAAATGACTGGATAAAGAAGAAAGGGGGATATCCCATAACAAATTACAATATAAAAAATAGTAATTTTACCTTTTTAATGAGACACATTGTTTAAGTGTATGGTTTTCCACACCATGTTCAAAATGTGTAGTTAGAAATTCCTCAAAACAATCCACCTCATATTGTTTATCAATGTGTATAAAAAATTTGAATGTTGCTCTACCAACCCTCTTCAACATCACAGAATTTCACTCAACAACAATATATATCTTGACCTTAACCATTCTATAATAGCGTGATCAATTTATGATACATAAAAATGATGTAAAGATTCATTAAAGTTTTGGGTGCCACACAATTTGTCCTAAGTGGTTCAACCCAAAATGTTCTCCCTATGAAGAAACCTCCAGAACTATCGAAATCTACCATAAAGCTCTTAAGTCTCACCTAAAAACTTAAGATAATTTCTAATACTCATTCTATTAATTACACATATATCTGAGGCATTAGAACCACTGGAATTTTAATCAAACATTCTGATAAAAAATTGAATTGTCCAATAAATAAAAATTCAAATTCTTTCAAAAAAAATTAAACTCACTGCACATAGGGACTTATACCCATCACACTATAATATTTCTCCCTCACTACCTTACCTCCCCAAATCTAATTTTTATCTAACTTAAACTCAAACTCTTCTTAAAAATACCCACCATCCTATACCCTCCTCTATATATCATTTATTCAATCTCTCCCCTTCAGTCATCAATTTATTTTGATTTGAAAAATCATATCCCTAATTTCATCAAAATATATATTTTTTATTATCACGGAATGTTTGTGTACTATTATCCACAATTTGTAGGGGTTTTTATTATAATTTGATATAAAATTTAATTTCTGTTTTTAGAAATAAATGGATATCTCTTATCCATCAATGAAGGTACAACTATCTTTCTCATCACTCTATAAAAAATTTCAATCACATTATTTTTCTCAGTGGGTTCCAAGAAATTTTGTGATTATGAGGTTAGTGTTCATTCTAATTTTCCTCAAAATTTTTATTTATTAATTTTTTTTGGAATGTCAAGTAATATGGGATTCATAATGGAGTTTCTTCAAAGGTAAAAAAATCTATCTAATTTATTGTTTTTATTTATAGTAATTTTGTTTTCTATATAATAATTTTGATTTTTTCCATCAATGTAACATTGTTAGTGCTACAATTTATTTATATAGAGATGGTTAATTTGGGAATTTTGATTAGTTTTTTATTTCATGATTTGAATATTAAAATACACAATAATTACTATATTGGATAAATATAATTTTTTTACAAATTGTTACTTACATTGTTTATTTTATTTTATATAAAGTATTTTATGTTTATAATATTTTTAATTTAATATTGGTATGTTTATATCAATAATATTTTAAACTTAGTAATTCATAACATAGTTTATTATTTCAAAAAAATTTCCTTATTAAATCAATTTTCATTAAATATGTTCACATGAAATATCCTTACATTAATATTATGTTTATGTTATTATGATTATATGAATACACCCATAAATTGAAATTAATAATATGAATAAATACTTACCTCATTAATGGACACATGCATTTCTATAAAAATTATCATACATAGTATAGTTCTACAGAAATTATATAATTGTCTTATCAAACACATGAAAATTTGGAATTACATGCATGAAATCTACATAACATTTACACAAAACGAATAAATTCATAAAAAATGACACTAATATAAAAAAACGAATTATACATAGAGATATATTCTATAAATATTTATATTTATAAAGACCTTCTTATATAGATTGTATAAATAAATCTTACACCTATATATCCTAAAAATCATAAATAATATACAATAATACTTTCAAGGAATAATAAATGATTCTTACACACTATCAAAATCATACTTATGAAATTGAGTTTATCAATATTTAGTTATTTATTTAAATTATTTTCATATTATATTTTTTAGAATTTTTGTAGATTTTTTCATGAATGTTGCTGTGTTTTTTAGAAAATTGATAAATCTTAAACTAACATTTAAAAATATAGAAACATCCATGTTTGGAACTTTATGATGGAGATCATTAAATTACGCTTTGTAATTTCTTTTATAAATTCTAATCGAGGAAACTACTCAAGAAAACATTAATATAAAAGTATTGAAATACATTCATGTGATTTTAAAACGTGTTTATTATTTTTCTACAATGGTTTAATTTATTCTAATGTGGTCACTGAATGATCTTTATCATGGAATATTTTTTATTTTGTGATCAAATCTACCTTGAAAATCTTTTTTCTTTTCTATATTTTTCTATAATTATAGTTTTAGAATTGTATTAATCTTTGGGTTGTGACTCTCATGAAAATTTAGGATTTTTCCTTAGATGTTCATTGGTTAGTGAAAATGAGGGATTTTTTTTGGGTTTTTTCTTTTTGGTGAGAAAAATGAAGGGTCTATAAAAGGATATTACATCCTTTCCAATGAGAGGTTTATTTTATTGGGAAACATTTATCTTAGGGAAAATAGGGGAGTGAAGTGTAGATGTATTATCACATCAATATGAAGTACTCTAAAATTATATTATACTAGTTTTTATTTTTATTTTCATATCTTAAAATATGTAATGTATTACTCATACTATTTTATATACATAATTAATATTCAAAATTCTACCAAATATCAAAAAAAATATTTGATAATATTATGATTTAGTTTATTTTTATAGTTTTTAAATGTCTATTCACCCCTCTTCTAGACCATATTATCATCTCACACTGGGACAGAAAATTGAATCTGATCTCTCTCATCAAGAGTTTTGGTATCATTTTATTAATTTATTAATTATTTATTTATATTGTGTTGACAATGTTCTGAACATAATCTCCTATGGAAATTATTTTTTAACCTATTAAGAAGGAATTATAATGTAGTTTGGATCCCTAAAAATCTACCATTATTTATGGGAATAAATATGGATACATTAAATAAGGAATGGAATCATACCTAAAATATATAAGAATATAAAATTGCACATTTATCGTAAAATCATTTAGACTACCTAATGTTTATTGAGACAAACTTATTGGGAATGGTGCAGTAAAATAATTTTTAAATAATAATGTCATGAATATATAATACTTTACTATTATTCAAAGTTTGTGTTTCCATATCTCAACATTTATGACAACTCAGTGCATTTGGAGAATACAATAAGTCCCAAACTATGGGTTGGACATGATAAAGAAGAAAAAACCAATAATGATATGTTTGGAGTACCATAAATTTAATTTGGGAGAAGAAGAATCAGTGAACTAGATGTTTCATAGAATTAAGAGTATCATAAATTGTATTAGAACACTTAGTTAATTTTTTAATAAAACTACAATAATTGAAAGGGTATTGTAGTCACTAACAAATATGTGCTAAGCGAAAAAGGTAGCTATATATGAGAGTAAAATTTTTAAGGAGTATATTTTATACAAAATCTTAGGTTTAATGTTACAACATTCACTCAAATGGAATAACATTTTCAGAGAGGTGACTATAATGAATAATGCTATTATATTTTATAAATACAAATACTTATACTAACACTTGTAACTCTAAGTTATAAGGATACATGGAATATGATATATCACCCTTCCCTAAAGTATTATATAAAATGATGAAAATAATGAAATGGTTCTAGAAGAAATATAGAAAATATAATTATAAGGATGATAGAAATTAAAATGTTAATGTGAGTAAATATGATATTGTTTTCAAACTAATATGTTATGAGGGTAGATATATAGGATATATTAAATTAGAATGTTTAAAATCAAAACATCTCAATATAAAATGAACTATAGAAAGAATCAAAATTGGGGAATGATGGTTGGATGGACTTGTACTAAATAAACACATTCAATCAATGATTCTATAATTGAAATATAAGAGACAAAATTATTCTTAATAGTTAGGAACATTCATGAGGTTAATAATGATTCTAGTTCTAGTTATAGAAATCATTTATATTCCAAAAATGACGATGTTAAAGAATTTATTAAAACAAATGAAAATAATAATTTTTTTTTAATAATGGTTGAATTATATTGAGATTTGAAAGGAGAAGATAAGAAATGTTTTATGTAAAATAAGTATACTACTTAAGAAAATAAGTACCTAACTCAATAAAATGGAAATACGAAATGTGAAACTTCTTGTTCTAATGAAAATATTTGTAATGATTTATAAGAAAGAAGAAATAGAATTATATTATGATAAATGAAATTTTAAGATTAAAAGAAACATGGTATAATGTTTTTGGGAGTGAAGACATTTGATAATGTGATGGAGATGAGTAAACCAAATAAAGATATATCTTTTTCTATTTGTCATAATCAATTACCTATACTATATAAGACATTATTTATAAAAATATCAAAATAAATTAACTCTAATTTTACTTTTTTTGATGTATACTTTAATAGAATTATGAAAATGAATTCTCATTGGGATTTAATCAAAACATAGTACATACTAAAACTTTTACCTCTAATAATCTCTTCTCTAGATTACCCAGTACTTAATATCTAAAATCTATTTTGTTTCTGAATAATTCTATTAAAAATATTATTGGACCGAAGATATCATTGGTAAAAAATAATATTCTACTTAATAGATTTGGATAATCCTACATTAATAATGTCTTGGATATATGGTAGATAAAAAATGACTACCCCAGACAAGTTAATATTGATCCATCAAACATTATTTATTTAAATTAGACTAATGGAGGCTTTATGAAATTTGGGGATAACTCTAAAAGAAATGTCAGTGGATTCAATGAAGTGGAAAATTTTAATGTTGTTATAATTTATAACGTACTATTTGTAGAACGATAAAAACATAATTTATTAAGTATTTTAAAACATTTTCTAGAGGGAATTAATGATATGTTTGAATTTAATTTGTTTTTAAATTTCAAAAATGAATCATTTTTATTTTATAAACACGGAAATGGTAATATATAATAAAGAAAGTTTTCTATATTATCTAATAAAAAATGTAATGTTATAGGATGAAATGATATCTTATGTAATATATTTCTTACACAAGTTGAAATTTTATTGTTACAAAAATTTCCAATATACTGAAATATTCTATAAATTTCCATGATAAAAAGGGTTGAATCATGTTTGTAATTTATATTTAAATGGGAAAAACCTAAGGAAACATTTATATCTATTAATGAATATAAAACATGAAAACAAAGTCAAATTATCCTTCTTTATTTAGTTTTTCTATTTAAAACTACTATCTTTGGATGAAATAAATTTTATTTTTTTAATAGTTGACGACATTAGGAGGTTTACATGGACATAGGTTTTGTCACATAAGTATGAAACGTTAGCTGTATTTATTATTTTTTATAAATTAGTTCAAAATAAATATGGTCACTTAACTATATATAATAGATGTTATATAGGTGGTGAATTTTAAAATATATAATTTGATAAATTATAAAAAAGAAATAGAATACAAAAAAGAAATATAATTTTAGAAAGGAAAAATAGAACTATTATAAAAATGGAAATAACCATGGTAAATTAATTATATTTACCCAATTAATTTTGGGTTGAATTTGTCTATAAAAAAAATATATTAAATATAGTTTTTTTAAACCTTTATTAAATAAACCCCTAATTAATTTTTAAAATGAATGAAACCTTATGTTGGATACTTTTTACTTTTTGGGGTGTAAATATTTTATTTTAAACACTCAAGGTAATTTAGATAAACTTGATTCAAAATGTGATTATGGAATTATTCCAGGATATTATAATATTATGATGGCATATGAAGTGTACAATAGGATAAGTATTACAATTGAAGTAATTTTCCATGATAAATTTGATGAATATAATTTAAAGTCCAATCAATATTTCAAAAAAATTGAATATGAATTTAAAGAGTCTAATTTCTGTAAACAAGCCCCTCAAAATAACAATATATCAACTGAGGGGGAGGATAATACTTTTCAATATGATATTATAATTTTTAATGATGAAAAATATCACCATTTAGATAATGTAATTGACAATTTTGAATATATAATTAAAACTATGAAATGTATTTCGAATTATTTTTCTAATTCAGATTATTATTCTGAATTTAGGTCTACTAATATTGATGAAGCATTAAAAGATATTAATTGTGTTGTTTTTATAGAATATGATCTTAATCAGTTTTCTAGGAATAATTTCTTATCATTAATTGAACCCCCAAAAAGATAAATCATTTATAAAAACAAATAAGATTTTTATAATAAAATGTTTGAATTTGGTTAAATTTTAAAAAATAATGTATACTTGTGGATCAATGATTTTTTAAATTAGAGGGAATATAAAATAAAAAAAATTAGCTATATACCTGGTCGAAACCCGTGGTTATATAAATTTAAATTGTGGTTATAGGTAATATCCATGGTCTAACTATCCATGGATCATGTTGGAATGGAAATAAGGTAGAGCATATATGAAAAGTTTGGAACTTTGGAAAATAGGTCTATATCCACAGTTTATAGATTTGAAATAGATATATTTCCAATGATTCAAACATTGATATATCCATATTTCCAGAGTTTGAAACCTTGGATATATCCATATATAATAAGTTTAAATTAGGGAAATATTTTTTTTTCATGGAATCAAATCATGGCTATTACCCTTGAAGATGTGGTCATAGCCCTGTTTCCATAATTTTAAACCATTTCTATAGCCTGTTTACCATGGGTTTAAACCCTTTATATAGTTCAACCATTTCAATTTTTCAATTTCCATTGTTTGAAAATGTGGCTAAGTCTTTTTTCCAACATCTCCAAACCATTGATATAAACCTTTAATCCATGGCCATGGGCTCCAAGTAATATGTGAATAGCCATATTTGAACCCCAGACCTCCACTTTCAGGCACCAAACACTTAAAAATTTCACTATAGAAGTTAATTTGTTAATTTTTATATTTACAATATATATATATATATATATTGAGAAACCACGAATATAGGTAAAAAACCATAGGTATAGGTTATCCTAGACATTTACTGTAGGAAAATATTTTTCCCAAGGTTGCGTAAGAAACATATTATCATAGTTTTCATCAACTATAGATATTTCCATAGACCTATAGCCATGGATTTTCAAACCATTGTCTATATGGGTCAAAGATAACCAATAACCATAGTTTACTAAAACCGTTGAAATATAATGACCTATAATCAAGGTTGTATATGAACTGTGGCTATAGCTTAAGGCCAAAACCCTATAGCCACAATTTTATAAAACCATGTCTTTATATCAATGACTATATGTTTTTTTATAGTAGAGGATATATTTTGATGAATATTTTACTCATGTTATTAGGATATATTCTATTTATATTTAATTGGATTTTATATCCTTTTAGATTTTAAATTATTTTCAAATGGATCATAAACATTTTTATTAAATGGATCGATATATTGATATGTGTATTCTAATCAACCACTTATTTTGAACATAATAACTTTTCTAACTGTTTTTTAAAACACTCAAAATATAAATAGGGTCTTTATAAAGATATTATAACCTGGTCTGAAACACTTTGTTTTCTTTTGGTGAATAATTATTTTAATAACGGAAAATTTAATCAAATATTTTTTATTAATAATGATTTTAATAGTAATTTAATTATAGAAATATATATTGATTATTTTTTGTGGGTTTCACATGGTTTTGTAATAATTTTTCTAAAATTATTCTTCTAAAATTGAATATGAGTATTACGAGAGAAATAAAATTGACTCTTGTAAAAAAATTCTAATAAGTGAATCAATATATATATATCAAATAAATATGCTAAAGGTATTTATAAAAATGTTTGATATTAATTCAGGTAAAAAATTTGGGACCCGTTTAAGTAATAAATTTAATTTAAATTTATATTAATTTTATATTCTTGTATATATTAAAACGTTTATTGTTATGATATAATGTTTACTTTATTTACCTAACTTTATAATACATATTATATTTTGGGTATATATGTGTAGATTATTTCAATCTTATTTTAAGGGAATCTATTTAAGATTTTTTTTAAATGTATCATAACGTATATTAGACAAACTGTTAATTTTGGGTAATTTATTCTAGATAGAGTTTCTTGATTTAATTAATTATTACAGTTCTATTTTTAGATTTCATATACTTGATTGAAATTGTACATTAGGTATGATCAATTTACAAGGTAAGAGTTTGATTTCTTGGATCATTAATTATAATTATCATTTTGTTTCTCCACTATTGAGGATGAGTATATAAATACTAGTATTATTGGGATAAAAAATCATCTACTTTACAAATACTACTCGGTTCTAATGTAATTTTTTATTAAATCCCTATTTATTTTGATAATACTTGTGGTATATTAATTTCAAATATTCCTTTATGAAATTCTAGAATAGAACATATTATAGTCAGATTTCATTTTATTAGAGATCATATAAATAAATGACATGGTCTTTTGAATTTATTTTTACTAATAACCAACAATAAGATACCTTTTCTAAACCATTAGATGAAATAAAAATTTAGAATATTAAATTTTAAATTCTTATGATAGAGATTTAGGTTGAACTACTATATTTTTATGTTTTTATTACTATTTTTGAAAATAATATCTACTATAATGAATTTGTATTTGGATCATATTTTAAATATTTAGGATTATTTTTTATTCTTTACTGAATTTATATGTTGGTATAAAATATTGATACATTTATATATATTTCTAAATGTTTAATTGGTTTATTATTTCTCGTTATTTATGTTTTAAGAAAACTGTGTAGAGGAAAAATTGATAATTTTAAGGTTTTTTTGTTTTCTCATTTCCGTGATTATCATATTTTATCTATATTATTATATTAATAGATATTTTTTACATTATAATTTTTTATGAATTAATTAAGTGGGTTTTATTAATTGTTTATGTTTTTCAATTATAATTATGATATATTGCTTCTAAAATCATCTCAACTTATCTCAAAATATTAACATTATTTTAAATGAAAGTTTTTAATAAAGGAAAAAGTAATGAATAAAGTCTTAAATTGTCAGCTTTTTGATATATTTAAAAAATGTTGGAATGTTTTTGGAAAATATTATCTGGTTTTTAATTTTGAAACTTGTTGAGAACATTAGTACAAATTCTCATTCATATGTAGATTATTAATGTCAGTGTTCTAATTTATTGTTTGTATTACATGTTTTGAATATTGAAATACCCCATATTTAACATATTGAATAAATATAATCTCTCATATATATATATATTAATTATTATTTTTTATTTGGTTATTCTATTAGTATTTGATATTCATAATATTTTTAGTTAAATTCTATTCTGATTATTTTGATAAATCTACATTGTATATGCATATATAGTTTCTAATTGCATGAAATTTTATTTCATTAATTTGATAACATGAAGTATGGTTACCTGAATTATCCTTATATAAATATTATGTTTATGTACTATCCTTTGAATTCATTCATATGTCGAAATGAATCCTACAATAAAATATTTCACTCATACAGTGACTCATACATTGTTGTTAAAAGACTCATATGATGTTTACATTTAATAAAAAATTTTGGACATAAACAATATATATATATATACTAGAAATGGAACATACACAACAAAATTGATTTATATTAAAAATTAATTCAATCAAATATAAAAAAAATTACACTTACACAGACTGTAAATGACACATACACACACATGGTTACTTAAAATGTAACTTTGAATAAAATACCAATTAAATTGATTTTAAAAAATTACTCTTATACATATCTATAATGATATTTTACCATAAAATAAAATGACAGTTATAGATAATATAATATGATTCTTATATGGTATCATAATTAACCTTATGAAATTGATTTTTCTTAATATTCTGAGATTTATTTAAGAGAATTTTACTTCATGTTATTTTTTATGATTTTTTAGTTTTACACTATTGGTTTCTATGATTTTTAGGAACTAATTATAACTTTAATAGACATATAGAAAATGGATACATTCACATGGTGAGTATCATGGTAGATATCACAGTCTAACCATTGAGACTTTGTTTATAAAAAAGCAACAAATCAGCAATGTGATATATTCAAAGGAATCTATATATTGAAGGGAATTTTTCTCATATAAATTTGATTCTACATCAGTGATTAAGGAATGATATTACCCGTTAATATTTTTTGTAGTGATAATAGTTTCATTAACATTATTTTTATTTATGATGTTTTTTGGTTATCTAGTTTTTGAGTTTCATTATTTTATATTTATATTTATTTTTTATTATTTGGTTTATTAATTTACCTTATAAAATAAATTATAATTTTAAATTATATATTATAAAAAAGGTTTGTAATCTTTGATTTCTGACTCTCATCAAAATATTGGCTTCTTCTAGTTTGTGACTTAGTTCATAACGATGTGTCTCTAAGTGAGAAAAATGCAATGTTTGTAAAAGATTATCGCGTCCATAAAAAATTAAGGTTTTTTATTGGATTTTATTTCTATCATAGAGAATATGTGTGTGAATAGTATACATATTAACACATTGATACAATCTAATATATAATTTTTTGTGATTCAAACCTATATATCTTCATTTAAATATTCACATTATTACCTATGCACAAATAATATTCAAAATTTAATTTGATATCTAAAATATATCTAATCATACTATAATTTAATTAATTTTTTCTATTTTTTTAATAATATTTTACATTATAATATAATTGTTTAAAAATCACAACAATAAAAAATTGTAATCTTGGTTTCTAGGAAAATATTTTTTATCCTTTTACTTTTTCCTATGAAAATAATTTCATGGAATAATATGGTCTATATTCACATATGTTTTTTAGAAATAAACATTATTCATGGATTATATTGTTATTTATAGGAAAATGAAAACCATAAGAACGACTATTAATGGAAATTAGTCATATGGTTGTCTTAATATTTAGATTTTTTAATTTAAATGTTTGTCAATAAAAATTAATGGAAATATTAATTACATAGCATGCTATTGATTTTCAATCTGAATGTACTGATTTTTAAAATTAATTTTCTATGTTTACATTGAAAATTTGTTTTTTTACATCTCTATTTCAATTTACCAACATACTTTAAAACCATTCTACTTTCAAAAAAAGTATTCAGTACATTAACTTGTCAGTAAAATTATTTTTAATCTTATATTTTGATAAAATAAGTTATTTTATGATATAATTGAAATACATTTGGATGGGTATAGAATATTTTCCTCCAAAAGGTGAAAATACCATATAAATTTTCCCCTCGAATTTATTTAACATTAATGTTGGTGATATAACACAGATTATAAAAGTAACATTGTTTATTCATCTCTATTAGTCTTTCCAATAGCATGGTAGTGGTTATTTACTGATTTCATATAGTTTATAGATTATATTTTCTATGATAAAATCTTGTATCAATGCCCAAAATATTTTGATAAATATCATTTATATTTAAAAAATATAAATATTTAAAATATGAATTTTATTTAAATGAATATTCCATATTTTCATGTCTTTAATTGAATATTATATTTATTATATAATTAATATCTAATAGACTAACGGGTTTCATCTCATGATGGTTACCCTATGAGTTTATAAAGTAGAATGTGTTTTATAGTGTTTTCGGTCTCATAAATTATATAAACTGTTATGTATTATTCATATTTAGGCATGTGAATAGGGGGAGACCTGAATCCTCTTCCCCACTAATTTTTTCCCTTGAACCTCATGGACCTTACTGGATCTTGTGATTTATATTCTTGGATTTATAGTTAGTTTTTATCAATTATCAACTATATCAAGATTATCTATATTGGTAACTTATTTTTGGGTATTATTTCAACGTTTTTAATGATGAATCTATAGAAACATGGTGAAATAATCTTCAACATTTGGGTCTCATATTGATAAGAGGTGGTACCTAGAGGATGAACGAACTAGGTTATGTGAGGTTTCATTATGTTAAGATGCTTCCCATTTTTTGAGTTTCTATTAATATTTATATTCACTTTGTTGATGAATAATTTTTTAATTTAATTTATATTAATAGTTATGTGGTCAGGGGTGTGTTAGGGGTGATCAATAACCATTTTTAGATGCTTCAACATCGTTATGCCATATGTTGATATATTTGCTGATTATTACCGATAAATAATTATGGAATTCATATTGGTTTACCTTATAAATTGATTATAATTAAATTATAATTTTTTAATTATTATTAATTGATTTAAAACCTCACACTGATGGTATTTGGGAGGTTGGGCTTGGTTTACATTGGCTGCTGAGCCTACATTTATATAAATGAGATTAGTTTGAGTAAGATGGCCCCAAAGAATCTCAATAATGTTTATGTTTTTTTATGTAACATGTGATATGAAATCTCATCACTTATGTGATATCAATATTCAATTATAATTTAATTGTTTTTCATTAATCATTGTGAGTAGAATGATACTATCTCGGGATATAATAAACAATTGAATAGTTACTTTTATTCCTCAGTTTCTAATGTCCATGCACATCACTATAAATATATAATTTTTTATATGTGGAACCTATATGGGATTAAATTGAATATGTTGAACATAATGGACCATGGGATAGGTTCCTGTAGTTCTCTCCATATATGGGAGTGTTTTGGAAATGAAATGATTACCTAAGGATAGGCCATATTAGACCTTGATTTAAATTGTAGCATCTTTGATTGTTTAGTTCCAGACGAGTTGAGTGTTCCTTATCCACATAAATATGCGTTCCGTAATGGGTACACTATGGAGAGGTTTTTTGTAAAATTATGTATTTATAGTACCAACCTAGCTTAATAATGAAAGTGATATTCTTGATATTTATCCCTATATATATTTTGGTTAAAATTAACTAATAATGTGGTTTTTACACCATGATACGTTCATGGATATTTTTAGGGATTCTATTCCCACTGAGTGATTTTTATATAAGATAGTGTTTTGGGAATGTCATAATAAATCTATAAGGGTTTTAGGACCCTAATGTGATATAGGGTACCATAGTGGTCACCCCAGCGCCTTTCCATTTTTTGACCCAATAAAAAATTATATTAAGGGGGATAATGTTTTTGTATCCAAGTGTGAATGTGATTATGAGAATAGGTTGTGTTCATGAAGTAAAAATTAGGATATATGTATTGGGTTTGAGTAAGTTTCGGACCCATGTGATGGATGATTATGATATATGGTGGTATATGGGTGGGCCTCTTCTCCCTATGATCATTATTAGATGGTTTTAGTGTGTGGATACTATTAACCCTAGGTATATGTATATATGATGTAGTTTTGTTGGATTTTGTGTCCTAGAGCCAACTACTTTGTACATTAATCATTAAAAAATACCCTATCACATATTTATTGTTCTTCTTCCTGACAATGCTTGTGATAATGTCATAGGGACAGCTATTGCATTAAAGGGTCATAGAAGATCCATGTTATGATGAGGACCCAGAAGTGTCATAACACTATTCTTGAATATATGTTTTATTTCCGAATGATGTTATTTGCGGGACACAAATAATACAGGTCATTAGAGGTGAGGACTCATAAATCATTAAGGCAACTTCTCATGGTCTGCGCCCTTGGTAATATCCAGGAGGATATTATGAGAACTGTGACAACCCTGCTTATTATCACACAATTAAACATAATTTATTACATAAACTTCACCTGATACAACATAGAAGATCAATATGTCTAGTTTCTTTGGGTCTTATGATCATTACATAACAACGTAAAACATGAAATACAAAATCTTTATTGAAAACTTCCTTTACATGACCACTACATTCCCTCGTACTAAGCATTGCATGGGATAACCATAGGACATGCATAATAAAAGGGTGAGCTATAAATCACGGTAATGGAATAATCATGGAATTACATGAGGAATACAATACATGTTAGACAATAGGCATACCAACAGAGCACGAGAGAAGCATAAACATAAAGGCATGATAAAGCATGATAATCATAATATCAAAATGTGGAAACAACACTTAACATGGAATTTGCATGAGCTAATAAACATTGAACATGGTGCATGAGTAAACCGTGATTTAATATTAAGCATCAGTAAAAACCCATTGAACATGACATATCATGATACTATACATTACCCAATGCATTGAGGCGCTATCTGGGTGAACCCTTCATAAACATTTCATTTCATGCATAAGTGTGCCACATGGATCATGAAACATTGAATCATTCAACATAATATTTTATTACATGATAAAACAATGTTTAATACATACATGAAATGATTTAACCAATAAGTTAATGTGCATAAAGATGAATACCCTTGATAGAGAAATGGGTATGGTATTCACCACTTAATGACTTTGGCTTGGAAGAGCGTAGTGCAATTTCGACAGCAGAACAGCGTGACGTAAGAACTCATAAACATGGTTGATGAGAGTGAAAGGGGTGCCTCATCATATTTACAAGACATGGAAAGTAAGGGGGTCATATAGATACATGTCCCAAAAAATGTAATGGAATTTAGTTTCATGATACAAAAGAATTTCTTGAATGTAAATGAGGAGAGAGGAATTCCTTTTGGTATTTTGGCATAGTAACGGGTGTATATGGGAGGAATTTAATGAGAGTGAAAGGGGTATCCCATCATCCAAACATAAATATGGAAGTATGGGGGATGTGTGAAACCATACCCAAACATTTATAATTGAAATTAAAACGGTATAAAAATTTAATGAATATTGGACAAAAATGAGAAAGGAAGAAAAAACCCTTACTTGGAAGTGTGCTTTTAAAGGCTTGAGAGAGGCTTCGGAGAGGCTTCTTGGGAGCTTGGGGCACCTTGGGAGGATTATAGAGAGAGGAGGGTAGATTTTGGACGAAATCCAAAGACTTTGAGTGAGGATGAAGTGGGTGATTGGGTTGGTTTATATTGGAATGGTGAGGTAATTCTTTATTATTTAAGTTTGGGACACCTCACATTAAACTAATCCAAATCACAAACCAGACCATGGTCTTTTCCTGCAATTTTTGGCAACGAGAAGTGGAAAAAAATATTTTATAAGGCCAAAATAAGAAATTATTAAAATAATGGGGTTGCTTATGTTGATGTGAGTCACCCTCCCAAGGAAAACAATTTAAATAGAAAAAATGTTTAATAACTCTTGGAGGGTCAACTAATGCTTTGAAAAATAAATCAGACAAACCCAAAATCACATTATTTTAATGTTAAAACATATATTGGCCGAACAAAATGTTTATTTTATTTTATTACATCACAATTAGGTCATTATGATGTCATAAAACACATTATATATTTTAACGGTATTTAATTTTTACCTAAAAATTTGACTATCACAAAAAATAATAAAAAATTCACCGTTGGAAAATTTCAATGTCCTGATTCCATTAATAATATTCATTTTATCTAAATAATTTTCTAAATAGGTTATTTTTTACTTCTAAAATAAAAACCAACAATTATTGAAAATTCATGGTTTAGAACAAAATAGCTTTCAAACCTTAAAAAAATTACAATTGCATTCATAAAATTATACGATCATTTATATATAATAAAAATTAATTTAATAATAACAATATTTTATTAAAAAATCTATTAATTCATCAAAATATATTTATTAGTTTAACATTAACAAAAAATACTATTTGTGCTTTAAAAACTATATACAAAGTAAAAATAATAAAATGAATGTATATTCATTATTTTATAAAAAAACAAACATATTAATAGTGATAATGTCTTGTTACATAACCCCTTATAACACCAGCATAAGACTGAAGTGTAAGGTGTGCGATGGTGACCGACTCTTGAGGTGGCTCAGATAACATTTCTCACGTGGTAATCACTATCAACTTCTACTTCTCTCGTAGGAGGTTCCACTCAAGCATAACGTATTCAAGTTTATCTAGGGCTTGGTCAAGATCAAATCCCAATGAAACCACCTTCTTTATGAGCTCCGAAAAATGGGCTTCGTATGCAGCTCATCTATTTGATGAGGCCATCGCTTCTTTTTTCTGAGTAAATTGGATTTTTTAAAGCCTTATATTAATACTATTCATGTGATCACTATTAAATTGATATATTAGCAATGGTCACAATTCATAATAGTATTTTAAAATCCAAAAACATAAAAACAAAAAAGATGACATTTTATATAAACATTTTACATAAAGAGGCATTTAATTAGATAAAGAGGGATTTCCATTAATGAAAGTTTCGGTCATTACAATCTTCCCACCTTTTGAAATTTCACCCTCAAAATTCTCTTTTTCCCTCACTAAAATATATGTGAGTTACTCTACTTCATTATTTCCTCTAATTCCCTCATCACTTCTTAAAACTTGGTGTTTTTTCCACAACACCTTGATGAGGGGCATTGTCTTATTTTTTAGAACTTTTTCTACACGATCTAAGATATTCACTGGTTACTCCTCATAAGACAAATTATCATCTAACTGTACCAACTCTGAAGAGAGTACATGTGAAGGGTCCGGTATGTAATTCCATAATAGGGATACATGAAAGACATCATTTACTTTGGCCTTAGTAGGTGGAAGTTCTAGTCGATATGCCACAACCCCAACACAATCAAGAATCTCGAAGGGGCCGAAGAACCTTGGACCTAACTTCACTTTCTTTTCAAACCTCATGACCTTCTTTCTCAGAGATATGTGTAGAAATTTCATGTATCCAACTTTAAACTCAAGGTCTCGTCAATGGTTATCAGAATAACTCTTTGGCCGACTCTGGGCTTCCTTGACATACTGCTGAATGGTTTTCACCTTCTCCACCATTTCTTTGACAATTTCTGGTCCAACAATCTTAAGCTCGCTGACCTCATCCTAACACGCCAGTGTTATGAACCTTTTCCCATAAAGGGCTTCATATGGTGCCATTTGGATGCTCGAGTGAAAACTGTTATTATAAAAGAACTCAACTAGAGGAAGATGTTGATCCCATCATCCTTTAAAGTCCATTGAGCATGCCCTCAAAATGTCCTCAAGTGTTTGGATAGTCCGTTTGGATTGACCATCAGTTTGAGGATGATAGGTCATACTGACGATCAGTTCAGTATTCAGAGCATGTTGAAGATTCGTCCAAAACATAGAGGTTAATCTTGGATATCGATCAGACACAATAGATAGTGGTACTCCATGCAGCCTTCCCACATCCTTGATATGTATCTATGTCAGTTGATCCAAGGAGAAATCTTATCGAAAAGCAATGAAGTGTGTATCCTTTGTAAGATGATCCATAACAACCCAGATTGTATTGTTGACTTTGGATGTCTTTGAAAGTCCATTGACAATGTCCATGGTGATGTTCTCCCCTTTCCATTCTGGTATGGCCAATGGTTGCATCATCCCCTTAGACTTTTGCCTCTCTGCCTTCACTTACTAACACACCAGACACTTTTATGTATATTTAGTGATCTCCTTCTTCATATTATCCCACCAATAATTTTATTTGAGATCTCGATACATCATTTTGTTTCCTGGTTTAATAGAGAAATGTGAACTATGTGCATCATCCAAAAGTTATTTATTTAGCTGTAGACTTGATGGAACACATAGTCTTTTCCCAAATCTAACAATTCCTTCTTCATTAACATTTAACTCTGAGGATTTCCCTTTTCCGATAGCTTCCATTTTTTCATGAATTCCTACATCAACCCTTTGATTATCCATTAACATTTCCAAAAGTGATTGTTGAGAAATCATTTGTGAAAGGATTGATGATTTTACCTTCTTTATGATTCCCATGTCTATCTTCATCAGATCTAAGAAGAATGGATCCTTTTCAATAATCATCAATGATAGAATCAATGGGTCCTTTATAATTACGGCATCCACCACCCTGTTTTCTTTCCCCGGGTGGTAATGGAATGAGAAGTCATAGTCTTTGATCAGCTCTAACCATCTTCGTTGGCACATGTTCAACTCTTTTTGTGTTAATGTATTCTTGAGGCTTTTGTGGTCCGTATATATTTCACACTTCTCCCTAAAGAGATAATACCACCGATTTTTCATAGTGAAGATCAGTGCAGCCAACTCGAGGTCATGTGTTGGATATTTCTGTTCATGAACTTTCCATTTCCTTGAATGATAGGCATTGGCGTTGTCATTTTCCATCAAAACACATCCCAGGCCCTTCTTCGAAGCATCACTGAATATCACAAAATGTTCTCCAGTTGTGGGTAAGGTGAGCACGAGAAAAGTGATAAGCCTCTTTTTCAACTCCATTAATCTTTTTTCACATTCATCACTCCAATAAATCTTTACTCCCTTCCAAGTTATCTTGGTAATAGGGTTAGAAAATCGTGAGAAATTTCTCACAAATCGTCTATAAAATCTTGATAACCCCATGAATCTACAAATATCAGTTACCGTTATTGGACTCGTCCATCCCTCAATTGCAACTATTTTGGAGGGATATAAATATATCCCATTGCTTGTGATGATATGGTCCATGAATGATACCTCCTTCAAATAGAAATCACACTTACTGTACTTTTCAAAGAGATTCTACTTCCTCAAGGTCTCTAGTGCAGTTCTTAGATGCTCCTCATGATCCTCCTTGGTTTTGGAGTAAATCAGAATAACATACATAAATACTACCACAAATTTTATCTCAGTAATCTCTAAAGACTCAATTCATAAATTATATTAAGATTTCTGGAGCATTAGTGAGTCCGAAAGGAATTATTATGAATTAATAGTGCCTGTATCTTGTAAGAAAAGCAGTCTTCTGGATATCTTCCTTCTTCACCCTTACTTGAAAATATCCTGACCAAAAATCCACCTTGGATATGTATTTTGATCCACACATATAATCCAGAAATTCATCAATACATGGGAGAGGATACCTTTTCTTTATTGTGATTTTTTTAAGCTCACGATAATCTATACAAAAGGTACAATGACCCATCCTTCTTCTTGATGAAGAGGACTTGTGGACCCCATGGTGAAGCACATGGGCATATAATCCCTTTATCCAGATTCTCCTGTAGTTGTTTCTCAATCTCCTTAAGCTCCACAATAGCCATTCTATAAGGAGAGTTGGATATTTTCCACTCCCAAGGTATAAGATCAATTGATAATTCAACATCTCTTATTGGAGGAAGACTAGGCAATTTCTCGGGAAACAATTCAGCAAATTCCCCCACAATAGGCATGTCTTCTTGGATGAAAGACACATTAGACTCAATCATCTGATCTAGATACACATGCTCATAGTGTACTAATATCCACACTTGAGATGATGGAACGAAATAAGGTTCATCTTCCTCCTTGAACCTGTAAATAATTGGGGGTCTATTCTCCACAAGGAGAGTGATTTCCCTATCACAGATATTTATGTTGGCTCTATATAAGGAAAGCCAATCCATGCCAATAATTGCATTGAATTCCACAAGAGGGAGTATTATGAGGATCAACAGGAAGTTAAATGCACAAATTATGACAGAGGAGTGGTTATATTCATGGGATGCAATGATTTCCCCAATTTTCTTACTCACCGACATATTTACTTATATGATTTGTGGTGGTGCTGGGATTGTTCTACTAAACATTCAAGATATAAAAGAATTCTTATAACCTGAATCAAAAAGTATGTTCTCTATTATTGAATGAATAACTTGAATACCTGTCACCACATCATTTTCGGGGTTCACATCATCAGTAGTGATGGAAAAAGATCTACCTTGCTGCCTTGGAGGATGTTGGTTTCCTCTGAAAACATTTATCATATGGAAATGATTTAAATATACCCTAGTTCTTTCCAGTTGTAGCAATGAACCATGCATTGAGGTTTGAAAGGAGCATTCCTCTACTCTATAGTAGCTACATGTCTTTCTTGTTGGTAGTTAATAGCTTGGTTCCATTTTCTTCCACACCTAAAGCATTTCCTCGTACCGTTTAGGAAATTTCTAGGGTGATTCTTTCCACACCTTTGGCACGTGGGGTTCTAGATCTTCTTAGCACCATTGGATTTATCCATCAGACCACCAGCATAAAAGTCTACATTATGCTTCTTATCTCCATGATACCTCTACTATTATATGATCTCTATTTCAACCTTGAGGGCACATCGGGAAATTTCCTCATAGCTGTCGAAGTCATGGATTTCCTGTAATTTCCGTAGGCTAGGTTTCAGCCCAACAAAGAAGCTGTCAACCTTGAATTCAGGCGTTATAAAGAATATGAAGGCATATCGTGCAAGCCTTGTGAAAATTTCCCCATACGTTCCAACAAATTCGTCATCTTTTTCACGTTAGGGTAAGGAAATAAATTTCTATCCTACGTTGGAGGGTGTGCGAAAAATATTTATTGAAAAAAATCTTCTACAAATCCTTCCATTCCAATGCCTCGATCTCCTCCTCGGGCTTCGTATTTTTTATCAATGTTTACCATTGATCATATTCACCCTCCTTATGATAAGCAACGAGGATAACCTTATCTTGTTCATAACATTGAAGGATGGAGAAGATCTATTCAATAGAATTGATCCATTGTTCGGCGATTGAGGGATCAGATGATCCATTAAATGGTGGCGGCCTTTATCTCATGAATCTCTCGATAAATACTTTTTCTTTCTTGGGGGGGGGGGTGAACGTTCCTCTTGAACCATGTTTATAATCAAATCTTGAGTTAACTGAGAGAGATGCATGAAAAATTTCATGTTTCCTTCTCCCATTGGATTGGGCATCTCATTAGTACAATCATCACATTGATCATCACATCGGTTGTTAGCCCGAGTCCTCCTATTACCGACCATTTGTTGGAATAAATGGAAAGTTCGGGGTAACACATAAAGGGAAAAACAAGGACAAAACTGATGACTTATAAATAACTTTTATTTCATTCTCATATGAACTTATTGGCTTCTACCTATGTTATCAATGATCTAATTTCTAACATATATTCTTAGGGATTTTTTTCCTTTAATAATGGTTCATACTAATCTTTTGAATTTACCAACACATATCCCCTAGGAGTTTTGTAACCCAGAGTGTAGAAAATCCTGTTTTCATGCACCAGTTTTCGTTCGAGTCTAGATCAAAACGGTGTTTTCAGATTTTAACCCTAGGATACATCTGTTCTAGAGCCGCTTCTACCAGCTCATATCCAGACAGGGATATATTTTCTTGATAAACCACTTACCCAATACTCACCAATACATAGGGATGTTTTTATTATACTTATTCTCATCATTACGATTTTACTAGGATTTTCTAATCCAAATATCAAAAATAACTAAACATATCTTCTGATTCCAACTGTGAAAACCATACTTTTTATTACACAATTAACCATAATTTATTACATAAACTTCACTTGATACAATATAGAAGATCAGGAGGTATAGTGTCTTTGGGGATTAGGATTATTACATAACCACATTAAACATGAAATACCAAAACAAAAAAACCTTCCCCTTACCCTAATCTAAAAATTCTAATTCGAAAACCTTAAAACATAAAATCTACCCCTGAAGTCATAAACCAAAACCACCAAACTGAACAAAAAAATCCTAAATCCTAATCCTTAAAAACTAAAACCTGACCCTGAAATCATAAAACTAAACCTAAAAGCCATACCAAAAAAAATCCCAAAACCTATACCCAAAACCCTATATCATATAATCTACTCTCTAAACCCATGAAAACTTCATTTACATGACCACTACATTCCCTCGTACTTATCATTGCAAGGGATAACATGAGGAAATTCATAAGAAAAGGGTGGGCTATAAATCCCAGTAAGGGAATAAATCATGTAATAACATGAGGAATACAATACATCTTAGACAATAGGCATATCAATAGTGCACAATAGAAGCATAAACATAAAGTCATGATAAATCATGATAATCATAATATGGAAATGTGGCAACAACACTTAACATGGAATTAAAATGATCCAAGGCTCATTGCGCATGGAGCATGAGTAAACCCTCATTGTACATGAAGCGTGAGTAAAAATATTATTGAACTTGAATTATCATGAGTCAACACCCATTGCACATGAATTATCATGATACTATATTTTACCCAATGCATTAGAGTGCTATCAGGGCACACTATTCTTAATCATTTCATTTCATGCATATGTGTGCACATGGATCATCAAACATTGAATCATTCAACATAATATTTTATTCCATGATAAAAAAATGTGGAATACATACATTAAACTCTTTAATCAATAATTAAATGTTCATAAAGGTGAATACCCTTGATATAGAAATGAGCATGGTATTCACTACACAATGACTCTCACTTGGAAGAGCACGTTGCCATTTTGGCAGCATAACGACATGAAATAAGAACTTGTAATAATGGTTTATGAGAGAGAAAGGGGTGTCTCGTCATATTTAAATGACATGTACAGTAAGGGGTAATATAGATACATGTCCCAACAAATGTAATTGAATTTAGGTTCATGATACAAAAGAATTACTTGAATGTAAATGAGCATAGAGGAATTCCTTTCAAAATTTTGGCTTAGTAATGGTTGTACATGGGAGGAATTTAATGAAATAGAAATGGGTCTCACATCATCCAAAAATAAAGAGGGTAGTACGGGGGAGGTTTGAATCCATACCCCAAAATTTATAATTGAAATTAAAAGGGAATAAAAATTTAAAGAATATTTGACAAAAATGAGAATGGAAGAAAAAACCCTTACTTGGAAGTGTATTTCCAAAGGCATGAGAGAGGCTTGATAAAGGATTGAGAGAGGCTTGAGAAAGGATTATTGGGAGCTTAGGGAACCTTGGGAGGATTCTAGAGAGAGGAGGGAAGAGTTTGGATGAACTCCAAAGGCTTTGAGTAAGGAGGAAGTGGGAGCTTGGGTGGGTTTATATAGGAAAGGTGAGAGAATTTTTTATTATTTAGTTTTGGGACTCCTCACATTAAACAAATACAAACCAAAAACGTGCCCATGGTTTTTGGAAATGGGAATTAGAAAAAAATATTTTATAAGGCCAAAGTCTGAACTTCTTAAAATAATGGGTTTCTTATTTGGAGGTGAGTCACCCTCCCAAGGAAAACAATTTAAAAAGACAAAATGTTTAATAACTCATGGAGGGTCCGCTAAATCTTTTTAAAATAAATCAAACAATCCCAAAATTACATTATTTTAATGTTAAAACATATATTGTCTGAACATAAGGTTTATAGATTTTTATTACATCACTATTCGGTCATTATTAATGTCATAAAACACATTATATATTTATACGATATTTAATTTGTACCAAAAAATTTGACGCTCATAAAATTATAAAAAAATCACCATGGGATAATTTTAACGTCCTGATTCCAGAAATAATAATCATTTTATATAAATAATTTTCTTAATATATTAATTTTTACTTTTAAAATAAAAAACCGACATTTATAAAAAATTCATGGGTTTTGACAAAAATAGCTTTCAAACCTTAATAAAAATTAAAATTGCATTCATAATATTCTATGGTCATTTATATTTAATAAAAATTAATTTAATAATAATAATATTTTAATAAAATATTATCTAATACAAAAATATATTAATTCATCAAAATAGATTTCTTAGTTGAACATTAACTAAAAATACTATTAGTACTTTCAAAACTATTTACAAAGTAACAATAATAAAATGAATATATATTAATTGGTATATACAAAAAAGGACATATTAATAGTGTTAATTTATTATTACATAACCCCTTATAACACCAGAATAAGACCGAAGGGTAAGGTGTGCGATGGTGACTGACTCTTGGGGTGGCCTGGATAACATTACTTGAGTGGTAATCTCTATCCACATCCATTTCTCTCGTAGGCGGTTCCGCTCGAGGAAAATTTATTCAAGCTCAACTTGGGCTTGGTCAAGGGAAAAGCCCAATAATGCCACAAATTTTTGGAACTCCGACAAATGGGCTTCATAAGGGGCATGTCTACTAGATGAGGCCATCACATCCTTTGTCTGAGTAAATTCGATTTGTTAAAGCCCTATATTTATACTAATCATGTGATCACTGTTATCTGGCTATATTAGCATTGGTCACAATTTTTAACAGTATTTTAAAACCCAAAAACCAAAAAACCAAAGAAGTTCACATTTTTTACAAACATTTTACATAAAGAGACATTTAATTAGATCAAGATGGATTTCCATTAATAAACATTTGGGTCATTACAAGAACGAGTCCCACTAGTAGGGAATCCACATTTTATAGTGTCTTTGGATGTTCCTATTAGCGGACGTGTGTATTGGTCCTTAAAATTTAATATTATTATTAATGGGTATTAAAACTCGCGTACTTAGATGTATTGATGAAAACTGTGACGAACCATTGATCGAAGCGAGGTAGGATATATTGGCTGCATCACGAGTAATACTACATTAATAGATAATGAGAGAAAGGATTTTTCCCTTCTCTTCCATAACAGAAGTAGATATATCATGCCCTTTAATGGAATTGATATAGAATAAATAAATCCATGGCGATGGTATGTATGGGCATGTTCAATTCCAGGAAGTTAAAGAATGAATAATCGAGCTCATGGGTTGATGGTACTAGAATGTAACCCGCTTGATTCGAGATATAGAGACAAAGGGGTTATATTAAAAGGTAAGCATTCATAGGAGGTGACACATCATTGCAGCATTAAATTCTTCCTCTATGGGTGCCTTGGCTTGTTGCTAGATTCTAACCATGGTCTTAAAGCTAGATCTTATTAATGACACTAAGAAAGGGGCCTAGAGTGTCACACACTAACTGTGTCCAAGTATCTCAGTTATATATTAATTTAACAAGTTAAATAAAGGTTATACCTGATTAGGGCTTAATAATTATTCAAAGATTCCTGATCCAATTTATTTTGACCCTAGTTATTTGATAGAATATATTATGGGAGAAATAAATAGCCATTATTTAACTTCAAATAAATGTGGTGGAGGAAATAAAAAAAAATGAAAAAAAATTACACGTCAGGTATTTGTTTCTATAATTTATGAGAAATAATATCATTTATTTAATTAAATAATATTTGGTGTAATTCACTGGGTGCATGTCAAGTAATAATTATAGAAAACTGTTATTATTAGACATAGGGTATTATTAAGAAATAAATGAAATAAATAAATTATTTCAGGTAATTAATTCATTTTATCATTCTATGTAATTAAAAAATCCAATTATATATGTATCATTAGCCTAGCCATTTGTTGGGGTTGTGAAAAATGTGTCTAGAGAAAGATCTCATGCCAATAGAGAATTCTTTTTCCACCATGAATTCTCTCGAGCTACGAGAGAGAGAGAGATCTCCCTCCACCAAATCAAGGCGGTCGAAGACGGACATCACAAGAGAAGGATCTTCGAATCTAGAACTCAAATATTTCTTTGACGATGTCCCAAGATACATGGAGCACGTGTGGATCACTGCTAGAGGAATCCTACACTTGGATTATATGATGCCATGGTGGATCACATCGGATCATGACTAGAAACATCAAACAGAGAGATAATTCCATAATGGTAATTATTGTCTTTTAATTAAATTAATTATAACCAACATATGATGATCCTATTTATGGTTACATGTCTCCCCTCTTTTCATTCGTTCTTCATTCTAATCATATGATCTTACATTTTATTATAGTTATAGATCTCATATTTCACTTCATTAAATAGCAAAAATTAAAGGTGGGAACACCCACTAATACTCTACCACTACCCCCAAAACCTACAAGTGTTATTAGAGGGGGTCATTTCATTGATTATAATACATTAGTTTTCTGTTGGTGATTTATGAATTTAATAATTTAGTTATTTAAATTCAGGTTAATAATTCTGCAAATTTGAATCTCAAGGTCTCTTCATCTTCTCATGTTTCTCGTTCACCTTACAGAAATGATTTATTATTTGAATTTTGATTAAAATAAATTATAAGATCTCATTCGGTGGTGCCAAACATTCCAGGTCGTACAAAACCAGAATACATGGTGTGTATTCGACAGTACATATCATGTAGTCTAGGTTCAATGCATCAGAATGGTCCACCAAATTACTCTACGTGTTAGAGTATTTCTAAGGCTTAAATGACACCATATGTTAACCAAGAATAGGTGGCACATAGTTTCTAGATGACATGTCATGTTTTCCAATGAACATGACATGTAGTCCCTTTGGGTTAGGGTTGGACCATGTACCCCATACATGGCTTGCCCTGTAGGAAACCGTGTAACAGAGATACTACAAGGGGTGTGTCCCACTGAACACGCTATGTACTCTGAATATTTTTAAAGTACATATACATGCCATGTCCCCAGGCATGTACTTCGGATGGATGGTGAACAAAATTACACACCGTGTTGTCAGATCTACACGCAGTGTACTCATCCAAATTATGCAGATTTATTAAAATTTATTATTATATTATACAAACCCATAAGATGTGTACCATAGGGAATGCGTAAAGATGAGGCACAACATGTTATAGGTGTTATATATATATATATGTGTTTAATTTATCATCTGTGTAATGTTCATTTATACTAATTAGGTAGTTATGAACGGGAACTCACCGGGTTGCCTCCAAGGTACAAGTTACGTACAATGATAATTTTAAAAGAATTTATTTGTTTAAAATTTTGATGGATGGGAATATCATGTAAATTCTGAAAAATGGTTTAACATAAAAATATTAGTTAATTAAAGATAATTAATTGATTCGATCATGATTTATCTTAAAAAATAATGGTTAAAGAGTTGAATGGTAGTTTTATTTATGCGTAAATATCATTGCATGTGTCGATGATCATGAGCTTGATCAAGACCTTTATATGAGAATTGTTTCTTTTAAATAATTTATTTAAAATAAATTTGTTTTACTGTGAGCCTTCTCCTCATTAATATGCAGGGCCTCTGTTCCGAAGGATCATTTATGTAAAACATTTTTTTACCCCTCACCTACAAGTGAGATAAAAGAATATGAAATGTATGTATCTCCCATGCTAGTGGAGGCAACTCATGTTTGGATCCAAGGTGATACCAATATTAAGAGATACAATGGTGGACAAGTGGAAAGCTGTGAACATGAACACAAAATGTTCAAGGATTTTCTCCCCTAGGTCTTGGGTTAGTGTATCAACTATTAGATAAAATAACAAATCGAATAAGCTCATGATCATACCATTTATTTTATTTCTATTAGTTGAATTGATTATTTATTGTGGGTTTGTTATCATGATCAAATGATTAATCAATTAAACAAGTATGCACGATGAAACTAAAATAAGCCTGTCTTATGCCTAAATATTTTCCTAGGCATGGTTAATCACATAAGTATATCCCACTTAGTATTAAGTCGGTATAGCCTTTCAATATCTTGGTTATAATCTAACCATAGTTCAATGTGCATGACCAACCCTAGTTAGGGTGCTTTCAATTATCAGGGAATTCTAATTCAAGGTTTTGGGTTGACTATACTTGGTTTGCATCAAGGGTTACTGCCACATCAGGACTTGGTGTGTCCAAGAGGCAAAGGATGAGGAAATCCAAACTAAAAGGATTCTAGGATTGGGGAGTCCACTTAGCGGATCAAGGAGTTGCGAGTTAATCCAGTTAAAATTTTGATTCCCTACCTAAAACCCTTCAAGTTGCTTGACCAACCCAATTATGGGTAATAAGAAGAGGAATATGGATCCTTTCCACTAGAATATTTAGGCAACAGAATATTCCAAAATCAATGGTGAGGGCTATTGTATTTCGATTAAATATCGGGAAACTAATAAGTATTAATTAATTTATTTTTCTTAGTTTTATCATGATAACGTAATAATCCTTTTCTCATCTTAATTTGTAGAAAAAAAAGAAAAAAGACATCAAACATATCATTGTGAACCTTACTCGAGAAGGAAAACCTTATCATCGGTAACAATTTCTAGGAATGGTAGAGGCGTTTACGTGTCATCCTTTACCATGAGTGAAATTGTATGTGTTGGAAGTGCCCATTCTAGTTGCGCCTAGAAAAGAGGTCAATGATGAGGAACTATCTCTCTATATGAAACATATGAATTATGCCAATGATTTCTAATTTTTTGTGCTATAGGCCATTTATAATAAGCTCCTAAATCAACATGAATTCATGGATGTGTATAGCATGATGTCTCACCATAATGATCTCTACCAAGAGAAGGCGAGACAAGAGAAATATGAGATCTCCAACTTTTTGTTTACAACTATGCTTGGAGAGTCTGTGCTAGCTGGGCCCCATGTAGTCAAACTTATTAGCTCTATTGAATTCATGGACATCTTATGTATTATGTTTCTAGATAATTTGTGTATAGATCTCATCCTACCATCATTGACCAAGACCTTATCTAGATTTATTGTCAATTATAACATGAGCAATAATGAGAAGAGTCTATCAAAACTTATGAATTTAATTCTCCAGGTAGATAAGTCCATGAGGCCTGACAAAACTGCATTCCTTATGGTGAATTAGAAAAGGTAGGACTAGGAAAGGGGGCCAAAGACTTATAAACGGTCTGAAGCCCCCGAGTGTCATACCTTCAAGAAGGGGAATATCTAGAGGAAGGGCATGGAATGTGGGGAGGTATGTTTTTATTGTGAAAAGAAAATCCATTGGAAGAGTAATTGCACCTAAAAGGGTGGGGATGCTAAAGGTGAGTTCGTTATTGAGTGTAATCTTTCCATTTATCCACATTGGGTATTAGATACAGCTTGTGGGGCTCTCATCTGTAATCAAATACAGGAACCAAGAAGATTTAAAAAGATTTCCAAAGGAGAGGTGAATCTTTGAGCTACCAATGGCGCAAAGCTGTCTGTGTTTGCTATTGGCGATTACCATATCTCATTTCCAACTAGGACGATTTTGGTTTAACATAACTTTTATTATGTTCCTAGTGTTACCAAGAACATAATTTATATATCTTGTTTGGAAATGGATGGATTTATTTTCAAATTTGGAAATAAGGGTTTTTTATTTTATATGAATTACATATGTTATGATATAGGGAATATAAATGATGGTTGGTATGTATTAAATAATGGAATACAGGTGCTTGAAATATAGAATGAAACCAACTCACATGACTTATACATCAATCAGTTGTGGCATCACCGTCTCGATCATGTAAACGTGAAGCACTTGACAAAGCTCTGCCAAGATGACTGTTTAGACTCTACTAAGTTAATCCCACTTGATAGATGTCATGATGGTTTATAAGGTAAAATGTCCATGATTCCATTTGGTGGATAGGGTGAAAGGTCCACATAGATTCTAGGATTAGTTCACACATATGTGTCTAGACCATTACCAGTAGATATAGAGGTGGATATTCTTACTTCATTAATTTTACTAGGGATTTGAATAGATATGGCTATGTATAATTAATGAGGTTAAAGTCAGAATCCTTAGAGAAATAAAAGGAATTCAAGAATGAGGTAGATAATTATCTTGGTAATAAGATAAAGAAGCTTAGATTGGATCGAGGTGGATAATATCTAAACCAAGAGTTAATTGATCTTTTACGGGAGTTTGGGATTATATCTCATGTAAATCCTCCTAATTCACCACATTGTACTGGTGTTAGTGAAATGAGGAACCGCACCTTATTGGACATGTTTAGGTTGATAACGAGTCATGCAGATCTTCCATTATCCTCTTGGGGATATGAATTACAAACTGCATCATTCACATAAAACTAAGTACCAACTAAGGTGGTAAATGGAATTCCCTATGAGATATGGAATTGAAAGTAACCCATATTGTCGCACACACATGAATGGGGATGCGATGCATTTGTTAAGGCCTTATCAGGAAAAAAACTATCACCTTGGGGCCTGAGGTGTATCTTTATATGATATCCCAAAAAACAAAAGGATATTACCTATATAACCATTCATACATAAAGTGACCCATCGCCAGAAAAGCCACCTTTCTTGATAGGGAGAAAATCCCCAAAAAGGATAGTGGGAGAAAGATTGACTTCGACAAAGTTGATGCTCATGATACATAAGATTTGGTATAGGAACAAGTTACACAGCTCCCCATGGAAGAGGTTCCAAAAATACAAGTATTGCATAGGAGCTCAAGAGAAGTAAGGGAACCAGAGAGATTTGGTTTCATAATCACTGAGGTTATTGAATGATTATTGTTGGGTAATGATGAACCTCTCTCATAAAAGGAACTAGTAGAAATCTCAAAAGCTGCATGTGGATAAAAGATATGAATAGTGAGACGGATTCCATGTATTGGAACCAAGTCTGGGTTCTGGTCGATGAGCCAAGTTATGTATAACCTATTGGATGCAAATGGGTATTCAAGATAAATATGGAAATGGATGGTCAAATTATCACCTATAAAGCAATTATAGTGGATAAATGATTCATAATACATCAAGGAATTTACTATGGTAAAACCTTCTCACCATTTTCCATGTTTAAATACATAACAATCATACTTTCCATATCATCTTACCATGACTACGAGATTTGGATGATGTATATCAAAACAAAATTTCTTAATGGGAACCTTCAAGAAGATGTATATATGACACAACCAGTAGGGTTTGTGACAAAAGGGGAATCCATACGACTTTATAATTTTCAAAAATCTATTTATGGATTAAAGAAAGAATCAAGGTCATAGAACAACTGATTTGATGAATCCATAATGGAATTTGGTTTAATTAAGAATGAATGCGGGCCATGCATTTATAATAGGTTTAATGGGAATGTGGTCGTTATCCTAGTTGTGTATGTTGAATACATATTGCTTATTAGAAATTATTTACCAGTCTTACTATCAGTTAAGGACTAGTTGAACAAGTGTTTCTCCATGGAGAAGTTGGGTGAAGCAGCCTACATTCTAGGGATCAAGATCAATCTTGATAGATCCAAGAGGTTGCATGGACTATGTCATGCTACATACATTGACCAAATACTATAGATATTTTGTATAGAACAATCCAAGAGGGTATTGGTTCTAGTACCACATAGCCTACACTATTCTAAGAAAATATGTCCTCAAACACAACTGGAGAATTATAGAATGAGTAAGATCCCATATACTTCAGCTATAGGATCCATCATGTATGCCATGTTATGTACTATGATTGAGGTTGCCTATGCATTGAGCATGGTAGGCATATATCTAGAAGATCTGGGAGAAAAAAATTGGTCTACTGTTAAGACTACCCTTATGTATCTGAGAATAACTAAGGATAGGTTCATGGTGTTTGGAGGATACGAGGAGCTTTTCATCAGAGGGTATGTCAATGTTGGTTTTTAGATAGATCAGATTGATCTGAAGTTGCAATATGGATATGTTTTCAATCTCAATGGAGGAGCTGTGAGCTAGAATAGGTCAAAGAAACCAATTGTCCCCAATTATACAGTGGATTACAAATATATAGTGGATTCAGATGCAGTCAAGGAAGACGTATGGATTCAGATCATTGTCCAGGAGCATTATGTGGTGCCTAGAAGTAAGGATCCTATCACATTGTATTCCGATAATACTGCAGTACTTGCTCTTGAAAAATAAAAAAGGTTACATTAACTGACAAAGAATATTCCCCAAAAGGATCACCTCTTGAGGTATTTCTATCAAAGGGGTGAAGTTTCAGTGAGTAGAGTGTCCACCGAAGCGAACGTGGCATACCCCATGACTAAAGGCCTATCTCAACAGAAGATTAAATATCATGTGAGAGCTAGCGGGGTAAATGTTGTTAGTAGTATTCTTTGGTATTATTGGGATTCTATTATAGTAGGTTTCCTAGAACCAACTACTTTGTAAATTATTTATTAATAAAGACCTTATCACATCTTGATTGTTCTTCTGTGTGACAATGCATGTGATAATGTTCTAAGGGTAGCTGTTGCATTAAAGGGTCATAGCGGATCCCTGTTATGATGAGAACCTAGAAGTGCCATAAAACTATTTTTGAATATATGTTCTATGACCGGATAATGTTATTTGAGGGACAAAAATAATACAATCCATTAGGGGTGAGGACTCATAAAATATTAAGGCATCTTCTCATGGTGTGTGCCCTTGGTAATATTCAGGAGGATATTATGAGAACGATACCTGCTAGTAGGAAATCCCCATTTTATAGTTTCATTGGTTATTCCTATTAGGGGCCCTGTGTATTGATCTTCATAATTTAGTATTATTATTTATGGGTATTATAACTCATGCACTTAGATGTATTGATAAAAAATGTGATGACGCATCGTTCGTAGTGAGGTAGGATAACTGGGGTGTGTCACCAGTAATACTGCATTAATAGATATTGTGACAAAGGATTTTTCCCTTCTATTCCATAACTTTTGTAGATATCTTAGTCCCTTTGAAGGAATTTATATAGCCTAAATAAATATATGGCCATGGTAAGGAATGGGCGAGTTCAATTCTCAGAATTCAAAGAAAGAATAATCAAGCACATGGGTTGATGGCACTAGCATATAACCCGGTTGATTCAAGATATCAAGACAAAGGGTTTATATTACATGGTAAGCGTTCGTCAGAGGTAACACATCATTGAGGAATTATCTTATTTCTCTATGTGTGCCTTGGCATGTTGCTATATGCTAAACATGGACTTTAGGCAGGCTCTACCAAATGCCACTGATAATGGGGAATAGAGTGTCACACACTAAGTTTGTCTAAGTGTCTCAGTTAAATATTAATTTATCAAGTTGAATAAAGGTTATTCCCGATTGTGGTTCTGTAATTATTCAAGGATTTCTGATCACATTTATTTCGAACCTAGTTATTTGAGATAATATATTTTGGTAGAAATAATATATTTATTAGTGAGTAATGAATTGATATTTATTTGAGAAATAAATATCCATTATTCAACTTCTAATAAATGTGGTGGAGGAAATAAATAAAAATTTAAAAACAAAAGTACATGTCGTGTATATTAAATATACATACAGTGTATTTTTTTATGGGAATTTATGAGAAATAATATTATTTATTTAATAAAATAATATTAAGTGTAATTTTATGGGTGCATGTCAAGTAACAATAATAGTCAACTGTTATTATTAGACATGGGGTGTTACTATGAATTAAATGAAAGGAATAAATTCTTTCTGGTAAATAATTCATTTTATTAATCTATGTAATTAAAAATACCAATTATATATTTCTCATTAGCCTAGCCATTTGTTGTGGATGTGAACAACATATATAGGGAATATCCTCAAGCCAATAGAAAATTCTTTTTCCCCCAAATAACTCTATCAAGATACGAGAGAGATCCACTTCCACTAGATTAAGAAGATCGAAGGCAGACATCGTAAGTAAAGGATCTTCCGTGCTAGCACCCAGAGAATCCTTTGAAACGTCTAGAGACACATGGAGAACATGTGGATAACCTCTATAGGAATCCTACACTTGGATTCTATGATGAAATAATGGATCTCATCGAATCGTGACCAGAAACATCAAATAGAGAGAGAATTCCATCAAGGTAATTCTTGTCTTTTAATTACAATAATTATAACCAACATATGAGGATCCTCTTAATGGTTCAAGGAATCCCCATTCTTCTTTAATTCTAAATTCTAATCCAAGGATCTGAATTTTTAATATCATGACATATCTCAGATTAAACGTCGTTAAATGACAAAAAAATAATGTTGGTTAGACCCACTAACGCGCTTCCACTGCGCCCGGAACCTATAGTTCTACGGAAGGGTCATTGTCCACACACCTCAGGTTTTTATATATGACATGGTTTGGGGTTTAGGATTTTATTTTAATATGTATATTTATATTTGACATATATTTACAGTAGGGATGTTTTTATCTTGTTTATTTATATATTATACGATTCAAAGGTAGGGCTATTATTCCCCTCTAGATTTTAAATGTGATATGGTTTTATGATAGGGATGTTATTTTTCGTAGGTATATTTATATGTGTGTGATGGGTCTAGTGTAATGTCATTATTCTTTTTTAGGTTCTTATATATGATATGCTTCCCAGGATAGTTTTATCTCCCCCTTCTGATGACATATTAAAAGATTATAAAGAGGTCCAATATTCATCCTAGGTGTTTATGTGACATGATCATTGACATCCATCTCCAGAAGATGTATGTGTGGTCAATCATACTTGACTAATATAGTATTCATAGACATTTTAGGTATTATTTTTATAGTGGTTTATTTATTATTTATTAGTGGATTTTATTATACATACATAGTATTTTTTGGTTATGATATGGACAATAATGGTGGTCACCTACTGAGTTGTAATCACACCCTACTAGGGCGGCCCTATCTCATTGTACTCAGGTAATACTCAATATCATAGGAATAGGAATGGAATGGGACTTGAGTTGACATGTGGTGTTGTATATATTGGATTGAGTAAAGAAATGTGATCTGGATAGATATTCAGACATGGTTAAGGGTTTCAGTATTAGTTAATTTGGTTCATATTAAAAGTAAACTTCACATTGGAGATATTTTTATTGTCTGACTAAATTGTGTCCCATTATTAAAAAGTTTGTTTTTATAAAAGAATTACGTATGATTTTAATTTTTTCTATGGTGTTTCCTTTATTTAATTATCTAATTTTATGAATAGTTTTATATTATTTCACCGATTTTTTTAATTTTGGATGAGGGTATATTCTTCATAATATTTCATCATAGACCCCTGCGGCTAGTTAGAAGCCCCTAGTTTATAGGGATCCATGCCCGATGAAATTTTAGGCTTTGATCTGGTAACTGTAGAGTGAACTATGTCAATATATTAAAATTAGAAATCTTCAATCATATTATAAACTTGTTCTCATTCATTATCATTTTAAATAAGGTTATAGAAGACCATAAGTTGAGAGAGATCATACCCAAGTATGAGGTGACTCCCATAATACATTGATCCTTCAGTAGGAATGAGACTTTTGGATTCTACTAAATTATCATGCTCAAAATACAATGTAAATATTTGTCCTGATAGATTAATAAGTTGAACGACACACCATTATTTATCATTTAAACTATCCATTCCATACATATAGGTAGAATTGATGATTAATGGTGTTTTCAATAAGTTCTCTCACCATGTTTAAGATATTATAAAACCTTCTAAAACCTATTATTGGTATTAAAAAAATATATCATTTCATGGTATAAATTTAAAATGATAAATAAATTAGAAAAAAATCTTTCTAGATTCCACATAATATCATTTGAAAAAATCTATATTTTTTATTTATAATTCAAGACCACCATGTGATTATGTATAAAACATCTAGTTTAGTACTTGATATAAATGGTGAAGAGCATAGTCCCATGAAAATTATAATTTTGAGAATCAATGAAAGTCACTAAAAAAGGTAATTATTGGAAAATTCTCTACATCCTTATTTAGGAGGTTTCTATGTTGTAGTGGAGCTCCACAACGATGTCACAACAAACAATATACCTATCAATTTTTAACATATATATTTATTCTCATATTTAATCACACATAGTATAGATATCAATCATATGTTTTACTATAAATGGATTTAGAATATATCTACATGAAAGGCATGAAAATGAATCAAAATGACAAAGTGTCTTAAAAAGGGAACCAAAATAGTCACGAGTCATTGCATTTGAGAGATTCATAAAGGAATGGAAAATGACAATGAATCAAGATCTTTTGGGATTATAAATTATTACCAAAAATAGTATTACTCTCATATAGGTTCCACCAATAGTTTGTAATTCTAATATAGATACAATATCAGGTGAATTAATCATTTTAAAGTATATATAGTGTGGGATTAATTATATTAAGTTCCCATGTTATAAGGATTGGTTTCTCTACACACTATGTTAATATTACATGAGCTACCCAGAGTTGGGGCTTCCTTTGGCAACTTGAAATAATGAACCTCCTAAAAACTAATACCAAAATGGATAGACTAAATTGATATCTGTAATGGTTATGTTCCATATATAGAAAGGGTTACCTCTATGGGGAATATCCCACCATTGTGTCAAACATTTTGGATATACTTTTAAAGAAAAAATAATTTTAAGAAAATATTCCAAACGTTCAATATCTAATGTCGATCTCTAAAATTTATTAAAAAAATTTGTATACGTGATCTTGGTTTAAAGGGGATTTATACGGATGTATAATTTATTATTTGTTTTATGAATTATCAATGAATATAAAATAAAATTTTTTATTTATTTATTTATTTATATTCTATAAATGTTAATATAAATTGATTATGTTATGGATTTACATAATTTTTTAGCCATTCCCAACATAGTTTTTGATGATGTGATTAATGGTTTAAATAAAATCCCATGTCAGATATTTAAGTTATAAAAATTGTTTTTCTAAAAATTAAATTTTTATTATTTTACAATAAAAGGGTTTTCAAAAAAATATATCATATTATTGAATATAAATGAGTTTATATTAAAACTATGTAAATGATATTTTGAAATATTAAAATTGGATAAAATTTAAGTTTTTATTTTTTTTGAATGCCTAAATTATAAAATGATTTTAATTTATTTAGAATTTATTTATAATTGTTTATCTCATATTTAAATATATTTAGTATTAATTTATTTATATGCTCCTTGATTCATTCATATATATAATATGTTATATTACTAACTATATTTTACTCTTTATATTATTGAGTTCAATTATTTATGAACTATTATACCTATATCCAAGGAGTTACATTTTGTGCATGAAAATTGATTTAACTTTCCTCTTCATTTTCCTTATTTTATTATTAAATTATATCCCAAATAAAGATGATGATTATATATATATATATATTAGGTGTTATAATGGTTATGAAACAAAAATCTCTCTTTAATAACATATCAATGTGTATAGTGGATTTGGGATGGACTAATCAATGTCCTGAATACCTATTCTATGTCTAGAAAAGTGGGGTTTCATACTTATCACTCCATCATTATAGTTTTGGGGATTTCTATTTCATATTATTAAATACATTACATCTAATGGTTTTATTCCCCTTATACACATGATCTATTCAGATATATATAAATGTAGTGGGATTTTAATTTTGTGTAGAAGTATAATATTTGAGTTGTGTAAAGTGTTAAAAATAAATATGTTTTGAACATATTTTTTTAAGGAATATGATTCAAACAAAAATCATTACAGTCATGCATACATGTAAATGGGATATATGAGACAATATTTTCAAATAATAAATTACCATTAAAAAGATGATAACTATAAAATTTCTTCCAAGGGGAAAACTTATCGAGGCATTAACTTCCAAAAAAGTAAGTCATTCCATAACTAGTATCCCATGAAATATAATTCATAATTCATGAATGTAAATATTGATAATAATAAATTTTAGTGACCATTTTTGAAATTCTTTCTATGTCACACATAGTCAAGATATTCTAAAATGATTAGTTTACAATATGAAAAATGTTGAGTGAATCCATTTAATTGTTTATTACAATAAGTATTCCACTCAAATATAAATGATTCATATATGATATTCTTGATATGATCTCTAAAAAATATATAAGTGGTGAGATAAATTCTTTATTGGACTCAATATATAGTGAAATATGGTTCATGGCCCACTAATGGATATGATGGAATTTAAAACTGTTATCACTTTACTAAGAGAAAATTTAATAAAATTATTGAATGACTGAATTTAGAAAATGATACCTAATTGGTAAAAGCATATGCACTAGTATAAATTATATTTCCCCTAACACATTTTTCATAATGGTTATCTATTACTGACGTGAATATTAAAACCCAATGATTTTTAATATTGTTTATTTAGTAACCAATGTGGAAAATAATTCATGTTAGTAATTTAATAACATATGGGAAACATATTGTGGTTTTATTTTACATGTTGGTTATAAATAAATGATTTGTAAAATAACATATTTCAAGTCATTTATTGAATAGAGGACACAAAAAATAAAATGAAAAGATTTTTATGTTGGTTATCCAGAAACAGAAGTAGAAAGGCTTATTTTCCCTTCCAGTTAAGGAATAACCACTAAAAATATCTTAATTTTTAAATCAATTATTTATTAACCATCATGAAAAATATTTATAATTTTAATCAATATTGGGGGGAGTTTTTTTATCTTCTCTCTTAATTTGAAATCTCATATTTTTCTCTCATACGGAGAACCCTAAACAAAAAAATATTTGATCTATGACTATGAATATATTCATCATTTCATCAGTGGAATAATATTTCTTCATTATATGATATATGCCATCATATATTTCATTATCTGTCCACAATAAATTTATACATTCACCCTTCAGTTGATCTACGCTTACAATCAGTGTTACTCATCTAGGTTTTGATTTAAATATAACATTACTGTTTATTATATCAAATTTTTTGGGTAATTTATCATTTTTTTTGCAGTTTCAATTGTAATTAAATTTTTTTATCTGAGTTAGAATCTACAACCACTTTCCATCATCACCCATTATCAACCACCGCTTGTTATTCTTCTCATTGGGGTCACTCTTCTTGGTTCTGATTTTAATCAATGGTTTGTGTTTATTGATTCCATTGTCCGTGGATTCTTGATATTTGTAATTATGGTTTCAATTTTTATTTGATTTCAGTTTATGTTTAAGTTCACATCTTCCACTATCATCCTCAATCAGCTACATTTTACTAATTCCCATTAGTGTTAACTTAGCAGTCATCTCGATTCCGATATCAATTTATGCTCTATTATTTTTTCAATTTTTCCTCTATCCAAGATTTTTTCAATATCATTTTTATTTTCATTTCAAATTTTCTATTTATGTATCCTTATCTTTCATCCATTTTCCACAACTACCCATTGTGGTCCAACGGTTTCACCTTTTTACCATTGCCGCTCCCTTTTCAATCATCCCAGATGAAATATAAATTCATAGTTTTGGATTACTATTTTTATTTTCTGTGTATTTAAGGTATTTGATTTTGCAACATTGATTATTCCCAAAAAATAGATTTTTTTAATTTATGAATCATTTTTATGTTAATTTTGGTAAATTTTTTAAATAATTGATGATAATTTAATATGCTAAATGTTTAATTATTTTCAACAACTATGATGAATTTTTTTTAGAAATATGTTATGGTATTTATTTCCTGTTATTTATAAAAGTAAATATGAAATTAAAATTTAATTTATAATAAATTATTTAATATTTTTGATATTTTTTTGTAGATAATAATTAGTTGAAGATGAATTAAAACACTTTGAATAAGTGTTGAACATAAGTAAGGTGTCAATTCTTTTATGGATTTTTTTAAATGAAATGTTCCAAACAAATACCTATTTTTCCTTCCAACCACGAGGTTTTTAAATATAATGTAGTATATGAGAAGAGAGATTAATGACCATTTAATTTGTATTGGTTTTAATCTGAGTTACAACCCATGGATTTGGCATGGTGAAAATGGTAAAAGTTCATATCTATTGATGATTCTTCATTACAAGAATATTAGTATGATCAAATTGAAGAACTGATTGGTGATATTCAAGTTGATGAAATTGCTAATGAATAAAACATTTAGTGTCTATATAGTGATGCTGAAAAACATTGTATATGGGTAGTAAAAAATTTATTGTTTTATAAATGGTGTTAAGATTGGTTAACTTGAATGAAAAAAATGGATTAACATAGAATTATTATTATATAGTTTCTAAAATATTCAAAAGAGATTATTCTTAAATAAAATGATATTGTAGATTTACATTACAAATCAGAAAAAATAGTATTCCCAGTGGGATTTGGTTAAAATTAAATAAATTTATACCCAAACAATAATGTTATATATAGGAATAAATATGAATTTATATCATATTTTTCTAAATATTGGATATCACTATATGAGTGAAAAAACACCATAGGTTAATTTTGTAGTTATTGAGACCCCTTCTAAGGAATTTTGGTATCTTCCTATAATTTTTTATTTGAAACAATAATTTCAAAAATAAAAATTATAAAAAAAGGTTAAAATAGAATAAACACGAGTTTATATGTGATGGAAAATTATGAAATATAGCTAATTATCAAAAATGGAAGAAAATTGATCAAAAGGTTCATACATTTATAAATAATGTTATAAATCTTAGAATTGGACTATGAACAGATGGAATGAATATATTTCGAATCTGTAGTAGCATATATACTTCATGGAATGTTTTATTTGTAATTTAAAAAATATTTCTTGAATTTTTATTGAATCAAAAATATATAATATTGATTTTAATGATACATGGACCAAATCTACCCATAAATTATATTGATGCTTTCTTGTCATTATTAATTTTTTATTATACAATTTTTAGGGATGATGGTATTCTGGTGTATTATTCTTATAAAAAAGAAACTTTTTAACTTCATTAAACGATTATGTTCATTATAAATGACTTCCCATAATATAGAAATTTAGATGGATACAGTTTTAAGGGGCATAAATAATTTTCAATTTGTGAAAAACATATATCATTTTATCAAAAGTTACATTGAACAAAAATAGTATACATGGGTCCCTAGAGGATTTTTTACTATGGAACATTCGTATTAATAAAAAACTAAGGTATTAAATGGATAACATAAAATTGATATTAGTCCAAAACCTCTTGGAATTAATCATTATTTTGAGAGGGTAAAACACATTGATTTGACATTCTGAAAGTCCTAAAAATATTGTAATGATAAAAATATTTTGAAAAAACGGTCAATATTTTTTCAGCATCCATATAAGAGATATAATGAGGTCAAAAAGAACATTGATATCATGACAATGGAGAAGAATATCTATGAAAACATAATTATAATATTGTTATATATTAAAGGAAATACTAAAGTTGGTTTAAATGCAATATTGACCAGAATCTCATAGGAAATACATTTGGAGTCATATCCCACTCATATTGGAAGAAAAACATTCTTCCCATCACATTTAAAAACATTATCAAAGAGGGAGGAAATTTTCTTTTCTCAATGTCTTCAAAATTTCAATGTATCGAAGGGTTATTCTATAAATGTTAAAAAATTATATCATTAATTGATTTAAAGTTTATAGGTATGAAATCTCATGATTGTCATGTAATGATGTAGTAGCTCCTACAAGTTTCATTATGTAGAATATTTCCCATTGATGTCAGAATTACTATCATGTAGGTGTGTTGTTTTTAAAATTAAATTTGAAATAAGGTTGTAGATCTAAATTATTTAACCATTATTTAGAATGAAGTTGTTTTTATACTTTGTCAATTTGAAATAGATTTGCATCCATTTTATTTTGATATCATGGTGAATTTAATGGATCAATTTAAGTAAGAAATAAATATTTAAAAAATACATATCTACTTTGGAAATATCCTTTTGAATGGTTTATAAAGGTATTGAATGGGTATGTTAGGAATCTATATCAACATGAATCCTACATTTTTTAAAAGTATATTTCTATGGAAGTTGTAGAGTTTTGTACAAGATACATATATATTGTGGACCACATCATTATGCCTATATCTCACCATGATTGAATAAATTATGTTGGAAATGGATAATGTATATCAAAATTAAAATCATTTATATGTGATAAGATAAATAAGGTACATTTATACATCTTAAATAACATTAATGACACTCATACATATATAAAATTTCATCATAATGTTTTTAATAAATGTTATACAATGATGAAAGATATGTGAATTTTGAATGAGAATAAAAAAATATTTTACCATGGTTGGAAGAGATCATTCTTGGTAGATCAGATGCATCAAAATTGTTAAAATGATTAGTGGTAATTCCATCTTAAAATTTTTTAAATTTTTTTGGGTATTATATCAATGACTATATATTTCATTCCAAATATTAGGACAACAAAATTGTAGTTAAGAATAGTTGTGTCTTGTTGTTCACAAATGAAATACATTTTTTAAGTTCCTATGAAAACAACCAATATCCACAAAAATTGAAAATTATATAATTATTAAATAAACATGGTAGGAAGAATAAATTTTATTTTAAGTTCTATTGTTTAACTAAAAATGGGTTATTGGTAATAATACTTCTCGATGTGTCAAATTTGGAATGACACTCGTTAGTCAGAATAGATTGGAATACATGGTTCATCCTTTTATAATGGGAACACATGAAAAAAAAAATATGTTATTGATCTATCTGATATGAAGTATCTTTTTGTTTTATAAGGAATACAATAGTATTTTTTTGATGATAAACATGACAAGGATACTGATTTATGTGAGATCCCAACATCCTAGGAAAGATTAACTGATAATATTAATAATAATATTGTAGATATGGCTTTGTGTCGTATGGAATGATCATGAAAAAGAATTTGAGAAAATAATCCTTTTGTACATTTTTAATATTACAGATAACATATTTTTATTTTTGTATTACTTTTAACTTCAAAAAATGGTAGATATTTTATTTTTATGTTCTTTACTAAAACACTTGTTATATCTAATAAGCTAAAAAATTTATAATATATTAGATTTTTATTTTTCCATGATTACCTTATGTAACATTAATGTTGGTTTAATCTTAGGGAATAAATTATTATAAATCTGATATGTTAAATTAAAATAGAAATAATTTTTATAAAATAGTATATTCAATGATTATTCTTTTTTTTTCTAAAAAATGATTTAATATGTTTGATAATTTTTACTATTCACACACCATTTTCAGATTTATTTTCATCTTTTATGTCTTGTCATTTTCCATTATCATTGATAGAATTTTAGTTAACTATTATAAAAAATCGATAAAAATGTGGTATGTTTATCATAATTTTTGTGAGATAATTTTCAAGTATTCAAAGAATATTTTTTTGTGTAAGAAATGGTGTAACATGTTGAATGATTTTTATTAATCACGGAAAAAAATTTGGATTTTTTTTCTTTCGTTTATTTCATTTCATCTATCATTAATTTTCCATATTATTTATTTTCTATAAGAAATATGAATAATAAAATCATTATTTTAGTTTTTAGTATGATTGTTAAATTTTTTATTTTCATTTGTATGTAATAGTTGGAATTAAAAATTTGTCTACTAATTGTTTTTTACATTGATTAATAGGATAATGATTGTTCAAAATTATAATCAACCACATACTTTTGGGGAGGATCATACAAATTCTTCTAGGGAGAAACATAATCGTGCTCCTATTACTGATCCCCATCATGCATTTTTACAAGAGGGATCTTCTTCCATGGGGAAAAGGAGTTTGAGGGTTGGTAAATGTGGCAGCTCATGTCTACCAAATTTATCAGTTGCCCATAACCAGGATCCGAGGATAGAAGTAGATATTTATGATTATGATATTCCAAGAGTTACAAATTTTATGAATTAATATTTTTATTATAATACAGATTAATTAAAATGTTATTATTTTCATTTAGTTTTGGAGGAATGTAGAAAAAAAATTAAAATATCTCAGTTATGGCATATGATTTTGGTAAGCTCATTTGTTATTATTTTACATATCATAAAAGTTTTATACTAATATATTTTCTCTCCCTTATTATAAGACGAAATATGATATACCTAATACTATAGGGTTCATGATGAAATGTTTGGAATTTTTTATGGGAGATGGAGGGATTTAAAATCAACACTCACATCAAATTTCATTTTTGGGCCTAGAAAATATCAAAATCTTTGTGATATATATTGATTTATAGGTGAATATTTGTGGAAGAAATTTCTTGAATGTAAACGAAATGAATCATATTTTGTATGTGAAATGTTACATTTTATAACTTTTTAATATATTATTTATCTTATTAATCATTTCATTATTTTTAACTACAAAAAAGAGTATATCTCATCAAGTGTCCAATATAGAAACATATACCCTCATATTTTATCCTTGCGAGGGTATAAATAATTAGAATAAAAAAATAATAGGTGAAAATTTTCATAAACTGAGAGAAGAGTCATTAGGCTCTGTAGTGGTAGACCATCATTCCACCCAGCTAGACATGTAAAATGGAAGAGGGCATGGATGAACAAAAAAGAACAATATCTTGTTTATGATTCTAGGCTTTATAGTGAGATGATTGTATGTTTTTATATTATTTATTTATTTAAGTTAAATAAATTATTTATATATTGCAATTAACTATAGATTTTTTATAATATTATCTATATAAATATCTTACGGAGAAGAGAACATATGGGTATTCATAGCTAAGGGTTGGAAAGAAATTTTACATACAACATTGGGAATGCCTGAATACCTAGGTCTTGTATGCGGTTACCCAGCAGGTTTATTGATAAAAAAGTGCTACAATATTATTAAAATTTTACAATAGAGGATTTCAATAAAAAAAATATAAACGTGGGAAGATATAGTTTAGGTTATTCATGAGAAGGAGGAGGATAAGATTATAGCTATGGTACATTTGATATTTTCAAGCATTGAAAGACAATTTTTGGCCATTAATCCCACTCATACTACTTATTGTATTCCTACAGATATACTTTCATACCCCACTCCTACTATATATCCTAGTCGTATATCCATCTTTTATATGTTACCTTTTATTGTGAGTTACATTTTGATGATTCCAAACATCATATTATTGCATATGGGAAGATATATTTGATTGGAGATACCATTCATCATAAATAGAAAGAGGTAGAGAACCATATGGTCACTATATATGATATAATATATAAATAAAAAAGAATACCATCAAATAGATGAAGTAGTTACAGTGGGACAAATTATAAAATATATTTCAGTTTGTCGATTTAGACTTGTTTAAAAAATTACCATAGTGGTATGTCTATATTATATACTTTTTTTGTTAAATTTGTTTTAAAAGTATAATTTATATATATTTAACAGCATTTTTATAAGAATTATTTAATGGTAAAGAAATTTTGTATAAAAAATAACTAATAAAAATTATTTTTTACTTCTGATATAAATTTTACTTGTCATGATATATTTTCAAAATTATCAATTTTTCGTTGGATATTTATTAGATTCCAATGGAAGCTAGACTTTTGGGCATGAAATGAATTGATACATTAAAAAATATGATAGATATTATAATAGGATATGAGTAGTTAATCAATACAATTCATGTTTTTTCAATGTTAGTTCATAAACATAAATATTTTTATTTTTTTTATTTACTAAAAATTGATACTTATATATTTTTATTAGTTATCCTTACACAATATGTAAAAAACATGAAATGAATGTATTATATAGATTTATAGACCCACAATTTATTTTGGATATAGGGAGTATTATGACTGATAAATAAATAATGTATTATATTTCTAAAAGGCTTCGAAAGAAAGTAATTATTCAGTGTTGGATGCTTCCTTATCTTAAATATTATGAAACTTATATATCATAAAGTTTTATATATTTTATAAATTAATAACCACTCATATTATATTTTATTATATTTTAGTCTCCATTTTATGATTGGGGATTTATTCCCAAGGTATAGTTTATTTTTTTGTATATTCTTTATATATAGTGATGTGCGATAAATTGTTTTTGGATTTATTAAACACATATGTAAATCTAAATGTTTTAATACATGTATATATTTAAATTATATTTAAATTTATTTTATTAATATTATTTTTAAATAGGCAATTAAATTACTTTGCAGATAAAACAAGTAAGTATAGCGAAAAGATCAATTATATAATAGAAAAGTCGAATTTTAATTTGTAATTACTATATTTTTTTGGTGTACTTAAAATGTTTTTTTGCGATGAAAAATTATTTAAAATATAAATTTAATAAATAAGGAGTAATGTAATGTGGATTCTATTATATAAGATTTAGGATTGAAAATTTTTCAATTAGGACAATGATGAAGTTCCAGATGGTTATATTTTGTTATAATAATTTCTTTTATTTTCCTAATTAATTTTATTTAAAATAAATTTTAACTGTTTATTTTGTAATTTATATTTTTTTGATGACCATAAGACTTATATTAGATAAAAACTAAGACACTTAAAAATATAATGGAAGAATAATTTAATTGTATTGATTGGGTTTTAGTTTATTAGTAATATACATTATTATCATGAATGTTAAAATTACAATTTTGAATCTTCTATTTTTCAGATATGATGCTAATATATTTTTTATGTGTTTCTACATTTTTTATTAATTAATGTTTCGAGGGAAATATTAAATGTTTTTAACAGAAAAAATATATTTTTCAATATGTTAATTAATAATCGACGTAAAAAATGAAAAATAAAATTTACAATGTCTTTTTTTAAAAACTGAAATGGTAAAAGATTATTAATATTGGTTTAAACATAATTGATGTAGTAAAAAATAAATAATTTTCATTTTCATGTTGGATATATTAAAATAGAAATGTAAAATCACACATGATAGACAATTCACATTGGTTATAAACTAACATATGTAATAATTTGTTTCTGCCTCTGATTTTTGTAAATCGACAAGAAAGGTCTGTTATATTTTATTTTCTATTTTAGATATATGAAATCTGATGTGAATAATTATATATGATATACCTTTCACATCATTTTTTCAAAAATTGATGTGAAAAACATCCACCAAAATGTATTTATGACATCTATTTTTATTGACTGATGTTGACAATTTATTAAATTCATTTCATGTAACAGCGTTATATTTTAACCGATGTTAAAAAAAAAACAAATCTGACATAAAAAAGAAATTATTATACATATTATTTTTGGGATGGTATAAAAACATTAGAGTGATTCTTTAGAAAGGAATTGTATGTTTTATAATAACTCCTTCTTAAGAAACCAACTAGTGAAGCTAATCAATATGGGAATGATGCTGCTTTTCATAATTATATAAGGATATACATAAGGTTTCAAAGACATTATATTAAAGATGGAAAAAGGAAATTTTTATCTATTCGTATACTCAGTGTGATGGAATATATTAGTGATTATGTCATATTAATTTCATCCTCTATTTATTGACCTGGATGTGGAATTTATTATGCAATCATCGTTGAAATTTTTATGATAGTTAAAATGTGTTCAACAAATGTATAAAATTTTTCTTAGTGTGTTGAGGATAGATGAGAATGAAATATTATTTATAATTTATATTTAAGTTTAAATATCCCTAAAGGGTAAATTATTAATCCAAAATTATAATATTGGATTTTTCTAATATACATCCTCAAATCCTAAGGATAAAATTAGTGAAAAGGGATATTGGTTCCATAAGAGAAGAAAATTGTAAAGATATCTGTTAGGGTTTATAAATCCTATTGAGATTCTACATCATGTATTAATATTATAGAAATAAATCCATATATTTATAAGGGTATATGATACTGAATGTATACATTACAAATTTTGTGATCATACATGATTTCAAAATCCAATAATGGATTTATTCTACTAGTAATTTGTATGAAAATAATGAAGAATAGGTTTACTTCCTCATTATGAAGAATTGTGTCCCTAAATCATGATTTTTAATGAGATGGAATATTTCAAGAAAATATAGATTTAAAAATATGATGTATATCACATTTCTATTATATTATAAGACAAATATTTGTCAACATAGAGTTTCCATAAAAAATATTCAGTGATGAATTTTAGCAGAAATGGTTTATTTTTGAGAGTATATTATAGAATGATTTAATTAATTATAAGGATTAAAGGATTTTTATGTAGGATAAAATATTTATCCAATATATTTTCTAAAAAATGAGGAATTGAGATTCCACTATTCATTATTGGAATATTTTAATGAATAAAGTATTCTTTTTAGAATATTTCTCCAAACACATATAAAAATATACATTATATGTACAATTTCTATTATTTCATAAATTTTACCACTAAAGGAAATAATTTTTATTTTTGTACATAAAATATTTTGGGTAGCTTATCATGATATTATGGAAGTAATATATTTTATAATAGGTTGGTGTGAGAATGTTTGACTCAAAGAGAAGTTAAAAATTATTAAATAAAAGATTATTTCATCTGTATTCAATGTGATTATCAATATATTCCCTAAAATAGTTTACAGCGTATCACTAAAGATAAATTTATGTAGATACATTTAGTTTCCAAAAAATTAAATGCAATTTATATCATAAAATATTTTAAAATAAATTGGTAAGGATATAATGTAAATAGTTACTTTTATTACCAGATTGATCTCAATGAAAGAGGTTTGGGTTTAGAGGTTATATAAATATTTATGGTGATAAATATATAAAGATTTATATGTTTACAACAATAATTATGAGCATCATATAATATTATGCTGTAAATTAAGAATGTTTTAATATATTTTCTAAAAAACAAATAACACGAATATGATTACTAAGTCTCACTAGTTTTTAAACCGGACAAACTTATAGATGTTATTAAATAAAGAAGATTAGTGTGAGGTTTGTGTTATATAAATACATAGATATGTGCATGGAATTATATATAAATGTCATAAATTAAACAAATTCTAAAAAATTCAGTAACATAAGGTCGATATGGTGTCATATTATATGATATATGATTAAACTATTTATTAAGATGGGTTTTGTTAAAATTCACAGTGGAGCATGAGGATATAAATTTTATCATGTTAATGTAAAAGGAAGTCTCTATTTTTTATATTTTATACATATATTATATTAATTAACATCTAAAATTATGACTTTAAGCTATCTATAATTTATTTTCATCATGAATTATTATATATTCTGCTGAAATTTTAATTTTATCATGTGTACAATTATTATTTTGAGATATAGAGTATAATCATGAGACACAAAACATAATTTTTATACTAGATAACCCCCATGTATATACTGTATGGAGTTCCATGCGCTACATAATTGAAATATTAAGGTAAATGTTTCTTATTGGGATTTCCCTATACTATAGGATAATGGGATACCTAGCAAGATAAGCTTTAAAATTTTATAACTTCATTTTTAAAGCCTTATGTCTTATATAATCATGGGATTTTGGGTATATTGTTTATCATGTAATCAGTTTGAGCTTAACCAAAATGCTATTTATCCTCACTTATAATGATTATGAAATATGGGACATCCATTGAGATATACCAAGAAGTATTCGATCATACCATGTTATTACATTTGATGTGGTAATATATCAAGTGAGGTAAATCTATTGTGATCACCTAGAATTTTGAATGACATGTGATATATTCATCAAGTAGATCATTTTATACATAGAGAATTGAGACCATATGAGTAGGATATATGGGATATACATAATTCATGACCCATTTTTACATCATTTCATAGACAATTTAAAAATATTAAAATGTATAATTGAATATTTTTCATCTAGTGGATATAGGTATATAGATACATGAGTTCAATATAGACCACACCAGATCCCTTAGCTGGTCGAGAATCATTGATGATTTTCTAGTGGCTGATCCATTATTATAATTTTTTTTATAATAAATAAAAAATTTCAATGACCCCAATTCCCATTAGGTCACACATTGTGGTTCTTTAGTGATTTTCAAGCTTATGAGTATTTTTGAGCAACCCCAAAAGTGGTTTTGAGGGTATCTAAATGAAGATCTAGAAGAATGTTCATATCATGTTTCATATAATTTTACAGATGTTCAATGGATCATATATATTTCATAAGTATTTTTGGAGTATCCAAAATATTTTTTGGATGTAGTTTCATAACTTTTAAAATATAATGTGATATAAAGTGAATGCATGCAAAGTCTTTGAATCTTTAGTTCAAGTGGGAGATGGATCCAGTTTTCTACTAAAGGAACAACCAAGATAAGGTTATTTACACCATGTGGTGTTCTATCCTTGTTTTCACCAAGTAGTACTATTATAAACTACTCCATGGTGGTTATTTATTTATATTTTCTCTTTATATTATAATTTTTGGGAATCAATCTTATTCAACTATATTTTCTTTAACTTTTATTGACTCGTTAATTGATGATGAATATGAAGAGTTAGAAAATATTTTTGTATTATTTTAATTTTAAATAATCAATTATTATATTAATAGATTAATTATAAGTGTTAAAATTTATGGTGAAAAACACTTATATTTTATGATATATTTCCTTTCATTAATACCTTTCTATATATGCAATACTGAATTTATATGATTTGTGATATACTATGGTAATATTGTTATTAAAGGTGACATGTGTCTTCGATCTAATTAGTTGAATGGTATTTATATAACCAACTAAAATTTTAAAACTCATTTATTACAAATGTAGAAAATTAATTCATTCCTTTTTTATTTATTATAAAGGAAAATAAAACTATCTGAAAGTAAAAAAAATATGTTCTTTTATAAAAAAATATTTTACAGATAAAAATCTTCTTATATATTATAAAATTTAATGAATCATGATATATGAAATCATTTTAAATTATTTTAGGATAATATATTCAATAAAATATTTTACATTAATCAAATGGTTTTTACTAGGAAATGAATATGAATTAATTCATCTTTATTTTTGAAATGCAATTTTTAAACAGTTTTTGTTGTGTTTTTTACATACATTTAAAATTAATTTCTACCACATATAAAAATTTAATTTGATAAAAAAAATTACATATTTATAGTCATAAATTTTAAATTATTTTAGTTTCCATGTCCAATTTTTCATTATGAACATTAAAAATGGTTAAAATTCATTACTCTGGTAAAGGTTAAAAGGGTTAAGAAGGGATATTAAAGAGATCAAGGTTAAAATAACATGAAAAATAGTCTAAATATTATTGATTAAATTTATCTAGGCACAAAAATATCTTATACCCATATTTTTCCATATTTTTTTCCACTCTAAATTGAATTCGACTTTATTATATTTATAGGATTTATGTTTTTAAAATCGATCCACTCCACTCACATATAAAAGGGAATATTCACTCCTCTCTTTGATACCAATCAAGATCACATTATCATTACTATTATTTACCTAAATACCCTCACAAAAACATCATAAAAGAACAAGATGTGTTTTTATTCAAAAATGACACATTAGTGATGGCTTAATTTTCTTTCTAAAGGTGGATACTTAAAAAGTTATATATGTTCTTACCGAATTTTTTCATGTTTTCTTCATCTTAAACCATCTCCAAAAGTTATATAAACATATTAAAATGATTTAATAATTATATTTAATTTTTAGAGATTTTTTTAATGGTTTATGAATTCTTTATTTCATTCCAATTCATTGGAAAATGATAATATCATGTGGGTGTGTGTCTGCAAGGATGTGTGGACTACCACCTCCATGAAGTGTTGCAATTAATTTTTTCATTTTATTTTTATGTAGAAGGTAATAATGATATATTTAATGAATATATATGATATTTATGATATAATTATGATTCCATAAAGTTGAATTACTATTTATCTTTCTTTTATTCCATGCATCGAAAAATGGAAACACCCTTCATGTGTATTTACAGACTATTTTCTCCATGAAGTAAAGTAATTCAATTTTAATCATAACCTTATATGAATGGTTATGAAAATTTGATATAATGAATGAATATGGAACATAAAAATTGTTAATATTAACAAATAATGAAACCATGACCGATATGAATGTACCATAACAATGAAAGCAAAACCTAGATAGAAAACATATGCGTTTTCACACATAAGTTGATTTTAATGAAAAAATATTTATAAAAGTATAATTTAAAATTTTAATGGAATTATTATAATGAACCCAAGATTTAATACATAACAAAAAAAAATTCCCAATTACCATATTAATTTAGTGTCTTTGGAAACTCAGAACATAATCTTCTAATCATGGTGAAATATCTTCAATATCTCCCATAAAGATCTTCCCCTTTTATTTTATTACCTAAAACCAATATTTAAATCAAGGGGGAAAGAAAACATATAAAAGGTGATCTAAAATTCTCAGTAATGGTAATCATGGTTAAAATAAAAAAACATATACATTTGAACTTAAAAACATGAACATAAAGTTTAAACATCAAAATATTGATTCATGAAATAAATCATGGCAGTATGTAAGGCATAAATCCCAATGGAACATTAGTCATGATAAAATAGCATGGAAATAAAAAATGTAATTGTGGAAAACAATTATTCACATGATATGATTTACATAGTAGCCAAGGCATTGCTTCCAAGACCATCATATTGGACAAAGTCCATTACTGAACCCGGTTTACATGTCATTCCAGCCCAGTAATAATGAACTGGATTTACATTCTATTCTAGACATGTCTATTTCATGAGATATAAATCATTACCCAATTAATTGGAGGTAGATATAGGTCTCACCCATCTCATAATAAAACCATTCTTATCAGTGCCACAAAATCACAATTCATACATCATAGCATAACCCATGTTACAAAATGGGATTCTTTAACATCATGCCATCATAACATAATCCATACAAGATAGAAGGAAATTATAAGAATAATTCCACGATAATATAATAAAATCAATGTAATAATAGGGTTATAAACTTATACCTATATCATCTTAGATGGAAACTAATTTTGATAAAACACTTGAACTTAGTTCTGGAGGAAAATATCCTTTCTTCTTCAAAAACATTTTCTTTTCCCAATATGCCATGAAAATTTAAAATAAAAGAAGTTGATTTAAATTAAACATGAAAAATAGAAAATGGAGCCTATTGGAAATAATTCTTTATGAAATGATAAAAAATCACTTCATGCCATATAATTTAAAAAAACATTATCCTCGTACTTTTATTGGAAAAGTCAAAAAGTACTTCGTTTTGTAAACAAAAGAAATATTCCTTCCATAACACACAATAAAAATTAATAAGAGGTAAAAATGACTTTAAAAAAACATGGAAGAATAATAAATACTTTATGAAAACATTATTATAAAACATAAACATGGATGATAAATATAACCCCAGTAAATACATATATATAAGCAATCTCGGATAAAAATGAGATTGCAAAATTACCCCTTACCATTTATGATCGGTGGAATCATACTTGTAATAAAATGAAGGAACTTACATGCATATTTAAATATCATATACTTAATAATAAAAATCATAAAACATTAATGTGAAGCATAAACACCATACAAAAGAAATAGATGGTGATTAAGGCATATGTCTCACAGAAATAAAAGTGAGACGAAATAATCCCTTACCTTAGGTTTGATTTATTCCTTATGGGTACGAACCTCCAATATAATGAGATAAATAATGTCAGTGACTTATTCAAGAATAATATTCATTTTTATGATATCGAATATGATTCACTTATGACATTATATTACCCATTCATTGGTCAATTCCATGTTGAAGCAATGTCTTGGGTAATAATTGTTTCATTTATCGTACGTGTTTGGACTTATTGTTCTTGATATTATTACTTATATAATTATTTACTTACTTACAGAATATAAAAAATGATTTATATGTCATATATATATATATATATTCATTATATATATATAATAGATATATAATTGAAATGAAATACAACATTCATGGAGATGGTAGGTTATACATACGCATTAACGCTGTTTTCCTTTCATTATTGACATGAATGGAAGTATGTAGATGGAATATATATAAATATACACAAATAAATATAGTAGCATTATTATGTCATTTATCTCATTATTATTCATTATATTTACTTTATAATCATTCTTTAATGGTTAACATGGAGAATGAATCACATCGCGTCGTCGAGACGGTTTTCTGTACGTACACACGAGCGATGATATCATTCACATAATTATTGAATGGAATTGGAGTGGATGATATATTATATAATAATTATAATAATTTTATAATAATCATATATAGTTATTATTTCCACCATTATACTCATCCATGTAAGGTGGTGGTGGAAAAACAGATTACACCATGGTGTGGAGACGGCAAGCCTTACGTACGCACATGTGGTGATTTAGTTTTTAGTATGATGGATAGAAGGTTAAATATGGATGTTTCATATTAATAATAAAATATTAGTATACAATTGATATAGTAGTTATTATGTAGTAATGAAACAAATCATATAGAGTAAGTAGAAGAAATAATAATTTTGAAAGAATCGGTAAATGATTTTTCCTATTCTTCGACGCGCCTGTTATAAACCTCCTCTAAGGTAAATAAAGTTGGTATTTGAAGAAGACCAGGACCTCGAGTATATTTATATATAAGATTATAATGGAAATGGGAAGGTTTTGGATGTGTTTGAAAGCTCAAAATGGAGTAAAGAGAAGAGGGAGGAGGTTCCCTTTTATAAGAGAGTAGATGGTCACTTTTGGAAACCTACAAAATATTAATTTATAATAATATAAAACCACACTAACAAAATTCCAAAATGACTCAAATTATAATATAAGATATTATAGTTTTGTAATATCATCATCCAAAAAAATTTAGAGACGTTTTTATTTTATTTTAAACCTTTACAATTTTAAATTATCCTTATTTAATCTATTTAATTTTATTTGTGGTAATAATATTCTATATTTTAAATGGTTATAAATACTTATGTGTTGTGAATTGTGAATAATTGGATACTTTATGAAATTTTAGACCACATAAATTTCAATTTTTAAATTTTAACTATTTTTTTGATTTTTAAACAATTTAATTATATGTTATTTTTATAAAATATCAATAGTGTCAATTTCGACACATTTCATTTATTTTAATATAATAAAACTCAATCAAATAATAGAGATGAAACAAAATATTTAATAGATTTATAATATGTCATATTCATCGAGAAAATTCATGGAGCACATTAATTAGTTCATATAATATTTATTTTATTATTGTTAAAACCATTTATTTTATATTTCTCTTAATAAAATAATTACTACAACATTTTTGTATATTTAATTAATATACTTATTTTTTAATAAAAATTAAAAATAAAATATTATGATTAAGATACATCTAATATATTTATTAATAAATAATTTATTTCAATTTAACTTCTAAAACCCCAAACTTTTAAAATGTTATGGTTATTAAATTATCAAGGTGACAACTTTGACATCACTTAATATAAAATAATATAAATGTCATAATATATTTTATAAGATCCAAATGGTACACAAGTATACACATGGATGATTATGATGTAGATATGGTCTACCAATAAGTTTTGGTCATGTTTTTTGGCATTTTTATGGGTATTATTATTTTAATAAAAACTATATTATTGATTTTTCACTAAATAGATAATTTATGCATCATTAATGTAATTATATATTTCTTTAAAATTACAAATAAATTACCATGATATGGAAAAACATTTTAGCTTTAAAATGAGTATTTATAATTGAATTTATATTCTGTTTAACCATATATTAAAAATAATTTAATTATTTAAGTTTGAGTGAGACATATTAGACATTCCTTAAAATAAAATAAATTAAAGGTCTTAATCTCATCCAAATGTGTTCCAATATATATTATTTCAACCCAAGTATATTTCAGGACGAATTATTTTCATCCAATTATATTAAGACTAGTGTTATGGGAATTTTATTATATTAATTTTACCCTTAATAAGCCGTTTTACCTTTAACTATGGTAAATAAAATTTACTGTAGTTACTATTCATAATGGGAAAAAAATAAAAGTATCCTATTAACTTAACATGGATCTAATGAATCAAAATATAGAATCAATTTTTCCAAATTCAAAACACATAACTTGCAGTAATTAATTTAAAATTAATTTTGTTGGTGAGAAAAATGAGTTTTAAAATTTAAAACATTGAAACAGATTGAAATGTTTTTACATATGAATTCAATGTAAAATTAATGATAATGACATAAATTATATTAAATGGTTAAAATATATTTTATTTATATTTTAAAACCATTAAATATTATAACATAACCATATACATTATCTCGATAAAAAAAATTTAATTAAAATTTAGCATATTTTTACTATTTATCAAAGTATGAAGGTTATCAGAATAATGTCAAAAATTTATCCAAAATTAATTTTTATATCCTGATTAAAAATAAGAAGTTTAAATTGTCAAATTGAACTTATAAACTTGTAAAAAATATATTTAAAATGGATGCTCTATCAAAAGGCGACAAACCTGTATTTTTTGAAAAATAATTCTTTTATCCGAAACATTAATTTTGTTCTCATACCATGTTCAAGAAAATAAGTAAGATTAATGATAAAGTTATAAAATTCAAAATGTGGTTAATACTATTCATAATTTCTAGTTCATAAAAATATTATAACAATATATTGTTGTTTTGTGAAACTCGGCTCCGCATACAACGCTAGCCGTCAAGGAAGGTCGCTTTTGCGTGTAAAGCAAGTCAAGTTAGTGTTGTGTGAAATATTCCTTTATTGTTGCATATAACATAATCTAATATTATTTTATTGAACAAAATCTATATTCAGTGTTTAATTGTATCACAATAACATGAAATTGTGCGTCAAATAAGCCAATAATAGTGTTGCGTATACTACAAGATAATACCATGTTGTGTGTAGCGCAAGATAATATTGGTGTACTGTACAACACAAGACATCAATAAAATTAAAAATAATATTTCTCATTAAATTTAGTGTGTTACATTATACCCCCATTAAAATGAATTTATCCCTCTAAATTCATCGAGGTTATAAATGGTTTAATACAAGAATGTTTATTTCATATAAACACACATAGTAAAAAGGAATACTAAAACATAATTTTAAAAAGTAATGTTAGAAATATAATGGTTACCCAAATTAACTCATCACTGGGTTTCAATACAGGAGAACATATGTGAAAACATGGATATGGAAGAGAAATCCTACCATCTAGTTCTAATAGAGAGTGGTAGATAACATGGCTATGAAAAATCCAACAATCACAAAGCCATAAATTTGTGATGATCTATGGTACAATCGGATTCATCAGACATGAGGGTACTAGGACAAAATTTTTGGTTTTAATTATCATTTCCCAAAAGATGATGAATGTTTTCTCAAGGAGAAATACTTCCTTGATTTCAGTGTTATATCATCGTTGTTCATTCTATGAACAATTTCCACATAATCTTTTATTTAATGAAATTGAGTTGAATTTGTCATTCTTGATGTATTAGCATATCAGGCGATAAAATGATAGGTCATTACATCTATCTTTATCCCAAAAAGGTTAGCAAAAATTATTAAATATACATAAGTCCATCCATGGTGAGATTAACTATATATGATTCCAAAAATGGACTTATACTTCATCTATCATACCGCTTAATAAAATAAAACTAATTTCTACTAACGAGAGACTTCTTGTCGGCCAGTGGTAGGAGATAAAGGCCTGTCACACTTCGGTTGTGGGTATGATTTTTGTAACCCTGTTCACCGATATGGGTTGTCTCCCGTCCTACAGGTTGTACTTTTTCTAAAACTACAATATTATAAAATTATACAAAAATGTTTTAGCCTTAAACAATACTCTGTGATGTCCAACTTAAACCATTGAAACCTTTAGGCTTCTCAAAAATAATTATTTCTAATCTCATAATATAAAGAAAATGATTACTAGAATGGTTATCGACCGAGCATGTGAATACCATAATTTACCCCCTTATATAATAAGATATATCTTGTTGGTCACATTCCAAACATGTGAATTCCTTAATCATGTATTCTTTTGAAACATTAGTTCCCATAAAACCTTAGTGAAAACATGAATGCTATCAAAAGTTAACTCTTTCCACATACCGAAATCCCAAAAAATTATATATACTCAAACCATGATATCACTTTGTCCTTATACTATCCAAGAGATCATGAATACCATCAAACAAATCATTATATCTTTATCCCTTCGTTATGTGCATATCATCTACTTTCCAAAAGTATTTGAATATCCTTTCATTGTTACCGGTACCATTCAACATAATTTTTCAAATACATTAGAAAAAACAATAGTGTTACAATCCTTAGATTTTACTTTATTCTATAGTACCATTAAATTACCTATACAAAATTACTCTTTATAAACATACAATCATTCCACTACCTTCTTAAATCATTGACTGGGCTTCACGATTTTATTCCCCAACACTTCTTTCATCTCATATATCATTTGTAGTCTCTTCATCATCAGTAACATAAATACAACCCATCTGACCATGTTGATTCTTCTCATGAGATTTTCCCATAGGGAATTGATTTGAATAATGCCCATACATTCAAAATTTAAAACATTTAACCGTTTTTGATGTCTTAGAAATTATGTTATCCTTGTCCATTTTATTAAATGAACCCTTTCATTTGCAATTATTGTCTTTGGTTCCTTATTTTCCACACCCAAAACATCATCCAATTCCATTCAAACATTCTCCTTGATTCCTTTTCCCACACTATTTACATGAGGTAAATTGAACATTCTTTCCTCTATGATCCTCATAAAACTCCATCTTTCTCTGATGATTTTAGTCAGGAAATTTAACAAAGTTGAGATTATTGATCATATTATAAAATTTGTAATTAGGAATAATAATGATTTTTGGACTTCCAAATTCCATTTCATTTGGATTCCCATGAATAATATCATTCCATTGTCCATCATATTATCCATTAACATGAATGCTTCTATTACTAGCCATTTCCTAAAACCCAAAAAATAGTATGAGAGGCAAAAATCATACAAGGAAAACAACATAATCAAGAGGGATTAATTTCAATCTATAAGATAAAAGGTTTAATCCTAGGTTATTCAAGTTAGTTATTATAATTCTAGGATTTCAACCTATACTTATACCTAACCTTACAAACATTTCTATACATACCTTATATATATCTCTAGGGATCTCATTAATGTTTTTGCATCCTAGTGTCCAAAGGTTAATTAACCTTCACTATGATACCAACTATAATGAACCCAGGATTGATATACAAGGAAGTTACATTAATTTTTCTGAATAATTAATAAATAACCAAAACAAATGCACAAAGAACGTATTAGTTTAGTGTCTTTGGAAACTCAGAACATAATCTTCTAATCATGGTGAAATATCTTCTACATCTCCAATAAAGATCTTCCCATTTATTTTTCTTAGATAAAACGTTTCTTTAAATACTGTGGAAAAGAAAAAATATAAAGGGTTATCTCAAATATATATTATGGGTAATTATGGAGAAAAAAACATATACATTTGAACTTAATAACATGAACATAATGTTTAAACATCAAAATATTGAGTCATGAAATAAATCATGGCAGCATGTAAGGCATAAATCACAAAGGAACATTATATAGAATGGGAATAAAACATGTAATTGTTGAAAACCATTAATCACATGATATGATTTCCATAGTAGCCAAGTCATTTCTTCCAAAACCATCATAGTGGAAAAAGTCTATTACTAAACCGGGCTTACTTTTCCTTCCATGCCTATATTACCGAACTAGATTTAATTTCTGTTCTAGCCATGTCTATCTCATGAAATATAAATTATTACACAATGAATTGGAGGGAGATATTGGTCCCACCCATCTCATAATTAAACTATTCTTATTTATGCCACAAAATCATAAATCGCACATCATATCATAACCCATGTAATAAAATAATATTCTTATACATCATGCCATCATAACATAATCCATATAAGATATAAGTTATTAATAAGAATAATTCCATGATAACATAATCAAATATAAGTAATAATAGGGATAGAAACATATAATTATATCATCTTATATGGAAAATAATTTTGATAAAACACATGAACTTAGTTCTTGAGGAAAATATCATTTCTTCATCAAAAACATTTTTTTTCTCAATATGTCCTGGTATTTTAAAATAAAAGAGGTTAATTTAAATTAAACATGAAAACATGAAAAGGACTCTTCATGGAAATAATTCTCTATGAAATAATAAAAAATACATTCATTCCGTATAAGTTAAAAAATCATTCTCCTCATAATTTTACTGGAAATGTCAAAAAGTACCTCGATTTTTAAACAAAAGAAAGATTCATTCCATGCCACATAGTAAAATTAAAAATGAGGTAAATATGAATTTAAAAATACATGGAAGAATAGTAAATACATTATGAAAACATTTTTATAAAACATGAACATGGATGATAAATATAACCCCATTAAATACTTATATATAAGCAATCTCAGATAAAAATGATATTGCGAAATTATCCCATACCATTTATGATCGGTGGAATCATACATGTCATAAAATAAAGAAAATTACATGCATATTTAAATATCATATCCTTCATAATAAAAATAGTCAAACATTCATGGGAAGAATATACACCATACAAAAGAAATAGATGGTGATTAAGGAATATGTCTCAATGAAATATAAGTGAGACGAAATAATCCCTTACCTTAGGTCTGATTTATTCCTTATGTGTCTGATCCTCCTGTATAATGATTTAAATAATATCATTAAATTATTCAATAATCATAGTAAATTTTATGATATCATATATGATTCACATATGACTTTATATTACCCGTTCATTTTTCAATTCCATGTTAAAGCAATGTTTTGGGTAATAATCAGTTCATTTATCATACCGGTTTGGACTTTTTGTTCTTGATTTTATTACTTATATTATGATTTACTAAGATCCAGAATTTAAAACATTATTTATATATCATATATATATTCATTATATATATATAATAGATAGATAAATGAAATGAAATATACCATTCTTGGAGACTGTAGGTCGTACGTACGCATGAACATTGTCTTCTTTTCCTTGTTGATTTGAATGGAAGTAAGTAGATGACACACACACATAAATATATATACATAAGTAAATTAGAATTATTATGCCTTATATGTAATAATTATTCATTATATATTATCTATAATTATTCTTGAATGGTTTACATGGAGAATAAATCTCATTGCGTCGTGGAGAGGGTTATCCGAACGTATGCATGAGCGATGATATCATTCCCATAATTATTGATTGGGATTGGAGTGGATGACATAATATCTCATAAATATTGTCATGTTATAATAATAATATATAGTTATTATTTCCACCATTATAAAAATAAAAGTATGGTGGTGGTTGAAAACCAGATTACACCACGACGTGGAGACGGTAAGTCGAATGTTTGCACGGGCGGTGATTTTGTTTTTCGTAGGATGGATAAAAGGTGAAATATGGTTGTTTTATATTCATAATAAAATATTAGTATACCATTGATACTGGAGTTATTACTTAATAATGAAACAAATTATATAGAATAATTATAAGAAGTAATAAGTTTGAATGGTTCGGTAAAGGATATTACCTCTTATTCGATGTGTCTCTTCTAAACCTCCTCTTATGAAACTAATATTGGGCATTAAAGAAGACCAAGACCTCTATTATTTTTCTAGATACGTTTATAAGGGAATTTTTTAGGTTTTGGACCAGTTTGAAATCTCAAAATATAGTGAAGAGAAGAGGGATGAGGTTCACTTTTATAAGAGGGTAGAGGGGCACTTTTGAAAACCTCAAAAATATTAATTTATATTAAACTCAAACCCCCCATAAAATCATCTAAAGTGACTAAACTTTTAATATATGATATTATAGGGTTTTAATATCATCAACCAATGTAATTTATTCTGGTTTTTATTTTATTTTAAACTTTTATAATTTAGATTTATCTTTATTTAATCTATTTAATTTTAATTGTGGTAATAATATTCTAAATTTTAAATAATTATAAATGCTTAATTATGTATTATGAATTGTATATTATTTTATACATTATGAAATTATAGACCATATAAATTTCAATTTTTAATTTTTAAATATTTTTGTGATTTTTAAACAATTTAATAATATGTTATTTTTATAAAATATCAATAGTGTCAATTTTGACACTATTCATTTATTTGAATTTAAATAAAGTCCAAACATATTATAGAGTAGAAAAAAATATTTAATATATTCTTAACATATCATATGAATCTAGAAATTTTTTGAAGCACATTAATTAATTCATATAATATTTATTTTAATATGGTTAAAACCATTTACTTTATATTATTCTTAATAAAATAATTACTACAACATTTTTGTATAATGTTTTAATATATATATTTCATAAAAATTAAAAATAAAATACTATGATGATGATAAGTCTAATATATTTTATAAGAATACTTTTAGTCTAATTTATCTTTTAAAACACCCAAATTTTAAAATGTTATGTTTATTAAATTATGAAGGTAACAACTTTGACATCATTTAAAATAAAATTATATAAATTTCATAATCTATTTTATAAGGTTCCAAATGGTCCACAAGTAGACATTGGGATGCTAATGATGTATATATACTCGACCAATACGTTTTGGTCAAGTGTTCGGGCCTTTGGTGGTTAATATTATTCTAATAAAAATTATATTATGGATTTTTCACTAAATAAATAACGTATGCATCATTAATGTCTAAGTTATTAATATAATTATATATTTCGTAAAAATTACAAATAAATTACCATTATAAAGAAAAACAATTTTTCTTTCATATGAGTGTTTTTAATCTAATTTATATTCAATTTAACCTTATATTAATAATAATTTAATTATTAAAGTTTGAGTGAGACATATTTCACTTTCCATTAAATAAAATAAATAAAAGCTCTTAATCTCATCCAAGTGGGTTCTAATAGATAACATTTCAACACAATTATATTTTAGGACGATGAATAATCATCCAATTATATTAAGAAAAGTTTTATGGTAATTTTATAATATTATTAATACCCTTAATTACCCAATTTACCTTTAACTATGGTAAATAAAATTTACTATAGTTACTATTCATAATGTCCAATAATAGAAGTAGCCAATTATCATAATTTATACCTATTGATTCCAAATATGGAATCCATTTTTCCAAATTCAGAACAAATAAGATGGAGTAATTAATTTAAAATTAATCCCATTGTTGAGAAAACAGCTTTTAAAATTTAAAACATTGAAACATATTGAAATGTTTTTACTGTTGAATTCAAAGTAAAATTAAGGATAATGACATAAATTATATTTAATGGTGAAAATATATTCTATTTATAATTTAAAACCATTCTATATTATAATTTAACCATCTAAATTATCTTTATGGAAAAAGTTGTTTTTAATTAAAATTTAGCGTATTTTAACTTTTCATCAAAATATGAAGGATCTCAGAATAATGTCAAAAATTTATCCAACGTTAATTTTTATATCCTAAGTAAAAATAATAATGTAAATTTTTCAAATTGAACATATAAACTTTTCAAAAATTATATTTAAAATGTACATTCCATGAAAAGGTGACAAAACTGCATTTTTTTAAAAATACTTCTTTTATCCAAAAAATTAATTTTGTTCTCATACCATGTTATAGGAAATATGTAAGATGAATGTTAATGTTATATAATTAAAAATGTGGTTAATAGTATTCATAATGGCTATTTCATAACAATATTATAATAATATGTTGTTGTTTAGTGAAGCTCAGTATTGCGTACACCGTAATCTATCGAGGATGGTCTCTTTTACGTGTAATGTAATCCAATTTAGTGTTGTGTGAATTATTACTTTTGTGTTACATATTACATAATATAATCTTATTTAATTTAACAAAATCTATATTCAATGTTTAATAATATCAAAATAACATGAAATTGTACGTAAAACAAGCCAATAATAGTGTTGCGTATTCTGCAAACTAATACGGTGTTGCGTATAGCGGAAGATAATCTTGGTCTAGAGTACAAAACAAGACATCAATAAAATAAAAAAAAATTTATCATAAAATTTTGGGGTTTTATAATGATACATGGTATGTTATATATGAATATACTTCTAGGATATAATTATAATAAATCTATATTTATTATAGTGGTGTTTTGAATGCATTTGAAGAAAGAAAGGACTTGAGGTAAGGGTTTATGTTATAATCTTATTTATAGTCATTATTTTCTATATTAAACTTATATTGAGTGGAATTAATTTTTTTTATCTTCTAAAAAACATATATTTTCATCCCTTATAGTTATTTATGGGGTTTTCATGTTTCTATTTTATTTTCCTCTTTTAGATATATTAACAAATTCAGATTTTTTTATGAAATATGACCTCATTTCGTCTTTAGTCAATGATAATTTTATTTCATGCTCATGTTTTTTAAAATGATTTCTGGAATGCTATTTTCTATGAGAAAAATATTATTTAAAGTTATTTTCAACCATATTTGATTTTTTTTTTCAAAATTTTAGATGTATTTTTTTTATTAATTGGGAACTATTTGACTCTTGACCATAAGTGTGAAAGGAATATTTTATTTAACATTTGTCATAGAGAAATTAATTCCACTATCATGGACATTATTTTCATTGAATAATCATTTAAATTTTTTCATGTTTATTTCTAATGAAAATATTTTTCTTAATGTTTATAAAATTTTTAGTTTTTATGATATTGAAGCAAAATGATATTTTCCTCTACATTCAATGAATGTAAAATATATATTTTAGATAAATTTTTCATCTACGTAAACAGTATTTTATATTTATTAATCTTCACTAGGGTTATAATATAATGATACCATCCATGTTGATTCACTTCATAGCTTACTATAATATGATGTTGAAATGTTTATGAATCGTATTTCTTTTACATTTGTTATTATAAGATGAATTAATTGAATGACTCAAATTAATTTGGTAATGATTGATATCATGTTAGACAATTTAAAATGAAATAAAAGGTAAACCTAGTTCAGCAATGTATTTCTCCACATTGATAGTCATAAGAGTGAATGTTGACCAAAAAAATTATAAAATGAAGATTGAACCCAATACCCTATGGGCTTTGTCCACTATGATAGTCATTGGAGTTAAAAATTAAAATTTATAGTATTTTCTAGGATTGTGATTTAGCCACAATAACTATGATTTGTTCTTATACTTATGATATTATCTCATGAATGATGACTGATTAATGATGATTACTCACTCTGATGACTCATCTATTAAAATTTAAATTCAATATGCCATGAATCATTATTAAAGATCTAGGACTAATTGGGTATAAAATTTGAAAGTAAAAAATCATGATCCCATACCCTTATTTATATAATATTCATTCATATGATCATCAATTTATATCTCTAATATTTACCCTTAATGAGAATCTAAGATCACTATTTCATCTATTTCTATATTTTTCTAGGTTACGAAGAAGGGTTTTTTGTAAGAAATATCTATGAAGGTTACTATGAGAGAATAAATTTTTAAGAGATGTTGAATTTATTTTATGAAATATATTGATTATGTGTAATGTATCTTACGTCACTAAACCACTACGATCCTTAGGAGTGTACATATACTAGAATTTATTTAATATTCATCTATAATGATGAAATATTTATATTATTTCCAGGTCATATTAGTTGGTATTAGAATATGTTTTAGTAAATTTTACAATAGGATATAAAAAATATGAGTAAATAACTTTAATATAACATATTATTAATTGAATATGATAAAGGGTGGACCTAAAAGTGTCATAGGTTGATAAAAAGGTGTCATAACATGGGTATATTATGAATTATTTTAATTATTATATTATTTCCCAGTTTGTTTATTTATATCCTTATTCTTACACTATGGGTATTGTTTTTAGTCAATTGATAAAACCAATAGGAATCGTCTTACCACCAAATATGGTGGGAAATTAAATGGTTGTCTTCTTGGGAAACTAAATGACCTGAGAGATGGAAAGAAAAATATTATTGTTATGATTATGAAAATATCTCAAACTATAAATTATTATGGGTTTACAAATTAGAAAACAATGTAAAACATACCGTTAAGTCTTTCACAAGGAAACACCCACTTTATTATATTGGCTCCTCTAATACATTAGTTTCTAATGAATATATCATTGCCACTAAAAATATATTTTCAATTATATTTTATATAAAGAATGAAAAAGTAGTCCCGTACATGTATAAATTGGATGAAAATCATACCAATGGGGGATCCTTTTATGAATATGAGGTATGAGGAAAAAATTGAATACATAGAATTGGATGAGTTTAAGTGTTAATTTTTTAGTATGAACATTACCTGAACTCTTTTAATGAAAATGTATGTTTAAATCCTTGAGATTAAGAAGAATGATGAATAATCTATTGGTACTTGATAGAAAGGTTTTAAAATAATTTTAAGGTACATTTATGGTATTATCATTTACCTTGAAATAATTATTGATTAGTTTATCTGTTTCCTAAAACCACTTCTCTAAAAAACACTAATAATAGGTACTTTAGAATCTATTAAGAAATAATTTGATGTTCTGTCAAGGTAGAATGGGAGAATAGAGATTCACTTCATCCTAATAGATTTGATAAAAATATAATTATTTAGTTTTAGGAAATTATAAATATAAATCCAATGGAATAATGAAAATAAATATTCCTTTTTGTTATATGTTTTCAAATAGAAATGGGGGAAACTATATCTAGGGGAATGAAAAATTTATTCAGTGTGGAAAGGAAGTCCACTGAGAATGTTAATTTTTATGACATTTAAATAGGCAATCCATTAAAAATATGTTAGAGTAAGATCATTTTAATTCAACACCAACACTCAAATTATAAAACTGAATGTAGTATGGGAATTGTGATACCTAGTTCATGATTCCAAGGATTAATGATGATAATCAGTATCAAAAACCTCTTATGTGAAGAGATAAAGAGAAATATCATGTGATCACAATAGTTGAAGTGGTGAATGATTATTAAATAGTTAAGGGTACACTTATCATCCACTATAGAATTGTAAATATTATATTTTATTTTGATTCTAAAAAATATTTTATATATGACGAATTTTATTAGGGTATTATATCACCACCTCAAATATTAGATTTTGAACTATCAGTGAGAACTTTTAATGTTCTAATGATCACATTGCAAATATATAGATCACCATTGTTGGATATTTTTTAGAATACTCATCCTATAAATTATATAGTAATCCCTCTAGTTGAATTTGACGTTATTTTAGGAATGGATTGGTCATATTCTTGTAGAGACTATTTCAATTTCAAATAAAGGGAATTTACTTTGTTTATTGTTTATCAACCTATGATCATATTATAGTTAGAGGAAAAATATGAAGTTCAAAATAAAATTACAACTATTTTATGTGCATAAATACTTATTGATGAGGGATATTTATCTCAATAGTCTAGTGAGAAACTCAACATTGAATATTTGTGTATTTTTTCAGAATATGTTTATATATTTCTTGAATACTTTACTTGTCTCCCGCAATTCATGAATTTCATTTTTCTATAGAATTAATACCTAGTGCTACAATTATTTCAAAGACACCATATATAATGTCCCTAATTGAGTTGCATGAATTAAATAAGAAACTCTTGGATAATATATAAAAGCTATTCATATACCCAAGTTCATCACTATGAGGTGCACCTATTCTTTTTGGTAAGAAGAAATATGGTCCAATGAGTGTTTTTATTGATTATCAAGAACATAACATGATTAATAATAACATAAATTATATAGTACCCCATATTGATGAATTTTTATATCAATAATATGGATATAACTATCCTTACTTGACTGAATTTCACTCTTGATATTATAAATTGGTGGTTAGGAATGAGGTTATACCCAATAAAACCATTCATATGAAGTATGGTCATTATGAATTTGTATTTATACTAGTTTTGTAACATCTTTGACTTTATAAACCCAGATTTGGTATCTATATTACATTATTGATAAAATTAAAATATTTCCCAATGAATAAAATAGTTTAGTTGTATTGTAAGACTAGATACACACATACATTAATCTTTAAAACTTGATATAAAACATTAACACATTTTAAGAACACTATTACCCCTTCAATAATTTCTCTAAATATTACCAATTTTCCTCCTCTAGTTTTCACATGGAAAGTAAAATAATTATGGTGGTCATATATTTTTAGAAAGGAGTATCATACAAGAGAATCAAATTTAAATAAATAAATCATAAGTGATATGGATATAAAAAATTAACAACATGAATCCATAATCAGCTAAAACATAAGGAATATTATATATATGAAAATAAAATTAAACATAGAAAACAATGATAATTGATCTCATACTAATGGAATATTTACAATATAGATAAGAATCATACTATCAATGTCTTTTTCCAAGGAACATTTTTATCATGGGAAGAAAAAGATGAAAAAACCCAACTTTTTTTGTCTCATGGGACCTATCAATTCATCCAGTGGAAATTTAATTTTTGGCCTCACCCAACACTTTATTATGTCCAATTAATTCACCATAAGATTCATCAAGACCTTTAATATCATTAATTGGGGAACCACTTATTGAAAAAACCATGTATATCACTATATTGAGAATCATGGATAGCAAATACTTTACCCATTTAATTGAATAAGGTGGATTTATTGGATAACATCCCTTAATAAACTTGGAAGCCATAGGGTATCATCAATGTAACAAAAAGTACCCTTAACAATAAAATATATTGGAAAGCCTGCTTAAAATGGGATATGTTATACACAGAATATTGTACATGTATTATATATATTTCCTTGGTAGGATACCAATGAAATGGTAGAAAAAATACTTCATCATGGTTAATTAACATCTTGTGAATATTCAATAGAATATCCCCCACGAGTGTATTGTCATGTGTGTAGTATTAGGCCCAATAAATGTGAACCACAGTGATGATTTATTCAATAATCAATGAACCATTTTCTTGATGCTTACTTCAAGGTAAGCCATTACTAAAACTGCATCCACTTCCCAGTATCTAGCAATGAATTTTTATTTTCTAGAAAACTTCTCCAACATATACATTACTAAAACATTATATTATTTCTCCACCATAGAAAAGGCAATTCTTGAATAAAAATTATTATGAGAGAGGGATAAAAATATATACTTATAAATCAATTAAATTTCATGAGTAACATATAAAAATTTATTCCTTGTGAAATCATGAACCAACAATATAAAATATGTTTTTATTATAATATGAGTCCCAAATGATGAATATTGAGATAGAAAAACAAAACATATGGATTGGGTAGCAACACAATCGTAACCTATTGGAATATTATTCTTAAATATTATCTTAAACTACCATTATGAACCCATATCATGATATAATATCTCAATTATGTAGTATATACAAAAAATAAATGAAATTAGTTTCATAAATAAAATTATGTCCCAATTCGGTGAATTTCAGATGAAAAAACTATTACATATTTTTCTAACATACATGAAATTAACTGAAAACACTATATAATAAACATATATATATATATATATATATATATATATTATACACCCAATTTACAACCGTAATCACATATATTGTCAATCATAATCTTTAAAAATGTTCATTCTCTACATTAATTCTTTTGATTTTCAACATCAGGTGTTTATAGTTTTGATCATTTGTATTAATTTCATTAAAGTAGAATTCGTATTCATTATTATTTCAATTTTAATTATTAATACGTCATTAATGTTACTACTAGGTATTATTCACAATAAATTATGATGTTTAAAATTCCTTTCATGAGTGAATTAGACCTTATCAATAAGACCCCATAGATAATAAACATGTTTTTGATGATTTTTGATGAATAAAGGGTTTTTCCTTAATTGAAAAATTAGGTATTGTTATAATACCTCCATAAAATAGAGTAATTTATATATTTCTATCATATTATACTATCAATTGAGTTATAATAGTCATTTATGGTTGAAAATAAAATTATCATTCATGTAGGTGGTTAAACTGACCCAAACATGAACATTCCTTGATTTAATGAATGATTAAGAGATAGTTTTGTCGTAATATTATTATAAAAATTCATAATGATCATATTTACTCCTTATTTTTTAGATATATGATAATTATAATTATATATATCATTAATCAATTAACTATAATACATTACATAATTTGAATAAAATATTATCTTATTTATATACTTATTCTAAATGACTAAATTAATGATAATCATTTTTAAATCATATGATAAAAATATTATTAATTTTTTATAAAATTACTTTAATGAAATAATTTATATCATATTTATCCTTTAATTCCAACCTTATATACAACCTTGTAATGTTTTTAAGGAAATCAAAACATGTTACATCATGGACGCGATAGTCTCCATAATGCATGGGAAATTGTTTTGTTTTCAATAATCGAATGGGTATATTAAGAAGTAATGGACATATCATTAATAGAGAATCATTATAGTATATATATGATATTAATATCATTTTATTAGTGTGTTTAGAAGATATTTTCAAGAATATAACTATGATGTAAAAGCTAAGTATTTGATAATACTCACATTGAGGACTTGAATCTCCATTGGATGTCTTCAGAGAAATGAGCACCTAATGATATGTAATGTTGAGAATAAAATTTTTAATATGGTATAGGGTTATAGGGAGAGAAAATTTTCATATTTTCAAGGGTAAATTTCAATTATATGTTATGAATAAAGAGGTTAGGATGTTACACTTTTATAAATGTAGGGGAGGGTAGTTTTGGGAGAAACCCCTTGATTTTAAATAAAGTTAGTTTCATATTCAATTGTTGTTGGGAAAAAAGTTCTCAAGGAAATATGGAAGTATTTTTGGATTGATTTTTTTATAGTCAAGGTGGGTTTCCAATGTTAGTTGTGGAGTTCCATTGATATTGTTGACAGTGTATGTTGATAAATATTCAATACAATGGAATGGATTCCTAGGAGGTGGTACAGAAATTTACATATACAAGGCAGTGTGAAGATTGGAGTTTTTTAAATGTGTGAATCATTGTGAACACATGTTAAAAAAGGGTACATATATGCAACTACATGAATCATAAAAAATCGGTAAATTTCCCTCTTGCTTTATGAAAGTAGATATTTTCAGGAACATGATTGGAGAGATTCACAAAAAGGTGATGATGCAGATGGCTGCTTTAGGAATGGGAGGAAATTCCTATTAATAGTATTCTACCCACCTTAGAAAAACAGAAAAATACATAAAAAAAATGTTTAGGCTCTGAACTCATGAATGTGCAACGTGAAGGGTGTTCGTGAATAAAATTTATGAAAAAGTGATTTTATTGAAAGAAATGAAAGATGGATGAAAGTTGTAAGCATCACAGAAGTATTGATGATTATGAAGGATATAAAAATTTGAAAGAATGTTGTGATCTTCATGAAGTCCAACTGATATTTGAGAAAGAGTTTGAGCCACCCGAAATAAGGTTTCTTCAAGAAGGCTGGTTGAGCTGGGTGAAATATGTGACCTTCATAAATGTTTTGGGGTTCATGAAGAATGTATATTATTGTAATTAATTGGGTAGTTCAGTAAAGTTAATTTCATCTTCACGAATTCATTGATCATCATGCAAGAGTTGAAAAGGTATTTCCCATAAAATCTACAACAAATCCATTTTTAGAAAGAGGATGAAAGTACAACTTCAATAGAGCATCTACCTAAAACTGAGGATTTATTCATTATTTATACGGAGGGGAGATGAATGTCCATAAAATATTTTTTAATCCTTTATAGAGTATTGTGAAATGAAGTGTAAGAATATGAACCCTTCCACCAACAATGAGCTATATATAAGATTAAGGGAGTGGACCTTGGAGAAGCAGTGCTCCTATGAATATAAGTGATGTAGCTCAAACCTTATTTTATTTGTGATACTTATAGAATTTGGTACTTTTTCACAATGTCATTGTATGCCACTTAGTTTTAGGATAGTGAGGGAGAACCAAGTTAAATTTTTGTGCCTTGTGAATGCATTCATTTTTTTATACCTTTCTAGGAGAAATGGAGATAATAGTGTTTTTTTAATAAAAAATATCTAAAGGATTTTTTTTAAACTATCAATCCCAGATTCACCACCCCCCCTTATATGGGTATTTAACATGGTTGGGATAACAATTAGTATTAGAGGTAAGGTTAATATAAGTGTTTATGTCTCAAGGGTCATAATAGAGGGTTTAAATCATAAATGGATTTTTATCTTTGTTGGAAAATTTTTAAAATTATGGAATAATTAGATTTATCAGTACTTATGATCTTTTAAAAAGGATGTATTTATAGTAGTGATGCATGGAATTTTTTCTATTATTGACATTAGTGCTTTATCAAAAGCTGACCAAACAGAATTGGATAATGATGCCAAAGGAATCAATTCTTTAGATGGATCTCTATAAATTGAAGTAAATAAAATGGTTATTTCATGTATGACATCACATTCTATGTGATAAAAATTTCTAAATATTTATGAGGTTGACTCAAATGTTAGAGAATAAAAGATGTAGGTTATATAGAACATGTATGAGGTTCTCATAAGTCTCTCAAATAATTCTATTGATTCATATGAGATGAAAAATGAGGACAATGATTTTATAGAAAAAGGGAAGTCTAAATAAGTGGAATTCAAGGCCATGAATAAGATCACTATTGAAGATGTGTTGGAAGAATAGAATATGGATGAATTCATGTCTTTCCTTTCATAAAAGTTATAAGGAGGAAAAATAAAAGTTTAAATGGAACCTCCAACATTCATGCTTCTATTGTGGAATGGTTGGACATCGTGTAATGAGGTGTCGTAAGATGTTTCAAGACAATTATGTGGATGAAGTCGAAATTCCCATGAATAAGTCTTCATACTGTATAAATAGTAAGAGAATATTTAAGAAACATTTCTTCAAAAATAAAAATATACTTCCAAAAGAGGATGAAAGTTCAAAAATAATCTGAGGTATAAGAGTTGGAATAATGCAAGGATCATGAAGAAAATGATATGGTGGAATTTTTTATAAATTCCCAAACAAGGTAAAATATGAAAATTATGAAGGATAATAAGATTGAAGAGTTTACCATTAGGTCAAATTAGAAGCTCCAATTGAAGAGATAGATGGTTAGAGAGCCAAAAAAGAAATCCAAGAGGGTGGTTTATAATGCCAAAATATTTATATTGGAGGAGGAAGAATATAAGTCTAAGAGTATGGATGAAATATAAAATCTTAAGAATTAAATACCATAGAACTTATATATGATTAAAAAGAACAAGATCATATTTGATGAATATAAAAGGTTGAACGATGGTTTAAATAACACAGTGAAAGAACAAATTAAATGCATTGAATAACTTGAAGAGGAAGTCATTGAACTATGATAAAAAGTTAAGGATTATGAAAAAATAGTGCATCATAGTATGAAATTAGAAAATCAGTTCATTCTTAAGACATAAAATATTGAAGTAGATAATAGGGGTCCAATAGAACATAACCAATAATCATATAAAACTTAAAAGGCTATTATGGGGATTGATCAAAAATAGAATGTATTACTGGTTGATATCCGAAAGGAAGAACTCACTATTAGATTGAACATTGATTGGGGTATGAATAAAAACAGAAGATTCTAGAACCCATGGTAAAGCTAATAGTTCAGTAATGATACATAAGAATACACCCCACATAAGATATTATTATTGTGGAAAAATGTGGACGTCACCAAATGTATGCTCTATAGCTTAGATATATTGAATCGAATAAGAAAAATAGAGGATTCCAAAAAGTGATAAATATTCCAGGCTATCATTTGAGGGTCGGTGTTTCTGGTGTGGAGAATTGGGACACATGGACAGATATTTTACATGAACTATACAAAGATGTGATCCAAAATAGAATCATAGATATTGTTTGAAACAACTCAAGGAACCCTCAAATTAGCCAAAAAATCAATTTTTTGTATTACATGATTAAAAAGTTCCATCATAATCTGAGTATAATCAATAATATATGTTGAAGTCATAGATAAAAAAAAAGATATGATTAGGTAGTGGTTGTAGAGATTCCATTCAAATCACCATATTGCAATGGAATATAGATCATTGATAGTATATACATCACCCATATGACAGGAAATAAGGAACTGGTGATAGGAATATGATACGACAATGAAGGTAATGTGAGATTTGATAATGATGAAGGACTAAAAATCATTGTCTTAGGAAAATCCATGTTTGAGGGAAAATAAATGAAACATGTACATGTATTGTTTACTGAAAGTATTACTTTTAAATTACTTGATTTTAGTCAATTATATCACTGGGGACATTCCATACTATTTTACAATAAATTTTGTTTCATCATGGAAAAAGATGGTGCAATTGTTTTGTAGGTAAAGTGTATTGAAGGGAATCTCTACCTTGTAAGTTGAGAAGAAGATATGTGATTTTTTTCCAAGGAAGAAGAAAATTGGTTATCGAATAAATTTCATGGGGACATGATCAAAACATCCTTGTAATATCTGGTAAAATTTGATTATTCTCTAGACTTCCCTAGGTTATCATAGGATATAACTCATATGTGTGATGCTTGTCAATAAGGGAATATCATTGGAAATATATACGAGGAAAAATAGAAAAGGTTATCAAAATTGATTGATTTTCTACAAATTGATTTATATGGGCATGTTTCAATAATAATTGTTGATCGGAGGAGAAATTATGTTTTATTAATATATGATTTTAGTAGAAGGGAATGGGTTTTATTCATCACCCACAAGTCTAAGAAGTTTATCTACGTAACACATTATTGAATGGATGTTGAATGGATGATAGCTTAAAAATCAAAAAATATTCAAAAAGATAACAGTATCGACTTCAAAAATGTAAAATTGGAAGATTATCTTGAGAAACATGAGATAAGGTACTAATTTTCACTATTAATAACACTATGAAAAAATTATGTAGTTCAGAGAAGAAATCAGATTATCAACAACATGGGTAAAAAATACTCATTCCAAAAGACCTTCTTTCTATTTTTGGAAAAAAGATGTGATGAAATCAGTCTACACATAAAATATATGAATATTATTTCAAAAATAATAGAATAATCCATATGAGATATGGTCTAGGAAGAATCCATTTTTGAATTACATTCATGTATTCAGAAGTAAGTGTTTCATTCTCAACATGGAGAAACAAAGGAAATTTGAAACTTGTGGAGACGAAGGGATATTTCTTGGATTAATAAGAAATGTATAGGAATATAAATTTTCTTATAAGAAATTGGTAAAGGTATTTGAAATAAATGATGCATCCATATCAGATAATGAACATAATATTCAACAAATACATGATTAGTTTTCATAGGATAGTGATGAAGATAAAACCATGTCAATAGAATTTCTAATTATAGATTCTGATTCAAAAGAAGATTCAAATAATGAAAAATATTATCATAAACTAGTACCTTCAAAAATACTAAAGACTTAGACTAAAATTAATATATAGAACTTTATTGGGGATCATGAAATGCCAGTAATGAAAAGGAGGATGTTGAATCTACATCAAGCATCATTTTTATAATAGGTAGATCATAAATTCTTTGTAGAATCATATTAATATAATATAATGTCCCATACTTTAAATATATATATTACATCATAATTTAAGAATATTTATTAAAAACCATAAAAAATACTGGCCAATACTGTATAGGTTTAGTGTCTTTAGAAAAATGGAAAAATAAAAAACAGGTTTATAAGACATCTAGGTTATATCCTGCTTATTTCCTTATAAGTAGACCACTCTTAGACATATACTACTTAATACAATTCTTCCTGACATGGGAAAAGAAACATATGAAAGGGTGAGGTTAGATGCTTATTAAGGTTAAAAAGGGTGATATTAATCATATAATAATCTTAAGATATATGAACATATCATTTGAAAATATTATCTTTTATATGAAAGATCATGATATCATGTCATGGGATCAATCATAAAAGTTCAAAAGAATCAATGAACGCAATCCCAAAATTAAGAACATAACACATGAAATTTTGTGCTGAACACATAAACAAATAATAACATTTCGTATTAGTCAAAGATCATTTCTAAGAACATCATAAAAGATAATATCCAATGCTAAACCAAGAAAAATTCTCATTCTTGCCCTGTATTACTGATGTGAGGTCATTTACCATTCCATCCCAATCTATCTCATGAGATGTAAATCTTTACCCAATGCATTGGGGGGAGATATAGTTCCTACCCATCTCATAATGAAATCAATATTATGTGTTCCAGAAAAACATAAATCAGTCATCATATCATAACCCAAAGTATACACTACTGAAAATGAAAGGTATACCAATGCTTAAAAACCGTTGGTATAGGTTGTAAAACCGTTGGTATAAATTATACCAACGATTTGAGAAACTGTAGCCAAGTAAGCCGTGAAAATAGACATATACCAATGGTTTCTTTGAAACCATTGGTATATGTGAATAAATCTAGACTATACCAACGATTTTATGTAAACCGTTGGTATAGAGGTGAGATATTCCAACGTTTATGAACCGTTGGGATAAAATTTGTCTAGACTTGGTAAAATTTTTTTACCAAGGGTTATCTTAGAACCGTTGGTCAATGGTTTATACAAAACCTATACAAATGGTTTTAAACCATTGGTATAGGCTTAGCTGTACAATTCACATAGTAGCCTGCGGCTCTGTGTGCTGCTATGAGAATTGTACCGCATTAATTGCAGAATCACAAAATAAGGATACATAATACAATAATCAATTATGAATATAGTACATTAAATACTAAATACGTAATTATATGTTCTACAGAATTAAGAATACATTCAAAATTAAATTTTGTATAACACATACATGATTGATTTCAGAAATTATAAGCTAATAACCTAAAATAAGGAAATGAATAAATGAATTCAACCAAACACAAATATAATGTCCCATGGTTTGGGGTGGGTGTCTTTGAACTTAGTGATGATGATAATGGGTGTGTATCAATGATCATGTGTGACTTAGGGAATATAGTTCTCCTTGGCATATTAAATGTCATGTATTTTAGAATAGGGGTAGGAGTTCCTCACATGAGAAGTGGATTGTTTGAGGCTGGACCATGGATCGTTGTGCTAAAGTATCAACACAATATGAATAATTTTGGTCGGTTTTCCATATGCTAGTTGTTTTTACGTAAAATGATGTCCGTTTTAAAAAAAGAGAGACAGTTAGAGTGATACCACCAACATCGTGCCTCAGATTGAGGTAATGTTAACTCGTACACATCACATATGACCCATGGATCATTTTCCTAAAGTATCAACACAATCCAAATGTGTTTGGTTGGTTTTATGTATTCCAGTTGTTGTTTTCTCTTAAAATGTTGTCACTTTCAAATAAAATTGAGACACTTTGAGTGGTACCAGCAACATCATGCCTCAAATTGAGGCTCGGTTGACTCATACATGTCAAAAATGACCCATGGATCATTGTGCTAAAGTATCAACACAATCCAAATATGTTTGGTAAATTTTCCATTTGTCAGTTGGTTTTACATAAAACAATGTCTATTTTAAACAAAATAGAGACACTTAGAGTGATACCGGCCAGAACGTGCCTCGGATTGAAGCGGGGTAGACTATTACATGTCAAAAATTACCCATGGATCATTTTCCTAATGTATCAACACAGTTCGAATGCATTTGGTCAGTTTTCCTTATGCCAGTTGTTGTTTTCATTTTAAATGTTGATCATTTAAAATAAAGGTGAGACACTTTGAGTGGTACAAGGCACACCGTGCCTTGGATTGAGGCGGGGTATACTCATACACATCACAAATCAGCCATGCATCGTTTTCCTAAAGTATCAATACAATCCTAATGTGTTTAGTCAGTTTTTTGTATGCCAGTTGTTGTATTTATTTAAAATGTTGATCATTTCAAATAATGGTGTGACACTTTGAGTTGTATCGGGCACAACACGCCTTGGATTGAGGCGGGGTTGAGTCGTACACATCAAAAATGACTCATGGACCATTTTACAAAACTATCAATAGAATCCAAATATGTTTGGTCATATTTCTATATGCCAGTTGTTTTTACATAAAATGATGCCCATTTTAAAGAAAAGAGAGACACTTAGAGTGATACTGGCTACAATATGCCTTGGATTGGGACACGGTTGACTCGTACATGTCACATATGACTCATATATCGTTTTACAAAAGTATCAATGCAATATAAATGCGTTTGGTCGGTTTTCCGTATGCTAGTTATTGTTTTCACATAAAATGATGTACATTTTAAACAAAAGAGAGACATTTAGAGTGGTATCGGCCACACCATGCCTTAGATTGATGAGGGGTTGACTCATACACATCACAAATGTCCCGTGGATCTTTTTCCTAAAGTATCAACACAATCCTATTGCATTTGGTCAGTTCTTGGTATGCCAGTTGTTGTTTACACTCAAAATGTTGTTCATTTCAAATAAAGGTGAGACACTTTGAGTGGTATCGGCCACACCACACCTCATATTGATACGGGGTTGACTCCTAAAAGTCAAAAATTTCCCATGGATATTTGTGGTAAAGTATCAACACAATTCTAATACTTTTGGTCAGTTTTAAGTATGCCATTTTTTTTACTTAAAAGAGTGTCCATTAAAAAAAGACACATTGAGTGATAACGGCCACACCATACATCAGATTGAGGTGGGGTTGACTCGTACATGTCACATATGAATCATGTATCGTTTTTCTAATGTATCAACACAATCCAAATGCGTTTGGTCGATTTTCTATATGCCAGTTGTTGTTTTCACATAAAATGATGTCCATTTTAAACAAAAGAGAGGCACATAGAGTGGTACCGGCCACACCGTGACTTGGATTGAGGCGGGGTTGACTCATACACGTCAAAAATGACCCATGAATAATTTTCCTAAATTTTAATCACAATCAGAATGCGCTTTCTCAAAGTATACCAAGAGTTTAAAACTATTAGTATTGTGTATTTCTAGAACTATTGCACAAAACCCCTCAAGTAGCCCCTCCAGTATACACCTGTATAAAAAATAGCACAAAAAACACATACAAACAGACTTAAAATAGCATAAAAACATCTGCAATAGCACAATAAAAGACATAAAACCATCAAACTCTTCCAACCATGTCATGTACTACAATTCCCTATTTCAATCTTCAAATGACAACAATCTTCCAGTAGAGTTTAATAACAGTTTCAATAACTCAAACATTATTTACACCCATTTCAATCTTCATATGACAACCAATATTCCGGTAGTAATTCACCTCACCATTTCACATCCCCCCAACCAGTAAAACCCCCCACCTCCCCATAAAATTCTAATAGACAGATTAGTTTGAGAAATACTTAGTAGAGCTGAATAAGAGTTTGAAATTGGCTCAAATCCCAATTTTTTTATCAATGAATTGGGCATGTAATGATTTCTGATGAATTTTGCATTTAACTTGTATTTTTTATAATATATGGTGAAATGGTATTTTCTTAAGAGACTCATCAATTATGGACCAATGAGTAAAACTACCCAACTCATGAAAAAGAGTTTGCGACTATTGTTGATGAGTGTAAATTTCAGAGACACCACCTCTTTGATTAGAGACATGTTATATATAAAAACTGAATGTCATAGTAATATAATTTATTCTAATGTGAACTAAATCATTTTCATATGTTTTGGATAAAATACATGTAGAAGGTCAAATTTGAAATAGAATATGTTCTTTGTAAAGGAAATGTCATTTTTGTTGCTCTAATAAGGAAGATGAATGAGTATGGGGTGTTAATGTCAGCTATTGGGTGAATGGTAATGGCATTGTTGGTAGACACTATAGTGGGAATAACATAATATACTTGGGTATAGATTTTTATACACATAGTGATCAAGTCCAAATTGGTTGAATAAGTGGATGTTGAGTGTGTTTCTGATCAAGAGTCTGTTTTGATGCATATGAGGTTGACAAAAAACAGTCCCATTCCAGGATGGGTTATAGTCATACATGGTGTACTACTAGTTAATGTAAGGGTGAAACTTCTTTATTCCATGATAAAAATAATTGATGAGACCCTATCATACATAATAATGAGAATAAAAGTGACAAAAAATAATATCCTCAAAAATATTATATCCAACTGAATCATGCCCTAAACACCCTCTTTAACCAAACCATCATACCATATGACTTTGACAAGTGGAAACATATTCCCTCGCTACACATTGTTGATGTTGTGAAATAAAACCCTTCAATTTTTGAAATTGTTAGGTTTTTGAGGAATAGAATAAGATATTTTGACAATGAAACAACATCAAAATATGATTTATCCTCAAACAAAAGCAACAATTATAAAAAATAAAAAACATCTGAAAATGGATTTTTCGTGGGAGTGGTTTTATTCTTCCTAAATCTAAATAGAATGTTTGATGATACATTATATGAAACTAAATTTGAAAATGGGGTATGGAAACTCACCCATGGTTCAATGGTCGTTACCAATGTAATAATATATGGAACTATTTACTTGATTTAATATTCAATCAGAACTAAAATGATCCGAAGTTCAACTTGTGATGGTCTAGATGAATGGAACTATATGTTTATTGAACTTAATGAGAATAATAATAATGTTATTAAGGCTATGAACACTAAATGGTACATGTATGGTGATATATTTTGATCAGAGTAGGATTCCACCACATCGTGCCTCAGATCGAGGCAGGTTGACTTGTACACGTAAAAAATGACCAATGTATTGTTTTCCTAAAGTACCAACAGAATCCAAATATGTTTGGTCAGTTTTCCGTATGTCAGTTGTTGTTTTCACTTAAAATGTTTTTCATTTCAAAAAAAAGTGAGACACTTAGAGTGATACCAGCCACACCGTGCCATAGATGGAGGTGGGATTGACTCATACACATCATTAATGACACATGTATCATTGTTCGAATGTATCAATACAATTTGAAAGCGTTTGGTCAGTTTTTTGTATGCAAGTAGTTTTTTTCACTTAAAATCTCATCCATTTCAAATAAAAGAGAGACACTTTGAGTGATACCGGTCACAATGTGCCTCTAATTGAGGAGGGGTTGACTCGTACACATTACAAATGACCCATGGATCATTGTGTTAATGTATCATCCCAATCCAAATGTGTTTGATCAGTTTTCCGTATGCATGTTGTTGTTTTCACATAAAATGGTGTCTATTGCAAACAAAAGTGAGACACATGGAGTGATTCCAGTCACATCGTGCCTTTAATTGAGGAGGGGTTGACTGGTATCTATCACAAGTTATCTAGGTATTGTTGTGCTAAAGTATCAACACAATAAAAATGCTTTTTGTCGGTTTTCTGTACACCAATTGTTGTTTTCACTTAAAATCATGTCCATTTCAAATAAAATTGAGACACTTTGAGTGGTATTAGACACACCGTACATCGGATTGAGGTGCTTTTAACTTTTACACATCAAAAATGACCCATGGATCATTGTCCTAAATTATCAACACAATCTGAACTTGTTTTATCAGTTTTCCGTATGTTAGTTTTTTTCACATAAAATGTTGTCCATTTAAAAAAAAGATAGAAACTTTGGGTGATACCAGTCACACCATGCCTCAGATTGAGGCAACATTGACTATTACACATCGCAAAAGACCCATGGATCGTTGTGATAACGTATCAACACATTCTGAATGCGGTTTGTTTGGTTTTCTGTATGAAAGTTTTTTGTTTTCACTTAAAATGTTGTCCATTTCAAACAAAAGTGAAACACTTTGAGTGATACCGATCACAACGTGCCTCAAATTGAGGAAGGATTGACTTTTACCTATAAAAAATGATTCATGGGTCATTTTTATAAAGTAACAACACAATATGAATGCGTTTTGTCAGTTTTCCGTATGCTAATTATTATTTTCACATTAAATCTTGTCCATTTCAAAAAAATGTGAGACACTTTCGGAGGTACCAGCCACACCATGCATCGAATTGAGGTGGTTTTAACTCATACACATCAAAAATGACCCATGGATCATTATCCTAAATTGTCAACACAATCCGAATGCATTTTATTGCTTTTTCATATGTTAGTTTTTTTCACTTAAAATGTTGTCCATTTTAAATAAAAGAGAGACACTTTGAGTTATACCGGTCACAATGTGCCTAATATTGAGGCAGGGTTGACTATTACATGTCACAAATGAGCCATGGATCATTGTGATAATGTATCAACACATTATGAATGCAGTTGTTCAGTTTTTCGTATGCCAATTGTTGTTTTCACTAAAAATGTTGACCATTTCTAACAAAAGTGAGACACTTTGAGTGATACTGGTCACACCATGCCTCGAATTGTGGCGAGGTTGACTCGTAACTATCACAAATGATCCATAGATCTTTGTGATAATGTACCAACCCAATCCAAATACGTTTGGTCAATTTTCTGTATGCCAATTTTTGTTTTACTTAAAATCCTGACGATTTGAAATAAAAGTGAGACACTTTGAGTGGTTCCGGCCAAACCATGCATCGAATTGAAGAAAGGTTGACTCATACACATCAAAAAAAAACCCATGGATCATTTTCTTAAATTATCAACACAATCCAAATGCGTATGATCAGTTTTCCATATGTCTGTTGTTTTCACTTAAAATGTTGTCCATTTCAAATAAAAGAGAGACACTTTGAGTGATACTGGTCACACCATGCCTCAGATTGAGGTGGGGTTCAATAATACACGTCAAAAATGGCCCATGGATCATTGTGATAATGTTCCAACACATTCTGAATGCGGTAGGTCAGTTTTCTATATGCTAGTTGTTGTTTTACTTAAAATGTTGTCCATTTCAAACAAAAGTGAGACACTTTGAGTGATTCCAGTCCCTTTGTGCCTTGAATTGATGTGGGGTTGACTCGTACCTGTCACAAATTATCCATGGATCATTTTGAAAAAGTATCAACACAATCCGAATTCAATCTTTCATTTTTCCGTATGCCAATTTTTGCATTCACTTAAAATATTTTCCATTTCAAATAAAAGTGAGACACTTTGAGTGGTACTGAACACACTATGCATCGGATTGAGGCGGGTTTGACTCGTACAAATCAAAAATGACCCATGGATAGTTGTCCTAAATTATCACCAAAATCCGAATGTGTTTGATTAGTTTTCTGTATATCAGTTGTTTCCACTTAAAATGTTGTCGATTTCAAAAAAAAGTGTGACACTTTATGTGATATTGGCCACACCGTTCATCGGATTGAGGCGAGGTTGACTCGTACACATCAAAAATGTTTTCTTGGGTACCCAGTTTCCCTTGGAATGTGGTACAATTTCATTGAACTATGTTCCAACCATGAACCACATATTATTGGGTAAAAATAAAACATTTTCTATTAAAACACTGAAGTAAATACAAGAGAAAAATAAAATACCAAAAAAATATAAAAATTTCCTAGTAATTAAATAATGGTTGTGACACTTGGCCAACCATGAACCCACTTGGACACCCCATCCCCCCCACCTGGTCAGGCCCCCACCACACCCCATCCTCGACCCTACCTCCACACTCCACCTCCCCACCTAGAAAACATGAAATTGAAATGAAGAAAACCTTAAATATGATTTTTTTCTTCAAAAAAATGAAAATATTATGCCTCTACTCCAAATGCTATAAACTATGACATATTTTTTGAAATTATTATGTTGTTAACGATCTTTAGGGATGTAGAAAATCATGTTTTCCTATGTAAGAAGTCTCTTTAGAGTGTTCTAAAATTAAATAGGTGGGTTTAGATAAGAAAATTAATGTTTTATAAGTAGGATTTTTATAGAGGGTTTTCAAATTTATAATTAAATAGCTCCAACTCATATAGAAGATAAATATTTCAGAATATCCTATAACCAACACATAATTGTAAATGAAGAGATGCCTCAAAGTGCTGTTAAATGAGGAGAATTGTATTTGAAAGACAATAAGGGATGTATCGGGAGAACACACTAATAGCTTATGAATTCCTAAGGAAATCTATTAATGATAATGATATGAATCACCATTTATATATTTACATTGGTTTTATTGATGTATAATGATCTTCGTTTTCATGTGTGGAGTTGGTTTGACCTCAAAATAAAGAATGGGGTTCCACTCTATAGTTATGATAATATATTATCCAAAGCTATGAAGATTCCACCTATAGACATGACAACTTCATATCAGTGCCTACTAGAATTGCATAACATTTAAGGGATATGTGTTTTGTGAAAAGACTATGCATTATAAGGATGTTCGTGAATAATGGTTTTTTTCCATATGTATATGGAATTCAGAATAGAGGATGGGTTATTCCATTTAACCATTGTTATAGTGTATGTTTAGGAAGAGTTCTTGCATTTAACTAGTGTTCTATTTTATGTTTAGGTGAGGTGAGTTAGAAACCAGGTTAGGCATGTAATTAAAACATGGGTTCTTCCATTTGACCATGTAGTCTTGGATTTCAAGGATGAAAGTATTTTGGGTGAGCTAATTACTATCCACTCTATAGTATGGCCAACAAAACATATGGGCATACCCATGAAACAAAGGGATACCTAAATGGGATGTTTTCAGCACCCTATTTGGCCAAACATACTTTTCACCATAAGGGATTGGCCATGTATATTTACATGGCTATCAATGTAATGTACTCTTTGTACATTCACATGGCACTAGATTATCTTAGACACTATTTGAACCCTTATACAAACCATGTGAACCCATATACCATATAGTCATTATTACAAGCATTGAAAAAAACTTATTAAACAACATAATTTTCCAAAGATAATAAATCTAAACAAAAATAAATAATACTATTGGATATAATAAGTAAAATTAAGGCATATTACATCCTAAATGACCAACCACAACCATGATTAATGTCCACATAGCTCTCTTTTTAGCCAGATCAAAAGAGAAAAAATATAGTTTCCGAACAACAAAACCAAGGTATAAAAAACTAGTTACAAAACAACAAAACTAAGGTATCACTTACATATTAGAAGTGTAGAAGAAAAAATTTCCTTGATTGAAGATGTATCGATTAGTGTAAGTTTTTTGGAAGGATGGGGAAGAGGGAGATTCGATTTAGGCCACCAATCGAGTGGAGGGGGACCTACAATTGAGCAGAGGGGGAACTGGATGCCAGGTGTGAATTTACGAGAAAACATTCCCAATGGGTTTTAAAAACTGTTGGTAATGAATGTATATTAAGGCCTATACCAACGGTTCACACAAACCATTGGAAAAATTCCAACATATACCAATGGTTATCAAGGCCTATACTAAAGTTTTTAACAAACCGTTGGTAAAAATCTTTACAAAATCTTCTATGCCAACGGTTTTAAGAAAACCTTTAGTATATATAGCCATTCCCAATAGTTCCTCTAAACCATTGGGATATAAGAGTTGGTAAAATTGGGATTTCCCGTAGTGATATAATGGATTTCTTAATCATCATTCCATCATAAAAAAATCCATGTAAAGTAAATTAATTTTATAAATAAAATTCCTTCATAAAAAAATAAAATAATATAAACAATAGGGAAAATATACTTGAAACATAACCCTATTAAATAATTATATCACATATATAAAACTATTTTTTTAAAAGACTTCCATTTAAATATTTTGGAGAATATCATTTTTTCTTCAAATTTTTTGTTTCCTCAAGATGCCACACAATTTTAACAGAAATGAATTTATTTAAAAACAAACATGAAATCCATTAAAGGAATATTCATGGAAATAAGTAGTTATGAAAATGTAAAAATACACTCATGGTAAATAAGTTAAAAGAAAACATTATTCTCAAACTTTTTTTGGAAGGTCAAAAAGTACCTCTTATCTAAAACAAAACAAATTCCTTTAATAATGTTTAATAAAAATTCACTAATTGGAAAAAACTAAATTTAATAAATTGTATAAGGATAAAAATAATATTTTGGAATAAATATTTATGAAACATGAAATTTTTTATTAATATACACTAGTATATACTTACATATAAACAATTTTAAATAATAATGAGTTTGAAAAATTATCCCTTACCTTAGTTTTGATCTCTTTTGTATGTATCTAAACCTCTTATTCTTCTATGAGATCCCTATATATCTCTTCTTAAAGATGAAGAGTTGTTATTTTAAGAAGACTAAAAACTATAGAATCTGACTAGGGAATTTGATAAGTAAAAATGGTAGGGAATGGTCAAGCTTGAAGGTTCAAAATGAGGTGAATAAGTGAGGGAGGATGTCCCCTTATATAATTGATGTGAGGGGCACTTATAGATTCTCAAAAAATATTTATATATAATAATATCAAACCACATCCAAAAACCTCAAAAATTTCATATTTTAAAATATGAGATGTGATATGTTTTTAATCTCATCAACCAGTAATGTTTAGACAATTTTTCTTGTTCATTTAAACCTTATCAGATTAATTTAACACTTAGTTATTATATTTAATTTTAAATAAGGTAAAAAAATATTTCAATATTAAAAGGGCAAAATATTTACTTATATGATTTCAATTTTACCATAATGGAATAATTTATATCTTTTATACCATAAAAAAAATTATTCTATATTTAAAAAAAATGTTTCAATATTTTTATATAATTTAATGATACATTATTTTTTTAGACAATCAATATTGTCAATTATAACATTATTCAATACATTGGTTTCTCAAAACATTTAGATAATAATTTGACCTCAAAAAAATATTTTATTATATTTCTAAGAGGTCAAGGTCATCTTGAAAATTCATTGGATAAATTAATTATAAGAAATTATATTTATTTTAAATTTCTTTAAAAAAATTATGTGTTATCTGCATTAATAAAACAATTACAACATCATTTTTATGTATTATTTATAATATATATTTGTAAGTTAAAAATAAAAAATAAATAAATTAATGAATTTTTTTATTATATATTTCAGAGGAATATTTATAGTAGAATATATCTTTTAGAAAATATTATATTAAAAATGTTATCTTGATTAAAATTTGAATGTGACAACTTTAACATAACATTAAATAAAATATTATAAGTGTCACAATATTTTACACATGACCCAAAATGGTTAATAACAGGACACTTGGATGATTATGATCGATATATACTCTACAAATTGGATTTTATAAATTTTTTTTGTCTTTTAATGGTTATTATCATTTTAATAAAAATTATTTTATTTATTTCTCATCAATTAAATAATTTCTCTATCATCAATGTATAATACCTCAAGGTAATTATATATTTTCTTAAAGATTAAAAATAAATTACCCTGTTAAATAAAAACATTTAAATTTCAAAATATTATTTATACTCATATATATATTTTGTATAACCTTGCATTGAAAATGATATTGTTATTACAATTTGAGTAAGACATATTTAACTTCTTTTGGAAATAAAATAAATTAAATATCCAAATATAATCCACGTGGATTCTGAAGTATAAAATTTCGACCCAATAATGATTTAGGTCGAAACACACTAATCTAATGATATTTGGTCAAGTTTTAGGTTACATTAATGGTTTTAGTTTTACCTATAATGAAATGATTTACCCTTTTACAATGTTAATAAAAAAATATCGAAGTTACTATTAATAATGTCCAAAAATAATATAAAGTCACATAAATAATTTTTACCAACTGATTAAAAATACTGAAACCCTTTTTATAAATTCCAAACACATAATTTTCAGTAATATATTTAAAATTAATCTCATTATCGTAATGAGATAATGGTTTTTAGAAGATAAAACACTACAAACCATAAAATGTTTTTACATATCAATTTAATGTAAAATTAATGCCCATGACCTCCATTACATTAACTGATAAAAATATAAACTATTTATACTTTTAAACCATTCAATCATATAATTTAATCATATAAATTATTTTTATATAAAAAAGTTGTTTTCAATTAAAATTTAGTATACTTTTACTATTCATCAAAACATAAATGTTATCTGAACAAAATAAAAAATTATTTAAAAGATAATTTTTACCAACCACTTATAAAGAAGAATTTTATGTTGTCATATAGAAATTACTAATGTGTTAAAATTTTAATTTAAAATGGGTTCTCAATTAAAAGGCAGTAAAATTACCCTTTTTAAAAAATATAGGCTTCTATACATCATATATGGTTTATTCATACCCTGTCAATAAAATATATGTAGGATGAATATAAAAAAAATATTTAATATATAATACATATTTTTTATTAGTTTTATTTACTAATTATAATTAACTAAATTTACAAAAATATTGATATATAATTGATTTCTGTTTTTCATAAATAATTTGTTGCCAATGAAATCACAATAAATTTTCATAAGATAGTTATATTTATTCCCACTACCCTAACAACTATGTTATAATTGTCATTTTATACTGAGTTCATATCACCGTTCATTTAAACTCATGATTGTATATAATAAAAGTTCTTGAAAAATTAATATTATTTAAAGAAAATATTTCTTTAAAACATATGGGTGTTACATTCTACCCCCTTAAAGAGAATTTCACCCTCAAAATTCATCACTAAGAAAAAACTGATGATGATACCTCTAACTCATCACATCCTCTATTTCCGCTATAGCTTTTTCAAATTGGTGGATCTACCATAAACCATTAACCAAGAAAGTGGTAATGTTTCATAGAAATTTTTCTATATTATCCAGAATCTCTATTGGTTGTTCTTTATAAGAAAGGTATTTCTCCAATGGTATGACTTTTGAGTTTAGTACATGTGAAGTATGAGGTATGTACTTTCTCAAAATAGATACATATAACACATCATGAACGTGAGATAGATTTAGTGGAAGGGCCAATCGTTATGCTACCTTCCAAACACAGTCTAGAATTTAAAAAGGACTCATATACCTAGGGCTTAGTTTGCCTTTTCTTTCAAAATCTCATTACTCTCTTCTAGGGAGAAATTTATAGAAACACCTTTTTACCCACTTCAAAATATATTTCATTTATTCAATTTTAAACTTAATTTTTTTGTCAACACTGATATGCTCTTATGTGTCGTTGAATAGATATGACATTTTCCTCCATTTCATAAACAAGATTAGGTCCTTATAGAATTCCTTCCCCAACATCATCCCAAAAAGATTGAGTTCTACACTAATTTACATAGAGGGATTCATAAAGTTACATATTAATACTAGAGTGAAAGATGTTATTTTAAGAAAATTATACCAATGGTGTTGGTTTCAGGCGTAGTGGAAGCAGATATGTGACATTTACCAACATTAATTTTTTCCATATTATAAGAAAAATACAAGATCAATACGATGATGAATTCCAGTATCCACATAACTGAATCATGGATTTAGAAAAATGGAATATAATCTCAGAACCAAGATATAGGATCAACATTTTTGTTTATAATAATTTTAATTAAATTAAAAAATTTCCTCCAAGTTTATTCATTCTCTGTTGATTCATTTGGCCATAGATTTGTAGGTGTACCATCATTAAATTATTGAGATAAATAGTATATCTCCTCTAGTTTTGATACCAATGTGTTCTATATATCTCTAGACATTGCTAAATGATTCTTCGAGTGCTAGAATGGTAGATACTTTCACTTGAGATGTTTTCATTGATAGCCTTGAGAACTGATTCCAATGCATTCATCTTGATATAGTGTAGGAGGATCTCTCTCATTTTTGAGTTCATTCTTGGAAAAGAAATGAATCTCTAGGCTTGATAGATTTTCTCTAATTCATTTTCCACAACAACAACAGTCATCACTTGGATATGGCATGACTAATAAGAGAACAATATAAGAAGACATTTAATTCACTAGGATAACAAAAAATAATTTTCACAAGTCCCTTAATTATATTTACTATTCCCCGTGAAACCCCCATGTCAAAAGAATAACAGAAGAATTATTATTTCCTAATATTTTCTTAACATGAGATTTACAATTATATAATAATTAATAAAATAATCTTCAATATATTATTTCTCACTAGACCCTTAACTCGGTCCGCTAATCCTCCACCATATTTATTAAACCTTGAATAATGAATATATATTTATTAAATAAATATCAATGATTTTTTCAAAAAATAAATAAATAAATATTATATTAACTAAAGAGAAAATAAATATTTCTTAATTATTCTCCCCACATTATATTCTCTCAAATTACTAGTGTTGAAATAAATGCAATCAGACATCCATGAATAATTTTTAAACTGCAACATGGAATAATATTTATTCAACTTGTTCAATAATAAATAATATGTTATTTATCTAAGACACTGGATACATTGGTTTGTGTTACCCTCTAAGCCACTTTATTAGTGGCATTAGGCAAAGTAGCCAAATCCCTAAGCTTAGCATCTAAAAATACACCTAGGTATCCATAGAGTAAGAAGTTAATATTGCTATAACATGTCACCTCATTCGAATTCTTACCGTGTAATATAATCCCGTTGTCTCAATATCTTTAATTAAGTGGGTTTCATGCAAGCTCCATCAACCCATGTCCCCAATTTCTACTTTTTGGAATTCTGGGAAATTAATCTTGCATATACCACACCATGTCCGTGGATTTATTTAGGCTATATCATTTCTATCAAAGGTATTGAGATATCAACCTTTTATGGAACATAATGGAAAAATCCTTCCTCTCATTATTACTTCATGTAGTATTACTCATGAAGCACCCACCATAACCTATGTCATAGCGAACATATTTTGTCATAGTATTTCCTAATACATCTAAATGTTCAATTCATAAAACCCCTTAATAATAATATTAAATTTTCAGGACCAATACACTCATATATATATATGAACAACCAATGACGCATATTAATGTGTATTTCTTACTCGCGGGTCTCATTCTCATAATATCCTCATGGTAATTACCAAGGGCGTATACCCTGAGAAGTTTCCTCAATGTCCTATGAGTCTCCAACCTTGATATACTGTATCATTTTTGTCCCTCAAAATTATGTCATCTAGGTATAGAAAATATGTTAAAAAATTGTGTCATGGCACTTTTGGGTTCTCATCATAGCAGGGATCCTCCATAACCTTTTAGTGTGACAGCTACTCTTAGGAAATTATCACATACAATTTAATACAGAAGAACAATCATTAATTGAGAATGTGTTTATTATCATCCATCCAATTAATATATTTTAATCATAAATAAAAAATTAATTTGGTTCTAGGGAAATTAATTTAATAGGCTCCCACTTGCACTAGAGCCATCTACTAACGACATTCAGTCTGATAGCTCTCACCTGATTCTATTGATTTTCCTGAGGAAGGAATTTTTTCAAGGGGTAGACCACATTCTATTTCATTGATAATGTAATCAGTAAAACCTCACCCATTTTAAAAAAATAACTCATGAGATGATAGTTTTGAATTATGTGATTTTTTCTATTGATATCACTTTGGCCCTATTTCAAGAGCCACCGCTATAGTATTATTACAATACAATGTGATAGGGAATTTACTACATTGAACCAATTAGAGCTCTTTGACAAAGTTCTGAATCTAGATGGCTTCCTTGGCTGCATCAAAATATGTTATATACTTAGAATCTACTTTAGAATCAGTGAAAATGGGCTTCTTTGAATTCTTTCATCTCGTAGCTCCTATGTTGAGATAGAAAACATATCCTGATTATGACCATAGAACATTATGATCTATTTAAAAACTAGTATCCACAAACCCTCTAATGATAATATCCTCGTCTCTTTTATTCATCACGTTTATACCCTCATTTCTTTTTAGATACATAAGGATAGTCTTAACAGCAGTCCAATGTTGTTATCCTAGATCTACTTGATATCTTCCTATCGTGCTCAGTTCATAGGAAACATAATTTGTAGTACATGACATGGCATAAATGAAAGATCTTATCAATGATGCATATGGTATCTTACTCATTGTATATTTATCTTGTTGTGTACGGGGACACATTTTCCTAAAAAGATGTACTTCATGTGAAAATAGAACCAATCCCCTCTTGGATAGTTCCATTCCAAATCTCTTTTGTATCTGGTCAATATATTTACTTTGAAATTATCTATGAAGCCTCTTGTATCTATCACGAATGATATTGATCCCTAAAATGTAGGATGCTTCACCTAAGTCGTTAATAGATAATCTCTTATTCAACTTGTTCTAAACATATTGTAAGATTGTTACGTCATTTCCAATATGAAATATGTCATCAACATATACTTCTAGGATAAAAAACACATTCCCATTAATCCTTTTTAAAACACAAGGCCACATTCATTTTTAAGGAAACTAACTTATTTTATGGATTCATCAAATCGAATGTTCCATAACCTAGATGTTTACTTCAATCCAAAAATGGATCTCTAAAACATGAAAATCATTTTCCATCACATGGTGTAAAAAACCCTTCGGGTTGTTTCATATAGACATCTTCCTAAGGGTTCCAATTTAGGAATTCAATTTTGACATACATCTACCAAATATCATAGTCATGGGAATATTCTATATAATATATTATTATGATGGATTTAAGCATTGAAACTATTGAAAAGGTTTCATCCTAGTCAATTACTTGTTGTTTTTTAAACCATTTATGTGTTATCCTTTCTTTATAATTACTTAACTTACCTTCCATGTCCAATTTCCTTTGGAATACCCATTTACACACAACATGGTTTAAATCCTTTGGTGCATTGACCAAAATCCAAACATGGTTCTCATATATCTAATTCTTCTCAGAATTTATAGCTTATATCCATCGTACATATTTTGAGCTCTCTACTCTCTCCTTGTAAGAGAGAGGTTCATAATTATCCGACAATAATGAGTCACTATCCTTGGTGACTAGGAAACCATACCTCTCTGTTTCCCTCACCCCTCTTACACTCCTACACATTACATGTGTTTCAGGAACAACTTCTTCGACATGGACCTGTGAAAATTCTTCATGTACCAAATCATGTGTATCTTGAGTATTGGATTCATAAAATTCAATCTTTCTCTCACTATCCTTTTTGAGGATGTTCCCAATCTCAATAAATACATCGTTTCTAGAAACAATCACATTATTTTTTGAAGGGTTTTATAGGTAGTATCCCTTTATTTCCGTGGGATACACTATAAATATACACCTCGTACCTCGTGGTTCTAGTTATTTCCTGAGAAATCCTTAACAAATACCTCTCATCCACATACACATGTATATTAAAAAATGGGTTTCTTTCCACTTCATAACACCAAGGGAATTCCATTTTCCACCTTAGATGTTACTATGTTTAATTTGTATGTTGTAGTTTGTAATGTGTATCCGAAAAAGAATAAAAGAATATCTTCATGATTTATTATCAACCATACCATGTTCAATAAGGTATGTTTCCTCCATTCTCGAAAACCATTCCACAGTGGTTTATAATGTGGGGTGAGTTATTATAAAATACCGAACACCCAAAGAAATTCGATGAAATATTGGTTATGATATTCTCAACCTTGATTAGATTGAAGCTTATTTATCTTTTTACCAGCCCAATTATCTAATTCATTCTTTAATTCCTTTAATTCCTCAAAGGAATTAAGGTTATACCTCATTAGGTAAATATATCCATATCTACTCAAGTTATCAGAAAAAGATATGAAGTAATAATATCCACCTAGAAATTCTTTGGAAAATGGTCCAAACAGATGATTGTAAACTGATCTTAGAAGCTATGTGGCCCTTTCACACAATCCATTATATGGTTGTTTGGTCATTTTCCCTTTAAAACAAGTGTGGAATCTATCAAGTGGTTCTAACCCAAATGATTCTGAACAACCATGTTGATAGTGATTTTTAAACACTTCTCATTTACAAGATTCAGATGGTGATGCCACAACTGAGTGTTATATAATTCATGTCAACATGATTTGTTATCAGTTTTCGACACTTTGTTTTATTGATTTATTACATATAGACTGTAATTTAAATGCACAGTACCAAAACATATGCTGTCCTTATAGAAGAAACAAATTTTATTTCAGAACATAAAAATAAATCCATTATATCCAAACATGATACAGAAATTTTGTTTTTGGTAACACTAAGTACATAATAACAGACATGTAAAACCAAAATAATTCTCATTGGAAATGTGAGGTGGTAGCAACCAATGAAAATCCCAACCAGTATCGCACCATTTGTAGCTTCTAGATCCACCTCTCCTCTAGAAATTTTACAAATACTACTTGGTTCCTAAATTTGAATATATATGTGAGCACCAAAAGTTGAATATAACACCCAATGTGTAGAAATGAAAATATTTCAATATATAAAGAATTCACCATTGGCTTCCCCTTTCCTCTTGGTGCAGTTCCTCTTCCAGTGTCTTGACTTTACAGTTGCAAAGCATACTTAATCCTTTTCCTTTCCCTACCTTTTGATCTTCTTCTACTTGTTTAGATGGTGCTTTGGGTCTTTAGACTATTTATAAGCCTTAAGTCCCTATTCATTGTCTTTTTATCATATTCACCATAAGAACTATTGTTTTTCCATGCCCTCTGCCTTTATCCACATGGAAAATTAACGTAATAAGTTATGATATACTATTCTAATTATTTATCATATTATAATTTCCAATAGAACTACAGAAGTTATTGAGAAATGATGATAGTGTGAAATCTGTACGCAACTCATCGATGAATTTAATCTCTAAGATATCCATAAGCTAAATGTATCCAACAATCATGACTAACTATGGCCCATCTGGCACATACACGCCAAGATTTGTGGTGAACAAATAATTTGAGATCTCATAACACTCTTATCCCGCCTTTTCATTATAGAGATCCTAAAGGTGATACATGTTGAGAAATTGTTGATATCAACAATACATAATTTTACTATTAAAATGGGGATATTATTGAGAACAATAGTCTATATCTTTATGATGATTTTGATGCTCACAAATACCCTTATTTATTATTCTAATATTTTAATTTAAGTGTATTTATGGAATTTAATATTCATTATATTCTTATTTCAGGAAGAAATATTTAAGTATTTTAATAGCAGGAATTAATTGCTAAAGTATTCGGAAAGAGTTTTTAGCATGTTCTGGAAACACTGTTCATACATACATTGAGATGCATAGCGTAAGGATGGAATGTGGTGTTTACTCTATGATATATCCGAAAATTATGGAAAAACAAACATATGTTATTGGAAATGCATGAAGGATGGAACCTTATGTTTGTAAGGAACCCTATATTTGGAAGTAACCCTACATTTGGAAGGAACCATACGTTTGGGAAAATAGAAAAGTATGGAAGAAGTTCATTACGTAAGTATGGAATGATAAGTCTGTTTCTAAAAAGTGTAGTTCATTAACCTTACTTTTGTGAACAACCATACATTTGAAAGCTAAACATAAAAGTATGGATCATCAACCTTACTTTTATAAACAACTATATTTTTGATTGAAAAGTATGGATTATATACCATACATTTGAGATAAAACTTACATTTGAGATCAACTTTACGTTTGGAACCTTACGTTTAGAGAATTTAGGCTATACAGTTCAACCCTATGTTTGACATCAGATGTTTAAATTACGAATTTATTAAATCAACGATATTCATATGGATTTTCAGGATGATTTCAAGAAAGATTAATAGCCCGAATTTAAAGTGATTCTTTGACTTATTCAAATCCATTTATTTTTTATTCAAACTATCAATTTAAGAGGATCATTTCCTACTGAATTTTTAGGGGAGTTATTACTGCTCTGCTATTCAAACATTTGAATATTGCGATTCTAAAGGTGACTTTTCTGGATCTAAATTTAAAAGGATAACACTCGTATTTATTTTATATATATACCTGTATTATTTTGTTTCACAAGGGGAAAAATTATTGAAAAAAATATCTGTTGTTAGGAAGAGAGAAAAAGTTCTGTTTTTTAAAGAAGAAGAAACTCTACTGAAGATTTACTAATCTATATCGAATATATTTTTGTGAATCAACTATTGTTAAAGTTGCGAAAGAGTTTTCAAGATCTACTACAACTAGATTGGATCAAAACAACTTTTACCTGAATTTCATCATTTCTAATGATGAAGATCTATGTACTGTTAATTAAGTGTTGTTGAAATTTTGATGAACAACTGGGGAAGTATTTTCAATGAACACGATACTATTTTATCATGAGTGATCAAATTCTCATTCAAAGTAGTGTATTCAGTTTTGTGTATGAACAAGAAAGCTCTGTTTAGCCTTATGATTGTTAAAGTTTCAACTTCCTGTACTTAGTAGTGGAACGGTCTATTGATTTGAGGACCAGATAGTGAAAATCACCAAGCTCGTGGAGTATAGCATTGGTGGAGCGGACTAGGGGATTTCTGTTCCCTGAAGCACTATACATCATACATCCTGTGCTATTTATTTTTCACTGCTAAATATTTGATATGAATATAAAAGTAAAAATCACAATCATTTGAAGAAATTAAAAATGGTAGAATTCGCCCACCTCTTGTGTGTATCTAGTATAACCCGGTCCAACAATTATTATTAGAGGTTGAGTTTTTGTAAAATCTATAACTGGCTAAAAGTTTTAAAGTATTATACTCTAATTAATATAGTTGATACAAGATAAGGAATGTCTACTTTCATAGCTCCACACTTCAATGGTGTGAATTATGGATGCTGGAAATCAAAAATGATAATCTATTTGAAAAACCTCAGATACAAAGTCTACTAAAAAATACTGACTCCAAATGAAATAACAGAGAAAAATAAAACATGGAGTGAAGCCATAGAAGATGAGTATGACATGAATTCGAAGGATATTAATGAAATCATATGTGGTCTAGGACTAGATGAGTTTTATATTGTATCTCAGATCCCAACAACATATGAAATGTTGAAAACAATTACGAATGCTTGTGAAGGAACTAAAAATGAACGACAGATGAGGTATGCTACTATCAAACTGAAATTCGATACATTTACGATGTTTAAAAGAGAAATAATCTCCCAAATGAATGGAAGATTGATAGATATTGTCAGATATATAACTACATTGGGAGACCCGATCAAACAATATGATCATGCTTTGAAAGTATTAAGAGTACTGCCAACTCGATGGAATGTAATTTATGCTATTATCAGACAGTCAACAGCTGCCAAAGAATTAAAAATGAGAGAGTTAATTGGAACTCTCATGATGTATGAAATTGAGACACAGGACAAAGAAAATGATAATAAAGTACTAATCAAGAGAGAAGACACAACCTTAAAGGTGTCATCTTAAAGAAAAGCAGAAAGAAAAAGAAAAAAACAAATAAAGGTGAAATCAGAATGTTCTAATTCATCCAATTCCTATGTGGATCTAGCTCAACTGGCAAGACAATTAAATATGTTTTATAAAAATAAGAAAGGTTCTAAAAAGTCTTTCAAAAATGATGAAAATGATGTTAGATGCTATAATTGCAAGAAGATGGGTCATATCAGACCTGAATGTCCACAATTAAAGGAATACAAGAAGATGAAAGTCTTTAAGGGAAATGATTATGAGCCAAAATACAAGAACGAAATGGAGGCTACTTTGAGTGTATCCAAAGTCTCTTGCAACTCTTCAAAGTCTGATTTAGAAAAGGAGGAATCAAATATGAAATCCAATAAGTGATTTATGGCAGAAACTGATGAGGTACGATCCTATTATTCTTCTAACTCTAATTCTGAGTCAATCTATACAAATGATATGCTTTTAGAATACTTAAACATGCTTGAAGAAAAATATGATTCTTTATTTAAAATACAAAACTCATTAAATAATATTCATAATGATTTTTTAGGAGAGAGAGATACTATGCTAAAACAACATCAAGAATTACTAGAAAAATATAACTCAATAAAAACAAACAATACAGATAATGAAGATAAAATAAAAACACTACAAATTAAAGAAGAAAAATATAAAAGTGAAGCTCTTATTTTTTCAAAAGGATAAAATACACTAAATAAAATTCATGGATTGAATATGATTAAAAGTAATGATATGGAATTTGTAGTAAAGGTGAATAACCTAAACTGTACATGAATTACATTGTGCCAATTACTAGAAAAGTAATCTGTAACTGTCGTGGTGTAAAAAGAAATCTATCTAAGAATTATTATTTAAGGAACCCCAAGATAAGTGAAATATAGGAATCCTTTGTTTCCAAAAATTTATATGATTCTGTTTATTTTAGAAAAACAAATCAAGTATGGATTCCCAGATCTTTGCTGGCTAACACAACTGGACCCAATACAATATGGGTACCAAAACAATCTGTTTAATTGCCTTTGCAGGAATCATTTCACAGGGGAAAAAGACCATATGGTATATGGATATTGGATGATCCATGAATTTTAGTAGAAATTCATCTAATTTCAAAACACTAACACTAAAGGATGGTGGTCTAGTCACATTCGGTGACAATGACAAAGGCAAGATTATTGGCATTGAAACAGTTGGATATCCATAAACTGTCTCAATCAAAAAAGTACTCTATGTACAAAGATTAAAACACAATCTGATAAGAATCTCTAAACTCTGTGATGATGGTTATATTGTTGATTTTTCTTAAAACTATTGTTCTATTTTCAAAGATAAATTGGTTAAATTTTGAGCACGCAGAACTGATAATGTGTATACCCTAGATTTAAATTCCTTTTGTAAACAACAAGTAAACTCTTTAAATGCTAAGATAAATGAATCATGAATTTGGCATAGGATACTTGGACATTACAATGTTTTGGCATTACAGAAGTCAACTAATAAACAAATATTTTTTGATTTTACTATTCTCAAGTTTGAATGTGATAGATTTTGTGATGCATGTCAACTTGGAAAGCATAAAAAATTATCCTTCAAATTATTTAACAAAATTACTACATCTAAACCCCTAGAACTCATCCATGTGGATTTTCTTGGACCTTCAAGGATACCATGCATGGCTGGTAAATTATATGTATATGTTTTAGTTGATGATTATTCTATATTTACTTGTATTTTCTTTCTAAAATATAAAAATGAATCTTTTACAATATTTGAATGTTTTTGAAATGTTGTTCAAATTGAAAATGGGTTTTGAATAATTTCATCAAGTAGTTATCATGGTGGAGAAGTTGAGGATCTAGAATTAAATTATTGTTGCTCAAATATTGGTATTAGACACACCTTCTCTACACTGAGAACACGTCAACAAAACAGAATTGCTGAAAGGAGAAATATGATTATTCAAGAAATGGCAAGAACTATGTTAAATTAATATAGTTTACCTACCTAATTATGGGACGAACCTATAAGTACACCCTGATATGTAATAAATAGAGTTTTAATTAGAACAATTTTCAAAAAGACACCCTCTTAACTCTGGAAGAACAGAAAACCTAAAGTAAGTTACTTTAATGTTTTTGGATGTAAGGTTTACAACATAAACACCACTGACAGTCATGGTAAGTTTGAAACAAAATCTGATGAAGGAATTTTCTTAGGGTGTTCTACTACTTCTAATGATTATAAATTTTTTAATAAAAAGCCAATGATTGTTAAAGAATTACTTCATGTGAGTTTTGATGAATGTATTCCCTTTGAGAAAAAGAAATACAAAATTAATGAATCTGGATCTAATGATATCATAAGACTTGAGAACTTGAAAATTTATTTTAAAAAAGATATAAATGAAATATAGTCCTGTCCAGAAGAACATTACACTAAAGAACCTATAAGTGTACTACCTAGATAGTTAAGAACCATGATGAATCACCCTTTAGAAACTCTAGTAGGAAACTTAGACACATGTATAAAACTAGAAAGAAAATAGGAAATGCTTTGGATTTCTCTTCCTTTCTATCCCAATTAGAACCCAAAACGATAGAAGAAGCTTTAGTTGATGAAAGTTGGATGATTAAAATGCAAGAAGAACTAAACCAGTTCAAAAGAAATGAAGTTTGTAATATAGTTGAAAGACCTCAGAACTACCCAATTATAAGAACAAAATGTGTCTTTAGAAATAAACATGATGATCAAATAATAATAACTAGAAATAAAGAAAGACTAGCAGCTAAAGGATATAATCAAGAAGAAGGTATAGATTATGTTGAGAAATTTTCACCTGTAGCTAGATTATAAGACATTAGAATCCTTTTAGCCTATGAATCTCATATGAACTTTAAATTATTTTAGATGGATGTTAAGTCTGCCTTTTTAAATGATATTTATTGGGGGAAGTTTATGTTGAGAAACCTCCTTGTAGAGACCCGTATCTTGACGTACATTGACATTAAATTACTTTTGCGGAATACTTAGTACATTACAAAAACACACACACAAGGACCGTAATAGTTTAGTGTCTTTGGAAACTCGGACTATAATCTTCTAATCGTGGTGAAAGATCTTCAAAATCTCCCATAAAGATCTTCCCTTTTTTTTACCTAAAACATTTCTTTATATCCTGGGGAAAAGAAAACATAAAAGGGTGAGCTCAAATGATCAGTAAGGGTAAACAAAATAAATATCAATCACATCATATTCATAAGAACATAACATTTTGGAAATCATAACCTACAAAAGAGAGCATAATTTCATAATCATGGGATAAATCATGGCAGTGAAAAAGTAATCCCAATAATCATAACTTAAAACATGAAACTTTGTGAGATACACACATAATCATAGAGAATCATTTCTTGTTAGTCAAGACTAATTGCCAAGACTATCTTAGTGGACAAAGTCCCTTTCTGAATTGAGTAACCCTTGTTTCAGTCCTGTTTCACTGAACTGGTATAACCTACCGTTCCAGCCCTGTCTATCTCATGAGATATAAAATCTTTACCCAATGCATTGGAGGGAGATATAGGTCCCACCCATCTCATAATGATACCATTCTTATGTGTGCCACAAAATCATAAACCATACATCATTGCATAACCCATGTAATAAAAATGGGAATCTTAAACATCAAGACATCATAAAACAATTCATATACGATAAAGGAATTCATAAAAATATTCCATCACAACACAATCAAATCAATGTAATAATAGGGATAAAAACAGAACCCTTTATTATCTTAGATGAAAAATAATTTTGATAAAAAACTTGAACTTCATTCTTGAGGAAAATATCCTTTCTACTTCAAAAACACTTTTACTTTCTTAACATGTCATAAAATTTTAAACTAAAAGAAGTTGATTAAAAATAAACTTGAAAACTTTTAAAGGAAGCTTCTTGTAAATAATGTTTTAAAAATCCATTCATCCCGTATAAGTTAAAAAAAACATTCTTCGTACTTTTGTCGGAAAAGTCAAAAAGTACCTTGTACGAAAAAACGACAAAAGATTCCCTTCATATTCTTTACTAAAAACTCACCGAAGGGTAAAATTGGATTTAAACTATTGTAGGTGGATGGAAGTAATATTACATATTGATGAAACATGGACGTGGATGATAAAATACACCCCAGTAAATACTTACGAATAAACAATCTCGGATAAAAATGAGATTGTGATATTTCCCTTACCTTAGGTCCGATTTGCTTAGTATGTGTCCGAACCTCCTGTATAATGATTTAAATAATGTCATTGACTTATTACAGAATCATATTCATTGTTATGATATCATATATGGTTCACTTATGACATTATATTACCCATTCTTTTGTAAATTCCATGTTAAAGAAGCGTTTTGGGTAAAATCGTTTCATTTATCGTAGGTGTTTTGACTTGTTGTTCTTGACATCATTATTACTTATATCATGATTTACTTACTTCCAGAATATAAAATATGATTTATATATCATATATATTCAGTATATATATATATAATAGATAGATAAATAAAATGAAAAACACCGTTCATGGAGACGGTAGTCCGTACGTACGCATGAACGCTGTTTTTATTTCCTTATTGTCTTGAATGGAAGTAAGTAGATGACAGACATATATATATATACATAAACCCAGTATCATTATTATGTCATATATTTCATTAGTACTTATTATATATACTTTATAATCATTCATGAATGGTTAATTATTAAGAATGAATCTCATCGCGTCGTGGAGACGGTAGTCCGTACGTACGCACGAGCGATGATATCATTTCCATAAATATTGAATTGAATTGGAGTGGATTATACAATATATCAGAATCAATATGATGTTTTAATAACTATGTATAGTTATTCTTTACACCATTATACCCATCCATGTAAGGTGGTGGTGGAAAATAGATTACACCACGGCGTGGAGACGGTATTCCGTACGTACGCACGCGCAATGATTTATTTTTCCGTAGGATGGATAGATGGTGAAATAGGGTTGTTTCATACTTATAATAACATATCAGTATATGAGTGATACTTATGTTATTACTTCATAATTAAACAACCTAAGAAGAATAAGTGGAAGAAGAAATAAAGATGAAAGAATTGGTAACGGTAATTACCTCTTCTTTGAAGCGCCTCTTTGAGACCTCCTCTTAGGGCACTAAAATTGGTCTTTTAGGAAGACCAGAACCTCTAGGATGTTTCTAAGGAAGTGGAGAAGAGATTTTGTCAGGGTTTGGCCGAGCTTGAGTGATCAAATTGGTGTGAGGAGGAGGGGGAGGAGGTGTCCTTTTATAAGGGAGGAGAGGGGCACCTTAGGAATATCTCAAAATATTTTTATCTATTAAAGTAAAAATCGGTTTATAATGGTTCCAAAGGGTCTTATTTCGAAGCTAAAGTGGGTATGGGTCGAAATCCTATCAAAGAATATGATTTAGACAAGTTTAGGTTCTTATTTTAACCTTATCAATTAGATTTAACTCTAAGTTAAATAATTTAACTTTTACCGTGTCTTTTTGTTTTCTTTCACTATATGGTTAATACACTTACTATAACATGCCAAACGAACCCCAAATTGTTTATTATTAATATATATATCCTTATCTAAGTTATTTGGCAGAACCTTAGATTTTTAGGAATAAAATAACAATTAATAATATAATATTTGATTTAAAAACTATTTTGTGTCAATTTTGACACTATTAGATATATGATTTTTGGGAAAGTCATAACAGAATTATATGTTCGAACCAAGTTGATTAAAGCAACACTAATATATCATAGTAACCTAGAAAATTAGTGGAATTCATAAAAAGTCTCAAATTACATTCAATTGAGTATTTATAACATCAATTATGTTAATATTTCCTTAAAAGGGTAATTACTGCATCATCGTTGTGTCATAAATAAATTAATTCATTTAAAGTCTAAAAATTATAAATAAAATATCATTATATAGGAAATCTTTTTATATTTCTAATGAATATTTATAGTCGAATTTAACTTATGTATAACCCCATATTAAAAATGTTTTAGTGAATAAACTTTGATTTTAACTCTTTTAACTCTTCTTTGAATTAAATAATAATAAATGTCCTAATCTAATCCAAGTGGGCCTAAATGATAATATTTTACACTTAAGGTTGTTTTTGGTCGAGATACACTTGTCCAATAGAATTAGGACATGTGTTAGGGTAATAATAATATCATTCTTACCCTTAATTACCCTATTTACTTTTAACCGTGGTAAATAAAAGTAAAAAGTTACTATTCACCAAAAATTATTTTCATCTCATTGAACCACATTTTACTTACTGAAATCAACCGTGTCTCTCGGATTTTTGAAATTCCATTCACAGAAGCGGTAAAATTAAGTTTTATGAAAAATTCAGTTTTTTAACTACCACTTAGTAGTTTCACTATTAATCAAAAAAATGAAGGTTTTCAGAAAAATGCCAAAATTTCATCCTAAGCTATATTTCATATTCCGAATTAAAAAATGAAGTCTATTTTACCAAATTCATAACATAGAAGTTGCATTAATTAATTTTATAATTAAATCCCGCTGTTAAAACAAATAGCGTGTTTTTAAGAAACAATATCTGTCAAAAGATTGACACTTGTTTATGTCTGGTTTAAATGTGAAATTACATCCAATGACCAACATTGTATGAAATTGTAAAAATATATTCTAAATATACTTTAAAACTACTCCAATTAATAATTTATCACTATTAATTATTTCGATTAAAAAAGTTGTTTTTTAATTATAATTTAGTAATTTTCACTATTCATCAGAATATGAAAGTTATCCGAAATGTACCAAAATTTCACCTTAGGCTAAATTCGATACTCCGAATCCAAAAATGAAGTTCATTTTGAAAAATAAGATTTACAGAATTTTAAAAAGTTGTTATTACTATTCATACCGGCTAGTTTTAATAATATTTTAATAGCATATCGTTGCTTAGTGAAACTCGGTATTGCGTATTACACACGCTATCGAGGAAGGTCGCGATTGCGTGTAATGCAAGGCAAGTCAAGGATGCCTGTTGTGCAAGCTCATTTTGGTGTAGCGTACAACACAAGACATTAATAAAATTAAAAAGGATATTTTTTATAAAATCTTGGTCTGTTACATTCTACCCCCCTTAAAATGAATTTCGCCCTCGAAATTCGTCGGGGTTATAAATGGTTTACTATTTGAAAGTTTCTTTAATAGAACCCCACATCGTAAAAAGGAATATCAAAACCAATCTTTAAAAACAAAAGTATGAAACGTAACGGTTACCCAAATAAACTAATCATTGGGTTTCCACATAGGTGAAAATATGGATATGGAAGAGAAATCTAACCATCATGTTCTAATGGAGAGTGGTAGAGAACATGGCTATGGAAAAGCCAATAATCACAAATACATAAATTTGTGACGATCTAAGGTACCATCCGATTCATCAGGTATAAGATCACTAGGACAACATTTTTGGTTTTCAAGATCATTTCCCTAAAGTTGAAAATTTGAATTGGAATAAATACTTTCTTTATTTTGGTACAATCTCACTATTGTTCGTGCCTAGAACAATTTCCACTTCATCTCTTATATAAATGAAGTTGAATTTTTTATTCGTGAAGTGTTAGCAGATCATGTGATAGAATTATGGGTCATTCCATCTGTCTCAAACAAAAGGTTACCAAAAATTATATACATAAGTCAATCTATAGTGAGATTAATCATATATGGTTCCTAAAATGGACTTATACTTCATATATCATACTGCTTAATATAATAAAAGTAGTTTCTACTAAACAGGGACTTCCTGTAGGCCAGTGGTAGGCGATAAAGGCCAGTCGCACTTCGGTTGTGGGTTCGATTCCCACAGCCTTGTCCGAAGCGATGGGCTGTCGCTCGTCCTGCAGGTTGTCCTTTTTCTAGAACTATATTACCATAACATCCCATCAATAATATCGAAAAAAGTTCTATCCTAACATTTTTCCAACATAATCTATTCCAATCTTTAGGCTTATCCATAATACTGCAGTCCATTGTCATAATATAGTGAAAACGATTACCAGAGATTTAATACCATCTTTGATCCCTATATATCATAAGATATGTCTTGTTGGTCACATTCCAAACATTCAAAGGCCTTAATCATGTATTCTCTTGAATACCCATTGAACCTTAATGAAAACATGAATGCAGTTAAAAGTTAACACTTTCCACATACCAAAATCCTCAAAATTCTATATTCTCAAACCATGATATCACTTAGTCCTTATATCAATCATGAGCTCATGAATACTGTCAAATATTTCATTTTCTCATTTTCCCTTCATTATGCGCATATCATATTTTTTTCAAAAATACCTCAATCACTTAGAATACCACATTAGACCAATACATAAATATTCCAATACACCATAAAAGTACCTCAATAACATTATTATTGAATACCAATACATAAACACTTCAGTCCATCCACTTCAATGACTGTCCTGGAATAAGTCCTTCCTTGATTTAGAAGTATCTTTTTAGGTCAGGGCATTGAGTTGGGTAATGCCCATGTTCTCCACAAATAAGACATTGAACTCCATAACAATCTGTCACTCTATGACCCTTTTCTCCACACAGATAACATCGGTCCCTCCATTTGAGGTATTCCTCAAGGTTCTTATTCCCTTCTTTAGAAATCTCAATCTTCCTTTCTTTATGCTCCTCAACATGCGAACATGCATAATAGTTTATCTTCCTCTTCTTTGATGAATTAGTCATACCACTAAATTTCACCTTGTTAATCATATATCGCGATGACTGATTCGGCATAATCACAATATCTTTATCTCTAGGCATTACACAATTTTGTTGCTCATAGTCACCAATTTGTCCATTGGATTTAATGTTAACCGAATTCCTTCTGGTTCCCTCCATTAACTAAAACACAAAAAGAATTTTGTGAGAGGCGAAATCATGCTAGGGAAGACAACATAGTAAAGGGGAAGAACCCTCAATATCTAACATCTTAGGATAAATTCTAAGATCATTACCGTAGTTCTAGGACTATATCCTATACGTATACTTATCCTTAGGGACATCCCTAGACATACCTTAGAAATATCTCTAGGGATCTCACTAACGTTTTCGCGTCCTAGTTTCCAAAGGTTGACTAAACCTTTCCTCTGATACCAACTGTAGAGACCCGTATCTTGACGTACATTGTCATTACATTACTTTTGCGAAATACTTAGTACATTACAAAAACACACACACAAGGACCGTAATAGTTTAGTGTCTTTGGAAACTCGGACTATAATCTTCTAATCATGGTGAAAGATCTTCAAAATCTCCCATAAAGATCTTCTCTTTTTTTTACCTAAAACCTTTCTTTATATCCTGGGGAAAAGAAAACATAAAAAGGTGAGCTCAAATGCTCAGTAAGGGTAAACAAAATAAATATCAATCACATCATATTCATAAGAACATATCATTTTGGAAATCATAACCTGCAAAAGAGAGCATAATTTCATAATCATGGGATAAATCATGGCAGTGAAAAAGTAATCCCAATAATCATAACTTAAAACATGAAACATTGTGGCATACACACATAATCATAGAGAATCATTTCTTGTTAGTCAAGACTAATTGCCAAGACTATCTTAGTGGACAAAGTCCCTTTCTGAATCGACTAACCCTCGTTTTAGTCCTGTTTCACTGAACCGGTATAACCTACCGTTCCAGCCCTGTCTATCTCATGAGATATAAAATCTTTACCCAATGCATTGGAGGGAGATATAGGTCCCACCCATCTCATATTGATACCATTCTTATGTGTGCCACAAAATCATAAACCATACATCATTGCATAACCCATGTAATAAAAATGGGAATCTTAAACATCAAGACATCATAAAAAAATTCATATACGATAAAGGAATTCATAAAAATATTCCATCACAACACAATCAAATCAATGTAATAATAGGGATAAAAACAGAACCCTTTATTATCTTAGATGAAAAATAATTTTGATAAAACACTTGAACTTCATTCTTAAGGAAAATATCCTTTCTACTTCAAAAACACTTTTCCTTTCTTAACATGTCATACAATTTTAAACTAAAAGAAGTTGATTAAAAATAAACTTGAAAACTTTTAAAGGAAGCTTCTTGTAAATAATGTTTTAAAAATACATTCATCCCGTATAAGTTAAAAAAAAACATTCTTCGTACTTTTGTCGGAAAAGTCAAAAAGTACCTTGTACGAAAAAACGACAAAAGATTCCCTTCATATTCTTTACTAAAAACTCACCGAAGGGTAAAATTGGATTTAAAATATTGTAGGTGGATGGAAGTAATATTACATATTGATGAAAAATGGAAGTGGATGATAAAATACACCCCAGTAAATACTTACGAATAAACAATCTCGGATAAAAATGAGATTGTGATATTTCCCTTACCTTAGGTCCGATTTGCTTCGTATGTGTCCAAACCTCCTGTATAATGATTTAAATAATGTCATTGACTTATTAAAGAATCATATTCATTGTTATGATATCATATATGGTTCACTTATGACATTATATTACCCGTTCTTTTGTAAATTCCATGTTAAAGAAGCGTTTTGGGTAAAATCGTTTCATTTATCGTAGGTGTTTTGACTTGTTGTTCTTGACATAATTATTACTTATATCATGATTTAATTACTTCCAGAATATAAAATATGATTTATATATCATATATATTCAGTATATATATATATATAATAGATAGATAAATAAAATGAAAAACACCGTTCATGGAGACGGTAGTCCGTACGTACGCATGAACGCTGTTTTTCTTTCCTTATTGTCTTGAATGGAAGTAAGTAGATGAAATACATATATATATATATATACATAAACCAAGTATCATTATTATGTCATATATTTCATTAGTACTTATTATATATACTTTATAATCATTCATGAATGGTTAATCATTAAGAATGAATCTCATCGCGTCGTGGAGACGGTAGTCCGTACGTATTCACGAGCGATGATATCATTTCCATAAATATTGAATTGAATTGGAGTGGATTATACAATATATCAGAATCAATATGATGTTTTAATAACTATGTATAGTTATTCTTTACACCATTATACCCATCCATGTAAGGTGGTGGTGGAAAATAGATTACACCACGGCGTGGAGACGGTATTCCGTACGTACACACGCGCGATGATTTATTTTTCCGTAGGATGGATAGATGGTTAAATAGGGTTGTTTCATACTTATAATAACATATCAGTATATTAGAGATACTGATGTTATTACTTCATAATTAAACAACCTAAGAAGAAGAAGTGGAAGAAGAAATAAAGATGAAAGAATTGGTAACGGTAATTACCTCTTCTTTGAAGCGCCTCTTTGAGACCTCCTCTTAGGGCACTAAAATTTGTCTTTGAGGAAGACCAGAACCTCTAGGATGTTGCTAAGGAAGTGGAGAAGAGATTTTGGCAGGGGTTGGCCGAGCTTGAGTGATCAAATTGGTGTGAGGAGGAAGGGGAGGAGGTGTCCTTTTATAAGGGAGGAGAGGGGCATCTTAGGAATATCTCAAAATATTATTTTATATTAAAGTAAAAATCGGTTTATAATGGTTCCAAAGGGTCTTATTTCGAAGCTAAAGTGGGGATGGGTCTAAATCCTATCAACCAATAGGATTTAGACAAGTTTAGGGTCTTATTTTAACCTTATCAATTAGATTTAACTCTTAGTTAAATAATTTAACTTTTACCGTGTCTTTTTGTTTTCTTTCACTATATGGTTAATACACTTACTATAACATGCCAAACGAACCCCAAATTGTTTATTATTAATATATATATCCTTATCTAAGTTATTTGGCCGAACCTTAGATTTTTAGGAATAAAATAACAATTAATAATATAATATTTTATTTAAAAACTATTTTGTGTCAATTTTGACACTATTAGATATATGATTTTTGGGAAAGTCATAACAGAATTATATTTTCTAACCAAGTTGATTACATAAACACTAGTATATCATAGTAACCTAGAAAATTATTGGAATTCATAAAAAGTCTCAAATTACATTCATTTGAGTATTTATAACATCAATTATGTTAATATTTCCTTAAAAGGGTAATTACTGCATCATCGTTGTGTCATAAATAAATTAATTTATTTAAAGTCTAAAAATTATAAATAAAATATCATTATATAGGAAATCATTTTATCTTTCTAATGAATATTTATAGTCGAATTTATCTTATGTATAACCACATATTAAAAATGTTTTAGTGAATAAACTTTGATTTTAACTCTTTTAACTCTTCTTTGAATTAAATAATAATAAATGTCCTAATCTAATCCAAGTGGGCCTAAATGATAATATTTTACACTTAAGGTTGTTTTTGGTCGAGATACACTTGTCCAATAGAATTAGGACATGTGTTAGGGTAATATTAATATCATTCTTACCCTTAATTACCCTATTTACTTTTAACCGTGGTAAATAAAAGTAAAAAGTTACTATTCACCAAAAATTATTTTCATCTCATTGAACCACATTTTACTTACTGACATCAACCGTGTCTCCTGGATTTTTGAAATTCCATTCACAGAAGCGGTAAAATTAATTTTTATGAAAAATTCAGTTTTTTAACTACCACTTAGTAGTTTCACTATTCATCAAAAAAATGAAGGTTTTCAGAAAAATGCCAAAATTTCATCCTAAGCTATATTTCATATTCCGAATTCAAAAATGAAGTCTATTTTACCGAATTCATAACATAGAAGTTGCATTAATTAATTTTATAATTAAATCCCGCTGTTAAAACAAATAGCGTGTTTTTAAGAAACAATATCTATCAAAAGATTGACACTTGTTTATGTCTTGTTTAAATGTGCAATTACATCCAATGACCAACATTGTATTAAATTGTAAAAATATATTCTAAATATACTTTAAAACTACTCCAATTAATAATTTATCACTATTAATTATTTCGATTAAAAAAGTTGTTTTTTAATTATAATTTAGTAATTTTCACTATTCATCAGAATATGAAAGTTATCCGAAATGTACCAAAATTTCACCTTAGGCTAAATTTGATACTCCGAATCCAAAAATGAAGTTCATTTTGAAAAATAAGATTTACAGAATTTTAAAAAGTGGTTATTACTATTCATACCGGCTAGTTTTAATAATATTTTAATAGCATATCGTTGTTTAGTGAAACTCAGTATTGCGTATTACACACGCTATCGAGGAAGGTCGTGATTGCGTGTAATGCAAGGCAAGTCAAGGATGCGTGTTGTGCAATCTCCTTTTGGTGTAGCGTACAACACAAGACATTAATAAAATTAAAAAGAATATTTTTTATAAAATCTTGGGCTGTTACACTCCTGGTTTTAAAAATACATAAAAACCATATTCTATTTTTAAACTTACTAAAGCTCTTTATTGTCATAAACAAGTACCTAGAGCTTGGTATGAAAGATTACGTTCTTTTATTTTGAAAAATGATTTTACTATTTTTATGGATGATCCAACACTATTTAGAAAAACTGTCAATTCTAATATTTTATTAGTTCAAGTTTATGTGGATGATGTAATTTTCGGTTCAACAAATAAAACACTTTTTCATGAGTTTTAAAACATAATGCAAAAATAATTTGAAATGATTATGACGGGAGAATTAAATTTCTGTTTATGACATCAAATTATTAAAAAAGATTTTGGAATTGTTTTGAAGAAAAGAAAATACCTTATAGATTTACTAAAGAAATTTGGACATGAAAACAGCAATACATATATAAATCCTATGTGTACTAATATAAAATATGACTTGGATAAAACTAGAAAATCAGTTGAAAACAAGTTATATAGAAGTATGATTGGTAATATATTATATCTTGCTTCTAGAAAGCTAGATATAATGTATTCAGTATGTCTTTGTGAAATATTTCAATAAAATCCAACAAAATCCCATTTAACTAATGTTAAAATATTTTTTATATATTTAAAAGGAAATGTTTTTCAATCTCTACTTTATCCCAAAACTTATGATTTTAATTTAATTTCATATTCAGATTCAGGATTTGAGAGTTGATTATTAGATAAAAAATCCCCTTAGCTACTTGACACTTTTTAAGAAAATCCTTAGTATCATGGTCTAGTATGAAACAACACTCAGTTGCCCTGTCAATAGCCAAGACAGGATATGTATATGCTGGCAGTTGCTGTGCATGAGTTTTGTGGTTGAAAAACACTCTTATGGTTTGTGGACTAAATTTTAATAGTACACCTATTTTATGTAATAATAAAAGGGCTATAAATATTTAAAAAAAAAATTAATCATTATAGGAATAAGTATATTGATATTAGCCATAAATTTTTAAGAGTCCCTATTCTTAAAAATGATATATTTTTAGAATTTTTGAATATAGAAATTCAACTAAATAATATTTTTACTAAACCCCTTCCCACTGCATGGTTTGATTTTAATAATGAGGAGTTAGTTTTATTTAATTTTATGTAATTTTTGTTTTACATTTGATGAAGTTTTTTAAAAAAAATAGTTTAGTTACTTATTTTTTAGATAGTACTATTTTATTCATTTATGTTCTTATTTTTTTTCTTTATTGTGGGCTATTTTAATTCATTTTTAAATTTATGCATTGATTATTCTATATGCAATGACATGGAAATAAAGGATGTCAGAAATAGTTTCAAATTCTAAACCCGTTCATTTTTTCTCAAAACCCTTCAAAACCTAGAAAACATTTACCTCTCTTATCTATCAAACATGAACCTTCGAAACCCATGTCCTTTTTAGACCTTTAGAAATTTACGACACAGATAGCCAAGACCAAGAGAACCGATGGGATGGAGACCAACACTGCATAGAGGCAGTGCTCAGTAGGGAGAAATATTTTACAAGGAAAATTCATAGATCTGGAATGGCTCTATCAGACAAACCTGATGTTAAAAAAAGCTCTAGTTTTTCAGGTATTAAAACAGATGTTTAATGGATATTACACTGAGTTTCTATATGAGGTAGAAAATCATTATTTCTTTAAGTCGGTATAGTTTATTCAGGGAAATGATTAGGATTCGATAATCACTATGATTGAAGATCGAGAATTTTCAATCTCATATGTGGAAATCTCCAATATTCTAAACATCCCTCCTGAGGGATTTTATCATTTTGATTTGAAAAATATTGGCAATAGTGTACATAAATCTAAAGATATTATGTTGTTCCTATTTGGATCAAATAATATCAAGAAGTTGTTCATAATGGATTTGGAACTGGACCATAAGATATTGGTTATGTTTGTGAAAACTAGTATTGCACCTAGGATATCTGAACTAGAAATGATTCTTTATCCAGATATGTATTTAATGTTTTTGCTGGTAAGTGATATCAAATTGAAATTATCGAGATACATGGTGAGGTATCTCAGTTACTATTTCCAACCAGAGGAAAGATGGAATTTTTATCCTTTTGTAGATTCATCTCAAAGACACTTTTTAAGAAAGATATGATTAGACTAGTGGATGCTCAGGTAAGATTCCACCATAGTAACATCTTCAATGCTGGTACATTGAGAAAAAATAGATATTTATGAAGCACAATAAAAGGAAATAGGTTGCATGTTGGATCTGAAGAGGATGAAGAAAGTGCTCAGGCCCAGCTAGTAAAATCAAAAGAAGGAAAAGACGAATCAAGAGTCAGGGTTGGATCAAAAATACTCAGGTTTGAGTCTATGAATGTATCTTATGAAATTAGTCATGAAGGAATTCAGTTCAAAAGGACTAGAGATCCTAATAATATTGAAGGTCCTATTGTAACTTTGAATGTTTTAACAAGTTGGTAACTCTTAGCCTTTATGTTTTTAAGAGAAGCTGCAGTTGAAGCATAACCAGTAATAGAAAAAGAAGGTGAGACAGTGTATAGTGAAAGAGAAGTAGTGGCCTGAACTCAAATTGATCAAGTATAGGTTGATCAAGAACAAATTATGATGGAGAATCTAGTGATAGAGAAATAACATGAAGATGATGCTCATGAGGAGCAACATCCAGCACTTTAAAACAAGGAAGAGAATACTTCTAAGATTCAAACTGAGGTATTGAATGATAATTTTTCTATGGATGAGTCTGGGAAAGACTTAGAGGAAAAATCTATTGAGAAACCAGTATAGGGAGGGTGTAGAGACCCGTATCTTGACGTACATTGATATTACATTACTTTTGCGGAATACTTAGTACATTACAAAAACACACACACAAGGACCGTAATAGTTTAGTGTCTTTGGAAACTCGGAACGTAATCTTCTAATCGTGGTGAAAGATCTTCAATATCTCCCATAAAGATATCCTTTTTTTACCTAAAACCTTTATTTATATCCTGGGGAAAAGAAAACATAAAAGAGTGAGCTCAAATGCTCAGTAAGGGTAAACAAAAGAATAATCAATCACTTCATATTCATAAGAACATAACTTTTGGAAATCTTAACCTGCAAAAGAGATCATAATATCTTAACATGGAATAAATCATATAAGTGAAAATGAGATCCCCATAATCATAACATAAAACTTGAAACTTTGTGGCATGCACACATAATCATGGAAAATCATTTCTTGTTAGTCATGACTCATTGCCAAGACTATCTTAGTGGACAAAGTCCCTTTCTGAATCGAGTAACCCTCGTTTCAGTCCTGTTTCACTGAACCGGTATAACCTACCGTTCCAGCCCTGTCTATCTCATGAGATATAAAATCTTTACCCAATGCATTGGAGGGAGATATAGGTCCCACCCATCTTATAATGAATCCTTTCTTATGTGTGCCACATAATCATGAAACATACATCATCGCATAACACATGTAACAAAAATGGGATTCTTGAAACATCATGACATCATAAATCAATTCATATAAGATAATGGAATTCATAAAAATAATTCCATCACAACATGATCAAATCAATGTAATAATAGGGATAAAAACAGAACCCTTTATTATCTTAAATGGAAAATAATTTTGATAAAACACTTGAACTTCATTCTTGAGGAAAATATCATTTCTTCTTCAAAAACATTTTTCCTTTCATAACATGTCATACAACTTTAAAATAAAAGAAGTTGATTAAAAATAAACTTGAAAACTTGTAAAGGAAGCTTCTTGGAAATAATGTTTTAAAAATCCATTCAAGCCGTATAAGTTAAAAAAAAACATTCTTCGTACTTTTGTCGGAAAAGTCAAAAAGTACCTCGTATGAAAAACGACAAAAGATTCCTTTCATATCTTTTACAAAAAAACTTACCGAAGGGTAAAATTGGATATAAACTATTGTAGAAGGATGGAAATAATATTACATGTTGAGGGAACATGGATGTGGATGATAAAATACACCCCAGTAATTACCAAAGTAAATACAATCTCGTATAAAAGTGAGATTGTGGTATTTCCCTTACCTTAGGTCCGATTTGCTTCGTATGTGTCCGAACCTCCTGTATAATGATTTAAATAATGTCATTGACATATTACAGAATCATATTCATTGTTATGATATCATATATGGTTCACTTATGACATTATATTACCCGTTCTTTTGTAAATTCCATGTTAATGAAGCGTTTTGAGTAAAATCGTTTCATTTATCGTAGGTTTTTTGACTTGTTGTTCTTGACATCATTATTACTTATATCATGATTTACTTACTTCCAGAATATAAAATATGATTTATATATCATATATATTCAGTATATATATATATAATAGATAGATAAATAAAATGAAAAACACCGTTCATGGAGATGGTAGTCCGTACGTACGCATGAACGCTGTTTTTCTTTCCTTATTGTCTTGAATGGAAGTAAGTAGATGACATAAATATATATATATATACATAAACCCAGTATCATTATTATGTCATATATTTCATTAGTACTTATTATATATACTTTATAATCATTCATGAATGGTTAATCATTAAGAATGAATCTCATCGCGTCGTGGAGACGGTAGTCCGTACGTACGCACGAGCGATGATATCATTTCCATAAATATTGAATTGAATTGGAGTGGATTATACAATATATCAGAATCAATATGATGTTTTAATAACTATGTATAGTTATTCTTTACACCATTATACCCATCCATGTAAGGTGGTGGTGGAAAATAGATTACACCACGGCGTGGAGACGGTATTCCGTACGTACGCACGCGCGGTGATTTCTTTTTCCGTAGGATGGATAGATGGTGAAATAGGGTTGTTTCATACTTATAATAACATATCAGTATATGAGTGATACTGATGTTATTACTTCATAATTAAACAACCTAAGAAGAAGAAGTGGAAGAAAAAATAAAGATGAAAGAATTGGTAACGGTAATTACCTCTTCTTTGAAGCGCCTTTTGGAGACCTCCTCTTAGGGAACTAAAATTGGTCTTTGAGGAAGACCAGAACCTCTAGGATGTTTCTAAGGAAGTGGAGAAGAGATTTTGGCAGGGGTTGGCCGAGCTTGAGTGATCAAATTGGTGTGAGGAGGAGGGGGATGAGGTGTCCTTTTATAAGGTAGGAGAGGGGCACCTTAGGAATATCTCAAAATATTATTTTATATTAAAGTAAAAATCGGTTTATAATGGTTAAAAAGGGTATTATTTCGAAGATAAAGTGGGTATGGGTCGCAATCCTATCAACCAATAGGATTTAGACAAGTTTAGGTTCTTATTTTAACCTTATCAATTAGATTTAACTCTAAGTTAAATAATTTAACTTTTACCGTGTCTTTTTGTTTTCTTTCACTATATGGTTAATACACTTACTATAACATGCCAAACGAACCCCAAATTGTTTATTATTAATATATATATCCTTATCTAAGTCATTTGGCCGAACCTTAGATTTTTAGGAATAAAATAACAATTAATAATATAATATTTGATTTAAAAACTATTTTGTGTCAATTTTGACACTATTAGATATATGATTTTTGTGAAAGTCATAACAGAATTATATGTTAAAAACAAGTTGATTAAATCAACACTAATATATCATAGTAACCTAGAAAATTAGTGGAATTCATAAAAAGTCTCAAATTACATTCATTTGAGTATTTATAACATCAATTATGTTAATATTTCCTTAAAAGGGTAATTACTGCATCATCGTTGTGTCATAAATATATTAATTTATTTAAAGTCTAAAAATTATAAATGAAATATAATTATATAGGAAATCCTTTTAGATTTCTAATGAATATTTATAGTCGAATTTTTCTTATGTATAACCCCATATTAAAAATGTTTTAGTGAATAAACTTTGATTTTAACTCTTTTAACTCTTCTTTGAATTAAATAATAATAAATGTCCTAATCTAATCCAAGTGGGCCTAAATGATAATATTTTACACTTAAGGTTGTTTTTGGTCGAGATACACTTGTCCAATAGAATTACGACATGTGTTAGGGTAATATTAATATCATTCTTACCCTTAATTACCCTATTTACTTTTAACCGTGGTAAATAAAAGTAAAAAGTTACTATTCACCAAAAATTATTTTCATCTCATTGAACCAAATTTTACTTACTGACATCAACCGTGTCTCTCGGATTTTTGAAATTCCATTCACAGAAGCGGTAAAATTATGTTTTATGAAAAATTCAGTTTTTTAACTACCACTTAGTAGTTTCACTATTCATCAAAAAAAATGAAGGTTTTCAGAAAAATGCCAAAATTTCATTCTAAGCTATATTTCATATTCCGAATTCAAAAATGAAGTCTATTTTACCAAATTCATAACATAGAAGTTGCATTAATTAATTTTATAATTAAATCCCGCTGTTAAAACAAATAGCGTGTTTTTAAGAAACAATATCTATCAAAAGATTGACACTTGTTTATGTCTGGTTTAAATGTGCAATTACATCCAATGACCAACATTGTATTAAATTGTAAAAATATATTCTAAATATACTTTAAAACTACTCCAATTAATAATTTATCACTATTAATTATTTCGATTAAAAAAGTTGTTTTTTAATTATAATTTAGTAATTTTCACTATTCATCAGAATATGAAAGTTATCCGAAATGTACCAAAATTTCACCTTAGGCTAAATTCGATACTCCGAATCCAAAAATGAAGTTCATTTTGAAAAATAAGATTTACATAATTTTAAAAAGTGGTTATTACTATTCATACCGGCTAGTTTTAATAATATTTTAATAGCATATCGTTGTTTAGTGAAACTCGGTATTGCGTATTACACACGCTATCGAGGAAGGTCGCGATTGCGTGTAATGCAAGGCAAGTCAAGGATGCGTGTTGTGCAAGCTCCTTTTGGTGTAGCGTACAACACAAGAAATTAATAAAATTAAAAAGAATATTTTTTATAAAATCTTGGGCTGTTACATTCTACCCCCCTTAAAATGAATTTCGCCCTCGAAATTCGTCGGGGTTATAAATGGTTTACTATTTGAAAGTTTCTTTAATAGAAACCCACATCGTAAATAGGAATATCAAAACCAATCTTTAAAAACAAAAGTATGAAACGTAACGGTTACCCAAATAAACTAATCATTGGGTTTCCACATAGGTGAAAATATGGATATGGAAGAGAAATCTAACCATCATGTTCTAATGGAGAGTGGTAGAGAACATGGCTATGGAAAAGCCAATAATCACAAATCCATAAATTTGTGACGATCTAAGGTACCATCCGATTCATCAGGTATAAGATCACTAGGACAACATTTTTGGTTTTCAAGATCATTTCCCTAAAGTTGAAAATTTGAATTGGAATAAATACTTTCTTTATTTTGGTACAATCTCACTATTGTTCGTGCCTAGAACAATTTCCACTTCATCTCTTAAATAAATGAAGTTGAATTTGTTATTCGTGAAGTGTTAGAAGATCATGTGATAGAATGACGGGTCATTCCATCTGTCTCAAACAAAAGGTTACCAAAAATTATATACATAAGTCGATCTATAGTGAGATTAATCATATATGGTTCCTAAAATGGACTTATACTTCATATATCATACTGCTTAATATAATAAAACTAGTTTCTACTAAATAGGGACTTCCTGTAGGCCAGTGGTAGGCGATAAAGGCCAGTCGCACTTCGGTTGTGGGTTCGATTCCCACAGCCTTGTCCGAAGCGATGGGCTGTCGCCCGTCCTGCAGGTTGTCCTTTTTCTAAAACTATATTACTATAACATCCCATAAATAATATCGAAAAAAATTCTATCCTTAAACAATACTAACTTATTTCCAACACAATCCATTCCAATCTTTAGTCCTATCCATAATACTGCAGTCCATTCTCATAACATAGTGAAAACGATTACCAGAGATTTAATACCATCGTTGATCCCCATATATCATAAGATATATCTTGTTGGACACATTCCAAACATTCAAAGGCCTTAATCCTGTACTCTCTTGAATACCCATTGATCCTTAGTGAAAACATGAATGCAGTTAAAAGTTAACACTTTCCACATACCAAAATCCTCAAAATTCTATATTCTCAAACCATGATATCACTTAGTCCTTATATCAATCATGAGCTCATGAATACTGTCAAATATTTCATTTTCTCATTTTCCCTTCATTATGCGCATATCATATTTTTTTCAAAAATAACTCAATCACTTCGAATACCACATTAGACCAATACATAAATATTCCAATACACCATAAAAGTACCTCAACAACATTATTCTTGAATACCAATACATAAACACTTCAGTCCATCCACTTCAATGACTGTCTTGGAATAAGTCCTTCCTTGATTTAGAAGTATCTTTTTAGGTCAGGGCATTGAGTTGGGTAATGCCCATGTTCTCCACAAATAAGACATTGAACTCCATAACAATCTGTCACTCTATGACCCTTTTCTCCACACAGATAACATCGGTCCCTCCATTTGAGGTATTCCTCAAGGTTCTTATTCCCTTCTTTAGAAATCTCAATCTTCCTTTCTTTATGCTCCTCCACATGCGAACATGCATAATAGTTTATCTTCTTCTTCTTTGATGAATTAGTCATACCACTAAATTTCACCTTGTTAATCATATATCGCGATGACTGATTCGGCATAATCACAATATCTTTATCTCTAGGCATTACACAATTTTGTTGCTCATAGTCACCAATTTTTCCATTGGATTTAATGTTAACCGAATTCCTTCTGGTTCCCTCCATTAACTAAAACACAAAAATAATTTTGTGAGAGGCGAAATCATGCTAGGGAAGACAACATAGTAAAGGGGAAGCACCCTCAATATCTAACATCTTAGGATAAATTCTAAGATCGTTACCGTAGTTCTAGGACTATATCCTATACGTATACTTATCCTTAGGGACATCCCTAGACATACCTTAGAAATATCTATAGGGATCTCACTAACGTTTTCGCGTCCTAGTTTCCAAAGGTTGACTAAACCTTTCCTCTGATACCAACTGTAGAGACCCGTATCTTGACGTACATTGACATTACATTACTTTTGCGGAATACTTAGTACATTACAAAAACACACACACAAGGACCGTAATAGTTTAGTGTCTTTGGAAACTCGGAACGTAATCTTCTAATCATGGTGAAAGATCTTCAATATCTCCCATAAAGATCTCCTTTTTTTTACCTAAAACCTTTCTTTATATCCTGGGGAAAAGAAAACATAAAAGAGTGAGCTCAAATGCTCAGTAAGGGTAAACAAAAGAATAATCAATCACTTCATATTCATAAGAACATAACTTTTGGAAATCTTAACCTGCAAAAGAGATCATAATATCTTAACATGGAATAAATCATAGAAGTGAAAATGAGATCCCCATAATCATAACATAAAACTTGAAACTTTGTGTCATGCACACATAATCATGGAAAATCATTTCTTGTTAGTCATGACTCATTGCCAAGACTATCTTAGTGGACAAAGTCCCTTTCTGAATCGAGTAACCCTCGTTTCGGTCCTGTTTCACTGAACCGGTATAACCTACCGTTCCAGCCTTGTCTATCTCATGAGATATAAAATCTTTACCCAATGCATTGGAGGGAGATATAGGTCCCACCCATCTTATAATGAATCCTTTCTTATGTGTACCACATAATCATGAAACATACATCATCGCATAACACATGTAACAAAAATGGGATTCTTGAAACATCATGACATCATAAATCAATTCATATAAAATAATGGAATTCATAAAAATAATTCCATCACAACATGATCAAATCAATGTAATAATAGGGATAAAAAAATAACCCTTTATTATCTTAGATGGAAAATAATTTTGATAAAACACTTGAACTTCATTCTTGAGGAAAATATCCTTTCTTCTTCAAAAACATTTTTCCTTTCATAACATGTCATACACATTTAAAATAAAAGAATTTGATTAAAAATAAACTTGAAAACTTGTAAAGGAAGCTTCTTGGAAATAATGTTTTAAAAATTCATTCAAGCTGTATAAGTTAAAAAAAAACATTCTTCGTACTTTTGTCGGAAAAGTCAAAAAGTACCTCGTATGAAAAACGACAAAAGATTCCTTTCATATCTTTTACAAAAAAACTTACCGAAGGGTAAAATTGGATATAAACTATTGTAGAAGGATGGAAATAATATTACATGTTGAGGGAACATGGATGTGGATGATAAAATACACCCCAGTAATTACCAAAGTAAATACAATCTCGGATAAATGTGAGATTGTGATATTTCCCTTACCTGAGGTCCGATTTGCTTCGTATGTGTCCGAACCTCCTGTATAATGATTTAAATAATGTCATTGACTTATTACAGAATCATATTCATTGTTATGATATCATATATGGTTCACTTATGACATTATATTACCCGTTCTTTTGTAAATTCCATGTTAAAGAAGCGTTTTGGGTAAAATCGTTTCATTTATCGTAGGTGTTTTGACTTGTTGTTCTTGACATCATTATTACTTATATCATGATTTACTTACTTCCAGAATATAAAATATGATTTATATATCATATATATTCAGTATATATATATATAATAGATAGATAAATAAAATGAAAAACACCGTTCATGGAGACGGTAGTCTGTACGTACGCATGAACGCTGTTTTTCTTTCCTTATTGTCTTGAATGGAAGTAAGTAGATGAAATATATATATATATATATATATATATATATATATACATAAACCCAGTATCATTATTATGTCATATATTTCATTAGTACTTATTATATATACTTTATAATCATTCATGAATGGTTAATCATTAAGAATGAATCTCATCGCGTCGTGGAGACGGTAGTCCGTACGTACGCACGAGCGATGATATCATTTCCATAAATATTGAATTGAATTGGAGTGGATTATACAATATATCAGAATAAATATGATGTTTTAATAACTATGTATAGTTATTATTTACACCATTATACCCATCCATGTAAGGTGGTGGTGGAAAATAGATTACACCACGGCGTGGAGACGGTATTCCGTACGTATGCACGCGCAGTGATTTCTTTTTCCGAAGGATGGATAGATGGTTAAATAGGGTTGTTTCATACTTATAATAACATATCAGTATATGAGTGATACTGATGTTATTACTTCATAATTAAACAACCTAAGAAGAAGAAGTGGAAGAAGAAATAAAGATGAAAGAATTGGTAACGGTAATTACCTCTTCTTTGAAGCGCCTTTTGGAGACCTCCTCTTAGGGAACTAAAATTGGTATTTGAGGAAGACCAGAACCTCTAGGATGTTGCTAAGGAAGTGGAGAAGAGATTTTGGCAGGGGTTGGCCGAGCTTGAGTGATCAAATTGGTGTGAGGAGGAGGGGGAGGAGGTGTCCTTTTATAAGGGAGGAGAGGGGCACCTTAGGAATATCTCAAAATATTATTTTATATTAAAGTAAAAATCGGTTTATAATGGTTCCAAAGTGTATTATTTCGAAGCTAAAGTGGGGATGGGTCGAAATCCTATCAACAAATAGGATTTAGACAAGTTTAGGTTCTTATTTTAACCTTATCAATTAGATTTAACTCTAAGTTAAATAATTTAACTTTTACCGTGTCTTTTTGTTTTCTTTCACTATATGGTTAATACACTTACTATAACATGCAAAACGAACCCCAAATTGTTTATTATTAATATATATATCCTTATCTAAGTCCTTTGGCCGAACCTTAGATTTTTAGGAATAAAATAACAATTAATAATATAATATTTGATTTAAAAACTATTTTGTGTCAATTTTGACACTATTAGATATATGATTTTTGTGAAAGTCATAACAGAATTATATGTTAGAACCAAGTTGATTAAATCAACACTAATATATCATAGTAACCTAGAAAATTAGTGTAATGCATAAAAAGTCTCAAATTACATTCATTTGAGTATTTATAACATCAATTATGTTAATATTTCCTTAAAAGGGTAATTGCTGCATCATCGTTGTGTCATAAATAAATTAATTTATTTAAAGTCTAAAAATTATAAATAAAATATAATTATATAGTAAATCCTTTTAGCTTTCTAATGAATATTTATAGTCGAATTTATCTTATGTATAACCCCATATTAAAAATGTTTTAGTGAATAAACTTTGATTTTTACTCTTTTAACTCTTCTTTGAATTAAATAATAATAAATGTCCTAATCTAATCCAAGTGGGCCTAAATGATAATATTTTACACTTAAGGTTGTTTTTGGTCGAGATACACTTGTCCAATAGAATTAGGACATGTGTTAGGGTAATATTAATATCATTATTACCCTTAATTACCCTATTTACTTTTAACCGTGGTAAATAAAAGTAAAAAGTTACTATTCACCAAAAATTACTTTCATCTCATTGAACCACATTTTACTTACTGAAATAAACCGTGTCTCTCGGATTTTTGAAATTCCATTCACAGAAGAGGTAAAATTAAGTTTTATGAAAAATTCAGTTTTTTAACTACCACTTAGTAGTTTCACTATTCATCAAAAAAATGAAGGTTTTCAGAAAAATGCCAAAATTTCATCCTAAGCTATATTTCATATTCCGAATTCAAAAATGAAGTCTATTTTACCAAATTCCTAACATAGAAGTTGCATTAATTAATTTTATAATTAAATCCCGCTGTTAAAACAAATAGCGTGTTTTTAAGAAACAATATCTATCAAAAGATTGACACTTGTTTATGTCTGGTTTAAATGTGCAATTACATCCAATGACCAACATTGTATTAAATTTAAAAATATATTCTAAATATACTTTAAAACTACTCCAATTAATAATTTATCACTATTAATTATTTCGATTAAAAAAGTTGTTTTTTAATTATAATTTAGTAATTTTCACTATTCATCAGAATATGAAAGTTATCCGAAATGTACCAAAATTTCACCTTAGGCTAAATTTGATACTCCGAATCCAAAAATGAAGTTCATTTTGAAAAATAAGATTTACAGAATTTTAAAAATTGGTTATTACTATTCATACCGGCTAGTTTTAATAATATTTTAATAGCATATCGTTGTTTAGTGAAACTCGGTATTGCGTATTACACACGCTATCGAGGAAGGTCGCGATTGCGTGTAATGCAAGGCAAGTCAAGGATGCGTGTTGTGCAAGCTCCTTTTGGTGTAGCGTACAACACAAGAAATTAATAAAATTAAAAAGAATATTTTTTATAAAATCTTGGGCTGTTACAGTGGGGATGATGAAAAATAAGATGCTGAATCCTTTCCATTAGTGTTGTTGCATCAATTTGAAGATAAAAATGATAATTGAGCACATGATGCCTCTGATTATGTAAATACAAGTATGGGGGAACTGAACAGAAAGTTGACTAAATCTGAAAAAGTGAATGCTGCTCTATGTCTATCATTAGAAAAAAGGAACATTCAAATTTTCAAATGCTGAAATAAAGCATCATTTCTAAATGACAAGTTAAAATTTTTAAGAATTAATTGTTAAATGAAGTTGAAAAGATGAAATCAGAGATGGTTATAATGGGTGATTTAATGAAATTTAGTTATTTCATAGAGAACAATTTGTATCTGTCAGAACAAGTGAGGCCAGTACATCGGGTACTTAAACTAATTTAATAAAAATATTTCAGGCTATTACAGTGGTCCTAGAGAATACGAATGACAGACTGCAGAACTTATACTGAAAAAGTTCTCATTTGTTAGTACTATTAGATAATCAGAAGTTTCTAGTTAACTTGTTGACTTCCAGTGAACCAGGAATTAGAAATTTGATTAATTAGTTCACAGATAAGTTGAATCTTTTAATGAAGAAGGAATAAATACTTCATGAGTTTTTCAAAGTAAATCTGATTGAAGATATTCATTTGTCTTAGGAAAGAAGAGATCTAATTATCTTTTTATGGGATGGATTGATGAGAATATTGAGGGAAAATTGAAAGAGATCAAGGATATAGTTCAGAGGAGATGAAACCTATCTAAAACTCTTACTTAACCTTGATTTCTATTGTATTTCATTACTGTATTTCTAATTCCATGAAATATCTTTACATCTCATTTTCATATATTTTAATTTGTTTTATTGTACTGTCTATGATCGAAAATCCAGTAATCCAAATTCACATATAGATAAATAGATTATAATAGCATTTAGTTAAGTTTAGTTCTACATTAAAATGGGTTATATTCCTTCTTCTATCATTATTTTTTATATCACAAAAAGGGAGAGAAATTCGGATAAGCACAACATTTTATTTTTATATATTTTAATTTATTTGAAATTTTACTTTAATCTTTTATTGGGGATATTTTTTTATTTTTTTTCAAATTAAATATTGTATTTATATTTTCAAAATTAAAAACTAAATGTAATTAATTTTGTATGTTAATTTCATTGGTTATTTTATGGGTTTTTTGATCATCAAAATGGGGGATATTTTTTAGCAAGTCTTGTTTTCAAAAATACATAACTTTATTATTCAAAAGGGGGAGATTTTTTAGACCAATAATCTATCTCTTTATGATGATTTTGATGCTCACAAATATCCTTATTTGTTATTCTGATGATTTAACATTCTATGTATTTTAGAAATTTAATATTCTTTATATTCTAATATCTGGAAGAAATATTTATGTATTTGAACAGCGAGAATTAATTGCTAATGTATTCAGAAATTGTTTTTAGCATGTTCTGGAAACACTGTTCATACCATAGGTTTTGAAGCATAGCATAAGGATGGAATGAAACGTTTACACTATGAGATATTAGAAATGTATGGTAAAACAACCATACATTATCGGCAAAGTATGAAGGAAGGAACCCTATGTTTATAAGTAACCCTATGTTTGGATGGGACCTTACGTTTGGAAGGAACCCCAATTTGGAAGGAACCCTACGTTTGGAAGGAACCCTTCGTTTAGAAGGAAACATACATTTGGGAAATCAGAAAAGTATGGAAGAATATAATTACATAAGTATGGAATGATTTGTTTTTTTCTTAAAAATATGGATCATTAACCTTATTTTATTAACAGCAATACCTTTGAATGCTAAAGAAAAAAGTACGGTTCATCAACCTTACTTTTATGAACCGTTGTACATTTGATTGAAAAGCATGGATTTTATACCAAACATTTGAGATCAACTTTACATTTAAGATCAACCTTACGTTTTGAACCTTACGTTCAGAGAATGTATGCTATTAAGTTTAACCAAATGTTTGACATTAGATGTTTAAATTACGACTTTAGTAAAGCAACGTTATTTATGCATATTTTTAGGCTGATTTTAGGAAAGATTAAAAGCTCTAATTTAAATAAAGAATTTTACAAATTCAAAGACATATATTTTTTAATCAAAGGATTAATTTAAGATGATATTTTCTTGCCGAATTTTTAGGGGAGTTACGACTGGTCTGCTATTCAAACTTTTGAATATCGCGATTCTAAACGAGAATTTTGTGGATCTAAATTTAAAATGAGAACGCTCATATTAATTCTATATATATACCTATATTAATTTGTTTCACAAGGGGATGAATTATTGAAAAGAAAATCCACTTTTATGAAGAGAGAAAAAGCTATGTTTTCTAAAGATAAAGAAACTCGAATGACAATTTACTGATCAACATCGAATATCATTTGTGAATCAACTACAATTAATGTTTTGAACGAAATTTCAAGATCCACCACAACTGGATTGATTCAGAACTAATTTTACTCAAATATTATGATTTCTAAAGATTATGATCCATATACTGTTAATTGCATGTTGTTTCAATTGTGAAGAACAACATGAAAGCTATTTTTAACAGAAAAAAAATAATCTTTTATCTTTAGTGATTATCTTTTCATTATATGGTTTGAATTTGGTTCTATGTATAAACTAGAGGGATCTGTTTATCCTGAAGATTGTAAAGGTTTCATCTGCATATACTATGTTATGGAATGGTCTATTGATAAGAGGACCAGATATTGAAAATCAACATGCTCGTGGTGTAGAGCATTGGTGGAGTGGATTACGGGCTTTCTGTTCCCTGAACCACTATACATCGTTCGTCCTATGCTATTTATTTTCCGTTACTAAATCATTGTTATAAATATAAAAGAACAAATCTTGATCATTCTAAGATATTGGAAAAAGAAAAATTCACCCCCCTCTTGTGCATATCTATTATAACCTGATCCAACAAGACATCATGCTATAAACATCCATTTTCTCATGTTTCTTCAAGATATCAGTATCCATCGATGATATCATGATCCATTGAACATCTATAAAATCCTTAAAAATTTTCTCATAAACAGAGATATCATTATCACTCCCCTCATTTCCATGCACAATAGGTAATGGTTCTTCCTGCACATACAATGTCCTTTTATGGTGTTGGATGACCCGAAGCTGCCTTTTCTACTCTTAGAAATTAGTGTCGTTGAGAAGGTTTTCCATATTGATTATGAATCCCAATAATATGTTTGATGTCATTTTTAATATAATTTCTACAAATAAGATTAATAGGGTTTTAGTACGTTCTTTGAAAAAATTAAGACAAATAAATAAATTGTCAGTAGTCTTCCACTAGATTATAGAAACCCAATATCTCTCACCATTGTCTTGGGAATATTATGTTTCATGGAATTTCTAGTGGAAAGGATCAATACTTCCCTTAGTATTACCCCCAATTTTTTTGGTCAATCAATTTAAAGGGTTTTATGTAGGAATTCAAAATGCCAACTACTTTAACTCACTTCTCCTTGATTTTTTAGTGGGCTCCCCAATCCAAAAAATCCTTAATTTTAGATTTCCTCACCCTTTTACCCATAGTTAGACCATGTACTTCTTTGGAAGTAAACCCTTGATGTAAACTATGTTAGGTCAACCCAAAATGTCAAATTATAATTTCCTGATAATTTAAAACACCCCAACATTGTCTAGTAAATCACATTGATCTATGGTTTGATTCTAACTGATGTAATGGAAGGCTATGCCGACTTAATATTTTATTGATGTTTATTATCCTTTACGAGTAAATTTTCATTTATTATATTTTCACATGCATTCTAATATTACGTGGGATAAGATTAAGTAATTAACCATGTATTAAATAATATTTATGCTTAATCTAGTTTTTTTCATTCTTTCTTGCATGATTGTTAATTCATTAATTATGTGATTGAAACAAAACATCCATAATAAATAACCATACAAGTGATAGAAATAAAATAAAGGTTATGATCATGATCTTGTTCTAATGGTTAGTTTATCTAGTGGTCAATAAAATAATTACTGAACTAGGTGAGAAAACACTTTAAACTAATGAGGTTCGTGGTTATAACTTTTAGCCTGTCCACCTTGTATCTCCTTAGATTGGTTTCATCTAAAATCATAACTTTAATGGCCTCCACTAGCTTGGGATCTTCATCCATTATATATTATTTTACTCTCACATGGGTTAAGATAAAAATGGGGTTTACATAAACGAAAACCATGGGCATGTAGGACCTACATATTAATTAGGATACAAGTCACACATGCTAACCATTTAATTTAATAATAAATTAAACGGAAATCAATCGCATATAAAGGTTTGGTCTATCTCATGATCCTCTATATGCATGAAATGATGTACCGATTTAGTAAAACTAGCATTAATTAATTAATTGTTCTTATTTGTCATAAATAACACTAAAATAAATTGATTATTATCTTTAATTAATCAATCTTCTCATCTAAAACCTTTTCTAAATTTCCATGATATTCCCATCCATTATAATTTTAAACAATGTAATAAATTAATATAAATTAACTATTTACATGATTTGTACATTGGAGTTATCTTAGTGAATACCCATCCAAAACTACCCAACATGTATTATACATTTATATACATTATTCATTATGACAAATAGTATTCACAAAAAATTGAGATTGTAATTCCACTCATACATGATGTGAAGATATTTGAAAATTATATATATATATATATATATATATATATATATATATATATCAAACACCTATCACATGTTGTGTCTTAGATTTAATCCCACACGAAGGTATATTTTTCAACGGTTATATAATATAACAATAAAATTTAAATATGCATAATCTATAAAAATTACATAGCATGTACATCTGACTACACAGTGTATACACTCATCATTGTACATCTGAATTACATGACTATGGAAACTTTGTGTGAGGTGTACTTAAACAATATTCATAGTACATGGAAAGTATAGTAGGACACATTCCTTGTAGACTCCCTAATAGATGGTCACCAGCTGGGGTAGTTTTTTATGGGATACATGACTTGACCCTGAACCAAAGGGATTACACACCGTGTCCAATGGGCCACAGGGCGTGTAGTTCGGTTTTCATGTGCCTATTAATCATGGACCACATAATGTGGATTAAAGGTCATTAATGGTTTTATTAAATCCTAATTAAATCAGTATCTCAAATTTATTACAGAACTAAATCTTGAGGTGTTGAATAATAATGCACAATGTGTTATTTGATTAAATTATGTATAGTCTTGTGTTGTATGAACAGGATCGTGGGAACCTCCTGATGAGTTCCTTGATTTTTTTAATCATAAAATCAATCATTTCTATTTTATCTATGAGAAACAATTGAGGAATAAAAAAATCATGAAATTTAGATTAAAAAATAATTAGTAAAATTGAATTGAAAAACTAAATTAATAATTTATAAATCATCAATGAATTATTTAAATAATTATAAAAAATAATATGCACACTCAGATACCACTTGTAGGTTCCTGGTGCAGCGAAAGCACATGTAGTATGTTTCCCAACATTAATTTTTCCCATATTAAATGAAAAAAATAGAATCAATACGATGATGAATGCTAGTATCCATGGACTCGAATCAAGTATTTTTTAAAAAAGAATAAAATCCAAAAATCCAGTGATATGATCAACATATTTTGTTTATAATTAATTTATTTTTATTATAGTATTACCTCCAATGTGATTCTTTCTTCATTTATTTGTTCAGAAATTGATATATATGTATACTATCATTTTATTATATATATCAAGAGTATATCTCCAATAGAGGTGATCCATATGTGTTCCACGTATCTCTAAACATTTCCAAATAAGTCTATGGGTGCTAGCGCAAAATATCCTTGCACTTGCAATGTTCACCTTCAATCGTCTTGAGAACCGCATCCCAAGAATTCTCCTTTATCTAGTGTATAACGATTCTCTTGTTCTTAAGAGAATTAATCGAGAAGAAATAAATCTCTATGCTTGAATGATTTTCTCCAATTTGTTGTGCACAAGAACAACAATCATCGCTTGGCTAGGAATTGGCTAATAAGGGAATAATATAACCTGAAATTTAATTCACTTGGGTAATAATAAATAATTTTCCACAAGGGTCTTTTTTTATTTTTATAAATCCAAGATAACCCTCAAGTAAAATAATAATAACAACATCATTAGTTCTTCACATGGGATTAACTTGTGATTTATAATTAAATATTAATGAATAAAATAATATTCAATATTATTATTTCTCATCATACCCTTAACTCGGTCCTCCAATCCTCCACCATATTTATTAAACGTTGAATAATGACTATTTATTTATTAAATAAATATCAGTGCATTATTCCCAAATAAATTTATAAATATTATATTCACTAAAATCAAAATAGATTTTTATTAATTATTCCACCCACATTATATTCTCTCGAATAACTTGTGTCAAAATAAATGTGATCGGGCATCCATGAATAATTGTTAAACCAAAATTGGGAATAATATTTATTCAACTTGTTAGATAAAAAATAATATATTATTTAAATTAGATACAAGTTATACCTGGTGTGTAACCCTCTAGGCCTCCTTTTCAGTGTCATTAGGAAGAGCAGTCTAAAGGCGAAGGTTAGAATCTAGTAAAATTATAAAGAAACCATAGAGAAAGAAGTTAATGCCAAAATGACATGTAACCTCATAGGAACACTTACCATGTAATGTAATCCCTTTGCCTTGATATCTCCAATCAAGAGGGTTGCATGAAAGTTCCATTAAACCATGTGCTTCATTTCACATTCTCTGACTTCCCAAAAATTGAACTTTCCTATAGAACGCCATTTCCATGGATTTATTTAGGATATATCATTCATATCAATGTTCATGAGGTATAAATTTTTTTATGGAATATAAGGGAAAATTCCTTAATCACATTATTCATTAATGCAGTATTACTCGTGATGAACAGAACATATCCTACTTCTCTATGAAAATATGTCATCACTATTTTTATCAATACATCTAAGTATATGAGTCATAATACCCATTAATAATAATCTTAAAATATATGAACCAATACACACTTCTAGAAATAGGAACATCCACTGACACTTATAAATGTGGATTTTCTACTAGTTGGTCTCATTCCTGAAATATCCTTGAAGACAATACCAAGGGTATACACCATGAGAAGGTTCCTCAAAGTCCTATGAGTCTCCACAAGATATAGACTATATTATTTGTGTCGCATTAAATTATATCATCTGGATATAGAACATATGTTCAAGAATAGTGTCATGGTACATCAGGGTTCTCATCATAGTACGTATCTTCTATGACCTTTTAGGGAGACTGCAACTCTGAAAACATTATCATATACACTTTCATGCAGAAGAAAAATCATTATGTGATAAATAGTAAATTAATAATCATACAATGAATATATGTTTATCATAAATTATAAAAGAATCTGGTTCAAGAGAACCAACTCCAAGAAAAGGTATGTACTGATCCCAACCACCACAGAAATATATTTAAAAGTAACTCAAATTGTCTTATAGAGTTATAGTTTTCCTCTTAGACTGAATGACTATATGAGGTAGATAAGTAGTGCTGAAACATAACTGTGTATCCAGATAATGCGGAAGGATTCAGCCGAACATTGAGGTAAACCTTTGATCCCAATCATATCTAATGGAAAGTGGTACTCCATGAAAAGTTTCCACTTTCTTTATACATATCTTGGAGAGATGTTCAAGAGATAAATCCTCTCTAATTGTAATGAAGTGTTCCAACTTCATAAGGCAGTCAACAATAACCCATTTAGAATTATGGAATTTATATGTTTTAGAAAGTCCCATGAAAAATTCCATAGTGATGTTTTCTTATTTCAATTTTAGTATGGGTAATGGTTGTAATATCCCTGTAGACATTGGTCTCTAAGTCTTATCTTGCTAAAAAACCAAGAATCAATAGACATATTCAGAAACATCTCTTTTCAATCCATCCCTCTATAAATACAATTTCAGGACCCTGTATATCTTTGTGCCTTTGGGATGTATAGAGAGTGAAGAAATATTAGCATCATCCAATAGATCCTTCTTTAATTATGCTATAGGAGTAATACAAACCCGGTTACTAACCCTTATTATTCCATCACAATAAAGGTTGAATTCAAAACATTTCTCACTTTCATTTGTAGCTCTACATATTCATTTTTTCCTCCTTAATATCCCCTTGTATAGATTGTTGGACATTCATTTGCGAATGAAAATATTTCTATTCATCCATTAAAATTTCAACATAATTCGAAAATCCATAAATTTTGGAACTATTTTAATCCTTATCATGTATAGGATAGTATGGTCTTTTTTACTCAAAGAATCTTCCAACCTATATTGTTTCCCAAGGTGGTAATATATGTAGTAGTGGTAATATCTAATCAACTCCAACCATCTTATTTGGCACATATTCACCTCATTATATGTGAATATATACTTTTATATTTTATTATTTGTATAAATAACAAAACATTCACCATAAAGATAATTCATCAATATCTTTAATTCAATAATTACGGAAGATAACTCTAAATCATGAGTGGGGTAATGATTTTCATTTATTTCCAATTGTCTCACGGAATAAGCTATCACAATATCATTTTACATGAGAACACATCCCAACCCCATCTTGGATGAATAAATATATATAAAAAACAATTCTCCACTATAAGGTAGTGTGAGAATAGGTGCACTAGCTAACCTTCTTTTTAGATCTTTGAAATTCTCTTCACATTCCTCTATCTACATAAACATAACTCATTTCTATGTCGAATTGGTTAGTGAGTTAGTTAGTCCTGAAAATTATTTCTCAAAACGTTGATAATATCAAGAAAAACCAGAAAAACATTGGATCATTGTATTGTTGTTGGTCTTGTCCAATGTTCAATAAATTCTATTATTTCTGGATCCACTGATATCCCCTCTCTTGAGATTATGTGACCTAAAAATTACATGTTCTGATTCAAAAATTCTGAATTGGTAAATTTTTAATAAAAATTATGCTTTATCAGGGTCTTTAGTATAACTAAAAATTAATATTCATGATCTTCCTTGTTCTTCGAATATATAAGAATATTATCTATAGTGACTACAAAAAACCAATCAATATTTTCAATAAATACATTTTTAATTAGATACATGAAGAAAACAAGATCATTAGTAAGACCAAAAGGCATCACTATAATTTCATAGTGTCCATACATTGTATGAAATTTCATCTTTGGTATATCCTCCTTCTTGACCCTTAATTGATGGTATCCAAAACAAATATATGTATAGGAAAAGTATTGAGCTCTTCATGGTTGGTTTAAGAAGTCATCAATGTGGGGAATATGATATTTTTTTATGATATTGATCTTGTTAAGTTCCCAATAATCAATGCAGAGTCTCATTAGTTTACCTTTCTTCATAGAAAACAGAACTAGGGTACGAAAATGTGACACAGTAGGCTGTATGAATACCTTTTCCAGATTCATGTTGAGTTAATTCCTCAATTCGTGTAACTCAATTGGTTCTAATATATAAGGTGCCATTTAAATACGTATATCACACGGTATTAGTTATATCGAAAACTCAACATCATGATTTGGTGGAAGACATGGAAATTATTCAGAGACAACATCAATAAAATTCTTGTATAATAGGTGTATTCTTAATTTTGAGTTTCCCCCCATCCATTATAGATAGATAACATTCATTTATAGGAATCAAGACCGCTAAGATGGAATAAATTTCTGTAGAAGGTCATACTTATCCTTGCATCGATAGATGATCCCATATTGATCCGGAATATGAAATATGACTACCATTCCTTGGAAATTAATATGACATACATATAGAGAAATTCAATCCATTCCATTAATCACACAAGATGTTTTGGAAGAAATTTCCCACAAACATTAATTAGAGAATAATTATAAACTTTTGATGTGACTGTTGTTCCATTACGAGCTATCATAGCTAACCCCACATCTAATTAATGAGGTAATATAGAGATACCCTTAGAAAAATCTTTAGAAATAAATGAGTGGGTGGATCCAGAATCAAATAAAAAATTTCTACTATAGACTGGATGGTAATTGTACCTTTCATCACTCCGTTATCATACTCCAAATCGTTGATAGTGATTGCATGTGACTTGACATAGTCTTTGGCCTTAAGTGTTTGATGAAATCGGTTACCATTGATAACTCTTGGATTGGGGAATTGGTTGGCATAATTTTTCATTTCATTTCACTTGTATAATTGAAGGGTAGGTGGAGAATTATGTGTAGTCATTTTTTTATCCACATCATTAGACATATTTTTCATATCACATTGGTAACAAACTACCCAATATCCTTCTCTACCACACTTAAAACATTTTATATTCCCTTTTAGAAAATTTAATCTATTTTTCTTTCCACACATTTATCATAAGTTAAATCTCATCTTATTTTCATTATTGATTTTAGATTTTCCCTTGAAGTCAATTTTTTTGTTCTTATCAAACCCATAGAACTGATGGGTTACTCCAATATTAGTCTCAACATTGAGAGCACATCAAATAATTTCCTCATATCTACGAAAGTACCTTATGTATAATGACCTTAAATGACTTGGGTTTAAGCCTCTAAATAATTGTTCCATTTTTCTATTAGGTTGGTTAATAATTCATGAAACAAACATTGAATGTATTGTAAAATAATCTTTGTACGTTCCAATGTATTCATCGCCCATTTTCTTAAGATTTAGGAACTCCTTATCAATTTTTTTGTTGAATACGAGGGAATTACTTTTGAAAAATAGATTTTTGAACACATTCCATTTCGTGGATTCAATTCCATATATTTTTTTCATATTCATGATAAGGTTCCACCATTTGTTAGCTTCACCTTTCAAAATATAGATCGGTAAGATGAATTTATCATGTTATAAACATTGGATAATTGAAAATATATTTTCAGTGAAATTAATCTATTGTTCATCCATGAGTATATTAGAAGACCTACCAAAACAAGGTGAATGCTTCCTCATGAAGGACTCAGTATAATGTTGTCCCATCATTTTCTTGTATGGAAGTTATGTACGATTCATAGATTGAGAAATTTGCGAGAGAACAAAAATAAGAGTTTTCATTCCATCTCTCATAAAATATGATTTCTCAGGAGGAAAATCATTTCATTCCCCTTGAATTTATCCTTATCATAGTTCCATTGGGTTCCTATAATTGAATAAAACTAAGAATTATGGTATGAGAAACACTAATCATAATGGAAAATCAGATAATCAAGAATAGATGTTTAATTCCAAATACTTGAGGAATCATCCTAGGTTATTCATGATCATTTCATAAACACAATGACTATAAACTATACTTCAACATATACTTTGGGTGACTACAATGGTTTTGTCATCACAGTTCCCAAATTTTAAGAATAACTTTTCTTTGATACTGACTATAACAACTCATTCTTTATGTACAAATATATAACTTCAAAATTGAAGCATATTTACTAAAAAACATTAAAAAACATTCTAGGAGAATATAGGTTTAGTGCCTTTAGAATCTAGGGATCATTAACAACTATTTAATAAGGCATATACATTTTCACCCTCTCATTTATTTATAACTAGACCCCTTTTAGACATATTTTAATTAATACCCTTCTTCATGACCTAGGAAAATAAACATAATAAAGGGTGAGCTCAGATGCTTAGTAAGGGTAAACAAGGGAGATATCAATTATATCATAATCATAAGATATAAGAACATAAAATTTAAAAATATTTTCTTGGAGATGAATGATCATGATATCAAGTCATGGGATCGATCATAAATGTTCATAAGAATCAATGAATATAATCCCAAAATTCAAAACATAAGACATCAAATTTTCTAGAATACAATTAAAAATATTAAATCTTTTTATATTAGTCGAGGATAATTTTTAATACTATCATCGTGGAAAGCGTCTATTACTGAACCGAGATCACTCTTCATTCTAACCATGTATTACTGAACTGGGATCATTTCTCAATCCTTCCTTATCTATTTCATGAGATATAAACGTTTACCAAATGCATTGGATGATGATATAGGTCTGAACTAACTCAAATCATTCTTATGTGTTCCATAAAAACATTAATCGTTAATCATAGCATAACCCAAATAAAAAAATGGTTTTCTAAAAAAATCATTCCATTATAACACATTCCTTTTAAAAAATAGATTTTTTAAATATAATTCCATCATAAACATAACCAATCATATTAACAATAGGTATAATATACTTAAAACATAACCCTATTAAATAATTATATCTTATATGTTAAATAATTTTTATAGAACACTTGAAATTAATTATTTGGTAAAATTCCTTTTCTTATTAAAAAAGTTTTCCTTCATAAAAATGCCACTAAATTTTAACAAAATATAATTCATTTTAAAATAAAATTGAAATATTTTAATGGAATCTTCATGGAAATTAGGTGTTATAAAAATGTAAAAATCCATTCATGTCATATAATTTAAATGAAAAAACTATCCTCATAATTTTATCAAAAATCCAAAATGTACCTAATATAGAAAATGGAAAATGATTCCTCTTAAACCATTTAATAAAAATTCACCAATTGGTTAAAATTGACTTTAAACAATTATAAAAGGATAGAAATAATATTATGGAATACATATTTAGGAAAAATGGATATACGTGACAAATATACCCTAGTATATACCTTTTTATAAAAAACATAGATAACAAAAATAATGTAAAATTATCCCTTACCATAGGTCTGATATCCTTTGTCTGTATACAAAACACCTCTTTTTTGAAAATCACCCTCTATATATCTTCTTATATCACTAGAGTTTGTATTTGGAGAAGACAATAACCTCTAGAATGTGTCTATGGAAATTTAGAAGGGAAATGGGTAAGTGATGGTTGAGCATGAAGGTTCCAAATGATTTGAAGAAGTGAGGGAGGAGGTGCTCTTTTATGATTGAGGTGATGGGTACTTATCTAATCTCCAAAAATAATAATTTATAATAATATAAAACAACATATAAAACCTCAAAAATGTCATATTATTTAAGATGAGATGAGATAAGGTTGTTATATCATGAACAAATAATTTTTAGATAAGTTTTTCTATCCATTTATAACATGAAATTTTAATTTAACACTTAGTTATTCTATTTAATTTTAAATACTGTAACAAATATTTCAATATAAAAAGGTGAAAAATTTAATTATTTGAGGTCATTAGACAATAAAGGAATAATTTAGATTATTTTTTAACATATCATAATTATTATATATTTTTAAAAAAAATTATTTTTAAATAATATAATAATACATTATTTCGATAAACAATCAATATTACCAATTTTGACACTATTCAATTCATTGATTTTTAAAAAGATTAAAATAAAAATTTAACCTGGAAAAAAATATTTTATTATATTTCTAAGAGGGAAAAGTAATCTAAAAAATTAATTATCCAAAATTATATTTATCTTAATTCTTTAAAAATCATTTATTAGTTATCTCCATTATTTAAATAATAACAACATCAGTTTTATGTAATTATTTAATACACCTATTTTTTGGTTAAATAGTAAACATGAAATATAATAATAAAGATAATTCTTCTATATTTCAAAGGAATATTTATAGTATAATATATCTTTGGGATAATATTATATTAGAAATGTTAAATTTATTAAAATGTGAATGTGACAACTTTAAATCACCTTAAGTAAAATATGATAAGAATCATAATATTATCCATAAGGCTCAAAATGGTAAATAACATATCCCTTGGATTATTATTGTATAGATATACTCTATAGAAAAATCATTGGTCAAGTTTATTGGACTTTTAATGCTTGTTATCATTTTATAAAAAATATTTTATTGATTTTTCATCAAATAAATAATTTCTCAATCATCAATGTATACGCCATTAAGGCAATTATTTATTTCATTGAAACTAGAAATAAATATAAATGTTAAAGAAAAACATTTTTTCCTTCAAAATAGTCTTTATAGTCAAATTTATATATTGTATATCCTTATAATGAAAATTATATATTTGTTAAAATTTGAGTATGACATATTAAACATTTCATGAAATAAAATAAATAAAAATGTAATAACCTCATCCATGTGGATTCCCAAGGATACCATTTAGGCCCAATTATGATTTACGTCAAAAAAATCATCTAATGATATTTGGAAAAGTGTTAGGGTAATTTTATATTATTATTTTTACCCTTAAAAACCCGATTTAACCTTTTACCGTATCAATAATGGAATTTCTAAAATTAAAAGTTAATAATTCCAAAAAATAAAAGAAAGTTTAGTACATTATTTGGAACTACTAATTCCAAATATTGAATCCATTTTTCAAAATTTAACACACAAATATTTTGGTAATTAATTTAAAATGAATCTCATTGTTGGAATAAGAATACGAGTTTTAAAAGTCAAAACATTGAAAAATATTGAAATGTTTTAAGATCCGAATTCAAAGTAAAATTATTGAAAATGACCTCGAATACATTAAATTATTTATAAATAATCTATTTACACTTTAAAACCATTCAATAATATAATTTAACTAAACAAATTATTTTGATAAAAAAATGTTTTTAAATAGAATTTAATAAATTTTTACTATTCATCAAAGCATGAAAGTTGTTAGACAAATATCAAAAAATTCATTCAAAGTAAAATTGTATATCCATCTTTAAAATAACAAGTTAGTTTTTTATATAAAATTTATTAATGTTTTAAAATGTTATTTTAAAATGGGTTCTCCATAAAAAGTCGGTATAGTTACCTTTTTTAAAAAATATAGCTTTTTATACATCAAATAGGGTTTACTCATACCCTATGAATAAAATAAGTATTTGATGAAAATAATAAATATTTTAATAAATATATAACATATATATTTCATTAATTTTATTTATTAATTACAATTCACATAATTTTAAAAAATAAAAAATATAATTGATTTATATTATCCATAAATAATTGGTAGCCAATGAATTAAAAATAATTTTTTATAATTTAGTTATATTTATTCTCATTAACCTAACTAGTAGGTTATAATGGTATTTTTAAACCAATAAATTATTTTGGTTTGTTTAAACTCAGGATTGTATGCTATGTAATCTATTGAAAAATTAAAAATATTTAAATGAAATATTTCATAAAAAAATACGACTGTTACAGTTAATAACCAGGTTTTGGATATAAATGTTTATCAGTAAAAAATTAATAATAATTAGATATGGGATATTGATTCAATCCCAATAAATAAGAAAATCAATGGGACTAAATGGTTTATTCAAAACAAGATGAATGGAAATAGTGTAATAATTCGAAACAAAGCCTGAATAGTGTGAAAAGGGTACTCTGAGATAGAGATTATTGATATTGATGGAACATTTTAACATATTTAAATGATAAATAGAAATTTATTATTCTTGGTCCTAGTTGTTCATATAAAGTTAAATGTTTTCCAAAGGGATATCAAGATAGAATTTCTGAATGAGGTCTTGGAAGAAGAATTTTATACTTAGAATCCATATTGTTTTCTCATTGTTGAAGATGATTACATAGTTTTTTGAGTGGGAAAGGAACTATATGGGTTGATGAATTTATAGTGAGTGTGGTATTCAAGGCCTTATTAGTTTTTAATGATGCTTGGTTTTCAACATGGTGGAGTTGATTCAAATTTAAATTTCAACATTGATAGTAATAAAAGGATGATGGTTATTGTGTTTGTCGATGAAATAATCTTTGGTGGATCATTTAAATCATGTTGTAAAATAAGGAATGAATGAAACAAATATATCACAATCCAAATATTCTAAGTACGTTCTATGAATATGTTGAACAGATAATTCCTATCAGATGATGACTCTAGTAGCTACTCGAACGAGACTTTCATGGGATGCTAAAGGCAATGTAGTTAATGTTACATAATATAATAAATCATTGGAAGTATATTATACATGATAGCGATAAGACCTGATATAGTATTTTCTTGATTCCAAGAAGAATGATATCATTGAAATGTCAAGGAAATCCACATTATTGTAGTGAAAATAATAATATGATATAACAATTGATTGGTGGATTTCAATTTTCCTTATAAGTAAAAAAATCTCAGCAATAGTTATTGGGATATACATATTTAGATTGCACCAGATCAATAGATGACAGAAAATCAATGTTAAGTTTTGAATTAAATCATGGTAGATTTGTTGTTTCTTGGATATGAAAGAAATATAATTTCATATTTTAGGTCACTAATTCTGCTCTAATATATTGATTATGATCAAGGATTCACATAGTTATTGTGAATGATGTTGTATATTGATTACATGGGAGTTGAAGTGAAGTCTCTGATTGGATTCTATTATGAAAATTATAGTTCTATGGATCATAGAAAAAACTATTTACATCACTCTAGGTAAAATTACATTGAAATAAAGTATCATATTATGAAGGAGAGGGTGAAGTAGGGGCTTGTGAAGTTGGATTTTGTTCCTACAAACCTATAGGTTATAGAAATTATGACATGGTCCATGCCCAAATAATCATTGTATCACCGTTGACTGGCTCTTGTAGTTCATTTGGGTAAAATATAAGATCTCTCTCTAAATCTAAGGAAGTATAAATTTAGTTGAATATGGAATAATATTTACAGAGGTATCAAATTGAGATGTGTTTTTAATAATCCAAAAGGGGAGGTTGTCGGGAAAATATAAATTAATAAAACATTACCGTATATTTGGGTTGATTGTTCTTATTCAAATAGATTATTTCCATGGTTAATTTTGAATTTATAGAGAGATTTATTACAAGGTATGTAGAAAAACATCCAATAAGAAGGACTTGATTCCCTAGAGGAGGTATATAAAATTGTATATATAATGAGGCACTACTTCCTAGTGTTTTCCAAATGTTTGGTGGAAAACAATTTGGAGGTTAACACCATCATCATGAAATAAATATTTATATAAATTCCATTTAAAAGTATAGAAAATTCCTTAGTTTTATGATAATTATAGTTCCACAAAGGTGTGGAGAATCATGAACATGTGATGAGAAAATGGTACATCTTCGCCACTATGAGATGTTGAGCATCATGAACGCATGATGAAAACTGGTAAATCTCAATGACTACAAAAATCTTCTTGAATGGTTAAATTTACGTGGTGATTCATGAAGTATTGATCTTCTCAAATAAGATTAGAGAGCTTAGTGAAAAGGTGATGATGATGATGTAAGATTCTATAATTAGAGGAAATGCTGATAAATATGCATATACCCCCTCAAAAAGATAGAGTAAGCCTTAAGAAATACGTATAAACTTAATTCATGAAGGTAATCGACGAAGTTTATCATTGAAAAAAACTCATGAAGAATATATGTCCATAAAAGATATTAAATCCAACCTAAATTCACATGCATCATGAATGTACTGATCTTCTCAAAGGCTATAAAAATATGATTGAAAGTTGGGAGCTATGTGAAGGCTAAGTGAGCTTCATGAAAGTTTATGAAATTCATAAATGAAGTTTTCTCTCTGATGGATGATTGATATTCACAAAATATATGAGATTGGATAATGTTTTTGGGTTCATGAATGAAGTATAAACTTTTGAACAATTGAGTTGTGTCATAATGGTTTTTTGATCTTAATGAAGGAAGTGAAAATGATGATAAAATTTAAAAGGTATCCCCCAGTAAATATTTAGTAAAATGATATTAATAAATTGGATTAAATTTTAACTTCAATAGAGAATTTACATACATATAAAAATTTATTCATTATTTCTAGTCAAGTGACCTACGTGACCATAAACTGTGTTTGAATAGATTTCATAGTAGGTATCAATGGAAGAGAAAGAAGAACATCATTTCCAATGGTAGTGTTACATAAAAGGAATATTTATAGAGTTTACCATAATAAGAATTTAGATAGCCCTAAATATTATAAAGGAAGTGAGCCTAGGCGTGTAAGTCATCAAGACGAAACATAATTTCGGTAGTGAGACTTAGTGGATTTGGTACATCAGTAAATTTCCATTGTATGCTCCTTGGATGTAATCCGGTAAGGGTAAACCATGTAAAATTATCATGTATTTTGAATAATTTATTTTCTATTCATACATTTCTATAGAAAAGGGATAAGAGAGTTCTTTTTAATGACGAAACAATGTCCAAATGGGCAGTTGTTTTAATTTATCATACCTAAATTACCCCCAAGGGTGTTTAACCTCATTGGGATAATTACTGTTAAAGGAAATAAAATGTAAAAAATAGGATATTAAAAGGATTTTGGTCAATAAACATCAACCACTCCTTATTAGTCATTTTTTGCAGTTTTTGGGAATTTTTTAAAAAATTCTAGCTTTTACCCTAATTTAGTTTTAACATGGAAATTATTTTCTAACTTTAGTAATTAATTAAAATGAAAACAATTACGATTGATTTTTTCCAAATTTTTATGCATATAATTTTAAAATTAAAATTAATATAATCAAATATTGGTGCTAATGTTGTGAAAAATTGATTTTGAAAATTAATACACATAGTTTATTAAAAATATTTTTTTAGAGAGATAACATTTTTAGGATTTAAATATATATATATAAAATAAAATTAGCTTGGATACTGATTTCATTGTAATAAATTTATTTTTTATAATATATATATATATATATATATATAAGGCTTCCAAGCATATAAAAACCCAATTATCAAATAAAAGTCATTGATTTTATGAAAATATTGAAATTTTTTTACTATTAATATAACATTTTAATTAGTTATATAAAATATTGCATATACTTTCAAATTTCAAGGAATGATGAAAAATGTATAATTTTATTCCTTAAAATCATATATTATTACTTAAATGATTTTCTAAATTTCAATTTCAATCTTGTATAATTATAAATTCATACAAATTATATGTTTTGTGAAAACTATAATTTTCAACTAAAACCCAACAATTTTATAAAAATACCAAAAATTCAGACTAAGGTAATTTCAATATAATGAATTCAAAAAAACAATTAGTTTAGTAAATTTAAAATTGTATTTTTTAACTTATAAATAAGGCATTAAATAAAGGATCATTAATGGATGAATTTGTGCAGTCGTTTTGTGGTTTAGTATTTTCCTCAATTTTTATAGTCTCAAGTATTACATCCCCCTTAAATAGTTTCATCATTGAAATTGTTGTATATATCATCAATTTGAAAAATGTGAATACTTGATCTTTATAGATTTTCCATGCTCCCATGTTTCCTTTTATAATTTGATATTTCTCTAATGTACTTTCACCAAATGAGTTGTCTAAATTCCTTGTAATTTCAATCCCATGTGAAAAATCTATATACAATCCTTGTTATAAGACAGGTTAGAAGATAACCCTACTCCACCTGATTTGAGAACTTGTGTCAGATCAGAAATGTATTCCCTTAGTACTGAATTATAGACGACATCATGTGATTTATAATGTTTGGGTAGATAATCCAATTGGAATGATACATCACTAATTCTTTCTAAAATTTGAGAATTCCTAATATACATAGCGATTAACATCCCCTTCATAGAAATTCAAATAACTTTTTTCTCTGGTGTAACCTTCAAGAATACATGATCCATAATATGAAATTATAATTTATTCCATCAATTATCTGTTTAACTCTTTTTCTTTTCTAGGAAGATTTATTATGATTCTGAATAGTTTATTCTATATAAATCATCTCCTCTACGTGATCTAGGCTAATTAATTTTATTTACAACTTATCCCAAATAAGTTGGACTATGAAAAATCTTCAAATATAATGGTTTATATAGTGCCATATGGATGCATGAATGAGAAATATTATTGTATAAAAATTCTTCCAAAGGTATATAATGATCACACATACCTCTAAAGTCAAGAGAACATGATAATAGTACATCTTCCAATGTTTGTGGGGTTCCTTCCGACTACCAATCAGTCTGAGGATGATAGGTAGTTCATAAATGTATCTAAGTTTTGAGATCCCACGGAATAATATTCAAGACTTTTGATGTGAACCAAGGGTCAAAATTAGATATAGTGGAAATATGTTCACCATAAAGTCTTTTGATTTCATTAGTATAAACCCAGGATAGGAGATAAATGTGTATATATTCTCTTATTACTATTAATTGAGTAGAATTAGTAATACGATCAATGATAAACCATATAGAATAGTTCTTTGTTTGAGTATATTGGAGTTGAGTGAAAAATTATTTTGTAATATTGTTCCATTTCCATATAGTTATATGAAAATTTTCTATGAAGTCCATAGGATTTTGTCTTCTATCCTTTACATGCTAGTATAATAAGTGTCTAGCCACATAGTCCTAAATTTCCCGCATCATACCATAACACCATAAATGATATCTTAAAACAATATACATCTTTTTTATTCCATGCTGTATTGAGAAATATAAGTTATGTGTATCATCTAGTATATCTCTTTTCAATGATGGTATGAATGAAACACATAACCTCTTCCCAAACATCAAATCTATTTCTTTACAAATGATGTTATTTAGTTTTCTATTATTCTCTCATTTTCTATTTCTTTTTAGGATCTGATCATCGTAATAGGGATTCTCTATCATTTTTAATAACGATATTATTTCAATTTCTTGTTAATGTAATGATGGATCTCCTTACCAAAAAATCATCATAGTTTTATTATATCTCTCTATATGGGATCCTTTTTAATCATCACCCATCATAACACAATGGTATGTCTTTATCAACGCACCAACTACCATGTTTTCCTTTTGAAGGGGGTAGTGTATCGAGAATTTTAAGTCCTTTTAGTCCCAATCATCTCATTTTCCTCATATTGACCTTCATTTGAGAAAAGATATAGTTGAAACTCATATAGTCCATATATATCACATATTTTTCACCGTGGTTATTTTGTAATCATTTTTTAAATTTAGTATTACTACTTATAGATCATGGTAATGAGTATCAATCTTCTATTTAGAGATTTTCAATTTCTTTTATTCAAAGTAAATCACCCTAACATTTCACATAATGACACAACCACGTCCTTTATTTGATGCATCACTATAAATTAAAAATCTTTTCTTACCAAATGGTCAACTAATAACAAGTTTATTTATCATTATCATCAATTACTCTTTAAAAATTTCCTCACATTCACTTGACCATGTGATTTTAACCCCATTATGTGTTAACTTAGCTAATGGGTTGGCCAATAAAGAAAAATTCTAATCAAACTGCCGATAGTGACCTACAAAGACTAAGAAATTTTGAATCTCGGTTATGTTCATCAGTTTCAGCCATTATTTAACTATCGTTTTTTGGTTCAGTAGATATCCCTTTATTGGATGTAATATATCAATGAAGCAAAAATTCATTGAGATAAAATTCACACTTCCTATATTTTTCATATGATTACATTTTTGAACGGGACTCTATAATTTTTTTTATATAAGTCCAATGCTCGTTAAAAAACTTAGAGTATATGTAGATATCATCAATGAATACCACAAAAAATATTACCCAAATACTTCATGAATACTATATTCATAATACCCATTAGTATGGAAGTTTTATTAGTTATTCCAAAAATCATTACAATTAAATCATAATGTCTATACCTTGATAAAAATGAAATATTTTGTATATTATCCTACTTCACCCATATCTAATGCTAACTAGGGTGGATATCAATCTTTTAAAAATATTGGGGTCTTGTAAGTTGACCAAATAAGTCATCAATGTGTGAGGAAAGATACACATTTTCTATAGTGATGGATTTATATCCCTATAATCAATGCATAATCTCATGGACTCATCCTTCATTTTCATGAATAAAATAGGGGATCCCGATAGTGAAATTATATGTTATATAAACCCCTTCAAAACCAACTCCTCCATTTATTTATTTAATAGTAGAAAATTCCCAAGTTCCATTATATAAGGATTTATTATATAGGTATTTCATCTTGAATGATTTTAATAGTGACTCAACATTATGATCTGGTGGATGAATTAGTAATTATTCTAGAAAATAATAATAAAATTTTGAATCATGGGTGAATCCCCTATTGTTAAGAAACCTTCCCCATCAAAAGATATCACATTATCTTCCTATATATGTATAATTTCATTAAGGAGAGCTACTGGGTGAGGATCTGGATATGATTTAAATGATGATGTTTCTCCTCTTAAGAATGGAGATTCCACTTCAACTTCCTGAATCATAATCACCTGGTCATGGAAATAAATTTTTGGGTTATACATTGAAATGAAATCCTTACCAAGGATAATATCAAAGTAAAATATATGTATTGTAATATTTTTTTTCCAATAGGGTATGCCCAGGAATCATAATTACAACTACATGATATATCATTGTTTCCATAAAAATCACACTTTATGTCTTAATTGATAACTCTATGCCTAAGGTGACTAAGAAATATCTAAAAGATAGAAAATATGTAATATTATGAATATAAATATCTAGAATGAAATAAAACATTATATAACATTATGGTAATGATCACAGTACCAGAAACCGCATCATTGTGAAATTCAACTTTTTTGTGAAAATTATATAATTATGGACTTTCTCCCTTTACCAAATATAGGGTAAATTATCTTTATGTTTGCTGCATTGATTTAAATAATGTTCCTTCTCCTTATAATTGAGTCACTGAATATCAATAGCTTCTACCAATAGATTAATAGTTCAAATAATGTTAGAAGATATTTTTTCATAAAGGGATCCATTATAGTTACACCATCTTTTGGATTTGTAAGAATCTCTATACAAGCAACATTTTTGTTCATAACTTGGTTCAAATCCCAAATATAGTTGTGAACCAATTTTCCTCAACTCCAACATCATTTACATTTCCATAGGAAAATAAAAATTCGTTGACTATGGTTGTTGATATGATTATTATTCTTCCTTCCAACCATCATCTCTCTTCAATGACATATGTATAGTTATTCCATAAAATTTAATAGTAAAATAATTTTCTTATCTAAAATTTATAGACTTCCCTCTAGAAATCATGATGGTTTTTCAAATTTTTTTTTTCAAACGTATTTTTTCATTTAAATCGAATCCTTATGGTAAATAGAAATCTTATTTTAATACCAACTATAACAACCCAGGATTTGGAAAACCAGAGTCAGTAGTAATATTACATAATTGGTATAAGGTATATTATTTATCAAAGGATAAAATAGTTTAGTATCCTTGAATACTAGATACATACATACAATACACTTGAAAAAATTAGGATACATGTGAATACCATTTAAAAATATTATTAACCCATCCATCGTATTCTAGAAAATTATAAATAGTCATCCTCTAAGTTTCTTGGGAAAATTAACATAAATAAGGGTGAACTAAGATGCTCATTAAGGCGTAACACATAATAAAAGAATAAATAACATAATAATGGAATGAGTATATGTTATTAATAAATAAACAATATTAATCCATAATGAACTAAAACTAAGGGAATTATATATATATATGACAATAAAATAAAACATGGACAAAAACTAGTCATTGATCTCCAAGAGATGGAATAAATAATTTCCAATATCAAAATTTTCTACAAAGGCCTTTTTCGAAGACATGTTCCAATCACAGGAAGATTTATACAAAAAATATCATCATGTTCTTTCTAATTATCCACATTTATTTATTGAGGGGATATATAATGTTGGGGCCCGCCCTTACTATAATTTAATTCTAATGCATTCACCATAAAATTCATCAAAACCATTCATGTCATTCCCTAAGGAACTTCATACTAAATAAAACATTCCAATCCATATAATGAGAAATATAAATATAAAATAATTTCTCATTTATTTTAATAATGTGGATATATAGGAGAAAATCCCTTAATAAACATGGAATCCATGTGGTATTATCCAAGTAACATTAATTTACATTTTCAAAGAAATATACAGGAGATGCTAAATAAAAAGATCTTTGTTATAGATGGATGATAGTAATTTTATTCAAAATATTTCATTGATAGGATACCAATACAATGGATTAAGAATATTTTTTAATGGTTCACTAAGAGTGTGGTAATCTTCTTAAACATATCCCTTTGGAATATCTCGAAAGGTTTGTAGTCTTAGGCCCATTCATCCTGAAATATGGTGATGATTAATTCACTGTTCAACCAATCCCATTAATGGTGATTACCCCAGGTTCATAGGATCCAAATCCACATCCACATTCTAGTATCCAGATACGAAAGTGTTTTATAATTGATTGCAAACACATTTACTTTACCAAAAATTAGGATTATTTTTCCAGCATGGATAGGGAAAAAATTGAATCAAAATAATATGAGAAAAGGTTAAAAAAAGATACATAAAAATCCATTTAATTTCATGAGTATCATGGGAAAAAATTATTCATGTAAATGTATGTGCCACACAAATTAAAATAGATGGTGATTGTAACATGATTCCCAAATAAGGAAAAATAAGATGGAAACCCACACATATAACTTATATAGAAACATAATCATAAATTATTCAAATACAGGTGTCAATCATGATCATCAATTACAATGAATAAATTAATTTCATGATGTAACATCTAAAATAGGTTTTACATACACCACACAATGGAAATCATGTGGAAATTATAAATTATGTCTCAATGAGAGGATTTTGAGATATAAAACCCTTGGCTCTTATCCATACATCGAGGAACATAATTTAAGACATAATATCATAATCATAACTATATTAAAAACATAATTTTTAACCTTAATCATTTCCATCTTCATTCATACACTTCATAAAAGAAAAATAACTATATTATTTCTTCTGATTTTCCACATTAGGTGCTACAGTTTTGATCATTTGTGCAAGTTTCATAGTAGTGGTGTTCATATTCATTATTATTATAAAGTTATTTATTAAAAAACAATTAAAGTTAATATCAGAGGTTATTTTGAATAAGTTTTTCTATTTAAATATTCTTTAATGAGTTTTTAATGCTGTCCTTGATGTTCAAGTCGATAATAAACATGTTTTGATGATTTTTGATAAACATAGGGTGTTTTATAAATAAATGATTTAGATAATTATATAATATCTCTATAAAAATTGAATACATATTTATTTTTACCATATTATAACCGAAATTATATTACCATATTAATTTACGGAATAAATTCAAGGTATTGATCTAGTAGGTTGTTAAACCGACCCAAACACGAACACACATTAATGTAATGAATGATTAAGTTGTATTATGATAATAATATCATTATAAAAGGATCATAATGATCTTATATAGTTACAATTAGTTATGTATATCAAAATTATAAGGAATTATATTAATATTTAATGTTTAATAAAATTTTACACAATTTTATTAAAAGATTATAATTTTTTTTCTTATTTTAAATGATTAAATAAATGATGATCCTTTTTTAATCATATGTCGTGCATGTTTTATAAAATTTCATACCATAACCTTAATGATTTTATAAAACTAATATTTATCCATAAATATGATCATTATATCCAAAATTTTAATGTGATGAAGGAAAATGAAACATGTAACATCGTGGAGGCGGTAGTCCTCAAAATGCCTGAAAATTGGATTATTTTTCTTAATAATTGAGATATATGAGGAAATAATTGAAATACACATAATTGAGTTACATTATATTATATAAATGGTAATAATATAATTAAATATGTGTTTCTATAATAAATTTTAATGAAGATAATTAATAATTAATATCTAAATAGTTGATACTACTCCTATCGGTGACATGGTTTTCCCTTGTCAGTCTCCTTGAATCATAAGGCCTTATGATAAGTAATGGGATCAGAAGCTATTGAAAGTTGTAGGGGATTCAAGACAGATAAATAGATAATATCTTCAAGGAGATATTTCAATGATACGAGAGTCTTGAAATAGTGAAGATGTTTCCCTTTTATAGGTGAAGGGGAGTGTAGTTTTGGTAGTAACCCTTATATTTGGAATAATTCATGGTTACTAATCAAGTGTTAAAGTGGTTAAATAGAATCAATAACAAATGAAAAGTATTTTAGTTATAAACAAACTACAACCAACCTCTTTTTAGGAATATTTTAGTTCTTTGGGGCCTTTTATATTAACTTCATAACCTTTACCGTAGTTTACTTCTACCTTTGAAATTAATTTATAAAAATAGTAACATATTTTAATAAAGTAGATTAAGAATGAATATTTTAGTTAATTTGAAACCTATAATTTAAAATATGAAAATAATTTAATAAAATAATAATTATAAATTTTTTAAAATTCCGGTTTATAATTAATACAATTAATCACAAAAAAAATATATTTAAAGAAATAACAGTTCAATTATATAAATAAATATATGACATAAATTATTTTTGATACTTATCTTAATAAAATATTTTTTCTTATTATAAAAAAATTAAAGTAAATTAATATTTATGGAAATTCCAAAATTAATCCCCCTTGAAAATAATTAATTTGATGAAAAGACAAAAAATAGTTTTCATATTTTAATACAATTTTAATTAATAGTAAAAACATTTCTCAATGGTTTTATATGGTAAAAGAATATTGTAAAATGTATAATTTTAATCCTTAAATTAATATTTTATTACATAAAAAAATTTCAGAACATCTAGGTCATTTTTATATAAATTTAAAATCATATAAACTAAAAATGTTAAGAGATCTATTATTTTTGTTGGAAAATATCCTTTTAAGAAAAAAGATAAAAAATTCATAATAAGATAATTTAAACATAATGATTAAAAAAATTAATTAATTTTTTCAATTTGAAATTATATATTTTAACTTATAAATAAATTTATTTTTAAATTATCTTTAAATGGTATAGTTAGAAAATAGGTTTGGGAGATAGAATATTCCTATTATTGTAGTGTCTTGTGTTTACAATTTAGGCCTAGAAAGTCCCATTTTATCTTCATGGATTTAATTAATATTGTATTAATAGATTACATTGATTTATTTTTGTTAGTCTCTAGAGATGATATTATTATATATTCCAAGTTCAAGGAAGAGTATTATGATCATTTCAGTATTTTGTTGAATACCCAAGATAAGAAAAGTTTTAGGAAAAAATTTTCAAATTTAAATTTTAGATATAGAAATTATCATATTTGGATAATATAATCTCAAATTATGGTATATAGTTGAATCATTAAAGGATAACTTATATTTATTGGTGACCCATGCAAACTATAATGATGGATATATATAGTTTTTCTAGGATGGATGGATACTATCAATGCATTGTGATAAATTTCTAGATGATATATAATCCTATAAAACGTTGATATGCAAGGGATCCATGTTCTTTTTGATATATGGATGTGAAGAAAATTTAAATGAACTTGTTAGAAGGTTGGTAAGTACACTTGTTATGACACAACCCTATAGAGGACAAGTATTTTCTATCTATATTTATTCATTTATGATGTGAATGGGATTCATCCTAATGAAAAATGACATGGTTATTGTTTATGCATCATTCAAATTAAAAATTCATGTGTAGAATTACCCAAATCATGATTTATTGATGGAAGTAGTATTTATTGTATTAAAAATATGGACACATTATCTTTATGGTGAAAATGTGATATATATATTAATCATAAATTCTAGTACATATTCACAAAGAATGAATTATATATGTTCTAATAGAGATGGTTGGAGATGATTAATGATTATGAATGATCAATACATTACCACCCTGATAAGGAATATAAGGTGGTTGATGTCCAAATTTTGAATGAAAATGCTGGTTTATCCATGATGAGGATTGAAATAGATCTAATACTTAGGAATTTTCAGTGAATGTACCATAATTTATTGTATATTAACAAGTTATGTCTATGATATATGATTCTAAGGGGGTGTTACAACCATTACACACACCAAAATAGAAATTCCAAAACATCATAATGGGTTTCATCATCGGAAACACCAAAAATCTAAATGGAATTATTAACACTACATTACCTTCCTTCACATATGGTTTTTTATTTTTTTATGGTTTCCCTTCTTATTTTGGTGCATGGTGGTCTTCTCGGGAATAGAGAGACTTTTCTAGGGAGAATATTCGAATGATAGGCGGTGTATGTTTTTTTAATTAATGGAATGATAGTATAAAATTTTATATATATTTAGAGGATTCTACTAGGGTATAGAGAGATGTATGTTTTGGTTTGGTGTCATTTGTAAAAAAACATGGTTTTTAACTACTTTCTAGACACATTGAAATCATGAATGGGTTATACAAAGTGAATATGTTATAGTGAATATTCCGTGAATCTAATGTTGGTAATGGTAAATTTATAGTCCTTAAAAGATTTACACATCCGGAAAATATCATCCAGGATTTAATTTAATCTGTGTTGTCACTTGTTTTTTAGATATTTTTAATACGTGATATTTCATGAGGTGAAAGGGATTCACAACCATAATTCCTCACATCCATTATTTTTAAACATTATTAAGGAAATAATCCTTCATCATTTAGTGTCTAGGACTTCCTTATAAACCCTAAAATGATTTTTGGTGATTTTCGGTGATCATCCTATTTTTGAATCACTTCATTTGGTGTTTAATTCTTGTGGTTGTAGTGCCACATATCCCTAGAAAGATGAATTTCTGATTCATCATTGACATTGGTCATTTTAGGTACGTTATACTCTTATATATTCCAGATTTGATATTTTTTGTTGTTTTCTATCAACCCTTTTTAGTTTCATTAATGAATTCAATTTTTATGGATGATCCTTGGTATTTCAATTTTTATTGTCGAAGGAAGTTAATTTTTTATCAATAATAAGGTAGGTGGATCTATGAATGTGTTTTAATTCATGAATTATTATATTTTCTTATTGATATCATTGTATTTTTGGTTGAAAATAATTTTATTTAGTGAAAAGGGTTTTTATTAAATGTGTTCATGTATTTCTAAAATGGTTTGGGAAAACAAAGAAAATTGGGAACCTTGGGTGCATCTGCAAATAAACATAGTTTTCCATAGTTTGTGTGGTACCCCTAGGGGTTACTTTTATGATATCAAAGGACTATGGAAGGAATCAATATTGGTTGGAACAAAATTTTACCTAGTTTAGGATTATTTTATGTCTTGTACATATTTCCATAGGCTAGGGATAAAATGTTTTGATTATTATTTTATACCAAGTTTATCACATGATGGTTTAATTCATGCATATTTTATAACATGTTTAATATATATTTTTTCATTTATATCTATTAAATTCATATATTTTGTGAATATGGTATGAATTTATAGAAAAAAAGAAAATATTTAAAAGTGGATTTATTTTTCAAAATTACATGAAAACTATATTTTTTATTTCTATAACTTATGTTTTCATGATATTATAACATATAAATATTCTTTGGTGGAATTGAGCTCCATACTCACAAACTACTTTTTCCTTTAAGCGGTTGTGGACCTTGTTTTGTAGGAAATGGGTAAAGGGAAATAAATCATTTATCATTATAGATTTTATAGTCATTTTTCTTCTTCCAAGTGGGATAGATTAGTGGGAATTAATGGTCTCATGGAGACTTATTTAGTTAAGTATTTTTTATTTTTCTTGTTTGTTCAGTGTGGATTGAATTTTTATATCTCATGGATATGTATTCTTTGATTACGAGTATTACATTGATGTTAAATTAGTTATAAAAGAGACTTGTGGTTAATTACAATATCCCACCATGAGGAGGAACACCTTAGGTGACTTTTCAAGTAGACCCAAGATGGTTCCTTACAAATTGGTCTTAGAGGGAATACCTATACTAAAGTGTTATTGACACTATCTGGGTTTGGTTATGTGTCTTAGTTTATAAGAGGTAGAAACTTTAGAATTAGGACATTAACTATGAAAAATGGTCCGTGAAATATCACTTTAGATAATGAATCCAAGTTACCATGGGTGGTATCGCAATTTTCCCATGATTTAAACATGGGGCTTGTGGTTATTTTAAAGAAACAGATATGGGGTTTATTTAAATGGACATGTTATTTTTTTAATGAATAATACATGATTGAATAATTCATAATTTATTTAAATTATTATTGTTTTAAGGAATACATATCAACACCTAAAGTTTGTCAGTTGATTTTGGAAATCTTTCATGACTGATTGGTTTTTTCCTTATTTGTCAGATAATGCAACCTATAAATTCTCTTCAAAATTAGAGAGAGGAAGCTATGAGATATTTTCAATAAGAAACTACTCTAGTGGAACCTTCTTTGGTAGAATCTATAATCAATACTATTAATACTCTGGGTCGTGACTATTTTGGGAACTTGGGATGAGTGTTGGATCATGGGGACACTAATGTGGGGTTTTCCATAGATATGCTTGATGTACCATGAAGTATATAGTGGTAATATATAGTATAATCTATGTTTCATGAAGATATTTCATGTAATTCCCTCAAAATAATTTTCAACCATACGTTTTATCCTAGTAAATTACATGGGGGAAAGGCCTGAAAGTTTTTTACCTTGAGCAGGGAGGCATACAATTCAAGAGTATTCCATCTATTTTTTCGGATTTAGTGAACATTGAACTAAATAACATCATCAGTGACTATCTAGAAGAATGCAATATAGATTTTGGGTTGATTTATGATATTCAGTCGATGTTGATTCTCATTTACCTTCTGACAATTGTGAAGGGAGTTGATATGGATGCTTTGGGTGTGGCTGACATAGTAGGAAGATAGTTTCGGAAGGGGATTTAGTTGGTACTATCATTTTCTAGGGCGTGTCTCCTGGCTAGAAGAAAAAGCACAAAGGTAGCCGGTATCGTTCCAAACTAGTTTTTGGGGATTCATCTGGATATAATTATCTTTTTTCCAATCAGTTTGGGTGGTTTGGTCATACCAAGATTAATTTTATGGAGGATCCCAATACTTTTCTTCATTTTTAACAATATTTCCTTCTAAAATGTTTTTGTGATAGGATTTTCTAAGGTTGTAAGGTTGTATCCACATTCACCAAGGGCTTGAAGGTTTATAAATGTTCTTAAAAGGGTTATTTTTTTCTTATGATAATATGTTTGTTCATGTGGAAAATAAATCTTATGGAGGATCTGATACTAGATGTCATTATACATTGGTGTATTCACTAGAGGAATCTATAGTACGGATAACCATAATTCGAGATATGGTGTTTATGTAATCTTCAGTGGTGCTAGATTGTTTTATACATGTGATACTATTTATTTAATACCAACAATGATAATATAATTTTAGGATTATGTTGGAATCTTATATCATTCTTATTGGATCTTTACAATCCTTTCGGAAAGAGGTATGAAAAAGGTTTCAAGTGCTTTGCATGTAGAGTGATGATAATGGACCATATATGGGGTGGTAATTATTATTTCTCAGTCTTCACCTCTTTTATTTGTTTATCATCATGTAATGGATGAATATTTTTAAGTCATAGGTGGAATGTTATTTCCATCAGTTTCAGTTCTTATCTACTAATGAGGTCTCAAATGTTTTTCAGGTTGAGTGAGACTCTATATTTTGAAGGTAGGGAATTTTGTTCATTATACATGGAGAATATCATTCCAGTGTTCATATGTTTATCTAGATTATGTTGAACCATGTTTTTGTATTTAACTAGACTTTGTGTTGTGTGTACCCTGAGGTATTCCCAGATGATTTTTCTGGTTTACTGCCCGAGAGTGAGGTCTTTTTTACAATATATCTACTCTAATACGATTCCCATTTCTATTTCATATTTTTTTAAGGATCATGTTGAGTTATTAAAACATAGTCTATACATTATGTTCTGAAGTAAAATTTATTTATTCATCCTAGCATTTTATCATATTCTTTGAATACCCATTTTTATAAGACTGCATATAGGAGACTAAAAAATTTTATTGACTATTGGAAGTTAAACCTGGTGACCGTTAATAAAAACTATCATTTACCAAGGATTTTAGTTCTCTTTGATCAGTTAAGAGGGGCATAATGGTTTTTAAATATTGACACACAACTAGGGTACCATGTGATGGGATTATAAGAATATGATACACTTAAGAAAGAATCTAGGAGTATGTAAAATAATTTTGAGTTTCTGGGTATTCTATTTAGACTAAATAATGGTCATGTAGTGTTTGTGGCATTGATGGAACTTCTCTTTCATCAGTTCAAGGATTATTTTGTTTTAGTTCTCATAAATGATATTTTTGTTCACTACAAGTCATATGATCATCACATGGACTATTTTTTTATTGACCCCAAGATTCATTAATAAAAATTCCACTTTATATATTTAAATGTCATTTTATGGGTATATAAAACGTATGCACTAATTTGGTTTTATGTTTTTGTATTCTAAAATACCATTATGAATTGTCACTATTTCTAATATATTCGTTGAACAGTGATCATATGATTATTATAAATATAGGGTTTTAACAAATATGATTTACTCAGAAAAAGGAAGCGATGGCTTCATATAGTTGACTTTCCCCATAAGAAGCTCATTTATCGGAGCTATAAAAGGAGGTTTCGTCATTGGTCTTCGCTCTTGAACAAGCATAATATGGGCTTCAACACATTAAGCTTGAATGGGACCGCCTACGAGAGAGTTGGGCGTTGATTAAAATTACCACCCGAGCAATGTTATTTGAGCCACCCCAAGAGTCGGTCACCACCACACACCTTACCATTCGATCGTATGCATGTATTATAAGGGGTTATGTAATAAGACCTTAAAACAACTAATATAGGCATTATTTTTGTATAAAATATTGAATATATATTTATTTTATTATTGTTACTTTGAAAATTGTTTTAAAAGAGAAAATAGTATTTTTTTGTTAATATTCAACTAAGAAATCTATTTTTTGAATTAATTGATTTTATAATTAAATAATATTTTAATAAAATATTATTATTATTACTAAATTAATTTTTATTAAATATAAATTATCTTATAATTTAATGAATTCAATATTAATTTTTATTAGGGTTTGAAAGCTGTTTTTTTCAAACCACAAGAAATTTTTATAAATGTCAGTTTTTATTTTAAAAAAAAATTCAAATATTTAGAAAATTATTTAGATAAAATGAATATTATTTTTAGAATCAAGATGTCGAAATTATTCAACAGTGAAGTTTTCAAAATTTTATGAGATAGTCAAATTTTTGGGTAAAATTTAAATAACGTTTAAATATATAATGTGTTTTATGACATCTTAATGACCTAATTGTGATTTAATAAAAGAATATAAATTATATTTTCGGCTAATATATGTTTTATAGTTAATCTATTGTGATTTTAGATTTGTTTTTCTAATATTATGATGCCCTAGTTGACCGTACATGACTTTTAAAACATTTTGTCTTTTTAAATTGTTTTCCATGAGAGTGTGACTCACCTCCACATAAGCAACCCTATGTTTTAATAAGTTCGTCCATTTTCCTTATAAAATATTGTTTTCCACTCCCCTTTGGAAAAAAAATTGGCAAAAATCACCGGCTAGATTGTTGTATTGAATAGTTTAATGTGAGGTGTCCCAAACCTAAATAATAAAGAATTCTTTCTCCTTTCTTATAGAAACCCACACAAGATCCCACAACGTCTTCACTCAAAGCCCGTAGAGTTCATCCAACCTCTTACCTACTATCCCTATAATCCTCACAAGGTGCCTCATTCTCCCAGGAAGCCTCTATCAAGCCCCTCCCAAGCCTTTGGGATCACACATCCAAGTAAGGGATTCCTTCCTTCCTCTTTTCATCCAAGTATCCTAATATTGTTATGCCCATTTATTTTCAATTATAAATGTCAGGGTATGATTTCAAAAACCCCACATTCTTCCATATTCATGATTGAATGATGATAAACACTATTTATATATCATTAATTCCTCCCATGTACACCTGTTACCATGCCAAAATTCCTTAAGGAATTTCTCTCTCCTCATTTACATTCAAGCAATTTTTTTATTTTATGAATCTAAATTCCATTCCATATATTGGTATATTATTTCCCATGATACACTACTTTCTATTTAATGTATAATATATTAGAGATCCCTTTCACTCTCCTCAACCCATTTTACAAATTTCTATTTGACATCGTTATGCTTCCGTAAATACACCAAAATTTCCATGAAAAAAATCATTGGGTAGTAAATACCATACAAACTCCTATATCAATGGTATTCCACTATATTCACATGTAATTTTTGATTTAGGACATAAATTTCGTTATTACACATTTATTATTTATGTAATGAATTATGATGTTAATGAATCCATGTTGTATGATCTATGTGGAACACATAGGCTTGAAATGAAATGATTACGAAGGGTGCACCCTAATAGATATCTAATGCATTGGATAAAGTATAGTATCATGATACATCATGAGAAATGAGTGTCGAATCATTCTGATTCAAGTACAATGATAGATTACTCCTGATTCATATGCAATGAGGGTTTATTCATGCTCCATAGGCTATGATCCTTGGCTCATGCTAATTCTATGTTAAGTGTTGTTTCCACATCTCAGTGTTATGATTATCATGATTTATCATGAATTTATGTTCATATTTATCTTATGATCCATTGATATACCTATTGTCTAACATGTATTTTTTTCCTAATTTTATTCCATGTTGATTCTTTTTCATGGGATTTATAGCTTACCTTTTTCTTATGCATATCCTCAGGTTATCCCATGCAATGCTAAGTACCGGGGAATGTATTGGTCATGTTATAGAAGTTTTCAATAAAAATATTGCATTTCATGTTTTATGTTGTTATGTAATGATCCTGAGCCCCAAAGGCACAATAACACTCAATCTTCTATGTTGTATCAAGTGAAGTCTATGTAATAAATAGTATTTAACTGTGTAATAAAGAGAAGGGTTGTCATAGTTGGTATCAGAGGATTGGTTTAGTTATTTTTGGGATTAGGATAAGAAAACCCCAGTGAAGCCTTAGAGACTAGACTAAGTATAAAAAAACATCCCAAATTTTTTGTGAGTATTAAGTATGTGTTTTATCAAGAAAATACATACATGTCTAGATACGAGCAGGTAGAGGTGGCTCTAGCACAAATTTACCTAGGAGTGAAAACTCTTATAAGGGGTTTTGGGCTTGACCTAGGGTATCCTGGTACACAAAAATGGGCCATGATGTACTCTTTGTTACGACACTCCCAATGTATATGATTTGGTATATTAACAAGCTTAGTATGAACCATTATTAAGGGAATTTAAAAAAAATCCTCAAAGAATACATGATAGAATGTATATCATTCATAACATTGATTGTATCTTATATATTGATAAGTTAATGAAATAGAAGTAATTTATAGGTTATCCATTTTTTCCTTGGTTTTCCCTTTAAGTATTACCCCTATATTTCATTTCAATAAGGATTAAAAAATTGATATACTTCATGTAGTTTAATATCACAATTTTATCATGTCTAGAGGGTAACTCAAAATTGTTATGTTTCGTCTGTAGGATGAAGGATAGTTTCGAGATGGAAAGGGGAAGAACCTTATACAAAACTTTTGTCCCTTTATAAGGACTTACTAGATATAATTATTGTGATGTAAATCTTTCATATTATCAAAATATTTTTCAATGTCAAACATTCTTGCAGGACACTCTATGACATATCAAACTCCTCCTTCATACCACAGAATCATCAGATATCATGGCTCTCCTATGATTAAATATTAAGATCGCAACTCTCCCACCATTAAAAATGAGGGATGTACCATCATTGAATTTTCAAATATTTCACCCTATCCAGAGTGTATGATGCACTATTTTATTTTATAATATCTATTGAAGTGGGAGACCTCAGAGTAGCATATGTATATATAGTATTGTCTTCCAGTATTTTTGGAATCATTGACTATATATTAGAAGAACCAAATTTAAAAAATTTCAAATACGACTCCCTCATAATATTTTAAAAAAACATTGTATATAGTGATGTTTTGAAACTATATGTTAGAGACAAATTTTTTCAAAAAGGGCATCAAATTTTCTATCGGTACTATCCTAGTTGCATGGACTGCATCTGGACTAGGGAAGTGGGAGACTTGTAATGTGCATTGAGGTGTTGTTGCACTATGTGGACCCTCTCTCTCCCTGGTCGATGAGATAATGAGGGTTGGGGAATTCTTAATGGTCATGTGTAAGTAACCTTGAAGTCATGTTTAAATTTTGGAGTTTACTTTCTATATAATCAAATTGTTAGGATACAATTTTTCTTAAGGGGGGAATATTGTAAGGACCTAAACATTCATTAATGAAAATCCTTCTTGATCTATTTAAATGACTTATTAGGGGTATATAAAACTTATGAACTTCTCTGGTTTAATGTTTTTAGGATTTTTAAATACCAAGAAAAATTGTGACTATTTCTAATATATCTATTGAACACTGATCACATGATTAGTATAAATATAGGGTTTTAACAAATCCAATTTACTCAGACAAAGCGAGTGATTTTCTCATCCAGTAGACTTAAGACATAAGAATCCCACTTATCGAATCTTGAAAAGGATGTGACGTCATTGGGATTCGCTCTTGACCAAGCCCAAGCCGAGGTTTAACACGTTAAGCTTAAACAGAACTGTCTTTGGGAGAAGTGGAAGATGACAGAGATTACCACTGGAGCGATATTATCTAAGCGACACGAAGAGTCTGTCACTGTCGCACACCTGAAGATTCAGCCTTATGCAGGTTCTATAAGGGGTTGTGTAAAAAGACCTTAACACTATGAATATGTGCATTATTTTTGTATATAATAATGAATATACATTCATTTTTGTTGTTACTTTGTTTATAGTTTTTATAGCACAAATAGTATTTTTATTTAATATTCAACTATAAAATCTATTTTAATGAATAAATTGGTTTTTGAATTAAATAATATTTTATTAAAAATATTATTATTATTATTAAATAAATTTTTAGTAAATATAAATGATCATATAATTTTATAAACGCAGTTGTAATTTTTATTAAGGATTGAAATCTATTTTTGTCAAAACCCGTGAAGTTTTGATAAATTTCAGTTTTTATTTTGAAAATAAAAATTAACATTTTTAGAAAATTATTTAGATAAAATGAATATTATTTTTGGAATCAGGATTTCAAAATTATCAAAAAGTGAATTTTTCATAATTTTCTAAGACAATCAAATTTTTGGGTAAAAATTAAATACTGTTTAAATATATAATGTGTTTTATGACATCATAATAACCCTATAGTGATGTAATAAAATACTATAAATGATATTTTCGGTCAATATATGTTTTATCCTTAAAATAATGTGATTTTTTATTTTTTTGAATAATTTTTGGATTCCTTAGTGGACCCTCCATGACCAATTTTTTTTATCTTTTTAAATTGTTTTCATTGAGAGTGTGACTCACCTCCATAGAAGCAACAATATTATTTTAAAAATATAGGACATTGGACTTATAAAATATTGTTCTCCACTCCCATTTGGTAAAAATAGTGGGAAACAACAATGGTATTGATCATAGTTTTGATTTGTTTAATGTGAGGTGTCCCAAACCTAAATAATAAAGATTTTCTTCTCCTTTCCTATATAAACCCACCCAATATCCCACTTCATATTCACTCAAATCCCTTGTAGTTATTCCAACCTCGGACCCCATCTCTCTTTATGCCTCCCAAGTCACCCCAATCTCCCAATAATCCTCTCTCAAGCCCCTCCCAATCCTTTGGGATCACAATTCCATGTAAGGAATTCTTTCCTTTCTCCTTTTATCCAAGTTTTTTAATTTTGTTATGCACATTTATTTTCAATTATAAATGTTGGGGTATGATTTCTCAAATAGTCCATACTAACGTATTCATTTTTGAATGAAGAGATACTCCATTTCTCTCTCATTAATTCCTCCCATGTACACCCATTACCATGTCAAAATTCCGTAAGGAATTTCTCTCTCATCATTTACATTCAAGAAATTATTTTATATTATGCATCTAAATTAAATTCCATATGTTTTTCACTCTCATCAACCCATTTTACTAATTTTTATTTGACGTCCTTATGATTCTGAAATTACACCAAAATTTCCATGACAAAATCTTTATGTATTGAATACAACAACCACTCCTCTATCAAGGGTATTCAACTTTATGTGGATTTACTTTTTGATTTGGGGCTTACATTTATTTATTCCAGATATCTTATTCATGGAATTCCTGATTATGTTAGTGAATCCATGTTGTATGATCTAAGTGGCACACTTATGATTGAAATGAAATGATTATGATGGGTGCAACCTAATAGCGCTCGAATGCATTTGGTAATGTATAGTATCATGATAATTAATGTGAAAAGAGTGTTGAATAATGATAATTCAATTTCAATGAGGTTTTACTCGTGCTTCATATACAATGAGGTTTTACTCATTCTCTAATTGCAATGAGCTTGGCACATGCAAATTCCAGGTTAAGTGTTGTTCCCACATCTCCATGTTATGATTATCATGATTTATTATTCATTTATGTTCATGTTTCACTTGTACTCCATTGATATTCTTATTGTATAACATTTATTTTATTCCTCATTTTATTCTATGTTTATTCTCTTACTGGGATTTATAGGTCACCCTTTTCATTTGCATGTCCTCAGGTTATCCCATGCAATGCTAAGTACGAGGGAATGTAGTGGTCATGTAAAGGAATTTTTCAATAAAGATGTTGTCTTTCAATTTTGATTTTGTTATTTAATGATCCTATTCCCTAAAGACACTAGACATCTCGATCTTCTATATTGTATCAATTGAATTATATGTAATAAATCATATTTAATTGTGTAATAACGAGCACAATTGTCATAGTTGGTATCAGATGATAGGTTTAATTATTTTCGGGATTAGGATTAGAAAACTAGGATGAATCCTTAGATACTAGACTAAAAATAAAAAACATCCTTACATATTTGTGACTATTTAGTAAGTTTTTTATCATGAAAATACATCAATGTAGGGATATAAGAAGGTATAGGCAGCTCTGGCACTAATGCACCTAGGAGTGAAAAATCAGACAATGAGTTTCAGGATTGACCTCGGGTATCCCGGTACACGACAGCGAGCCTTGATTGACACTTGGTTATGACACTTCTGGGGGATATGCATTGATAAATTAAAAATCTTAGTATGGAACATTGTTAATGGAATTTAAAAAAATTCCTCGAAGAATACATGTTAGAAAGTAGATCATGGATAACATAGATTGAAGCTTATAGATTTATAAGTTAAGGAAATAAAATTGATTTATATGTTATCTGTTTTCCCTTGTTTTCCCATTATGTGTTACCCCTAAATTTCCTCTCATTAAGGAATAATAGATTTTTATACTTTAAGTAGTTTAATATAACAATTTTATCATGCCTAGAGGGTAACTAAAAATTTGATATGTTTAATCAGAAGGATAAAGGATAGTTTCGAGATGGAAGGAGAAGAACCTCATACAACACTCTTGTCCCATCCTGAGGACTTACTAGCTATAATTATTGAAATGTTAAGCACTCATATCATCAAAACATTTTCCAATGTCTAACTTTCTTCCAATAAACTCTAAAACATATCGAAAACCTCTTCTGTACCACAGAATCATTCGGTATCATGGCTCACCTATGGTCAAATATTATGCTCCCAACTCTACCACCTTTCAAGACGAGGTAGGTACCATTATTGTATTTTCAAATATTTTACCCTATCCAGAGTGTGTGATGCACTATTTGATTTTAGAATATATACTGAAGTGGGAGACTTCTGAGCTGCCTATATATATATAGTCTTGTATTCTAGTATTTTTGGAAACTTAGACAATGTATTATAAGAACCACATTTCAAAATTTTCAAATATGACTCCATCAGACTATTTTAAAAAAAAACCTGGTACATGGTGATGTTTTGAAACTCTACGTTAATGATTTTATTTTTCAAAATGTGCATCATATTTTCCAATGGTACAATCTAAGTTGCATGGACTACGTATGGACTAAGGAAGTGGAAGACTTGGAATGTGCATTGAGGTATTGTTGCAATAAGTAGAACCCCTTTCTCTATGATCGACGTGATAATGAGGGTTGAGGAATTCTTAATGGTGGAGGGTAGGTAACCCTGTAGTCATGTTTAAATTTTATAGTTCTTTTTGTATGTAATCAAATTGCTAGGATTTAATTTTTCTTAAGGGGGAATATTGTAACGACCCAAAAATTGATAAATAAAAAACCTTCATGATCTATTTAAATGTGTTATTATGGGTTTATAAAACGTATTCACTTCTTTGGTGTTTTATGTTTTTGGATTTTAAAATAGTGTTATAAATTGTGACTATTACTAATATAGTCGTTAAAAATGATCACATGATTAGTATAAATAAATGGTTTTAACCCATCCAATTTACATAGAAAAATCAAGTGATGGCCTCATTCAGCAGACTTGCCCTGTAAGAATCCCATTTATCAGAGATCAGAAAGGAGGTAGAGTCGTTGGTTTTTCTCTTGACCGATCCCAAGCCGATCTGCAACACGATAAGCTTGAATTGAACCACCCACATGAGAAGTAGAAGTTGATAGAGACTACCACCCAAGAAATGTTATCCGAGCCACCCCACGAGTCTGTCAACATCACACACCTTAACCTTTTGTGTTTTGCAGGTGTCATAAGGGGTTATGTAACAAGACTATAGCACTATGAATATGTGCATTATTTTGGTATAGAATAATGAATATACATTCATTTTATTATTGTTACTTTGTAAATATTTTTTAAATCCCAAGTAGTATTTTCAGTTAATATTCAACTAAGAAATCTATTTTTATGAATTTATGGATTCTGTAATTAAATAATATTTTATGAAATTATTATTATTATTAAATAACTTTTTATTAAATAAGAATTATAATATAATTTTATGAACGCAATTGTAATTTTTATTATGGTTTGAATGCGGGTTTTGTCAAAACCAATGATTTTTTTGTTAAATATCAGTATTTATTTTAAAAGTTAAAATTAAAATATTTCAAAAATTATTTAGAAAAAATGGATATTATTTTATCAATCATGATTTCAAAATTATCCAATGGTGAATTTTTCATAATTTTCCGAGACAGTCAAATATTTGGGTAAAAATTAAATAACTTTTAAATATATAATGTGTTTTATGACATCATAATGACCCAATAGTGATGTAATAAAATTCTATAAATGACATGTTCGACCAATATATGTATTATCCTTAAAATAATTTGATTTTATATTTGTTTTATTAATTTTATGATTCCTTAGTGGACACTCCATGACTTATAAAAAATTTATCTTTTTAAATTGTTTTCCTTGAGAGTGTGACTCACCTCCACATAAGAAACCCTATTATTTTAAGAATTTAGGCCATTGGACATATAAATTTTTTTTCCACTCCCCTTTGGCAAAAACATGGGCAAAAACCATCTGACGGTTTGTGGTTTTGATTATTTTAATGTGAGTTGTCCCAAACATAAATAATAATGAATTACTTCTACATTCCTATATAATCCGACCCAATCTCCCACTTTTTATTCTCTCAAAGCCCTCAAATTTATTCTATCCTCTTCCCTACTCTCAGTAGAATCCTTCCAAGGCACCCCAAGATCCCAATAATCCTCTATCAATCCCCTCACATGCCTTTGGGATCACACTTCCACGTAAGGGATTCCTTCCTTCTTCTTTTTATCCATGTTTCTAAATATTTTTATTCACTTTTATTTTAAATTATAAATGTTGGTGTATTATTTATCACCTCCCCCATACTTCCCTCTTCATGTTTTCGTTTCAATAAGTAATGTTTCTAGGGAATGTTATATCTGATAGTGGAACATCATTAGATCCTAAAAAGATAAAAGTAGTAATGTTCTAGGAGTAGCCTAGAAGTTTTTTGAGATCTGAATCCTCTTTGGGTTAGATGGTTATTATAGGATGTTTTTTGGTAGTTTTCCAAGATTTAATCTACAATTAAAAATTTAACCCATAAGGGAGTAATGTTTGAGTGGTATGAGATGTTTTAGAAAATTATTATAAAACTAAACGTGATATTGACTTCACCACCATTTTTTATTCTTCCAAAACAAGTATTAGGTTTTGATATTTTATTCAATAATTCAGTAATGGTTTCTGGGTGTGTCTGGATGCTGGGGATATAGTTAGTATCCTATGGATCTCGGCAGTTATTCCATGATGAGAAGAAATATCCTACCAAAAATCTTCAGTCGGACATTGGTATTGTAACACCCCAGGTAATTACAGAATATGGAATTTTTATATTGATCCCTATTTGTGAAAAAAATGTTAATATTAATTTAAAGGGAATCCTATGCCCTATGGATTACCCAATACGCAACAACGAGTTCCTTTGAAATCTTACATTGCACTCTAATAATAAAAATAATTTTATTTTGAATGGTAGTTAACACCTTGTCGTTGTAATGACAGGAATGAACAGAACTAACTAAAAAATGATTATGTATGTTTGTCAAATATTTTTAGTTTTTACAATAAATGTTAGAGGATTAAAAATGCGAATGAATCCAATTTTAAGCATAAACATTCTAATATTCTTTAAAAGGTCGATTAACCACCTTTTGAGGGAGAACTTAATTTAAATCCATTTTTTTGACAATTTTATGTGTTATATTTGACAAAATTAAATTCTTTTTTAGAATCGGGACATCAAAATTTACTTTGTGTAAATGTTTGGTATTTTTTCGATAAAGTTCATTTTTTAATGAATAGTGAAAAATGTTGTATTTTAATTCAAAACCACTTTTTAATCTAATTTATTTATATTATTAGATTATATTTTGAATTTGTTTTAAAGTTAAATTAGAATATATTTTTACCATTTAATCCAATAGTGGTCATTGAATTAATTTCACTTTGAAATTGGATTTAAACTAGTGTCAATCTTTTGATATATATTGTTTCATAAAAACACTCTATTTGTTCTGACAGTGGGAATTAAATATTAAATTAATTAATGTAACATATATATTTTTAGTTTTGTAAAATAGAAATCATTTTTGAAATCGGAATATCAAATAATGCTTATGGTGAAGTTTTTTTATTTTTCCGAAAAACTTCAATTTTTGATGAATAGTGAACCCACTAAGTGGTAGTTTAAAAAATGGTTTTTCGTTTAAATGAAACATTACAACTTGTTTGTTTTGAATTTAAAAAATCCGACATACATGGTTGTCGTTACGAAGTAATATATGGTTCAATGGGATTAAAATAATTTTTTGGTGAATAGTAAGTTTTATGTTTTTAATCGCGATTAGAGGTAATTAGTGTAATTTAAGGTTAAAATAATGTTTTAAAAATATGAAATGACCTTGACACATGTCCTACTCTTATTTGATGTGTCATGGCCGTCCATGAAAACCCATGTATAGATTTTTGGTACACCATGGAGCTACATGGGTAAGATAATGACATTAATGCCTTTTATTTAAAGTAAAAGTAAAAATGAAACAAACATGTATTGGTTTACTAAAACAATTTTTACATGGGGTAATACAAGTCATATTTTTTAATATAAATATTAATTAGAAATCTAAAAAGATTTCCTACATCATGATAGTTTTTTTATAATTTTTAGACATTAAATAAATTAAATTATTTATGACATCATGATGATGCAGTGATTACCACATTATTTAACGATTTAAATAAAATGAAATAATAATGTCAAATCTGAGACCTAAACATGTCAAAAACCTATTGTATTGGTGTATTTATAACTCTTATCACTTTATACTGGAAATAAACCAATGTGGGACCTTTAAAATCTGAAACGCATTTGAAAATAAAGTAATATTTTATACCGTTCCAAGAGTGCCCCTCCTCTCCTCTTATAAAAGGCCACCACCTCTACCTATTTATGCACACCTCTCAAGCCTTTTTCTCGGCCAAGATCTGATCCGTTTGTCTCTCCACATCCTTCTACTAATCCTAGAAGCCTTAACTTAGGAAATAAGCTCTTCAAGAAACCATTTTGGTTCAAACCAAAGGGAGTTACCCGATTTTAAGGTACTGTCTTCACTTGTGTTATTTTGTTTTATTTTGCTTCTCCAACCCCCTAAACTCTTTTTATTGATTTCTTTTGTAACAAAAATAGTATCTTAAATATACTAGGATGTTTTTATAAGAAGTATTAGAGGTAAACTTAAACACACCCACATCTAATTGTTAAAGAACATACTGTTTCTGTGGATGGTGAATTTCTGCCTCACGAAACGATGATTGTTCAATATTCTTTTAACACCTTAAAAGGTGACCATTAAGATATCACTATATTTATATACTATATATAATATGTTTATTATTTACTTAATGTTCTGTATTTTTCATTTATGGCATTATTTTATGGTTTCTATAATGGGTACGTGAGATATATTCATTTTAGGAAGTGCGGACTACCGCCCCCTCAAAGTGATTTGATTCGTTAATACCATATGTGGTACGTATAATGGATATATTTAATGATATTATATATGATAAAATACTGTAATTATAATAATATTAAGTATCGTTATGTTTTAATTCCATTAAATATGAAATAGAAATGGAAGTAGCGTTCATGCGTACGTACGGCTTACTGTCTCCATGAACGGTGCATTTCATTTCTTACCTCTAAATGTTATATAATATTATAAATGCATGTATATAATGGATATATATGATATATATGATATCTACATAATTAAAATAATTCTGGATGTAATGGATATTTTACCCCATGAACAAACATGTAATTATAAAGAGTTTATTTTTGACTCAAGTAGCAATGATCGACAAAACAACCATTATTAACATAAATAATTACATTGTGTTCATAACATGGTAATAGGTGATATAAAATGAATAATTAAATTGAAAAAGGTTCTTAATCAAGTAGAAATTTAATCATGTTTATTATTCAGGAGATTAAGGAATGATCAAGTCATGTCGGACAAGAGGTAATGGATCATACCTCTCTCTTTCTTTTCAAGTACTCTCTATTATGTCATTTATATTATGCTCCATATTCTTATGTTAGATGATGTTATTTTATACTAATATTTATATAATTTTTATGTTAATGTGATGGGAGACCCTAGATGATCTCATCATTCCATTTTTGGAAGTTTTATGTGGCGTCGTTAGGCTGCTGAATTTTCATAAGGGAATTTTCATCTCACTTTTTATTCCAGTGAGATTCATGATACATTTGCCTCTATTTAATTTTGTGTTGTGTATTTACTGCCCATTATTATATAATATACTTTAATTTATTGTTATTTACATCTTCATTGTATAACCCTTATATCATGGGGTGTACTTTTCGAATGTTTCCCAAATCGGTAAGGTAACCTTTCACACTCCTCTTTTTAAAAGACTTATTTTGTTTTGTCTTTTAATTTAAATTTTTTTATGTTGGGATATGTTATCCTATATCCTTATTGATGTAAATTTTATGTCCAAGTGATGAGATACCATTTTTTCTCTCTTATCAACTAATTTTATGAATTTTAAAGTGACGTCGTTAGGCCGTCAAATTTTAACAAGGGAACTTCTTAACCCAATTTTGATTTCTTTGGGTTCAACATGTAGTTATTGAATATGTCATCCATTGAATATGTGTGAATGAAATTTTATTGTTTTACACGTAATATCCACATATATTGGGTGTATATATATTTGTCACACATAATTATGAGATTGATTTATCCTTAATTTATGGATACCTTCTTTATAAGGGATTTTATCTCATTTTACATTTCTATTGAGACTTCATTGTTGTTATGCACAAATTCACTCTTATTTGGTGTATATACTGTCCTTTGCATTATTATATCATGAATTCCTTTATTATAATGATATTATAATGTTATGATTAAATGTTATTCCTCAATTATTGAATTCAAGTGTCTCTAATTTTGTTAAAAACCATTTAACTAAAATATCGGTTTAAATGTTTTAATGATTTATTCTTATAAATATATCTAATTAATATACATGTTTTAAAAATGATTTTAAGGAATTATTTATATGGATATTAATGGTTTAAAATGGTAATAGCTTCAAAAGTGTAACGGGACTTCGTCTAAATCTCCTTCCATTGAAGCATATTTTGTTTTATACAAAACCTTATTTTTTACAGTGTATAAACCCCATTGACTTTTACTTTTATTCAAATGGAAACTTTTTTATACAAAGAATTTACTAAATGAAAAAAGGGAATGTTTTTATTTGTCGTACGTATGCGGCAACAACGACTTCTCCACCGCCATGACCATTATTTGAGCTTCGACTTCCTCTAAAAGCCATAGCTTTTTTTAAATGAAAAATAAATACCATGTTTTACTTTTCATTTATTTTGGTATTGAAAATGGTTTTCACAACGTTTTTATTATATCAATGTGTGGTATTGATATCTTGTGATTGAAATGTGGAAATTTTATGTTTCCTTTATGCATGTTATATGTGATATGATTATGTTATGGTTCGTGGGCATTGTTATGAAGATGGGTGGTTCCGTGATAAAGTAAGGGCGGGTGAGACCGATATATCACTACAATGCATTGGGTAATGCAAAGGGGTAAAAAGCTAAGGTTTCTCCGAATAGATTTAGGGAATATACTGTGATGGGTATTCGGAACGTAACCAAGATGGTTACTCTCTACGTAAGAATGTTATGAATGCCTCATGTTACCTTTATGTCTTATGATATATATGATTTATTCATGATTTGATGAGGTATGTTAAAGTTCTTAGGTTTTATGGGTAAAGTATGATTCCATTGATTCTTATGTATACATGTACTCATGTTTCCTTTCCATATTTTTATATCCCTTACTCAGCTTTTTGTGATCATCCCATGTTTTTGAAATGTTTTCCACAGGACATAAAGATGAATAGGGTCAACGATGGGATCAAGGAAATGACATGTTGTCTGAAGCATAGAACTAGACATGAATATTTTTTTCAAGTGTTTTTATGGTGTGAAAAAAAAGGAAACTGAGTAGATGCGCCTACTTTGTAATCTTTTGAGGTGTAATTGTTATGTCCTTATTCTCTAAAACTCTAAACATGAAAATATCCCCATTGTGAATTATTCAATTTAATTCAAGATAAAGTAATGTTTACGGTTGGGGCCTTATAGTCGGTATCATAGGTCGGTTTAGATAACATTAGAGGTTAGGGTATTCATTAATCATAAGTTAAAAGTTGCATATAACCACAATGGTTAGTATATTAGATGGAGTCATTATTATTTTTGAAAGTTGGAATGAGTTTGAGATAACTTGGATAAGTATATCTTAGTATTTATATTACTATTTAGTATATTATGGTTTTGTTGATATACTCACACTGACATTTTTGTTTTTAGTAAATAGATGGATATAGCAGGCACCAAAGTGACAATGGGTATGAAGGAAACTGTGTTGGTTCTCTAATTAAGAGACTCGACAAAATTAGGGATTCAATGAGGAATCTCAAGGTTATTCTAAACCAACTATCATGGAGTCATGATTAACCACTTGAACCTTGGTAAGTTCTCTAATGAATCATGTATGAGAGAACCAAATCAATGTGGTAGTTCAGGTAATAATTATAAAGGAAACCATTAGGGTTTATATGATCCTTACTTTTGAGGTAATTATGGGTTACTATATGTTATGTTGGAAAATGATAGGCATGAGATAAACATGAGGTTAAAATATGTTATGGTTATTTTTGATGAATTTGTCTCTTTTTGAGGAATTTTATAAAATTATATAGTTTTTGAAAAGGGACAACACGCAGACCGTGTGACAACCCTTCACGTCGGACAAAGCTGCGAGAATCGAACCCACAACCAAAGTGCGACTGGTATTTATCACCTACCACTGGACTATGTGAAGTCCCTGGTTAGTATGACTTATTCGTTTTAGTTATATGATTTTATGAATTAATAGTAAGTTTATTTTTGTTTATCTATGGAAATTATTAAACTATCTTGGTTGATATGTGATTAGGTTAATTACTTTTCAATATGAGACTTTTAGAGAAACTGATGTTATTTGGAGATAAGTGTTAATTTGTACCTTGGAAGACTATGTGACAAAATCCTTCAAATATTTGGGTTTCAATCTTAGTTTGGTTTACTGTGAAGAATTTTATGGACAAATTTTTTATCAAATGGTCCTCGTTGATCTTTGGGTTTTGTTGGACAAATTTTGGAGAATAAGAATAGATTTTATTTTTATAAAGGGTTGCCCTTTTCTGGATTATCTGATCTTGTTCTAACAATTTTGGTTTTGGTAAGGGTATAAAGACATGGGATATATATTGTTTTCTTTTGTGGATTAGGGGATTCTCTAGAAGGTTATTATAGTACTCTTAATGTGAATAAGTCTTCCTAAATACTCATCATTTTGGGAAAGTATGAGTTTGTGTAAGAAATATATTAAATGTTGAAAGTCAAAATGACAAGTAAGTATGTTTCCTTAAGATAAAAAATAAATTCCTCAATAAAAATGAACTTAAAACAAAAATGTTATCTATTATCTTTTGCTAATGGGGAATCGAATACCGTTTAACCCACGACAAGTTTGTGATTTTCTTGTGGTTATCTTTCTCCTATACATGTTTTCTATCACTCTCCCTCAGAACATGACCCTTTACTTTTCCTTCCATATACATGTTTTCCTATATGGAATCCTATTATGGGTTAACTCGGTTGACCTCTGTACTTCTCTTTCATTATTTTAAAGCTATTGTTTTATCGACTCTTATTCCGATGTGGGACTTTCAATGAAGTTTCCAAGCCCAATTTTAAAATTGCGAGAACGCAATTCCCAAAAGGGGGGATGGATGTAACACCCCAGGTAAATTATGAATATGAAATTTTTATAATTATCCCTATTTGTGAAAAAAAATGTTAATATTAATTTAAATGGAATGCTATGCCCGATGGATTACCCAATACACAACAACGTGTTCCTTTGAAATCTTACGTTGTACTCCAATAATAAAAATAATTTTATTTTGAATGGTAATTAACACCTAGCCGTTGTAATGACAGGAATGAACAGAACTAACTAAAAAATTATTATATATGTTTGTCAAATATTTTTACTTTTTAAAATAAATGTTATAGGATTAAAAATGCGAATGAATACAATTTTAAGCCTAACCATTCTAATATTCTTTAAATGGTTGATTAACCGCCTTTTGATGGCGAACCTCTTTTAAATACACTATTTGACAATATTATGTGTTATATTTTACAATATAAAATTCTTCTTTAGAATCGCGACATCAAAATTTACTTTGTGTAAATATTTGGTATTTTTCCGATAATGATCAATTTTTTTAATGAATAATGAAAAACGTTGTATTTTATTTCAAAACCTTTTTAATCTAATTTATTTATATTATTAGATTATCTTTTGAATTTGTATTAAAGTTAAATTAGAATATATTTTTTCCATTTAATCCAATAGTGGTCACTGGAATTAATTTCACTTTCAAATTGGACTTAAACTAGTGTCAATCTTTTGATATATATTGTTTCATAAAAACACGCTATTTGTTCTGACAGTGGAATAAATTATTAAATTAATTAATGTAAATTATATTTTTTGAATTTTTTAAAATAGACATCATTTTTGAATTCGGAATATCAAAAAATTCTTAGGTTGAATGTTTTGTATTTCTCAGAAAAACATCAATTTTTGATGAATAGTGAAACCACTAATTGGTAGTTTAAAAACTGATTTTTTGTTTAAATGAAACATTACCACTTCTGTGTTTCGAATTTCAAAAATCCGATATACATGGTTGTCATTAGGAAGTAAAATGTGGTTCAATGGGATTAAAATAATTTTTTGGTGAATAGTAACTTTTATGTTTTTAATCACGATTAGAGGTAATTAGTGTAATTTAAGGTAAAAATAATGTTTTAATAATATGAAATGACCGTGACACATATACTACCCTTATTAGATGTTTCATGGCCGACCATGACAACCCATGGGTCGATTTGTGGGACCCCATGGAGCCACTTGGATAAGATAATGACATTAATGCCGTTTATTTAAAGTAAATGTAAAAATGACACAAACATGTATTGTTATACTAAAAAAAATTTACATGGGGTTATTCAAGTGATATTTTTGACTAAAAATATTCATTAGAAAGATAAATCGATTTCCTACATCACGATAGTTTTTTTTATAATTTTTAGACATTAAATAAATTAAATTATTTATGACATCATGATGATGCAGCGATTACCTCATTATTTAACGATTTAAATAAAATAAAAAGATAATGTAAAATCTAAGACCTACGCATGTCAAAAACCTATTGGATGGGTGGATTTCGAAGTCTTATCACCTTATCCTCGAAATAAATCATTGTGGGACCTTTAAAATCCGAAACTCATTTGAAAATAATGTAACATTTTATACCTTTCCAAGAGTGCCCCTCCTGTCCTCTTATAAAAGGCCCCCCAACTTTACCTCTTTACCCACACCTCTCAAGCCTTTGGCTCGGCCAAGATCTGATCATTTTATCTCTCCACATCCCTCTCCTCATCCTAGAAGCCTTACCTTATGCAGGAAGCTCTTCAAGAAACCATTTTGGTTCAAACCAATGGGAGTTACCCGATTTTAATGTAATGTCTTCACTTGTGTTATTTTGTTTTATTTTGTTTCTACAACACCCTAAACTCTTTTTATTCATTTATTTTGTAACAACACCAGTATCTTCAATATAATTGGATGTTTTTATAAGACGGATTTGATCTACCCTTACACACACCTACATCTAATGGTTAAAGAACATAATGTTTCTGTGGATGGTGAATTTCTGCCTCACGAAACGATGATTGTTCAATATTCGTTTAACAGCTTCAAAGGTGGCCATTAAGATGTCAGTATACTTATATACGATATATAATATGTTTATTCTTTACTTAATCTTCTGTATTTTTCATTTATGGCATACCATTATGGTTTCCATTATGGGAAAACGCGATATCTTCATTTTTAGGAAGTGCGGACTACCGGTCCCTCAAAGTAATTTGATTCGTTAATACCATATGTGGTATGTATAAAGGATATATTTAATGATATTATATATGATACCATACTGTAATTATAATACTAATATTTATCATTATGTTTTAATTCCATTAAATATGAAATAGAAATGGAAGTAGCGTTCATGCATACGTACAACTTACCATCTCTTTGAAGGGTGCATTTCATTTCTTACATCTAAATGTTATTTAATATTATAAAAGCATGTATATAATGGATATATATGATATATATGATATCTACATAATTAATATTATTCTTGGATATAATGGATATTTTACCCCATTAACAAATTTGTAATTATAAAGAGTTTATTTTTGACTGAAGTAGCAATGATCGACAAAACGACCATTATTAACTTAAATAATTACATAGTGTTCACAACATGGTAATATGTGATATAAAAGGAATAATGAATTTGAAAAAGTTTCTTAAGCAAGTAGAAATTAACTCATGTTTATTATTTAGGAGAATAAAGAATGATCGAGTCATGTCGGACACGAGGTAAGGGATCATACCTCTCTCTTTCTTTTCAAGTACACTCTTTTATGTCATTTCTTTTATACTCCACGTTCTTATGTTTGAGGATGTCATTTTATATTCCTCTTGATATACTTTATATCTTCATGTGATGGGAGACCCTATTTGATCTCATCAATCCATTTTTCTATGTTTTATGTGGTGTCGTCAGGCTGCCGAATTTTCATAAGGGGATTTTCATCTCACTTTTTATTCGAGTGAGATTCATGCTACATTTGCCACTATTTCATTTTATGTGGTGTATTTACTGACCATTATTTTATAATATACACTCATTTATGGTTATTTTCATCTTCATTTTATGACCCTTCTTTCATGGGGTGTATGTTTCTAAAGTTTCCCAAATCGGTAAGGGAACCTTTCACACTCCTCTTTTTAAAAGACTTATTTTGTTATGTCTTTTAATTTACATCTTTTTATGTTGGTATATGTTCTCTTATATCCTTATTAATGTAAATTTTATGTCCAAGTGATGAGATACCATTTTATCTCTCATCAACTAATTTTATGAATTTTGAAGTGATGCAGTTAGGCTGTCGAATTTTACCAAGGGAACTTTTTAACCCAATTTCGATTTTGTTGGGTTCAACATGTAGTTATTGAATATGTCATACTTTGAATATGTGTGAATGTACTTTGATTGTTTGACACATAATATCCACTTATATTGGGTGTATATATATTTTTCACACATAATTATGAGATTGATTTATTCTTAATTTAAGGATACCTTCTTTATATGGGATTTTATCTCATTTTACATTTCTATTGAGACTTCATTGTTGTTATGAAACAATTCACTATTATATGGTGTATATAATTTCCTTTGGAATATTATATCATGAATCCCTTTATTCTCATGATATTATAAAGTTCTGATTAAATTTTATTCCTCAATTATTGTATTCAAGTGTCTCTCATTTTGTTAAAAACCCTTTAAGTAAAATATCATTTTAAATGTTTTAATGATTTATTCTTATAAATTTTTATCATTAATATCCATGTTTTCAATATAGTTTTAAGGATTTATTTATATGGATATTAATGATTTAAAAAGTTAAAAGCATCAAAGTGGTATGGGACTTCGTCTCAATATTCTTTCATTGAGGCATATTTTGTTTTATACACAGCATTATTTTATACGGTGTATAAACCCCTTTGACTTATACATTTATTTAAAATGAATATTTTTTATACGAAGCATTTACTAAAAGACAAAAGGGAATGTTTATATTTGTCATACGTATGCAGTGATAATGACTTCTGCGCCACCGTGACCATTATTTGAGCTTCGGCTTCCTCTACAAGCCATAACATTTTTTTTAAATTAAAAATAAATACCATGTTTTACTTTTCTTTTATTTTGGTATTGAAATTTTTTTCACAATATTTTAATTATATCAATGTGTGATATTGATATCTTGTGATTGAAATGTGTAAATGGTATGTTTCCTTTATGCATTTTTTATGTGATAAGATTATGTTATGGTTCTTGTGAATTGTTATGAAGACGGGTGGTTCTGTGATAAACTAAGGGCGGGTGAGCCTGATATAGCTCTCCAATGCATTGGGTAACGCGAAGGGGTTAAATGCTATGGTTTCTTTGAAGAGATTTAGGTAATATACTGTGATGGGTATTCCGAAAGTTACCAAGAGGGTTACTCCTTATGTAAGAATGATATGAATGCCTCAAGTTACCTTTATGTCTTATGATCTCTATGATTTATTAATGATTTGATGAGGTATGTTAATGTTCTTATGTTTTGTGGGTAAAGTATGATTCCATTGATTCTTATATATACATGTACTCATGTTTCCTTTCTATATTTTTATATCCCTTATTGATCTTTTGTGCTCATCCCATGTTTTTGAAATATTTTCCATAGGAGTTAACGATGAATAGGGTCAAGGATGGGATCAAGGAAATGTCATGTTGTCTGAATCATATAACTAGACATGAATCTTTTGTTCAAGTGTTTTTATGTTGTGAAAAAAGGAAACTGAGTAGATGCGTCTACTTTGTAATCTTTTGAGGTGTAATAGTTATGTCCTAATTATATAAAACTCTAAACCTGGATAGATCCTCAAAGTGAATTATTCAATTTAATTCAAGATTAAGTAATGTTTAAGGAAGGGGTATTATAGGTATGCATGTAGTAAAAACATGGAATAACTACCTATTTGGGGGACATTTTATAATATATTATGATCATAAAATCCTAAGGTATATTTTTATTTAGAGGGATCTCAACTTACAATAGATATTTTTCGTGTATTATCTTTATAATGTTATTATATTTTTAATACTTTTGGAAAAAGGAATGTGATTTTTTGATATACTAAGAAGGAAATTAAAAACACAATCAGTGACATAATCAATGGAAAAGTGAAATTTTATAAGTATTTTGTTGATATGATCTTAGTAATGGAAGAATATATATAGTGTTCATGTCTATATTTGATGAAGGATCACTCTTCATTTGATGAATGGGTTTGTCTCATGTAGATTTCTTACCCTAATTTCCATAGATTTCTTGAAATTCTTTATAGTGGGGAGACCATTGTTGAGTGGTCTTAGTCTCCCAACGAGGGTTCATGTTTTCCAAATTGGGTGGTTGTTCCTTTTTCCATGAGGAAATATTTGATGGAAAGTGGACACTATTATTTCCTTCCATTAAACCCACGTAATAAAAAGATGTATCTCAATTTGAGACATTTGTATTGGTGGTTAGGTATGAGATGGTGAATTGTGGATTTTATATCCCAATGTATAACTTTTCACTGAATTTATATGGAACACCAGATAACTATTGGGTTTTTTCATCCCTGAACTATTTTTCTATGTTAGTGGGATGATATTTCTATGTATTTAATCATTTTTTTACCAGAGATGCATATTGGGAATAATATTATTTGAGTGATCATTGATAAACTAATGAAATTGTTGAGTTTCCTCTCTATCAATGAGACAATGAAGCTGGAACATCTTAAGGAATTATATATTGGAGAGATTGTGAGACTTCATATAATTTCCATTATAGTTATTAGTTACATGTTCTTGAATTTACTTCTAAATTATTCCCTGGCTTTAAATAGGTGATGTGTTATTATTTGAAGTTGAGCACTACATATCATCCATAAACCGATTTAGAGATAGAGAGAGTTATCTGGGTTCTTGAGGGCATGCTTAGGGTTTGACGCTTGATTTTTGGGGTTCATTGGAAAATAATATTCCGTTAGTAGATTTTTAATTTAAATATAATTATCAATCCCAGATCAAAATATTTCCCTAGGAGTCTTTGTCTATGAGTCCATACAGATCTCCCTTTTCCTAGGTAGAGTTGGGAGAGAATTACTTGGTTGGGATGAGTCTTGTTTGTGAGATGACAGAGAGGGTGAAGTTGATCCAAAATATATTGAACATGGCATAGAGTAATAAGAAATATTATACATACCATTATTTCTAGGCACTCGAGTTTGATTTTTGTGATCGAGTCTTTCTTAGAGTGTCACCTATCTTAAAACATCATCAGTTGGGTAAGTATGGTAAGTTGGAACTAAGGTTTTTGGCCCCCTTTGATATCCTTAGATTACCGGGAAATATACCTTATGAGTTTTTCTTTACATATTATTTTAATTCCATCCATGTTGTGTTTTAGGTTTTTTAACTGAGGAGTTATCTACGAGATCTTTCCCATGTGATTGAATGGGAGGATATTGATCTAAACCCGAACATCACTTTGGTTGAGAAACCAGTTCCAACTATGAATTTTTTATAGAATAGTTTTCATTGTAAAATTATTCCTTTGGTCAGTGTATGTCATATCTGGGATTTTATTCGAAGTTAATATTATATTTATTTTCGTTCTTGTGTTTATGTCTTGGTTTCCACCTGAGATTTTGGAGAAAAATGGAGTTTCTAGTTTTGGTAGCGGGTGGTGCATGGTTGGCAGAATGTTAGAGGAAATGATGTTCCATCCTAGGGAAAATAGTGTGCACAAGATAGTGTCAACATCTAAGAAACACTACCTTCCACATGAATGTTCACCCTCCCACTGGAATCTATGAGGACTCATTACTATTGGATAGAGATGGATTCACAGTTATCGTGCGGTTTGGAAATCATGCGGGATAATCATAAAACCTGTGTATATCATTATAATTTGGAAATTTACTCAATTTTACCTCTTTGTAATTAACCATAAATAACCCCTAATATGAGCCACATGGGATTTTCATCCCTAGGAGCCTCTACCAAAAATTACTTTTCCTATTGAGCTACAATATTTGGGTGGTTTTACCCAGTTATTCAAGAAATAATCAAGTAATTCTCCTTTAGTTTTGATTCTCCCTCTTTCTAGGGTTTTTATTCCCTCGTACATGGGTTGTTATTTTCCAATTATTTTTTCACCTAAAGATGCTCTGACCTGGTTTTCTTGAGTGATATATTAATATTTATTTCCCAACCATACCTTTATTGGGTCTTATTAAGGTGAAATTGTGGTTTTTCTCTAGATTCCAGATGTGTCCAAACATGAGGTATGTGGTTACATTATTTTAAATTAGTATATGATTTTGTATTAGTTTCTTGGTTTCATAAATGTATTCCATGGATAAATTTTTTGGTGATAAACAGTTTTAAAAATGTTTTGAAAAGTATATAATGAAAGTGTTTTCCAATGGAAAAATTCGTATGTTTCATGTGTTCTTCATTATAGTGCTTCTTGATTATCTTATATGATCTATGTTAATGGTATTAAACATGTTTTCTGAAGTATTTTTTTTTGAATGTGTTGAGAGTTAGTTTTTCCAAAGGAAAGGGGTTTTTTGGCAGGTTATATTCAATTTTTTCACCTTAGATGTGTTTGGTGAATTGTTAAAATGGTGAGAGGCATGTTTTAAAATGGATTTAGTGTGTGTATGGATTTAAAAATTTATTTTCCTATAGATATGGTTTGATTTCATATTTTATCATCCTGTTGTATTTTCAAATGAGTTTTATGAATTTTCAATGTTTTTCAAAATTTATTTTCTAATAGTTTTAGGGTTTCTGTATTTGAAAGTGATTTTTATTAAAAAAATTATTTTTTACTTATGATCATTTATTGTTGGATCAACGTGCTTCTGAAAATAGTGATTTCCTTCTATGTTCATGACGGTTTGTAGGGGTATGTGAATTTGATGATTTATGTTACATGTAAAATAGAATTTTAGTATAAATAGAATGCTAGCTATCTTAGTGGGAAAACTAGAACTATTACTCTTAGTGATTTGTTAGGGTTGAGGCCTAGTTTCGTCTAGAAGTTCTTTCTACAATGCTAATTAAACATGTGATATTATCGAAGATCACTAGTCCTTGGTATGTGTTTACCTCAAGTTCCTCATGTACGAGGAACCTGTGTGTTTTGGATTATATTTAGAGACTAATAAACCCTGGGATTTGTTCCTCATTAATGGCATGTGCACATGGATGTTGTGGGTTTTGGTTAAAAGAGTTTTCACTAAGGTGTGAGGTTCATAGGGTCCCACTTGTCTGAGTTACATATAGGGATTTACCATGGTTCTCTCTTGTGACATGATTCTTATGTGATTTGGTGCTAATCGTCAGCATATAGAGGACTTTGTGTATGTTTAAATTCAATGAAATTTTCTTTTGAGAAATGTTTTCCCTTAAAATGTGTTATCAAGAAAATTATTCCCTTGAAATGAACCTTGAAAATATCTTCAATGGAATTATGAAAGTTTTCATAGTGATTTTCCTCTAATTTTATATCGTGTAATCTTTTTTGGGTTGTAATTATATTGATATTTTGACCACTTCCTATAAATAAACTTAGGTGTATGTAAACTGCGTTATGTGTCACCCATGTAAAGGCAATATGTTCAGTGGTTGTGATGGGAGATCCTGTTTTTATTGTTCCACATCATACAGGTATTGGTGGGGGTGGATTGAGGGTGATTTCCCTCTTGTTACATGGTGGTTTTGGGGATGTTTAATTTGTTCCCTTTCCATTGTGGTATTTTTAGTTTTGGTTAGAGTAATAATACATTGAATATAAAAATTATTCCACCTCATTTGGTTATAATTATAAGGTACATAATGATGTATTAATTTTTTAGTTTTTTATTGTAAAACACATGGGTGAAACTTTTCCCCAGAGTGTATTTTGGATACCCAGGCACTCACCCCTCGAGCCATACCATTCATTGGTTCGGGTGTCGAGTTAGACGTCACTCCAAATTGGTTTGTGAAAAAATGGTATCAGAGGAGGTTTCTCTCTCTCGTTGGGTAATGATATTTGGAAGAATATGGATACACCAGAGCTAGGATTTTCAAGGTTTTATGTTTTACTGATCATTGGGTGTCTAGAAAACACACCTCATTCTAGATCATAGGTCCCCAAGGGATGTTGGTATTTTTATTGACTTCTCTTTCCATTTGAGATATACAGGCTATAGACTATATATTGACATAGGGTGGGGGTTTAGTGGTTTATATTATTATCATATAGGATATAATTCTATTTTATTTATTGTTGTTTTTTTGGATTTTCTTCTGTTGTTGAATTTTTTTGAATGGTGTATTTATGGTTTTCCATGTGGTTTTTACTTTATGTAGCAACATGCCACCCCATATTTCCCTTGTGCACCCACTAAAATAGTTTGGACATTTCTCCCTCTCCAATCAATCAGTGACTAGTTGAATCCATAGTTTGGGATATCCAATCATTGATTCATAGAACATGATCTGGTCATGCTCATGTTGAGGAAAATGAACTAGGTCTTGGAAAGTAAAAAATCTCAAAATTTTATCAAGAGAAAGACTCCTTCCTTTCGGGGTATCATGGATCCCCATGAATCTAAGGGTTGGCCTGAGAAGATTGATTGGATGTTTTAGTTTGTTGATACACATGTACAAGTCAAGTTAAATTGTGGTTTATTCATGTTGGAGGGTCCCAGTCAAAAGTGGTGGGAATCAATAGTGAAACTTGGGAAGCATGAGCAGATATGGTGGAAAGATTTCTAGGTCATATTTAATGAGTGGTATTTCCTAGATACTATATCCTTTATGAAGCCCCATGTGATCTTGGATCTTCATCAAGGAGACTAGAGTACGACACAATATTCTAACCACATTGCATAATTGTTATAGATCGCACTCGAGGTATTTCCCAATGAGTGGATGAAAGATCAAAAGTTCAATATGGGGTTGGGACCATATATTTGATCAAAATTATTCTGAAAAAAGTTAAATCCTTATGATGGGGATTTTGATCATGATTTTATGGTAGTGATTGATCATAAATGAAATTATGATTTCATTCAATCAATTTTAGTTGTGTCCTAAGATAGTAGAATCATATCTATGAAGAATAGGGAACGAGAACATCAAGAGGAGAGGGAGGTGGTATTTTAGTCCATCATTCCAAATTTCCTTCATCATTGTATTCCAATACTAGGTGTATTATGTTCCATTAGTGTGAGAAGGTGGTGTACAGGAGATATGTGTTTTTATATCCACCCAGACCCTCCCATTTATTTTGAGATATTGGAAACTTGCATGTTTTTTCACAGTGGAATCCCCATATCAGAGTGGTGAGGGACCTATAACTATCAAAATGATGTCATCATGTTTATAACCATCTAGGATAGTGGGTTCATAGTTTGTAGGTTGTGGTTATAGGGTTAAATATTCTTATAAAAAGAGATAGTTTAGGGAAGATCTATTGGTTAGCAGCCATTCTCAAGGTCAGGCTGAGAAAAGGAATTTTCATGTTGTGTATCGAGTGGAAACGAAATCAGATATAGGGTATTCAACAGTTCTAGGTTCAATTCTTATTACATCATCATTAGTTTTTTTCCTATTTAATATTGGTTCCCCTTTTTCTATTGCTTTTTTCCCTATCAGGGAAGTGTTAATGTTTTCAAATGAGCTCATTCCATGTTAAATAGTGTTATGGACATCGCTTTGTCTAAATCAAGAATAAGGTTTCGAGTGTCCATATTAAATACTCACCATGTTATCAGTCGATCTGGAATTTGATTCCCTTGTTTTGGAAATGGTCAGCTTTGACATGATCATAGGTATAGATTGGATGGTCTATTTCTAGGAACACATTGATTGATATCGGTGGTGAGTATGTTCTATTGTGCCTAATGGAAGTACCTAGGCTTTTAAAGGTGAATGGTATCCTTGTTTGGGATGTGGTGGACCTCCACATTTGGAATTTTGTAGTCTCATTTATGAGATCACATCACAAATTCTGGATGATGGTGATATCGGGTCAAAAGATTGTTTATATCATAGGGTGGATGAGTAACCAAAATTATTTCAGTAGATTTATTAATTTTTTCATATGTAGTGGGATGTGGAGTTCAACTTTGATTTGGATCCAAAAATATAACTGATATCCATTCCCTCATACCATATGGAATCCACATATTGGTGGGAATTAAAGGTTCAACTGGATGACTTGGAATCCAAAGGATTCATTCTCAAGAGCACATCACATTGGCCCACCCCTTTGATGTTTTGTGAATAATTATAACCAATATATATAGTTGCGTATATATTATTGGAAGGTTAATAAGGTGAAAATAACGAAAAGTACCCTTTTCCCCATACGATTACACTTTTGATCTGCTTATGGGGGTGAGGTGGTTTTCCGTGATTGATTTGCATTATGGGTATCGCCAAGTTCATGTTAGAGAGGCTGATATTCTAAAAATATCCTTCAAAAGAAGGTATGAAAATTTTGAATATTTTGTTAGGCCTTTTGAGATTACAGATGCTCATGTGGTCTTTATGGATTTTATGAACAAGGTGTTACACTGGTATCTCAACTCATTTTTCCTAATATTCATTGATCTAATCCTAGTTTATTCTAATACCAATGAGGAGAATGATTGGATTTTGATGACAGTGTTAGGAACCCTTTGGGATAATTATATATATGTTAACATTTCTAAGTAATCCTTATGGATTATAGAGGTAAAGTTTCTAGGTCATGTTATCTCAAAAGGAGGGGTTTCAGTGGACCCTCAAAAGATCAGTGCAGTAATTTGATGGGAACATTCAAAAAATGTTTTCAACATCAAGAGTCATTGGGTTTGGAAGGGTATTTTATGTTTTTTGTTTATGATTTCTCTCAGGTTTCTTCAGCCATTATGGAGATTAACGAGAAGTGGGTAAAGTTAAAATTTAGCCCAGTGTTTCATGTTTCCTTTGGGGAGATTAAGTTATGGTAGACCACATCCACAAATTTGATCATTTCGGAATCTAGTAAAGGGATTGTGGTCTACAATTATGATTCAGTAATGGGTCACGAGATTTTGATAATGAAGGATTAGCATGTAGTAGATTTTGGTTCACACCCACTTTGACCACATAAAAATTATTCTCCCTCCCTTGACTTTCAATTAGCAGTGGTCATGAATGCCTTGAAGGCGTGTCATCATTACCATTTTAGGGATTAGTTTGTGGTTAATTCAGATTAGAATATATTATTTTACATATTCTCTTAGAAAGAACTGAATTTGTGGAAGATATTTTTTACTGATTATCTTAAAGGGTTCTATTTTGATTTCATTTATACCCCAGTAAAAGGAAATGTGGTTTCAGATGCATTGAGATGTAATGGTCCAGTGAAATCTCTGAAAGAGTTTAGTGATCAGTGGACTTTGATGGTTATTTTTTTCTAATTGAATCTCGAGCCAACGATCACAATGGAGGTGTGTTATAGGCCAATTTTCACCTGACACCATCTATTCTATAGTATACTCATCAAGACCAGTCGAGTGTTGATTTATGAGAGTGATCGATTAATTTCATAAATGTTGGTGAGGGGTCTTGTGAGTGGGATTTGAGAAATGAGTGAGTTTTCTACTTCAAAGGGCCCATAAAGGTGTTGTTTTCATTGAAAGAGGATGTGATGTAGGATAGAAACCAATCTTAATGGGTTTTCCATCATGGTAATACCATGATGTCTTATGAGGTTGTTTGGATGTTCAGGGGGATATTTATGAGACGTGATATTTTAAACATTTGTTGTAATGTTATACATGTCATCAGATTAAAATAGAGCACTAGAGGACCTTTAGTTTGCTTCATACACTACAAATTCCTTCTTGTTAGTGGGATGAGATCACCATGGATGATATTGTTGGCCTACCTCATACACCTTAGTGATGTAATTTCATTTGGTTAGTGATTCATATTCTAGAAAAATTTGGCCCCTTTATTCTTATTATAGATTAATCCAAATTAGAAGATCTAGGTTAGTTGTATATCTAGTAAATAGTGAGTCTTCTTGCTGTGATATAGGAATTTTTTTAGACACATAACCTCATTTAACATCATGTTTTTTAGAAGGCCTTCAAAATTTTATGGGGTCGCAGATCAAGTTGAGATAGACATACCATCCTCAAATGGAAAGTCATATGAACCAGAAAAATAAAATCACGGAATACATAATTTAGGCATGTTTTTTGGATTTTGGAGGATCATTTGATAGTAATATGGGGTTGGTCATGTTTTCATAGAATAAAAATCACCAATAATCGATCTGGATGGCTCCCTTTGAGGTGCTTCATGGTCAACTATGTCGGTTTCCTTTGTGTTTTGATGAGGAAGGTGAGACCTCATTTTTGGTACATAGCCTTGTATAATTTTTTTTTGGATAAAGTCATTTTGATAATGTATAATTTTTTGAGAGTATAAAGTCTTCATAAGTTTTACACTGGTTAGAATTACCGATCATTGGAGTTTTATGTGTCTGGCAAGGTGTTTCTAAAAGTAGCTCCTCATTTGGCTCATCGTAGTCTGGGCAATCAAGGGAAGCTAAGGCTGAGGTATGTCAAAAAAAATTATATCACCTTGATAATTGGTATGACGGCATTCCATTTATCTTTTCCTTCACATTTGACATCAATTCATGACATATGTCACGTCCTTTAGCTGAAAATGTATAATCAAGACCAGTTCCTTGTTCTAGATTTGGAGGAGTTGGAGGTAGAGCATGACTAGTCTGTGTTTGAGTAACTAATGTGGATTGTGTTTTATCATGGGAAAATGCTTTGTAGTAAGCCCATAAAATTGTTCTAAGTTCTTTAGTATCATTTTAGTGATGAGAATGAGAAATGGGAGTGGATGTCTTGTGTATTGGAGGAGTCTCCATTTTTATCACTAGTGAGATATGGGAATGATTTTCTAGGGGGGATATTTCCATGGTTGGGATACTTTTGACATATTTTATATTATTTTTCCGTATTATATTATTTATTTTTGGTCTTATGTTTATCCCTTAGATACCATTGTAGTTTTTGGAGAAAAATTGAGTATTTTGTTCTGGAAGTAGGTGTGTCATGCTTGGTGCATGGTTAGGGGAAACCGTGCACCATCCCTATGAAAATTATGTGCCTAGTATAGTGGATCTGTCCTAGCCAAATGACCGACCATACCGGAATGTACCCTTACCTATGAAATTGTGTATCCTAGTTCCTCATAGAAAAATAGTGATGCACGGTTTCTACATGGTTTAGTAAAGCATGTTGGGTAACCGTTAGACCTATCCAGGTAATTAAAAATTGGAAATTTACTCTTATTACCTCTTTAGATTTAACACTTAATCTAACCTAATATGAGAAATATGGGATTTTTATCCATAGGAGCTTCCTCCACTCCTACTCGAACCTCTTGATCATCAATCATTGGGAGTTTTTGTATCAAATATTCAATAAATCTTCTAGTAAGTCTCTTTCCTCTTAGTTTATCCTTCTCTCTAGGTTTCTTCTATCCACTTTATGGGTTTTTTAATTTCCAGTGGGTTGTTCAACCCAAATATGGTTTGATCTGGTTTTGTTGAGTGAGATCATTATTTTTTTTGTTCTTTCCTTTATTGGGTTTCAATGAGGTTCAATTATTGTTTTGCCCATGATTCTAGATGTTTTCAAGCTTTAGGTAGCTGGTTCCATGATTTTAATTTATTAGATGATTTTGGCATTCTTAGATGGTTTAATAAATGAGTTCCAAGGATTATTTTTGTGGTGTGAAACATGTTTTAAAAAGTTTTTGCGATTCATATATGGTGAATTTTTTTGTAAAGGAAAAGGTATATGTTTCAAGTATGCCTCATTGTGATGCTCATTGACCATGTTCTATCATTTGTGTGAAATTTGTGAATTGTGTAATCAAAAGGATTTGACAGTAAAATGTGTTTAATATTGGGTTTCTAAAGAAAATGGGTTTTGTTGCATGTTATCTTCATTATTCTATTCGTTAGTGTTTTTTGTGAATTTTTAAAATGTTTCAAAGCCTGTTTAAAAATTGATTTTGTCTGTGTTTGTAATTTAAAGGGGATTTGGCTATATAAATGGTTGTATTTATTGTTTTCCCTTATTTTTTATTCCCAATTGGGTTTTATGAATTGGTAAAGTGGTGTCAAATGTCTTTCCAAATGGTTTCGGTGTACGTGTGGATTTAAAAATGATTTTTATTGTTGAAAATGGCGGTTTCCATACGATATTTAATTATTAGATCAATATGAATATTAAAATGAGGATTTTATTGTATTTTCATTATAATTTTCATGAGTATGTGAATGTGATTATTTATGTGACATGTGAAATGGAATTTGAGAATAGTTGGAATCTCATGTTTCTAGGAGGGTAAACTAGAACCAGTACATTAGTTTATTAGGTATGGTTGATTCCCAATTTTTTCTAAAAGTATTGACGATATAATAATAACTAAACATGTAATGTGAATAGAGAGCACTAGACCTTGGGATAAATTCCCCTATAGTGGACCATCCACAAGGATGTTATGGTTTTTGGTTTATATTTGGATACCACTAGAGCTTGGGATTTGTTCCCCTCTAGTGGCACGTGCATGAGGACGTTGTGAATTTTGGTTGGAGGAGTTTTTTCACCAAGGTACAAGGTTCGTAGGGTCCCACAATTTATTGTTACCAATAAGGATTTCCTTTTGTGATCTAGTGGGACATGATACTTATGTGATGTGGTACGAACCATCACTATATAGTGGGCCATGTTTATGTTTAATTTCAATGCAATCCTATTTTGAGAAAAGTTTTTCCTTAAAAGTGTTTTCTTAAAAATGTTTCCCAGGAAATGATCCATGGAAATGACTTCAATGTTGTTATGAAAATGTACTTATTGAATTGTCTTCTAATGATATAGTTTGGAATCATTATTTTGGTTGGAATCCTTCTAGTATTTTTCTCCCTCCCTACATACACCTTTATGTGTACATAGACATTGTTATGTGTTACCCTGGTAAGTGAAGGATGTTTTATAGTGGTGATGGTTGATCCTATAGCTAGTGTTCCACTACTTGAATGTATTGGTTATTGTGGCTTGAGGTTGATTACCTATTGTTATATAGAGGTTTGGGTGATATTTTAGTTGTTCTCTTTCCATAGTGGTATTTTTTATTATGGTTATAGTTGTAAAATTTTGAATCTAACAATTGGTTGACTCATTTGGTTATGATTATTAGAAAAGTAATGATATATTATTCTTTTTTGGTTGTTTATTATTAAAAACAAGGGTTAAATAATTCCCAAGAGTGAATTTTCAGTACCCATGCACTAGTTTTTGGCCTGTGGGGATAATGAATTCCCCTTCGGCCATGCCATAGACTGGTCAGGTTTTGGGTTGGATGGTACTCTGGCTTGGTTTGCGATAGTGTACTATAGAGGTGCAGATAGGATGGTCTTGAGATGTTGGTGTGTGAATTATTGATGATGAAGTAGTGTCCTTTAAATATTCTATTTATAGGATATTGGGGACATTTTGGGGATCAAAAAAATTATGGTGGGAAGATTGTAACAACATGTTACCTTCCATCATGCATTATTTTTCTTTTCATTGTGGTTTCCCTTTTTTTGGTGCATTTTAGGTTTACCAGGAATAGAGATCTTTTTTGGGGAAAATGACCAAAATTTTAGGGATGTATGTTTATTTCAATTAATGGAGTACATGTATAAATGTGTAAATGGATTTATATGGTTTTGATTGAGGTTAGAGAGACTTTTATTTTGGTTTGAGGTTTTTTATATAAACAATTATGTTGACCAATACCATTTGGACACATTCACATTGTGAATTAGTTACCCAATATGAATATGTTCCAAGAATATTCCATATATCACTTACATGGTATCAAAATTTTATTATCTGTGAAATCCACACACATCACGAAAAATATTATCATGATTTAATTTAATCTAAGGTGAATCATTTTTCAATGTATTTTTAATATGTGGGATTTTATACCATGAAAGGGATTCAAGACATGGGGGCCTCAAATCTAGTTATTTTAGACACACTAAATGACTAGATATTTTTTTATTTAATGCAAATGATTTCTTCTCAAACACTTTGGTGAACATGGGTAAATGTTTTGGTCTTACTCCTCCCAGATCTCTCCATTCAGTGGTCGATTCGTGTGGTTGTTCCACTACATATCCACATTAAGATTTCTTTTATCTTTTTCATTGAATTTTGTTAGGATGGAAACATTGGTTGTTTTTGGGTCTCATATTTTTGATTAATTATTGTTTTTTATCAATCCTTTATATTTTATTGTTTTTCCTTATTTTTCAAAGGTTGATTCTTAGTTATTCAACCACTTTTTTCTAATATAGTTATATGTCCATCATTCACGAGTTATGTGTATCTATGAATGTTTTTCTAATTCAGGAAATTATATATATTATTATCGATCCCATAGGGTTGTTCATTGAAATGTATTTTCCTTGGTGAATGCTTATTTATATTAAATGTGAACATGGGTTTCGTAAATGGTTTTAGACAATATTCACACATTGTGAACCTTGGGTTTGTTGAGAAATGGTAATAGTCGACCCTTGTGTGTGAGGCACCACTAGGGGTTTCTTTTCTGATATCGACAGACTGTAGTATGACTCGATATCAGTTTTAACTAGCTTATTCCTAGTTTATGATTATTTTATGTCAGGTATATATTCCTATAGACTAAGGTCCAAATGGGGTTATTTTTTGTCTTATTATAAGTTTATCACATGATGGTTTCTTTCATAGATATTTTATCACAATTTAAATTTAACTTTATTTATTTTATAGAGAATATATTATTGGATTTGGTGAATGTGGTATTAATTCTTAAAAAATAAATGAAATTTTTTTAAATTGGTTAACATGTGAAAATTATTTATAAATTGGATTTTTTTAAAGCCATAAATTGTGTATTATTGATACTATAACTTATATAGATTATTTTGTGGTATCCTACTAGTCTTCGTGATTACACCTGACTTGTTTTTGTGGTAATGTTATAGAGATAATTTTATAGGACTCAACAAAAGAGATGTGGATCATATATCATTCCAAGTATTCTTATAGTTTTTTTCCTTCTTAGTGTGAAAGATTTGTGGGGATGGATGGTCACATGGAGATGTGTTTAGTTTGGTATAATTTATTTTTGGGGTTTGGATGATGTGGATTGGATTATTATGTATCAAATATATGTATTTCTTGGTTCTGTATAGTAATTTTATGTTTATTTCGTTATTATTTTTACTTTTTTTATATAACTCACCTTCTGGAAAACCACCTTTGGTGACTTATATAGTTGACCCTGGCTGGTTTATTACACATAATACTATTTGGGTTATAGTTTATTGCATTAAAATATATGCACAATTCATTGAAATAAAATTATATTTTTTGCTTATTATCTTTATAGGATATAAATTAAGAAAGTGGTTACATTTCATGGAGTACCACATTTTATTGTTTCTAATTAGGATTGGATGTTTACCTTGACATTTTGGATAAGTCTTAAATATGTATTAAATAAAAATTATATATTTTGCCCCATATGTAATCATTAGATAGATAAGAAATAAGATTGGACCATTTAAACACAAAATGATATGGTAATCGTATATTATATGTATTTCAATGGTGGTTGGGATAAAAACATTTCACTAGTAAAATTCTTCTATAATAATATAATTCAAAAATGAACTTAGATGGATCCTTATAAATTTCATTCTAGTAGTATGTGTATAACTATAATGTATTGGTATGAATATGGAGAATTAAATATACTATGATATAGACTATTTGATTCAATAACATAGAAGGTTAGTCATTCATCATCACATCAGGGAAACTCAAAGTCAATATAAAAGTAATGTTGATAATTGTTTGTGACATCTAGTAGTTTATGTTGGGGATAATGTATTATTATGATTATCTACATGACATAAGGTTAGGACATTTTTAAAATATTGAAAATCTATGACCTAGATATATCATTAACTTATAAAATATTAATCTTATTTGCCTGGTGTTTTGTTTTTTGTTGCGTCTATCATATCTCCCTCAAGTACATGATGTTTTCTAATTATCTCTTCTAATGAAGTACATATAAGTTCCTTCACATGTAAAAAATCTTCAGGTTATACCATTGGATCTTGATCTATATTTTGAAAAAAAATGTTAAAGATATTGGATTTAAAAGAGAATGTTATATAGATAAATACCACTAACCAAGTGAGAGTTTTATGGTGAATCCATAAATTCAAGTATGGTATGTGGGAACCTAATGATGTGATGAGGTTGAAGTATCCTCGATTTTTTGTATTGGAATGATGTAATTTAATGGGTGAAATTATTATAATGTGTTAGAATGTAAAAACATGATATTTTATGATATATTTATCTTTAAATATGTTTTAATCCACTTAAATAATTCTTTACACACCACACTACATTTAAACAACCCACTATATACTATTGAGAAACTATTTTTAATTATGAAAATTATTAGCTAGTCACTGGATTAGAAGGTATGAATAAAACAAGATAAATTATAAAATTTTATATTAAACAAATTTTTTAAAGTAATTAATTCGTTATGAATTCATTATATATGAAAATATGAGTACTTGAAAGTAAAAAAGGTGATGTTTTATAAAAAAATAATTTTACATGTTTAATGTGTTTTTTTAATAAAAAATTAAAAAATTAAATATTTATGAATAATTATAATTATAATATTATATAATATATTCATCAAAATATATTACTATTCATATAATGGTTTTTATTGATTAAGGAATAATAATAAATGTAGTTTTATTCTGAAAATAAATTTCATAAAAAAGGTTTTCATTGAATTTATCAAGCTTATTTCAAAATGTATTTCTATAATTTTTTGGAATTAAATTTTATTAAATGTTTTATATACTTTTAATCACCTTGTCCAAATTTTCTAACAAGGATAACTTCCTTTTTTGTCATTATGAATAGTAATCGAGCTAAAAACTCATTATTAAGATAAACGTTAAAATGATTAACGAGGTGTTAAACTAAAGATATAACGATTAAATTAGCCTAAAAATGAGTAAATTATATTGGTTATCTGTATTTTTTTGCAGCTTTATCTTATCATATAATTTTGGTTTCTTTGGATTCACATTAACTTAAATATGACTTCATTATATTTTAATGTTTTAAGTATTTAAATGAGTGTAACTCCTCTCACTTATAAAAGGAAATGTTGTATCATTTCTTATACACACAACACGTGCCCTTTATAGTGACCAATATCAATAATAATACTCTCGCGTAATCATTTTCATTTAATTTTATGTTATGGTCTTCCCTAAACACTTATCCAAAAAATCCTTAAGGTGCTTTTCAATGGAGGATACCCAAAGAAGTGGTTTATATTCTTACTGATATTTTCAGGTCTATTTTTATTAAACCAAATACATATATTCTATAACCATATAAAATGTTTTAATTAGTATATTAAATAATATAAGATAATGTTATATTAATGTTAAATATATTTTAATCTTCATCCCATTCATTGAAGAATGATCACTCGTGTGTATGTGTTGACTAGAACCACCATGAAGTGATATGATCTGTTTTCTGTTTACTTTTTAAATGGATATTAATAAGGGTATATTTAATGATATAATTATTATTTTTTCAATTTGAATTATTTTTAAAATTCCTTTCATTTCAGCTGTTGAGAAGTTGAATCATCATTCCTATGTGTGTATGGATTATTGTCTCCATAATGTGATGTAATTGAGTTTTCATCACTATTTAATATAAATTATTATAATTTTGTAAATAATGAATAAACATAATAATTATAAAATTACTAATTTTCCATTACTTATGAAACCATGTCCAATGTTCAAGGATCATAACTGTATAACTAAAACATTCAAAGAAAATGAACAAATTTCCACTTGAATGGTCATTTTAATGGAGAAATTTAAATAAAGGATTATTGGAATATTTAAAGGAATGATAAATGGAAATTTATGTATAGAATGGTTTTATAATATTTTTATAATAAATATATATTTATTATATAGGTGGTTTAAACACTTAAGAAGGAAGATAATACTTGAGGTAAGGGTTTACATTAAGATCTCATTTCTTTTCACGGTAGTATATATTAAACATACATCGACAGAAATTATTTAATATTTATCCTTTTAACCACATATATTTATTTATTCTCTAGTTATTCTATGTGGTTTCCATATTTTACTTTCATTCTCATCTCTTTGGTATATAAATATATTTATAAAATGTCTTTAACAGAATTCAACCTTATTTTCTCTTTGGTTGATTATCATTTTTATTATGGTACATATCTTTAAAAAAATTTCAAGAATATTATTTTTTGTGGAAAAATGATTTTATAAATTTATTTTCAACCATATTTTACTTTTTTCAATGTCTTTAATGGAATATTATTGTTGTTTTTAGAATGAGGTACACACAAAATGTATACCAATAGTGTGAAATGAATATTTTTTTAACATTTACAACCCGTATAGGTTTTCCCACCATCATAATCATTTATTAATTTCAAGTATATATTATAATTTTCCTTGGTTATTTTCAAATAATATACTTTTATTAATAACGATACAATTTTTAGTTTTAATGATACAGAAGGAAAATTATATTTTACATTGTTTTCAAATAAATTACTAAATTATCATTTAATGGTATTTTTATTTATATCAACATCCTTGATTTTTTTATTCACTAGAGATATGATATTGTTATACCATAGATTTATTTCGTTGTATTGATTATGATTATGTGATGGAAATTGTTTTATAAAACTAGTTTCTTTTCCATGATTTATTAAATAATGAATTGATGAATTTTTTAATAATATTATGGAACACATAAGTATGGTATTTATTATATGATGGATTCATTATCTAAATTTATCCATTAAATTAGGTAATTATTTCTATCTCATGAGATAACATAAAGTATAAAAGTGAGTGAACCAAGTTCATTATGGGACTCTGTAAAATATGATAGTCTTGGGAGTCAACCTTAACTAATGAAACATTAGAATAAAGGCTTAACCCAATGAACAATAGTATATTATCTACCGTGATAGTCATGAGAGTTAATATTGAAAAATGAAATAACTTTTAAGGATTATGATTAATATATATTTATAATAAAATTATATTATTCTTATGATATGGTCTTTTGTCCTAGTATTTGTTAATGATGTTTCCTCACTCTTATAACTCTTGTATTCTGAAATATTAATTCATTATGCCAGGACTCATGATTTATGATCTATGACAAATTGGGTATGAACATAGTAATTTATAATCTTGATTCCATGACCTTATGTGTATATTATGCTCGTATATGAGCAACGATTCATATATCTCATGTTTACCTTTACTTAGCATTTGAGCTCACCCTTTCTTATGATTATTTTTTCCTAGGTTATGAAGATATATATTAAGAAATAAAATTTTAATAATGGTATAATTAGAGGAAACCTTTGTGGTAGATGTTTAAAATATCTTATGAAATAATTTTTTGTATATAATCTCCAAGTATACTAAAACATTACTACCCATGGCCTTGAATTATTGGAATTGTGTTGAATATTAATCTAAAATTATGCTACGTGTATCTATGTTATGCTTGGATTGAATCATATGGAAACGTTTATGAAATTTTATAATCAACATTGGCCATTTCTGGTATTCTTGTAGGAATTTATATTCTAGTTAAATCCCCTTTCAAAATGATAGTGATAATTAGAACATATCAAAATCATTATCTTCTTAATCACATTCTATACAACTTTTAACTAAGTTTCTAGAATATCATGGTGTTAAGAGATATCCTTCCCATACATTGGGTGATTCTAATAATCCAAGGATAGATCAATAGGACGAATAAATTTATCTACTTCTATGAAATCTTAATCCAACTCATGTATAAAAAATCTAAATGATTTATTGAAAATGTGAATGTTATTGAATTAAAGTTATAATATTTATTATTAATTCCAAATGTATATATAGATACTAGGAAATATATTGTTTTGGATATGGTTTTATACTATATTTTAATTTTAGACATACCTCTAGTTCCAAAAACTCTATAAATTTAATTGTTATATATTTGAAAAAAGTAGCTCAATGTTACTACAAATAGACAACATTTATCTCCATCTCAAATATATAAATATAAATATTTTGATAATTAATATGAATTTCTCAATATATTTTTAATTTAATAATGTTATTATTAATATATAGGGGTGTTTAATGACCAGGGTCCTGTGATTATGTCCCACAAAATCACATTTATGGTCCAGATAAGATTAGAAAAAATGACCCATATTTTTAATGGAATTAAATGGAATAATGAAAAAATATTATAGTCCTAAATGGACCGGCCTCAAGAAATGTGGGTAGGCCCAAAAACCATGAATTAATTTTTTTCTTTTTTATTTTTTTAATTTCGAATTAATATAGTATTTTCATGGGAAAAAGTTTTTAAAGGTTACGATAAATATACATATAAATTAACATATATGTTTTAAAAATCATGTGTTTAAAATTTAATATTGATTAATGGTAAGACTATAATAATTTTTTATTTTGTAAATATATTTTAAAAATGGTTATGGGCACTGATACTGGTCTATATAGAATATATATTGGTATGGACTCTATTTTATAACCATAGATTAAATGTGTTATTAAATGGATATGATATATTTTGGTTTGTTATAAGAGTTCTTGGGTTTCTCCCATTTTTTCAACCTATTAAACACACATAATAATATTCAGTCTGTGTTTTGTAAATAATAAGAAGACAAACTATTCAATTTTATAAACATTAGAGTTTTTCTACAAAAATTATAGTTGATCCTTATATTTCCAACATTCCTACCAATAAAATCCATATAAACAGTACAAAACCTTATTTTTTTGATGATATAGACATAATTACATTTATCTTATGTATATATTCACATAATAAATTCCATATTCCATGTCATTTTTATGTTGGTGTATATTTGCAAGCTGTATTTTTCATTTTTTTACTTCTTTCTTATTTTAAACATTTCATCATAAGATCTATTATCCTGAGAAGAAATATATTATATGATTCATGAGACTAATAAAATTTAATCCCATTTTTATCTTTTACACATTAAAACAAACATAATAACATCAAATTGTCATGCGCAAAAAAACGACAAATGAATTTGTCTCAATATGTCTACTCTTATTAATTGGATGATCATGTTATTTATTTTTATTGATAATTTTTTTGTTTAATTTTAATCATTATTATTAGTTAATTTTTAATAAATGGTTTCAATATGGAAAATTTTTGACTCTAGAGATAAATGGTAAACTGACCTGGTATACGTGTTTTTAAGAGAGTTAATAATTTTGGACATAATATGTGAAATTACTATAAGTATTTGTTTCTATTTCATAATTAACATGTTACTTTTAAAAGATAGATTATCTTAATGAATTTGAATTCCTGAAAGGTACATATTATTAGTATTAATATTTCAAATATTTATGATAAGATATGGTATAATTTAACAAAGGAGATAATTTCATAAGGGTATTGATAATTTCTTAAGAGCTGTTTCTAAAATAAATGTCTCTAGTCTCAGAGGAATTTGCATACCAGGTAATAATTTTTATATCTGGTAAGTCTTACTCAGTTATATATAAAATTTATTTCTCTTTAGGACAAAAAATAAGAAAATTCTCTATCATGTATGAATTTTTTTATAACACCCTGATATTTTAAAAGAAGAAAATAATATTTGACAGTGAAAATGCTATGAAACTCTAAAATTAGTAGATAATATAACTCATTAATAAATTTGGATATACTTATTTTTAAATAAATTTAATCTATTTTATATATTTTGTGACATGTAACCCTGATATCATTATGTTGAATAGCCTATTCAACATGCAACATTGATCTTAAACAACCAACGATATATATAATTGTTATAACCCAGTAATTAAATTAGTGGGTATTAATAATTTTAACAAATTTATCATATATATATATATATATATATCTCAATTCAAATTATTGATAAATTTTTAGTAAATAATCAATCATTTTTTATTAATGCAATTTTATTCTTCAAAAATAAGTTTTCTTCAAAAATGTTTTTTATTTATTTTCATGAAATAATTATATAAATATTATTTCTAACTATGAGAAAATTAATGTGATAAAAGTTAAATTAATTTTTAAATAATCATTCAAAAATATAATTTTGATTAAATGTTGGGATTTGTTTGAAAATATTGATTTTTTAGTGAATAGTGATAAATACAGACTTCTGTAAAATTTTTATTTCTTTTTAATAAATTAAGTAATTTAAATGTAAAATTATGTCTTAAATTTTATTTAATGTAAAATAAGTATTATTTAGTTATATTTAATCCATTTAATTAAAATTTAATCAATATTTTATTTTATTTTATTATAAGTTCTTTTGTTTAAAAATTGGGTTTTTCTTAAAACTGTTTTAAGTACAAAATGATTCTACATTTTGATTAATTAAAATAAAACCTAATGTGGAATTATTTAATTGAGGTGTATATATTATATATCATTAAATATTAATTTATATTTGTATAATTATTTTTATGAGACTTATAATTAATATAAAATCATCTCATTCTTGAAAAAAGTATATTTATTGAAAAATAAGATTTTTCATCAATTCTGTCGATTTAGTTTTTAGTTTAATATAGAAAAAATTTTAGAAACATTATTTCAAAAAATAAATATTATTTATAAATAATTATTTCGTATTTATATTATGTATTATTTTTGATAATTTTCTAAATATTTATTTTTTGATGAATAGTGATCAATACTAAATTTAAATTGAATATTTCCATTTTATTTAAAGTATTTATACTGATAAATTATAATTTCAAATTTTTTAAACAAATATTTTTTAAATTATATATATATATATTAATCTAAGTTATGTTATTTTACCTAGTTTCATATTGAAATTTGTTAAAAATCTTTCTAATCATAAGAAATATTTTCTATTTGAAAACCTTATTTCTCGTCTCATATGTAGGATTAATTATAAAATATATTTTTTCAACTATTTAAATTTAATATGGAAAAATGGATTTATTATTCTTAATCATTATAATTTTTATCTTCCAAAAATTTTAACATAATTTCTTACCAAAATAAATTTTGAAAATAGTAAAATAATAATTAATGTGGTTAATGTCAAACTAGATTTATCTAGGGTTAAAGAAAAAGATAAGGTTTATAGTGACTTATAAACAACTATAAAATCTATTTTATAAACTTATTTTGACATTATCCCTTCTATTTTATGTAATTTTCTATTATTGGATATTTGGGATATGAAAAAAGCCTGTATAGAATTCATTATTTTCAAAAATTACAACTATGCCTCTCACCTCACTTATAAAAGGTCACCCATATTCTCCCATATTCAAACATTCATGTCCCAATGGATCAGAAAATTCCTAAAAAATAATTTTTATTGTTACCTACTCTAATATTAGAATCAGTATTTATGGATTAAATCTATGAAAGAATTTTTTTTGTGCAAACCAAAAGCTGTCACTAGATGAAGAGGTAATGTTTTTCAACAAGAATTATAATTTTATTTCTTCCTCCACCGCCAATATTTATTATTAAAAACTTATTATATAATAAAATAAGTATAATAATATAACTATATGTTATTATGTTAATGTAATAACCTATGTCATTCCCCTCTTACATCCAAATCTGTTGCAAAATCCTCATTCATGTGTATGGAAAACTACCGCCTCTTGGACTGATGTCATTCGTTTTTTCATTACCACCTCTCACGATTGCATATAATTATGTATATAAGGAATATATATTGTATTTATAAAATAATAATACAAATTTATTAATTATATAATATATACATTTTTAATTTACACTCCATAGGTGATACAATAATATCGTTAGTCTGTACAAAGGGGTACCACCTCGTGAAGTGATGTGATTCATTTTCACTAATTCTTTACTTGGAAAATGATAATAATACATTTTTCAAAACATTTATGATTTATATTAAATAATTATGATTTTAATAACATATTTCACATTCTTAATAAAAAATATATCATTTTATTTCATACCTTTTCACTCACTGAATGATTATAATGTCTTTCATGTAATTGTGGACTACATCCTTCACGAAGCGATGCGATTATATCATTTCATCACAACACCACATAGATAATATATATATATATATATAATATGTTATTTATTATTTTTTAATAATTATATAAATATAAAATGTTACTTACCACCTTTCCATAATGATCTTTGAAAAATTGAAATGTTATTGATGTGAACATATGTCCTACTATCTCAATGATTGCAACGTACTTAATTTTTCATAACCATAATTAATTTTCGGTTTTAAAAATATAAATACTGTATAAATATAATAATTATTACTCGATTATAGTTATCTATTAAATTAAGGTATATAATTTGGGAAAGAAATTAATCGTTCATGATGAAACATGAATGAGAATACAAGGAAATTAAAACCCAAAACAACGAAAATAATTAATGATTATAAATAGAATGGTGATAATATGTTATAAAATGTTAATATATGATATTTTAAATAATAATATGGTTATTTTATAATCTAATAACATTTTTAAACCATTGTATATAAATCTAAAGCACGTTCACCCAAAAAAAAGTGCGTGGTAATGGTCTTCGTCTCAATTTCCCTTCATTAAGGACTATTGAAATGTTTTGGACCTAATTTATTTAATATGGTGTATATAATTACCATTGACATGTAATATCTTAATTCATTAATTATTATTGGTATTTTATGTTTAAATTTTAATTATTTCATCTAAAGGGATTTTATTTAAGTGTTTCCCACTGGTAAAGGATTTCATAACTCAACTACTTTTAATTGGGTTATATTAATTTTCATCATATATGATATTCTATGATTATTTGTGTGTTGAAATATAACTATATTATGATTTATTTACACTTTTTGACATGTATTTATAAATTATACACATAATTTATTATTTAAATAATTCCACGATCTACGTTATGATCATTGTAAGGGTTTATTTTACAATCTCGTTCTAATTGAGATTTTTTATTCTTGAATTTTAGATGAAAGAAATTATTTTATAATGATCTAATTAAATGATTTAATTTTATTATCATCTCAATCATATTGATACTTTCTAGTAATATTAAAATTTTATACTCTTTGGAACAGAAAAAATTTGATAACTTTTTTTAAGAAAATTTGGCTACGTTTCTCACAACGATCAAAAATATGTTTTCTACCAAAAAAATATTTTCAAAAAATATTTTCAAACATGATTTTATCCTTTTCAACATTATTTATTAAATTAAATTATACCCACTTTTTTATTTTTAATAAATAATTTCAAAGAAATACTTATTTTGTTTTAAAAATAATTATTTTATGGATTTTATCAAAACAAAATAAAAGGAAATATTTTTTTAACCTTTACGAAATGAATAGAATTTACAACCTGCATGAACAATAAATTTTTTAAAATGTTCCTTTATAAATTTCAATTTTTACTACCAATTAATATTATTTTAAAATCATTTTTTAACATTTTGACAAAAAAGTGATTTTTAATATAAAAAGGATGTTTGCCTCAAGAATGTTTTTCAATATATTTCTAAGGTATTTAAAATAATCAAAAACAAACACCCTTTATTATTACTCTAATGGATATATGTTGTATTGAAATTATCCTTCTTTTTTCTCAAGATGGACTAAGATTGTTTCAAATAAAATTTTATGTAACCTGTTTCTTATCCAAGAGTCAATCTTGTGTAAAATTTATTATTATGGAACCCATTATTTTTCCACAGGTTTACCATGTTTCAATGATATTATAATTGAAGACATTTATTTTCCATATCTTAATCATTTTGAAAGAGATTAACATGAAAAACCATTTTTTATATGTTTTAATCATATAATAAAAGGAATAATGATATTTTCTATGAGTTTTAGGAATAATTGTCTATATACATATTCATGTTATGGTTCTTATGATTGGTTCAACCAGATAGAATTGGGTGATCCCGTTATAGCTTATATGATGGACGAGCCCAGATAGAGGTGGGTGAGCTTGAAATAGATCATATAATGGGTGATCTAAGATAGTCCTCTAATTAATCTGATAATGTTTATATTATTTAGAATAATATATTGGAATTTCACCATATATTTATTAAGTCCCTTGGTTAGGTAGTAGTGATAAGAGGGGAAATGAATAGTTATTTTCGAATTATTATTACAAATACTAATTTATCATAGTTAGAAAGTGTTAATAATTCAGCGAATATAAAAATGGAAATAGAGGAAGTTTTTCTAAATGTCCGGATATCTAGGATACTATCCCTCTCATTAATATGCACAACTCTCCATGGAGACTGTGATATAATAAACCATCACTTTTTTATGGGAGTGATAACCCAATTACATACAAATAAAAAACTACCTTCATCACACCAGGTGGTACAAACCATGAATTTTGAAGGGGTCGCAACCTAAATTACTTTTGTCTATGAGGAATAACATGCCCTTCCTTTTAGATTGAAGGAATAACCCAATAACATAGATTTTGTATAATAAATATTTAAACTAAAACTATAGCAGAGAAAAAGATGGTATAAAGAATTGAAATAGAGAAATAAAAGAAACAAATAAAACAATTATTGGGTATATGGTCTATAAATTTAGTGTAGTTATTTTTCATTGACCATGATAGTGGTAGATGATGAAAGAGATAAAAATGTTTAATGATCACAATAGACGAAAATAACTCAGATATTTTTCCTTATTAATTCAAAATAATAGAAATTGTTTACATCACAAAATTAATTTCCATGTGTGGCCTTTTAGAACCCTCCACACAAGGAATACCCCTCCCCATGAATTGGTCACTCCAAAGAGAGCCCCAACCGAGAAAGGGTCATTTCCAGATGAGATTGCATAGCATCCCAGAGGTTGAACACATGGATGACAATGGTTTGTCAAGAAACCCATTAGCATGGGTGGGTTGCGCCTCATTTTTCCCACCCAGTCAGAAACCGGGTGACCCAGCAAGGCGATTGGATCTTGGGGGAGCAGTTCGCCCCGAAAGAAAACTCCCATGATTCGAACCATGTACCTCCAAAAGAACAGTGTTGTTATATCATCATATTCTCATCTAAATAAATCATTTACACTGGTACATGATTTAATCCTTGATGGTATATCCCAAATCGTTAAATATATATCCTCTAAGATCATATTCATAATCAATATTTTCAAAACAGATGTTATTGAATAAAAATATTATTATATGACCATTAATTATTTTGTTATAGTCCTACTGAATCAAAACACAATCAGATATTAAATTTATTCCTGAAATATTAAAATAAAAAATTTAATAATTTTACAATAAGAAATATATTCAAATTAATATTTTAAATATATTGAAATAAAATATAATCTTCTTAAAGGATAAGATAGATGAAAGTGTTTAAAAATAAAGCATCACATATGTAACAATTATTCCTAAACTAGTGAATATAAAACATCATAAAAATTATTTTAACACATTGTTTTACACGATACGACCCGATGGGGCCCATGCAGCAAATCCCCAAGCCTGCCACTAATAGGCCAGGGGCTGGAAAATAGTGCTGGGAAGGAATATCACTAACATGGGATGAATTTCCTATATACCTATACGAACACAGACATCTCCAATATCACAAAATGATGAAATGTGGAAACCAAAGGCACCCAATGCATGCAGACATATGTAACCCAAATCTAGATTAAAACAACAGTATTGAAATCAAAAAATAGTAAAAAAAATACCCACCAAAAAAACTATAAAATCATTCAACCTTCTTATAAGGAGGGGATCATTGTAAACTGGAACTACGAGAAATATCATCATCCAAGATCCAGTAAACACATTTGTATATCTGTATCACTAAGACCCTCATGTCTTGGGTCCGCTGTGGACTCCATCGAAAGTCACGTGGTCTAAAAAAGACAAAAAAAACATGTGTAATACAATCCTGTATAGGGGTGAGTTTAAAAATACTTAGTAAGCACCTCAAAAACCCCCAAATGAAAAAAAAGGAGAAACTGAAAGGCAACTGTCCACTCTGCCAAGCTGAAGGGAAACATAATTCAAGGAGAAACTCCATATTGAAACATCCTTGTATATACATGACAATTAAGCTTTGTATACTATGGATGTCATCCATGACTTCTGACAACACCACATGGACTCCTAGAAATCACCCATATATACTCATCTCATACTCTATGTCTCATGACGTTCCAAACTCAAAGATAGCAACATGATTCCCTTCATAGGCTCTAACCACAACCTAAAACTAGAAGAACACACTCCATGATCATATCCATACCATATGGAACACATCTAATAGATTCACTCCATTAGGAATAACTCTACCATTCCAAATGGTACGTTTGATAAACGTGCTCTATTGGAAACATTTTACAAGGTACTACTCTAGTTCCTAGAACCGTATGTATTTTCATCACTACTTTACTCACAAAATAACATAAGGAAACCCAAGTGAATAGGCACACCCATCATCACCATGCATAGTTGAGGGAGAAATACTCCAAAAAATGCACTGTTTGTATCCTCTCTAACAAGAAAGAATGGAGGAACTCAACCCTCACCGTTGCTCCTAACTAACCTGTGAAACCTTTGTCACTCTTGCAAGGAGTAGCTTTCAATTCAGTCTATAACAGGAGAACTAGATCCTATTTAGGCATCGTTCACATCAATAGGAAGGGAATGCTCCTTGAACCTATATCCAATAGTCGTGGGTGATCCAACACCCATTGAGAACTGGCTCCCCACGTCTACTCAGAGACGGGGGTAATACTCCATATGTGAGGACCCACACCGTATTCAAATAGGGGATTAATACTAATGAAGGACTAGTTCTATTATATGATATGGTATTAAAACATTGTAGATTGGGGACTCACACTCTAACCTGGCAGGGGAGTACTACTGAGTAGATAGATGACCCATACCCTGGAACGACAGAGGAGTACCAACTCTACCAACAGGTTCACTATGGTAGACCATCACCTCGACATGGTAGGGGAGTACCGACCTCGGATTAAGGACCCACTCTTTGACACAATAGGGAAGTAATGATTTTACAGGAAAAACATGTATGTAGGACCCTCACCCTATAATTATAGGGGAGTACCAACCCAGGATTGAGGACCCACTCTTTGATAGAATAGGAAAGTAACAATTATACTAGAATAACCTGTACATAGGACCCTAACCCTGGAATGATAGGGGAGTACCAAATCCTATAATAGAGGAACCACACCCTACTTGGTAGGGAAGTACCGACTCTATCTATACATCATCTATGGAGTACCCCTTCCCTAATACAATATGGGATTATTGACTCTACAGATAGAGGACTCACACCATGTTTCGATAGGGGAATACCTACTCAAACTTCATGAACATAATAGGGAATCCTACACCCTAGTCCCTTATGAGAGTAACACCCCTGGAAGATGCTACAAAAAGGTAACAAACCAACACCCTATATTAGGGGAGTCCCACATCCACCTAAGTTGATAGGAAAGGAAAACTTTTTCCCTAGTCCATCATAGGAGTAACATTCCTAAAATCTCCCTATAAGAACCACACTGATCTCAAACATAATCTCAATACTGCTCCACAAGTGTCTTGCTCGATTCACAACACCATGTATCTTATAATCCATGAATAATTCCACAATCACATCATATGTGGAAAACCAATCAGGATTGACTACTCACAAACCTGAATCAGAGTCCCACCAAAGGAGATACAGTAGGTTAAAGATTCCTCGAAGATCTCATAATAGTACATGACATGAACTACGGTACACATGTTGTGTGAGACTGCCCAAGTACCTACGCATGTATCTTGTCCATATGGGTTCCAACCCATTTGTTGGTACATGGTCTTTATAAGAGATACGCATTGTGTCCCCCAACTCTTGGCCCCCAGTTGTGTTTCCCTTCTATACAGACCATGAAACTGTGTCCCTCAAATGCCATGTATGCCATACTATATGGCATCTTTGGATAAACAACAACCTTCTTATGTATTTTTCCCATTTTCGTGTACCAGACCATGTTTCTGTGTTTCTTTTCCATGTGTCTGTATATTGGCATGTGTTTTCACATAGTTATCCCAAGCCATGTCCCATGGTCGCACTATTTAAGGTATTATATGGAACGTAATACCCATACACGACATCTAGTCCAACATTTTCATCTTCCTATAATAGGAAGAGGTACACATCATGTGTCACTAAAATATAAGCACTGTAGATGGGGATTTTAGTGGGGAAAACCTACAAAACGCCCCATTTCTCTCTCGTTTACCCTAAATCCTACAGATATACCTAGAAGGGATATCTAGAAATTATATATGGGATCTAGAACCTTAAAAAATGTGTAATCATGGGAATTAGGACAAAAACTAAAATTCACCTACATAATGGAAAAAATGACGAATATTTTTCTCATGAATGATGCCAGGATCATTATGGTTCTCAATTTGATGATGATGTGCTTCAAAAAAATGATAATGGGTGAACCACGTGAAATGGATGTAGTATCAGTTTCATTCATCAAAAAAGAAAAGGAGATGGAGGAGGAGAGTTTTCATCCCCTTTGATTCATGAAAAACAAAATATTAGGAGGGGTGATTTAGGTTAGGTTTAATTTAATTAATTTAATTAATTAATTAATCCACCATAAACTGAGCTACCTAATTAAATTTGTATGAAAATTCTACTACTGACCTTTTTAGGGCATACTTAGGGTAACCAAGAAGTTACAGACTCAATCGCGATCTCAAAAAACCAATTTGATACTCCAAAAGGGGGTTATTTAAGTTTCAAGAGAAGTTTCTCTGGTGCAAGAAAATGTATTAAATATTTTTAATATCTCCGCAACAAGGCTCCATGAGCCCTAGTTTCCCATTCTAAATCAATGCCCAACTCCAGGAATATTTTTCAAAATATTTCAATGCCTTATGGGTTAAAATCTGATCCAATACACTATTATAAATAAATTTCATCATAAAATGACATAACATATAAGAATATATATTTATTTTAACAGAATTGATAAAAATTATAAATAAAAGGTTTGGAAAACTTTTTTAACTGAAGGCAGGTCATAACCTACGATTAGAAATTTCCAATTTTGGACAAAATAGAAATACATATCATTTGAATTTTAATAATAAATTAAATGAATTTGAATACGTAAATCCATGTATCTTAGGAATAAATGGATTCATGAGAAGAATAAAAAAATTATCTACCTTTGGATTTCAAATGATAACTAATGAATCACTGAAGGGTTCCAATTGAGTTTCAACAGTGTCATGAAAAATATCCAAAATTCAAAAAGGATAAATTGAATAATAATTTTCTTATAAAAATATCATCTTTATAAAAGAAAAAATATTCTATAATAGTCAAAAAAATATACTACGACTCTTATGGGATCTTTTAGAACTTACTACAAAGAAATAAAAAGAAAACATTATGAAAATATAGAAATATTTAATATAAAATTATGTAGAATATCAATGGACATTATTCCAAGGGTCTCTACAAAAAAGGAATAGGAAAAAATAGTGTGTGAGATGACCCACTATTGATGTCCAACAGTGGCTAAATCACCTTCGGTTGATTTCCAATGGTGGGTAAGTCACCTATCCTTGACTTTCTAAGTTTTATAAAGGACTAACTATTGAAATCCAACAATGGGTAGAAAGAATAACCACTAATGTATGAAGGTTTCTAGAATTACTCACTATTAAAACATGGCAGTAGGTCATGACCCACCATTGGTATTTTCCAATTGGGACTCATCACCCATCATTTTAAATTTCCAGTAGTGACGTTATGAGCAACCAACAAAATGGATGAGGAACCTTCAAACTAGAAGAAAAAAATATCATGTCAACTCTTATAAAAATAAACTCAATGGATAAGAAGAATTGCTGAAGAAGAAAATGTGGAGCCACTATTTTCTCAAGTGAGGATACATAAGAAGATACCAAGAACATACAAGAAGAAACTGAAGGCTTTAAGAGACTCAGTAATTAATATCAAAGATACATGAAAACACTCTGATGTATAGGTGATCTAGTGGATGAATAAAGAGGATGTAATATATTGATGATCAAAGAACATGGGAGTTAAAAACATAGGCACAGTGTATTCTAGAAGATTGAATTTCACCAATAAAGAGGAATTGATGGCCGAGATTAAAATAGATAAATAATAATATTAATATAGAGTCACACATTTAATTGAAAAAGTGGTAGGGAATTGGTATATCATAAATGGTGTGATGGTGATCAGTCAAAAAAACGTGATACACCAGGTATGTGAGCCACGGAGATGGTATAATAACCCTTTTATTTATTTCACACGTAAACAAAAGTTATTATATAAAATATTCTCTTGATAAAATTGGGAAGAATAATAATCCTAGTGTCTTTAGGGCTTAGGAACACTACATAATAACTTAAAACATGAAACACAACATCTTTATTTAAAACATCCTTTACATGACCACTACATTCCCTCATACTTAGAATTGCATGGGATAACCAGAGGACATGCTTAAGAAAAGGGTGAGCTATAAATCCCAGTAAGGGAGTAAACATTGCATAATATGAAGAACAAAATATACGTTATTCAATAATAGTATCAATGGAAAACAAAAGATCATGAACATAAAGTCATGATATAGCATGATTATCATAACTTAAAAATGTTGAAATAACACTTTACATGGTATTAGCATAAGCCAAGTATCATTGTACATGGAGAGTGAGTAAAACCTCATTGAACATTAATATCATGATTAAATGGTCATTTCACTTGACATATCATGATACTAATCTTTACCCATTTCCTTGGAGCGCTATCAGGGAGCACCCTTCTCAATAATTTAATTTCATGCATAAGTGTGCCACATAGATCATACAACATGGAATAATTTATCATCATATATTCCATAATAAAGAGATATGGAATATATACTAAAAGATTTATATTCAATAAGTAAATGTTCATAAACATTAATAACATTGATAGGTAAATGTTCATGGTATTCACTACACAATGACATTGGTTTGGAAAGTCGTGGTGCCATTTCGGTAGCTTAACGACGTGACATAAGATTTCATAAAAAATGATTGATTAGAGAGAAATTGGAATCTCATAATATGTACATGATATGGATAGTAAAGTGAAAAAAAATACATGTCCCAACATAAGTAATGGAATTTAGATTCACAATACAAAATAATTGCTTGAATGTAAATGAGAAGAGAGAAATCCCTTTCAGAATTTCGGCATGGTAATAGGTGTACATAGAAGGAATTAATGAGATATAAAGGGGTATAACATCATTAAAAAATAAGTAGGAAAGTATAGATGAGGTTTAAAAATATACCCCAACATTTTTAATTTAAAATAATAGAGCATAATAACATAATTAATTTTGGAAAAAAATGAGAATGGAGGAAATCTCTTATTTGGAAGTGTGACCCCAAGGCCTGGGAGAGGCTTGAGAGAGGCTTATTGGGAGAGTGGGGTGACATGGGAGAATTATATATAGATGATGCGAGAGGTTTTCCATACTCTAAAGGCTTTGATTGAAGATGATGTGGGGGGTATTGGTGGGTTTATATAGGAAAAATGAGGGAATTGTTTATTATTTAGGATTGGGAAACCACACATTAAACTAATCAAAACCACAAACCAGACCATGGTTTGGCCAATGTGTTTTTTTCGAAAGGGGAGTAGAAATAATTATTTGATATGTATATTGACCAAACTTCATAAAATATTATTCTTACTTATGTGGATGTGAGTCACACTCTCAAGGAAATATATTTAAAAATTTAAAATATTTTATAACTTTGAAGGGTTCACTAATGTTTTGTAAAATAAATCAACCAAACCCAAAATCACATTATTTTAATGTTAAAACATATATTGGCCGAAAATAATGTTTATAGTATTTTATTACATCACTATTGGGTTATTATGATGTCATAAAACAAATTATATATTTAAACGGTATTTAATTTTAACCCAAACATTCGACCATCTCTAAAATTTATTAAAAATTCACCATTGGATAATTATGACATCATGATTCCAAAAATAGTATTCATTTTATCTAAATAAAGTTATAACTATGTGAATTTTTACTTTTAAAAATAAAACCTGACATTTATCAAATATTCATGGGTTTTGAAAAAATCATCTTTCAAACCATAATAAAAATTACAATTGTATTCATAAAAATTATATGACAATTTATATTTAATAAAAAATAATTTAGTAATAATATTTAATAGAAATATAATTTAATTAAGAAATATATTAATTCATCAAATTGATTTCTTAATTGAATAATAACTAAAAACAATTTTTTCCTTGAAAACTATTTACAATATAATAGTAATAAAATGAATGTATACTATCTTTACAAATAATAATGTACATAATCATAGTGTAAGGGTATTGTAACATAACCATTTATAACACCGGCATACGACCGAATGGTAAAGTGTCCAATGTTGATAGACTATTGGGGTGGCTTAGATAACATCACTCGGGTGGTAATCTCTATCAACTTCCACTTCTCTTGTAGGTGGTTCCGCTCGAGATTAATGCGTTGAAGCTCGCCTTGGGCTTGGTCAAAAGAGAATCCCAATGAAACCAGCTCTTTTTCGAGATTTGACAAATGGGATTTGTATAAATCAAGTCTACTGGATGAGGTCATTGCTTCCTTGGTCTGAGTAAATTGGAACTGTTAAAGCCCTATATTTATACTAATCATGTGATCATAGTTTAACAACTATATTAGAAATGGTAACAATTCATAATAGTATTTTGAAATCCAAAAACATAAAACCAAGAAAGTTCAAATGTTTTTATATATCATAAATAAGGCATTTAATTTGATCAAGAGGAATTTTCATTAATGATTGTTCAAGTCTTTACAATCTTCCCCCCTTAAGATATTTCCCCATGAAAATTTATTTTTATATTCTAAGCTGCAAACAGGTGTGGGTACTTTTTCTTCATTTCCTCCATTAGTTCCCATGATTCCTCTTCATACTTATGGTTTCACTATAAAACCTTGACCAGGTGGGTAGTCTTGTAATGTAGAACATTATCTATACAATCCATGATCTTCACTGGATGCTCCTCATAAGAAAGATCATCCTCTAACTATACCACCTCTAAAGGGAGTACATGTGAAGGGTCTGGTTTGTATTTTCATAAGAGGGATACATGAAAGCCATCATGTATTTGGCCATGGTTGGTGGAATTTCTAGTCGATAGGCCACAACCCCGACACGATCAAGAATCTCGAATGGGTCGATATACCAAGGACATAACATCCCTTTCATTCCAAAACTCATGACCTTTGACATTTACTATCATTGAATCCAGTAAAAGTTTAATATTTATATTACTAATAACTACTATATATGTGGAAAGTAGGGTCGAACCCACATGGAAGGTAATTTTGGCCACTAATCTTCTAAAACAACATTGGAAGATCCACTTTTATCTGTAGTGGAGTGAATTTTCTATTTTTTCACTATGTATATTTTGTTTATTGTACAACACAAATGAAATATCAAAATCTTCATATGTTTTTGTTCTGAACTATATTGAACTATGAAACAGAATAAAAACAGTGAGAAACAGTGAGATAAAATGCGGATAAGTGAACAATCAAGAGAAATATGTCCAGGGAAAACATCAACTCTACTGGTTTTGAAAACATTCCTTCTCATGATAGTGATTAGAACTAATACCACTGAAAAGGAGTTATTTATTTCCTAACCTCTAGATAAATCACTCAATCCAACAAAACATGGAGATCGACACTCCTCGGTTAATCAACTTCAGAATTATAGTTTGATAAGATCACAAAACAAACACGTTGTATGTACTGTTGTCTTTTATGTCCATTTAAATGATCAAGAAAATTAATCCACATTTAAACTCATTGTATGAATGTGGAATTTTGAGATTAAGTGTAGGTGGTATGTTGAAATTGAATTAAATCATGACTAACCTCACCAGTCAATTCTGGTCAAATTAAATGATAGTGAGAAGAGAAAAATCTAACAACCAGTTGATTCAATTTTTAACCCTGAACTGGAAGTATTTAGATTAACATTGTTTCAATTACGTATACAAAAATCACTCAATTACAGAGAAGGATAATTAAAAGAATTTAGTGGAAGATAACTCCATCTGCTCGCATGAACCACTACTGCTCCTGGCCCTTGGAACTTCTAGGAATGGCTATCCAAGAAGTGTTCCAGGTTCTCTACTCTGCTCTGAGTGAATGATCAAATGGATTCCTTGATCGATTCTGGAGTATTCACCAAATGAATGAGTGACTCAATGTGATTTTTTTAATTTTACTTCTTGCACTGCTTTAAGTAGCGATTTTCTTGTACAACATAACACCAGAACACTTCACCGACTTGAATTTATCTTTAACTATTACACCGCACACGTGTGTGTTTTCACGAAAGCCACGCCGCACTAAACATTCCCTTGTAACTAACTCCTGATGAGTTAGGTAGATGAATAAGAATGTGTTTTAGTCCCTTTAATGAACCTGAAATGTTAGAACAGAAAAATAACTAAATGAAAATGTAAATAAAATAAAGCAGTTATGTTTTTAATTTAATGTTATATGACATGTTAAAATATTGACTAACCGTTAATTAATAAAAATAATAATTGATAATTATTATTAAATATTAATATGATTATTAATTTGTTTTAAAATCTTATAATAGGTAAAATTATTATGTATTTAATTTATTATTATTAATTAATTTATAGAATTATTGTTATTATTATTAACATATAGTTGAGATAACTTAATTATATTTTTAAATTAACTTAATTAATTTAGTTATTATAATTGTTTAACAAAAAGTTAAATTAACATACAATTTAGTTTAATTATATATTTTAATTACTGTAATATTTTATTTAATTTATTGTTAACTATATAATAACTATGAAAATTTTTATTATTATATTATTTATTTGTTTTGTTACTTGTTTTTTTATATTTATTTACTAAAAATATCTCCCCCATATCGCGGTGCTACAGGGGGTCATCTTCCTCGAACTCTTCCCTGCAGTGGTGAATAAGGTGACTTCAGCTCCAACATGATAGTCTCAAGCTCTGTCAGATATGAAGCAATGGACTCCTCAGATCAGCCGTGTAGAGGTGGTCGACTCTTCCTTCAATCCAGTAAGAAATCTCGGGCAGCAAAAGGCATGGCTTCAATCTCTAGTGATGAACTGCTCCTCTCACCACAGCAGCACTTCCCACGGCGGTGACAGGTTATGTCAAAGGCATCCAGCAACATAGATCTCTCTCCCATCATGGCACCAGCTTCAGTGGATTCACTGATACAGGTTCTGTTCAATGCGGAAAAGGCGTCCTGTGATACCTAGGATTCCGACATAAGAATAGGGTAAAAAGGGAAAAATGGTGTTTTCATATTTGAGTTTTGAGGATTTGATTCATATACTTTGTATTCTCTTTGAGTCCAAATATAGTTCGAGTCTAATTTTGGGTGTGAAGTGTGTGAAGCAAGAAGGATGGAAATCAACACTACAGTCAGGTGTGGGGGTTGGAGAAAGTAAGACCCAATGAAAGTGGAAGTAATTTAGAGGGAAAACGGTGGAAGTGGTTAAGCGGTGTGATAATGTGTCATCGTGGAAGAATGAAACCATTGTTTCATGTTACGGTGGAATTATGTGATATGGTGGCTAAAAATTGTGTGAATGAGAATGAAAAAATGGTTGCTGAGGATTATGGTTAGAGGAAACATGGTGAGACTTTGTGGAGAATCCTGGTGGCTGGAGACACCGTAAGGAGAATACAGTGAGACAGTAATCTACGTTATGGTTCCACCATAAAATGGACACAGTGCGAGATGGGATAGAGGAAAAGACATGATGGGACTGTGAAATAGATGGGGAAAGGGTGCGTGGAGGCACCGTGACAGGAAACGGTTGATGTGGCACCATAACACTGCAAAACAAACTGTCAAAAAAAATAAATTAAAACATAAATAAAACTGAATAATATAATTTAAAACACAAATGAAAAATTAAGAAAACTTATAAAACCAAATAAACTAGAGTTAAAATATTATTAATTTCACATAATAGAACTTAAATTGCTATAAAAACTAAAACTAAAATTAAACAGAAACTAACTTTTTAAAGATTATAGTAAAAATAAACTTTTATATAAAAAATTAAAATTATTTAAATTAGTTACTTTAAAAAATTTAATTAATTTAAATTAGATAGATAATTATTATATTATAAAACTATTATGTTAATTAATAAAATATAATTTAAAGAGACTTAATAAAAATAAAATAAGTTTATAATCTTACATTATAATTAAAAAATTGTTAAGGGTTGACAAAAAATATGTTACATAAATTTAAATATTATTTAATACATGCAATGTTAGATTATGAATTCATTATCTAAGTGAAAATGTAGAATTAATTAATTAGCTAATTACTAGTAAATTATTAACTATGCAGACAAAACTATCAAAGTTAATAAGAAAATAAAAATCACTACACTATAAAATTAATGCAAGAGATAAATTCATTATTTTAAAAAATAAAATACACCTTTAATTAAAAAAACTTATTAAATATTAAAATTAATAATAAAAATACAATAGAACTAGTTTTTTATAAATAAGTGTTAGGATATATAACTAAATTGATTAAAATTAATTAAAAAGATGTGGAAAAACATGTGTTTTTAAGGCCAGATCAAATTCCCCCACACTTAATAAGTGTTTGTCCTAAAAAAATCCCATGTTTTATTATCATTGAAAAGAAGAAAAGATGTTTTTATTGAATTTATCAAAATATAATATGTCTAGAACTTTCAACAGAGGACTTCAAGATTTTTATTATGCTTAGAAAATAAATTTCTCATATGAATCATACTTAGAACTAATACTCAAATGTAGTCAGGAGAGTAATGAATCAACAAGAAATGAACGTGTCATACTTCATATGTGGTACTGCTTAGTGACTTACATTAATCCAAGATCATGTCCAAAGTCCAAGAGTGACAAAAGTTAAACTTTATTTGGAATTATGAACTTAACATTAGAAACTTTATACATAAACTTTTTCACCTAGGTTCCAAAAAAAAATATATTTTTTTGTGAATCACCATAATGATACAACCAGAATGATTACCATATAAACCAACTAACCCCTTCTTCATTTGGAATTTATCATTCCCCTAACCTTAATGAACCCATTTTTTCCCCAGATACTTTATTTTAATTTTCCAAATCCATGTATCATGTGTTAAGCACTGTGAAATGCACATATTCAATGTGTATAGAGGGCTTAAAGTTAACATAAATGTACCCAGCATCTAGGGTCTCAGAGACTCACTGTGGGATACCAGATGCCCAAATTACTCCAGTTCAAAAGACTTATACCAAAACTCATTTACATTGGCTCATTAAGATGATTACTTTAAATAAATACAATATTAATGAATCCCCTAGAATCAGAATCAAACCTCCATTTCTAAGGGTTATGATCCTAATTCCATTATAATGTAACCCAAATAACTCTCACAAATATACTCTAAACTAGATTTCCATAAAATTACTATGTAAATATCACTCATAAATCATTTAATATTATTAATTTCATATAAATAAATCTCAACTACCAGGAAGGTACTTTTCCTAAGGCAAGACCCAATTGAGTACAACGAACAACCAAATATTAACAAGAATTTTGAAAAAATTTAACCATTTAATACAAGAAATTTGAAGTTGTAGTGGGAATTGATGGGCTTTCAATTAAGAACAGTTTAAGAACAATCAAGAATTGACCCCCTCCCCCACACTCATCGTTGTCCCAAAAGTTGACTTCTATAGTGGTGAAAAAGAATTAATCAATTAAGGTTCAAAACAGATTTACAATTTAGTAGACAGAAGACATGTATAAAGGGTCACCTTGAAGTTCAAAAATTATTGTTCACGAAATGGAATAAATTAACAGCTGGTTCTTTAGAATTTATATGCATTAACATTTATGTCAGGTGACAATGATTTTAAATTATAGCTCAAATGTATCATATAAGGTGTGGGTGCACAATAAATTGGGTGTAAGAATTTAAACAATGTATGATTCAAATGGATGTTCAATATAGAAGAAAGATGTATGAAAAACACCATATAGACTAATTAGTTACAATGCAAAACACAACTACCAGCAAACATGTACCCCCCCACACTTAAAATTCATGTAGTGAATGATTATTTCAATATTTATCAATGAATTCTAATTTCCAGCAAGAGTAACATGCCGAATTTTTATGCACAACATAGTAAAATGCAGAAAAAGTTATTTATTTCAATAAATGCATCAGAGTTTTAGAAAATATATAGCATAATTTCTTAAACAAGTAGAATTTTTTAAATGAGCATAATTTAATAAGAAAAAACAAAAGCAGAAATAAATGTAGAGAGTTGAAGTACTTCCCTAACTATGTTCTTGCCCAAAAATGATCATGGGAATTCCACTCCTTTAATAAAAAAAGAAACATCCTAAAAGCACAAATCATGAAAACAAGATACAAAAAACTAGGATAGACGTTGCATATAGAAATCATCACAACATGACTTTATTCTAAGTAGAATAAAAATAGAAATAAAAGTAAACACCAAATAAAGAACATGGGTTGACTCCCATGAAGCACTAGATTTAAAGTCTTCAGTTAAGATTTATTTAATTAAAAAATTTTATTTATTTATCAACACAAAAAAGACCATGGGTTTCCTCCCATGCAGTGCTATGTTTAAAGTCCCCATCCAGACTTCATTCAATAAATATTTTCTAGCACAGTGAAAGTAGCCAAGCCCTTTCGTTGTCCCTCAAAAAATAGTTTCACTCTCTACCCATTGACTAACATGGGTTTATTCTCTTCACCTACAATTTCAACAGCTCCATTATTAAGCACTCTGACTACAGTAAAAGGTCCAGAACACATGGACTTCAACTTTCCAGGAAAGATTTTATGCCTAGAGTTAAAGAGGAGGACCTTCTGTCTAGGTTTAAACTCTTTGTTTTGAATGATAGAATCCTGAAAGATTTTATTCCTCTCTTTATAAATCCTTGAATTATCATAACTCCCTCTCCAAATCTCATCAACTTCACTTAGATCAAGTAATCTCTTCTCACCAGCCCTCTTAAAATCAAATTTTAGAGCCTTAACTGTGCAATAAGAATAATGTTTTAACTCCATGGGTAAATGAAAATATCTACCATACAAAAGCCTATAAGGAGACATACCTATTGGGGTTTTTAATGCAGTTCTATATACCCACAAAGCTTCATCCAATTAAAGAGACCAGTGTTTCCAAGATTTTTACACAGTTTTCTCATGTATTTGTTTTAGTTCCCTGTTTGAAATTTCCACCTGTATACTAGACTGTGGATGATAAGGTGTTCCATTTTTATGAAAACAACCATATTTCTCCATTAAAGCTTTAAATTTATAGTTATTAATGTGTGTTTCATTATCAGTGATAAAATCTCTTAGGGCTCCAAATCTTGTAAAGATGTTCTTTTTCACAAATTTTATTACAGAATTGATTTGATTATTGGGTAGTGCCACTATCTCAACCCATTTTGAAACATAGTCTACAACAACAAGAATATACTCATTCCCATGAGATGATTGAAATTGACCAATGAAATCTAAACCCCAAACATATAAAATTTCAAATTCGAGAAATTCTTTTTGGGGTAACTACTGCTTTCTACAAACATTACCTAGCCTCTGACATCTATCACAACCAACCACAATGCCCCTAGCATCCTTAAAAAGATAAGGCCAATAGAAACCAGATTGTAGGACTCTTTGATAAGTTCATTCAACACCTTGGTGACCTCTACAAGGTGAATAATGACAACTTTCTAAAATAGGTAGAATCTCTTCCTCAAGAATACACCTCCTAAGAATACAATCAGCACATCTCCTAAATAAAAAGGGATCATCCAAAGATAATATTTATGTTCATAAATGAATTTCATTCATTGATTATTGGAAATATTTTTGAGAAAAAAACCTACTGCCAGAAAGTTGACAAAATCTACAAACCAAGAAGATTGCCTGAATGACATAGTAAGTATCTTTTCATCAGGAAAGGAAGAGTTTATCTTCCTATTATTTTCAGATTTAGATTGAGTAAGATGAAGCCTAGATAGGTGGTTAGCAACTAAATTTTCATCTCTTTCTTATCCCTAATATCTAGATCAAACTCTTGTAACAACAAAATCCCACTAATCAGATTGGGGTTAGTTTTTTTCTTAGAATGAAATCACTTTAAAGAAGAATGATCAGTGAAAATGATGACTTTTGAACCTAACAGATACTGTCTAAAATTCTCAAGAGAAAACATAACATCTAACAATTATTTTTCAGTGGTGGTATAATTCATGTGGGCCTCATCTAACAATCTTCAAACATAATACATGACATGAAACTTTCTATCTGTCCTTTGTCCAAGGACAACACCAACAACCATGTCACTAGCATCACACACAATTTCAAAATGTATTTTCCAATCCGGTTTAGTGACAATGGGTGATTTAGTTAGATTATCATCAATCAGATTAAATGATTTCAAATAGTTCTCATAAAAATTTAATGGTTCATCCTGGACCAGTAAAGAACACAAGGGATTAGTTATTTTGGATAACTATTTTATAAATCTCTGGTAAAAACCTCCATGCCCTAGGAAACTTCTAACACCTTTAACATTAACCGGAGGTAGAAGTTTTTGAATAACATCAATATTAGAAGTATAAATATCTAGACCTATCTTGGACACATTATGACCATGCACAATACCTTCTGGGACCATGAACTGACATTTCTATAAATTAAGAACAATGTTTGTTTCAATTCATCTCTCCGTGACTAATTCAAGAATTCCATGAAAAGTATCAAAAGTACTACCCATAATGGAAAAATCATCTATGAAAACCTCAATAATTATCTCAATCATATCTAAAAATATAGCCATCATACAACTTTGAATGGTGGTAGGAGCTCCAGATGACCCAAAGGGAATCCGCCTATAGGAAGATGTTCTAAAGGGGCATGTGAAGGTGATTTTTCCTGATCCTCTGAAGCAAAAAGAATCTGGTTGTAACCAGAATACCCATCCAGAAAATAGAAAAACTCATTGATATCAAGCCTCTCAAGAATTTCATCTAATAAGGGTGTTTGAAAATGGTCATTCCTAGTGCCTACATTAAGCTTCCAATAATTTATACAGACTCTCCATTTTGTGGCCTTCCTAACTTGGACTTCTTCATGTTTTTCAATTTTAACAATAGTGAAACCTCCCTTCTTTGGGAAAACAGGGATAGGGATGACCCAAACACTATCAAAAATGGGATATACAATTCCAGTGTTCAACATTTTAATCACTTCCCCTCTCATGACTTCTTTCATGTTAGGATTTAATCTTCTTTGACATTCTACCATAGGCTTATGATCAGGCTCCATAGGAATCTTTTGCATACAGAAAGAGGGACTAATAACATTGATATCAGCTATTTCCTAGACTATGGAAGATTTAATCTTATTCAACACATTCAACAATATTTCATCTTGATTTTCTTTATGTTCAGCAGAAATTATTTCAGGAAAAGTGGAGTTCTCACCCAGAAATGAATATTTAAGATGAGCAGTGATGGGTTTTAGTTCAAGAGTGGGTGGTTCTACACTCGAAGGAAGACTCTTAGGCCTAGGAGGTCCAAGATATTCAATATATTTCTTGTAAGGAGTATTGAAGGATGAAATGTTTTCAATTTCATGTTCAAATTCAGAAGTAATAGTGCTACTATACAAAGTGGGCAGTACACTGTCCAGATTTTATAGATCATATTTTAACAAGTTAATCAATGATGAATAATCTAATTATCTTATAAATTCTCCCTAAATACCATCAATGTGTTAGGAAAGGATGGTGTTAATAGAAACACCCTCAAATTCAATAAAAAATATCATTATTTCAGAAACAATGGACTCTTCTACAGCAGAAACTGGACAGTTGTCCAGTTCTAGAAAATTTCCCAGTTTCAGTGTCCGAGAAGAATTTTCACTTTATTAAACAGATTCAGCAGGATTTTCATCTTCACAATTCTTTTATTTAACAGGGGATTGATTTTCAGATTTTTCAATATTTTCAGTTGTGTACTCATTTTCTAAGGACTCTAGCATTGAACAGTTTTCTGGAAACAATTGTCCTTTAACATTTTTAAACACAATGAACTCTTCTTATTGTTCTCCAATTTAAATATTAATTGACCCTTAGATACATCAATAACAGCTCCACCTGGGTCCAATAAGGGACTACCTGAGATGATGGTATCCTCTTGATCACACTCCATATCTATGACAACAAAGTCAGCAGGCAAAAATAGCATCCCAACCCCAACTAGAAAATCATCAACCCTACCCACAGGATGAATGAAAGATCTATCAGCTAACAATAGTATGACTGTGGTGGGTTGAAGGTCACCCAACCTCAACTGTTGAAACAGTTAGTATGGGAGCAGATTAATACTAGCACCTAAATCACACAAATATTTGAGTTGATCAGCGTTTCCTAATGTGCAAGATATGGAAAAACTACCTGGGTCTTTTAGTTTAGGTAGATTTTCTTTTAGAGTACAGCACCACACTCTTTAGTGAGGCTGTATGTAGAAAATTTTTCCATGGTCTTCTTGTTTGAAATAATTTTCTTCAAAAATTTTAGATAATGTGAGATTTGAATTAAGGCTTCAATGAAAGGAATGTTCACTTTTAGTTTCGAAAGGAGACTATGGAACTAAAGATGTTTTTCCTCTGAATTAATTTTAGGTTTCATCTTATTAGGGAAAGGGATGGGTGGGGAATTTTTTTTTCAAACACTAGTAATATCCCTCACCTCTTCCTCAACCTTTTCTTTTCCTTTACTCTTTTTATTTTTAGAATAATTTTCAGCTTTATTTTCAGTTGACAAATTCAGATTTTGAACATTTTCATGGCTTTTCTATGAATTTTACGCATGTGTGAAAAACAGTTTTTTATTTCCAGATTGAAGTAGATTTTAATTTTTGGAATTTTCATGGTATTTTTCAGCAATAATTTGAGTATTAAGCCCACATATAGGGACAAAATACATGGTATTCTCTCTAGGATTAAGATCACTAGTACTAGGAAGTCGTCCTTTCTCCCTAGATGAAAAATCTCTCGCATGTTGATCAAGTTGTGTTTCCATGTTCTGTATTCTAACATCAGATTTCATTTTGTCAGACTCATATTGATTTTGATGTTTGGATAGCTGAGTCATGTTTCATTCATCTTACGAGTTGATTTTATTTAATATAAGATCAAGTTTAGAAGACATGTGACTATCATTATTTCCTTGTACATTTGAGGACTCCCCCATTTGTGGATTTTGAATGTTTTTTCTTGCTTTATTAGATTATTTAGGGGCGGTGTATTGTTTAATTAAGCCTTGATCTTTCCGTGACAGATTTGGATGGTTCCTATAGCCTTGATTGTAATTATTTGAAAATGGATCTTCTTTAGGAGGCATTCTAGGACCATAGTTAATAAAGTTTTAATTTTCTTATTGTTGAGCTGGCATATCAATGTTAGGACAAATATTTTTCGCATGCCCAAACATAACACACTGGACACACTATTCCCTTAATGATTGATTGATATTTTTACATCCATGTTGATTAACAGTATGTTTTGAATTCTGGTTCATGAATGATTGAATTTGGTTGGTGATTTCAGCATGTTGATTTTCAGTTTCATTTATTGAACCAGTGTCCAAATTAACATTTATATTGACTCTTTTTATTCTTTAATTTTTATGTTTTGAATTCAGTGCATGATTTGTAATGATCTGTCTATGTTCTTCATCTATCTAATCATTGTAATTACCCCGAGTATCTTGATCATCTAGGTTATGTCTAGAGGAGGACAACCCTTCATAGAACGTATCCATAAGAAGGTGTGATGGGAGTTGATGATGGGGACACTGCCTAATAAAATCCCTGAATCAATCCAAAGCTTCATGAAAAGCTTCTCCATACTCTTGATAAAAACTAGTTATCTTTGTTCTAAGTTCACCTTTAAGTCATTGAGGATAAAATTTAATAATGAAAGAGTTATAACCTTGATCCCAATTTTAAAGATGATTCATCTAGACCCGGAAATCCAATTACTATCATTACATTTAAGACAAAAGGGATAAACTCTCATTTATGTTCATTTTCTATGAGTCTTAGAAGAGGTAATTGCGGCACAGTATTATAGTTGTCTCCAATGAAGGTAAGTGAGTCTTCATTAGACAGTCCATTAAATGTAGGAAATAGTAAAATTTGTGACTATATCAATTCATAATTTTTGGCCCTAGGACAAAGTCTGATGGATGATGGATTGTTGGAATCTTTAGGAAGTTGAAATTCCCTCATCCTAGGCCTTTCATTTTCATCAAAGAGTTGTGGTAGATTTTGGTAGTTATTAGGTAAAGGAACTCTATTATCAACGTTTTCTATTTAAATTTTTTTCTTTTTTCATAGAGCAGTGAGATGTTTATCTAATTAAAAGTTCAAGGGATCTAATCTAGTACCAGATGTTCTTGTGCTCATGCAAACAATAGTAGAAAATATCACCAGTAACAATTCAACAAGAAGTGAAACTGAATTTTTTTAAATTTTCATTTTTTTAATTTTATTTAAATATATATATGTGTGTTTTTTAGTTTTTTTAGAGAAATGGCTCGTGCCTTCCCCAACAATGGCTTTAAAAACATGACCTTAATTGTCGTGGAATCCATTCAATGTTTAATATTTATATTCCTACTAACTACAGAACATGTGGCAAGCAGGGTCAAACCCATAGAGAAGGTAATTTTGGCCACTAATCCTATAAAAAACATTGGAAGCTCCACTGTTATCTATAGTGTAGTGAATTTTATATTTTTTCACTTTTAATATTTTGTTTATTGTAAGACACACATTATATATCACAATATTTTTATTTCTTTTGTTCTAAACTATATTGAAGCAAGAAACAGACTAAAAACAGAGAGAAACAAAGAGATAAAATGCCGATTAGTGAACAATCAAGAGAAATATATCTGGGAAAAACATCAAATCTACTGGTTTTGAAAACATTCCTTCTCATGATAGTGATTAAAACTAATAACACTGAAAAAAGTGATTTATTTCTCTCACCAGAAGATAAATCACTCAAGATGACAAAACTTGGATATTGACACTCCTTGGTTAATCAACTTGAGAATTCTAGTTTCAAAAGATCACAGAACAAAGTCGTCTTATGTCCTATAGTATTTTATTTCCATTTAAATGTTCAAGAAAATTAATCCACATCTAAACTCACCGTATGAATGTGGAATTATGAGATTAAGCGTAGGTGGTATGTTGTAATTGAATGAAATCATAAATGAAATATCCAATCAATTCTGATAACATTAAAATGATAGTGAGAAGAGAAAAAGATAAGAAACGGAAGATTCAATTTTTAACCCCGAACTATAAGTATTTAGCATAACATGATTTCAATTACATATACATAAATCACTCAATTACAGACAATGAGAGTTAAAAGAATGTACATGAAGAAAACTCCCTCTGCTCACATGAACCACTGCTGCTCCAGGACATTGGAACATCGAAGAATGGATCTACGAGAAGTGCTATAGGTTCTCTACACTTCTCCGAGTGAATGATCGAATTAATTCCATCCTCGAGTCTAGTGTGATCGTTGAATGAATTAGTGTCTCAATGAGCATTTTTTTTAAATTCCACTTCCTTCTCTGCTTTAAGTAGCCATTTTCTTCTATTGCATGTCGCTAAAACTCTTCACCAACTTGAATTCATCATTAACTATTTCACTGCACACGTGTGTGTTTTCGCGATAGGCACGTCACACTAAAAATTCCTTTTTTATTAACTCTCGGTGAGTTAGTTAGATGAATATGGATTTGTTTTAGTCCCTTTAATGAACCTACAATGTTAGATCAAAAAAATAACTAAATTAAAACGTAAATAAAATAACGAAGTTATCTTTTTAATTTAAAGTTATATTACTTGTTAAAAATCTAACTAACCGTTAATTAATAAGAATCTTAATTGATAATTATTATTAAATATTAATATGATTTTTAATTTATTTTTAAATATTATAATATGTAAAATTATTAAATATTTAATTTATTAATATTAATTAAATTATATAATTAGTGTTAGTATTTTTAACATCTAGTTGGGATAACTAAATTATATTCTTTAATTAACTTAATTAATTTAATTACTATAATTATTTTATAAAAAGTGAAATTATGTTACAATTTAGTTTAATTAGATAATTTAATTGGTGTAATATTTCATTTAATTAATTAATTACCATTTATTAATTATGAACATTTTTATTACTATATTATTTATTTTATTAGTTGTTTTTTTGTTTATATTTATCAACTAAGCTTATCTCCATTCCCATATCGCGGCGCTACAGGGGGTCATCTTCTTCGGACCCTTCCCCGTGCTAGCTAATAAGGAGACTTAGGCTCCTCCACGGCTGTCTCGAGCTCTATCAAATATGAAGCAATGAACTCCTCGGGTCAGCCTTGCATAGGTAGTCGACTCTTCCTTCAATCCAGTGAGAAATCTCGGGCAGCGAAAGGCGTGGCTTCAATCGCCGGTGATACACAACTCCTCTCTCCACATCGGCAATTCCCATGGCAGTGACATGTTAGCTAAAAGGTGTCCGACAACGTAGATCTTCCTCCTGGCTTGGCAAAATCTTCTGCGGATTCACCGATGCGGGTTCTGTTAAAAGTGGAAATGACTTCCTCTGATACATAGGATTATGAAATAAGAAGAAGGTAAAAAAGGGGTAAATCGTGTTTTTAGTTTTGTGGTTTGAGGATTTGAGTCCTAAAATTTTTATTCCCTTTGAGTCCGAATCTAGTCCGAGTGTTATTTTCGGTGTGGATTTTGTGATGCAAGAAGGATAGAAAGAAATACTACAGTTGGGTGTGGGGGTTCCATAATGTAAGACACAATGAAAGTGGAAGTAATTGAGAGTGAAAATAATGGGAATGGTTAAAAGGTTCGAGAAGGTGTCATCGTGGAAGAATGAAACCATTGCTGCAAGTTACAGTGGTAGGATGTGATACGGTGGCTGAAACTGGTGTGAAGGAGAATGAAGAAATAGTGGTTGGGGATTACAGTGAGATGAAACATAGTGAGACCGTATGGATAATCACTGTGGAAGGAGACATCATAAGGAGAATACGGTGAGAAAATAAGATAAGTTACGACACCACAATAAAATGGAAATAGTGAGATATGGGATCGTGGCAGAGACACAGTGAGACCGTGAAATAGATGGGTAAACGGTGCGTGGAGGCACCGTGATAGGCAATAGTTGATGTGGCATAATAACAATGAAAAAAATAGTCAAAAAAATAAATTGAAAGATAAATAAAAATGAATAAAATATTTTAAAAAATGAAAAATTAGGTAAACTTATAAAACCAAATAAACTAGAATTGAAATATTATTAAAATCACTTAATAAAACTTAAATTTCTAAAAAACTAAAATTAAAATTAAAAAGATGCTAACTTATTAAAGATTAAAGTAAAATTAAACATTTATATAACAAAGTAAAATTATATAAATTATTTACTTTAACAAATTTAATTAATATAATGTTGACAAATAATTATTATATTATTTTACCATTATGTTAATTAATGAAATAGAATTTAAAGAGACTTAATAAAACAAAAATATGTTTATAATCTTATATTATAATTGATGAATTATTAAAAGATGACTAAAACATTATGTTACTTAAAATTAATTAATATTTAATACATGAAATGTTATATGAAGAAAACATTATCAAATTGAAAATGTAGAATTAAAGAATTATCTAATTTCTGTTAAATTATTAACTATGAAAAAAAACTGTCAATGTAAATAAAAAATCACTAGACTATAAAATTAATGCAAGAGATAAATTAATTATTTTAAAGATTAAAATACATATTTAATTATAAAAACTGATTAAATATTAAAATTAATAATAAAAATACAAAATAGCCATTATTTATTAAAAAGTTTTAATATAAATAATTAAATTGATAAAAATTAATTAAATATATGAGGCAAAACATGTGTTTTTAATGCCACATCAACCTTTTTCCACCTATATATGCATAAAAATACCATGTCTCCAAATTTGAAGTCAAGGTCTTATCAACGGTTATCTGCATAACTATTTTGTTGACATTGGGCTGCCTTGATATTATATTGAATGTTTTTTACCTTTTACACCATTTCTTAGACCATTTCAGGTCCTAGCAGCTTATGCTTACCAACTTCATCCCAACACACCGTTGTTCTACACAGTTTCCCATAAAGGGCTTCATATGATGCCATTTGGATGCTCGAGCGGAAAGTATCATTGTAGGAGAATTAAACCAGGGGAATATGTTGGTCTCATCCTTCTTTTAAGTCTATTTAACACAATTTTAACATATCTTCAAGTGTATGAATAGTTCTATTAGGTTTCCCATCATTTTGAGGATGATTGGACATACTGAAGTTCAGTTCAGTGTATAGAGCATGTTGGAGACTTTTCCAGAACATCCAGTTGAATCTCAGATCAGGATTATATACAATAGATATTGGTACTCCATGTAGCCTTAAAACTTCATTGATATAAATCCACGCAAGTTGATCTAGTGAGAAGTCCTCTCAAATCACAATAAATTGTGATATCTTCGTAAGACAGTCCAGAATGACCCATATAGCATTGTTTCCTCTGGATGTCCTTGGAAGTATAGTGAAAAAGTCAATGGTAATTTTCTCCCACTTCCATGTTGTTGTGGGTAGTTGCTACATCATCTTCATATACTTTGGCCTCTCATCCCTCGCCTTCTCACATACCTGGCACATTGATGTATATCCAACAAGATCCATTTTCATATTGCCCACCAAACTTTTTTCTCGGAGATCATGATAAATCATTGTGATCCCTGACTGAATAGAGAAGGTTGAGCTATGTGCACCATCCAAAAGCATTTTATTGATCTCTGGATTATATGGTACATATAATTGTGACCCAAATCTCACAATTTTTCAACTAGATACTCTGAGGATTTACCATTTCTAATAGCTTCCACCATTTTATGAATTTCTACATCCTTTATTTAAGAATCCTTTATTTTTTTTCATGAGGGATGGTTGGGAAATAATTTGAGAATGTTTTGATGGTGTCCATCCCTTAATGATTCCCATGTCCATCCTCTGGAAATCTATGAATATTTCATCCTTTTCAATTCTCATCATTGATAAAGATGCATGATCCTTTCTACATAGAGCATATGCCACATTATTTGTCTTACCGAGATGGTATTAGATTGAGAAGTCATAATCCATGATGAGATCTATCCATATTCATTAGCACATATTAAGATCTTTTTGTGTGAATATATATTTGACGGTCCTTTGATTAGTATATATCTCAAACTTCTCCTCATAGAGATAATGCAACCATATTTTCAAGGCAGAGATCACAACAACCAACTCCAGATCATGCATGGGATAGTTTTTCTCATGTATTTTCTACTTCATTGAGGATTAGTCTATCACTTGTTTTCATTATCACACATCCTAAATACCTCTTTGATGCATCACTATATGCCAAAAATAGATTTCAACTTATTAAGAGTGTGAGCAATGGTGATGTGATAAGAATCCTTTTCAACTCCTTGAAGCTCTCTTCATATAACTCAATACAAGAAATCATTACTCCCTTCCAAGTTAGCATGGTAAAAGGGATGGAAAATTGTGTGAAATTTCTCCGAAATTGGCGATAATATCTAACTAATCCTAGGAATCTATGGATATCCATTATTCATGTTGGCCTCATCCATCCCTTAATTGTAGTTGTCTTAGTGGGATCCACATATATCCCATTTCTTGTGATGTTTTTTCTCAATAATGAGACATCCTTCACCTAGACCTCACACTTTATATAATTCACATAGAGCTTCTCCTTTTTCAAGGTCTCTAGAATAGTTCTTAGATTCTCTTTATTCTCCTCCTTGGTTTTGGAGTATATAAGAAAATATTCTATAAATACTACCATAAATTTTTCAAGGTAATATCTAAAGACCCTATTCATCATGTCTGTGACGATTATTGGAGAATTCATGAGTCCCAAAGGTATTACTATGAATTCATAGTGCATGTACCATGTACAAAAATCAGTATTGGGGAAATCCTCCTTATTCACCCTTACTTGGTAATATCATGACCATAAATCCTCCTTTGAAAAGTTTTGTGCTCCACATAGCTGATTGAACAAGACATCAATTCATTAAATAAGATACTTGTTCTTTATTGTGATTTTTTTGAGCTCACTATAATCAATGAAAAATCGCACTGACCCATCCTTCTTCTTGATGAAGAGAACTGGTTCACCCCATGGTGAAGCACTTGGGCGTATAGACACATTATCCAGATTCTCTTGTAGTTTTTTTTCTTTAGTTCCTAAATCTCAACAATATCCAATCTATATAGATTCTTTGATATTGGAAACACCCAGAGTATAATATCAATTGAGAATCCATAAAATCTTCTCGGAGGAAGACCAGGTGATCACTTGGGAAACACTTCAGTGAATTCCCTTCAAAATAGGAATGTCTTCAAGGATTGTTTCTTCCTTAGGCTCAATCATCTAATCTAGATATGAATGATCATAGTTTAGTAATATCTATTCTTGGGATGATGGTGCTGAAGAAGATTCATCTTCCCCCTTGCAATTTTATTGAATCAGGGTCGCATCTCCATATTGAGAGTGATTTCCCTCTAATGGAAATTTATGTTGGTTATTTATATGAAAATCCAATCCATGTTGAGGATTGAATAAAATTACACAAGAGGGAGTATGACGAGGTTTTTCAGGAAGTTTGATCTGAAAAATATTACATGGGAGGAGTTATATTCATGGTATGAAATGATATCTCCATTTTCCATACACACTGATATCTTTACTTACATGATTTTTGGTGGTTTTGGGATTGTTCTACTAAACATTTAGGATAAAAAATGCATATAACTAGAATCAAGAAGCATATTCTCCATTCTTGAATAAATAACTAGAGTACCTGTCACCAATTCATTTTCGTGGTTCACTTCTGATGTAATAATGGAAAAATATCTCCCTTGCTACCATGGAGGTTGTTGGTTGCCACCAAAAACCCTTATCGTAGGGCACTAATTTTAACAGTTACCTAGTTCTCTATAGTTGAAGCAATGAACAACACGTTGAGGGTCGAATAGAGCATTCCTCTCCTCTATCGTAGGTGTGGGTTTTTCTTGTTGGAAGTTCATGGATATGTGCCTTTCCCTTTTACACCTAAATAATTTCCTCATCCCCATTAGGAAATTCCTAGGGTGATTCTTCCCACACCATTAGAAAATGGGGTGGTGGGTTTTCATATCACCATTGGATTTATCCATCGATCATCCATAATTGAAGTCCACCTTATGCTTCTTATCCCCTTAATACCATTGAGATTCACCAGTCTCTATTTAGACCTTGAAGGAACTTAGAACAATTTTTTCATAGCTATAAAATTCATAGATCACCAGGGAATTTCGTAGGCTAGGTTTTAGCCCACCAAAAAAGCAGTCAACCGTGCATCCAGGGTTAACGTCAAAGACAGAGGAATATCGTGTAATCCATTTAATGTTTTCCTCATACACTCTGATGGAGTCTTCAACTTTTTTCTTGAGTGAATGGAATCCCATTTCCATCTTAAGGTGGAGGGTGCGAAGAAAAATATTTGTTGAAAAACATTTTCTGGAAATCCTTCCATTCCAATTCCTCAATCGCCTCCTTCAACTTCATATTTTTGATCAATGTCCACCATTGATATACTTCACCCTCTATAAGATAAATTGACATAATAACCTTCTCTGGTTCATAACATTGAAGGATGGAGAAGATTTTTCAATGGAGTTAATCCATTGTTCGAAACTTGAGGGATAATATTATTCATTAAAAGTAGGAGTCCTTTATCTCCTGAAGCTCTCGATTGCAACATGTTCTTTTATAGGGGGATTAAATGTTCCTCTTGACCAATGTTTCTATTCTAATCTCGAGTTAATTGAGAGAGTATCAGGAAAATGTCTGTGATTACCACTCCCATTGGATTGGGTATCTCATTAGAACAATCGTTACATTGATCTTCGTATCGGTTGTTAGCATGAGTCCTCCTATTACCGGTCATTAGTTGGAATAAAAGGAAATTTAGGGGTAACAAATAATGTGTAATACAAAAATAGATGACTTATAAATAAATTTTATTTCCTTAACATATAAATATATTGGCTTCAATCTATGTTATACATAATCTACTTCCCAACATAAATTATTTGGGGAATTTTTTTATTCCCTTGACAATAGTTCATTAAAAGTTATTGAATTTTCCAAAGCATATCTGTTAGGTGTTTCGTATCAAAGATTGAATAATGGCCTATTGACGTGTATAAGGATACCACGGGTCAAGCCCGGAAATCATTGTCGGAGTTTTCACTCCAAGGTACATCTGTTCCAATGTTACCATAACCTGCTCGTATCCAGAGAGGGATGTGTTTTCATGATAATCTACTAACTCAATACTCAACAATATTTAAGGAGTTTTTTTATTATAATTAGTCTTACCCCTGGGGTTTTCAGTATAGTTGACATAAAATTCCATTTCAGTCTTCTTTTCTACCCAAATATAGTAAAATTAATTAAATATTATATTTTGAATCCATATATTTATTGAAGAAAACAAATATCATGGGTATGTACTCAAATAAAGGGAATATTTAAAAAAATCATATTCGAAGGATCTACACCATTAGTGTAACAAATGTGGAATCCATCAAAAACATATAGGGTTCTCAACACTAAGACATAATAGGATTATAATGACATCAAGGGAGTTAAATCATTCCACTAGTCATATAAAAGAATTTTATACCACTACTGTGGTAGATAAAGCATCTAGTGTGTGTGTAAAAATAATCCCTTATAGGGGTGGCTATTCTATATTATTTATCCCCCTTTATAAAAGGGAGTGAGACTCATTGAAAAGGCGGTTCAGCTATTGATACCAATGAGGATTATTTTTATTTTTGTTATTATTTAAATTCCTCCAATGATGCCACACTATTTCTATAATTTTTGAGAAATCAATACTTTCCCTACCAAATAATTAATTATTATAGTTTATTTCTATTATATTTGATCTTATTGTAATTTGTTATATTATTTGAATAGTAGGAGGTCTCTTCAATTTTACTATATTCAATTTTCTTTCTCCTATTTGGGGATTCACACAGATCTCTCCTATATTTTCGACACAATAATTTCTATAGATTGTATAATGTTGTTCCAGGTGTAGTCGTAGATTTCTTGTTACTAGGTTATGTTATATAAGGGAGTGAAATTATCATTGCATATCCCAATTTAAATTGAAAATTCTGATTGAAGGTAATTTGTTGATGTATGAACTATTTAGTTATAGTACAAGAGAGTTTCTACATAGAAAATCACATATATATATAGGTTGAGTGTGGGAATATCCTAGGTTATGACACTATTAAAAAAAATTAGACACTCTTCTATCCATCTACAAACACACACAAAAACAAAGTATTTTTCTTTTTTCCAATATAAAATGAACCATGAAACACAACACAAAAAAATTAGTAAAAATATTTCCTCTGTAGAGAAAACCATAGTCAAAATTTACTAATTTGATACTTGGGTTCAAGATTTATTTTCTATAAGACTAGAAAAAAACCAAAATAATTTGGAATAGTTGTCAGGGAGAAAAATTGTTTTGTGTTTTTTTATTTTTTATATTCTTTTGATACATGACTGGTTCTAGTTATTATCAAATCTGTTTTTTATCCAGAAGTTGAAATAAATTTACTAGAAATATTATAAAATATAAGGTTAATTGAACAAGTTGAAGGGAAGATGTAAAAATACCATTTAAAAATTCGGTAGCCTTCACTTATAATTCATCTGGATATTATTCGGTTATTAAAAACAAGGAAGAAAATATGTCCCAATTTAATTGAGCATAAAGATAAACACATAAACTAAAATTTAGTGATAATTTTAATTGGGTTTTTCAACTAAAAAAACAATTTCATTTTAAACATAATCATTGACTAATTTCACTTCTACCTATGTTTCATGTTTTGATTTGATAATCCCCAAAGAATAATGGAAATGTTTTTTGGACTAAGTGCAATGACTTCAAACCAAGATGTGTATAAAAAGACCAAACTATTTATATGACCATCCTATTCTTTATAGAAGGATAAAACAAAAAATACATTCACAAATTGTGTCCTGGAAAAGTCACCACATTATACAGGCTCCATAAAATCATTCTCTAGATGTTTTCCCTACATCAAGCTATATCATACTAAAGAATGTGATATATGGATTTAGAAACTATAATGTAGAGACTTTTTAATAGTTATGGTGGAGGACGTCGGCAATCTTTGACATTGATGAGATAACGATGTTGGATTTTTACGAGGTTTGTTATCCTTTAATGGTGGTTTGATGATGTGGTGGGATGTCGACCAATTATCTCCAGTGTCCATTTCACTCTGGTGACTATTTATGATGAGGGTAGATCTATCTGGGGGTGCAGCTAAAGGTGAATCACTACTCGAGAACCCCTGGTTGGAGGTGGTTAAGTGGTGATGGGTCTGTAATGATGGATTTTGAATTTCAAACATGGCTTGTTGGATGTCACATCAAATTTGAATTTTTTATTTGAGTGGTATTTTTTGTGAAATCAATGGAATGTGAGGTTACCACTTTTCCACAAAGTGGATTTGAAATTAACAAAAATGGATTTCGAGGAGTACCAGTAATTCTTGGTGTTTTCAATTTAGACTGACTAGAATATGATTTAAACATGTTGGATGCTTCTTCCGAAGGAGAACTATTTAAAAAATCCTTTACTAGAGATAATGTTTTTATATAGTGGATCTTATAAAACACTCAATAATTATATGTGATGAATTCTACCATGGGAGTTCATTAAGAAAATATTTCCCAATATCCTTTACATGAATATAAAATTGAATACATAACCTTGACGGTGAAACAATTAGATGTAAAGAGTGTCTCAAGTATCATATATAGACCTTTGATCATTCATGTTCTTTGATTTAGTGGTTTATTTTATATTTTGTTTCCTTCAAGTGAAAAAATAGATACTTGTGATTTAATACAACAAATACAGCATCAATAACCAGAATAAAATTATGTATTTAATGAATAATCACCATTAATGTATATATTTACAAGCCATTATCCTCATATACCACTCTTCTGACATAAATTTCAATCATAAAACCACCCCCACAAATTCCAAAAAGTATCTCTTGAACTTTTGTTATTTAAATATCCCAAGGACATACATTAGATCTACCAATGAAGGATATGCTATGATAGTTTGTGTCATATCAACGGAATCAACATACCCCCGTAAAAACATAGATACGAACTTAAATATATTAAAATCAAGTAACTATTGATTCTGACCACATTAAAAACATTTGAAAAAAAGAATATGTGAACATTATTCATATTTAGTGCATAATTCCAAGAGTAATGCGATTTCTATTTATTTGTGATGTTTTTGAAAAGTTTTGGATAGTGAGGAAATAATTCCAGAAGCTAAATTTAGAAATTAATACCCTGTGTAAGAGGTAGTAAAATATGTAGGATAAGAAGTGAAGGATTATTTAGAGAAATAAATCATGAATAATGAAAACATGGAAGATAAAATAGAGGATCTACCTCAACCACAACCACTATTTTCATCAAGGAAGAACCCACAAATAGAAGCCCCTGAGGATGCTCTATAATATAATGTTTTGGAAAACATCATGAAGGTTGAAATCAATACCCCTTTTATATAAAATCAATTAGATTACCAAGTAGGATGAATTTATAAAGTTAATGTGTACAAAAATAAAAATAATACAAGAAGATGAAATATTATGTTTGGGTAGAAATTTTTCTTCACAATTAGATCCTTAATTACCTAGAAAATATTAAGATAAATGTATTTTTTCTATCCCGTATATTATTGGAAATCCAACATTTAATAATTCATTAGGATATTTAAGGAATATATTAATTACATGTCTAATTGAATTTATTCTTCCTTGAATGTGGGTGAGTTTAGGACAACATGTCTCATTATAAAAATTATTTACCAAGAATATAGAATAAGAGAGAGATACATCACATTATCCTATCCTGCAAAATATTCCACTTTCTGAAAAATATTAAAATAAATATAAATGATAATGAATGTACCATTTTTTGTAGAATTTTGAGAATATATTATGAAAATCAACATCTGATACATCATGAAATATCTTCAATAAGATTATTTTGTTTTCACTCATTCTCATATTGAAAAACCTTACTTATCTTAGGAAATAATTTTATTTCCATATAAAATAATAAATTTAGTATATTCCTAAGAATGACTAAGACTTTCCAATAATTCTATTCTCTAAAATATACTAAATGTAAAATCAAGATTCTATATTCATTAGTTTGAAGAGGAGATGGATGAAGACTATTTAGATGATTTTATTACAAAAATGGAACTTAAAATTTTTGTAATGGATTCCCATCACAAAAAATCATTTGCGATAATATTCCATCAAAAATACACTATCATAGAAGGTGGTATCATAAATGTGGTTATTTTCAGAAAACCATCACAAATAGTTTTTTATTTTAAAGGGACAATTCTTTCATCTCAAATAACTACCATACAAAGTGTTAAATAACCATTTGTGATGGTATTATATAAATATGTATTTTTGACAGGACATCCTAAAAAAATTCATAAAGGAATTATGTTTCTGTCATAAATGATCTATTTAAAAAATTACCAAAAATTAATAAAAATTAAAAAATTCCTAACAATTAGAAATAATTAAAAATAATTAAACAAACCACAGAGTTAATAAATTGTTTCACATATAATATGTTTTAAAAACCATGAATAAAAAACCTTCATATAAAAAAAAATCATAAAATGTTATCCTTAGGTGGGTGAGGTCACTCAAAGGGCTCAGAGGAAGAAACAACATACAAATACCTTGTTAAATATGTCACATTTACTCTAAAATCTTCTCATCTCTTATACATTTCTTCTCATGCTCCTCCTCCCCCAATTTCAACATTTTTTGTATCATCTCAACTTAATCATACAACCTATTCTAATATTTTGAAATGTATGATGAAAACCTATCCCCAAAATCTCCCTTCGTGCTAGTTAGTGATAAAAAAGTACCATAATAAGTGGTAGGTGCTCATCGTGAACCAATACCAATTTCATGGACATTCTTAACACTTTGTAAATTCGCCTATATACATGAACTCACATTGAACCTAACTCTAATATAATATCTTCTTCACTCTTGGATTAACTCTCTTGTAACTGATAAGTCACAACATCATATGTTTACTTTCAATATAATTAATAATAATAATAATAGTTAAATTTAAATCGTTAATTTTTTTAAAAAATTACTTACCAAAATACGATATTGTCGGTCACCAATAACTATCATTTACTAATATTTTTTTATATATTCTTATACAATTATAAAATAGTAATAGAGGGCTTAGTACAAGCCTATATAGTATGATAAAAGTTTTAAATTAAAAGTTTATATACATTAATAAAAAACTATAACATTCCATATATCGTCGATGCATACAAAATGTATAACTCCCAACTTTGTGTGTAACCTCCCACATCCCCTAGTTATGACATCTAGTTTAAGATATCTTCATAAAATTCTCTCCTAGACAATATCAGAACAGACCATCACATACCTAATATGATATATAGTCTATTCAATAAGACATGCAAGGCTGATCAAAAAACAGTAACAGAAGCTCTTTCCATGGCTCATTTTTATAGATGTGTAAAATCTAATGAAAACATTCTTGTATAAAAATATCTCAAGCCTATTGGATAAGATCTCTCCTACATTCATCAGTTACATTATATAAATTTTGAAAGACAAATAAATAAATGTCACTAATTCAAAAAAATCTAAAATAAAATATGTTATTTATAACATATCATCCAATGGTCGAACATCTTGTGATAAACTATAATATAAACTATATCCCAAGACAACCATATCACAAAAAATAATTTCTATGAATCACAGCAGCCTACATAATATCTAAATGTGAAAAAAATGTAAATAAAAATAAAATAATTAGAATATTATTTCGAAAATTAAAAATAACATAATCTTAAATAAGTATCATAAACAATTGAATATTCCTTTATAAGAGGATAAAAATATATAAAAGAAAATATCTCTAGAACATGGCCTAGAATCATTAATAAAAAATGAATACATCCCCTCCTAGTAGGTGAAACCTCCTATATATCATATAAATTAGGATCATCATTGGGAAGTCTGATATCAGTGGGCGAATGAAGTAGATTTCCAGGGGTATCTCCAACCATCTGAAACAAACAATCATTTAGGTAATAATTTTTTAATACAAATATCAAATATAAAAAACTAATAAATACTAGAATATAATTTTCTTACCTTTAGTATGTTATTAATACAGATTTCAAATAGAAAAAACTAATAAAAAATATAACACAATAATCATACCTGTAAGAAGTTGTTAATACATATATCAAATATGAAAAACTACTAAATATCATAATATAATATTTACCTATAAATGAAAATGAAAAAATAATAATATAACTTATAAATATTTGTTAATATAGATATAAAATATAAATACTAATAACCATGAATATTATAATATTATTACCTATCAATTTTTATTAATATGGATATCAAAGATAAAATAAGAATAAATACAAGTATCAGTGAAGGAGGAAAATAGATCATCAGGTCTATCCATCTAAAACATACATTCTCACATGTAGATAATTGTTAATAAAATTAAAAAATATGAATGAAATAATAAATGCCTAAATATAAGAAAGAAATTTTCATCTTTACCCTCATATTCATTGAGGAAAAATTCATCATCATTATCATCATCATCGTCAACATCCATGTGACTTTAAGTTTCATAATCTAGTATTACTTCATCAACATTATCAATAACAGCATACCTTAATTGGGGGGGGGGGGGTTATCATTGATATTTATTTCTCATTTAGTAATAGATATATTTGGTAATGTTTCATGAAAATATTCAATATATTGTACTTTAACAGGTCCATTTTCATTTTCAATAATGTTGTTTTCATGAGATGTAATTTTGATTACACTCCACTTGTCATTAAAATATCTCAAAACAACTCAATAATATTCATAATAAACATTATGTGCATGATGTGATAGTATAACTGGTTTATTTAATGAAATAATACTGGTATATTAAATGTCAACGATGTCATGTCCTGGATGATCTCACAAGCAATGATCAGTATCAAACCAAACACATTTAAACATTGTTACGTAACTGGTCCCAGATAACACAATATAATTATTTCATCCAAAATCCTATGAAAATAAAATTCACTTTCATTATGATTATTTTATTTCAAACAAACACCATTATTCATTTATTTCCTAGATACACTATAAATAAGTGTATAGAATCAAAATCCACATACCCAATATATCTTTATACCAATTTTTATAGATATTTTTTAGAACACATAATAAATCATCAATTTTACTTTCATGTTGTGTTTTCTGAAATCAATGAAAATTATAAATAATAGATATCGTTAAAAAATTGATTTATTGTTCTATAGAAAACAAATTAAATTACCAGTATTTGAATCCAATATTATAAATAATGATGAGAATTTTCTTCAACCACAACATATGTGATTGGTATAATTTTTCTTCGATATGGTAATCATACAATCTAAAAAACAAATAATTTAAATGAATGTACCTGTTATAAAAATTTCAAAAAATAAAACTAGGTAGTACTTACTGTACAAATCGTTAAATTTCATTAAAATTTGGCATAACATATGTATGTTCTCTATGTTGTTCTTCATTTGTGAATTATAATTCATGATAACCACAAAAACCAAGCATGAGGTGATTAAAAAATGACAACTAGTGGGCTGTTACAACATCAATATTTTCCACATTTTGACCCATGTGATTATATTTTGAAGGATATTCCAACTGAAAATAATAAGAATAGGAATTTGAAATTTCCATATTCAAGTAATCTCATATAGTTGACCCTTTAACTTATGATTTTTATGTAATTTCTTATATTAATTTTTCATAAATCTATCAAATGAATACATCCATATAAATTGTAATGGCCCTTCACATTTATCTTCACAAAAAATGAAATATTGAATGTTCTATTGAATCAAAGAAGCCCGATGGAAATATTTTCCACAATTTACATAGAATTAAAACAACATTTTTTTTTTAGAAAACCCAATGCATCATAACATAATTTCTTCACAAAAATAACTCATAAAATATGATATTTCATTCAAAATGTCCCAGATTGAAATATTCAATAGCCCTCTATGACCAATAAGAATTAATATTTCAAATATGACATAAAACACGTGTCTTTTTAACTTGATAATTAGATTATTTATGATGCAATGAGACATATTAAAAGGATAACTATCTGGTAACCTCCAAAATATATTCCATTTATAGAATTACATAATGTTTTATTTAGTAAAAAGGTATATTTATTTTGTCTTTATTAATTTTTATCATCTTTCAAATTCAAATAATTGATGTTCAAGACATCTATAAATCTAATCAAGATCTGTCCATGCATTTACCTTATCTTTGGTCCTACTAAAATTGTCCCATACAGTTTAAAATATGTTTTCAAAAAATTTATTCTCAATATGGATTACCTCTATCATGTGACATACCACAAAATTGGACCAATATTGAAGGTCCCAAATAAATAGTTCAATTTATAAAATTAATATATCTTCCAAAACATTTATTTATTTTTATTTATGGTTGGTTGAAAAGTAAAATGAGGTTATAAAATGATAAAAACTTTTAACCGATTACCTGATAGAATATATATAGGTTCATCTATTTCAATTTGACCATTTGTAAAATTATTTCCATTCCTTCAGAAATGATTATCCAGAGGAATAAATTTATGATGACAGTCAAAATAACTAGATTTTCTCCCATTTCAAATCATAAATTAGTTTTTCTTATCTATGAAGAATGGAAATGTTTTTAAACTATGTGTTCTTTATCAAGATAATGTATCATACTTCAGAAAGTCACTAATCGTTCATATTAATGCAACCTTAAATATAAAATTCTGATATGAAACAATATCATATGCATTCACACTATTGTTCCATAATGAAATTAACTCATCAATTAGTGAATTAAAATAAATATTAATATTATTATACTAGATGGAAATGAATTAAGAGTACCAAATATATAGGGGTTCCTTTATCATCATCGTAGGAGGTGTGCTATATAGAGTAATGAAAATAGGCCAATAAAAAAAATTACTGTTATAAGAGCCAAATGGACAAAAACCATCAGTAGAGAGACCCAATAATATTTTATGACGTTCGGATCAAAAATAAGGATTCATATAGTCAAAATGATTCCATGAATCACCCTTACATTAATGATTTAATCTATTAATGATGGAAATATTTAATTTATGCCATGTCATTAACACAAATGTGTTGAGGGATACAAATAAACTCTATAAACAAGTTGTATTTATAAAATACCTCAACCATTTCATAAGAAATATAGTCTTTCTATCTTATGTCTCATTATACATTGATTCTACACATGTTGGACCATTAATAATGGATTAATAATCACCAAAATATAATATAGATCAATTTTAACACACATGAATCTTCTTATAACTAAGACCCAAATTATGGACCAACCTATTACTTTTATAGAAATTTACAGGTAATGTATTTTCATCAAAAAACAATGATTTACCCAAAAATAATATCTTATCAAAACAATTATTTTATATTCCAAAATCAGATTGAATAACCATTAATTTATTAAGAGATTCAATCTTGCTCATCTGACAACCCAAATATAAGGCCTCCTTATGAAATTTCTACAAATTATAAAATGGATAATGTTATGATTTAGGAATTTGAATGTCTTTTGACTTGTTGATTCTTGAATAGATAGAACAATAGCCTCATATACTAGATTCTAAAATTAAGAATCCAAGGAGAAAAAAATTGTATTTTCTACTTAATTATTTTCACCAAGTTGATAGAAAAATTTATAATCTCTTTAGAAAGATAAATTAAATAGACTATGTCCAACATTTTTAATCATTTAGAATATCCTAATATCACATTTATGACATGAAAATATCATTATTCCTTAAGAAAAATCATAATTTGCTGATGAAAATGATATGAATGTTTCAAAACCATCAATATAGAGTTGATTTATATCAGATGCAATTGGATTTTTTTCTAAAATTTAACCAATCATGATTGTTTAATAAAAACTATTTTCTACTACATGGGTCCATACTTATCTAAAAAACAACATAAATAAAAATAAAAATTACTAATAATCATGTAATAATTGAAAAATATTATTATATTTTAATACCTTCAAATATTCTATGGATTATGATTAGAGTGAGGTGATGTGATACCATGGTATTACGGGGATCGGAGAGGCTCAATGCAAATAGAACAAAAATATTAATTATATTATATCAAACACAATATTTTTTGTAAATAATAGAATATCTCTCAAATGGTGTCCTATATGAGAAATATGATGTCATAGTTTGGTTAGGAATGAGGGCTTTACACTATGGGTGATATTACATTTGTGCACTTTGAGTGTTCAGTAACATCACACACAATTGTGGTAATTCCATTTAATATTTTTCTTTTTTCTTTTTTTTACAAAAAAATTGAAGTATATTTGTAATGTCATATTATATCATAAATCAATAACCACCGTTAGATTGAGCACACTAATTTTACCATAGACACAACATATCATTTTTTTGTGTCGAGACTACTATAAATTCACACATGGTGGTAATCTCATTTATTATGTGTATTATAATTTTTTTTAAAAAATATAAATTATATTCATATCAGTGTATCGTATCAGTAATCTGATACCACCGTTAGATCAAATATGTTGGGTTTACCCTAGGTGGGACATAACATTTGTGAGTTTCAAGTGTTTGGTAACATCGCATATCAGGGTATCATTTTTAATATTTTTTTAATATTATGTATGTATAAAAAATATATTACAACAATTATACTAATTATTAATATGAATTATTTTAATTAGTAAAACTTTAATATGAATTATTGTGAATTAATAATAAATATTATTTTTTACATGGGTTTGATAATAAATTAACAAATATTTCACTTTTGTTTTTAATTTTTAGTAGTTGATAAAATTATTTTTTACGTAATACTAATTATTTAATATTTATATTTGAGTTTATAATAAATATTTCTAATATTTTAAAATTACTATTATTTTATATTTTTTTATTTTACAAAATTTAACAAATTTTTGTAATTTCTTCAAATTTTCAAATCATTAATAATAATTTCTAGCTAAAACTAATATTTAATATTAATTAATAACATTACCCAAATAGAGCTAGATTAAAAATTAGATAATAATTTCAAATTTATTGTGTTATATATTTAATTATAAAAATGTATTTATAAATTTATATTTATAATTATAAAAATATTTTTCAAAAAAAAAATATATATGTATTTATAATTAAATATCTATATATAAATATATTTTTACATATATATATAATAAATTAAATATATATATTTATGAAAACCTATTTTTATAATTATATATAAGTAAATATATATTTATATATAATTATATAAAGTTATTTATAAATATTTATGTAAAAATAAGATACACACATACATTTATCTATATCTATTGAAATAACCTATGCGAACATAATTAATATGAAAACATGAAATAATACATTTACTGTAATCTTAAATTCCAAATACAACATCAAAATTGGATACACACACATATATATCCAAAGAAAAAATGACTAAAATACCAAATAATCAACTGAAATAACTAATGTGGTCCCGATGAATATGAAAACAGAAACTAACAAATTTTTATTAATCCTGAATATCAAAGACAATATCAAAATTGGATAAATTTCTAAACCAAGGGTTTTGAAAAACTAAATCACATAATAAATATAAAAACATGAAAAAATTAAAAAGTAAAATGAATCTATACCAATGTGATTTGAAGTTGGAACTACCAAAAAATAGTTTAGTAGAGTATATTTGATTGGTGTTAAATTAAGTTGTGCATGTGCCCATTTGGGAGAAGAAGAGGTAGATGAAGAGAGGAAGAATATGATGATGTACAACTATTAATGCCTATTATTTATTGTGAATGACTATTTGTGATAGAGTTAATTAATCCTCAAATATTAATTCCGGAACATGTAATTGTGAGTGAAAATAATGGCCATTGTAAATTTGATGAATACGAGGACTATTTTTGACAAACATGGGGGTACGTCACAAATGCTATTTACTACAGATCTTCATTCTTAGTGATGGTAAGTCCTAACAAAACTATTTTTGAAGGATGGTTTATTCCATCACAAATGATGACTATTTGTGATGCAATAAACCATCAGTCGCAAATAGTTTCCTACAAAATAATATTTTTGACGGGAAAATTTCCTATCACAATTACGCCATCACAAATACCCATTATTATTGAATTGTTAAAACTTTTTTGGATTATTCTTCTTATCACTTGTGTGTTGAAAGCATGAGAGACACTAAATTAAACCCATAAAAGGGACAACCACAAGAAATTTAGTTGAAACTACTTCCATCTAATATAATATTAAATATCATAAGGAATATGAAAAAATATCTAAGATAATTTTAAAATAATTCAGTGGATAATGAGAAACAATTATTATTAACCATTTTTTCACCACATGTTATGGTTTTAGGATATACATTTGGAGATATTATAGGAATTAGTTCTATATATTTTCCACTTAATTATTTTTCATATGGATGAGTACAAATAGGTATAGATTTCCCAAAAGACACTCAATCCAACCTTAATGTTTGTATTAATGAAGTAATTTGAGTTATGTTTAGGTCCTAGAATAATATATTCAATATTTTAATCATAGTGGATGAGTCCCATTTATATTTTATAGATAAATACTGGAATCTCCATTAAGAAGAATGAAAAAATGAGTTAGTGATAACTTAGATTAAAAATATTTTGAGGTACATTTTTGCTATAGAAAACTGAACCATGTGACCCAATAAAACCACTTACCCATTCTTTTTTATATTATATTATAGATATATTATATAGTAACTGTAACTATTCTTTTTTGATGGATTTTTCAGTTACATTATAGTCCCTATTTTACTAAATTTTCATGATAAAACAAAATTAATGTTTCCCTTTGGTAATTTTCCATACTAAATAATGCCTTTTTGTTTATGCAATGCCACAATTACACTCTGATCCATTATTAAAACTACCACTAAATATATAATTTAACGATATCAGGAGGTGTTTCATGATGAATTTAAAAGGTATAAAATACGTTATTTACCTTTTCATTAAAATATTGAAAAATAACAAAAAAATATGCATTGAGAATAACATGGTTTAAATCTTTCATACATATAAATTTTTTATATATAAAGTTGATGTTATGGGTTACATCATTTCTAAGGAGGGGATTGATGTGAAAAAGGTTAATTTCAATATCATCTTTAAAATTCTATACCCCACAATTGTGAAAAATTTTAGAAATTGTTTTCGAAATGATATAATTTATATAAGGATTATTATATATTCTAGAAAAAATTATTTACCTCAAACTAAACATAATAAAAAGGAATTTGTTATTTTTTTATTGAATCACGACAGAAATATTTTGAAATAAAATAAGAGAAACTGACAATTATCCATAAAATTAGTCCACCAACCCAATATGAACGATTAGAAAATACATATGACACTTCTAATCAAGAAGTAGAAGAAGTTCATTAATAAAACATTAATGGACACTCACACATGTTATCATATTCTTCACATACTTTATAAACACCAATGGTTTACTATATAAAATTAAAATGAGTTTCTAACTATAGTTATTGAATTAGAAAATATTGTTCATATTTTCTTGGTAATAATGTGAAAATTAATTATGATAATGAAACTCTATGATAAATTATAAATAAAGATGATTCAAATAAAATGTTGTTAAGATGGATGCATATCCTATAATATTTCCATATGGATATAATGTATAATAATGGATATAAAAACTATGTTTTATACAACATGTGTATATTTTCAAAAACTTATGAGGTTGAAGTTCATACAAACATATTAGTGAACGATTCCCTCCCTGGTGAGAAAAATTATAAAACCACTAGTAATGCTCTATGGTACATGGAAATTATAAGGTACTTGGCACCCCAAAGGTACCTTTTTATTTTCTTATCATAAACACCTCAAGAAGTAATCCCTATCAATGTAAAATTTTTATGATAATCCATTATTGTTGGAAATAAATAATTATAATGTGATTATTATATGTATACTAAATGAATATGTAACTTATGTTATTAAATTTTTCTATACACTTGAATGTGGAACCCACTTTGGTCCTCAAAGAATAGTTAGAAACGTTTTTTATGATAAATTATTTTGTAAATTAGTTTTTAATTATACATATATTTTTATAAATCATATATTAACTCTCGATTCATTTTGGGGACTTCCAAATTATGTATATTCCACCAATAACATATGATTTTATATGAATTAATTAAAGTGTGTTGTATGAATAAATTGGTCCATTTCATATTTCTTTAGTATTTAACTATATTATGTTCAACATAGATTATTTTTAAAAATTAATTGAATCCCAATAAACTAGAATTGGTAATTTAAGTGTTGTTAATGAAATTATAAGGCCACACATTTGTTGTAGGATTTTAATACTATATTAAATCATCATTCATTGAGAAACTAATTCAATAACAAAACCTAGAAGTACCCATGAAGAAGTATAATGTGTATAATATGGCCTCTACTACCTACCAATAAAAATAGAAAGGTTATGGTATCCAATAAATAATTAAAAAATTATGTAAAATAATATGCAACCCAAAAAAAGTATAGAAATTGAGATTAGAAAATTCACATTGTGCATATAAAACTAAAAGAACCCCTAGTCTTTCCCCCTTATATTGTATTTTATGTTAAATGTTGTCACAACCTTTTGGAACTAATGAATAAGGCCTACTGGCATATAATACAACTGTACCGAGATTTCACTAAATCCAATGTGTATAGGATGTTTCAAATGATGGAGCTAGAGGATTTGAGAAGAGAATATATTGAGATTTACCTATTTAAAAATGAATGTATCAATTATATCCCAAATATAATAATTCATATGAAGAACATAAAAATTTGTGATAATATATTGTTGGTCCCATCTATGATTAAAATAAATATTGTTATGATTTTTCTAAATTCAATGGATTATCAACAATGACTAACACATTTATATTTGGAGTAGTTGAGATTAGAGTAGAAGAATCACAAAAAAATATATCAAATTTAATCATAAATAACTAAAGAAATTTCAAGAATATTTCTATACAGAATAATTAGAAGAGTAGAAATCTCACACTTAGCTATAAGATTAAAGGAAACATGGTTGTCCCATCATACTACACTAGTCTAAACCATGAAATATTAAGTACACATTTCATTGAAAATTTAATGTTGAAATTAATTTAATGTGGTTTCTCAAGTAAGTGTAGGGTGTGGAAAATGTATATTCAAATTTAAATAGTATTAATATTTAACGCTTTGTATACATTTTTTGAAAATAAAATAAATTTATAGTAGAAATATCTTTTTAAATTTTCACTTCCAAATTAATAATATTAATAAATATTTCCCAGTTGAAACTATATGTACATATGATTTAGAACCAGGGAGAGAAGTTTTAAAGGAAAATAACATACTAAATTCAACATTGTAATATGAGGAAGCTAGAATTTTAAAATTAATCATTAGTAACATATCATCTATAATTGATTATAACTATAGAGAGACTCTCAAAGTTAAATTTAGAGATATCATATATGTTTTAGTAAAATAGAAGATGATAAATTATCTAGAGGTTTATATAAATCTATAAAGTGTAAATGTGTGTGAGTTCAACATTTAATAATAGTTTGGGTGACCTGTGATCAGTCTTCCCAAGTGTTTCTTATATTACCTTAATATTGAAATCAGTCTCATGGTTTTAATGTTGTATTGGGATGGTTTATTCTTTGTTTTATCATCACTTAATTAATAAGATATTTAAAGAACAATGGCTAGGAGAAATCCAATAAGATATCATTAACAAACAAGATGGAAATCTTTTGTGGAATTCTAAACTGGGATAATGAAGTGGAAAATGATATTTGAGAAGTTTAAATAAGAAGTATTAATGAAGTATGAAAAAAATATTTTGGAACATGTATTTTTGGGTAGAGGTATTTTTGAATGTTCCACTTATTAAAATAATAATTATACTAAATTCCATTATGTTTACAACCAAGTGACAAGAAAACATTCCTAACAGGAAGTGCTGACTTTGGGAACATGATTAAAATTTCTTATTTATGTGAATAGGAGTGTTAATAAAAAAATGATGTTTTAGGATTATATATAATTATCAACTTTATTTTCGTTTAATTTTTTATAAATGGTTTCAATTTAGGGAATGATTAACTCAATAATTAAATGAAAAATAGACTTGATATTCTTGTTATTAAAATATTAATTCCTTTTAAACATAATATGAACAAATCCTCAAATATTTTTTTAATTAACTCACAAAAAAAACTCTAGAAGATTTATTTGTAAAAAGACATTAAATGTCTGTAAATTAAAGATTACTGATATCATTATTATGTTCCCTTGTGAACAGATGGGGAATATTTTAAGAATGGAGATAACGTTTTATGTGTATTTATGTTTTGTAACACTTAATACAAATAATATAAGTATACCCTTTCCTCATGAGAAAATTCCAATTTTATAGAAATATTCTATTTTATATGACTTCCTAAATTTCCTAAGTCTCGGTCATCTCAGTTAGATAGAAAACTGATAAATTCTCCATCGCATTGACTTTTTCCCAGTTCATAAAAATTGTGTTACATTTCATAACACTTATATCCAATCATGTAATAATTTTTCCTTTAATTTATCACTTATGATACAATTTTTAAGACTTATTTCTAATCGCATAATACTTTGTACATTTCCACTATTATACCATGGGTTTATTGAAATATGGAATTATGAAAATTATTTTGGGATTGATTCAAAATCACATCTCATACCTCATATATGCCCAAATAATCTAAAATTATCTTAATATTTAATATTAAACTAATATAATGATTGGATAGAATGATTATAATTAGAAATTATTTGAAGGGAATAATCGAAAAATTCTCAATCGGAGGAGCTTTAATCATTGGGATTTAAATTTAAAAGTAATTTAAAAATATAGGGATCTGACCCAAGAATCGTAGGAGGATTATGAGGACATCAAGGGATTAAAATAATTTGGGAGAAAATTTGGCGGAATTATTTTCCATCAACATGTGATATCGACAATCTCGGGAGTGTATAAATATTATCTCAGACATATAGGGGCTATTCTAGATTGTCTATCCTCCTTTTTAAAAGGGATTGAGACTCACTAAAAAAAGGTATTAGACTAATACTGGTGGTGGTATTTTTTCAATTCTTATAAAATATAATTCATCCACTAATGTAACAATAGAACTATAGTGGTCAACCTAATTAAACATCCCCCAACATTATTAATTGTTTTTCTATTTAATTATTTATTTATCTTCTCATTGATATTACTTAAATTGTATGATTGATTTAGATAGTTAGAGGTATCCACTATATTGTTATATACTATTCTTTTTTCTCATTGAGTTGATCCATTCATCTTTATTGATTTTTTATACTTACAAACCCATAATTTATTTTTTTATTTATATCACCTAACATGAGTTTCAAAGAAAAATATAAGCATTTTATTTTTTAAAGAAACACTTCTTATAGAATAAAAAATGATGTTGATTATATATTTTTTTTTATATTTATTTAATTTTTTCATAATTTTCAGGATTCTGATGAACTAGATTTTTTGCATAACCCGCACTATTATATATTTATTAAGGACCCATACGCTGAGGAGAAGAGTCCTATTATGTAGGTTTCAATCCTTATGAAATAATAATTTCAGAAATTCAAAATTCATGTGATGTATTATGGAATTCCTATGTTGTTAAGTTTTTTAAAAATAAAAGAGTATTATGAAGATTTTTTAAATTATTAATTATGAATAACATCTTATAGGTATTTTAAAAAGTTTAATTCTTTTTGAAAATTATAATGAAGTGTCTTTTTGGTAAAGGTAAAATTCTTATACTTTTTTTTTGAATTTGTATAGAGTAATTATAAATCCATTAAACATGAATAAAAGAACTAATAAGTATAGTTTTTTTTAATTTATAAATTATTATAATATAACACAATTATTTCGGTAATATAAAAAATTCTAACACTCTATGATTATGGTCTTATAAAAAAGAATGTTTTACTAAGTCAAAATACTTACATGACCTAAAGTCTTATGGGATATCAAAAGGATAACATAATTATGTGTCATAAAATATATTAATTCATGAAAAATTAAATTTTTTTTGGTTTTTAAAGACTTATGTGATATATTTTATGTTTCAAAAACATTAAATATTTTTTTTATATTATAATTTATAATATATTTATATTACTTTTTTTCATGATTTATTTATTATATAAATTCATTTTAATTATTTTGATTCCATTTAATGTATATTATTATTTTTATATAAATAATTTAATTATAATAATAAGGTATCAATCATGTTCAATATTTATAATAGCTCAGAACCCACCCTTTTGGATCCAGGGCTGAAAACATAAACATTACATTTATTAAATTAATACGGATAGTTGTGACAGAATTGATTTATTAGGACCTTACAACATAAAAACTAAAATAATATCACTTACATTTCTAAGGACCATTAATGTTTATAGTTTTAGATAATTAGAAAAAATTCATATATAAATAATACCCATGTTGCTAAATTAACATTTCTCCCACTTAACCCATCTTATCATATTCCACATTAAGTCCTAATCATCATCCATGTAAAATCCCATGTAAAAATAATTTATTAAACATATATTATTTATATCATAGGGAAAATGTAAACATAATAAGGTCAATATCAAATTCTCAATAAGGGTGAATAGAAGCATTAACAATTTAATGTCATCAATGAGCATAAGAAGTACATAAGGGTATAACCACATTAACAAAGTGCATGAAATAATCATAAAATAACCCATACCCATGAATACATAGATCTTAAAATATGACAACATGGAAAATTATATAGTCATAAAAATAAATAATTATGACCCATGTGATATCAATCTTGATCAAATGAAACATCATAATCACAAAATAAGAATATAAAAAATGTGTTCATATCTTTGGACATCATATTCATTGAAAACATAATGAAAATATACAAAAATGTTATAATTGGAATAACCATACGGATTAATTCTAATATAATTATCATGATAACATAATTATTACAAAAATTAATTAGTGAACTATCTGTGTGAATTCATCATATAAGCTATAAAAGGCTCACCCAATACTATTTGAGCCGCTCCATCATATAAGTTGTAACAGGAAAAAATAATCCTATCCAGGCTGCCCCATTCTATAAGCTGTAATGGGTCACCGTAAAATATCTATATCTTTCTATTGTATAAATTTTAATGGGTTCACCTAGTCCTATTTGCGCCACCCCAATCATATAATCTGTAATAGGCTCACCCAGTGTTATATGGGCCACCCCATCGTATAAGTAATATCTAAGAACCACATCATGACTAATTTAAGAATATGTTTCATATCATCATAAAACTCATATAAAAAATAATTATTCATTTTGTAACTTGGTTAGACCATGGAAAATAAATAGTTAGGATAATCTCTTTGAAACATGATTTACTAGTGGAAGAGAATTGGGTTTCATTATAATCTATTTGATACAATCTTATTCCATATAGGAAATGAATGAGGATGGAATCAATACTAAATATCCCTAATAGATGATAAGTAATAATAAATTTTTTTATATTTATGAATAGAATTATTATTTAATTATTATGAGAAACATTATTGAGGAGAGAATCCTTTTCATTTTGAAAATTACATTTTAAAACATTAAAAAAATTTAATATAATTTTCTATGAAAATAATTTTTTAAAAAACAATGAATTTATAAAATATTTATAATTTTTTAAATAACCTTGTAAACATGTGAAAGAATTTTCAAAAAATTAATGGCCATGTCGGTGGGTAATTCTATAGTTGTTGTACATACAATTTCTTTTGTGTGGTATAAATTTTAGATAAGTTTTGTGTTCATAAATTTTTGAGAATATTCATTTGAAAAAATTTATAAATATTCAAAATGGTTAAAATTTTATTTAATAAATCAATTAATAAAGGATAAAAAAATGTAAAACATTTGTTAGAAAATATTTTTTTAGAAGAAAACAGATTTCTTACTAAAGTGACAAATAAATTAATATTTTTTTAAAAACATATTTTCTTATCAATTTTTATTACCAAATAGTGAGAAAATGGTACTATTACTTGAAAATTTCATGAATAACTAGAGGAGAAGAAAATTAATGAGTCTATTGAGATATTTATCATAATATCTCATCATTTATAGCATAATAAAAAATAATCCCGATAAATGATGATATTGTAACAAAAGACTCTAACTATTACTTTGTAACGTTGAATCGCAATCCCCATGAAAGAATAAAATTTAATGAAAATTAAAATATAATGAAGATAATGATACTCATGATATTATATTTCAATGTTTTATTATATACATCTCATAATATAATATATCTATATAACATAACATATGAATCAAAAAAGGAAAATTGAAAGAAACAAATCTCTTTCTACATTGGTAACATTGAAAACGTAATCCCTCAGAAAAAGATATCCTCAAATAGATTTGTAAATACACCCAAATTTAAAGATAAAAATATTAAAATATATTCTTAAACTATATATAAAAAAAATATGTGGCGAACAAGGAATATATCTCATAGAAATAAACGTTTTATAAAAAACCCTTACCTTGAGTCTGACTTGTCACGTGTGTCTTTAACCTCCTCTTCTTTTGGTATAATCTTTATGTTTTCTCCAAAATACTTCCTAGAATTAATTAATGTCCAAACAAAGGCCTCTAAGAATATTTTTGAGTAGATTTTTCGAAATTATTTGGGTTGGTATCGATGAAAACAAAGTGGTTTGAAGGTATGATGAAATGAGGATATGGGGTGACCTTCTATTAGTGTGGAGAGTATAACACTTTCAATTTTTTAGAAAGAGGGATTTCCAACAATGAGTTTTAATTTTACCAGGCCCCAATAGTGATCCATTATTTATATTATAAGTTATTAGTTAATGCTATGTCTACAAAATACCTTTTAGACATGTTTATAGGTCATTTTCACCTTATCTTTGATGTTTAATCCCTCGGAAAACTCTTTTTTACGATAATCAATATTATTAACCTTAATATTTTTCACTATTCATCATGATCAAACATTATATTGGATTTATTTGAAATTAGAACTTATTATTATTTCAAATATAGAATACATTTTTTCAAATTCAATTCATAAAATTGGAAATATATAATTTAATATTAATCTTGCAAACATGAAGAGACAATGATTCTTTAAGAATAATTTTTTTAAAGATGATTCTATATTAACTCTATGACTAATAATAATAATAGTTTGAAAATAATTAATATTTATAGATACATAATATATATTTCATTTAATATATCCACCATTGAGGATTATTTTAATTTATTAAAAAGGAGAAACAATATGTATTTTAAAATTGTTTTTAGACAAACCCATTTTTAATCCAAAAAGAAAACTTATATTAATAACTTAAATAATTTTTTTTAAAATTAATTAATTGTATTAAATATACTACTCAATTTAACTAAAAATCTATAATAATGATATCAATAATTTTGAAATACTTAATTTATTAAAATGAAATGTATTTTTAAAAAATTGTAATTTTAACTATTAATCATAAAGTTGATTATTTTCATAATAAATACAAAAAATTCACCATAATTAAATAACGTTTATTTGGTCAAATATTTTTTATCAAATTGTAAAAAATTAGTTTTAAAATAAATGCGACATAAAAAGGCGATGAAAATAAATTTTTAAAAAATACCGTTTTAAGCATAAAATTGTATTTGTTTTTATCCCATGTATAGAAAACACATAGGATCAATGTTAAACATTATATTTAATATATAATATTTAAATTTCAAAAATACAGTCGAATAAGAGTTATTTATTTAATTTATTGTTATAAAATACACTTGTGTCCATAGAAATACTTTTTTAAAATATAATTCAATTTATTTTCAATTCTATGTAACTGTCTCCCAAATAATTCATTATATATACATGTGTAAGACATATATTTATAACTAAATTAATCATTTTTATAGCATTCATTACAATATCTAGTTGATAAGGGTTACTTATTTCTTGGGTTATTTAAGCTCGTTGTTGCTTATCGCTTGTGCTATCGAACATGGTTCTATTATTTTAAATTCTCAAGATGTTACATACTCCCCCATTTAATAAATTGAGTCCTAATAATTTGATATTTGTCTCATAAAACAATAGATGTAAATTTGAAGATATTTTTTTTTTGTAAACCCACATCATAAAAATGGTCAATAAAACTTTCACTTAATAAGAGAGAAAGGGAATAAAAAATCTCATATAAAATAAGAAATAACAAGGTTTCCAACTAAGAGAACATAGGTGGAAATAGAATAAACTAATAAATAATTATTGAGAGTGATTTATTTTATTAATCAAAATAATTTGATAGATAAATGGAAATTTAAGTTCCTGAATACCTTAAATCTTTGATGATAAAAAATACTATTGGTTTATCTGAATAGAAGGTGCTAAGATAACATTTTTTTTCGAAATACTGTTTCTAGATTTGAGGATTTTTTACCATCTACCCTAATATAATATGGAAATATACTTAATTTTTTAATAAAATTTCATCCTTTAATCAAATTCCACCAAAATATTATTTTTTTCTCCAATAGATATATCATTATTATAAATTTTTACTGCCTGATGCAAGGTGAGATATAAAATCTTCATACATTAATCTCAAAATTTCAATAGTAATACCCAAAGTTTAAACCAGATCATTCGATAAATAACTATCCTTAAAATTCATCAAACATCACTTGGATAGGTCATAAACCAAAATATTATAGTCATTAGATCATATCTTACTCTATGACAAATCAATCATTATTCCTTATATAAAATACCATATGATTCCAAATTAAACATTATTTTTAGCCACTAAAATGTCAAACTAAACCTGACATCATGTATGCCAGGGATATAAGAAATTCCATTTTTACCCTTCAGTTGCGGGTTCATGTATTTTGGCCTTACTGGATGTGATGGGTTGTCACACATCCATTAAATTGACTTTAAAAAAAAATTCCTCCCTATATATCACTTCATGTAGATCAGAGAGGTTACATATTCCCCAACCCAATAAAACATCTACCAAATTTTCATTAATAACTTCAAAAGCCCTACGACTAAAAGCCCTCAAATGGGATATATAATATTTCTAACATATGATCAACCATAATCTTATAGTCCTATGATGATATCCTTAACTCTTAAAATAACCAATCATAAAAACAAACCAGCCTCTAATGTTTTCTACACCTTTTCTCTGAAAGTAATTATTACAGTGCAAAACCCACACTCTTAGATCTTGTACTAAAAAAATAAACTTTATATTTTCAACATTGATATATATAATTATAACCAAATTTTTTTATTCAAACCTTAAAACATAAAAAAGGAAAATTGGATCACTTACATTCCCAAGGACCATTGAGGTTTAGAGATTTATAAAATATAGAAAAAGCCTACATAATAAATATCCATGTCACAAAATGATAATATTTTCTATTTTTCCAATATTTTATAATTTCAAAATAATCATTCAACATAATCCTTATGAAATACCTTCTAGACACAATTCATTAGACATTATTTCCTCTTATACAATGGAAAAAAGGAAACATAAGAATGGTAAGATCAAATTCCCGGTAAGGGTAAACATAATCCATTATAATCAAATGTCATCAATCAGAATAATATGTAAATATGTGTATGAAAATCGACAGCTGCATTCCATTGATAATGAGGGGAAAAATAAAAAATTTATAGTTTCTACTTAATAATTATTATATTGGTAAGACAGGGTCAAACAACAAGTATTTCTATAGTTGTACTTAGTGATCAAATAAGTTCAATACTATAAACACACAAAAAAACAACTAGTGAATGGTGAAAGATGATTATGAACTATGTAGTGAGTGGAATGATGTGTGTGAGTAATTGATAATGATAATGTGAGAACCATAGACAATGTGATATACAAGAAGAAAACAGAATTGGATGAAACTAAACTGACTAAATGCAAAAGGGAAAATTTGGAAAGAATCAACAGTTGAGCAGGAGAAAGTCCACTGGACAATTTCAATACAGTTTTCCTTTGCTTATGAACTGGAGTGAAATTTCTATAGATTATTCAAGGTTACAAACCAGATATGTTTTATGGGATGTACTGTGATTTTTTGACTATTATAGTTTATCAACTGTAGTAATCTCAATGTCACCAGTTGAGAAAAAACTTGGAATTGGTGAGTTCAACTTACTGGTGGAACTCAATGAGTCTCTCTCTCATTAGATCCTGATTAAATTTTCAATGAAATACTATAGCTGAAAACAACCTTAATATTAATCAGATGAAGATCGGTTTCCACCGAACTTTATTGTTTGAAATGAAATTTTTTACAAAATGAGTGAGAGAGAGGTAGTCCAATGAGAAAGAAGAGTGCATGAACAAGACGAAGTTGATATAACCAACTTAGATTATCCCCCCTGAAGGTATTTATAAAGTCATGATTAATGATTTCAATGTCTAAATAGATTTAAACACAAATAAATTTAACATGAAGAAATTTTCATTAAAAAAAGAATAATAAAGAAATCTCTCTCCCTGATAGAGCAGAAAAAATATTTAAATCTCTGAAATAATGCTTGATGGGGAAAGAGATGATCTGATATGCGCGATTGGATCACCCACCTTGGGAATTTTGAATGTTTATTATCAGCTCTAATATTCTCATTATAAGTGTTATAGGATGGAGTTGATGGATGGAATATGTATGATGGATTGATATAATAGATTTATGAACTGCTATCTGCCCTCGAGAATTGATGTTTTCATGGAACAGTTAGGATGTAGTGAAAAATGGAAGAGAATCATGAATGTGTACTAGTATGGATGAATGAATTGTGTCCTCCCCTCAAGGATCAATGATTCCCTCCCCATAGTCATTAAATATGCTAAATTCCTTGACTTCTGGAACTCTATGAAGCCATGTGGATGACTTCCCTAGCCTCAATGTGGGGCTTTAACGATTCCATTTCCCATTCCACTATCATTCAAGAAGTTTCTCCCTAACCAACTGAAAAAATATTTGCCCCAAACCCCAGAAAGTATAAACAAACTAATGGTCCGAAAATAAATGTGGCACACTCTGATTCACTCCTCAAAAACTCTCGAGTGAATTCCCTATAATTGAAAACAATCCCCTTTCAATGTCCTCATGAATATTTTCATGCTTTTCCCATGAACAATTTTTTTATTAGCCCACGATTGACTTCACCTCTACGATAAACTCACCAGCATGGAACAAAAAAAACTCACATGAGTGAGAAAAATGAAACTATTATATATATATACTATATATTATTATTATAACTTAAAATTAATAAAAATAATTATTAGAATATATATTTTATAATCCATAACACTATTGTTACAAATATATGTAATTATATATAATATTACTACTAAAAGTAATTATTTATATAAGTATAATATATTAGTATATTTATTATATTTATTATGTGTATTGTTATTAAAATTATATTATATAGAATATAATAAATATTTTTTCTGTAATTATAAATAAGAAATAAAAAAAAGAAGAATGAAAATGTGGTAGGGGTGGATCAAGGATCAGTAGGGGTGTGAGTAGGGGGAATGCGGAGGGTGTAGAGGATAGGTGGGCCGGGCATGAGGTCATGGTGGGTCTTAGCCGACTCGGTGGATGATGAAGACAATGGTTGTCGACGCTGTGTAGAATATTTCAGGTGGAGGTATAACTATAAATATCGGTCAGCGGTGGTTTGGTCTATGTTGGCGAGGCATCAGCTTTAGATTGGGGTTTGCAGTGGTTACCAGATCACGGAGAGGGAAGCGGGTCGGTGAGTCCTTCGACATGCCAGCTCCTGGATGTGGAGATTGCTGGCACGACTGGGATTGATATATGAAATTGTCTTCGAACGGTGATAATGGAGGCGAGCTATGGAAGCTTCTATTTCTTTATTTTCTTCAGATGTGGACTGAAGTTGATTAGGGATTGTTCATTTTGGATTTATTTTCTTAACTACTTCGATATGTTTCTGGTGTTAAATCATGTTGATGCCTCGTTTATATTGTTTTTTATTTGGGTTCTTCTGTTGTACTGATGGTGTGATAGGAGAGGGGAACCGTTGACACCATTTGGTTGAAGGAGAGGCAGCACAATAGTGGGGTGGGCATGGTGTGAAGTGAAATGGTGGTAGGAGTTGGATTAAATGGTGGAACCATTGGTGATAGAGGTGTGTAAAACTATGAGTGAAAAAAATGGTGAGATAGTAATGGTTGCAGTGATATAGTTGGGGGATAATTATGGGACCATGAAATGTAGAGGGGAGCGGTATCACCAGTTGTTAAAATTAATGGTAGAAGTAGATGGAATGGTGGATCAATGGCTAGATAATGGAACTATGAGGATGAAATGGTGGCACCGTGAAAATAGAAGAAAAATTGTGAAATAGTTCCACTCTGAAGAGTAGACTATGGGACAATCACAAAGAGAAATTGAGGCACCATTGTAAAAAAGTGGCAGGGTTTGCAATAGTATGTTGGAAGGAAAAGAAGAAAAATTGTGAAATCGTGCACCTTAAGAAGAAGGAACTATGGAACTGTCAGATAAAAGAAGTGGGGGAATCATGACACATCCAAAACAAACACCAAAAAATTAAATTAAATATCATTAAAATTATTAGGTTAAAACAATCAACATAAAATTACAATATAAAAATATACTTATTTTTATAAAAACATTTTCAAAAATTATTCTATAATGTATTATTTAAAATTATAAAATGTTCACAAACAAATTTACTTAAAGGAATTAAAAATATTTAAATTATTTTTCTTAAGTTAGTTGATCCATTAATTGATTAAAGAATTAACTAAAATAAAGCGTCAACATAAAATAATTAGTTTAATATAACCACATTGTTAAAAATAACTTAATTATTTAAATACAAAAACTAAAAAAATAAAGTGAGTCATTTAATAATAATTAAAAATAATTAATTAATTAAATTAATGAGTTGATAACCTAATTGTTTTTAAAATTAAAATAAATGAAAAATTTATTGAATGAAAACTTGATATATTAAAAAAAATGAATAAAAATTAATATCAAATTCACAAGAATGATTTAATTTAAAAACTATTTAAAATGTAAAAATGAAAATTTAAACACTTAATTTACACTAAAATTTTTTATTTTACACATCAATGTAAAAAAAAATTTATTAATTATTTAATCAAAAAACAACACTCTTAAATTAAAAAGTTAAAAATAAGTTATTGTAAAGAGATTTAAAACTGAGCCTCATCAAACTCCCATACACATAAAACGCTGTTTTACTCAAACAAGTACATGATTTTGACTTTAAAACTGATAAATGATTTGTGAGATTATGTTTAAAATATGCATGAATAAACATTTACAATATATGAACATGACACAACAGTGGGTTAGGCTTCTCAAAGATATCGAAAAATAAGGCCCTTCATAGCTTCAAAAACTCACTGGAAGTCAAAAGTATCACACCTCATACAATGTAAGGTATTTCTTGCCTCCAATATATACTCTTTAACTATCATACTTCAATTTCCAATTCATGTTTTTATTTAAAGAGTGATGACATGTCAGATCAAGTGGAATTAACCAAAGGCATCTTTTATTCCCACCATCTCCTCAATTCCAAAAAATTTAAATTCCATTAAAATTTATCACATTATTGATTCAACTAAAATGAATTTTAAATAAGTCAATTTCTCCTTTCATTATCTAGGTTCCAAATTCACTTTACCTTAATGAGTTATTTCTTGTCAAGGTTACTTTATTTAACTTTTTTCAAGCTATATTCCATGTACAAATCATTGTGCTTAGAACTTATTCAAATTGAAATTGATGTTATTTATTCACAAAAGCAATCCTAGTACACCTTGTCTTAGAGACTCATAGTGGGATCCCATTTTCCCATCTTACTCCAGTTACAAAGGACATAACTAATAAACCTTTTATTTTAATTCATAATCCTATTGAATATTTGTTAAAAAAATGAGCCCCTTGGTTCTAGTGACAACTTCTAGTTAAACTAAGTCATGCTACACATTCCACAAAAGATATCTTGTCACACTCCTATCCTTATTTCATAAATTAAATGAAAAAATAAACAATTCCACTCTGAAATCACTCATGCTTAACACTTTCGGACTAAGTACATAAACCAATATCCAATAATAATTCATCCACCAAAACAAAAAGAAATGAAGTGCCAATTTAACATATAATAACCCTCAAATAATGATAGAATTTGAAATTTTTTGAAATATTTTGATATTTTTAAAGTAATTAACCATTTGAAAATTTAATTCTTTACATTTTTTAAACAAACTTTAAAAAGGGGAAATTTGAGGTAACTAAAAGAATAACCCAATTTTCCCATACATAAAACCAAAAATTTTACCCAGTGTTGAATACTATGGTGGAGGAAAGTAATTAATGAAAATTGATAATTCATCACTTATAAGAATGTTGAGGGGTAGCATGAATATTAAAAACAATGTTTATACATAAAAAAAGAAAAGGAAAAGGAAAATTCATATGTACAAAAAGTGAAAAAAGGGTGAATATTATTATTATTATTTTTTATTTTTTTACAGGAGTATTATGACTTGAATAGTGTTAATAGAAATAGATTTTCATGTTTTAATACATCATAGTAGTTGAATCACAATGAGTTCCCTAGGTGGAATCTTGTTTAATAATTAATTTCATCAAAATATTCAACTCACTAGATTCTAGCTGCATGCAACTAAATAAGATATAGATTGATGAGAATTTTGAATAAATTAATCGGATTCCCCCACACTTAGGGTCATGTAGCAGATTGGTAAAAATTTAAAAGAATATTAAAATAGAAAAAAGGCAGAACAACACTTCCCTAAATCATTAGATCTTTAACATTGACTTCCATATAAAGATCCCTTTCTACAAAATTTATTTCTCACTCCTCTTTATTAATATGCAAGTTCATATAAATAAATTAAAAATGAATAATTTTAAGCTCAATAAAAGTAAACCACTGTATGAGTTGAAGCGATGTTATCCATATAATGTAGTAGGATGCTCCCATGGTTTTCCATTAATGATTTTCTGGTAGCCATCATCACTTTCACTAGCACCATAAATTCATTTAACCCCATCAAACATCCAAGTAAAACAACTAGTGAAACAATATGAAAGAGTTAACTTTATTGATAATAGGATTAAAAAATAAAATAACTAAGAAACCATGGGTTAGTTCCCATGAAACACTAAGTTCATCATCCTCAGTTAGACTTGATACATCTATTTCTCCCAGCAGATATATGTCAGCTAAGACCTTTGGTTTCCCTTCAAAGAAGTGCTTTATTCTTTGACCATTGACCTAGAAAGGTCTATTATCTTCTCTAACTATCTCAATATTTCCACTAACCAAAACTTCAAGAATGGTAAAGGGTCCTAAACATTTGGTCTTTAACTTTTCGGGAAATAGATTCAATCTAGAATTGAAGAGCATGACCCTCTCACCAACCTTGAAATTCCAGTTTTTAATGAATGAGTCAAAAAAGCCTTTGTTCCTTCCATGTAAATCTCTTCATTATTATAAGACTGTCTTCTAATCTTCTCATGGTCACCCAAATATAATAGTCTTCTCTCACCAGCAGACTTGAAATAAAGGTTGGGGGCCTTAACGGGACAATAGTACTTCTACTATAACTCAATAGACAGATGACATGTTTTCCCAAAGGGAAGCATGTTCGGTGACGTCCATATTGGAATCTTTTAAGCAGTTTTTTGGCTGAAAAGGTCTCATCCAACATTACTAACCAATAATTCTTAGATCATGAAAATATCTTATATGAAATCTATTTATGCTCTATGTTTTATACTTCTTCCATCAAACTAGATTGTGGGTGATATGTGGTGTATATACTACGTTAGCATCTATACTTCTCTAATAAACTCTTGAACTTGTAATTTTTGAAATTATTCTCATTATTAGTGATGACTACCCTAGGCATACCAAACCAAGAAAAGATGTTTCTATTAATGAATTTCACAATAATAGAAGATAAATTATTGGGTAGAGATACTGCCTCAACCTATATTGACACATAGTCCACAACAACTACGATGTACTCATCCCATAAGAGGAGATTAATTGTCAAATTAAGTCCAATCCCAAGACATCAAAGATTTCAACCTCCATAATACCTTATTGAAGATGTTTCTTCTTCCATCATTTCCCAATAGTATACATTTTTCATAGATAAAAACTAGACTTCTGGCACCGTTAAACAAAGTGGTCCAGTAGAAACCAGCCTGAAGAACCTTATGAGCAGTCCACTCTCTTCCATGGTGGCCACACCAATGTAATGAATGAATGATCTCAAGTATGTGCAGTATCTATTCTTGAGAAACACATATCCACAAAATTCCATCACAACACCTCTTAAAACTAAGAGGGTCGTACAAGAAATAATATTTCAGATCAGTTAAGAACCTCTTTCTCTGGTTTTGTGAGAGATCCTTGGGCACGAAAACAACATCTAAGAATTTGGTATAATCTAAAAACCAAGAAGACTACTGCATAGAAGAAGCAAACAACTTCTCATTGAGGAATGCTATATTGATCTCTATTATCTCCTCACTTTGGGTGTTGGGTATCCTAGAAAAGCATTATTCTACTGAATTATAGGCCCCTTTATTATCCTTAATGACCAAATCAAACTCCTCCAGTTTCAAGGTCCGCCTCAACAATCTATGTTTTGAATCATTTTTATAAATAAAGGAATTTAGGGATGGATGATCTGTGAAAAATATAACTTTGGACCCTCTCAATTACTTCTTAAACTTCTTTAAGGAAAACCTAACATTATCCAACTCCTTTTAATTGGTGTATTAATTCTTTTGGTCTTAATCCACCAGCTTGTTGGACTATTAAATAACATGCAGTTTCTTATCCTTCCACTTACCCAAAATAACTCCTACCACAAAATCAATATCATTACACATCACCTAAAAAAGTATATTCTAGTCTTGGGTAGTGATAACATGTGAAGTAATGATCTTCTACTTGAGAAGATTAAATGAATTTGTATATATTCACATCAAAATTAGAGGGCATGTCCCTAACCCGCTGGGAGAACTGGGGTTTTGTAATCGTAAAAATGTCCGTAATCAACCTCCTATAGAACCCAACATTAGCCAAAAAATTCTAATTACATTGACATTATAATGTGGTGGAAAAATTTTGATAACCTCAATCATACAATTATAAACCTCTATCCATATCTTGGATAACTTATTACCCAATAATATGCCTTCAGTGGCCCAAAATTGGAACTTTTCCGTGTTTAAGACCAAATTTTTCTCTTTGAATATTTCCAGCACAAGTTCCAAATTTTCTAGACAACATTCAATGTTACTTCGCACTACAGATAAATTATCCATGAAAACTTCAATAATCCTCTCAATCATATCTGAGAAAACTTCCACCATGCATCTTTGAAAATTGCTAGGAGCACCACACAAGTCAAAGGGCATCCGCAGGTAGGAAAATTCCCCAAAGGGAAAAGTGAAGATGGTTTTCTCTTGATCTTCATGATAAATGGAAATCTATTTGTAAAAATAATAACCATAAAGAAATTAGATAAAATCATTGACTTAAAACCTCTCAAAAATTTTGTCCAAGAATATAATAGGAAAGTTCTATTTTCATGTGGGAGCATTCAATTTTCTATAGTCTTTGAAGAATCTCTATTTGTTCACTGCCCTTGTTTAGATTTGGTCAATTTTCCCATTAGTGACCACTGTCACTCCATCCTTTTTGTGTTCCACCAGGATAGGACTTGTCTACGGGATATAAAAAATTGGAAAAAAGTATCCTAGCATCAAGAGACCTAGTCACTTCTTCTCAAAAAACTTCCATCATGTTTGGATTAGGTCTCCTTTGGTCTTTCATTGTTGGATTACACTTATATTCCATGGAATTTTGTGCATGCAGAATGCTGGAATTACCCCCATGATATCATTGATCGACTAGACTATGATAGACTTGTACTTCTTCAAAACACTAAAAATATTTTTCTATTGACTTTCATCCTTCTTAAATAAAATTATCACAGGAAGGGTGGAACTCTCTCCTGAAAAGGAATATTTGTGATGGTAACGGAGGTGCTTGAGTTCAAGAATTGTTGGTGAATCACTTGAGAGAAGACACTTGGGCCTGGGTGGAAGAATTTCTTCATGTCACCTCTTAATGAGGGCAATAAATAATGAATCCTACTCATCACTAGAGCCACCTAAAATCATTTACTCCAACTTAGACTCCTCTCTTGGGGACAAGATGTATTCAAAAGAAAACTCATATATGTTCTCCAAAAACTCTCCATCAAACTCATCAATGGGATCTCTCTCTTTAATTGAAATGATCCACATTCAAGTGGAATCTGGAATCTCACGTTCACTATTGATCTCATCAATCATCCTTAGGAATTTTTCTTCCTTCATATCAGTTTTACTACCAGTAACTAACAAATCATCTTTGGGAAGGACCTGGTTGGTGATTCCTTTGATTTTCTTGAAAATATTGAATTCCACATTCTGTTTACCCATGTTGAAAATAAATTTACTGTTCCTACATACTACTTAGTATAGTGGTAAGATAGGGTCATACCGTAGTGAGGTATAGAGTTGTTCATGGTGATCAAATAAAAACAATAAAATAAAAACACACAAAAAATCAATTAGTTAATGGTGCAATATGATGGTCAAATTGTGAAGTGAGTGGAATTATGTGTGTGAGGAAGTGAGAATGATAATGTGATAACCATATAAAAAGTGACATACAAGTAGCAAACAAATTTTACATACATCAAATTGTCATACAACAAGAAGAAAAATGTGGAAACATTTAATAATTGAGTAAGAGAAAGTCCAGAGGACGACTTCAATACTGATTTCCCTTACACATGAACTAGAGAGAAATATCGTGATCTGATTCAAGGTGACTGAATTTTTTTTTCTTCTAGTTAGTCTTTTGATTAATTTACTTCTATAGTGTATAAACTGAAGTAACATCATAGTCACAAGTCGAGAAAAAATCAATAATTTTGGAGTTCAACTTGTCAGTTGAACTCAGTGAGTCTCTCATTCATTAGTGATTGATTCATTCTTCAATGAAATACTTAGTTTAAAAAACATTAATTTTAATCCTATAAATATAATTTTCCACTAAAATTTATGATATGAAATTTAATTATTCAAAAAGTGATTGACAGAGAGGAAATCTAGTGAGAAAAAACAGTCCATGAATAAGATGAAGCAGATTTAACCATCTCAGCTTACCCCCATCCCCCAAAGGATTTTAGCCAAACATGATTTTTGAATTAAATGATTTTATAGAGTGAAACATATTTAAATTTGAGCTCAAATAAGTTGTAGTAAAATAGAGAAAAAGAATAAAACCTCCATCCTTTCTCAATCCCCATAAAACTCCAAATCTCAATACTACTGCTTGATGGTGAATGAGATGCTCTAATAGTATTGATCAGTTATTCTACCCTAGGAATCTAGAATGGTGATTGCTTCTCTGATATATTCATTGGAAGTGATCATGGACGAAGTTGATGGATGTCAGATGGATGATGGAGTGTTCTGAAGGATGTATGAACTACTCTTTTCCCTTGAGTAAAGAAGTTTTTTGGGATCAATCGAGAAGTAATGATCTATGGAAGTGAGTGATGAATGTTTGAAAGCCTAGATAAATGAATTTTATCCTCCCTTTACTGATTAATGATCTCCACTATGTAGTCATCAAATATGATAAATTGTTTTCCTTCGAGAACTATCTAAAACCACGCGGATGACTTCCTCAGCCTCCACGTGGGGGTTTCACGATGTCATTCCCCCTTCCTCTACCATTCATGTAGTTTCACAATAACCAATAGAAAAAAATGTGCACCATGAACCCCTGAAAATAGAATTAAACTGACATGCATAAAATCCACATGGCACACTCTGATGTTTCTGTCACCAGGTCTCAAGTGAACTTCTTACAAGTGGAAACATTCCCATTGTAATGACCTCATAAATATTCTAATGCTTTTCAAGTGAATTTTTTTTAACTTTCCCTATGATCGACTTTTATTCTACGAGAAACACACGTAGAATGGAACAACTAAAAATACACGTGATTGAGAAAAAATTAAACTATTATATATATACGCTATATATTAATATATTTACTTAAAATTAATAAAAATACCTATAGTTATATATATTTTATAATACTTAAGACTATTATTATTAATATATATAAATATATATAATATTACTATTAAAAATACATATTAATATAAGTAATATATATTAGTATATTAATTATGTGAATTATACGTATTTTTATTAATATTATATTATATATATTATATTTTATATATTATATGTAATTATAAGGAATAAAATAATGAAGAATGATAATGGTGGAATGTGGGATGGAAAATTTTTTTATAAGTTTTTTTAAAATATTTTTGTAAAACATGTTGGGTAAATTTTTTTAAAAAAAATACACCACAAAGGAGGCATCTGTGATGCCGCTTTTTCCTTACAACCAATAAATAAATAATTTTTCTTTGTTTTGTTTTGTTTATATATATATAGATATATATAAACAATAAAAATAATATAAAAATAAAAATTGTTAACAAAATTTATCTGCTATATAAAATCTAGCAGTATTTCCATTACAGTTGCTTGGATTCTGATAGAAGCTCTCACCCTGGGCTCCCTTTTATAAGATATCCTACCCTAGAAATCATTCTGCATTTTCGATGTGGGATTCTGGTTCCCCCTTTCCAACACAGAACATTCTGCATTTCCAATGTGGGATTGTATTTCAAGTATGTGACTTTGAAAGATTATAAAATATAAACTATAATACAAATATAAATAAAACATAAACCATGCATTAAACATATAAAAATAGTTGATTTTTTTTTGTAAAAAATGATGATAAAAAATAATTTATAAGCCTTCAGAACCACCTACTCAAAACATAAAAAGGTTTCAAGTACATGACATTGAATGCATATAAAATATAAAATACATGAATTATATGGATGAAATGTAATAAAAAGATCAAACATATAACAAATAGTTGAAAATAAAAATAATTTCGTAAAAAATGTTCATGAAAAATAATTTATAAGTTTTCAAGGACACCTACATGAAACATAAAAATGATTCCAGCACGTCACTTTGAAAGCCTATTAAATATAAACTATAAGACCGATATAAATGAAACTAAAAACATGGATTAAACATATAACAAATATTTAAAAATAAAAATAATTTCATAAAAAATGTTCATGAAAATAATTTATAAGCTTTCAAATCCTCCAACATGAAACTTAAAAATGATTCAAGTGTGTGGCTTTAAAAGGCTATAAAATATAAATTATAAGACCGATATAAATACAACACAAAACATTAATTAAACATATAATAAATTATTTAATCATTAAATTAAATTTTTTGATAATTAATTATATAAAAATTAATTTGATAATTAGAAATTATTAATAATTAAATATATAATCATCAACTAATTAATTAGTAATATAATTATTTAGAATGTAATAGCTTATTTTTTAATTAGTTATATAATAATAAATTATATTTATTAATTATAATAAATAATCAGTAATTATTGAAAATTATTTTATAATAATTAATTAGTTATTTGGTAATATAATTACTATTTATATAATAGTCAATTAGTTAATTAGTAATATAATTATAAATTATAATTATTCATTATAATTAGTAATTATAATTATTCATTATAGATACTAATTTGAATTATTCATTACAATAACTTATTAAAATTATTAATTAATAATTAATAATTATTAAAAAATAATTAAAAAATAATTATTAATTTTATAACTATTAATTTTATAATAATTAATTATTTAATTACTAATATAATTATTTAATTAATAACATAATTATTCATTATTTAATAATTAATTAGTTACTTAGTAATACAATTATTAATTATATAATAATAATTTAGTTAATTTGTAATATAATTATTAGTTATATAATTTTTAATTAGTTAATTTGTAATTATTAATCATTAATTATATAGTAAATAATTAGTTAATTAGTAACATAATTATTAATTATAAAATAGTTAATTAGTTAATTTTTTTTAGAAAGATAGAGCCAAGGCCCATTCTATAATTACTTAATTAGTAATATAATTATAAATTATAAATATTAAGTAGTATTTATAAAAAATTATTATATAATAATTAATCAGTTAATTGGTACTGCAATTATTAATTATATAATAGTTAATTAGTTGATTAGTAATATAATTATTCATTATAATTATTAATTAGTAATTAAAAATATTATTATATAATTATTAATTATATAACTATTAATTGTATAATAATTTTACAGTTAATTAGTAGTTATTAATCATTAATTATATAATAATTAATTAGTTAATTTGTATTATAATTATTTAATTAATAATATAATTAGTTAATAAGTAATATAATTTTTAATTATTTAATAATTAATGAGTTACTTAGTAATATAATTATTAATTATATAATAATTAATTAGTTAATTAGTAATATAATTTTTAATTATATAATTTGTAATTAGTTAAATAGTAATTTTTAATCATTAGTAATATAATAACTAATTAGTTAATTAGTAAAATAATTATAAAGTATGTAATAGTTAATTAATTAATTTTTTGAGAAAGATAGAGTCCAGACCATTTTTATATTTAGTTAATTAGTAATATAATTATATATTATAACTATACATTATAAGTATTAATTAGTACTTATTAAAAATAATTGTATAATAATTAATTTGTTATTTGGTAATATAATTTTGACTAATATAATAGTTAATTAATTAATTAGTAATAAAATTATTTATTCTAATTATTAATTAGTAATTATTAAAATTTATTATATAATAATTAATTAGTTTATTTGTAATATAATTATTCATTATAATTATTCATTATAATTTTTCAATATAACTTTTCATTATAAGTATTCATTGTAACTATTAATTATTAATTACTCCTTATAATTGGTAATTAATAATTATTAATAAAATAATAAAATAATTTATTATATTTTTAATCAATTTTTTAAGTTTTATTTATATTGGATTTATAATTTATTTTTTATAGGCTTTCAAAAACACATACTTGAAACATTTTTATGTTTCAAGTAAGTGTCTTTGAAAAAATATAAATTATTTGGCATCAAAAAATTTCGGAATTTTTTTATATTCAACTAATTGGTATACGTTTAATCCATGTTTTATGTTTCATTTATGTTGGTCTGGTAGTTTATGTTTTATTGACTTTCAAGGTCACATACTTGAAACATTTTTATATTTTAAGTAGGTGTCTTTGAAAACATATAAATTTTTTTATATCGACATTTTTTATTAATGTATTTTTATTTTAAATTATTTGTTATATGTTTAATTCATGTATTACGTTTTATTTATATCAGTCTTATAGTTTATATTTTTTAGAATTTCAATTCCACATACTTGACTAATTTTTAAATTTCATGTAGGTGCATTTGAAATCTTATAATTTTTTTTTCATGAACATTTTTTACAAAATTATATTTATTTATAACTATTTTTTATATGTTTAATCCATGATTTATGTTTAATTTATATCGTTCGTATAGTTTATATTTTATAAGATTTCAAAGTCACCAACTTGAAACATTTTTCAGTTTCATGTAGCTGTCTTTGAAGGCTTATAAATTATTTTCAATCAACATTTTTTATGAAATTATTTTTATATTCAAGTATTTTTATATGTTTTATCAATGTGTTATGTTAAATTTATATTGGACTTGTAGTTTATATTTTATATGTTGTCAATGTCATGAAATTGAAATATTTTTAAGTTTCAAGTATATGGGTTTGAAAGCTTATAAATTATTTTTTATCATCATTTTTTACAAAAAATAATTTCAACTATTTTTTATATGATAATCCATGTTTTAGTTTTCATTTATATTAGTCTTATAGTTTATATTTTATAGTATTTAAAAATCACATACGTGAAAAAGAATCCCACATCAGAAATGAAGAATGTTCTGCATAGAAAAGGGAGAACCAAAATCCGACATCGGAAATGTTGAATGATTTTCAGGGTAAGAACTTTTATAAAAGAGAGCCTTGGATGAGATATTTTGTAAGAATCTAGATAGTTGTAATTGTAGTACTGCTAGATTTTAAATAGCGGATAAATTCTACTGAATTTTTTTTATTTTTATTCTTGTTTTGAATATATATATATAATCAAAACAAAACAAAAAATATAAATAAAAATTTTTAATATGTTTTTCGTTATAGGGGAAGAGCGACATCATAGATTCCCCATTTGTGGCATATTTTTTAAAAAATTTATCCAAGCTTATTTTCACAAAATATTTTTTAAAATGAACTTTTTTAAAAAAAATTGGGGATGGGTCTTAGAGTAAATGATTCGCAGCTCGGGTGAACGCAGAGGGTGAAAAGGATAAGTGGATTGGGCATGAGGTCCTAGTACGTCTCATCCATATCAATGGAGGATGAATGGTGTGGTGGCTAGCATTGTGTAGATGTGTTCGAGAAGTGGTCTAGATGCGGAGAAAGGCTGATGGTAGACTGGTCGGTGCCGGCGAGGAAGCAGATTCATATTGGGGGTTTTTCATTGTCTCTGGTTCGTAGAGAGTGTATTAGCTTAGTGAGTCCTTAGATAGGCTGGCGCCTAGTAGTGGAGTTTGATGGAATGGCTGGGATTGATATCTAGTGTGGTCCTTGATCGTTGAAAGGGTAGGAGAGCTCATGTTTCTTCGGTTTCCTCAGTTTCTTCATATCTGGACAAGAATTGATTAGGTACTGTTCACTTTGGAATGATTTTATAAACATTATCAATTTGCTACTCGTATTAAATTACATTAATGTTGGTTGTTTTCAGCTCTTTTCAATTGTTTTTATTTTAGTGATACCATTGTGGTGTTGGTGTGATGGAAGTGGTGAACCTTTGTTATAGTTCATTTGAAGGAGAGGAAACGAAATGGTGAGTTGGGCATGATGTTATGTGAAATAGTAGCAGGGGATAGATGAAATGGTAGAACCATTGGTGAGAGAGGTGTGGAAAATTATGAGTGAAAAAAAAACAGCGAGACAATCCTAATCATAGTGAGATAGGTTTGGGAGAACGACGGCACCGTGGGATGTGGAGGGGAGAGGTGTCACCCGTTGTGAAAATGAATGGTGGCTGCAGATGGAATAGTGGAATAGTGACTGGATACTAGAACTATGGGGTTGAAATAGTCGCACTGTGAAAATTGAAGAAAAATTGTGAAAAAGTGCCGCCAGAAGGCAAAAATGGTGGGATAGTCATAAAGGGAAATTGTGGAACTATTTGGAAATAGTGGTAGGGTGTGGAAAAGTTTGTAGGGAGGAAAAGAGAAAAACTGAGAAACAGTGACACCATAAGGTGAAGGAACTGCTGCACTGTTAGTGAAAAGGAATGGGGGAACCGTGACACCGAAAAAACAAACACCTACAAATTGAATTAAATATCATTAAATTAATTAAGTTAAAAAATAAACATAAAATTACAATATAAAAATAAACATATTATTTTAAGATTATTTGAATTTTTTTTTCAATAATGAATTATTTAAAATTATAAATTTTCATAAGAAAATTAATTTAAAATAATTAGAAATATTTAAAGTAATTTACTTAAATTAGTTAACCCATTAATTAACTAATAAATTAATTTAATTAATGTATTATCATTAAATAATTAAATAAATATAATTACATTGTTAAAACTAATTTAATTATTTAAAGACTAAAAAAAATAAATTGAATAATTTATTTATGATTATAAATAATTAATTAATTATATTAGTGTGTTGATAAAATAATTTTTTTAAAAAATTAAATGAAATAAAAAAATAAAATAAAGGAAAATTTTAACTTAATAATAAAAGAATAAAAAAATAAAGTCAAATTCACAAGAATGATTTAATTCAAGAAATATTTTAAATGACCCAAATGAACATTAAAAGACATGATTTACAATAAATTTGATTATTTTACACAAAAATGTACCAAAACACAACAATTGTAAATTATTTAACAAAAAAACATTTTGAAATTATATAGTCCCTAAGAAATAAATAATGTTGCAAAGATTGTTAAAACTGAGCCACATCAACGACATAATTTGAGTGAATAACTAAATCATAAAATAACTCATACTGATCAATACCTAGATCATCAAATATTAAAACATGTAAAATTAAAGAGTGATAAGAATCAATAATCATGAGGAATTTGATATCATTATTGATCAAAGGAAGCATAAAAAACTCATTCAAAGCATAGAAAAAACATATTGGTATCTTAGGGAATCATCTGAATAGAACACTTATAGAACCCTTAAAAATAACCAAAAAATTATAATAAACATACTACAAAATTCCTATATAATTCTTCTGATAATTTAATCATTAACCAATGAATTGGGGTGATATATAGGTTCACCCATTACATAAGCTGTAATGGGCTTACCTGACACTATCTAGGCCACCCATCGTATTATATGTTACAAGATTACAAAAAACTATCTAGGATACCCCATATTATAAGATGTAATACTCTCATCAAGAAATATTTGGTTCATCCCATCATATATGACATAATAGGCTCACCTAATTCTATCTTGTTCAACCCATCATATAAGCTCTTACAATCTCACTTGGAACTATCTGGGACACCCTACCATATAAGTAATATCCAAGAACCACATCCTGAATAAAGTACCCAGAGATTTCATATCATCATAAAACACATAAAACCAATAATTATTCCTTTAATATCTTGGTTAAACCATGTAATGTAAATTAGTTCCATGAGAATCACTTTTAAACATGATTAACCTTTGGAAGAGAAGTGAGTTTCTTAACAATCTCATTAAAACAATCTTATTCTATCTAGAGAAAAATTATAATGGTATCAATACCAAATATCCCCAGTGTAATATAAGTAATAAAAATGATTTTTTTTATTTATAAATGTAAATTGCATCAAAATATCATTTAAAATTTTCTTTTTAAAACCATCCTTATCATTTTGAAAATCACTATTTAAAACATAAAACATTTTGAAATACTTTTGATTGATTATCTTTTATACAAAACCAAGAATTTTCATATTATTTAGTAAAACATTTCCACAAAAAGAACATTAAAAGAATTAAAAATAATCATAAAATAATTGAACTTCAATTCTATGGGTAATTCTATACATGTTGTAAAAAAAATTGTTTTTTTCATTTTAAGAAATTTATGAATGTTCCTTGTTTGGAAAGTGATAAGAATAATCCTTTGAAAACATTTCATAAAATAGAAAAAATGTAAAAAAATATCTTTAAAAAATAATTTTCAACTTTTTAAAAACATTTTTGATAAATAAATTATATACATGTTTTTGGTACAAAATAAATTTCTGACCTAACAGAGAAATAAAGTAAATTTTTCTTAAAAAATATTTTCTTAATAATTCTATGTGCCAATGTGTGTAAAATTGTACTATTAATTGTAAATATAATGATTAACTATGGGATAATAAAATTAAATTATTTCATGAGATATGTATCATAATATATCCTCATTGTATACATACTTATAAACAATCCAGATAAACAATGATATTGTAACAAAAGGCATTTACCACTTTTGTAACATTGAATCATAATAACCATGAGATAATAACATTAAATGAGAAATATAACATCATAAAAATAAGTATATTCATGATATAACATATAAAATGGGAATTATATACACCTCATAGAATAATATAGGTATAAAACCTTACATACCTCTTAATGGAGGAAAATTGAAGCAAAAATACCTTAACATTTTGGTAACATTGAAACCCTAAACCTTATGAAATATTGATCCTCAAATGGATATATACATATACTTAAATTTAATAATAAGTATTATAAAATATATTTATTAGTATAATATTTACACCAAAAAAATTGGTGAATATGAAATATTTCTCATAGAAATAAAACTGACATGAGAAAAATGGTCACCCTATGTTAGACTTGTCATATATATGTCTTTATCTTCCTCTTCATCAAGTATCCTCCTTTTGATTACCCCAAAAACCATTCTATATTGTCTTTATACCAAATATAAGGCATCTATTATGATGGGAGGTAATTTTGGAAATTATTTGGGTAAGGATTTGATGAAAGAAAGAGGTTTAAAGGGGTAAGGGATGGTAGAGATGGGTGACTTTTTATAAGTGAGGTGAGTGGAACACTTGAATTATTTTCAGAGTGAATTATAACTACATTGTTTTCCTATCACTAGGCCCCAATAATGGTCCATAATCAATAATGTAAGGGATAAGCTAAAATATGGCATGAAAATGGGTGTTGTACAAGTTTATATGTGATTTTACCCTTATGTTTAATGTTTAATCCCTTGGTATACTCATTTTATCTTAATCATTGTGATTAATTTTAACTGGTTTCAATAATAAATATGGTAAAAAATTATTTTTTCAATTTTATAAATTATAAATTATTCAGATTCAAAGTATGGAATCCGTTTTTAAAAATTCAATTGGCATAAGTGAAAATATTTAATTTAATATTAATTCTGCAGACATGGTAATACATCGGGTTTTTAAGAAGATTGTTTTTTAGAAAAATAAGATTCTATTTTAATTATATAACTAACAATAATTTTTTTTGAAAATAATTTTACATTATTTGATATATAATTTATATGTTTCATTTAAAACATTCCCCATCAGGGATTATAATTGGTCAGAGTAGAGTACTCAATTGGGGGGTGAATTGAGTATCTATAAAAAATTTTGTTTATAATGTATTATTAAAAAGGTTCTCCAATAAATTTAAATGTAGCCTAGTCAATCACGGTTATATAGTTATGAAAGTTTGACTTTTTAATAACTTCATAAAATATTGATTAATTATAAGTAATATTAATATCAGTTAATAACATTACTTTTGAAGCTATTTTAATAAGGCAAGACAATTATAAATTCTTTCTAATATTAACTATCAAAGTAAATTTAGTGATTTTTGAATTAAAATGTAAAATAAAGAAAACTAAAATAAACAACACTACAGATAAAATACAAGTGGTTCAGTCTCAAGTCGAGACCTAATACACTCTAATTGGTGATTATCTTCCATCTAGAATTTTTTATAAATAAACATGATCCACACCTTAGATCAGGGTTAACAATAGTACCCAAGACTATTCAGGTCACACGAATTCTTCCACATTTCTTCGTGGGTTGAACTAACAGGTCACATAGGGACCTATTCAACACTTATCTGTGGGAATACACCAGTCTAAAAAATGTAAGATAAAAGATATTGTATATCCTTCAATTTGTTGTAGGAGACAATGCGTGTTTTTATAAAGACACACACACTACTCGAAAGATAAAAATAATACACAATAGAGCAGAATGTATGAGGTAATGTTAGAGGTGCTCAGAGTGTACGTTTATATAGCTATGGACTTTGAGGATGAAGCAAATGTAGAAATCGTATCCTCTTGTGGGAAACAGAGTATTATAAGTCTGTTAGATCTGGCTCTTGTCCTTCGTGGAGTTGATAGTGTGTAAATGTTCACGACACTATGATTCACGTATGGTTCATGTGTTCTTCAATAGTGTCGGGTTGCATGAGTACTCGTGGTTCTTCGTTATCATGCACAGACTGGTTTTTTTCTGTTACACTAGTGTCACTTGTCAACCCAGTCACACTATTATTTTTATTCTAAGAATTCATGTGTTTGAGCTAAATGGATACATGTATTCTGCACCTCGTACCTCGTATTGTCTGCTGACATGTCTACAAAGAATCATTAATTATGTTAATTCATTTAAAAACTTCAAATATAACAGTTAGAAATTAAATTAAAAAAATACAAATCAAATAAAGAAACGGTGTCTCCGTGAAACGGTTTCTCCTTGAAACGGTGTTGTAAACGGTGTCTGTATGGTCATGGTGTCTGCATGGTTATGTTTTTTTCATGGTCATCGTGTCTAGATGGTCACTCTTTCTGGATGGTCACAGTGTCTGGATGGTCATGGTGTCTAGATGGTCACGTTGTCTAGATTTTCACAATGTCTCAGACTTATCCAAATCTCTGTTTATAGACTTAAACAGTGATATTCATAAATTAAATTAAAACTAATCATTGATAAGAGAATTTAATTAGAAAAAAAGTAGTTGAAAATAATTATTTAATTCATAAAGAAACTAAAGATCTGTACACATGATTTTAGATAGGTTAAACATGAGTAATAAGCTTTATATAATGTATATGATTTGTGATTATTAAAAATCAATTAACACATGAGGAGTCCAACAATATCCCTGTTTTTTAGGATCAAAAATCATGTGAGTGAGAGATTTATTCATAGGAAATGTGTATATTCATTAATGATCAATTAGTGCATATAGAAAAAATATTTCTCCATGTTTTGGGATTATCAAAAAGAGTAAATAAAAAGTAGACAATAAAATTGCACAATGCATTAGATGGATAAAAGTCTTCATTACAAACAGTAAGGAACAATACTACCTAAAAAATCCATATAAAAATATAGTAGTAACTGTTCTCTAGCACTGTCTGGTCATATCATTTCCCTTGGTAGCAGAATGAGAAGAAGAATCCAATGGAGAAGAGGTATAAGTAGAGGAAGGGAGTGAACCAGTGGACAAAGACGGTAAAGGGAGTCCTTCAAAAATAGAAGGAACCAAGGTAGGTGTAGTGGAACACCGAGGTAACTATTGATCAAGTGTAACAGGCTTGATCTAACATAGAGCCTGAGAGACATACATAGATGTGGAGGCCAAAGAAGAGGATGAGATGGTAGGCAAACCAGATCTCAGGGGTGCAGCTGCCAAATTGACAATTGCAGTACTCTGGACAAGAAGATAAGGCCTTAAAATCGTGATGAGGTTATCAATGATCTTACCACCATATTGCATATCTTTCTCATATTCATCCTTGTTCTCCATAAACATATCCATCAATGGAGTGAAAGATTTGAGCTTTTTTACTTGAGTTTTGAAGGCTTCAGTGACCGGATGAATCCTCATATTCTCTACATGGTATTTGAAGTGGTTGGTCATGTCATTCTTAGAGAATATCTGATTGAAGTTGAAATCCACTTTCTTAGAAATTTCTTTTTGAGCACGATTGGTTATCTTGGAATGAATTCTCCCCAAAACATTAACTTTGTCACATTTCATTATAACATTAGATAGAGATTCCTTGTTAAAGCAACTAAGCACATATTGAAGTTCTTAGTTGACAATTATTCAGAGGATATCGCTATGTATGATGGTTGAGATGATTTTATAGAAGTATGAGAAGCAGTGATAGACAAGTTAAGGGATTTTAGTTGATTTAGAAATTTCTGGAGACATCTCTTATACTCATCTATTAACATATTATGACCAATAACAAGCTCATGCATCTCTTGAACAATCGTTTTTTTTCTGGTACCTTTTCAGTTAATCAAATTAGATGAGGTTGAATCAGTGAGGCTACATCCTATTGGGTTTGACCAACAATAACCTTAAAAGGATAAGAAACAGGTTCTGGTGTTGAGTTTATCACTCTCTTCATTTCTTCAACCATATCTCTGAGAGTATGTACTTCATCAATGAGATGCTTGTTCTCGACTCTAACTTCTTAAATCTCATGAAGCATCTTGGGATGAATCTTCCATGTGACTTTTTCTAACAATAGGGCAGCATCTCTCTCACTTAAATTGGTTGCCAGATCCGATTGGATATTCATGAGTTTGTTATCTCCAGCCAATAGGGCAGCTCTAAATTATTTCAGATCTTCTTTATTCACCATGTTTGGAGGTTCTTGTGATGGTTCATGAATACAAGATGAGACATGATCAAGTTCCATGGAATATATAGCATTAGGAGTAGATAGTTTCAATTGAAACATAGTAGAGAAATCAATTCCATTAATTGAGACTTCATGAGAATCACTCACATCAAAATAAATGGGTAATTTAAACCATGTATCCACTAAACATGGACCAATCCGAATAGGTACTTCAATAGAATCTAGATTTGGGGTATGCTCCCCCTCAACAGGTTCATCTTTCTCAAGACTAAGATATATAGATCCTTGATCTATTTTTATGAATTAATCACTAATTTCATTATCCAATGCCTTTCTAGATAAGTGAAAGGCTTGCTCTATTATCTCTTCAGCTGATAGAATAAGGTTAGGAATTTCATGTTCTTTTGGGTGTTCCTTAAGAGTACTTTCTTGTACGATAGAAATATCTTCTTCTATATGATCTTCTACAACATTCATTTCACTTACCTTAGAAATAGATTCTTCTTTTGAAGAATGTTTTTCTTCTATATCAACAACTTCTTCCAGAAAAGGTATGTCATTCTCAAATAATGCTTGAGGAAAAGATTCACTATATTCCTTAACCATGAAAACTTCTCTTGGAGGTACAACAAACACTTCTTATTCCTCCTCATCATAATATTAATCAAGTTCATCTGGATCCACACCAGGATCAGAAATATCCATAGGACTTGAAGGGTATTCATTCAGATTAATCTTTTTATAAACACTTTCATTATATTCCACCCATGATTTTCTCCATATATCCCAATTTTTTTTATTCTCATTACTAAAAATTTTAAAAGACAGAACTCATAATCCTTAATGGATTCTTCATCAGGTCCGAAAAATCCCTTTGCATAAAGCATATCTGAGATAATCCTTGAATAAAATAGGGAGGTTTAGTTGGAGGTTGGTTTGATCAACTCACACATATGGTGCATAACACACATTCATAGGTTAATCATATGTCCTTTATTCATGAGATTTATTAAAAATACATCCTAATACTTGAGTAAAGAAAAATAACATTTTCTAGGGCTAATAAAATTCTGAAAAAACTTATACAGGAGTCTGGTTTCTCCATCTAGCTCGACAGCTAGGAATCAACTCTTAGTTTCATTTCTAATTAAACTTATCAAATCTTCTTCCAAAGAAAATAACTCACTAAGAGGTGGAGGAACTCTTTGGTATTCCTCACTAATACGCTCATGAGGTATCCAAAGGCATGCAACCCAAAACCTAGAAGAAAAGGTACAAATATGGCCATTGATCCAACTTCTCACAATATATACATCTTCCGAATCCTTGGATAAGTGAACATACTGGTAAATCTGTGCAAATATCTTTAGGTAAATCGGAATATCCTCTTTTTTGAACCAATCTAGACATCCTTTCACGGCTATCACTTTCAATACAAAATAATTACTTGATAGAAGCTACATAGGGCATATCTCCTTTTCAGGTAACACTATTTTTTTCACTAAATTTGGATCAAGAGGGCCTACAGGTGCTAACTTCTTCATGATTTTCAACTTCTTATTTGAACTATGATTCTCAGAAGTTGATGACAATGGGTGTTTAATCCTAGGAAATAACCAATGGTTAGATAGAGAGAGAAAAGGGTTGATAGAGGCGTTATGGTTTGAAATAAGAGATATTGAGTGAAGAATGAGTGAATCTTATTTTATTTTATCATTTGGGGATATCAAGCATCGCAAGATAAAAATCATGGGAAAGTAAAAAACAAAGAATTATTGTGATAATGGTTATAATGTATAAATAAAACAATAAAGCATATTACGGTGAGACTGTAACAAGCCTTTATGGTGAGACCATAATAAGCCTTCATGATGAGGTCATAACATGCGTTCACAGTGAGACCGTTACAGTATGATTTCTAAACTGTGCGACTGTATTGTATGATATAGTAATTACCAGAAAGTAACCAAGAAATAGTAATTGTGAGAGGATGAACAGGAAACATCAACTCATAGGACAATAAAACTATTGAATTGTTCGAGTTAAACATTAATATTAAGATAATGACTTGTTAAACTGTAAACTGTGAAACAATATATTTACTACTTTAGATTTATCATTCCAAAATCATGTATGATGTAAGATATTCTATTAGAATTTAGTGGTTTGGTGAATATATCAGCAAGATGATATTTTTTTCCAATTAATTCCAATGTGATGTCACCTTTTTGATAATGATATCTCAAAAATTGATGTCTTACATCAATATGTTTTGTCCTAGTGAGTGAAACATAATTTATTGAGATGTAAATAGGACTCTTATTGTCAAAATTTATAAGTAAATGTCTGAATTGATATCCATAATCTAGTAATGTGTGTTTCATCTACAAAAGTTTTGCACAATAACTTCCGGTAGTCATCTATCCTGCTTCTCTAGTAGAAAATGAAAGAGAGTTTTGTTTATTACTACACCTTGATACTAGTGACATTCCTAAAAATTTACATGTTCTAGAGGTGATTTTTTTATCTAACTTAAAACCACTAAAGTCAGCATGAGAATAGCTCAGTAACTCGAATTATTGTTGTCTGGAATAGAACAGACCTAGATTTGGTGTATTCTTGAGGTATTCGAAAATTATCTTAATAGAATTTAAATGAGATTACTTAAGATTTTCTTGAAACTGAGCACACATACACACACTAAATATAATGTCAGGTTAACAAACAGTTAAGTAGAGTAAGTTTCCAATCATTCTTTTGTAAGTGTTTTGATCAACAGATTTTCCATATTCATCAAGGTCTATTTTACAAGTAGTACTCATTAGAGTCTCATTACTTTTAGTGCTATGCAATTCAAAACGTTTTAGAATATCTCTAGTATATTTACATTGATTTAAAATAATACCATCAATATTTTAAAATATTTGAAATCCAAGAAAGAATTCTAGTTCACCCATTAAACTCATTTCAAATTCATTTTGCATCATTTTAGAAAATTCAATACATAAATTATTTTTTGAAGATCCAAAGATAATGTCATCTACATAGATTTCAACTATTATAAATTTATTGAAAATTCTTTTGATAAAAAGGGTAGAATTAGTTATTCCTTTTATAAAACATTTGGAAATAATTAAGGTACTTAATATATCATACCAAGCTCTTGGAGATTGTTTTAAACTATATAAAGATTTTCATAATTTAAAAATGTGGTTTGGAAAATGAGGGCTTGTAAAACTATGGGGTTTCTCAACAAAGACATCCTCAGCTATATTCCTATTTAGAAATGAACTTTTGACATCAATTTGATATAGTTTGAAATTCAGATGTGAATCATAAGTAAGAAAAAATATAATGGCCTCAAGTCTAGCTACTGGTGAAAAGGTCTCTTCATAGTCAATTACTTCTTCTTGACTATAGCCTTGTGTAAAAAATTTATCCGTGTTTCTAAATATATTACCAACTTCATATACCTTATTTCTAATCACCCATTTAGTGCATATGGTGAATGTGTCTTTGGGTATATCAAACAGTTTTCAAAATTTGTTCCTTTAAAAAATATAAAATTATTATTTCATATCCATCACCCAAAATATATTATTTATAGCATCATTAATGTTTTTAGGTTAAAGTTGTGACAAGAAGACTTGATGTTCAACCTGATTTCTAAGAGAAGCACTAGTTTGAGTTCCTTTGTCTATGTCTCATACAAAAACTATAAAGGAATGTTCATAAGAGTTCTAACATCTCTTGAAAAATAAGGGCATGTGATTTTAAATTCCTCAATGGGGTATGTTTCATTGTGACTTGAATCTAAATATTTTCTAAAACAGGAAGTTTTTATGGATTAATTTATAGGATGGTTAGAGGATTTTGATTTAATTTCAAGATTTGATACACCATCCTCCAAGTTCTCTTGAGTGGTCTTAGTATCATGTCGATATGTTTCATAAAATTTGACATGGACTAATTCTTTCACAAATTTAGTTATTTTATTAAACACTCTATAGGAATTAGTAAAAATTGAATATCCTTAGAAGATTCTTTCTACACTCTTGGATGAAAAGTTTTCGTGATTATCCTTACTATTAAGGATATAGACATTGTAACCAAATTCGTTGAAGTAGATTACTTTGGGTTTTTTATTGTTCCAAAACACATATGTGGTTATTTTAAGAATAGGTCGAATCAATACTCTATTGATAATATAACATATTGTATTTACATATTTTTCCCACAAGTAAATAGGTAAGTAATATTCAATAAGAATGGTTCTATAAATCTCGTGCGGGGTTCTATTTCCTCTTTCTACAACTCCAGTCTATTGAGGTGTTCTAAGGGAAGAGAAATTATGACTATAGCCATTTTGTGAGAAAAATTATTCAAACCCTTAATTTTCAAACTCATGGTCATGATCTCTTCTTAAGGATTTAATTCTTTGTCCTCTAAGATTCACTATAGTTTTGGAATATTTGGTAAAATGAGAGCAGGCTTCACTTTTGTGAGTCAAAAAGAAAGTCCAAGTATATCTATAAAAGTCATGTATAAGAACATAAACATAGTGCTTCCAATTTAAACTAGAAACACTATATTGTCAAAACATATCCATGTAAACCAATTCGAGAGGTTTATAAGTTCACACAAAATTATTTGGTTTGAATGAAATTTTGTGTTGCCTTCCCTTTTGATAAGGATTACACACTATATCACTTAGGAACTCAATTCTGGGAAGGTCTTTGACTAAGAATTCAATAGTTAACTTTCTAAGGGAGTGAGTGTTACAGTATCCTAGTATCCTATTCCAAATCCAAGACTCATTGTGGAACACACATAAACATTAAGTATTTTAAGAATCTAAATAATTCAATTCAAAAGAATAAAAATTTTCAGTTCTTAATGCAGAAAACACTAATTCATTTTTAGAATTAAAAACATTGAAATTATCATTTTCAAATTTGACATGAAATTAATCATCACATAATTGTGAAATAATAATAGAATAATATTTCAATCCATCATAAAAAAGTATTTAGGAAATAAAAACTGAGATAGAGTTACTGATTTGGCCAAGGCCAATAATTTTTTCTTTGGCACTGTCACCATAGGTGACATGTCCTCCATCAATTTTAATTAAGTTCTTAAAGCATTAATAATCTTCTGGCATGTTTCTCAAACACCCATTGTCCAAATATCATAAGCTTTTATTGGATCTCTTTATGAAATTTCCTACAAAATAGAAAAATAAAAAGGTATTTTGGTACCCATACTTGTTTGCGTCCAGTAATATTAGTGATTAGTGCTTTAGAAACCCATATCTACCTTATAGTTTTCCTATGAGCATTATATAAAGTTTTTGAAAACTAAAATTTATTTGGTCCAGAAAAGGTTGAATTAGTAAAGAGTGCATCATAACTTGAACTAGTTGAATGTTTTCAAGAACAGGGAGTGAAGCTTTATTTACTATATTTAGAAACAAAATTAGTTCTTCCAAAATTTCTTTTACCAAGTTGATAGCCAATCCTCGTAGTATTTTTAGGATTAATATATTTAAATAGAATTTGTCCCAATGTATATTTACCATTAGAAAACCTGTCAAGATCCTTTTTCAATTTCTTATTAGATAGTTTTATTTCATTTTCTCTTTGAGTAATTAAGAATTTTTCTTCCTTTCTATAGTGAGTTCATTTTTAACAGTTTAGGTAAGAGTATGTTGTTTCCTTAGAGACGTGTTTTTATCTATTAGTTCATTGCAGGTCTCTTAAATTATATTATAGTACTAAAACCTTTCTTAATTAGATATATTTTCAGAGTCACTCACATCTCCCAAATAATAGGAATTATGTATAGGAGATTCCAGTGTTACCTCACATTTATTTTTCATAAAACATGTATTAGATTTGTTTTCCTGTTCATCCTATGAATATTCTGAGTCACATGAATTATCCTTAAAAGCCTTCCATGTTGCTTTCATTTCCTTTTTATACTTTCTATCTTTGTCCTCATATTTATTTTTTTCCTTGGGATTGGGACAATCAGCCTAGATAAGTCCCTTTCGTTTACATTCATAGTAGAAAATCTCATTAGACTTGTCACTTCTTTTCAAATCTTTCTTACAACTTCCCTTTTTGATCATTTCTTCCCTAGAAGTTAGTCTTTCAAAAAACATTTTTCTTCTTGTAAAATATCTTAAACCTTCTAGCTAATTGATACATGTACTCATCACTGTCAGGTGATGATTGTTCACTGTTGGGACTTTGTATAGAAACATTTAATTTCTCTTTTTCATTGTGTTTAGAGGTGGTTGTCTTGAATGCAACAGATTTTATTTTAGGTTCATCCTCATATTCCTTGTTTAATTTCAACTCCACATCATACACCATTAGTTTTCCAATTATTTCTTTTACAGGTGTATTTCTAATGTTTTGTGACTCACTAATAGAGACAAAGGTTCCTCTCCATCTATTAGATAGAAATTTGAGAATTCCTTGGATTTGTTCATTGGTAGTGACTTCTATCCCAAGAGAAATAATTGTGTTGACAATTTCATTGAACCTTAGGTACATTTCAGAAATTGGATCATTAGGACTCATTTTAAAGTTATCATATTTGATAGTATAAAGATTAAGTCTCATTCCTTTCACACTAGAAGTTCCTTCATGTGAAACAGAAATGGTATCCCAAATTTCTTGGGAAGTTTTACATGTAGAGATTTTATTAAATTACTCATCTCCTAAAGTGAAATATAAAGCATTCATGGCTTTTTAATTTTTATTGTAAGCAGTTTTGGTAGGTTCATCCGAATTGATTCTATCAGGAGTAGGAATCTTATATTCCTATATAATTGAAAACCATATTTCAAAACTCATACTTTCTAAATGAATTTTGGTTTTTATTTTCTGTGGAGAATAATTGGTTCCATTAAAGAATGGTGGTCTATTTGTTGTATCACCATCCAATCTATTATCCATAATAATGAAATACTTTAAAAGAGTTATAAATTAAGAATTAACATAAATTAATAGATCTTTAAAGTACAACTACAATCACAGTTGAATAGGGTCAAAAAAGAGTCAAACAAAACCCCATATACCAAATATTGGTCAGAGTAGAGTACTCAAGATCATTGTTGAATTGAGTATATTACATATATTTTGCTTAAAAGTATTATTAAAAAGGCTCCCCATTAAATTTAAAAATATCTCTGTCAATCAAGATTATATGTTTATTAGAGTTTGACTATTTAAAAAACATCTTAGAAGAAAGATTAATTCTCATTAACCATAATATCAGTTAGTAAAATTACTTTTGAAGCAATTCTACTAAATAAAAACAATTATAACTTCTTCAAAATATTAACTACCAAAGTAAATTTAGTGAATTCTAAATTAAACAGTAAAATAGAGAAAACTAAAATAAACAACACAGCAGATATAAACCAAGTGTTACAATCTCAAATCGAGACCTAATCCACTCCACTTTGTGATCAACTTCCACCAAGCATTTTATATAAATAAACATGATCCATAACCTGGATCGGGGTTAAAAATAGTACACAAGACTATTCAGGTCACACGACCTCTTCCACAATTCTTCGTGGGTTGAACTATCAGGTCACATAGTGACCTGTTTTACACTTATCTATGGGAATACACAAGTTTAAAAAGATATAAGAGAACAGATATCTTGTATCCTTAAGTTTGATGCAGGAGACATTGTGTGTTTTTACACAGACACACAGACTGTTCAAAAGGGAATAAAAATACACAATAGAGTAGAAATAATGAGGTAAGGATAGAAGTACTCTTTGTGTTAGTCTATGCATCTATGGACTTTTGGGATGAAGCATATGTAGAAATCATGTCCTCTTGTGGAAAACAGAGTATCGTAAATTAGCTATATCTGGCTTGTGTTCTTCGTGGAGTTCATAGTGCAGAAATGTTCTCGACTCTTGAATTCGAGTATGCTTTGTGTGTTATTAAGTAGTGTCAGGTTTCATGAATGCTTGTGCTTCTTAGTTATCGCACACAAACTGGTTCTTTTCTGTTACACAACTGTCACATGTCTCCCCGGTCATGTTATTCTTTTTGTTCTAAGAATGTATGTGTTAAATCTGACAGGATGCATGTATTCTGCACCTCATACCTCGTACTGTTTGGTGACATGTCTACAAAGAAATATTAATTTTGTTAGTGCATTTAAAAACATAAAATATGACCATTAGAAATTAAATTGAGAAATCCAAAAATAGATAATGAAATGGTGTTTCCATGAAATGGTTTCTCCTTGAAACGATCTTGTAAATAGTGGCTGGATGGTTACAGTGTCAGGACAGTCATGGTGTCTTGATAGTCATGTTGTCTAGATAGTCTCGGGGTCTAGATGGTCACTGTGTCTGGATGGTCAGGGTGTCTAGATGGACATGGTGTCTGTATGGTAATGGTGTCTCGATGCTCACGGTGTCTGGATAGTCAGAGTGTCTGGATGGGCATAGTGTCTGGATGGTCACGGTGTTTGGATGATCACCGTGTCTGTATGGCCAGGGTGTCTAGATGGTCACTGTGCCTGGATGGTCACAGTGTCTGGATTGTCATGGTTTCTCAGACTTAGCCAAATTCTTGTATACATACTTAAATAGTGATTTTCATATAATGAATTAAACCTAATAATTTATAAGATAATTTCATTAGAAACAAAATTGTCTACAATAATTATTTAAGGCATAAAGACACTAATCATCTGTACATATGATTTTAGATAGATTAAATAGGATTAATAAGATTTGAAAAATTTATATGATTTAAGATCATTAAAACATGATTAACACATGAGGACTCCAATAATTATATTTATTGATTTAAAATGGGAAACATTATTCTTTTTGAAATAATTTATAGAAAAAAGATTTTTAAAACAAAACAATAAACATATACCAAAAAACAGAATAAATTTTATAAAATAATTTTTAATTAGATTAAATATAATACTTATTTTAATTGAAAACATATTATAAAAATATTTACACATTTAAATTACTAAATTTATTAAAATAAGCAGTGTTTTTACAAATATCGTTAATTTTTTTAATCATCAATAATTGATTCATTTCAGAAAAATACCAAATAGTGACCCTAAGATAAATTTGAAATTATGATTTAAAAAATAAACTTTATTTTTTAAAATATTTTTTAAAATATTTTAAAATTTGTTTTTGAAATTATTGTCCCATAAAATATCGATAGAATTAATTTTGAGAAAATATATTTTTAGGTGTAGAATTTGACTTATTTTTATATCATCTAAAGAAAAAACATGTCAAGAATTTTAAAAATTATACTGAATATATAATATATATATTTAATTAATATAACAGAATATGTTTTATTATTTTAATTAATTGGTATAAAAAAACACTTGTACATATAAATTTTTTTTTCAAAAAACATTCCCTTTTATTTTCAAACGAGTGTTCTTTTCATTTATAATTATTTTGTCCTAAAAGAAATAATTATATATAAATTTGTAAACCATATTTTCATAATTAAGTTAAATAAATTCATATCCACCATTCTAATGGCTAGGTGAAAAAGGTTACATGTTTCATGTGTCCTTTAAAATCTATATTTCATTTTATTTATGATATCAAAAATAATTTTATTATTTTAAAATATTGGTGTGTTACAATATTCATGTATAATATTTAGATAAGTAACTTCAAGTTTAATTTTTTCGGATATTGTAATAATATTTTAAATGTTTAAATCTTGGAACCATATGATATATTCCAGGATGATTAAAATTAATTTACTTGCATACATAAATAAATATTTATTGATCATTAATTTATTTTAATAATTTTATATATAATTATAATTATAATTTTTTGGAATTTAAATTCTGGATCCAGCTCTGAAGTGATTTTTTTATTAGTGTAAATAGAAATTTTCACATTTTTTATCGACAAAGAAAAATTATAATAAATTATATTTTGGATGATACTATGTATACAAATATATTTTTCGAACATTATTGAGAACAGAAAAATCTATAAATATAGTTTTATAAAAACCAATGTAATGTGGTGAGGGATATCTACATGAATGTTGAAGTGTTTTACACATTAATTTGATTCTCTTACTAAGTTATTCTTCCATATGAAATAAATCATTAAATTCCATACTTCAAATAAGATTAATGCTAACTCTTCCTCAACGTTTAGAACTTAATTGTACAAATCATGGAGCTTTGGCGTTGTATAGTTTCTGTATATTTTCAATATTGTTTATTTAAATTAATGATTTTAAATTCCTAATTAGGATTTCATGGGTTATACTAAACCTTAAAAAAGGTAATTTGGGTTATTTTTGTAGGTTTGAAAAATCAAGCTCATGGGTTGTGGCTTTGGGTATAATACAGTATGATATTTGGGTTATGAATCTTGGTTGAAAATGTAATTTAACAGGTTTTTCATCCACAAAAAATATTAATTTTTTTTGGTTTTACTTAAATTAGAAATAGTATTTGTAATTTTATTGTGACTCCCAATAATGTTTTAATATTTTAGTCTGTTTCATTCTTCGTGGGGGTTGTGAGGACTGCAAATAAAACATAGGTTCACTTTGATTATAACTAGTATAAAAATATTTGAGTACATATTTTTATTTCACAACCTATTTATTTCTATATTATATAATTAATAAAATTTTATAAGATTGTAATTTCACCCACACCCCCAATTGAATATTCAACCATCTTACAACTTTGGTAAAAATAATTTGATTAAAATATTAGACTTTATATGTATAGTTTTAATTACTTCTCTTTTTAATACCTAATAATTGGTATTAGAATATGGTTCTCTAAATTATTATTTACTCATATATATATATATTACTAACCATATCCTAGACATAGAAATACAAGTGAAAAGATCATTTGAGATGATAGGATCACGTTCTAATAATAGATGGATTCCTCAAAGGACACTATTCTTCAATGGAAATGAATTTGCATACTAGAGTGATGGGATAGAGGTTTTTTTTAAAAAATGATTATTGATCATTGGTTTATAATGTAAAAACCCTATAAACATCAGAAAATAATCATATGTCTTTAACAAGTGTTGATCTAATAAAATATGTTTCTCAATATAAAATATTTAATATTAAAAAATGATCAATAAGCCGAAATGTTTTTATTCATAAATCTAGGTGTATATATACAGATTATAGGTAGATAAAATTTTAAAATACTTATTATGGAATTGATAAGTTGATTACCAAAATACATGAAATATTACGGGAGGAATACTAAGACTAAAAAATCAATGATGATAAAATTATTAATCAAATGTTTTGTCGATTCACTAGTATTAGTAAAGTAATTGGTGATTTAGGATAATCCTTAAAATATTAATGTTCTATTTGTAAGAGTAATTATATTATTACGTGATAAATACAATGATAAAATGGTTTGTATTAATAAAAGTAACATTTTAAACTAATATAATCAAAATTAGTTTACTAATTTATTTTAATAATATGAATTATAAGTGAAAAAAATAATTGTAGAAGAATATACTAGTAAAAATTGAGTAACATTTAAAAAAAATCAATTTTAGTAGTTACTCGTCTTGTTCTATGTTATTGGGAAATAATAATAATGATGTTTCTACTATGATAACAAGATAGTTAAAATAGAGAATATCTATTCAAGAATTAATTGAAGGTATTATATGAAAGATGATTACAAAGGTATAAAAAAGTTAATATCGTTTTAAATTATTCTTCAAAAGTAATATTTTATGAATATATAAGAAAAGTGAATATCAATCTGGAATGCATGGAGCTAAATGAAAGAAAAAGTTCTATATAGAAAGGAAATCAGAGATAATATAACTAGATATTTTTATATTAACGATTAAAATTCTATTAGTGAATCTATATAATAGAAATAGTTGGAAAGGTTATGTATCATGAATCTAATAAATCATGTTAGTTTCTTTGATTGTGATTCTAGTGATTCGGATTCAAAAAACCCATTATTGAAGGGCTATATGATGATATTTAAAGATTACAATTTTATTCTATTAAAATTTATGATATATATATATGGAACATAATGATAATAATAAAAAATGGTTAATAAAATAGAATTTATTATCAAGAGAATAAGAACCATGGTGAACCAAATAAAAAGAATAAATATTTTGTTTCATAAATAAATAAAGATGAGGAAAATAATTTCAGGGACTTATTTAATGAATTTTACACTTATTGAATACAAAATGAAATGATTAAAATGAGAAAATAATGTTTAAAGGAGAATATATTAAAAAATATAAAGTATATAAATAAATGATAATGTAATGTATATGAATAAAATTAATTGAATTAAATTTATAATATGACAAAAAAAGTAATTATAGAAAATCTATAAGACTTTCATTCCTAAATGTTCTAAATGAAGTGTATCAAATATGAAATGTTTTAGATTTTGGATGAAAAGGAATTATGTAAGTAAATACTAAATAAAATTTCCAAAATCTTAGGATATATAAAAATAAATTTTTTTTTAGTTCTTATATTTATGATCACCAAAAAATAAATGTTTGAAATCTATTTTGATACTGAAAAAAGCATTTTCTAATATGATTGTACCAAAACATAGATGGTTAATTTTTTTTATTAAATTAATTTTTATAGAGAATATTGTTTGGATGTCTTAGAATAGAGACTTCGTACATGGATAATACTTACAATACACACACGATAGGAGATGCATCCAACTTTTAACTATTCAACAGATGTGATGGAGTAAATTTGGATTTTGGGGTCAACTCAAATAGTAATGTAATAGGATTTAGAGAAGTAGGTGTTAATAAAAAAATATTTTAATGTATTATATTTTGAATGTTTAAAATATAATCTGACATGTATTTCTCAATTTTTTGAGTATGATATGTTTTTTCAAATTTCAAAATAAAAATTACATTATTTTTAAAGAAACATATGTTTTAATTTATGATAACAAAAAAGAATATATATATTTAATTAATTTTTATCAAATAGATGAATAAAAAATTAAGTCTTTGAATGTTTTACAATCTTAAATATTCTAGGGAATATGAGGCTAAGTCATTCTAATTTTAGTTTTCTATACAGTTTTTTAGAATAAAAATAAATTTTTCACTTTCCGGAGTTAAAAATATATTTATTTATTATTATTGATTCTTTTTTGGAGGGAATATAGCATAATAAAATATAAAGACATATTAATGTAGTTTAAAATGTAATAAATCTATATCATTCTCATATTAACTTATTTGAATCAGTAAAAACTACTTGTATGAGTTGTAAAAAATATGTTATTTATTGTTGTTGATGACTCTAGTTGATTTATGTGGATTTATATTCTTACTCAGAAATATGAAACATTATATAATGTTATTTTTATTGTAAATTAGTGAAATTTTTTAAATGTTGCATCATTTAATTAGTTATAAATAAAAAATGAGAAGTGTCTAAAAATATGTATTTTGAATAGTTTTTTTAGAGAATAATAATATTTTAATAAATTTTAATCTCTTAAAGGAAGCCAAAAAATGGAGTTGTTGCATGGAAAAAATTTAATTTTACATGAAATTGTTAAAACCAAGTTAAATGAATATAATACACATAAAATATTTTTGGTTTAGTTTTATAATATATATATTGTTATGTTAGTAATAGAATTATATTAAGGAAAATTCTAAAGAAAACATCTTATATTTTTGTAGGGACGGAAATTAAATTTTATATATTTTTAGATTCTTTTGATGTAGTTTTTTATTCATAATACTAAATATTATTTAGAAAATTTTATATTAAATCAGATTAAGGAATATATTAAGGATATTAAAATGAAAGTAAATCCTATAGAGTCTATAACAGATGTACCATGGTTATTGATGAGAAAATTCATGTTAAATTTGATAATAATTATTTAATGAAAAAGAATGATGACTTACATCAACTTGATGTTAATATCAGAGAGTGGGGTCACTATCTTGAATGATCTTAGAAAATACCTAAATGTCATCATATTCATTGACTTATTTGATATGTTGAGACTATAGTTCAAAAATATCTTTTAGATTTTGTTTCCTAAAATTTTTTTTTAAATTTTTTTCTCAAATATATATCATGAATAATTGAATGATTATACTTAGATATTTGTTATAAATGATTAATTTAAACATTTTTTTCAAGAAATAAATATTGCAATTTAGTTAAAACAATTTAAAATCAACATTTTATTGGTAAAAAATTTTTATTTAGTAGTAAACTAGATTAATCTATTAAAATTATATGAAATAAATCCATGTACACAAGGCAATTTTTTAGGAAGAATGTATAGATTATGAAAAGTCTTCTTCCTCGAGTGGTATAGTAGAAAATTACAAATTTATTAAATTATATTGTTCATCATAGATTTAAATTATATCAAATTCATGTTAAATGCAATTTTCTAAATTATTTAATTTTAGAAGGACGATATGTATAATTTCCCCCAGTTTTGAACATACAAATAAACATGATCAGATTTTAAACCTTTCAAAAACATCTTTATGAACCTAAACAGGCCACTAGATCATGGTATGAAAGGTTGTATCAATTTGTTTTTCTTTTTTTCAATGGTAAAAGATGACACTAAATTATTTATTTAGAATAAAACTATATATATTTTGATTGTTCAATATAATTTTGATGATATTATTTTTATATCATCATGTGAAAATATTTCTAATGAATTTTTCAATTTTATGAATTATTAATTTGATATATGACTTATGGTAAATTTAAATTTTATTTTGACCCATGAATCATTTAGAAGAGATTATTTAATTTTTCCAAATCATCTTAAACATCCAAAGTAATTGGTTGAAATATTTGGACTAACTCAAGTAAAAGTTGAAATTACCCATTGAGTACTTCATGTAAACTTGATTACAATACAGATTGAAAATAAAAAGATATTAATTTATTTAGAGTCATGATGTGTATTTTATTATATTTAAAAAAATTTAGAATATATTTTATATATAATTTCTACTTATATGTTAGATTTTAAGATAACCTTAAAGATAACCGCTTTAAATTTTTTAAAAACATCATCAAATATATTGAATGTTATCTAAACCATGTTTATTTTATTACATGAGAATAAATTTTTATATGAAAAGATATTAATATTTTCATTTTGGGAGATTTGAAATTAATACAAAAGAAAAAGTGTAATGTGTCACTCTTTCAGAAAATATCGGGTGTCTTGGAGTTTAAAAAAAATAAATTTTGATTCTTTGTCTAATGATAATGTAGAAGAAGTAGTTTTCACAAGATATTATGCTTAATATATTTAGATTAAGAAAACTTTAAATTATTTTGTTGAATATTTTTATATGTTTCATATTTTATATGATACTTAATCTGCAATTGTTATATCTAATAATCCATAATAACATTTTAAAACTATGCATACTAATTTTATATTTCATTTTATTTGGTTTAATGTTAAAAAAAGTGAAATATCTTAGTAATATGTTTCTATTAATGATAAATTATTTTATATTTCAACTCAAACATTTCACTAAATAATGTTTATAAAATAAATTAAGCACTTTGTATGATAGAAGAAGAAAATGGAAGAATTCATGTAACCTCTTGGAATCTGTCTTAGAGGTTGTTTTACTAGAATACATAATCACTATTTTTTAATTTAATATAAATCATATTATTTCTCACAAAATATTATTACATTTTTTGGGGATATATTTAAATTTATAGTGTTTCACATGAGGATTTATCATTATTTTTTACGAGATAAAATTAAAATATGCATACACCAATAACAATTTTAAAATGGGACTTGTGATGGTTATATTTCAGTTTGTATATATTTTTTTAACTCAACAATTAGAGGGTATATTTAATGTAAAAAAATTTATTGATATCTACTTACATAATTTCTTTACTAATTATATTTTTTATCTATAAGAAAGTTGAAATTTTTGTTAATATTCTCAGTTTTCTATTATATTAATGAGGACGAGAAAAATTTAATATTTTGAGGGGGAATTAATTATTTTTTTAAAAGAGAAATCTTTTAATTATTTTACTTAAAAAACAATCTTTTATATATAGAGTGGAAAAATATTTTGTACATTTATTTTTAATATATTTTATTACTCCAAAAAGGAGAAAATTTTTCTTGGTTTTGTAGTTACAAAAAAGGGGATATTATCGAGTGGATCCTTACAAACTTCATTTATTTATGTTTTGTTATTTTAATCCCTTGTCTTAATTGATAATATTTATATCCTCCAAAATGTTTTTTTAATAAAAACATATCATTTTAATTTTTTTTCATGTTTTCATTGTTTGTATAAGAAAATATTGATGTTGAGGTATTGTTGTTTTTTAATCCTTTTTCAATTATAATTAATTTTTTCATGTTTATTATTACAAAATTTTTTAGAAACATATATACCAGAATAAGTTAATGAATGAATCGTACACTGAGTAGAAGAGTCGTATGAAGTATAATTAACGCCTTATTAAATAAATTTTAATAGTCTTATGTTTAACAATGTATTTTGATATTAACACATTTTTCATACTTTATAAAGGATATAATTTTATGAATAAGAATTAATTTTCAATGGATGAATATATTCTTACATTGTTAAAAAATATTATGAATTTAAAAAATTAAGAAAAAAATGTTATTTTGGTAAAGGGGAAAGTCGCTTAATTTTATAAGTCACACTATGAATGTATTAATTTATTATAAATTCATTAAAGTCTTAAAAAGTATGATTTTTTACAATTTAAAAAGTCATGAGATATATATAATATGTCTTATTCTGAGAAGAAAATTTCTTAAACTCTATAGACAATGTCTTAGAAAATGAAACATTCATTAAGTCAAAAGTGTTATGAAATATGAATTCTTATGGGAAATAAAAATTCTTAAGAAAAGAAGAAGTATTTTGAAACATAAAATCCTCAGAAATTAAATTTCTTCCAATTTTAAATGTTTAATGTAATATAATATAATTTTTAAAAACCTTAAATATAATATATTTTTCTTATTATTTTATTTAAATTAATTATATATTTATATTACACGTTTTTATTGATTGATTTATTATTTAATTACTTTTAGTCTATTTTGATTCTAATAAAGATGATTGGATGCGTTTTTTCCATAATTAAAATAAAATAATATTGGATAGATAATTCTTAATATTAATATTGTATATTTGTTACAATATAATAAAAAAAATATTTTCGTGGTTTATTCTACAATATGTTACATATTTTTATCTTGGTACTATGAAATTATTTAGGGAATTTTGATATTAACTATGAGATGTTCTTGAAGTGAGTATTAAATATGTTTTCATATATTATGATAATTTTTTTCACAAAGGTATATTTATTTTTATATAATAATGAAGTTTCTTAAAACATCATTGTAGTTTTTTATAATTGGAAAGAGAATTTTATCAACACTATATGGAAAAAAAACTAGAGACTCTAATTTTTTTAAGTATATTTTTCATGAGTATATAACTTTTGAAGGGTTTTTTCAAGAAAAAACACTATAAATTGAGTTTGATTAAAACCATGGAAAGTGTCTAGGATACCTACATGAATGATCAAGTGTTGTAGACATGAAATTTCTTCTATTACTGTATGATTATTTCATATGAACTCAATCATGAAATTCTACACTATTAAAGAGATAAAAGATACCTCTTTGATAAAATTCATAACTTTATTTTATAAATTTTGGAATCACGGTGTTATATTTATCAAATCTATTTTTATGATTATTATTCTAATTTATGAATTTTCATTAAAAATTGTTTATTTATATTGAAAATAATGAAACAAGTTAATCATATGACATATGAGTTTTCTAGTGAGAGAGAATGATTTTTTCTTAGTGAATCTGGATTTAATAGTATGGGTATGGGAATATTCGAGGTTAGATAATTGTTTGACAACCAAATTCAAACACACTTTTACCCATTTTCAAATATAAAAATGAGTATTTTTTCTTAAAAACCGAAAAACCAAAAACATAGCACAAAAATTACACATAAATTTCTACCTCTCTAGAGACAACATGAGTCACAATTTACTGCATTTTAAATTAGGTTCTATTTTATTAGTGAGGCATGTGATAGCCATAATTTTAGAAAAGATCATAATTTTATCTAATTTGAAACATTGATAATATAAAAATTATACAATATTGAACTATCCATTATTTTAGACATTTTTCCCCACATGACAAATTAATCTTTTAATATAAAAAATTAAATAAAATGTTACATAAATAAAAAAATCCAATATGGGTATGAATCATAAAAATGTAGAAGTAAGTTTATATATATAAAGGATTTACATGTTATAAATACCTTGATATGTTGTTTTATATTAGGATTTAATGATTTAAGAATCCAATGGTTGGGGAGAAATTCATAATTTGAAGACAAAAACTAAAAAAAATTTCACGATCAAAAAAATCTTATAGCCATAGATTAGAGTAATATTATATAAAATTAATACTCTTAAGATAAACAAAGATTAAATTCTATGATAATTCATGGGTACTAGTTGATAATTCAATTCATTAATGATTTTTTTATATGGAACAATTTTATTAAAAATGATAAAAGGATAATAAGAATAAAATTATTTATTATTTATATAATCTTGTAAGATACATCTTATAATATTTTTTTCTAGGATTTTGGTGAAAATATATTTTTTAAAGGAAACATGATAATTATACAATATTTTTTCAATCCAACTCGCAATGTAAAAATGACTAAGTATTTGGTTCTTTATTAACTTGATTTCACTTGTTTATTTTTTAATTCATTGTCTATATCAATTATTATTGAAATTGTCTATTCCTTCCTTTTATACACACTTTTTAATTTCGAATATAATGATTAATAAAATAAAATTACTATTCAATCCAAATAGTCCAACAGATAAATTTTTTGAAGCCCGAGGATAATTCTATAACATATTTGGAATTACATCCTCTATATGGAAAAGAAACATGTATCACTATAATGATTTTTTGTAAAAATAGAGCTTACCTTTATCAATGGAAACAAAAAACACTGTTAAATGGAATAATTTTATAAGTACTAAAAATAGCTATTAAAATATTACACTTTTTCAGTGATTTAATTAGCGCTGAAAATGGTAACCATTTATGATTTCATTTCTAGAAACTCTATAGGTTACTCTATATATATATTTTATATATACATATTTATATTTTCATAAATAATATTTATATAATAATAAATATATATTTAATGAAATTCAATTTATATTTTTATTATCATTTATAATTCTACTTATTACTTTATGATTATTTATAATTATAATTATTTATATATATATATATATTATCATGTATAGTGATATGAACTATAAAAATATATTCTATATATTTCACATTAAAAAATATATACATATATCTATATTATGTAATTTATAATTTTTATATATATTAAAACTCTACATATGTATTTATAATTATAAATATGTTTGTTTATAGATATATTTATTTGTTATTATATTATAAATATTTGATTAAATTATATAATTAAATATAATATAGTATAGTTTTATTTAAATAATTATATAAATGAACATATATTTATTTAATCGTATTTATATTAATATAAATAAGAAATTATAAATATTAATATTAACATAATTGAATGTGTTGTGATAAGAAGCCAATTTGATATGTCCTGAAAAGCTCAAACTACAAAACAAAGAGAAAAAATTAGTGTTTGGTACACCCACAGTGGAACGAGAAATGATTGGAAGAACATTATTTGTAGTTAGGATAGAGGTTTGGTACAAAAAAAGAGAGTAATAAATAGTGAAAATGGGTGAACGGTATATGTATATACAAAAAGTGTGTAAATATATGTATGTAAGTATGTATGTATGTATGTATGTATGTAGATGTCTGTATATGTATGTATATGTGTATGTTCATATTTGTGAATGTGTGTATATTTGATCATGTATGTGTTTATGGATGTATATATATTCATATATATATGTGTGTATGTCTGAGTATGTACATGTTTGTATCGGTCTATATTTTTTTTTGTATGTATGTCTATGTGTATGTGCCGATGTGTGTATATGTTCATGTGTTTGTAAGTTTATTTTGTGTTTGCACATGTGTGTGTGTTGTTATGTGTGTGTATGAAAGTCTGGGCATGTGAATGTTTTTTTACATATGTGTCTGTGTATGTGTGTATTTGTATGTGTAAGTGTATGAATGCCTATGTGTATGTATGTTTGTGTATGTATGTTTGTGTATATATATGTATGGGTATGTATGTGTATGCGTAAGTGTATGTGCATGTATGTCTATGAGTATATACGTATGCGTTTCAGTATATATGTATGTGTCTTAGTATGTATGGATGTATATGCGCATGTATCTGTATCTATTTGTATGTGTATATATGTATGCATGTATATGAATATATGTGAAGGTATATATATGTATGTGTCTAAGTCGGTCTCCATATAATACCAATAATAAATGTTATTCAAATATAATTAATATAATTATAATTTTTTTCACTAATATATATATTTACAATTTATTATTTTTTAAAATTATTATTTACATATTGACACTAAATAATAGATTTTTTTAAAAATAGTTGATAAACTATTTAATAAACATATTTTAATCACTCAAATGCAATTAAAATCATTAATATTTAAATACAGTACAATTATAATATTTATAAGTATAACTATACATTTTTCTATTGTAATGTTTTTATTTATTCATATAATTAATAATATTTTCAAAACATTACTAATAATATTTAAATATAATTTATAATTATTCATATTTTTTATTATTTATATTATTAATATTATGGAAATTTACATATTTAGTAATTATTTATATCTATATAACAATATTAATCCACAAAAGAATTTTTATTTATTACCAATTAATGTGAGTTCATTAAATATAAAATATAAGTTAAATTAATATTATATTAACTTTATATAGTTGAATATAAACATGTATGTGTTGAGTTCACCTATTACATGCGCCCCCCACACATATTTGGGTTGTTCAGACATGAACAGACACACACACTCAAACATTTTTACGTGAATAATTTTTATATATAATACTACTAATATTTAAAACATCTATATAATTAGTAATTATATATATATATAATAATATCATTTAATATAAGTATTTTCATAAAATATTAATTAATTATGTTTTATTTTATATAGATATTCCAATGAAATTAAAATTATATTCATTATATATAGTTGGATATACACATGTATGCATTGAGTTTACCTACACACAGATGTCCTTTGGTTTTTTAGAAAGTCTTAATCAAATATTGTGTGCATCTAAATAAGATATATCTTATAGTTCTTTTTTCAATAAGGGTACTACCACCCTTTTATTTACAATCTGAGAGGAAATTTCATACAGAATTTGGATGTTAAAAAACTCAATTATCGTATGAATTGTGCCTCTAAAATGGTAGAAAACATAGTGATTGGATGCATTGGTTAATTTTTTCAATGATTATACGGTTTTATTTGTGTAGAAATATATTCCATTAGAGTGATGTTTATACAACATTTTTTCTGAGTGAAAAACTAAAAAGACGGGTTTGGGGCTTCAGACCAATTTTCTGAAACCCAGTGCTCTGGGCAGCTCGAAATGGACTTTCTTTTAACCCATTTGAATTTTGATATACATGTGTTCAGTTCTGGGTCCAAATTAATGGATTGAACTAGATCCTTTGGCACCTAATGATTTTATATGAAATTTATTTGGTTTTTAAAGTTCATATTTAGAGTGATAAATAGACTGACCAATCAAGGTTCAATCACTATTCTAGAGTTATTATTAAAGTTTATTTAAATAATATCTTAACTAAAAAGGCCATTCTATTCATTAACTATGATTATTTCAGTCTGAAAATTATTTTTGAGAATAACCCTCCCTAAGAATTTGGATTTCATCTTATTGGGCACTCAAAGACTTATTGTAGAAAGGATCATAATTGCTCACTCTAATATTTAAATCCCCCTGGGACATTGACATTTAAAAGAAACATGCAATAAGAAAGAGTTTCTAATATAGATAAACATGTCTCAACTATAAATGATATCACTATAACATCAATTGAATTACTATATAAATAGGCTAACTTACATATCACTTCTGATGGTTTTGGTGTTCAAAATTAGAATATTTGTAGTGTTAACCTGGGAGATGTCATCATTAATGATGAGTATCTATTGTGGCAGGTAAAGACTAAGATAGATGTAGATTATATTGTGACTTGGACACCTAGGGAGGAGTGTAAGAGACAATTTTTGATGCATTAATGCATGGGAAGTCTCATAAAACATGGTCTGGCATAGGGGATGAGGGGTTAAATTATCAAGCATGGGATACAAACAAGGATAACACTATGTATAGTGGAGTGTAGAACCACATTTTTGAATGAATTTATGATCAATACATTGGTTAATCTGATGATCAAAAACTTACTAACATATAACTATCATAGGAGAAAATTATTTCCTCACGAGCTAGAAATGGAAAGAATAAATATGATGATAAATCACCAATGTGGCTCAAGTCCAATAATGTATCTAATATTAATGATATATTTATGATTATCAATGATTTGTAGTATGAAAAGATAATTATCTGTCTAAGTTACCTTTTATAATGACTATAAAATGGGTAAAGTTATCTAAATCTCGTGGCTCACCCTCATAGATCAACCTTCTCAATAGGGATGTCAATTCCTAGTTGGATAAAGCCTCTTATCCATTCCCAGTTCAGGAAGGTCCCGATGCAGTTTATTATAGTCCAGGAAATTTAATGGTTTCTCTTAAATGTGGAACTCTTATGAATTTTAGCAATACCAGCTTTGGTTCAAATTCATGGGATATTCTAAACGATGGGATATAGGCATAAACATCCCCTTTAGTATTTGTGTCAAATCAAAATGTGGAGAGGACATTTTCTAATGATCCTTTTAAAATTTCTTTGAATATTGATGTTATATGATGTAATCAAACATGTATTACATGTGTAACTTATTCATCTTAGAAAATGGCTCCATAGACTAGACAACCTCATTTGACTTCTCAATGCACTCAAAAATAAAAAACTAATGTGGCCTCTACCATGAACCCAATAAATTATTTTTATGTCCTTATATAAGTATCTATCAAAAATTTTTCAAGTTATTTTACAGCAATGGTTTCAATCCAAGGGATTCACTGAGCCTCCCTCCTTTTAACAGCTCTGATGTTTCATCATATGATGATCTATGGAAACAACCGACCATGTAGAGAAGAGGTTGATATATGTGTGGTAGAGGGAAACCATGGGGTTAGATTAAGTGGGGGGGGGGGGGTCCATAATATTTTCCTTCACTCTGAGTTTGAGTTTATTAAAAGGCTTTTCATCCATTACTAGCTCTTCCAATGTTATGTTTTCACTATTTTCAAGACAAGGGTTTTTGTCATGTCTCTCCCCATATTCTACCTCTTGTTTTATTTTATATATCAATGGCTCTTGACACCAACCTATTATATATATACATATGTATATATATTACAATTTATAAATCTATTTATAAATAATTATTAACAAAAATTACTTTAACTTGTATAATTTTATAATTAATAACATTTTGGGAAAAATTATAAATTTATATATTCAATATAAATATATATTTTATTTTAAATATTTTTTATTTAAATGAAATTTTAAATTTCTTTTCATTTTTATTAAGAATTGTTGAATAATTACTTAGTTAATATTTTTGTAATTTATTCATATTTTAATGTTTATTTATAAATATTTATTTATTTATTTTTAATATTTTTATATTTATAGTTTATATTATTTAAATTAATTCACATCATATAATTATTTATTTTTAATTTATTAGGTTTATTTAAATACTCACACAATTTTTATGTATTTTTTTTAAATATTAATTTCCTCTAAATATTTTATATTTAAATATGTATTTAAATAATTATTCATTTTTATTTTAATATTTATTATTTTTTTGTCTTTTATAAGTTTATTTATAATAAATTAATCTATATTAGTTATAATGTTATCACTAATATAGACATGATACTCAATGGTAACCCCTTACGTATCAAGTGGTCACCCATATGTATCAATTCATTATCAACACACATAATGGTGCTTTTAACAATGCAAAATTGTGCAATGCTAATGTCATTCCATTATCAAAAATGATAAAAACAAATTTAAAAATTCTTATCATTCTAGATTTAGTACAAGATACTTTTAACTGTGATATTTTCTAAAATTTTAAAAACACTTTATCATTATTAAAAAACACTAACAGTTACATTTCTCCTCCCACAACATTGAATCTTCCAATGAAACAACACATTAGTGTCACATTTGTTGAATATTTTGGACAAATCGACCTTAAAAAGTGAAGGTAGATTATTCAAAACTTGTTTTATGGATTTAACTATCTATCATTCTTTATTTTGTCCTGATTTTTTAGTCGTTCTTCTCGTAATTCTCTATAAATCTAATCCATGATTTATTTTTTATTAAAAAAATTATATAGTTGTGTACATATAAAATTATATATTGATAATAGGATAATTTTAATCCCTAATTATTTTGGATATTGTTTTTGTAATTGTATTTATATATTTCCAATGACTCTAGTTTTTTTCTTTAAATGCCTAAAAATATATTGAATAATATTTTTGGAGCCATACATAGGGTCAATGAGAGATTTCAAGACATAGGGAGGCTCGATGTTGATATATTGAAAATATTTAATTAATAATATAATGCATGGGTAGTTATTCTAAAATAATTGAATAACTTCTCAATGAAGTATAGAACTGAAAAAATGATACCTCCATTAAATTTAGAGTTTGGGTTTTACCCTTGGAAGGACATAAGTTTCATCTATGTCAGGTGTCTATTTTTCAAGCATTTGAGGGAGGAATAATCATGATATAAATTAATTATTTATTTTATTCTCAACCAAATATACCTGACCTAATTTCTCCTGTATTTAAATTTCGTCATATAAAAAGTATATGCTTAGCAATATAACCCTTGGTGTTGGAGAGGACTATGGAGGATTGATTTCAAGATGACAATGAGGTCATGTATCTGTGATCAATTTTACAGGGGGTTATATTTTCCAAAATATTTCTTCGATCATGCTAATGAAATTAGCATGGAACCATTATTATTCAGTGAGCAATCTAATATCAATGTGGTAATTTTTTGGGTTTTATTAATCCCCAATTTTTTATTCCTAAATTAACCCAACAATAAATCCACAGTTTTAAATTCTATATCATACATGAATCTTCATCTAAAAAATTGATTCATGAGTGAATAATTAATTTTTCATCATTGAATTTGGAATTGATAATTATTGAATATTTTTTATTATTTATTATATTTGATTTTTTCTCTATCAATGGATTGAGGTCAAAATAAACAATGAACATCATTTGGGACTCACTTTTTTGGTTCATGCATTTCTATACTCATTCTTGAAGTGTTCATCATTGGTATTTCAATTAGGCCGGTGTTTTAAAAATACATGGCCGCTGATCATATTGTGGTCAATATTCAGTGGAACCAATCATTTTTGTGGGTTTAGATGAGGGATATAGAGAATGATGATGGAATGATGTGGGGTGATGGGAGATCATACATGTATCAAATATATTTCATTCATGATATTTAGTGTTTTGATGATGTAGTTTGTTAGGGATGATGTTTGAGTAGTTTGGGTGGTCAAAATTTGTTCACCAATGATGATTTAGGTTAGTTCAACCCTATATTCAGGTTCTATTAAAGATTCCATAGTTTTATTGGAGGCAGTGATAAAATAGGTGAAGAATCATGAGATATTATAAATTTAAATGAAAAACCAAGTTGCAGGACATGTTGTTAAGATGAACACAATCTGTGTGGATCTATTTTTCATAATGGATAGGTTTAAACAAAAAACAAAAAATATATGTTCATGTGGTCAACCCAAAATCCATGGGACTCAATACTGGAGACACATCATGTACCCCTAGGGTACACGAGCACAAACATCACCAAGTACATGAACACAACTAGGATACCTGTTCAACCACAGTACTCAGACATAACTAGGTATATGGGAATTGATAGTGTAGATGGGATTGAATATAGTACATGGGCATGTGATGATGAACATGGTCATAGATTTGGGTATGTAAGGGATTAGATTGTAGTGCCTTTACTCCAAGTACATACTATGTATCCATCCAGAAGGGGTTATAGTCTTCATTCTTCTCTATATAACTATGTATGAATAGGGTTTGTTCCTTTGGTCCATCACTATGAGGGAGTTGTGAGGTATCTCATCCTATGCATCAGATGATATATCCCTTCTATAGGTTAGTCCTAGATAATTTCATGTATCCCTCCACGTGGCCCTGAGTTGTGATCCTCTATCAATAATACCTAGTTTTATCTAGATATCTTATTACTAACTATTACAACATGTGATCCCCATCCGAGCAGGTTAATCTAGGTAGGGTTAGGTATCCCTAGTATTCCATGGGTGTGATACTCATTATATGTATCATCATCTTCCGAGTTCTAGAGTTTACTTGTTCATATAAAGTCTTTATATGAATAATAACTCATGTTAGTTCTATTAGTGATTTCAAGACTAAAGGAGTGAGTTCTCATGGATGATTGTTTCATGGAATCCTAGAGAAGAATGATAGGATGTAAATATGGATGTGACCTTACTGTGAGACTTGGTGTATATCATGAGTATATTTGTGTTTTTATTATCTTTTCTTTTTATATGTCCCTTTATTTAAGGCTTTCGGTTTGGTGATTTTGGGGTATCCTCTTTGGTATGTCTATACTCAACCCTACATGGGAACTTCTCGCATATTTCACTTCTTATGCATAGTAATTATGCAACATTTATAATTGAAATTTCTATTTTTAAAAGAGTAAATTCCTTTATAAAAAATGATTTTATAGAAAACACAAGCTCTAAATTGATTGTTTTAGACCATTATACGGTCTGTAGAATTTAAAATATCATTAAAAATAATAAATTTTGAAAATATAGTCTTTGAACAATGACAATTAATATTAGTATATTAAGGGTTTTGATAAAGTCCATTTTATATAGAAAAATGAAGCGACAACTACGTCTACTAGGATCATACCCTATAAATACCATTTTTCAATGCTTATGAGGGAGATACCATCAATGGTAATTTATCTTGATGAATCCCAAGATTATAATCAATAACTAAAGCATTAACGAAACAATTTTTGTTAGAATTTCAAGCACATTGAGATCACAACCCAAACCATGTTCACTGAATCACACCATTAAAATTTCACCATTACAGACCTTAACCTTATAGAATTAATATGTTTAATAAATATTAATGTATCTAAACACTAATAGTATGAAGTTTTATATTTATCCATTTTTAATATTACCTTTCAAAATTATTAAATAATTATTTTGTTATAAAATTGATTTTGATAAAATAAAACACAATTTTTATATTTTGGAAATATATAGTTTCTATCAAAATAATGTTTTTAGTTATTAAAATAATTTTTAAATAAATAATATTTTACTAAAATAATGTTATTAAATATTATTTTATAAATATATATGATAATATAATTTCATGAAGTCAAATGTAATTATTATAAGGGTTATGAAACTTGTATTATAAAAAACTAGTATTTTTTAATAAAGGGTATTTTGATTTAAAAGTGTAAATTAACATATTTATAGAATTATTTTGATAAAAAAATATTATTTTTAAAATTGTAAAGAATAAATTATCGAAAGTTGATTTCTCCTATTTTCCGAAGATAGTATATTTTTCGAGTAAAAACTAGATACGGTAGATATATACGGTTTGTATTATGATATCATAATGACCCAAAAGTGATGTAATAGATGTCATAAATTGTATCCATCACAAAATATATATTTACCATTTAATATGATGTTTTTTAAAATTTCTTTTATTAAGTATATTAAACCCTAATGAATGCATAGAACCTATATTGTATTTTATGGTTTTAAATTAAATTCTTTATAAATGTTTCTCACTTTTACATAACCAAGGGAATTATTTTAATTTTTTTTGGTTCGTAAACATATAAAATAATTATAAACACTCATATTTAATAGTTAAGATTGTAAAAAACTATGGATGGTTTTTTATTAATTTTTTATATAGATCCCAAAACCCATGTCTACAAATTAATGAAGAATTCCCCTTTTGTTTTATATATAGATGAAAAAAATTCCCATTACACTTAAATGGAAAAATTTACATCATTAAATTACTCTTAATATTCATCTATATAATCCTCTAAAGGTCCCCCCAATATCATAATAATCTCATACCAATTTTTTATAAGATTCCTCTTAAGGTAAGGGATCCTCTCCTTAGCCTCTATATTCAAAAACCTCCATTATTTTATTCCTTTTTCTATTTTTAATGTAGGGATATGTTTTCACACATCCCCCTATTTATGATTTCTAATTGATGAGAGACCCATCTAATTCTCATTAATAACTCCCATGAATCTCTACTCATCATAGTTATCCTACTATTTTCCATACCAAACCTATGAATTGTGAATACCCATCCCCATTTCCACTCATGTAATTTGACCATGATGAACCTATACAAAATTGATGGGGGGAATAATTTTGTATCACAAAATCTTTAATTATTGGAATAAATGTGAAGAAATATGATCCTATGTTGAATGGTCTATGTGAAAGACTTATGTATGTACATGATATAAATATGACTGGTGGGGTTGGAATTAAATAACCCTACAATGAATTGGGTAATGTTTTAAACACATGATATTCCATATATGGTGTCAGGGCTCCTAAGCACACAATATTATTTTTTCTTAGGGTTTGTCTGTGACTTATGTTTATGATTTCATGTTTTATTTTAGTTAAAAATTATCATGTTTTCATAATTCCACCATATTATATCATGCCTCATTATTCAGGATTAATATCACCCATTTTTTAATACCTTGATATTCCTTTTGGATAAAATTTACTACATTACCTTATTATATGCTCTGTTTAACACCTTACTGGGCTTAAAATCTCACCACTTTCTTATGTACATCCCTAGGTTATCCCGTGAAGTTTTAGAAGAATGGTGGAATTTTATGAGAATGATATATATGTTTTCAATAATTTCATTTTACTTATATTTCATGTTGTTATAGTATGTAAATAATTTCCCAAATACATTGGTCCTATAAATCTTATAGGTTACACTATGTATTATATTATGTAATAAATAATTAAATAACTTTTATTAAATATATGGGGTTTTATTATTAGTATTTGAGGAAAATAAAACTACTTTTGGGATTAGGATAACAAAACTCTATTGAAATTCTTAAGGATAATACTAAACAAAGGGAAAATAACCATTTTTTGAAGAACATAATAAGAGTTTTTAAAGAAAATTAATCCATGTCTATATACTAAAAGTGGATGTTGTGATGACATAGAGGTACTTAGGGGTAATAAAAATAAAAATGTAACATTGATCTGGAATCTATTATCACCTAGTTCATGACAACGGACCATGTTTTACACCTTGATTGAAACTATTGGGGGTATTATTTATTAAATTCTCAAGATCCTTACAAACTATTATCGGGGGACCAAAAAGTCCATTAATATTTTCTCTTTGTAAATAGATCATGGATAAATTATATTGAAACTTTTAAATTAACAAGTTAAAGAATATATTAAATTTTTGATTTATCTATTTAATGGCCATGGTTTCCCTTTTTTGTGTTTAAAAGGTTAAAAACATTTCCATAATTTTTCCATTATTTTTACTCAACTGTCAAATATATGAGAAATCCATATATAAATTAATGTGATGGTAAATGTGATGAATTTCCAAATAATATTCAAAAAAAATGGGTGTATTAATCATGAACTTTGAGGCAATAAATTTTTAACTAACTCAAGTTTCTAATAAAAACTATAATAAGGTGTAATTAAAAAATCCCCCTAAAAAATATTTGGTTGTAATTGGGACCTTTATGTAGAAAATCCCTCTAACATTATATGGATCATACAATCCTTAAATGTTGGTGAAATGGGTCAAATCCATTGATATAATATTCTAAATTCTTCAATGATTTGAGAAAGAGAAGCTCATACTGGAAGACTACCATGTGGAGGGAGAAGCTGATCAATTGTGGATGTTTTTCAAAAATATGAATCCCGAGCCGAAATTTTAAGTGATGGAGTGAAAGGAATTTTGAAAAAAAAAATCAACTAATATTTTCATCACACTCTCCATATTAAAATTTAAAGGGATTCCCTAATCCTTAAGAAAAAAGGATGATAGATCCATCATATTATATGACGTAAATGTTGCAATACTTCCATGATATGCATCCATATTTATCATTACCTATGAAAGTAAATTTTATCGCTTATTTGGAAGGATATAGATACATCTACAAATAGCCTTATCCACTCACTAATTTGATAGTAATGATGAAATTTGATGTAGTTTCCTAAAATTTAAAATGAATATAATTGAGTCTCAAGGTTCTCATGGGGATAAGAAGTAAAAAAATGAGTTTAATTATTTTGGTATGATCGATAAATATAATAGTGGAATTAAATTACAACATTCCACTTGTCAAAAGTGTAGGAAGTAATATCCCAAGAGTTTCCTTAGGAGGATGAGAAAATGTGCAAGGTGTGGGAATGAATGGAAGCTAACTAGCAATTACCGATAGGAGAAACCCACCAATGTTATGGAGTAAAGGATTTCTCTGCACAACCCTCTTCCTATTTTAGAATTTTCAAATATAAGGAATAATGACACTATGAAAATAAACTACATATGAAAGTTACTTCCAATGAAAACTAAAAATGAGAAACTCTATGAATTTGGGAGTAAGGCGGAGCTCATTCTATCACAATTGGTCAGGTTTCTCTGAACAATTAGGTGGTGGAATGTATTATATTTATTCATTTAAAAATATATAATGTATTTTTTTATTCTCATTCTATGAATTCCATCATGTCATGTATGTTTAGTATAATTATTCAAATAACACCTCGAAAAATGGATGTTAGGTTATTAGTGAAGATGTAAAATGGATTACCTATTGCATCCAATTATTATAACACATATCCTATCAACATTTATGTCCTTATTTTTCTATATAACCCTATGATACTATCCATAGTATAATTATAAATTATTATAATCTTTTATTGACTTTCCTTGTAAAAATGAAATTTAAATTTCCAAGAGAAGGAACTCAATCTCTGTATCACAAATTCCCCTATGATTCTATAAAAGTGTATAAATGTGTATGAATAATATTTGGTACCAACATATCAATTATTGAAATTATTTTCCAATGATAAAATGGATCTTTCTCAAATTATTGATACTATGGAAAATATTATCCCTCATTACATTCCCATTTTAAGGGAATTTTTCAACTTGTTTCCAGATGAATTTCATAGTCCTCCTCCTATCCATGAGGTTGATTTATCAATTGATCTCAAACCTAGATCTATTATAATAACCAATATTCCATATAGAATGTAATTTTATGAACTGTATTATATTGTAAATCAATTACAAGATAATCCAGATAAAGGGTTTATATTCCCACGAGTTTCACTATGGGTTTCCTCGGTCTTCTTCGTCAAGAATAATAATAGATCAATGTGCCTATAAATTTATTATTGTGAACTCAATAAGAACATGATAAAAAACAAGTATCCTCATCCATAGTTTAATGAATTGTTTTATTAGCTATGTGGAGCACAATTCATCTCCTAGATTGATCATTGGTTATCATATTTCTAAGTAAATCGTAATAACAATTTTTTCCTGATGTTTTATTTTTTTGTACAAGTTATATTTATTAAAAGTACATAGTGATTCCATTTATACTAAAGAATTTTCTATTAGTCATCATATAATTAATTAATAGATTTTTTAGGGATTACCTTGATAAATATGTCGATGTATTTATATATTGTATTCTGATCTACTCTAAAATCAATGAAGAACATGAGTATTATTCAAATATTGTACTAAAGACCTTGTGGAAGGACAATTTATACAAATGTATATTAAATGTAATGTTATTTGTGAAATTAATTTTATTATGGAATGTTATCACCAGTAAAGGGATCTCTATGTTACCATAATAATGTAAGAGATTAAAGGACGGAGAATAACAATATATATGATAGAAATCAGTAGTTTTCTTAGATTAGCAAGGTTTTATTTTTTATTTTGAGAAACTTGTCACAATTTTTATTTCCACTAACCAATATTACTCATAATGGATTTATGTTTGTATGTAATGATAAATGTGAATAAATCTTTAATGAGAAGTATAAGAGGCTAATCACTGCACATGTTCTCACATTACCCACTTTTGATCTACAATGATGTGTCCAAAAATTTCATGGTTTGTGGACTCATTAAATATGAAAAGTGATAGACTATAACTAAAGACAATGAAATATACATGATTATAACTAACCAATGCCTGATTTATAATTACTAGCATTGATCTTTAAATTAAATATTTGGTGACATTATATCCTCAAGAAAAAGTATGAAATATATACCGGTCTAAAAAAGATTAATGTATATTTTACACAAAATGTTCTTATTATAAAATGAAAATGGTGGTCAGATTTGATCATATGTTATGATTATTCAATCCATTTCATTCTTTGGAAAGATGATAATGTGGAAGATCTCTGATTAGAATGGATCCCGCAACTCTATCCATGATATTGATTAAAAGGGATCCAATAGTCTTGTACCTATAAAGGATGGACATGCTAATAATAAATGTTATAAATCATACAAATCTTAAAAAACTACTTAACCATATATTCTAGGGAGGATCAAGGAGTCCATAAAGATGATGAATTGAAATAGATGACGGTGTTGAATGTTACAAAGACTAACATTACTAAATATAGAGTTATAAGGTTTGGAACCTGGATTTGTGTCCCATAAAAACCATAACTGAAGAGGGAACTTCTAGATGATTTTAATATCTCATCATTATATATTAATCTAAGAATCACTATGATGTATTGTGTTTTAATGAAAAATTTTCTATGGGATAAAATAATGATGGTGGTTCAAGATTCTGAACCCCGATACTTGGTATACTGAAAAGTCAAATTGTATTGAAAAAATCACATTGATATAATTCAACCATTTTTATATAGTTTGTAATTGGGACTATAAAACCATGTACTTTATCATAGAACTCACAAAGACACAAGAGGGAAATAATTCCATCTGAGTAGTGTTTATCTTCTCATCAAGTCAATGCAATTTATTGTTATCAGAGAAGATTTATCTCTTGCAGAACTCTCTATTAATTAAATAAGTTGTGTGGAAAGACATCATTGAATTCCACTATTTATTATATCTAATTAATATATGTGGTTTATATTTATCTTTTTTAGAATACATAAGAAAACATTGGATAAAAAACTCAACTTCGTCACTACTTATCACCCTCATAAGGATGGTCAGTTTGAAGGAACCATTCAAACTATGTAGGATATGATGAGATCATGTTCAATGGATTTATGAGGATGTTGTGACCATAAAATTCCCTTATTAGAGTTCACATATGACAAAAGTTTCTATTCTACCATTCAAATGGTACCTTACAATGATATTTTTGGTAAGAGTTGTCAGACACCATCATAGTGGAATGATGTTAGAGATCAGAAGCTCATGTTATCTAATATTGTCCTAGATATGATAGATAAATGGAAACTCATTCAGTATCATATGAATTGCACACCAATTTGAGAAAAAATAATTATATAAAATAACTGATGACACATAGGGTTTGATGTTAGAGATAATTTTTTATGTTTATATCATAATGGAAAAAAGTCATGATGTTTGTGAATAAGGGAATGCTTAATACTAGAAACATCATCCCCTTTGTGATTCTTGATCACATCAGAGTGGTGTCTAATCATCTATATCTCCCATATAACCGATCTCAAGTAAATAATGTGTTCTATGTATCCCTATTGAAGAATAATGTACTAGACCTCTCATCAATACAGAATCTACAATTAAGTAATAATCATTCATACGAAGATCATTCAATGAGGATCATTTATCATAGATACAAAGTTTGACAAAACTATAAAACTCACATGACCATTTTGTTGTGTAAGAACCATAACATTGAGGAGTCTATGTAGGAACTAGAAGAGGCGATGAAACATAAGTTCCCTTATCTCTTTTATTATGTGAAATCAAAATTTTTAGGGTGACATTTCTGAAGGGTGGAATAATGTAACGACCCAAAATTTTATAAATGAAATTTCCAATTTTCATTGCATAAATTCCATATTCATAAATGAAGTTATAAAAAACTCATGCACTAATTTTTTTATTTTATACAATTATTTGGTCTTCCATATTTTAAATAACATTATAAAATTTAACTTTTCATTATATAGCTAATTTATTATGACCAATAATATTAGTATATTAAGGGTGATGATAAAGTCCATTTTATATAAACAAAGTAACTGATTCCCTAAAATAGTCATATTATACCCTATAAGGCCCATTTTTCATATATTTCAATGGAGATAACATCATCAATAATTCCTTGGATTGATACCAATCTATTATTTAATAATTAATCAACAAAAGAATCCATTTATGGGAAAAGATCAATCTCATCGATATAAAAACCAAAACCATTTACGCAACCCCCCCCCCCCCTAAGAAAATCTCGTTATTAAACACCATACCATTAGGGAATTAATTCGTGGAATAAGGTGATATCTATCTAGACTCTAATAGTACACAATTTTATATATATCAGTTTTTAATATTACCTTGTAAAATAAATAAATAATGAGTTTTATAATGATTATATTTTGATACAACGTAACACAAATTTATTTTTTTTGTAAATATATAGTTTCTATTAAGAAGAACTTTTTAATTAATTAATTAATTATTTAGATAAATTATATTTTTATATAATATTATTATGATATAATATTTATTTAATAAAAATGATAAAATAATTTTATAATGACAAATTAAATAGTTATAAGGGTTAGAAAAGTGTAATTTTCAAAAAACCAATATCTTTCAATAAATGGGTATTTTGATTTTAAAGCGTAAACATTATTATTTAAAGAATTAATTGTATGAAATAAATATTATTTCTGAAATTGTCAAGTGGAAATTATCCAATTGTGATTTATTCATAATTTTATGAGACATTCAAATTTTAAGGTAAAAATGTAATACAATATAAATATATCCTATATATTATGACATCATAATTTCTAAAAATTTATTTAATATATTCTCTAAAAGGTATACACAACAAAATATATATATACCCTTTGAAATTATCTATTTTCAAGAAATTTTATTAATTTTATAAATCATAAATAAATCCTCTACCCCTATATTATATTTTACGGCTTAAAAATAAATTCTTTATAAACATGACTCACCTCCAAATCACAATGGGAATTATTTTAATGTTTTTGGTTCATATCAATATAAAATAATAAAAATAGTCTGCTTGGGATTGTGGTGTTATACTTGGCTTACAATTGGCTAGAAAGGCATTAATGGGTTAGGTCCTAATAGAGGGGATATAGTTTTATGCATTGATAATATTTTTATTTGGATATTTTCTCTTTATATTATATCGTTTCTTGTTGATGTGTGTGTGTTTACATTTAATATAGTTGATGTCTTCCTATGTGTGTTATATTTCAATTTAGAGATGGTCAACATATTATATTTTATTGTAGGTGGGCATAGGATTCTAGGCATGGCTTACTATGACTAGGAGAGCCATAGTTGGTTATTTCATGCCAATGTGGCTTCAATGGAGTTTTATCGTAATACCATAGTTTATAGACAGTCTAGTTGTGAGGTTTAGTTTGGGAACTAGGGAATTAGTGTTAAATTGTCTCACGTTTGGATCTCAATCAAGGTAACCCAATAATGGTGTGTCTATCACATTATCAATTCATTAGGACTCAGATATCCTAATTATTAAATCATTATGTATAGTAATTAGTTATTGGGAAAAGACCTACACATGTATCATATAGAAATGTTTTCTATTTCTAATTACCTTCATGGGTTATCTACTCAGTTATACTATATGATCTTGGTTCATCTTTACCATTAAATGATTCCCCCATTATGATATCCACATTAGACTGCATACTAGGATCATTAGGATGATCTTGTAGTGGATGAGGATTCAGTTCAGTGTCTTGAATAGCACATTGTACCTCTAGGTGTTTTTCTAATTTTACCTCTACCCTATAAGAATATTTTTATCATAGGAGTATAGAAAGATTATGTAAATAGGCTAGACACACATCACGAGTTCTAGTAACAGAGACCTCTCATGTTTATAGCTGATCCTGAACACCAGGAACCATGGGAATATCTTGATGCTATTGGCTGAGTTTTCCACCATGTTAAGACCCCTCTTGGGCATATGGTGGTCCTATCAGTGAGCCTTATCTATGGAAACATAGGTTAATGTTGTATTCTTGTGAATAAAATTCATAATGTGTTGAATCCATCTTTTAAAATATTTTATTTATTTTCTGTAAAGGAGTTATCCATAGTAATATTATGATTCGTACATTTCTAGTGTCTTCTAGAGCTCCAACAGGGTAGTATAAAAGATGAAGAGTGTGACTAACCTCTCACAATAATGTATAAATATATTTTGGGATGTTTACTTTGGAGAACATAACTTTAATTTCATGCTTAGATAATATATTCAGGATACTGCGGTATCACTTTATATTCCTACTCATGTTGGGGTTCAACATCGTTCATTGGTACATGAGAGCTTTCTAGTTGAGCAAACACTGATAGTCGGTGTTTGTAGAGGGAACATTAGAGATGAGACATTGAGAGAATGTAGTCAATGAAATTATATAGAATCCATGCATGTTAGGATTGTTTTGAAGGTAGTATTAGGATATATATTCTATAGTTTAAGGAACTCAATATGGTTCTAGTTATCTGAGGGTGAGGTGACACTACTCTTACGATAAGAAAGTATATATCGTGGAGGATTTTACAACTTGCTAAGTGGTATATTAGAAGATGGTAGATGGACTATATAGGTACAGATATTGGCTATATCAATAAGGCCTACAAGGTTTCTATCATTGAAAAATATATGGGAGAGTAGTCTGTGGTGGTTGATGATTTTATCTATTTCCACCACCACCCTTGGCTCTCAAGGTCAGGGAGAGGGAGTTGGTGGTTAGGGATGTGGGAAGTTGTAGGTAGTAGAGTCTTATAACATAGAGGAACTAGGGATAATTCAAGGTATAATATATTTCATCTATAATTTTATATTGTATTGATAGATATGGGTGTGCAAAACACTTTTCTGGCCACAACCCTAGTTCAACATCTAGGGATTCTATAAGAGCCTTTAGGTCTACCCTTATTTTTGGATATTCCTATCAGGGGAGAATTTATGATCACTAACTTCAACAAATAGTGTGAAAATATTCATGGATTATATATATTCAACGGTATATATATGTGGCCATAATGAGTCATTGTGATTCCATTCAGGTATAGACTATCTATTTGTATTTCATTTATAGATTATCTATTCCAGGTAGAGAAATGGTTTGTCTGAGTTGATGGGATGAGTTTTTTTCCTTCATTGGTGATAATGAAACCTAGTAAGAGTAGGATGGGATTGTACACATGATGATATAATGGATTTATCATAATTTTCTAGTACTAATATTAGAGAATAAGATGTTCAGATATTTCATCTTCATGCAACAGTGGCGGAGTATAGGGATGTCGTCCTTGAGGACGTTGTAGGCTTACATCCCCACAGTGAGATCTAATTAAATATAGAATTTAACCAATGTGAGACACTAATATATGTTCCATAATATTAGATAACTCTAATAGAGCTTCATGATTTGATGGTTTAATAAGAGAACTTTCATTATAATAACTCTTTCAGACACCCTGTGTGGTACAGGGTAGCTTTAATGTTGTTCACTAAAAAGGTAGTTAAGAGCCTAAGGTTATGTGTATATTACCATAACCTAAATCAGGTGACTATCAAGAATTAGTATCCACTATAAATAATCAATGAGAAACTAATCAATTTATTGGGTAAAGGTGGTTGTTGAAGATTGACCACAAGTTTAGCTATCAATAACTCCATGTTTGAGATGAAGATATACCATAGATTACATTCTGAGTTTTTTACTCTCACTTTGAGTACTTGGATATTCTCTTCATCTTGAAAATATCACTGGAGGTTTTCATGGGTCTTATAAACTATATATTTCATTAATTTATATAATATTTCTTGTTTGTCATAATTGGTGATATCCTTGGGTACTCAACATTGGAGGATGGGTACATGAGACATTTGAGGATGGTTTGGGACAGACTCAAAGGGCACCAATATTGTTAGAAGATCCAAATTTGTTTATTATATATTCAAGAGGTCTAATTGTTGAGAAAATATATCTCATATGAGGGAGTTTTAGTGGACCTGGAAAAGGGGGAAATAATGTTATCATGGGAACCACCTAAGGGAGTGACTGGTGTGTGGTGCTTATTAGGGTTGGAAAGCTACTATTGGATATTTGTTCCTAGTTTCTTCATAATTTTGGAAGCATTTACTTATTTTACCAAAAATTGTAAGACTTTTATATGGACATAGATGTATGATAAATATTTTCATGAGTTTTGGAAGTGGTTGAATAGAACCCACCACATTGATACTGTCATAGGATGGTGTTGAATATGTAGTGTTCTATATAACCAGGAAGATTGTTCTTAGAGATGTTCTGGTGAAATTGAAGGGTTGATTACCTTTGGGTCCTATCAGTTGATACCCCTTGGGGAGAACTACCTAACCCACAACATATATATTGTTTCAGCGATTTTCACCCATAAAATTTAGAGAAACTACCTTATGTGTGAGTGGTTTATTATATATTCTTACAATAAGAGTTTGAATTATATATTTTCAAATAAATATCATAACATTATATAGATATTTTGGATATAGTTACTATGGGATTATGACTTTCAATATTATATACACCATGAAAGGTGAAAATGGTGGTAGATTATCTCATTCATAGATCGTGATCACAAGTGTTGAGTGGTGTGTCAGAATAGTTAGCCTCATTATATTTTCCCTCAGGGAATGATGATAGTGGATCTTACCATTATTTTATGGTTTTTATATATTTTTTTCATTAGAGTTTCCAGTTATCATTGCTTAGAGATTTCAATTATGAGACCTTTCATGGCTAGAAATACAATAGACAATATCCTAAAGGATTTTTATAAGTTGGAGATCATGTAATAATTTTCAAGGATAAACCACAGTACAAGTGATTTTATGAGCGGAGGTAATTATGGAGTTTCATATATACCCCTTTATCGGTATATAAAAGGAAGTAAAATATTTATTGGGGCTTTTAGGTCCAGTTTTAGTGACATTCGATGAAGAGGTGTGTTGTTGTTTTTGTCTCTCAATGCCTCACTTGTGAGAAGGTAAAGATTGATATCTGGGTTCTAATAGATTTAGTTCAAAACATTAATTTTCCAGAGAGAACTTCTGATGGTATATCAATATAATTCGTTATAAGACTTCCACGATCATCTAGAGTTCAATATGTTATATATTTGATTGTATAATGACTCACCATGTCAGAACATTTCTAATCCATCTTTGAGGAATGTTCATTCCATGTTATAGGATGCCTTTATGTATAATATATTGTATATCTTCATAGAGATCCATCATAAGTCATTTTAGATCATGATGATATCTTCACATCAGGATTATGGAGAGAAATATAGGAGGCCATTGGGAATAAATTGTGGACGAGCAAGGAATCCCACCCCGATACCAATGGATAGTCTGAGCAGACCTCCATGTTATAGAGTTCATGTTTCAGGAATTGATATTTGACATCATCGATTTGTGGGAGGATCAACTACACTTATTAGAGTTATCTTAATACAACAGTTGGTACTCCGCCATCAGTATAGAGACATTCAAGGAATTAAATTGGATAACCTATAAGACACTATTATTCTTGAATGATATTGGGGATTTATCACCCATGGTATCATAATTACTGTGAGAAATAACAGAGAAGGTACATATCATTTAATAGAAGTTTAGGTCTACCCAGACCTATCATAATCCTTATACAAACCTATAATAGAGGCCATTGGATTTTGATGAGTGATACCATGTGTTATTAAAGGTCCCCCCATAGAAAGGATTGTATGAATTTGTCATGCTGAAAATTAATATATAAGTTTCACTGGACTTTAATATATATTATATAGGGTTGGTGAGTTGGAATACCACTTATCTCTACCAGTATAGTTCGATCGGGTGCACAGTGTCTTCCACAAGTCATAGTTGAGGAGATATGTGCATGATATATCACATGTTATTGATTGGGGTGATATGTTTTTTAATATCAATATACCTTCATAGGGTACCAATTAGTGATCAATGATCAATAGGAGAAGATCAATTATGGGCGATTGAGTCCCTTTATAACAACCCTACTCTTTATTACATACTTAAACATGATTTATTACATAAAATTCACTTGATTAAACATATAATATCCATAGGTATAGTTTATTTGGAGATTAGGATCATTATATAACAACATAAAACATTAAACACAACATATTTATTGAAAACATCCTTTACAAGGCCACAACATTCCCTCGTAAATAGCATTACATGGGATAACTTGAGGACCTGCCCAAGAAAAGGGTGAGGTATAAAGGCCAGTAAGGGAGTAAACAAGGTATAACACGATGAATACAATACATGTTAGACAAGATTAATATCATTCGATGACAAGAGAAACTGGAACATAAAGGCATGATAAAGCATGATAATCATAACGGGGAGATGTTGTATCAACACATAATATGGAATTAGCATGAACCAAGGCTCATTGCACATAAAGCATGAGTAAACCCTAATTACACATGAAGCAAGAGTAAACCCTAGTTTCACATGAATTATCATTAGTAAACACCCATTTCACATGACTTATCATGATACTATATTTACCCAATCTATTGGAGCGCTATCAGGGCACACCCTTCTTAAACATTTCTTTTCATGCATAAGTGTGCCATAAGATCTTTGAACATGAATTCCAAAAACATCATAATTAATTCCACAATTAAAGAATATAGGATTCATACATGAAGCTCTTAAATCAATAGGTAAATATTAATAATGGTTAATACCCTTGATAGTGAATTGACGTGGTATTAACTATACAATGATTTTGTCTTGGAAAATTGTGGTGCAATTTCGGCAGCATAACGAGATGAAATAAGTCTTAATAAAAATGGATGATGGGAGAGAAAGGGGTGTATCATCATATTTACAAGAAATTAACAGTAATGGGGTCATATAGATACATTTATGAACATAATTAATGGAATCTAGATTCATAATACAAAATAATATCTTGAATGTAAATGAGATGAGGGAAATTCCTAACCGAATTTCGGCATGGTAACGGGTGTACATGGGAGGCCCTGATAAGAGATAAAGGGGTATCTCATCATTAAAAATAAAGAGGAAAGTATAGGGGAGGTTTAAAATCATACCCGACCATTTATAAATGAAAATAAAAGGGCATAACAATATTAATATACTTGGATAAAAAGAGGAAGGAAGGAATCCCTTACTTAGAAGTGTGATCCCAAAAGCTAGGGAGAGGCTTGAAAGAGACTTACTAGGAGCATGGGGCACCTTTAGAGGATTACAGAGAGAGGATTGAATGGTTTGGTTGAACTCAAAAATCATTGAGTGAATAGGAAGTGGGAGATTTTGTGGCTTTATATTGGAAAGGAAATGAATTCTTTATTATTTAGTTTTGGGACACCTCAAATTAAAATAATCAAAAACACAAACCAGCTCATGGTTTTCCCATGGTTTTTTATCCAATGGTGAGTGGAAAACAATATTTTATATGGAAAATGTTCTAAATTATTAAAATAATATGGTTTCTTATGTGGAGGGGAGTCACACTCTTAATGAAAAACAATTTAAAAAGACAAAATGATTTATAAGCATCGAAGTGTCCAATAAAGCTTTGTAAAATAAATAAAAAACCCAAAATGACATTATTTTAATGGTAAAAAATAAATTTTCCGAAAATAATATTTATAGTATTTTATTACATAACTATTTTGTCATTATGATGTCATAAAACACATTATATATTTAAACGGTATTTAATTTTTACCCAAAAATTTGACTGTCTCATAAAATTAAGAAAAATTCACCATTTGATAATTTCAAAATCCTAATTCCAAATATAATATTCATTTTATATAAATTAATTTATAAATATGTGAATTTTTTATTTAAAATAAAAACTGACATTTAACGAAAATTTATGTGTTTTGACAAAAAATAGCTTTCAGTCCATAATAAAAATTAAAATTGCATTCATAAAATTATAAGATCATTTATATATAACAAAAATTAACATAATAATGGTAATAATAATTTATTAAAATATTATCTAGTTAAAAAAATCTTTTAATTTATCAAAATATATTTCTTAGTTGAATATTAACTAAAATTACTATTTGCGCTTTCAAAACTATTTACAAAGTAACAATAATAAAATGAATGTATATTCTCTATAAAATAATAATGTACATAATCAATATATTAGGGTATTTTTACATAACCCCTTAAAAACCTAAATAATACCTTAGGATATGGTGCGCGTTGCTGACAGACTCCTAGGGTGGCTCAGATAACATCGCTCGAGTGATAATCTCTATCAACTTCCACTTCTCCCATAGGCGGTTCTATTCAAGCTTATGTTATTCAACCTCAGATTGGGATTGGTCAAGATAGAATCTCAAAGATGCCACCTCGTTTCCAAGCTTCATCAAATGGGCTTCATACAGGGCAAGTCTACTAGATGAGTCCATCGCTTCATTTGTTTGAGTAAGTTGGTTTTGTTAAAGCCATATATTTATACTAGTCATCTGATCAGTTTTCAATGGATATATTAGAAATGGTAAAAATTCATAATAGTATTTTAAAATCCAGAAACATAAAACCAAATAAGTTCATATTTTATATAACCATTTTACATAATAACACATTTAATCAGATCAAGGGGGATTTTCATTAATGCATTTTTTGGGTTGTTACACCCTTGGTTTATATCCAATTGAAAATTACTAATCTTCAAGAGAACACCTAGATGTGGGAGAACCAGATTCAAACATAGTACCCCCAATTTTTTACGTATTTTCTTCAGGGTGAAAATACCTACGGTTCGGGGAATTGAATTGATATTATTAACTTTTAAAGATTTTGAATATTTTTAGGAATATTTTCCGGTCCAGGAACATAGTCAGCGTCGGATTGTGGGTCCTGAGGATTCTTGATGTTGATATAATGAAAATATATTATTTATTATATCACTCACACACATAGTTTATCTGCAATAATGTAATAAATCTCATATTGGGTCTCATATTGTAAAATAGAGACCACCATAAGATCCATAATGTGTATTTTATCCTAGTCACAACATTACCTTTATGTGTTCTAGATGTTTGGTTTAGGAGAAGTCGTGGGAGGATTAATAAATAAAAAAAATTTAAATATTTATTTATTGTCTATTATATGTACCATAAATAATTTATCTTATATTTAAACACAGTTGTGTAATAATCATAAGGATAACTTCATAACCCTCGGGTTTATAGAGGACTATGAAGAATATATTGATGGTTGATAATATGATTGTGGATTAGTGATCAATTTTACAAGGATTTGTCTTTACCAAAGATGTTATTGGATCTTGCCAACTATAGTGACAATAAAATTCCTTCATTAGTGAATGTTAAAATCACAATCTATAAAAATTTTCATTTTTATTATCCATGGATTGTTTATTCCATGTAGAATATGAATCAATAGTTCTATCAAATTAATTTTCTGGTCAATTATGGAATTATATTCCTACAAGTAGTAATTGAAAATGTTTTTTAATCCTCAAAACTTTCTTATCATCAATGTTGGATCTTTCAATGGATTGTGGTCATCCTAAATAATTTCCCATATTTTTCTCCCACTTTTTTGGTTTGTTATTTTCTCCCATATTTATTAGGGTGTTTATCATCAGTATTTTAATTTTACTGGATGATCAAAAATACCCCAAAACTGACTATTGATAAGTTTATACTTGGTGAAATGTATCATTGACATGGATTAAAATGAATTATTGGGAGCATGATAGAGGTTTTATGAAGTGTGATATGAGATCAGACATGGATCATGAATCTTTAGTTCATCGATTTTGGTATTTCGATTATGCTAGTCATCCGGGGTGATTTTTGAGTTGTTTGGGATTCTATAATCTAGATACTGGTTAATATTTTAGTTTAGTCAAATTAATATCTGAGTTTTATGTCATAATCGATAGTAAAATTAGATACATCAGGTGGGTGGGTGATGAGGCATGAGAGATTCTTGCTTTTTATGAAAAAAATGAGTTACACAACAAGTTGTTCACATGAACACAGATCATGTGGATCTATTTTGAGAAAAGGCTAGGGTTACTTGTAAAGATAAATATAATATTTTATGTGGGTAGACCGTATGTTGCGTGACCTAATATTGGTGACTCGATGTATACCCCTAGGGTACATGATCATGGACACCTCCAGATATACATAAATGATCAGGCTAAGGGAATAGTCATAGTACTCATACATGGACAGGTACACAAGCATAGCTAGGGTAAATGAGTATGACTAGAGTACAAGAACATTGACTAATTAAAACGTTCATAGAGTTAGGATGGTCTAGACTTATTGGGGAACATCATGCACTCCTTGTACACATTTTGTTCCCCTTAAAAAGTGTATTGAATTCCTCATTCTCTTCAATCAAAATAATTATTAGTAGGGTTTTTTCCCATAGTTTATACTTATTTGAGTAATCTGAGAAATACCACACTTAGAATATGATATGATATATCTTTTATGGGTTAGTCCAATATAGATTTAGGCTTCTATCCGTATTCCCTAGGGTGTGATCCTCTATTATGTGTCCCAAAGTTAGGTCAGGTATCCCCTTATCTACTATTAGGAATTGTAATACCCATCATAAATGATTAATCTCATCAAGGTTAGGTATAACCCCTATGAATTGGGTGTGATCTCCTATCATTTTATCATAATATTATTAGTTTTAGTATATAATTTTTCCAGGAAAGGCCAAACTGTTATGACCTCTTACATGAGTTCCATTAGTGTTTTAATGTCTTTAGAAGTGAGTTCTCCATGATGATTGTTACCATGAAACCCTGAGAAAAATCCAAGGATGGAAGTGTGGTTGTGACCATAAATTGAGACATTGTGTCTATCATGAGTATAATTGGGTTGTTGTTATTGTTTCTTATAAGTTGTTCCTCCCATTGATTGTTTATATTTTGAAGTTTTGGGTTGTTCTACTAGAAATTTGTATACTCACCCCATCACAGGATCTAACCTCCTATGAAATTTCTTACCAGAAATAAAAACAATCAATGGAGTCAAAGGGGTCCTGGGGAAGGAGGATCACAGTTGATCAAGAAGATCGAAAGTCATTACAGGTCTTGAATTAGACAATAGTGTCCTCCTTACTATCAGGATTTACACTTTCACAGTTTTCATGAGCTTTTATTTATCCCTTTATTCATTAAATTCTTTTTTAATACTTTAATAGGGGATATAGTTGTATACAAGAATATTCATACCAATAGGACCCTTCATTTTCATATTATATTACTTCTTAGATATGTGAGTGCGTTTGGGAATAGAAGTACCTTAGGATAAATCCACCCATGAGTTTCATATTCATACTCATCACTGATCTCCATCCATTGGCATATTGGTGGTAGGATTGTGGTTTCGCACTTTGATTACCACTATCCAAGTGGGCCATAGTGAGTCAAGTTCTCATAATATTTTTGTATATATACATACACATATAGATAGATGTGGTTGCATAATCTATTTTTTATGTATAAATATGTATATATTTTTGTATGCCTATGTGTGCATGTAATTATTTTTTTAATATTGATTTTTCATGATATGGATAATTAGATGATCAATTAAAGTGAAAATTTTGTGTTATATGTTTCCTTAATGCTTTCAATTTTTGTATTATATTTTATCTTCCTCATCAATGTTATTTTCTATATTCATATTTTTTATTCAATTTTAAATATTATTCAATCATAAGGCATGGACAATGGGTTATTTTAAATTACATGTATTAATAATTTTTTTTATCTTGGGTGGTTTTTGTGAATGGTATGATGAATCAGTATAGCATATGAAAACATAATAGTAGGATATATGAACTGTATAGACACTAAAATATACATCGAAAAAATAACAAATCATTAGTAAATGGAAAAAAGTCTATATTACATGTTCCATGTAATGAATTGAATAGCTATATTAAATGGAATATATTTTTTTTGAACCATTTCTAGGGAACTAACATAAATCTTAGTCCATAGGATCAATAATAATAATATATATAAAAGATAGTCTTTCAAATAATATTTACCAAAGGATGATAGGAGTAGTTAATTCCTCCTTCAAATATTTAAAGGTTTCATGAAAAAAACATTTTGGTTGGATTATTGAAGGTTATTCAAGGCACCACATTCAAATTAATGAAATTTAGAACTCTTGGAGTTCACTTAGACTTATCGTTTAATAGGTAGTTGATGATTCTAATACATAGATGAATTTACCAGAAGGTGGTGAAAATATAATGAGTTGAAGTTAAATATGAGTGTATGTTTACTTAATACATTGGTTGAGGTGGTAGAGATATAGGGAATCGTAGGTGGACTCACTCCTATGATGGGTTGATGGAAAAAATCATTTGTCAGTGAAACTTATTTAAATGTAATATCACATCGTTAATATAAATGTGGGGCCATTTTTAATTTGTATATTTTATGAAACATCTGTGTAAAAATGAATCCTTTTCTATAGTATTTTTAATCCATTTTACTACAAGTGATATAAAATTTATAGCATTCTACCAATTATATAGACAAAATTATTGAACAAATTAACCATGTGTGACCAATTTAATTTCATCTACTTTTATTTGATTTAATATTTTTATCATGTTTGGAGAGTTTGCGAGAAATGTGACTTAGTGTGGTGAGTGTGTTGACAAATTCATCCAATCTTCTGGTATAATAGGGCTAGGGAAATTTTTTGATCTTTTTTCCACATTATAGAATATACTGTGTGTGATAATTTTTGGAATCCTTTCCTCAACAATTGTGCCATTTTATATTCTACTATATTAGGGTGATATGTTTTTATCATGTCCAGAGAATTAATGGATTCAAGATCTAAAGTGTATGTTTTCTAGGATATTTTAATTTAAATATCATGGCCATGAAAAGAAAATATTTGGGATAAAGATAAAGAGTGGTAGAAAATCCAACACTCTAGTTTTATAACGGAAAAAGTACATCTGAAGGATTTTTGAAAAACATCAAATGGATACAAGTGTGTTTATGTTATCCCCATTGTCGAACACATCATGTTTTAAAAGGAACATGAACTAACATTGTAATATGATTCCCAATACATAGTGAAATTACTGTATACACTTATTTGTGAAATCTTGATGTATGATATGATTTGAATGTGGAAAATAATTTCCCTTATAGTTGGAGAAGTAATTTGGTTTGTGTTAAACTATATAAGGGTTAATTTGGAAACTATGAATTTGATCAAACAATAATTCAAGGGATCATAAGATACATAACATTATTTTGGTCATGTTGATCCTTTATAATAATTCATTAATGTAGATTTTGTTATGGATTTAGACATCTAGAATAGAATGATAGTTTTCCATACATCCAATTTCCCTTGGGCCTTTATTTTTTTTATTTTTGATAATCCAACTTTCAAGGGGTGAGGTGGAACCCTTACATGGCCCATAGGCGTAAGTATTACATGATATTTTATATTTTTACATTTGGTAGAAAAATGGTTATTAGATATCTTGACATGAGCCTAAATTAATTTTTCTACAATTAATGTATAATTTTCTGCATCTATGTTATTTTAAAAGGATTTAATCTAGTATATTCACTTATTGAAAGAGATTCAAGAAGACACCAGAATGAGTGGAGTTATTCTGTGATCATCAGTGTTCTGTTCACCTTTCTAAGAATCAAGTGTTTTATCCAAGAGTAAAACACATTAACTTAGACTTCCATATCATCTATAATATATTATAATATAGTATTTTATAGTTTAATAATATTATACGAAATAAATATTTGTTTGGCAAGTTCAAATTTTTTTTATCCTTGAAATTTTGAGCTAGTAATATGCCTCTATTATAATTGAGTGAATAAAAGTTAAAGAAGAGAATTGTATGCATAGAGAAGGGGGATATGTTTTTTATATGTGTTGGATAATTATAATGATATCCTAGAATTGATTTTAAAGTGTTATATTTTTTGTCTTTATGAATCATTGTCAGGGTACCATTTTAAAATTATTAGAAGCAAGGACCACGAATATTCATTTTCCTTGATAGACTAGAGAAAAGTGACATATTTAATTCTTAAATATGTTTACCAAAAGTGAATGAAATATTAATGAGTTGAAGGTAAATCCCTATGTACGTTTAATGAAATTAATAGTTAATATGGTGGAGCTATAGGGTATTGGATGTTGAATGATTCCAATGATTTTTTTAATGTAAATAACATTCATAAATAATAATTATTTTACTGAATAATTACCTCTATAAAATAGAGGTTGGACCAATTGTTTATTTGTATCTTTAATGAAGAATCTTAGTGTAACACTATTAAAATGACTCATTTTCTACAGTGCTGAGAATCCTTTTATACTTCTATTAATATAAGAGTTTTTAATTTTCTATCATGGATTTATAATGAAATTTGGAACCATGTAATCAAGTGTGTATAATTTAGTTTCATATTACATTATTTTCTATATTTTTTGTGAACATCTTGAGAGTTATTTTTGCAGTGTAACTCAGTGCAGTCAGTGGGTTGTTGAGGTCTTCCAATCTTCTGGTACACTAAATTTTAGGTGGAATTTCGAATTGAATTTTTTCACATAACAAAATCTATGGTGGGAGAGATCTTTTGGAAAATTAATTTTTTTACTTCTTGTGATTTCAAAAATGTTTTCCCTCCCTTACACTTATCCCACTCAAAATCATGAAACTTCTTAGTAATGTATCTTAGTTGAGTTTTTACTGTAGATAAGTCAATTAGAAATCTTCAACAATCACGCATCCAGCCTATAAAATGTTTTACCTATAAGATATATTTAAAAATATTCAATGATATTTCCAAATAAATATATATTATATATATATATATTTTAAGTCCGTGTGTAAATATACTAGGAATAGTAATATGAAAATCTCATGACAAGAAATGAAACAAAAAAATCCATTTAACTAATATTCCTGAGTAATTCATGATCAAGTCTCAAATATTTTTTCACACATCATTTTTTAACAAAGAAATAATATTATAAATAAATACCACAATAAAATGATCAATATATAGTGATAATACATAATTCTATAATCCAACATATATGCGCAGTTCATTGGTAACACAAATGGAATCACACTAAATTAAAAATTTCCATATTTATATCAAAAGTTCATCATAGAGATGTATTTGTATCAACATATAATTTTATCAGTGGAAAATACCTTCTTATAATTATTACATATGGTATACATCACATAAAATAACATAAAGTACAGAACTCAAACAATATAAATGATAAATGGGTACTACTAGAAGTTAAGAAACCTATAACAATGGAATAATAACTTGACATTTGGAAGAGTAATGTGACTATTCATTATAATAATCCATCCAATAGAATTAAAAACTAACATATGAAATTATAAATAAAATTTAGGTATCTTATGAAATAAAACATGATATCTTTATTTCGTGGTATAAGTAAATAAACATTCCAGAAATAATAAATTATGTGTTGGTATTTTTGTAATTTTTAAATATTTAAATTCAACATTAAAATTAATATAATGATTTTAAAAAGAATATTTATTTCCATAAAATTAATTAATAAATTATTTTTTATGATTATAATATAATTTTATAATACCATAAGTAATTTTTCAATGTGTCATATAATCAGTTAAAATTTTAAAAATAGTTTTTATTGAATAAATAATGATTTTATTTAAAACAATTAACATATTTAGAAAATTATTTTCAAAAAATGGAGCCCATTTCTTAATTTTACACAATTAAAAATGTCTAGGGTGATTTTTAGGGATTTTTTAAAAAAAAATATTAATTTGTTGTGAATAGTAAAATACAATAATTTATGGTATTTAACAAATACAAGAATTACTGAGTCATAAATGATGTATGGATGACTTAAACCCATAATATTGAACTTTTATTAATTATGTTAATATATTTATTGATAAATTTCAATCTATTCATTCTTTGATCAAAAATAATAAATTAATTGATAAAATAATCAAAAAACACCACCATCCTCCACTATAAATACCACCCCTCACCACCTCTTCTCCCCACACATAAACAACCATGGTGCTTGTAAAATTTATAAAAATATCTCTTCCAAATCCTCTCCTCCACTTCTATGAGTATTTGGTCTCAAAAAATACAAAAACTAATCTCCCCAATGAGGTTCTCAAGGAGAATAATTCAAGAGGTAAAATCCTCTTTCTTTTCTTTTATTTTTTTCATTTTATTTTTTTTCCTATTTTATCCTCCCTTGCCCTCATAAAATAGTCATCATAACTCCAATATATTTTATAAAATGTTATATTGTTATGTTAATAGAATAATCCATCATAAAACCTCTTCTCCTTCCCCTTTTTTTCTAAAAATGATTACATCACCTATGAGGTGTTGATTTATCGCCGTCAAGGATGACATGTTTTTGTTTTCCATTTCCACCATCAAGGATGGTCATAAAAACATTATAATGCTTGAAAATATATTAATGTTTTTATAACTTTTTTTATGTTATGTAACTAACATATATAAATAATATTAAATAGTAAAACAAAATGAGTTTGTTGTGATCGAAAATGCCAAAATTAATCTAAACAATTACAATTAACATATTTTTAATGAATCTCCATAATCTCTAGAAACAAATTTGATATATTATAATAATTAAACTTATATAAGTTCAATAATGTCATATAATTTCAATTTTTTACAATTAATAAAATTTTAAAGCTTCTCCCATATATGTATACTAGTGAAATGATCATGAAAATCAAGAAAACCAACACTCCTGAATGATGAAATTGAATTATATAACTCATTTAATGGCCAGAAAATAATATAATGAAATTATAATAACTAAAATACATGTATAATAGGATATGGATTTATTTATTTCGGAATTTAATTTTATTATCTAGGATATTAAATTGAAGCAAGCATTCGGACATAATGTAATGTGATTCTCGAACCTAATTCCTTTCTTTGGTTAATTATTTCTTACATGGTATGACCATTGATATTATGTTCTTAAAATTTCATTTACATTTTATTTTAGAGGATATACATGTTACCAATATGATTTTATGAAAAATTAAAATATTTTCCCTAAATAAATATTCTTTCTAAAAATACATATATTACTTCTATTGAGTTTGTTTCTTCTTCACTCAAGTGTGATGATTATTATACCAAATATAATTTTCCATTTGGGGAATCCCAAATTCTATTCATGTATTTATTATTTATTAAATGAAACTCATTCTTTTCCATTGGTTATTTTATGTCAATTATTGATTTACTTTCTATGAGGAAAGCATGATTATGTAAATGATATGATGTGATGGGTGTGCTATGAATTATATAGTTCTAAAATTCATTGGGTAATGTGATGTATATCACGAGATAATGTGAAATATATGTGTACATGATTCTATATTTGGTCCCAATGATGATGATATTATGATAATACACATATGTTTTGTGTTAAGATGAAGCTATATTTGTTCACAACAATATGTGGTATTGACCACTCAGACATGATGTTTTACTTTTAAGAATTGACACATTACTTACCTTTATCCAATTATTTCTAGAAAAATTATGATGATGATACAATAATTATTCTATGATGATTATGATTCTTCTTTTCAATGTTATATTGATCCATGTTCCTATCTATCCACTAACTAGTGTTTTATCTCACACATCACATTGATTTACATCCTCAGGTTATTACTATCACTAAAGAGAAATCAAGGGACACTAATAATCTAGAGAAGATGAAAGTAAATAATTTTTATTTTTTATTATGTAAATTTTAGGTTTGGCCTTAATTTTACCAAGATACTAATCCTTTAGATCTGGGTTTGGTTAAATAGTTATATTGTTAGTATTTAAAATGATGTAAAATAAATTGTAAAAAAATATGTTAGTATAGTTCGTATCAAAGAATGGTTTAGTTTATTGGAGAATTAGAATTAGAGAACCTTTGTGAAAACCATTAGTATGAGACTACGCATTTTAAATCTGGTAAGAATCATTGTTTTAGAAAAATACTAAACTTTGGGATCCCACAAGATGTGCCTTTAATGTTAATTGCATAAAGTAATAATTTATTTATTCATTGATTATTGACATATATTTTTTTCAAACCTTTCTCATTTTCAAATTGGGGGAAATGAAGATAAACTAGGATAAAAATCCATGTATTGGAAAATGTAGTAATTCTCGAACAACATCCCATTTCCTTTTTGGAGGTTTTCAAAATATCATGGATATTGTTAGAAAGTTGTATCAGGATATGAATAATAAATTCAATAATTTGGAACGCCCTCCTTTACCTAAGATGCATAAAGTGGCTATCCATACTATTACGAGGCAACAACCATCATCATTTATTTGATCTTATGATTCACTTGTAATAGAACAATGGGTCAACTCAATAAGGAATATATATTTTCTGATTCACTATTATTAGATAGAGATGGTGAATCTATCCATTTACTATTTGGATATAGAGTACGGTCAATGGTGGGTCTTGATAAGGAAACCAAGCCTAAGGATGAAATTGAAGAAATAGAGTGAGCAGACATTATGATAATATATCATAATAAAAATTTCCATCAAACTATTCTTCAGAAGATGGAGAGATAATTTTTTAGTTGAAGAAAAAATAAGGAGAGTATTTCATGGTTTACCAATAAAATTTATCAAGGATTACAAGATATGACTATGTGTTTTTATCAACAATGATAGAAAAATAGATAGATTCATTAGTTATTTAAAACAACACCTTCAAAAGGCTCTAGAAATTCAAGAATCTTGTAGTTATAAAGAATTTTTTTGATGTGATCTCAATGTGGATATGGAGTTTAGAGAGTGGTCACATGACCATGGATATAAGAAATTGAAAATGTATTTTCAGGTTGGGGGATCTAACGATAAAGGTGGAAAGAAAACTCAATGACTCAAAAGTCAAAAATGTGGTGTGAAGCATCATTGGAACTGCCCCAAAGGGATTGGGAAATGATTCAAGTGTGGATATGTGGCCACCAAGATAATCAATATTTATGAGACAACAGGAAGATAGAAATTGTGGTGGAATAAATAATATAAACACATGCAGTTCAATGATTCTATTATAGGGAGAAAGTAAATTATGCAATCTAGTGCACTAAGCCTCGAGTCCTCAAGGGTATTCGGTGTCTGCCACCACCAAAGACGAAGGATAAAGGGAAATCTTATACCATCACTACTACTGAATTTGAACCATAAAATTATGTCGTGAAAGGTATATTGTTTATTCATTAATGAATAAACATCATACTATATGATTCTGGTTTTACACATCCTTTCTTATCATGCATGTTTAGTATAACAATTAAAACATCACCTCAAAATATGAAGGTTGAGTTTTCTGTGAGAACATAAGATGGAAAAATTATTGCATCCATATATAAAAATCATCCCCAGTTAATTTTTTCATACTAAACCTCCTATAAAATCTTTTCAAACTTCCTTTGGTGTATTTTTATGCAATTTTAGGAATGGAATGGATATCATTATTCAAATCCAACATCAAATTTTGGGAAAGGGGGATCACTTTTCACATTGTTAGGAATCCTCCAATTATTTATAATTGTAAGGATAAGGATGAATATCGTTTGGAATCATCTTCTCATGTGTGGATATTATTTTCTTATGATAAATCATATCGATATCAAATTATTGAGGAAAAGGGGAGAATCATTCTTGAGGATATGTCTGTTATGTGGGACTCCACTGATGTGTTCCATGAATAATTTCCTAGTCGTCCTCCAGACCGAGAGGTTGATTTCAAAATTGAAATTATTCTTGGATATCATCCAATATCATTTTCACCTTATAGAATGGCCACCATTGAGTAGGAGGAACTGAATAAGTAGTTACAAGAGAATCCATTCCGGGGTTTTATATGTCGGAGTGCTCTACCCTGGGGTGAAATGGTCTTATTTTTCAGGAGAATTCATGGAAATTTGAACCCATGTATTTAATATGAAGTGCTAAAAATCATGATAAATAAAAAGTATCCCATTCCATGGATAGATGACTTGTTCGATCAACTATCTGGGGCCATGTATATTTTTATGGTGGAACTTTTGTCAGGATATCTCTGATTAAAGGTGAGGAAGGAAAATATTTCTAATACTGCCTTTTAAAAAAGGTATAGACACTATGAGTTCATAGTAATTCATTTTTGACTCACTAATTTCATAGAAATATTCATTTCCTTAATAAATATATCCTTTAGATATTACCTAGAAAAAATTATGGTAGTATTTGTTGATGATATTATGATATACTCCAAGATCTAGGAGGAACATGCAGAGTAGTTGAATATTGTGTTAAAGAATTTGTGAAGGGATATACTTTATTAAAAGTACGGTAATTGTGAGTTCTATATGTAGTATGTATCATTCTTGGGGCATGTTATCACCTGAGAAGGAATATATGTGGAATCTTCTAAGACAAAGGAAATCGATGAGTGGCCATATCCAACACCAGTAATGGAGATCTATAGTTTCATTGGTCAAAATGGGTATTACCGTCATTTGGGTAAGAACTTCTCATGTTTGTAAAACCCCTTATCCAAGCTAACTTGGAAGGGATAAAAGTTTTTATGGACTAATAAATGTGAAGACTACTTCAAAGAGTTGAAAAAAGAGGATTATTACCAAACCAGTACTTACACTTCAAAAAAGAGAGGAACTATATGTGGTATAAATACATGCTTCAATTAATGTATTAGGATATGTACTAATAAAAAATGATAAATTTATAGCCTATGCTTCAAGTCAGTTGATGATTCATGATAAACATTATCTCATGCATGATCTAGAGTTGGAAGTTGTGATCATGGAATTGAAAATATGGCGACATTATATATATGGGTAAAAGTGTGAAATATATACTTATCATAAGATCTTCAAATATATATTCACACAGAAGGAGCATAATATGCACCAGTTAAGAAGGTTATATCTTACCACAGATTATGATTTCTCAAGCCGCTTCCATCCTGAAAAATTAAATAATGTTGTATATTCTCTAAGTAGAAAGGATCCTACAATATTAACAATTATGATAATTGAGAAGGATCTAATATTATTAAATTCGAAATGGATGGATATGGGAATAATTAATTAAGGAATATCATGAATCCTTTCTTAAATGATTTTTCAACTATCCATCATAGAAAAAATAAAGGATTCTCTATGAAATGATGTGGAAATTTTGAAGGTGGTGGAATCCCTGGGAAAGGGGACATCCTCAGAGTTAAAAATTGATGAATAAGGAGTTGTAATATTTGGGTAATGACTATTTGTACCATCCAATTCAAATATATAGAAAGATATTCAATGTGATTCACATAGATCAACCATCTATATTTACCCATGGATCATAAAGATATTTCGATATCTCTAAGAGAAATATTGGTGGGATAGTATAAAGAATCAAAAAACTGAATATACTTCAATGTTATTGGTATATTATCAAGTAAATGTTCTAAAGAAAAAATACTAAGGGGATTATTAAACCATTTTCTATACAAACATTGAAATGGGAAAACATCGCTATGGACCTTGTCACAAAAGTTCTGAAGACATCCAAAGGAAAAAAAGGTTATATGGTTTTTCTTGGATCATCTCACATATATAGATAAATATATCTCATTTCAAGAGTATTTATAACTGGATAAAATTGAACGAATATATATATCATAGAAGCGGTAAGGCTATATGGAGTACCACTATCAGTTATACCTGATCAAGATCGAAGAATCACCTTGATGTTTTAGAAAAGACTCTAATGTACTCTAAATGTTATATGAACTTCAGTATGACTTTTGATCCTCAAATTGATGTCTAATTAGAGAAGACTATTCAATAAATTGAAGACATGTTGATGTAATTTTCTATGGACTTCAAAGGAGGATGGTACATACATCTTCCATTAGTTTAATTCTCTTACAACAATAGTATCCATTTGAGAATTCAAATGGATCCATATAAAAGCCTTTGTGGAAAAAATGTACATCCCCAACATGTTGGGATGAGGTTGGTCAACGTATGCTGCAAATACCATAAATGGTCAATGAAATTATGGAAAAGGTGAAAGTCATTTAGTAACACATCAAGGAATCCCACAGATGAAAGAATATATATACATGAATTCATTAAAGAGATCTTGAGTTTTAGGTTAGAGACATGGAATTCCTCTACATATATCAATGGAAAAGGATCGTGAGATTTGGTAAGAAAGGAATGATAAGTACCATGACCATCAACACCTTTTAGATTCTTGATCGTGTTAGAGCTATGGTCTGTTGGCTAGAATATCCACCTATCATGTCTCATGTACATGATGTGTTCCATATATCCCTCTTGAGAAAGTACATTCTATTGTTGAGATGGTATGTCTTAGTATGACATACTCTACAATACAAAACGTAGGATCGAAATAATAGAGATACTGTATGGAGTATCTAATGATGCTCAAAATACAAGAGGGGGGGTGAATTGTATACTTTTAAAAATTCCTTTGGAACTTTTAAATATTGTGATGTTTAACAATCTTAAACATGGTAATTCACAAAAACTCTAGTTCTACACACATTCTTGAATCAGGAAATTTGATTCAAAGAATGTGAATCTAGAAAGATGGTTCCGGAAAGTGAAACTTAATGAATTTTTACAATGATGAATATTCTACCTTGAAGCATATAGAATCTACCTAAATCAGTGTATGGGTATAAGGAAGTATAAGATAGTTATACTTTCCTAAACCTTACAAATACAGCTGAAAATCATGTAACAAAACATGTAACTATAGTAAGTCTTTTAACCCAAAGAGAAGGGTACCCAAAAACCTGGGATAAAGGTCCCTTGATTTATACTTTCATGAAAGTTTGTCTTACCCACACCAGGGTAAGCCCTCTATACAAAGATCGGAGTCTGTCTTGCTACCCCCACAAGCCCTCAACTTTAAGGTAGTCGGCACCTCTATCTTCCTTATCAAGGAAGCCCTCAACTTCAAGGTAGTCGAAACCTCTGTCTTCCTATCCCCAGAAGCCCTCGATTGTACACAACAATAACTGGAGTCACACAAAGCAAAACTGAACAAGAATTTTAGTACGCACAAAGCATTAAAGTCTCTCTCTCTCTAGAAATCACTTCAGTATCATGTAATCTCTATATTGATCAACTTGTTCTTATGTCCTGAGCTCTTTCAAATGATCTCCTATTTATATGCACGGCTTCAACGGTCGACTCCCTCCTACAATGGTCATATTTTTCCTTGAATTTCAGAGGGACCTGTATAAGTGTCACTCAAACAATGGTTAGTTAGTAACTGAAAGAAAGACATCGTTTTATAACAAAACATGTGTAAGCAAAATATGGTTACATAACTAAATTACAATATTCAGAGTGTAAGAAAATACGAATGTTTAGAGTCTATCCAAAAATGAATTCAGAGCCTATAATACATGGATATTCAGATTCTATTTTCAAGGAATTCAGAACCTGAATTCTATAGAATATCAGAGTCTGAATTTCAAGGAAATTCAGAATCTGGATTCATAAGAATTGAAAACCAGAACATACAAAGTTCGGAGTCAGAGTTTATGAGAATTCAGAGTCAGAACTCATAAGAGTTAGGAGTCTAAATTCATAGAACATGGAGTTAGAATGTAGAAAAGTTCGTAACCAGAATTCATATTCGGAATTCGGATTCAGAACTCAGAAAGTTTATAACCAGAATTCGATTTCAGAATTTGGGGTCAGAAATCAGAAGAGCTCATATCCAGAATTCGTAATTAGAATTTGGATTCAGAAAATAGAAGAGTTCTTCTCCATAATTTGTAATTAGAATTTGAAGTCAGAGATCAGAAAGTTCATATCCAAAATTTGTAATCAGAATTCGGAGTCATAACTCAGAAAGTTCATAACTAGAATTCGTCATCACAATTAAGATCCTAAAACAGAATGCTTCCAATCAAGGTATTTATATAGATCCAATGTGTTTTTTTCAATATCAATTTTACATGTAGAAAATTATGATATGGACAATGAAACATGGTACGGATAAATTTCCTTGGGGAAGGAAATTCTTCCTTATAGAAGTAAAACACAGGGTAAAAATAGATCTTCCTTGTGATAAGGTGTTTGTGATTTTCAAAACAAGAGGAATGGTAAAGTCATAAAGAAACCTTAATTACTCAACAATCTCCCCAAGTATGAAGGAATGGAAAATTCATAAGGAAAACCTTATTGACTTAACAATATCCCCTTTTTTGAAAGCACAAACATCCTTACGAAAGAAAATATAAGGACATAAAAAAATATAGACTTTGAAATAAAACTTATCTCCCTTTTCTCATTGGTAATGATGAATATGACTAACTCCCCCTTAGACTATTGAACTCTAAGGACCGTATTATATATTTCTGGAATGAGAATTTTCATTATGTTGATAATGAAAATATTCCTATTGAGAACTCCCCCTTAGATAAACTCCCCCTGACTACGGGATATTTCTTATTTTACTTAGAATTCTTTTTCCTTCTCTCCCTTTGTGATTTTCAAAATGATTTTGAGGGAATGGAAAATCTACGGTACCTGAAACTATTAGTACAAGCATCCAAAAAAACAAGAAACCACAATTTCATTAAGATTGGAAGGATTTGTACAAGGAAAACATATACAAAAAAAGATTGGATTTGGATCTATTTTTCTTCTTTTTCTTTGCGCATCATCTTCTTTACGATGGTTTTCTGCTTCTTCATCAATATCCTATGGATGAATGAAGTGATGATTATGACTCTCTACCTCATATAACTTGTTTACTTCCTCTCCACCTTACTCATCTATTCGAGGAGTAAGATGTTTTAATGATCCGGCTTTAGAAGTCTAGATTGACAACTTTTCGAAATCACTTTTATTTTCATGAAAATCTTCTACTTGCTTTATCAGATCAGCTGTCTCTTCAGTGCTTTGAGCTTCCTGAACTTCTTCCACAACTTCCTTTTCAACATCCTTCTCTTGGGATTTTTGCAGAGTCATGAAGTTTTTTCCTGGAGTCTAAGGCAATCGTTCTACTAAGAAGTTTTCGATACGAGAATGTTCTTGGATTCAACTTCACTAGCCTTCAAAATAGATTTGAACAATCTCAACATCTTACATCTTCTTCTTAAGATTTTTCCCTTTGGCTTGCTTCTCAAGATCATCACCTATTTTTTCATTCAAATCCATGGCCTCAGTAGGTTCTAGGCCAAAAATTGGCTCCCCTTCCTTCCGGTTCTTCTTATCCTCCCTCCACTTTGCTACTACCTCATCTAGATAGGATTTCTATTTCTTGGGCATTGCAGGTGCAGATTGAGATTCTTTAGCCTTAGGGGTTTTCTCTATTTCTTTCACTTCCTTTAGCTTCCTCTTCTTTCCAGCATTCTTAGAAGGTTCAGCATGTTCAAAATTTTTTGGAATGGATTCTGCCTAGTCCACTGGAAGACCATAAAACTCTCCTGATTCTTTTGAAAAAACATATTTCTTCCTCTTGATGGTATCATCAATGATTAGCATTACATTGAAATTCCTCATCTTGGAACTGCAAGGGATCATAAAATATTCAAGACACCATACTATCATCTTGGAGAGTAGGGTATGATACATGATAATCTCTGCTCTAAAATTCCGATTCTTGATGTTCTCTATCGTAATGAGAATTTTCCTCAAAAGATTTATCTTTATTATATTTACCAAAAAATCCAAGAAATACATATCACTATTATTAAGAGTTTCCTTGTCACCCTTTCTTGGTATAATAATACACTGAACCCATAACTGTATGATCCAATTATTAGTAGACAAGTGAGCATTTTTTGCGGTCCTGACATCTGTAAGTCAAAGACATTCTATATCCTTTACCTTTATGAAAAATCCTTGTATATCCGGTAACTTCTGGGAAAGAAATTCTGCCTCTCCTTCATAAGATAGCCCAACCAAGATAACAACCATGGTGTAGGAAATCTTATATGTATTTCGATAACTATTTAAGGAAAATTTTTCTCTACATTATTCCTTAAAGAAACAAACTAATTCCTACAAATCTATCAGCAAATCTGGATACAAAACATCCCGAGCATCTATATTTGAAATAGATACACATTCCCATCCATTAAGCTTGATATTATTGGAGATAACATAGTCATACTTATTGAAAAAGTTCAGATGTACCAACCTCTCCCTGTATATATTCCATTCCGCAATTGGCTTGACAGTAGACATTTCTTGAGAAGGTACTTCACCAGACATTCAGAATTGAGTACTTCTGAAAAATTCAGAACATGCTTTTGTAGAGGGGTAGATCTTTGACATGTAAAATCTTGAGAACCGATGTGGGAAAACCATTGGGGGTCCCCTTTATATAGGCGTTGAAGTGACAGTTTATCATTCCGTCTGAATCCATTGGATAAGAATTCTTCAGATTTGATCTGACGGTTGAAATGATAGCGTCAAGGAAAATTTTTGTTGAATCTGATCTTTTGAGGTTTTTAAAGGAAAACATTCAGATTTAAGGAAACTAGAATATGTGATTTTTTAAAAACTAAATAAATTAACATCAAGTAAAAGGTTATTATAAAAACTCAAGAAATAATCATACCATTCGGATTTTCAGGAGATTTATTCATATTGGGGAAAATTCATCTTGATGGACATTATATTCCAAAAAAAACGTGAGTATGAAAAAGAAATTCTATAAAAAAATCTTCATTATGAAAATTTTCATTACAAAAATCTTCCTTTCTAAAATCCTATGTACGAAAAACATCACTACAAAAACTTCATGTACTAAAATTCTATTACAAAAAATTCAATTACAAAAATACCCATTACGAAAATTTCAAGTATGAGAATTTTCATTACAAAAAATATGAAAAACTTCATTACAAAAAATATGAAAACTTCATTAAGAATGTACACCCCCTATGAAAAAATAGTTTATTACTGTAAGGATATTGATGTCAAATGAAAGTTAACAATGACGATTACCTTATGGTTATCATCCCAAAGTTCTATTTAATGTATTCAAATCTATCATAGGGTAAATATTTTGTAAAAATATCAGCAAGTTGGTCTTGCGTTCTGATGAATTGAAGAATGATATCTCCTTTTTGTTTGTAATCCCTAAGAAATTGATGCCTAGTATCAATGTGTTTTTCACCAGAGTGATGTGCATGGTTTTTACTTAGGGAAACTAAACTTGTATTATCACACAAAATTTGTGTTTTTGTAAAACTCAAACCATAGTCTGTGAGTGTGTGCTGCATCCACAACACTTAAGCCTAACAACTTCCGGCTGCTACATATTCAGCTTCAGCAGTGGAGAGTGCTATTGAGTGTTGATTCTTTCATGACCAAGAACAATCTTCCATTGCACTAAGGCAAGGTAGGTATGGCTCTTAAGGTCTTCTATGTTTATTGTGTATATAATCTCTTGCCTATGGGCAGAAAAAATAAACTCTTCCTCGGAATTGTGTACTAAGAACTTGTCATTCATAAAATTCACAAGGTAACCTTCATCACATAATTGTCTTATGATAATTAAGATTTTCTTAAGACTCTTAATGAATAAGGCATTTGAAATAAAAGTTTTTCAAGAAGAACAATGTTACCTATACCAATAATTTCTCCCTGAGCATTATCTCCAAAATTTACTTTTCCTCTGTTTTTGATAATATTTTCAAAATATTTGTTGTTACCTGTAATATTTCGGGAACATCCACTATCCATGTACAATGTATTTTTGTTGGTACCTTCTCTATTTTCCTAAAAATAATAAATAGTTAGATTTTCAGAATCCAATTTTTCATGGATCCGGAATTCATAGAAAGAAAAAATTCCGGCACCCACATCTTTTTAGAAAAATAGGCTTTATAGAGTCCTAAAGACTGGGTTTTGTATAAGGAACAATTTTTTTACCAGTGTCCACCACACTAACAATTAGTGCAGAATGGAGAACTTTGAGGAACAAAATAATTGTTACTATAAATCGGTTTAAAACTAGTATAACAAAAACCAGAACTATTACTTATAGGTTGGATTTGTGAATACATTTTAACAAAAAATTTCATACCTAAGGTAATGATTGACAAATACTTCCTCAAGAAAAAGATTTTGGATTTCAGTTTGATAACCAAGTTCTTGTCATCTAAAACATTTGATTTTGACCATGAAATAGGCTTGAAAACATTTTTCTTAGAAATTACATTTTCTAGATCTTTAGAAAGGTTATTCTTCTCAGAATTTAATTTCTAAAGATTTTTTGAAATACTTTCAAAATCAGCATTTTTCTTATCAAGATTTTTAGAATGATCTGATATTTCCAAAGAATGAATTGTATTCCTAGAATTTTTCTTATCATGTTTTTCATCAGTTTGGAATTCTCAATCTTCAGAAGTTTGGAAAACCTAAAAACTTCATTCATAGGTAGGTAAATTATTATCTTTATTAGAAGAAGATTCTTCATCAGAGGAGTCATAATATTTATTATCATTAGTATTTAAATAAACATTGGTCAATTATTCAGCATTGTGTACCTTAGCCATTAAGCAATTATTGACAATCGGTAGTCTTGGTATTAGACCAATATTCTTCTATCTAGAAGATTCATAATCTGAAGATTCATCTGAAGAGTCACCACCACTATCACTCCAGGTAACATTTTCTTTCAAGACTTTCTTAGCTTTATCCTTGTAATACTTCTTTCTATTTCTCTTAAAATGATTTTCCTTTATTTCTTTTCTTTTAAGCATGGGGAAATCAGGTCTTATATGTCCAGCTCTCTTGAATTCATAACATGTGACTTCAGAATCCTTATCATTCCTTTCCTTCTTCTTATATCTAGATTGAAAGTTCCTCTGTCCATCTGTCTTGTTCTTCATTTGAGAAAGATTTTCTAATTCATTCTCTGAAGATTCACTTACACTAGATTCAGACAAGATAACAACTTTCTTAGATATGGATCAGGTAACTCTCTCATGAGTTTTAGCTTTCATATGATTAGAAGTAGTAGTAAAAGCAAAACCGCCATTCCCATTTTTCTTCTTTACATTATTGCCATCTCCTTTCATTCAATTCTACTGCGGAAGTAGAGTTCCAAATAGTTCATCAAGAGTAATCTGAGTATCCTTTCTGTTCTCATCAATAACATTACTCTTGGATTCCCACTCATTAGGAATTATGTCAATGATCTTATCAACAAGAGCTTCATCATATAATCCTTTCTCACCCATTGATTGTAAACTATTTACAATAGTCGTGAACCTTTGTTTCACCTTACTTTTGTGTTCTCCATAATGAAAATTAAAACCATGATATTCAGCTCTGAGCGTGGCTCTTCTTGTTTAAAAAACATTGGAAGTTCCAAAGTGAGTTACTTCAACTTTCGTCAATATAGAATTTTCTTCTTCAGAAGATGAAATTTGGTTATATATGTTTCATGTCATAGAATATAGAAAAGTATTACATACCTTATAATTCAGTTGATATTCATGATTTTCGTGATTAGTAAAGGTACTAAATTCCTTGTTAGGGATTTTATATCCTCCATTAAGCATAACAAAATTATCAACACCAGTATTGATAATGAAAGTTTTCATATGATCTCTCTAATGCTCATATTAATTTCCATAAAAGATAGGTGGTTTTGTTGGATTGATATTGTCTATGGAACCAACATTTATTCCTGCCATCTTTAATAAAAATTTCTTTCCACACAGACATGTTAATAGAAAAAGTTTGTAAACAAAGAAAGTATTCCTAAGCAAGGATAATAAAGAACTAGAGTATCTCCAAGAAAAAATGAATCCGAACTATATAAGTCCAAAAAACTGATTCCGGAAAATATGATTTTGAAAAATATAAAAAGAAGATGAATTCTCTTCTGAATCTAATCGTGAGATTAAATCTGATTGAACCAAAATTCTAAAGCCAATTGTTAGATTGGTTCAAGATTCAAGGCCACCTACTCTGATACCAATTGTTGAATTGCTACAGGGTGCAAGGTAGACTATCTTAAAAAAAACATGATCAAGAAGAACTTATATGTGAATATAAGTATTTCAGAAACCAGCTCTAATACTAATTGTTGAGATGGTATGTCTGAGTATGATATACTCTATAATACCAAATTTAGGATCAAAATAATAGAGATATTGTATAGAGTATCTAATGATTCTCAAAACACAATAGGGGGTTGAATTTTATACTTTTAAAAATTTATTTGGAACTTTTAATGATGGTTATGTTTAACATGGTTAAAAAGGTAATTCACAAAAACTCTAGTTCTAAACACTTGCTTGAATCGGGAAATATGATTCTGAGAATGTGAATTCGGAAGTATGGTTCCAGAAAGTGAATCATAATGAATGTTTACAAAGATGAATATTCTACCATAAATCATATATATTCTAACGGAATCACAATATAGGTATAGTGAAGTATAAGATAGTTATACTTTCCTCAACCTTAAAAATACATCAGAAAAATTTGTAACAAAACAAGTAATAGTAGTTAGTCTTTTACACCAAAGAGAAGGGTACCCAAAAACCTTGGATAAATGTCCCTTGATTTATACTTTCATGATAGTCTTTCTTACCCACACCAGGGTAAGCACTCGATTCAAAGATCAGAGTCTTTCTTGCTATCCCTACATGCCCTCAACTTTAATGTAGTTGGCACCTCTGTCTTCCTCAGCAAGGAAGCCCTCAACTTCAAGGTAGTCGGCACCTATGTCTTCATATCCCAGGAAGCCCTAGATTGTACATATCAATAATCGGAGTCGCACAAAACAAAACTGAACAAGAAGTTTAGTACGCATGAAGCATTAAAGTCTCTATCTGGAAATCACTTCAGCAGCATGTAATCTCTAGATTGATCAACTTGTTCTTATGTTCTGAGCTCTTTCAATCGAGCTCCAATTTTTAGGCACAACTTTAACAGTCGGATCCCTCCTCCAATAGTCACATTTTTCCTTGAATTTCAGAGGGACATGCACACATGACACTCACACAATGGTTAGTTAGTAACTGAACGCACGACATAATTTGATAACAAAACAAGTGTAATAAAAATATGGTTAGTTAACTAAAATCCAATATTCAGAGTGTAATACAATATGAATGTTCAGAGTCTAACCAAAAATGAATTCGGAGTCTATAATATAGGGATATTCAGATTCTCTTTTCAATGAATTAGGAACCTGAATTATATATAATTACGGCGTCAGAATTTCAAGGAAATTTGGAATCTGGATTCATAAGAATTCGGAACCAGAACATACAATGTTTGGAGTCAGAGTTCATGAGATTTCAGAGTGAGGAGTCATAAGAGTTCGGAGTCTAAAATCAGATAACTCAGAGTCATAACATAGAAAAGTTCGTAACCAGAATTTATATTCGGAATTCAGAGTCAGAACTCAAGAAATTTCATAACTATAATTCATATTTAGAATTCAGATTGAGAACTCAGAATATTTCATATCCATAATTCGTAATTAGAATTCAGATTCACAACTCAGAAGAGTTCGTATCCAGAATTCGTAATTAGAATTCGGAGTCAGAGCATAGAAAGCTCATATCTAGAATTTGTAATCAAAATTCGGAGTCAGAACTCAGAAAGGTCATAAACATAATTCGTAATCAGAATTTGGATCCTAAAAAAGAATGCTTTAAATCAAGGTATTTATATAGATCTGAGGTTTTGGATTCGAACCGAATTTTACAGTTAGAAAAATTATGATATTGACAATGAAATATGGAAAGGATAAATTTCCTAGGGGAAGGAAATTATTCATTATAGAAGTAAAACACATGGTAAAAATAGATTTTCCTTGAGATAAGGTGTTGGTGATTTTCAAAATTAGAGGAATGGTAAAGTCATAAGGAAACCTTAATGACTCAACAATCTCCCTATGTATGAAGTAATAGATAATTCATAAGGAAAACCTTATTGACTCAACAACTATATCCATCACATATAAAAAATTCATAGGTGGTATAGTTGGAAAATGATTTGTATTATGAGGAGAAACTGGTGAAGATCATGGATCATAGTGATAAATTCCTATTTCATAAGGCGAATCACCTAGTTAGAGTACTATGGTGGAACCATAAGTATGAAATGAAAAAATATAAGAAACCAACCATAATACATTACGTAATATCTAATTTTAGTTAAGAAATAACTTACTTTAATGTTGAGGATATATTAATTTTTAGATATTTAGAGAATGGTGACATAATACATTCATAACATTCCACATTAATACAGAGTGGATACCATAAAAACATTATTCATATCTTCCAAAATATACCATTTTTCAAAGAAAAAATTATTTATTTTTTAAATCATCATAAAATTAATATTGGATTCCTTCATTGTCTTAAACATACTTATAACCTATGAAAATCATTTAAAAACATGCTATGATAAAGAAAATCTCAGTTGGAGATATAGAAAAAAGGAATGATAACATTAGTCCATGAATACCTGTAATTATGAAATCATTTTCAAAAATACATTCTTGTTACCCATATAAGCATAGTTTTTGAAAGTTTAGATTTATATGAGATTTCCACAAACATATAAAACATAAATATAACCATAAAGTTATCATGGTGCATTAATTACATAATCTTGTAACCCTCTCGGCTACCTTATAATTTGTAACCCTTAGGGATACCTTACAATTTATGTAACTATCACAGTAACACTTGGAGTAACCATACGGTTGAACTCCAATGTACACATACCCAATGCATTAGAGGGAGATATAGGTCCCACATATTATCATTAAAAATTCCCAATAACCATAACATTATCATGAAACTTGTTAATTTTCATTAAAACATTACTTTTGAATTTTATAAAACCGAACTTTAAAAGAGGATTTTTAAATAAAATCCCCTTATAAATATCATATAAGTGAAATTATACATAATATACTGGATGTGAAATGTATAAAAACTGTAAGAAAACATAAATAAACAAAATATAAACAAATTTTCATACACATTAATTTTTAATACCTCATTAATTATGTAGTAGAATGTTAACCCAAAGAATGGAAATTAGGTTATGAATCCCCTTACCTCAGGTTTTTCTTAATTAAAACGTGTTTAAAACCCCTGTATAATGGTTAAAAGAGTGTAATTAATATATTAAATAAACATATTCATGTTTAAAACACCTTATATGATCATTTCATAACATCATTTCACCCTTTAATTATTATTATTTTGTTCCTTCCATTGTTTTGGGTGCATTCTTTACATGATTTCCATGGATGGTTTGTATTTGATTTTATTGTCATATGGAAATGAAATTATAAAAGTTGAATGAAATGGTATTAATATGATTCCAGAATATATAATCACACCATAAATCATATTTCTATCAAATATTTTGATGTATCATTAGATAAAACATTAATGATGTTTGTTTAGATCATTATTGTCGGTTCCTCGATAATCATGAACATGTTTCATTATATAATTTAATTTCACAAATATAAGTTCATTAAAGAACATTAAATAGGTTAAAAAAATACACATTAATTTTTTTTCATCCATTAAAATTATTTTATGATGCGATTTGAATGAATCTATGGAAATTGGAAACACATATCTATGTTTTTGGTATATAAGCACATCAATGATGATATTTTTATATTTAGAATTAGTGGGAGAGAGAAAAAGAGAGATGATGATGAAATATTACATTAGAATAATAAAATAACAGTTCAACTAATTTAATTTAATTATCATAGCATCCTTATGAGGTTATATGAGGAGTCAAAATGAAGATAAAGGAAATTGAAATAAAAGAAAAGTTGAGAAACCCCTTACAAAAATTTGGCAGCCTAAAAGTATCACCAAAGAATTCATACAATTTTTTGATGAGAGTAAAATGGTATCTAATAATTATTAAATAATATGGATAGTAAGTGGAATATGTTATTATATATCCAAACATAATCCAATTTAAATTAAAATATAATAACATAAAAAGTGTGCTTGAAAAAGAGAGAGATTTTGAGACAAAAATTTTGCAGCATAACGGTTATGAAACATGTTTTTATAAAACATTAAAAAGATAACGGACAGTGGTCACCCACATATAAAAGACTCATAAAATATTATAGGTATATTATAATATGTAAATTATAACATGTAATGAAAAAATGAAATACATACCACATAAAAGATAAATTGAATGGAAAAAAGAGAAGTTGAGAATTCTCTTACCTTCTAGCATAACTCCTAAGACAAGATGGTTGGGACCATGGGATATTGAGACACATTGGGAGGAATAATAGGTTGTTAAAATACCATAGATTCATTTATGATGAATTTTTAATGAATGGATGTTGGTATTTATTGCAAAATTGAGGGGTTGTTTTATTAATTTCCATGGAAAGCCCCATTAGTAGTATTTGAAAAACCATGGCACTACCCATGGTATTGGCCACATGGGACACATCATAACATATTTTATTCCACAAGTGTCTAACAAAATTATTACATAAATATTAAATCATTTATTATGTCATTAATCTTATCAAAAAACTCAAGACTTTATTCTTATTATCCACCAAAAATTCAGTTATTTCCAAAAAATCCCAAGAAATCACCCTAAATTTTTTTCGATGTTTAGAAATAAAAATGAAATCCATTTTTTGAAAATAATTATCAAAATATTTTTAATTTAGTTTCTAAATAAAATCATATTTTATTCAAAAATTAAAATTTTAAATCTATAACTCATTTTTAACACCTTGAAATATTAATCAAGTTGTAATTATCTTCAATCCTTAAGAAAATAAACTAATAGTACAAATTACTATTCATTATGGTCATATTAAAATTCATATTGATATTCATAAGGGTTTGTTACTATTCACCAAAAATCTAGTTGGTTCTATTAGATGCCAAATAATTTACTGATCACAATTGTATATAAGCATTATTTGAAATTCAAAACATAGAAACAGAAAAATTATGATAAAGGATGGTAAAAAATTTAAAATTAAATTTTGTTTAATGGATTTATAATTTACTTTTAAATACATTGGGTGTTACATTATCTCCACCTTCTGGAAATTTTATCCTCTAAATTTTATTTACTTATTAAACAACTGAGTGTACCCTTCCCTCATATAATTTTTTTACTCCCATGTTGCTTCTCCAACCATGTGGTTTCTCCGAAAAACCATTACCTGGTGGATTAACTTATTTTGTAGTACTTATTCCCTTTGATTAAGAATCTGAACTGGTTTCTCTTCATAAGAAAGTTTCTCTTCCAGTTGAACTACTTTTGGGCTCAGGACACGAGTTAAATCTCGAATATACTTTCTCGATATCGAAACCAGAAAAACATTATGCACCTTAGATAAATTCGGAGGACAAGCTACTCGGTAGGTGACTTTTCTAACCTTATCTAGAATTTCATAAGGTCTAATGAACTATGTAATTATATTTCCTTTATTACTGAAATGCATAAAACTTTTACATGGGGAGATTCTATGAAAACCATGATCACCTACCACAAAAGAAAAGTTTTTCTTCCTGTTGTTTGCAGAAATTTTCTACCTGCTCTGATCAGTCCTCATTTGTTACTGTATAATCTTCACTTTCTCAACCACTTCTTCTAATAATTATGGTTCCATTAACATCTTTTCCAGAACGTTATCCCAAAAAGCTAGAGTTCAACATTGTTTCCCATTAAATGCCTCAAAAGGTGCTATCTATATACTGGAATGAAGACTATTATTATAATAAAACACAACTATAGAAAGGCTGTGATCCCAAATTCCATGGTAGTAAATTGTACAATCTCTAAGAATATCTTTCAATGTCTAAATAATTTCTTCTGACTTCCCATACGATTAAGGATGAAAAGTTTTACGGAAATTTAATTCTATTCTTAATGAAATCTGAAGGCCATTCCAAACATTAGAAGTGAACCTGGGATCCCAATCAGATAAAATGGACAGAGTAAATCCATATAACCTAAAAATATATTTGAGGTTCAGTATATAATGGTGATCCAAAGACATTAAATCTAAAATATTTATAACATGTGCTTATTTTTTCAGCCGATCAACAACAACCCAAATCGCATTGTTACCACGAGAAGTCTTAGGTAGTCCCAAAATGAAGTCCGTGGACATATTCTCCATTTTTAACTCTTGCACTGGAGAAGTCTGAAGCACCCACTTTGGTAACTTCTGTTCTTATTTATACTACTGACATATCAAATATTTCATAGTAAATTCTATAATATCCCCTTTCATTCAATCCCCCCAGAAATACTCCTGATGTTCACTGTACATATTAGTACTGCAAAGATAAACTGAAAATATAGAACTATGAACTTCAAACCACAATTATTTCTTCAATTGGGAATCTCAATGCACACACAACCTTTTTCCAAATCATAAAAAACAATCATTTTCATGGTTAGTTTCTGAAAACATACCCATTTTAACCAAATCTACCTTATTTTGTAGCTCACAGTCTTCCTTATGCACTTACTCAATTATTTTAGGTGATTATGAATACCTTGAAACCAGAAATAATAATAGGTATTTCCTACACCAATAAATTCTAAGACAAAATTAATCAAATTGTTAATCAAGGGACCATGTTCCAAATATAACATGGTTAATGATGCACGATTTTTTGACACAAGTCATCTACCACTTTGTTTGATTTTCTTGGATATTAATTGATCATTTAATAATATTATTTTATTAGTTCAATCCATCTTATCATCCTCATGTTTAATTATTTCTGAGTGAGTATGTACATCATACTTTTATTGCCAGTATATATTTGACATTTGGCTCCGTATAAATTATGCCTCCAAATTTTCAAAGCAAAAAACACAGTTCCAATTCCAAATCATATTTGGGATAATTAAACTCATGAGGTTTTAGTTGTCTTGAAGCATAATCAATTACCAAATCATTCTACATTATAACACAACCATTTCCCTTCAATAAAGCATCACTGTAGATTACAAACTCACTATTTTAGGAAGGAAAGGCCAAAACTGGATCGTTAACCAATATTTTCCTCAAATCCTAAAAATAAACATCACATTCTTTTGAAAAACTATATTTTACAACTTTTCATGTTAACTTAGATTGTATGATAGATAACCGTGAAAATGTTTTAACAAATCATCGGTAATAACCTGCTAATCCAATAAAAATAAGAATCTTTGTATCATTTGTAGGTATTATCCATTCATAAACCACTTTTTTTAGGATAAACTATTATTCCATCCTTATTTACAATGTTCCCAAGAAAAGAAATCTGTTGCAACCAAAAATCACACTTACGGAATTTTCCATACAATTTAATTTCCTTTTATGTTTTCAAAACAATGCTTATATGTTTTTATTCTCCTCATTACTCTTATAAAATTATGGATTGACATAAATAAACACAACCACAAACATATCCAAGAACTCAATAAATATTCTATTCATAAGATCCATGAATAAAATAGGTCCATTAGTTTACTCAAAAGACATAACCAAAAATTCATCATGACCACATCTACTATGAAAAGTTTTTTTGGGGATGTCATAGTCCTTCACCTTCAGCTGATGGTATCCAAATCTCACGTCAATCATGGAAAAGTACCAATCTCCATGTATATGAACAAACAAGTCACATATATGTGGAAAAAGATAATTGTTTTTAATAGTGATGTTATTAAAGACTCTCTAATCAATGAAATGTCTCATTGAACCATATTTCTTTTTAATTTACAAAATAGGAGCACCCCATGGTGAAGTGCTAGGATGAATGAAGCCTTTATCAAGAAACTCATTCAACTAATTTTTCAATTCAATAAGTTCCATTTGAGCCATTCGATATGGGGGTTTTTAAATTAGATTAGCATCAGGAACTAAGTCAATTGTTAATTCAGCTTCCTCATCAGGTATGACATTTGGTAACTCATCACGAAAAACATCAAGGTATTCATTTACCACTGGAAAATCATTAATCTGAATAGGTCCCCTATTTTTAACTATATTTACATGATATATCTCACTTCTATGTTTCCAAAGTTTCTTATCTTCCTGATATGTTATCAATTGAATGAGTTTTTTCTTATATAAAAACTAAAACGTTTTCTGAAAAAAAAACATTTTTAACTCTATAGTCAATATTAGCATGATAAAAAGAATGAAAATCCATTCCCAAAATGTCATCAAACACTACTAAGGTTAAAAAAACAAGGTTTTTAGGTAATGTCATTCTACATATCTCAAAAGTAATATTATTAAAATTCCTCATTTCTTTAATATTTTCTCCTAGTTATTTGAAAATATGTTCTGGTCTCATTTTTTATATGATATATCCAATTTACCAATGCATTCCCTAGAAATAAAGGAATGTATAGACCTCATATCAAACAAAAATTTAGAACAATATATGTAAATAAACATGGTACCTGATAAAAAATCATTGGATGACCCAATGTTTGTCGACGTAGATGAATATGATCTCCCTAAACATTTATTCTTATATTCTTTCTTCTTTGCATCATTCTGATCTCTCGTTGGGATGAAATTTACATAATGAACTATCTATCCACATTACAAAACACTTTATAGTTTTCTTATCAGGTCTATTCTTAAGATAATTTTCATTAAAATCATGGGCCATATGTCCAAACATACCACATCAAAAACACTTCCCACTTTTGTTAAGGCATTCCCCAGGGTGCTTTTTTTAACACTTTTCACAAACTAGAAACTGTGATTTGTTACCATCAGTATTATTTGGTTGATTCTTACACATAAATTTCCATCTAGTCCAATTATTCAACTTATTGTAAAAGTGAATTTGATCATCAAAAAACACTATTTCTACCCTCTTATCACATTAGAAAAGTTTCACATAAATTTTGAATTCATAGAAGGAAAATTCCTTTCGATACCATGGAAATAATCCTGAGTAAAAGTGGGTGATTTTTCTATCATATCTAGAATAATATTTGCGGCATACCTCGTTAGTTAGTTGAAGTTTGATTTATACAAAACTTCTTAATATTCCTCATTTTCCTTAAATTCTATTAATTGAATCTCCATCATAAGTCACACCACATTCCAAAAATATTTTTCAAGGAAAAGACTTTAAAATGCATTTGACTCTAAGGCATCAATATTCTCTCTATACCTGATATTATTTACCATTTCCCACCACTGATCAACTTCACATTCAAAATGATAAATGGAAAGGATTAACTTTTGATTTTCTAAATAACCTGTAACATTGAATATAATTTCAAGGGCCGTAATCCATTTTTCAACTTCTATTAGGTCAGAGGATCCATTGAATGCAGGAGGCTGTTGTATCATAAATATTTCGACAATCATCATGTTTTGTTGTGGTACCTATGGTTGTTTTTTTGCTTGGATTCCACAACCATTTATTTCGACATAAATTGAGCCATTACTATTCTGAACTGCTCAATTCCAATCCCTACCATTCTAGGCTATGGATTCGGAAGGATATCATTCTGTTACTGCATCTCCTCTTCATCTATAATGTTATTCTTGGAAAAACAATTCTGAAAAAACATGTTTTATTCAAAGAAAAATGGTAATATTTAAATGTTATATAATTTCAAATTAATCATATAGTAAAAATCATTTATTATATTCTAATAATATCATCCTATTCCCTAAATTTATCTAAAAATCCTCTTAAACTAACTATAAGGACCTGACATTAATGCATTACATAATCTTGAATTTTAATCAAGAATGAAATTCACTTCATATTGAGGATATTTTCAAGTTTATAGATTTAGATAATTGGGACATAATAAATTTATAACATTCCACATTAATACAGATTGGATACTATAAAAATAGTATTAATTTCTTCCAAAATATAACACTTTTTCAAATAAAACATTATTTCTTTTTCAAATCATCATAACATTTAACATGGATTACTACATTGTCTAATAAATTCTTATAAATTTTCAAAATCATTTAAAAACATGGGATGAGAACAAAAATTTTAGTATGGGATATCAAAAGAAGGAAAGATAACATTAGTCCAGGAATACTTGTAATGTATGAAATATTTTTCAAACAGACTTACTTGTTGATCATATAAACTTACAATGTGAAACATTGGATTTCCATGATACTTACAGAAACATATAGAACATAAATAGAAGAAGAAATTTTTTTTGGGAAATTACTTACATAATCTTGTAACTCTCTCGGCTACATTAGAATTTTTAAACCTCACAGCTACCTTACAATTTATGTAACCATCATAGTTACACTTGGAGTAACCATACGGCTTCCCTCTAACATACACATACCCAATGAATTGTAGGGAAATATAGGTCACAATATTCATCATAAAAAATGGCCTATAAACATAATATTATCATCCAATGTGAAAAAATTCATAAAAACATAGATTTGTAATTTTGTAAAACAGAATTTCAAAAGAGAGTTTTTAATGAAAATCCCCTTACAAATATCATATAATTGAAATGTTACTTAATATAGTGCATAGAACATATATATAAACTATAAATATAAATAATTAAATATAACTAGCACTCTGCCCGTGAAAATGCACGGGACTATTGTTGATTCTCCTTTTCGTAACATTGTCTAAAATAAAGGAAAGGGAAATGACTTAGCACAAATTGATTCATCTTTTGAAGAAAACATCAATAATCGACAAAGGAATGAAAAAAGAGTCAAATACACATGTGCCGTGAAATTTCTTTTATTGTCACACAAGTATACTTGTGTGCCGCCTAATGGTCATGCAAGTGACTTGTGCGCCCTAAGTAATAACCGCTCAAGCTCTTCTCCAGCCAATAAATAGGCTCGGTGGGCCCCCCATTTCAAGGAGGAATTTTTCCAGAATTCAGATATAGAGCTCTGAATGCCCATGTCTCTTCTTCAGTTCTTCCGAACAATTATAAGTTAATTCTTTAACTAGAATGGAAGGTCTAAACAAGAGGAGTAAGGTCTAGGTGTTAGAATTCACTAACACTTGCACGCCTAAGTGTTTTACCCTTATGGGAAATGGAAAAACTTGAGCGCCGCCCTACTTCTTCACCAGAACTTGTGCTCCATCTTCTGGAAAGCCTCTAGGGATTATAAAAAGGGTTTGAGCCATGCCTCGCCCATGTACTACCCTAAGGGATGAAAATCGCGCAAGTACCAATGTGCCATGCAGGTATACCTGTACGACCAGGGACTTGCACACCCACACAGTACCTGCACACCAGCCAGGACTTGCCCGCCCCTATCTTTTTGGGTGCCTTTCCTTCCAATTTGACACCTCTTATGCCATTCCACCTCTTCTATTCAAGATTCAGTCTTCAATACACTCTTTAAATCCATTTATGGAATGATTTCTTGATTTTACTTCCTTATCTGAAACGAACTCCATGGAACATCTCTCAAAATCCAGTAATTTACACATCTTTATGTCACTAAAGATTGAGATTTCGTTCATTAAACCTCATCCTTTAAGATGACATAACCCCTTAATCTTGGGCCTCCTTTTTAGGAGTAAGCCCCAATCATAATTCCCCCTAACCTGGGCCTCCTTTTCCGGAGTAATCCCCAGTTCATGTTCTCTTAATTTTTCCTCCTTTTCAGTAGTAGGTCCCAACCATAATTCTCTTAACCTGGGCTTCGTTTTTAGGAGTAAGCCGTAGTCTCAAATATGGGCATCTTCCTTATGAATAAGCCCCAAGTCCCTTAATTTCTCAAAGTCTCTTAACTTGGACCTCCTTCTCAAGAGTAAGCCCTAGTCTTAATTTCTCTTAACCAATCCTAATTTACTTTTGATCTGGGTCTCCTTCTTAGGAGTAAAACCCAATCATAAGTCCCATCCTAAATTGGGCCTCCTTTTCAGTAGTAAGACTCATATTAGAGTATCCAAATCTCCATAAATTACATATTCCATTATGGACCCTGTTCCTGGATTTCTTCCCTGAAGTAAATCCTAATCTTCATCTATTTGGGAAGTCATACATACATAATCCAAACATCAGTTCTTATGATTGCATCTTTCATGTCACAATTTTCTGGTTTTACCAATATCTCTTGTTTCTTACACCGAGCATGACTCAAGTGAGCTTAGAGTGTAAAAGAAATTTTGACATTTTTCTTTGATCCATCAATCATAAACATCATATTCTCTTACTTGAACTATGTGGGTTATGATTCTTTTTCGAAAACAAAGGACACGTAGGTAGCCCATCTGTGGGTTTGAAACCAACTCTAAAATAACCCATGTCCTTCTGAATGACAATAAACATAAAGCGCCCCCACTGAGTTTCTTTAAAACCAGTATGGTCATCATAGTGACCAAGAGAATTTTATGTATTGAAGGATACCATTGACCAGCAATCTCTAACAAGTAAATATGATTCACTATTGATGAAGAACCTCGAATACATATAAAAGATTCTCTACATTTCCTACATATCAATCATTTATTGTTAGATCTAAAGGAAAGCTCATTTTATACTTGGTAATGTAATAAGGATTCACGAACATAAAATAAATCTATAAAGAGAGTCCCATAGTAGACAATAATTCCCCTCATAAAGGTGTGATGAGTCTGAACTCCCATCATCTCGACCAATGCAAATTCATATGTCTCATCAGTTCACAACTAATGAGCGCCTACCTTTGACAAGTATGTCCAAATGGATATGGAATCATTGGCTTTTTATGGTTCTACGAACAAACTTGTTAGAATCTGATTGGAATGGTTGAATCATAAATCAGCGAGGTAATCCCCAATTCAAGAGGGAAACAGAAAATGGTGAACCCGACGTGAATCCCTAACCATGTTAAAATGATGTTATACTTTTTGTTAGGCCCCTATTTAAAACTCAATGAGAGGGCCAACAAAAACAATCATTGACATATGAGCTCATCCAAAAGTTGTAGTGGCTGAATTTATCTTAATTACATATGTTATATCAAACAGGAACTCTATTCCAAGATTTTGTGCATTCTAAGAAATGGATGCTCTCATGTTCACACCTGTGAATACCACTGCTACGAATGCCACTGCTGCTACTCCTGCTGGATCATCATCCGCTATGAGAATGACATCACCTACTCAGTATCTTCAACACTGGGTATCAAATGTGCTGGTTAAGGAGTACCATCAAAACGGTACTATTCCAACTCTGGAGGCTGCCCGACAGGCCCTCCAAGTGAACAACTCACAATGGTCATCAGGACAACGATGACCGGTGATCAAGAAGCAGGCGGTGCTAACCACCATCTCCAACCGTTTCGAGTCATTATCCCCGGAACACAATCACCATTAACTCCCGTATTCTAAGGAGGTGAATGAGCAGGCCCCTCGCCGACTTAATTCAAAGAAACATGAGTTCTTACCAAGGGATCCTATCAATAATCACTGATAGACTCGTGCGGCAGTGCTCCCTCAACAAGATGAGGGTACCGACTCCAGGCATTCGGGTCATGTTCCTAGAACCCGAGCAGGCAAGACGAATCACCAGAGGTGAAATCTTTTCAATAGTTAGTAGTTTCTCATCAATGCAATCTCCATAGAATTCCACTAACCTATCATGGTGGAAATCAACGAGCGGGCACATACACCCGTCCGTTTTCATCCCACTGTCCATCAGACTTGTCTGGCAGCAACGTGCCAATCCCACCAGGAAATTCCGGTGGAGTACTACAGACAGGAACATACACGTGTTTATAAATCATCAGCTAGTCTGCAGCCCCATCTGACTACATATGATAGAGCTTGTCAACCACTTTCAGCAAAGTGCAATCAACAAGCACATACAACTGCTAGTATTGATAAAGCCTACCAACCGTATCGTTTGGTAGCACTAGGAGAGGTCAGTCGAAAATCTCCGGCGACAAAAAAAAGTCAGAATCAACTCTCTTCCCCCACACATGAGTACTATCAGGATTCACTGACAGGAAAAGGAGGAAAGGAGCAGGCACATACACCTACTCCAAGAACAGAATGGACAAATATCCCTGTTCCTGTAGCTGAAGTCACCAAGCATATTCTATCAATGGTGAAAGAGTAGAAGTAAATCCCTACTCATATTCTGGATGCCTACCAGGATATTATAACAGCTTCAGTAGCATCACAGGGAATGAAATGAAAATCTATCCCTACTAGTTGAGTGACACATCAACAGTTCACTCCAGAACAGACACACACATCTGTTCCAGTCCAAGAGGGTTGTGGGGCATACTCCCCCATATCATACGGAGAACCAATTCAAGCACATACACCTGGTTTTAGAGGAGATAATCAGCCTAACATGATCATTTCTCCTAAGTAGGCACACACACCTATGAAATTGAGTAATAAGGCATCTAAAAAGAAGACCGACCTAGCACATTCATGAAATCAAGAGCCAATTTGTAACAAGTCTTAACTCAATGCTGGAGTTCTTGATGCACTCAGACAATTATATGTTGCAACTCAAGATTCTTCTCTTTCAGTTCCTAATAGTGGGAACATTAATTCTGATGGTCTGCATCATATACTTCCTCATGAAGTCTTGTTTCATTAGAATTCAGCCGATCTCGAAGTTTCATCTTCAGATAAGAGCCACAGGAAACCTATGTGTGGTCAGAAGACCAAGGAGAAAAATATCTCATCTTTTGTTGTAACCCACCATGGTGTTCCTCCCCATGATGATGAATTTTGCTGTGAAATACCACTTCGCAGTAGTGATTCACATTGCCCAGAAAATGCTCTAGTGGACAATGTAGTGCTGAGAAAGCCCTCTTATCTTGAGGCACTGGCAAATGAGAAACCGGTCATGTATGATGTTTTATCACTAGATGGTGAAATACTTTTTAAATAATAAGATTTCCCAAGGTGTAGGTCATTCTACGAACCACCCCTAAGTCATGCGTCTTCTAGTTTGATTAGTGATTTCTCTACCAATCTTTTTGAATCTGATGAAGTAACAAGGAAGCACCAGCTCTAGTCAAAACATGTAGAAGAATCTTTATTAAATGATAAAGAGGAAATGCTGAACATGAGAAAATAGCTGGTGAAATGTGAAGTGTCAGTCATGTTTTGGCCTCTAGCGAACTCTCAGTATGACATTCCAGAGATGTTGATGGAAGATGGAATTCATGATATTCGTCTCAAAATATGCAAAAATCATTGTCAGTTGAAAAAGAAATTATTATCTTATGATGAATATGAAAATCATGTTAATATAATATAAGGTTTACAATGCCAGATTGATTTGGAATCTCTATCAGTCTCTTGATATCTGAAGGCTGAAAAGCAGTAGAGATCCCTTCAGCGTTCATGCCTTGGTGCAATAAGAAGACTACGCCAGTTAATTTCCAATGCCTCATCTGGTATTCATATCATAGGATGGGGTGTTCATGGAGCACTACATTTCACTGCACTCTCGAGTCAACAATGCCCGCCGAAAATGGTCTCATGCAATGTTATTTCCCATGTCCGGCCACAGTCAATGGGATTTGTTTGTAATCAAAAGCATTCCAAAGAACAGGCTTCAACTAGTTCATCTAATAATCAAGCATATAGAGAAAAAGTTATTGAATTACTCCTGCATCAAGTGAATGAGATTATTGAATAGGCCTCTTGTCTGGAGCAAGCACATCAAAAAGTGATAGAAGTGTCAGAAATAATCCAACGGTATTTTCAACGGGGTGATAAAAGTGGATGCAGGTTAATGCATCCAGCTAATTTTAGGCCTATGGTTTGTAAGATCAGGAGATATTTTAAGAAAGTCTCAGACATATCATGTCAAGAGCCACCCCATCTTTCCAGACTGGGGACACTATTAAACCAACCCTCAGAATCAACAAATAGGATTTGAGTAGTTGAGCAGAGGCAGTAGGAACAACCCCAATCCACCGGACTGGGGACTTTTTCAAATCATCAATCCCCTCCTCAGTGAAATTCAGTCTTATCTCGATTGGGGAAGAATCCACAGGAGGAACTAAGAGACAATTTATCAAGAGATCCACTCCAAATTACGGGTTGTCAAGATGTTCCTGAGGGATCAAACAAACAAAACTTAATGTCTCGTCAGGGGCATGGAAAAAGAAAATATCACATAAATGTTAATAGAAGGGATGTAATGTGTTATGCATCAATCAATGTCATCAATCACATTATGGATGATCCACCATATGAGGCTCACTCAAGGGATCCAGATGGAGAGTTTCATGCTCAAGAATATGTATGAACAGACACAAATGAAGAAGGTGTGTGTACACGAAATCAAAGGATTACTCAGAACCTAGGTAATCCTTCAAGTAATCCAATTCCCCCTCTCCGAAAAGGATCCAACAAAGGCAGGGGAAAGAATCAGGTTACATATCCTTCCTATTGAGAAGGCCAATCACTCTCACTAGAGTAAAGGTTTTCACAACAGGAGGAAGAAATGAAGGAATTGTGGAGGTTGAATGCAGAACTACATCAGGGTAGTCTTCTTCCTAAGCGTGCTGGAGTCAGTCAGACAAGGGAGTTTGTTGCAGCTACTGAGATGGATCAGGAATATCCTCCTTTATTAGTACACCCTCATTGTTCTAATCCTACAGGTCATGTGCAACAACAATTGGCAGTGATGCCATCAGTTGCAGTACCAACTTCCATATTTTTCCAAGCTCCAGTCATTACACCTTCCAAAGTCCAAGTTCAACCGGATGTTTCTCAAAAGTTAATAACTACCATTGAGTCATTAACACATCAGTTAGAGACTATGGAAGGGAAGCGTGCACATGTTCAACTAGAAAAGAAAGCTTACCCTGAATGGGTAGATTCAATCTCCCCCCCCATCAAGTTTTGGGACCCCTGTATTCCTTATTTTCAATGTATCAGGTGATCCTAAACTGCATTTCACGCATTACGTGTTTTGTTGCGATCTTATGATGGGAACTCCGGAGTAGCAAGAAGCAGTGAAACTCAGATGAATTGTGCGAACCTTGCAAGGAACAACCATTTTGTGGTACACAAGCTTGCAATTCCGGTCAATTACCGGATATAAAGATCACCATCCATGATTTCTTCTTCAATTCAGCTCAACTTTTCCGAAGAAAATAGTTTTTTATCATACAAACTGTAAGCAAAGGGAGAATGAAAGGGTCTCAGATTTCATTGCTCGTTGGAAGGGATTAACATATTCTATAATCTTAGCTCTCCCTCAAGTAGAATTGTTGCCAATCTGTGTGGAAAACTGCATGACGAATTATGCACGTCGTTGATCCCTGTTAAATATAGATGATATTTTCGAGACCTTACTTCAATCGCTCAGTAGATTGAAGATTTCCTTATACAGGCTAAGGCTAATTCTCGTGTAATTCAATCAGTTCTAGGAAGGAGAATGGGTAATGCAGAGACTGCTACAATTATGCTTAAACAAGCACCTGTACCTGCTTCTACATAAAAATCTTCATGTTCTCAAAGGGCTCCACCTCCTGAGCACCAACAACAGAGATTGTTTCGTCATTATGATCAAAGAGATCAATGACGGCAAAAATATGAGGATCTAAAGAGAAATTTTTACTCTATCCTAAATGAACAAGTTCATGGATACTTCGTTTCGGCTCTGGAAAATAATCTGGTTCAGTTTCCAAAGCCCAAGATGCCAAACAAGGAAGGATATGAAGACTGCCCCAACTATTGCCCGTTTCATCAAATGTTGGGGCATACCATCCATCATTGTTTTTTCTTCAAAGACCTCCTGCAAAATATGGTCGACTCGGGACAAGTCAAACTGAAAGGTTCTTCAGCTCAGGTAGCATGTGTTACTGCTATAGTTCCAGAGGAGGAAGGTGAATGTCAAGAAATCAAAGGCAAAAATGCCCAGAAATATCATGATTGGATGGTCAGAAATATGATAAACCGAACTCATGCTATTTTGTGAACACAATTGAAGAAACCAATTGTGCCTTCTGTAATAAATGTCACAGTAAAAATCTCTTCATCAGAGGGAAATCATCAAAGAGACGACACAATTCCAAGAAACTGAAACAATCAGATGAAGATGAGTATGTGTCAAAGACTATGCTGTCTTTGACTCTGGTAGATTTCATGCAATCTACTTTGAAGCCATGGGAACCGCCGCACCAAACAACATAGCCTAAACAGGTTGATCAGGCAGAGTTTTCATTGGATGAAAAGATGATCTTCAGTTCTGTTAATATGATTCAGTTAACAGATCCATATGCCAGTCACAGTTTCGATTTTGATGATCCGGAATACCTTGTATCAAACAGAGGAATCAGAGGAAGTTCCAGAGGATCAGGATGCAAGGGAAGACGTGGATCTTTCAGAGGACACTATTCCAATTATACTTCTTCTAGAACGATGTATGTCGTAGAAACTTGTGGTAGAGCCCTTCAACAATCTCAACAAGAACAAGCAAGTTCTTCCACCAATAGAAAATTTAGTCCTGGCATAGTTATTCTAGAAGACCGGTTAAAGATTACACTTTTTTCTTCTCAGCAAGTAAATAGAACTAATCAGTCTAATCTTCCAATACCAGGAGTATTACCAACTCTTACCCTAATACAAGATGCATCAACTTCCAAAACATCAACTTCCAAGTCACCTGCTAAACCACATTTTCCTGTTGGGAAACACAGACCTTTGGATCAAAAGAATGATATATTGAAACATCTGGCCCAAGTACCGGCCAAGTTATAAATTTTTGATGACTTGAATTTATCAAAGGATCTTCGGGAGGCACTCATTTAGGCTTTGTCTAGTCCTCTGGAGTTTGAAACTGAAATTGTTGCAGCTGAAGTCTATCACATAGAAAATAATCTTGTGGAATGCCATGTAGAGATATCATTCATAGATGAGAATAAAGATGATGTCGTTCAAGGACACATTAGACTATTGTATTTATCTAGCAAGGACAATGGTGTAGACATCTGAAGGGATTTCATTGATAATGGTTTAGGAGTCAACCTCATGCCCATTCGTACACTTCGTCGATTGGGCCTCACAGAATCTGATTTATCTCCTTCTATAATGAAGTTACAAGGATATGATAAAAATGATCAAGAACCACTGGGTGAGATTACACTCAGAAATCAGTTTGGAGATCTTGTATCTAATTCAGATTTCATGGTTTTTGATCAAGATTCAGCCTTCAACATCCATCTTGGAAGACCCTAGCTACATCAACATGCGTCTATCCCTTCATCAAACCATCAATGTCTCAAATATTGTTTTGATGGTCAAGTTGGGACATTTTATGGTGATAAGGCCACATTCAAGACATGTGAATCTCAATACATTGAGGCATAATTCTATCACATGAAAGGAAAGGATAAATCCACAACAAAGGAGTTTACCAAAGTTAATGCTCCATATGGTTTGGAGAAGATTCTAGTGAATCCATTTGAACATGTGAGTACAGAATATGTGTTTCATATCATTCAAATTGAAAATATAGACCCAAATAAAAATACTCTTATGGAAAGATCCATAATGTCAATTATGAATATCAAGCCAGACAACATGGGAGAAAATGGTATCCCACCAAGCAGTGATGAAAGCCCAAATAGAGATGTCTTCATTTCGTCTGCTGAAATCCAGAAAGTCTATACTTCTCCAATCAGGCGAGAAGAAGTTATAACAATGTCAGAGGTAAATCATGATGTCGATTCTCAATCCGTCATCTCCTCTTTATTACCCATGGAAGACCCTTCATCATCAATTGGGTCTGAAATGGAAGCTTCTTCTTCAAGATGTTCAAAATTTAACATTTCTTCTGATCATGGAAATTCGGCTTCATCATCCAATATGCAAGTAGAAATGGAAGAAATAACACATGTTGAAGAAGAGAGGAATATCACAGAGATGCTCCTACAACATTTGAAGAGGGTATCTATCCCACCGTGGATGAACACAGAGAAATAAATCAAGGTACAAAAGAAGATCCACACCCCACTTTAATCAGTGCATCCATGACTCTTGAAGAACAAGAGAGATATATTTACTTTTTAAATAAAAATCGAGACATATTTTCATGGAACTATACAGAGATTCTCGGGCATGATCCTTGTGTTTCTACTCATCATTTGGGTTTACCAGAAGAACATCTATGATTTAAGCAAGTCGTGAGAAGAACACACCCAACCTATGCTTCCAAAATTGAAGCCGAAGTGTATAAGCTCATCAAATCTAACTTCATCAGAGAAGTTCAATATCCCAAATGGATGGATAATATTGTCCCCGTGAAAAAGATTAACGAAAAAATTATAGTTTCCCTTGATTTCAGATTTATTAATCGGCATTGTCCTAAGGATTATTTTCCAATTCCGATTACAGATCTTTTAATTGAAGCAACAACTCACTATAAAGCACTTTCCTTCATGGATGGATATTCCGGATATAATCAAATCTGAATGGCCCCAGAAGACAAGGAATATACAATCTTTAGGGCCCCTCAGGGTCTGTTTTGGTATAGGGAAATGCCTTTTGGCTTAAATAACTAAGGCGCAACATATCATCGTGCCATGCATCATATCTTCAAACCCTTTTTAGGGAAGTTTGTTGAATACTATGTAGATTATTTGATGGTCAAATCTAAACAACATTCTAATAACTTGGATGATTTGGAAGTCATATTCCATAGGCTTCGACAGCATTATTTGAAGATGAACTCCTTAAAATGTGCTTTTGGGTTAAAGTCAGAAATATTTCTCGACTTCACCGTACACCATCTTGGTATTGATGTCGATCCTGAGAAGACAATGTCAATGCTTGGTATGTCACCTCCTCGAAATTTGAAATAATTGAGAGGACTTCATGGAAACTTAGCCTATATTCGGCGTTTTATCACCAATTTGGCTGGAAAAAGTTTACCCTTCACTAAATTGATGAAGAAGGGAGTCACTTACTAGTGGACTGATGAAGGTCAAGAAGCATTCAATATTTTCAAGAACTACCTCTTGAGTCCACCGGTACTTATGACGCCTATTGAAGAAAGGACACTTATCCTCTATGTTATATCCTTAGAGCAATTATTGGGTGCCTTTCTATCTCAAAATAATGATGCTCGGAATGAAAACATCCTATACTATCTCAGTCAGACTATTCTTGAAGTAGAAACCTGGTATTCAAATATTGAGAAGTGCTGCCTGGCATTAATCTTTGCAGTTCAGAAGTTGAGACACTATCTACAACATCACAAGGTCCAATTGGTATCTCACAATAATCCGCTCAAATTCATCCTTAGTCATCCAATGATTACAGGACGTCTGGCAAGGTGGGCAATTATTTTGCAGCAATTCGACATTCAGTATGTGTCTGAAAAGGCAATATAGGGCCAACCTCTAGATGATTTCCTTGCTGAACATCCTTCAGTAGAAGATACATCTTCAGATATTGAACTCCCTGATGAGGAATTATTCTCTATTCCCGATAGTCCTCAAGTATGGTAAATGTATTTTGATGGTTCTTCCAGAAGACCAATAGGGAGAATAATGGAAAATCCTAAATTCAACAATGTTGGCATAGGAATTGTGCTCATTTCTATAAAAAAGGGAGTGTTACCTTATTCATTCTTATGGTGGGAAGGTGGTACCAATAATGAATTATAATACCAAGCTCTCATCGCAGGCTTGGAATTGGCGCTTCAAGCACAAGTGAATCACATAAAGGTGAAAGGTGATTCAGACTTGGTAATCAAACAAGTCAATTGGGATTATGCCATCAGAAAAGAAGAACTAATACCTTTATATTATTACGATGGAGATTTAATGGCAGAATTCCCTTCGGAACCAACATTTTATTATGCCCCAAGATCACAAAATTCTCAAGATGGTGCACTGGCTAATATAGCCACAGCTCTGGCAGATCCAAGTCGGGGCGAGACAACCATCAGTATTGCCCACAATCGTGCAATTTCACCATATGTTCGAATCATAACAGAGAAAATTAATGATATTAGTCCAATTCCTGAACCGTATGGTCATACTACAGGATGGATGCCACCTATCAGGGAATACCTTTAAAATGGAACACTTCCACCTGATAGAGAAAAGAATGAACAAATCTGGTGACGTGGGGTCAATTTTACTCTTTATGATATCCCAGATCACCTAGATAAAATTCTCTACAAATGTGGTTTTGATGGAGTTCTATTCAGATGCATTGATGGTGAAAAGACAATGGATGTCTTGAAAGAGGTGCATGCAGGAGTCTGGGGTGCCAACCAGTCTGGACATAGACTATTTGATCAGATTCGAGGGCTTGGATACTTTTATCCTTCAATGATACAAGATTTTGTTGATTTTACAAAGAAGTTTCTTTCATGCCACGTCCATGCCAACTTCATTCATCAACCTACAGAGTTGCTACATATAGATAAATACTCATGGCCATTTTCCACATGGGGAATGGATGTGGTGGGACCTTACCCTTCAGCTACGGCTAAGCAGTTTAAGTATATTCTTACTGCTACTGATTTATTTTCCAAAAGGGCAGAGGAAATACCTCTTAAGGAAGTCAGTTATAAATTCATTGTTATCTTCATGAAGTCTTACATCTTTACCAGATTTGGTGTCCCTCATACCATATTAACGGACAATGACACCAACTTCTGTTCATCCGAGGTGAATAGGTAGTATCAAGAATACAACATCAAATCCAACCATTCATCTCAGTATCATGCAGCAGCCAATGTCCAGATAAAATCCTTCAACAAGACTCTCTCAAATATACTACAAAAGATGGTGGATAAAGATAAGAATTCATGGCCTGATATACTCATTCATACTTTATGGGCATATCAGACCACCACCCGCACTGCAACGCGGTCAACTTTATACTCATTGGTATATGGAACAGAAGTAGTCTGTTGAGTCAATAAAGTTTTCCTTAGGACTTTTCCATTCCTTCTTGTTTTGAAAATCACAAACACCTTATATTTAAGGAAAATATTTTTTACCCCTACTTTTCTTTTATAAGGAAAATTTATTTTCTAAGGAAAATTATCCTTATCAAATTTTCATTACCTATATCCATATATTTCATAAGTATAAGAATCAGATTCATTTTTATATTCTCAGAATTGTCTAAAATATTGATATGAAGCATTCTGTTTTAGGCTCCGAATTCTGGATGAGAACTGTAATGAAGTTCCACTCTGAATTCTTGATGTGAACTGTAATGAAGTTCCACTCCGAAATCTAGATTAGAATTGTAATGAAGTTCCACTCCGAATTCTGGATGAGAACTCTAATGAAGTTCCACTCTGAATTCTGGATGAGAACTGTAATGAAGTTCCACTCCGAATTCTGGATACGAACTCTAATGAAGTTCCACTCCGAATTCTGGATACGAATTCTCATGACGTTCGACACCGAATTCTGATTATGAATTCTCATTCTGAATTCTCCTATTAAACATAATCTGATTGTCTTTTCATTATACACTCTGAATTTATTTAGACTCTGAATATCATTTTTGGTTAGACTTCGAACATTCTTTTTGCATACACTTTTATAATTTTTCTACTCTATAATATTTTTTTCTTACACTCCGAACCTTCACTCCAAACTTTTTAGTCAGACTTAAAATGATGTCATACATTCTGTTACACTTTTTTTTTATAAAATGATGTCGTCTATTTCATTATAAACTAACCATTGGACAAGTGACACATGTACAGGTCCCTCTGAATTTTAAGGAAGATACGACCGTTGGAGGAGGGAGCCGACCATGCCTATAAATATGGTCTCATTTTAAAGAGCTCAAAAACTTTTCGACATTGTTCACACATGCTGCTGAAGTGATTTCTAGAGATAGATTCTCTTATTAACTCTCAGATTAGTGTAGAAAATTTTAACTACTTGGTCAAACTTTTCCTTGTGAAGATTTGCTTCATGCGACTCCGATTGTTGGTGATCACAATCGAGGGCTTCCGAGGATAGGAAGATAAAGGTTTCCAACACCTTGAAGTCGAGGTCTTCCTTGATAAGGAAGACAGAGTTTTCCAACTACCATGATGTTGAGGGCTTGTGGGGATAACAAGACAAAAAATCCGATCTTTGTATCGAGGGCTTACCTAGGTGTGGGTAAGACATACTTTCTTGAAAGTATAAATCAAGGGACCTTTATCCAATGTTGTCATATACCCTTCTCTTTGGGTTAAAATATTTATATCTTGTAACTATTTTTGTTACAAGTTTATTTCCGCTATGTTTTGTATATTAAGGAAAGTATATCCATATTGTACATCCTTACTTTTGTACTCTGTTAAAGTTAGATTCTATACGCTTTAAGGTAGACTATCATTTTTCAATATTTTAATAAGATTAGAGGTGTTGTGAATTTGATTAAGTTTAAATTTGTCAAACTTAGCTCTTTCCGTTGTTTAAGGAAATACTTGTTATTCGTAATCAACTATAAAGGTTCCAAAGTAATTTCTTAAAGTATAAAATTAACCCCCCCCCTCTTGTATTGTATGCATATTCGATCCTACATTTGATATAGTTGAGTATATCATACTCACATATCATCTCACAATTGGTATCAAAGGGTTGGTTCAATCTGAATTAATCTCACCATTAGATTCAGAAGGAAATTTTCCGGAGTCAATATCTCAAAATCTATTTTTAAAGGTCTTAGTTTCTCAGATTCACTTTTTCTTACATCATCTTAACCGATATATCTTTGTTGCTTATATTTTTTTGGAGTCATTTTTTTCCGGAATTATATATTTTTTTAATTACAAACTTTTGTTACTAACAAGCTTGTACTTTGTGGATATCTTAAGGATGGAAGGTATGAATATTGGGTCAATTGAAAACCTAAATCCTTATAGACCTCCTATCTTTGATGGGAATGATTATGAGTACTAGAGAGATCGAATGAAGATGTTTGTGATCAATACTGGTTTAGACAATTTTATAATGCTTCCTGGTGGTTACAAAATTCCGGACAAAGAAGTCAATAATTTTACTAATCAAGAGACGCAAGAATATCAACTGAATTTCAAGGTATGAAATACTTTATTATGTTCTATGACTAGGAATATATAATTCCAGATATCTTCTTGTAAAGCAGCTAACTGTATTTGGAAGAAATTAAACGTTACACATTTTGGAACTTCCAAGGTTATAGAAACAAGAAGAGCAATGCTTCGTGCTGAGTATCATGGTTTTGTTTTTCCTTATGGATAACCTGTATGTAAAGTGAAACAATGATTTATGACATTTTTCAACAGTCTACAATCTATGGGAGAGAAAGGACTTGATGATGAGGCTCTTGTAGATAATATCATTGATATAATTCCAAATGAATGGGAATCATAGAGGATAACTATTGATAAAAACAGAAATGTTTCCCAGATTACTCTTGATGAGATTTTTGGAACCCTTTTATAGTATGAGACATGAATGAAAAGAGATGCTGACAACATCAAAAAGAAGAATGGTAATGGTAGTGTAGCCTTTGCATCTTAAGCTAAAACTCCTGAGAGAGTTACCAGACCCAAATCTAAGAAGGTTATTATCCAATCTGAATCTAGTGAGAGTGAAGTATCAGAAAATGAGTTTCCTAATCTTTCTCGTAGGATTAACAAGATAGCTGGACAAAGAAATTTCCAATCCAAATATAAGAAGAAGGAAAGGAAATATTCAGAAGTTACATGCTATGAATGCAAGAGAGCTGGACACATCAGACCGGATTTTCCTTTGCTCAAACAGAAAGAAAGAAAAGAGGGGCATTTTGAAAGGAATAGAAAAAAGTATTACAAGTCCAAAGATAAGAATGTTCTGAAAGCCAATGACACCTAGAGTGCCAGTGGTGGTGACTCTTCATATGAATCTTCTGGATAGAAGCATCTTGGTCTTATAGCCAGATTACCTATTGACAATCATTGCTTTATGGCTAAGGTACACAACGCTGAATCATTGACCAATGTTTCTTTAAATGCTAATGATAGTAAATATTATAACTCTTCAGATGAAGAATCCTCTTCTGATGAAGAAAATACTTTACCAACCTAGGAAGACGTTTCTAGGTTTGTTGAACTTCTTGGGATTGATAATTCAAAACTCAAAAAAATGATTGATAAGGAAAATTCTAAGAATACTATTCTTACTAAAGAGATATCAGATCATTATAAAGATCTTGATAAGAAAAACTTTGATTTTATAAGTATTTAAAAAAGTATCGACGAAGTAAATTCGGAGAAGGATAAACTTTCTAAAGATCTAGAAAAAGTAATTTTAAGAAATGTGTTTTTGAGGATAGCTCTAGTTTCAAATCTAATGATTTTGAAGATAAAAACATGGTTATAAAACTGATGTCCGAAATACCTTCCTTAAAGAAGTGTTTGTCGAACATTACCCTAGGTAATGATAATTTTGATAAGATGTATTCGCAAATACGACCTTTAAGATACAATTCCGGATTTGGTTATACCCATACAAAACCTATTTTTAATAAGAATTATTTTGTTTCTCAAAGTTCCCAATTTTGTACCAAGTGTCAATGTGGTGGTCAACGGGCAATGAATTGTTCTTTAAATAAAACCCAATATTTAGGTTTTCATAAGGCATATTTTTCAAAGAAGATGTGGGTTCTGAAAATTTTGTTATCTGGAAATTTCGGATCCAAACAAGTTTGGATTCCGAAAGTCAAATTATTTTCTGGTTTTCAGGAAAATGTAAAAAGTGCCAACAACAAATTATGGTACATGGATAGTGGATGTTCCCGACACATGACTGGTAACAATAGGTATTTTGAAAAGATTGTCAAAACGAAAGGTGGTAAAGTAACCTTTAGAGATAATGCTCAAGGAGAGATTGTTGGTATAAGTAATATCTTTCTTCTTGAAAAAACTCTTCTTTCAAATGTTCTTTTTGTTAAGGGTCTTAAGCACAAACTTATTAGTATAATTCAATTATGTGATAAAGGTCACCTTGTAAATTTTAGGAATGATAAATGCTTAGTTCACAATTCCAACGATGAATTTATTCTCTTATCCCATAGGAAAGAGAATTTTTACACTTTGAACATATAAGACCTAAGGAGCCAAGACTTACCTTACCTTAGTGCAATGGAAGATCATTATTGGTTATGGAATAGAAGACTAGGACACTGTAATCATAGAAACTTGTCTAAACTCTCAAGGAAGAAACTTGTTAAGGATCTACTGGAGCTTAGATTTGATTCTTATAAATTTTGCGATACTTGACAATATGGAAATAAACATAAATATAGTTTTAAATCTATTGGTGAAGTCTCAATGAATGATGCATTATAGTTAGTGCACATGGATCTTTTTGGTCCAACACAAACTGGAAGCATTGGAGGAAAATACTATGTATTTATTCTGGTTGATGATTATACTAGATTTACATGGGTCTATTTTCTAGCAAAGAAGTCTGATGTTTTTTCTTATTTCAAAAGTTTTAGATCCCAAGTCAAAAATGAGAAAAACCTATCATTGAAAACTATTTGTAGTGATCATGGAGGAGAATTTCAAAATTCAAATTTTGATACATTTTGTAGTAGTAAAGGTATTACTCAAAACTTTTCAGCACCTAGAACTCCTCAACAGAATGGTGTAGTTTAAAGAAGAAATAGAATTCTTCATGAAATAACTAGAACCATGTTGAGTGAATATTATATAGCTAGACATTTCTAGGATGAGGCTGTATGTACTGCTTGTTACACTATAAATCGTGTTTTAATAAGGCATTTTTTTATGAAACTCCTTATGAGTTATGGTTTGGTAGAAAACCTAGACTTTTCTACTTTAAGGTTTTTGGTTGCAAGGTATACATTCTGAATACAAAAGATAATCTTCATAAATTTGCTCCAAAATTTGATGAAGGAATTTTCTTAGGCTACTCCACAACTTCTATGGCATATAGAGTCTTTAATAAAAACACTTGTACCATTGAGGAAATAATACATGTGAAATTTGATGAGTCTGATCCTTTTTTTTTCAAACCATCCCATCCTACTTCTTCAGATGTGTTTTCAAAAACTGATTATCAACCTTTGATAGAAGATCCTTATGATAAGGAAAATTTCCAAGAAAATATTTCTAAAACATTTACCCCAGAAGACTTTATACCTTATGTTGATGACCAGCTTTTACAAAACCCAATTCAGTCGTTTCTGAAGAATCATCCTAGTGATAGTATCATTGGTGATGTAAATCAACCTGTAAGGACTAGAGATTCCTTAAGAAATGAAATAGAAAATCTATCATTTCATTCCCAATTGGAACCAAAATACACTAATGAAGCTTTAGGAGATGATGATTAGATAAAAGCTATGAAAGATGAACTAAATGAATTCGGAAGGAATAAAGTCTGGACCTTGGTTGAAAGACCTAAGGAAATATCTGTTATTGGAGTAAAGTGGGTCTTCAAAATAAGTGTGATGAAAATGGAATCATAATTAGAAATAAAGCTATATTAGTTTCTAAAGGCTATAATCAGCAAGAGGGAATAGACTATGAGGAAACCTATGCTCCAGTAGCTAGACTTGAATCAATTCGTATCTTACCTGCCTTTGTAGCATTCTTCAATTTTATACTTTTTCAAATGGATGTGAAGTGTTCATTTCTTAGCGGTTATGTTCAAGAGGATGTTTTTGTTGAACAACGTCCAGGCCTGGAAGACACAAAACATCCAGATCATGTGTTTAGACGTACCAATGCATTGTATGACCTTAAACAAGCCCCACAAGCTTGGTATGATAGACTAACAAGATTTTTGATTCAAAATAACTATGTTAAGGGAAATAAAGATTGAAAAATTTTTATTAATAAAGATAAGAGAAATGTTTTGATTGTTCAAATATATGTTTATGACATCATATTTAGTTCAACTCAGCAATTCTTAACCGATTATTTTACAGATCTAATGAAATCTGAGTTTTAAATGAGTATGATGGGTGAGTTAACATTTTTCCTTGGTTTTCAAATTTCTCAAAAACCAGAAGGAACCTATATATCTCAACATAATTATATTAAATATCTTCTTAAAAAGTATGTATATGACAACACTAAGAGTATTAGTAATCCCATCGGTACCTCATACACACTTGATATTGATGAAGCTGGGAAACCAGTGGATCAAACATCTTTTAGAGGTATGATAGGTAGCCTACTATACTTGACTGCTAGTCATCCAGGCTTGATGATTTTAGTATTCTTATGTGCCAGATATCAATCCAATCCTAAGGAATCTCATCTTAAGGCAGTGAAAAGAATGTTTCCCTACTTAAAGGGAACCATGGATTTGTGAGTATTTTATTCTTCTGTAAATGATTTTGTTCTAAAATGTTTTTCTGATGCTGCCTTTGGTGGATGTAAGATGGATAGAATGGGTACATCCAGAACATGTAATTTTTAAGGAGATTCATTAGTTTCTTGGTCATGCAATAAGCAACACTCAATAGCACTTTCCACTACTGATGCTAAATATGTAGCGGCTGGAAGTTGTTGTGCTCAAGTTTTGTGGATGTAACACACACTCACAGACTATGGTATGAGTTTTACCAAAACAAAAATTTTGTGTGATAATACAAGTGCCATTACCCTTAGTAAGAACCCTTCACATCACTCCCGTGCAAAGAACATAGATATTAGGCATCACTTTGTTAAGTATCACACACAAAAAGGAGATATTATTCTTCAGTTTATCGAAATACAAGATCAACTTGCTGATATTTTCACAAAATCTTTTCCTTCTAATAGATTTGAATATATTAAATAGAATTTAGGAATGATAACCGTAAGGTAATCTTTCTTAATTATCTTTCTGTTGAAAAACTCTTCTTACAGTAATAAAATCCTTTTCATAGGGGTAGTACATATGTTTGTTATTTTCTTTAATTTTTTAGTTTTTACAAATTTTTCATATTGAAATTTTCGGAATGATATTTTCATACTGAGACATTCGTAATGAGATTTCCGTATTGAAACATTCATAATGACATTCTCGTAATGAAATTCTTGAAATTAAATTTTCATACTTAAATTCTTGTAATGAATTTTCGTATTTTTTTACTGAGTTTTTCATAGTGAGTTTTGTGAACTATGTATTTTCGTAGTAAAGATTTTTTGTAGTTAATTTTTCTTCATGAATAATATTATCCATTACGAATAATCCTCCTAAGCAAATCCGATAGGTATGATTTCCTTACTGAAGTTTTCATAATCATAATTTACTAGCTGGTGTTTTTTTATATTTCATTTTCGGATTATAGTTTTCTTAAATCCTTGTCTTAATAAAAACCTCAAAAGATCGGATTCATGTTTTCTTGAGAATTGGTTTTCAACCGTCAGATTTGATCTCAGTATTTTACAACTGTTCGATCAACCGAGGAAGATGAACCGTCATATCATTGCCTATTTAAAGGGGACACCAAATTCTCGTCCCACATCGGGTTTTCAAGCTCCAGCGTCCCGAAGCTATGCCTCTCCGTTTTAAGGCCGTTCCGATCTTCAGCAATCTCCATTCTGAACGTCCTAGGAGTCATCAGATACGAATGTAAGTGGAAGTAGCTTCTCAAGACATGTCAACCTCTAAGCCTATTTCCAAGTGGTTAGTATATAGAGAAAGATTGGTTCACCCTGATTTCTTCAACAATTATGATTCTCTTACTTCCATGAACATAATTCTTAATGGAAGGGAAGTTGTTGTTGTGTCTAAACCAGGGAATCAAGATGAAGTATATTCAGAGTTTCTTTTTGAGTTCTATGAGACGGTTTCCTTCTTTAAAGAAGATGATAGGGATAAATTTTTATTTAAATATTATGGCAAGACTTATAAGCTTTCTTATGCCAAGGCAGACAGCTTGGTGGGGCTGACCTATGAAGGAGAAGCCGAGTTCATCACTCATGTTTTGCCAGATTTCAAGGGATGCTTCAACACGGAAAAGGAATTGGAGACTCTCGGACTGTCAGATGACAAGGCTCCGAAGATTGCTAGTCTGTCTACGAATTTTCAGATTCTAGAATTATGGGTACAAGGCTTTATCGTACCAAGAAATGGTGACAAAGACAGTTTGAAGAAGATCGAGATCTTTATCCTAGATTTTATGATAAATCTAAGGAAGTTTAATCTGATGAGGCACATTCTTATTACCATTTAGAATGTTATGAATGTGAATCTGAGAGCTCATATCGTAATGTATCCAGCAATAATCTCGAAGTTAATAGTTCGGTGCCTTGAGTCTTTCAAGGAGTCTTGCAAGTCTAAGCCAAGAGCATGAAAAATTATGTTTGTGAGTGATGATACCCTTAGAAGGATGAACGTTGCTTTCGACAAAAATACTAGTGAGTTCTTTGATATTCCAGTTCAACAAGAAGGGGTTCCGAAAGTTTCTGAACCTGAATCTTCTAAGCCAGTGAAGAAGAGAATGTTGAAGGAAGATGATGTTGAAGCATAGAATCTTAAATCTAAGGAATTTCATTCCACACCTCCAAAACCAAAGAAGAAGAAAGCTTACCCAAAGGAGGTAGTTGCTAAGTGGAGGGAAATCAAAGAGAATAGAGTTCAAGGGGAGCCTCAGTTTGGGTTGGACCCTGCGGAGGATAAGGCCTTGAAGGAAAAAATAGCGGATGAACTAGAAAAACAAGTGAAACAAAATAAGATTAAGAAGAAGATGTCTGAAGCTGAGGTGGCTCAGACGTTGTTGAAGTTTAATGAGATGGACTCCAGAAACATTCCAGTCCCAAGATCATTCTCCGTGGAATCTCTACCTGAGACTCCATAAAGAAAATATGTCACTCCAGAGAGGCTAAAAGCTAAGCATGTTGAGGAAGTTAATCAGTTTGAGCAATTAGAAGAGGAAGAAGCAGTTTCTGAAGGTAGTGGTGAGACCGGAGATCTAATGGAGCAAGTAGAATATTATAAGGAAACACCTTCAGAACATTTTTTGCTCCGAACATCAGAAGCTGAGTCCTCTAATTTAGTCACTCCAGGGATGGATGAGGAAAAAGGAGAACAAGAAGTAGCTTATCATGTATAGGAAGAACATCTTTTACATGATATTTCTCAAATGGAGAACGTAGAGGATGGTGCTCAAAAAGATGTTGATGATGAAGACAATATTGTTCATGTGTCTGATAGTGAACATAAAACCCTGGAACAAGAATCCATTCTGAAAGGGGACAAAGGAAATCAACTTGTTACCGAAACCCCGAGCTTAGTTGCTGTAAAGATAAGAGAAGTTGGTGGTTATTCGAAGAAAAAGGTTGAGAAAATTGAAGAAGAAAATTCTCCAAGCAGAGTCTCGGATTTGGAGTCATCTTCGTTGGGGAATGACGTTGTTGTTCAGTCATTAAAGAAGTTGGTGGGATCTATTCCGACCTTCTCAAGTATTGATTCAAGATTCCAGATGCTCCAACATACTTTTAATCAGAAAAAGACTCTATGTACAAAGTTACGGATAAATGTGTAGAGATTGAGGCAAAAATCAAATCATTCATTGTCAGCTATGAATCCCACAAAAGGTCTTGTATGAAAATGACTAGTTGGTCAAAGAAAACCGTAGATGAGATGAGACTCTTGGATGAATTCCAAGATAATTTTAAAGATGCCTTTGAGACAGAATACATGAAGCTGAATGATCTTACCTCCTCATTTGATGAATAGTTGACAGCTAAGAAGAATTCTTGGATTCAAGAAAAAAAAGATATGAATGGGAAGATGAATTCTGTTGCTCAAAACTGGAGGAATGAAAGTGATCGTTGGATTGAGGTTGAAGAGAAGTTGATAAAGCAAGAACAATTTTTGAAAGCTCAGGAAGACTAGTTGGAAGCTCAGGAAGAAAAGCTTTAAGCTCAATGTGCAAGAATAGTTTTGTAAGAGAAGAATGCTGAAGAAGACCATAAATACTTGAAGAAGTTAAAGACTATTCTCAACGGTCTCATGTCGAAGGAAAAAGATCCAAAATAGACAAATCCGATCTTTTGTTGTATCTTAGCTTCCTTGTTTTTGATAATTCAAACTTAATGAAAATCTTGCTTGCTCATCTCTTTTGTTGTTGTTACTAAATTTTCAGGTACTTTGTTATATTTTCCATTCCCTCAAATTCTTTTTGAAAATCACAAAGGGGGAGAAAGAAAAATAACCTTAACAAAGGGTGGGAAAGAAAAAGAACTCTAATAGAGTTTATCTAAGGGTAGTGTTCATTAAATAAGACATTCTTATTCTTAATGAAATACCATTCCGGAAATCTAGAATACGATCCTTAGAGTTTCAAAGCCTAAGTGGGAGTTTGTCGTATTCATCAGCATTCATAAGCAAAGGGAGATAAGCTTTACTGTTTTTTTTTCTAAGTCTTTCTTTTTCGTAAGGATGTTTTTTGTCCCAAAAAGGGAGAGATTGTTGAGTCAATAAGGTTTTCCTTATAAATTTTTCATTCCTTCTTGTTTTTAAAATCACAGACACCTTATCTTTAAGGAAAATATTTTTTACCCCTACTTTTCTTTTATAAAGAAAATTTATTTTCTAAGGAAAATTATCCTTATCATATTTTCATTATCTATATCCATATATTTCTTAAGTATAAGAATCAGATTCGTTTCTATATTCTCAGAATCATTTAAAACATTGATATGAAGCATTCTGTTTTAGGCTCCGAATTCTGGATGAGAACTGTAATGAAGATCCACTCTGAATTCTGGATGTGAACTGTAATGAAGTTCCACTCCGAATTATGGATGAGAACTGTAATGAAGTTCCACTCCGAATTCTGGATGAGAACTGTAATGAAGTTCCACTCTGAATTCTTGATGAGAACTGTAATGAAGTTCAACTCCGAATTCTGGATACAAACTCTAATAATGTTCCGCTCTGAATTCTTGATACGAACTCTCTTGATGTTCGACACTGAATTCTGATGAAGAATTCTGATTATGAATTCTCATTCCGAATTATTCTATTAAAAAAAATCTAATTATCTTTGCATTATACACTCTTAATTTATTTAGAATCCAAATATCATTTTTGGTTAGACACCGAACTTTCTTTTTTCTTACACTTTTATAATTTTCTATTCTTTAATATTTTTTTCTTACACTCCGAACCTTGACTCCGAACATTTGAGTTGGATTTAAAACGATTTCGTACATTCTGTTACACTTGTTTTGTTATAAAATTATGTCGTCTATTCCGTTATAAACTAACCGTTGGCCAAGTGACACGTGTACTGGTCCATCCGATTTTTTAGGAATATATGACCATTGGAGGAGGGATCCGACCATGCCTATAAATAGGATCTCATTTGAAAGAGCTCAAAAACTTATTCGACATTGTTCTCACATGCTGTTGAAGTGATTTCTAGAGAGAGAGGCTCTTATTAAATCTCAGCTTCGTGCAGAAAGATTGAACTGCTTGTTCAAACTTTTCCTTGTGAAGATTTGCTTCGTGCGACTCTAATTGTTGGTGATCACAATCAATGGTTTCCGGGGATAGGAAGATAGAGGTTTCACACAACTTGATGTTGAGGGCTTCCTTGTTGAGGAAGACAGAGGTTTCCAACTACCTTGAAGTTGAGGGCTTGCGGGGATATCAAGACAGAAACACCAATCTTTGTATCGAGGACTTACCTAGGTGTGGGTAAAACATAATTTCTAGAAAATATAAATCAAGGGACCTTTATCCAAGGTTGTTGGATACCCTTATCTTTGGGTTAAAAGATAATATCTTGTTACTGTTTTTGTTACATGTTTATTTCCACTGTGTTTTGTATATTAAAGAAAGTATAACCATATTGTACTTCATTACTTTTTTACTCTGTTAATGTTATATTCTATACGCTTTAAGATAGAATCTCATTTTGTAATCTTTTAATAAGATTAAAGCTATTGTAAATTTTCTTAAGTTTCACTTTGTTAAACTTAGATCTTTCCTTTGTTCATGGAAATCCTTGATATTCGTAATCAACTTTAGAGGTTACAAAGGAATTTTTTGAAGTATAAAATTCACCCCCCTCTTATATTGTATGCATATTCGATCTACATTTGATATAGTTGAGTATATCATACTCACATTTCATCTCACACAATCTTTCCAATTGAGGTTCAATTACCCTTGCTTCGAGTATCCATTTGTGATCAGTAATCTACAGATGAGAAATCTCAAAAGAGATTGAATGAATTAAAACAGTTAGATGAGAAGATATTGTGCACATTGCACCACATGGATGTCTATCAGAATCAAAAAGCACGAGCTTTCAACAAAAAAGTTTGTCTTCGTTCATTCATTCATGGAGAATTGGTATTATTTTTCAGAACTCTAATGATACCAAGAAATAAACCTCCCATGCTTGAGCCAAAATGGGAAGGACCTTACTCAATACATATGGTCTACCCCAATGGAGCTTATTCTTTAATCTCAATGGATGAAGTACTCATCACTACTCCAACCAATGCTAGATTTCTGATGAAATATTTTTTATGAACACAAAATACATCCACGGTCCATGCATATGACCTTAAACTATTTGCACGTCCCTTACGTCCAGCATGATGTTAAACTGCACCATCCACGGTCCATGCATACGACCTTAAACTATTTGCACGTCCTTTACGTCCAACAAGACGTTAAACTGCACCATCCACGGTCCCTGCATACGACCATGAACTATGTGCACTTATGTCCAACATGACACTAAAATGTGTCCCCATTCATTGTCCTTTCTATATGATGTTAAACTATATAGAATTCCCTTACGTCCCGCAAGACATTAAACTACATAACCAATGGTCCATGCATACGACCTTAAACTATTGGCACTTACGTCCAACATGACACTAAACTGTATCATCTCGTTTTTGTCCAACATGATTTTAAATTGTGAAGAAGTCCCTAATACGTCCATCATTATGTTATATGGTGTACACTTTTGTCCTCACTGCATGACATTAAACTGCACAATCCTCTTTTTTTCAAACATGTCATTAAACTGTATTGTCCCCATCGTCCTAATTACATGACGCTTAACTGTACAGAAATTCTTTTAATATGTCCTATATGACATTAAACTTTACTTTGTCCCTGCTAAATGATATTAAACTGTGCATCACCAATATTCCTAACTGCAAGAGTTTAAACTGCATAGTCCCTTTATATGTCCATCATTACATTATATTGTTCATCGTTAAAGTTGTGGTTACCTATTGTTTCTCCCACTGAGTATGACTCACGTGAGTTTAGAGAAAACATCAACAATAACACTCTCTCTGGGATACTAACCATGTGTAAGTCCCAACACTATTTTTTAGGTCATTTTCCCCAAGGACAACTTGATCACAAATTCATTCTTTAATTGAACTACACAGACTTTGATCCTTGCCTTCCAGGATGGGTACGTAGGAAACCTCCTAAGGTTCAAGCCCAAAAACAATCTCTTCACATCGGTTCACCTCCATCTCATACGATTTTGATTCGTGAAACCGCGCCTAGAATCAATATCATTTCATTGGTTCACTTTCGTCCTTGCTATATGATGTTAAAATATACAACACTTTTGTCCAGTATGACAATAAACTACAATATTCTATGATATCGTCACCTGAGAGGGAATCATTATTTATATTGATTTTCCAATCATGTTTCATTGCAAAGACTACGTGCATACATGGAAATGCCCGAACCTTTTATATTCGGTCAAACCACAATTACAATAAAGTCCCCTATCACCCTTCACTTGTATGAACCAAATTTGAACCGAGGGTATTTCTAGAACAATGTGGGCTTGATTCCCATCATTATGGGATATGTAGGAACATTCGAGTGTCCCTCGAATGTAGCCCCAATTATTTTGGGCCTAACCCCAAATTCCACTTTCAGTCCCCTAGATGAAAAGTCCCCATGAAATCACACACTTTGTATTTCTTATAATGGTCTAATCTCTATGACCCTAAACTAAGATCTCCAATCCTTTTGTCCCGCATGACATTAAACTGTTGTTTAAGAACAACGTATGGTTTGAATCCTATCCTTATGAGATACGTAGTGATGTCCAATATTTCAATTTAGGACCCAACCACAACATGATTATTGTAATCATTGATCTATGTATCTCTGTATACATTGGACAACACCCATATTTATGTGTCATAATCCTAACCTTAAATATTTTCAGATCTTCATAACCCTTTTCTTAACTTCTAATCACAAAAGGCCTGAAATTCTGAGAGTTCTTTTGCCAGACCATGCAGTACGTGCCCTTAGGCAGCCTTGTATAAACAGTCTCCATAATAGATTTGTCAGCCAAAAGATACTATTATTTGACAATGCAGCCTATTCCCTTAGGTGGCCTTGCATAATTCAACCCCCTATTGGGTTTCTCAGATACTGGTAACATCATTCATGGAAAGAAAGCATCTTTTGCCCTTATTTTTCTTAATAACAATATGTAGGGATCCGCAAAAATAGCCATCCTTAACATACTTGTCCCATATACTTTTTCATTATCTGAAAGTATTCAAGTCTATGGTATATATTCTCCTTCCCTACGTTTGGGTCAGACCTTCATAGGAGTGATATCCATCATGTTCTTCGATAATCTTGTTTGGAAATATCTTCTCCAAATTCAAGTACTTCTTTCCATACAACAAACTCTATACATTGGAAAATTTGAATCTCCATAAAAATTCACTGGCTTTTTAGCACTAGGAAAGTAAATTTCTAAGAGTTCTTTTGTCTGACTATGCAGCACGTGACCTTAAGTGGCCTTGCATAAGTAGTCTACAAAACGGACTTGTCAGCCAAAAGATGCTATTTATTTGACTATGCATCCAATTCCTTTAGGTGTCCATGCATAATTCGACCCCCTAACGAGTTTGTTAAATAATGGTAACTTCATTATAGGGAACTACTTCTTCTAATGACTTTTTAGCTCTTTTTCATATCATTCCTCAGATTCAAATTTTATTAACTTTTATTTTACATATTTTCCCTCATACTTGAGTATCATAATATGTTTTCAGATATATTTTCCAAGAATTGAGTCAATTATAATTCATTTGGTCAATGCTATTTCGACCTTAAACATTAGCTTCTTTATGTCCGATGTGCATGACTTTAAACTTCCCACAAAAGACAATGTATGTCTGAATAAAAGTCAAGTTCCAGCTCACTAAACATACATTTTGTATGATTTAGGTAACATTGAGCAATTAAAAGATTCAATGTTTGTAAGGTTATTTATAATAATCCTAGTAAATATCAAACTATGCTTACTATTCCCATTGGCTTAGGTAAGATTTAAAGCAGTTATCGAAAGAATACAAGCATAAATGATTGAAGATAAAAGTATTCTCCATTGACGCACAAGAATTAGAGGGACATCCATAGATTAAAGCCTCTTCTCTTTTTCAGGAAATTAGAAAAGACTATCATCATAAGTCTTCACATGATGTACAACATCCCGAGATTCATCAGCAGCTACTTGAAGCTCATGCAATCGACCAGATTCACTCTTCTCAGATTGATGGAGTGCCTTCTTGGCATCTTCAATAGCTTTCATACCATTCGTTTGAGCTCCCTCTAATGAATTATTGAGCTGGTCAAGTTCCCCAGTAATAGCATCTAACTGTTGATGGAGCTGCACCTATTGGATGAATTTTTCTTTGATCTTAAGCTTCAGCTCCTTCATCTTGGCAGCATAGTCAGCCTCAGCTCGGGATACCGCATCCTCAAATTCACCGATGTTGACTGACAGTTTCACCCTGGTCAGATCATTGCAACACTTTTGCGCTTGCTCCCTCCTGAAGATGACATGCTTCACCGCGGTATGGATCTCTTGGTATCCAAAACCGCTAAGTCTTAGCACAAAAAACTAGGACGAAAATCAAGGCATCATCGATAATATCTCTTCTAAAGGAACCTCATATATGATTTTTCATATGTTGTTCCATGCCTTGCATCGTGAAAGGCTGAATGCCTTAAGCACCTCTGGGTTTGATTCAACATCATCATCACATGGGGGCATGTAATATAGGATTAATGCACTTAAAGAAGTGCAATGTTCTGCTCCCCCCCTGACCCTGGTTGCTTCACCTTCTACTACTGTATGGGAGGAGGTTGAGACATCAACTCTAGTTCTATCCATTGAAGTTCATAGCCCGGTTTGATCAATTAAAAGTATGGTTAGTTTCATAGAATAATGGAATTTGGTTGTCTATCTTGAAAACTCAGTACAATCATTACCTAATAGTAGATCAACAACTTGAGAAGACTCCTCCCCATCATTCCCAGTTTCAACAGGATATTCAATATGGGTCTCAGGAGGGTTTACTGGGTTTAGCTCCACTTGAGCTAATGTTTCTGCAATGGTAGGGTTGACATCAATGTCCACACCTTCTTCAGGCATTGGAAGTTCAGCAGCTTCTATGGATGGAACTGCATATTATATTCAGTCATGATTAGAAGTGTAAATTATATGAAAATTTACTGGGCGAAGGATAACACTCACTCCCAAGGTGTTCTAAATCACATGATAGCTTAGAATGATCATAAAATTTTTCGAAAGACATTCCAAGATTCATTATTTCATCCAATGATTTTCAGAATCTTGGTTAGTCTCACCAGTGGGAGCATTTGATGTTTCCTCTTGGTGACCCTCATTCTGCAGCCCGTGACCCTGAACAGCTTCTTCAGGAAGGATGGCAGATTCAGTTGCTGCAGCCACCAATGATTCCGGTGCAGGTTATTCTCTACATGTAATAGCAGTAGGAACAGTATAGGGAATAGATGTTGGCTCTTTTTAAGAAGCAGCCAAGTCACCCTGAATTTGTGTTTGTTCCACAGTACCCTCTGTTGTCCTTAAAGGTGAATCAATCCTTTCACTTAGAGGGGAAATTGAAGAAGCCCCTGCAATCCCAAGGAATGTGAGAAATCTTTTTCATGGTTTAAAATTCATGATTAACTAAAGGACTTACCACTACTAATGAATCGTTTAGCCATGGACTTCCTCATTGGTTTCTTTTGATTATTTGGATTTTTGGGAGTGTCAGCAGTCTCCATTATTGGAACTTGAATTGGAAAATGGAAGGCCTAGTCCAACTGCTCATTCATGACCTGCTGGCCTGGAGATATCTCACCCGTTTCACGAGGAGATTCATCAGCAACCCCGATGGCAGTACCACCGGGTCTATACTGTGGCGAAGGCACCTCTATAGTTCCTTTCTTTGAAAGCTACAAGATGAATAAAATAAGTTCCTTAAGTAACAAAGCTTCGAATGGAATCATGTTTCAAAGAAAATAAGGAAAGAAAACTTACATCTTCAGGAGCCACGTAATCGTTCCACTCCTCATCAGTCCCCACAGCGGCGCGACGATCAATCATTTCCTTCACCCACTTGGTGATAGGAACTTACTAATCAGTGGAATATTTGAGCATTTCCATCTCTCTGATGTAATACCACACTTCATTCGGGTTATCCACATATTTTATATCTGTAGAATCCAGAAGATTCCCTATTCTAGGATGTTATAGGCCCTTACACAAATCCAGCCAGGTGTTCTCAGTACCATAGTATAAACTCTGCCATGTCTGGACAACCTCTGGTCTTAGATATGAAGTCTACGAGAAAGGTCATAAAATCTTCTACTTCAATTTCGTCCCAACTCCTGTAACTACAGATAGATAATAAGAAAATAAGACTTATTGCTTTATAAGGTGATGGTGATTTAATTACTACAATGAAGTAACTCACCAGGAGTTGATGGAGTAGGTCTTTTGATTCTAACTAGAGGATTATATCGGGCATGAGGTTTCTTTTTCAAATGGTGTTCCTCATCATCCCCATCATGGGAATCCGGTGAATCGGTCCTAGAGGAGGAATCTAGCGAATCAGCTTCAGGTGGGGAAGAATCACCTTCATGAGGAAGGGTTTCTTTCTCTATAGTCCTCTTCCTTTTCCCCACCTGATAAACTGGGTGATTCAGCACCCCTTTAGGGTATGATTCTATCCAGTGCTCGGCATAATATGTAGTCAAGTTATGTGCCACTTTTTCAACTGGTAGATCAAATACCACCCCAATCTTCTCCCTTGACTTCAGTAGCCACAGTTACCAAGCAACCATCGGATGTTGCTCTAAACTGACATGTACTGGGGGAGATACAACAATCTATTGCAGAAACATGAATTGACGTGAAAATCTATATAGACTATAGGCCCCACATATAATTTATCTGTCAATCCTGGCAAATAGAACACCATCTCTGCAAGCTAGCATGTATGCACTCAAATACATGTGGGTTGTTCCATCATCAACAAACCACCTGGTTGGCGGATTTCCATAGGGAAAGAAGATGAATTCCTTAAACATGCTTAGCCTCCCATTCATGTCATAGACATTATGATCTAATGGAGAAACACCAGATAATTCTTGCACTGACGGCCTGAAAGAACATCATGGAATTTGTTATCCATTTTGTACATTATAAGTCCTAAAGTCAGTGGCGATCCATCCCCATAAAACATGGAATGGTCCCACTATTGTTAAAGGATATTTACCCATGAAGACATGAATTAAACTCCTGTGAATATTTGCTAAAATGGGGGTAGCCAACCATTTTTCCCTCAGCAAACATCTCCGCAATGACGATGGTCCCTGGGTGATGCCTCCCTTCGAATCCCTGACTGGAAAGAGATAAACGCTGAGCCACAAAGCCAAGAAGCCCGCCAGAATAGTCTTCTTTGGGATCCTTTTATTCACCTCATATCCCCATTTCTCAAACTCTCCTGCTTCTAGAGTTGGCCAGAATGTTTCAGGAGCACCCCTTTTCTCAGGTTTTGGGCAGGTGGTAGGACGGGTGGTCCTCTTATCCTTGGATTTATTTTTCATGGATCCTTTCTCCTATTAATCCTTCTCTTTTGGATCTTTCTATTTCTTCTCAATAATAAATATATTCATCCACTCCTCCGGATGAATATCCTTTCTTGAATGAGTTAATGAGGTCTCTGAACTCTTGAGCCTATGGAAGATTTTAAATAATTCTCGAGCTAAAGCCGGAGTCTTCTATGAATCATTCCATGTCACCTTGGGAGGAATGAATTCATCATACATGTTGCCCAAAATTGGAACCCCTAAAATCCTATGGACATCCCACAGAGAGATGCCTACATTTCCATGAGTCATATAGAAAGAATTAGTTGCTGGGCTCCAGTGGGTGAGTATCTCCGACACGAAGATATCATGTCTATAAACATATGTTTGCCCAACCCAAACCGCTTCGTATATCGCCACTCCTTTCAGATCCTTGACAAACTCTGATCAGGTTTGTCGCCCCCAGTATGCCCACAACCAAGATGGCATCACACCTTACCCAGGAAGGAAGTCCCAATTTTTCTTCCATCCTTTTGATTGATCCATCTGATCATTTAGAAAGATTGAAGGATGACAATGTGGTTGTATCTCAGGCATATGAGGTTTTAAATCTGGCGTACAAGGGCTATGATGCATCATGTGGGCCTTCTCCACTATTTCAGCATTTATAAATCCTCCTCCACATGAGATATTTGCTGAAGCAATGTTGGTGTAATTCTGAAACCACGAAAATGGGAGATAGTTCTTTGCTTCTTGAATAGTGACTTCTCACAGATGACCATAGCCATACAATGGTAGATAAGTGCTTTGGGGGATGTCGCGATGATATTTCTTCAGATACCTTGCCAAATTCATAAGAGTTCTATATTTTACGGTATAATAATTGTGGCCAATGATATCCATCATATCATCAAGATGTTTTCTTTCCAGTTCATCAGCTATTCTGATTCTCCTGAGAGCCCTTGATTCTGCACAAAAAGTTGAATAATCAACTCTTAAGTAAGTTGATTTTCATAAAATTTGTTATGGAATTCAGAAAAAATGGCAAATCCATTAAGGCGCGCAATTCAAAAACTTGGCGTGAAAGTATAATGTGTCGCGCAAGTATTTGGCACGCAAGTATCACTGCGCAGGTCCAGATACCTTGATAGCAGTGCGACAACAAAGGAAAAGCCGAAAAGAGAGCAACTTGCGTGGTAGATATGACCTGCATGGCGAGATTGAGATAATGTTTAAAATAATATGATGATGATGAAGTGAGGGTACATAATGTGACAAATGGAAATGGAGTGATGAATAAACTCGAATAGATGGAATATGATGGAATGGGAGAGGTGGGTATCAGAGACAAAGATGAAATGAAAGATGAAGTTGGAGGATGAGTTTGAGGCAAGAGGCGAGATTGAGATAAATTATGGAATGCAAGATAGATATATTTTCATGGTTTATGGATTTTAACTGGATTCTATGGGCTTGCAAAGTTAAATATGTGCAGATTAGTAGGAAACATGAATGCATTTCATGTGGTATGATTAAAATATAATTAGTATCTAATGGGAAAAATGGATTAGATGATTCATCAATATGGAAGTTATTTTGCATCCCCTTGATAAAAATTGAGGTATTGATCACAAAACTTACGTTGATCGGAATAAAGAAGTATACAATTATATAGTACTAATATTAAAAGACCATAAATCTCTGTAAATGAAGATAACTTGTAACTACAATGTTATCTGTAAATTTAACCCATATATATATCATATTTTTTTCCAATCTCCTTTACATGACCCCTCAAAGGTAGTTACATGGGAGATTTAATGTTTAAATATGAAAATAAATAAAACGAAACATAAAATGGAGATAGAGACCAATAAAAGGTATGTCGAGACATCATCCACTTCAGAAGACCTAATAACATGAAATTGAATTAAAAACAATGAAGACAGATTCAATATTGATATAACATGAGAATCAATATCATTATTCTATAAAAATTCAAACCTTAATAATGAATAAGTGCATAAGGATTCCAGAAAACAAAAGATTCTTCCAATATTTTTGATACTAACATTTCCATAATCAATGCATTTGTCTAATGGGTGATCAACAATGCGGAGGGAGACAACGATATTCAACCGAATCCCTAGGAACACCGAATAGAAAATGCGAGCAGGAGTGGGTGAACTATGGGACTTTAACCCGAACATTACAAAAGAGTGATGTGGAGATGGATAATGTGCCATGTGTTCTAGAAACAACCCATCTTTAGAATAGTTATAGATGTCCACAATCCTTCAATTCCATAGCTACTCAAATCACTTCCAAATCTCTAATAGCAACTAAAAGATCACACAAACATTGGATGCTAACTTGTAATTCAACTTCATGAGTTTGATCATGATTGACAATGAAGACCTATCTCTTAATTGAGTATGGTTGTTTTAATCATGAATATTAAATCACTTAAACAATGTTTAAAAAATGCTTACACCACAAAAGTTGATTACATTTATTCATGTAATATAAAAATCCAGCGCAATTTAGTGTTTTAATGTATTTTTTTATGTGACACCAACATCTGGACCAGTAATATATAAGTAATGAAAATATATAAATGTTTCAGTAGTTATTTCAACAAAGAGTAAACCTAATATATCAACCCCTACCCTTTCCCAATCTAAACTCATCTGCATGTCATTTTTCTTCTTATTTTTCATTCCTTGAAAACAACTTTATGTAACATCAACTCAAACAATAAAAACTATATTATAAAAATCAATTTCCCTGAAAAAAATCTATCATTATGTATGAAATTTTTTTCGATGAAGGCTAAGAGGTTTATTATTGTTATTGGTTATTTATTGAATGCCAAGATATTGATGAAATACTTTTAAAATAATTTGTGAAACTAATATAAATTCATATCATTGAAGATACAAGAATGAATTAAAATTAATTTGTTCCATTACCAAAGGATCACTTGTAGTGATTTGATATCAAACCACACCTTCTATCCAAATTGTATCCACCAAGACAAGAAATAGATCAAAAAAAATAAATGAGCACTACAAATTGAAAGGACAATATTTACATTAAATAATGTATGTTTGTATAACTAAATAATCATAGGATTACAGATATTAAACAAACGGTACTATTACAATAACATTGAACCTCTCTTCTCCCACTTAGTTAGCCTTTTGATGATAAATAGTGACAAACCCACTGCGAAAAAAACTTTCAAGACCTTGATTTTTCATTCAATGAAATCAGAATGATATTGAATTTTCTTTCCATTTTAATCGGGTTTAGAATCATCATTTCCTAAAAAAGGGATGTCTCAAAACTTCCCAGGCCATCAATCTATCCTTTGATTCATATTTCAAAAGGCCTTGCAGCAAATGTATGAGGTCACTAGCCGAGTGGTTTGCATGCTCAATTATCAAATTCTAGAAAGCACAAAACCCAGAAACACAAAATCTTTTAAATACAACAGTAATATACATACCACATAATGGTGATGAAAACTAACCTAAATCTGTTGGATCTTCAACACTTCCTTGATGCTATCTATCGAGGTCGTTCCATCAGGCCAGTCTAGCCACCCCCTCCACACATACTTCTATGAAAGCCGGTCTGCTCTCTTCAACAAATGATGATGCACTGGTCCTAAAAACCTCTCCATCATTACTAGATGCTCCAAATTCTCATTATTTTGGAAGATCGCTTCTTCTTGAACCAAATGGGTCATGAAAAATTCCATCATATATTCAAAAAAACTAAATAACATAGATTTTTAGATCCGTTCAGAGCACAACTCCTCTATGATACAACCTATGATCCCTATATCGCACAGATAACTCCTCCCGGGTCCAAGAATGACTTCAAGGGCACGATAATTCCGTGTTTACATAAAATAGGTTTGATCTTCATGATCATAATTATTTCTACCAAAGTCTATACCATCAATTGCACTTTACTTCATCACTCTCTTAAAATATGAACTTCCCCTTTGTGGAAAAACCTGAAAGATGAATCAGTGTTTAGCCATTAATAGATGCTTATGACCACAAAAGAAATGAAATGAAGAAAATAAACCTTAAAATCAGGAACTCTCTACCATTAAGTCATTTTTTTTGAATTTCACATCAATGGGATAGTGTAGTTCTTTTTGAATCCTTTTAGGCATTGGAATCTGACAAGGGTAGGGTAAAAATTCTTATGTGGTTAACATATGAAGACATGGATAAGTAATGTTTCTACAAATCCAATATGATGACAAGACAATATTTCATACATTATATGTCATATTGAATATCATTTATCACCTAAATCTATGAAACATATTCTTTACTAATCATATTTTTCATGCCATAATTTTATTGTAGGTATTTCCCCTATAGAAAAACATCACTCAAAATAAACAATAGTTTTAAAAACTTCTAAAAATTACTATAGTAATTATTTTTATTATTATAATAATTTTTACAAACCTCAACATATGCTCTAGAGAAATCATAAGGCAAAAGCAATGTACTAATATGGTAGGATTCACACCTACTATTGTAACCTATGATGGCCATAAAATGAGACACTTCATAAAAAATCCTCAAGAGCCACATAAAAGCATTCATCATAAGAACACTATTAAAAAAACATCGGTGAAAAACATAGAAGTAATTAATTGCAATAAGTAATTACAAACTATAAAAAAACATATGATTCATGTAAATAAAAAAACCATGGAATGTGCTACATTGAGTTGGTTGCTTGAAGTACAAATAAAACCAACGGAAGAAACATCTTATATGGACGAAAAAATATTAATCACTGGAAATACATAAATAAAGTGTATGAGTCAAACTCACATATGACCATGCATGATAATTCATGCTTGCAGAAGGAAATTTCATTCCACATAAAGAAAAAACATGAATGATAATATAATCTACAAGGGAAATGCAATCTAAATAAATGAAAATGCAATATAAACTTCAATATAAACTACAATATGAAGTTATATTGAAACAACTTTAAAAACTAGAATGTAAACTACAATTTCAGTACCACATGAAGTAATATAAAATGTAATATAAAGTTAAAAATTAAATAAAATACAAATGGTAGTACAGATAATAAAAATCAATATATTCCAGTTTTCAAATTTGAATAGCGATTAACAGAAAATTAGATTAAGAATTTGTATAATAAATATATATGAACAAATATATCCATAAAACGTGATTAGTAAAATTACATAATAATTCAACAAAAACCATATCATTACTAATCAAATAGGTTTATTAAATAGTACCTAAATCTCATGAGGAGAGCATACCCTAATGTGAATGACCTCCATTTCAGTATTTGTGAATCAAAAAATAGATTTATAAATTGACACAATGTTGAATAAAACACTGAAACAACATCAATATAATTATAGAATGATGCAATTGAAACCCTTTCATTACGGATCAAATAGGTTAATTAAACAGTACCTAAATGGAATGGGGAGAACATACCATAATGCGAATGACCACCATTTCATCATCTATGAATCAAAAAATAGATGGATAAATGTACACAGTGATGAATAAAACATTGAATAAATTCTAATATAAAAAACTATGAAATTAAATAACACACCCTTATGTATAGTTGTGAGACCTTATCGACAAATTATGTTAAATGGAATACTTAAAACAGGAGATTAATTTTACAGAGCTGTTATGAAGGAAAATAAATCATATAATGTATGCATATGAAAATGGTTCAGTCTTCACAAAGAGTAAATTTCCACCAATTTTAGAGAGTTCCTTAATATTTAAATCCATTCTGGATGAAAAAATATCAGTAAATTTTCACTAGGGAACAATTATATTGAAAACTCCAGCATGCGGTTACACATAAAACTGGGAACAATGTCAATTGCGGTTTCTAACATAAAATGATCAAAAAATAATCAGAGTTCTATCCTACATTCCTAGACCAGAATTTCATTATTTAATACAACATAGAGACAGATGAATATCAATATAATAATTAGATTATTCAGTTGAATAACCTTACATAGAAAGAAGTGCTGAATTCCAAGGTATGGACTATATCTGAACCGAAACCATCTAATAGAAATGGTCGTTCCTCAATGTGAACACAATTCCTAAAATCCAAAAAATGCACGTATCTATAAATATGTCATATATAATATCATTATATAAAACTGCAGGTTTATATTAAAAAGGTTTTACATGAAAATTACATTAGATAAATGATATATTTAAAACTATCGGATGATGATAAAAATTAAAAATTAAGTAAAATTAGCTAAGCAGAATTAGAATTTGAATCTGATGAGAGATATTTATTAAAAATAATTACCCAAGATATAGCATTAAATAATCCAAAATTTTAATGCATTTAGAAAAAAAATCATAAATAATGGATTATATAAGTAAAAATTTGAATAGTGCAGATTGTGAAAATAAATCCAAATAAAGAGAAAAAATTACTGATACTGAAAAGAACACTAAAGGGATATGAGAATATGATACACATTAAATTTCAAAATGAACATTTTTTATTCTATATTTAGATTATGTATATAAAAAAAGAACAATATTTTATTTATAATAGAATTTATATTAAAAGAACTTTTGATAAAATCCTAATAGAACCAAAATAAATAATATCGTAGAGCATAGAGACAATTCTGTCAAGGGGTACGTATAACACAAATAATGTAGTGTAGTGGAGATTTAGGGTTGGTGAAGGAACATAGTGGTAAACAAATAAAAAACGATGAAAACCATTATATTACCTTATTGCTGATTGAAACTGAAGGAACATGATTACTATTTCCAGATCCTAGAATGTAGATAGTTTAATACAGTATAGAAATGTTGTATGAATATACGATGATGATAGAGTGAAATGAAAAGATTAATGTTGCAGGGATGATTGAAAGAAACAATTACCTTAGTCAGGAGTTGGATAAATCTGTGGTTGATCTTGGGTGCCAGAAGATGATTAGTTTTCGTAGCGAGAGGATTGGTTTCTTCTAATAATTTCATTAATCCAATGAGCTAGGGTTTCGAGGACAAAGGCTACCATTTTTATGACAAGGTATTCGGGGTAGGAATCAGATATTTTTTTGGAGCGTGTTGTTTTATGTGAGGAAATGACGATTCGGAGAAAAATACATGTGGCGGTGGAGGGAAGTCAGATATAAAGCAAGAGCAGAATGACAATCTATGTAAAAAATTATATGAAAGAGAGAAGAAAGGAAATTAGTCGATTGAGATGAATGTAGATGATGAGTACCTGAAATCTGAACCCTAGATAGATAGCTCAAGTGGAAGGATAAATCCATGGGATGTTGGAGGAGTTGAAATCAGAGGTGAAGAAATCAGAGGAGCCGTAGTTGGAGGAGCTGATGTCAGAGGAGCTGATGTCGGAGGAGATGAAGGCAGATCACGCACAGGTGGAATCAGAACTGGAGAGGAGATTCGGGGAGGGGAGAGGTGGGGAGAATGGGAGCAGATTCAAGGATGGGTGTGACAACCCCAGAGCAGGGAGATGCAAATCTATGAGGTTAAATGGGGCAGGGAAGGAATAGAAATGGAAAATCCCGATAAGAGTCGGGATAGCGGTATCTATTTTCGGGTTTTGAGTGTGGGAAGCATAAATTTTGGTGATGTGGAGGCATGGTTTGGTGACATGTTAGCAAAAAACCCTTCTTTATTATGTATATAGATATAAACAAAATTACTCTCACAATCAATGTCAATACTACATAAATAATGAAGTAGGATGTTAACCAAAAGAATGGAAATCAGGTTATAAATTCCCTTACCTCGGGTATTACTTACTTAAAACATTTTTAAACCTCATGAATAATTGTATAAAGAGTGTTATTAACATGTTACATAAACATATTCATGTTTATAACACCTTATATGATCATTTCCTAACATCATTTCACCCATTAAGTATTATTATTGTGTTCCTTCCATTGTTTTCTGTGCGTTCTTTACATGATTTCCATAGCTAGTTTGTATTTGATTTTATTGTCATATGGAAATGAAATTCTAGAAGAGTAATGAAATGGTATTAATAATTTTCCAGTATATACAATGATAACATAAATCATTTTGTTATCATATATTATTATGTATCATTACATGAAACATTAATGATGTTTTTTTAGATCATTTTTGGATGTTCCTCTATAATCAGGAACTGTTTTTGGTATAAAATTTAATGTGAAGCATATAAGTTCATTATAGAATATAAAACTTGTTAAAATATAATAATTAATATCTTTTAAAACCATTAATTTTTTTTTATGATCATATTTCAATGAATTAATTGAAATTTAAAACACATTTTCCACGATTTTGGTAAATCAGCATATCGAGGATGATATTTTTTTAGAATAACTGGGAGGGGGAAAAAGAGAGATGATGATAAAATATTATGATATAATAATAAAATTATATTTCTTTTAAGGTACTAATATTATCATAGAATTTTTATTATGTGATGTGAGTAATGAAAAATAAAATAATGGAACTCTAAATAAAAGAAAAGTCGATAAATCCCTTACGAAAATTCAGCATCCTTACAGCATCACTTAAAAATTCATAAAATATTTTGATGAGAGAAAAAGGGTATGTAATAATTATGAAATAATATTTATATTAAAATTATATTAAATTAAATATACCAAAATAATACAATTTCAATTAATATATAATAACATAATAAATGTGCATTAAAACGAGATAGATTTTGAGATGAAAATTCTACAGCATAAAAACTATGCAACATGGTTTTAGAAAATGATAAAAAGATAGGGGAAAAGTTAAACCAATAATAAATGACTCATAAAATATTATAGGTATAGAATAATATGGAAATAATAACATTTTATGAAAACATGAAATACATACCACATAAAAGTGAACTTGAATGGAAAATAGAAGTTGACAATTTTCATACCTTGTATATTAACTCCTAACACTTGAATGTTAGGACCTTGGAGAATTTACTACACCTTTGGAGGACTAATAGTATATAAGAAGACCATATATTAGTTTATTATGAATTTTTCATGAATTTATTGGAGGAATGAGTTGATATTTATAGAAAAAGTGGGGGAATATTTTATTAATTTCCAAGGGATGCCTCATTAGTGGTATTTGCAAAACCATGGTATTTTCCCATGTTATTGGCCACATTGGACACCTCATAAAATATTTTATTTCCCAAGAGTTTACTATAATTATTAAATCATTTTTACATCATTAATGATGTCATTAAACTTACCAAAAAATCAAAACTATATTTTTACTATTCACTGAAAATTCTAATGTTTCAGAAATCTTTAAAAGAAATCACCCTAATAAATTTTCGAAATGTAAAACGAAAAAAGTAAATCCATTTCTTGAAAATATTTTTCTAAATACTTTTAATATAATTTTTTAAAAAAATCAAAATTTATTCAAAAATAACAATTTTAAATCTATCACTCATTTATTTAACAACTTGAAATATTAATCAAGCGGTAATTATATTAAAGCCTTAAGAAAGAATAATAATAATACAATTTACTATTTATTAGGGTCTTATTACTATTAATATTAATATTCATAAGGTTATGTTACTATTCAACAAAAATCATGTTGGTTCCATTAGAATCTAAATAACTTACTGATCACAATTGTAGATGGCCATTATTTGAAATTCGAAACACAGAAGAATAACAATTATATTAAATTCTTGTTATAACTATCTAATTAAAAAAGGTATCATGAATTTTCTATTTATTTTTAAACCCGTGAGGTATTACACCGCATGGGAACCAAAGGAAGTGATAAAGGAGAAACAAACTCACTTATATTTACCAAATTATGTAATAAAAACATTCGAGGGTGAAATCTCATAATGGGGAAGAATGTAATGTGCCATAATTTTATCAATGGAAACTCACTTATTATAATTATTACATATAGTGAAAATGAATTAAAATGAAAAATAAGACACAATAAAAACTTTATAAATGAAGAATCAATGAATAAGATATATTTCTAGAAGTTAAGGAACCATACCAATTGAATAGTAACATGGCCTATGGAATAGTAATGTAACAATTAGGAATGGTAATAAAAATATAGAATAGTAACCTCACCTATAAAAGTATAAATAAAATTTATATATCTTATGAATGATAATATGGTATATTTACATCATTGTATAAGTAAATAAACATTTTAAAAATGATAAATTAAGGGTTGAATTTTTGTAAGTTTTGAATATAATTACAATTGTATAATTAATAAATTGGATTAAAATAAAATTTATTTTAATAAAATTAATTAGTAAATTATTATTTTGTTCTATTATGGTTATACAAAAATTTTATGAGACCGTATGTAACTTTTAAAAGTGCTATAAAATTAGTTATAATTTTCAAATTAGACTTTTTTGAAAAAATGATTATTTTATTTAAAATATAGATCTCTCATATTTTGAAAAAAATTTATAAAATGGAGTCCATTTTTAAATTAATCATTTCAAAAAATGGTTATGAATAATTTATGGGATTGTTTCTAAAAAATGTTAAATTTGTAGGGAATAGTGATGTATTATAATTTACAATATTTGAAAAATACATGAGTTATTCAGTCATAGATGAGGACAATAAAAACCTTCCATCACCACCTCTTCTCCTAATACCTCCAAAGCCTTGATCCGAAATTAACAAATACATGAGTTATTCAGTCATATTTAAATTTATTCATGAGCCAATATTAAACACTAATTAATTAAATAAAAAAACACCCTTCTCATCAAATATAAAAACCTTCCATCACCACCTCATCTCCTCATTCCTAGAAATCCTTGAAGCTCATCGAATTTATGAAAAAACACCTTTTCAAGACCCTACCCAATTTCTAGGAGCCTTTAGTCTCATAAAATTACCAAAATTAATCTCCCTAATGAGGTTCCCACGGAGAATAATTCATGAGGAAGAAACACTCTTTATTTTTATTTAATTTCATCACATTTTCCTTTCTTTTCTTATTATATCATCCCCTCACCTCATCCAAGAGGAATGATAACTCTATTATCTTAAATATATTTAATTTTTATTTTGTTAATGTATAAATAGATCATCAAATCTATTACCCTCCACATATTATTATAAAAAAGAAAACATTATCCATGATGTTTTAGTTTATCACCATTACAGACAACATTTTTTCATTATTCTTTACAACCATCTAGTCTTGTCATAAAACCATCATAATTGTTGAGAATGATTGAAAAAATTATGTTATAACTTTATCATGTTCTAGAACTAATACATATGCATAATATTAAATAATAAAATAAATTGATTTCATTATGATCAAAACTACCCAAATAATCTAAACGATTAGCATTAACATTTCATCTAATGAATTATCATCATATCTAGAACAAAATTAATATATAAGACCAAATAAAATTATTTATGATCATCAATAAAATATAATTTCAATTCTATATAATTACGTCCATTTTACATGATCTTCCATATATTTATACAACTGAACTGATTATGAAAATCAAGAAAAAAACACTCCAGAATGATGAAATTGGACCCTATAACTCATTATAATGGCCATAAAAACATATAAAAATTATAATAAATGAAATGAATGTATAATAGGTTTTGTATTTATTAATTAATTTATATAACTTCATTTTCAAAAATATTATAGTTAATTAATCATTTTGACATAATATAGGGGATTCTCGTACCCAACCCAATTCCATTCTTTGGGTTATTCTCTCTTACATGGTATGAACGTTAATATTATGTTATTCAAATGTAATTTCCATTTTATTTTTGAGGATACACAATTTTTCAATATTATTTTATGAAAAATAAATAGATATTTACGAAATAACTCTTCTTTCTAAAAACACATTTTTATTTTTCTTAAGATTGTTTCTTCTTCACTTAGTGTGAGGAGTTTAATACAAAATATTTTTTCCCTTTGGGGAATCCAAAAGTTTTTTCCTGAATTTATGATTTATGACATAATACACATTCCTTTCCATGGATTATTTAAATTCCATGATTGATATATATTCTATGTTCCATTCATGATTATGTAAATGTTGTGTTGTGTCAGGTGTGCCCAGAATTAAACAGTGCTCTAATTCATTGGGTAATGTGATTTATATCATGAGATAATATTTAATATGAATGAAAATGATGCTATATTTCTTCAAAATTATGATGTTTTATTATTATTCACATAGATTATGCAATAAAATTTTGATATATTTGTTCATAACCATTTGCGGTATTGACCACTAAGATTGGATGTTTCATTTTCATGCATTGAAACATTCCTTGTATTTAACTAATGCTTCCAATCATGATTATGAGGATAATACAATTCTTATGTTATGATAATAATGATTATTATCACCCATGTTATATTTATCCATGATCCTATATATCCTCTTATTGGGCTTTTATCTCACCCCTTTCATTGATGTATATCCTCAAGTTATTACTTATACTAAGGAGAAATCAAGGGACACTAAGAATCAAGAGAAGAATTAATTAAATAATGTTTATGTTTTATTATGTAAATAAAATTTTAGTCCTTATTTTACCAATACACTAAACCATTGGATCCTGGTTTTGTAACACTATAATATTTTTTATCTTTAAAATTATGTAATAGTAATTTCAGAAAAGAATGCTCTCTATAGGCATTATCCCTCACCCACATTAAATGATAGCCTCAAAATAAATTTATCATTAAAAAGTAACTTCCCTATCAATTAATCAAGAAATATTAATTCATTGGTAATGAATATTTATTATTCATTATAACTAATCTTTTCCATTGGAAATAAATGAATAAACATAAACTACCACTTTTGAACTTATAAAATAAAAAGGGAAACCCAGGGGGATACTCAATACTCAATAAAACCGCTATACATTATGTAATATATTTAAACCCTCAATTATATATAATGAATTATTTCTACCATAAATTATAACATCAAAATAGGATATGTTACTATATATATTCTTATACTAAAATTGTTTTTTATTTGATATTAAAACTTATAATCATATTCAAAAATTTGTTGAACCATTCTCATATCACACTAGGGTAATTCCATTTATTTACATCAAATGAACAAAGAACCAAATTAAACTATTTAGATGTGGTATTAAAAGGATTAATATATTAAAAATAATTTTATTAATATTTGTCACCGAGGAAATCTATGTGTACCCCTTATAGGTTATAAGAAATCACCTTTATTTAATAATTGAAAATATAATCTCACATAAAATAAAACTAATATATAGAAAATATGACATAATAATTTTTTATATGTAATAAGATGATATCCAGTGGGGAATGATCAATCTCTATAATGTACTTGAATCCATGAGTTACCTCATATAATCTTGATGAAGTAGCTACAGTGGATAACCCTAGAGGTTTTTTAATTTAATTTACAAAAATCCATCTCCATTTTTCTATGGTGGGTGTAATGAGTTAATGTGAAGTACTAGTTTTAATGATGATATATTACTGATATAAGTTATTATATATCCAAATTTATTTCACTTTTGTACTTACCAAATCATACACTTCTATTAAATAGATTTCATATAGACAAAAGTTTCAACCACATCCGCTAATTTTACACATATACAAAGCCGATTAGAAATATGTATCTAAGGAAAATGAATTATCTTCAGGTTATTATTCATTAATTAATTATAGATAATTTATATGTTTCATTATAGGATACAGTAATATTTTTATGTAAATAAATATAGACATGGATTGAAAATCCATGACTATATTTTTTAGAACACACTAAAATATTAATCCTTTGAAGTTATCACTAGAAGTTCCACATAAGAAGAGTATAATATATAGAACATCCTTGTTTTAAAGGACCCCCAAAATAGTAATCTACAAGAAAATAGGAAGGATAAATTTCCATAAATCTCTGTATTAATTCAACCTCCTAACACACACTCAATACATCACAAAAAATTGGTGAAGAAATATTCTGAACAAAGAGACAAAAGAATAATTTCGGTTTTCATGGCTCATATATGTGAACACTACATCCCTAATGGAATACTACTCATGTTTTGTATTTAATAAGAATTTTCATGGAATTACAGCTACTTTATTCCTATAAAAAAAATAATATAACCAATTACAAATAATCCATGAATCAAATTATCACATGCGTTTAAGTGGTCTAACAACTTATAGTATGTATTATCAAGTCATTCAGGTTGCACCAACATTTGAGCTTTGTGGATGTACCACTATTGAACATTGGTGACAACTGATATCTTGTTACCAAGGTTCCATATTACTGAATTATATTAAAAGTTGAACATTACTCTTGAGTTCTATGTTATGAATCCAATACACTAGACCATTTTCTTCAAAAAAAATCTTATAATGAATTTAATTTATTATAATTTATAATTTAATATGTAATAAACTAAAATATACATTTTATCCTTTTTGAAAAAATACCACATACACATCCATCATAAGATACCATCTTTCAAAAAACCTACCTCTGATGAAGTCTCCCATCATTATTTCGTTAATCTAGTTCAGTTAAATTTTGGATATTCTCCAACCAATAATTTAATTAATAATGAATCATGATTCACATTCCTAATAATCTTCCACCTAAACAATTCTTTATAGAAACACATTAAATCCTTCGAAACATATCCACACACCCAAACTTCCATCATTTATAATTATAGTGACCCCTTCTTCTAAAATTCAACCTAGTCCCAATGAGGCATAATTTTGACTCTATATTTCTTGTGCTGGCACCATGGTTGATATGTCAGCCATATTTTTTATCAATCAAAAAGTCAAAAACTGAATTACATAATCCTCTATAATGTTTTTAATGAAGTGATACTTCATGTGAATATGTATTTTATAAGAAATATACATTGTATTATGATCTAAATGGACCATAATCTGACTTACATAGAATAAAAATAGCCACTCTAACTCATTGTGAGCTCCTCCAATGGGTTTTTCTACCAAACCAATTCATTCCATATGTTCTTTGCTTCCCCATACTTAGCTTCTATCAAAGATAATGTCGTAACTGGTTGAATCTTTAATATCCATCCAACATTATTCCTCCATAAGTGAAAAAACCTCATGGTAATATTTCATGTGTTTGAATCCCTAGAAAATTATGCATCAAGGAAACCATATACTGGATCACAAGTCTAAAAGAAAATAGACATATATTAGATCATTTTAGACATTGTATTAATCCACTTCATATCCTCGTAAAGTTGCATTCTTTTATTTTACCTGAAATGGATGATGGGCTTCACAATAAATTAAATATTTAATCATGTACAAGTCTTCGTATACATCTAGATACCAACCATAGATTCTAAAAGAACTTCAACCTGGTACGTCACCTCAAAATTAATTTTTATAAATTTATCATTGTATAATTTTATGGATTTTCCCATTAGAGTCGAGACCTTCTTACATATACTCATCCCATAAATTTCAACCATATTTTATATGTTGTCCTTTTGAGATATAATAAAATCCCTATATTTCATTTCTATCTCAATATTTATCCAGAAGATTTTCTTTTCCAAAGTGAGATCTTTTATCATAAATCTCATAGATAATTCACAATTTAATTTCTATATCCTATTAATTTCCAAAAAATCCAGAATCATTTCACCCACAAATAAGATAAGTTTGATAAAAATCCCATCATCCCATAGATTCTAGTATAGACATTGATCTATGTTATTTTGAGTGAAACCTCTCAAAAACATAAAAGCATTAAATTACTCATCCACTACCTGAGCGTCATCTTTAATCAATTAAGGTTTTTCCTCATTCTATAAACCAGCATTCCTCCATTAAATCCCATAAAATAGTTGTTATATTCATGAAATTTCTTTTACTGATTCGCAATGATGAAATGTTTTCTTTACGAACATTTATTATTGGTGAAAATTATTGGTACTGACCATGCTTATCATTGTTAACATAGTAGAATTCGTAACTACTAGTGAAAAAATATATATGAATTTGATACCATCCTTTTGTTTAAATATATTAACCACTATTGATTCCTTATACCTTTTCTTATCGTCGACCTCATCCATCAAATAGAAGACCCACATTTTCATGTGTTTTGTCTTCCTTTTGGGTAACACGATCAACACCAATTTTCAATTTGATTCTCACGATGAGATTTATTCATACATTAGTGACTCCCACATTCCAGATTCATTGAGATTATTCACTTCTTATAGTATTTAGATCTCTCCACCAACCATTAAAAGTAATAGGTTCATGTTAGATATAAACCACTGAACTACGTTTCTAAATATGGTAGTACTATATAATTAAACTTGTTGATATAGCCTTTTAGTTATTAATTATTTTGGACCTCTTTGTTCAATATATTAATATTCTGGTACAATACCGTGATCTTGTATAATCTGGATCAGTCAAACACATAATCCACTTTTAATATTTCAGTAGTTTTTCCATTTTAATTATCCCAAATTTGTGTCCTTATGTTATTACAACTCAGATTAAATCTATCTTGGTTTGTAATTTATTTATTCTTCTCTTTCAATTAAAACATATTCTAGTATTTATTTAAAAACATAGCATTGAAGATAATGTTTTAAATTCTTATGACTTATCACTTATAATAATCCCATAGTTGGTAACCAATGTTTTCATCTTAATACCCCATAGATAAACATATCTGGGACATAGACTCATGTTTTATATTTCTCAGAATCATCAAGGTAATGGATTGGACTACTGAACAATTGAAGGTGGATAACATTAGTAGTTATATCAAAACATATCTAGTTTGTAATTTTTATTCCTAATAGAGTTGGCATAGCTCTATTAATTATGTACATCATAGTGTTAGCTACATTCATTAAAATTTCCTTGGGAATTCATGAGTGTGACCCCTTGAATCTTTCCTTTTTTTTCACCCTTTGATTCATATATTTTACCACATTATTCTACAGATGTATACTATATAGAGTCTCCTCTTACCAAATCCATTTATTTTTATAGAAGTTATATAATTCCGTTCCACTGTTCTCACCACAATTTTCAAATATTATTTATTTTAACTTATGATCAGTTTCATGCTCCACCATGGACTATTATTGAATGAAAACTCCAAAGACCTCATACATTTGTTTCATAAGTTAATTTAATCAATATCAATTATATATTTGAAATCCCCAATCCTTAGATCTGATTTCCCACAATGTTATCTTGTAAAAGTTTTCTTCACCTCACATATTTTGGTAGTGACAATAATAATAATAGTGAACACACATATTATTTGAACACGAAATTAATGGATTCAGTCTAAATTTTAGTCACATTTATGTAATTCACATGATCTTTTATAGGTCCTCCTTTTAATAAATCCAATCCTAAAATAATTACCATCAGGAACACCTTGAACAAAGTAGTTAGTTTCTCATACATGCCTATCAGATATTTCATCAATTCTACTATGGTCTTTACCTATTATATGTTAATGAAATAAATCATTTCAATAACATTTGAGTAATCACATGTGCCTTTATATATATTCATTACCTTTCCTCTTCTTAAATATTTCCTTCTATGATTCTATTCAAGAAAACATCAAAATCCTTTTAAATGAGATATTTCCCCATTTTAGTTATCCAAAATCCAAATTCAATCTCATTTGTAATATCCAATATATTCAATAATGGTGATTCAAGTCATAAATCAGGTTGAACATATGAAATTGAATACATTAGGGGTGTTTGGGATGTTAACATCAAATTATAAATGAGTTTTATGAGTTATCCTAAACATAGTGTTGAAATTATGTAATTATCATAAAGATAAGCATTATTGGGAACATATATTTATTCAATTTGAAGACTTACAAATTTGTGATATTATTTAGAGGAAATTAATATTTTTGGAATTTTTTGTTATATATTTTAAAATAATTTTTATGTCATAGATTTGACGCACCATAGGGTGAAATATATATCTTATATATGATGAATGAAATTTTTTATAATAGGGAAGATCTCAATATGCGTATGATATCTTCAATTTTGTGAGTGATAAAAAAATTTGATTTTTTATGTGTATGGTTTTTGAATGGAATGTGTGTGTGAATTTGGTTGATGGAAATTAATATATAAATAAATCTATATACATCTAAATAGAGGTGGAAAGGTGTATTACATATGGTGTTACTTGCTATGTGGAAAACCATATTTATAGAATATATATTATATGGGTGTTCTTGGGAATTAATATAATAGTAATATATTATGATTGGGGGAAATAAATTAAGTGTGGTATTATTGATTAAGTCAAAAACCATAAATTCAATGTAAATATATTAAGTATGGGAAATAAAATATTACAAAGTATAGAATACACAATGAAAAGTTTTTTGGCTAAGGAAAAAACCTGACCTAGGGAAGAAATATGTACATATTATGGAAGTAACCTATGTATTAGATATTTCACTAAGGGAAATATCTTACAGTTGGGAAATATATTAGTCATGGGTTAAAAATATTACATATCTATATCCTTAAAAGGGAAAAAATTATGATAAGGGGAAAATCATACTTTCTGAAGGAAAAAAGTTACATATAAAAATTTTTAGATAAGGGGAAAATGTACATGTTACATAAGATATATACATATTAAATACGGACGATTAAATTTATATGTTAGGCTCTGGATATAAAAAAATCACATTTCAATTATTTCTTCAATGTATTTTCAAAAAAGTTATAAATGATAAATTAATTGGGAAATATGATTGTAATATGGGAAAATATGCTATTCAAACTAGAATAATTCATAAACCCTATTTTCTCAGCTATTATTTACTCCCATTTCCTTCTTGACAAATAATATTCAGTTTTTATTAAAATCTCATGGGATAAAAAGCATGGAGTGGTTATATTTATGGATAAATACAAAATATATATTCTTCATAGTTTCTCCCATTATGTTTTCTATTACAATTATTGGTACCCTAAAATGTGATTTTCATCATATTTTGTTGAATCATATGATTAAAAACGAATTATATTGAATTTTTTGGCTGGTGGAGTCATGATAACTCAATGAAGGTGGTGCCTAACTATATCTTTAGGTATATATGTGTAATAAATAGGCCCAGGTAGGGTATTGAATGTGTGAAATAATATAGAAACACATGGTATTTACATTCTTCATAAGAGATTTCATGTATAGTATTACATGGGGAATGATAAATTTAATCTCGTATGGAATGTTTTTTCATTATTTTGTGTTCAATATATGATGGAATTATTTTTGTTTATGTCAGTTGATGATTCTTATCGTGTGATAGTAGATGTTTTTTATGAGAAAAATATTGGTGTGTCCTGTGTGATTGTGTTTGATTTTGAACACTAGGAAAGGGGAGACATGGTTCACCATTGAGATATTTATGGGGTTGATCATTACAGAAAGTGATAATAGAAATTCACTAGATTATGGTTTTTATGTGGTTTTAATGACACTCGCTATGTGGGAAAATGTTTTTGGGGTTGTTATCACACCAGAGAGGTCCCATTAAGAGGATTATTCCATTCATTTTGGGAGGTGACCCCTATAGATTTGGAGACTTGGGGGGATCAGGTTAACCATCGATATAAAGGATAAGAACACTATATTTTTTCATAATTAGGAGTACATGATACCACATGATGTGAGTAAAATTCTCATCATACATGTAGGTGATGATGAGATAGATTTTATAATGCGTTGGGTAGTCATGCAATAGGATTTTCAGGTTTTTGAGATGAAGTAAAGGATACAAATGTCTGTAGGAATTGTGTTATATCTGATGGACATTATATTAAGGTATTATTATTAATTTATTGTGGTGATTCTTTGTGACATATAATTAGTTAAATGGTCGACATAAATTTTGGTATGACATAATGTTAATGTATTGCTTCACTATAGAATTATAAAACTAGGTAAAGTCGTACTCATTGATAGTTAAGAATAATTTGTTCATGTTGTGTTATTATTTTTATATTATTCATTACTAATGGAAGAAGATATAATGCATATGGATGTTAGTTAGGGATAAAGTTGCTTGGGACCTACAATATTCAAACTCACACACTATATAGGTCCTCTGAGATACATGAATATATTCCGTCTCTTGGAACTGGAAATGGAATGGAATTGATGTCTCGAGTCTCATGAATGAAATATTATGTGGTGCAACAATTTTTTTCTGTGGTTTTTTGGATGGATTGGGAGGTTTCATAGTATTTGGTGGGTTATTAGTTTGATTACTTTTATAATTTTACATATGTGATTAGTCCATGGGAACTAATTTAGGATTTTTATTACTAGGATAACATAGTAAATGATTGCTATGTTATATAAGTCTTTACTTTTTATTGTTTTTTATCCTTATTACTTCAAATACATTGGGTTAACATTATTATTATTTATATTTAATGTGTAATTTCTCCCCGTTATCAGCTAATGAACCCTCACTATTATTTAGAAGACATTGGAATAAAATATAGGTTCTCCAATGGTCAAGTGGCACACTAGGATAGTTACTATAGTGGGAGTCGATCCAGATCATTACCAAGGGGTATCAACGCATGTTTGTGAAATTTTGTTCCATGTTGGGGTAATTTATTAGGTTTGTGGTAGACTATATATCTAGAAATGTGTTGAAATTTGCGATGAATGTCATATAATGTGTCCGGAAATCACAATTGCAGGCTGATGTTCTGGTTACTGGGGAAGTGGAATTACAAATTTGATTTTCATTGTAATAATTGGGTTATTATTCTTGAATAAATGGGTAGTTTATGTTATTGATTTATTATTTTTAGTCTTTTCCTTAGTAGGTATGGGTTAGTAATAATTCATTATTTTATACAAATAGAGATCAAAGGATAGGTATGTGGTGCTTGTAATTATTATTCCAATTTATGATTAGAAAATTTGTTCCGCTATTTAAAGTGTTGAAACATGTTAAATACGTTTTCCCTCTATAGTCACATGGTTTAATTTTTCTCATCTCACTAAGGAAGCATGGTGGTTTTTAAACTGGAAGGGTATGGGATTTTTAATGTGTTTGTAATAATCAATAGGTTGTTTTCCTATATATCCTCTTAGTAGAATTATAATCATACAACCGAGGGATGTGATTAAACTTATGAAAAATTAAGGTAATTATAAGTGTGTAAAATTTGTTTCATACCTAACCCTAATATAGGTATGCAGGTAATTAATGTCAGATGGTATGGACATTTTGGTACAGTAATGAAGTGTAAGGTCTAGTGGGTTGTTCTATTAGTTACAACTTTCCCTATTTATGATTTCTATAATATTATATCTACATTGAGAATCAAATTGGGATTTTATTAAGATAACACATAGATGGCCCCTATTAGATCATTAATATGGTATAGATTATATATTATTGGGGAATAAACTGGATGGGATCCTTGATGTTAGAGGTGATAGAGATTCATAGGTAGATGCTTTGTGTTAGGATGGTCATCCACCACGTCTATGGGATTATTGGTTGCGGTGGAATGAGAATATTAAGATGAGAATGGACTGATTTTTTTGTGTATTTATTGAGATTCTCAGAGAACTAATCCATCCATGAAATATTTTACATCAGATTTCTAGTCTTAGTGTCTTCTTTTGATTCATGTAGAAGGTGGGACCTGTGAGATTAGAGTTATAGATTTAGTCTTTATAAATTATTTTTAATAAAATCAAGACATCGCCTTAGAATAGAGAAAAAAATTTCAATTTATATTATTAGGGGACCAGAACAACATTGGTGGGATGTATAGTTTTTGGTGGGAATACATGAGTGGATGGCCTAGAATTATTCTGTGAAGAAATTATTTGAGAAGTTATTTCCTGAGTCATTGAGGTTAAAGATATCCTAATAGTTTGTCCCCTAGTTTAAGGATAGATTTATATCATGGAATATTCCATGAAATTCATATACTTGTTGAATTTTACACTAAAATTTTATGTAGATGATATTTTTAATGTTCAGTGATTTGAGGATGTTTTATATCTTTCTTTCAATATACAAGTAAACATATTTGTTCTTAACTCATTTAAAAATGTGATGGACCAAGTGCCGATATAGAGTGGGGCCTGATGTGTGGGAGTAAATAGATCTAGATATAAGTTTCACATTAGACACATAAAAGAGCTCATGGTAGCTATAAGTATGTCCATGAGTATACCTAGTAGGGTTGCTAAAGTATAGGATCGATGATTCCACCATAGAATGGACATCAATGGAATGTTTTATGTGTTGAGAGACAATGAATATCAGAGCCTAATGTGTTACCCACTTACATAGTGATGTAAATTCATCTAGATGAGATACCTATAGTGGTTTTTTTTGTAAGGGCTTAAATCAAAATTTAGGTCATGGATTGAGAGTGGTATCAGGATCTAGTAGTAGGAATATGACTCTATGTGTAGGATACGGTAGTGTACAAGATAATCAATAGTAACTATGAAATTATGGAAAGGATATATATCTAGTGTTTAATCTTTGGTATAGTTTCATAAGATCGAATCAATTCATTAAGAGAAGGGTGAGGAACCATTTACTATTAGAGGTCTATCATTAGAGTGATTTAATGATTTGGTATGGTGGATATTAGTTCACAAGGTTTATGTGTTATTAATGAATTAACCAGGTCACAAATGAGCCTCATCCTAGTTGGTGAGGTATCCTTAAGTTCATCCAGAAGGCCCAGTTTCAATACCAGGTAGAGGCATATTTCTGGGCACTGTAGCAGGTACTATAGCAGAACTATACACTATGCGGGTACTGTAGCAGAATTGTACACTATATAGGTACTGTAGTAGAACTATACACTGTGTAGGTACTGTAGAAGGCATTGTAGAAGTTATTTTAGTAGGTATTGTTCAGTACTGTAGAAGATGGAACTATTCACCTTGGGCCATCGGTTTGGTCTTGGAGTCCTGAAGGATTTTAGGCCACCAAGGACTTCGGGTCAGTAGGGATTTCAAGCCACCATTAAGGCCTTCAGGCTACCTCAAGGCCTTTGGGCCACATGTAGTTTCCCCAGATAGACTACAAAAAAAGAGCATCCCCTGAAGAGGTTTTAGAGCTGGTGCACTCACCAAAGCAGAACCTAATGGATTTTTCAGATTGAGAGTGTATGACTATGCCATCGGGACCAGCCTTTTCTTGCACGGGAAGCCTAGCAAGACGACCTTGCAAAGGTGGAGAGCTACTATCATGATGCAAGTGTTGGGGAGGGGCAGTTCCTTGTAGATAGTCTGGTTGAATTCCCTAAGACCTTCAGGTCATATAATCTAAAAAGCCTCCAGGCCAAGTAATCTCTAAGCCTAAGGGCCTTGTAAGAGTTCCCCCTTATCCATTGAATGGGGGTTTATCCAAAATAAATAAAAAATGAAGGCCTTCGAGCTATTCGGGCAAAAAATTAATGAGGTCTTGGTTAATATTTGGGCATCAATGCGGTGCATGATAAATGTGGGATGTATTAGAATAAGATATTAGGTTCCGATCAAAAGTGGTATAGGGAGAAAGTGGGAATCATATTGATGTAAGATAAAAATCGGAATCAATGTGATGTGGGATAATGGATGGAATTAGTTTGATACATGATCATTATGGGAATCAGATGTAACATAGAATGGAATGTTTGATGGCTCGTACATGTATGTTTTTGAAGATAATGTATGGGTGGATACTATGTTGTATAAGGTAAATATGTTAAGATGATACCAGGTAGTTTATTCCTATGGTGGGAAATGTCCATTGAATGGGATGAGTTGTTAAAATTGTGTAGTCTCATTAACCAAGAATGAGATTTATATGTTTTACATTGTCTCGTTTTTTAGGTATGAAGAGATTCGGTCACTCTAATCTCGGTGAGGGTGGGATCATATGTGACCCCAGATATCTCAATGACTAGCTATCAAATAATGGAGAGGTTATAATACCTTGAGTATGAAGTAATTGTGATTTAGGTTATAGATAATATTGAAATTGTGATGTTGAAACTTCTAGGGGTGTAATGGGTTTGGGTATAAGGTTGGGAAATATTCCTATGAGTTATCCCTGACTCGAGTATAAAATTATGAAGTTACCAGAAGGATATGTTTGTCCATGAACATTTGTTAATTTTGGAATGTCAACAATTTTACATTTTTTGGGGAAGTTATTATTTTATTTCATTTATGTTTTAGATTTTTTAAAATTTGGATAAGTTATAAATGTTTCGTATCATAATTGAAAATAAATATATTATATATAAAAATGGAAATTATTACTTTTGGGGAGTTCCATGTATGTATTAGATATATTCTATTGGGTGAGTGTTGAAAAAAATAAAATGTTTGATGCATAATGTTTTTGAATGTAATTTTTAAGGAATTTGGGGTTTTTGAAATTTTCCTAAGTATAAAACCTTATAAATCTCATTATAGTTTTAAATGTAGATTTTATATGGTTATTCTGTATAATATAAAAAACATATATGTGGAAAATATTTTATGGGAGAATTATTGGGAATTATGTTAAGTGTAAATTTTTTTTAATTTGGAAAAGTATATTATTAATGGTTTTTTGAGTTGAGTCAAAAACCATACATTTAAACGAAATATAATACATATGAGAAATAAAATAAATTTTTTAGGTTTATAAAAATGGAAGAAAACTTATAGTGGTATGAAAGAAGATATATAAAGGAAATATCATATTCATTTTATGTATCCCTAATGGGGATATGATAATTGTGTTAAAAATACTACACATGGGTTATATATGTTACCAAGGAAGTTATTTCAAGGGACAAATATTATTTTGAGTGTAATATATTTTGTATTAGAGGAAAAGTATTATGTATCATATTTTAAGGATAATTGGGAAACTCGATGTAATACATAATAATTTTAATATATTTTATATAAAACCCTAAGGAGATATGTAATGTTATAGTTTTTTTAAAAAAATTGTTATTACGATTTCCCTAAAATATTTTTCAAAAAATATATCATTTTAAATTAAATGGGAAATACGATTATAAAATAGAGGATATTGTATTTTTAGAATATTAATACATGAATACAAGTTTCTCAACTCATCAATATTCTTATTTTTTATTGGAGGATATCCTTTGATTATTATCAGAATCTCATGGGGTTTGTAGTAGGGAGTTTTCATGGATATTATTTACTTATGTAAGACCTTTATTCTTAGTTTCTCTCATAATATTTTATATTTATACTTACGGTTACATAAATACGGTTTTTTAAATTTTTTAGAAACATCTGATTAAAGATTAATCAACCATAGTTTCTTGTAATGTGGAGTTTTACTAACTCTATGTATGAGATTCCTAACTATCGGCTTAGTTATACATGGGTTATATAATTTATAATAAATATATATCTGTAGTGTTATGTATGTGTGATAAAAAATAGAACCCCGGAGGTTTGTAATATCTGTAATAGATACACCTTTGTAATCTCACATTGGGACTGGTTAATATAATTTGGTACACTATGATTTTATAGTATTAGTGTTTCAATCCATGATGGACATGATATTGTATGTGTAAGCTGGTTATTTTTGGGTTGTGAGAAATGATTTCACGCATTGGAAATGTGTTGGGTGTATCATGTGTTATAGTGGATTATGTTGATCATCAAGAATACGGTGATTACTTTTACTTATGAGGTACATATATTGTGGAGCACTGATATTGGTGTCGATGAAGACTCATCATATAGTGAAAATAATAGGTTTATAATGTTGTTCCCTATGGGTTATGATGTTGTTGTGGATGTGTACACATGATATAGGGACTAAGAGGAGTTTTATTCAATTTTTTTGTATTTAACATCATAGAATTATCATAATTAGGGGAACAATTATATGTCTATATATAGGAGGTGAAAATTGTGGATATCTATTGTTGGTTGTATTTAAGACCACTTTATAGGAGTAGATTACTCTTTATATATGTTGAGAATGATGATATGGATTTAATAATTGATAGGGGTAGTAATGGTTTGGGTTTTTTTAGTCTGTTGAGACGATAATGGTAAAATATGTTGATGTCTTTTGGAATTTTGATCCACCGGTGTATATTCCATTGGATAATTACACTTGTTTTGGGATGGTGATTCTAAATGAAATGGAATTGGTTGTATGGAGAAGGGAACATCTGGTATTTTAAATTATAGATGTATCATTAAACATCATCATTGGTTGGAGTAGGTAAAGGCTCACTCAGGTCTCATCGATCATGATTGGAGAAGTTTGTATAATTTTTTTTCTTTTCAATACTACTATTTTCATATAATGGTATATATATGGATATTAGTTATCGATACATTTAATTGTGACATACTATGTTCTTACTCACACCTATCAGGGGTCCTATAGAACAAGTTTATACATTATGTATTTTATAATGGGTGTGGAATGTTGTTAGAAACTAGATTATAGTGGATGGGAGTGAAAGTGGTGCATGAGCTGGTAGGAAGGGTTTGGTGAATGGAAAAAGTGGTTCCATGTTGTCAGAGTGATTGCTATTTTTATTACTTTTGAACTTTTACATATGTGATTGGCTTATGGGAAATAAATTATTATCTACATGATTGATATAACATAGTAAATTATTATTAATTTGATCATATATAACTTTTGAAATTTTCATTTCTAGTTTTTTGAATTTATTCTATTGTGTTTTTTATATCTTATTTCATATATTATTTATATTCATAGCGTATTTTCTTTTATCTATCACCAAATAAACCCTCATTATTAGTCAGTGGAATTTGGAATATGGGGATCCATTCTTAAGGTCCAGTGGTGTACTGATCTGGTTACTATTGAGTGAAACAGACTGTTGTGTAGCACTATTAAATTTAAATATTCGAGCCTTACATATTTATTATTTCATATATTTTTATTACTATAAACTCTCACTAAATAAAAAACATCAAGGGTAATATAAAATTACAATATTTTTGTATCTATATATATGAATCACTAGATCCATAGGATCTGATTCCACATGATGGGAATCCACCAAAAAATGATCATTAGAAGCTATCATTACATGTTTGACATAGTGGAACAAAAACACATAAACATCCGTAATTATATGGACTCTTATAAGATTAATGTACAAGAAAATCACAGGAAAATAACACCCAAAATCCCTAAAGCAAGTTGGCCTCCTCATAAACACTTAGGACCTCACACGCATTCATAATAGCATAAAATTAAATAAAGTGAGAAAATAACACTTTTAGTTAACAATGTTAAAATGATACTCAAACATCTAGGGGTGTACACTACTTACATATTTAATTTAATCAAAACATATATAGAATTATAATCAGTTTGGCCAAGTATGTTTATTAGATAACTAATTTAAAGTAATCTTTGAATAAAATTATCACACATGTATAACTAGCCCCACAAAATTAAATTAAATCACATTTAATTATCCAGTTTGAACAAACATTCAATACGTGTGGATATCCCATTAATAAAACATGGTGAATACTTATCACCAATAAAGAATAAACCATATTTATGATATCCATATTATAGAAAAGGTTAATATTATATCCCACTGAATTAATATTATGTATCAAACCCTTTTACACTAATATTTATAAGAATGAATTTCATATATAATCATTTATAATTTCCTTTGTAAAAAACTATAACTTCTTTTACACACCTTGTATACCTCAGACCACATGACCACACATCGAAAGATATTACCCTCATAATAACATTCCTCCACTAAATTATCCCACTTCCACTATCATTATGAAACCAATTTTACTTTTGGATATTCACCTTTAAACAATTTTATCATAAACTGAATTAGGATTCATATTCCTAACACATATATCTATTATAAATTCCTAAAATTATCAGAATTTTTTTAAGTAATCACACCCCCAAACATTTATTTTTATGAAATCATTATTTTTTATTTCATTTATATTATATATATATATATATTAGAACTTATTACTATATTTTTAAAATTAGTGATTATATAATTTATTCATGTAAAATATGACACATTCTATACAAAGCTTATAATTACATATTTATTTATTTTTAAATTGTGGATATTGTTAAAATGAATAAGATAAATGAAAATTAAAAAAATAATAATTATAATTATTTGACAATGGAGCAAGATGATGATGTCAGATAGATTATCATGTTTTCATTAGATCATTGAAATGACCATTCTTAAGTCATTTGTTTGTGTCTATGTTATTTTTATTCAATATGAATATGTATATTTGAGTTGAAAAAACACTTAATCTTCCCAAAAATATATGAAAGTTAAAAATTCTATACTAGAAATAGAAAAAATTTATATATCTAGTGATTGGGACAAAAAAATGGTTTATGTATCATTTCATATATGTACAACTATATGTAATGGTATATATTATAGAAAGTAAATGAAAAAAATGAAGATGAACCTCAGGATTGTTTTAATTTTTTAAAAAAGTTAATGTGATGTCAAAAGATTCCACTAATTGATGACCACTACTAATTATAAAACATTATCTGTTTTGTTAATTCTATATAACATGAAATCCAAAAGGTGGTAGAGTGGTACCAACTTTATATAACTACTTTCCCACATGAATTATATGTTCCATAAAGATAATGTACTTTGTTTTAGAACATTTTATGTTAAAACAATTTATGATCAATGGGTATGATCTATGAAAGAATACATATATTCACAAATGACAATCTATTGTTTTGAATATACCATTAATCACTTAACAATGTTATTAGTGTGGTGTGGGTAGATATAAAAAATATTAATCATGTCCATCAATATTTGTATTGAACCTTCCAATAATTCCAATGTCTAATTTTCTATTTTGATGTGAAGATACAAGAATGTTAATTAACATGGGGAATAGATACATTAACATAAAATTTTAAAAGTTATCACCCAGTAGACTCATCTTAATTGAATAAAATTGACCATGAGTATCATGAATTTGGAAATTATATATGAAACCTCTATATTGGACTATCTATATATGGAATGAATTCTTTTAGGTTAAAAAGTATAACTTATTGTACATGACAAATTAAGTTGGTAAATTATAACATTCCATCATGGATATGATTGAATTAGAAATATATTATTTTCACTCTACTTATTTTAGGACCATAATAACTAGGTAATGATATTGATTTTTATTTATATCTATTAATCAAAAATTAGAATTAGATGTGATAATCATGTGTTATATTGTATGATTCTTGATGAACTCATATTTCTTGAGTATTTTATGCATTTTTAAGGATTTAAATTAGTTTTTAATGTAATTTCAGATAAAATAAATTTTTTTAATAATAAACTGGAATAGAAAAATAAATAGTTAAAATTTATTCAAATAAATATAAATTTTTGAGTTCTCGATATTAATTTTATTTATTAAATAAATATTATTACTTTTCAAGTGTTTGAAATTTTTTAGTTATATATGTTTCCATGTTTTCAAGTGTTTACTAAAAAAATTAAAATCCATGGATATCCCACAACCACAGAACACAATCCACATAGATATATCCTTGGGGATGACTAGTAAAGAAAATCATGGGAGGTACCTTGTAGAATTTCATAGTGGAGCGATCTCATGGGAGTGACTGTGTGCATGCATTAGCCGAAAGACCATGCAGACCGAGCAGTGTAGCTTTAACAATTTCCATGTCTGTGTGTGTATCTGATAAACCATTGTTGTTTAGGATACTATGTTAGGTACCACATGTATTTATTGATAATACATTAGGAATTACACTCACTAATTTGATTTTTGATAAAACTCCATTATTATTTTTCACTATTTATTATAAGAATCATTGTTTTGAATGGTCTTGATTTTCGCATGCGATGATATAACCTCCATCAATCTCTATCTCCTTCCATGACTCTCAAAAACGTCATCAACTTTTGTAATGTTGGAATCATTTGTTGATCTTGAGATCGAGTTAAAGCCCATTGTCGAAGCTCTCAACCACATTGGATTGGTTCAACAACCTCAATATACCACCCTGAATCACTCTTCGAAGAGGGAATGCCTTACATGATAAGGAAAAATCCCTCCATCCCCTATGAAGACTAGAATGGTTGACGAAGTACCATTTTGTTAACTGATCCATGTGTAACTGCCAACATCACATTCACACCATGCACGAAGGAGTCCATAATTCCACAATTTTTATTCTATGATGGAAACATCTAAGATTATCAGGTGTATATTTGAACACCATAGCTGGGTATAAGGGTTGATTAAAAATATTTCCATATTCAAAAAAATTAATTGAGGTAATTCAAGGGAGATAAAAGAATTCCACTATAAGTAAAGGAATCTTTTTATTTCCAAAACACTCGACACACACTGAGGGGAGGCTCAGCTGAAGGCCTTATTTCACTTATTATTTTATTCATTTTTTATATTAATCGTATAAAATAATAGTTTCATTTAATATTTTTTATATAAGTGATGAAAGTTTAATTTTAACAAGTCCAATGCACCCAATTCTCTCCTCCTATACCTTATTATATAATTTTTATATCTTCTACTTCTTATAATATTTTTCTATGTTATTTTCAATAGTTCTATCTATTTTATTTTATTTTATTTTATTTTATTTTATTTATACTGTTCATCTCTCTGTTATATTCCATTTTTATTATTTAATTTTATGTGTTATTTTTCATTTAATTTTTTTATTTATATTCTATTCTCTTCTTATCAATCTCACTACATTGACCTCTTACCCTAGATAATGAAGGGCTAACCCGAGGGTTGGCTCATGAGAAGAGAGTGGTGTTTTTTGTATTCTGAACAAAAATTCCTATTTTTTTTGTAGGTTTGTTGTGAGAAAGGGTGAAGTTAGTGAGTGTGGATATTTTCCACTATGGTACTGAACTCAAAAATATTTATATGAGTTTATTTAAATATTTTCCCTCTATTCTACTAATAATTAGCTCTTCATGTGAGAAGTTGGTCCATTTAGTGGATGAAACGAAATACGGTGGAGTCAGGTACTGGAAGGTGTCACATTCTCAATTAATGTTCTCCATAAACCTTGACTATAGGAGCAGGTGGAGTTTAATGTTCTATAGACATTCAAAATAATTAAATACATGAATAGTAGTTTAAGAGTGACATTTCCTAATTAAATTATCAATCAAAATTTGTACAATAATAATAAGTGTGATGAAAGCTATATGCCAAACCACAAAGTTCGTGTTCATTATTTTCTAATTAAATTATATTTAAAAATGAAAGTTATTTAGCCTAAATTTTAATTCTACACGTCTTTTAATTATTTTAGAATATAAATAAAACCCTAAAATATCATTTTCCATGTAATATTAATAATAATAAAAGTAGTCTTAGGTGAACTAGATTGAGTAAGATAAAAAACTAAAAATATCCTCAAGTGAGATGACCCTAGTCATGCACTGTGTTTTACTAGAAAAAATTAGAAATTTTCTTTTGTCACACCCCATGATAGGTGTGCATCAAAAATTGAATTGTTACTATAGAGATAAGCAATTGTGTCCTTTATCTTTTTATTTTCACATTATATATATTTATGTTCATTATTTTCTAAATAAAAAATCCCCATAAAATGTATCTATCATGCATTAAAATTATCATTATTTTGTATAAATTGGAACCTCGCAGGTCCAGGAATCAGTAACTGAATCACCCTGGTCTAAAAATAAGTATTTTCAATTTATTCAAGATATATTAACGAAGACCACAGACAAATCATCTTAGTGGATAAATTCAAGGACCTCAACTAGCATCTTGGATATACCCTTGATAAATCATTAGTTGATGGATTATAATGAGAATGTACTAAACTATGGGATTATTTCTCATATCTTTTCCAAGGAAGAACCAATATACATAAAGAGACCTCCTTTTTAATAAACAATATTTTTTAATAAGTTACATTGGTGAAATTTAAAGAACAAGTAGATAATAACAACATCAAAATACTTTATTCAGTGGTTATAAGAGAAGATATTATATTTTTAAGGAAAATATATTGGCTAATTGAGTACTTCAATACATCCCTCGAGAAACCCAAACCTAAACAAGAGGATAACCCCTTAGTCATCCCTAGTTTTTTGAAGGGAATCCCTAATGTTAAGGAAATTATTTAAGAGTATCCACCTCCCAACCATCTGAAGTATCAAATCCAAACTAACTATAATGATTTGGATTAGATTCATGATAATGAAGAAAAGACTATTGTGTTACGTGTGGGAGATCCATAATATTTAGGAAAATTCTAGAACAAGTGTGAGTTAAAAATTATTCTACCTATTCCCTAAAATGTAGAAAAAACAATTCCATCCATGTAAGAATAATAATCCACCAACATGGTTTATTTTGAATAAATGATGGATTATCTTGACTACCTGCCTCTATCTGCTAGGTTAAAAATTCAATATAAACTTACCATTAAAGAAGTGATTGAAGATAAACCAAATAAGGGAGATGATATTATCTCAAAATCTATTTCATTTTATTTTATTCAATTGAGTATTAATTCTCAATTCTTATATTTTTTAGATTCAAAAAATTGATATCATGGCTTAGAGAATGATGAAGAAGCGACACCTGCACCTACTAAGAAACACATAGAGCTCCCTGATATGGATGAACATGCATTTAAATAATCTTATTATGACTTACAGGTGGTTGAGCCTTAGGAAAACTAGACATGTGCCCCTAAATTTTAATGGGAGAATTTTAATTTTAATTTAAATCTTGGTCAAGTGAAATTTCCTACTTACTTATCCATTTATCATTCAATTCATGCAACCCATATTGAGCTTACACAGTAAAATCAAGATAAGGTTTCACAAGTAGAAACCAAAAAAGAAGATTATCCATACTTCAGCCTACTCCCACAATGAATCATATACATAATTGTGAAAGAGATTGATATAGTATACTCAATCCATGTATTATTACTCACCACCAATAAAGAAGTGAATGATTGGAAGTTCCACATGTGGTGGTATATATCCAATAAGATGCACCCACCATCTGGCTATGGATAATAACTAGTACTACCATATGGAGGCAGTAAGAAGACATGGTCCACTTGGAGGTTCATAACTAGATATGTTTATCAAATTACATTATATGATTAAATTTTACTCTTAGGTCTATTTTGTTATACACCCCCACTCCACCTATTATTTATATGATTCAATGACATGTTCCGTGAGTTCTAATGATTTTTTTATCTTTTCTAGGACCATTGAAACACAATGAATTCCTTAAAAAATTGAAGGTGGGATCAAATTTTTTATTTCAAAAGGGTTTTAACTTTTAATGACTATATTTGGAACTTCCATTTTTTTGAGATTGTGTATTTGAGATTTAAAACTGGAAATGGAATGCCCATGCTTGGATTTATGCATTAAATCACTTATATTTTTGTAGGAATATTGTGATTCCATGTTTTATATTTCAGTTATACTGTCATTAAAAGAGAAAAATGGAAAATTGAATGATTAAATTGAAGAAAGGATATTAAAATGATAACTCAGGATATTAGGGAATTAGTTAATTCATGTAAGTACAATTTCACTACCATATTTCACACTTTGAATTTATAAAATTTATGTAATTTAATTTTTAATTATTAGTATTTTCATCAGTGGTAGTCTAATATAATGTTCCATTCCTCAGAGTATATCAAGACAAAATTACTTCTTATTTCTTCTTGATTATATTCCTTGAGTGATCTTGGGATATGTCATCTACTTGAATAAGAATTTGATCTTTTCAAAAATATGATAGAGTAGAACCAAATATAAAATTATTAAGGCCTTTTTATTGATAATCCCTACCCAGTAGACCATTATTTACATTAATATTTTTTATCTTATATTGACTATGAATGACATTGTTATGGATTATCCATATTTCAACCCATTGTTATCCATTATTACCCCACTTTTGGTATTTTTAATAATATTTTAAAATGATTCCTGAGGTAAATAATGTCATGGAAAAGGGGATGTACTACATTGTGAGGAAATGTTGTGGGTGCTAATTGTGGGTATTAGGAATGGTTTATTATTTTTTAATTTTACTTTATTATTTTTACCTATTGAAAATAATGAAAAAAATGAAAATTAGTTATGACATTAAATAATAAAGAAATAATATATTGATGAATTTTATCATATGTTATTAGTTTGTGGATGTGAGTATTATTCAAATCCTAAATTTTAAAAAAGAAACAAAATCAGAAGTTAATTTGAACAAATGTATCAATTAGATAAAAATTTAAGAAGGTCCCCATAATGAATCATTTTTTTCAATGTCCATGACCTTATATTGTGATTAGGAAGTGGGAGTTGTTGTTTTAATGGGGATAATTTCACTGAGCTTTTACATTTGATATCATGATTAATAATATAGAGATTAACCTCCTTTTTTAGATTTACTTTTTGACCATTAATCCCTACTTACCGTAAGCTGGATAGTCATTAGGACCTTAATTTCAAATTCCTCATGATTTTATGTTCCTTTTGTCATTAAAAATGGACAAAGTAGTTCTTTTATAACATTATGGATAAAAAACATGTTCCCATGATATGATCATAACTCTATCTAAATTTGTATTATGAGTGATGAGAGAAATGATTCCAAGGAAGGTAAAACATGATTTGGAATTTTTAATAATAATATGTAGAGGAACATGAATGAATTAATGTATAAGTACCATCATAATTTTTTTTTTCAAAAGTGAGATTCTAAATTACTAGGAATAATTTTTTAAAAATGAGAAATTTAATGGACATTTAATATTTAATTTGAAAATTTTGTTAGTATATTAAAATTATTCAATTTTATTACATTAAAATTTGATTAATTGTAATAATGGTGAACTCTATAATTCCTTGTTGAGATTTTATGCTTGAGTACATCAATGGTTTAAGTATAAGGGGTATTTGACACAATCAATTTGCATGCATATTTTTAATAATGTTTTTATTATTTTAAATAGTTTTTAAATAAAATTACCATTCAATTCATAGTTTTAATAAAAAATTGGAATTTAAAAATTAAGAGTTAAAATTTATTTAAATTGATAAATATTATTCAGTGTTGGATATTGATTTTATTAATAAAATTTGGGAAATTATTTATAAAGTGTTTCAAATTTTTAATAAGATATGTTTTCATATTTTAGGACTTTTCCAAAAAAAACATTTCAGCCATGATTATCCCTCAACCACATCAAAAAACAATAATTCCAACCCTATGGGGCCACCAATACAAGAGGACTGTGGGAGGGACCATACATAGCTACAACTGGGAGCATGACTATAGGAGTGACTGAGTGCATAGATTGGGTCGAATACCCTACCGATTGAGTGGTGTTACTCATCTCATTTTTGTGTGTGCTTGTCTATCTGGGATCCCACCCTAGTTTATCTTTTGAGATAGGTACTATGGAATTTTATTAATAAAAAAACGTGTATTTCACTCTCCAATTTTACGTGGGACAAAATTCCTTGATTATAGTTAACAATTTTATAAAAACATCTCTATTCGGCTCAGTCCCCCTTTCCCCTTACTCAAAAAGAATCTCCACCAAGCTCTACCACATGTTCTTCCCCTCAATTACCCCATCCATCTATGTAATTCCATAAATACACTATAGACTCTACTACATGATCTCCCTTGAGATGAAGTCCTATTTTTAATCATAAATCCAATATGGATCAGATCAGAGAACTCAGACGACAACCCTGAATCCCACATCAAAGAGTGGAGGCCCTTCATAATAAGGATATCTCCCTCTACCCATTGGGAAAGATATAAAGGTTTAGAAATTCCCAATTTTCCAACCATTCCATGTGGTGTTTTCAGAATTATTCCCTCAAATTATTATGTTCTATTTATGATTGTTGTGAAAAAATATAAGTGAATTAGTATATAGATTTTGCACTATGAAATTTGACTCAAAATCATTCCTATTATTTTATTTAAATATTTTCCCTCAATTAAAATTAACATAAACTCTTCAGGTGATTAAATTGATCTATTTAGTGGATGAAAAGACAAATGATGAACTTGGGTCCTGGAATGTTTCACATTTTCAATTGAGGTGTGAAATCCTCCATGATTATATGAGGTGGGGGAATTTATTTTTATATTGGCATTTTAGATTTTGCAATCAGTAAATAAAAAATAGTAGTTTAGAAGTGAGATTTTATAATTAAACTATCAAACTAAAGTTAAACTAGAGAAAAAAAAGGATAAAACCCATAAACCCACCCACAAAAAACAAGTTCGTTCTATTCAATTAACATTATGTTTATAATTTCATGTTATTTTAGTTTAAATTTTTATTCTACATGACTTTTCATTATTTTAGAAAATAAAAATCCAAAAAAATCCTTATTTTCTATGAATAATTACAAAAAATAAAAACAAGTATTCTTAGGTGAATTGAATTAATAATGTGAATAAAAATAACAATTCAATCAAGTGAGACAACCTACGTCAGCCACGGTGATGCTCTAGGAAAAAATTTGAAATTTAATTTCCCATGCCCCATGGCAGTCATCAGTAAATGTTCATTGAAATGAAGTGTTCACTTTGAAATTAATATTGTTTGTGATAATAAATGACTTTACTACATAGGAAATTTTTTAGAATATAGAATTAAAGGAATGTTATAATTTCTAATTTGTGATCAATGTACTCTCTTTGTTAGGATGAAACATTCCATAATGATAGTGTCTCTAGGATATCATAAATATTTAACCTGAAGACATAAAAATTGATCTTAGGAAATATAAATCAATGTGAATTAAGAATATTGTACAATATATTCTCCATAAATAGGTGATGAATAGTTTTAAAAAATTAAAGGATATTATCACCATTTTTGGTAAACCCCTTTTCAAAAATCTTGTGATAATAGGTTGGAAATAGTTATTATTATTTTTAGATATACCATACAAGATATATTCTTATGTCAAACATTTTATTGATATCATGCATATAGAAAAAATGAATTTCATAATGTTATTTTAACATTACTATATGAACCTGGTAAAAAATATAGTATTAAGGTAATACATATAATTCTACTATAGTAAAAGTATAATTTCATCAAAAAAATTATAGTTCTATGTAAATTATATTATTTTCTTATAAATGTACAACATGTTATAATATAGTAGAAAACAAGGAAATTGTGTTTAAAATAATAGTTAAAACTACTACCATAAAATATTTTGTTATAACATAATTAATAATTAATAATATATATATATATTAATGGATACATGTTAAATTACATAAATGGCTGTAAGAATAAAAATAAATATAGATTTTAATTTTATATAAGAAAATGAATATTTCTGAAATGCACAAGTTTATAATTATATAATTCAATTTTACATAAATAAAAAATTATTATCATACAAATGACGTTAAATTTTAATCTAAATATTTAGAATTAGGTAATTATGATTTTTTTTAATTTGGTGAGAGAGTATAATTTTTTGGTAAAAATTAAAATATTTTATTAATATACGGAAAGTATTATGACATCATAATGATGTAAAATATAATTTTATTAGTAATATAAAGGCCTTTTCAATAAAAAATTATGTTTAATAATTATAATAATATATTTTATTTAAATAAATTTCATTTCCCTACCTATAAATTATCTTTCAAATCCTAAAGTATATTTAAAATATATAAAAAAATATTTCCGAATAAAAATATTTTCACAATGAAAAATAATATATTTTAAATTATTTATATTATTCGAATTTTAAAAATAAAAACTAGGCCCTCCATGTCCAATACCATGGAATAAAACCATGGTAAGGAAAATGGTTTTCCCATTCTTATAATCATTAGATCCAAGGTCCATGCTTAGAAATTAACCAAAAAATATCCCACATTCACTAAATATACACACACATCCTCACATTAATTTTCCCTTATGAACTAGTGATCCTAATTCATCTCTCTTGTTGTCTCTTTAAATTATTTTGGAGGATTTTCAAACATTCATAGGTTCTCTTCTTAGGATTTAAGAAGTTCCTTTCAAATAAATAGTTACAAATCCTTGTAATTCCGTAGTATTATCATACATTAGAAATATTGTTAATGAGATATTACTTATTCCCTCTAATTATATCATTTTCCAAAACCATTATTATTCTATTATAAGGATTTTTAATCCCTAATTATCCTTTATTTTTGAAACATTGTAATATTAATTCTCCTTTCAATATGAAATGTTATTATTCCCAGATATTTTGAATTCCTTATCAAATTATGAATGTGATATAACTATTCCCTCTTATTATACTACCATTATAAGATTTTTTAAAACTCAATCATTATTTTAAGGAAAATATATAATTATAAATTTTAACAAAATATTAGTAAAGTAAATAATGTGTGGTTTACAAGCATTGACATCCATATTTCAATACTGCAAGTTGATGTAGGTTGTGGATTAGATGAACCTAGGAATAATAAACCTGCAAAAGGTTGAATACATATTAATTCAAACTTACCTATGTGGAAAACCAATTTTCGTAACTACACACCTAATTTGGTACTCTCATGCATATTATTTTATGGTTTTTAGGATCTTTATCAACCATAATAAAGGATTCGAATATATTATTACACATTAATTTCAATTTATATTCTTGAACATTGAATGTACAATAAACCTTTATTTCATTATCATTATATTGATAAATGAACATTCCATTACATTGTGAATACTATATTGAATCTAGGATGGTTTTTGGATATTCACCTATATATTTGTATCATTCCATTGAATGGAGAAACATTGAAATTCTAAATATCCTATATTTATATATTGATACCTATTGATGATTTTTCCATGGTTATGAATGGGTTTACTTAAGAAATATTATGAGAAGTGTTTTTTAGTTATTATCTTCATATGATGGATACATTGTACATGTTATTTGATGGATGGGTGTCATATAAAAGGCTAATACACCCCTCCATAATATGACTTAACTAGCCCATGATATTCAGGTAGTGCGTTCTTTATCACCCTAGGGTGGAATCATGCATTATGGGAATTAGATTTAACTAGTCATAATTATTTCCCCCAATCAATTAGTTTAATGAATCAATAGATGAATCTAAATAAAATTCCATCATGACTCATCCATATATTATATGTATATTCCAAATTAAATAAACATTTTACATGAAATAATTAAAAAAATAAACCCTCAAAAAAATAAACTAGCAAGTCCCTCTACTCACCCTAGTCTTCCTCCCCTATAATGAAAATTGTAGTCGCCTATAGTGCTCTCCTATCCTCCCATAAATATAAAAACCCTAATCTATTGAAAGTGAGAAAATAAGTATATTAATTATGTGATAATAGAAAAAAATATAATAAACAAATTACAAACCTATATATGACTGCACAAGTCATCATCCTCTTAGTAGTTTAGTGCCCCATTGGCAGTAACAAGTTAGTATAAACCTAAAATTGAATATATATTTATAGTTGTGATATATTAAACTTTTTGGTATTTTGGGGTAACCATAACACAATTAAATTATTTAAATAGGGGATCCTTATTATTCCGAAATGAAATTATAGTTTTAAAAAAATGTTTTTTGTTCTAGATCATATAAAGGTCAATCTCATTTTATAAACATTATTAAATATTTTATTTCATTAAAAACATTACCCATATAAAAAAATTATATTTTCCAAGATCCAATTCAATAAAACACCTAATTGATTAATTTCATTGAGATGGGATTTTCAATACATTATAAAAAACCTTTTTAAAGATAAATGAATAATTATCAATAAATGATAAAGTAAATGAAAATCAAAAAACTCTATAAAATGAAATAATAATAAGAAGAACTTGAAAAGGAATTTATTTTAAAATTATAATCATGGGATAAATACCCCAAGGGCCACAATGTCTAGGGGAAACCTAGAACTAATATCCCAAGTTATGGAAATACTCTATTAGTGGAAAGTGTAACATGTCACTAGCCAAGAGAATGAGCATCATATTTACTTTACCTGGAATAAGAAGTATTAAGGGAACCCATCACGAGCTATGTTATCCTAAACACGAACATAGTGTTACCATGAGTTTTAAACCATAATCACCATTTTATTACAATAAAGTAAAAAATCACAATGAAGATCCCACGATTCCATAACCGTATAAAGAAGGCCACCTAGTAAAATTCATATCACACATCCAAACCTTTAGAAGTCAGTTTCAAAAAAACACTAATTATTTTATAAAAAAAAGAAATAAATTCATAGACACTTCCTCAACTGTTCAAATAGTTACTTTTAGTTTATATTAAAATGCACATAAATCTATTTGAAAACCAATATTGAGAAACAAATTTAAAATTATTAAGGTTCCCCTTTCACTGATGGACCAATAAACATTTAAATATATGTATACTTATTCCATTCATTAAACCAATTCATATATTCCCATATAAATTTTTACATAAAATTTATATATATCTATATACATGCATATATGGTTATAACTATCCATCATGTGACAATATATTTGTAATCCATGAACATAATTTCAAACTATCGTTGAAATAATCCATTAATACTTGGAATTTAAATAATAACCTAAAATTCCAAGAAACTATAAATATTAATTAAAATTTCAAAACAATTAATCATAAATATCTTACAAAATAGTATAAATCAATTACAATGTCGATATGTAACTTTGACAAATAAAATCATGAGAAAATTATTTGAAACATATTTTAATGAACATTCAATTATGGGAAACCCATTAAATTGAAATGAAAATCAACGAAATTGTGATTTTACATTTGAACATATTAAAATATATTTATTATTGTTGTATTAAACCAAAATAATGGAATCAAAATACAAGAATGCAAGGTTCCCAAATTTAAATCCCCAAAATAAGTATCATCTTACATTAAATAGAGTAAAAATTTTCACATTCAATTAACTTCACAATAATGGGAAAAATATATAATTATAAACTATAAGAACCGTAAATTAACCAAAAAACACCCATATTAGGTTAGATATTTTTTAGATCACACAAACCACTAGAGATATAAAAAATAAAAAAATAGAGGACGGAAAAGGTATGGAGACCATAACCGGTGATGATATCAAGTGAAAATGGGAGGAAGATCGAAAACAATAGAGGGATAGTGAAGTGGTGAGTCATATGGTTGTGAGTAACATGGTAATTTTGATAAATATGTAAGAGGGTGAGGATAAAAACCCTTTTAAGGTTTTTATTTTTATTAAGGGTTGAGTTGTTATTTCAAAATATTTATCACCTAGAAGCTATACATGGTTTTGTTGTATATTTGGGAAAATTGTTCTCCAACCACATGAGCCATAATGGAGGGATGGAAAACATATCATGGTCTATAATATATTTTCATAAACATAATTTTTACACTGAATTTTATGACTAAAAAATTACAAACACACATCCATGGTCTACATGAAATTTCCACTAATCGTGTGACTGTGCCAAAAAAGTATCATTTTAAAATTTCATAACAGATCAGCCCAAAATTCAAGAAAAATATTTAATATAATTAATTCATTAAAATATTAAATAAATAATATTTCTTCATGTGACATGGGCATTGTAATTATATATCACCTCGATGCATCTGTCGGTCTCATGAAATAAACTAGTTGGGTATCTGGTATAGTCCATATCTATTTATATACGATGTCTGGAACATTCACTTAAAGGTACAATAATGGTGTTTAAAAGTATGTATTACATTACTATGAGGTCACTAATTCTTATCCATGGAATTTATTACTATTATTTAATCAGTGGATATATCATTCAAGATCCTCCATTTGTAATGGTATTTATTTATTCTTTTCATATTATTTACTTTATAATTTTGTATGATATATAGTACACTTAGCTACCTCTTATTGAGTTCTTGAGCTCACCCCTTTATATCGTTTCCCATTTCCCTAGGAAACCATGAATGTTAATATGTGTGACTTATGGATTTTTAAGTATAAATAATAATTATTCATGTATATAATTGATGTATCTAATGTTTTAAATGTAATGTAACATTCATATATGATTATATATTATTGATAAAACTAAAATATTTGATCTATTTTTTTATTATATATGTATCATATAAAATTGAAATAAAATAACCACCATCTATGGGTTACTACATTCGAGGAGTTACAGTTGGTATTAAAAAATTTTACTATAAAAATTATGAACTATATTTAAAAAAAATGTTATAGAACATACCTATTTGAAAACCCCTTGGAAAAAAATAAATTGTGTCTACACCAATAATCAATGTAGGTATTTTCCTAAAGATATATTCAAAGACAATGTAATTGGAGGAGAGTATATCATAACAATATAGAGGGATTTCACTCAGGTTTTGTCCAATAACCAATCTTGAATGGTACAGTGCATTTAACCACTACATAGTGTAACAATGTTGGGACACTTCATAATGAATACAGCATAATACATCAATGGATCTAAAAATACATGAGTATCCAAATAATGGATAATTTTCTTAAATAATAAATTTTTTTCATTATAATATAGTGAAAGTATGAAATTTATTATTATACTACATCATCTATATGTAGATATTGACTATTGGTAGTCATTGATTCAAAATAGTAATAAGGAAGATGATATATATGATATGTAATGGAAGAATTATATAGTTATATTTATTGAAAATTATTTTCACCATGACAAATAAGTTGAAATAGAAATACAGCTCCAAAATTTATGATAAAATTAAGAGGAAGTTATTGTTGCGAATGATTTTTACTTTTCCAGGCTATCAAGACAAGATATAAAGTAGGATTGAAATATATAATGTAATATTTAATGCTTCTTTGATGGGTTGAATCTTTGAACTTAAACGGTATTAGTTTCTTAAACATTTTCCTTGTATGAGGAGATAGGGAATTGTTTTGTGAAGATAAAGAAGGAATTTTCCACGCCTTTTACTTTAAAAGTAAATAAAGATAACAAGTGGTAGGTTAAACAAAATGGTGAATGAAATTTATAAAATGAGTTGGATGTTTGGGAAGAATTTACAATATCCAGCAACTGTTGGAATAAATTACTTGATGATTTATTTAAGTAACAATATTTTTATACAAGTGTAGAGATAATGACCATCAAGATCATGAGTGAAAGGGATAGAAATAATACACTAATTTTAAATGATTCATTTGTAAGAATATGTGTTAAAATATAAATTAATTCCCTATGTATCATATTATCTACCCTAGAAAAAGACAATAGAGAAATTATAGTCTTATTAAATCAGAAAAATAGATGTTGAGGATCCAAATTATTTTATTGTGGGTAATTTTATTATACTGTCAAAATTAGATACTTCATTATTTTATTATATATCTACACACATTTTTATATCTTGAAATTTTATTAAGGGCATTGAATAGGCTCTCAATTCATTAAAGAATGAGTTCTCTCTTAATACTCAAATAAAAATGAAATAATTTTAGTCTATCTCGATTAGAATGCATTGTGGTACTTTAGTTGTAAAACTTGTGGTAATAACAATTTTATATTTTAATATAATCATTAGCATGGATTTCCTCTCAAATTATAATGAAATAATTTATTTTCATGAGAAGTATATTATAATATATTAGGTTGGAGGAGAATCACTTGTATTTGTTGGAAAGGTTTCATAAAATGGGTCTTGTTTATAACCATATCCAGTGGCTCATATTAATGAAATATTGGTAAAAGATGAAATAATGAATGAGAATGATATCCTAAGAATATAAGATATATATATCATGATTGATTATATTGATGTATTTCCCAAGGAACTACCTATATATCAACCTATTTGTGATGTTTAATTTTTAATTTACTTTATCCATAATGAAAAACCCAGATTTAATCTTTCTTATACAATGAATCTAAATTAATAGGCGAAATTCAAAAATTAACTACCAGAGTTGGGATATAAAGGATTTATAATCCGTATTGTTACACCTTAGGGATAAAGAGTCTTATTTGTAAAAAATAAGTGTGTTTCGATTCTTTTTTGTATATATAATAGAGAAATATATTCCATTAGCATAAAGAAATAGTATCCTTTACATAACATAAATGATTTATTTTATCAACATCATGGGGATGAATACTTCACAATGTTTGATGAACATTATTGTTATAATACATTAAATTCCAAGAAGTATTATATAAAAAATGGATTTTCATACAATGTATTAGCAATATGAGTTCACAATATTTCTCTTAATCTATAAAAATACACTCTCAATGTTTATAGATCTAATTAATTTAGTATTCTAAGATTTCATTGATATTGTTTTTCGGTGTTATTAATGATATCACGATATAAACTAAATGACGTGATGATAATAAAGACCATTTAAGAATATTCCATGACACTCTAAGCTAGAAGGATTTATGTGGAAAATTATTTATGTATGAGTTTTGGAGTCAACATATTCATTTTTTAAGCCATATTATCATGATGTATGGTTATTTAGACGACATATTAAAGAAAAAGGGTTTTAAAGAATGGATCATTCCAATGATATATAGTTGAGATACAAAGTTTCATTGGATTATCTAGTTAGTATCTATAGTATGTTGAAAATTATACCTAATTATCTAATTATTTAACCATATTAACATAAAAATGGGTGAAATCTACATGGTCTAAATAATGGTTTGAAATATCTGATGAATTTAAAGAAATATTGATTAAGGCACCAATATTGAACTTGTAATCTATAAAGGGTATATTTGTTTTATGTAGTGAAGCATTAGATAATGTAATGGGGTGTGTCTGTATAGATAATGAGAGAGTAATTTCTTATGAATAAAAAAATACAATTCCCACGGAAAAACTATACAATTCATGATCTTGGGATGATAGCTATAATAATTCTTATAATGATATGGAGTTTCTATATATATAGTGAAAATATGACATATATATGGACAAATTTTTTTAATGTATATGTTAACACAAAAAGAGATCAACATGATACAAAGGATATGGATGGAACCAATCAAGGACTATTATTATGAAATACACAAGCACATTGGGAATAAAAACATGGTGGAAGATCTATTGAGTGAGAATGATATTGAAGTTTTATTAATGATGAGGATAAACACTTATACTATATTCCTGGATTTAGTAATGTTAGATAAGTAAATTATTAAGGAAATTTAATTATTATACATTTTCAAGTAATTTTACAAAAATATTAACTAGAGAAGATGATTATTTCTCAATAATATGGCAGAGTTTTAAAAAGGGAGATCAAAGCCAGAAAACATTAAAGATGAGAAAAAAAGATATGATATTGGAATAATTTATCTATAAATATGGTTTTTTTGTAGTTTTCAAAGTTACTATGTGTGTTTTGTGTACATGATATAAATAGTTAATTACAAGATGAATCTCATGGATCTAACTTCTCAATACAACCTTGTAGTAACAAGATGTATAGGGATCTAAAAAATCAATTCTGGTTGGAAAATGTAAAGCAGGGAATTATAGACTATGTGTTAAGATGATTTTTTTTCATAAATTAATGGTTGTGAGACAACACCCAAAGGGTTTCATACGACCTCTATCTATACCAAAGTCAAAGTGGGATAACATCGCAATGGAATATATGTTACTGGGCTGCATAATAAATCTATGAAAAATGATGATATATGGGTTATTGTGGATCAAATTACCAAGTATTCACATTTCCTACATATAAGGGAGGATTAAAAGCTTGAAAATATTTAATGGCTCAATGTCCACGATGTTTAAGGACTTTGTGGTTTACTTTTATCAATTGAATTTGACTGTGACTGTCACTTCGCATCAAATTTTTTGAGAAGACTTAAAACTTCATTTGGTGTTGAGATTTATTTGATCACCAGCTGTCATCCATAAAATAATGGTTCATCAAATAGGACCATACAATCCTTAACTGAAATTATGATTTCATGATCAAAATAATTCCACGTAACATGGTAAATAACTGACTTCTAGTAGAATTTATATACAATAATTTCTTCCTTTCAATTATGAAAATGGAAGCATATGTGACCTTGTTTGGAAAAATATTTTGTACTCCAACAAGTTTGGATGAAGCTGTGGAAAAGAGGCAATTTATTCCATAAATAATTCATGAAACAATTTATATAGTGATATCTACCTATAATCATATCAATATATCTTATACAAGACATAAAATCTATAATAATAATTGTGTGAATGAATTGTAATTTAACGCATGACATTATGTATTCTTGAAAGTATCACCATGGAAGGTACATATAAGGTTTAGGTAGAAGGGAAGGCTAATTCTGTGGTATATTAGGCCTTTATATATTTTATATAGTATCAAATTTATGGATTATTATTTTGATTTTCTACACGATATCCCAAAATTGCATGTTGTCTACCATGTTTTTACATCATGGAAGTACATTCTAGACCCCATGCTTTTAATCACTACTAATGAATTAGATTTAAAACCCTATGATTCATACATTGAAGATACTACCTTGATACATGACACTAAGGGAATGGTTTTATAGAATTGGACAACCTGAAAAGTGAATTTTCTTGGGAGGAATTAGAAGATTAATAAAGAAACATGGGTGCCTATGAAAGTAATGAAGGAGAATTTACCTAATTTTTTTTATGTATTAATGTATACCCAGAATTTCTATGATAAATTTATTTAAGGGGGGTAATTTAATACCCATGATTGTAATGTATTAAATTAAAATTTCATCACAAAATTTGTGACACGATAATTTTTTTATTTCATCTTAATAGTAAAACACATTATAATACAATATAAAACAATGAAATAATGTTTATAATTAAATATAAAACCAGTATAGTAAATTAATCTTGTACTTAATAAAAAAACTCACATAGTGAAATTTTTATTACTTCATACCAATCATACAACACTTTGTAAAACAATAAAAAACTATGAAATTGTGTTTGTAATAAAATATAATACTAGTACCATAAATTCATCAAGTAATAATAATTAATAACTAATAAAGTATATTTATCTATGAAAAATATTATTATTACACACATGAATCTTATAATAAAAATTATAAGGGTTTTTCAATTATAGGTGACAAACAAATGATTTTTAATTGAATAAGATATTTTTACATAATAAATAATTTTCACATATATACAAAATTATTTTCATAAAATGGGATTTAAATTTTTAATTCACAGGTAAACATTATCCAATGGTGTTTTTTATAATTATTAGAGATAATATAATTTTTGTGTAAAAATTAAAATACGTTATGAATATATGGTAATTAATATGACAACATGATGACTTATAAATGATGTGATAATTTATATAATGGATTTTTTTAAAAAAAACTGGGAATATTTAGTAAACTAATGTATTTAAAAGTAATAAAATTAATTTTCCAAACCTATATAGAATATTCAAAAAAAATAATCCGATTATTAGTATTTTTTAAAAAATATTCATAAATATGAATCTTGAAAACATTAAAAAATAATATATTTTGAATGATTTTTGTTATTCAATAAAAAAAATCCAAAAACTATTCCCTACTTGTAAAATTTAATGAGATAAATCATGAAATGATGAATATTTTCTTTTTTATTATGAGATGGTACAATACCCATGCTTTTAAATTAATATAAAAATCTCACTCAATTGAAATAAATACCCACTAATCTACCCATTCCTCTTCACTCCAAAACTAGTGAGTGTGAATCTATTCTAATTTACTATAAAAACCCATAATCCCATAGACTGTGTGCACACAAATCATAATATACCATCGTTCAGATAACCCACCCCAATTTAAATCTCCCACTTCCACAACCTTTTTCTAGTAGGCTTAACTTCCAAAGCTTCCCCATATAGTCGTTTGATCAAAACATGAATTAGGATTAAAATTCCAAAAATATATATCAATTTACAGTTCCAAAAAAAAATACCTGAAACATTTTATGGAATATGAAACAAACCCATTTATTTTAAAAAATAGAGTATTTTTTATATATTATTTTATATAATTTATATTTTTATGTATTATAATTTATAAGTATATTTTTTAAATTTATAATTTAAAAACTCTAGACATGTAAAATATGATATATTAAATTCATACCTTTTAGGTATTTATTCATTTTTTAATATTACTATTATTGAAGAATATAAGATGAATTTCAATTGAAAATGGGTGTATTTCAGTCATATGAAAAAGAATTATGAGAATATAGTTAAATAATTCATTAATTTTTCAACTGATCATGGAAATAATAGTTCTAGAATCATACATTTGTTTAAAAATTATTTTTATTCAATATTAATTTGTCTATATGAGTTGGAATAACACTTTATCGTACACGGGAGAGATCAATGTTATTAATTTTAGAATAAAAATGTGTACAAAATGTATATACCTAGTGTCTGGGATAACACTACCCCTTATAGATCATCTAATATGATTATAGTGAAAATTTTGTTAGATATCATATTGATTAAATGATAAAAATATGTAAAGATAACCTTCACAATTATCCAAAACTAATTTTGAAGAATAATAGTTCTAAAAATATGACATTATATACTTTTTATACTAAATAATCAACATTTTTAGTCATAAAGAAGTTGTATTATTTGAAATTTGGAAAATATTTGAGTGGTAAAAGAATTATATAACTACTCTATCTCATAAATGATATGTTAGCTGGAGACAATGTGTTCCCTTATTGAACATATGATGGTCAACAAGTAATATTTTCAATTAGTATGATCTCTAAAATAACAAGGGCTAGTCCAAATGATTATATATTATTTCTCAAGAACCATGAATAACATCATTACTCCCTAAGTGTGTCTTAATTAAAGAAATTTGTATCAATTCCTTAAAATTTTATATGGTACTTTATAATCCTTCCACGGTTTTAATGGAAATATGGATCTGAGTATACTACAATGAAATTGACATGACATTTAGATAAAATAATACACTCTCCTAAAATAAAGGAAATTTATCATAAGTATCATAAATTTTCAAACAATCCAAGAAAACATCGTATTGATTTATCTATATATGGAATGAATCCTTTTATGGGAAATGGTGGAACTTATAGAAAATGGGTGGCTATGATAATAAATTAAAATATTCTATTATGGTAATTGTTGATAAACAAATAAATTATATTGTCTCTAATTATATCATGACCGAAAAAGAATGGTAATGACCTTAATGTTTATTTGGATCAATTAATTGAAAATATGAAATGGATGTGGTGTTTATATGTTCCATTGTTGGAATCTCATCACCCACTCATCACCTTATTGTGAGGGGTCCAATGTACTATATCTATTTACATTTTATTTAAAATAATAATTTTCCAAAAAAAACATATCTGAGTATGGATTCATATAGCTCCCATGTTTACTCTTAACCTACCTATTCTATTTAATGATATTGATTTTAAAATGGTATATTATGATATTATAACATTCATATAATGAAAATTTAATATTATAATGATATATGATGATAACAAGGTATGTCATTCTAAATTTATTTTATATGTAAAACCTTTAACAATTAATGAGAAAATTTCTAAACTAATGTTATCATTATAGAAGGAGATACAAAATGTGAAATATATGGTCATGTTAGAAAAATATAGTAGATCAACTAAATGTTCAAGAACATTATGAGTGTACCTTTAAAAAACTAATTTCACTTCTGAATATATTAAAATTAAAATTTAATATTGGTAAAACATTCTAAGATAAAAATATGACCTATATTTCATCTGATGAACAAAATTATGGAGAGGTTCATAATAAATTGATTATTCTTGAGAGTGTAATTGAAATTCCAAAGCAAGAATTGCTTGTATCTTTAATTTTTAATTTTCACACAACCTAAAATTTTATAATCCATTTATCTATTATTTTATCAATTATTCCTCTTAATGTTTTATAATATTTATATTTTCATCATGCATATTTATCAACCCAATGTAAAAACTAATACCCAATGAAAAAAATTGGATTCAATATTCCTTATTTCACTTACATACAAAAAAAAGATCAAAGGAAAAATTAATAAAACTTATTAAGAGACCACCATATAGCCATAATATCTGAAAATAAAATAACATTTGAAAAACTATTCTATATAGCCAGAATAAATGGGTATCTATAATTTAGTCATATAACGTACATTTCATTTTCTCCATTACTTATTATTTTACCTTTTTTTAAATAGATTCTAATTGTGATCAGTTTGAATACTCCAAAGATATATTTTTTAGATCCAATGAATATATATAAAAACTATATATTATTCTATTGTGATATTTTAATAAGATACATTAAATATTTTTTAAATAAACTTCAAATTATCTATTTTATGTTATATTTTAACAATAATTTTGTTATAATGGGGAAGGATGTTTTTATCATAAAAACCATTGTATGATAATGGCCGATGTGCATAATGATCTAATGGATTTCCAAAACAGGTTAGGTATTAGGTCATATATAGTATTATTTCATTGTTAATATATATATGTGTGTGTGTTTGTTTGTATGAATTACATATTTTTATTAATATTTAACCTGTGTTTTAAAAAATTATAGAAAACATTTATTGTCATTAAACTTTAAAATTTATGAATGATTCCATATTATATCCACAAATTAGCATCCCCGAAGGGGTATTTTGAAAGGAAATTATAATGTCATTAAAAACATTTATTAACTATTTTTATATATACTTTTCCAATACTATAAGATGTTTTGAAATTCTGCATATTCAAAATAGGAAGTATATTTTTATAGGAATGAGTGGGATAATTACATGGTATAAGAATGTTTACAAACATTATGAAGTGGTGATCATTTTATGTGTTTTTAATTTATTTAATTGTTATCATGAATAGTTATTTTATCTACTACTTATTTACTGAATTTTTTTTATCATTTTATGTTATAGTTTTATAGAAAGACACTATAATATAAAATATCCTTCTTAGTAGAAATACGATATAGTATATGGAGTTTATTTTTTGAAAATTATTCTATGGTGATGTTATTGATGTCATATTGGGATCCCACATTACATAAAAAGATGATATTTTTCATTTATAGGATTTTTTTTAATTTTGATAATGATATTAATACAAAAGTATCCCAAAATATGCAATCTAGATATATAAAAAAAGAAAAATGCCTATTGGGTACTTTATGTTACTAAAATTCATTTTAAATTGACGAGTAAATATTATAGGATTATTACTACACCATATATTATATATGGTAGTTAGTATTGGAATGTTATGGGTCACCCAGAACAAAAAATAATGGTAGAGAAAATGAAAATTTTATTATGGAACGGTTGGCATACTAATATATATTTTTTTAGAAATAAATGTGTCTAATAGAAAATTAGAGTTGATTTGATTGATTAAGAGATTATTGGGACAATATTAAGATGGTTTAGAAATGTTAGAATAATTCTTAGTGATATACCTATCAGTATGTTAATGTTCATGAATAAATAATTTATTAAAAGGTGTAGAGGTGTATTTAAAAGTGCATTTTTGTTCAAAACTTCATGTAATAAACTCAAAAATGAATCAAAACAATAATATTTTCCAAATATATAATGATAAATTTTAACAATTCGTCAGTAACATATAGTAATTAAACACATATCAATATAACAAATGGTGTGTTTTATGCTATAAAAATATCATGCATTCATTTAGTAGTGTTATTTTGGAGAAAAAATGTGTCAGACACTCAAAACCCATAAATTTAATTATATTAATACTTTAGAAAATATATCATTATTTTTTTGATGTGTGGAAATTATCCTCACATAAATATTGAACATTGTGTGACCAGATTGATTGAAAATGATTTTTTTATATTAAATGTGTCATTTCAGTTCAAAGCATCTATCACATAATCAAAACCTATAAAATAATGATATATTGTGTTGATATATTAAGAATATTATTGTTGACCCATTTATGGTGTGTATTTATTAATCTCACATATATATTACATAAAAATGATTTTTATGGTTCTAAGTACATGTTTTCAATATATGAGTATCATTTAATTTCACAATGAGTGTCACATAGTCAAAACTGATAAATGTGATTGGATTTCCTTAATATGTGAGTGAAAATATCAATAATTAATTTGTGACATTTAACAATTAAACTCATATCAATCTGACACATGATGTGACTAGAATGTACAAAACTGTATGTTTTCAGTTTAAAAGTGACATATTCATTGAAAACACACATCACATACTCATAACCAATAGAACAAATTTGTATTGTATTTATAGTTTATAAAAATGATATATAATTTATTTTTCACATATTTGAAACAAATACCTGTCAATATGACACATGGTGTGGCCGATATGACTTAGAGAATTTGTTTTCTATATAAAAGTAACCTTTTGGTTCACAACACACATCACATAGTCTGAAAAAGAAAAACATTCTCAAATTTTCCTGATATCATTGGGAACATGTTGATAATTTATTTATGAAATATATGAATTATTATCATGTTGATTGGACACCCAGTATGGTAATATTGTGGTAAAGTGAATTTTTTCCATTTAAAAGTGACATTTTATTTCAAAATGTGCATTATATACTAAAAACTAAAAAATATCACATATTGTCTTTATAATTTAAGTAATTTATTAGTTATTCATTTTTTATTTGTTAGAAGAAACCACACCTTAACCTGACACATGTGTATCTGGTTAGACTCAAAGTTCATGTTTTCATTTAAAAATGTAATTTTTTTCCAAAACATGCATCCCATTCAAAGTAAATAGAATGATGATTATGTAGATAAATTTTAGGGAATAATGTTACTACATAATGGATACATAGGTACAAGAGAATGATTACATTAGAACCAAAAAATAGTTGTTCATGGAATATATGATTCTTACACAATGTATAAAATTATTATTATACATAAGACCATGTTTGTGTAAGATGATTCTTATAATGGTGATTTTCATGATTAAGTTCATGGTTATGAAATATTATGGTAATGGATCTAAGGACCCTTAAAATTTCATTCATATCTGAATTTTTTGAATATTAGCAGCTTTCAAAGATTTTATTACCAGTTATGCTTTATATAAAATATTTATAAAACTTTACACGGAACGAATATTTAGTTTTTAAATAAGGAATGATAGATTTGTTTAAATATTCTATTTCTAAGAATGTACACATACTCAAATTGTTAAATCACCTCTAGTTTTTTAGAATATTATCCTTGATGTAATGTAACACCCCAAGATTTCATAGTGTGTTATTTCTTCAAAATAATTCAATAACTTGCACTACACGCAACACCGAGTTCAATCACACCTTGACTTACAAAAAAAAATCCATTAAAAGAGGTCATGAATAGCATTAACTACATTTTAAACTTTATATAATCCTTATAATTTTAGAATCCATATTATGAGTTTCTTAGTCATAATGCAAGAACAGATTCATTTTCAGTATTGCACTTTTATCAACTTTTAATAGTGAAACCTTTTTAAATACAATATTTTAAACTTTTTGACTAAATGGGGACATCAAAAATTTAAAATGAAACATCTCAAGCTTCCACGGTACGCTTTCTTTGAATAATACAGTAGCGTGTGTTGTACGCAACCTTGAGTTTTAACACACACCACAACCAATCAAACTAGCCGTTATGAATAGTAATACCTAATTTTTGAAATTATATATATTTTATATTTAAAAATGGACTTCATTTTTGGATTCGGAATATCGAAATTAGCCTAGGGTGAAATTTTGGTACTTTTCGGATAACTTTTATATTTTGATGAATAGTGAAAATTACTAAATTTTAATTAAAAACAACTTTTTTAATCAAAATAATTAATATTGATAAATTATGAATTTGAGTGGTTTTAAAGTATATTTAGAATATATTTTTACCATTTAATATAATGTTGGTCATTGGACATAATTTTACAATTAAACCGAACATAAACAAGTGTCAATCTTTTGATAGTTATTATCTCTTAAAAACACGCTTTTTGTTTTGACAGCGGGAATTAATTTTAAATTAATTTCTGCCACTTCTGTGTTTTGAATTTAGGAAAATGGATTCCATATTTGGAATCAGGATGTTCAAATTGTGTAAATAGGTAACTTTTATTTTTAGACATTTTGAATAATTACTGCGGTAAATATTTTATTTACCATGGTTAAGGGTAAATCCGTTAAATAAGGGTTAAAAATAATATTATAATAATACTAAATTACCCTAAAACGTGTATTAACCCTATTGGTTGATACATGGTCGACCATGGGCATCTTTGTGTCGATTTTGGGACCCCATGGATCCACTTGTAAGTGATAATGACACTTTATTTTAATTAAGTTAAAATGAATACAAAAATGACACAAGCATATATCTTTTAGAAAAACAATTTTTACATAGGGTTATATATGTTGGATTTTATATTATAAATATTCATTATAAAGATAAAAAGATTTCCTACATAGTTATAGTTCATTTATAATTTTTAGACATTATATAATTTATTTTATTTATGACACGATGATGATGCAGTAATTACTATAATAGTGAAAAATTAAAATAATTGATATTATAAATACCCAAATAAATATAATATTAAACTTTTAATGCATTAAACTAATTTTCTAGGATAATATGATATATTAGGATTGATTTAGTTGACGTTTTGCGAAGTAATCAACCTGTTATGAGTTTCCAAAAAATAAACTATTGAATAGTGTCAAAATTGACATAAAAGAGTTCTTAAAACAAATATTATATTATTAATTGATATTAAATTCCTAAAAATCTAAGGTTCCACCAAGAGACTTATATCATGATAGGTTCATCATTAATGGACCACTTTGGGGTTGCTTGGATGTATGTGGTATGTTTATTAACCATATTATATAAAAATACAAAGAGACATTGTAAAAGTGAAACTAATTAACTTAAAGTTAATACTTAAAGATAAGGTTAATATAAGTACCCAAACCTGTCTAAATTCTATTGGTTGAGTGGTGTTCGACCTATCCACAGCTTAACCTTTGAATAGTAAACTTTGGAGCCATTAGAAACCGAATATGAATTTATTATAAATTAATATTTCTAGCTTTTCCAAAGGTGCCCCTCACCCCTCTTATAAAAGGGCACTCCTCCTTCTCATTTCTTCACACCTTCAAAGCCTTTTGGTTCGGCCAAACTCTGCCCAAATACTCTCCCAAAATCCCTCACTACAACCTAGAGGCCTTAGTTTGATCATAAAGCCAACCTAAGGAGCCCTTTTGATCAAATCAAAAGGAAGAACCCGAAGAAGAGGTAATGATTTCACCACCCTTCTCCAAGTTCATTTCTTCTTCCACTTCTTCTTCCTTTGTTCTTACCATTCTGAAATAATAACTCCAGTATCTCACATATACTGTGATGTTATTATAAATATGGTACAATCATATTCAGTATTCTATCCACCCTTTGAATAACATGTCACCATACGTGCGTACGTACGGCTTACCGTCTCCACGTCGTGGTGTAATTGTTATTCAATATAATATTATTTGGATGGGTATAATAATGATGTGTAACTCATGTAAATAATAAATATAACATGTTAATGATTCTGTATATATGATATACCATCCATTTATATATTATTTTAATATCAAAAGAATGATATTGTCGCTCGTGCGTACGTACGGACTACCGTCTCCACGAACGCGATTAGATTCATTCTCCATCGTATCCATTCAAGTATAATTATCATTTGATGATTTAAAAATGATGTTTAAGGACTGTATATCATTCTGGATATGAATATGATACAACAACCATGGCTTATGTAACAAAACATATAAAAGAAAATGAGTAAGTTAACTCCCGAAACGACGATAATTCTAAGATATTATTAACAAATCAATGTTAAAAGATCATATATGATATCATATTAATATATATGATTCTTGTATAATTTAATAACAACTATGTCACCATTATACAGGAGGTTAACCTACCCCAACCAAGGAAAAGTACAAGGTAAGGGTTATTTCACAATCTCTTCATTATCCGAGGTTGTTTATACGTAATAATCTACTGGGATCACTTTATCATCCACATCCATGTTTCTTCGAAATGTATTTCAAAACATATTTATTATTTACAAGAATATGGGTTAAATTCATTTATACCCTTGTTTGACTTTTTGTAAGAGGTTTATAAAGGAATATTTCCGTCGTTTTCAAAACAAGGTCCTTTTTGACCTTTTCGACAGAATTGAGGTAAGAATGTTTTTTTAACTTATACGGTGGGTGCGGTTATTTTACGCCGTTATAAAATCGTCAAAGCTTTCCTTACAAGCTTACAAGAATATTTTCAAGAAAATGTTTTATTTTATATGGCTCTTAAATGATTTCAAAAATAGAAAGAGATATTTCTCTAAAAAGTGTTTTGATTTCATCTATGTCAACATCCTTTAATGGATTTTACGCTTATTTGAAGTTGATTTATTATAATACAAAACTTCTATATTGTATTGAAGGTTTTGTGATATGTTTGACTGTGGATGTGCTATTTTATACCATTCATAGTTTATGGTGAAACTATTGACATTTCGTATGCTAGTTTTAATCCGAATGTTTATGTTATATTTCAAACTTTTCTTCAGATGAATGTGCTAAACCAGTATATTCCGGGTTGGGGACCGGTAAAAGTAAGCCCTCCAGGTTGGGGACTGGTTAAAGTAAGCCCTCCAGGTTAGGGACTGGTAAAAGTATGCCCTCCTGGTTGGTGTCCGGTTATTAGAGGCACTCCGGGTTGGTGTCCGGTTATTAGAGGCACTCCGGGTTGGTGTCCGGTTATTAGAGGCACTCCGGGTTGGTGTCCGGTTATTAGAGGCACTCCGGGTTGGGTTCCGGTTAGAAGTAACCCCTAGGTCTTGGGATGAGGCCTAGACAAAGAAATTAACGTTTAGCATTATGCATTCCAACATTATAAAAGTGGTTATTGATATTGCATGTGATTATTCGATTAGTAGAATATCCATGTGAATAAGTAAATGGCATTATTTCATTTTTATTTTTGCCATACTATGTTGAAGTTGAATTTTAAAAGGCTTTTGTTTTAGTAATTCATTGCCTTAAATGTTTATGCTTATTATGAATGTTCCGCTATATTGTTATCCTTACTGGGAATTTGAGCTCACCCCTTTTCTATGTTTTATTTTTCCCAGGTAGTGAAGAAGTAAATTATGAATGACTTGCAGGGATATTATGAGGGGTTAATAGTGTGGATATGAAGACTTTGTTTTTGTAGTAGTTTTTCACTTTGAAATGTAATGAAAAACTTTATGATTATATCTAGTGTTTCCAAGGCTACTAAACCAATCGGTCTTTCGAGATTTTATCTTTCTTGTGATCATGCCAATGTTATGTAATTAATGCACCGACTCTGGGAAACTGGGGTCGGGGCGTTACAGTTGGTATCAGAGGAAGTTTAGTACAAACCTTGGAAGCTAGATTTAGATAAACTCTGATTAGAGCACGTAGACCTAAGATGAACTTTGAGGATTAGTATAGAAGAACTTCCTAGAATTTTGGTATTGTAGATATATTGTGAGTTTTCCGAGCAATACATCCCTGTCTGGATACGAGCAGGTAGAGGCGGCTCTGGCACAGATGTAGCTAGGGGTAAAACCCGAAAACACCGCTTTGAGCTAGACTCGAACGAGAACTGGTGCACGACAACGGGCCTTGCTGCACTCTTGGTTACGACACTCCCGGGGGATATTCTTAGGATAACTCTCATTTTCTTTACAAATCATTATGAAGGGTTTATGAGTATATACTTCCTCAAAGAAAACATTTTTATGATTATGGATTATATCCATAAATAGTTCAATTTATGTTAAGTGTTTTATAAGTATGGGATTATGTATTTTGATTCATAAACTGATCTAGTGTATGCCATTGTTTAGAAATGGCGCCCAGTAGAAGGAATGAGAACTCCAGAAATGCACATGATCCAAAGAGAAGGAAGGATCATATCTTTCATGGTCTTAAGCTAGAAGTTATAAGAGAAATAGTCTCCCATGTATTATCATCATATGAAGAAATAATATCATGTGTTGATAAGATAAGTAAAGAGTTTACTGAGTCCTATGGCTTTGAAGGGAAGCAAGAGAAGAAAAGGATGGAAGAGAGAAAGATGGATAAAGGGAAGAGGGAAAAGAAGAATTTTCCCATATGTGGTAACTGTGGAAAGAAACACCCTGGAACTTGCCTGAAAGGAATGGGAGTTTGTTATAAGTGCGGAGGAAAAGGGCAAAAGGTACGTGACTGCAAGGGTAAGAAAATCGTTTCAAATGTACAATGCTTCATTTGCAAGGAGTTTGGACACTACACGAACCTATGTCCCAGTCATCAGACTATGCCGCAAATGATTCTATTGGATAATAATCAAGTTATGATACTACCACAGATGAAGAGGAATGATTAGAGTTCTTATGTTGATTATGTCAATTGAGTGTTTTATCAACAATTTACTTGTTATAATATTTATGGAGTATATAAGGATTGTACTGCAGTACTATTTCATTAAGGACTTGAGATTGTGTAGAACAAAGAAAAGTGACTCAATAGCAGGATAAATTTTTGGAAAATATATGGTTGAGAGAATGATAAACCATAATATAGTTCTCATACCGGGGTAGTGATTTTGGAATAATACATTATTGTTTTGGATAAATTATATTGGATATTCTTGACTACCTTGGAACTGATTAATGATTTGTATATTCCATCATTGTTGGGGTTTAAAACATTTTTGGATTAATGAAGTATATCCAGCATTCTACATGGAATAAGGGAGCATGAATGTAATCAATAAGGAATATGGTAATTCCGGATGTTTCAGAGTATTAAAAGAATACATGATGAAGGTATTCATATGCTATTACGGGGTAAAAAGAATCTACATTATGCTTACCTTCCTTATAAATGTTGGACTATGAGTTTGGACAGAAGTATTTTGGATAGTTCTAGTTTGGATTATTTTGGATTGCCATAAAAGGACAACCCGGAGGTCGGGCGGCAACCCGTCGCGTCCGGCAAGGCTGCGAGACTTGAACCCGCAACTGAAGGGCGACAAGGGTGTATCACCTACCACTGGCCCAAGAGATGTCCTGGATTAAATAATGTAGTTTTATTAAGAGATCTTGTAGATGAATTATAAATTCGTTTATTTTGGAACCCTATACAAATAGTGTAAATAGAATTTTTTACATTCTATTATCTTTTAGAGTGAAAGATGAGTTTGTGGTAGAAATTTATTAATGGATAAAACTCTAATTATAAAGTAAGTATATCTCCTTATGATCTTAGCCAATCTCATAAATAAATTCCTCAACATTAAGAAAAGAAACTTAGAATAAAAATGTTTTCCTAGACGGTACCTTAAATCATCACAAATTTATGGCTTTGGGATTGTTGGCCTTTTCATAGCCATGTTCTCTACCACTCTCCATCAGATAATTGATGGTTAGATTTTTCTTCCATATCCATATTTTCCTAAATGGAACCCTAGTATGTGTTATTTTCGGTAATCTTCATACTTTCGACTCTTTATTTTAAATAGAGGCCTCACTAATTCATTTTTCGATGTGGGATTTCAACTAAGATATTTTGAAACATCAAAAATGTGTTATCCTAATACCCTATGTTTTGTTGAACTGATGGTATTTGAAATCATCATAGATTGATGAATTTAAGGACCTCAATTTTACACTTGTTTGTGATTGATGACCTCAATCACTACCTATAAATATTTACGTTTTTCCTCCAATTATATGTCTCTAATTTCCACCAATGTTCTCCTAATCGAGATCAAAATTTGGTGGTGACCCTTTGATTTCTCTTTTCCTCATATTAAGACTAAATTTTAGTAACCCAATTTCCGATGTGGGTTTTCCCACAAATATATTTTCTACTTTCAACCTTTTATTTTCAAAGAACAATTTCAAATTGCGTGGACGCAATTTATTGAAGGAGGGGAGAATGTAACACCCCAAGATTTCATAGTGTGTTATTTCTTCAAAATAATTCAATAACTTGCACTACACGCAACACCGAGTTCAATCACACCTTGACTTACAAAAAAAAAGCCATTAAAAGAGGTCATGAATAGCATTAACTACATTTTAAACTTTATATAATCCTTATAATTTTAGAATCCATATTATGAGTTTCTTAGTCATAATGCAAGAACAGATTCATTTTCAGTATTGCACTTTTATCAACTTTTAATAGTGAAACCTTTTTAAATACAATATTTTAAACTTTTTGACTAAATGGGGACATCAAAAATTTAAAATGAAACATCTCAAGCTTCCACGGTACGCTTTCTTTGAATAATACAGTAGCGTGTGTTGTACGCAACCTTGAGTTTTAACACACACCACAACCAATCAAACTAGCCGTTATGAATAGTAATACCTAATTTTTGAAATTATATATATTTTATATTTAAAAATGGACTTCATTTTTGGATTCGGAATATCAAAATTATCCTAGGGTGAAATTTTGGTACTTTTCGGATAACTTTTATATTTTGATGAATAGTGAAAATTACTAAATTTTAATTAAATACAACTTTTTTAATCAAAATAATTAATATTGATAAATTATGAATTTGAGTGGTTTTAAAGTATATTTAGAATATAGTTTTACCATTTAATATAATTTTGGTCATTGGACATAATTTTACAATTAAACCGAACATAAACAAGTGTCAATCTTTTGATAGTTATTATCTCTTAAAAACACGCTTTTTGTTTTGACAGCGGGAATTAATTTTAAATTAATTTCTGCCACTTCTGTGATTTGAATTTAGGAAAATGGATTCCATATTTGGAATCAGGATGTTCAAATTGTGTAAATAGGTAACTTTTATTTTTAGACATTTTGAATAATTACTGCGGTAAATATTTTATTTACCATGGTTAAGGGTAAATCCGGTAAATAAGGGTTAAAAAATAATATTATAATAATACTAAATTACCCTAAAACGTGTCTTAACCCTATTGGTTGATACACGGTCGACCATGGGCATCTTTGTGTCGATTTTGGGACCCCATGGATCCACTTGTAAGTGATAATGACACTTTATTTTAATTAAGTTAAAATGAATACAAAAATGACACAAGCATATATCTTTTAGAAAACAATTTTTTACATAGGGTTATATATGTTGGATTTTATATTATAAATATTCATTAGAAAGATAAAAAGATTTCCTACATAGTTATAGTTCATTTATAATTTTTAGACATTAAATAATATATTTTATTTATGACACAATGATGATGCAGTTATTACTATAATAGTGAAAAATTAAAATAATTGATATTATAAATACCCAAATAAATATAATATGAAACTTTTAATGCATTAAACTAATTTTCATGGATAATATGATATATTAGGATTGATTTAATTGACTTTTTTCGAAGTAATCAACCTGTTATGAGTTTCAAAAAAATCAACTATTGAATAGTGTCAAAATTGACATAAAAGAGTTCTTAAAACAAATATTATATTATTAATTGATATTAAATTCCTAAAAATCTAAGGTTCCGCCAAGAGACTTATATCATGATAGGTTCATCATTAATGGACCACTTTGGGGTCGCTTGGATGTATGTGGTAAGTTTATTAACCATATTATATAAAAATACAAAGAGACATTGTAAAAGTAAAACTAATTAACTTAAAGTTAATACTTAAAGATAAGGTTAATATAAGTACCCAAACCTGTCTAAATTCTATTGGTTGAGTGGTGTTCGACCTATCCCCAGCTTAACCTTTGAATAGTCAACTTTGGAGCCATTAGAAACCGAATATGAATTTATTATAAATTAATATTTCTAGCTTTTCCAAAGGTGCCCCTCACCCCTCTTATAAAAGGGCACTCCTCCTTCTCATTTCTTCACACCTTCAAAGCCTTTTGGTTCGGCCAAACTCTGCCCAAATACTCTCCCAAAATCCCTCACTACAACCTAGAGGCCTTAGTTTGATCAGAAAGCCAACCTAAGGAGCCCTTTTGATCAAATCAAAAGGAAGAACCCGAAGAAGAGGTAATGATTTCACCACCCTTCTCCAAGTTCATTTCTTCTTCCACTTCTTCTTCCTTTGTTCTTACCATTCTGAAATAATAACTCCAGTATCTCACATATACTGTGATGTTATTATAAATATGGTACAATAATATTCAGTATTCTATCCACCCTTTGAATAACATGTCACCATACGTGCGTACGTACGGCTTACCGTCTCCACGTCGTGGTGTAATTGTTATTCAATATAATATTATTTGGATGGGTATAATAATGATGTGTAACTCATGTAAATAATAAATATAACATGTTAATGATTCTGTATATATGATATACCATCCATTTATATATTATTTTAATATCAAAAGAATGATATTGTCGCTCGTGCGTACGTACGGACTACCGTCTCTACGAACGCGATGAGATTCATTCTCCATCGTATCCATTCAAGTATAATTATCATTTGATGATTTAAAAATGATGTTTAAGGACTGTATATCATTCTGGATATGAATAAGATACAACAACCATGGCTTATGTAACAAAACATATAAAAGAAAATGAGTAAGTTAACTCCCGAAACGACGATAATTCTAAGATATTATTAACAAATCAATGTTAAAAGATCATATATGATATCATATTAATATATATGATTCTTGTATAATTTAATAACAACTATTTCACCATTATACAGGAGGTTAACCTACCCCAACCAAGGAAAAGTACAAGGTAAGGGTTATTTCACAATCTCTTCATTATCCGAGGTTGTTTATACGTAATAATCTACTGGGATCTCTTTATCATCCACATCCATGTTTCTTCGAAATGTATTTCAAAACATATTTATTATTTACAAGAATATGGGTTAAATTCATTTATACCCTTGTTTGACTTTTTGTAAGAGGTTTATAAAGGAATCATTCCGTCGTTTTCAAAACAAGGACCTTTTTGACCTTTTCGACAGAATTGAGGTAAGAATGTTTTTTTAACTTATACGGCGGGTGCGGTTATTTTACGCCGTTATAAAATCGTCAAAGCTTTCCTTACAAGCTTACAAGAATATTTTCAAGAAAATGTTTTATTTTATATGTCTCTTAAATGATTTCCAAAATAGAAAGGGATATTTCTCTAAAAAGTGTTTTGATTTCATCTATGTCAACATCCTTTAATGGATTTTACGCTTATTTGAAGTTGATTTATTATAATACAAAACTTCTATATTGTATTGAAGGTTTTGTGATATGTTTGACTGTGGATGTGCTATTTTATACCATTCATAGTTTATGTTGAAACTATTGACATTTCGTATGCTAGTTTTAATCCGAATGTTTATGTTATATTTCAAACTTTTCTTCAGATGAATGTGCTAAACCAGTATGTTCCGGGTTGGGGACCGGTAAAAGTAAGCCCTCCAGGTCGGGGACTGGTTAAAGTAAGCCCTCCAGGTTAGGGACTGGTAAAAGTATGCCCTCCGGGTTGGTGTCCGGTTATTAGAGGCACTCCGGGTTAGTGTCCGGTTATTAGAGGCACTCCGGGTTGGTGTCCGGTTATTAGAGGCACTCCGGGTTGGTGTCCGGTTATTAGAGGCACTCCGGGTTGGGTTCCGGTTAGAAGTAACCCCTAGGTCTTGGGATGAGGCCTAGACAAAGAAATTAACGTTTAGCATTATGCATTCCAACATTATAAAAGTGGTTATTGATATTGCATGTGATTATTCGATTAGTAGAATATCCATGTGAATAAGTAAATGGCATTATTTCATTTTTATTTTTGCCATACTATGTTGAAGTTGAATTTTAAAAGGCTTTTGTTTTAGTAATTCATTGCCTTAAATGTTTATGCTTATTATGAATGTTCCTCTATATTGTTATCCTTACTGGGCATTTGAGCTCACCCCTTTTCTATGTTTTATTTTTCCCAGGTAGTGAAGAAGTAAATTATGAATGACTTGCAGGGATATTATGAGGGGTTAATAGTGTGGATATGAAGACTTTGTTGTTGTAGTAGTTTTTCACTTTGAAATGTAATGAAAAACTTTATGATTATATCTAGTGTTTCCAAGGCTACTAAACCAATCGGTCTTTCGAGATTTTGTCTTTCTTGTGATCATGCCAATGTTATGTAATTAATGCACCGACTCTGGGCAACTGGGGTCGGGGCGTTACATGTAAATATTACTCTTTATCTCAATTCATCGAGGTATATATATATAAATTTTATCTGTCAAGGTAGAATGATGATAATATTAAAAATAAAAATAATACATAGTGTTCATAATACTCTAAATCATCCGAGGATGCTATTTACTTCATTCTATGTTAATTTAAATTGTCACTATATTTCATGAAGAATAAGAACTATAATTATGGTTTCAAGAAATAATCTTTTCAAATTGAAGATCTATTTTTGTAGCAATAAATTACAGTCATGCTCATTATCAATATGTTCTTCATAGATTTTTAGATACAATTTTATAGTTTGGTTCTACTCTAGAGCTTATATTTTTTATATTCTCTTCAATTTTGTATCTAAACACATGGTGTTAGGAGTTTCAAATAATGATAAATATATTTTCTTTTAATATAGGACCCCAATAAAAATACCAAAAGCCTCGGATAAAGGCCACTTCATAATAATTAGTAGTTACTTTCACTCAGCTATAAATATCACATGTAAAATAACATGTTTAGTAAAAATGACCAAACCTTCCATTGGTCTTTGTGGAGTGGATTAAGTGTAGTCCTATTTTCATTAACCACTATAAAAATATTTATGTACCACCCTTATTTTCATTTTATTTTTCCACTATATTCTCATCTAAAAGTAGAGGTACATGATCAAATAGATTTTGGGATCGATGTTTTTAATTGGTGTAAATTTAAATGAATTAAATTCTCTCCTATGGAATATTTATGCACAAAACAATGACAAATATTGGTATCAAAATAGAGAATTATCAGTTCTCAAATCCTACCAGTTGAAGTCTAAAGATCATTTCTAAGGTTATATAATGGATGACATGAGGGAATGAATTTTATCATTATAGATCACTTCTTTAATAAATAAAACCATGGTTACTACAATCAAATAATAGTTTTCTAATTTAAGAATTTTTCAAAAGAAATTTATAGTGTTTATAAAACCATATAAAATCCATGAAAGAGTTCTTGAGCTATAGATTATAGATTAAGAGGCTGATTATGATCTGAACTCTACATAAATTAATTCTTTCATATATGGTCTTGGTAGGGCTGAGCTCAATATATTCATCTAATGTTATACATTCCATGATATTTGAGGGACTATATATCTTTCTTATAAATAAAATGATAATGTTATATAGTTAAGATTCAACACTTCCAATGGAAATTTTAACACTTCTAGGATGACTAATGATGAGAGAATCACTCAAATTAATGAATGAGTGATAGAAATTATAAACAATTTTGTTGTCCTACAAATATTTTTACCAGCACCAGATCAAGATATATATTTCCATATAGTATTACTATAAAAATGAAATTTTATCTTATTTTTTATTAAGATTTTTACTCCTGTCAAGGAATAAAAATTATAAAACATTATAAGAATTATAATGATTTATGAGGAATAAATAGATACCATATTTAATGATGAAAAGTTGATAAAAATAAGAATTTTTTTGAAGGTATTCACTTAAAATTATCATAAAAAGATAAATAAATGTTATTATATAACTTATCTAGAGAATTAAACCCATGTTTTCCCATTCAAATGATGAACATTACCAGTTTGTAATAAATTATAACATATTTTATAAGAATAATATGGCCCTTAAAAAATAATTGAATAAATATAATAACATTAAAGGAAATTCAATATTATTATGGCACTATATGTATAAAAACATAGATATATCAAACTTATTTTCCCAAAAATCAAAATAGAAGAATTTTCAAAACAAACATTTCATAGAAAACTCGGTTAATAAAGGAAAATAATGCTATGAAATTTATATAGAGTTATTTAAGAGACTCTAGTGGCAACTGATATTCTGATTTAGTGACTAAGGTATCAAATAAGAACTCCCAAATTTACTTCCTAGAACATACTAAATTGGTATAATATTTATATTATTATGGTTATAAATCTGATTCAGAATATGAGAAATGCTTGTTTGAAGTATTAGTTAAATATGATTTCTATGATTGAAGACAAGTATAATACTCTTAAAAAGAATAAAAAACACTTTATAAAAATTATTCTATTATTAAAAGTTAAATATAAGATTTATATAAACAAAATATTGAATTAAAATATGAACTAGATAAATATGTTACTAATTATACACTATATAATAGAAAAATCAGGTATTTTGTTAGAAGAGGTTGAATCCTTAAATATGGATGGAAATGTAATTAAAAATATTTAGGAGTACCACATCCAAATAATTGGACAAAAAATATCTAATATTGTTATACATTGTGTGGATTGTAATGGAGATAAACCTGATTTTTATAAAAATAATTTTTTCCTCTAAAATTTAATAAAATAATAATTGATTTTGTTTATTTTTCAGTATGGAATAAATGTTCATTAAACCAATAATTTAACTCTTAAAAATACTAAAATCACTATAATAAAAAATATATTATATTACTTAAAATATTTATGAGGTTGATATAGGAATTTATACATGCTTGATCTAGTTGTAAAGATCATTATATTCTACCACTACAGGACAAAAGTCCACTTGGATACAAAAAAATAATATTGTAAAATTTATCTTTTTAGGTAAATTTCTACATAGAAATACATGTAAAGGGTTATATAGATAGTTTTTGATAAAATATAACGAGCGGAGTCCTCTTAAACTTCCAATCACTATCAAAAATAAATGAATGCTATGTCAGTTTTGGGGATAATGATAATGGAAAAAATCATTACAGTGGGTTTTATTAGATAACGGGGTTCAATTCTTATCAATATAATTTTCTGTGTTTATGGCTTGAAATATAACCTGATGAATGTATCTCAACTCTATGATAAGGGGTTATCTATTAATTTTCCTAATAATTATTGTTTTTTCAAAGATGAGATTATTAAAATAAGATAACATATAACTAAAATGTTTACACATTAGATATAAATTATTTTTTTAAATGAAATTTAAATTTCTTGAATACTAAAATTAATGAATCTTGGATTTAGCATAGATGATATATACATTATAATAATTTTTCTTCAATAATGGTTTCTATGATTAATATTATTTATGAATTTCCCTAAATTAAATGTGATAAAATGGAACTACGAGATCTATTTCAAATGTGCAAGAAACAAAAAACATCTTTTTAATCCAATCAATGAGGTTCTTACTTATATTCCCCAATAACATATCAACATGGATTTGTTGTTACCCTCTATTACTACAATCCTAGGTAGAAAATGTTTTTTTATGTGTTGGTTAATAATTTTTCAATATTTAAAGGGGTTTACTTTTTAATACATTAATTTGAATTTTTTTCAATTTGTATTAATTTATATAAGATTTTTCAATATGAAAAAAATGTAAAAATTATTTCATTAAGATGGGACAACATTATATAATTTTAGAATAATGTTTTTAATTCATTTTTCTCAGATATAGAATTAAACATACATTTTATACCCAAAAAATACCATAAGATAATAGATTTATAGAAAAGAGGAACCATAATTTACAAAAACATTCAAGAAAAATATTATGTAAATATAACGCGACTAAGAATTTTTATACTAAAGTTAATAAAAATCATTCTATTTCATAGAAACGATCTCATAAGACCTATTATTATGAATAAATCTTATGATCTATAAAATAATAGAAAACCATAGGTGGGATACTTAAATTTTTTTTGGAGAAAAGTTGTAATCCTTAACACTGAGGATAATCATAGAATGTTTGATTTAAATGATACTAAATGAATTATCAATGGATATTATACTATAAATAATTCCTATAGTGCTTTCAACAAAATTTCAAGGTTCGTAAAATAATAAAATAATGTGATATTTCATTAATTTCATCTTTTTATCATAAAAATATTAAATTGATTATCTCAGGGATTCTATTGAAAACTTGATACATTAACCCCTCTTTGATAATAAAAGGAAAATTATTTGGAACATGATCATATAAAATCTAATCTTGAAAGGATAGAAACTTTTGAAAATCAATGATTTATACCTCGAAAGTATAAAACATTTAAAAAAATATCCCATAGATATAGTTATATTAAGTCTATATGGAAGAGTTTGGAGAAAGATAAATAAAGGAATCCATGAACTATTAATAAACTCCTAATCATAGCTTAAACCTAAATATATAGAAGAAGCATTAAATGATAAGACATATCTATTATCTATGAAATAATAGTTAAAGTAGTTAAAAATAAACAAATTTTGTTAATTAATAGATTAACCCTTTGATTGTCTAGTCATGATTACTAAAAGGGTATGAATGAATAATCGAGATACTCATGGAATAATTACTAGAAATAAATTTACACTTGTAATTAAGTATATAATCAATAGGAAGTAAATTATTTAGAAGAAACCTTTACCTTTTTTCTATATTAAAAACCATTAAGATTATTTTTAAATATGAACCTTCTATGAATTTTTAGTTGTTATAAATGGATGTAAAATATGAATTATTAAATGATTTTCTCATAGATGAATTTTATGTGGAACAAACTCTACGTTTTGAGAATCCTCACTTTCCAAATATTATTTTCAAACATTCTGATGCTCTATATAATCATAAACAATCATCAACATAATGGTATAAAATATTGTGTTGGTTTCCTTTAAAGAATAGTTTTACTTTGTCATGGAAGACCCTCCTTTATTCTAGAATATGTTATCATTTGACATTCATTTAGTTAATTTTTTTTACAGATTATTTTATTATTATTTTAAAAAAATAGTATACTGTGTAATGAATTTTCAAAACTCATGGAAAAAATTTAAATGAGAATGATGTGTCTGTTTAATTAAATTATTGTATTTAACATTTATCATATATATTTTGGGTTTCGTTTAAATAAATTAAAATATAATAATTACATACTGAAATGGTTTGGTCTTGAAAAAAATTAATGTATTTGAAACTCTGATGAGTTAAATGTAAATATTAACTTGGATGAATCCGGGAAACTTGTCTAAAATTAATTTATAGATTAATAACTATGGAGTTTGTTAAATAAAACTATAAGTATATCATATATTATTATTTTTTCATGATTATGTGCTATATTTCCAGAAAATTCCATAGAATCTCAATTGAAATATTAATATAGTATTTTAAATATTTGAAAATATAAATTTATTAATATTTTTATTTTATATAAACATTTAATTTTTTAATAGTAATATACTGGGATACTATTTTTGGTGGGTGTAGATTATATAAAAGAAGTACATTGAGAACATTCACATTCATAAGTAATTATTTTTCTGAGTGAAGCGATAAGAATCACTATTTTGCATTATCAACTATTGAAGTTGAATAAATATAATATGGTAGTTTTTTTCATATTTTTGTGGGAAAAACAAACACTTTTGGATTTTGAATTTAATTTTGATCATGTACCAATCAAATGTGATAGCACTATTGAAATCATAATTTTTAAAAATCTGATATCCCATTGAGGAATAAATCATATTAATTAAATGCATCCTTTATTAAGAGATAAAAAATAAAAGATATATATTAATATATATTTTATTAAAAAACAACTATAATAAATATTTACAAATCTATTATTAACTGAAAGATTTATGTTATTAAACGTTATTTAGGTTTATCTGAATTTATGTGAAATTACATGTTTACACTGTTTTTTAATCCATTTCTACATAAATTTTTACCTATGTTAATACAACTATATTTATTGGTTGATGGATATAAATTAATTAATTTGTTTATTTATTTATATATTTATGTCATTACCAGTTACTCATATCACACTAGCCTAGAATAAATCATTGTTTCTGTAGGAAACATCTTGACATCATGATTGAAAAATCATTATCACATTGTCTCTATAGCTATATCTCTCTATATCTCTCACTCTTGATTCCAATCCATGATACCCTTATTTATTTGAGACTTCACCCATCTATTATTATTGGAAAGAGAAATAGAATGGGGGAAGGTGCCTCGAGTAGATCAAGAAAACCTAAAACATAGAGAAACGAGCATCAAATTTTCCATGGTAAATTAATGGACCTAGTTTAGATAAATCATAGTGTGATTTAATTGAAAAATATTTTAATAATAAATGTGAAATATTATATTTGTGATCCTAATAAATAGTGTTTTGAAAGAAAAGTACACGATTTTTTTGAAAATTTTCAATTTTAATTTTATCTGAATAATGATCCCATTTTGATGTAATTGAGTAGAAAATACAATTTGATTTTTCATATATAAAATAAATGGGATACTTTATTTACTTAATAAATAAGGATATTTATTCATTAAAACATTTAATTCAATATAGTCATTTAGTTCAGAAGATATAATGTTATATATATTTTGATCTATAAATGTGAAGAAAATGATAGCAGAGGATTTTGATCTAGAAAGGAATGTTATAGTGAAGTTCATTCAATCTATGATTGATCCTAGACTATGATATTTTGAGAAATTAATTTCTTAGGATATGTTACAATTTTTTTTAAGAGTAAAAATTTAACCTATCAATATACATATTAAGGAACATGTATCATTTCTCTCAAAGGTCAAAGAAACTAAAATTATATCTTTATGGACACATTCAATCTAATATTCTATATAAAATTTAATTCAATGTAGTATATTATGAGGTTATAAAATACCATCAAAACTGTATTATATCTTCTATAAAATAAAGAACTTTTGGTTTGACGTGAAATGATTGTGTGAAAAAATCTTCTGGTTATTATTGAGCAAGGTTAGGAAGATAGTGAGAATGATAAACCTGTAGATACCCAATTAAAGAATATGTTATTAATTAATAAAATAGGGTCACTTGTTGATCAGATATTTCCTTTATAATAGGTTTCTTATATACCTATCTCGTTTATTATTGAATATAGAACATAACTATATTGTAGTAATTATCCCTCCATATATGTTTTCGTATATATTTATAGGACTATATTGGAGGATGATAACACTGTAAGGGGAGATATATGTGCTTAAAGTAATAAGAATGAAATATCATTAAATTAAAAGTAAATTTTTGGTGATGATATTCTTGTTGTTGTAGTTAGTGTATACGGTGCGGTTTTTAAGACCAAAGCTACAAAAAAGGTGAACCTGGTTTAGTGGATGATGTTCTAGGAGGTGTAAATATTGGTGAGAAAATGATAATTGATAGAGAGGTAGTTGTTAGAGGATCCCATCAAGTTAATGGATTCGAGCATGATCAGGGTCTGAGATAAATGTTTTAGGATTCAAAAGCAGGTGACAATAAAAAGGTTCCATCTCTTGATGTTGAAGGAGTGTGAGATGTTCCCTTAGTTAATAAGAGTGAATATCATTCTAATACTAAGGTACTAGTTCAAGAAATTTTTGTTGGAATTTAAATGAGATTGATAATGTGAAATGGGGCCTTAAAAATATAAATTCTATACTTAAGTAAAATAAATTTGGGTTGAAGCCCCTGAGAGAGTCTTTAATTTCAAAATATGATATTGATTAACTTAATGTTATGATGAAAGATTAGTCTGACATGGTTATAAGTTTCTATATTATAAAATTATATATTTATTCTACATTTTTATAAGAAATTGATGTTTTTCAAAAACATTTATTGTTACCATTAAAAATATTCTTCTCAATTTTAATTCCCCGAAGATAATTTCCCTTTCCCAATTAAGTTGGTCAGATGTTTTGACCTCAATATTATTAGAATTAGAATTAGTGGAATGTGAAGTCATGGACCTGGTCCACTCATAAGTAATTGAAACTGGTCAGATACATGGCCCCAAGTTTTAATCCATGTATTCCAGAGGCTATTGACTAGAAATGAGGCCCCAGAGTGTGTCTGTATGGATACAATGGCCTCGGGTCAGAGTGTAGAATTATATAATAATAGTAAATGGATAAATAATGGAATCATTATAATGATCTACTATAACATAGGAATAAATAAAAATGTATATAAAATAAATAGACTAAATAATTATTATCAACAATATATCAAAAATTGTTTCAATGACATGATGTCATGCAAAAGAAGTGGGCATACAGGGATGTATGCATACACATAACACATATATTTCAAAAAATGCAGTTTTGCTACATTTTGATGGCACACCCATTTTAAATATATTTTTTTAACACTTTTATATATTATATTTGAAAAAATAAACTTATTCTTTTGAAGTGGGAAATAAAAATATACTTTGTTTTAATTTTGGTATTTTTCTGATAAAATTTATATTTTAATGAATAGTGAAGATATTGCATTTTAATTCAAACCCGCATTTTAATCTAATTTATTTATATAGTTAGCTTATTTTTTAATCCTCTTTTAAGTGTAATTGGAATTTATTTTTTTTATTTAATCTAATTTTTTCATTGGAGATAATTCCACATTTAAATTCGATATAAACACATGTCAGTCTTTTGACAGTTTTTACATCTCAAAATCATTTTTTCTTGTTTCGACAACTAGAATAAATTTTAAATTAATTTCTGAAAATTATGTGTTTTTAATTTAGAAAAATTTATTCCATTTTTGAAATTATAAGGTAAAAATTATGTCAATAGGCCCCTTTTATTTTTGAACATTACGAATTGAAACTTTAGTAATTATTTTTATTTACAACGGTTAAAGGGTAAATGAGGTAAATAAGGGTAAAAATAATATTATAATAATATAAAACTGACCTAAAACTTTTCTTAATCCTATTTTATGAGTTATGGGAGTCTAATAAAACACTTTTTATGCACATTTGGCCTTGGGGAATCAATTTTATGTGATAATGACAAATTATCATATTTAATTTAATGTAAAGAGGAATATAGCATAAACATGTATATTTTTAATAAAAAATTTTAATATGGGGTTATATAACTTATATCTTTGATTAAAAATAGTCATTAGAAATATAAAAATATTTCCTTCATCATGATATTTTATTTTAATTTTTAGACATTAAATAAATAAATTTATTTATGACACAATGATGTTGTTGTGATTTTCTTATTAATGAATGATTGAAATGAATGATATTATAAATATTAAAATAAATTTAATTTTATATTTTTTGATTCCATCTACAAATTTTTATATCATTTACATGTTATGGATGATATGTTGTTTTTTTCTAAGGAATCGTGTTGTTATTACTTAAAAACTCAATTAATAAATAGTGTCAAAATTGACATAAATGAGTTCTAAAACAAATACTATTTTATTAAATGATTTAAAATTAATAATAATAAAATATTCACAAAAAATAATTACATATAGTTAAAATTTTAATTAATTATCTACTTGAGTTTCTCTTGTAAATTTATATTAACTTTATTAACCATATATTATTGATATACAAGAAGAAATGCTAAGAGTTAATTTATTAATCTATGGGTTAAAGATAAAAGATAGGGTTAAATTTTTGACCTAAACTTTTCTAAAAACTATTTTTTGAGAGGATTTAGAAATATCACCATCTTATACACGAACTACATCAGTTTTGAGCTATTTTAATTCAATTATAAATTAATAATAAAATAATATTTCAAGACTTTCCTAAAGTGACCCTCCTCCCTCTTATAAAAGCCCACCATATCTACCCACTTACTCAAACCTCCAAATACCCTTGGATAATCATAATTCTACTCAAATAATCTCCCATCATCTCTCCCTTCCTCTTAAAGACCATAATTTTGGCATAAATCCATCCTAAAGAGACCTTTTGTGCAAATCAAAAGGAGATACTCGAAAACGTGGTAATTCTTTAATCACGTCTTTCATAATGATTTTATTATTTTACATATTTTAATTTGGTTGTTTCCATAATAAAGTAATAAATCATGAATATTATATGTTTTGAGATGTTATTATAATTATGGTACATCATTATATATCCTCTAATCCATCCTATGAATAACAATATTACCATGCATGTGTACGTACGACTTACCATCTCCACGTCGTGGTGTACTTTCTTATTCAACAATACTTAATTAGGATGGGTATAATGAATCTTATAATGTATGTAAATAAAAAATATAACATCATAATTATTATTTATAATTAATATAACAACCAATTACATATTTCTTAACCATTAAATTAACGATATCGTCGCTCGTGTGTATGTATGGTATCTCGTCTCCACGATATGATGTGATTAATTCTACATGATCTTAATTAAACCATGATTATATATACATTAATATAATGAATAAATAAGATATATATTATAATAACATCGTTCTATAAATGATATAACTAAAACATAATAAGTGGAACAATAACTTATCTAATAAAAATTTCATAAGAACATAAAGCTATTAAAATTTGAATAATGAGTGACAGTGTAATGTTACTAACAGAATGATGATAATATAATAATATATGATATCATACAAATTATTATGACTCTAAAATAAGTCAATAAATTTATTTAAATAATTATACAGGTGGTTTGGATACATACTAATAATATCATACCTATGGTAAAGGAAAATTTTACAGTCTCATTATTATTCAAGATTGTTTATATAGGTATATTTATCATCTATGTCTATGTTTTAGAAAAATGTCGTCATAAAATTTTTACTGTTCTACTATGTATGTTTAAAGTCATTATTACACTTTTTTATTTTTACTACATGGTTTGGAAGGAATATTTCTTTCATTTTCCATATGAGGTACTTTTTTACTTTTCTTGAAAATGTACAAGAAGATTTTTTTTAACTGATATAGCATAAATAGATTTTTACACCTTCATAATGCATTATTTCCAAGAATATTCCTTTACAAGGATTTATGGTTAATTTAAATGAAATTATTTTCTTTTAAATTTTTGTGTTGTTTTGTGAAAGGAAAACATTTTTGAAGAAGAAAGGATATATTCCTAAATAATTAATTTCATGTATTTTATCAATATTATAGCCCATCTAAGATTAAGGATATTTTTCACGTATACTATATATATTATTCATATGGTTGTTTATATTTATGCTGGAATTCAGTTTGTGAATCCCATTTTTTACATGGATTATGTTATGATGAAATGAAGTTTAAGAAACCAATTTTATCCTTTAGGTTATGTTACGTTGATTGATTGATGTTTTTTATAGCATATATATGTATGGTTTCATTATTAGATGGGTGGGAACTATATCTCTCTCCAATGAATTGGGTAAAGATTTATATCTCATGAGATTGACATGACTGGAATAGTAAGTAAATATTGATCAGTAATACATGGATGTAATGGAAAGTATAATTGGTTCTTTAATACAGTGTTGGAACAATGAGTGAACTCGGTTCCGTAATGGACATTGTCCAATATGATGGTCTTTTATATGAGCCTTGTATAATATTTAAATGAATTTATATGCCAATTTTTTCCCACAAGTTCTTGTTTTATGCCAATGATATTTTATCATGGTTAATGTTCCTTTATTATTTATTCCTTACAAACTGATATGATTTATTTCATGACTAAATATTTTGATATTAAAAAGTTTGGTTCATTTTTTTTCTATTAATATGTTCATATATTGTTTTCTTACCCCTAATGAGCATCTAAGACCACCCTTTCTTATTTTTTCATTCTTCAGGTTCCAAAGATATCATTTAAGTATTAGTACTAAAGGGGAAGATCTTTGTGGGAGATTTTTAAGATCATTCGCAAGTTAGAGAAATGTATTCCATGTTTCCAAAGGCACTAAACTATTACCGTCCTCGGGCATGAATTTTTTAAATGTAATGAATTTTCATCTAAAAATATGTAATATTCAAATATGTCATGTTTGGGTTGTTATAATAGGGGAACAGTGAATGGTAAGGTTCTATGATTATGACCATGGTGACCATGTAGATACAATAATAATGTTAGGTCCATGGTGTAACAAAGAAATATATTAAAATATAGTAGTAAAGTTGGTCACTAGGTGAATCCATGGTGTCTTTGTTCATAAAATGTCAAACCATATTATAATTAATAAATGTCCAGCCTAGCTATATGGCCTATGTTAAATCTAGGGTAACTCCAAAGGTATTGTACTAGAAAAGTGTCTAACTAAGTCTATAGAGAATATCTACAGTAAATACTTGGCTAATTCTCTCTCGGCACTCCGGGAAGAATCCAAAGAACCTCATATATAAGACATCAAGCTAAATCAAATGAGTGTATCAAAGGAATTATAATTTTTAGATATGAATTAACTGAATCATCATCAATATGCTGATGAATTCAAGTTCCAGTAAGATAAATATCAAATTACTTGGTGGGTATCTCCCTTGGAAACAAACTCAATGAATCAAGGTATCATCTATTGAGTGCTCAAGGCTTTACCTCATGAATCCAAGGCAATCTCATGTCTTACCACTCCTCTAATAAAAAAATGATCCATATTATCTATAGGGGCCTTGAATTTATTTAATTACCAAATTCCTTCTAATAACCTTGCCAATGTACCATTTTTATTATTTAATCCATTTCACGTTCAATTATTAAACAATACAGTAAAATGAGGTGTTATACGTTTTAAAATTTCGTTGGAAAATAATAAGAACCAGCTGAAACAAGCTTTCCCAGTTATGATATATCAATTCATCCATTTAAATTAATTAAATCCCCCGAGGAAGTAAAATCAAACAAATTAATTGGGTTTTTGGTAAATAATATGAAAATGGTCATATAAGCATATATATGGGATTAAAATGGGGTGGATCATGTTGATATCATTGATATCCATTGATATAATGGAAATTTATTTGGGTTTTTTAGTTCTAAACTAGACAACTGATTTTAGGAATATTTATTTTAAGAGAAATACACAGTGAAACTTGTGTGGAACACAACAAAAACAAATATAATTAACAATAAATTGAGAGAAAAATGTATAAAACCTTCCTTATGGTGCTTGAAAAATAATTATATAGAATTAGCCTCATATCGGGGATTGAGTTAGATATACTAGAAAAATAAGTGAAATTTTTCAAAATAAGGCATATTAGATCTCCTGGAAAAGATTCCATCGATGGAAATATAATCTGAGAAATTAAGGTATTGGATTCCCTAACTTGATGATATGATTCCAATGTGATAAAAGAGGTTTCGATCAGAGTCTGATTGAAGGAGATGCTTCAATTCCTATATTGAGGAAGGAGGAGGTTCTCTTCAATGGAGGATTTTTGTGTGTCGAATTAAGAATACAATGGGGTTACAAGATATGAATGATGAATGATAATTGTTAATTTTATCTATTTTAAAACTTTTTCATGGTTTGGATGCATTACTTATCCAAACCATGTGCCAACCATATGTGTCTACTTCCTATGTGTCACTACCAGTGTGGGTTAAGCGTATGGTTTGGAAAACCATGTCCAGCATATGCATATCCTTTCTAAAATAAGTCATTAGTTTTTTTAACATCAATTTAGTCTCACCAAAATGTTTTACCAAAGACTTATCCTTTATATATGGTTTATACATTTGATCTACATTGTTACTACTAACCATATTTCGACCATTCACCTCATGCATATTTTCCAAAAACTAGTGCTCCGGGCACTAAACAAGCCCAGAATGATCTCAAAACATTCCTTAAACTTTTAGACAATTTTGGTAGAGGAATAAAAGTTATTAAAACTAATATTTAAATTTTTAGTAACTCAATAGAAACTTTGATGTCTTACAACCTTCCCAAATAATACAAATCACCCATTAGTTTCACTTCTAAGGACGATAAAGTGTCACTAAGTATAACTTCAGCCACTGAGAATATACATCAACCTCCATCTCCATGGTCTCTTCCTATATATTGTCATGCTTCCATAGAACCCAAACAAAAGTAACTTTCCTTCCATTGATATACATTTTTATATGTTCAACAATACAAATAAGATAATCCCCATAAGAATAATCATCATATAAAATGGTCTCCTTCATCTCAAAGGTATAATACGGGTCATTGTGATCACACTAAAGATGATATTTTTAAAGGATGACATGCATATATTGTTATGTGATGGGCTACTAGCTTGACCCTCTCCTAAATATCAAAGGGTCAAATGAACCTAGGTTCCATCTTCCCCTGCTTCTAAATATCTCTATTCCATAGTCTAGGCAAAACAGATAAGAAGAAATGATCCCCAACCTAGAACTCTAGAGGTCATTGATGGTGATGGACATACAATGTTTTTATAGACTGAGTTGAATCCATGTGATTCCTAATAAGTTTCACTTAATCAAATTTCACCTAAATGAGATGAGGTCTTTGTAACATCCCAAGATTTTATAAAAAATATTCTTTTTAATTTTATTAATGTCTTGTGTTGTACGCTACACCAAAAGGAGCTTGCACAACACGCATCCTTGACTTGCCTTGCATTACACGCAATCACGACCTTCCTCGATAGCGTGTGTAATACGCAATACCGAGTTTCACTAAACAACGATATGCTATTAAAATATTATTAAAACTAGCCGGTATGAATAGTAATAACCACTTTTTAAAATTCTGTAAATCTTATTTTTCAAAATGAACTTCATTTTTGGATTCGGAGTATCGAATTTAGCCTAAGGTGAAATTTTGGTACATTTCGGATAACTTTCATATTCTGATGAATAGTGAAAATTACTAAATTATAATTAAAAAACAACTTTCTTAATCGAAATAATTAATAGTGATAAATTATTAATTGGAGTAGTTTTAAAGTATATTTAGAATATATTTTTACAATTTAATACAATGTTGGTCATTGGATGTAATTGCTCATTTAAACCAGACATAAACAAGTGTCAATCTTTTGATAGATATTGTTTCTTAAAAACACGCTATTTGTTTTAACAGCGGGATTTAATTATAAAATTAATTAATGCAACTTCTATGTTATGAATTTGGTAAAATATACTTCATTTTTGAATTCGGAATATGAAATATAGCTTAGGATGAAATTTTGGCATTTTTCTGAAAACCTTCATTTTTTTGATGAATAGTGAAACTACTAAGTGGTAGTTAAAAAACTGAATTTTTCATAAAACTTAATTTTACCGCTTCTGTGAATGGAATTTCCAAAAGACGAGATACACGGTTGATGTCAGTAAGTAAAATGTGGTTCAATGAGTTGAAAATAATTTTTGGTGAATAGTAACTTTTTACTTTTATTTACCACTGTTAAAAGTAAATAGGGTAATTAAGGGTAAGAATGATATTAATATTACCCTAACACATGTCCTAATTCTATTGGACAAGTGTATCTCGACCAAAAACAACCTTAAGTGTAAAATATTATCATTTAGGCCCACTTGGATTAGATTAGGACATTTATTATTATTTAATTCAAAGAAGAGTTAAAAGAGTTAAAATCAAAGTTTATTCACTAAAACATTTTTAATATGGGGTTATACATAAGATAAATTCGACTATAAATATTAATTAGAAAGCTAAAACGATTTCCTATATAATGATATTTTATTTATAATTTGTAGACTTTAAATAAATTAATTTATTTATGACACAACGATGATGCAGTAATTACCCTTTTAAGGAAATATTAACATAATTGATGTTATAAATACTCAAATGAATGTAATTTGAGACTTTTTATGAATTCCACTAATTTTCTAGGTTACTATGATATATTAGTGTTGATTTAATCAACTTTATTCGAACATATAATTCTGTTATGACTTTCACAAAAATCATATATCTAATAGTGTCAAAATTGACACAAAATAGTTTTTAAATCAAATATTATATTATTAATTGCTATTTTATTCCTAAAAATCTAAGGTTCGGCCAAATGACTTAGATAAGGATATATATATATTAATAATAAACAATTTGGGGTTCGTTTGGCATGTTATTGTAAGTGTATTAACCATATAGTGAAAGAAAACAAAAAGACACGGTAAAAGTTAAATTATTTAACTTAGAGTTAAATCTAATTGATAAGGTTAAAATAAGAACCTAAACTTGTCTAAATCCTATTGGTTGATAGGATTTCGACCCATCCCCACTTTATCTTCGAAATAAGACCCTTTGGAACCATTATAAACCGATTTTTACTTTAATATAAAATAATATTTTGAGATATTCCTAAGGTGCCCCTCTCCTCCCTTATAAAAGGACACCTCCTCCCCCTCCTCCTCACACCAATTTGATCACTCAAGCTCGGCCAACCCCTGCCAAAATCTTTTCTCCACTTCCTTAGCAACATCATAGAGGTTATGGTCTTCCTCAAAGACCAATTTTAGTGCCCTAAGAGGAGGTCTCAAAGAGGCGCTTCAAAGAAGAGGTAATTACCGTTACCAATTCTTTCATCTTTATTTCTTCTTCCACTTCTTCTTCTTAGGTTGTTTAATTATGATGTAATAACATCAGTATCACTCATATACTGATATGTTATTATAAGTATGAAACAACCCTATTTCACCATCTATCCATCCTACGGAAAAAGAAATCACCGCGCGTGCGTACGTACGGAATACCGTCTCCACGCCGTGGTGTAATCTATTTTCCACCACCACCTTACATGGATGGGTATAATGGTGTAAAGAATAACTATACATAGTTATTAAAACATCATATTGATTCTGATATATTTTATAATCCACTCCAATTCAATTCAATATTTATGGAAATGATATCATCGCTCGTGCGTACGTACGGACTACCGTCTCCACGACGCGATGAGATTCATTCTTAATGATTAAGCATTCATGAATGATTATAAAGTATATATAATAAGTACTAATGAAATATATGACATAATAATGATACTGGGTTTATGTATATATATATATATATGTATGTCATCTACTTACTTCCATTCAAGACAATAAGGAAAGAAAAACAGCGTTCATGCGTACGTACGGACTACCGTCTCCATGAACGGTGTTTTTCATTTTATTTATCTATCTATTATATATATATATATACTGAATATATATGATATATAAATCATATTTTATATTCTGGAAGTAAGTAAATCATGATATAAGTAATAATGGTGTCAAGAACGACAAGTCAAAACACCTACGATAAATGAAACGATTTTACCCAAAACGCTTCTTTAACATGGAATTTACAAAAGAACGGGTAATATAATGTCATAAGTGAACCATATATGATATCATAACAATGAATATGATTCTGTAATAAGTCAATGACATTATTTAAATCATTATACAGGAGGTTCGGACACATACGAAGCAAATCGGACCTAAGGTAAGGGAAATATCACAATCTCATTTTTATCCGAGATTGATTATTCGTAAGTATTTACTGGGGTGTATTTTATCATCCACGTCCATGTTTCATCAATATGTAATATTAATTCCATCCACCTACAATAGTTTAAATCCAATTTTACCCTTCGGTGAGTTTTTAGTAAAGAATATGAAGGGAATCTTTTGTCGTTTTTTCGTACAAGGTACTTTTTGACTTTTCCGACAAAAGTACGAAGAATGTTTTTTTTAACTTATACGGGATGAATGGATTTTTAAAACATTATTTACAAGAAGATTCCTTTAAAAGTTTTCAAGTTTATTTTTAATCAACTTCTTTTAGTTTAAAATTGTATGACATGTTAAGAAAGGAAAAGTGTTTTTGAAGTAGAAAGGATATTTTCCTCAAGAATGAAGTTCAAGTGTTTTATCAAAATTATTTTTCATCTAATATAATAAAGGGTTCTGTTTTTATCCCTATTATTACATTGATTTGATTGTGTTGTGATGGAATATTTTTTTGAATTCCTTTATCGTATATGAATTGTTTTATGATGTCTTGATGTTTAAGATTCCCATTTTTATTACATGGGTTATGCAATGATGTATGGTTTATGATTTTGTGGCACACATAAGAATGGTATAATTATGAGATGGGTGGGACCTATATCTCCCTCCAATGCATTGGGTAATGATTTTATATCTCATGAGATAGACAGGGCTGGAACGGTAGGTCATACCGGTTCAGTGAAACAGGACTGAAACGAGGGTTACTCGATTCAGAAAGGGACTTTGTACACTAAGATAGTCTTGACAATTAGTCTTGACTAACAAGAAATGATTCTCTATGATTATGTGTGTATGCCACAAAGTTTCTTGTTTTAAGTTATGATTATTGGGATTACTTTTTCACTGCCATGATTTATCCCATGATTATGAAATTATGCTCTCTTTTGCAGGTTATGATTTCGAAAATGTTATGTTCTTATGAATATGATGTGATTGATATTTATTTTGTTTACCCTTACTGAGCATTTGAGCTCATCCTTTTATGTTTTCTTTTCCCCAGGATATAAAGAAAGGTTTTAGGTAAAAAAAAGGGAAGATCTTTATGGGAGATTTTGAAGATCGTTCACCACGATTAGAAGATTATAGTCCGAGTTTCCAAAGACACTAAACTATTACGGTCCTTGTGTGTGTGTTTTTGTAATGTACTAAGTATTCCGAAAAAGTAATGTAATGTCAATGTACGTCAAGATACGGGTCTCTACAGTTGGTATCAGAGGAAAGGTTTAGTCAACCTTTGGAAACTAGGACGCGAAAACGTTAGTGAGATCCCTAGAGATATTTCTAAGGTATGTCTAGGGATGTCCCTAAGGATAAGTATACGTATAGGAGTCCTAGAACTACGGTAACGATCTTAGAATTTATCCTAAGATGTTAGATATTGAGGGTGCTTCCCCTTTACTATGTTGTCTTCCCTAGCATGATTTCGCCTCTCAAAAAATTCTTTTTGTGTCTTAGTTAATGGAGGGAACCAGAAGGAATTCGGTTAACATTAAATCCAATGGAAAAATTGGTGACTATGAGAAACAAAATTGTGTAATGCCTAGAGATAAAGATATTGTGATTATGCCGAATCAGTCATCGCGATATATGATTAACAAGGTGAAATTTAGTGGTATGACTAATTCATCAAAGAAGAGGAAGATAAACTATTATGCATGTTCGCATGTTGAGGAGCATAAAGAAAGAAAGATTGATATTTCTAAAGAAGGGAAGAAGAACCTTGAGGAATACCTCAAATGGAGGGACCGATGTTATCTGTGTGGAGAAAAGGGTCATAGAGTGACAGATTGTTATGGAGTTCAATGTCTTATTTGTGGAGAACATGGGCATTACCCAACTCAATGCCCTGACCTAAAAAGATACTTCTAAATCAAGGAAGGACTTATTCTAGGACAGTCATTGAAGTGGATGGACTGAAGTGTTTATGTATTGGTATTCAAGAATAATGTTGTTGAGGTACTTTTATGGTGTATTGGAATATTTATGTATTGGTCTAATGTGGTATTCGAAGTGATTGAGGTATTTTTGAAAAAAATATGATATGCGCATAATGAAGGGAAAATGAGAAAATGAAATATTTGACAGTATTCATGAGCTCATGATTGATATAAGGACTAAGTGATATCATGGTTTGAGAATATAGAATTTTGAGGATTTTGGTATGTGGAAAGTGTTAACTTTTAACTGCATTCATGTTTTCACTAAGGATCAATGGGTATTCAAGAGAATACATGATTAAGGCCTTTGAATGTTTGGAATGTGACCAACAATACATATCTTATGATATATAGGGATCAAAGATGGTATTAAATCTCTGGTAATCGTTTTCACTATATTATGACAATGGACTGCAGTATTATGGATAAGCCTAAAGATTGGAATAGATTATGTTGGACAAAAGTTAGGATAGAACTTTTATCGATATTATTGATGGGATGTTATAGTAATATAGTTCTAGAAAAAGGACAACCTGCAGGACGAGCGACAGCCCATCGCTTCGGACAAGGCTGTGGGAATCGAACCCACAACCGAAGTGCGACTGGCATTTATCGCCTACCACTGGCCTACAGGAAGTCCCTGTTTAGTAGAAACTAGTTTTATTATATTAAGCAGTATGATATATGAAGTATAAGTCCATTTTAGGAACCATATATGATTAATCTCACTATAGATCGACTTATGTATATAATTTTTGGTAACCTTTTGTTTGAGACAGATGGAATGACCCGTCATTCTATCACATGATCTGCTAACACTTCACGAATAACAAATTCAACTTCATTTATTTAAGAGATGAAGTGGAAATTGTTCTAGGCACGAACAATAGTGAGATTGTACCAAAATAAAGAAAGTATTTATTCCAATTCAAATTTTCAACTTTAGGGAAATGATCTTGAAAACCAAAAATGTTGTCCTAGTGAGCTTATACCTGATGAATCGGATGGTACCTTAGATCGTCACAAATTTATGGATTTGTGATTATTGGATTTTCCATAGCCATGTTCTCTACCACTCTCCATTAGAACATGATGGTTAGATTTCTCTTCCATATCCATATTTTCACCTATGTGGAAACCCAATGAATAGTTTATTTGGGTAACCGTTACGTTTCATACTTTTGTTTTTAAAGATTGGTTTTGATATTCCTTTTTACGATGTGGGTTTCTATTAAAGAAACTTTCAAATAGTAAACCATTTATAACCCCGACGAATTTCGAGGGCGAAATTCATTTTAAGGGGGGTAGAATGTAACAGCCCAAGATTTTATAAAAAATATTCTTTTTAATTTTATTAATGTCTTGTGTTGTACGCTACACCAAAAGGAGCTTGCACAATACGCATCCTTGACTTGCCTTGCATTACACGCAATCACGACCTTCCTCGATAGCGTGTGTAATACGCAATACCGAGTTTCACTAAACAACGATATGCTATTAAAATATTATTAAAACTAGCCGGTATGAAGAGTAATAACCACTTTTTAAAATTCTGTAAATCTTATTTTTCAAAATGAACTTCATTTTTGGATTCGGAGTATCGAATTTATCCTAAGGTGAAATTTTGGTACATTTCGGATAACTTTCATATTCTGATGAATAGTGAAAATTACTAAATTATAATTAAAAAACAACTTTTTTAATCGAAATAATTAATAGTGATAAATTATTAATTGGATTAGTTTTAAAGTATATTTAGAATATATTTTTACAATTTAATACAATGTTGGTCATTGGATGTAATTGCACATTTAAACCAGACATAAACAAGTGTCAATCTTTTGATAGATATTGTTTCTTAAAAACACTCTATTTGTTTTAACAGCGGGATTTAATTATAAAATTAATTAATGCAACTTCTATGTTATGAATTTGGTAAAATAGACTTCATTTTTGAATTCGGAATATGAAATATAGCTTAGTATGAAATTTTGGCATTTTTCTGAAACCCTTCATTTTTTTGATGAATAGTGAAACTACTAAGTGGTAGTTAAAAAACTGAATTTTTCATAAAACGCAATTTTACCGCTTCTGTGAATGGAATTTCAAAAATCCGAGTGACACGGTTGATTTAAATAAGTAAAATGTGGTTCAATGAGATGAAAATAATTTTTGGTGAATAGTAACTTTTTTACTTTTATTTACCACGGTTAAAAGTAAATAGGGTAATTAAGGGTAAGAATGATATTAATATTACCCTAACACATGTCCTAATTCTATTGGACAAGTTTATCTCGACCAAAAACAACCTTAAGTGTAAAATATTATCATTTAGGCCCACTTGGATTAGATTAGGACATTTATTATTATTTAATTCAAAGAAGAGTTAAAAGAGTTAAAATCAAAGTTTATTCACTAAAACATTTTTAATATGGGGTTATACATAAGATAAATTCGACTATAAATATTCATTAGAAAGATAAAAAGATTTAATATATAATGATATTTTATTTATAATTTTTAGACTTTAAATAAATTAATTTATTTATGACACAACGATGATGCAGTAATTACCCTTTTAAGGAAATATTAACATAATTGATGTTATAAATACTCAAATGAATGTAATTTGAGACTTTTTATGAATTACACTAATTTTCTAGGTTACTATGATATATTAGTGTTGATTTAATCAACTTGTTTTGAACATATAATTCTGTTATGACTTTCACAAAAATCATATATCTAATAGTGTCAAAATTGACACAAAATAGTTTTTAAATAAAATATTATATTATTAATTGTTATTTTATTCCTAAAAATCTAAGGTTCGGCCAAATGACTTAGATAAGGATATATATATTAATAATAAACAATTTGGGGTTCGTTTGGCATGTTATAGTAAGTGTATTAACCATATAGTGAAAGAAAACAAAAAGACACGGTAAAAGTTAAATTATTTAACTTAGAGTTAAATCTAATTGATAAGGTTAAAATAAGAACCTAAACTTGTCTAAATCCTATTGGTTGATAGGATTTCGACCCCTCCCCACTTTAGCTTCGAAATAAGACCCTTTGGAACCATTATAAACTGATTTTTACTTTAATATAAAATAATATTTTGAGATATTCCTAAGGTGCCCCTCTCCTCCCTTATAAAAGGACACCTCCTCCCCCTCCTCCTCACACCAATTTTATTACTCATGCTCGGCCGACCACTGCCCAAATCTCTTCTCCACTTCCTTAGAAACATCCTAGAGGTTCTGGTCTTCCTCAAAGACCAATTTTAGTGCCCTAAGAGGAGGTCTCAAAGAGGCGCTTCAAAGAAGAGGTAATTACCGTTACCAATTCTTTCATCTTTATTTCTTCTTCCACATCTTCTTCTTAGGTTGTTTAATTATGAAGTAATAACATCAGTATCACTCATATACTGATATATCATTATAAGTATGAAACAACCCTATTTCACCATCTATCCATCCTACGGAAAAAGAAATCACCGCGCGTGCGTACGTACGGAATACCGTCTCCACGCCGTGGTGTAATCTATTTTCCACCACAGCCTTACATGGATGGGTATAATGGTGTAAAGAATAACTATACATAGTTATTAAAACATCATATTGATTCTGATATATTGTATAATCCACTCCAATTCAATTCAATATTTATGGAAATGATATCATCGCTCGTGCGTACGTACGGACTACCGTCTCCACGACGCGATGAGATTCATTCTTAATGATTAACCATTCATGAATGATTATAAAGTATATATAATATGTACTTATGAAATATATGACATAATAATGATACTGGGTTTATGTATATATATATATATATGTATGTCATCTACTTACTTCCATTCAAGACAATAAGGAAAGAAAAACAGCGTTCATGCGTACGTACGGACTACCGTCTCCATGAACGGTGTTTTTCATTTTATTTATCTATCTATTATATATATATATATATACTGAATATATATGATATATAAATCATATTTTATATTCTGGAAGTAAGTAAATCATTATATAAGTAATAATGATGTCAAGAACAACAAGTCAAAACACCTACGATAAATGAAACGATTTTACCCAAAACGCTTCTTTAACATGGAATTTACAAAAGAAAGGGTAATATAATGTCATAAGTGAACCATATATGATATCATAACAATGAATATGATTCTGTAATAAGTCAATGACATTATTTAAATCATTATACAGGAGGTTCGGACACATACGAAGCAAATCGGACCTATGGTAAGGGAAATATCACAATCTCATTTTTATCCGAGATTGTTTATTCGTAAGTATTTAATGGGGTGTATTTTATCATCCACGTCCATGTTTCATCAATATGTAATATTACTTCCATCCACCTACAATAGTTTAAATCCAATTTTACCCTTCGGTGAGTTTTTAGTAAAGAATATGAAGGGAATCTTTTGTCGTTTTTTCGTACAAGGTATTTTTTGACTTTTCCGACAAAAGTACGAAGAATGTTTTTTTAACTTATATGGGATGAATGGATTTTTAAAACATTATTTACAAGAAGATTCCTCTAAAAGTTTTCAAGTTTATTTTTAATCAACTTCTTTTAGTTTAAAATTGTATGACATGTTAAGAAAGGAAAAGTGTTTTTGAAGTAGAAAGGATATTTTCCTCAAGAATGAAGTTCAAGTGTTTTATCAAAATTATTTTTCATCTAAGATAATAAAGGGTTCCGTTTTTATCCCTATTATTACATTGATTTGATTGTGTTGTGATGGAATATTTTTATGAATTCCTTTATCGTATATGAATTGTTTTATGATGTCTTGATGTTTAAGATTCCCATTTTTATTACATGGGTTATGCAATGATGTATGGTTTATGATTTTGTGGCACACATAAGAATGGTATCATTATGAGATGGGTGGGACCTATATCTCCCTCCAATGCATTGGGTAATGATTTTATATCTCATGAGATAGACAGGGCTGGAACGGTAGGTTATACCGGTTCAGTGAAACAGGACTGAAACGAGGGTTACTCGATTCAGAAAGGGACTTTGTCCACTAAGATAGTCTTGGTAATTAGTCTTGACTAACAAGAAATGATTCTCTATGATTATGTGTGTATGCCACAATGTTTCATGTTTTAAGTTATGATTATTGGGATTACATTTTCACTGCCATGATTTATCCCATGATTATGAAATTATGCTCTCTTTTGCAGGTTATGATTTCCAAAATGTTATGTTCTTATGAATATGATGTGATTGATATTTATTTTGTTTACCCTTACTGAGCATTTGAGCTCACCCTTTTATGTTTTCTTTTCCCCAGGATATAAAGAAAGGTTTTAGGTAAAAAAAAGGGAAGATCTTTATGGGAGATTTTGATGATCTTTCACCACTATTAGAAGATTATAGTCCGAGTTTCCAAAGACATTAAACTATTACGGTCCTTGTGTGTGTGTTTTTGTAATGTACTAAGTATTCCGCAAAAGTAATGTAATGTCAATGTACGTCAAGATACGGGTCTCTACAGTCTTGGTAGCACTACCTCTCTTTCCTCTAACATGTACATGGGTGAATTGAGAAACCTACCATACAACACCTCAGAAGAAGAAATAAATATACACTCTAGAAAGTAGATATTGTTATCGAAATCGAATAGAGGTATGTGCTTTTCTAAAGAACCTTCAAAATCAAAGAAATATACTCACATGATATCTTCCAATGCATAAATAGTATGTTTGGACTGCCATTAGTCTAAGGGTGGTATGTCATACTCAAAAGTACCTATGGAAATAATTCCCTCTACAACCCTTTATAAAAAGTTGAAATAAAATGAGAGTATCTATTAAATAAAATAGCATTTATAACTCTATGAATCATAATAGTCTCATGAATATAATGTTTACCCTATTTACTCGCAGATAATGTCTCTCTCTTAGGTAGAAAGTGAGAAATGTTCATTATCCTGTTGATGGTCACCCATGCACCATCACTGCGACAAGTGGAACTTGACAATCCATTTAAGAATTCCATAGTGACATCATCCAATTTCCACTCAAAAAATGAGAAATATATATATAAAAACTACTGGTTTTTGGTGTTCCACCTTCACTAGCTGAACAATGAAATAACCAGTAACAAAGACAGTAATCTACCTTTTCATCCTAGCCAACAACACTATCAGCGTAAGTCAAATAACATATTTGTAATCCTAGGGTGTACCACCAAACTATAATCATGATATTATCACATAAATTACTCTTATACATCTAAAAAACACAGAAATTTCCATAAATTCACAATATGTCATCCCCATAAATTATCTAGAATTGCAGAGAATCCTCTCATGAAACACTCTCCCTTGGGGGAAAAAATCCTCAGGGGCTGAAATTTGAATCAAAATCATTCCATCCAGAAGTGATGAATTCATTTTTAAAGTTTCAGCTATAGGTTTCCCTCGATGCTCTTGGAATATTATGTGCATCTTAGAAAACAGTTCTATCAATTTCCACTCACTAATAGCCTCCTAACTGATCGATTTTTGATTCCTCTAGATCATATCAGTAGCCATGCAGTTTTCTTTCCCATATATAATGGTAATATCCAAATCAAAATATTATAGGTATTCAACCCACCTTCACTATATAGGATTTATGTCACACTATGTAGATATGTGTTTAATGAATTTGTTGTCCATATACACCAAAAACCACTCACTGTATTGATAATTCCTCCAATAATCCAAATCTTATACCATAACTGCTAACTCATGATTTTTCATCAGGTAATGATCTTGTGTGGACTCAACTAACGACACTTTTATTCCATGACTCAATCATCTTGTATCATAATAGCTCTCATCCAGATTCTTGGAACATCACAATAAATTTTATATATTTTTCCTAGTTCTAGAATAATTAGTATCAGCACTAAATTTAACAATCCCCTAAGCTTTTGAAAAAAAATTCACCAGCTTAATACCCTAAAAAATTGATTCACCTATTAGTCAAACATGTAAGTGGTGTTTCTAGGCTTGATAAGCACTAAAAAAGATCAATAATATCCAACTAGCACCATGAAACTCTATATATATAAAAAAAATTATTGGGTTGATTCCTAGAAACCACTATACTCACCTTATCTAGATTAATAGATATTCCAGCCTCTGAGATAATGTGACCTAGAAAGTGAATCTTGTTGATCCAAATGTAGAATTTGGTAATCTTAATAAATAGTTGGTTCTATTTTAGTGTACTTGAAGTGATGTCAATATGATTTGAATGTTCCTATTTAGTTTCTGAGTACACCAATATCTCCTACATAAAGACCACCACAAATTAATCCAAGTATGGGTGCAAAACCTAATTCATCAAATCCATAATATCATAGTGGTTTGTTTCAAACTGAAAAGAATAACTAGATACTCAAAAATGAAATACATTCATTGAAACATTGTATGATGTATGTCTATAGGCCTAACTGGTACATGATAATTTCTTATTCTCATTTAAATCTTCATGAAATACTGGGCTCCATAGAATTGGTCAAAGAGGTTTTCTATAAGAGAAAGTGGATAATTGTTTTTTAATTGTAATCTTGTTTAACTAACGGTAATCCATGTAATGCCTGCGGGTATTATCCATCTTTTTGGTTAAAATGAAAGGATAACCCCATGGAGAAGTATTGGGTCATATAAATCCATTCACTTCAAAATCCACTAGCTATGTATTTATCATGTATAACTCAGTAGTATCTACACTATAAGGAATAAGGGTTATTAGTGCCACTATTGAAAATAGCTTAATAGAATGCATTACCTCACTCTCCAAAGTCACCCTTGAAAAATCATATTGGAAGACATCCCTGGAACAATCTACAACTAGAGTGAAATCTATTTGATGCATTCCCTATTCATCCACAAAATGCCTAGAAATATGGGTGGTCACTCTTCCCATCACATGATGCTCTGGTCTAGATCGACTTTCTAGGACATCTCATTCACCCTTATAAATATAACATCACCCTCTGGTGATGTAAAGGATACCATCTAGTGATATCAATCAACATAATCATGATATTGATCCAAACATTCCATATTGAGGATGATGTAAAAACCTATCATCTCTATTACAAAGAGGTTCCATATGAAATCATATCCACCTATATCAAGGGGAACTCCTTGCACTAGCATACACTCTTAAGTAGAATTCCTAATGGGTTATACATTTTCATCACACCACAGAGATAATCTATTTAAAGAATATGTTTTTCAACAATATTCACTGGGATAAAATAATGTTATGAACCTATATCAAAAAGGGAAAATACTTTATTAGGGGCTACCAAGACTGTACCTAATACTATAGAAGGAATCACACCTTGATTCTTGGTTATATGTTGTACTATATATAGTCGGCATGGTCTATGACCCAAGGTTTCAACCTGACTACTCAGAGTGGTTCCACTCAATTTTTGCTGTAGGTCCTATGTTTGGACTCATCAACCATGTCCATATCATCAACTTGTATAGACAACTGTATCCTAGCTTCCTTTCTAGAATGGATCTACCGATCCAAATCTATAAGGAAGAGATGGTGTAGTTCCTATTCTACTCAAAATAGATGTAAATGATTGGAAAAATATACAATGATTCCCCATTATTATATAGGCCTGTCATTAAAATGGGACTTAGTCACACTATGTCTTTTTTACCTTATTTTGTAAACTAATTACATATCAGTGAACTAGTAGTGGGGATACTATGGCTTCCACTACACTGTCATGAACCCTTCAAATGGTGTTTCATACCACTGTATGAACAATTACCCAAACTCAGTATAGAACCAATATACCATGTACTATGAAATTAACTTAAATTTTGATCAGTGATGAAGGACTATTTTACAATCATTGAAATGAAATACAAACCTAGGATACTAACCTGGACTATATGAAATACCTAGTCCCATACTCAACGGTTATTTCTCTTGAAATGTCATCACCCATGAAAGAAGGTGTGAAAACATTTATTCTTAGTAAAGTGAACTGAATAGTCTATAAATATTAGGTATCATTCATCCATGTTATTAAATTCCCAAGCTTTGTCATCCCACAGTACCTCTGAAAATAAGAAGTTGTATAATAAGGCCTATAATTCTCACTTGAACATACCCTGTTAATGATATTACTAAGTAATAACACCCTGATAATGCTTTTTATAACTATGAATTATATAATTATAAAGATTGGCCCTCCTCACTATAGGAGTATTCGAATGCTCAAATATAGGAATCATAGACTCTATACATGTCTTAGAATCTTAGGGGCCACCATCCCTTGAGAAAGTAGGTGGATTTTTTGTTGAAATTATTACATATTCTCTTCTATAGTAAGGAAAAGTCCCAACATAATCTATAGAAAACCCTATCAAAACTAGGCATCAATACCCAAGTCAGTTGTAATATGAAGTCCCACTGGTGGAACTACTGGTGGGTTAAGTCCCACCACCTACGTATCATTGTCATCACCACCTTCCTAGTACTTGACCTATTGTCATCATAAATGGATATATCTATAATTACCAATAAAACACCTCATATATCTCTATGAAGAAAACAAATAAGTATGAAAGGTATAAGGATAATTATAAGGTATCACTACCAAAAATATACTAACCCAACTTCCCAATATCATGGATCAGGGTATTGGAAAGATTCGAAGTTTTATTCTTAGGGGTTCTATTATACAGAATATCAATTACATGTTATAGAGGAAAATGCCTTTTATGTTGTAATTATACAACCCATTTAACAAAAATCAAATCTATTTAAATTTATAACTCAAAATTTCGAAAGTGAATTTCTGTGTATATTCATATATATATATATATAAAGGTCCAGTTAGATGTGTATTTCATTTCAATGTTATAAATTCTTACACTTTATAAGATTCAAATAGTACTACATATAACTACAAATTTTATTTCATCGTAGTTCAATTATATGGGTCTCCATTACTAATCTATAGAGGAACAAGATTTATTTAAATTGAAATTGAAAACATTATAATTGTTACCAATTTACTTTTCACCTCATTCGACAAATGGTTCATGGATCAAAAAAACTATAATGGGCTAATTAAGGTGCCACATCAAGATATAAAATAAAAAACTATTTTGGTTGATGCATACACATTAATTAATAAAATTATTTTAACTCATTTATCCTATAGAAACATTATTTATATATCAGATATAAAAATCAAGGAACCAGAACATGTTATTGGAAATGTTTGTAGTAAAATATATATGGGATGGATTATTCCTAACATGTTAATTCCTAAAGTGTCTATAATGATGCATGGGGAAAAATCGCTTTTCCATAAAATGGAAAAGGGTTGAGATAAAATCCACAATAATAATAAAATCCAAAATTCTTTTGTGCCATGAAAAAGTCAAATTAGTACAACTATAACCGACATAAATCAAAACAACAAATCCCATCCCAGACAATTTAGTTTTCCCCACACATGGGTTAACTACTCTTAGGCAAAAGGTCATTACCAAATTCCAAAGTAACCTATTATCATGTCTAAAAATTCCAAAATAGTAAGACAATAAAATATCTGATGTCCTTATGAGACATCCGAAACTTGGTTAACTCATAATTAATCAGACTCAATTGGATAAATGGACGGAAGTGTACCTCATCATATGCTAGAGGATTCACACTAGCTGTGATGTCCTATGGTGTGTTTTTGGGGAGACTATGCCTTATGTTCAGAGTGTTGCATAGCATAATAATAGTAAATGGATAAATAGAAGAAGCACAATAATGATCAATCGTAACAATGAAATTGATAAACAACCAAATAATATAAACATATTGAATAATAATAATCAACAATGTATACATAATGGTTACAATTTCATGATTTTATACAATTGAAACGACCATACATAGAAGCATGCATATATGAAACACATGTATATAAAAATACACAATAAAAAAACATCTCGAATTGCATCATGAACCTATAATTGGTCATTTTATCCAAGATCCCATACTATAATTAAATAAACAATACAAGACTTGGTGATTTCAGTTGTCCTTACCTACATCAATGAAATATGTCTGGTTACAAATCTACGGTGCAAATAGGGTTTGGTATATACTCAATAGGATACCATCAATGGTTTCTATAAAAAGTTTAGTTTCTGTGTATAAATATAATAGTGTGTAGGTAAAATAATGAGTGATACAATAAAATACATGAAATAATAACCATGATGGGCTTGGGCTCATCATGGGAAGCATGAACGACCATACATGATTTATCCTAACCTAGAAGAGTCTGAATAAGAGGAATGTAAATGGTTATGGTATATAAATATAACCACCATGAAAAAGTATAAATAATAATAATATAGTACCCTTGGTGTAACCAAGGAATCCAAGGAGACATAGTAGTAAAGTAGGCCCTGAGGAGAAGCCACAACATCCTTGACCCTAGAAGTCGAACCATATAACAACAAATAACTATGTATCATTTCTATAGAGTCTAAGTGTAAATAAAGGTGCACACCAGGGTAATTCCACTAGAATAGGGTCTAACCCAGTTGGTGGAGCTCGTCCATAGTAAATCTCAATCTAAGTATGGGTGTAGTCCAAAGGAAGAATCCAAGGCACCTCTTATTTGGGGACATCAAGCTGAATATAAGGAGTGTATCCAAGGCACTATAATATCAATATATGAATCAAATGAATCTTCATTACTACAAAAAATCATTTATGTACAAGAAATATAAAGGCCGAATTATATGGGGGGTATCTCCCATAGAAATAGGATCAATGAATCAAGGTGGCATTCATTGAGTGCTCAAGGCATCCCCTCAGGAATCCAATGTTTTCTCATGTCTAACCACTCCTTAGAAATAGAAAACATCCCTAACAGAAATGCATACCTTGCATTTATAAAATAATCAAAGGATATTGAATAACCATTTAATTGTACCACTTCCATTTTAATCAATCCATTAACCTTTCACTCATACAAGATAAGGGTCAAAGGAGGTTTCATACAATTTAATATTTCATTGGAAATTAATAAGACCCCAGTGAAATATCATTTCATCATTATATTTTCTCAATTCAACCATTTAAATTAATTAAATCCCTAAATGAATATAAATAAAACAAGCCAATGGGGATTTTGGTTATTATTATTCAAAGAGTCACGTGGTCATATACATGCCAAGCCTAAGGGTTGGCTCACATTAAGATCCTTAATATCTAATGATAGAAGGGGGTCTCTATTAGGGAGTTTTATTTCCAAACTAGTTCAATAATTTAATGATGATTAATTTTTGGAGTAACCCATTGTAAAAATGGATACGGTATAATGGTGAAAAATATAATTGAAGAGACTTTACGGTAAAATCTATAGACCACCAAACTTGTAATGGTTGATGAACATTTATCTAGTATCTTACTTAGATTAGGGATGGAAAAGAAGAAAATGGATAAATAGACAAAATTCATGAGAATACGACATAATATAATTCCTACAAAGAAATTCTATGATAAAAAGATAAATGTATAAAAAAGGTAACATTTTGAAACACTTACTGATACGATTCTAACAAGATGTATAGAAGTTACATCAGAGTCTAATTAAAGGATAGAATTTAATGTCTTGGTTAAAGAATGAGGATGATCTCTTCGATGGAGGAGTTTTATACATGGAATGAAGAATAAAATGGATTTTAGTGGTATAAATGTTTAATTGAAAAGTTCAATTTTTTCCATTTTAAATAGGGAACATGGTTTGGCTGCTTAGTTTGGATAAATTGTGTGGCAACCATGTGAGGTTTCTACCAAAGTGGCAAAACCAGTGTATTCCAGAAACACAGTTTGGAAAACCACGTGAAGCCCATGTGGATCACCTATTAAACAATTATTTGGTTTTTCAAATAAAAATGAGGGCTCTCTCACATGGTTTATCAAACTATTCTCTTATATATATGGATTTCATGGTTCAACCATATGGTTATTACAAACCATGTTCCGACTGTGTTCCAAATATATATTTCCTAAAAACTAGATCTATGGGACATAAAAATTCCCTAGAAACTATCAACCCATTCCTTAAACCATTAAGAACATACATTATAAGAAAATAAGAGATTTAAACTAAAATTTCATGGGTTCATACCTCACGAAAAATGTCAAGATCTTGTATAGATGATGAACTGATAAAAGTTTACTCTTATTTGAGTATTCTAAGAGAATGATTTAAATCCATTAAGAGTGACTCAATTTCAATTTACACTTTTGAAGATTTTAAGAGGGGGTTATCCGGTACATTTTAGGATTCAAAAGATTACCTCCTAAAAATTCTTCAGGCACTTAATATATTTATGTTTAATCATGATTCTTTTTTGGGTGATTTATATTCCTCCATGAATAGAAACATTACAGACATTCTTATAACCATTAATAATTTATTTATGATATTGAAGGAATTAAAGGATCACATTAATTATAATTTTCTAATTAGGTATAAAACAGTTATAAAAATTTTAATGGAACAAAAATAGTTTTATATATGATTTGATTCAACTTATGGTACCTCTAATGATGAAAGAGATAATGTTTCGAAGGACTCATTAAAGAAAATAATATTTTTGGTCTTAATTAATTTCACTCTCTTATATTTTATCTTCATACAGTTTCTATTAATCACTAAATAATTTAATAAGAAGTTGTTCAAATTTTTAGGTTGTTTCTTAATTGGATAAATCATATTTGTTAAGGGATTTTATTTTTGCATGGAATAATTAAAGGTAATAAAATTGTCACTAAGTCTTATTTATCCTATATGAATGATTATTTTGGATATTTCACTGAAAAAATGATTAATTATATCCTATGATACATTTAATATTTCCTAGTTACCAAATTGGGCATGTATTGAAAGGATTTAATTAAAATCAAAAGAGCAATATGTCTTTCATATGATCCTCCACTTTTTTTCTTAAACTATCAAAAAATAATTTAATTATTTCATTGTAAACCATCAATCCAAAATTATTCTACTAAGATTTTTATTGATGTTTTGAATGAATCTACTTCTTCTCTAGAGATTATTTTATCAGGCTTTGGTTTTCTTATACTAGCTGATGAGTAATTTCACGACTAAAGGGAAATGAAGTATTTTGTATTCTTAAAGGTAATTTTGGAGTAACATATTAAATATAATTATCTTCTAAATTATTTATTAATTATATCCATTTATTAATAATCTTTTAATTTTTATTATTTATAATCTAAATATTATGCTTAAATCCTTATTCATTTTAGCAATATATTCATACGAGTTTTATTTTCAGTTTTGATAAACCAAAACATGTTACCCAATAATTTTTATTTCCCTTTTAATATCATAAAATTTGGATAATATTATGAGGAGAATATTTAAATCTAATTATATATTTTCAATATATAAACACAAATAAAATAGAGAAGATAAATTTAAAATTTTTATTTTGTGTAAAATTTTATATTAACAGGTCAATAGGTTTGTGATCCATAGAATGGGTAGATTTTCAGAAACCCTAATATTATACTAGAATATACAATTTAATTATAAATTTTGATGCTCAAATAAATCCTTTAATGATTTACTAATATGTTACTTTAAATGTTCTTAAGTGATTTAAATTGGTTTATATTATTTTATTGACATGTCTTTATAATTTGATTTTATTATATTATGATGTAAAAAAATTAGATGTGTTTAAAATTATGAAATTTAGGATCTTATTTAGACAAGTCCATGATACAGGTTATGAAGAGAAAAACAGTGCATATTAAAACAACATTAATGCATAGATATACATTATGATGTTCACGTAGAGGATATTGATAGTTATATAAGGTCATGTAATGATTATGAAATGATAAGATTATCGTTATATAGGGACATCGTGATAGTAACATAAGGATCATATAATTCATATCCAATACATAGAATAATGCTTTCAAAAAAATCCATTTTTATAATATTAGACCCCTACAAAGATGATGGTTACACAAAAGATTGTGGTTACATATAATGATGAATTTTTTTCCAAAACCCCTTATGATGTTAGCTCTTTGTGCATTTTTTGAATATTAGTTACTTTCTTGAATTTTATTAGTATTTCTTTTTTTATGCACACTGTTTGGCCAAAATGTGTGCCCACCAAGTAGTAACCATAGTTTTTGGAAAAGAGAAAAAACATATTTGGTCCACTATTTTTCTAACGATTAGTTCCAACCATGTGAATATTGTTTAGAGTCATTGGTTGGTGTATGGTTTTCCAATGGTTTTCCTAACCATTCATCCAAACCATGCACAATTTAAAATTAAATCCTAAATAAGTGGGTCTTTCAATAAATTACTCCTAAACAACTAATTTTTCAATATTACACCTCTAACATGGTTTTATATCGTCCCAAATTCTATACACACTCTTCCCTTTGATCTTTCAGTGATCTGATGGTAAATCTTTGTGCATTGAAGTAAAAATTGCTCGGTATGTCTCTATTCTTGGTGGTTTTCCTTAGATACATATTTTTTCATCTATTTTATTCATAAATCTAGACCATTGGGGATAGATATATGATATTTTATTCCTATAATGATGAGATATGGTTGTTTTGATATTAGGTAATAAAATCTATTGTGGTTTTTTGGTGATTCAACAATGTTTTGTTGAAACGTTTTTGATATTCTTCATTTTCTCTATAATTTCCGAGTTAGATGAATTATCTATTGAATCGTCTTATTGTAACCTAGAGGCTATATTTAAAAAAAATAAAAATTTATTGATATATTTTTGTGAAAAATTGGTAAAAACCATCTTTAGTGATGGTTTTTTTTGAATTTTGAATTTTTTTTGCAAAGTGTGTTTTTGCATAATTTTAAAATGATGATTTTAAAATATTTGTTTGGTTTATTTCATGGAAAAAAGAATTTTGGAATGGTTTTACATAAAAAAATTGTTTTATTTAAAGGATTTCAAATAATTTTTTTGGAATTTGTTTTGGTATAATGGATGATGCATTTTCATGTTCAGTGGGATGGATAAGGGAATGAAGTTTCCCCCATTATTAGCGGGATTGATAAGGGTGTAAAAATTCTCCCATCAAAATGGTTCACTAAGTGATGGTTGGGTGAAAGTATAACTCACCACTAATTAGTATAGGTATTTTTATGGTAACATGCATGTTTTTATGTGTGGATACATGGAATAGAATGGGTGATGCCAAAATAAAAAATTTTAAATGATGTTAAAGAATTCATTGGTTTCTTTCCAATGAAAATGGATTTTTTTGGGGAAAACTATTTTATAATGGAAGTTATTCTATATTCTCATATAAACTATTTTAAATTGTTTTATATAAATTATTATATATATATACATATCTTTAATTTTTCTATTGTAGTGACGTAAGTAAGGAATTCATCTGGGGAAAGACTACTAAGATTCATTACTCACCCCCTGATTAGGAACCTTGGTGAATTTGAAGATATTGAAAATCAAAACACGGGTAATGGAAAAGTATCTCATTTATTTAGTGATGCATCATGATACATTGGTCTAGATTGTGGTGTTGGAAATGGATCATGTTGGGAGATGTGGACTTTGGTCTATGGAGTCTTTGTGCATTGTGGTTTATATTCTTCTTTGGTAATCTTATATTGGTCATGATGTGGTTTGGAATTGTTATATTTTGGTGTTAATTTTTTTTGTATTACATTGTTATCTTGACTCATATATTGGTTTTGGTAATTTTATTCATGGATGTGGTTTTTTATTCTCAAAGGTAAAATCATCCCCCAATTATATTGAAGTCCTTGGAATTTATTGCCTACATTTGGAATCTTGGAGATGTTTACTAATGCCAAGTAAATACTCCCACTTGTCTTAATCTAATGATGAGTAGAGGTATGTTACAAATGGTATTATCTTTTTTGGACCTTTACTAGAAAAAGACATGATTCTTGGTTGGTCCAGATCTTTTGGGACAGATGGCATTGACTTGTTGGTCTTGGAGATGTAAAATCATTCTTGATTATTCTTTTAGTTGGGATGGTAGCATGAAGATAGGATAAAAGGAATAGGAAATATATAGCATAAAAATGTGTACCAAAACTATTTATCATGAACCTCATGTTAACATGGAATTTTTTACATAAGTTTTTTGAGATATTCCTATAAGTTTTTTTCCTCTGGAAATGGGGATGACCTTGTTTGTTTAAGGTTCAAACATTCCAATTGGTTTGTAATAGGTTTATTCATAGAACCAGAAACACACAATGATTATATATCCATTTGTACCTAATTTCCTATTGTAGGTACTCATAAGTTGTGAACTGATGACGCATAATAATTTCCATTAGTCGAGAGGATGGTAGGTCATGCTCATCACAGCATTTTGGGGGGAATTATTACCTACTCCGGGACTCTCTAATAGATTTATGTTATGTTAATGAATCCTTATTAATTCACCAAGCATAAAAATGAGTTTTACTTTAGATTTGGTAATCGAGGATTGATATGTATGGGATTTAGGTAATATATTTTTTAAGTATTTTAGGTTCTTCATCGATGGATAATCATCTGTATGTATTATAGATTCTCAGTCAATGGTATCCTTCAATATAATATATAGAAATATCTTAATCATTATGATGATTATACAGATTTTAAAGCCACTTAGTGGGGCACTTGATGTATATTGTCCTTAAAAAAGATAGGGATTATTTCGTAGTTCAGATCATACCCACAGATGGGATACTTATGTATCCTCCTTAAAAAGGAATCAGAACCCACATAGTTTGATTATAAGGATATAGTTTAACGTCATATGGGATAGAAAAGAATTAATGAATGATGGGCTTGAACCTTAGAAAGGATTCCTATGTACTATAATTTTAAGGAAGAGATCAAAGTCTACATAGTTCGGGTAATGAAATATGGGACTTATGCATGGTTAACGGCCCAAAAGAGATGGCATGGTCGAAGCTTACTCTAAGCTCACGTGATTCAAACTCGATGTGAGAAACAAGAGGCAGAAACAGACCCGATGATCATGTCACAAAAGAAGTGACCACGAAGTATGATGTGGGGATTTAGTATGGTTAGCTGCCCGGGGAAAGCATGGAAATAGTGTTTAAAAGACAATATTGCATGCAGTGATCAGAGTTTAATGTTATGTGTCACAGACATGGGGTGCTTGGCAGTTTAATTTCCTGCAGCTTTGATGATGCACATTTTAACGTCATGTTGGACAATAAAGGGGACACAGTTTAACATCATGTTAGATAATATAGGTGGATATACAGTTGAATGTCCTACATCAAGGACAAATGAGTGTATTTGTGTCACACAAAATACTTCTTCAAAAATATTGCATTGGTTGGGGTTGTAATTAGTTCTCCATCCATTGAGCTTAAAGAATAAGATCCATTAGAGTAAACCCTATGTATTGAGTAAGGTCCTTCCCAATTTGGATAAATCTTTGGAGGCTTATTTCTCGGTATCATTGTGGTTCTGAGGAATAATACCGATTCTCATTGAATGAATAAAAAAAGATGAACTTTTTTATTGAAAGCTCATGCTATTCGATTCCGATAGACTTTTAAATGGTGAAGTGTGCATAATATTTTTTCATCTAGTCATTCCAATTCATCCAATCACTTTTGAGATTTTTCATCTGTAGATAACTGGTCATAAATGGTGACTCTAAGAGATAGTAATTGGACCTCAATAAGAAAGACTGCTTCCGTTCCATATACCAATGAATATGGAGTTGATCGTGTTGCAGTACGGGTGGTAGTCCGATAAGCCGATAGAGCACGAAAAAGTTTATCAGGACATGACTTCTAATCTTTATCCACCATATTTTGAAGTATTTTTGAAAGATTCTTATTGAAATTATCTATTTCACTGTTTTCATTTTCATGATACCAAGATGAATGGTTGGATCTACTATTGTATTATGGATACAATTTTCTTACCTTAGATAAACAAAATTTGGTGCCATTATCCGTAAATGTGTTATGAGGAACCCCAAATCTGGAAATGATGTTAGACGTTACAAAGACAACAATGCTTTTAGCACATAATTCATTGAGAGTTATTGACTCTGCCTATTTGGAAAAGAAGTCAGTAGCAGTAAGAATATACTTAAACTGCTTAACTATAGCCGGAGGATAAGGTCCTACTACATCCATTCCCCATGTACCAAACGGTCAGGAGTATTTAGCTGTATGAAGAAACTCTGGGGGTTGATGAATGAAGTTGGCACATACATGGAAATAATGACACTTCTTAGTGAAGGAAACACAATCTTGCATCATTGAAGGCCAGAAGTATCCAATCCTTCAAATTTAACCAGAAAGTCTATGTCTATACTGGTGGGAACCACAGACTCTTGCGTGTACTTAATTCATGACAGCCATTTTCTCCTCACCATCAATACATATGAAGATAATTCCATCAAAACCTCGCTTGTAGAGAATTTTTTGGTGATTTGGGCTATCATAAAGAGTAAAATTGACCACACATCACCAGACTTGTTCTTTCCCAGCGCTATCATGTTGGAGTGTTCCATTTTGAAGGTAATCCCTGATAGGTGCCCTCCATCCTATAGTATGACCATATGGTTTAGAAATGGGACTGATTTCATTGATTTCTTCTATTTTGATTTGAAAAAAAGTTGAAACTACATGACGATGGGAAACATTGATGATTTTTTCATCCCGATTTGGATATTCTAGGGATGTGGCTACATTATCCAGTGCATCATCTTGGGCATTTTGTGATCGCAAAACATAAGAAAATGTTGGTTCTGAATGGAATTCTATCATTAAGTCTAATATAATCACACAAAGGGATTGACTCTTCCTTTCTGATGGAATAATCCCCATAGATTTGTTTTATTACCAAATCTGGATCACCTTTTACCTTTTAGTAATTCACCTATTCCAGAAGCGCTAATTCTAAGCCTATGATTACAGCTTGATATTCTGCTTTATTATTTGTACCCCCTTCCAACATTAAGAAGTAATAGGGTAGCATTTCCTTTTCTGGGGAAATAAGAACGATTCCTAACCCAACTTTTTTGAATTTAGGATCTTACATTTTCTTCCCTATTGGACTTCTGGAGGCACCATCAATGTACATTTCCCATGTTTGAGGGTTATCTTGAATAGAGAAAATTTCCTCATCAAGAAGTTCAATATTTAATTATGTATCTTCTACAGATGGGTGTTCAACAAGGAAATCGGACAATGCATGGCCCTTTATTACCTTTTGAGACACATATTGGATATCAAACTGCTGCAAAATAACTACCCACCTTTACAGACGTCCTGTATGCATTGGATGACTAAGGATAAATTTGAGCGGGGTTTTATGAGATACCAATTGGACCTCATGATGTTGCAGGTAGTGTCTCAATTTCTGAACTGCAAAGATTAATTCTAGGCAGCACTTTTCAATACTTGAAGATCAATTTTCTGCCTCATTCATAGTCTGACTAAGATAGTAAAGGCTGTTTTTATTTCAAGCATCATTCTTTTTGGCACGGAAGGAACCCAATGACCGCTCTAATGCTGTCACATAGAGAATAAGTGGTCTTACTTCAATGGGTGTAATTAATACCGGTGAACTCAATAAATATTTCTTAAGGGTATCAAATGATTTATAAAATTATTCAGCCCACTGGTAGGTGACTTCCTTCTTCATTAATCTGGTGAAGGGTAAACACTTGCCTAGCAAATTGGCTATGAAACAACAAATATTTTCCAAATTTCTTTAAATTCCTCTTCACTCATTCAAATTTCTAGGAAGTGACATGTCAAGGATTGATTTTTTCTTCTCTGGATCAACATTGATACCACGATGGCATACAAAAAAGCTGATAAATTTTCATGAGGTTACCTTGAAAGCACATTTCAAGTGATTCATCTTCAAATTGTGTTGTCGAATTTTGATGAATATGATTTCTAGATCATCCAAGTGATCAGAACGTTGTCTAGATTTAACCACCAAATTATCCACATAACATTAAACAAATTTCCCTAAAAAGAGTTTGAAGATATGGTGCCTGGCATGTTGATATGTTGAACCTGCATTCTTTTGGCCAAAGAGCATTACCTGATAGAAAAACACACCTTGAGGAGATCTGAAGGCTATAGAATCCTCATCTTCTAGGGCCAGTCATACTTGATTGTACGCAGAGTAACCATCCATGAAAGAAAGAGCTTCATAGCCAGCTGTTTCATCAATTAAGAGTACTATGATCAGAACTAGAAAATCATCCTTGGGACAATGCTGATTAAGATCTCTTATGTCAATGAAAACTCTAATTTTTCAATTCTTCTTTTTCACAGGGACAATATTATCCATCCATTTGGGATACTGAACAGCTCTGATGAATTTAGCCTTGATAATCTTATCAACTTCAGCTTAAATTTTGGAGGTATAAGTTGGGTGTGTTCTTCTTACTATTTTCTTGAATCCTAGATGTTCTTCTAGAAAACCGAAATGATGAATGACAACATCAGGATCAAGAACTAGCATTTCTATATAATTCCAAGAAAATAAATATCTATTTTTCTTTATAAATGAAGTATATATTTCTTGTCTTCAAGAGTCATGATTGCACAAATTAAAGTACGACATGGATCTTCTTTTGTACCCATATTTATTTCTATGAGTTCATCCACAGTGGTAGAGATACCCTCTTCAAATGCTGGAGGCGCATCCATGAGATCTTCATCTTCTTCTTTAATATCTATTACTTCTTCTGTTTCTACTTGCATATTAGTTAATGAATGAGAATTTCCATGGTCAAAGGATAATTCAAAATTTGAACATCTTGGAGAAGAGACTGCCATTTGTAACCCAATTGATGATGAAGGGTCTTCTTGGGGTAATAGAAATGAGATGATGGATTGAGAATCGATATCATTGTTTTCCTCTGATATCGCTATAACTTCATCTGAGATGGTTGATGATGTATAGAATTGTTAGATTTCAGTGAATGAAATGAATACATCTCCGTCAAAGATTTCATAATTAAATGGTGAATCAACAATTTATCCCATGTTTTCTAGCTTGATTGTCATAATTGAAATTATGGAATTTTCCATAAGAGTGTTTGGATATTGGTCTATCATGTAAATTTGACTGATAGGAAACACATAATCTGTACTCACATGTATGAATGGGTTTACTGTAATCGTTTCCATACCATTTGGAACAATAATTTTGTTGAACTTCCGTGCTGTGGATTTTTTATTTCCCTTCATGTGATAAAATTCTGCCTCAATGTATTGAGATTCACACATTTTTAATGGGGCCTTGGAACCATACAGTGTCCCAATTTGACAATTGAAACGATATTTGTGACATTTATGGTATGACCAAGGTACGTCGGCATGTTTATGTAGCCAAGGTCTTCCATGAAAAATGTTGAAGGCTGTGTCCTAAAAAGGAACCATGAAATCTGAATTAGACACAAGGTCTCCAAACTGAATTTTGAGTGTAATTTCGCCCATAGGTTATTGTTCATTTTTATCGTATTCTTGGAACATCTATGTGGAAGATGATAAATCCGATTCGGTGAGTCCCAATCGATGAAGTGTACGAATAGGAGATTTCACAGCATGTCATTCTACAGGATCATTCTCTATATTGGAGACCTTAGCCGCAATAATTTCAGTTTCAAATTTTTGAGGACTTGAAAAATCATCAAAAAGAGCCTCTTGAAGATATCTTGATAGATTCAAGGCATCCAGAATTGATAACATGGCTATTACATGGGCCAAATGTTTCAATACATCATACTTTTGGTTTAATTGTCTATGATTCCAATCATGAAAATGTGGTTTTGCATGTGTCTTGGATGTTGATGCTTTGGAAATAGATGCATCCTGTATCGGGGCGGGAATTGGAAACACTCCTGGCTTCGGTAGATTATACCAACTAGGTATATCTATTTTCCTAGAGGACAAAGGTATGACCTCTAACCGGTCTTCCAAAATAACTGCATCAGGACCGAATCTTCCATGTGTGGAAGAACATTCTTGTTCTTGTTAAGCCCGCTGAAGGGCTTTGCCATGAGTTTCTACAATATATACAGTTCTAGCAGGGGTAGGATTGAAATAGTGGCTTTTGGAATATCCACATCTTCCCACGTATCCTAGTCCCCTATCTCTTCCTCTTATTCCTCTGTTAGATATAGGGAAATTAAGATCATCATAATCGAATCTTTCGTTGTCATAAGGATCCGTTAAATGAGTCATGTTAATAGAACTAAAGATCAATTCATTATCTGATAAAGATTATGAATGATGAACTACTTCAGGATATGCCATTTGGTGGGGTGGTGTCCGTGATTTTGAGGTAGATGGCATAAAATCTTCTACATTCAATGACAACATAGGCTTTGACATAAGCTCGTCTTCTTATGACTGCTCTTCTTTCTTCAAAATACACCGCTTCTTGAATGACTTTCCTTCTGATGAAGAGGGTTTTGCGGTGGTGAAAATAGCAGAAGACACAATTGGTTGATTCAATTGTGTTCATAAAATGGAATGAGTTTGGTTGATCGTTTTCCTGATCATCCAATCATCATATTTCTATGCATTTTTACTTTTGACTTCGTGACACTCGCCTTTTTCATCTAGATTAGTAGCAGTAACACATGCTACCTATGTTGAATAACCTTTTAGTTATACTTGTCCACAGTCCACCATCTTTTTTAGGAGGTCTTTTAAGACAAAACACTCCTGAATGGGATTCCCCAATATCTAATGAAATGGGAAATAGTTGGGGAAGTCTTTATCTATTTCCTTGTTTGGCCTTTTGGGACATGGAGACTAAACCAGATTGTTTTCGAGAGATGAGATGAAGTAAAGAGGAACTTGTTCCTTCCAGAAAGAATAAAATTTGTTCTTTAAATCCTCAAACTTGTTCTGCCTTTGATATTTTTGATCATCTTGATGAGGAAACCATTGTTGATGATGCTCATGAGGTGGATCCCTTCGATATGATGAAGGTTTTGAAGTGGAAGTAGGTACATGTTCTTGTTTAAGTATAACTATAGTAGTCTCTGAATTCCCTATTCTCCATCCTGGAACTGATGGAATTACACTATTTTTAGCCTTAGTCTTTATAACATAGTATTCTATCTACTGAGTGATTGATGTAAGGTCTTGAAACCATCCTGTGTATTTCATAGGGATCAATGGTGTGCATAATTCATCACGCAGATTTTCCACATATATTGGCAGCAACTCTTATTGAGGTGGTGCTAAACTTAAGGAATACGTAATTCCCTTTCAGTGAGCAATGGAATATGAAACACTTTTATTTTCCCTTTGCATATAATTGGTAAGATCAAAAACTGTCTTCTTTGGTAATGTTTTGCTAAATTAAAGAATGTATTTTTGATGCAGATCTTCCCACCAAGTAATTAACCGAGATTGAAAACTTGTATACTAGTGAAAAGAAGGTCCCTGTATTGACTTTATAAAACACATGAGGTTAAATGATTCTTTTTGTTGAGGATTTCCCATAATATGATCACAACCAGATAGAAAATGTGTTTAGTGTTGTTCTGGATCTCCCGAAACATTAAAAATTGGGAATATGGTACTCTAAAAATTTGATGGGGGAGGAATTGCATCCACCAATTCAGGGTAATCTCTCTTCTCCAGTTGAACTGGTGAATTTCATTCTTCTATATCTTCCAACCGATCTGTTAATGACTAAATGGTAATCATTAATGTTCGAGAAACATCCGGTTGAACTAGATTCTGTGGTGGTGCAATAACTGGAATATGGACGGGTGTGGTGACAGGTACTGTCACTAATGGTAGTATTAATGGTTTTATCGCATATGACCTATAATATTGGACTTGTGGAGGTGTGCTTCTAAAGGGGGATATTCTTGATCCATCCCAGTATATGAAACAAATTCCATTTATAGATTAACTCCAGCATGCTTAGGAGGAAGACAACCTTGTATTAGTTCTGCATTTAACCTCTTTAACTCCTTCATTTCTTCTTCTTACTGTGCGAAAATTTCCTCTAATGAGAGTTATTGGCCCTATCCAGTGGTAGGGTGGAATATAACATGACTTTTTTCCTTTCCCCTTTTTGGACACCTTTCGGAGAGTGGGGAGTTGGTTATTTGAAGGAATATCTAGATTCTGGATAAGCCTTTGATTTCGGGCATGCACAACATCTTCATTTGTTTCAGTTTATACAGCCTCTTGAATAGGAAATTATTTATCTGATTCCTCTGAGGGAGCCTCATGTTCTAAGGGATTAGTGAAAATGGAATTGATGACATTTATCAATTCATAACACATTGCATCACTTCTGTTAGTGGTTCTATGATACTGGCTTCTTCCATGTCCTTTATGAGACATTGCCTTTTGTTTGGTTGATCCCTCAAGAACTTCATGATGAACTGTAATTTTGAAGGGAATTTCCTGATATTTAGGCTATGTGTTCCTCTTTTGGCTTCTTCTTAATCGAGAGAACACTGACTTTTACTGAGGAAGATATTGAGAATTTGAAAAAGTTCCCAGTCCGGTGGACTGGGGTTGTTCATGTTTTTCCTGTTCAACTCCTCAAATATCATCTATTGATATTGAGGGTTGGATTAAAAAAGTCCCCAACCTAGTATGATGAGGTGAATCTTTAGCTGATACCTCAAAAAAATTCTTAAAATATCTGCAGATTTTTCAGATCATAGTACGGAAATTAGTCAGATGAATCATCCTACATCTACTCAAATCACCTGGCTCAGATGACTGTTGGATTATTTTTGACAATTTTGTTACCTGATGATGTGTATGATATAAACAAGAAGCCTGTTAGATATTCTCATTTGCATGATGCAAAAATAATTAGAAAACTTGTTCTTTATATGCATGACTTTGGGAAGAACTATTTGAGTCATGTTCTTGAGCAAGCATTTTATTACACACAAATCCAGTTAGATGTGTCCATCCACAGGAAATAACATTTCATGATACCACTTTTAGAGGGCTTGTTGACTAGAGAGCATAGTAAAATGCAATGCTCCATGAACACCTCATCCCCAGATATGAATACCAGATGGGGCATTGGTAATTAACTGGCGCAACCTTTTTAATGCACCAAGGCATGCACACTGAAGGGTTCTCTGCAGATTTTCAACCATTGGATGTCGGGAAAGAGAGAGAGATGCCAAGTCAATTTGGCGTTGAAATCCTTTTATTACCTTAACGTGATTTTTATATTCATCATATGGTAATATTTTCTATTTTAAGTGACAAAGTGTTTTTCACATGTTGAGTTGAATATCATGAATACAATCTTCTGTCAACGTTTCTATGATATCATACTGAGAGTTAGCCAAAGGCCAAAACATGACCGGTATTTCACCTTTCCCCAGTTTGTTTCTCATATTCATCACTTCAACTTTGTCATTTGATGAATATTCTTCTACTTGATTGGACCAATGTTGGTGCTTCTTTGTTGCTTCATCAGATTCAACAAGATTGGTAGAGAATTCATTTTTCAAATTAGAAGATGAATTTCCCAGAGGTGGTTTGGAGAATGACCTACACATCGAGATATCTTCTAATTGAGAAAATATTTTACCTACTAGTGGTAAGGAATCAGACATGACTGGCTTCGCATTTGAAAGTGCCTCAAGATAAGAGGGCTTTCTAGTTACTGCATTTTCTAATGAAGAATTTTCCAGGCAATGAGAATTTCTATTTCGGATAGGACTTTCATAGATAAATTCACCATAATGGTGACGACCAACATGGTGGGTTACAACAAAAGATGAAACATTTTTCTCCTTAGTCTTCTGGCCATGCAGAGGGTTATCGTGGATCTAATCTGAAGATGAAACTTCGAGATTGACCGAATTTTCATGATGAAAACCTTCATGAGGAAGTGTCTGATGAAGGCCTTTAGAATTATTGTTGTTATTTCAAGAATTTGGAAATGAGAGAGTAGAATCTTGAGCTACAACAGATTATTGTCTGAGGGCCTCAAGAACACCAGTATTGAGCAAGGCCTTATTCCAGATTGGCTATAGATTTTTTCACTATGCGGGATGGGTCTTTTTCTTGGACGCCTTCTTACTCACTTTGGAAACCACTTGTTGATGAAAGTGGTTATTATGGGCAGGTGTATGTGCCTGCTCAAGAGAAATGGTCATGTTAGGCTGACTATCTCCATTTAAATCAAGTGTATTTTCCTGACTTGATTGTCCGTATGACATGGGGGAGTATGTCCCACGACCCTCCTGGACAAGAACAGATGTGTGTATCTACTCCAGAGTAGAATATTGATGAGTCACTTCACTGATAGAGATAGATTTATGTTTCTTTCCCCGTGATGTCACTGATGTTGTTATAATATTCTGACAGATTTCCAGAATATGGGAAGAGATTTGCTTTTTCTCTTTCACCATTGTCAGAACATTCTTAGGGACATCAGCTGCCAGAACGGGAATATACATCCATTCCATGTTTGTAGTAGGTGTGTATTCCTGCTCCAATCCTCCTTTTACTGTTAGTGAATTCTGAAAGTACTCTTGTTTGGGGGTAGAAATTTGTGTCTGCCCCATGTTTGTCATTGGAGCTTTCCAATTGAAATCTCCAGGTGCTACCAAACGAGACAGTTGGTTAGCTGGATGAATTGCAGGTGTATGTGCATGCTTATTGTTCTCCACCAAATATGATTGATTAACTTCCTTCAACACTGAAATACAAGACTGCTCGCAAAATTGATGAGTGTAAACAGGTATACGTACCTATTTACAGGTGGTCACCACATTTGGTTGGTGAGCTTCTTTGGATGCAGTCAGATGGGCCTGATGATTGGCTGATGAATTATAAACATGTGTATGTGCCTGCATATAATACTCCACTGGAATTTCCTGGTGGGATTTGTTTGTTACTGCCAGAAGAGTCTGCTGGGCAGTGAAATTAGGATGGACGGGTGTATATGCATGTTCATTGTTTTCCGTAAAGGTAGGTTGATGGAATTCTTCAGAGGGGGCAGAGGTAAAAACCTACTCCCTATTGGCCGAATTTATCCTCTGACGGTTCATCTTGTGTGAGCGGGTATGAGGAACCTGAGCCGAATTCCTCGAGGTGATACCCTTATCATATTGAGGGTGCACTACTGCAGGAGTCTGGAGGTGATTGTTGGTGGGATTCCTCAGGAAGGACTTTGTCTTTTTGAACTGAGTCCATGAGTGACCTATTCATTCACATCCATTTAATATGAGGGACTAGTTGTTACTTTCTGGGGATAACGACCCGAAATGGTTGGATACAGTGGTTGGAACCACCTTCTTCTTGACCACGGGTCATCGATTTCCGGATAACCAGGGTGAGTTGGTAACTTAGAGGGATTTTCAAGCAGCCTCCAATGTCGGGATGATACCATGTTGATGGTATTCCCTCACCAATTCATTTGATACCCAGTGTTGAAGATGCTGAGTTTGTGATGTCATCCTCAGAGTGGATGAGGATCCAGAAGGAGTAGTGGCCGAGGTATTCACAAGTGTGAACCTTAATGAAGCCATTTTTTATTACAGAGAGATCTTGGAAAAAAGTGCATGTTTGATATAGCTGACATAATCAAGATATGTCTGGCCAGACTACATCTTTGGGATGAGAACATATGTTATTTATTTATTTTTTGGCCCTCATATTGAGTTTAATATGGGCCTAACAAATAATTAAAAAATCATTTAACTTGGTTAAGGATCCACGTCGCGTTCACCATTTTTTGATTCCTCTTGAAATGGGGATGACCTTGTCTCATTAAGGTTAAAACTCTGTAATTGGTTTTTAATGGGTTTATTCATAGAACCGAAAACACCCAATGATTCTATATCCATTTGGACATACTTTCCAGAGGTAGGTACTCATTATTTGTGTACCAATGAGGCCTAAAAAGTTTCATTGGTCGAGAGGATGGGAGGTCAGGCTCATCACACCTTTTTAGGGGGAATTATTTCTTACTCTGTGAATCTATTATATATTTAGGTTATGTTCATAAATCCTTATTAATTAACCAACAATAAAAACGAGTTTCCCTTTAGATTTGGCAATCAATGATTGATTTTTATGGGATTTAGAGAATATTTTATATGTATTTGAGGTCTGTCAACAATGGAGATTCATCTGTATGTATTAGAGATTATTATTCAACGGTATCCATAAATAAATTATATAGAAATCTATTGGTCATTATGATGACCATTCTGGTTTTAAAGCCACTCAGTGGGGCACTTGATGTTCATTTTCCTTAAAAAAGACACAGATTATTTAAGAGTTGGGATCGCACCCACAGATGGGCTACCAACGTATACTGATTATAAAGGAATCAGAAACCACATAGTTTGATATGAAGGATTTAGTTTAACGTCATATGGGATGGAAAAGAATTAATGAATGATGGGCTTGAACCTTAGAAAGAATTCCAACGTACTCTACTTTTATGGAAGAGATCAAATTCCACGTAGTTCGGGTAAGGAAATACGGGACTTATGCATGGTTAATGGCCCAAAAGAGATTTTTTGATTACATTTACACTCTAACTCACTTATGTCATACTCGGTGTGAGAAAAAAAGAGGTATCAGTAAACTTGATGACTTTTCCACGAAAGAGGAAGTCACAAGAAAGGATTTGTGGATTATTTATGTATGACTGCCCAAGTAAATGAAGATCAGGACATACTTCAAGAAAGAAGCCTAGGAGTAGGGTCCATAAAGGTATTTGTATTTAATAGATATTTGAAGATTTAACCTGGGTCTTACACCTAAGGAGGATTCCCAAATAAAGAGGGACTTATGATTGGTGTTTATTCCTGGAGAGGAATCCCAAATCAAAAGAAAGTAAGATTGGAGCTTACTCCTGAGGAGGATACCGAATGTTTAAGGAAACCATGACTGGGGATTACTCCTTAGAAGGATGCTTAGGTTAATGGGACTAGTAACTTGGGGCTTACTCCTGGGAAGGAGGCCCAAAATCGAAATATCTTCTCATCTTAAAGGATGAGGTTACATAGGAAACCTTGAACCATGGTGACATAAATCATGCAAGTCACGAGGTTTTGGGAGAGCTTCTCATAAAATTACTTTCAAATAAGGAATCCAAAAATGGAACCACGCCATAAGTGGATTTGAAAAGGTGTTCGAGGGATAATAACTTGAAAAGGAGAGGTGAACAGGAGAGAGGCATACAAATAATGTTGGCATGCAAGTATGGCTTCGTAAATCATTTGGCGCGCAAGTCTTGGCGGCACAAGTGAACTTGTGCAGCATGGGTTCACCTGGGTGACGAAGAATATATAAGGTAATACTTGGGAGAGACTTAACTCAAGCCTCTACTATTATCCTAAGATGTTTCCAAAAGGGAGGTGCGCATGATTCATTGAAAGGGTAGGGAGGCATGCAAGTGTTTACACTGTTAAGGAGGTCTGGACACTTAGGTGCGCATGTGTTGATGAATCCTAAACAATTAGGCCTTATCCTACTCCTTCATGTCTTCCATTCTAGGTAGAAAGTTAAATTAGAAGCTTTCAGAAGTGTTGAGTTTAAGACTTGGGAAACAAGAGATTGAATCTGAGTTTTGGAAAATTCCTCCTCAAAATGGGGGGCTCACAGGGGCAATTTATTGGCCATCGAGCGCCTTGGGTGAAAAAAGAAATAGGGTGAGCAAGTGACTTGGGAGGTGCATAGGAAACTTGCAAGACTCCCTCAAAATGGGTTCTTAGTCCAAGCCTTTGTCAATTTATGATGTTCACCAAAGGGTGACCCCCTTTGTGCTTAAGGTATTCCCCTTTTCCATTTGTTGGAGTCTGTGATGAAAAGGATCATCAATAGAGTTGTAATCTCATTGACATGGTTTTAGCCAATGAGACGTGCATGACATGAATTTTAGGAATAACATCCCAATAGAAGTGAATATTTTATTTTGGGTAGTGTTTTATGATTTGGTGAAAATGTGTTGATTTTTAAAAAATGTTTAAATGGTTTTTAATTGTGATACTTTGAAAAGGTATGATAATGGCATTTTGAAAAAGGTTTGATTTTAAAAAGAATGGTGGAATTTTTATAAATTGGTTTGAAGATGAAAAGTGTTGAATTTTTTAAATCCTTGAATTCATATGTGTGATGTGGTAATCCTTTAAAATGTTAAACCTTCGATTTTTGGAGAGTGATATTTATGGAATTTGTTTTTTGTTTATAGAAAATGGAACCCAATAGGCATCATAAAAACCTATTGAAAGAGGCATTTAGGAATGTTGTTACATGAGGAAAGGGTGAAACATATTTTGGTTCAAAATATTCTATAATACTTTTAGGTTGTGGATATAGGGAATAAAAGTGATGAACCATGTCGAGTAGATCATTCCATTTAGTTATAGAAGAAAAATACACCCATATTTTAGGGTGATTTGAAACCAGATAAGGGATTGGTTTTTATGAATAGGATGAATCCAATCTTTTATTTCCTAGACACACTAGAAAAGTTGAAAATCATGTTTTTGTAATATACTTTGGATGATCTTTCACACCATTGGTGGGATTTAGTAGTTCAGGGGAAATTATACCAATACATTTCATGGGTGGATTTTAATGACTTTTTGAAGAAAAAATTCTATCCTCATAAGTTCATTATATCACGAACGATTGAAATTTTCATCTTCAATAAATATAATCTCGCAGTGACAATGTATGTGGATAATTTTAGGAATTTAGTCCTCTTTTCAACCAAATATACTTCTATAATTTCCTAGAATGCGTGAGTTTTTTAATCGAGGCTATGGTAGGATATTCACTTGGAGATTTCTGTTCATTTTAAAATGGATTATATGGAGATGGTCAAAAGAGAGATGGGGGAACAATGAAAAATATCTAGTAGTATTGTTGGGGGAATCATGGTGATACCTATAGAAAATGGTGGGAAGTCTAATGTTGGGAAGAAGTGGAATATAGTCACCTATTTCTAAGGTAGTGGAATGACTCAGTGTCAGATGGTTGGATTTGTGAATCTTTCTCGTAATCAAAATGGTAATCCAAGATATTTTCAATGTTTTTCATTCGACCAAATGAAACTATATAATACAACACCACATACAGGATTCCATAATTGAAACCAAATAGAGAATATTTAGCTGCATTGTCACAATGCTCCAAGGTCATGTTCAAGGTAAAAATCTCATGTTTTGCATATGTCATATACTCTGATGGGACAAGAGAAGAAGAATACATATTTTAATAAGAACTGAGCGAGCTAGGGAGATTCTAATAATACCATGACTTTTCTAGAAGTGTATTCTTAACTGGGCAATAAATAATAAAGTGAAGTGAGTAAGAAGTTATGTGGGGTATAAGAAGTCACTGTGGATGATCAATCAAGACCATAGAAGGTGGGATGTATGATTCATTTTAATTCTACCCTTATGTAAAATTGGATTCATATGGGTGCATCTCATTGAATTATTTCTTCTCATGATCTTGATTTCCTAGGTTTTCATGATGAAATGATCTCTTTGGTTTTAAAACATGAAACTCCTCTTGGTCAAATAGAATTTTAATCCATTATGTGTAGAGCATGTTCTATAACTATTGATTGACCAGAGTTGATTTGGGATTTCACTATTCTTAGGATGGGTTTCTTTGACATAATCATGGGTATAGATTTTATGAAAATTTTTAGAGCTTGCATTGACTATTATACCCAAAGGGTATTTTTGACAATTGATGTTGGCATAAAGAATCTATATAGATGATATCAGAATATAAAGGCATGGTAAATGGGATTATTAGCACCAGGTGTTCGAATGATTTCTTACCAGTTGGAATAATTGACCTTATCATCAGTGTAAGAGAGTGAGAATAGTAGTTTCCTATATTTTTTGATCAGTTTACGGATTTTTTCCCAAATATTTATCAGGGAATCCACACACAGAAGAAGTGATGTTTATGATTGATCTCCTCTCAAGGACTACTCTTATTTATCTTTCATCATCTCAAATAATACCAATAGAATTAATGGAATTTAAATTATATTTGTAATATTAGGAAAGAAAAGGCATCATTCATACAAGAATGAATTTGGGGGAAACATTGGCCTTGTTTGTCAAAAAGATAGATTAAACAATCTAGCTATGTGTGGATTAACATATGCCTAACCAGGTTATGGTGAATAATCAATATCCACATCCAGGAATTAATGAACTTTTCAATTAATTTAGGGGATCCCAATGGTTATCTAAAATTTTCTTGTGACTGATATATCCCCAATTGTGGGTTATGAATATGGATATTCCAAAAATAGCTTTCAGGAGTAGATATAGACATTACGAGTATGTGGTTATACTTTTCGATCTTACGACTGCATCATCAATATTTATGTAGTTGATGAATTATATTTTTCAAAGGTATATAGTTTTTTGGTGGTTGTTGTTGTGGATGAAATATTGGTGTATTCAAGGATGAGGTTAGAGCAAGATTAACTCTTGGTGACAGTGTTGGGAATATTAGAGGCCATCAGTTGTATTTCAAACATTAAAAGTGTGATTTTTGGATACAATAGGTACATCTCCTTAGACATGTAATATGTAAAAATATTTTTTCAATGGATCTAGAAAAGATAGAGCCTATTATATCTTGGAAACCATCGAAGAATGTATTTTAGATAAATGGTTTCCTTGATCTACCTGGTTATTACCAACATTTGTTTTGTGATTTATCATGACTAGATTAACCAATAGAAGCATGTAAGAGGAAATATGTTCCATTAAAATGGTGAGATCAATGTTAGAAGACTTTTAAGGAGTATAATTTCCACATTACATCAGAACCAATCATGATATTTCTAGTATCAAGACAAGTCTATGTGTTGTAATGTGATGCTTTTGAATCAAGATTTGATTTTGTTCTCATGAAAGGAGATCACGTGGGTTCTTATGGATCATAATAGTTACAATTTCATGATATTTATTACCCTAAACATGATTTGGATTTTTCTAATGTATTACATGAATTGATTTCATAGAATCATTACCTCTTTGGTGATAAATTTGTTGTGTATAAAGATCATAAGATCGTGAAACCCATTTATATAGCGAGATATTTGAATCTGATATAGAGAATATGGATATATTATATAAAAATGTTTGAATTTGATTTAATGGATAAACCAAGTAAATGAAATTTAGTGGAATTTTCATTGAGCATAATTTCATATTCTCAATTGGAAAATTGGGATTCAAATCAGTGTTAGTTGATGTCATTCATAGCCAACATGCACATGGATTTTGAAGAAAGAGGCAATGTTGTCATTTTATTTCCTACTTTTTTGTTCCTAAATTAGTAGAGAGAGTTAAAGATTCAATGAAATATGATTTATAATGTGTTTTAATAAAGTCAAAAATCAATTATTTTCAAACACTTCAGGGGTAGAATCTAGATATGAGTTCATTTTTTTTTCAAATCAAATAATTGTACCTAAATTTTGTTTGGAAAATATTCTTCATGTTTACAACCATTAATGATGGGATGTTCATCTAGGAATATTAAAGATGTATAAGTTGATGAAGGAATGATTTTTTTTTGGTTGGGTTTAAAAGAAAGGTAGTTGAGTTTGTTTTGAGATTATTAACTTTTTAGCAGGTCAAATCAGAGAACCAATGACCAGCAGGTATGATACAATATTTACCTATTATTATATGGAAATGGGATTAGATATCCATAGATTTTGTAATAGGTCTTCCACTAGTGGTTTTAAAACACGATTCTATATGTGTTATAATGGATTAACACACATATTTGACCCCTTTCACCCCTATTCATGAATCTTATATGGTGTATAACTTTTCCATAATATATATCTAAGAAGTGGTAAAGAGGCATGGAATACCATTTTCGATAGTATCAAACCAGGATCTGAGGTTTATGTCTAATTTTTGGTAATCCTTATAGTAATCCCTTGTGGCTTAGTTGACTATGATTACAGAATACCATCCCAAGATGGATAGAAATTCTAAAAGGATGACACAAATGTTGGAAGACTTGATATGTGCTTATGTAATGGATTTCGGTGGATCAAATGTGGATCACATTCCATTTGTGTAATTCTCATATAAAACAATTTATCACGCCTTGATACATATTGATCATTTTGATCATTTTTTGGGGTTCCTTATTTTTCTACACTTTATTGGATGGAAATAGGTCAGACTTCACTAGTTGGGATGATCCTTGTCTAATAGAAAATATATTATATTCAGGTGATCAATAAATGTATGGATAAAGAACATGGTCTTCATAAGTCATATACAGATCATCATAGAAGGTCATTGTCATTTGATTTGAGTAATCTTGTGTTCTTAAGAATCTTTCCAAGGCTTGGGAATCTTATTTTTGGGATGTAGGTAAAGTTATCTCTTTAATACATAGGATCTTCTGAGATACTTGAATGGTTTCATGAGGTGGAAAATCAGTTGTCTATTCCACCACGGATCAATGAAGTGCGATATGTGTTTCATGTGTCTATGTCGAAATAGTATCAAATTGATATGGACCATGTGATTTAATGGGATCGTGTTGACGTAGAGCCAGATTCTTCATTGGTTCATATACCAGTACAGATTGTGGATAGACAAGAAAAAATATTTTCTGCTAAAATAATTAGTCTAGTACACGTTTTTTGGAAACAAGGTAAAATTCTGGAAGAAACTTGTGAATGGGAAAGGAAATATTCAGGCAATGGACTGAACTCTTTCATGCCAATGGTGGTTTTATAATTTCCAGGGATGGAAATTCCAATGGTGGGGATAATATATCACCCATATTCCCAAGTAAGTACCCCTTTATTTATGTTTTTATGTATATAAAATCATTGGGTTGAGTTTTGGTGGGTTTTGAGGACTTTTAGAATGTTATGGGGGGTTTTCTAGTGGTTCATGTTTTGGGCATGATTAGTAGAAACCATGAATTTCATCCAAGAAACCATGCAATGAGAAATAATGGAATCTCTGTAGGTGCATAGTTAGGTGCATCGGTTGCACAAACTATATGGTAACCTCAGATTAACTATGAATTTTGGAAGATAGGGGAAAACAATATTAACATATAGTTTTTCTAACGGTGTGAGCCAACTGTGTAGAGGTTGTTTGGAGGAAGTGGTTGGTGCATGCTTTTTGCATGGTTTTCCAAACCGCACAACTTAGCCATTCCGAATTTAAAATTAGATCCTAAAAAAGTGGATATCACTATTAATTTCTCTTAAATGACTCAGTTTTTCTCTATTATGGCCCTATCTCAGTTTTCTCTCCCCCCAAAGGCTCTGGAGACTCTTCCTTTTGATTCGGGAGTGATCTTCTGGTATATTTTGGGGCATTGATGACTATATTTCTTAGTAATAATTTGTTTATATTTTTTTCCTTAGATATATTCTTCTTCCCTCAATTGGATTCATATATATAGTCCATTTGGGATATATGTATGATATTTGATGCTAATCAGAATGATATATGAATGTTTTAATGTTAGAGACCATGATCTAAGTTGGGTTTTTTGATATTCAAATTGGTTTTGTTGAATAATTCATATGATTATTTGTTTTCTCTATAATATTTGAGGTAGGTGGCTTCACTATCAACTCCTCTTATTGTAACTTGAAGAATATATTTATAATTGTGTGTATTTAGTGAAGTTGATTGTGAAATTATTTTAAAATGTTTTTATAAACTTTCTTTAGTGATGGTTATTGGAATTGTGGAATTATTGATAAAAGTGAATTGTTGAATGATTTAAAAATGATTATTTTAAAATAGTATATTGATTTGACTCACAAAAAAGGGATTTGTGGAAAGGTATTAAATAAAAAAATTGGTTTATTAATTTTTCTCCATAACTATTTTGGCATTGGTTTTGGCATAATAGATGGTTTTTGTTTAGGTACATTGGGACAGATAAGGGTATAATGTTTCCCCCATCATTACTGGTGTGGATAGGGTTCTGAAATTTCCCCCATCAAAACGTTTTACCAAGTTATGGCTTACTGAAAGGATGAAACACCACTCGTGGGTATAGGGAGTTTTAGGGTTTCATGCATGGTTGGATTTGTGGATATGTGGAATGGAATGAGTGATGTCAAAATAGATGTTTTCAACTTATTTTAAATATTTCTTGGTTTCTTTCCATGGAAATAGTTTTTGGTCTAGGAAAACATTATTGGTATGGAAATAATTTTATATTCTAAAATAATCTATTTTAAATTGGATCACATAAATTATTTTATAAAAATGTGTTAACTTGTTCTATTGTAGTTGTGTGAGTAGGGCATTCATTTGGGGAAAACCAACTGAGTTTCGTTACTCCCTCACTACTTGGGAATTTTCGTGCTTTTTAAGATATTTCTTATCAAGACAATGGTAAAGAAAAAGTGTATCATTTACTTAGTGATTCATCATGATACTTTTAGCTGGTTTGATGATTTGGAGAATGGATAATGGTTGGAGATATAGATTTATGTCTTTGGAGTCATTGAGCTTTGTGGTTTAGTTTCCCACTTTGGTACTCTGATATTGGTCAAGGTATAGTTTGATATTTGACAGTTCTGAATTTCTCTTGAGGATACATATGGTTATATTTAAGAAACTAAAAAAACTCTTTGACTCAGCGGAGCATTCTGAGAATCCCAATGGAGTTGCGTGTAAGATTAGAGGTCTCTGTGAAAGACTGAAATCTGCACAGAATATTTTTACATTCCAAATACATCATCAAAGATCCATTTTCTGCTCTGGGCACCCCACAATGGCTATGTATGGTGTGAGAAAGTGGAGAGATTAGTGAATAAAAGTTTATCCCATGGGTACTATCTTACAGACCCAATTCAATGTCGAACGCCCACTTCTGTACTGAACATCTTACTCCCCACTGCCTAGTATTTTTCTAATAAATAGAAGTGTTCCCCTTTCTTTGGGGTAATTATCCAGAATCCTAACCATCACTCTGGAGTGCATAAGACCTATAATTCTTCGATAACACATGAACCATGAACCCCTCTAGGTGTAGGATCTTGTGTGACATGTCCACTATGGGTTTCGCTTCATTTGGGCCAACAAGGTATTAACCATCACACATTTCCTTTTTCCCTATGGAATGTGTGTGAAAAAAACACCCTTGCACACAACACTTGACTTTGCACACCTCATCTTCTGCTCAATATAATATATTTTGTATGAAATCCTTCAATATTTCATTCACCACTTCTCTTAGGCTCCATGGGTTTCCTTTACCCTAAAATACCATGTTTGAGCTCTTCTTGAGTGAACCACCCATGTATTTTAGACACCTCCTTTGTGTAACCCTCCAAGCTTATGAGTATTGATTTATTAGTCCCTTGTGTGGTGTCCCTAGTTGTGATTCCCTACCATTTTCCTTTTGGCATAGTTATCTTAATTGATTTTTCATTTTGGTATAGCCACAATAACGTGGACCCTGCTATTGACCTCTTCTCCACTTTACACCCATCAAGAATTATTGATACCTTCCCTTCCCCAAGTGATTGAGGGTATCACTTATGTATGTCCAAGGGGTGAGAAGTGATCTCCCATGTCGAAGCTACATGATTTTAAAATTACTAGAACCAACATTCTCTACACATGGTTTTAATCTATGATCACCACATGTGTGGAAAATCATGATGAATCGGAGTGGGGATGGGCATAAGATCCCTCTCATCTATCTTTCACATTGGGTTGTGTCACCAAGTTCACCTTGGGAATTCTACATTCCCACTCATATCCATGGTAGTGAGATATTCCTTATAATTAATTAGATAGTCGACACATGGAATGACATCCTCCTTGGGAAGATTCAACTCATAAGACCCACACCATCTCTCACTAACACACCATTCACATCCTGACTATCTATTCCACTGATTTCTCTTATTTCTCATGTCGAGCATGAATCCCATGGGTTATAGGATAGTATTGACCATGACATCCAACAAAACTACATGGGTTTTGATCTCTGTCTTGTACATAGGGAGTGTAGAATGCCACTTTGAGGTTTAATCCCAACAATTGTTAAACCTTAGTGACCCCCTATTAGCGGTGCACCTCCCTAATCATACCCTAGTTATGTCTAGATCAGTCATTAAATGGGCCTCCTCTTTAGGAATAATCCCCAATTCCCACTTCTGAACTATGTGTTTATCAATTACAGACTAACTCGGATACGTAGGATGCATCCCCAAGGACTAATCCCACCATAAACCATCTATTCTGATCTTCATTGGGACATGTCCTATGAAGGTCAAACCCCAAAATGGAGGTATATCTCCTTTAGGTCTTCATTTGAGCAGATTTTAAGCATATGTCCCAGCCATTATTCAGAACTACTTATACTTTCATTCCAAACCAAATTTGATATGTTGGAAACCACGATGATGTTCAATCCCAACACACCATACAAACCCATACGTTCTATGTAATCCTTCCATAGTCCATATATATTTTACCCCGGACAACACATCCTAGTGTAATCATACAACCTCATCCACATCATTACTACTCTCAGTAGCATTCAAGCAGCCTTAGTGTGTAATCCCCCCACAATCCAACAAAGAGTAATCCTTTTATGAAGGGAATCTGGACATATGTAATCCCTTATTTCATCACCCTTTCAAACTATGTGGTTTTTATCTTTTACATCAACACAAGTTGCATAGGAAGCCTCGATGAGGTTCAATCCCAAACAATTGTAAACATATATGTCCCCCTCGTTGGGGTGAAACACTCTGATCCACTCCTATAGGTGTTCTGATCAGCCTTCATGGTGTGACATCTTCCCATTATTGGATACACCTCCTCAGGTCTGTAGTCTGATGAGTCCTGACCCATCCATATAGAAATCCATGGTGACTCCCTTATAGGGATATAAACTGTCATGGTGTGAAACCTTATCTTTATGGGACACACCACCCAGTGTTCAACTCTATAGGCACTCTGATCTATGCATCTATTAAACCTTATTGAGTGATCTCTATTAGGGATATATCTCATCTATCTATCTCCAAAAGGTGTTAAACTCACGACCCATAATCCCCACAGGATGTTGAACACATGGCCTACCCCATGAAAAACATGGTATTCTTGAGGAAAACCTCATAAGGAATGGATATCTCCTAATACACCCTGTGATGGGCATGGGATTGCTTAGGTTTTCACACCCTAGAGAATCCCTCTTACGAGAAAAAATAGAGGTGTATCAATATTCCAACATCAATACATGGTCAGTAATGCCCAAGATAAAAACTCTCCTGACTGAAGGCTTCTGCCTTGAATTGACCCCTTGGAATGTCTAGATAGAAGTAACGTAATTAACAAACATCAATAAAGATATGGAACTGGGAACAAGATTCGTGAACAACATCCTAATCTTTAAGGGAGACCCTGCCTAGGTAAATAATTCCAAGTATGAATCCATTGAAGGAGAGACCTAAAAACCGTCACCTCATTTCTATTAGAGAATAGAAAATTTTGAATAAGTGATGAATCCCACCTGCCTTTGAAAAATAGTAATGTGGGATAAAATGAACTATTGGTTATTGACCACACGATCATGTAGCATGCCCTGATAGAAAGCATCAGAAATAGAAATGGTGAACCCAAAACTAAACTCTTCAGCTCAATATGGGGATTAATATAATTCCTCACATCAGTAGATGAGCATGTTACTGGATCCAACTATCTAGTACCTAGTCCCACCAATAAAATAGTGTCCAAGTGTGGAACCCACTAGATATTGGGGTAGTTAATCATTAGGAATTCCAGTCTGTGACATCGTCAGCAAGGATATTTATCTCTAGCCATGGAATAATTGATCGAACTAGGCCATTGGGAATTTATTTTATAATATATATATATATATATATTGACGGATCAATATTATTTATTTACAAGACCCATGATTCTAGAATCTAATCACCACCAATCTATAGACACTGGGGTAGAAGGAACATCTAGACGACTATCCTGAATGAATCCAGATTTTCCATGAAATCATCCATGGCCTCTACGACTATGCGCAGAAGATCTATATCACCTTCATAGGATCTTCCATAGAGGGTGATGGATGTCCTCGTACAACGGTGTGAGGAGGGGGTCATTCCCATAAGGTATATGGTCTTCTTGGAACTAGAGTCTTCTACACCTCACCCTCTCTACCAACCCCATGGGATACATAGGGAGTCACTACTCCCCACTCCTACATCCAAATTATTCAAGAGTATGTCCCCAAAGTGGTCCTTGGCTCACTCACCTATGCCGAGAAAGAAGTTGAAGGTCGAGTCATTCTGGAAACGACATCCACACATGAGCTTCCAATGAGGGATCAACCAGGATGCTTCAACACTGCCAACAACTGGTTTTTCTGGTCAAGGAATAGGTGGAAACTACCCCTACACTATCACCCCTAGACCGACTCACCTGATGTCAATGTCAGGCTCATCCTCAGAAAGATTCCCATCATGGGGAATCAACTTTAATAGCTTCAATGACCCTATCCACACTTAGATCACTCTTCCAAGTTACTACTACTGCATACCATGAACTTCACAATTTACCATTGGGATCTATCCCTCAGCTCCCATGAGTTATGTTTACTCCCTTACCACCAACATCCCCATCATCCAATATGGTCAAATTCGTGACATTGAGACTTAGCACAAAGGCCCTCCCCATGCAGTCTTCATCCTGAGTGGAGGTCATCTCCACTCTCTCACCCAGCATGGAGGCCCTCCCCATGTTTTTATCATTAATCAAGGTGGAGTTTATCCACACCTCATTTAAATTCAGTATGGAGGTCATCCTCATGCTTCTGGACCTAGATATAGAGGTCCTCCCCATGTCTCCGACCATCGATGTGAATTCCCTCTTTGCATCATCCCCGACTATAGAATAATTCCTCCCTGCATTAGCAACAACCAAAGCATAGATCCTCTGCACTCCATCCATGATCTTTATGATGACCATCCACATGCTATCACCAATAAACATAGAGGTCCTCCCTATGTTCATATCGATCAGTGCGATGGTCCTCCCCACACCATGACCAAAAAAAGGTCCTCCCTAATCAACCATCAATCAACAAGGATTTCAAACCCATGTAACCAATGACTCCATCAGAAGTCCTTTCTATAATTTCAATAGCCAGTAGTGTGAAGGTCCTAGTAGCACATCCCATAGAGAGAGTGGATTTCATCCCCACTCCCATGAAAATCGATACAGAGGTCCACCCTATATCCAAAAAAATAAAATCAAAGGTCCTCTTTCCATATCCAGTGGCCAGTATAGAGGCCCTCCCCATATATTTTTTAACATATGACCTAGTTCCCATCACACATCATCTCACCAAAGTATGATTCATTCGAACTTTAGAAATAACCAGTAGTATGAAGGTCCCCCCCATGCTAAAAAATTTACCTACCCTAATGAATTATCCTGAGGTGAAAGGGAGAACCACTTCCACCTAAGGAAGAACTCTGAGATGTGCCAAATTATTGTTCATACAGTATTATTCTTAGATTATGAAGTATAATGTAACTCAATGATGGATCCTTCACCTAAATCCTCTATATCAGAGTCCAGGTCAGAATCCCGTCATTTTAGTTTTATCATCACTAAAGTTGATATTCACTAGGTCCTCAAATTCCATCACAGGTGCATGAATGAGGAAGAATATTTGACTCCCCCATGGTCTTTTTTATGTAGTGTTGTCTTTCATCAATATTTTCATTTTCTACCTCTACATGAGATCATGGAGAGTTATTATGGTTCTTGGTAGATGATGATCACTCACCAGATCCACCACCAATAGCTTCTTCCCTTACACATGAGGTGGTGGTCAACACTACTTCCTATAGGGAAATGATGATGTGGTTGGTACCACCTTGAAGAGACAACCCAGAAGGCAACAACTAGTCAACTAGTGGAGTGTTTTCTCCACTGGTCAAACTACATCCATAGATATCCACATCAGTGTCATTTCTAGTTCCCCATTAATCCCCATTAATGGAATGGGGTAATGAATACTCAAAACCATCTTTTGAATAATGAATAATATGGGACACTCTCTCTTTAGATCATTTGTTCGAGATGTTTTAATTGATCAACACTTCATAATTGGTTATTCTGAAGTCACACAGCCATGATATGGTTACTAGCCTTCTCCAAACTATCTGGGAACTAAATTTTCTCCAATGATTTCATCAGTTGGTGTACCTAGGAGGTCAGTGCCATTTTGATGAAATTGACTAGTAGTTCTGTATGGTTGAGTTGGTAGCACTTCCAATGGATTAGGACCCTGCATGACTCGACTATCAGTATAAACTTAATCAATAATGTGTTAAGATATTCACCTTAATAAATATATTTATTTTAGAGGAAATCCCACACATTCAGATCTTTGGATGGGGTCATTATTCTACTCTTAACTTCAATCATATCCAGTGCCAACTTGACTTGCCTGGGGATTTCGAGGATATGTCATCGGGTGTAGTCATGGGGAATATGGTTGAAATTAATTTTCATAAGTATAATTACATTTAGTAATGGATTGATAAATAATAATTGCCTCCTAACGTAACAAAATACCATGTGGAAACTCATACATGCATCATCCTTTTCCAGAAAAGGCAAATACGTAGCCTTACAGAACCCTCTGAGTCATTACCTTTTGGTTGAGACCCCAAGAAGGGTAAAAGAAATATTGGGACCTCTAAGCCCTCTGAATCATCTAGTGTTGTGTATAAGATGGAGTTTTATCCTGTTAAGGCCTCTATGGTCCAATAACATGAAAAAAATGGTCATCAATGAGCTTCTCAATGAGTGCCTTGTAGAACAACGTCCATACTACAGTGATCCTTGATACAGTCATGTCCCACCTATACTGGGGTAGTAGGGGAAGATATATATCCTCCTTTTCCAATTTACACCAATTGATATTGACAATCTTATCCATCTTGATAGGGTAGATACTAGAGCCTATGGAAAGAGACCGTGGTATTTTTCACCAAATCTACCTGAGCTGCATGAGAACCCTCCTCGAGACCTGGATCAGGTTGTTCCTTTAGCAACTCCTTAGTTCATTTCCCCAGAAACTCCATAGGCCACTCTAGCCACACCAAAATCCACTGGGTATGAATTTCAAGTTGAAGAGCCTACCAACAAGCTGATGGTTAGGGATCCTCTCTATGATAAGAATCCCCACTAAGAAAATTTGATGCCCTCTTTCATCACCCTCCTTGAGGCCCTTGAGACAGAGACTGTGGAATGCCCACCTGATGTGAATTCATATCAGTAATGGGTGGATGACATACATGAACCCTCATAATTATGTCATCTTACCTTATCCCCATTCAAGGAGGTGATTGATCAAATGCAACAACTGTTACACTTCATTTCCAGAGCATCGGGAAGCCCCCATGCTCCGATATTTTTTATTGACATTGGAAGGACCTTTGTTCATCTCATATAGCTAGTTAACCATTAGGTCCAACATTGGTTGTGAAGATCTTTGTAGGATGTTTATTTATCAATTCAACTCCCACGCCTACAAGACAATCCATTTTTACCTCTTCAAGTGAAAACAATATCCATATGAGCATTTTGTAGACTTTGTTTTTATCTAAAAGGGTCTCACATGTTCAATTGACATGTTGATGACTCATGAGAAGCTCTAGAAGATGTCCATGGGTAATGTTAAGACTAAATTGGTTCATTCCCTCATCAATTATAATTTCTACGGTGGATTATGGTATTTCTCTGACCGGTATCAGTGCCTAGATGAATCCTTACACCAAGTTAAGATGGAGCAGATGTTGCCCCCCTTAGATCTTGTAAGAAGAGTTTCTAAAGTAGATATTGCTACCATCACATTGGTACAGGCCCCTATAACACTACAGTAGTTACCAGTATATCCTCACCCATAGTCTCTCTATGGGAAACAACATGAGGCTTAACCTTAGGCTCAAGATTGCCCACTATAGAATCAAAAGGTACCATCCCATAAATCATCTTTTCCGTGGAAATACAATAAAACACTATCCGCCCCTACCCTGCTCCATCCCCTCATCAAGGCTAGGAACCCAGAGTTCCCTTCCAAGAAAGGATAAACTGGATCTGCTCATTCAATGAGGCTCATGTTTTTGTTTATTTACCTAGTACCATGGAGCAAGGTGTTCAAAAGTTTCCAGAATGAAGGAAACCCCAAGATAATGATTTCATTAATCCCCCTATCAACTACCCTTATCATAGAATCATCAACCATACCATCAATCAATTTATGTTCTCAATGAATAAATATATTAAAATGGTTGATAACAATGTGGTATAATTGGGTCCTTCCCTGTAATAGGTGGCACACATCTTTGTGAATCCTAGTAGCAATGGTATGGGTGAATAGAAGTAAGTCTCTAGATGTGGGTTTCAAAAGTATGATGATTATTTAGCTCGCAAAGTAGTTTCTCATTCCCATGGAATCAGTAAATCCCTTTTAGACCAACCTGAGGCTCATGATGTTTCTTCACATCCTATGAATGATGATTCTATGCCCACATCGCAGCCTTCTACTTCTCATAAGGGTAGGAAATGATGGATCAATGTAATGTATAGTCTACTGTAAATGCCAAAACCATATGCACCCTCAATGACTTTATGCATCCAGAGATGAGAATCACCCTCCAGGTTCACCAGCCATTAGCGGAATCATCTAATGATAACTAAGAGTATTCCTTGATGGACATCATCATGTTGATGGATCCCTATATGGTTCCCGGTGATGAGGGGTACCAGGAAGGTCCTCATAATGTCCCTAGTCGACACCAACACCCAAGGGGCCGTGGATATGTGAATTTTCAGAATACTCAGGCCAGCACCTCAAGCCATGTTGTGTGTGATACTAACACTGAATAATAGGTTCATTGCAGATATCTCTAGGGATCATCCTTTCAACATGTCTTGGAAGATTTCCATCCACCACCAATCATGTATCTCGATCAGGAAGAACAGTTGTGGTTGCATCAGCAACACCCAACTATTTCCAAGCCTCGACCATCTAACAATAATTCGGTAACAATTTTTCATAGTTCAAATAGCGAGAAACAAGATATTCCCACCACTATACACAATCCACTACATTGACCATCAGTTCCCATCATACCTCATGTTAAAGGGAAATCTATTTTTGGTAGAAATGTAAATCTTTCATCGATGTATAATCTGATCAATCACCATTCCATAATTTATGCAATGCTCTTGATTCTCAAGGACCTCCATTTTTCAGAAGATATGTTAGAATACCTCATATAATCCTTAATGATCCCCATATAGTTTCAGATAGAGGTATAGACTACAGATACCTTCCATACTATGGATGTTGAGATAGAAAAATTTCAGGACATTATATTCTTCTCAAGAGATGATGAATTCTCTCCCATTCATGGAAAATTCAATCCACTAAACATTACATGAAAATTCAATTGTGTGGAAATTTTTCATTGTCTCGTCAAAATAGTATTTGGGATTAATCTTATCCCAACCTAGATGAACCATAATCTAGGACTTACTGAAGTAGATCTGAGTCCCTATGACCTAAAGATTCTAGTTTATGATAGGAACAAAAAGAGGTTGTGTGGAAAATTCCACATAAAGACCCATTTCAGTGGTTTTATTACTAACACCAACTTAATTATTGTCTCATAGGATGCTACCTACAATGTACTATTGGGTATAACATGGCTTCATCTTCATGTAGTGGTTCCCTCCTCATATCAGTAGTGCCTCAAGTAATCCTTCAATGGTTGAGTAGGTGTAATACAAGGTGATGTACCTCCCTTTTCATATTGCTAATACCACTTTATAAACACCTACTATTACATGATAAAGGAAAAACAAGTTCATACCAATGAGGTAGAGCACACTACCACAATGGTCGACCTGTTGATAGACATGGATAACGCTTTTGTCCACTGATTCCTTGATTGGATGCCATAATTCCAGACCTAGGAAACTATTTATTCATTTTTTTAGAATATGGTAAGACACATTCCCCATTACAAGGAACTTCAAAAGATTACCTTGTACACCTATTTGGGTTAGGCTTAGGTTATACCTGAACCCCTACCCCAGTCCGGTATCGATATGTTCGCCCAATGGCTACAAATGTAAACCATAACTTATTTTTTCTATCGATATGGGTTTAGTCGTCACAAACCAACCCTCCAACACTTATTTAACAACATTAAATGTGGACCCCTCAATCAAAGGCTTGATAAAATTAGGATGACATATTTTTTTGTCATAGTTTTAGCTATGCCTAAATATTTAAATGGGGATTTTATGTCCACCCCATTGGGAACTGCTTTTTCTCCAGAATCAGCCAATTTATATGAAAAGACTCCACCCAGTGATTCCCCAACCTTATATGTTGAATAATATTTGGAGGATAATACTACCACATTTTAATAAGGGTTCTCTACCAAAATTAATTAGTTTGTATAGGTGAATCTTAGAACTGATGTTGATCCAATTCTGAATTTGATCAGTGTGGCTAGGAAGATAGTGAAATAACAATCGTATGTGGATTTCTTGAAGTTTAATCCCAGTGTATTTGGTTAGAAATATGATGAAATTATATTGCTAGACCCTCATGTCACTGAATAACGTCTTAGTCTTCTAATGAGTCATTGTTTGTTTAAACGACCTCCCAAGAAAATGCAACCCAACCATGGTACCGTGGTTGTGGTCAAGGTTGATAAGCTCATCAAAACAAACTTCATAAAGTAATTACAATACCCATGTTTTTTTGGCTAACACCATTCCCATCATAATGAAGAATAGAAATATCATATTTTGTATCAACATCTGGGATCTCAACTGCCATTGTTTGAAGGATTATATTCCTCTTACAGTGAAAGAGTTGTAGATTGATGCCACTACTAGATTCATGGATCTCTCCTTTGTGAATGGATATTCTAGACACAATATAATAGGGATGGACCCTAAAAATGAAGATTCTACTTTCTTCAGGGTTTCACAAGGGACATTCTTCTTTCATATAATTCCTCTCAGTATGATGAATGTAGGAACCACATATTAGCATTCCATGCAGTATATCTTTATATTGATCCTCAATATTTTAGTGGAATTATATATGGAATTCTTGGTGGTCACATCCTACCATCATCATGAACATATTAGAGATCAAGAGAAAGTATATGTCCTCCATCACTCCAAACATCTGAAGATGAACTCCTTGATTTATGACATTACAGTTACCTATGGGAAGTTTCTCCACATCATAATCAGATATAGAGGTATTGAGATCGACCCAAAGAAGATCAAGGATATCAACTAGAGGTCTAGTCCTATCAATATCTTGCATCTTTCAAAAAATTCAAGGCCACTTAGGTTACATGTATAGATTCATCATGAATAGTTTTGAAAGTTTAATCCCTTTTTCAAGATCATGAATAAAATTTTTGTGTATGAATGAGATGAAGAGTACCAGATCGTATTTGACGAAATCAAGTAGTTTCTTTTTCAACCTCTTGTTATGACGAGACTAGTTTTGGGGAGGTCATTGGTCCTCTATGTAACTACCAAGTAATGATCCCTTGGTTCCCCACTCACTCATAAGAACAAAGAAGGGATAGATACCATTTTATACTATCTCAATTGTTTGATCCTTGACATGGATACTAGATATTATTATTTTGGTTAGAGTTGTCTTGCACTATATTTCATACTGTAGAAGTTATGAAATTATATAAATCATCAAAAGATATATTTGGTCTCCCATGTGTTCCTAAAAAAGTATATCCTAATCTAACCCATGATGATTGTCAATTTAGCTCATTGGTCTGTTATCCCTCAACTGTTTGACATCAGGTTCTTCCTACATAAGGATGTCAAGGTTCAGGCACTGGAAGACTTTCTAGCTACCCATACGGACCCCACAGAGAAGTCCTTGGATCTTGATTTTTTAGATTAGGTCATCCTCTCAGTGGATCAAGGTATTCCATGAAGGTATACACACTTCTACTGTTCCTCCTAAAGTCTGACCAAAAGAAGGCTTAATGATCATAGGCATAATAGGGTAGGCCTAAATATTTTCTTCATCATGGCTATATAGGTGGTCCTGACTTAATTTTTCTTTCTATAAAAAGGTTTCACTAACAATAAGGAAGAGTATCAGGCCCTCATTACAAGACTTTAGCTGGATCTTGATATTGATGTTCCCCACCGGCATGTTAAGGGGGACTCTATGTTATTCATCAAGAAGATTAATAGTGATTATATACTCAGGAAGCCAGAGATCATCCCCTTCATATAGTGCACTCATCGACTGATGTCCCAATTCTCTTTTTTGTACAAGGTTTTCTCAATTTCCTCGATCATAGAATGGTCAAGACAATTCCATAGCTAGTATAGTCGCATATCTAATAGTGCCTGAACAAGATGATATATTTATCCATGTGGTACATCGAAGGATCATCACTCCTATCACGTTGGATAATGATGACAATAAACATGTAAACCATCTAACTAATAGTGCTTCCACATCAAGACCTCCAGTTCCCACCACAGCTGAATAAAACCATGATAGTCCAACCCATTTCATTGAGAATCTATAATATATTTTTCTCCAATTGGATATATCTGAATGTAAGTGAATCTGTCGTCATGAAATACATTTTACCCTTTAATGTTTACCTTGACTCGAGAAGACTCTCTAAAAATGTGGGTTTGATGGAATTATCCTTTTTTTAATTCAAAACGATAAGATAACCTAGGTTATTTAGGTGGTCCATGTAATAACTTTTGGTACTCATTAAGTAGGGATGATGCACTTCTATTAGATTTGTAGGCTGGGATAATTCTGGCCTACTATGGTCCATGACGGTTTCAAGTTTTCGAAGAGAATCCACATGTGTCCGATCCATGAAATAATTGTCCATCAACTACTAGAACACCTCCATACTAACTTGTACACTTGGACCTTTTATGTATAGGGATTCAATGTTATGTTACCATATCCACTAGAAACATCTCTCCATTGTGAGTTCATTCTGACCTCAATAGATTTCTTTTCCATGTGGAAAATGTGATTCTACTCAAGGAGGTCAAGGGCCATTATATTTTTGTATTTATGAGCTCAAATATCATTCATATATTCACAGTCCCTCAAGTGTTTCTCACCAATAACATCACCAACTTCCGGGAAGCTAAACTAAAGAAATTGTAAAAAAATGTACATCATCCGGTCTAACCATACTTCTCGCTGCAGTGCGCTTGAAAGATGGATAGATCAATGAATTTAACAAGAACACCTCAAAAAAATTTCACAAGATGGTTTTTAAATGAAATAATTATTTTCTGAAATAGCTCCCTGATGCCCTCTAGGGTTATCGGAGGGTGACTTGCAATTATACCCAGGTGACTACATATTCCTTGGTCTATAGAACAGAGGCAGTCCTGCTCATCAAGATCCAGTTAATGTCACTATTTATAGCTATCTATGATCAACAGAAATCAGACAAGGTATCTGAAGTATGTCTATATAAATTGGAATCCCATGATTAAAATAGTCTCAGATCCTTTCACTATCTAGGGAGGCACCGGAAAAGGATAATCAGATATTTCAAAAAGAAAATCCATCTCTACTCCAGCATAAAAGGTGATATTGTACTATCTATTCTAATGATGATGACATTATGTATTAATCCACCAATGTTCGAGGCCGTGTGGAAAAGAACCATACATCATATAAAAGGTTTATCCCATAGGTGATTACTATTTTCTCACCATGGATGGAGAGCGCATCACCCCTCCAACGAATTCCATGTTTCTCAAGAAGTACCTTGCCTAAAAATGGGCCTCCTCCTTTGGTATAAGCCCCATCTATGGTCCAAACTCCATGATGTTAAACTGAGATTTACATGGCATCCTTTTTATCATATGACACATCATGTAACTCTATAATCCTCTTTTATGCAGGGTCATATTTACCGTGTCATACATTTCCCCTTTTGGAAACACCTTCATCCAAAGAACCCAACATTAAATTTCGCACCATGGACCAAACTATATGACATTAAACTATGTACCTATGGTCTGAGAAACATGACCCCAAACTATTTGAGGTTATTCCTATCATTACAAATTTAATCTATATGTGAGACTCTCCTTGGAATGTGTTCTGTGGTGTCAGGCCTCTTGCGTCATAATTCACGTCAGGGCTATCATGAAACCATGCTATACATATCCATATGGAATGCTCACCCATGTTCCAATCTATAATACCTTATACTAACAACCCTATTATCCTTACAATATGACGTTAAGAATCATGTACCGGTCATGTCATATGGCCTTAAATTGTGACATCAACGTCCTATCCATATGATGAAAAACTACATAGCATTTACATTTTAGATACATCACTTTAAACTGTAAAACATTTATGGTCCTTTCTAAAAGGCCTAAAAAGGTGTGTACCTACATCCCAATCACATTACTTTAATTTAAACTAAAATTATCATCATGGTTTCATGATGAAAAATGACACTGCATCGTGGTTTCCTCACCTAATATAAAATCACCCCAGGCACTTATAATTTTCCATGCCACCTGAAAGTACTATGTGTGGGTTTATTTACATCCCTATGGTATAGGTAGTGACATCTAAAGTTTCCATCTAGGTCAGCCACTCATGAAAAATAAATGAATTAAAAAATAAAAGAAAACAATAGCCCCTATATTTGTGCATAGGTCAGACATATGCAAGGAGATCAACAAATAACAACATTTTTCTTGACTTCTTTCCTTGTAGGATACATTATGATGCTCAGTTTTCAATCCTTTGGTACACTCACAAAAAATAACCATTTATATAAAATCACCAATGTCCTTACTGCATTACGTTAAACTAAATAGGATCTTAGAACTACGTGTGGCTTGATTACCAGCCTTATGGGATACATAGAAACTTCTAGATACATTGTCTTTGTTTATAGATGAAAACATTCTTTGGGAGTGTATTATGTAGTATGGTCCTTTATGGTCCTCATTCATATATGTTTATAGAAACTGTGTCATATATTTTCATTTGGAGGTACCCAAACCCCCACATTTCATAGTCACATGACGATAAACATTGTTACACAAATTTTCCCAGTCACACAATGATAAAATGTGTAGAAACCAATGTAATTATCACATTATGTTATTCTACATAAAATTCAATAACTACGTATGGATTTATTCCCATCTTTATGGGTTACATATTGACACCTGTAAATTTTTTCTTCTGGTCTATCCCCAGGTTCAGTAATCTTTTCATCCCTTTGGCCACCTCAATTATGGTCCAAACTCTATGAACATAAACTAAGAACCCAATGGTCAATGCCCTATTACCATAAAATATAATTATAAATCTAGGTATCATGAATTCAAACTGTTCAAAGGCCTCTCTTGGTTGAATATTGTGCAATGACGGGCTTCATTTTACCCTAATCATGTCGGGTCTTAACAACCATGTCATACACATTTCTCTCAGGGTAACCCTACTCCTCATCCTCTACATTTGAAACCAATATATTAGTCTACAACATAAATGTTCTACCTTAAGAAATCTATCCTGGACAAGATTTTTTAACCCCTCTATCTTATGTTCCCCATTGATGTGCTCAAAATCACTATGGCGTCTAACCTAGAGTGTCGAATTCTGTAAGGACATTTTCTTATTCCATATCTATGTATCACATATCCCTTTATATGGGTCATTATTATCTTCCACTTCATAAGGTACCCCCTAAAGAAAGGTTTTTTCCCATGTGGATCACCTACATTCCTAGAAAATTCCCTGAATAATTCTCGACAACATTTTGATACAGTTCCCGCATTTCAAATATTATCAGTGGTCGACCATCATTTGTTTGTTCTCATCTCAGGTAACATGATATTGATGCTATGTTTTGAAAAAGGTCAGTTGTTATATTCCATCATCAAACCACCCTAATTTATTCTAAATATCAAGATCGTTGATTCATGTTTCCCACCTCTTTATGTTATGGAAGATATCCAACACACTCGTCATTACCCTTATGTGAACCTATGCAAGTTGAGTTAGGAGGTCAAACTCATTGGGACATCCTTTAATGTCTCCATTCCCCTGTTGAATTTTTTTATGTCATTAAAATCCTTTATATTCCTTTTTTCCACACTGATCATGGATCACATGGTCTTAGGAATATCGATAGGGTTTGTACACAGATGGAATGGTAACACAGTCTTATAGTTACAAACTCTATGAAAATAAACTAAGAGCATTTCAAAAATTACTTTTGTAATAATTTCTGTGTAATTGGGAAACTATGTTCCTCATTTCTGATGGTTTTTTCACTCCCCCACACTGAACATTCGCATTAAAGATACCCATGTCATAGTTTCATGAAAACAAATTGTGCAACATTTTTCATCCTTATCACATGACGTTAAACTTCATGGACACCACCCTGCAACAAGATGTTAAACTACTCTACATAAATCCCTTTTACATGACATTAAATTCATGTTACATACATACCTGAAACATGATGTTAAATTGTGCTACGTTGACCTAATGGGATGATGATAAACTTTGTAAAACAATTTTCTCAGGCACATGATGTTAAACTGGGAATTTGAGTCCAAAAATAGTGAGTTTAAACTGTGTGTGAATCTACCCAAGAGTGTGTCATTTGGATATGGGATTCATGCCCGTCATTCACATTGGGACATTATTTTCATGCCTCATATATCCATCTTGGTTGAGATTCCCACCATGGGTCTAATCAATATTACCATAAACTATTTTCAATGTTAGGGTCTTTTACCTTATGTTTGGTTGGGTCCTCCCACTGACATACCTAGATGTGATGGGGTATGAAAGCTACAGTTTTGGGTTCCGCACAACCATTTTAAAATTCATGTTCATACCACAAGTATTTAAGGGTTTGGATTCCTATCATCTTTCACATCCAAATGTACACCCTAGTAGTGTTGGTCTCATGACGCTTCAGCTCACCTCCCATCCTAGGCCAAAAACCAAATGGATCTTTGGAAATAGATGGTGGATCCTATGTTTCCAACTTGTTCAATATTCAATTCAGTATTTTAATTTCCCACATGTATTCGGTGATGTTTTGGATCCTGTGTTTCGAACGTGTTCAATAGTTTTTCATCTCATTATTCACTCCACCCATAATTTGAATCTAAGATGTTTTTATTTACATATTTCTCACCTCTATTTTTTCTAATAGAACTATAACACCCCTTGTTTTTTTCACTATTAATCGGAGCACATTGAGTTTGATTTTCAGTATTGTGGGGACATTCTTATACTGAAATTACCCTACCTTTGTTGTATGATTCTACATGTGATTGGGAAAGCCTGACTAGAACTCCTTGATTCCCACACCAAGCATGGATCACATGATCTTAGGAGTTATGGTATGGTTTGTACCCACATAAGGGAGTTGTACAGCCCTCCAGTCAGAATTCTATAACCCTAAACTAGGAACCATGTAGTCCAAGTTATATGACTCTAAAATGAAAAGCACCATTGTGATGATCTAATATAAGGGAAAATTTCCTTTGGCACTGGTCATCCAACGTACCATGTTCAAGATCTATGTATGTCTTGATTCCCATATTTATTTAATATGTAGGAGTTCTTAGAAATTTCATCTGTTGTCCAAATCACAATTTCAACTTTTTGGCCCCTTGTCCTATGCCCTTTTTTGGGAGTGTGTGGTGTGTTATTTGCCTCTATGGTTCTCAATCATGTCAGGTTATTTTTCCACTACATACACATCCCTTTTAATTTATTTCCATATTTACCACATGAAGGTAATCTGTATGGATTTCAAGAACTAAATGTGGCTTGATTCTTTCCCCTTCATGATACATAGTGAAACCCAGACACTTTGTCTTCAGGTCCATTCGCAGCATTCCAACTTCTTTGTGTCGATCCATTTTTTTGCATACCACCTGAAATTAAACTAAATAGGATTTAAAACTATGTTTTTCTAGATATCCATCCTTATGGAAAATGTATTGATTCCAAAAAATTTCTATTTTTGGTCCCAGCCGCAAATTATTTCAAACAATCATGCCTTTGGCCTTGATCACGATCTAATATATATGACCCCAAACTATGGGTAGTTCATCTTAATGATTATATATAAAACATGGGATATCTGGGACCTCATTCAAATTTGGATTTATCTCTTTCATGTCACATTTGTACCCTTAGAATGAGTTTTTTCTCCCAACTTTCCCAGCTAAATGACTTTAAACTATATGTGGTATTCCTCAGGAATGCTGATGTGGTGTATCTGTACCACATGTGTCCTCATCCATGTCGATTTTTTTATACCACCACATTATGAATATTTCATTTGAAATTATTCCCATATGGTCCAAAATTCTTTACCCTAAACTAAGATCCTATAGTCTAAGAATCAAGAGATTAAACTATATGTAGGACTCTTTTGAGATTGTGTCCTATGTTGTTGGGACCTACAATGACCTCATTCGTATCAGGATTGTCATAGAACCTCATTGCACATACCCATTTTGGATACCATCCTTGTGGTACAAGCTCTATGACCTCAAAATAAGAGTTTACATCATCAAAAAATGATGTTAAACTATGATCATACCTAGAAAAAGATCAGGATGAACCATGATAATTATAGGATACTTTAGCTTTCTATATAGATCAGACTTCCCCCGCCATGATTTTTCTCTTACCACATTATGCTTTTAAACTATATACAGACTGATTCTCATCCTTATCAGAGATGTATTGAAGCCTATACATTTTTTCTTTGCGCCCACCCATAGGTTCGTGACCTTCATGGACCTCTGGAAACAGTTACAATCCAATCATTGTGACCTATGCTTTACTTCATTCATCTTAAGGTGTGTATGCAACACATGATCCTCCATGGACTCATTTGCATTGAATTTTACATCCCCTATGTTGTATACATACAATAATACTGAACCTTTTTTATTATTCTATGCAATGTGAATTTAAATGGGATACCTTCATTCATATACTATCACCTCAAACTATTTGTAAACCTGGGAATGAATCCCAATATTTGATATATTTAATCCACACATTTATTCCTACATTGTTTGGGTTTCTTCATCTTCAAAATCTAGATGTCCCCTCTAACGGTGATGGTTTCATGCTACTTCCTCTCATCTACCATCCTAGTCCAACACCATAATTGGTCATTGATAGCTAATGGTGGATCTAATTTTTTAAAATTTATTCAACAATTGATCCTATTTTTTCTCTCCCCACTCGTTCCTGGTGTTGTTATGGTCCCAGTATTTCGATCATGGTTAGCAGTCGACCCCTAGTTACTAGTCACATAGTTTATCTAAACCTTAAAAGTCTAAACCTACCTCATTTTTACATCCTTGTATCATGTAGGGATTTTATTCTTATTGTCATCGTTGATGTGAACTCCCACATGCCAGGTAACCCCCTACAAAAACCCTTATTTCCTACATAGATCATGGATCACATAGGTTTGGGAGTTTTGGTGGGGTGGATTATAGTATGGCCGAGTCACAAGAGGTGGTCTGGGTCCAAAATATATGACCTTAAACTAATATCATCATATGTAATGTGTGGCATTACATTGCGCATTTTATCGTATGGTTCACATAGGATATATCACCCCACCACACAACATATACCCGCTTTTGGTAACTCTTTTTCTAGTGAATTTTTTAATATTTGTGTGTCATGAGCCTCCTTGGGCTCATTCAAATTGGGTTTTTTCCCCATGCTACACACATACTTTAGGAATGGAAATCTTCACATTCCATTCCATATTACTTTAAAAAGTTTTCCAGGGTCCATGAAATATGATGTTAAACTGAGTACAACATCCCAATCATATGATGTTAAACTTGGAGCATCTTCCTTATTACAATATTCTATACTTTACCATGTATCATCCTTACCATATGATGTTAAACTACATTTTCATCATCCTTACTTCCTAGATGTGAAAAAGAAAAGAATCCTAGGTATCAGTTGAGAGGTCTCCTCCCTTGATTATTATTATCTACCACATTGTTCACATCTTCATCTATAGCTCAGTATTAGAGATGATACTTCCCTTGGTGACAGGATCGATCTTTGTTCAGACTAATTTTCTTACATGAGTGTGTTTCAATCCATGTTAGCGCTACCCCGAGAGTGTCAGAAACAATTCAAACATTCCATCAAAAAATTCCGAAACATTCTTAACCTATTATTTAGATCATCATAATCTTTTACATCAGAAGGGACCCCCTAACGACATGGTTCATAGCCACATGGATCACCTTCCATCCAAGGAAAACACCCTGGAGGAAAACAGATGAAATTATTAGATAGGTCCTGCATTTCAAACATGGTCAGCAGTCAGCCCAAATTTGTTTGTAATCATTTCAGGCTAAGAAATATGAATATCATGTTGTCAAAAATGGTGAAAAATTATCCTATATAATGACACTGCCCCCATTGTGATTCAAATTTTGGGTTTCCTGATTCAAAATTCTCATTCCCTTTAGTTTGGGCAGATTGCAATGCCCCTAGTGTTATCCCATTCATAAACTATAACACATAAAGAAAGGAATGTTGGCTTCTCTGAGAACCTTATTCTCTATAAATAACCTCTCTCAACCTGAATTCTTTCAGCAATTTCATGTAAAAAACTATCCAAATTTTGGTTTTATGCACAGTATTAAAAACCTTACAGACACAATTGAAAAATCACTTATTGTATAAAAATTAAAAGTACTATGTCGAGAACCCCTCACCCCCTCATATTTATTGGTGCTAACTAGGTCTTTTAGTGGTTTTACAAGTTGTTTCTCTACAACTCATCATCTTTTGAGTGCTCCTTCACAAATTCATTGTTCTTTTCATTATTACCCTCAATACATGACCTTATCATCCCCTTTTATCAAAAAATATGAAGGGGGGGGGGGTGGGGTCATATTACACTAGAGGACATATCTGGACAACTTTAAGAAAACTAAAGATACTATTTGACTCAACGAAACATTTCGAGAAGGCCAAGAGAGTTGCGCGCAAGATTTGAGCTATTCATGAAAGATTAAAATCCACATGGATGACCTTTAAATGCCAAATGTGACATCAAAGATCCATTTTCATCTCTTTCCACCCCAAAATGGATAAGGAATGTTTGCAAAACTGGAGAGGTAAGCACGTAAAATTATGGCCCATGAGTATGTATCTTATGTGCCCAATGTGACATCAAATGCCCACTTCTGCACTGAAATTCTTATGTGCCACCACATAGGATTTTTCCTATAAATAGAATGGAACTTCCTTTCTTCTGGGTAAGGATACCGAAGCCAAACCATCACTCCCATTCACATAAGACTACCTCTTCAATGAAATTCTGTGAACCATGAATCCCTCAAGGATCAATATCTTACATGATCGGTCCCCTATATGCCCCTTTATATACACCCACAAGGTCTTAACCCTCTCCGTTTCCTTTTTTAATAAGTCTATTTCACAAAAAAGACCCCCTTGCGTGCAACACTTGCCTTTTCACACCTCATCTTCTGCTCAACACCTTCCCTTTTTCACAAAAACCTTCAATCTTGTGTGGACCCCTTCCCATAGACTCTAGGGGTTTCCTTTACTCTAAAGCACCATGCTCGAGCACCTCTTGAATGAAACTCCCATTTCTTGAATGCACCACCTCTGTGTGGCCATCCAAGCTTCTGCATAGTGACCATTTGGTCTCTCAAGTAGTATCCCTTATTTCATTTCTATAACACCCCAATCTTCCATGGTATTCTTCTCTTTGAATAACACAACAGCTTGTGTTGTACGCAACTTCGAGTCATAACACACCACAACCAATCAAACTAGCTTTTATGAAAAGTAATACCCACTTTTTGAAATTTTATACATTTTATCTTTCAAAATAGAATTTATTTTTGTATTTGGAATATCAAAATTATCCAGGGTGAATTTTAGGTACTTTTCTGATAACCTTCATATTTTGATAAATAGTGATAATTACTATATTTTAATTAAAAATAACTATTGTAATCAAAATAAATAATAGTGATAAATTATGAATTTTAATGTTTTGTAAGATTAATTAGATTATATTTTTATCATTTAATACAATGTTGGACATTATCAGTAATTTTACTTTTAAATTTGACATAAACAGTGGTCAATCTTTTGATAGTTATTATTTCATAAAAACACGCTTTTCGTTTTGACAACGAGAATTAATTTTAAATTAATTTTTGCTATGTCTGGGTTTTAAATTTGGGAAAATGGATTCCATATTTGGAATCAGGAGTTCCAAATTGTGTAAATAGGTAACTTTTATATTTATACATTTGGAATATTTACTATAGTAAATATTTTATTTACCGCGGTTAAAGGGGTAAATCCAGTAAATATGGTTAAAAATGATATTATAATAACATTAAATTACTCTAAAATGTGTCCTAACCCCATTGGATAATACATGTCTGACCATGGGAATACTTTGGTCGATTTTGGGACATCATGGAGCCACTTGGGTGTGATAATGTCATTTTATATTAAATAATCTAATGTAAAGACAAAAATACAAAAGCAAATATCTTTTAATAAAACAATTTTTATATAATGTTATATAATTGATATATTCGACTATAAATAGTCATTAGAAAGAAAAAATAATTTTCTACCTTATAATATTTTATTTATAATTTTTAGACATAATATAAATATATTTATATATGAGACAATAATGATTCAATATTTTCTTTATTAATGAAACAATAAAATAAATGATATTATAAATAATTAAAATAAATATAATTTGAACGTTTTTATGTCATCCAAAAATTTTATAGGTGACTATGAAATGTTATGGATGATTAAATGTGTTTATTATGAAGTAATAATGTTTTTAGGACTTCATCAAAAAACAATTATTAAATTATCTCAAAATTGACATAAATGTGTTTTTAAAAGAAATACAATATTATTGGTTGATATAATAATTATAAAAATCTAAGGATCGTATAAAAGACTTATATAATGATATTATAATAATTAATTAACAACTTGGGGTTCTCTTGTAAGTTTATATTATGTTTATTAACCATATAATATAAATATACATAGAGTCATGGTAAATGTCAAACTATTTATCTAAGAATTAAATCTAAAAGATAAGGATAATATAGTGACTCAAACCTGCCTAAAATCTACTAGTTCATTGTTTTTAGACCTATAACCACCTTATAGTTTAAATAATTTATTTTGTATCCATTTGAAACCGAAAAATATTTTAGTATAAAATAATATTTCTAGCTTTTCTTAAGGTGCCCCTCACCCCTCTTATAAATTGGCACTCCCCATTCTCTCTTATTCAAACCATCAATGCCTTTTGTTTCAAACAAACTTTACAAAAATACCCTCTCAAATGTCATAAATTCATCCTAGAGGCCTTTATTTAGTTAGAAATCCAACCTATGGAGCCATTTTGATAAATAAATAAAAACGAACCCGAAGAAGAGGTAAATATTTCATCACCTCTTTGAAGTTCCTTTATTCTTCCACTTCCTCTTTCATTGTTATTACTTTATAAAATAATATCTCCAGTATATTATATATACTTTAATGTCATTATAAATATGGTACAACTATATTCAATATTCTATCCATCCTTTTAATGACATGTCACCATACGTGCGAACGTATGGCTTACGGTCTCTACGTCGTGCAGTAATTGCTATTCAATACATTAATATTTGGATTGTTATAATAATTACTTGTAATTGATATAAATAATAAATATAACATGATAATGATTCTTTATATAGGATATATCATCAGAATATATATTATTCTAATATCAAAAGAATTATATTGTCGCTCGTGCGTACGTACGGATTTCCGTCTCCACGAACGTGATGAGATTCATTCCCCACCATATCCATTCAAGAAAAATTTTAATTAGATGGTTAAAGATAATTTTTAATGACTTAATATAATTATGAATATTAATAAGATTCTTCCTACCCATAACAAACATTACTTATGTAACAAAGCATACAAAGGAAAATGAATCAGTTAACACCCGAAATGACAATAATACTATGATATTATTAACAAAGCAATGTTAAATGATCATATATGATATCATATTAATGTATATGATTATTTTATAATTTTATAAAAACTATTTCACCATTATATTGTATGTTAAACTACCCTCGATCAAGGAAAAGTAAGAAAGTAAGGGGTGTCTTATCTCACTTTTAATTCTTTGAGATTTCCAGTGTTCGCCACTTATTTATTGCATGTGGTGTTTTATGTACTGAAATTTGATATTAATTATCATTATTATCATTATATTTATGTTATTATATGATTCATTTGGTGATTATTAACTTTTTTGCATACGACTCGATTGATTACAATGAAGGGTTTTTCATCTCACTTTTATTCCCATGAGATTTATGCAATATTGGCCACTATTTCCTTTTTTGTGGAGTATGTAATGAACCTGATTGTATTATTTTTGTAATATATTTTAATGTATGGGTATTTTAATATCCATTTTATTATTCTTATTTTATGGGGAGTATGTTTAATAAGTTAACAAATCGGTAAGGTAATTTCAAATTTCAAATTCATCTCATTGGGATTTACGCATACTTCATTGATTATTTTACTCCATCACTATCTGTGGAATCACTATTTATTATTTGTGTAGTAATTTCCACTCCCCCTTCAATGGATATACTTTTGATACACATAATCACTCCATTGATAAATTCTCATGTCATCAATATGAACTTGATAAGAGAAATTTTAACTCAATCTACATTTATTGAGTTAAACATCCAATTCATTTGTGTTGTTTTTAAAAGAATATATTTGAATGTCCACTGATTGATTTACACTGAATATCTAATCATATTGAGTGTATTTATATTTTTCACATGTAATTATGTCATTGATTTATGTTTAACCAAAGGATATGGTGTTTATAAGAGAATTCATCTCAATTTACATTCTAGTGAGAGTTATTTGTTGTTATACACCAATTCAATTTTATATGGTGCATATAGTGTAATTTGACATAGTATATCATGGATCCCTTTATTATCATGATATTATAATGTTTGGATTGCCTCAATTATTCATATTCAAGTGTCTCTCTTTTGGTTAGGAACACTAACTAAAATATCATTTTAAATGTTTTAAAGATTTATTGTTCGAAATCATTCTCATTAATGTCCATGTTTTAAAAATTGTTTTAAGTATTTATTTATATGGACATTAATGTTTTAAAATTAAAATTCCTTTTAAAAGTTTCATAGTGGTATGAGATACTTGATTCAAAAATCTATTTTTAAACGTCTTCTTAACAAATATTGTGACTTTTAAATGTTTTCAAGAAAAAGTGGGATATTTATCTCAAATAGTTTTTATGATTATTTTCATCTATGTCAATATCATTAATTATTATCGATTTAGGTTAATCTGTTATAATAAAATTCTACATATTATATTGAATGAGTTATGTTTGACTGTGGATGTGCTATTTTTATATCATTCATGGTTTGTGGATGAAGTATTGACATTTATTATGCTAGTTTTAATAAGAATGTTTATGTTATGTTTCAAACTTTTCATATGAAAAATGAATTGGACTTACTAAGTGACAGGTGGAGCCTGTTATAGATCCTCAATGCATTGGTATGTCTCATGAGAAAAACTAGTATCTTGGCATAAGGCCTTGAAAAAATATTATTTGTAGTCTTGGCACAAGGCCTTGATATGTGGTTATGAAAGTCTGGAATTATGCATTCCATCATTATGATAGTGGATATTGATATTGTATGTGATTATTCGACTAGTAGAATATCCATGTGAATAAGTAAATAGAATTATTTGATTTTTTATTTTCCATATTATGTTGAAGTTCAAGTTTAAAAAGGATTTTGTTTTAGTCTTATACATTTCCTTAAATGTTCATTCTTATTTATTAAAGTTTCTGCTATATTGTTATCCTTACTGAGCATCTAAGCTCACCCATTTCTATGTTTTTTCAAGATGCAAAGAAATATGGTATGACTGACCTACAAGGATAGTCTATGTGATCTCAATGATGTCTATGGAAACAATTTTGTTTGTTGTTTTCCATTTTATGATGTAATGTAAACCTTATGAATGTATCTAGTAATTCGAAGGCTACTAAACTAATCGGTATTTCAAGACATGATCTTTGTGATCATGCTAATGATACATAATAATGCATTGACTCTGGGCTTCTAGGGTCGGGGCAATACAATTGGTATTAGAGTAAGTTTAGTAGCATCCTTGGAACTAGATTTTGATAAACTCTGATTAGAGCACAAAACCCTAATCTAGTCTTTGAGGATTAATATAGAATAACCTCCTAAAATTCTGGTATTATAGAGATTTTATGAGTTTTCCAAGAAATACATCCCTGTCTGGATACAAGCAGGTAATGGTGGCTCTGGCATAGGTGTACCTAGGGGTAAAACCCAAAAACACCACTTTGAGCTAGACTCGAATAAGAATTGGTGCACAAAAACAGGCCTTGATGCACTATTGGTTACGACACTCTCGTGGGATTATCATAGGATAAATTACATTTTATTTACAAACCGATTTGAATAATTTTAATATAAGATGAGAATAAATGACCATGGTTAATCCTAATGTGTTTCAAATTGAAAATATGGTGTCATTATATTCTCTGAATTATTTTATGACTACTGTTACTCACACAAGGATTTCTGGTTTTAGTCAATGGATGGATTCCATTGAAGTCATAGTAACGTTGAGCATGATGTACAAGGTGGTAATGATAGTGGAAATGAGAAAAGAAATGGAATTTCAGTAGGCATAAAAGATATCATGTTCATGCCAAACCATTTTTCCATAAATATGATCAATATCATATATATTAACCAACACCCAGACTCAAAAAAGAAGAGAAAGGTGATGAATGATAAGAGCTCCAATGGTGGAGACCATGGAGAAAATAATTCTCAATTTCCATCATGCATGAAATGTGGAAGGAGACACCCAGGAAAGTGTATCAATGGAAAAAATAAATTCTTTACGTGTGCGAAAGAAGGACATAAAGTAATGAATTGTCGGGGGAAAATGAGGAGTACTATGGAAGAAAATAAAAATGGTCCCAATAATCGATTTACAGTCATTTGTCTGGTATTTAGGGGACTTGGCCATTACCCATGTGAATTCTCTATTCTATAAAATGTTTTCCTGGTCAAAGAGGAAGCTATGTGGAAATAAATGGTTGGAGAAATTTTTAAAATTATTTGTGCTCCTTGTTGATGGGATTACTTTGGAATAATTTTCTCTCGTATTTATAACCCAACCGTTTTTGATGTGAAAATGATATTCGAGTAAGATTTATCTTTTCTCTTGTGGATATAGTTATAAATAACAATTTGGGTTTTTATGATCATTGAGTTTGAGGAAATTAAAATTTATTATATTTTGGGAAGAAAAAGCAAGGTATGAGATAAAATTTGTGGTTTAATTATATTGTTATTTTGAGGAATTTATACCATTTGGGTAATTTTATAAAATATTGTTTTTGAAAATGGAAAACACGCAGACTGCATAACAACCCATCACGTCGGACAAATCTATGGGAATCGAAATCACAACTAGAGCGCGATTGGGATTTATCGCCTACCAATGGACTACGTGAAGTCCCTAGTTAGTGTGACTAATTATTTTATTTAAATACTTTTATTGATGAATAATAAGTTCATTTGTGATATTATTTTTTATAAAATTAATACCCTTAGTATAGGAAAACGATTTGTTGATTAAGTGATAAATCATATTTTAAAAGACGTTCACTCTGTTGGGAACACTATAAGACTAAGGAAAATAGAATACTACGAGATTTCATTTGAGGAGTAATGGTGGATTTTTATCTATATTTTTATTTTGGATTTACAGTGATTTGGGTTATTCATGTAAATGATTAACCTATAATAGAGATTATGTGATTAGGATAATTACTTTTAAGTATGTGACTTTAAGAGTAGTCAATGTCATTTAGAGATACAACTTAACATGGAAGACTACATAACCAAATTATTCTATGTTTTGGGTTTCAATATTAGTTTGGATTGTGTTTAACTATTTTAAGTACAATTGTTTATTGAATGGTGTTTATTTAACTTTGGGGTATTGTTGGTTTAATTTTTGAAATTAAAATTAATTTTTCTTTCTATAATGGAATATCCTTTTGGGGGATTATCTGATCTTGTACTGACTATTTTGGTTTTGATTAATCTCTAAATACAAGGTAAATATATAGTTTATCCTTTGTGGATCATGTGATTCTCTAGAAGTTGATTCTAGCTTTTCTGGTGTGACCAAGTCATCTTGAATACCCATCATTTGAAAAAAAAGAGTTAGAAGTACAATTTTTTTAAAGAATGAAACTTTACATAAAAATTAAGTATATCTCTTCATGTTCTTGTTAAATATCACAAATAAATTCCTCATATTTATAAAATATAACATAAAAAAAATATTGTCCATTTACTTTTCCAACTCGGAAAATAATGACCATTCGTCCCATCATAAGTTTTTGATTTTCTTGTTGTTAACTTTCTCCTGATCATGTTTTCTATCCCTCTCCATCAGAACTTGACACTTAATTTGTCTTCTATATCCATGTTTTCTTACATGGAATCTTATTATGGGTTATCTCAGGTGACCTTTGTACTTCTCTTTCTTTCTTTTAAAGTGATAGTTTTATTGACTCCTTTTTCGATGTGGGACATTCAATTATGTTCCCAAGCCCTATTTTAAAACATTTCAAGGATGAAATTTCCAAAAATGTGTTAGAATGTAACACCCCAAGCTTACATGGTATGATTCTCTTTTAATAATATAATAGCGTGTGTTGTACGCAACTTCGAGTCCTAACACACCACAACCAATCAAACTAGCCGTTATTAATATTAAAACACACTTTATGAAATTTTGTACATTTTATCTTTGAAAATTGACTTTATATTTGGATTCTGAATATCAAAATTATCTCAGGGTGAATTTTTTGTACTTTTCTGATAACTTTTTTATTTTGATGAATAGTTAAAATTACTAAATTTTAATTTAAAAGATATATTTTAATTGAAATAATTAATAGTGATAAATTATGAATTTGAATGGTTTGGAAGTATAATTAGATTATATTTTTATCATTTAAAACAATTTAGTTAATTATAAGTAATTTTATATTTAAATTTGACATAAACAAGTGTCAATATTTTGATATTGGTTATTTTATAAAAACATGATTTTCGTTTTGACAACGGGAATTAATTTTAAATTAATTTCTGCGACGTCTGTGTTTTCAATTTGAAAAAAGGGATGAAATATTTGGAATTAGGAGTTCCAAATTGTGTAAATAGTTAACTTTTAATTTTAGACAATTGGATTATTTACGACAGTAAATAATTTATTTACTGCGGTTAAAGGGGTAAATTCTGTAAATAAGGATAAAAAATTAATATTATAATAATATTAAATTACACTAACACGTATCCTAACCCTATTTTCTGATACATGTCCGACCATACGCATCATTTGGTCGATTTTGGGACCCCATAGATCCACTTGTGTGTGATAATGATATTTTATATTAAATAATAAAAATTAAAGACAAAAATTACAAAATAAAATATCTTTTAATAAAACAATTTTTATATGATGTTATATAATTGATCTATTAGACTATAAATAGTCATTATAAATAAAAAAAATTCCTACCTCATGATATTTAATTTATAATTTTTAGAACTAATATAAACATATTTATATATGACACAATAATGATTCAGTATTTTCTCTATTAATGAAACAATCAAATAAATGAAATTATAAATACTAAAATAAATATAATTTGAACGTTTTGATGTCATCCACAAATTTTATATGTGACTATGAAATGATAGGGTTGATAAAATGTATCTAGTTTGAAGTAATAATGTTGTTAGAACTTTATCAAAAAATCAATTACTAAATAATCTCAAAATTGACATAAATGAGTTTTTTAATGAAATACAATATTTTTGGTTGATATAATTATTATAAAAATATAATATTCGTCCAAGAGACATATATAATGATATTTGTATCATTAATGAACCACATGGGGTTCTATTGAATGTTTATATTATGTTTATTAACCATGTAATATAAATATACAAAGAGGCATGGTAACTATCAAACTATTTAACTAAGAATTAAATATAAAATATTAGGAGAATATAGTAACCCAAACCTCCCTAAAAATATTGGTTGAGTGGTTTTAGACTGATAACCACATTATCCTTTAAATAATTTATTTTGGAGCAATTAGAAACCGAATATGATTTTATTAAAAAATAATATTTCTCTCTTTTCCTAAGGTTCCCCCACCCCTCTTATAAATTGGCACTCCCCCTTCTCTCTAATTGACACCAAAAAAGCCTTTTTTAGGCCAAAATCAGCCCAAATACCCTATCAGATGTCCTCCCATTATCCTAGAATCCTTCCTTTAGTCAAAAATCCAACCTAATGAGCCATTTTGATCAAATCAAAAGGAAGAACCCCAAGAAGAGGTAAATATTTCAGCACCTCTTTCAAGTTCCTTTATTCTTCAACATTCTCTTTTTTTTGTTATTTACATTCTAAATTATTGAATAAAGTAACTTATATATTATATGATTTTAATATAATTATGGTACAACCATATTCATTATTCTATCCATTTTTTGGATGACATGTCATAATATGTGCGTATGTACACCTTACCGTCTCAACATCGTGGTGTAATTGTTATTAAATACATTAATATTTTTATCTGTATAATAATGATGTGTAATTGATGTAAATAATAAATATAACATGATAATTATTCTGTATATATGATATACCATCCAATTATATATTATTTTAATTTCAAAAGAATGATATTGTTGCTCGTGCGTACGTAAGGATTACCGTCTCCACGAACGTGATGAGATTCTTTCCCCATCATATCCATTCAAGATTAATTTTCATTAGATGATTACAAGTAATTCTAAAAGACTTAATATAATTCTGAATATGAAGAAGATACGTCCTATCCATAACAAACATTACTTACCTAACAAATCATACAAAGGAAAATGAATCTGTTAACACTTGAAACGATGATAATACTAAGATATTATTTAAAAAGAAATGTTAAATGATCATATATGATATAATATTAATTTATATGATTGTTTTATAATTTAATAACTATTATTTCACAATTATATAGAAGGTTAACCTACCCTCGATCATGTAAATGTAATAAGTAAGGGGTTTCTTATATCACTTTTAATTCTGTGAGATTTCCATTGTTCACCACTTATTTATTACATGTGATGTATTGTGTACTGCCATTTGGTATATATTATCATGATTATCTTTAGATTAATTTTATTATGTGATTTATATGGTGGTTATTAACTTTTGTTCATATGACTCGATTGATTACAATGATGTAGGGTGTTTTCATCTCACTTTTATTCCTATGAGATTCATGCTATATTGGCCACTATTTCCTTTTGTGTGGAGTATGTACTTCCCCTGATTGTATTATTTTTTTAATATACTTTAATTTATGGTTATTTACATATTCATTGTATGATACTTATTTCATGGGGTGTATGTTTCATAAGTTACCAAATCAGTAAGGGAATTTCAAATTTCAATTTCCGCTCATTGGGCTTTACACATACTTCATTGATTATTTTACAACATTGTGATGTGTGGAATCACTATTCATTATTTATGTAGTAATTTCCACTCACATTTCTGTGGATATACTTTTTATACACATAATCACTCCATTAATAAATTCTCAAGTCGTCGATATGAACATGATAAGAGTAATTTTAACTCAATCTCCACTTATTGAGTTAAACATCCAATTCATTGGTGTTGTTTTTACAAGAATATGTGTGAATGTACTCTGACTAATTTACACAGAATATCCAATCATATTGAGTTTATTTATATTTTCACATGTAATTATGTCGTTTATTTATCCTTAACCTAAGGATACAGTCTTTATAAGAGATTTCATCTCAATTTACATTCCAGTGAGAGTTATTTGCTATTATACACCAATTCACTTTTATATGGGTATATAATGTAATTTGACATAGTATATCCTGAATACCATTATTCTCATGATATTATAATGTTTTAATTACCTCAATTATTTGTATTCAAGTGTCTCTCTTTCGGTTAGGAACTCTAACTAATATATCATTTTAAATGTTTTAATGATTTATTATTCTAAATATTTCTCATTAATTTCCATGTTTTAAGAATGGTTATATGGACTTATTTATATAGACATTAAAGTTTTAAAATTATAATTTATTTTAAAAGATTCAATGTGATATGGGACACTTTGATTCAAAAATCTATCTTTAAATAGCTTCTTGAAATATAGTGTGACTTTTAAATGTTTTCCAGAAAAAGGGGGATGTTTCTCTCAAATTGTTTTGAGGATTATTTTCATCTATGTCAATATCATCAATTATTCTTGATTGAGGTTAATATGTTCCAATACGATCTTCCATATTGTATTGAATGAGTTATGTTTGACTGTGGATGTGCTATTTTTATACCATTTATGGTCTGTGGATAAAGTATTGACATTTCATATGATAGTTTTAATACGAATGTTTAAGTTATTTTTCAAAATTTTCATATGAGGAATGCATTGGACTTAGTAAGTGACGGTTGGAGCCCACTATATCTCCTTGATGCATTGATTGGTGTCATAAAACAAACTAGTTTCTTGGCACAAGCCCTTGACAAAATATTATTTGAAGTCTTGGCACAAGGCCTTGACTATGTGGTTATTAAAGTTTTTCATTAATAATTCCATCATTATAAAAGTAGCTATTGATATTTCATGTGATTATTTTACTAGTAGAATATCTATGTGAATAAGTAAATGAAATTATTTGATTTTACCTTTTCCATATTATTTCGATGTTCAATATTAAAAAGGATTTTGTTTTAGTCTTATACATTGCCTTAAATGTTTATTCTTATTTATGAAATTTTCCGCCTTATTGTTATCCTTACTGATCATCTGAGCTCACCCCTTCCTATGTTTTATTTTTCCCAGGATTCAAAGATGTATGTTATGACTAACTTGCAGGAATAGTCTATGGGATCTCAGTGTTGTCTATGGAAACAATGTTGTTTTATTTTTCCATTTTGTGATGTAATGTAAACTTTAAGAATGTATCTAGTACATCTAAGGCTACTAAACTAATCAGTCTTTCGAGACTTGATCTTTGTGATCATTCCAATGATACATAATAATGCACTGATTCTAGGCTTCTGGGGTCAGGGCATTACAATTTCCATACATATTTCTTTATTTCATAGGTACACTAATGGATTTTTATTTTTGTCATATCCATGCTAATGTGGACCCCATTATTGACCAATCCCCATCCTCACTCTCATCGGGAATTTCTGATGTCTTCCCTTCCCCAAGTGTGGGTGGGTATCAGTTATGTAAGTCTAGGGGTGAGGGTGAGTCCCCCATTTCTATGATATAATATTTTAAACTTCCTAACATCAACATCGTTAACACATGATGTTAAACTTTGATCAATTCTTGTGTGGAAGGTCTAGAATAATTGGAGAGGGGATGGTCATTGGAGCCATATCATCTCTCTCTCCCTTTGGTATTTGCCACCATGTGTGCCATGGGAATTATCCACAACCACTCATCTACATGGGAGTGAGATCTTCCTCATAATGAATTAGTTATTCCATACATGGAATGATGTCACCCTTAGGTAGATTCAACACATATTCCCCACACTACCTCTTGCTAATACACTATTCGTGATGCAACCATCTGGTCCACATATACCTCTTGTTTCTCACATAGAGAATGACTATTATGGGTTTAGAGGTTAGTAATGACCATGATATCTGATAGAACTATGAGGGTCTGGATACCTATCTTCTAGATAGGGTATATAGGATGCCTATTCGATGTTTAGTCCCAACAAGTGGTAAACCTTGGTCACCCCCCCTCTTAGAATTCCACCATCTCAACTACATGGAATTTGATTCCCAACTAACTAGGATACATAGGAATCCTCCTACAGGTGTAATCCTATCATAAACTATCTATCCCAATATTCTCTAGGACACATCCTGATAAGGTCATGCGCCAACCAATAGGTCACATCTCTTTTGTGTCTTCATACAGGAACTTTTATGGATAAGTCCCAAATCCCATTCATAATTATGTGGACTTTGATTTCCATCCAACTAGGAAATGTAGGAAACCTCTTTGAGGTTTAAGACTAACACACCCCACAAACCCATCCATTTTATCTAATCCTTCTATAGTCTATCTGGATTTTTTCCCAGACACCACATCCTGATGGAAACATTCCATCCCATCCACATCATCAATACATCCAATAGTATTTGGGAAGTCTCGAGACATAATCCCCACACAATCCATCCAAAATTTATCCTATTTTGAATGAAATCTAGCCATGTGTAATCCCCTATTCCATCACCATTTCAAACTATGTGGGTTTTAATCCCTGTCTTCTATATAAGGTATATAGGATTCCTCTATGAGCTTCAATCCTAGCTAATGGTAAATATTGTTGTCCCCCACATTGGGGGGTAACTATTTGATCCACATCCCTGGGTATTCTGACCAGTCTTCACAGTGTTTCATGTTCACATTATGGGACACACCTCCTTAGGTACACCATTAGAGACATCCTGGCCCATCAATCTGGTAAACCTTGGTGCCTCCCTCCTAGGGACATACCCTATCACAATGTAAAACCATATCTTTATGGGATGAACCACTCAGGGTCTGCCCCCATGTGTGATGTAATCCATACTTTTGTTAAACCTTCCTGATTACTCTGTCTTAGTGATGTGTATCATTTATTCGTCATTCAATGAAATTAAACTCGTGACCCTCTATCCCAAAAGGACGTCAAACTCACAGCCTAACCCATGAAAAATGGGATTCCTAAGGAATCCCTCGAAAATATTCTAATGGAATAAAATACACTGTTATCGATGTGGGATGCCTTGGGTTTTCATGCCCTTGAGAAGACCTATTATGAAGAATAATACAGGTGTAACAATGTTCCAACCTCCAAACATGATCAGTGATGCCCAATTTGACTACTCTCCTGACCGATAGTTTCTTCCCTAACATGACCCCTTGTAATGTATAGACGAAAGTAGAAATGTTAATCTATGTCCACAGAAAAATGGTAAAGGGAACAATTGTTACCAATAATGTCTTAATATTTATGGGAGACCTGAAATAAATGACTAATTATGAGGAGGAATCCATATAATGAGGGACCAACATCCCATCATTCCATTTCAATCAAGTAGAACACATCTATGAAGACGTTATGAATTTCATCCACCCTTGGGAAGCATGAATGAGGGGTAAAATGCACCATCAGTGAATGACTACATGCGCAGGTGACGTACCCCAGTGGAATGTGTCAGAAATAGAATTTTTATATTTTGGTATTACCTTGAGTTTTATTACATTTTTAGCATGCATCATATATTGTTTTTTAATTGTATGGTTGGTTGCATTTGTTTTTATTTTAAAATTGAAAATCATCTATTATTTGTATTTATGACCTTGCAATTTATTTCCAGGCATTGGTGTCTTGGGGAGGTCACTTAAGTACAAGTGTCAATTATACCTCATCTAAAACCAATGAGGAGGGGTGAGATATTATGAACATCTTCTACTTTCTATATGATTTCCATATTTTTCTTTTTTCATGAAGAAGAATTGTTTTTGTACTTTTAATAAGTACTCTTCAATAGTAAAAGATATCATCATAAAGATACACTTTGAAGTCTTACCGATTATCTAGATTATCATTATAATTATTTTAGTTTCTAATTTCAACTCTGTACTCCTATAGAGTTTCTATTATTTATCTTGTCATCACTATTGTATGTACATGCTTTTTTAGGGTGAAAGAATAATTTGGATGAATCTTGTAGTAGTGTTCTCTAAAAAAATTACTTGAAATTTTGAAAATCATTATTATAATAAGTTATAAATACTTTCACACAATAGTCATGATTTCTAGGAAAATTAATTTTTAGTAAAAATCATCAAGCCTAACTTGGTTGTTGGTGGAAAGGATATGGGAACTCATGTTTTACTAAACCACTATAAAATCTTATGTGTGTCCTGGACATATTTTTATTTTATTTTTCCATAACATACCGATTTGAAATAGTAGGGGTATGTTTGAAATGAAATTAATAGTGATTTATTTTTTAATGTAAAAATTAATAACTCATTTCACCCCAAACCCTATTGAGTATTTTAGAAACAAAACTAGGGAAAGATGTGATGTTCAAGAATTAACCACAAGTCAATCTAACAAAAAAATGGGACTAGATTGATTGAATGTGTGTGTTTTTAGTTTAAAAGTAACATTTTAGTTCAATACATTAATTATATAATCAAAATCAAGAAAAAACACTCACATTTCTTGATAATTTTATAAAATGATCCATGAATCATTTTTAATATGTATAAATTGACCACCTATAACAACACACATCACATACAAAAAAAAGATAATTTATTCATATTATTTTAATACATTAGTAAAAAAAATTATTTATTTATAATGTGTCTAAATTAAACACACATTAATATGTTACAAGGTGTGATTGTTATGACTAAAATTATGTGTTTTCATTTAAAAGTGAATTTTTTTTTAAAATGTGTATCACACACTCCCAACTAAGAAAACATCCTCTAATTATTTAATTCATTATAAAAAATATATATGTTTCATTTTTTACATGTTGGAATTAATTTCACATCAATCTAAAATATAGTGTTGTATTCATGTATGGAAGTGTGTGTTTTTATTTAAAAATGAAATTTCTATTCAAAATAAACATCACATAATCAAAATAGTGAAAAATATCTTGGATTTGATTTTTAAATTAGAAGAAAACCCATCATTTATAATTAGTGTATATATGTAAAATATACTTTAACCTATCACATGATGTTGGTTTTATGACTAAGGGATATATTTTCATATAAAATTGGAATTTTTATCCAAAACATGTGTTATATGCTAAATATAAGAAAAATAACTTGTATTTTCTTCTTTATTTTCAAACAAAATCAATGATTTGTTTTTTGTTTGTTGTAATTAACTGCATATAAATCTAACTAACAGGGTAAATGTTATGAATGAAATTGTTTATCTAAATATCAAAAGTAAAATTTTAGTTCAAAATGTGCATCGTGTTATAAAAATTAAGCAAACATATTAAAAAATTACTTCAGTAAAGATATTGATCAGCAATTTGTGTTTTGTAGAAATTAATCTCACATCGATGTGAGATGTGATGTTCTTGGGTTTACTGAAAGTGAATTTTTTTAGTTTAAAAGTGACAATTTAGTTCAAAACATGCATCATATTATCAAAACTAATAAAACAAAATCTAATAGTATTCATAATTCACAGAAAATATTTGTGATAAATTTTTAAATTTTTTGAATCAAACTCATGTCAATATAACATGTGGTGTATCTGATATGACTCAAAGTGCATGTTTTCAATTAATAGTGAAATTGTAGTCCAAAAAATAATTCACATGATCAAAATTAATAAAACACTGTTGGTTTATGTTGATATTTTAGGAAAATTATCCATGACTCGTTTTTGACATGTAGGAATTAACGACCCATAAATATAACACATAGTGTTTCCTTTATGACCAAAATTATTTGTTTCTATTTAAAAGAAACATTTTAGTTCTATACTCACATAAAAATCTCAAAAATAAGAAATAATTCTTATAACTTATTGATATTTTAGGTAAATTATAAATAATTAATTTATGAAATATTGGAATTAACCTCACATCATTACAACACACATTGTTATATCTTTGACCGAAAGTGAATCAAATACTCAAAACATATACAATGCATTGAGATTATATGATTACATTGTTATATATTATATTTATGTATTATGTCATACTTTTTTTGTATAATTTTTTTAATTCTTCATTACCTATTTATTTATGTTTTAAATTTATTATTGTATCATATTTATGCTTGATTTATTTGTATATATTATTACTAGAAAAAAAATTATATATACACTCATATTTTATTCACGATGAGGGTGGTGCTTTCAGAAACTAATCGCATGATCAGGCTATTTTGGAAGGTGTTTCTAGGGATAATAGAATATAGGGACCCCCAATCTCATCTAAGGTAAAAAAAAATCAATTTTTTAAAATTTTTAAATGTTTGTAATAATTTTTATATAACAACACCAAGTATAATTAACCAGATTCGGTGATTACTTTATTACATTGTTATATATTAAAAATGATCACATCCAATTGGATCTAATAGTTTATTATTATTATAATACTAGATACATACATGATTCTCAAATTACTGTTGAAAATATAAAATATAACATAAAATAATTTTGAGAATAATTTTATTTCATATAATATATAGTTAAAATAATTAAAAGATCACTTATAGGACCCTGGGGATAGGAAACAAAATAAATGGGTGAGATCAGACTGTCAATAATAGGAAGCATATAGTGGAATATATCATATAATAAATAAACCATGAATAGTTTTTAAATGACCAATAGTAATCAAATATTCCATATAACAATTATCATGAAAGACAAATATATCAAAATATGACATAACATCATAAAAAATCACACGAAAAATAATAACTAGTTTATCAACATTATATTTAATTATGTTTAGTATCATAATATTACGTTGAATTCCTCATGCTAAGAAATCATACATAAATTTGTGTGATATACTAAAAATACCAGTCTAGTTTGTATCATGAGACATGTCAATGCATCAATGGTCTATATTATTTCAGGCCCCATTAGCCACTAAATATTTATAATTAAATCATCTTATGAAAATAATTTGAAAATAATAAAATATATAATCAATATGATTTATTAATAAATAAATATCTATACTAGAAAACTATCATATTTAAGGAAAATGTTTTCAGTAATTAAAAAATGGAATGTCATGATCACAAGCTATCTAAAGAAAGAAGTTGTATTGTATCATCAGATTATGACCCCAATGATGTATAAGAAAAATTAAAATATATTTATATATATGAAAACACCTTAATAAATATGTTAGGAAGTGTATTTGAAAAGATGAAGAAATGTATTTCCCTTTTGGTAAATTTTAAAAATACAAAATTAAAAAAAAAATATTGAATAAACGTTTCATTAAAAAACATGGTTAATTAGAGAGTAATGTTGATATAAAATAATCGTCATTATGGAGGGAAAATTTAGGCATACAAAAAACATTAAAATGGCATTATTTTTATACTTTTTTAAATATATTCAAAAAAGACTCTTATAGAAAATGATAAAAAAAGTTCCTTCCCAAAACATTGTAAAACAATTTCGGGATAATAGTTAATGAACTTAACCAATAATATAAGTGTGGATAAGAACATTCATAAAAATAGTGAATATATACAAGGAAGATAAATATTTATGTTTAAAAAAATAATTAAGGATATCTTTTAAAATAAATATCCTTTCAGTTGATTTGAGTATCCAAGAGATAGAAAATAGAAATAGGTTGAAAAAACCACTAAAAATAACCATAATTTATGAAAATAAATGCGTTTTAAGGGTGAAATATCATATAATTTCCCCCAATTAAATTTAAACATACACAATCCTAAATAAAAATGTTTTTATAAAATAAACCCTATTTGAATATTCCCTCTTAGTCGAGCACACTCTAACAACCTTGTATAATAAACTTATTTTATTATTAATTTAAATGGAAAATTAATTATTAATCATTTTACTTAATTTTATCTATTTATAATTCTTTATTACGAATATATTATGTTTTTTTCTCTATAAATTACTATTCTGGTTATATCTTGTATGTCTCCGTTACATGATTTAGTTTGGAGGTTCTAGTACTTTAGTTTTATTCATGGATTTATCATTTCCAAAATGCTAATGCTATGTTAATTAATTTTTTTGATATAGTTCTAGAATCTTACAGTCATTACATGGATTATATATTGATGGTTGACAAGTAATTCTTGAAATTCAATTGTCCAGTGATTATTGAGTTACTGGAGGAATTGAATATATTAGTAAATATACTATTGAAACATACCACAATAGAATTTTTAAAACATCATAAATTTATCATTATTATATTTTATTTATATTATTTTTTATTCATTCATGATATATACATTATAACCATGTTCATGTTGGTGGTAAAACAATCCAAAACAATAACATGTTATATAGATTGATTGAGTATGAACTTGTAATTAAATAGTGATAATATAACATTTATAGAATATTCATAGTTAAAAAAAATATAAAGTGGTTTATAAAAAACAATAATATGTATATGAATAATAAAAATTAAATTTTAGAATTAGAAGTTTTTTTATTTGAAATTGTATTGGTATAATTAATTTAGGCAGTTAAATTTTATATTGATCAATTACTATTAATATTATAAATATAATTTCAAAATTATCATTCAAAAAACTCAACGATGTTATAAATATGATATTTATTCATTAAATTAATTTTTAGAACAATATGTGTAGGGTGATAATGAAATATAAAATTTTCCATTCATGGAGGCAGTAGTCAACACATTAAACAGGTGATGTTTACATTATCCAATGAATGATAGGATGGTATAAAATAGTTATTTCATCAACATAATAATGTTTTATTATACCAATGATACTAATTTAATTACATCATTAAGGTTATATTAAATTTTTATATGTTCAAAGGTGAAATAAAAAAGAAATAATTCAGTTAAGGAAATTACCTCTTCTATGGATTTCCCTTTTTGGTCACACCTTAAGCCTTCATAGATTTTTTTTGAAGAGACCATAAGCTCTAGTATGTATACAATAGTATTACAGAGAGGTTTTTACATTACATTATGTAAGAAGATTTATTATTGAAGATAATTGGGGTGGTAAATTGATCCTTTTATAACTATGAGTGATGACACTTTTATAAATACATATATCTTAAAATAAAATAAATGTCATTTTCAATTAAAGTGTATACAGTATAGACCAATTTTATAATAATATATGGTTTTCTTATAATCCAATCATCCTATCAAATCGATACATGGTTTTTTGACTTTTTTTCTTTCTTTTTATTTTAACCATTTTACCTCATTTTATCTTTTACCGTGGTAAATAACATTTAAACCGGTAACTAGTTTTTAAATAAAAGTGAAATAAATATTTTTAAATAATTTTAACATACTAATTAATTTTTTTTGAAAAACCATCGCATGAATCAATTCATAGAAGTGGGAAATTTTAATTTTAATAAAATTATTCTTAATGCAACAAAATAATTTTTATAAAAATCATTTTCATGTATTACAATGAATTTACATAGAAATCATATATAGTATTGATTCCCATTATATTTATTAGTTTATAATCATTCAAATGATATTTATATTACTTTAAAATAAATAAAAAACCTAATTTTAACCAATTAATACTAAATTAATGAAATAAATCCCTAATACAAGTTTTATTTAAAAAAAATAAAACATAAGTTCCAAAATGGAAATCATAGGATTCTAAAATAAAAATAAATATTTAAATGAATTATTTGACATTATTAAATATATTTTTATTGGAGAAAAATGATTCACTTTTTATTTAATTATACTTACATCATGATGAGGTCATACGATTCATGGTACCTGTAAAAACAATATTTTTACTATACACCCAAAAATCAACCTTTTTAGAAAAATGAAGAAAATTCACTCTAAGATAATTTTGATGTGTTTAATCTTAAAATGGTATCCACTTGAGCAAATTCAAAAAATAAAATTTAGGAATATGGATTTTAAAAATATTCTTGAATAAATCAATTTTTATTATACTATAATGAAGAGATAATATAATGTGCATTGTGCTATAGTTCAGGGATTTATAGATTATATAAAATAATTGAAACTTAGGTATTAAATTCTACCCCCTAAAATAATTTATTCATTGACATTGTAGTATATATAGTGAATCAAGATAAATTTCCCTTCATTTTACTTTATTTTCATAAGCTATAATTAAAATCTCAAAAATAATAACACAATCCCTAAAATGCATGTTTTAGTGTCTTTGAGGGTTAGCTCCCATATCCACCTCTTCAAAAGGTGATATTTGTTACACTAAAGTAATATTTTCTTTTTTATGTCTTTGTTATCTCTAAAAAATCATCTATATATAAAACTTACTTTTATATATATTCATATAAATAATTTCCCATTGAAAATGAATCAAATGAAAGGGGGGAGCTCAGACGCATAGTAAGATAAAAACTCGTCAATATGACATCTTGGGTTAGATCATAATCATATGAGAAAACATGAGGATGGTAGAAATATATTTTTAAAAGAACATGAAATAGTAATTGTTCTCAATATGTTATGATATAATGTAATGTAATCTCAAATTTATAAACATGAACTATGATATAAGAGAGTAAGATAATAAAAATTAACCATGGAGCATATTAAAGTGCATATAATATATAAATAATGAATAAATAAATTTAATAATGAAATTGGGTAAAAATAAAAATTCAATCATTCCCATAGACAATATTATGAACATATTTATACATGGTCATAACCATTAACCATCATGATAATATATATATGTGTGAAAATTTCAACACTTTGAAATGTGAACAAAGTTATATATATACATTTGGATGCACTAAAACATGAATAAATCCATATTTGGTCATGTTCATGCACATTATTGTAAACAAAACACAATATGATCCTCTCCACACAAAATATTCGTATCTCGTGGGATAAAAAATTGTAACTAATGCATTGGATATTTATGGAGAAAATCACTCATCAATCATCGATACATATGTGTAAAACTTTAAAATAATAATTCATCACATCATAAAGATCCCATGTAAATAAAAATGTGTTTCCTAATATTTCCCTAGGGTATCACACACATTGACCTTAAGAATCTAAATAATTGATACCCAAAATAAAATTTCTCATAAGTATTTTTTCATAATAAAATTTAGAGTCTTATTCATGAAGAATAATTTCTAAGGATATATATCCTTTATAGATAAAGAGTAAATACATAGAGAAATCATGAAAGAGTTTTTAGAAAACATTTTTTCCATTAGCGTAGAAGATAAAGTTACAATCAAATTTAAAACTCATTTTTGGAATATTATATTTTGGGAAACTAAAAAGATGTATTTTAAATATAATTATTTGAAAATAAATATTAATAAATATTCCTTGAATATACATAAAATTTTCAAAAAGGGTAAGTGAAAACATTTTAAAAAAATTTACTATTGAAAAAAAATCTTCAGAATAGGAGACTTGATAAAACATAAAGTTATAAAATAATGATGGGAAATAATTGAAAAACGCTTACTTTTGATAAATTTATATCAATAATATATACATTAAATTAAATAAGGGTTATAAAAATAAAAATTTAGTGGAAGATAAAACATTTCATTTTGAAATAATGGAAAATTATTTTTAAATACCATTTTTTAAAACCTACATCATAAAAAGGGTAAAAAACTTCTTTTTTTAATAAATAATAATAGAAATATTAATTTCATATTAGTTAAACCATTATATTGTTTCTAGATATAAGGATGATATTTTTAATAAAAGAAAATTTGTTCAAGGAGGGGAAACCAGTGATAAATAAGATATAAATTATTCTTAATAAGGACATACTTTTTATGATGAATAAATTCATTATGGAGGAACATTTGATTAAAATATGTTATTTCCATAAAGTGAAAGAGAATATACCATAAAATTATATATTATGTTGGAATATGATGTACCCATGAATTAATGGTACCACAAATAAAGTTGTTTTGAATCAGTGGTACCTCTTTTTACAATTCCTTCTCTTTGAAATTAATATATTTAAAATAATAGAGACTGATCCTATTGTATATTAAATATTGGCCTTAATTTATTGTAAAATGGTAAATAAACCTAATGTAACACAATATTTCTACATGGTTCATCCCCATGATTTGTGACTAAATGTTTTATAGGGTTAGGGAATTATCAATGATTGAGACTCTCTATTAGAATCAACAATCAATTACATGTTGGTTTTTATGGATCGATATCCACAACCCAATACATTTCCATTCAAAAAATTTCATTATGTAGATTTCCAAAAGTTTAAAAACTAAACAAAACACTAATATTATTGATAAATATCAAAAAAATTAAATCTATCACTTATATGAAACCATTATCACCCTCTTCATTCTAAAATATAATTGAATACTATACTTACTAATTTTCAAGTTACCCTAGATCTTCGTTTCATGGTTCATCAAGAAACAATTATTTCATGTATGTATAAGAATAAAAAAAACACTTCTTAATGTAGTAAAGGGTATGATGGATTCTATAATAGTACTTCTCTAAGGAAATATTAACTTCCTAGAATTACTATACTCAGTTGAATTCATATAATCAGACAGATGTATCTAAAAACGTTCTCATAAACATAATCATGTGGTATCCTAGTCTTTAAAAAAAATGAAATCATAATAGATAGTTCTTAATGAATATTATATAATTGGAGAAAATCCACACTATCCTTGTGTAGATATATGAATTTTATTAACACATGCATCATCTCATTGTACAAGAAATTTTATTATGTTGTGACGAGAAATTAGAAAGTACCGCACTACATCACATGGAATCTTCAAATCAAATTGGATAACTCTTCAAGTATTTTTTTGTCTCTTAGCTATATCATATTAATTAAATTATCTCAGTTCAAAAAGTGATTTTTTTCTTGTAATTTTCACCGAATTTCTTCATCTTTATAATAGGTATACTATCGAATCCAGAAACTTACTTCATCTTATCAAAAAGCTATATATTCTTTACTAACATAATCCACTCAACATGAAATATTGTTTATGAAACCACCTTCCACTATGTGTATTAAAAAAAATCACCTTCAAATCTTCTCAAAATATTTTTCTATTCTCAAACAATGCTACTTAACCTTCATAGTATCATGTAAATAAACACATGATCATCTCTCTGTTACATCATCAGGAAATCATATTTCGTGGAAAAAACTTCTACGTTATCCATTAAACACTTTAAATATAGTCATGATATAATATGATAAATACCATCACAAACATGATCTTTTCATAATCATGATAGCTCAGATTGATCATATGACTTTTTAGTGTGTAATTAAAATAATATATAGAAACTTTTAATAGTCTAATTATGAAGATAACAGTTGATTTTATCAGATGGTGAAGAATGATCATATAAAATAATCCATTGTAATTATATATGATTTTATTAAGAACTAATAATACTCAAATAAGTTGAATCCCACATTAATATTTGATTTTTCTATACATCACATAATATGCCACTAGACTCCCTTAACTGTCCAGAATCAAGTAACCATATTCAATTTGAAATAATACACACACAATAACAACGGTCTATTCCATCCCCACTTATAACATGATATAACTATTGGTGGGATCAATGATCCTCTCTAAAATATACCCCAATATTCACACCATCCATTGACCCATACTATTATTATGATCTAGTTCTCCCTTTGTTGGCTAGTCTGTGCCAAAAAAAATAATTCTTAGGTATACCAAAACAATATATAATTATATTCTTATGTATAAAATAAGTAGATAATTTATCTTCATTGGACTCACTGATGCTGAATGGGATTGAGATTACAATGATCATAAATCCACACCAGGAGGCAATTTTTTTGAGTATAGAGTTATGTAAGTTGGCATAATATTAATCAAATTTCTATAAAGTTATGTAAAGACCGTTAAATTTCAAGGAAATGTTTTTCTTAATTTTCTTTGGAATTTTACATGAATGCAGTTTCTGACGGCAGCTGATTCCGAGGCCCGGTGTGCCCAAAATCATGTTTCGAAGTTTGGCTCGGTTCATTCAGTGAACAAACAAGCGGGATTTTCTAAATTTTAAACTGGTGCTCGGAATCGAATTCTGAGGGCACCGATGGAATCGCATTGCCGGTTCATTCTTAGAAACGCCTCTTCCAGAGTTTCGTTTTCTCGGGTGTGGTTTTTAATTTTTGGGCTTTAAGTTATGAAATAAAATAAAGTGGTGAGACAACATTATTTTTATTTCACTTAAGCCACTTAAAATCCAATTAATGCTGCTTAAGCTGAGTTGATGCGGATAGGGTGCTATCCAACAATATCCTACCAAGTGGGTAGGATATTTGTGAGGTGGGGCCCGAACGAGCCCCACTGTTTCTTTTCCGCTAAGTAACGCACCTGCAAAAACCCCTATTAAATGAAAGTCAACTGGGGCGTTTCCTTAAACAATTAAACGCACCTATTAAATTGGGCGGTTTATTCGTTGAAATTAATTCTATGAATTAATGGTTCGTTACTTAGGTTGTTTTTCGTTTGTTGGAATGTAATAAAATAAGACCAACATTTTTTTTCTTGAGTGTTGTTCGTTGAGAGGTTTTGAGAGAAACCTTATGTCCTTCATCCTCCTTCACAAAGAACGCGAAGAACGCGAAGAAAGCGAAGGACGCCGAGCCCTCGGAGATCGACGACGCGACGCCAAGTACCGCGATGCCGGTGATTCTTCTCCCGTGACGTTCTTCTGCGACGTTCCTTCATCCGCGACAAATCTTCGAACATCCGTTGAGATCATCGACATGACGTCGTATACCGCGACGATGCGACGCCCTTCCATGACGTGACGATCCTCTTCTCCCGCGATGATCAATTCCACGACGAACGCTCGTTCGAGGACTTCGACGAGGTAGGGATTTTTATTTGAAAATAATATTTTATTCCCTTGGTTGTTCAACTAAAACAAAGAACCCAGATCAAAGTTCAATTTTAATTTTATTAATATTGTGCCTTGTTGTTTTTCATGTGTTGAATATTTTATTCCCGTTTGTTATCACCTAACATGGAGGGTGCGGGCCAAACAAACACCGCCTGACAACCCTCCGCAGTTTTTCGTTGGTGTGCGGAACTGCGGACGATGGAAAACGGGGCCGCAAGGGCGATTTGAGGGCTTTGCAGTGAAGATCGAATCCTGGGAGGATGACTGGCGAAGACCGCACGCAAAACGGACCACCATAGCACGTCCGGTGGCCCGCGGCAGCTTTCGTCGGCGCGACAGCGCCCGACGCGCTGCTGGCAAAACCCGCCGCGACTTCAGCTGTAGTGGCGAGACGGTTCCGTGACCACGCGGAACCAGCAGGCAGGACGCGGCTCAAGCCGCGTCCGGGAACCGCGGAGTGGACCCCGCGCGGGGGCCGCAGTTCCCTTGCTCGGCCGCTCGGCCGATCCGAGCTGGGCCGACCCGCCAGCCGGGTCGCACCCAGGCCGAGACGGGCCGCCCCGGCCGGGCCGGGCCACGCCCAACCGGGTCGGACCCGGGTCGGGTCGACCCGGTTCGGGCCGACCGAGGGGGGTTGGGCCGGGTCGGTCCGGGCCAAGATCCTCGTTTCAGGACCTTTTCTGTCTTTTGCTCATAACTTGAGCTACAGACCTCCGAACGACGTACCATTAGCGGTGATGCGATCCTTGGATCGTGACGGTCATTTCAGTATATCACACTCAAGGTTTCGTAATAATTTGGGTTTGGCCGGGTTGGTTCGTACACGAAACCAACCGGGCCCTCGGAGCGGAAACGCTCATATCTTGAGCTCCGGACGTCCGATTGACGTGTCGTCGACTATGTTAAATTTCTCTAAGTGAGACGGATCTTTTGGCAAACTCCGCCCGTGGTTTGGACGCAAGTGGAGTATGGTCAGGATGGGTTTTCCTTAAAAACCAACCGGGCCCCTTGGATGAAAAGGCCAATAACTCTCAGACCGGGCGACCGATTGACGCGCCGTCTGCGACGTTGAGTTACTATTGACGATACGAAACTTTTGGATACATCAACTCTAGACTATGTGTCAGTTGATGTATCAGCCTCTCGGCTCGTGGAGCGGACCCTCCCAAACGAGCTTGCTGTGTGCGGGAACCCTAGAGCTGGCTGCGACTGTTACTATGTCGACGACGACTGTACAGAGATCCTAAGTGGATTCGACTGCGACGATGATGAAAACAGTACGGGAATCCTCCATGTTTTCAGTAGTGACCTCTATGGTACATCTTGGAATATGTTAACTCCGGACTACAAGTCAGTTGATGCATCGAGCCTCTTAGCTCGTGGCGTGGACCCTCCCGGAATGAGCATGCTGTGTGTGGAAACCCTAGAGCCGGTTGAGACATGACAACTGCTGAGCGGACGACTCGGTGTGTTACGGATAGCCCAGTGGGGAGTGCTTGGTTGTAGCGTCATACCCACGGAGGAAGAGTTCTTTGTTGTAGCGGCAGACCCGTGGTACTCAGCAAAAGGAGTATCTCTAGAGGCTATGAGGGGGAGCACATGGTTGTAGCGGCAGACCCACGACGGAGGAGCGCATGGTTGTAGCAGCCCGGGGAGCGCTTGGTTGTAGCGGACGACCCACGACGGAGGAGCGCTTGGTTGTAGCGGCAGACCCATGGTACTCATCAGAAGGAGTACCTCTAGAGGCTATGAGGGGAAGCGCTTGGTTGTAGCGGTAGACCCATGATGGGAAGCGCTTGGTTGTAGCAGCAGGCCCACAGAACTCGATAGGTGGAGTACTACAACAGTCCAAGGTGAGAGGGAAACGCTTGGTTGTAGCGGCATAACCACTGCACTTGTTGGAGAAGGAGTTTCCCAATAGCTTTGCGTTCAACTTCATGATCGATCCTATGTGGGTCATTGCGGGGGTTAGTACCTACCGATCCTTTGTGGGTCCGACGACTTAGATGAATCAGTGGCTACATCTGATCATCTCTATCGTCATACAAAGAAGTATACATGTGTGAGCTGATTTCTGTTTTACTTTCCTATGTGGATTATGTTGAGCTATCCTGTGTGGATTTACGTTTTTCATTCCTGTGTGGACTGGGTTGTACTTGGGCTCGGATGTTGGAGCCGAACGAGATTGATGACATAGGTATATGTATGGGCATATACCTAAGCAGTGTCGGATTTTACTTCGTGATTGTATCCTCCCTTTGTGGTTTTTTCTTTGTGGATTCTGGGAGACCTTCGGGGGTATCAGGGGCCATACTGAGTAGCTTATACTCACCCCTACACGGGCTTTGCCCGCACTACGTTGTGTTGGTTGCAGACGACGTACAACGCTGATCGCGGTTGAGGCTTGCAGAGCATGACGGTACCTGGAGGAGGACCACTAGGCGGGACGTAGTCGGAGCGGTCAGCTGGACCCGTGGAGCAGTGGAGGCTATCTATACCCACCCTTCAGGTGGGACTTCCAGTGGATGGCTCGACATTGCGGCTTTACTCTTCAGTTTTTGTTTTCCCTTTCGAGTTGTACTTTACAGTTGGGCTTGTATTTCCGTCCACCTTTACATTCCGCACTTACTGTTGTACCAGTTTTTACTTAGTGATTACTTTTTCCGCTTTCTTACTCTGTGGTTCTTGTTTACTTTACAAAGGCAATGCCTTCCCTTTACCTGGATTTACGCCTTGGTGCTAGTCGCCAGCACCTGGCCTATGGAAGGCGGGCTTGGGGTAGTCACGACACGGGCCCCAAGGACGGGTCGTGACAAATTGGTATCAGAGGAGTTCGGTTCTACCGTAGACTCTGATCTTTCTTCTATGTGAAGCAATAGTGTTAAGCGTATTGAGTGTGGTTATCAGTCCAGTGAGCCCAGTGTTGGTGTGGCGGCCGATGTATCCGTACACCAGGACCCAGTCTTCTAATTTCTGACTTAATGCACCAAAATATTGATTGAATATGTGTTACAAGATTTCTTTGTGATTACTTTATGTCAGCTCACCAGGTATACTGTTCTGACCGTGGCACAACTGTTTCTTTTCAGGATGGCCCCACGACGGCAACCAGCTAGGGTTCCGAGAGTTGAGCGTGACGATAACCCACCGAGCGGCGAGGCCTCGGTATAAGGCCCTTTGACAGCAGAGGCACCAGCGGTACCACTATCCGTCGAGCCCCCGATGCTTCCATCCCCGGCCGTTGACGATGCACGATGCCTTAGTGCACTGTATGAGTTCCAGTTCCAGCGACTGCCCAGGTTCCGTGGGGAGACGGACCCCCAGGAAGCCGAGGACTGGTTGGAGGTGGTTGTACGAGTTTTCCAGTTAGTGAGGACATCAGCAGACCTCATGGTGATCCTCGCAGCGAGCCTACTACACGCAGTAGTGGGCCGATGGTGGAGCTTGATGCTCCAGGTGCACGACGAGGCATCACTAATTGGACGGACTTTGAGAGGCTTTTCTCTCAGAGTTCGTCCCAGCCACCCTATGTGCGGTGCACATCCAAGAGCTACTACAGCTGCGGCAGGGCAGCATGACAGTAGCCCAGTATGGGGCGAGGTTTACCAATCTCTCATGCTATTCCACGGACATGGTACGAGACCCATTCTTCAGGGCCCAAACCTTCGAGCAGGGGATCAGGTGAGAAATCAGAGCTTCAGTTGATTCTAATAGCATTCCAACACAGACAGGAGTGTTGGAGCGTGCCCTCTTAGTGGAGAGTTTCCTTGCTGAGCAGTCTCTAGCAGCAGGACCCACCACTAGCCGGCATGCAGCAGAGTCTTCTGCAGCGGGCAGTAGACAGATGACGTAGGGGTCCAAGAGGACTAGACCTACCGGTGGACGACCGCGAGACACAGGATCGATTGTGCGAGGCACCCGGGGTGGACAAAGTCTTACCATGAGCGGAAAGTGTTACTCCTGCGGCGGGGTTGGTCACATGGATCATGAATGTCCGACCCTCCATACGGATGACCAACAGATGAAGGAATGACCTCTCAGGCAGAGGCAGAGGATCGATAGAGGTGGATCGCATGGAGCAGGAGACCTTGGCAAGGGAGTTGGCCATGTAGCTGGAGGTGGACGACGCTTCGAGGTGTTTCCACCACCACCACCAGGAGGTCCACCCCAACCGCAGGGAGCTGGTGGACATGGGAGACCTCAGCTTCTGGCAGTTGAGGCCTACAATCATTGAGCTCCGAGAGCAGATGAACATGAGCGGGACTAGCTCCAGACCTGGAGAACATTTGTTTATGCTGCTTCAAGTGTTGTTGATGTATGTTTGTAGATGTTTTGTGTATTTGTACTTTGAGCTGCAGTAATAAAGGACACTTTTATTATTGTGTTTACCTTCCTGTCCTCTCTTTTAGTTGTTACTAAGAGGTTCCGGTTTAAAAACCGTTGATTTGACCCTCACTTTGAGATACCTACTGGAGGAGACCCAATGACCACACACTGATGCCGACAGTGTGACTCAACCATTGGAGGTGAGATTAACGGTTGGATCTTGTGGTAGTAGTGTCGAGGCCTTACGACGTCATCCTTGGTATGGAATTGTATCATCCATGTCAGGATTGACTGTATTTGGCGAAGAACATGGTTCATACAGGGGATGAGACCAGATTTCTTTTATCAGCAAAGAAGAAATCTCAGCACCTCTTGTAGGACCAGAAAGGTCCAAGTCATCCATGAGCGGATGAGGACAGCTCAGAGCCGGAAAAATTCTTGTGCTGACAGAAGGCGGAGGCCACTATAGTTCGAGGATGGCGACCAAGTCTTCTGGCGTGTCTCACCTCGACATGGATTACAGAGATTTGGTCGAGGTGGAAATTTGTCTCCATGCTTCATCGAACCATTCCAGGTCCTCAGTAGGATTGGCAAGGTGGTTTATCGCCTGGCTCTACCACCTCAGTTGCACCAGGTTCACGACGTCTTCCACGTATATCATTTGAGGAGATACGTGCACGACCCGACGAATATCCATTACCATGGGGAGCTGGGTGTTGATGATGGGGCGACTTTTATGGAGGTCCCAATAGAGATCGAGGATCGACGGGAGCGGGTCCTAAGTGGACGGTCGATTCCTCTAGTGCACATCAGATGGCAGCACGGGAACCTCCAGGAGAGCACTTGGGAGCGGGAGGCTCAGATGCATGCTCAATACCGCCTTTGTATCCCTATGTTTGTAGTGAAGCTTTACGGGGATGTAAAGCCCTGTGGTGGGAGTAATGTAAAGACCCGTAAATAACATGGAAATTTTTTTCTTAATTTTCTTTGGAATTTTACAAGAATGCAGTTTCTGACGGCACCTGATTCCGAGGCCCAGTATGCCCGGAATCATGTTCCGAAGTTTGGCTCGACACGTTCAGTGAACGAACAAGCGGGGTTTTCTAACTTTTGGACCGGTGCTCAGAATCGAATTCTGAGGGAACTGATATAATCACAGCGCCAATTCTTGCATAGAAATGCCTCTTCCGGAGTTGCGTTTTCTCGGGGGTGGTTTTTAATTTTTGGGATTTATGTTAAGAAATAAAATAAAGTGGTGCGACAACTTTATTTTTATTTCACTTAAGCCACTTAAAAGCCACTTAAAGCTGCTTAAGATGAGTTGATGTGGATAGGGTGCTATCCAAAAATATCCTACCAATTGTGTAGGATATTTGTGATGTGCGGCCCGCACGAGCCCCATCGTTTCTTTTCCGCTAAGTAACGCATCCGCGAAAACCCCTATTAAATGAAAGTAAACTGGGGAATTTCCTTAAACAATTAAACGCTCTTATTAAATTGGGCGGTTTATTCATTGAAATTAATTCTATGAATTAACGGGTCGTTCCTTAGGTTCTTTTTCATTTGTTGGAATGTAATAAAATAAGACCAACATTTTTCTTCTTGAGTGTTGTTCATTGAGAGGTTTTGAGAGTAACCTTAAGTCCTTCATCCTCCTTCGCGAAGAACGCGAAGAACGCGAAGAACGCGAAAAAACCCGAAGAATGTCGAGGCCTCGGAGATCGACGACACGACACCAAGTACTGCGACGCCAAAGATTCTTCTCCCGCGACGTTCTTCTGCGACGTTCCTTCATCCGCGACAAATCTCTGAACATCCGTTGAGATCGTTGACCCGATGCCGTATACCGCGACGACGCGACGCCCTTCCGTGACGCGACGATCCTCTTCTCCCGTGATGATCAATTCCACAAAGAACGCTCGTTCGACGGCTTCGACGAGGTTGGGATTTTTGTTTGAAAATAATTTTTTATTCCCTTGGTTGTTCAACTAAAACAAAGAAACCGGATCAAAGTTCAATTTTAATTTTATTACAATTGTGCCTTGTTGTTTTTCATGGGTTGGATATTTTATTCCCGTTTGTTATCACCTAACGCGGAGGGTGCGGGCCAAACAAACACGACCCGACAACCCTCCACAGTTTTTCATTGGTGTGCATAACAGAAGATGATGGAAAACAGGGCCGCAAGGGAGATTTGAGAGCCTTGCATTGAATATCGGATCCTGAGAGGATGACTGGAGAAGACCGCAAGCAAAACGGACCACCGGAGCACGTCCGGTGGCCCGTGGAAGCTTCCGCCGGCAAAACCCGCTGCGACTTCAGCCGCAGCGGCGAGACGGTTCCGCGACCACGCAGAACCGGGAGGCGGTACGCAGCTCAAGCCGCGTCCAGGAACCGTGGAGAGGCCCCAGCACGGGGGCCGCGGTTCCCTTGCTCGGCCGCTCGGCCGAGCCGAGCCGGGCCGACCCGCCGGCAGGGTCGCGCCCAACCGGGTGGGACCCAGACCCGGGTCGGGTCGACCCGGTTCGGGCCTACCCAGGGGGGTTGGTCCGGGTCGGTCCGGGCCCAAACCCCCCGTTTCGGGACCTTTTCAGTCTTTTTCTCATAAATTCAGCTACGGACCTCAAACGACGTGCTATCAGTGGCGATGTGAACCTTGGATCGAGACGGTCGTTTCGGTATATCACACTCAAGGTTTCAGAATACTTTGGGTTCGGCCGGGTTGGTTCGTACTCGAAACCAACCGGGCCCTTGGAGCGGAAACGCTCATATCTTGAGCTTCGGATGTCTGATTGACGTGCCATCGACTTTTTTGAATTCTCTATGTGAGAAGGATCTTTTGGAATACACCGCCCGAGGTTTGGACGCAGGTGGAGTACGGTCGGGTTGGTTTTTCCTTAAAAACCAACCGGGCCCCTGGGATGAAAAAGCCAATAACTCTCAGACCGGGCGTCCGATTGACGCGCCGTCTGCGACGTGGATTTCCTATTGACGATATGGAACTTTTGAATACATCATCTCTGCACTATGTGTCAGTTGATGTATCAGCCTCTCGACTCGTGGAGCAGACCCTCCTGAATGAGCTTGATGTGTGCAGGAACCCTAGATATGGCTGCGACTGCTACTGTGACAACGACGAATGTACAGAGATCCTCAGTGGATTCGACTGCGACGATGATGAAAACAGTACGAGAATCCTCCGTGTTTTCGGCAGTGACCTCTACGGTACATCTTGGGATACGTCAACTCCGGACTACATGTCAGTTGATGCATCGAACCTCTTATCTCATGGAGTGTACCCTCCCAGAACGAGCATGCTGTGTGAGGAAACCGTAGAGCCGGTTGAGACTTGACGACTACTGATCGGATGACTCGGTGTGTTACGGATAGCCCAGTGGGGAGCGCTTGGTTGTAGCGGCAGACCCACGACGGAGGAGCGCTTGGTTGTAGCAGAAGACCCGTGGTACTCAATAGAAGGAGTACCTCTAGAGGCTCTGAGGGGGAGCGCTTGGTTGTAGCGGCAGACCCATGACGGAGGAACGCTTGGTTGTAGCAGCCCGGGGAGCGATTGGTTGTAGCGGCAGACCCACGACGGAGGAGATCTTGGTTGTAGCGGCTGACCCATGGTACTCAACATAAGGAGTACCTCTAGAGGCTATGAGGGGGAGCGCTAGGTTGTAGCGGCAGACCCATGGTGGGAAGCTCTTTGTTGTAGCAGCAGGCCTACAGTACTCGATAGGTGGAGTACTATAGCAGTCCAAGGCGAGAGGGAAATTCTTGGTTGTAGCGGCATAACCACTGTACTTGTTGGATAAGGAGTTTCACAATAGCTTTGGGTTCGACTTCATGATCGATCCTATGTGGGTCATTGCGGGGGTTAGTACCTACCAATCCTTTGTGGGTCCGACTGCTTAGATGAATCAGTGGCTACATCTGATCATCTCTATCTCCATATGAAGAAGTATACCTGTGTGAGCGGATTTCTGTTTTACTTTCCTATGAGGATTATGTTGAGCTATCCTGTGTGGATTTATGTTTTTCTTTCTTGTGTGGACTGGGTTGTACTTGGGCTCGGATGTTGGAGCCGAACGAGATTGATGACTTAGGTATATGTATGGGCATATACCTAAGCAGTGTTGGATGTCACTTCGTGACTGTATCCTCCCTTTGTGGTTTATCCTTTGTGGATTCTGGGAGACCTTCGGGGGTCTCAGGGTCCCTACTGAGTAGCTTATACTCACCCCTACACGGGCTATGCCCACACTACGTTGTGTTGGTTGCAGACGACAAACAACGCTGATCGTGGTTGAGGTTTGCGGAGCAGGACGGTACCTGGAGGTGGACCACTGGGCCAGACGTACACGGAGCGGTCGGCTGGACCCGAGGAGTAATGAAGGCTATCTGTACCAACCATTAAGGTGGGACTTATAGTGGACGGCTCGACGTTGCGGCTTTACTTTTCAGTTGCTATTTTCCCTTTCGAGTTGTACTTTACAGTTGGGCTTGTATTTCTTGCACCCTTTACTTTCTGCACTTACTGTTGTACCAGGTTTTTCTTAGTGTTTACTTTTTCCTCTTGTTTACTCTGTGATTCTTGTTTACATTACAAAGGCAATGCCTTCCCTTTACCGGGATTTACGCCTTGGTGCTAGTCGCCACCCCCTGTCCTTTGGAAGGCTGGCTTGGGGTAGTCACGGCACGGGCCCCAAGGACGGGTCGTGACACGTTATGTATAGATAATGTTGTGTATGTTAATGAAACTAATTCATATACTCAAATAGTTTGATGGATGTTTGGATAAAGAATGAGATGTGAAGGTTGAATGACAATTTACAATTTCCAATATCAATTAGAGTGTAATAAATCTCTTAAGGAACATAGGGAAACAATCCATATCAAAACACATTGATCTTAAATGTCACTCCATCTAAGAGAAAGATGAAAACAGAGATGTGATGTTGGATTACATTTCCACAAAAAGACAAAAGTGTGGATATGTTCACTAAATCTATAGAAAGATAAATATTTGATAATTTTTGGTTGAAGCTTCATGTTCAACCATCCCCTATCATTTTTTGAGTTATAAGATCCCCCACAATGAAATGGATTTTATTATCAAAGGGGGATATAATACATAATTCTTTTATTATATTTTTTTCAATATGAATATTTTATTATTGAATAAAGGGAGATTAAGGGCATGAATTGAGTGGAATGTCGTCTATATTACTTGTAAACAAATTTCCTATCACTTGGTGATGGAATTATCTCAAAAAATCACCTTATATGGTAGTGTGGTATCCAGATATTTCTCTCTAATAATGTCTAGGACTTAAAACCTAATTTCTATCTATTCTAGAAGATATACCAGTTTTGATTAAATTTATTTGAAAAATATATTTGGATCCTATTAAATTTTTTTATTATGGTCTAGGAATAAAATTCCATGTTTCATTTTTCTCAATCTATTCTAGATCTTAATTTTCAAAACATATCCACCCATATGTTCAACAGCCTCACAAATTGGATTTCATTCAGTCTAGGAAATAATAGTTGTTTGATTTTAAAGTCATATTATTTATATAGTTTACAAATTAGATTTTTAGATTATAATTATATTTTCTAATTCAGTATTATTTTCTAGTATTTTATGCTTTATGTTTTCAAATATATTAGTTTTATTCTCATTACTACCTAGACCTGAGTCAAAATCAAATGTCACTTATTCATATAATATCATTATTCTCTCCCCTAATTTTTTTTATTTTTTATAATTAAATGTTCTTATAATATTATTCATTGATTTAATAAAATTTGGTTTCATTTGAAATAATTATCACTATAACACCATAGTATTTTATGAATTATTTATTGATTAAATGTAATTTCTTTAATATATTGTGCTATATGCAACACCATGTTCTAACAAACCACAATATTATATTTATAGTATTATGTAACATTATCATTAAGACCTTGACATTAAACATGGATGTATAAATAGTAATAAACACATTTTAAATATTAATTAAAATGTTTTTTATAAATAAAAAATATTGATAATAATTTACTTGTTTTTTGGTAAAGTCTTTATATGTATCAAAAATAGTATTTTCTCAAAAAAAATTATTTATTTTTTGTGAACAGAGAAGAAATTTAATTAAAATAATTTTAAAATTTATTTTAAAAATTTAACTTCATTTTTGAAAAAAAAAATTCCAAAATTATCATAGGATTAATTTTTTGTATTTTAAAAAAAAACTCTTTTTGATGAATTGTGAAAAATACAGTTTTTAAATGATCCCTTTTACATTTAAATAATTTATAATTAGAAATTTTTGTTTTAAAATTAAAATGAGATAAATTATATTATATTTAATTAATTATAGTTCATTTAAATCAATTTCATATTTAATTTTGATATAGAAACTTTATAAACTTTTGAAAAAATATTCTCTAGAAAAAAACTTTTTGGTTACGTTTGAGAGTTTTATTTTAAAATTAATTCATCTAATTCTGTGAATTGAATTTATAAAAATGGATTTAAAATTTATAAGTATCATAATTGATATTATATATTAATTTCAAATTGATTTATTATATTAATAAATAGTGAAATAAAAAAAATAATTGTTGTGGCTATGGTTAAAATAGGTTTAACAGGGTGTTAAGATAAAATTATAGAGGTAAAATAACTTTTAAACATTGAAAAAAAACTATTTTCTACCCATATTTATACCATATAACCTCTAATTCATAAATATTACCCTTTTTTATCTTTCTGGAAAATGAAAAATGTGGGTACACGTTATTATTTTCAAAAAATCTATGTGTGTCATCTTCCCTACTTATAAAGGGCCACACCGTCCCCCATCATCTACACACTTCCAAGACCCTTTGGTTTGGCCAATACCTACAATATTAAAATCATTAAATAATATCATTATATAGGTGTTACATTTATTATAAATCCCCTTTATTAATACTTTATGTATAAACCTAAAGTGTCTCTCTGAAAAAGAGGAAAAATTCATAATCTTTTGTTTTTTATTTGTTATTAAAAATCATTAAAATATTATTAAAAAATATAATATATTAACCTATGTATCTTAAATATATTTATATGTTATTATTTTAATGTAATGAACTATATATTGTTCATATTCCATCAAATGGGACACGTAACTGTTGATCTTGTATACGATAGACTACGGCCTCGCAAACCGATGTTATATAGTTTTCAACACCCACTATCACGGCTTTATATAATGATGTTTTTATTATTTATATTTTATATAGATGATATTATTATGATTTTTGAATAATTATATCACATAATATTTATTAGTTTCTATTTAGTGGGGATACAATAATGTCGCTCATGTGACGATGAACTAGTGCCTTGCGAAAAGATGTCATTCAATTTCCACTAATGTATTACATGGAAGGTAATAAAGATAAATTTAAAGAATATATATTATTTATATTAAATCATAATTACTTTTTAAATGCTATATATTAGTTAACATCCTTTTTTTATCCATTAAGGAAATAGAATCAACGATCATGTGTACGTACGACTTACCGTCTCTCTAAACAATGTAACTCATTTTCCAAATATAAAATTAATCGCTTAATATAAATAGATATATAATCAATATATATAGTATTTATATGATGGTTATAATTCTGGATATTATGGAACCATGATCAATATATAGGGACCAAAAATTTCTAAACAAAACATACATGAAAAACAAAGTCAGTATTACCTCAAACGTGATTTTAATAAAGAATTATTGATAAAAAGTTAATAAATATTTTTATGTAAATAATGTGTGGTATGATAAATATGTTTATATTTCTATTATATATATATATAATTAACATATATTTATTATAAAGTGGTTTTCGCATGTATGAAGTAATTCTTGACTTATAGTAAGGGTTTTTTTTATAAAATTATCTTCTTTTAGACATATGATACATTATCCAACAATATTATTTTTTGAGTTGTACATAATTAAATATGGAATTTTATATCATGAATATTATTATTTTTAAAAAAATATGATTATTTTTATGTTAATAATTAATGTTGATTATGATTCAGAAAGATAACAAATTGGTAAATAATTTATGTTCTAATCTCATCATTTATCTGTATTGTTTTTTATTATGTTTCCAATTAAGAATCCATATAATCTACCTCTCAAGAAAATATTGTATTTTCCTATCCTAGTTTTATTTATTTATAATACCTTTTTTCTTTTAATTTTCTTATTTATATGTACTCCAGGGACCAAAAATATGTCTTTTAAGAAAAAATTATTTTATTTCTTTCATCGGTCAAGAAGGATTTTTCGCCATTTCCATGTTTTTCTAAATAAATTCTACAAATTGTTTTACAATTATACTCAGATTGTATAAATTCATTTCTACCCTTTTTTAATTTTTTTAAAAAAAAATTAAAAGAAATATTCTTGTCATTTTTTCAATGAGGTTATTTTTAGCTTTTATCAAAAACATGAAAATAATATTTGTTTTAAAGAGTATACACTTAATAGAATTTTCTAATCTGATGAACACTAAATTATTTGAAGATTACATTACAATTTTACAAGATTATTCTACAAATAAATTTTTTTATTTAATATTTTTGATTTTTTTAGATTATAGAAATGTTTTCTCAAAATATAAATTATATTTTCCTCAAGAATGTATTATAGATGTTTTTTGGGAATTTATATTCCTAAATGAAAAAAACCATTGGTCCTTCTTATGTTTTTATGGGGATATAAAAAAATATTATATTCCTTTTTCCTTCATTATATGGTTTATGATTTTGATGAAGATATGTTTATGAAACTGAATTCTTTTAATGGGTTATAATATGATTAAGGTCTTATGATCTTGTAAAACACATATTTATGATTCTTATAATATTATATATGTAGCCAAAATCTCTCTCAAATGCATTGGGTAAATATTTAAATACCATGAGATAAATAGTTCTGTAATAGAGAGTGAACCAATTTAAGTAATGTAGATTGTCCATGATGATAGTATTGTGAGTGATAATTCAAATCTATGATAGTTTATGGAGTGAACCAACTCCACTATGATTGACTTGGTAATGAGATTTTAATAATATTGAAATTATTATCTATACATATTTGTATGACAAAATCGATTTATTATTCCATTTTTAAGCTCTCATAGCTCATTTTCTTTAATTCCATTATGATTCATGTCTTATGTACATATAATATTTATTCCATGACCAAATATTTCAATATTCCATATGTATGGTATATTTTGAAAATATTATGCCAATGTTTTAATACCATTTTACTCATGTTATGTTTATGTATATCCCTTTTTTTCCTTTATTGAGAATCTGAGTTCACACTTTCTCATGTTTCATTTACCCATGTTATAAAAAAATATATTATGTATGGTTGAATAATAAGGGTCTTATTTTTGAATAACATAGTGTGAGATGATGTAGTTCATTTTTGAACATATTGTTTAGGTCCCCAAATCTCCATAGCCAATATACCAATACGATCCTTTGTCTTGTGTTTTTTTAATGTATTGAATGTTCATAAAACAATATGTAATATATATGTATCAAAAGACTAGCTCATTATAGTTAGTATTAGAGGATAGTTTAAGCTAAACTTTGGAAAGTATGATGAGAAATCATTAGAAATAACCCATTTGATATGCCTAAGTATAGGGTATTATCCTAAAGTCTGGGTGGGGAATAGATTATATAGTTTAACTAGAAATACATATATGTTTGGATACTATATGTAGATGTGGTTCTATAATAGAAGTACCTGGGGGTAATAACTTTTAAAAGGAAACATAGATCTTATGTCAAGAATTACTTCAATATCATATATTAAACATTTGGTGTAATGGATTTAAAATAATGTTTTTTGATTTAGACAACATATAAATGATTTTCACCACAATTTGTTTTCTTAATAGGATTATTATTTCTAACCCTAATATTTTAGGTTTTATTCCATGGATAGAACATGAAGGAACCTTGTTTATTCTGAATTCAATGATCAATGTAATAATTTTCCTCATGAGAAACTGAATGTTATGGGAGATGGAATAAAAAATATCATTTATATGATCACACATCTTTATCAAGATATGAACCATGATTAACTTCAATTGAGAATAAGAGGGAAAAAAATTTCATTGATTCCATTATTAGGAAACATCCACCATATTTTAGTGGTTCTGATTATCTATTATTTGATGAGAAATTGGTCAGTACCACTAAAATGAAATTTTTCATTCTATACCTTTAGAAACATGAAAAAATAAATTTGTTTTTCTATCATTTGTAAGGTGAATAAGATTGATGTTTGACTCTCATAAAGAAAATGAAGCAACATGATTAAATTTACTCCCAATATTGCGATGAATTTAATATATTATTTTACAATAAATAATTCCATATCATTCTTCATATGAATATTCATAATGAATATTGTGACCTAAAGAAGATATATGATGAATCTATTCGAATATTTGAGGTAAATTTTCAAGACTTTTTAGGTACACCTCTGGAATAATCATCCAATATAAATGTAAGGATAATCATTTATTTAATAGATTAAAACCAAGTCCTCATAGGGTTTTATATATAAGGGACATTAATAACAATGAAATCATAGTTTTATTGTTTCTTAGGGTGGAGAAGGATGTATTAATTAGAAATAAATCACAAGGTTTTGAATGAAAATAAATTTGGAGTTCATAGAAATCACTCAGAACTATAGAGAGAAGAGAGTGAGCTTTCCTTCATGCTCAAAGTGTGACCAGAAACATTGAAGAAGGTATCATAAGGGGACTAGTAAATCCTTCATGTGTAGAAGTGAAGTTAATTGTGAAATAAAATTCATAAGTGATGAGAATTACATAACTAATGATGCGAATATAAATAAATCTCCACAGAATACACCACTAACACATCATTGTTTTAAATTTTCAGAGCATTAGAATGACAATAACCAGTTCAATAATTTTACTGATAATGATTTTGATCGACATCTACAACCTCTTAAGATAAGGTAAAAGGGGAAATATCATCTGATTACTATTTATAATTATGGGTGTGACGATGATGTGGTGATAGCTAGTAATAACATACACTCTTGTATGGATATTGTCTTATTTGACTCTGTACAAACACATTGTTTTATATCTCAAAAAATTTATAAGGGTATAAAGATTTCACCCACATGGTTAGATATATAATTGTTAGTGGTAACCCCTAATGTTATGATGTTCACATATCAATTATATGATTCTTCTATAGTTGATGTTTTTGGGAGATTTCTTCTTTCAAATCATTTCATTATCTATCTGGTTGAAATTGATTTTATCCTAACCCTATATTGGATTATGTTTACATAAATCCCATAAATATTATTGAGGAATGGATGTTTCATTTGATATTATCAACCTACCTATGATCATCTATTAATGTGATGATAAATATGATCTTATTATGGAAATAGAACCCATTTTATGGGTATTGTTGCATTTTCAAAAGGGGTGTTTGTTCAGAAGGTTGGGGGGAAACCAAAAATAAACTATATGCCTATTATGTGGGATTTTTTTTATGTCTTTTTAAAAGTATTCATAGTCTTTAACTGAATCATGGTGTTGAGTTTTCAAAATAACTCATAACTAGGAACACGCGTATTTAGAAAACATCCTATATAATGACCCGAATTGAGTTGTAGTCAATGAATATTGAACTCGAAGGGAATCTTGATAAGGGTTTTATTTTACCAAGTGTCTCACCTTGGAGTTCACCCATTACATTTATAAAAAATAGAGTCGGATCTATGTGGAATTCAATTAATTATTTCGATCTAAACAAGATCAAAATCCACACAAATTATCCTCTACCCTATATTTTTCCGTTGTTTGATCAACTGAAAAGAGAAAAATACTATTCTAAGATACACCTTTATTCTGGATATCCTCAATTTAGGATTAATAAGGTGGATATACATAATAAAACTAACTATATAAGGTATGGACATTATAGGTATATAGTTATTCAGTTTGGTCTTAATAATTCCTGCAATATCATTATGGATTTATTGAATATAGTCTTTAGAAATTACCTTGATCATTTTGTGGTAGTCTTTAAATATTATATTATAATATATTTAAAGAGAAAGTATGGGAATAAAGATCACTTGAGTATTGTACTAAAGACATAATAAAGGACATTTTTATGAAAAATTAAAAATTTTGGAAATTTTTATTCCAAATTTTTCATTCGGGGGTTATATAATCTCAAGATATAGTACGTTAGTTCATCCATCAATGACAAGGGCTATTGAGTGTTTTCTGAGGCCAACCACAACAATTAAGATCCAAAGTTTTTTTTGGTTTGGATAGATATTATAGATGGATTTTGGAGAATTTGTCATTTCTATCTAATTCACTCACCAAGTAAAACTGGATGGGTCCCAACATCCTTTAGATATATGAATTTGATGGAAATTATAGGGAATTAAAGAAAAAATATTAGTTAGCGCACCTATGAATATGTTACGATGCAGTGTACAAGGGTTTTAAATATTTAGTAATGTATATAATAAGGGATTGGAGATCATTCTCATGGATAATTAAATCGATATAAATTATACCACATGAAAATTGATGTTTCATGAGAAAAAATACCAAACTCATGATTTAGAGTTAGCTAATAAAATTTTTAATTTAAATATATAAGTTAATTGTATTTATATGTAAAAGTTTAATATATATACTGATAAAGAAATAAAAATATATATTCACATATAATGAGTTGAACAAGAACCAGATGACATGATTAGAGCTGATTAAATATTATGAATTCTCAATACATTACCACCTAATGAAAGTAAACATGGTAGTTGATTGTTTGTGTCGAAATTATCATGTTATCTTATCTATGATGTCTATCACAAAATATCCAACATTTATATATTTTAAAAGGTTGGATATGAAGATCTTGAATTGAGGGGAGAAAACATATCTTTCTCAAATGATTGTTTAACCATATATATAAGTAATGATTAAAGCACGGAAGATTGATATTGACCTTCGAAATTAGGTGATAATTTTTTTTGATTTTACCTTGATTTTGATGGAATGATAAGGTTTATGAACTGTGTATGTGTTTTATCCATATCATATTTGTAGAAGTATTTGATAGTGGATTGTCATAGTTCTATGTTCTTTATTCATGTTGGAAGTATGACTATTTATAGATATTTGAAAGAGTATTTATAGTAAGATCGAATTCAAGGAGATATGGTAGTGATTGTATCTTGATGCTTTATATGTAAGAAAGTTATGGAAGAGATACAAAATTATAAGGGGAAGTTACATCTATTAGCCATACTATAATGGAAATGGGAAAACATTACAATGAATTTTTTCATTGGGCTCCCAAAAACTCGTAAAGGGAACAATGTTATATTGGTTGTAGTTGATCACCATACAAAGATAGCACAATTTATTTCTATCAAAGAATATTTATATTTGAATCATCATTCCAGTATAATCGTTAATGAAGTGGTAAGGTTCCATGCAATACCACATTCCATTATATATGATTAGGATCCAATATTTTCCCCAAAGTTCTAGAAAAGACTTCATTTGTCTCTTGATAGAGAGTTGAGTTTCTGAACTGGGTATCATCCTTAGACAGATGATCAGTCTGATAAAACAATTTAAACCCTAGTGGATATTTTGAGGTCTTTTTCCCAATATTCATAAGGTTTTTGGGATCAACACATTCTTCTAGGTGATATTTCAATCAAAAATTTCTTTCACATGAGTATTATTATGGATACATTTGAAGACCTATATGGAAATAAGTGTACAAATCCAACTTGATGGAATGATATTAGAGAATAAAATTTATTGGTATGTGATATATATATATATATATGAGTAAATGATAGAGATTCATATATCCATTCAATAAAACAAAAGTGATATACAAAGTTGATAGAAAATTATTTTGTTAATTTTCAATGTTATATTGAAATTGAAGTTGGTGAAATGGTGTTTCTATGAATTTATCCATCGAAGAAGATAATGAGATTTGGAAATTGGAGAAATCTAATACTAGTGTTTATTGGTACATTTGAAATTCATGATCATTTCGAGATGGTATCCTATCAGTTTTATATTTCTTCAAGCACATCTCATGTCTATGATGTGGAAAATATATCTATCCTGAGGATGTACATACCTGAACCTTCACATATAATGAAATAAGAAGTCATACCACTATATAAATAACTTTCTTATGAGAAAAAACTAGTGTATATTTTTGATCAAGGGGATAATGTTTTACAAAATAAGACCACTCACCTTGTCAAAGTTTTTATGGAGAAACCACCAACTTAAGGAAGCTATGTGGGAACTTTATAATGTAATGAAGAAATATTTTCCTGATTTTTTGTATTAAAATGATGAATTTTTTGGTTGAAATTATTTTTTAGTGGGTATAATATAACCTCACAATATTTTATAAAACGTATCAAATAAATTTAATTTCTTTGATAGCTTGTTCTACACACAAAATCGATTCTAAGGAACCATGGTATAACATTCATATAACTATTTAACATCATTTTTAAGATATATCGATAAAAACTATGAATTATAAATAGTTATAAACACTTTATAAATATTAATTATAATGTTTTTGTATAGAGAAAATATATTGATAAAAATTTAATTAGTTATTCACAATGTCATTATAGGTTCTGAAAATATAATTTGCTCAAAATATGTTTTTATTTTATTTTTGTGAACCAATAATACAATATATTTTTGAAAAATTTAAAAAATTTATTTTAAAAAATGAATTTCAATTTTGGAACTAATATTTTTAATATATATTAGGGTTTATTATTTATTTTTCTAAAAACGGAAAATTTTTCTATATATAGTATAAATACTAGTTTTTAATGAAACATAAATATTAATTTAATTGATTTATAATGTTAAATTTTGGATTAAAAAGTAAAATTAGTAAATTATATTTTAAATAAACCAATATATTTCATCTCAATCAATTATATATGGAATTTGGTATAGAAAATTCATAAAACTTTGAAATAGTTTTTAGTAAAACTGTTTTTCTTTCACTTCTTTGAGTATAATTTTTGTTTAAATTATTCAAAATATATGAATTTAATATAGAAAAATGGATTAAATTTTTTTGAATAATCACAATTAAAATTATATAATAATTTTAACTTCAATTTTTTCCATATTTAATAGTGGAAATAGTAAATATTAATTATTGCGGTTAAGGTTAAAACGGGCTAACCGTGCAGTAAAACTAATGAAATATAAGGGATAAAATGAAATAAAAACATGTAAACCCCCATTTTATATAAATATTTAGACATTATCACATATTTTTTTTTAATTTCCTATTTTATATCCATTTAGAATGTGAAAAAGTGGATACACTTTATTCTTTTCAAAAATATCATGTATATCCACTCACCCACTTATAAAAGCCCCCCCCCTTCTCCACTCAAATTCAAACTTACAAAACCATTTTATCATCAAATAACAAACAATTAAATTCTATACTTCTTATATTCCTTCTATGAATAATAATTTTGATTATTAAACCCTCCGAATAAGGCTTTAGGTATAACCATAAAGAGGCTCTCTAAAGAAGAGTTAAAATTAATAAACTTGTGTTTCTAATTTATTTATTTATCAACCTACATAAAAAATTATTCAAAAATATAATATAACAGCCTCTTTATATTAAATATAATAAACTATTACCGACATATTTATCTTTTCCCCTCATATAGGAAACAAAATTGTCGATCATGTGTACGGAAGACTACCGACTCATGAACCGATGTTATTCGTTTTATATCACCACATATCATGGAATGATATAATAATGGATTTATTATTTATATATGATCTTTATAAAATAATTATTCTTATATAATCATGATATCACAATTTATTTATTACTTTCTATTCTATGGTGATATGATAACGTCACTCATGTGTGCGGCGAACTGCCACCACGTGAAGCGATGTGATTTCTTTCCCACTAATACGTTAAATGGAATTTAATAAAGATAAATATAATAAATTTATGTTATTTATATGTAATAATAATTAATTTTTAAATGTGATATATTTTTTACCTTTAATTCTTTCAATCCAAAGATAAAATGGAAATAACATTCATGTGTACATATGACATATCATCTCCATGAACGATGTAACTGATTTTCTATATCTAAAATTAATAGATTACTATAAAAAATATATAATTAATATGTAATATTTTAATATAATTCTTAAAATTATATAAATTATGGATCCATGTTGAATGTAAAAGGAATAAAAATACCAAACAAAAACATACATGAAAAATGAGGCAATTATTACCCTAAACATGATTTCAACAATAAATTATTGAAAAAGCGTAATAAAAAGTCATATGTATATAATATATGGTATAATAAATATTATTATTATTCTTTAATAGATTTATAATAAACGTATATATATTATATAGTAGGTATGAACATGAATGAAGGAATTTGAGACTTCAAGTAAGGGATTATTTTCTCAAATTGCCTTCTTTGGGACATAAGATATGTTATGAATCTATCTTATTTTATGGGGATTTTATATTTCCAAATGAAGTTTTATATCATGAATAAAATTAGATTAATAATATTTAAATTTTCATTTTATTTTAATCGTTAATGGTGTTTTACATTCAAATGATTCTAAAATGGTAGATATTTTATGTTATAATCTCATAGTTTATTAGGTTTGTTTGTGATTATATTTCCTATGACGAAACCATATGATATATTTCCCAAGAAACAAAATTATTATTTTTTTAATATATTTATTTCATTTAAATAAAATTTTTCCTTTAATTTTACTATTTTTAATTACTAAAGGGATCAAAAATAATTTTTCTTTTAAAAACTTCTTTTAAATTTTCTCTTCGATAAATTATTTTTCCATATCCATGTTTGAAATTTTTTAATTAAAATTGATTTTGAAAATATCCTAATAATTTTTATATTCATTTCTTCCCTTGTTTTACTTTTGACAAAAAAAACCATAAAATAATCTTCTTATCATTTTCTAAACAAGGCACTTTCGAATTTTGCTGAAAATGTGAAGGGAATCATTATTTTAAAGTGTGCATCCATAATGTTATTTTCAGCCATCAGGGACAATCAATGTATAAATACATAAATTATAGCTTTCCAATATTATTTTGAATTAAATTTTTTATTTAATATTTAGGATTTTTATATTTTAAAAAAGTGTTTTCAAAATTGAAAATATATTTCCCTCAAGAATCATGTAATTATTTTTAAATAATTTCATTTAATCAATGACAACAACCTTTAGTGTTGATTATGTTTTATAGGGGTTATGATGTAGTTTTACCATAATCATTCTTTCTCTCTATGGGTTTTTATTATGATTAATATATCCTTACGAAACCCTTTTATTTTCATTAGGTTATGTTTTGATTAATTATATAGGAAACTCGTTTTTTCCATGGGATATGTCATGATATAATGCTTAGGAATCCCATTTCTTTTTTAGGGTTATAATATGATGAATTATTTATGATCATGTGGAATTAATTTTTATTATTTTTATTATTTGATGGTTGGAGTCTATATCTCCCTCCAAACCATTGGTTAAATATTGAAATTTCATGAGATAAATAAAATTTGAATAGGAAGTGAACCCAATTAAGCAAGGGAATTTGTCCACTATGATGGTATTGGGGGTTAATATTGATTGCAATTATGGATTGAAAATTAAACCCATTCCACTATGATATAATTTTTGATGATCCTAGACTTCTATGGAAATTATTTTATATGCTTCTATGTTTCCCAAATTTCCATGTATTATGTCATTTTTATGCTCCCATGGATCATGTTCCTTGATTTCCATTTGCTTAATGTATTATAAACTACCAATATTTATGTCATTATCAAATATTATGATCATTTATATGTAGGGTATGGTTTTTAAATATTATTCTCCTATTATCATAACATTATTCTCATGTTTTTTTACATCTTCCCTGTTTACCCTTACTGAGGATTTGAGATCACCGATTCTTATGTTTATATTCCCTATTTTACGAAGAAATATATTATGTATGTTATGTCTAAGAACGGTTATAGTTTTGAATAACTTATTCATATATTATTTTGTTGTGATATGAACCACTTTTTTATGTTTCCATGTTTCAAAATTCACTATATCATTACGATACTCAGAGGTGTGTTTGTGTAATGTAATGAATTTTAATCAAAAAAATATGTAATATATATGTATTAAAACTTTGGTCATTAATATCACATCATAATAAACTAAATTTTTTATTATTTTATTCGATAATATATATTTTGTATCATTTAATATATATCCAATGAAGATCCCTTCATCAATGTTCTCCAAGAATTATGCAAGATTTTCGTTATTGAAAATTAAAAAACATGGACTAACAAACAATTTAAAATATTTCAAAATATGAATAATGTTATACAAAATATTACAAAAATTCATGTTATAATCATATCTTAGTGAATATCTATTTTTTATATGAACGATTGTATGCTATTATTTTAACTAGTACAATTTTGAAATTATATGTTCATTTAGCATTGTTTTTTCCATTTCAACTGGACATCTTTTCTTTCTCTCTACTAATCCATTTTATTGAGGAGTATAAATAGAATTTTATTGATAATTAATTTTCATATTTAAAAGATATTATTAAAAATAATTAGAAATGAAATTCATACCCTTATTTTTTCTAAAAAGTTTTATATAAACTCTTAGGGATTTCTCTAATTAACATTATAAAATCATGAACATTTCATTTGTTTTGGACTTGTGATTAATGACCATGAAATTTTTCATCCTGTTGAAATCATTACATAATGTGTTAAAATATATCTCACCACTAGAATATTTTTTCCCAAGGACCACATACATTAGAATTAATAATCTTAATCATCTAGGTAATCTAGGAATCTACCCATTTAAGTGTCATATGCATAAATTTTCCGTTGGGACAAGTTTCACATAAAACTTTTTTATCTCTATTTAGAAAATTATGATCTATAAAAACACTATTATATGTGATTTTTATCAAGAATACTTATCTAATAATTCTATTTCCTCTATTCCACATGTTGGTTTCTTTCCTAACACTCAAATTACAAGACTTTTTAGAATCGTCAATTTTTAATAAATTACTATAGGTTATTTCTACCATAGTTATAATTTTTTGAAATTTTAAATGTCTAGTGATGTATGAATTTTTTTTTTAAATTGATTAATTTTCACCTTCACATACATGGATCAAGCTTATCAAATCTTTTTTAATATCTTCAATAAAAATATCTCTAGATTATAGCTTATGGGCTTCTATCTCAACAGTACCAACACCATTGATTTTCAATGAACTATAATTCCCTAAATTCACTAATACTCCATTATTTGTTAAATTGTTCTTCATTATTTATTTATAATTTATAACATAATAGGATGAAATTATATCAAGTGTCCAAGGTTTGTCCATTTATTTTGGATTTATGGAAACTTTAACAAATAAATATATTTTCTTCCATCATGGAATTAAAAATTCTCAATTCCTTTGTATACTAGTGTTTTTTTCCATTAATAGTTTTCTTATATTCAATATAATAATGGATGTTTTATCACATCTATCATATATTTCTTCTAAATAATCAATTTATTCATAGTATATAGATCTAATCATGTTTTCTTCACTTATTTTTCATTTTTTGTTTTTTTTCATCTTTCCATAATTTCATTGTTTCTATTAAATGAAACAACCCCTTGATTCATGTATTATCAAAGGAAGATACATATTATAACTTCATTAATAGGTCTTATGCCCAAAAAATTCCATGCCACTAGTAGTAACCATTAAATATAAATATTTCGTAAAAATAATAATTATGTTTAGGGAGTTATTGTTACTATTCTACTATGTATTGTGATTCAATGTATATTTTAGAGATAAATCTCATATAACTTTCCAAATATTTATTTATTATTGTGAAATTTCATTCATTTATCATATTAGGGATTTATTGTTACTATGGTACTATATACTATGATTCATTATATATTTTAGAGATAAATCTCATATACGATTTCGAATATTTATTTATTATTGATAAATGTTTTTCATTTCTCATATTAGCCTGAATTTTACAATAATTGGATACAAAAACTGCTTCCCTAAATGTATCTGATATTTTGTTTTATAAAATATAATTTTTCCTACTTACTATGGGAAAATTATCAATAGCCTGATATGTTTTATACTTAACATCAACAACTTTTCTAAAATAATTACTTATCTTATTTAGATAATTTTCATATTCAATGCACTTTGATTGTGTATTATTAAATCATTCTTCATTTACAGATTTTTTCTCATCAATATATTTTACTATTTTATCATTATTCACAACATTCATCAAAATATTTTTGTTCTCATTAATTTGACCATCATCCATTTAGTGAAATTATTTTATCCCTTAGTTATTCTTTTCATTCTATTTTTTCAATATACTAGTTTATTTTTTATGTTTAGTGTTTTTCTCAATATAATATTTCTGTTATTATTTCAATATATTTTCCATGAAATTATCGTAACTATATTCACAAACACTTCATGAAGTTTCATCAATATTTCCATTTTTATCGATAAAGTTCCAAATTTTTTCGGAAACATATTCTTTAGAATGACTGCCTGAGGAGGATTATACCCCCCTTCTTTAATTAGTACATTTATTCCTTTTTCCTTCATTGAAATATTTTATTTTTCTTATTTTATTTGTCATCCTCCCATGAAAAATTAACCCATTTATTTTCCTAAGGCCTTTCACCATAATCATTTTCCTCATCAAGGTTTTCATTTGAAAATTAATTTAAAAAGGTTAAATGCCTCTATAATTGTAAACATTTAGTGTTGGTTTTCCTTTTTACATACCACTTAGCTTCTTCAAGTTTCTGGGAATAAGAGATTGGATTCTTTTACATTCATCATCCATGAAATTTTCAGCTTTATAAATTATTGATATTTCTACTTATTTTCCCTTGATCTTGATATTTATCATGGTTTTGAATTCTATTTACTACTTAGTTTTTTATTTGAAAATAACATACTTTATCATTTCTTTGTTGAAAATATTATACTGAAAACAATCGAAATATATTTATTCGTTTTTTACCAGGGCATAGATATTCAATATAAACCTATCGAAAAAGTTTCCCTTCATTTTCTTTGAAGTAGTAGAATCCTCCAAATTTTCTCCATGACATCTAATATGAATAAAAATTTTATTAACTATAAAAAAATAATAAACCATTTTATCATCTCCTACCATTTTGATATCTTCAAATTTAACCATTTCAATTTTAAATATGAAATATTTAATCTTGAAATTCATTTCATACATGTTTTATTGTTTTTACCATATATAATTGATTGTATAGAGTCCCATCACATAAGTGAAAACATTATTACAAAAAGTAAGATAAGATTTCATTCATAGTTTTACCAAATACTTCCATATTTATTTTGTCTCCAAAGTTCATCATAGTATCCCTCTTAAGAGTTTGAAATCATACTACCACTACATCAAAAACCTATGAACCTACTAAAATAAATCGTGGAATAATCTAGGACTTCCATCTATAAAATTTCATTCTATTGAAAGTAGAAACATGCCCACTGTTAACTGAAATCAAATTCTCTATCACTAATTCAATGTGTATGATTTATAGGGAACCTACTCTTATACTAGTTGAAATAATTAACAATTGGATTTAACGCTAAGATGTGGGGTACAATCAGTGGTAATTATTTTTAGAACATTTTATTTGAAATTAACCTTTTTAGATTATTAGATTTTGGTACTCTAATTTATTAAAAATTTGCCTTACTCGATTGTATAATAGTAAGTAACACAATGGATCACAAGATTTTTATAATGTTTAACCCCATAACGTGTGACTATATCCTTGTTTGGCTCAAGTTTATATCTGATACATAGATTCTCCATTATAATAAAAAACAATTGAAATTAGGTTTGGGTAGGGTCAACATCCACATACAAATGTTTTGTCTAAAAAAATCCTTATCCTGATTTCAACAATTTTTAAAACATAATAAAACACCAAAATGATATATAAATATCCCACAACATTCTATATTTCATTACCATAAAACATTAATCATCCTATTCAAACTATAATATGATATGATACTACACATTATCACTAATATTTAAGTACCCCAATAAAAGATTTTCACTTTTCAACTTCACACTACTTTCTTAATGTTAGTATACTAATAAAAAAGTTCCTACTATTTTTATTAATTGGTATATCTTATTATTCCATAGTAATTTCTTCTTCATAGAAATACATCATTCAACTACATGCATATCATCACATGAATGTATTCCATGTTTTCACATAACTATAAGAACCTAGTATCCCAGTCCATAGAATAAATGAAAACTCGAAATATTGTTATTCATGATGATTATATCTTTTGTGACAATCCATAGTATCTTAAAATAGGTTAGTGAATGTGAATTAAAGAAGAATGATCTTGTGGTACTAGATAATCCATTATACGGTGGTGAACACATTGAATGCATACTACAACAGCTCATGGAATCTTCATATGAAAATAGGGAACTATCCAAGTATTTACTTTTCAATATCATAGCTTTCGTGGATTATATAAATTAATAAATATACAAGATAGGTGTTCTTTTGGAATTTATATATTTTTTACTCTTTCTTACCTCATATTCATAGGTGGCACAATATCATATATTATAACTTACTACATCTTCATAGATCGGTGCATGATCTGCATTGATTTACTCTGCTTGGAATAAACACACATTTATAGCACCTCCATCCACTATATAGATGATATAAAATAACATTCAATGATTTGAAAAATATTTCTTCCATAACAAACCTACTCTGTGAACCTTCATAACATTATCTGGTCAAATTCATTATCATCTCATTATTACTTCATCATGAACTCATTTCTCATGGAAAAAACTTATACAATCTCATATATACATTTTTATGATCCTCGGGATCTCATACAATGAATCCCATCATAAAAATGAGCATGGTATGATCACATTATGTTTTTTTGAACATAGGACACCACAACATTATGATAATCTGATGTATAGATACAATTGGGGGTCGAAGGATAAAGATAGAAATGGATTAGATCAGAATATAAGGATTTATTAGGTCAAATGACCCATGATATGTATATGTGTTTTAAGATATATTAATAAATAATTAACTAATAATAATCCAAATTTGATATTATTTTCATCTTAACACCTCTTAACAAGATTCTATGCTCTCTTAGCTCACAAGAAGTGAGTAATTGGGTCATATATTGAACTCTAAACGTAAATTAATCATCATCTATTCCACCCCATATATGTCATAAATTTTCTATATGGATAAACCCCGATCCTATTACATTCTTAAACCTATACACAAACCTTCCAATGACCTATTATATTTATATGATTTAGTGATCCCTCAGAAGGCTACATTTGACCAAAATTGATAAAAACTCAAAAGAAACAACTTTCATAAATTCTAATAAAAATAGTAATAGATTTATTCCAACTTAATCAAAACAAATTAATAAATTTTTTCATTTTAACTCTCAAAAAATAATACTCCTCATATTTTAAAACATTTAATTTAATCATAAATTCTAAAACACATTAATTATCAAATCATTTTTACGCATTTTTTTCCGAAAACAATGCGTATTGTCAAAATGAAATTGGAACACATTTTTTGTAATTAAGAACTATTATAAAATTATCATAATTGAGGTTGAAAAGAGTAACAAAAAATTATAAGTTATTTTGTTTTGTCATAAGAAACCAACATATTATGAAATTATTTTAGTAAGACACATTATAACATAATGAATAGAGTTGAGTTAACAAAAACACTTACAACTTTTTTATATTTTGAATCAAATCCATTTAATGAAAGAAAATTATATTGCTCTAAGACCCCCATGAATATCATGAATATGGAAAAGACATAATTATCTAGGAATAAAACCATATAAAAGATATCATGGTGTGTAATATGAAATATTTCTAGAGTAATTAAATTTGAGACAAAGTGCCGCTTACCTTGATTCTTGAGTAATTGTAAATCACCTAAATATCATGTATAAAAAATGAATATATTATTCAGTTATTTTATAACCTTTTTAATACATATAAAATATTATAAAAATCATCTATTACTAATATTTATATATAATTTAGTTTGTTATTATCTATTTTTTATATTAGGTGTGAGTTATCTTTGTCATTTTGAACTAGTTTCATAATAGTGGTGTTATTATTCCTTATTATCCCAAAGTTCATCATTATAATATTATAAAATATACCTAAATAAAATTATTATTTATTTATTTATATCATATTTCTTAATTAATTTTTTTCTCATTGTCATCAATGATTTTTTATCATTTTTTGTGTAGTTGGTTAGACAGACCCAAACCTGAACCTACAATAATTAATAGATGATTATAGTTATGAAAGTAGTTTATTTTAGAATATCATAATTATTATTGATTAATAATTAATTTATTTATATATTTTAAACAAATTTAATATCATTTTAATAAATAATGAAAAAACTAGATGAAAAATGTTATATGTTACATCATCGAGGTGGATTTTCAAACAATACACGGTAAATGTTTTTATTTCTCAAAAAAATGTGATTGAAAGAAATATGATTATAATTTTTCACATTATAATCATAATTATATTATATAGTTTAATTATATATTTTAATACCATCTTTATAAACAGTGAAGAGATAAATGGTGGAAATAGAAGGTGCTACTTACTGCAGGCGGTAGTCCGCTCAAATAAAAAATCGATATTCTTTTATTTTTCTAAGTGGGTATGAAAGAATAAATAAGGGTTGTTATATTAATAAAATAAACCTTAATTATAAAAATTATACTTAGTAAATTTTATTACTATCGTTATTATAGTTTTTTAATTGGGAAATTTAGAATAAATTGTTATGGATTATGTAATACCCACATTAGGACATTGAACATTCTCTTGAATGTATTTTCAGAAATTAAGGCATTAGAATTACTAATTAGGACCTTCGAACTATGAAAAATATTAAACGTTCTTGGATTATAATGGTTATATATTTTTTGGATAAAAGTTTGTGGAATAAAGATGGTATGAAGGGAAATTGTTCCCCTTTTATAAGTGATGAAAAGGTCACATTTGTGCACAAAATGATTTTTCCCAGATATGGGTTCATCTTCATGGTCTTATTTCGGTTCTTTGGCACCCAATGATTCTGCGTGATATTGGCATGACAATTGGGACTTCTATAAAACTTGGGAAAGAGACTGAGAATGTTCGGTTTGGACACTTTTCCATGATGTTGGTGGAGGTTGATCTTAGCTCCACCCTGATTGAAAACCTAACTCTTTCAACTCCGGCTGATGAAATTCAAATTAATGTGGAGTTTGAAAGAAAGCCACTTTTTTTTAATGAATGTATGGAGGTTGTAAATTCATTAAAACTATGTCGGAGACGTATTTCTTGTGAGAACTGTGGGATGAAGGGTCATTCATCCAACCTCTGTAGAAGGAAATCTAAGAGGAATGATGTAGATGTGTCACAACCCCTTGATCATAACATCAAGCCATCTTCCAATAAGGATGATGTGTTGGATTCTCTATAAGAACATCAGTTTCCATCGAAAGGGAAGGTACTGATGGTCAACTTGTCACCATTGCGGGCCAATAGTGGTCCTTCAAAATTTCATCAAAACTCTACATCCCTGATGAGTGGTTCTTCTATTGCACGGGTTGGTGTTTCCAAGGGGATTAAATCCACGGATGGTTGTGCAGTTTCTCACTCTAGGTTTGTTTTGACTGGGAAAGATATTACTGTCTTTGCTGCAGGGTCTCCTACTTGCACTGACCCCTCAAATACATGCATGATTGATAGCCTTTGTGCAGGTTTTCTGCTTGATGAGAATGTTGAGATGACTTATAACTCTGGTTAACGGGTTGATTGTCATCAGGATATTCAGAATCTCCTAAATTACTCTAGGATATTTGAGATGTGGGGTGACGTCTCATAGGCAAAAGGGGTTAAAGCAGGTAGCAGTGGGCATATTTCGTTCAAAGATGCTCTCATGTCTGGTAAAGGGGAGGTTGATCACACTCATAATCCCTCAAGGTGAAGGCCATGGAAGGATTACTCTAATACACCTCTCACTGTGTGTACCTTATCTTCAAAGCTATCAGGCAATAATAATTCTGATATTCCTAAGATCCTTAATCAGGGTAAGTCCCAATATGAATGGGAAACTGCTGATGACTCTAATTATGGGAATGATATGCCCTATTATGATCATTATTTTTTTTTCTTTGACGGATGAGGGAAAATCCCTTTGTTTTACCCCGCTCGTCTCCTCCGTACTCTTTTCTTCTTTTTTTAATAAATAGTCAAAAGCATTGCTTCTGGCTGAGATTTCTGGTTATAATAACACTAATCAAGGTAAAATAGATCAAAAATCATGAAATAATGGATTTTGAGGTGTTTTTATGTTTAAAAAATATCCACCAATAAGTTTACCATGTGTTTCAATATTTTTACTGCATGATTTCTACATTTTATCATTTTTTACCATTGTAACTAGTTATTTACCCTAATAGTTTTTCTCATAAAAATATAAGGAAATCTTTAATGAAAATTTAATGTTATAATCATATATTTAATCTCTATATAGTTTAATTCAATTTGTAAAAAATAAATAGTTATCTTTTAATTGAAAATATTTAATATATTGAAAAATCATTTTGTAGAAAAGTGTTGTTTCCCCATTATGTTTTAACAATATTATTTATTATTGATTTTAAACTTTTTGAGTGATGATATTTTTATAAATAGATTTTATAATATATTAAAATAATTTCTTTTGAGAGATTTATTTTTAATTAGAAAAAAATTACACAATATTAATAAAACAACCCTTTGAAAATAACAGTTTTATCATTTAATCGTTAATTTAATCCTAAAAATCATAATTTTTTTCCTAAAATTGAAATTAAAATTATTAAAAATTATGAAAATGTTCATAAAAAAATGATATCTAATTTTTGAGACTTTATTTATATATGTTTTGAAGACTAATTTTTAATATAAGTGATTAAAAATTGTTTTTAATGTAGAATATTTCCAAAACATTAAACATGGGTTTATAAATAAAACAGTGTATTCAAATGATTTATTTATCTTAATGTATATTTAATGGTTTTAATTACTTTGAATTAATTATTTTATTTTGATAATGTCTTAAAATTGAGGATATTAAAAAATTTGGTATTTTTACGATTCACATTCATATTAATTTTTTAATAAAAATATCAAAAATATCGATGTAGGGAAATTTTGATGTAAGGAATTCAAAAATTATTTTCATTTAATAAAATTTGAAATCTAAAATTTATATATTTATCTTTTAAATGAAAATACATTATATATAAATAAAAATATATATTTATTAAGAAAATGCTTTTCGAAACTTTAAGTTTCCTTAATCATATTTTTTACCCAATTTATTATTTATTATAATATTTTTTATTTACTAGAGTTTTAATAATTCTTATATTTTTGTAATTTTATTCATATAGTACGTTGAATAACATTTTCATTTTTTATTTTATCTAAAGCAATATATTGATAAAATGTTTATTTAAAGAAAAATAATTCCAAATTGTTATGGAATTACATTATTCCCACCTTAAATAAATTTTATCCTTTAGTTTTAATAATCATTTACTAATGTTAGAATCTAAGGGATCTATAATAAAATCATGATATATATTTTACTGTGATATCCACTTGAATATCCTTATTAATAATAGGAAACTATATATCTCAAATATGCTTCATTAAGTGTTCTTTTGGGAATACCATTCACAACATCATTTTCATGATCTATTTTCAAACCAAATAATATAACAAAAAAGGTTATTCCATTTTCCAATAATATTAGATTAAATTATCAAGTGAATGTGAAAATTCAATTATAATATGTCATCTCCAGTGAAACCTTCATTTTAACCTAAGATGATTTTGGTTCAAATATGATATAATTACACTAACCAATCACCACATCAACATAACTCTAGTTTTATATAGTTATATTAATATAAGGTTCCATAAATATTATCTCAATTTAATTACAATATATTTAAATCCATCATATTGGGTTTTAAATATAATTTGATTAACCAAATCATATCCCCTGGGAGTATCTATCCATATGTATCATCTTAGGCCATCTTATTATACACAAGAGTAAATATTGAGTTGATACTGAACCAGTATTTTTACTATGATATCCCATAGGTGTATCCATTCTATAGTTAGATCCACTTTCTAGTACTTATAATGGGATATATATTTTTAGAAACAACAAAATATTTACTTTTCCAAAACCAAATGATGTGATCCTATACTTAAACTTATAAATCAAACTTTTCCCTAGGTTCTTCATTAAAGTTATCTTATCCTAATCTAAATACATAACTAAACTAATCCTTAAATATAACTAAACCCTACTCTAATACCTACTATAATGACCCAAGACAAAAATATATTTATTTTACATTATTTACATAATATAAACCATGTATCCCAAAAATAATCACCAAATGCAAATAATTGATGGGTTTGTGTCTTTAAAGATTGTATACCATGTCGTTTACATCCAAAAAGGATGTTTATTCAACTATACTTATATTTACTTATTAGGGATTAATCATATCATACAAATCATCTCAATAAAAAACATCTTTTTAAATATAGTCTCATAAAATGTTCCCTGGGGAAAATGAAACAAAATAAATGGGTGAGATCGTAGGCTTAGAAATGGAAAAACACATTTGTAATTCATCATCAGTTAGATCATAAGAATATTGTTAAATATTATAGGGTATAAATATCTTATTAAAATAACAAGGAATAATAATAATTTTTTATAAGTCATGATAGAAGGATATGAGATCATAAAAAAACATGTACGACAACATAAGAGTTTGAGATAATAAATATAAACCATGAATCATAGTAATAGGAATATGAAAAATAAATATGGACTAAGTATTTTAAATCATGGCATTGATTACAAATAAAAATGTGATCATGTCTATAGAAAATATCCTTATCAAAACTATACATGATCAAATCAATATACCATCTTGTGAATAAATCTTTATGTGATCATATTTATGACCAATCATGTGAAATATGATATACGTGATCATATCCATACACTATCATGTGAACAAAACCATATGTGATATTTACATGAACAACCTTGGGAAGCAAGAATAACGAGATCATGTCCACAGATACCATTATTATCTAATGAGATATAAATAAATAACCAATTAACTAGAGGTCTATATATGAACCCACAAATCCATCATCCACACATATGGTTTACAATTAAAAAAATTCAACACAACATAAATAATCCTTAGAATGAAAAATGGTTTTAACCATATATCCAAATGGAATCTCCAATAATGACCTCAATAATTTAAATGGTTGATACCCGAAATCCGATCAAGTAAACTTGTTAATTATAAAAAAAAAATTATAGGGTGGTTTATGAAAAATAATTTCCTAGGAGATATATCCCAAAGAGTTTAAGAGGTAAATGTTAATAAAATAATAAAACTGTTTTGGGAAAACTGTTTTATCTCTAATGTAAAAGATTAATTTAAAGTCACTTTGAGAGGTCAATTTCAGAAAGTATAAATCTTAGAAATAGAAAATAAGGTATTTTAAAAATTAATATTTAGAAATAAATCTAAATAATGAATACTTTAAAAGACATGACAGTTTCTAGAAGGTGGAGGGAACATAATTTGAAAACATATATATTTGAAAATTTAAATTCAATAAAGGATCATTGAAAATATATCAAGGATTAAAAATATAAATTAAAATTATTATAAGAAAATTAAATTTAAAAAAATAAATAATATATCCTTGAAATTAAATTTGGAGTAGAAAATAAAATATCTGATTTTGATAGGATAGAAAAATATTTCAAAATACATTTGACGAAAAACCACATTGAAAAATATTAAAAGAATACATTTCTAAAATTGGTTAATGTAAATGTGAATCACGATTGATATAACACATAAATGGGTTTCTAAATATAAATCATAACATTGGTGGGATAATAAAATATGGAAATTGGGTAATCATCATTAATGAGGATGGAAAATATTCCCAATAATGATATACTATGTATCAGGAAGAAATTAATTGAGGATGAATATTTTAATCAAAAGTGTAAGTTTCAATTTATAGAAATATAAATTAATATGAAATAAAATATTAGGGTCAATGAAACCAATGTGATAATAATGATGTTCAAGAGGAAACATTATAACTTATCAAAGGGGGTTGAGTTAACAAAAACTATACAACATTAGTATCCTTTTAGTTGAAATATATTTAAATAAAAACATGATAAAGATATTAAATCCCCTTGATTTTTATTAATATATTAAAATATACTAATTGGGGAGTAATAACACCATATCAAAGATGTAATGGTGTGTAATAATAAATATGTCTCAATGAATTAAATTGTAGTCAGAGAGTGTGTTACCTTAATTATTGACTTCCACTAAAGAACTTGAATATTATATATAATAAAATAACTATATTAGTAACCTATTTAATAACCTAATTAATATAAATAATATATTATAAAATTCATTTATAATTATTCTCTATATGTCTGTTAGTTAGTTATTATCTATTTCAATGTCATGTGTGATTTGTCTTGATCATTTTGAACTACTTTTGTAAAATCGGTGTTGTTATTCACTATTATCCCAAATTATAAATATTAAACTAAAATAAATTGTACTATAATTTATGTTTTATGATAGTTTATAGTGTTACAATTTCATTTTATCTTATTTTTAGTTATTGTTACTCTGGAAAAACATGCCGACAAACATGTCTCCGGGATATTTAACCAACGAATGGTGATAACTTCATTAAAGAGTTTTGTACTGAATTAATCATTATAGAACTAAAATCAAACAATTATTTTATCATTTATAAATTTTATAATTAGTAATTAATATCTAATATTCATTTATGTTATTATTTTATAGCATTGTAATAGTTGGTGGTAAGTCCCACCCAAATTTGAACTTGCGATAATTAATGGAAAAATATTTATTTGAAAGCATTTTTTTATGAATAAATTCATTATTTTAATGTGTTGTATAATATTTTAATATATTACATTAAATAAAAAATATTCTATTTTAAAAATGATATATGTTAATTTGTGGAGGTGGTAGTCTGCACAACATACAAATAACATTATCATTTATAAAAGAATGAGAGGTAAAGAAGGTGGACTATAATTTTTCTCCTCATAATTATAATTATATTATATATATACCTTTTATAATTAATTTTCATCCTCAAAATAGGATAATATAGGTGATGATTAATAATTTAATATGTCACATTATGGAGGTGTTAGTTTTCACAAATGTGTGATCGATGTTGTATTGATTTTCTACGTTGTTTTGAAAGAATAAATTATTGTTTCTCCATTAATATAATAAAATTTCAGTATACTAATTGTAACTAGGTAATTATATTACTATGTTTATAGTATTTTATGAATATAAATATTAAGAATATTTGGATAGGGACTAAGTAATACTCACATTGGCACCTTGAAGTTTCTCTTGAAAGTCTCTTTAGAAGTGAATGGAATAGGATAACTAGTTGAGACCATAGAATTACATAATTTAAAGAGATTAATTTGATAAAAAAAATTGAAAAATTTCACGATGTAATTAAATGTAATAAGGTTTTCATGAATGGGTGGAATTCCTCATCTTCTATAAGTGAATATAATCGAACTTTCATGAATACCCATTATTTTTTAATAATAAAATAACACTATTGAAGGTTTCCTCACGCAAAAAGATATCAAAAATGGATTTTGGGGTGAGATAACCCTTATCCATCCTACAATTCACTTTTAATCATATATTTTAAACATTTTGGAGCCTCTTACTAATTTATTTTTTTCATTTCACTATTTTATTTTTTTCTTTGGTAACTTTTTTCACCCTAAAAGATTGTATTTTATTTAAAATATAATGTCACCCATATAACCAAATTGGGGTTTTAAAAAAAATTATTTGATTTATATTCTAATTTAATTTATAAAAATTATAAAATAAAAATTTAACATAAAACATTTATTATAGATAAAAACAGTTTTGTAGAAAAATGTTGTTTTCACCATTAAGTGTTTTTAATATTAATTAGAATTCATTAAAAATTTAATGGATGATAAAATATTAATAAATATGTTCAAAATTATATTAAATGAATTTATTATATGTGATTAATTTATTTTATTATATTAAAATTAAAAAATATTAATAAAATAACTCTTGGAAAATAACAATTTTACTATTATTGTGTTTATTAACATTAATTTTTGTAATCATGATTTAACGCCTAAAAATAAATTAAAGTTATTAAATAATATTAACATGTTGATATATAATATTAAATAATTATTATTAGGTTTAATTTCTATATGTTATAAAAATATATTTTTAATATAATTGATTAAAAAATGTTTATAAAGTGAAATATTACCAAAACATTAAATGTGTGTTTTATAAATTAAACATAACATATTCAAGTGATTTAATTTAACCTATATTTTTATATATATATATATATATAAGGTTTTAATTCCATTATATGCATTCTTGTATTATGACTATGTCATAAATTTTATGGTAATAAAAAATTTGGAAATTTCTACTATTCACATAAATTTGTTTTTTTCAAAATATCAAAAATTAAATTTAGTATTATTTTTATATTTGGAATTAAAATAATCATTTACGTTTTTTAAAATTAAAATTATAAATTTTTTAACATTATATTTTAATTTAAAATTCAATACATATAAAGAAAATTTTCTTTCATCAAAAAGTCCCTTGTAATGCATTTATTATTCATAATTATATTTTTATCCATTTTATAATTTATTATAATAATTTTTATTTAGAAAATGTTTTAATATTCTTAAATTTTCTTAACAATATTAATTTGAAATATTTCATCTCATTTTTATTCGGTGTTGACAGTATAGTAATCAATCGATACAATGTTTTCTTAAAGGAAAATATATTCCAAAATCTTGAGGTGTTACATTCCCCCCATAAATAAATTGTTTCTTATATATATTACTTATCATTATTTAAATTATGATTCTAGTATACCTAAGGAACACATGTTAAATATTCTATTCATATATCTACCATACTATCCTTGATAATACTATAAAAATATTTATCCCAAATATTCGTGTTCAGGGGTTTATAGGGATATTTCTTTAATAGTTTCATTTTCATGATTTTTTTTCCAAAAAAAATAGTACAATAAAAAAGATTATGACCATGTATTTTGGTTCCCCCTTTTCTAAAGAAGGCCAGCATTCCCTAAATTAAAATATATCTAACAAATGATGAAAATAAGCATATTGAATGGAAATGAAATACCATTAAAATCATAGAAGTATGCCCTAAGTGAATCATGTACATGACACTTGTACTCACAACACCTCAATGAAATCATATTTACACAAATAATTTATGCTCCCTTGACACTCACTCAAGTCTAACCCGTGAAGCTTACATTCATGAGGATACCCCATTTTTTATGTTCATGAAGTTTCCTATAAGTTGGTCCCTTAGGATCATCATTTTTACCTTTTTGAAGGTTGTGAGATTGACCAAATTTATACTCATTATAATCTCTCACCCAATTCCAAAAACCATTAGGTTTCCTATAAATATCTAAAATCGTATAAAATTAATAATTGAAAGGTTATTTGAGTTCCAAAAGGTCTAAAACAACAAGAACATTTTTAAGAAACCACTTCCTCCCTTTTTGAATAGAACTAGAAGGAAGAAACCTTACCTTACCACATATTTGTGTCACATTCTTCCAAAAGCACCTAAGGATAACCATTATCATCAGTGAAAAGGTTTCCATAGTGGTGTCACTCATATCATACATCACTGAAGTATAACTTCAGAGAATTCATCTTCAGTTCGACCAAGTATCACTTGGTTGAAATAATTTTATTTTTCCCAAGTATCACTTAGGAGAAGACCATTTTGGTTCACCATTATATTACATGGGTGAATATTCCTACAGATCTACATTAAGATAATTTTTCTCCAATGATAGTTCAGACATTTACCAAATCCTATTATTTGGGAATAGTGTCATCATGTCCTCCCATACAACAACCAAACATATATGTTTTGGGTATGGGATACACCATTGTTTCCCTCTTTTTAATCATGCATTACCTTGGTAAACTATATCCCAATCATAAACTTATTAATAGTTATTTTCATTGGGATGTTAATAATTTTTAATTCCCTCAGAAATAAGGATCTTTGACATAGAGGCAGTGGGGGGAATCATCACTATTTGGGAACTGGTATCAATATCGTAAATGATGCCTGAAATGTTAAGTTAATTGGGAAATATTTTCACCATTCATTTTCCAATTATTTGATAAATAATACTCAATAGAGGTTTTGGAAAAATTCACGATTACAAGACATTCATGGGAATATCTCTTGGAGTAATACCTGATACTCCTTGTTGGATGGCCTACCATAGTCTTACCCTCATCCATCAGTGGAAGGTGGAGCACATTCCAAAATGGAAATCCCTACTAGAGTCAGCCTCTAGCCTATACTATAGGATATCACACCTATCCAGTCTTCCATATCCCCTCCATCATTCATTAGTTGATGAAAAATGAAGTTGAATCATTGGATTCAAATTTAGGTTTAAGTCACATCGAAAATGCCTAGTTGAATTTTATCGTGTAATATTGTAAATAATTTATTTTCTCTTGTTTCACACAAAAAGAATGTATGGTATTAGAGATCAATGGTTCTCATGTCACTTGAATAATAAAAATATACTCCTTTTTAATTCCTCATATTTGTAATCCCTAATAGATTTGTACTACACAGGAAATGATTACCACCCTGATGAGATATTCAATTTCCCTTTTGAGGGTCAAAACCAACATAATTAACCCATTATAATATGTATTGATGCATATTCATTGTAAGATAATATCCCTAACTAGATGGAAAAATTATTTCTGGGTCCTTTAATCACATCCCCATTATATGATATTCCAGTTTGTTTAGTGTCTCCTTGAGCGACTTTATGTTTTTATAATTAAAAATATTTATTTTTTTCATTAAAAGTAGAAATATTTTGAATTAAGTAAATTATGATTAAGAATGATCATATATTAATTTTTATTTACTTAAAATTTCTTTTGTTTATATTTCATATAGTTCGTAGCATGTTCTATTTGTTTCATGAATTGATCCTTGAAAAAATTGGTCATTTTAGACATTATAATCACATTTTCCTAATTTTGGAACTATAATTTAAAAATTATGGATGTTGAAAATTTGGAAAAGTATAGAACCTACCATAAGGGATTAAACTACCCATTTTAGCTGAACGAGTGAATAAAATGAACCTACTATGTGGGATTCAACTAACTATGACACCTGACTAAGTCCATTCACCGCATAATGAAAATTGACCTATTGTTTGGGAGTCAACTAACTTTGTCACCTGACCATGTCACCTGAGGACATGAACAAAACATACCTACCATGTGGGATTCAACTGACCATGTCACCTGACCATGTAAACCAACCACATGAACAAAATGTACATACCTAATGGGATTCATCAAACCATGTCACCTGACTATGTCAACCAACCATGGTACAAAATGTGACTAAATGTATCATATGTATTTTTACTATAAAATTGGATAAAAAATCCAAAATAAGTTATTAATATTTCTTTATAAATATAAAAAATAGATAAATTTCATTAGAATAAATCATAATATTAATATATAAATATATTTGTGTGAAAATTAGAGTGAATCCACTACATGTTTTCAAGTAGAATTATGCAGTTTTTAGAATAAAATTTCTAATGAATTTGGATGATAACATGATCTATATAAGTCAAGTTAGGTGGATTATTAATTATATGGAAATATATTGAAATTATCTAAATATAATTAAGGTGTATTTAAACATTTTTTGTATTCATATTATTTTTTAAGTCTAAAACATTATAATATATGTTCTCTACATATTTCTAGAATCTCTTATGTAAAATTCGGTGTGTGAATTTCCATACATCTATTCTATATGTATATTCTTCCATGTGAATTCCAAAAATAAATATCCTACTTGAAACCCATATATGAATTCTCATGTTTTGATTTATTATTTTCTATAGGATATTGTAAAATCTATACATAAGCTATGTTTTATGCAACATTTTACTGTTACATTTGTTGCATGTTTAGTATGAACATAATTAATGTTTTATTTGTTCTATTATAACTAGTTAATTATTTATAATCCATGTGAGTATATTTTACGTTTTTTTAAATTCTGATCACTTGTGTTGATGTTTAATATTGATTTCTTCAAAAAGCATGAGTTCCACATTAAATGTTGTAGCAATGTGAAATGTTTATCTCACATGCTTTATGGGAGTTTTTCCCTGGGAATTTAATGTTGATTATAAATATTCTTTAGTAATATATTAATTATAAATTTTTTTTATCACTATACATCATGAATATAATTGTATATATTAACAATGTTTCCCATTTGGGTGTACTTTTCATACGCATTTAATAAACTAACTGTATGATATATTGGAAAATTGGAACTACAACAGGCTTTTGTTTTTGAATATTTTGTGCACAGATGAACTCTATATATTGATTTTGATCGATCCATATAAAAAATGAATAGGTTGAGGATATAATTTAATGGTACAAGGTACCACAAACTTTTAAGATCATCCACAACTCTCAACTAGATATTAACTATTTGATCCTTTGATGTTGTAGAGTTCACTACTCCCTCGACATTCAATCACTAAATCCAATAAATTTTTCTAGGGTTATACTTATTCCTATCATATTTTTTGTGTGAATAATTGTAACTGGTTATACTTCCCATTAAAAGTTAGAATATTAGGTTGTAAATCCTTATCAAAAGTTAGGTATTGAGTTGTTCCTCCATGGAAAAAAGGCTGGTTGTTTGGGTTTGGCCTCCAGGTAGAAAAAGACATGTTTTTGGGTTTAATCTACATGTTAAAAAGGATTTGTAATTGGGTTTTTACTCCACGTAGGAAAAATCACTGTAATATTATATTATACTAGTTATAATGGGTTTCATCACTCTCAGTTCATGTGGGGTGAATAGTAGATATAAGATCATTTATATCTGAAATATAGTAAAAATATATCATGTACATTATCATTTATTATCCAATGCATCGACATTATTTTTGATGGTACTAATTATGGATATTGGAATTCTCAAAGTGATGCTTTTTAAAAAAAACATATCATTGATCAATGGAAAATCATGGAAAAGAGATACAATCTAGCTGAAGTTGAACCTGAATATTTTGTTATAAATGTTGTGGTGTAGTATTTTTGTTATTTACAATGTGTTGAATATATTATACAGTGCAATAAATAGTACTATTTCTAGTCATGTTTTTGTATGTAAAATGGCTCATGAAATTTGGAAAATTTGGAAAGTTACACATATTTTTATAGAAAAACTTTTTATAAATAAATTGGGTGTGGTAATAGAAAAATATCAATAATTTAAAATTGTGGATAATAAAATTTAATATCAAATGTTTCATATATTTTCTTGTATATTAATGGTATGAGTTCAATGGGATAAGCTCTTGAAAAATATGTTCTTGTTAAAATATTCCATAGAGAACTTTATGAGAATTGGAATGCTAAAAGGGACTCTATATATGAAAGTAATAATTTTATTGAATATAATCATGATGATATTATTGGATCGTTATTAAAATTTGACTTGAAACTAAACATTATTACTATTGGAGATAATTCAAATAATAATAAAGTTTATTTTAAATCAAATTTATCTACATAGTCTTATAATTTTGAGATATAGAGAAGTGGAATTAATGATGCATATTATTTTACATAACATGGATATAGAGGGAATAATGTTTACACAAGGATATCTTGAAAAGTCTATCCCATGGATGATCAAAACAATAAAAAATGGTAATTTCGTTTCTATTTATTCTCAATATGAGATTTTCATGTGTTTATGAAAAAGGGGCACATCAAGTCCCATTTCCCATGACTAAAGAACGACAAGAATGAGATAAATAAATATAAATATTAAAATAAGTAAATTTATACCATATGGAGTTGTAATGATGATTAAATTATTATTGAATAATCTTGTTCTCAAAAAGATGTTGCAAACTTTTGTTTGATGGATTATACAAATCAACTATTTCATACTACTTATTATCCATCCTCTGAATCTGAATCTAAAAACCCAACTATTAATGAATTTCATAAATAAGTTGATAGAATTGAACTTAAACAAGAAAATTATAAATTTTTAAACAAAAATATTAATGGATAAAGTATGTATGGTCTTAATAAAAATAAAAATTTGAAATTTATTCAGGATGATAAAAATTCCTCCCATACAGATCCAAAAAAATTTCAAGAAAATCTTAATGATGTACTTTATATAAATAATAAATTAAAAGTCAAAATTTATTTCATATCAAAATATCATGAATTAGAACAAAAAATAAATTTGATACCACTCTAAATTAGAATAAACTGATCAAAAAGTAAGTTGAAATTATAAAATCAAATCTATCCATTTTTTTCAGGGTGGATAGAACTTTGATAAAAAGATAAGTTTCAATAAAATTAACTCTATGAGATAAATTATTATTTGTGATAATAGATTTCCTAAAATCTATAATATATTCTTTTTAAAAAGTTATAATTGAGGTACATCTAATACCACTGATTTTAGATGTCATATTAATGGTGATTATGCTAATGATTCTTCCTTGATATTTACACAATATATTGAAAATAAGAAAAAAAGTTATTTCTAAATCATTATCTTCAATATTCATGATGAAAAAGTGTTTTAAATCTATTTTGGTTTCCAAAATTCATGTGTTAATCCCATCAGACCCAAATTTTCATTGGTACCAATGATTTCTTTGTAACGACCCAAACATTTATAAATACAATTTCCCCTTGCGTTTTAATTAAATGTATTCTCATGTAATACGGTTCTAAAAATACATGTACTTTTTTGGTTTTATTATATCAAATAAGATTTAATTGAATTTTAAGCTTCATTAACATTGATAATATAGTTGCTGAGTAGTGTTTGTATCATTAGTATAAATAGAGGTTTTTAACAAAGACAACTAACAGAGACAATGGAAATTACGGCCTCAACCCAAAGAAACCTACCCTATAAAGCCCATTTATTAGAGTATACAAGGGAGACAACACCACTGGGATCTACCTTGACCAATCACAAGATGAGATATAGCAACATAATCATTAGTGAAACCAGTTATTGGGGAAGTTCAAGCTCATTGAGATCATGACCCAAACCATTTATGTCGAACCACCCCATAAAAGACTCACAATGGTGCAAAGTACCCCTAGGGAGTTTTCTGTTGTATTAAATGGATATGTATCAATAACATAATAATATGAATTTGTATACTATATTTTTCATATAATAATGTTCATATTTCCTTCATATCGGTAAGAACTTGGGTTTCTAGAACGGGTCAAAATCCTTACCCTTTTTGAATTTTGAATTGTTTCTAAGAAAACTAGAAAAATCTGGGAAGTTCTAGAAATTTATAGACTACACATCATGTACTCTAATGTACACACTATGTATGGGATAGGTGTGTACAAGTCGTGTGCTTGCCGAGTACATGTCATGTGGTGACTATGTAGGAATTTCCTACTACACGGAAAGTAGTGTTGCTCGACAAGCTGTGTACCCTTGACCGTGTGGAGGCCATACCTGCTGTGTAGGTCTGTTGGCTGGGTAGAATGTTTTTACCAAGTACACTCCTTGTACTATTTGTACACACTGTGTTGAGGGGCCGTGTATGGGGATTTACATGGCGTGTTGGGAATGTCGTCCAGGTAGAGATGTACACACAATGTACCACTAGGTACACGTCGTGTAGTCAGTCAGCAAGTCCTCGGTGAAATAGCCACCATTATATTAAAAGTAAAATGATACACAATGTGTAGTCATATGTACATGCCATGTATTTTATTTTTTTCGTTAAAATGGGAAGTATCCTTCTTTTGAGGCAGGGGTAGTGGGTTTCATCTAGGAGACACAAATAGCCAGATGGGACTTCAATTCCTTCTTATTTTTTCATCCGGAGTTGGATTCAAACACTGTTTGATCCAATGGAACCCCCTCGGTAACGTCTTGATTCCTATTGAGTTTTTCTTCTTGATTTCTATTCTAAGATGAGTTATAGTGGTTTGAGTCGTTTTAATTCGTTTGTATCTCTACTGTGTTTTAGGCCTAATTGGAGCTTGTTAACGAATGAGTATCATCATACTAGTACAAGTTAGGTGGTGCATACCACTTTTTTTTCATGGGATTTTGGGTGGCGGGACCTTTGGCGCATTTTTAGATATTTTGAGTGTGACCCTGTATTACTTGATAATGCATGTTTAATTGTTTATTTGGACTATGAGATGCCTTTGGGTATTCCATGTTACCAGTTTTTCATAAGCGGGGCTGGGTGAGTGGCTGTTGATCGTCGGGGGATTTTGGTTGGGGAATTCCAAAATGGTTTAATTGAATTGTATTGTTTTTTAACTGTTGAGTTCTGTTTATTAGACCTTGATATGTATTTTTAGAGGCTTTAAAGACCGTTGTGCTTGTATGGGAAAACAGTGGGTTAGTGCATTTCAACTTTCAGTTTATTTTTCTTGTTAAAAGTGATTCTTTTGATTATTATATAAAATATATGAATTGCATATGATGGAACCCGTGGGTTGTGTTGGGCATGGCCCAGGTATTCTTAAGTGATGCTGATCACAGGTTGGGCTTGTCTTAGGTTATATTTGTGGTTTTGACAATGGTATTGGGCATCATGGATGTTGGATTGAGGTATGTTGAATGTTAGGTTGAGCATGACCAGGGTTATCAAATGGTGAGGCCTTCAGACATGAGTGGCATGGTCGCAGTTACACGAGGTGTTAGAGGTGTTGTGGCATGGGTACTGTTTTGCTGATTACTTCTCACCCGGAAGATTGAGTAGTGTGAACACAGAGAGACAATGTGATGAAGTGGTTTTGAGAACTTGTGTGGGTAGAAGCCCCCATTAGTTATGGTTTAGGTACCTTTAGTTTGGGGTGATTGCTGTAGAAATCCACGTGGAAGGTGAGGAGCCTTCAAGGGATCTCATTGAGGATATAATGTTGGGGGAAGAGGATCACCATTATTTGAGGGGAGACATCGTTGCCCCTCCAATTACGTTATTTGAGGGTAGACATCATTGTCCCTCTAGTTACATTATTTGAGGTCAGATATCGTTGTCCCTCTAGTTACATTATTTAAGGGCAGACATCATTGTCTCTCTAGTTACTATTTGAGGATAGGCATTGTTGTTCTTCCGAGCTATTATTTCCTGGGCATGCCTTTGGGACGTTGGTACTTGAAACACATGGTGTCAGGGGACACAAGGTGTTGGGTTACATGATAGAGATTCTGGTGATAGCTGAAGCTGGTGACACTTCATGGTGGATGTTGAGCACCAGTGGAGTTTGTGTTTGGTTGTGTGCATCGTACCATTTACTATTTCCTTATAATTGTACTCCCACTTGAACACATATATTAGGTATGCATTTTTGGGTGGTATCCTACTGAGATTCATCTCACACCATGTCTGGGCCCTTCGGGATGCGTGCAGACTTTATGTAATTATGTGAAGTCGAGAGGTCAGCTTCAGGAGCTAGATTGCATTAGCTGTTGCGTGGGGATGTTATGGACTTTGAGGTCTTGCCTAACTGGAGTTTACTTTGTATTTCTTCCTTCCTTGTATCATTAGGCTTACATGTTTTGTAGATACAGTTGTTTATCAATTAGTTTCTTTTACATATGGATATGTATGACCTTCTTTGGATCCATGTTTTTCGTTCCGTAGTAATATCAAGTGATCATCATGTTGTTTTGTTACTTTACACTATTACTGTTTATATTAATTGCTTCTGCTGTTTATTGATATTGAATGTGTTAATGCTCTGCGGGAATGGTTTGAGTTTTCTGTGTCATTTATTTTGTTGCATATTTTATATTACACTCAGAAAAGTACCATTATTATACTCTAAGAGAGAATAGCCTCCCAATTATACCCATCAAACCCTCGCTACTAGTGGACAGCCTTTGGCGTTCGGGGAGGTGCGCCTAAGGTAGTAACACCTGACTCGTTTAGCACTATTTGGGTGGATGTTTGAGTCCGGGATGCTACAAATTTGTCTCATAGGAGTTGTTGAATGGTATTTTGTATCTGTGTTATGTGGTCCACTAATGAGGTTGAGGCTTATATTTTCTTTCTACCGGTATTACTATTTGGGATATGGTATTCTAGAGATAGGTTGTTACTAGAACTGGGTGTCTAGATTGTGCATGTGTGCTTGCAGCCCTAGGTACGAGGGATGGACCAAGTTTCCATGGATTGTAATTGTTTTTTTCTTTTTCCCATATTATAGTTTACATGATTTCCACCTTGGTGGATCACTTGGTGTGTGATGTTATTGATTGTGATATGTGACCCTTGACCAAGTGCTGTAAAAGAACATTTGACACTGGCCTGGTATGGAATGGCTATTTGTTTGAATTTTGGTAGGAACATTTTTAGGGTATTTTAATTTCATAACTATACGTATGCTTTGTGAAGTGATAATGCCTTGTGAATAATATCAAATTTACATGCTTTGTATGCTTTAAAATGTGAATAGTTGAAATTTCTGAGAGAATTTCCTATTGATTGGAATGCGTTATGTCATGATTTATATATTTGTATAATTTCATGTGGCAAGGTATTTGGGTTTGGATCATGTGTGAGAAGGAAGGTACAATGGTTGGGGTGATTTTGATCACCGGGATTGGGTAACTCGGTCATCGGGTTGAGGTAATATCGGTTGTTGGGACGGGCATGGCTCGAGGTACTTTTGATACTTGGCTTTGTTGAGGGTGGGTAAGGATGCCATGTTGCCAGGATGCCAGAGGCATGGGTTGTGATAGGGAAGAGTATGTGTAGTTGTTATGTGATTCCTTATACTGCTTTTCCTGTCTACATAAATATATTGTTATATATATGGTTTGTTTGACCATTTATGGTATTCAACGGGTTCCTTTTAGGAGACTCATATGGAGTGTTCGGGAGGATATGGTAGAGTGCCGCAGGAGCAGGATCAGGTTTAGGATCTGGTGTAGGTAGAGCATGAGCCGTAGGTAAAATATTAGGTACATTAAGAGGTCCGGGATCCAGTGCAGGAAGAACAATAGTCGGGTTTGGCAGAGTTCATATCGTGGCTCGACAAGCAACTCGGTTCTAGTCTCGTACAGGTCTTGACGGGGATCGACATAGGTTCACATGGTACATATCCATCTATGGAATATCTGACATGGGAGTTCTAATCACAACACCAACCACTTTTTTAGGGTGAGGGCGGTCTACAGGTGACTGAGAACTAGATATAGGGCATGCAGATGATCTTTGAGTAGCTCGAGATGCCTCCAGGGAGGAGGGTCAAGCTGGCGATGTACATGCTACGAGGATCAGCCAGGCATTGGTGGGATGTCAATGTTCAAGATAGTAGGAACGAGGGAAAAAATGGAAAGACTTCATGGACATATTTTTCGATCACTTTTACCCAGATACACTAAGGACTGAGAGATATCGTGAGTTCTTGATCCTTTAGTAGGGAGACATGTCTGTCATAAACTATTTAACTACATTCACTGAGTTGTATCTCATTGAACCAGGTATGGTATGTGATGACTCGGAAAAGGTGAGGCGATTCGAGGATGGATTATGACACGAAATTCAGATCCAGGTAAATATCTTCAAGCTAGGTTCGTTCTCAAAGCCGGTAAATCAGGCACTCATAGTGGAGGGGAACCAGAGGGATAAGCCCTAGGTTGGTTGGGTGATGGATTCAGGTGATGGTTCAGATAGAAGGAAGGGGGGATATGATGAGTTCCAGCAGAGCAGCCAGTCCAAGGACTCAGCTAGACCACCTCGTAGCAGTTCAACAATGGTTTGCTTTCAGTGTGGGCATACAAGACATGTTCAGACTCAGTGTGATAGTCCTCCAATGGAGTACCGAGTATATAGACAATTTGGGAATTTAGAGAGGATTTGCAGGCAGACTACTCAGAAAATCGGTAGTCAAGGACCAGGACAGAAAGTAGAATATAGAGTTGGTTTAGGTTTGATACGAGGAGAGGGTAGCCAAGTTTTAGCTGCACGCAGAGGACTGACAGAGATAGCGAGACCCAACTGAGGGGTCAGTGGCCAGTGACTGGAGTAGCACCGGAGGGAGGTCAGGCATTAAGAATCCATCCTTAAGGCTAGGTACACGCCATGGAGCTACCATGGGCTGATCAGGCTGGTGAGCCGATGAAGGTTAGAGTTACACCGTGTGTGTGGCCATGATGTTCTTGTTTTTTTTCCATGACCTACTGAGGCATATCTATTTTAAGTGAACGAGGTGCATTGGATTTATACGGATTGACTAGATGTTGGTCAATGGGATTAGCACCATTTTGGGTGTGTGATATATTTATATATATGTATGAGATGTGTGGCATTGGGCCATCGAGGTTGCAGGTTATTTAATGTTCCTTGGCCATCAGAGAATCGAGGATGTGGGTTACATGACATGCCTTGGGCATTGGGGAGTCAAGGATTTGGGTTACATGAGGTGCCATGGGCATAAGGGCATCGAGGATGTTGGTTACTTGAGGTGCTAGGCACCAGGTTAAATCTGATCATCAATGAGATGCACGACCTCTTAAAGGCAGACAACGATGCGGTGTGGGATACATTGGGTGTCGAAAATGACATGGGGCACCAATGTGGTGCATGGGTGACGATGTATAACGATAGGACCATGTGCTTGGGAATAGGTTAGTGAACCCTTAATTTGTTTAGTTTTTTAAGGTTGAGATTTAGACCGGGAGAGTCCGAGATACTCTGATTGTGGTGGTATTTTCGGCACCATCTCTAGGTTCTGGTTGATATATTGGGGATGACCTATGTTAAGGTCGGAGTTTGTGAGATCCTAGGTTTGTAGAACATGTCAAAATCCTGACACTGTTTGAATTTTGACTTGTTTTGGAGAATACTGGGAATATCTGGGAAGTACTAGAAATTTCTAGAATAGATGTTGTATACTCTATATTACATGTCGTGTATGGGTTAGGCACGTAACGTCCATGTGCTCTCTGAGTACATGCCTTGAATTGACCATGCATGAATTTCCTACTACATGGAATGTAGTTTTTCTTGACATGTCGTGTACCATTGACCGTGAGGAGGCCACATATGGCGTGCAAGCCAATTTGTTGGGTAGAATTTTTTTACCAAGTACATGCCATTTACTATTTGTACACACTGTGTATAGGGGTCGGGTAAGGGGATATACATGGCGTGTTGGGTTTGTCATTCGAGTAGAGAAGTACATGATGTGTACCTCTAGGTACATGGTTTCTAGTCAGTCGGTAAGTCCTCGAAAAAATATATGTCATTATATGAACAGTAAAATGATACAGGTCATGTAGTGATAAGTACATTTCGTATATTTTCTTTTTTTGTTAAAATGAGAAGTATCTTCAATTTTAGGTAGGGGTAGTGGGTTTCTTCTAGAAGACACAAATATCCAGTCAGGACTACAATTACAGCCCATTTCTTTGTCCGAATTTGGATTCAAACACCATTTGATCTATTGGAACTCCCTTGGTGAGGCCTTGATTCCACTTGAGCTGTGATTCTTGATTTCTGTTCTAAGAAGTGTTATAGGAGTTTGAGCGGTTTTGATTATTGTGTAGATGTACCATGATTTATACCTAATTGGAGGTTGTCATCATAGGAGAATCATCTTTCTAGTATTAGTTATTTGGAACATACCTATTTTTGTGTTTTCGAAAACTTTTGGGTGGAGAGACCTTTGGCGTGTTTTTTTGTATTAAGAGTGTGACCATGTTTTAGTAGATATATCATGTTTCATTGTTTTTTTACCTATGGTATGACTTTGGGTATGCCATGTTAAATTTTGTTCTTGAGTGGGGTCAGGTGAGTGGTCGTTGCTCATCTAGGAATTTTGGTTGGGGAATGACAAAATGGTTTAATTGAATTGTATTATTTTTAAACCATTGAGTTCAGTTTATTAAACCTTGATATGATTTGTTAGAGGCCTTAAAGGCCTCTGTGCTGGTATGGGATAGCACTGGTTTAGTTCATTTACAATTTTAGTTTGTTTTTACTGCTTAAATGCTATTATTTTGATTATTATATGCTATTTCTGAATTACATATGTTGGAACCCTTGCGGTTGTGTTGGGCGTGGCCGAAATATTCTTCAATGATGTTGATCATAGGTTGGGCTTGGCTCAGGTTACACTGGGTGGTTCGGACTACAGGATTAGGCATCATGGATGTCAGCTTGAGGCATGGTGACTATCAGGTTGGGCATGACCTGAGTTACTTGGATGATGAGGTCGTCGGACATGAGGGGCATGGTCATAATGACATGAGCTGTTAGAGGTGTTGTGGCTTGGTTACTATTTTGGTGATTACCACTCACCCAGAACTTTGAGTAGTGTGCACATAGAGAGACTCTGTGATTAGGTTGTTTTTACCATTCGTACGGGTAGAGTCCCCCGTTATATGTGGTTCTGGTACTATTGGTTTGGGGCTGCTTACCGTATGATGCCACGCGGAATGTGAGGTGCCCTCAGGGGATAGCGTTGAGGATACCGGGTTAGGGGAAGAGGATCAATGTTATTGGAGGGTAGACATAACTTTCCATTCGGTTATTTTAATTGATGGTAGACATCGTTGTCCCTACGGTTACATTATTTGAGGGCAGATATTGTTGTCCCTCCAGTTACTTTATTTGAGAGCAGACATCACTATCCCTCCGGTTAATTTATTTTAGGGCTGAAATCGATGTCCCTCCTATTACTATTCGAGGATAGTCATCGTTGTTCCTCCAAGATACTATTTCTTGGGTGTGCCTTCGAGACATTGGTACTTGAGACACATAGTGTCAGGGTGAACATGGTGTCGGGTTACATGACTAAGATTCCGACATTAACCGAAGAAGGTGACACTCCATGGTGGCTGTTGAGCACTAGTTGAGTTTGTGTTTGGTTGTGTGCATCGTACAATTTACTATTTACCTTATAAATGCATTCCTGCTTACAAAATTATATTAGGTATGCACTATTTGGTGGTATCCTATTGAGATTTCTGTCACACCCTGCACGGGCCCTTCGGGACGCGTGCAGACTTTATGGAATTACATCTAGGAAAGAGGTTAGCTTCAAGATCTGGACTGCATTAGCTTTTTCATGGAGGTGGTTGGAACCATAAGGTCTTCCATATTTGGAGTTAACTTGGTTTTTATTCCATCCATGTATCATCATTCTTACTTGTTTTGTAGCTACAGTTGGTTAGAAATTGGATCTCTTTACATATGGATATGCATGACCTAATTTGGATGCATGTTTGTCATTTAGTAGTAGTTACAAGTGATCCAAATTATATTGTGTTACTTTATACTACTATTGTTTATAATTATTTTTCTGCTATTTATTGATATTGAATGTGCTTCCGCTCTGCGGGTCTAGTTTGAGTCTGCTGAGTTATTCATTCCACTACATATTTATTATTACACTCGGACAAGTACCATTATTATCCTCCGAGAGGGTATAACCTCCCTACTATACCAATCAGACCCTCACTACCAGTCAGCATCCTTTAGAATTCGGGGAGGTGTGCCTAAGAGAGTAACACCTAACCCATTTATCACTGTTCGAGTGGCTATTCGGGTCCGAGTCATTACATTATCTTTACTTTATAAAAGATTTTTATTTTTATACATTAAAACACAAATTGTATTTTTAATTAGTATTAAATTACAATTTAGATGTTTACTTTGATGAATTGATGTATTTTTTAAATAAATAAATTTTCAATAAAATATCATTTTCAATTAATGTTTATTAAATATAAATGATAATAAAAAAATTTATAAATTAAAATTTAATTTTTGTAAGGGTTTGAAAACTGTTATTATTGAAAAAACCTATCATTTTTCAATACATGTCAATTCTTATTTTAAAAGTGATAATAAAAATATATACAAATTTATATATAAAAAATTAATATTTGTTTTATAATACGATCATTGAACTTTTCTAATGGTTAATTTTTTTAAGTTTCTGAAATAATAGAATTTTCGGGTAAAAATTATATACATTATAAATACACATTGTGTATTATGACATCATAATGTCCCAAGAGTGATATAATAAATACTATAAATGTTATACATGAACAAATATATGTTTTAAATATAAAATAATTTTATTATAAGTTTATTTAATTAATTTTTTAAATCCTTTTTGAATCCTCCAAAACAATTAAAATATTTTAAGGATTTAAAATTTTTTCTTTAATATTATGAATCACTTCCACAAAATCTTGGCTAGTATTTTATTAATTAAGTCCCTTTTCCTCATAAAATATTGAAAACCACGTTCTTCTGGTAGAAAACATGGGTAAATACCTATTAAAATTTTTGCAGTTTTGGCTATTTTATTATATAGAGTCCAAAAAAATTGTTTGAGAAATGATAAAGAAATCCCCAATAATTTCCTATATAAATCCACTCAAGATCCCACTTCTATTCACCCATAATCCTTTTACAGCATCCTTAATTTTCTCTCACATCACTATAGTCCTATCAAGGTTACCCCAAGCTCCCAAGAAGCACCTCCCATGCATTTGAATCCACACTCTCATGGTAAGGGATCTTTAGCTTCTCTTTTTTATTCATGTTTTTTTGTTATCATATACCTTCTATTGATAATTCCTAATGTTGAGATATGTCTTTACATATAAATATTACATGAAATTTAATTTCTAGATTATAAAGACCCCCTTTATCTTTCATCAACACATTTTATAAATTATTAAGTGAAATTGTTATTCAGCCAATTTTTTGTCATGATTTTCCATACCAAAAAAATTGTGAAGTGAATACCATACCCATTTCATGAGAAGGGTATTCACATTTATACACATATATGTATTTTATTTCTTAATAAAATTTTCTATTTCACGATAATTTATTATACAATGAAATATTATGATGAATGAATCCATGTTGTATGATCTATGTGGCACAACTAAGCATGAGAATGAAATGAAAGTGATGGGTGCACATGACATTATATAGTTCTCCAATGAATTTGATAATGTTTAGTCTCATGAGAAATCATGATGGGATAGTGATTGAACATGATTACTTTATGGAACTTTTTCCATAATGATTTATTGGAATTTATCCTTGACCTATGTTTATAGTGAAATGTTTTATGTTATTTCCACATTTACCATGTTCCCTTTCTGATTATCATCCTATATTATCTCTCATTTTTCATGTTTATGATTATTTCTCATTTTTTATGACTATTGTATAAAATGAATTATTCTATTCATATTATTACATGTATATTCCCTTTATGGTATTTATATCTCAACCCATTCTTATATATGCCCCCAGTTTATCCCATGCATTTTTAAGTACGAGGGAATAATATTATCATGTTAACGAATTTTTTAATAAATATGATTTATTCCACAATTTAAGTTGTTATGTACAATACATAATTCCCAAATAAACTAGACTTCTAGATCTTGTGGGTTTTATTAAGTGTAATATTATATAATAAATCATATATTAATGTGTAATAAAGGGAATGGTTTTCATTATTGGTATCAAAAAATAGTTATCTTTTGAATTAAGATTAAGAAACTATAGAAAAATCATTATTGATAAGAATAAGTATAATAAAAATAAAAAAATGGTAAGAATATAGTGAGTGTATTATCAAAAACAATTCATCTATTTCGAGATACTAAGGTGCATGTGGCTCTAGAATAGATGTACAAATGAGTAAATCCCAAAAAATCGTGTTGAACTAAACTCAACAGGTAACAAATGCAAGACTATGGGCCTTCATTCAAACTTAGTTTAAAACTCCCAGGGGATATTCTTTAGTAAATTCATAAAATCATTATGAACCATTATTAAGGGAGTAAAAAACACCAATAAGAACATATGTTAGGAAATAGATCATATATATCATAGATTAAATCCTAGAAATTCATATGTTATGAAACTACATGAACTGTAGATTTTTATTAATATAATATCTTTTAATAATTTAATATATGTTTTCAAAACACTTTTATGTCAAATTTGACACTATTTGGTATTTTGTTTTTGCTAAATTGTAATTAATAAGTTATATATTTAATTCCATTGGATTCCTATTAATGTGTATAATAGTTTGAAAATACTCAACCCTAATTTTACCATTATTATAGAAAATGACCAAAAATATGAGGAATCAGGTGAACAAAAAAAGTGACGGGACATGTGATGACTGCCCCAATGAGAAGCACAACTCGATGGGAGCGATAATTGTAAACATTGTGATAATGATATCTAAGTTGAATAAGGTTTTAAATAAAAACACAAATCAAGAGTAGTTCCCAAATATCATTAAGAAATAAAAATTTGTAATTGGTAGCTTTATGTGACAAAGGCCCTCGACTATCAATTGATCATGTGATCCCTTAACCATGGAATAATGAATCAAATCCATCGATAATATCTTCTTCATCCATCAATGTTATGAGAAATAATATGTTTAATGGTTTTTTATCATATGGAGGTATAAGATGATTAGTTTTGGACATTGATCAAGAATATTAATTCTAAGGAATAGATCTAATTTATTGGTTGGAAGGAAATCCTAAAAAATTGATAAATATTATTCACATTCTCTCTGGCATAAAATTGAAAGGGATTTCCTTGCTTTTAAGAAAAAAGAAGATGAATCTAACATGGGATATGATTCAATAATACAAATAAATTCATGATATGCCTCCAAATTTTTCATTACCCATAAATTCAAGGTTGAGCACTTCTTTTTTGGGCTAAAACCTAGTCTATGAAAATCCCTAGAGATTTGTGACTTTCATAGCTATGAGGAAATTATCCAATGCACCAAAAATGTCAATATAGATATTAGAAAATATCAAGGTAATCCAAGGGATAAGAATCAGAGTGTGGAGTTTAATTTTGGTTGTTTGATGGGGAAATATAATGATGCCAAGAAATTTTCACACCCAAGTTGTCAAATGTGTGGAAAAAAGCAACACATAAATTGCCCAAGGGGGTTGAGAAAATGATTTAGGTTAGGAAAGGAAGGGAACCTAGATATTGATTTCTGAAAGGAGAAATCCACTAATGTGATGGAGGACTGTGATGAACTGGTCAGACCTCAGTGCATTTTTCATTGCTTCAGCTGTATCGAACCGGAGCCCTTTGCAACCTAATTCACCAAGCCAAGGTATTGCAGAGACAACCAACAATATCCAAGGAATCAAGGGAGAGCTTTTTCAACAACAACCTCTAAGGTGGATCCTAAAAACTATGTCGTGATAGGTATTCTAGATATTCATTCAACAATAGAGAATGTAATTTTTTTTGGTTTTAAACATTCCTTAATATCATGAAATTTTAGTAGTACTATTCAAACACCACCACAAATCATGGAAGTAGAGCTCTTGTAGAAAATGGAAAATGGGGAAATTATTTCATCCTATGTATATAACACCACCCCTATCAAAATTTGACTGATAAACTTCCCATTGAACCTTTTCATGCTCCCTTTTGTGTAATTTGATGAAATTCATGGTATGGATTGACATTGCCTATATACAGCCAACTAAAAATTCCGTGATAAAAAACGCTTTGTAATGTGAATTGACCTCAATTATATACAACTACAAGGAGGATATTGAAACGTAACTATCACCAACATATAGAGAATGAGTTTTATTTCCCTATGATAAATAAAATTTATCTCAAACGATTGATTCTATTTAAAATATCATCCTTGCTGAAATATACATTGTGATGGAATATGATGATGTGTTTCCTGTGGAATTTTCGGGTCTTCCTTCTAGCTGGGAGGTTGAATTTTCAATCAAGATTATACCTAGGGAGTTACCATCATCCCAAACTCTATATAAAATGGTTGTTGTGGAAATTGAGGATCTGAAGAAACAACTAGAATATAATATATATACAGGTTTCATACGCCCAAGCGCTTAACCATTGAGAGTATCAGTCCTATTCATCAAAAATAAATATGCGTCAATGAGAATTTGCATTGATTGTCATGAGCTCAAGAAAATCATGATGAAGAAACAAGTATCCTATGATATATATTGATGACTTGTTCAATCAAATATGTGGATCATATTACTTCTCCAAGGTGTATTTGTAGGTGGGATATTACCAAGATATGTTAAATAAGGAGGATATCCCCAAGAATACTTTTCATACAATATAAAGGCACTAAAAGTTCATAATAAATCCATTTGTGAACACTAATGTTCCAAAAATATTTATGGATTTTGTGAATATAGTAATTATATATTACCTTAATAAATGTTTTTGTAGTATTTATAAATTATATTAAAATATTCTCCAAAATCAAGGAATATAATTATGATATTCTGAGCAATATGCTAAATTCATTATGAAAGGATAATCATTATACGAAGTATATCATTTGTGAGTTTTGGTTGAAGGAAGTATCATTCATAGTGAATATCATAATAAGAAATGGGGGTATATATGGAACCTTAAAAAAAATAATCAATTTAAGGATGGATGAGTCCAACATATGTGATAGATATATGTTGTTTTATTTGATTAGCTTGGTACTATAGTCGATTTTGCAGAAATTTCTCATGATTATCAAAACCACTAACCACGATAAATCCGAAGGGAGTTAATTTTTCATATAATGATGAATGTGAAGAAATATTCAAGGGGTTGAAAAGTAGTATTATCCCTACCCCTATGCTCACACTACCCACAAGTGGAATACTTTTGATGGTATTCAATGATGCTTTTAAGAAGGGTTTTTGTTGTGTGTTAATGTGTAACGATGAATTCATATACTATACTTCAAGGAAATTGAATGTTCATGAATATAAATACCCAATACATGTTTTCAATTTGGATTCAAAGATATTCTCTTTGAAAATATGGAGTCATTATATATTTGGGAAGAATAGTAAAATGTATATGGATTATAAAAGTCTCAAGTACATATTCACACAAAAAGAGAAAAATATACACAAAAAATATGGTTAGAGTTGATCAAGGACTATTACAGATCAATTCACTACCATCCTAGGAAAGTAAATAAAGTGGAATACACTCTTGGTTGGAAGGTTATGTCAATTATATCATTATGTATAATTTATAAGGATACCAATCTTCTTGGATTTGAAAACAATGTATATAGGATTCATAAGGGAAGGAAAATTGTTAATCCTTTTATAAATGATTTCTCACTAATACCTACTTGATATGATAAGGTATGCTCAAAGAGATGATGTGGGAATCTTTAAGAAAGTAGAAACATTATTAAAATGTAAATCATAAGAGTTCAATGTTAATTAATGAGTTGTTAGATTTGGGACAAGACTATGTGTACTATCCAATACTGAGTTAAGGAAGGTTTTTTGGATAATGCACATAGCCCAACCTTCTATATCCATCCTGGAATAAGAAATGTGTATCGAGATCTCTAAGAACATTATTGGGGAGATAATATAAATAAAGAGATCAAATAATATACATTCAGAGGTTTTGTATGTTTTCAAGTGAAGTATAAAAGGAAAACATCTAAGGGTGTTATAAAACAATTACCCATACCTACATGGAAATGGGAAAAAATCACCATGACCTTTTTCACTGGACTTCTGAATAAATTAAGAGGAAATACTTATATATAGTTTTGGTGGATATTCTTATGATGACTGATCACTTCATTCCAATACAATAGAAATTCTCACTTGATCAACTTGTAAGGATTTACATTATAGAATTGGTGAGGCTATATGGAAAACTATTATCAATTTTATTATATCGAGACCCAATATTTACCTCCAAAATTTGTAAGAGTCTCTAACATCCTCTGAATACTACGTTGAAATTCATCACTGCCTATCACCCACAAACTGATGGCCAATCTGAGCAGACTATCCAGCCATGTGAGAAAATGTTAAGGGAATGCTTAATTGACATCAAAATAGGATGGGATCAACATCTTCCTCTGGTGGAGTTTTCGTACAGCAATAGTTTCCACTAAAGTATCCAAATAGATCAATAAAAAGACATTTATAGGAAAAGGTGTAGAACACCTGCATACTAGGATGAAGTTAGGGAGAAAAACCTTCTAGGTCTTGAAATAGTCGAGTAACTGGTGGGAAAGGTTAAGACCATCCAACAGCCCATCAAGGCTGCATATAGAGGATATAAGAGATATGATGTAAATCATTAATGATGCCTATAGTTTCATTTTAGAGACATGGTATTCATAAATATACATCCATGTAAGACGGTCATTAGATTTTTGATGAAGGGAAGTCATAGTCCAGTATACATTAATTCCATTAAGATCCTTGATTGCCTCAGAGTGGTGGCCTATTGACTATAACTCCAACCTAAACACACTCAAGTACACGATGTATTCCTTGTATCCGTCTTGAAAAAGTACATAAAATAAAATTCACATGTACTCAATCTATAGGGGGTACCATTGGAGAATGATCTTTCCTCTGAAGTTCAGTTGATGATGATCTTATATTGTAGATACAATGTTCTACGGAATAAGATAATGCACCTGGTCAAAGTGTTTTAGAGAAACCACAATTTTGAAGAAGCAATGTGGGAACTGGAGGAAGGGATGAAACAAATTTACCCTTATCTTTTTAGGGTGGGAAATTGAAATTCCAAGGGTGAAATTTCTAAATGATTTAATATTGTAACGACCATAATTGTTATAAATAAAATTTTTCCTTGTATATTAATTAAATTTCTTATTATGAAATATGGTTATTGAAAAAAACTACACTTATTTAGTTTTATTATATTCTATTATATTTAATTGACCTTTAATCATCATTACCATTCATAATATATCCATTTAAAAGTGATCATATTATTAGTATAAATATTAGGTTTTAAAAAATCTAGTTGAGATAGAAAAAGAAAGTGATGACCTCAACATACAGGATTAGACCTTATGAATCCCACTTATTAGAGCCTTTGAGGGAGGTAGAATCATTTGGATTTTCCCTTGAAAAATCCCATGTAGTGATCTAAAAACTTATGAATGGTTGAAACCATTTACGAGAGATATTTAAGCTCTATGAGATCATGACCCAAACCATATACATCGAATCACCCCTTGAAAGTATCCTCATCGGGCACCTTACTCATTCGGTATTTACAGGTGTATTAAAGGGATATGTATCGAGACCATAATATTATGAATATATATATATATATTGAATTTTTTATATAATAATATTCATATTGTATTCTTATCATTACTTTTGTAAATGATTTTTATTTTTATACATTATAACATAATTTTTATTTTTAATTAGTATTCAATTTTAATTAAGATGTCTATTTTAATGAATAAATTAATTTTTGAAATAAAAATATTTTATTAAAATATTATTATTATGTAATTTTTATTATGTTTAAATTATCATATTATTTTCATAAAGTAAAATGTAATTATTATAAGGGTTTGAAAACTCTTATTGTACAAAAACTCAGTGAATCTCAATAAATGGTGATTATTATTTCAAAATTGAAAATATATATCAATAGAAAGTTATTCAAATTAAATGAAACTTATTTTTGGAATCAAAATTTATAAATTATCCAATGGTGATTTCTCATTTGTTTCTGAGACAGTAAAATATTCGGGTAAAAATTAGATACAAGATAAATATATCGTGCGTATTATGACATCATAACAACCCAAAATTTATGTTAAAAATACCATAAATTTTATCCACGACCAAATATATGTTTCCCTTTAAAATAACGTTATTAATGTTTTATTTGATTAATTTTTCAAAGTATTTGTGAATCCTTTAAAACCATTAATATACTTTAATGTTTTAAAATAATTTCTTTTAGAGTATAAATCACTTCCACATAAGAAAGGGTATTATTATATTTATTTCATACATTGGACACATAAAATAATTAAAACCACTCCAATTTGGAATAATCCATTGGAAAACCCATGTTATGGTTTGTGGTTTTGTTTATTTTATTATACAAAGTCCGAAACCTATGTTTGAGAAATGGTAAACAAATACCTTCTCATTTCCTATATAAACCCACCCAAGCCAACACTTATCTTTATTAAAAATACATGGATCATTTCCATACTTTTAACTAACCTCTATGGATTCCTCACAAGGTTCCCCAAATCATTCAACAATCTCCTCCCTAACATTTAAATTCACACTCTCAATGTAATGGATCCTCACCTTCTGTTATTTATTCAAGTCAATTTATTATCTTATTTCATCTCTTTCCCATTATTATTTTTGGGATATGTATTAAAATGTCCCTATTAGTTCAAATTTGATGGGAAATGATGATATATCCTCTCTATCTCTTCCATCAACAAATGTAATTTATTTTTAAGTGATATCATTATACTGACAAAATTTCACCCCGATTATCCATGCCTAAACAATTGTGTAGTGAATACAATACCCATTTCCTCTCAAGGGTATTCACCTTTATACAATTATAATTATTTGATATATAAATTAAATGTATTTATTCCAAACTACTTATTCATGTATTAAAATATAATGATGAATGAATCCATTTTGTATGATTTGTGTGACACACGTAAGAATGCGAATGAAATGAAATTGACGGGTGTGCCTAGAATTATATAGTGATCCAATGCATTGGGTAATGTTTTGTTTCATGAGAGGTCATGCTGGAATAAGGGGTGAACCTAATTACTTTAAGGAACTTTTTCGATCATGATTTCATGGAAGTTATCCTTAACCTATGTTAATGATGCATTGTTTTATGTTTTTTCCACATTTCCCATGTTGCCTTTATGTATATAATGCAATATCATGTCTCATTATAAATTTTTATGATTAATTATACTTTTTATGCATGTTTTATATCATGTATTACTATATTTATTTTATTACATGTTTATTACCTCACTAGGCTTTATAGATCACCCCTTTCATATTATTGCCTCAAGGTTATCCCATGCAGTTTTAAGTATGAAGGAATATTATAATCATATTAAGGATGTTTTCAATAAAGATGATGTATTCCCAGTTTTATATTATTATGTAATGCACCTAATTCCCAAAGACACTAGACATCTTGGTCTTGTGAGTTATATTTAGTGTAATATTATGTATTAAATCATGTATTAATGTGTTATAAAGAGAATGGTATTTATATTCATAAATCTATATTTATAAGAAATATTTCTAGAGAGCATAAAAAAGAATATTTGGTACATGGATAGTGTGTACTCAAGGTACATTAATGGTAACATCTCTAAAATTCTATCATTTAATCAATACCATGGATATAACATTATGTTTGGTAAAACATCAAAAAGAAAGGTAAAAGGTTTTGGTGAGGAATGAATTTATAATTTCATTGTTATTTCTAAAGTGTTATTTGTTGGGGGTTTGAAAAATAACTTAATAATAGATTCACATCTATTTTATGATAGAATTTTTGTTATATTTGAAAATGATAAAGTTATTGTGTTTAAGGATACATCAGTTTTGTTCTATAAAAACCAAAAGGATAATATTTATTCAATTAATTTTTTAGAATTAAATTATAAAAATTTCAAATGCTTAAATGTTATAAAATCTCATAAATTTTATGGAATAAGAGTTCAGACATGCTATTTTCTAGTTGATGCATAAGATATCATAGAACTAGGTTTTATTTCTATTTACTAGAACTAAAAGCGAACTACACAATGGTTTGTGACTCTTGTTTGAAAGGTAAACAACATGAAAGTAGTATCAATTAATTTAAAGAGTTACAAATTGTATGTCCTCTTGATCTCAATCATTTTTATTTATTTGTCCATATTTATCCTGCAAGTTTTGTAGGTGAGCTATATTGTTTTTTATTATAGATGATTTCAAAATATACACATGGTTTTACATTATTTATATTAAATATGAAACATTATCTAAGGTTAAAACTTTTTCCTATATTGAATCAAGATTATAAAGGTCAATTAATTTATTAAATTAGAATTGATCATGGTGGAGAATTTCAGAATCTCAAATTTACCTATTGTTTTTTTAAAAAATTGGATTTTTCAAATAAATCCATCCCCTAGGACACCATATCAAAATGGAGTAATAGAGACTAAAAATACAAAACATTAAGAAATGTTAAGAACCATGATAAATTAGTTTAACATACCTAAATATTTCTAGGTAGAAGATGTGAATGATTTAGGATATGTTTCTAATTGAGTCATTTGAATACCATTATTAAAAGAGACCCCTTATGATCTTTAGAAAGGAACAAAACTTAAATTTCTTTATATTGTAGTATTTTGATATAAATTGTTTATTCTTAATGCTAAGGATAGTTTAGATAAAATTCATGCTATGTATAATCAAGGTATTTTCATAGGAGATTCATATAATAATATTAAATATAGAATATAGAATAAAATAACTATGGTTGTGGAAGAGTTGATTCATATTAAATATGATGAAATTTATTTGACTAAAAGGGATGACGATATTGAAAAAATTGATGAAGAATTTAGATACCTTAATTTTGACTAAGAATAAGGACCTTGATATATAGATTCACATATTGAGGGGGGGAAATTTCTTCTCAATACGAACCTATTGATGAAAAATCACAGAATACTCATAGAGATTATCCCATGGAAAATGTTATTGGTAATGTTGAATCAAAATTATAAACAACAAAATCTATTATCAATGTTCGTGTTTATCATTATTTTATATTTTATTTTATACCAAAGAATATTGATGAAGCTTTAAGTGATGCAAATTGGATAGTCTCAATAGAAGGTAAATTAAAATATTTTATAATGAATAGTGTGTAGACTTTAGTTGTTCCATCATAAGATTCATCTATTATTAGAACTAAGTGTATTTTTACAAATGATATTGATTAATCTATAATTATAAATAAAAATAAAGCTATATTAATATAAAAAAGATATTCTCAATGAGTGGTTATTATTTGAAAGATCTTTTTTCTCTTATTTAATGGTTAGAAGAAATTAGGATATTATTGTCTTATTCAACGTTTCATGGTCTGAAATTCTATCAAATGGATGTCAAAACCACATTTATGAATGGATATATTTTTTGAATAAATGTATGTTATACTTCCTCAAGTTTTTAAAATATCAATCATATGGATCATTGCATTAAGTTATCTATGGAATTATATGGTTTCAAGCAATCTCATTGAGCTTGGTATGGTAGGATAACTAGTTTTCTTTTGAAAAATAATTTTTGAGAAAGGAAAGGTTGATTCAATAAAATTTATTAATAAATTTTATAATTATATTTTCATTGAAAAAATATATGTTGATGATAATACATTTCTAACCTCAAATGAAAATATTTTAATTGGATTTTAAAAATTGATGACTTATGAATTTTATATTTTTATAATGGGGGAATTGAAATTATTCCTTAGTTTATAAATTTTTCAAATAAATAATTGTATTTTTTTACATAAACCTAAGTATAATAAAGATTCAGTTAAGTGATTTGGTAAAGAATATTATAAAAATAAAAATCATCTCATGGGTACTAATAAAGAGTTATATTTAGATAAATCAAGAAAACTTGTTGATGTTAAAACCTATAGCGGAATGATGGGTGGTTTATTATATTTAACTGTGACTAGTCCAGATTGATTTTTTCAGTTTGAATATGTTATAGATTTTAAATTGATCCAAAGGAAAGTATATTAAATCAATTAAAAGTATTATTATATATCATAAATTTTCATTGAATATTGAATTATTTTTTTCTACTAGAAAAAAAATTTTATTTGAAAAACTATTCCAATTTTGATTTTAGAGGATACATGATATATATGAATATTATATAATGTTTGTATCATTTACTTGGTAAATATTTATTTTCATTGGATTTATATAAAAAAATTAAATTTCTATTTTTACTAGAGAATATGAATTTTTTTGAATCTTATTGTGCACAATATTTATTGATAAAGCAAGAAATTTATGATTTTGGATTTGATTTTGATAAGATTCATATATTTTTTGATAATAATTATCCTATATATATTTCTAATAATCCCTTAAATCACTCTATAAATTACCCCATTGATGTTAGATTTTATTTTCTTAGATATTATTTTCAAAATAGATATATAATTCTAGAATTCGTTTCTAAAAAAACCAAATTCATGATATCATTACTAAGACCCTATAATCTACTATGATTTATATAATCATGTTTAAACTTGGTGTGATATTGATTTACATGACATGAATTTAGGTGTGGTTTATGTGTGTTGATGTTATGAATTTTTTATATTTATTTGAAATTGTTTACATATCGAATGAGTTTTTCAAATAAATTTTTCTTATCTTATTGTACATAGGTGTTTGTTATATTACTATTATGATACTTATCATATGTACATGATAATTTTATCTAAAAACATGTTTTTATTATAAAAGTGTATTTTTATGAAGGTATTCTCCTTAATATTTACAAGCTTATGAAATTATTCTCTTTAAAAATGGATTCTTGATACATGTTTTGAAAATGGAGATTATTTTGTCTGCCTCATTGATATATTTTTTGAAATATGAATGTTTATGAATGTTATGGAATACAGTCTATTTTTCAAGTATGTTTACATTTAAATGGAATTTATTTTTTATTTTTTACCTTAAAAGAAATAATTATTCTACTACAAAGTTATGTTTTGATAATTTCAACAAGAGGGATATTTTGTTTTGAAATTATTCTTCATTGGGTAATTATCAAAAATGGGGTAGAATTTTGAGGGGATCCTTAAACAAATTTATGTTTATTTAATTACATATATCTATTTTATTTTTCTTTAAAAGTAAAAATATTTTGAGTTTTGTAAAATATGATTAATCCTAATAATATTAATGTTTATTTACATAAAAAGTATTTAGTTTTTAATTTTTTATAGTTCATAACATATTATATAAGTTTTAGGAAGTGATCCTTTGAAAAATAAGTCATTTGAGAGCTTATAATATCATTTTACTTATTCTAGAACTAATATTTGAAATGTATGGAAATTGAATATTTAGAAAGGCATGGAACCTACTGTATCATAGTGAACTGACTATGTCAACCTACCATAAGAAAAAAATGTACCTATATTGTGTGATTCAACTCACTGTATCACCTGACCACAAGAAAAATATTTACTTACTGTATGGGAGTCAACTGACGATGTCACCTGACTGCATGAACAAAATGTACCCACCTTGTGGGAGTTAACTTACCAAGTTAGCCTTCTACATAAACAAAATTTACATACCTTTTGGGGAGTCACCTGACTAGGACACCTGAAAGTGTCAACCTACTATGGTGCCTACTATGAGTAAATGTTTCCGTTGTATTTTGACTATAAATTGGGATAAAAAACTCCAAATTAAGTGATTCTTGTTGAAATGGGAATCCTAAAAAATTATATAAATTTATTTATAAAAAAATAAAATTCTGAATCCATATATATAAATTTATAAATTATAGTGAATTGTTTCATGTTTTTAGGTATAATTATATAGTACTCCAGAATGATTTATATAACTTATTTTGATCATAACATGATTTGTAGAAGTTAGATTAAGTTTATTCTTTTGAATGATTATGAAATTATTTAAATATAATTAATATAAATTTAATGTTTATTCTAATTTATTGAAGGTATGTTTTAAGTCTTAATCATTGTAATCTAAGTTGTCTATATATTTCCAGTATCCCATATGTGAAACCAAGTACATTTGTTTCCTTACATATATTTTGTTATGTATATTATTCAATGTTATTCCCCTAAAAAATTACTAACTGAATCCAATATGTATACCTTTCAAAGTGGATTTATTAATTTCTATGGGAGATTATAAAATAGGTAAATATGCCCTATTTCAATAACATTTCACTTTTCCATTTGTTGTATGATTATTATGAATGTAATTAATGTTTTATTTGTTTTATAATTGCTTATTAATTAGTTATAATCTATTTTATTATATTTTAAATTCTTTTATTAAATTCTCATCACATGGTTTGATGTTTAATGTTTATTTTCTGGGAAAAAGAGAGTTCCAAATTAAATATTACTTGAATGTGAGCAGTCTTTCTCACGTTATTAATTTTAGTTTTTTCAAAGTAATTTAACATTGATTATAAATATTAATTATTATGGTATTAATTATATTAAATTTTCATCACTATAAATCCTAAATTTAATTTTATAGATTAATGATGTGTCCCACCTGAGTATGCTTTTCATGTGCATTTAAAAAATAAATTTTATGATATATTGTAAAAGAGGAACTACATCATGATACTAGTGTTGAGTGTTTTATACATATATGAACATGATATATGGAGTTTGATAGATCCAGATCAAAAAATTAAATGTTTTAGGATATTATTTAATGGTACAAGGGGTCGTAACCTTTATTGATCACTTAATTATATCAATTAGACTTTAATTGTTTGATCCTTTAATGGTGGAGAGTTCACTTCTACCTTGAAATTGAAACACTGAATTCATTCATCTAGTCCTATGGTTCAACTTATTCATATCCTATTTCTATGTGTGTAATTTTAACACATTATAATACCCATTAAATGGGAGAATTTTTGGTTATTACTCCCTTTAAGAATTTGTGAATTGGTTTATGCCTCCACGTGAAAAAGGTAGATTATTCATTTGTTTCCTCTAGGTAGAAAATGCATGTTTGTTTTGTGTTTAAGCATCCAGGGGGAAATTATTTGTAATAAAGTTGTGAATACATGTGGGAAAATTTTATTATAAGATTCAATTATATTTTTTATAGTGGGTTTCATCACTCTTAGATCATGAAAGGGATAAAGAGTACACATAACATCATTTAGAACCAAACAACTGTAAAAATATATTGTTTTCATTTTCTTTTATTTTCTTCTACATCAATATTATAAAACTGATATATAATTGTCACAACCAATCTTCTTCAAGATCAATAAGAGATGATTACCTATGATTCCTGACTCCAATAATCCATGAGGTGGTTACTAGCACAAAGGTTATGAAATATCACAAAATCAGAGGAATTACCCTTTTTATAGTAACCAATATCGGGAGATAATATGTATCAACCTCAAAAAACAAAAATATATATATAAAGAAACCAAAATCCATATCGCATGCATGCTTAAAGTAATACTACTAAAAATAAAAAGAGAACTCCATGGTTAGTTCCAAAATAAAACTAAGTAGTGATACATCAACTGTCCCAACCATCCAAGATAGTAACGTTTATCATGGTCTGCATAATCTCCCTGGAAACATGAAAAGAGTACTAAAAAAATAGGGTGAGCAAAGATATATACTCAGTAGGAAAAACCCAAAGTCACCCATTCACAATTGGGAGAAGCACATTAATTCCACTATGAGAAAATAGTAGAAACTCAAAAGAGCCTAAAACAATATACTATCCACCCCAACCTCACCATGGAATGCTCACCCAATGATGCAAGTCAAGTAAAGTAAAGTATAATCACATCGGTATCTGGGTTCCCTGCACCACATCCAACTAGTTTACTGCTCACCCCTAATGAATAAATTCTTGAAGCTTCTATGCTCTTCCACAATCCCCACTATCACAACTGATCTAAACACACCTAGGAGACAAACCACACACATCTTTCCCAAAAACACGTAGGCCACTACCACACTAAAAACCTGTCCGTATAAACATGGGATTCACATATATCACACCCTAGAAAAAAATACCAGGGCCTCATCCATAAGACACCTGGAGAAAAATCCTTCTCTAATGCTACGGGTACCATAGATCTGGTAACAAACCTCCAGACATTACAACATACTCCAAGAGTCTTGGGTGGTGAAATCATTGAAGAGGGAGGAGATAATAGAAAATAACCATCCATTCATCCTCCCATTGAAATGTTGGTAAACATACCCCCCATAGAAATGGGGGTGTTCGACACATAGTTCTAAAAACGGGTGGGCGCGTATAGAAAATACAACAAACTACATGTTTTTACACATAGGTAAACATACACTCAACCTAACCTATGGGTTTCAAAATAACAAACTAGCCCGCAAAAACCACCTATTCTACTACCCCTACATGCACGTATCACCATGTACGACCGTCACTTCACTAAGTAGAATTATACACCTATCCAACTCATTTATCCCATTTTCATTCTATATTTATCAATTTATACATTTATATATCTTATCCCTATCCGAAAAAATAACTTGCACAACATCTGAAACATTTCTCAGAAGGATAAATTCCACTAAATACATCTCACAAAAAAAAACACATAGCAAACAAACCACTTTATTCATCCTCCCCTATTAACACCCATTAAAATATTTACACTACCAAAATCATTTTTCAAAGTTATCCCACCTAATTCATCCTCTCACAACCAAACCCGAAAGCCCCACTACACAACAACACCACACTCATCATGCCTATATACATGAAATCATGCCACAAGACAATCCTATAGCCCCACTACCCACCCACTACACATAAATACTCCCAATTCACAATAAGTCCATACATTCCATAGTCAATCAATATCTAAACATGATATTCCATCACACCTCATGCACCACCTCATTCACGAAGCCCATAGCAACCACCACTAAATCCGTAGCCCCGCTGTACAGACATATCATACGCCCACTCATGTAGCCAACCCATATGTCCACCCATGAACCCAAAACCATACCCAATATCATAAAACCCACACAAGGCACAAAATCCAAAAAAAACCATTAAAGAAAACAACTACACCATATTAATCAGAGAAAATTTAAATTTGGTTTACACTATTCTTTAATTATAATTTAATAATTCATGGGTGATCACAAAACAAGATTAATCCAGCAAAATCCATTTTATTTAACCATATGTATATGGTTAATCATATTTTATGTTTACAGTCATTTCAAAAAATCATTACGTATAAATCATCATCGTTTCATAAGAAAATACCACTAATGACTATGATTTTTGGAATAATACAACCCATATGATTCGTGACATGGATCAAGGATAACATAAAAAAATGTGATATTCATCATCTCGCTCCCAACCCCGTTAGTTTATTCTTTATTAATATTTATTTAAAACGGTTTCAACATCATTCACAAGGATAACGGTGTACACCCATGCTTCATGTTACATAATAAAAGAGAGATTAACGAAATCCCTACCTAGAAAAATAAAAGACCAAAACTCGTCCTTATGCCAAAATAGGGGTTCTATGAGTTGATGGAAAACTGTACGGAAACTACATCAATGGATATGGCACAAAACAAAACTCTATGGGAAGGTAAGGCTCCAGGAACAAAAATAGAGAATATAAACAGACTGGGATGGGAAGATCACGTCATTAAAGATCCATATCCTATATCAAAGGAAGAATGGTTTCAAGAATCATTAAAGAAAGATCGTGGCCAAGACCATGTTGTTGGATTGTTTCAAAATCCCTGGAGCATTATTATATTAATGATATAATTAATATCATTAAAAACACCTTTATAAATTCCCAAACAAGGCTTTAAACTTTATTTACATCAAATAAAACGTAAGAGGGGTGAAACTGGAAAATCGTGTAGAAACTCAGAAAAATGGGAAATTTTGAAAACTATCAAATGTGACTAACCATTAGGTGATTATTGGTGTAACCATTCAGTGAGATTCCATTCGGTGAGGCACTGCTCGGTGATCCGCCATTTGGTGAGACACCATTCAATGAACCACCATTCAGTGTCACTACTCGATGAGCCACCATTTGGGGAGTCACCATTATGTGAGCCACCATTTGGAGGTACACTATTTGGTGATCCACCATATAATGATCCATCATTTGGTGAACTATTGTTCGACATCACCATTCAATGAGCCACCATTCATAAAAAAATTATTTTTGGAAAACACCTGAATTAAACCACTATTACCTCCCATAACGCCTCAAACACTGGATTTTAATAAAGGAATGGTCTGTAGGGGTCTAGTTCATTACATAAGATACCTATTAAACTATTATTTCCCTTGATAATTAAAAACTAGACATATAAGGAGAAGGAGACTAAAAACCCACCTTGTAAGATACATCTTAAGGATATACAACCTTTCATTGTTTGAAATATGGATTGTAAAAATCGACATCCAAGAACACCTCCCAGACATATACTATCCAAAAAAACCATAGAAACTAAAAATTCTAATGATCCAGATACATGGATTAGGGAATTCCTTCCTCCATTCCATGATATTATGTTCGGGAGGCACTGACTCACTCACACGGGTTTAATTTCATCCACATTAATGTGTCTCGATTAGGGATCAATTCCTACCATTCCCACATTTCGGGACTCCTCACACATTATATAATATGTAAATAACTCATATTATTGAAAACTAGGTCAAATATCACATCAAAACAAGTCACATATTAAAAAACTCAAAACAACTCTGAGTATTGGGCCCACCTCTGCACCTCTTGCTCCCAAGTACTCTCCTTAGGGCCACCATTCCTCTACAACACATGAACCAAGGGAATGGTCTTACCATGTCGCACCTTATCCCGATGATCCAAGATCTCCAATGGACACTCCATAGATGTTTGGTAATCCTTTATATCATACTCCCCCCAATCAATGACATGGGAGTCATTGGGAAGATACCGATGATTCTGGGGGACATGAATGGCGTCGTGTATCCTCCCAAACAATGGTGTAGATTCTAGCTAATATGACTCCTTTCCAACTCATCCCAAGACCATGAAAGGTTTGATAATTCTAGGATAAATATTACTTCCTCTACCAAACCTCCACTGCCCACATCGAGGGGATGCCATCATGAATACATGGTCCCCAACCTCGAACTCCAAAGGACTTCTCCTACGATCAGCATATGACTTTTTTCGGTCATGTACTTCCTTCATCCTCTCATGGATAAGATAAACCTTCTATTTTGTAATCTGCACGATGTCTGGACCAAGAATAGCCACTTACCAAACTTTTTTCCAGCACAAGGCTGAATGAGAGGGTCTTTCGTATAAATCATTGAATGAAGCCATTCCAATGAAATAGTGATAGATATTATTGTAAGGAAACTCTACCAAGGTAAATTGTCACACCCATGACCAAATATGGTCCAAAACACATGCCCAAAACATGTCCTCCAATGTTTGGATGGTCCTCTATATTATTCAATCCATCTCAGGGTGGAAAGAAGTGTTGAGCCATAACTGAGTAACAAAGGAATATTGAAATACCATATAGACATGCGACATAAAAATTGTATCTTAATCCAAGAAAATAGATCATGGAACTCCATTCAACTGCACCACCTCATCCACATACCTCTGTGCTAATTCATTCATTGTGATCGACTCCATGATCTCTAAGAAGTGAGATGACTTCTCCAACATATCCACTACTACCCAAAGTGAATTTCAACCTACCTGATCCATGGGTAATCCTGTGATGAAATCAATTGAGATGTCATACCACTTCCCCTCTGTGACATCCAAGGGTTGCAACAGACCATCTAGAACACAATTATCTGCCTTCAATTGCTGGAACACCAAGAACATTTACACAAACTCTATCACTAGACTCTACAACATTGGATACCATAAATGTTCCCTCAATCCCTGGTACATCATTAAAAATAATGGTTATACCACTAGGGGTGATCTATGGAACTCGTAGAGAACACCCTCATGCATTGCCACTAGGATGAATAGTTTCCAATGGAATAGCATCTATTTTTGACCATCCTTCTGTCATGACCCACCTTCTTCAATATTAAGGAGAGATAATGACCCCTGAGTCCCACCTCCAACAGGACATGGGGTGCAGACCAGCACCAAGGGTATGAAAATATCACAAAATGGGAGTATAAACCTTTTTATAGTAACCAAGATTGGGAGATAAGATGTATCAACCTCAAACAACCCCAAGATATATATATATATAAAGAAAAAAAAATCCATCCCACATGCATGATTAATGTAAAACTATTGAAAATACAAAGGAAACCCCAAGGTATGTACCAAAATAAAACTAAGCAGCAACACAAAAAATGTCCCCAATATACGAGCTAGTAAGTTACATCACAGTCTATGTGATATCGTTAGAAACCTAAAAAGAGTTTTATATATGTAGGGTGACAATATATGTATACTTAGTATAGAAAAACCAAATTCACCCATGAAAAAGTGGGAGAAGAATACTAATTCCCCTATGAGAAAACTATGAAAACTCAAAATCAACTAACAAGGTATACTATCCACCCAAATCTCACCAAGTCATGCTCACCAAATAACAAAAATCTGGTAAAGTAGAGTATAAGCACATTAGTATTTGGGTACCTCGCACCACTTTCCACTGGTTAACTACTCACCCCTAATTGTGAACGTCTTGACACTACTACACTCTTCCATAGACCCCACTATCATAACCCACCAACACACACATAGGCCACTGACCACACACATTCTTCCTGCAGAAACATAGACCACTATCACACCACAATCCTACCCATAGAACCTGGGGTTCACTCATACCATACCCTACTCGACAACACATAGACCTAATCCTGATGACATCTAGGAAACAAACAACCTCTCACACCACTAGTACCATAGAAATAGTAACAATCCTCAATCCATTATAGTATTCCCAATGATTCTTGGGAGGTAAAAGACTAGGAGAGGAGAAGAGAAGAGACAATAACCAGCCATCCATCCTCCCATAGGGATGTTGGGAAAGACACCCTCCCCCATAGAAATGGGGGTGTTTGAAACATAGTTCTCAACATAGGTGGGGCTCGTATAGAAGACACAACAAACTAAATGTTTATACATATATGTAAAAAACCACTCAGCCCAACCTATGGGTTTCCAAACAAGAAACAAGCCCAAAAAATCCACCTTTGCTGCTTCCCGTACATGCACATATCACCAAGAACGACAGTCAATTCCATAAGTAAAAGTGTACCTACATCCAATTACATTAACACATTCTCATTATGTATTGATAAATTTATTCATTTATTTGTCACATCCCTACATGGTCAACTAATAAGAAAAACATCTGTAACTATTCTCAAAAATCTAACAGCCACCAAACACTTAATGTAACAAAACACACAATAAACAAAACATATTGTTATTCCTCCCCATTTAACACCCATTCATATCTTGAAACTACCAACATCATTCTTTAAATTTATCCCTCCTAATTTATCCTCTCATAACCAAACCCGGCAAACCCGCTTCACAACAACACCACACTCAGCACACCCATATACACAAAATCATGACACAGCCTAGTCCTGCTGCCCTGTTTCCCAACCACAACCCAGAAATAGTCCCACTGCACAAAATATTCCATCCATTCTACATTCAATCAATATATCAACCATATATTACATCACACCTCCTGCACCACCTCATACACAAATCCAACAACAACCACCATCGAAACTTGATCCCTGTTGCACAAACATACCATACCCCACTCACGTTTTCAACACCTCTATCCACCCTTGAACCCACAAACATACTCAGCATCATAAAACCAATACATGGAAAAAACCAAATAAAACAAAACCCAACACACAATCAAACCAAATTAAGCAGAGCGTATTTAGATTTGGTCAGCAATATTCTTTAATTATACTTTCATAATTTATGGGTGATCACATCACAAGTTTAATCCAGGGGCATCCATTTCATTTAACCAAATGTACATAGTTAATCCGATTTTATGATTATAGTAATTTCAACATGTAAATAAGTATAAATAATCATAGGTGCACAAGAAAAGTCCACCAAAGGTCGTTATTTTGAGAAGAACACTACCCACACGATTCCCGACATGGATTAGGATAACATACAAAATAAAGTGATCATCATCATCTTGCACCCCACACCGTTCGTTTATACCTTCATATTATTTCTTGAAAATGGTTTCAAAAGAATTCAAAAAAATACAATAGTACACCCACCCTGAATGATACACAATTAAAGAGAGATTAATGAAATCCCTACGTGGAACAATAGGTGACCAAAACTACACCTTGCACCAAAATAGGGGGTCTGAGAGTGGAAAGAAAACCACCAAAAAAATTGGATCAATGTATTTGACATAACACGTGACTCTATGGGAAGGGAAGGATCTAGGCGCACCAATAGATAATAAAAACACAATAGGATGGGAAGACATTAGCTTTAAATAACTAGATCCTATATCAAGGGAAGGATGGTTTCAAGAGCCATTAAAGTTGGATTGTGTCCAAGACCACATGATTTGATTATTTCAAATTCCGTGTAGCATTAGGATATCAAAGATATAATTAACATCCTTTTAAACATATTTATAAATGCCCAAATAAGGCTTTACACTCGATTTATATGAAATAAAATGTAAGAGGGGTGAAACTAGAAAATCTAGTAGAAACTATGGAAAAGTGGATGTTTGGAAATCTATCAGAAGTGACACACCATTAGGTGAGCCAAGGTGTCATCGTTTGATGAGACACCACTCGATGAGCCACCATTTGGTGTCACCGTTAGGTGAGCCACCATTTTGTGTCACAGTTCGGTGAGCCACCATTTAGTGAGCCACTATTTAGTGTCATTGTTAGATTTGACAATGCTCAATGAGACACCATTCGGTGAGCCACTTTTCGGTGTCACCGTTCGTTGATCCACTATTTGGAGAGTTTCCTTTTGGTAAGACGCCATTTGGTGTCACCATTTGGTGAGCCACTATTCAGAAAAACTAGATTTTTGGAAAAATCTAGAATTAAGCCACTGTTACCCCCCAAAACAACCCAAACCCTGGATTTTCACAAAGTAATAGACTAGAGTGGTCCGAGTCTTTACGATAATCCTTAAATTTAATAATTTTTTTGAAGGTAATTTTACCCCCTCCCACCACTCTTGCGTATTTTTTCATCTGAATTCTAGACTATCACCAGTGACAACTATCTTCACAGGACTATATTCCTTATAATTTCAACCCAATATAATTAATATATATTCCCAAAGGGATCATCCATAAAGTTATTCTCATGTATAAGCCTTATAGAAACCTTTTCTAGGACCATTTAACCTATAAATCCTTATCTTATGATGATAAATTTCACTTTCTGGTCCTTGTCACGTGGCCCTTAAAGGTTTGACGTGTAATGTTAAATGGAACCAAACTACATGGGTTCTGATTCCATTTATAAGGATACCTAAGAAACCCCATTATGGTGTAATTCCAACATCAAACCAACAGTAGTGTCCCTATATTCTAATAAATTATAGAGAATCCAACTATATGGCTTAAAACTAGCATCACAAAATAACAAATGAATGAAAATTGGAGATCCTATAATATATATAAATTATACAATTGATGGATACCATATGATACATATAGATAGATTCATTGATAAATAATATATGATACATAAATATGGAATCATTTTTGGATAACCAATGATAGATATATATGTTCACATGTACATGTGTAAATGACGAATTTCAAATGTAAAAGGTGACCAAACTTTTATTGGGATATGGGAAGGATTCATAAACATGACATAAAAATATAAAAGAGTCTCAAACAAGGAAATCATTACACCAACTTAGTTTTATGATCCTGGACTCGCATTATCTTGATCCATGTAAGTTCCTAAATGTCATTGAAAATTTTCCTAGTGACCAGATACCTTTGGAAACCAGCTATGTATCCCATCACAGATGTGGGGACCATTGGATATTTTCAGTTCCATATAAAAATATATTGGATACCATCTAAAGAGTGTTGGATATCTATGAATAACTATAAGATCTTCATCTGGGAGAGAAATATATCATTTGAACCTAATGTGATCCTTGTATTGACATAGAATAACAGAGTTTCCCATATTTTAGGAAATATCTTCTTGTTAAATAAAAATACGACAAATGTGGATCATTTAGAGATATAGATCTTGTATGTGATTATTTACTTATGATTCTCTATTTATTGGTTTAATTATCTTTGTTTATTTTTTAACCTCAAGAACATCGACCAAAACTCCCTTTGATCTAAATGAAATCTTACATGTCATGAAGAAAATTAGTTTTTATATAATCCAGGTCTCCTTCAACCCATAGGACATAATCCTCTACCCAATGCCTTCAATGCCATATAGAAAATGAATTTATTTAGAAGTAAAATCAAAACACTACTGTCCAAAACCTAGAGTTCATGTATGAATCCATTCAATGAATAATTCCACACTGACTATCTTCCCATAAATAAGTGTAAATGAAGAAGAAAGTGCCACATGTTGTTATCTCAACTAATTTCGAGAGACTCCCCCCAGAAAAAAAAATCAAATGTTCATCCCTAATCTTGGGGAAGTAGTTCAAGAGGATGATAACAACCTCATCATCACATTATCTGAGTCTCTCTAAAAGTATCCTTCTAATAATAATCATTTCCATCCTCATGTGGAATCAAGTTTTCATCTCACTAATGATACCACCCCATAGGCCGCAAATCAGGTTACCCAAATCCTAGCACCGAAAGAAATCCCACCAAGGGAGGAAAACAATAAAAAATTGGGATCAAACCTATGTCTACGTTTCGACTAAAGGAGGCTTCTAACATGCTATGAGATAAATCTATGAGTAGATTTATAATTCTACTTGAAACCTTGACTACTACCAACATATTTTGGTAGCACCAAGAGAATTTTATTGGCATACCTCGAAAATTAATAGTGTTTATGATTATGTTTTCAACCCCACATATAAATATAACTGGTATATTCTTATAGGAATTAAAAGGATATGATTATATGAAAATAAATTTTCTATCTAATAAATAAGCATATATTTAAGTTCTATCTGTATTAGTCCACTAGAAAAACCTAGTAGCAATAGAAATGTGGGATTATATTCATTCACACATTATAAAATTTTGTCAAAATATCTTTATTGAAGTGGTATTAATTAGGGATCAAGCATACAACCCTACCCTCACCATTTAATTATCTCATCACCATAATGAAATAACAAATCAGGATTAGGTGCACATTCTTGAACCCATTAAGGAGTGTCATTGGAACACTCCCACGGTAAAATGTATAATAGGGTCGGGTGCACAAGCGCATTCCAACTAGAGATTATATGTCCATTTTGAGTGTCACTTTTGTTAAAACATATATCCCTATCAAAACCATGAAATTATACTAGCATATCACATTAGTGACATGATATTCTATCTAGTAGGCTCCCATATATTATTTTCATCATTCATGGAATGTGACTAAAACATTCTAAAGGAGAACATTTAAAAATAATTCCCAATAATGGTTGTTTGAAGCTTTAAAGAAGACCCATTTTTCTACACTAATTAATCATGGTGTTCTTGTGTCCCCTAAACATCTACCAATGGTAGCTTAAGATCTTGTAGACTCACTTCCATATCATGGAAAAATTTTGTTGCAATCATTAAGATCATCCTAATAAATTTTATGGCTGAAAATCTAGAGGTCCTCACTGAAGTATTTACCATAAAGGCTTATATGGAAACACTGATATTGATCATGAGAACCCATCTCATGATGAGTATCATGGAATCCATCCTCATGGTCAAAATATAAATTTGTATTAAGATCCTCCCCTTACTATTTTCCACCCTGAAGTTCCTCCCCGTGATATATATTACAGGACTCCTTCATGTGGTCAGATGTTAATCCATGATGGTAGTTCAACCCATTATGGTATTCAATGAACGTTTCCTTTATACAATGATATATCACATTGATAATAAGGTCCTACCCTTACCAATTCAATTATAATGAATTTCTTATATCATTTTGTTCTTGAGAAGATGATGTCATCCATTTTTTATGCCTTTTCAATGAAAAATAAACATTCTATATTAGTTGGAAGATAACTCAAAAAAGGATCCTTCTATTAATTCACCTAGGATTTCCTAGATTCTGGAATGCTAGAGGAGATTTCTATTAACCATACCTCCTATAACAAGGTAATTGATAAATAACCACTTTAGTTAGTGAAATTAGATGAATCTATTATAGTAGAAAAAGAGATACATTTATTATGATTAGACAGGAAGAAAAAGATAATATATCAATCATGTTTTCCCCCTGACCACTTCTACCTATGATATTATAATAACATTGATAGAGGAATACATAAATAATATTCATATATAACATGGGGTGAATCATATCCATTTAAAAGTGAAATTATTTCTTTATTAATGATATGTGAATATTGTTAAGGTACTAGAAAAACATTTATGACTACCCTTTGATATGTATGATTCCTGAAATTGGGAAAGAAACATGAGAGTATTCAATGCACTTGTCCTGCTGCTTTTCACAATCTATATAAGTTGATTATTGATTCTTCATGTTACAACCCAAACTTTTGAATAATATTTATTTTCTTTTTTGTGTATTAATTTATTTTATACTCAACATAACTATGTCCCTTAATTAATGAAGTGAGTATAATTAAATAAGACCACTGGGATTCGACTGTTATATGATTGTTGGTCAATATGACCATTGGAAACTAAACTCAAAACGTTATGATTATTGTTTGTAAATATATGTGAACATGGTTAATATAGAAAGAAGATTTGATGGCCTCATACAGTAGACTCATACCATACGATACCCATCTGATGGAGCTTGGGAAGGAAGTAACATCACTAGGATTTGCTCTAGACCAAGCCCAAGCCGAACTTCAACATGTGAAGCTCGAACGGAATTGCCAATGGGATAAGTTCAAGATGATAGAAATCACCACTCGGGCAATGATGTATGAAACACCCCAAGATTATATCCCCATAGAATACCTTACACATAGGTCCAATGCAGGTGTTATATGGGGATATGTAACAAGGCCTTTGATACTCTGTGTAATCCCTTGGTATAAATAATATTTTTATGTAATCATTCCTATTTTTGGAATATATTTTTTCAATAAAGTATATATTTAACTATGAAAAATTTGATAAATTGATTTTGGAAGTAAGAATTTTACTTTTCAAATATTTCTCATACATAGAGAATAATTATGTTAAAATAAACATCATATTTTCATTTCAAATGCCAAAATTAACCTAGGCTGAATTTTTGGAAATTTAATAACGAGTTTTAATTTGATGATTAGTGTTTTGTGAATCATGATTTTTAATGAATAGTTTTTTTATGAATAGTTTTTTATGAATAGTAAAAAAACATATTATTATTAAATAACTTTTTCTGTGAATTGATTTTCAAAAATCGGACATACGTGGTTGTAATCAGGGTGAAAAATGTGGTTCAATAAGATCAAAATATTTTTGGTGAATTGTAAATTATGAATAGTAATATTACCCTTATGAGTAGTAATGTGACCTATGATATTGTAAAAACACTTATGAAATAGTAAAAATAATTTAGACATCTTGTCTGGTAATGTGATATTTTAGCATTAGTAAATAACTGTTTCAGAAATTAATAGTTAAGTATTAGCATTTTTTAGTAAAATAGTTTTTTTAAATATAAATTAAATATCTCATAATTAGAAAATTATTTTCATAAAATGGAGTTCATTTTTGAATTCAGATCATCGATTTTAGTTTAAGGTGAATTTATGAGATATTTTTTAAAAATTTTTCTTTTTCAGTGAATAGTAAAAATACAGTTTTAACTTTCTGTATGTCTAATGACATCATTACTAATGTAGTCATGTTGTAATAATTATGGCCGACCTATGAATAGTAATATATGTTATGAGGTGTCCCAAGTGTCCAATACCATGGGAAAGCCCATGGTTTTGGAAATACCACTGATGAGGTGTCCATGGAAATTATTTAAATATTCCCTCACTTTTGCTATAAATACCAACCCATTAATTCAGTAATTTATCCTAATTCCTCTCAATGAAGCTCTAGTATTTTTTTCATTCCAAGAAGTCCTACAAAGGTTCCCTCAAGCCCCCCATGGTCCCAACCTTCGATCTTTCGAAGTTACTCTTCAAGGTAAGCGAACCTTTCACCCTCCTCTTTAAAGTTATGACTTCCTTTATGTTATGTCTTCTAGTTTCCATAGTATATTGTGGGGGCATGTTTATATATTTCCTAATTTCTGTCCATTTTATTTCCAAATTATGAGAGACCTTTTTCAGTCTATTTAAATTCTTTTTCTTAATTTTATGTGACGTTGTTAGGCTGCTGAATTTTTTTATAAAGGAAATCACATCTTCTCTTTTCTTTCAAATTTCCTTTCCATGTTGTATTTCATTATAATATCCATAACATGATCTTACATATATTTATTCAATAACCATATTGTATTATGAGTTATATATTAGTGGGTGACAATTTTTTCCCTCTCTTTTCAATATTTTTTAAAACCATGTTGCATAGTCGTTATGCTGTAGAATATTTGTCTCAAAATCTCCCTCTCTTTTTCAAAAAATGTTTCTTTATATTTTTTATGTGAATACCCAAACCAATTTAATTTCTAGGGTATTCATCAAGACATAAAATTGATATATATGATTCTAGAATTTACATATATATAACTTTCACTCCCTTTCCTTAGGTTATAATTGACATAATGATCTTGTTTTTAAGTACTTTTTAAACATCACAATTTTGAAATGAATCCCATTTATTTTATTCTCTATGGGTTATTAATGAAAATTTTATTATAATATATGTGGCCCAAATGAAAATAAATACATATTAAGTTTGCGCACTGATATCTCTCCAATGGATTGGATAAAGAATTTAATCTCTAGATATGAGATGTTTTATGATACCTTGGTGAATAACCTTGGTAATTTTTATTCCACCATGGGGATGGACCGTGGTGATATGTTCTTGAATGTCTAAATTAAAGTTTGTAGCCAAATTTTCAAGATATCATTCAAATTATTATTTTTATTATATGCCTCTTTATCATTTTTTTATGATATCCCTCATGTTTTTATTGATATCGCTCAAGATCACATGTAAACAGTTTCACTTGTTTTTCTTACTGGGCCTTCTACTCACCCTTTCCTCTGATGTATGTATTAAGGTTATTAAGTGTTGTAATTGAACATAGGATGAACCTATATTGAAACCTTACATGTGGTTTATAATATTATTTAATTTTTTCATGTTTTTTGTTCCTGATTTCTATTACACTAGACTTTACAGGTCCTCGGTTTGTAAAATGTAATAAAAACCTATGTAATAAAAATGTGGGATGATATAGTTGTAATTAAAGGATAGTTTAGTTATTTGGGAAAATTAATATATGAAAACTTTAGTAAGAACCCTATATATAAGTTTAAATCTAGGAATACATCGTGGAATTTTGGTGAAATATAATGTTAGTGGTTTATGAACAAATAAATCAATGTCTGGATACGAACAAGTGGTTGTCGCTTTCTCACAGATGTACCTAGGATTGAAAACTCCGACAAGGAGTTTTGGGCTTGACCTGGGGTATCCTAGTACATGAAGCGGGCCTTGCTGCACTCCTAGTATGATACTCCTAGGGGATATGTTTGGTTAGTCATAAGATTTTATGAATAATTATGAAGGATTTATAGAGAAATGTAAATATTTAATCATACATTTTTGAGACATAAAATACTTTATAGTTAGAAGATTAATAAATTAATTAATCTTATAACTAAGATTTTATTCTTTTAGAGAATGGCAGGAAATAGGACAAACTGTGTGAATGTTGACTGAAATGGACCATGCACTAACGACCATCCGATGGAAGCTGGAATAGAATCTTTCATGAGAATGATGAAACTACTGAATCATATTATGACAAGTAACTTGACTCGAGCCGAGATACCCATCTCTCCATGTAGAGAACAACACTATATTGAGTTCATTATGCATCAACCACAACAAAAAATTTGTCGATCTTCTAACCCATTGATTGCTGAATAGTGGATTAGATCTTATAAAGAAAATCATTTATATTCTCTTCTGTTTGGAACAAGAGAATGTCACCCTGGATGTTTATTGCTTATAGGGAGAAGCTGGTCAGTGGTGGGAACTGATTAAAAAAATGGGGCCAAGAGTAGAGGATGAAGCTATGGAGTGGGGGGAGTTTAGAGGCATCTTCTTCAATAAGTATTTCCCTCGTTCTATGATAACAATATTAGAGAATGAGTTATTCGAGATAAAGAAGAAGGAAAATGAATCTGTGGGAATCTATGAGATGAACTTTACCCAACTTTCTAGTTATACCTAAATCTTTGTTGTGGATCCTAGTGGGAAGGTTAATAGATTCTTTGGTGGAATGAGACCTCATCTGTGGAAGAATTTAGAAAACCGATACTATGATATTTTTGAGGAGATTGTATAGAGTGCAATTAAATTCTAATTGGGGTTCGGTGAGATGTAGTGGTCAAATAAATCCATTGACAAGAAGAGATCAATAGATCCCAGATTAGGGGAGAACATTGATTATGGAAGATGAGGAAAGAATGTACAACATCCCATGTGTAATAAATGTGGGAAAATGCATTCAGGTAACTGCCTGCTCGGGATAGGGAAGTTCGACAATCATGGAATAGATGTCCACATCGCACTGAATTGTCATAGTGAGGTGAAACATCCAATTCCGAACACTAATGATAAGGGTATGATGGTGTAGGCCCTGCACGATGTCCAATGATATAAGTGTGGAAACCTTGGGCACTTTTCCAATCAATGTCCAAATATGAGGGCAGTGGAGGGGAACCACCATCATCCTCAGCAAAGGACAAGAGAGAAAGGTTGTGCTTTTTCTATCATGATATATGATTATGAATCTCTTAACGATGTGGTGTAATTTACTCATGTTTTCCTCTCAATTATAGTAAGTACATTGTTTGATTTTGGTTCTAGGAATTCGTTTATTCCCTCCAAGTTTGCAGAGAATAAAAATCAACACTTGAATTTCTAAAAGTAGAGTTATTATTCAAGACTCATGGTGGGATTATCCAACCATCATCAGTGCTTAGAAACTCTATTATTTACTTTGGTGAGAACAATATTATCGCATATATAGTAGTCATTCTGATGCTGGAATTCGACATTATACTTGGGATGTACTGTCTCCCAAAGTATAATGCTAATGTCAAATGAAGAAGTAATTAAATCTTAGTAGTATTGAATAGAAAACATACAGTTATCTTCCATGGAGAGATATATCAAACTGATCTTTGTCGAGAATAACATCATATATACTTCATTATGGAGTCGATCTGGGAAGAAAAAAAATTGAGAGTATAAGGATAGAATATTTACCCATAATCCAAGAACACATTAATGTATTTCCTGAGGAGTTACCCGGACCTCCCCCAGAAAGAGAGGTATAGTTATCCATTGAACATGTACCTGGATCTCATCCAATATCAAAGAACCCATATAGGATGGAAAATTGAAGCTGGATGAATAAAAGAAGAAACTCCCAGATATTTTAGGGAAGGGTTCTATCCAACCAAGTGTGTCCCCTTGGGGAGCACCTATTCTCTTTGTGAATAAGAAGTATATATCAATGTGGTTGTGTATTGATTTTAGAAAACTAAATAGGATCATAGTGGAGAAAAATTACCCTCTTCTACAAATTTATGTATTATTTGACCAACTTCATGGGGCTCAATTATTCTCTAAGATTGATCTCTGATCTGGTTATCATCAATTTAGGTTGAAGAAAGTAGATATTCAAATAACTACATTCCGACAAAGATATTGGAATTATGAGTTTTTTATGCCCTTCAGACTAACAAATGCACCTGCAATTTTATAGATTTGATGTATAGATTTTTAAGGACTACCTTGATAACTTTGTTGTAGTTTTAATGATATTATGATATATTCATAAAGTCACGAGGAGCATGAGGATCATCTAAGGGTTGTTTTTAAAAAACTAAGGAAGGAGAGGTTTTTTGGAAAGTTCAGGAAAAGTAAATTTTGGTTACAACAAGTTGCTTTCATGGGGAACATTATAACCAATGATAGAATCACGGTAGACCCTGAAAAGACCAAGTTTGTAGAGGAGTGGCCACAACCTAAAAAAATAACTGAGATTCATAGTTTACATGGATTAATAAGATATTATATTATTTTTGAGACAAATGATTCATGACATTCTAATCCATTAACCAAGTTAACTCGAAAAGGGGTCTTGTTCATCTAAACAAAGAAGTGTGAGGAAATTTTTCAAGAGATTATTAAGAGATTGGTTTCTGCACCCATGATAACTATGTCCTCTAGTGGAGAAGGATTCATTATTTTTAGTGATTCATCTCTAAAAGAGATTGGGTGCGTGGTCAGGAAAAATGAAAAAGTCATTGCTTACGCATCCCGACAGTTGAAGACTCATGGGAAAAACTATCCTTCGCATGATCTAACGCTGGTAGCGGTCATTTTTTCTCTAAAGATAGGAAGGAACTACCTTTATGGGTAGAAATGTGATATATAAATTGACCATCATATTTTGATGTAGATTTTAACATAAAATTAATTGAACATGACGCAAAGGAGATTGTTGGAACTTCTTAAAGACTATGATTGTACAATTCATTATGACCCTGGAATAGAAAATAACGTCGCTGATTCAATATGTAGGAAAGGCCCAATTGTTCTTTCAATGATGAGGATTCAAAGAGATCATTTTATCAATTACCCAGTAAATATGGACATGGGAATTATATGGCAAGGGACATCATCAACCCGAGCCCAAATGATTTCTCAACCATCATTACTAGAGAAGATCAAGATAGATTAGAATGAATATCATTTCTTATAGAATAAGTTTGAGGTTATGAAGGATGAGAGTTTTCTTGAGTTCAATATTGATCAAGAAGGTGTACTGAAATTTTGTACAAGACTATGTGTTCCATCTATTCCGGAAATAAATTAGTTGATGGATGATGCTCTTAGCTCAAAATTGTATACACATCCTGAAAGTACACAAATGTATAGTGACCTTCCTGATCATTATTGGTGGGATAATATAAAAAGGTAGATTACTGAATACACTAAAAGGAGCCTGGTTTTTCAGAAAGTGAAGACAAAGTGAAAATTTCCTAAAGTGGTATTATAACCACTACCCATACCAGCATGGAAGTGGGACAATATCACTATGGAATTTTTCACTAGTCTCCCAAGAAATTACAATGTAAATAATGCAATATGGGTTATTGTGGACTGTCTCACCCATACTTCCAATTTTATCTCCATTCAAGAAGATTTCTCTGTTGATCAAATTGTCAGAATTTACATAAAGGATGTGGTAAGGCTACATGGTGTCCCACTTTCTATCGTATCTGATCGGGATCCAAGGTTCACATCAAAATTCAGGAGAAATATTCAACATGCTATGAGCACTAAATTAAATTTTTTATGGCCTATCACCCCCAAACAGATGGCCAATCTGAATGGACAATTCAAACACTCAAGGACATGATGATAACATGCTCAATAAAATTTAAAGTTGGATGGGATCAACATCTCCCTTTAGATTAGTTATCTTACTACAAATTCTTCCACTCGAGCATTCAAATGGAACCATATTATGCTCTATATGGGAAGTGATGTATAACTCTTACTTTCTGGGATGAAGCTGGTGAGAGAATGCTTCTTGGACCCGATCTTGTACAAGAGACGACAGAAAATGTACATGTCATCCAACAACATATTAAGGCTGTTCAGAGTCTGAAAAAGAGCTATGCCAACAAATGTCTAAGGTACATGGAGTTTTATGTTGGTGATGAAGTCTTTATTCAAATTTTACATTTTAATAAAGTGATGAGGTTTGGGAAGAAGGGGATGATCAGCACTAGGTACATTGGCCCCTATGAAAACCATGTTCGTGTGGGAGCAGTGGCCTATTGGCTTTCACTTCCTCCAAATCCAGCACATGTTCATGAGATCTTCCATGTAACCCTCTTGAGGAAGTATATACCTAACCTTTCACATGTACTAAATCTAGTGGTGGTACAACTGGAACATGTATTCTCTTATGAGAAGCATTCATTGAAGATCTTGGATCTTATGGACAATGTTTTATGAAACATGACTATCCACCTTGTTAAGGTGTTGTGGAGGAACACCAAATATGATGAATCCACGTGGAAACATGTGGAGTCTATGAGGAATAAGTACGCACACCTTTTTATTTCGATGGGTATGAGTAGAAATTTCACGGACTAAATTTCATAAGGGGGGAAGAATGTAATGACCCAAACTTTTAAATAATATTTATTTCCATTTTTTGTATTATTTAATTTTATACCCAACAAAACTACGACCTTTAATTAATGAAGTGAGAATAATTAAATAAGACTAATGGGTTTCGACTATTATAAGACTGTTGTTCAATATGACTGTTGGAATCTAAACACTTAATGTTATGATTATTGTTTCTAAATACAAGTGACCATGGTTAATAAAGAAAGAAGATTTTATGGCCTCATCTAGTAGACTTGGACCATACGAAGCCCATTTTTTAGAGCTTGGGAAGGAGGTAGCATCACTGGGCTTTGATCTGGACCAAGCCCAAGATGAACTTCAACATGTGAATCTTGAACGGAATCAACTATTGGATAAGTTCAAGCTGATAGAAATCACCACTCTATCAAGGTTGTCTAAACCACCCCAAGATTCTATCACCATAGAAAACCTTACACTTAGGTCCTATGAAGGTGTTATAAGGGGAAATGTAAGAAGCCCTTGGATATTTTCTGTAATCCCTTGGTATAAATAAAATTTTTATTTCTTCATTCCTATTTTTGGAATAGATTTTCTTAATAAAGTATATGTTTAATTAAGAAAAATTTGATAAATTGATTTTTGATGTAAAAATTTTACTTTTAAATGATTTCGCATATATAGATAATTATTATGGTAAAATAAACATCATCTTTTCATTTCAAATTTCAAAATTAACCTAGGGTGAATTTTTGGAAATTTTCAATGTAGTTTAAATGGGATGAATATTGTTTCACAAATAATGTTTTTTTAATGAATATTATTTTACTAACAATGTTTTTTATAAATAGTATAAAAACATTTCATTATTAAATAAATTTTTCAGTGAAATTCTTTTCGAAAATCAGACACACATGGTTGTAATCAGGGTGAAAAATGTGGTTCAATATGATCAAAATAATTTATAGTGAATAGTAAATTATGAATAGTAATGTCTTCCTTATAAATAATAATGTGATCTATGGAATATTAAACTCAATTAATAAAGTATAAAAATAATTTACACCTCATGTTTTGTAATGTGATATTATAGCATTAGTAAATAACTGTTTCAAAAATTATTAGTTAAGTATTATTATTTTTGGGAAAATAGTGTTTTTAATTTTTAATTAAATAACTCATAATTAAAAAATTACTTTAATAAAATAGAGTTCATTTTTTAAATCAAAGCATCTATTTTAGGTTCGGGTGAATTGATGATATTTTTTTAAAAATGTTTTGTTTTACAGTGAATAGTAAAAATACAATTTTAATTTTCAGTATGTCTAATGACATCATTAGTGATGTATTCATGATGTAATAATTTTGTATAACCATGAATATTAAGATATTTTATGAGGTGTCCCGCGTGTACAATACCATGGGCAAGCCCATGGTTTTGTAAATACCACCAATGAGGTGTCCCTTGGAAATTAATTAAATATCCCTCACTTTTTCTATAAATACCAACTCATTCCTTCATTAATTTCATTCCAATTCCTCCTCAATGATGTCCTAGTCTTGTTACCTCCTTAAGAGTCCTACCAATGATCCCTCAGTCCCCCAAAGGTCCTAACCATCGTGCCTTCAAAGATAGTCTTCAAGGTAAGAAACCTTTCACCCATCTCTTTTAAGTCATGACTTCGATTATGTTATGTCTTCTATGTCCATATTATAATATTGGGGATTTTATTCTATGTCCTCATTTATTTCCATTGTAATTCAAAATTATGGTAGACCCTTTCCACTTTCTTCAACCTATTTTTTTGGAGTTTATGTGACGTCGTTACACAACATAATTTTTCTTAAAGGAAATTACATCTTCTCTTTTCTTTCAAGTTTCCCATCCATGTGGTATTTCATTAAAATATCTATACCATGATATTACTTCTTTTTATTCAATAAAAATACTATATTATGAGTTATTTATGAGTGTGGGACCGTTTTCCCCTCACTTTTCAATATTTTCTAATACCATGTGGTATAGCCGTTATGCTGTAGAATTTTCATCTCAAATTCTCTCTCTCTCTTTCTCAAGAAGCTCCTTTATTTTATTTATGTGAATACCAAATACTATTTCATTTATAAGGTTATTCATCAATACATAAAATTGATATATTTTATTCTATAATTGACATACATATAACACTCACTCCTTTTCCATGGGTTATAATTGTCATAACGATATTGTTTTTAAATACTTTTTAAACGTCAAGATTTTGAAATGAAACCCATTTATTTTATTCTATATGGGTTATTTATGAAATTTTTTATTATGATATATGTGGATCAAATGAAAATAAATACATATTAATGGTTCACCTTGATAGAACATCAATTCATTCGGTAATGAATTTAATCTCTAGAGATGACAAGTTTTGCGATACCATGATGAATAACCTTGGTAATTTTTAAGACACCTTGGGGATGAACCATGGTGATATGTTCATGAATGTATAAATTAAAAAATTTAGTCACATTTTAAAGTTATGATTCATTTTATTATTGTTATTATATGCCTCTTTATCATTCCTTTATGATATCCCTCATATTCTTATTGATATCGCTCAAGATCACATGTAAACTATTTCACTTGTTTTCTTTACTAGGCCTTCTGCTCACCCTTTCCTTTGATGAATGTCTCCAGGTTATGAGATGTTGTAATTATACTTAATATGAACTTATGATTCATCCTTACATGTTTTTTAGAATAATTTTTAATGTTTTCATGTTTTTTCCCTGATTTATAAGACACTAGACCTAAAAGATCCTCTGTTTTTAAAATGTAATGAAAACATTTTTAATAAAAAGGCATGATGTTTTACTTTATCTAGTATCAATATAATTTTATGAGGCGATCATAGATTATTTAATTTGGTCTCACTACCTAATCATAAAATCCCACTATATGTGACATCATGTACTTTTATCACTTCGAGTCAACTTTTAGAAATGGGATCTATGCACAACATATGGTACACATTGCAAGAATTATCGATCACTAAATATTAAAAACATTGGTCCTGAGGACAGAGATACATTGATATACTCTTATTTAAAATATCTAAAAATATTTAGTAATATTCTCAATTGATTAATGATAGTCACTAATTAACATAAATTCATTTTTAATCAAGTAACTCATATCGAAAATATTCATTACACACATATCAAGATCAAATAATCATATGAGAGATCAGGAGGGAAGTTGTGATTTGTTCATCCCCAGCCCATAGAGTTGGGATAATAATTAAAATAGACACCACCATTAAGGTAACCAAATACATCCCAAAATATTTCCACAATGGTGTAGGAGCATCCCCAACAGATAGGAATGGTGGAATTGTTTCTTCAACCTCCTCCCTCATGGAAGGAAATTTTTCCTATTTAGGACGTGTGTCTCAAATTGAGTCTTCACAATTTGTCTCATCTTGAGACCCATATTTCTTTTTGGGAATGAATAAATAAAAGATTTATAAAACTCTATCCAAATTACCCTTCAAAATGTGGCTCTCTAGGAATGGTTGAAGGAAATTTTTTAAGCTCATAGAGTTCATAAGCCAAAATAACCCATCAATAGGATCACCACTCTTGAATTTTAGTACGTTTTTAATGGATTCCTTAAGTTTCACCAACCCTCCTATAATTGCAATGGTAAAATAATTCTTTTATTTTATTATTTATTTGAAAATTTCATCATACTTTTCGATGCATATGCTGTAGAACATGAAGCCAATGCTAGAGCATAAGGGGAGGATTTTTCTTTTCAAAACATGGTCCACACTAATATGAGGAAAGAGGGTGTGTGTTCCAAAAATTGAATGCTCTCTAAAAAGTTTGGGTCTCCCTTAAATGTTTATCTACCACCTCTTTAAAAAGATTGAATCAAATAAAAGGGTAAATGTGTGGCTATATACCACCTATTACCTATGGAATTTGAACCAATTACACTTGAAGAAAGATATTATTAGTATTAGGTGAATATTGAGGTGTTTAAGAGAGTAAATGTGGAATTACTCATATTAAATATATTTGATTGATATTTTCTCCAATTGTATCTTCATCATACTCTTCCAGTAGATCTCCCCCAATATGAAGAGCCTTTAGTTCCAAAAAACGAATATAGGACATCCAATATAACTACTATCTAAGTAACCAATTTAGATGGATCCAATTGTGATAAGATATAAATAGTTACTTCCAATCGAGAAGTACTCTGATCTATGTCAAATTTAATACAAAGGAATTGTCCATATTGGTTATCATCTATAAATGAATGTGGACCAACCTAGTTAGGATCTACATGTTTTACCCCAACATAAATATTTAATCAACTCTCCATCCCAGAAGAGCTTATAAAACGAATTGATTCATTTATATATTGACCAGAAGCTATATAGGGATGATTTGCACTGGTGCAGTTGGAGGTAATTCCTTACCCAAAATGGTTAGACACAACTCTTCTCCTAGAAAACATTAGTAACTATACTTTTCCAAAGTTCAATATCTTGGACAATTCATAATATCACTTGAAATATTTCATATCTCGATATGGTCTATGATGGGAACCCTTGAGAAGAAATAATTATCTAAATTTGAGAGATTCATACATACTTTGGAAAGAAAATCCTATATATATTATACAAATTTTCCATATAGGTCAATTAAATGATGGGAATATCTTCACTAACTATTTCTTTATCAATTCATCTCTATGTTGTAGAATGAAATAATCTTTAACCAATAAAATTAGAAATAGTTATGGAATAAGAGAGTATGAATTCTCATTTCTCGGTGTTAGGGTTTAAGATACTCCCTAAAATTGTATCTTCCTTCATGATAATTTTTGGCTCTAAATAGAGAACCACCATGAAGAGTTTCAAACCCCATTCAGTCTGATAAAGTATCCTAGAAAGTTTTAAGAACTTGGAACAGTTGAAAAATGATTGAAAAATTCCATTTAGTGGAAAAAATATAAGTTTGGACTAATGATAATAGATCCAAAAAAGAGAATAGATATGGTGGAAACCATGAATGCCACACTCAAACAATTCCTCATGCCAGTCCTAACTCATAACCCCATACTATATCTCATGAAACTTCCTAATGAATTAAAAAAAATTGTAATACCCCTATTATGATAAGATAAAGGATCAGAAACATCTTTAATTCGAGGAATTTGGAAATAATATATATTACTTCCATGATGATCATGTTCATGGAAAATTTATAGTAGATATGGAAAATAATTTTCAAAGGATTCCAGAGCCTTAATGTTTGGATTAGATTTCTCTAAATGAACTCACATATTTTTAACTATTTAATATAATTTTGGTCCACTCTATCTAGGATCACTCTATTTTTTAAGACATGTTACAAAATATGGTTTAATTTGGTTAGGTAAAAATTTGAAATGCACCAGCATAAGTGAAATTTTTTTCTACTACACATTCAAAGGAATAAGTAAAATAGAAATAATTTAATTCAAAGGGATCAAGGAAGTTCAATGATTGGATGACTAGAAATATGACTAATCAAACTCATCTTATCCTTATCGTATAGTTAAACTAGAAAATTAATCCTATAGTATCTTCTTCCATAGTGTGGCCATCCTCATTCACCATGCAATCCTCTAAGATATGATCTTCTAACTAATTGTGTAACCGATAATAAAAAATTCATGTTCGTAAATACGAATACATAACAATGAAAAATCTTATCATGGAACTCGTAGATTTCATGTCTTCAGTCCTAAGACTATGGGCACCAAACTACCGAATGGAGTCCTCATCAGATGGTGATTTAATTTTAGTTCAGGTAATTTCATTCATGTAATGCATCTTGTATCCAATATTGATTATTATTATGAATATGAGATCCCTATTACTAATCCAGGAACCAGTGGTAGAGGCATGTGAGATGAGGTACCAAAATAAGATATAGTTATGACCATACTCAATATCCCAACCACATCTATTCCATAGTAATTTATGTTGATGAAATCCATGGTAAATCACTTTAGTGAGACAACAAAAATCATGAAAATACTCCCACATTTTTCATGATTCATATAAACTATATTATTTTTGAGTAATTTTGGGTGTGGGTGCTACAATACAATAGGCCTAAATGAGTGGGAAAACTAAGACATCCTAATCCACTAGTGATATGATTGACTTTAACTTCTATCTAAATGAGAAACCACATCAAATTAATAACTCCAACCCATTAAGATACTATTAAATAATAACCTCACATTAGTATGTAAATATCATGGATAAAAATATAAAATATTGAAAAAATTAGTCATGGTCTTATCAAATCATTCAATCCTAGTTATTCTTAATGTTTCAAAATATCTCCTTGAAGTGATTGTGGATGCCCTAAAAACCCTAAAGGGTTTTAATATGAGGCTTTAACTATTGAATTATATCTTGTAGATATAGATTTTATAGAGTTTAATTATTTACTCTATTTCATAAAGAAAAACATGGATAATTAAATATAAGTAAAGAATCAGACACCTATATGTATTTGTAAAGAATTGTGACATAAAAATATAATTAGATTTAATTGTTAATTTCTTAAAAATAAAAATCACTCTAGTTTTAATGCCTCATAAATTGGGTTACATCAAAACCAGTTTGACCACTTATGCTCTAACACTTTAAGGTTATAATAAGAGTGATCAAAAGCCTCTCAAATGAATCGATCTTAAATTTGAGGTCTTTTTATCTAACTCATAATTCCTAGTTTTGTGTTTGGATACTACATTCAACATCTATCTAGGGAGTCCTTGGTTGAATAGACATGTGGAATTCCCTTCATCATGCCATAATTGTCTCAAATACTGTGTTAGTGGACAAATTAGGACATTGTAGGCTGATAAATCACTATCTTAATCCTATGAATCTTAATACATCGAGTTAGGATTTAAATAGGAAGATGGAAAACAACCCATGAATGATGATGTTTCTCAGGTTACATCTCTATGGGGTCTATAAATTTTCCTAACTAACCCATATAAAGGGTTAAGTAATGAATATGTATTTGATATCAACCAAATAAAATATAATATTTCCTATTTTGGTTTGTATTAATCAACTCATAAAAAAAGAGTTACATAATCCAAACCTAAAAATACTAAAGGGGTCAATGATCTTCAAAACAGTAGAAACACACCAAGTGAAAATGCCCACATTTTTTCCTAGATATTTAGAAGACCCCTACATCGTCATTTAATTTAAAGAAAACTCTCATGTAACTAATATTGTGTGGGAATACCTATACATCATTATCTGAATGTCAAGATATTTTATCTTCTTCTATCTCTCAATATTCCCCTTTATCACTCATTCCCCTTTGATATTGGTGTATAAGAAGATATGGAAGAAAAAAATAATATATTAAATATACTCATCTAGTATTCTAGGAAGGTGTAATTCCACTATTGTTGTGATCCAATGTATAAATCTAGGTATAAAGGAAAATATATGACATATGTTGATCAATGTGATCATGTCTTCTGAAGAAAAATAGTTAAATAACTCCTTATTAAAACAATACTGAGATATATTAACTTGGGATAACATAGAAATTATAGTCCTTGATCTCGATGTATCCACTAACCACTTAGGTTTATTGAAAGAATTCTATATTTACAAGAAGTATTCTAGAAGAATAAATTCAACTCATGATTCCAATATTCATGCTTACTTTGATAATCTCATCAAATCCAACTTCATTATAGAGGTCCAGTGTAAGTATATGTTCTTAAACATTATATATTATAGTTTTTTTCTACTAGAATTAGGGTTCTTAAAATCCCAATGATCATTCTCATTTGTAGTTTTTGGGAATTAGGAAAAACTCACAAAAATTAAACCCATTTATTATATGTGGACACTTACAATCAGTATCCATTTTATCCACTAAAAAAATTTGTTTAAAATAAAACATGGTTTCTCTTTATGAAAAGTCTTCATTGTATTCTCCTTGAAATCATCCTTTTCATTAGTCTACCTTATAAACCCATGAAATTATTCTAAAAAAGTTATAATTTTCTCCCATAAAATGTAATCTCTTAGATTACCTCATAAAATCATAAGTTTCCTATAAAACCCCATAGAGAATATAAATCATAAAGGTTATTTGTGGCATAATTTCTATATACATTCATGTTAACATTTAGAATAACCACTATAGTGTATTCCACTAATATCTCATGAGAAACCCTACCGGTTAACTCTTCCTCATTACACAATGACTTAGAGAGATATAACAGGATAACCCACCCTTTTATTATCACATAACCACCCATACACATATATAATTTCCATGAACCAAATCATAACAATAAATAATTCATAAAACAAAAATATTTTTTCCACTTTGAAATCACATTTAATTTTTAAAATGTTATTCTCTCATAAATGAAAATAATTTATTTGATAATAAAATTTTAAACAGGAAACAGAAGAATAAAATCATTAATGAAATGTGAAAGTGAGAAATTCCATTTATTATATATATGCTAAAAACATTCAATTTGGTTTTTTTAGAATAGATGAAATAGTAACTTTAAATGTGAGTTTTAAAAGAAAAACCCTTAGAAATATCATAATATTGAAGTGATAATTAATCAAATTAACCTATTATGTGTATTCAATATAATTCCATAAAAAATTTGATATAAAACATAATATAGTCAATAGTTATTTCAAACATAATATTATTACAACATTATCAAGAAGTATGAGTTCAATCCAAAGAATGGAAGTTCGGTTAAGAATTCCCTAACTACTTTATAATAAGTAAGATCATATTCCATGGGAAAGAGTAACAATTAAAAAAACATTATATATAATGAGAGTAAAATAATTCATGATATAACATGGTAATGTCGAGTTATATACACCACATAAAATAAATCAAATGCATAACATCAAAATATTACTCACTTAAAGAAAACAGAGACAAAATCTCTTACATTGAGTCGGACTCATCATGTACAATCATAATCATCCTGAATAATAAAATTAGGTTAATTATTAACTTTCTTGATATCCTTTTGAAATTTTATTGTTCCTTTTATATCACTTATTATCATGTTATGAAAATTATTTAATTATTTATGTCCATGTCGGGCGTTTTAATGATATTTGGTACTTGAGTCCAAAATGATATTGGTTTGATGTCAATAGTCAATGTGGTAATTGTTAACTCATATAAATAATAATATTATCAAATTATTATCATTTTCTACATAAATTATAGTTCTGAAAAAGAAACCATGTCATAATCACGGAGATGGTAGGACATACATGCGCATGAGTAACGTTTTAATTTTTAAATGATCATTGTAAAAATATAGAAAATTATTATTTTATACATAAATAAATAAAATTGTTTAATTAATATCATATTAATCATTTAAATATACCTATATTTATCATCTGTATGATGTGGTTGTGAAAAACGAATCACATCACATTGTGGAGGTGATAGTCTACACGTACGCACGAATGACGTTATCATTTTTATGTGCGTGGAAAAGTAAAAATTAAAATGATATATTATAATTTTATAGTGATAATTATTTCATTAATATAACTTATAAATATTTTTTTCATCATTATAACCAGTCTTGAGAGAAGGTGATGGAAAACAAATTATATCGGTTGGCGATGTGGTAGTCCACCGTACACATGAATGATTAATAATTTTACCATTTGATTAATGTGAAGATGGATTTAGGTGATGATATTAACATAATTAAATCTCAATATATTTTAGATACATTAGTTATTATTTCATCATGGTTTAATAATATTTTATGTAAATGGAAGAAGAAATAAAATATAAATACTTGATTAAAACAATTTCTCTTCTTCAGAAGATATCATTTTCTTAAAAACATAAGACCACTAAGGAGGGTTTTATTCCTAAAATAAGATATCTATAAGGTTTATAGGGGTTCTAGTAAGGTATATGGGTAGATATTCTCTAATCCAAATAGGTTTTTAAATGTATGGAAAAGAGAATAAGAGGTTCCCTTTTATAGGAGAGGAGGTGGGAACTCTTGGAATTCTTAAAAATATTAAATTAATATAAAATATGTTTCAATTATAAATGTATCTAAAGTGAGTTATTTATAATATAGTATGATTTTGTGTCAAAATAAATTCCACCAATGAAAATTATACAAGTTTTTTAAAAAAAATCAATACTTTTCATTTAGATTCAACCCTTTTAACCCTTATCGCAATATCATGAAATTTACAATTTTATGATTAATATAATTACTATAAAATGAAAAAATACCATTAAATGACACATTTATGAAATTTTAGAACTTATTACTATAATTTGGTAAAATTTTATATTTTTATAACTTTTATATCATTTAATAAAATAATATTTATTTTAAAATTTCATAAATTTTAATTTTGACATTATTATTTATTTTTTATTTTTAAAATATAAAAACAAAACGATAAATTTGAAAAAATACTTCTAAAACCTAAATAAAATTATAAGGTAATCTAATAAATTAGATTCTATAAATAACTACATCAAATTATATTTATTTTAATATTCGTAATAACATTAATAATATTTTTTCAATAATTATAGAATTACTACATCATCACTGTGAAAGCATTAAATTTAATTATTTAATCCAGAAAAATTAAAAAAAATCTTGATGAATATACATATTTTATACTTAAGAAATTATATTCCAATATATCCCCTTGATAACCTCATATTAAAAATTTTTCAATTATTAAAAATAAGAGTATAGCAAGTTTTACTTTTCCTAAATTAAAATACTATAATGGGATTAAAGACATCCATGTGGCTCCAAGAAGTCATAAAATATTTTCAAGTTTGATTATGGTCTAATTTAACTCATTAAATAAAATTAGAATAAGTTTTAGTGTAATTTTATAATATTATAATATTGTTTTTACCCTTAATTACATAATTTATCATTAATCATTGTGAAAAAAATTATTAATTTTACTAATCATATAATCCAAAAATAAAATAGGCATATTTAAAAAAATTGACCTTATATATAAAAATATGGAATAAATTTTTAAATTTGAAAAACACATAATTGGTTTTAATTAATTTAAAATCAATCTAATTTATGGGGTGAGAAAACAAGTTATTAAAGTGAAAAAGTTCAAAATATTGAAATGTCTTTTTATCGAAATTTAATGTCAAATTGATTCAAATGACCTAAATTGGATTAAATTATAAACAATATACCTACTTTTACTTAAAAATAAATCAAAAATATACTTTAACTCTATAAATTATTTAGGTAAAAATTTTATTTTCTACACAAATTCAGTATTTTTCACTATTTATCAAAAAATGAAACTCATCATAAAAAATAAAAAAATAAACCAAAGTAAATTTTGATTGTCATATTTCAAGGAATAAGTTTTTTTTAAAATATAATTTATAAAAGTGTCAAAAACTAAATTTAAAACAAGTGTTCCACAAAAGGTGAAAATTTTTCCTTTTTAGAAAAATACATCTTTTATGTGTAAAATTGGATTTATTCTTATATCATGTCTAGAAAACACAGAGGATGAATGTTAAACATTATATAGAATATTTTATATATAAATTTATTTAATATAATACAAAAAGGGTGATTTTTTTTCTATTGGAATAAAACACACCTGTTCACATTTAAATAGATATTTAGAAAATCATTTCCTTTTAAAAAGGGTTTTATTTTCATTTATAATGGATTTTCACCACAGAATTAATTATATATACATGTGTACAATTTTTTTTTAAATTCAATTAATTTTATTCATACTCTCCATTCTAACTGGTAGGTTATAATGGTAACATTTAAATAAAAATATTTAATTTTTCAATTTTTTACGATGTGGCTTATTTTTTTACGTTATGTATCACAGTCAATACTTTTTGAAAATATAGAAAAGATATATTCTTTGAAAATTAATTAATTTAATCCAATAAATTTAATCATGGTTATAGTAACTAGGGTTTTACTATTCATAATACCATAATTGAAATCCCACATCGGAGAAATGGTTAATAAAACATCCACATTAAAAGAAATAAATGGAACTATAAAGGTTACAAGAGATAACACAAACTAGGGTTCCATGTTGGAAAACATGGAAATGGAAGAGATAACTAACTATGAAGTTCTAATGGAGAGTGATAGAGAATGTGGTTAGGAAAATGTTAACAACAAAAAAACCATAAATCTGTGATAGGATAAACTATCATTGATTTCTCAGCAATAAAAGTAAATGGATAGTGATTTCTTTTTAAGACAACTTTTATAGAGTAAAGGAATTATATTACTACCTGGACTAAAAACATAATAAAATATAAATATTTGAAAAGTAGAGTTTCATCCTTTAATCAATTTCGACCACAAAATTATCTTTTTCTCCAATTGATGAGTATTTAAGATGAATTTTTAATTCTTTTAGAATTAAAATCAACTATTATGGAAAACAAATCAACAAAAATATAACTATATATTCCTACTATATTTAGAAATTAACCAAAACCAAAATTATTAGGATAAGATAAAATAATTCACCAAAAAGAATATACATTTATATGATAAAAACTACATTAATCTACAAATTTCAATAGTGAAACCCAAAGTTTAACATAAATCATTCAACAAAACCTATCCATAAAATTTCTAAAAAAAATATTCTTCAATAATATTGAAACCCAAAGATCTGATGGATTTGATCACATATTCGTCCAATTAACATCAATCACATAATAACTAAAACATTTTCTCATCCCAAGGTTATCTATTTGATAAAACATATGTTCAAACAAAAAAATTATTCTTCATACATAAAATAGTTTATCAAAAAATAAAATTCATACTAACTAGGGCTTCACATAAGTTAGTGGTAAGTGATGCACCCTTTTCACCCTTTCATTTTGGGTTTGATTCCTGCAGACTTTCTAAACATGACAGGTTATCACCCATCCTATAGGTTATCTATTTTCTAAAATTATATAATTATTATTATATTCATATAAAGGTGATAAAAAACTTTAAAAATAACCATATAAAGTTTTATCCTCAAATTTTATCTCATGCATTTCATTTTTCATCCAAAAATATAATAACTCGCAATTACCTCAAAATCAATGATCATAAAAACACTAATAGTTATCCATATATTTAAAATTATTTCCACAAAATGAATGTAAAATTATTCTTAAAATAACATTTTCAAATGACAAAATCAAGGGATACATTTAACACAAACTCAATAAAAGTGTTCCAAAGCATTCCCATCATCAAAAGAGAATTAATACTTTTAAACATGTAAGCATATTTAAAAATACTAAACTATTAAGTCCTTTATATATATATCTTAATCATTTATCATTCTTCATAATCCCTTATTTCTATAATATAAAATCATTAATCAAATCCTAATATTTACTAATTATATAACATGAAATGATAAATAATCTATAAATTTCATAGGCCATTTGTAGTTTCCTCATATTCAATTAAAATGGCATTAGCTATTCCTTAATATATATTTGTATAGTCCAGGAGATCACATTCAATATAATTCTTATTAATACATTGATTTTCATAATGAACATACTCCCAATATTTGAAACTTTCAATTGATAACTCTATAACCTCTTTCCCTTTCATGGAGTCAACTGAACACTTCCTTTTTCCTTGGAAGATTATTTCTTCATTACCTCCTTTAGCACATTTAAAAAACCTTCCAATCCCTTTATGATATTTTCCAACATGTTTAATTCCATATGATGGAGACATATGTCATTGAATACGTTTACCATTATGATAATTGTCACTAGAACACCCATAATGATTCATTTCAGTCATATATGATACATTATAAATCTCACCAAGGTTTAAGTGGTCAATCATTTTTCATGATAGTTGTTTTATAATAACCACATGATTTATCATTATAGCTCCCATTTCATTTGGTTTTTTAGATAGAGAACCACCACATTTTCCTTCAAATCTCTTATTACATTGGTTTCTGCTGGATCCATCCATTTACTAAAACCAAAATAGATAGTGTGAGCAATAAAATCATAATATACCATCATATAAAGACGGTAAACACTATAATATCCTCATTTATGTTATCTAAAATTTATTTAATTTATCTAAAATAACTATGAATCTTCCTACCTTTCAAACCATTGTGGTTATATATGACTTGTAACTTATGATTAAATTATATCCTAATATTTGAAGGTATCTAAACCCATCATATTATACCAATTATAAAGTACCAATCAAAAACATTGTGTATTCTATTATTTTTGAACTAGAATTTGAATTTATAAAATTAGAAGATTCTTTCGGGTTCATGGATTTAGATAATTATGAAAAACACTTACAAATTAAACCCATACATTCAATATGGAAACTTATACTCAGTATCTAGTTTTGGAACCAAACTAATGTCTTTAAAATAATACATGGTTTCTATTTATGAAACATCTTCATAGTTGTCTCTTTTATATCATCTTTCTTCCTAATATCCCTTAAAACTGGTGAAAAATATTTAAAATCATTAGATTTGAACAAAAAAACTCATAATTTGATATAATAGAATGGTAAATATCAATCCATGAATAATTATAACCCCATGAAAACATTTTCAAAAAGTTACACTTTTGACCCATAAAACATAAGATCTTAGCTTACCTCATGAAATCATAAGTTTCCTACAAAACCCCATAGAAAACATAAATCAAAAAGGTAACTTGTGGAATCAGTTCAAAATCACTAATACATTTTCTGTATCTCTCATGGATATATATGGAGTAACCTTTACAGTTACATTCAGAATAAGCATCCTAGTATATTCCCTTAATCTCATATTAGAAATAATACTGGTTAACTTCATCTCATTACCCAATGCAATGAAGATAAATAATGGGATCACCCACTATTTGTTTTTTTATTGAACAACTCAAAATTATATACAATTACCAATAACCTAAACAAAACCATAAATCGTGTGAAAAAGAAAAATAACTTTTCCAATTTGAAATCACATTCTATTTTTACAATGATGCACACTCATAAATGAAAACAATTCATTTGAAAATAAATTTGTAAACTTGTAAAGGAAGAATAAAAAAATTAAATTTAACTAAGATCGGTAAATTCCATTTGTGTCGTATATGTTATAAAACATTACTTTTGAATTTTTTAAAAACAATTGAATGAGTGACAATAAATATTTTTTTAAAAGAAAGTCCCTTATAAAATATCATATTATCAAATTAAGCATTAATAAAGTTAATTTTTATGTTTATTCATAGTATATCCATATAATGTAGGTGTAAATACATCATAATATATTCAAAAGTCATTTCACACATAATATTACCATGACGTAATCAATAAGTAAGAGTTCCACCCAAATAACGGTAATTGGGTTGAGAATTTTCTTACTGCTTTTTATTTAGTAGAATCATATGCCACGTGAAATAGTAACATAAAAAACATTAAATATAAAGATAATAAAAAAATTCATGACAAAAAAATTCAATGGAGAGTAATATAAACTTCATAAAATAATTGAGATGCATGACCTCAAAATAATCCTCAATGAAATAAAATTGAGATGAACTCTTACACATTGAGAATGAATCTTTACATAAAATATTTATCTTCTTAAATAATATACATAGGTTAATTATTTAATTTCCTGAAAACATTTTTAAATGTTATTATTCCTTTTATATCACTTATTTTCATGTTATAAAAATTATTTAATTATTTATGTTCATGTCATATTTTTTGATGATATTTGGTATATGAGTCCAAAATGAATTTCATATAATGTCAATAGTAGAAGTGGTTATTAGTCCATAATATAGAGATTAATATTAATGAAATTATTATAATTATTATATTCAATTATAAATTTAAATTAAATCGTTATGTATGGTTATAAAAAATTAACTATGTATTAATCGTGGAGATGGTAGGTCATATATACTGGCCCATTTACTTTCAAGCACTTAATTTTGTACTTAGTTTACTTAATATTTACTTCAGCTTGTGTACTCTGTGGTGTTTGTTTTACTTATATAAAGGCAATGACTTCCCTTTTAATCGATATTTATGCCTTTCATGCTAGTCGTCAGCCCTTGGCCTATGGAAGGCTGGCCTGTGGTAGTCATGACACAGGCCCCAAGGACGGGTCGTGAAAAAGTTTTACCCATATACTCGAGTCTTGATTTAACATACAAAAATAATAATATGGAGAAAATGCTTCGTTTCCTTTAAGGGTAAGGTTCTTCATGTTCATGCGAATAAAAAAAATATTCATATACGATTCATATGGTGAAAAAATTGAAGGAAAATGTGAAAAGGGAAATGGAAAGTGGCACACCAAGGGAAAGTTTACAATGTATATGAATTAACGAGGTATTAACAAGATGTTATTTTCATCATATATTATGAAATAAAAATATATAAGTTTAAACATAATAAACTGAATCAGCAAAGAATGTACCTTCTTCTTCTTTAGTAATATTCATCAATAAAAAATTAATGATCCAAACCTACTAATTGGGTGTTAAATAAAATATAATAATTTCATATGTTTATTAAAATATAGTAACTAGGTTACTATAGAAAATTTATTATAAGTAAGGTGTATTCTCTAAGTAGTTGAGAGAGGGTGATTCTCAAGTTAGTGGTGAGAAATATATAACTTGTAATTTTCATGTTAGTGATTCTTGTAAAAATATTATTGAGTATAACTAGAACATTTCTCTCACATATTATTTGTACATAAGTTGAAATTATTCAACAATTATGAATTAATGTTGTATGTGGTGTTTAATAATCAATGAAGAGTGTGATGATATATGAATCATGGGATATATAAGAAGAATATAACAATTATAAGACTTATTTATGTTGTTGTGGAAAGATAAATATTTTTCAATAAAAAAATAAATTTATACATCTCAAATATACCCGATATGGTATTTTTTCCTTGATGAACAAAAAACCTATGTATTATAAACATATATATTTATTTTTTGACAAAGGAAACTTTATAAATAAATTTTATCCACAAGGATTTTGAATTCGTTAAACAAGCTAGAATTTAATATTGCAATGGTAAACTAGTGGTAAACATAATTTATTATATTCCATTAAGTCATTAAAGATTGTTAAAGTCAATTATGGTATAATAATGGTTAGAACATATGAATTACTTATGGATTAATTACTAAACAATGTATTCACATAAAATAATCGATCATGATAATACAGGATTGAGAACTTCATAAACACACATTACCCAATATATATCACGATATTGATTTTTATGGCGAGGAATGATGACAAAGTGTAACATGTTAACATTGATAAAAAATTATTCATGAAGAAAATCCTAAAAGCACATTTTATACATCATAATTATGATTTAAGGAGTATCATCAGTGCAACATGAAAAAATTCCATTACATTTCATGATGTGGTTCACAAATAACTAAAATTTCACTTATCCATATACCAACTACAATGAAAAATGGATATCACATGAGCCATAATATAATTATAATCCATTATGTCAGATGAAATGTGTTTAGCTTCTTATATTCTATTAAGACATAAATAAACATTCATCAAGATCAAACACATTGCAAATATAAGGTAATTATCCTAACACATTCATAATGTATAAAATAAATCCCTATGATAGGAAAATATAGTTTAGTTATAGAATATATTTCTATGTAACCATACACATCTCCTTAGGAACAGTGGGAGAATTATTGATGAAGTTTTAGTCAATGCTTATGATGTATAAGTAGTTTTTATAGGAACTAGATCCAAAAGATCATGTGGAACAAGAATGTTCTAGAGACACAAACTACATAGGAAAAAACATAGAGATGTATTTGAATTCACCATGGTCAGTGGTAAATTATTTGTTGTCAATAATATTTGGTAAATGTAATCGTTATACATAAATTACATAATATTTACAAGAATAATTAAAATTCAATAATGGGTGACATGTATCATAATGAAAAGGGGCCTTTGATTTTGAATACTATGGTTGATATTAAAAGGATATGATACATGGGTGATACATACATATTACCAATGAGGAATGATTGGTTATACATGGTTTATATTTATAAATCCATTGAAATTTTACTTTTTATAGATAATTTCTATGATCAATTTATTAGGCATTGGATTTCATGAACACCAATTATGGAAGGTGTTTATATGAAACAACTAGAATGGGTTGTTCATGTAGAATAATTATAATGAAAGTTTTCAATTACTAAAATCTTCTTTATGATAGATGTAAGTAACAAGATCTTAAAATATTCATTTTGAATGAAACTTTTCCATGCTTCTTCCATTAATTAGTGGGATCACCTTTATTTTACAAATGCAATTTTTTAGGTAACATATTTAAAAAAATTATTAGACTTAAAATAAGATAGGACTGGGATGAAACTTATTCTATCCTTATTGACATAATGTAGCAACATTAGTTATAAAAAACAGGATCTACTAAGGTAGGTATAAAGGTTGTTTGGAACATGTTAATCATACAAACAATGACATATTTTTTAATAATATATCTAGAATAATTCAAGAGAGTAATTGTTTTCAGTGTCACATGGAATATATAACTTCAGGTTGACATGTCTGGGATATGGGAGGATATTAACATGGTGATTTGAAATCCAAACAATTATGTGATCAGTTAATCACATATGCCATGATATGTACAAAAAATTAATATTTCTAAGATATAATTTATACTTGGAAGATATAGATTATATCTATGATCACTTCATGGGATGTAGTTAGAACAATCTAATTGTACATCTCTAATTAAAAAAGATATGTACTTTGTAAGTGGAGAAGAAAGGATACTAGTTTTGATAGGACACAAACTAGTCTTCCATATATCCATATAATATAATATTATAATAATACTAAGGTGATGTGAAATACAAGATCTTATAAGCTTGTGGTAACCATACCTAAAAATACCGAGTACATTATAGATTTAGAGGAAACTATGAAGCAGTTAAACAAAAGGATTTGTTCTAGTTTGTAGAATCAAACCTATTAAGTAAAGGGAGTACATAATGTAAATTATGATTTTATTACTAGACAAGATGTCATGTTTTGATGGTGAAAAAAAAGAATATACTCTAGGATACCATATATTGAGAGGTTATACATATAGAGATAAGGTCACAAATAGAAGAATAAGCATATATAAGAATCATGGTAAGCCCAATTAAAAAGGTCACGACTCAGCAGAAACATGATCTTAATCATATGAGAGATAACAAGGTTCGATAGTGGGTTGGATCTAGTACAACTATGAATGTTGTAATAGTCGGTTCCCTTGTACCAACTATATAGTGAGTTTGATTACCATATGGTGTATACAATTAAATATACATGATGTGTACATTATATTATATTTTCAATTTCATTGATTTCACGATTGAAATGATAATGTACATAGATTAATATCCATATGAATAGGTTATAGAATATCCTCATCTAGAATGATAACCATGAGATACAATGATATCAATCTTATATAATAGTATTGTGGTCTAGATACATCTTACTTTCTAAACATTGTATTTTTTGACTATCAGGTGATGGGGGCTCATAATTATTGAGACTTCATCACATTAAGTTCACACATGGTGATATTTTGATGTGATTTCATGATAGTATACCCACAAATAGGAACACCTCATGTTTTGGGTATCATTGGATGTCCTTGTCTAAAAATATGTGTATTGTTCTCCTTACTTGAGATCCATACGAATGGGTGTGATTTAATCATGTACTTTGATACAAGGAAGAAACCATGATAAATAAATAGTAGTGTGGTAGCATGTGTTGGCTGCGTCACTAGTGGGATGGTATTGATTCAATGACCATGAATGGATTTTAAACATCCATGTTAAGAAAGTAATATATCTCTGACCATGTCTATTAAGATGGTAGTACCATTATGATACCAAGGTCCTCAATGTTTTGGCTAAATCCATCGAGTTATATAAAAATAATAATAAAGAAATAAAAGGACTATGATAGGGGAGTGAATCTTTATTTAAGATATATTTTAAGATAATGAGATTATATTACATAGTGCATATTCAAAGGGTGGTTTCCACTTCCATGACTAGCCTTATCTATTTAGGGTCTATGATCAGTAGCTAAATCACACGCTTGGTCTATAAATAGTACTCCTTACTATCGAGATAAAAACTAAGAGGGTTTAAAAAAATATAATACTCAAGAACCTTCCATATTCTATTCAATAGGCATATTGGACATGGTTGGCCCCACCAATAGCTTCCGAGATTAATCTAATGAGATACGATCAACCAAGAAATAAATAAATTCATATTATTCATGTTAATGAATAATTATGAATGAATTTATTTGTTAATGTTTCTATAGGTTTTAAATTAAATACATGGAAAATATTAATTGAACGAATATTATTTTAAAATATTCAAGGGCCATTGAATTTTTTTGGCACTATGAGTCGAGTTAATGGATCAAAAATTATCATGTTATATATTTATTATATTACAAGAATGTGATAATAATATTTACTGTTTAGTATTGTAGTTATAATATGTAATTTATAGAGTGTTAATTATTAGGGGGCCAGAGAGGTAATTCTAGATAATTTTATTACATTCTATGCATATAAATATGAAGAGAGGCATTGACCTTAAAATATTCATGTCTTTTGCTTAGCTTCTTCTCTCTCTTGCATTCTAGGAATAGAGGCTCTATATCATGGTGGTCAGATCGAGATCTCTCTCTCACACATCATAAGCAAGGCAATGTGATGATTGTTGGAGCATTGGAGGAATCATCATAACTCCACGCTAGCACTATAATTTCAATGATAAGTGCTCCTACAGATTTCTGAATCATGTGTGGATGATCTTGAGGAATTCATCTTATAATTGTTCATGTAGTGATCTCTAAAGATGATTATATGATGATTGTGTATTCATATAAAATTATGTATTTATAGTTTTAATTTTTTTCCTAAAACAATTCAAGTGAGATCCTTGACTTATACATGGAATTGATTCACTAACATCGACGAGTTCATGTTGATTGTTGGAATTTTTTTAAACCCCTTATTTGGGTATTCTGATGTCTTCTCGATACATTAAATCCAAAATTATTAATAATTTTAATTTAACATGGATGAATGTATAAATAAGAGATGAATTTCTCAAGTACTATTATCTTTAAAACCATGTAAATCAAAGAATACTAGGGAAATATGGAAGTATGTAATATTGTATTATTATATTAATAAATAGTTAAATGAGGTATTTCATATAGTGCAGATTTATGTTAATCATTATATAAAATGTTAGTGTTATTTTATTAAATTTATTTTAAGTATGATGAATGGTGATTTGATCTTAATATCTAATACATGACTTTGATGTCTAGAAAATAACGTTTGTTATCAATATTTTGATGTTTTCTTATAGATTTTCCATAATAGGTTGGTAGAACCTTACAAATATTGTTAAAAAAGATGAACTAACATAGATATGGCTAGATATCAGATAATAGATAGTGAACCAAAGTGATCATAAGAATTCATTCTAGTAAAGGTAATTGTATAATGGTTTTAATGTAGTACCATAAAATAGTGCTTTCCAAATTGTTCCATTGAATGGAGTGTAAAATGGAAGGAATTTATTTATCATGTCTTTGGGATAAAAGCTTCTAAATTCATCAATCACAGTATAATTGGATTGGAAAATATAATTCTTCCAAATGGATAGATGATAGTTTAGGAAATCACCAAAAGAAAATTTAAAATAATAAATAAATGATATAAATAGCATAAGATTTTAGAAAAATAGTTGAAATATATTTCAGAATGATTACATTTATGGTTACATAAAAAATTATAGAAGAAAACTAATTTAGAAATTTCAAAATGATTTGTTATTTATTGATCAAACATCAATATGTCTTGTGGTTGTGATTGAAACTGATGTTTAGTGTTATATAAAATTATAAAGAGGGGATTTTAATCAACATAAGTCCATAGGGGATATCAAATACTGTCAATGAAATTTTCATGTCATGAAAATATTAATATATAGATGTAACTCAATGATACTATAATTAATGAATGATACGAAGTACCCATAAAATTTGAACAATGATCTAAAGGACACCCACTAGAATAACATGTAGAAAAATCAAGGTTGTAATTTATGATGTTGCAATGAGAGAATGATAGAATTATGAATGAGTTAGTTGATTACAAAAGGATGTATGATGTATAACATATGAACTTTTTGGGTCATCAAATATAATCTATTAGATAAAATCTTGGTTATCAAATAGTTGTTTTTATATCAAAGTCATCAGGAAGAGGAAATGTGTGATGATCATCAAATAAAGATATTTATATAGGATAATAATAATGTGTCCAATTAATCAGACATAATATGATTTATGAAGGCAGCAAAAATATTATTATATGCTACGAAATCAAATAAATGTCTCTATATGAATTCATCAGAACTATGTTTCTAAGTGGTGTTCATCAGAATGATGCTTCCAAGCAGTGTCATTAGATAGATGTTTATGAATTCATTTTAATGTTTTTATTTCTACTAAATGATTTCTTTTATGTTTTTTTGAAAAATATTCTCATATGGTGTTCATTAAACACATGTGGACAATCCAAGGACTCAAAGAGAATATCAATGAATCATTTCATTAGTTAGAGGTTGATTCTTATGAAATACCATTTAGATGTTCCAAATTAATTATTATGTAACAATATAAGATGTTTCCAACATGGAATATATACTATGAAGTTTAAATAGATGATGTTTTTCACAAAAATTATGATTTTTTCATAAATTCATTAATTGTGGTGATGCTTATTTGGATGATAAATGTTTGAATAAATATAAGGTAATTAACATGATTCTAGATGATATTTTTTGTTTAAGGAAAAAAATGATGACTTTATTATATAAGGATGTTGTTAATGATGATATTTTGAATCTAATCCTTTAAGATGTTTGAAGGCTGTCAAATGTTGAAATCATTGATTGTGATTCTCAATATTTAAGCTAGATGTATAAATTTGAAGTTTCTACATATCTATATAATATCAAATTATACATACCTACATAAATAATAATGGTGTGTTGAGATTTAATTTATAAGTATTTACTATTAGGTGAAGCCCGAAAATTTAATTCTAGGATGATATATTTTGTTCTGAAAGAATGAATTATTTTAATAGTTGAAGTTATACAAGAAAGTATCTAACATGAAGAGTGATATAAATTACAATTTTGGCAAATGTTTTAGGATATGTTGTACCATATGGTAAGGGGTAACCAAACAAAGCTAAATCATTAGATACAAAAATCAAGCAGCAGATAATGATTGATAGATAGGATTGAAAGTACATGAACAAGGATGAGAAAAAGGTTTTATAATGAGAAAAAGAATTGGATAAATTTGTTTCATATGATAAATAAAATGAAGTAGGGATATTATAGATACTACATATTGTTTTCCATTCAATTTGTATATCTGATGTACTAGGGGAAGAATGAAGGATCATATACAATTTTACAAGGAAAATCATCACTATATGAACATCTTATAATGAATTAGATATTATTGTCAGGATCAATGGAAGATCAAACAGACATGTGTCAGATGAAGGGAGAATAATGCAAAATATTTCATTACCATATCCATGATAGTAATAAGTTAGGAATAATGAAAAATGTTTAACATAGTAATGTGATGTCCAACTGAAGTCTAATATGGTTGGAGAATTTCTTAGTGTTGTAAAATAAGATAAAGAAGTTAGAGAGAGTTTATATAGGTATCATTAAGAAATATTATGGTCGTAAACATTAGAGGAGTTCATCACCAATCATATGAATGCGGCTTGTTTTTTTACCCCTCTCAATGTTTATGGAATAACCCTTAGGATTTGGATTTTTTAGATAAACAAATATAACAATTATCTAATTATATAAGAAATACACAAATGGTATAGGATATATTAGGATAAAAAATTTTAATTCGATAAAAAGTTCACAAAACTGATTCGTCCCCCTCAGTATCTTTTACATCATGAATAGTAAATCACCCATATTGTTAATCATTATTCTATATTAAATAACAATTTCACTATATAAAATTATCACTAAATTCTAATATTTCCACATGACTAATTCATTACCATATTCAACTAATTAAATAATTATGGAAACTAATTTAGTCAAATCTTATAGAATTCCATGAATATTATACCATCAAATATAGTCTTTTTGATGCAACATCAACACAATAATCTATAAGTATGAAATATTATGAGATTTATTAATGAAAATATTAATCAAACTCATTCATTCAATTTACTTTTTTCTAATTTATTATCATAATTAGTTTCATCCATATCATACTCTCAAAGATAAAAATCATGATAATTCCAAAATATCACATCAATATGAAATAATGTTTATTAAATCCCCTATCACTATTGGAGTATCAAAAATTGTTTTCTAATTAGGAGAAGGTTCATATGATCGAATCACTAAAATTCCCTATGGATGACATAAATTATGTATAGAATGTTATTTCTATTATTCAATTAACCTAATCATATACTAAATTAAAAACACCATAGATGTACACATCAGAAAAAGGATTAATAAGAGGGAATAAACAAGAGGAAAAGGGAATCACCTTAGATATCAAAAAATTAAAATTACTAATAAGAAAGGGTCTAAAATATGAAACAAGTTCATAAAATATCCCAAAAATCGTACTTATTATATCCTAAACTTCAATAGAATACGATGAAAAATGAAAAAAATAGATTCACTCTAAATTTATGATAAAAAATAGAAACATAATGTCAATGTGTGATGGTGTTTGGTCATTCTGTAACATTTAAGAATCATCTAAATCATCGAATGCTACATGGTTTTACCACCTTTATCTTTTCATAAATCATGTGGTTCAACCACATTAACTAAAATCACTAGTGATGTTCAATAAATATCTATAGTGGCCAAAGTGTAATACTCAAAACCTTAAGGATCCAAGAATATTACTTTTATTTCTCCCCTTTAACCAGATGATTCCTAGAAAAATCCATGGTCCTACCAATGTAACTACGATGAAATAGAACCAATAAAAATATAATAGAATATATCAACAACCATGGTACCCACCGAGTGATGAAAATAAATATACCATAATACTTCTCATTTTTATATGTGACAATCTCACATTTGACTAATCCTATGGACCCATCATGGCATCCAAATTGTATAAGGTAAAATTGAAATACCTCAATACCACTACATCATCGCGTGAAGAGACAAAATGAACCCATAATCATGGGTTATTAACCAAGAACACCTCAAGGATCTCCATGTTACAATCAACACCAAACCTTCTGAAACTAGTCTACAACTGTTAACTATTATTAGAGATAACTCTCATCTTGCACACCCTGCCGTACAATGCCTAAACTAGTTAATCACCCAACACTTCATGATGAAACCCAAATTACTATTGAATACCCATAATATGTAGAAATATGGTTATGGGATAGTACATAGGGACATGATAAAACACTTCATCCAAGATAATATATCAGCTATGAATATATATTTCTTATTATATCCTTTACATGACACCTTCAATATGAAAAAAATAGAATCTCAATGATATGTTGTATGAAATTATAATTAATAACTCAGAATATATTGTCATCATTTGGAATAAGAAATAAATCAATAAGGAAATAAAACATAAAGGGACCCAAAAATCACTAGGATTTTCCTCTTAAGAAAATAATATATAGACACTACTAAAACACAAATGTTGATTAATGTGTGATACCCACAATAAAAACACCAGAAAATCAATAATTTCAACAATAACATGATACTTGAATAATAACACCCTAAAACATAATCCCATAGAGATAAGACAAACCAATAAGGTGGGAGATATTAAAATGAATTAGTCCCTAAAAACCAAAATTACCAAAACATTCATGGTAACACCATCTCGTTAATAAGGATAACTATACTCAATGTGAAACATCTACATTATATTTGTAACCCTTGAATTATTAATTCTAGTAAAAAAATATTATTTTATAATGGGAATCCAAAAATCCTAACAACCATGTTTTATACCTCTAAATTAATAATTATTCCACCAAAATGGGTATAACATAATAGATAATGAAAAGGGGAAACATTAATAACTTCAACACAACACTCCACCTCATTACTATGAATGGTTATTTTTGTATTTATAAGAAATGATTTTTAAATGATTTTTTTAAAACCATTATACTTCATGAATATATAATTTTAATACATCTAAAGTCCTTCACACATTTTCAAAATAGACCATTTTTTATAATAAATCATATAACTACTTCTACATTGATTTGAACTAAACCAAAATTAAATCTTATCTATTTTTAAAACAAAAACATATTCAATTTTCCAAACTAATTTATTATAAATTTAGTCATAATAATACAAAAATTGTTTAAATGGGAATTTTAATTATTATTTAAAAGACACATTCGTGAAAAATATTATGTCACTGACACAAAATAAATGAATCATTTATTTTTTTTTGAACCAAACACATTCCACTATAACATACTAGAAAAACAAATACACAAAACAAGTACTTTACTAATACCTCGAATACATCAAAGAATTTAGAAATCATACTTTTAATAACATATGGAATTATCCGACACATGTACCTCGCACTACTATATTCCATAGATTGACGCGGTTCCCAAAATTATGAAAAGAAATTATTAAAATGTTCTGGTGGTTTAAACCTCCAATAATCATCATAAATGGTTACAGAAATCCATATATATCAGGGATTATATCACAATTAAATATAACAACAAATTTTAATCATTTAATGATTCTATAATTTAACACCCTCAAATTTTAGTCTATATTATATTAAAGGAATGCTATTTTAAATATCATGTACAACACATAACAATGATCTCTCAAAGAACTAGAAAATAAAATATAAGTACTACTATTTTAATATGAATAGTAAAACCTAAATATTGGTTTGATGAGGATAAATAGGATTATCCTAATTATAAAATATAGAAATGTGTAACGCCCCGAACCTAGAAGCCTAGAGTTGGAGAATTATTTTAATACATAGGCATGATTACAAGGAATCATGTTCCCGAAGACTGATAAGTTTAGTATTATTGGAAACAATATATAAACATAATTTTATCAGTACAACTTGAAAAGAAATCCAACACTAATTTATTCCCTTAGGAAAATCCAATTCTTCAAGATTATTCCTTCAAGTCACTCATAACTAACTTCTTCAAATCTTGTGAAAATAAAACATAAGAAAGGGGTGAGCTCAAATGCTAAGTAAGGTTATGAAATACAGCGGAATATAACATAAACATTTGTAAAATGAAAATTTTATAACACATGCCTTTACAAATAATAAATATAAAAAATTTATGGCAGGAATATGAGATGAGTAAATAATGCCGTAATAAAACATAGTCACGAGTATTATACTAGTTGAACAACCACATAAAATGTCATTATAATTTTCATAATGATGGAATGTATGATGCTGGACATTTTGAAACATTTTGTGAAGGCCTCGGCGAAGACGAATAAAATTGATTAAGGCCTTGGCCAAAACCATATATCAAATTAAAAAAGGCCTCAGCCAATTCCCTGTTTAAATGTATCATGAGACCTATCGATGCACCGAGGAGTTATCGCAAGCTCCACCCATCACATTCTAAGTCTAATACATTACTCAAATTAAAAGGATGAAACATAACATAAAAATTCGTATTAAAACTAGCATATGGAATGTCAATACTTTAATCATAAACCACGAATAGTATAAAAATAACACATCCATAGACAAACATATCACAAAACCTTCAATAAAATTTGAATGGTTTTTATAATAATAAATCAACTTCAAAAAGATTAAAATCCATCAATGGAAGTTGACATAGATGAAATGAAAACTATTTGAAAGAAATACCTTTTTATATTTTGAAACTATTTTAGAGTCATGTAATTATAAAATAATTTTTTTAATAAAATATTCTTATAAAATTGTAAGGAAAGATTTGATGATATTATAATGGAAGTGAATAGCTTCACACACCGTATAAGTAAAAAAACATTCTTTCCTTAATTTTGTTAAAAAGGTCATAAAGTAATTTCTTTGGAAAATGATGAAAAGATTCCATTAAAAACAAATAAGGTAAAATAAGGGTATAAATGAATTTAACACAAACTATAGTAAATAGAAAGAAATGTTTTGAAATAAAATTTTAAGAAAACATGGATGTGGATGATAAAGAGGTCCTAGTAGATACTTACGTAAAAACAACCTCAGATAATAAAGCGATTGTGAAATTAACCATTGACATGTAATTTTCCTTGGATGAGTGTAAATTAACCTCATTTATAATACTTATATAATGGTAATTTAATTATAAAAAAACTATATAAATATATATCATATCATATATGATCCTCTAATATTGCTTTGTTAAAAATATTTTAGTAATAACATCGTTTCGGGTGTTAACTGATCATTTTTCCTTTAAGATATCAATTATGTTATCAATTTTTATTATTTAATGGATGTATTTTATTCATATACATAATTATATTATGTTATTAAACATTATTTCTAATCATTAAATTAAAATTATTCTTCAATGATTACGATGGGGAATGAATCTCATCGTGTTTGTGGAGAAGATAATCTGTACGTACGCACATGAAATAATATCAATATATTGATGGTTAAATATTATGTAATTGGATTTTTTTATCATATATAAATAATAAATAAAATTTTATACTTATTATTTACATCATTTATACTCAACAGTATACCCATCCAAATAATGATGTGTTTGAATAACAAACTATACAACGACATGGAGATGGTAAGCCATATATACGCACGTACGGTGACATTTTCATTCATATGATGGATATAACAACACATTTGGTTGTAAAATTTTAATAATAACATAAAATTATATAGAATATATGGGTGTAATTATTTTAGAATAGAAACAACAAAGAAAAATCAAGTGGAAGAAGAAAAGAACATGAATGAGGTGATGAAATATTTACCTCTTCTTCGGGTTCTTCCTTTATATTTGATCAAAAGGGCTTCTTAGGATGGATTTATGACCAAAGTAATGCCTCTAGGATTAATGGAGGAATGTTTGGTGGATATAATGGTAGGTTTTGTCCAAGCCAAATGGCTTCGGTGGTGTGGAATTAAGATAAATGGAAGTGCCCTTTTATAAGAGATGTGAGAGTCACTTTAGGAAATGATTGAAATATTATTTTATAATAAAATCATTTTAAGTTTATATTAGCTCGAAAATGATTTATTTTGAGGTTAATTTGCGTATGGATCGAAAATGACTCAAAAAATAGGTTTTAGACAGGTTTAGATAACCAATTTAACCTTATCTTTTAGATTTAACTCTTAGTTAAGAAGTTATACATTTACCTTGTCTCTTTGTATTTTAATATTATATGGTTAATATATATATTATAAACTACGAAGATAAACCAAAATGGTTCATTATTAATATATATTACCCTATATAAGTTATTTGGACGATATGTGGATTTTTTAGACTGTTATATCACTTAATAATATAGTATTTGTTTTAAAAACACCATTATGTCTTTTTTTGACACTATTTAGTATATGGTTTATTTGAAAATAATAACAGAATGATTATTTAGAAATTTTTTAATCAACCCTAACATGTAATATTTACCTAGAAAACTAGAGGAATTCATAAGAAGTTTCAAATTACATTTATTTGGATATTTATAATATCAATTAATTTAATCATTCATTAATAAGGTAATTACTGCATCCTAATTGTGTCACAAATAAATTAAATTATATTTTGTATAAAATTTAAAAAGAAAATTCCCTTATATATGAAATATTTTAGCTATCTAATTAATATTTATAGTCGAATTTATCTTATTTATAACCCTATATTAGAAAGGGTTGATTATTAAACATTGAATTTGATTGTTTTAACTTTTCTTTAAATAAAATAATAACAAATGTACTATTATAATCCATGTGGACCCAAGAATATCATATTTTATTCCTAAGGTTGTTTCTGGTCTAATTATACTTAAGCAATACAATTATAACATGTGTTAGGGTAATTATGATATCATTTTCCCTTAATTATCATATTTAGTTTTAACCGCGTTAAATAAAAGTCGAACTTTATTATACAAAAAAATTATATTCATCTTATTGAACAACATTTTACTTATTGATATTAAGCTTGTCTCTTAGATCTTTGACATTCTACTCAGAGAAGCAGTACAAATAAGTTTTATAAAAATTTGTAAATACTCCTATGAGGTGGGTAAAATACTGTAAAAGTTCAATAAAATTTATATATATATAAAATTATTATAAAACGACTAAAATGAATTAAATTGAACTTATATAGGTATTATGTGTCTATTTTGAACTAAAATAAATTTAAATAAAATAAATAATTATTCAAATAAAAAGTCGGTTTTAACCAATAATGTAGTGTTGCCCAATAATCATAAAAAATTGAATGTTTTCAGAAGAATACAAAAAATTATACCTAAGTTAATTTCGATATTCTGAATTCAATAATAATGTAAATTTTGAAAAATAAATTTTATAAACATTCAATAAATGTGTAATTCTATTCATAATGGCTAGTTTTATTGGTCGTCGTGTGTTAGAATCATGAATTTCCATACAATGCAAGCTATTGCATTATTCAAAGTGAAATATATCGTGGATGCTTGGGGTGTTACACTATTTCCTCCTTCAAATTATTTCATCCACGAAATTTCTATAATACTACCACACAAAAAGATTCAGGTTACTCTTCATCAAAAGATCTCATCATTCCCACATTGCCTCTTCCATCTTATTGTTTCTCTATAAAAATTTTACCAGATGAGTTGTCCGGTTTCTCAACACTTGTTCTCTTGTATCATGAATTTTGACATGCTCTTCACTATAAGACAGATCAGGTTCCAGTTCAATTTTCCTGAATGGTTTGTACATGCTTTGGGTCAAGCATGTATTTTCTCAATATTGATATGTGGAACACATCGTTATCTTTCGAGAGACTTGGTGGCATTTCCAAACGATAAGTTATAACCCCAATTCGTTCTAGAATTTCAAATTGTCAGATGTACCCAGGACTTAATTTACCCTTATTAAAGAATCTTATTACTCCCTTCCATGGAGAGACCTTCAAGAAAACATGATCTTCTACCTGAAATTCCAAATCCTTCATCTGGTTATCAGCATAGCTCTTCTGCCTACATTGAGCTGCTTTGACGTGGTTTTGGATAATGTTTACTTTTTCCATTGTTTCCTCAACAAGTCCTAGGCCTATGAGTTTTCATTCACCAACATCTTCCCAACTAGTTGGTGTGAGACATTACTTTTCATATAACGCTTTATATGGTGCCATCTGTATACTTTAATAGATGCTGTTGTTATATGAAAATTATACCAGAGGTAAATATTGATCCCACATGCCATGAAAGTCAATTGAGCAAGTTCTCAACATGTCTTCTAATGTTTGAATAGTCAGTTCTGATTGTCCATTAGATTGAGGGTGGTAGGCAATGCTCAACCAACGTTTAGTATCCATGGCCTTCTGAATAATTTTTGAGAATCATGATGTAAAATTGGGATCATGATCAGAAAAAAATTGATAGGGGTACATCATGAAGTCTTACAACTTCATTAATATATTGTCTTGTTAAATGTTCAAGTGAGAAATCCTCTCTTATATATAGAAAATGTGTTGACTTGCTAAGATGATCTACAATTACCCATATTGCGTCATTTTTTTAGGAGTCTATGGTATCCCCTAACAAAGTACATCTTAATATAATCCCATTTCCACTATGGTATGGGAAGAGGTTGCATGAATCGTCTTGGATGTTGTCTTCTAGCTACAACTTTTTGGAAAACCATACATCCTAACACAAAACCAGGAGTCTCTTTTTTCATGTTGTCCCACCAAAAATGTTCTTTAAAATTTGTATACATCTGGGTGCTTCCATGGTGTATAGGGAAATTGGAGAAATGAGCATCCTCCAACAATTACCTTTTTAGATCAGGTATATCAGGAACACAATGTCTCTTCCCAAGTTTCAAAATTCCATCTTCATATACGAATTCAATCAATCTCTCATCATTTAAAACATTAATATTCTTTTGAAACTCCTCATCATCAGTCTACGAACTCTCTATCCTTTATATTAAATATGTTTTGGTATCCATTTGAAAATGTATTGATGTTTCAACTTCCATGGTTAATCCAATTCAATCTTTACTTGATTCAGGAAAATAGGATCCCTTTCAACTCTCATCTTATCCAAAACTCCATAGTCATTTATATTAAAATAATCTGCCTCTTTATTTTCCTTCTGCGGGTGGTAGTGTATTGTGTAATCATAATCCTTGGGTAGTTCAAGCCACCATTGTTTCCTCAAGTTGTGTTCTTTCTGTGAGAAAATATACTTGAAACAGTTGTGATCAGTATAAATATCACATTTTTTTTCTAAAGATAGTGTCTCCATATCCTTAGTGAAAATATTATAGATTATAACCCAAGGTAATGGGTTGTATAGTATTTCTCATGAATTTTTAGCTTTCGTGATGAATAGGAAATTGTTGGGTGGAGAAAACGGGGAAAAGATGGCAAGAGGGGGGTGAATTGCCTTTTAAAAAATTGATTAACAAATTAAAAATCAAAGTAAAGTGCAGCGGAAATAAAGAGGCAATCACACAAGAAATTGATAACGGAGTTCGGCCAAAACCCGACCTACGTCTCCGCTCCCAACTCAACCGTTGAGAGATTCCTACCGCTTTATTTTCAATTGTTTTAGCAAGAAACCCACTAGGCTTTGAGGTAGCACTAGGACCTATTACAGCTTGCTTTTTGTGGTTTAGCAAGAACCCACTTGCTTTCAATGGTTTAGCAAGAACCCACTAGCCTTTTTAACGGGTGAAGGCTAGCTCACCGTGACACAAGCCTTTTAAAAGGAAAGGCTTGAAGAAACCTCTTCACACCTTAGTGGTGATGTGAAACCCAAAAGAAAGGGGGAAGAGAAAAGGTGTTGGGGTTTGTAGGCACAAAACCAATTTTAAGCTCAAAAAGATAAATACAATAAAACCCGTAATTGGAGAAGCCTTGGGCGCCTTTGATTGATTGATGATGTTTGAAGGCCGCTTCCAAGCTTCTTTGGTGGAGCTCCTTGGATGTGGAAGTTGTTGGAGCAAGGTGGGTTCCTTTGGAGGAAGTCGCCGGAGGTTGGCCAAATGATGAGAATTGTGTACGTTGGCTTCACAAGTGTTCCGGTAGGTGTCCGGGGCTTCCTTGGCCTTTATTTATAGGCATGGAACCCATTGGGGGCCTTCGGAGCCGTTGGAGAAGTCCTCGGAGCCGTTGGAGGCCAAAAGAGGGTTGACTGGTCAAACCCAACGGCTAGTTTGACTGGGCTACCGGCTGGCCGGTACAGGGCCACCGGCTGGCCGGTGCCTTGGCAGAGGAGGGGAATTCTGGTCCAGGCTCCACCGGCTGACCGGTGCCAGAGCCACCGGCTGGCCGGTGGCAAGCCAGTAGCTCACACTGTTTGATCTGGGTGCCACCGGCTGGCCGGTGACAGAGCCACCGGCTGACCGGTGGAACCTGGCAGTGGGCAATGCCTCTGCCAGGTCCACCGGCTGGCCGGTGCTATCACACCGGTTGGCCGGTGGACTGAATTTCAGTCCACTTGATGATTCTTTCTTGGGCCATTTTCTTGGCAACCTTGTGTCTATCATCCACAACACTTGAGAAACAAGGTTAGACAAATAAGAAGGTGATTGTGATCATGAAAATCAAACAACGAGGGGAACGAGATGTACAACAGAAATTACCCTATAATTATGAATAAGAACACAACCAAATCCATTCTTTGAAGCATCAATATAAATAACAAACCCTTCATTCCCCAATGGTAAATTCATGATAGGGGAATTAACTTATATTCTACTTTATTCTTCTAAACATTCTTCACACTCATTTTTCCAAAAAAAAAATTAACCACTCTAGAGTGAGCCTGTTTAATGGGATATCCAATCAAGAAAAATTCTTGACAAAACGATGATGATATCCCAAAAAACCAATAAACCTTTAAAACTTAGTTGTAATCGTCATTTCAATCCATTTTCGGACTGCGTTGGTCATTGAATGATCAACAGAGATTGCATCCTTTGAGACAATATGGCAAAGAAAATAAATCATTTGAATCTCAAATTCACACGTGTTAAACTTCTCATTAAATTTATTTCTTCTAAGAGTCTTCAGAATAACGCACAAGTGATTTTCATGATCTTAGAACTTTTGGATTATACCAAGATATCATAAGTAAATACCACTACAAATTCATCAAGATATTCCTTGAAAACTCTTTTCATTAGATCCATGAAGATAGAGGGTGCATTAGTCAATCCAAAAGGTATTACTGCAAACCCATAATGTCGGTACCTGGTTCGAAATACTGTTTTCAGAATTCATTACTTCTTCACACACAACTGATGATATCCAGATCGAAGGTCAATGATTGAAAATTATGGAGCACCATGTTGTTGGTCGAATAAATCATTAATGAGAGGAAGATGATATTTGTTGTTTATTGTTATAGCAATGATCTCCCTATAGTCAATGCACAACCCCATAAATCCGTCTTTCTTCTTAACAAAAAGGCCAGGGGCTCCCCATGGAGAAACAATAGGGTGAATAAATACCTTATTACTCAATTCCCTTAGTTGATTCATTAGTTACACTAATTCCACAATGTTCTTTCTATATGTGGTCTTCACTATGGGCCATGAACTAGGAATTAAATCAATGGAAAACTCAATTTATCTTTTTGGAGGATGTCTAGGTAAATCCTATGGAAACACAACAACATATTCTAGTAAAATAGGTACATCATCAATTCGAATATTCTTTTACTCACCCATAATTATTTCATTCTCATCCTCCCCACTAATTGAATTTAGAATAGATACTGGGGGTGGATTTAGATAGGAATCAAATGGTGATGTTTCTGCTCTAATGATAAGGTACTGCTTATCCTCATCGAGAATTGTATCCTCATTCTTCTTATAATAATTTTTCACATCATGGTCCTAAATATAATCCATACCAAATATTATATCTAATTAAATCATCATTATGATGATTAGATTAGTAAAATAAATATCATTTTTATTTCTTAACGGGGACTGATTCACAATACATTGTTGTAATGATACTTACCTTAGGTTTTTTGGTTGATAACTCCCTTGTTAAATCAAATTGGAAACAAATAATTTTCTTATAAAACTGGTATGATATGAAACAATGTGATTATTCAGAATCAAATAATGCATTTGATAAAATGAGTAAACCATTATATTACCTGCCACAACGTCTTTCGGAGATTCAACCTCTGTAGTAGTGATCACATAATATTGGCCAAGATCCCTTGGCCTTTTATAAGGTAAGATTCATTGATTCTTAGGAAATTCATTAACATAATATCCCATATCCTTGCAATTGTATAACTAAACAATGGTATATTCTTTCTTCCCCTTAAAATAACTAGCATGATGGCCTTTCTATCCACATTTCCAGCATACTCCTTTTCTTTTTAGACAAGAACCAAGGTGCTTCCATCCACAATTATCACAGGGTGGAAATTCAACTCTTCCCTTCATCCCTGTTTCCTTATTTCATATCGAAGAGTGTACAATAGATAACTTATTATCTTGATTTTCTTTAATGTCATAAGACATAGAGAATTTCATTTTTGTCTTGATAGAATAAGAGAGAATATCTTTATACGATGATAAAGATTGTGAGACTAATGCTCGATGGAGAAGTGGTTTTAACCCATCGATTAAAAGATAAATCTTACATATTGGGTTACATATATAATCTGGAGCATTCCTTTCTGGCCTTGTAAAGTTATCTTCATACTTTGCGACATTTTCAACCTCCTTTTGTTTCACACTCAGAAATTGTCTTTCCATATCCACTCAATGGACATGAGGAATGTATTTTTCTAGGAAAATCTCATTACACTCCCTAAATTCCATACATGATACTTATTCATCCTCCCTTGTGTTATGACTTAATGACCATCATTGATCTGCATCTTCAGTGAAGCGATAAACTTCCATGACAACTTTTTCCTTTTCTCTACTCCCCATAGCATGAAATATTTTCTCTAAGGAACTTATCGATTGTCCAGCTACAAATGGATTTATAAAACCATTGAATGTTGGTGGTATTTTCCTCATTAAGAGATCAATCATTGATCCTCCATATTGTCGATTAGGGTGCTCCATACGGGTAAGGTTATTATTCATAACTTGTGTGAGTTGTCCCAGTGTGGTGATAAGCAGATCAGTTCAAGTTGCATCACCAGCTCAGCTATAATTATCTTGATTAGGAGGGAAATCCCTACATTGATTATATGCATTGATATGGTTTCCATTCATTCCACTTGGTTCCATTTCTAAACAATGGTATATAGTATATTATTTTATAAACCACAATACCAAATTATGAACTTTTAAAACACTTAACATAAATTGAATAGTTTATGGATATAATCCATATTCGCAAAAAAAATCCACGGGGAGGTATATACTCATAAATTTTTCATAATGGTTTGTAAATAAAATTATAATTATCCAAAGAATATCACCCAGGAGTGTCATAACCAAGAGAGAAGCAAGGCCCATTGTCGTGCACCAGTTCCTATTCGAGTCTTGCTCAAAGCGGTGTTTTTGGGTTTTACCCTAGGTACATTTGTGCCATAGCCGCCTCTACCAGCTCGTATCCAGATAAGGATGTATTTTTTGGAAAACCCACAAAATCTCTACATTAGAAAAATTATAGGATTTCCTTCTATACTAACCCTCAATGTCTATCTTATGGTAATGTTCTATAATCAGAGATTTTCTAAATCTAGTTTCAAAGATTTGTACTGAACTTCCTCTAATACCAACTGTAATGACCTGACCCTTGAATCCTAGAGATGGTGCATTGTTTTAATACATTGGGATGATTACAAGGAATCAAGTCCCAAAAGACCGATCAATTCAGTATTATTGGAAATAGGATACATATATAAGTTCAATAGTACAATGTGAAATTCAATCCCACACTAATTTATTCCACTTGAAACATACAAGCCTTATATATTATTCTTGTAAATCACTCATAACTAACTTCCTCATATACAGGGAAAATTAAACATAAGAAAGGGGGGGATCAAATGATCAGTAAGGGTGATAATTACAGTAGAAGATAACATAAACATTAGGCACGATGAATAATTCCAAACATATTCCTTTAAAAATAATAAACATTAACACTTTATGGTAGGAATATGAACTGAGTAAATAAGGATATAAATAAACATAGTCATGGGTATTTTACTAGTTGAATAACAACATAATCCATCATTATTATTTTCATAATGAGGTAATGTATTATGCTGATCATTCTGAAACATTTTGTCAAGGCCTCGACGAAGATGTATAAAAATGAATAAGGCCTTATCCAAAAACACATATCAAATTGGGAAAGGAATTTGTTAATTCCACATGTAATTTTCTCATTAGACATTCTGATGCACATAGAATCTATAGTCAGCTCCACCATAACATACTAAGTCTAATACATTCCTCATATGAAAATGTTGAAACATAACATAAACATTCATTCTAAAACTAGCACATGAAATATAAATAATTTAACCATAAACCATGAATGGATTAAAAATAACACATCCAAAATAAAACATATCAAAAAAAACATCTATACAATATGGATGATTTTTATATTAAAAAATCAACTGAAAACAATTTCAAAATCCATCAAAGGATGTTGACATAGATGAAATGAAAAAAATTTGAATGAAATACCTCTTTCTATTAGGAAACCATTTAAGAGTCACATAATTATAAAATAAAACATTTATTTTTAAAATATTATTATAAGATTGTAAGGGAAGAATCGATGATGTTATAATAGTAGGAAATAGCCAAACTCGCCGTATAAGTTAAAAAACATTCTTACCATAATTTTTCGAAAAGGTCATAAAGTACCATGTATGGAAAACAAAGGAAAGATTCCTTTCAAATCATATAAATTCAAATAATGATATAAATTAATTTAACACATAGTCTAGTAAATAGTAAAAATATTTTGAATTACATTTTTAAGAAAACATAGATGTGGATGATAAAAAGTTCCCAGAAGATACTTATGTAAAAACAATCTGGGATCATAAATAGATTGTCAAATTAACCCTTACCTTGTAATTTTCCTTGGTCGAGGGTAATTTAGCCACTTGTATAATAGTTAAATAATTTTTACTAAATTAAAAAAAACTATATACATAAATATGATATCATATATGATCCTCTAATATTTCATTTTTAATAATATTTTAGTAATATCAATTTTTTGGGTGTTAACTGTTCTGTTTTCCATTAAATGCTCGGTTATGTAAGTCATGTTTTCATGGATAAAATATATTTTATTCATATCCAAAATTATAATATGTTATTAAAAAATATTTTTAATTATAAAATTAAAATAATTCTTGAATGATTATGTTGGGGAATGAATCTCATCGCGTTCGTGGAGACGGTAAAAAATACATACGCACAAATTACAATATCATTATATTGATGGTGAAATCGTATTTAATGGTATGGTATATAATATTAACATAATAAATAACTTGTTATATTTATTATATAAATCAGGTACACTCATTTTTATACCCATCTAAATAATGAAGTGTTTGAATAACAAACTACACCACGACGTGGAGACGGTAAGTCGTACGTATGCATGTATGTTGACTGTGTCATTCATATGATTGATAGAATCATGAATATGTTAGTAAAATTTTTATAATAACATCACAATATATATAATATATGTGATTTATTATTTTACAAGGGAAACAACAATGAAAGAGGATGTTATAGAAGAAAATAACATAAAAAAGTTAATGAAATATTAACATCTTCTTTGGGTTATTCCTATTGATTTGTACAAAAGGACTCTATAGGATTGCTTTATTACCAAAGTAAGGCTTGTAGGATGTAGGATGTAATGTTGGGAGGACATTTATGCAGTGGTTGGTAGGGTCAAATGGCTTTGGAGGTGCAAAATTAAGATAAGGGTAAGTTCCATTTTATAAGATAGGTGAGGGTCACTTTTGGAAATGCTTGAAATATTATTTTATAAAATATTCATTTTCAATTTCTAATGGGTCCAAAATAATTTATTTGGAGGATAAGGCGGGGGTGGGTCAAAAAAATATAAATAAATAGGTTTTAAAATGGTTTAAGTCGCCATATTAACCTTGTCTTTTAGATTTAACTCTTAGTTAAATAGTCTGACATTTTCCATTTATCTTTGTATTTTTATATTATATGGTAAATATGATTACTATAAACTGCCAAGATAACCCCATGTGGTTTTTTATTAATATATATATATATAACCATATATAAGTACTTTGGATGATCCTTATATTTTTATTAATATTATATAAACTAATAAAAATAGTATTTGTTTTAAAAACATAATTATGTCAATTTTGACACTATTTAGTATATGATTTTTATGAAAATCATTACAGCATGATCACTGCAAAAAATTATAATCAACCCTAACATGTCATATGAATATATATAATTATTTTAATTCCTCAAAAGTCTCAAATTACATTTATTTTTATATTTATAATATCAATTATTTTAATCATTCACTAATAAGGTAATTACGACATCATAATTATATCATAAATAAAATAAATTATTTAATGTCTAAAAATTATAAGTATAATTCCATTATGTAGTAAATATATTAATCTTTCTTATGAATAATTATAGTTGAATTTATATTTTGAATAACCCGATATTAAAAATGGTTTACTGATTAAACATTGATTTTAACTAATTTAACTTTTCTTTAAATAAAATAATAATAAATGTCTTAATCTAATACAAAATGACCAAAGAGGATCATATTTTATTACTGAAAATGTTTTCAGTTGAATTATACTTATCCAATAGAATTAGGACACGTGTTAGGATAATTATGATATCATTTTTACCATTAATTACCATATTTACTTATAACGCAGTAAATAAATGTCAAAAATTACTATTCCCCAAAAATTATTTTCATTTTATTGAACCAAATTTTACTTACTGATATTAACCATGTCTCTCAAATTTTTTAAATTAAACTCACAAAAATGGTAAAATTACGTTTTATGCAAATTAGCAAATTTTCTTAAGAGGTCGGTAAAAGACGGTAAAAGTTTAATAAAATTATTATAAATCTAAACATATTATAAAATTACTCTAATTAATTACATTAAACATATATAGGTATTATGTTTCTATTTTGACATAAAATAAATCTAAATAAAATAAATTATTATTTAAAAACAAATTCTGTTTTAACCAATAATGTTATGTTTTTCACTATCCATCAAAATTGACTGTTTTCAGAAAAATACCAAAAATTCACCCTCAACTAATTTTGATATTTTGAATTAAAAAATGAAGTCCATTTTGAAAAATAAAATTTATATTATTTAAAAAATTGGGATTTACTATTCACAATGGTTAGTTTGATTGGTCTCGGTGTTTTAGAACCACGAAGTTGTATACAATACAAACTATTGCATTATTCAAAGGAAAATGTACCGTGGAAGCTTGGGGTGTTACAATATGAATTTTTTTTTTATAAAAGTATACTTATTATTTCTTTCAAAATAATAACTAATATTTTAAATAGGATAATATTCGTCTATTTAAATTTTTTTCAAAAAACAACATTATGTGAATAATATATTAATGAAAGTAAATTAATTTAATAACTGTAAATGATATATTTTAATAATATATAAGAATAATATTTTCAATAAAATAAATAAAATATATATATTGGTTTTTATTTGGTAGGGAATGTGCATTAATTCATTTATAATATATATATACATACATTCCTCAAAAAATGAGTTTTATTGATTTTTGTGAATGGATATGATGAGTAATTTGTACGACATTTATAAAATTTATTTTAAAAATTTCCAATACTGTTGCAATCATCAAGTAGAAATAATATTAAGACAAATATTTGTGATTTTTTAGGAATAATTTATTTTTACATGAATAATGAAAAAAATAGTTTGCTGGTGTTCTCACTATTATTACATTATCAAGATATAACAATAACATAAAAGTTTATGAAAAAAATTAATGTATAAATATATATTTAAAAAGTTATATAATTCATTTTATAGTATATATTTGACCATATACTTATATGATTTTAATTTTTTTAAAATTTAATTCATAATTAATTCAAATATAAATAGTATTGTATGCTTTTTTTAATCTTGTATTTAAATTGTATTTTTTCCATTTTTTATTGGATTAAAATTAAAACAATATTATTTTTTAAAATTAATTCAATGATTTCTACAAAAATCATCATTATAATTATAATTTTTATGACATCATTTTTTTCATTAAAAGTCTAATTTTCCAAAAACAGTTTTAATTTTGGAATGTACACTAATATTAAAATTAGTATTTACCACTTATAAAAATATAATATGGTAAAATGTTTTAAAATTTAAACTAAATATATTTAAAATCAGGAAAAAAAGTGAATCATATTTTGGTTATTATAAATATTATCCTTGGTAAAACATTTTCACTATATTAATGGTTAGAAGAGTTATAGAGGTGTTTAAAATATTTAGATAAGTTTTAAAATACCCCAAAAGGATGCTTAAAATTGATTTGATTAGTGTATTTTATATTACCCTCATCATGTATTATAAATTTGTTATTTTTTCACTTTTATTTGTGAAATATGTATAATATATATAAATGTTTTATGTATTTACAAGTGTTAAACCCCCATCACTTATAAACGGGATCCTCATATCCTCAGTTACACACACATTTTAGCCATTGTGCTCAACCATTATTTTTCAGAATCAATTACCCATGTACCTCCCCATGTTTTTTTAGTCATGAAATACTCAAAATAGAAGTCCTTTTTGGCTTAATGTATAATCCAAAGAGAGATATATGAGGATGAGGGTACATGTTTTATTCAACAAACATAAAATTTATTTATTTTACATCTCAATAAATTTTTTATAACCACTATAAATTAATGATATTAATATATTATATTTTTAAAAATTTATTTATGTGTACAAACAACACATTATTGTAACTTTTCCATCTAATGGGAAATGAAAATGTTATCTACCCATATGTGTGGACTACCACCACCAAAAAGTAATGTGTTTTCATCCATAATTTCTTGTCTCAGATGCTTATAAATGAGGAATTAGGAATATATAATTATGATATTATATTATTGTTATTATAGATTAGAATATATTACATACCTTCTAAAAATTTCTATCCATTGGAAAACGATAATGTTTTTTGTGTTTATGTGTGGAACACCGCCTCTACAAAGAGATGTTAATAATTTTTCACTACCACCTTATATGGGTGGTCATAATGATAGAACAAATTAAATAAATAATACATTTATACTGAATTTATGATTATATAAAATTAAAATATTACTATTGTTATTATTTTACATCTAGTAGGAAATTAGAAAGTTCTATCATATAAAAATAAAAAATACCACAACCATGATATGATTCACTTCATTTCTAACATCTACCATCAATGGATGGTCAACAAAAAATGTGTTAATTTAAATAAATAAGAAATTATCTTGATTGATATTATTTATATGAATGAACCATTATCCCTTTAAAAATTTCAATATACTAAATACATTTTAAACATAAAATCTCAACAGAAAAAAAATGTCAAATGTGAACTTAACCAATTTCATAACAACAGAAAACCATGTAAAAATGAAAAAAAGTAAATAATTAAAATTAATTGGAAATGGAAAAACAGTGTTAATCATGTGGATATATAATATAATTGTATGAATATGGAGTCTTGACATTAAAAAAGAGTGTCCAGACCCAAGATAAGGGTCATTGTTCTAAAAATCGGATTTTCATGTTTTATTTCAAACACTGTTTGTTTTATCTTGTGGTTGTATAAAATGTTACACTAATTTTCTTATTTATAATTATAATCATTCTAATTTCTATTTATGATAATATTTTTCTTTTATTATAGTTTCTTAAATAGAAATATTTTTTTCATTTTTCATATGATTTATTTTTTACCTTCTTTATGAAAGTGTGAAAAGAATATTTATTTTACTTATAACCAAGTAAATGTATTTTCTTTCCATCATGAACATTAATCATATAAAGCATTACATTAAAATATTCATTTTTTTTAATTTATTTAAAATATGATTGAAATTTATTTGTTTTAAAACAATTTTCATGTAAACACAAATTTCTGTTGATTTTGATGATATAATTAAAAGGTTTACCTTTTTGGTCTTGAATTACAATTAAAATGAGAATTATTGTTAATATAAAAGAAAAAATTTTATGAATTCCATGGAAATTTTAAATTTTATACTAATTAGTGGTGACAACAATATTTCATTAATTTTGGTGGATCCCAATATTTCTCTCCAAGTCATAGTGTAATGTGACCGGGTTAACTAGTGATATGTTTCTCCTAAAAAATGCGATAATTATCCTATTAAGTTATTCCATATAAAGGTTTTTTTATGAAGGTGAAAGAATTTAAAATTTATTAAGGTACACAAATTAAATTCCTGCAATTTGTTAATGGAAATATTTTGATTTTATAAGGTATGATTTTTTTTCATATTTTTAAATAATCAATATGACCACATAAAAAATATAAAATGATTAATATCAATGGGTGGTATTCAATAATTTTCTACTTTTTTCATGAATCCTTATGATAATGATTTTTCCTTTGTGATTGAATATGAAACATTTTATAAAAGATATTATTAAATTGAGTTATTTCCATATATTAGTAAACAATTTTTTTGGAGTAATGTCTAATATGGAAAGGAAAACATTCTTATGTGATTTTTTAGTTTTACATATGGAGTAAAAATATTATTTTATTTTATATCCCTGAATGATATTTTTTTTTCACATCCCATGTTCTTAAAAAATTTTATCATAAATTATTTAAGAGTAAAAATATTAATAATGTTAGATCTCTAGTTATAAGAATTATATTGAATGGTGAAAGTGTGATTTTATAAAGAGCATGTTTTGTTGAAAAAATGAATATTTTTGGATATTTCACTCCTTTGATGTAAAGTATTCTATAATTTTACAAAACTATTAACCTAAAAAGAGATTGAGTATATAAGTGATGAAATATATACTATAAATCATGAAATGTATGTGATAGTTATGTTATGGTTGTCATAGTTGATATAAATAATGTTTACGAATAACATTAGGGGTTATGAAACCGTCAAAATGATTTTTCAAACATTAACAGATTAAATAATTATTTGGTATTCTTTGTTTTAAGTCTTATATAACATTAAATGTTAGTATTTTATGACCAAATATGGTTATTTTTGGATAATTTTAGGATGTATAAGAGAAAAAAACACATTGAAAACTTTTTTATACCTATGGTGAATCAAAAATAAACCATACTAAGGTAATGATTTATTAGAGTATGGAATTATAATGTTATACTATTCAATTTTAATGATTTTTTCACACAAGTTTCCATATTAAATTATTGGTTATTGAATATTATGTTTCTTTCATCGAGGTAAAATTTACTCTTCAAGATGGATTGGATGGATTCAAATAAAATCCTTATTTATCTTCTAGAGGATACACCTACAATAATAATTTTAAAATGATAACCGTATGATTTAAAAATCCTATATAGTATTCAAATGATAAAAGAAACATTATTATTCATCCCAATACTCTTCAATAATTCTATATTAAGATGGATTTTGGGATAAATTTCACGAGGTTTCGAAATAAAAAACAATGTCACTATATTTAATTTTATAAAATTTCATAACATACATAATCAATTTTTTTATAATGGATGACCCAATAAAATGACTACTATCCCTATATTATGATACAATGTAGGGTCTCCATTGAAAATATTATATCAATCTTTTATTATATTAATTTTTTGATACTTATAAACATTTTAACTTATTTCAAGAACTCTACACTAACAATATCCTAAATTATTATAGGAAACATTTTTAGTTTATGTGTTATAGATATAAATTCAAAAAAGGGGTTTATTTTAAATTTTATTATCTATTAGAATATATTCCAATAATTATTTAATAACTATTCATGGATAATGTAATAATTGGAACTTGATAATATATTCAGGAAATCAAACATTGTATAATCATTTTTTCAAATTTCATGGGGAATTAGTATTTGAAATTGGGATAAGAATGAATGATAATATATATTTAAAAGGTATAAGTTATATATAGCTAATTTAATAATCATTATTAGATTATGATAGATTAATTAAAATAATTCATATTTTTTAATATATGAATAATTTATTAGGGAATATGATAAATAATATTGGCTTAAGGAATTTAAATAATGTTGAATGATTTAATTGTTTACATATAGAGTGAAAAGAGTTATGATGTATTGGTATGTTATTTAGGAGATGATATTTATATGTGTAATTGTATGTTTAAATGTATATATACCATTATTTTGGTTTTATGTGATTGGAATTTCAACATTATTAATGAAACATCGAAGGATTTTTATTGGATGTTAATATATTATCGAGTTAAAATAAACCCTTAGGATTAAAATGTAATTTAGTGTGATGGTTCATTATAGTATAATTATACTATATTTTAGAGACAAAAATTTATACTTACGGATATCCTATTAGGATATTAACTTATATATCATTGAGATAATTAAGGATAATTATGATAAAGGGTTTTTTTTCATTTTTGGAATATATTTTCGATCATACATATAACCATGGTATTGAAAATCTTTTTTTTTTGAATTTTATGTTAATGTTATTCTTCCTAATTCTCACTATTGTTATAAAAATACATGATTATGGTAAAAAAGAATTATTTTTTCTAAGACTGATTTTATTTTAGGTATAATCATAGAATAAAATTTTGGAATCATATTTGATTTTATTAGGGACTTAAAGAGATTTAGGTTATATATAGAAAATTATCATTTTTGGAGATTATATGACTATTGTGTATAAACATTTTCTATATGAATTATTAGGGATTTATATTCTATGGAAATAAATATTAATATGATATCATGATAATAGATTATAAAATATTTCATCTTTTTTGGGTGAATGTTTTTTATATTTATTATCAAGAGTTATAAGGTTAGTTATTAATGGTAGGATTTAAGATGAAATTAAGATGTTATTATTTAGGATTTTTAGATAAATTCAGTATTTATTCATGTAATGTATTATTCATTATGGGTATTATGTAAAATGGTTATAATAATTTATATTTTTAATTAATTGAAAGAAATATAGAAATAACTTTTCATTCATTTTTTGGATCCTGTGATCCTTTAAAAGTATATTTTAGTTTTCCACGAATGAAAAATTCATTATGGTAGTCATATGAAAAAGAGGTGGAAAATACAAGATACACAACTAAAGAAAGAAACTATTAAATGTATTGAAGTGTATTTTAGATTTTTCTAAATATCACTAGTAAAGGAATTCTCTAAAGATAAATAAGTTTAATCTTATATAGAAATCATTTATTATTTATCAAGGTCTTTTTTTGGAATACTATTAACTTTTATGAGCCTTATAATGGTATATACAAGGTTTAAGAAACATTTGGTAGAGGTTATGTTTCATAGTCTAATAATTATCATTAAAATTAATTTCAAAATAAAATATTATTAATTTGGTTTCCGTAGAACCATTAATAACGATGAAACTTTATTTTTCACCACTTACATATAATATTATTTCACACCAAATTCCATATATTAATCTCTATTTTAAGGCTCCATTATTAGGTATCATTATAAATTAATGATTTTTGAAGTCCCCTTCCACCCCTTGGTATTGATTATGATTTTTTTTAATAATTTTTTATTGGAATTAAGATAAAATATAGAGGAATAATATTTTTTTAATGACAATGAAACCCCATGAAATTTTAGTTTAATAACTTTAAATGATTACAATGTTCTATATAATGTATTATACACATCATTAATCCTTAAAAGTGCCATAGAATATATAAGAAATATTACTGTCTAAATATGACCATTATAACATTGCTAATGGATTGTTGGGTATAAAAATAGGTAACCATATTATGATATTTATAAATATTTATATATATAATTTTCTTGAATGTTGGTGTTATGAATAATTCATTAAAATAAAGAAGTCACATTTTAAATTAGATAATATAATATTAAATGATTTATTTTTTAGAATATATATTTTCTACATAATATATTTATCCATGTAAGTTAGGTTAATCAGTAGAGTTGAATTATTTTAATAAAATATTTGGATTAAACTTTTAGTTAAATAAATGAGAATTTATATGATCCTATTTATTGGTTATGGAACAAGAATAATTTTTTTAAATAATTTGAAAATACATTTTATCTTAGAATAATTTTTATTTTATTAAATTCATGTATTATAAAAATAATTTTGACAAATTTTTTAAATTTAATTTGATGAAATTGATAAAATATTTGAAATTAAAATTTTAAAATAAATATATGATGATTTTTAAGGATTATTCATAAATATATAAATTTTTATTAAAGAGTAAAAATACTATTTTGTTATGTATTTACACTTATGAAATTATGATGATATAAGAATGGAATGAAATTTTAGAGAAATAATTCCATAATAAATATATTTCATTCAATTAATATAATTAGTTTTGAAATATAATTTTGATCTTACATATATATGATTAAAATTTATGTTTTTAAACTAATATTTTGTTTCATACAAAACTATCTCTATTAAATTTTTTAATATATAATATAAACAGTTATTTTTTATTTTTTATGTTCTGAAAGTAAAATAATTATAAGTTTATTTATATTAGTTAAATTAATTATATATTAATCTTCATTATACTTGATTTTGGAATAAAATCATTTAGATGCTTAAATGGTGAATTTTTCTAAAAAAATGTTTTTGTTAATGTTTACATAATTATATTAAAATTATTTTTTACATCTTCATGATATTGAATATAGTAAAATGTATTCTATAATTATAATAATTATTTTAAAAAATATAATATGATTAGTAACATTTTTTTTCATTATTAATAGTAACATTGATAACATTTCATCACCAATCTTAGCATTGAAAGAGTTAAAAATGGGGTTAAAAATAAGAGATAAAGGTTAAGTATTATTAATATTGTTTAAATGTTATTATATGAATGTATTTAGACTCATAATAATCATAAAATAAATATATTTCTATTTGGATTCACTTTTTTTGAGAAATACATATATTATATTTAAATTTTTTTTAAGTAAATAAAAGTGTGTCACTCCCCTCCAGTATAAAGTAAATCCACTTGTCCTTATATATTAACACATTTTGTGCCACATATATTAAACAATAATTATCAAAATAACTTTCATACATCCCTTCCTATGTCATATTTTTTATAGTATTCATAATAGTAACAATCACACATGGCTTAATGTGTAAGCCATAGGAAAACATCCAAGGAAGTGGTAGAAGACCTAAATGAAATATTTTAAGGTTATTTCTTCATATACCTTATTAATATATATTATAACCACCATAACACACTGTAAATAGTATTTATCATATATATTAATTTCATTATGTTGATGAAAAAACTATTCTTTATATATTTTCTATCCTATGAGAAATAAAAGCATTCATCGTGCGTACATGTGCACTACCACTACCATGAAGCGACACGTTTAATTTTTCCTCATCACACCATATGAATAATAATAAATATAAAATTAATTAATATATATTATTTTTTTAATTAAATTACATTACATACCTTTTCAACCTATACATCTATTAAAAAATGATAATTTAACTCGGTCGTATGTGAGGAATACAATCCCAATGATACGACCTATTTTATTTTCATATAAAACATCTGTGAATGGTACTAAAAAATATTATTGGGTAAAAATATTAATTTATTAATTATTAGAATTATATATATAAATTATCCATGTTCCCTTTGACCATATTCAACCTCGTTAAGTCATTTTGGACTTATAAAAAGAATATCCTAAAAACTCAAATGTGTACTTAGCTATTTTATTAACAATGATATACATGGTGAAAAATGAATATAACTAATATTTTAAATGAAATTAACATGAAAATGGATCATATTATAGTATAAAACTAATATAATTTTATTACATTAGAGGTTCGACATTCGAACAAAATGATTCAATATTCGAGGTAAGAGACTTTGTTTTATGAATTTTATTTTAAAGTCTTCCTTAGTGAATTTTTATTCCATATATATTTTCTATTAAATCTTTCAATAAAATAATTATTTATACTTTTCAAGTACCATAAGGTCATTTTTAATTATTTTATAATTTAATTACAACTCTATAAAAAGAAATCTTTTTGATATTTTCTTTATAAGTCATTTTTTGACATTCTTTCACAAAGTGTTAAAACAATATTTGTTTTAATAATTATTGAATGAATAATTTTCTTTTTTTCATGAATGTTCTTCAATTTGAATATTTATTTACTTTTTTCAGGGTTTCATTCATGGAAAACATTTTTCTCAATATTTTGAAAAATTATTATTTTAAAAATATTTTCTAAGGAAATATAAATATCATCCCATCTTCCCGAGTATATAGAAATTATAATTGCTAATAGAATTAAATTCCAATTCAAATGAGTTATTTTGTAAAATAGAAAGATGAATGGGTTCTATTCATTATACTATATAAGTAAATTTAATATTAATGATGGGTGAGACAAAAATAGCTTATATGATGGGTGATCCTGATATAGATCTCCAATGCATAAGTTAGAATGGTAGAGTCTGCTGGTAATAATTTACATTATAAAGTATATTTTAATTTGGAATATAATTATAAATTCTCATTGTACATACATTATATTCTCTCAATTGTTATTTTAGTAAAAAATTAACCATAAAAATGTATAAAAACGAGATTATGTTTTTAAGGATACATTATGACCATTTAAAAAATGTTGAAACAATTGTTTTTAGAAATTTTTTTATAGGTTTTTATGTTTTCCCAGAAAACCATTACAATATTTTTTTACATTGTGATTTCATATGAAATGTTTTATGAATTATATTGAAAAAATAAATTTTTTTGATTGAAAATTAAACTGATAATTCAGTTAAAATTTTTTTCATAAAAAAAAGACACTATCAATGATTTTTTAATGTTTACCAATGGACTAATGGGTTTCCTTTATTTTATATCCATTATTAATATTTATTTTTCACATCAAACATTTTAATTTTTTTTATAATTTATAAGTATATGTTTTAACATTAATAATTTTTGAGTTGCGGTTATAAAACGTACATTGAATGATGTAAGTGTGTATTTATAAAGAACATGTTTTACTAAAAAATTGAAACTGTGTGGAAACTTACACCTTAAAATGTAACATATTTTTTAATTATAAAAAAATATGGTTAAGAGAGAATTTTATTTTTTTTATAAAATATACATTATAAATCTGGTAATTTATTTGATGATTATTTTTTGGTTGTTTTATTATTAGCGTCAATTATTAACATTTAGAAACAAAGTGTTTATTAATTTTTTTAACAGTTATAAAAAAATTTAAAATAGCAATAGTCATTTATATCATGGAAAAAATTATTGTAAGATTAAATATTTAAAATATTTTAATGAAAATTTTGGAATATATTTACTAATGGTTATTAAAACTGTCCAGGAATAATTCAATATGAATTTATATTTTATTTTAATAAATATAAAAAATTAATTTGATTGGACGACTCAACAAATCCATCCCACCAATCCCATGACCCTGATTACCATAGATGACCATGTTATATTTCCCAATCCATGGTCCATCCACCAAATCCCACCATTAGACCCAACCCAACCATTAGGCTAGTAAAATTCCATTATATATTTGAGGTCGTTAAGATTTGAACCCAAAACAACTTCCTCATATTCCATGGACTTTACCACTTATGTAAGATCATAATCTATTAATCATACTGACATAATAGTTAATATACATATATAAATATACATAAAATTGAATTCAGATACGAATATATATAAACATATATATGTAATTTTAAATATAAATATTCAATAATATATAATATTGTATATGATTATATTTAATTTTATATTAATATTTAAAAATATAAATACATCAACATAAATATCATTAAATATATATAAGTTTAAATAATCATAGATAAATATATTTAATTATATATCACTATAGTTACATATGTGTGTATATATATATACCTTTGTAATATATAAATACACACACAAACATAAAAATTTATAGAAATATAAATAAATACACACAAAATTTATTAATATACCAATAAAATATATTTATATATATATACATAAATACAGATAAATATTTATATATGAATAATTTTTTTGAAATATATATTTACATATATATACCTGTCTAAATAAATATAAATATATATATATACAAATAAAATTATACATGTTTATATATATTTCCTACTATATATGTACACTTAAATGTATATCAATAAAAATATATTTTTTTATAATTAAATATAATTATATACATATAAAGAGATATACATATTTAAATATTTAAATACACCCAATAATAAAATATATATTATGATAAATGAATATAAATACATATAATTATATTTAAATATATATCAATATTTTTAAATAAATATAATTATATATAATTATATATAATCACCTATAAATATAAATATATATATATATATATATATATATTACCCCATAATATATATATATATTAAATATATATAAATTCATATAATTACACATAATTATACAAATATACTTATGAACATCTGACTACTAGGAATATCATCCTAGACCCCCCCAAACATTTTATGTGTGTGCCCTAATCACTCATGTATATTAATTAGGCTAAATATATTATTAAAAATACATTTTCAACTCACTTTCTTTCAAAAAAACCCACCGAAAAATCACATATAATGGAACCCATATTTTCTTAGATGCACAACCTTAAAAGAAACCATGATTGTCCTCATAGAATGAAAATATTATAACTAATTAATAAAGGAAATATGGTGTACTAATATACTCCCCATTTTAGGGAAATTTTTAAATTGTAGAGGTGAAATACCAAGAAACACCTTAGCATAAGGAATTTGACCCCATGAATCTGATGATTTCAACTTGGGTACCCAATTCACTTAGGTCCTTTAGCCAGAATAAATAAATTGCTCGAATGACCTTTCCAAAAATCTGTAGACCGAATCAACTGGCTAACTTTGTTGGGTCTCAAGGCATCATCAGGCTCCTGGTTGAGTGCCCTTAAAAATAAATAAAAATAAAAATAATTTTTTGTTATTAGTAATAAATAATAAATAAATAATTTTTTTTAAATTGTTAAAACACTATACCTATAAATAATTTATAATTATTTAAAATAATAAAAAGTAAATAATGATTCTAATGGAATATAAATAATAATAAATAAAATAATAATAATTAAATAATTTAATAATAATTAAATTAGTGGTGTTTTAAAAAAACAATGGAAGAAATTTAGTATTCAATAACAAACAAAAAAAGATATATTTCTCATTAGTTTATAAAGAAATCATTGTGAATTTGTTAGGGTCTATGATAACTACCAATGAAATGGAATATTTTATGGTGGTTATTAAAAGAACTACAAGTAAATCTCCACCAAATAATCAATTCAATGTAATGAAAACCTTATAAGACTAGTATACACTCCACTTTTACCTATCATAAGTCTCTAAGAACGAGGCATCCTCTAGAACTCTCCCAAAATCCTTGAGAAATTACCTATCAATCATGTAGGCATTGTTCATGCCCATTATCCATGAAATAAGGAAAAAACATTCCACACACCCTCAAATCATTAACATCAAGGAATACTAAAACTTTCCTGTTTTTTGATCTATATCTCCTAAGATTCCAATAAATAAAAAAATTATTACAACCATAGTTTATAATATTGGATTTATTTTCTTTAAAAGTTGTTAAAGAATATTTATGAATAAGTAAAAGATATGAAATCTTAATTAAACACATTTTTGGATAAAGGAATGTTCAAAATATATTGCATGTATCACACTGTGAGGATAATTTAGATGTTCTTATCGTTAGATCACATTGTGAGAAAAGAGGATGCAACATGTTGGACATTTGGGTAAGGTTGTTCATGCCCCTTTTTATTTTTTTCTTTTCTGATACATTCCATCACAAATCATGATGGGAAATATATATGGGAGATTATACAGTGTTATTATAAAGAGTTAGACACACTATAAAATGTCATATTTCATTATGAAGCTTTATCTAGGTGAATTTTTGGAAAATATTTAAAGAAACCCATGTTTTTTAAAGATTTCATATGACATGACATGCTAAATAAATAAAATATTATCCATAGATTCAATCCACGAAAAAAACTATAAATAATATATGATTTTTTTGATCTTAGATTAATGCATTACTTTAACTCAATTTGGGAGATCTCAATATAGATATTTACACTACATTATAAACCATCAATAGGATTCAAATATGTAATGGATGAAACTAAAACATTATATCATGAAGGAGTACATCATTCCATGATTTATATAATCAACATATCATGAAAAGAAATGATGCTATGTAATTCTAAATGTGGTTGGGTATTAACATTAAAAAATATAACTATGTTAATTAAATGATGGATATTTGATAATAGATTTTTAAAGCGATATATTTAAATTGAAGGTTGTTAAATGAAAATGAACATTGAATTTTAAAATTTTACATTCTAATATACCCAGATATAGGAATCCAACAATGAATTAGTGAATTAACATAAAACACGTACCATACACATAAATATCATGAATTATAATATCAGTATTGACATATTTTGAATATATAAAAAATGAATAGTGTAATTTATTCCATTTCTATCACATTGAATATTATTATTGGAACAATCCTGTATTTCACATAACATTAATATATCGAGAAGTGAAAATTTGAGAAACAAAAAGATCACTATTTATTTTTGGTTATTTTTAATTTTAATTCCATATAATTAGATCAACCTATGTTTTTATGATATAATATTTATCCAAATTGAATTTAGTGTATGGATGGGAGTAATAGGTGGTGAACCTTGGATGGGTTACTATATATTGTTATCATATACTTGTAAATGTGTTGTTATATAAAAAATGAAAAGATCATTGATATGTATTCCTTTGATATATCCAATTATTAGTGATCTAAGTAAATTCATGGTCCTATGTTTATTATTGGTTATGGATTTTGATTTTATATATTATTTTTTCAATTTCTCATATACATACACAAGATCCAAATTATTCCAAAGATAATAAGAATATCAAAGTAACACTAACTAATCCTCATATTATGGTGTATATAGTTAGTATATGGAATAACTTGTTGTTTTAGATCCAATAATGATTACATAAATCTATTTTGGGAATGATGATCTCATAGAGAATATTAGTAATTATGATGGAGTAAAACAAATTTTTTTGAAACATTGAAATTTTAAAAAATTTAATGAGATCACATCGTTAATTATCTGGGATCAATGTTTATATAGAATTAGTTCATCTAATTCTGATAATGGATTCCAATGATTGATCTATGGTAGAGGAAGATAAAAATTTGTTGAATGATGATGCCAGTGCTAAAAATTTCTCATTCAAATCACTGTTTAATAAAATATATATGAAAACAATGCATTTTCCCATAAAGAAGAACATTAGGATAAACTTTATTAAATCAACATATGAGATAGAAAATTCAAAGAAGAAAATATTTTGGTTTCTCAAACTATAATGGATGATTTAAATATGAATTATTTTTAAAATATGAATGGATTATTTAGTATTATAAAAAAAATTTAAGTAAAATATGCAGACTCGGGTATGAGGTTAATGATTTTAATATTGTAATAAAAATGATCTGAATGGTTTTATCACATGATGAAATGGGAATTATAGTTATATATTAATCACTTTTAAATAATGGTGGTTTCATAACATGTGAGGTTGAAATAAAAGATATCTATAGAAAATTCATCTTAATAAAAAAATTCACAGAAGATGAGAAAGTGGATTTGAAGGATTAAATTAAATTTGATCTTTTTGATTACTTTTTATCTCTTATTTTTATGTAGTTAATAATAAATAAAGGAAGATTTTATGGAATTATACCTCTATATTATTTACATTTCAAAAATATTTGATACATCCCTACAAGGTTTCCAAAGAGATATGAATAAAGGGGTTGATAGTGTTGAGATGGTATGTCTGAGTATGATATAATCTATAATACCAAATGTATGATCGAATATGTAAACATGATATTCTCAAATACTAGATGGAGGGTGAATTGTCTACTTTAAAAATTCCTTTGGAACATTAAATATTATTATGTTTAACCAGTTTAAACAAGATAATTCACAAAACCTCTAGATCTATAAACATTCTTCAATCGGGAAATATGAATCCGAAAAAGCAATTCCAAAAATGTGATTCTGGAAATGAAACTTAATGAAAGTTTACAATGATGAAGATTCTAAATTAAAGCGTATAGAAACTAACTAAATTAGAGTACGAGTGAAATAAGTATAAGAATATTATACATTCCTCAACAATACAAATGCAACAGAAAACTTGTAACAAAGAATGTAATAAGTAGTAAGTCTTTAAACCCAAATATAATGGTATCCAACAACCTTGGATAAAGGTCCCTTGATTTATATTTTCAAGAATGTTTGTCTTACCCACACCAGGGTAATCCCTCGATATGAAGATCGGATTCTATATTGCTCTCCCTGCAATCCCTCAACTTCATGGTAGTTGGTACCTCTGTCATAATCAGCAAGGAAGTCTTCAACTTCAAGGTAGTCGGAAAGTATGTCCTCCTATACCCGGAAGACCTAGATTGTACACAACAACAATTAGAGTCACATAAAGGGAAACTATACAAGAAGTTATGTATGCACAAAGCAATGAATGTCTCTCTCTAAAAATCACTTCAACAGCATGTGGTCTCTAGAGTCATCGAACAGTTTTGAGCTCTTTCAAATGAGCCCCTCTTTATAGGCACATCTTCAATGGTCGGCTCCATCCTCCAACTGTCCTATTTTTCCTTGAATTTTGACGGGATTTGTACACATGTCACTCAAACAACGGTTAGTGATTAACTGAAAGCATGACATCGTTTTATAACTAAACAGATGTAATCATAATCAAAAATGATATTCGGAATGAGAGTAAATATAAATGTTCGGTGTCTAAGAAAAAATTGAATTCGGTGTCTATAATACAATGATATTTGGATTCTATTTTCTGGGAATTCGGAACCTGAATTCTATAGTATTACAGAGTCCAAATTTCAAGGAAATTCGGAGTCTGGATTCAAAAGAATTCGGAACCTACAATCAAAAAGTTCGGAGTCATGCTTCCTGAGAATTAGGAATTAGAACTCATAAGAGTTCGAAGTCTGTATTCAGAGAACTCGGAGTCAGAACTTAGACATGTTCGTAACCAAAATTCGTAACCAGAATTTAGAGTCAGAACTTAGAAGAGTTCGTATCCAGAATTCGTACATGAACTTGATAACGTTCGTATCCAAAATTTGGAGTTAAACATCATTAGAGTTTGAATCCAAAATTCAGAGTTGATCTTCATGATAGTTCGTAACAAGAATTCTTCATTGAACTTCATGAATGTTCGTATTAAGAATTCAGAGTTGAACTTCAGAAACATTCGTATCCAGAAATTGGAATTGAACATTATAAACATTGTATCCAGAATTTGGAGTTGAACATCATGAATGTTCGTATCCAGAATTTGGAGTCTTAAATAGAACGCTTCATATCAAAGTATTATAAGATTCCGAGGATTTAGATATGACACTGAATTTTATACTTAGACAAGATAAAGTTGAAATTAAAACATGGTAACGATAAATATCTTTGGGGAAGGAAATTTTTCCTTATAGAAGTTATACATAGGGTAAAAAGAGTTTTTCATTGAGATTAGGTGTTTGTGATTTTCAAAACAAAAAGGAATTGTGAAGACATATTGAAATCCTTGATGACTTAACAATCTCCCCCATGTATAATGGAATGGAAAAGTCATAATTAAATCCTTATTGTCTCAAAAATATCTTTCTTTTTGGAAAGAAAAAACATCCTTACAAAATAGAATACAAGGACTTAGAAACAAATTTCTAGACTTTGAAAATAAAACTTCTCTCCCTTTACATATGAATAATGCTGAATACGACTAACTCTCCATTAGGGTTTGGAACACTAAAGATCATATTCTAGATTTTAGGAATGTGAATTTTCATTTGAAAGTGGAAATATTCATACTGATAACTCCCCCTTTGATAAACTCCCACTTACTAAGGGATATTTCTTCTTTAATTAGAATTATTTTTCCTTCTCCCCCTTAGAATTATTTTTCCTTCACACCCTTTGTGATTTTAAAAATGATTTTGTGGGAATGGAAAAACAATATAGTACCTAAAATATTAGTACAAACATCCAAACAAAATAAGCAACCACCATTTAATTATTATTAGAGGAAATTGTACAAGAAAAAATAGATATAACAAAATATCGGATTTGGATCTATTTTGGTCATTTTTCTTGGGTATCATCTTCTTTACAATGGATTTAATGTTCTTCAACTCATTGTGATCCTCCTCATCTTGATTTTCTTGGACTGTTATCATATAATCTTGTGCCTTTAGGGCCTCTTCCTGAGACTTTATCACTTCATCATGATTCTCTAGATTTTCTTGAATATCAATCTAGAGATCCCTTTCTGTTTACCAAATTTGGACAACAAAATTCAACTTCCCATTCTGTTCTTTGACATCCTGAATCCAAAAATTCTGCTCAAGATTTATCTTTTTCTCAAATCTATCAATAAGATCTTTGATTTTGGTGTCTTCAGTATCAAAATCTTCCTTGACATCTTCTTGAAATTTATCAAGGTCTCTCAAATATAATTTTTTTTTCTCCGACCAGTTGTTCATCTTCATGAATGATTTTATGTGGGCTTTATAGTTGATAAGAAAATTCATGTGATCGGCCTCAATCTTAACACATCTATCAGTAACCATAGATATCGAGTTTGACTTCTGATACATGCTATTCTAGAGCATCTAGAATATAGAGTCAATTGCTGGAAAGATCAGAATGGTGTCCATTAGATTTTTCAGGGACTTAACTACAAAATCAAGTCCTAAGGCTGATGACTCTGAATCTGACATTTTTCTTGGATATGATTCTTCCTCTAGCTCTACCAGCTTCCTCTTAGAGGATCCTCCAACTTCCTTCTTCCTCAAAATTTCGTTACATGGGGTATCCACAACCACTTGTTTTACCTTATTGGTTTTTGGAACAACTTCTTCATCTGGAGACTCATGCTCACTTTCAGATAATTGTGAAATTTTTCTTCACCAATTTTATCAATTTTATATCCTGGTTCAATATCCTTAGGAAGAATAAAATCATGATTATGACTCTATTCCTCAGATAAATTGTTTACGTCCTCTTCACCCTTCTCATCACTTCCAAGTGTATCAAGTAATGAAGACCCGTCTTGGGATGTCCGGATTGAAAATTTTTCAGAAGCACTTTCCTTTTCATGATACTCATCTATTTTCTTTATCAGATCATCTATATCTTCATTACATTGAGCTTCCTGAACTTTTTCAATAGCATCATTTTCAACATCACTCTCTTGGGATTTTTGTGGTGTCATGAAATTTTTTCCCAGTGTCTCAGGAAATGGTTCAACTAAGATGGTTTTCGGAATAGTAATTTGTTCACATGCTATTTCAGTATACCTTAGAAGGGATTGGCAAACATCAGACTCAGAAATTTTCTTCTTAAGATTATTCTCTTTATCATTCTTCTCAAGCTCTTCAAATTTTTTTTTTCAATGCCTTGGCATTAGCTGGGTCTAGAAAAAGCTACGGCTCCCCTTCTTTCTGATTCTCCTTATCCTCCCTCTTTTTGAAAACCACTTCGTATGGATAGGAATTATGCTTTTTGAATTATATTGAAATATAATTTCATTAAGATAAATAATTAGTGGAAGTAAAATTATTAAATATTCATTTTTTTGGTATATAAAATCAAGTGGTAGATATCTTTAAATAACCATTAGTGGATCAAGTGTTCAATAGGTATATATATAAAATCTTTTAGTTCAACCAATATTGTCAATTTAATGTGGGTTGAATTACCCTCTCCATGTTGTTTTTATTGTTACAATTGGGTAAAATTTTTATAGGGATATGATATTTTATTTTGTGAACAAATTTATGGATAGACACTTTTCATTGGGTCATGGAATAAGTTTAGTGTCTTTATAATGTGATTTATCAGTGGGAAACATATAATTATTAAACTCTTTCTCTTTTATCATACAATGCTCATGGACTCATTTTGCCTTGGAGAATATTTTGATTTCTCATTTAATAGTATGTCACAATGAATTTCTTACCATGTCATTACTAGACAACAGAACGTTTTCTTTATTATTGTAAATGTATGAGATTAAAATAAGGGGGAGAAAAATTTTTACTAGAGGGGATGACTTCTTACTAATAGATAACATTTCCTCTATTATAGGGGTTAATTTTTTATGGATTCGATGTTATAACCATCAATCATAATTATTGATTTTTATACAATAAGTATAAATTTTGATGAATTCTAAAGAATATTGTGATATATTTAATTATATATAAATATATTACTAGATAGAAATTTCATTTTGTGGGATATGAGTTATGCCACAATGGTCATTTTGAAATACCTATTGTTCAGTAATTTTTCGAAATCATAGGATAATTCCTGATGAGGATTTTAAAATGGTTATTATTTTCTTTTATTATATTTAGTGTTTTACACTACACACAATGACATATATGTTTCATCGTGAAGGGGATATGTGATATTTGTATGTTCTACAATAAATATTTGTTCACGTCGTGATTTATTAGAATGTGCTATAATGTTTTATATTATCAGTTTAGTTATTATGATTTAGGAAGAGTATAATGTTCTTCAAAGTGACATACCTTATTATATATAATAGTTATATATGATTAAATTATTTACACAATGAAAAACTATTGAATAAAATATATAGGACCACATGTTTCATGTCTTATATTACTTTTCCTCTTTTAGATTGATCACAAAAAGAGATTTATGCTATTTTGGAACCCATCTATGGTGTTGATATTATTTTATGGAAAAAAATAACTTATTTCTCAATGAAGGATGATATCATCTTATGATTAATGGAATTTAGTTATCTCAAATCGGACTAATGATGCAGATTTAAAATAATGGTTTGTTAGTTATAAGGGGAAAAAGTGTGTACTTGAATTCAATGGTTTGGATTTTATAGGACATATTATAAGTCATGCATGTTAATTAAATGTTGTATGAGGTGATTTGAGTAGATGATAATTAATATTACATAATTTTTTATGAATGACAAAAACAAATAATATTTATACAACCATGAGGATAGTAAATGTTCATTGTATTTAGAGACTATATAAACAGTCAACTTATATCTTAAAATCACTTCAACATCTACCACATATATCTCCATAATAGTAGTCCTACAAAAAATTACAATTAAGAACTTCCTTCAAAACCCAAGGAAGAAAAACATTAAAATAGTGAGATCATATTCTAAATGAGGGTAAACATAGGAAATTTTAATCCAAATAGAGAATAATTTGAATATATTGTTAAGACAGAATAATCATATTTATGTTAAAAAAAATAATAATACCTAAAAAATCATATATTTAAAAATCAAAAATCATGTAATATCTAGAAGCATGATTAAAAAGGTTACCGAAGAAGTAGTCTTCATTCAAGAGACATAACATATGCATGTGAATTCAACATGGTTAATTTACTTCTATTCACACAGTTGGAACATAGTTTACTATATCATGTGGAAAACCATAATCTATTTTCAATTTCCTTATAAATGTAAAATTTTCATTCTAACATAAATATTTATTACAATTTCCCCCACATTCTCTCTATATTTGATAAATATTAGATATATTGAATGTTCACTCATATCTTATTCTATTTCCCTTATATATTTGTAAATCATTTTCCTTTAACCACAATAAGATCATCATGTAATCTATCCATAATATTTTTTTTGTTTTTTTGTTATTTCCACTTGGATCTGACCTTAAACATTTAAAATTATAACGTATTATAATGGTGTCTCCCCCACATGTCAAGTGGATTCACTATATTCTCTATTTTTTTCCTTAGTTCAATGTTTAATGTTTTCTGAGACATATTTTTTTAAAGAATTAATTATATGTTATTTAACTAAAAGGTGGGATTTAAAATTTACCAGATTATGATAAATAATAATTGAGGACTTTTTTTTGGGATATAATAGATTCAAAATGTTTCTCTTTTAATGGGTAAGAAAATACAGTTCTAAATAATTTTTTTATATAAATGGAAATTGGTGTTTCCTATTATGTTTTTTGTTGAAATTGATTTTTTAATTTATAGGATCATTATGAAAAGTATGAAATAATTTTTTTCATTGTAAATTGGGTTTTATAGGATGGTATCCTAGTAAAAGTAACTTCAATGATTTGAAAATTCACTCCATAGTTTGGGATTATATTATAGTTTTAGAGATACACTTACTTTCTCAACTAGGAATTTACTTTTTTACCACTTATGGGTTTCTATTTTGTTGGATATGATTATTTTTTAAACAGAAATATATATATATATATTACGATCATAGGTAGAATTAATAATAATTAACTTAGGTCTTATCCCATTATGATTTTATTTAAATCATTTCATTCATTAATTTTACATTCATGCATATGATATTTATAATTCATGTTTTGTGATATTAGTCTTCAATGATTGGAATGGTAAATTGCATATGATTAATTTGAAAATAGGAATCATGAATTATTTATGAAAGTTTTCTCATGTTTCACAAAGTGGGACACTACAAGGATTTCTATGGTGAGACACTACGCACACCAAATGGGTGTATATAGACCATTCTCTTAATGTCCCATTAAATAAATGAAATCTCTTAGAGGTAATGAATGTTTATAATATGTATTTTTAGATTCATAGTGGTGAAATTATTGTACCAGAACATCATGTTTTGAAGAGATAGGTAGAAAGTATTTTTTAATTATGGATTTTGTTGTAGAAGAATCTCATGTATCACCTTATGAGAATCCATTCCCACTATTCATTTTGGTTAAATTTTTATATTGTATATATATCAGGAATATATATTCATATGTAACTAAGGTAAGAGATGTGTTTTGGATTATAGGATTGTAATAGTTAATTTTGATATTTTATTCAAATTATGTTATGTGTATTAGTTATTGTTGTTATTTTATGTATGTTAATGCATGACACACCAATGTATAAAATAATATTACAGGTTATTAGTTTATTACTACATGATAAATTTTTATTTACTCTATGAAACCATTCCCCAGAGTTACTTCTTGATAACCAAGAACAAATTTCTAGCCCTTGTTGACTTGGAACACCCATCGGGCCCTTTCCCTAGTTGGATCAGGTCCTGATTATATGGTATCCTTGGTTGTTACAAGATAAAATGGTACCAAAAAATATTTTATAATTTATTATATTTAGAAATTCACTATATACAAGAGAGAGGATCACTAAGACATTATGGGTTGGTTTTGAGTGAGTGTATAGATAATATTTATTGGAATGAGTCATCTTGGGATGTAGGGAAATGAGTATTTTTAGATTAATATTGATTTTAATTTTGATTTTTAGAGATTGTGGATAGAAATCTAGGGTTGGAGGACTTTACTAGTGTGCGTGATAAAAGAAAACATGTTGAATACAATGTATTGGAACCATATGACCCGACCAGAGGATTTATATTGCACCATGAAAACTTGGTTTAGGGTTTTGAAAACTAGGAAACCACATTGTAGAGCTAACTCCAACCATCTAGTACAACCTCTATGGGTTGCACACATTTTGGTAAACTATGTAGCCAAACTGTGCTTACAGTAAATTTCCATTATTTATGTTTTTTTTCTAATTTAAATTCCTCCCAATAATTTTTTAACATTTTTAATGGAAATTTATCATTTTAATTGAGGTTATCTACGATCTTAATAATTTTCATTAGATTACATATTGGGTTATACCTCCTATAAGGACCCTTGTGAATCATCCAAACGAAGCAATTGATAATTTACCTTGATATAATAATAATACAAGAAAAAAATATCATCAAGGAGATAATTAAAATGGCCTTCTATATAGATCAATGAGCCAAACAATTCCCAGTCCAGGCTAATGATTTATATCAAGTTCTAAGTAAGGATAAGTATTTGGGTTGTGAGTTTCTTCACCATAAGCCTCAATTAATTTAAGGAACTGGTGATCGCCTAGTTCCATATGATTTTCTAGAGATTTTTACTTGAATTCTTTAATTTATTGAAACTCTAATGAATATTAATATGATATTTGTGGCTTAATTTATTAATGCCTCTAGCTAATAGTGGTGGTATTTTTTTCATTAGAAATTACTTTAGAACCCAAAATAGAAATATTTTAAGATGATGTCATCCTAGAAGTTCTATCCCAACAACACAGTTGTTGTTTAATATCAAGAGTTTTTTTTGATTATGATATGGAAATTTAATGATAATGGAATATACTAATTGGTTTTTTGATCCTGTTCACTTTTCTGTCAGGACTTCCATCAAGCATATAATGAAAATCCAACGGTTTGAGGTAATCCTTCGGCCGAAATCTAATCCAATGTCATATTTTTTAAATTAAAAACTCATGTCAAATTCAAAAACTAATACCAAATGGTGTAGATAAGTTATGAAATGAATATGGGGTTTATTGAGGATTCTTCTGAGATGAGTGTAAATGATTCTGGGTACTAAAAAAGGAATAATAAATGGGATGATCCTAAAAGGTGAATTGGAAATTGATTCAGTAACAGATCTCATTATATATCACCGAAATTCATTTTTAGTGGGTATCTTTTTTTTATAAATGTGGAATAGAGGTTCATCTGAAACCTTTATCTAATATAACCCTAAGGCAATCATATGTGCAGGTGAATGGGTCTTCTTAAGATATATTCTAGAGCGGAAACCTTCCCCCAAGTGGTGAAAGATCATCATCTTCTTGGGTATCATTAGTTTAGATTGAAAACATTGAGGGAATAAGATATATACCATATGGGAATAAAGGTAGGATTGGTTTATCTTATGAGAATTTCTAATGGAGGGTAGATCTGCGGGTAAGTATTTGGCCTCAAACCTATTTGTAAGAGTGTCCATTTTAGGAAATGGGCAAAAATCCTATGTAATCAAACATGGGTCTAGTAACTATGAAATGAATTGTTCATATTTCCTCATATATAGAGATTGGTTTTTTGATAAATTCACCTATCATTCATCAATATATTCATATGTCATGTATTTTTCCATCGTCTATCTATAACTATATTGTATGTTACGAAAATATCTATAAATATTTTGAAGAATAATCAGGTTGGGATTTAATTCCATTAGTGCATTTTTCTCCATATCTTTAGTGGAGTTGTATTTGGAATTCATATCCTCAAGATAGATATCATTAATATTATTTGTAATAAAGATATGTTAAATTTATTCATGGAATATACTGATTTTTAACATCATAGGGTATCCATTACTTCCCCTAATAAGAGATTACATTAATTTGATGTCGAATGAGATCCATAGGTTAGCCAAGAAGTAACTCGTATTCCCAATGTTGGTGTATTGATATTTAACAATTCTTCTATTCTTATAGATTCTGATAAAGGAAACATGGGATGTGGGTTTCCTCCAATGCTTTGAGAGTTTGATTATGTGTTTCTAGATGAATTATTAGGACTACCTCTATATTTCTATTATGAATATACCATTTATTTTTTTCCTGAAATACATATAATAATATTTTAACCATATTATACATAATAAGAAAATTTTAAAGTGTAAAAAAATTATAATCTGATCATTTAAAAGTGTAAAACTTCATTCAACCTTGTGCGTCTTTGTGGAAAATTCCTATACAATTCATCAAATGGAATAAACTAATATAATGATATACATTAATGAAATGAAGTTAAAACATGGGAGTATTACAACAAAATAAAAAATTACATATATTGATGATAAATTTGATTAATTGAATGGGTCATGGTGGATCTCAAAGATTTACCTCCAGTCTATGTATCTCAAATTATAGATCAGGGATATTAATATTCTTAAGAAAAAATTTCAAAAAAGGTATGGTCAATTGGAAATTCAATTGATGTAATTATGTTTTTCCTATGATTTATTTATATTTATATCCCTTATATACTGGATATTTCATCAATAACTTGAATCTATTAACATGGTGTTTAGTATGAAATTATAGTGTATAACAAATGTAAGGAGTGTCATTATAATTACATGATGTTTTTTTGGGAATTATCCCATATCACCACCCTTTTGATATTTTTTCGAAATCGATATTTTGGATCCTGTAATTCATTTTCATGTGATATTTGGGGACAAATAATGCACATCATGTAACATATAAAATGAGAGAGGTTTTTTATAATAAAATTAAATAATCTCTCAAATATGTGTATCATATTATGTTTTGTGGGATACTACTAATGTTTTATTAACAACATCACTATAATTGCATGTACATTGGTTACTCTTAAAAAAATGGGGTGGGTTTTCTATAGAAAACTAAATGTAAAGAATCATTTGATGAGTGTAATTGATGTTTAATGTGGTCCTTGTTTTGATACAAAATGAGGATTGAAAGATCTATGTTTTATATGGTGATTCCTCGAGCGTAGGATTGGGTTGTGTGAAAATTTATGATGATTATGTGGTGTCATATAGGTTTGGTTACCTTCAATAACATTATAAGAAATACCAAACCAATGTACTTGAGATAGATGTGTTTTTTCATCATCTCAAAAGTTGGGAGAATTACCCCTTAACATTGAAAATGGTATTGAATAACGATTATATGAACTTGAGTTTTACATACTATAAAAAATAATTAAATTCATAAAATGTACTATAAGTGTGATTCCATTTAAATTATTACTTTTTAGACTTTTATATTATGGGAATAGTAAATGTTATCTCAAATTACTTTAGTTGGATGTTGACATAGAATCATCAAAATAATCTATTGATTAATGGTATCTAATGAGACTCTTTACTCAAAATTTTTTACATGTGAAGTATGAGAATGAGATTATGTTTCATTCTTTCTATTAGTTGAAACAAATCTTATGGATTGTATCAATAAATAGATTCTATCTTAGGGAGAGTACTATAGTGTCTCGATATCATAATATGGTTTGGATAATACCAGTCAGTGGCCATTTTATTTTGTATTAATTATCTAATTTAGGGACTGATATATGGTTACTCTATCTATGAAAAATGAAATATCAAAGGATATTACTATCCCTATATGGTTTTTACATCCATGATCCCCTAAGATATAATGTAATAAGAAATAATGATACTGGTGTATTTAGATATGTCTTAACATAGATAATTTTTACATGATGTTGTAACATCCAACAAATTAATATAGACTATTAGAATCCCCATTGTTTACTTCTACCTCTTTCTATACCAACCTATAAATGGGATGATATATCATGGACGTCATAATTGGGATTACAGATAAACCTTAATGGAGGAATGAAATCTAGGTCATTATTGATCAATTAACTAAATTAAATAAATTTATATTGATTAAGGTATCCATTAAAGATTATGATCATGGAAATACATATGCACAAGAGATTTTCCAACCAAAAAAGGATCCGTCTTCTGTCATTTTAGAGATATATTCCCATTCCACCATCTGAATCTAGAACTACCAAAAAGAGGATATTAGATGCTAGTTAAAATTTATCGTAGAATATCATCCATAAATGGATGGAAAAATTGAGCAAGAGATCTATATTTTAGAGGATATATTATTTTCAAGTGCTTTAGATTTCGAAGAATCATGGGATAAACATATTTAATTAGATAATATATTATATTATAATAACTATAAATACTTATTTAGAATGTATCCCGAGGTATCTTTTTATGGCTGAACATGTCAGTTTACTATCTATTAGAAGGATGTGAGAGATACTTTCATGGTGGGACAGAGCATTGTTACAAAGATGAAGGGTATGATTTTGGTTGCATGGAAGTGACTAATGATATTTTAGAGTCACCGCTAAATTTGTGTAAACCATCACCTATATCATATATAGTATTCAATCGGTGACTATGTGTTTTTAACATTATAATGTTGGTTGGGTCAATGATGGATTGAGTGGAAGGGAAACTCACTCTGTGTTATGTAGGCTCTTGTGAGATTATTGAAAGGAACATTGGGCTCACATAATTTTTTCTCTTTCCCCATCAGGTGAAATAAATTGAAGTGATTTTCTATGATTCACGATTTAAGGTGTATTATCCTGATTCCTCCCATGTACAGAACTCAGAAAAGATGCATAAATATCAGAATGGTTCGATGATTGATAATTAGATCTTGATTATTGAAAAAAATGTTATAGTTTTCCTATACGAAATATATTCTTATATATTGGTAATTTTAGAATTATTGACGTGTATCTCATGAGTATTATATATAGAGTCCAATATGAGAGAGAATTGGCATCACCTATTCATTAGTCATAAATCCTTGTGTTGAATTTCTAAAGGAAGAATTTGATATGGCTATGAGAATTGTAAAATGGATGGAGTCATTTTCGAGTACATTTTTTGTGAATTGTTTATTTTTATACTTATTACTCATTTTTTGGTAATTTGTTATTTTTATTTTTCAAAAATGATGAATTAATATTTGAAAAAATGTTTAAAACACTGACACTACTAACAATTTAGCCCACGTATGTGAGAGAAAAGTGTTATCCTAAGTAGAGTGTGCATGGTGGAGATATAGTTGCCTAAATTAAACAAAAAACCCATACGAACAACCATAATTTTGGATTTTATTATATATTTAAGGGGTATGATTTTCTAAACAATGTCACCATCCCAATATCACTGAGTATCATTTGAACTATTAGTGCATGATATACCAAATCATTCAGCCAAACCATATCTTCTACCAAATTGTTTTTATAAAGTTAATTTTCCATTCTAAGCTACTCCATTTTTATTAACTTCTACTATTTCTTCACAAATTTAAGCTCTTCAGTTCAGGAAACCAATATTACCATTTGTTCCCCATATAGTGTTGTATTTGGATTATTCACATTAGATCATTTAGATTTTATCATATATGTTATACAAACTATATTAACAGGTTTATTCTCTTCCTCACTCTTATATTTATTCTTCCCCTGTGAAAATAGTGGCCCAGGATTCATGTTAGACCAATATTAACGAATTAATTGAATTTATAAGTGAATGATTATGGATTATAAATGTATTCACCCCTATTCTAAATTAGATTGTTTCCATTGTCCAACTCTTTCATCAAATTATTGTAACATGATTCAAGAAATTACATGGCTTTTGGAATAAATTTTCGTCAAATATTTCAGGTTAAATTAATTTATTTAAAAAAGCTAAACCATCCATAACGATTGATAGATATGATATTTTTTTTCTAATTATTCTATTTTTATTTGAGTGAGAAGAGTGATTTCAGATGCATGGTTTTTTCTGTATAGAAATGGGTATTCCAAATTATTAGCTTGATAACATGCATTTTTTAATTAAATTATTATTTTTATAATTATAAAATCAAAATTCTCATTATAACATATAGTGATTAGGTAGGGGACCTAGGAGAAGCACTGACTACGATTTGATTATTGTCTTCCTGGGCATGAAATTTATTTCTATTTCTAGATCTAAACTTATCAGGATTTAATTTCAATAATATGAATTCTATTTTCTCTCCTAAGTGGTACTTCACATAGTTGGATATGACTGGTTTTAGAATTAAGAATTTATGAGGATATTAGGTTAACTTAACAATAGTTATCATATGTATTATCCAATGAATGACATTTAAAAATTATATAATATATTTATTTTACATTATTTATACAATTTTAACAAAGCTAGATATGTGATTCTTGTATTAAAAATGATGAAAAGGTTAATTTTTTATGTTTAATTTTATAAAATATTTCTTAAATTTTTAATCAATAGTTTCTTATGGAAAAAAATGTTGAATCCTACTATGATATTTAATCTCACATTGTATATACACCCAATAATTGTCTAAAGATTAGTGATTCACTAATGTAGGTAAAAGGAAATATCATCTTAATGAAGTTATTTTTTCAAAAATATATTTTTAGGTTGATTTAGGTAACATTGTGGGGGTTATCCTTCATGTATCATAGAGATGGATATGAATGAAATTCATTATTAATTATTTTTCAGTTGATTGATCTCATGTATCACATTTTTAGCGTCCTCTTTCGATATTTTAATTTATTCTATTTTTGGACTACCTAAATATCATTCTTGGATTCACTTATGTATTGAATGTTATATATGTGAGGAAATTTTTGTGAGTTTTATAATTTAATTTGATATTTTATTAATATTGTGTCTTTATGATGTGTTATTATTTTTTATTTATATATTTAAGGACATAACCCACTAATAGATGGCGATGATATTATGGGTTCCCATTTATATTCTACCAAATAAAAATTGATAATTTGGGGGAAAAAACTCCCAATGGTGAATCTTGGATCTGATGAAATAATTTACCAGCCATAGGGATCAAGTATTACCGTCAGGGCTTATTGCAGATCGGCTTGAGTCCCAGGTCAGGTGTAAAACAAGTAGGTTTATGAAGATGCTACATATGGGCGACTCTCAAAATCATCAAGATGATATCAAAAGAAATATTATTAAAACATATCATTTTGAATTAAATAGATTCAATGAGTCAGTAAAAGAGAAAATTTAACTTATCAAGAATAATATGATATTACCATATCATCCATTAGTTAATTAAACCATTTATATTATTTATATTAATGCAATTGAAAATCATACAAAATTTATGATATATAAAAAATGATGAATAAATTTACATATTAAACACGTCTTCCATAATAACTCACATAACTAAAAATAGAAAATATTATATTCTTTTATAATTTTTTTCCATTAAAATCATACAATTATAAAATGACATTTTAAAAAATATATAACAATGTTTAACTTGAAAAATGAAAAAGAAAGATTAATGTAAAAAAATTTCTATAAAAGGAAAGGTTGAGAACTTTTACTTTATCCAATTTTGAGATCATTTTGGATATAATCCTTTATATATTTTTACGAATTCACTAGTTAAACACTGAAGTTATACATTTTATGAAAAGTACCAAAAATCATGAAGAATGATTCATTATTATCAAGGATTGCATATTCTTTTATGACCACTTAATTTTGGAACCATTCATAAATTATTAGATTCTTAATTCAATAGTATCTTGTTAACCCAATAAGTATTACATCTTCATAAAATCCCAAACATATATTCAAAAATAGAGTTATTGTATTCCAAATTCTATAATGATGGGAATTAACTCATGATATATGGGAAAACTACACAAGTAACATCAACAAGTAGCATAATAAATAAAAAATGATTTTAATAACAATTACATATTCCTAAAACCTTAATATATGTCATTCACATGAAATGATCCCATAATCATAGAACATATACTTTTTTCATAATATCGTTTAATTAGATTCATATTATTCTCACAAAATCATCATAATTCAAACACATGTGAAATCATGATGGTTCATGTTCAACAAATAGGATTATTACCTATAATCATAATCTTTTATCCTTGTAAATTTAGTAATATTAATGTCTATGTATCAAATCATATGGGTCCAAAAAAAAAATTTCCCTGATTTTCACTATTCATACAGAATATTATGGTTATAATGAATATTACTCCCTACCAAGCTCATGTAATAGATTCTAATTCCTCAAAAAAATATTTATCCTAGCTATAAACCAACACTCCATTAAAAAATTTTCATCACCTAACCTAACTGGAAACCCCATTGGGGCTGTCATTGAAAAAAATATTACAGTTGGATCCAAATATCAGTTGGACATATATTGGCGACAAACATAAGGGGTATAATTACACATTGATATGACTCAATACCCTCAAAATCAAAAAATCACAATAAAACCACTTGTCTAATCCCTTTAATAAAAAACTGAAACCATTATTTATATAAATAAAATATATCACAATGGTATAATAAATATAGAATAAAAAAATGATGTCATGAGGTAGCTACAACAAAAAATAACAATATCCAGGAGCTAGTATATTTTAAAATGATAACAAGATACCTTCACAAAAACTAAAAATAGATTTATATATTCATAGTTGAAAATAGATGCATATTTAGTAGAATACTTCCCAAATATCACATAAAATGATTAAAATTAATATTAATTCCTCATGGAATTAAAATTATTACCAAATTACACATATATTATTTAATCTATAATCAAAACTAACTATAGCTTACTCACCAAAAATTAAATCCGAGTATAAAAACATAGTATAAAAAGAATGTGTGTAAAGAAGGAAACCCACAACAACATAGAGTTGTTTTTTTCTCTCACACCTCAATGATAAATATCATTATGCTTCCATACCTTTTGTTACTATTCCATCTAAAATAATTTACTATATTACAACCATATACTACAAACTATATCCATGTTATGATCACATATCCTACACAACATACCATTAGAGAACCCTAACTGCATAATGAACACATACCCCACATTAAAACATTATCATCGTAGGATAATGTGAATATAAAAGACCTCAACCACATTCCCTCCTACCATTTATTTTCCCCAAAATGTATCTACACAAAAAAACAAATAACCAATAAATATATTATATTAGAAACTATAACCTTAATCCATTACACACCTTATTATTATACCTACCACGATCTATAATAGACATCACTACATCTTGTAGGGAGATAGAGGGGATGATAGACTAGTCTGTCGGCAATTGTTTCATCAATAAGATATTGGGGAAAAAATAAAAAACCAAATAATTTGGGCATCGATATGGTTATATTACTCAGTTATTGGTGTTCAATCAATCATAAAAAACCTAACATTTATCATTTCATCAAACAAGACCAAACCAATTGTTTATACCACGATACCACTACCCTTAATAGTTTTTGTCCTACTACTAACACATATTAATAACCATTAACATCACTATGACACAAAATATATCCATCAATAAATATAATAAAAACAATAAAATTCTTATTAAATTTCCATATAATCATATTACCATAAAAAATTAAATAATTACAAATTTCCACCTTTATTATGTTCATCATGTATTTCGTTGATCTATATTTAAGTTTAATACATTCATCAAAAAACATTACAAATAAAACCATTTATTATTATAATTTCTATCAACATTCATAATTTATTAAAAACAATTAATTAGCCATAATATATGATTAAAATTCTATTAGGGACTCGTCATTTTCTAATTCCATCCATCTACCCATTACTAGTATAATTAATTCAACAAAAGTTCATGATAATATTTAACAATAATACAACACCACAATAACCCAAACCAATTCCCATAAAAATATAGACACTATAAATTCCAAAACCATTCAAAGTGACAAAATAATAATTCCTTTTCATTAAAAATTTCATTCCACCAATACTATATCAATAAAATCATACCATTAACCATTAACGAATCAAATAAAAAATAAACACCCATTGATAGTAAAAAAGTAAACTGAATACCACCAAAAGAAATAAAAACTACCCCATTTTAATAATTCTTTCATATTAACTCATTAATACTCACATAACATTATTTTAAGTTAACTTTTATATTCCTAGACCACCCTTTTCCTTAGAAACATTATTTAGTTTATCTATCCATGTTGAAATACACATTTCCACAATAGAAGTTAATGTTATCTTAATAGTATATATCCAGCATCCATATTAACAAAATAAAAAATAATAATTAAAAAAATCATATTTTATAGCTCCAATTAATCATACATTTATATCTATTTATCCTCTAATTAATCATTATTTATTATTTTGTCAAAATTTATTGCTCAAACATCAACAACATAAGTTATAATTTTAAAATGACTAATTTTTTAAAAGTTTTTATTGATTAAAAAAATATATAATGTGTTTAAATCATATCAAGCAAAAATAAATTTTTATTATAGTATCAAACAAAATATCATATTAAAAACTATAAAAAAACTTCTATGAGTAAAAAATATCATGGAATTTAATAAAGTACATTTAAATCATTTTATTAACATAAATTTAATATAGTATAATTTAAATATTAATTATTTAAATCAATATAATAAACCCAAATAATTCCAAATCCTGATAATTACAATATAGAAAAAATAAGCACGACTGAGTCTCAAATTCCCCACCGTAATATGACTTTCAACAGTCATTCCGTAAATAGTAGAATGGTAAGATTAAAAAAACTCTAAAAACACAAGGGAAACCCTAAAAGAAAAATAACACATCCACGCCATCAATAAATCCACAATATAAATCCTCAAACCCATGTAAAACAGACATCATATCTACTGTGATCCATAAGAATTATACCTCTCTTGTTTTTTTCCTCAAGAACAAACAATTCTCCTCTAATTTTTTTGATTTTGTTCTCTACGTTAGGATGCATGTTTTTATGCATTCTAGAATTCTAAAAATTAATATATGGATCTTTAGGAATAACAAATTAATAGTGGAACTTGTTAATGCATTCAATAATTTTGTCACAATGGAGATTTAATTAAGAATTCATAACGTTTTTGTATCTTTTATTACTATAACTATTATTCCTTGATAATAAAGTCATTGTGTAATTATATGGAGTCCTTTGATCAAGGAGAATTTCTATGGATTGTAGGAGGTGATTTCAATATTCATTTTGATCCATTCTAAATGAAATGGAGGGGATAGTTCCTTCATGAGGCCTTTAGGGAATTTTTTTTGTGCATCACCCATAGTGTTATCTTGGACATGGGATACATAAGAGACAAATTTAAATTTTGAAACAACTAGATTGGGGGCCATAATACTAGGCGATTCCTTAATTATTGTCCATAAAATAAACATTCTATTTCATATTTACATTATTCAATTTTCATCCATCTTATATGAATCCTGCCCCAAATTATCATTTCCATGTTTCCTTCTCCCCCATGCATGAGAGAGGTAGACATTTTAACTTTCCCCATATGTGGATTGAGACACCAAGATATAAAGAATTATCAAGTGAGTTGTTGAATAATATAAACCAATGGTATTAATGGATAAGGATTCATAATAACCATATTCATCTAAAAGGTGGCCATCTATTATAGATCATCTGTCATCCTCATGTTTTTCAGGACTTAGATATACATAAGAGAGGGGTCAAAAAGATGGAACCTAGACTATAGAATGAATTTAATGACACGTTGTTTGGAGAGCCAAGGAATAAGAAGTAAATTATAGGGGATATGATAATGAGTTAGGGGTTCATAGAATTGTATAAATTTAGAATAATGTGGATTCATGAGGGAAATCAGATTACAAATTATTTATGCTTTCACTAAGGAGAATAAAAATATAAGGTCACCCAATATTATATTTGAGGATAGAAAATATAATAACAATTAGATATGGTTTGGGGAATAGATGAATCCTTTTTCAGGTCACTTAATTCGTATCCAAATCCTTATATGAATTATGGATAAAAAATAGAAATTATTATCTCAATGATGTGGTTTCAATCATAGTTTCTAATGGTTTTAATGATCTCTTTCATGTTGTTGTTTTGGCGGAGTGTAACACCACAAGATTCCATGGTACGTTTCCCACTGAATAATGCAATAGCTGGCATTGTACGCAACTTCATGATTCTAACACACTGTGACCACTAAAACTAGACGTTATGAATAATAATACCCACTTTTTGAAATTTTTTAAACTTTTTTTTCAATATGGACTTAATTTTTGAATTTGGAATATCGAAGTTATCTTATGGTGAATTTTTGGTATTTTTCTGAAAACATTCAATTTTGGATGAATAGTGAAAACAATGCATTATTGGTTAAAACTGATTTTTAATTTAAATAATTATTTATTTTATTTAGATTTATATTTGGTAAAAATAGATACATAATACCTATATATTTTCAATGTAATTTATGTTGTCATTTTATAATAAGTTTAGATATATAAAAATTTTATTGAACTTTTACAGTCTTTCACTACTGAAAAAATACCCTATACCAATGGTTTGGAACCGTTGGTATAGGCCCTCAAACCATTGGTATAGCCTATACCAACGGTTTTGAGGAACTTTGGAAAGTAAGTCGTGACAATAGGTCTATACCAACGGTTTTGAATACCGTTGGTATAAGTAATATGAAAACCTAAACCAACGGTTCCCAAAACAGTTGGTATATGTATTTAAAAAAAAGATTCGGTGGGATTTGATCCCAGGACCTCTAGATTATAATTTAATGACTTAACCACTAACATAACATGACTTTTTTGAACATAATTTCATAAATATATATATGTATTGTTATAATAATTGTAAATTTTGATTTATATAATGTTCTCGGTAAGAAGATTCGATTAAAAATCGAAGGACCTATACCAACGGTTCTCAAAACCATTGGTATAGACCTATACCAACGGTTTTGAGAACTGTTGGTATAGTTCCTTCGATTTTAGGACCTATACCAACGATTTTGGACAAACCGTTGGTATAGGGGGGAACTATACCAACGGTTTGGACAAACCGTTGGTATAGGGTCTCTATAATGGACCTATACCAACGGTTTGGCCAAAACCGTTGGTATAGGTCCTATAGGTCCCCCCTATACCAACGGTTTGTCCAAAATCATTGGTATAGGTCCATATAAATGACCTATACCAACGGTTTTGTCCAAACCATTGGTATTGGTCCAAATTAATGAACTATACCAACGGTTTGGCCAAAACCGTTGGTAAAAGTCATATTTCCAGTAGTGTTTTACCCAGCTCCTAGGAGCATTTGCAAATTTGCATAAAACATAATTTTACCACTTTAATGAGTTGAATTTAAAAAATTTGAGAGACATGATTAATATTAGAATGTAAAATGATGTTCAATAATATTGAAATAGTTTTTGGTGAATAGTAACTTTTGACTTTTATTTTCCGCACTTAAAGGAAAATAGGGTAATTTAGGGTATAAATGTTTTCATAATTACCCAAACACATGTCCTAATTCTATGGAATTATATAATTCGACCAAGAAAAAACTTAGAAAAAAAATTTATGATCCTCTTTGATCCACTTTCATTAGATTAAAACATTTATTATTATTTTATTAAAAGAAATGTTAAAAAAGTTAAATTCAAAGTTTAGTAACTAACCTATTTTTAATATCAAGTTATACATAAATAAATTCAGAAAATAAATATTCATAAGAAATATAAAACTAGTTCCAAAATAATTGAAATGTATTTATAAATTTTATATATTTAATAATTTAATATATTTACGAAATAATTATGATGCATTTAATACTATATTATTGAATGATTTAAATAATTGATATTATAAATATCCAAATAAATTTAATTTAACACTTTTGATGAATTAAACTAATTTTATAGGTTAATATGACTTGTTATGGATGATTAAATAATTTTTTTCATATTAATCACACTGTTATGATATTCACAAATACCAAATACTGAATATTGTCAAAATTGACATAATTGAGTTTTTAAAACAAAAAATATATTATTAATTGATAAAATATTCCTAAAATATAGTGTTCCTCCATATGACATAGTTAAGGTTATATATATTAGTAAAGAACCACTTGGGGTTCTCATGGTAGTTTACAGTACGTTTATTAACCATATAATTAAAAATACAATGATACATGGTAAATGTTAAACTATTTAACTAAGAGTTAAATCTAATGATAAGGTTAATATGGTGAACTAAACCTGTCTAAAACCTATTATTTGTGAGCTTTTAGACCCATAACCACATTATCCTCTAAATAAATCATTTTTGAGACATTATAAATCTAAAAGTATTTTCGAATAAAATAATATTTCAAGATTTTCCGAAAGAGACCCTCACCTCTCTTAAAAAAGGTCACTTCATCTTCTCTTAATTTCCAACCTACAAAGTAATTTGGATCATCCAAAACCTACCCAAATTTTCTCCCTTAATCATAGTGGAATTATTGTGGTCATAAATCCAACCTAAGGAGCCCTTTTGATCAAATAAAAGGAAGAACGTGAAGAAGAGGTAAATATTTCATCACCTCTTTGATGATCTTTTCTTCTTCTACTTCCTCTTTCTTTGTTTTCTAAATTTTAAAATAGTAACTCTGGTACCTTGCATATACATTGATGTAATTATAAAAATAGTACAACCATATTAATTATTCTATCCATCATATGAATTACAATGTCACTATACGTGCATACCTACGGTTTACCATCTCCACGTCGTTGTGTAGTTTGTTATTCAAACACTTCATTATTTGTATGGGTATAATAATGAATATAACTAATGTAAATAATAAATATAATATGTTACTAATTCTTTATATATGATATACCATCCAATTACATACAATTTCACCATCAATATAATGATATTGTCGCTCGTGTGTACGTATAGATTACCGTCTCCACGAATGCGATGAGATTCATTCCCCATCATAATTATTCATGAATTATTTTCATTTTATGATTAGAAATATGATTAAGAACAGAATATCGTTCTATATATTAATTAATTACATCATATACATAACAATCTTGACTTATGTAACTGATCATTTAAAGGAAAACAAATAAGTTAACACCTAAAATGACGATATTACTAAAATAATATTAACAATGAAATATTAAAGGATCATATATGATATCATATTTTTGTATATATTTTTTGTATAATTTAATAACAATTATTTAACTATTATATATGTGGTTAACATACCTTTTACCTAGGAAATTTACATGTTAAGTGTTAATTTCACATTCTCTTTAGTATCTGAGGTTGTTTTTACGTAAGTATTTTCTAGGACCTCTTTATCATCCACATCCATGTTTTATTTAAAATGTATTTCAATTATAATTTATTATTTACTAGACTATGGGTTAAATTCATTTATACACTTATTTGACCCTATATGTATTTAAATGACTCTTTTCTTCATTTTCTAAAAAATGTACTTTATGACCTTTTTGAAAAAATTAAGGTAAGAATTTTATTTTGACTTATACGACAGGTGCAACTATTTTTTTCAATTATGATGTCATAGAATCTTCCCTTACAATATTATAAGAATATTTTAAAAATAAATGTTTCCTTTTATAATTATTTGACTCATAAATGTTTTCAAAAAATAAATATGTATTTCATTCATATAGTATTTATTTCATCTATGTCAATATCCTTTGATTGATTTTAAAATTGTTTGAAGTTGATTTATTATGATAAAAATATTCCATAGTTTATAGAAGTTTTTTTATATGATTGAGTCTAGCTGTGTCATTTATATAACATTCATGGTTCATGGTTACTGTATTGAAATTTTGTATGCTAGTTTTAATATGAATGTTAATTTAATGTTTCAACCTTTTCATACGAGATATGTATTGGACTTATTATGTGATATTTGGAGCCCTCTATAGATCTTCAGTGGATCAGTAGGTCTCATAAGACCATTATATGTGGAATTGGCCAAGGCCTATCCAAATTTGATATATGGTTTTGGCTGAGGCCTTAATCATTTATATATGTCTTGGTCGAGGCCTTGACGAAATGATTTAGAATTTTTGGCTTTATACAATCCCTCATTATGAAAATGGAAATAATGGATCATATGGTTATTCGACTTGTAGAATACACATGACAATGTTTTATTATGGAATTATTTACTTAGGTCATATTCCTGCCTTAATGTTTTCATGTTTATTATTTGTAATGGAATGTGTTTTGAATTATTCATCATGCCTAATACTTTTGTTATCTTCCACTGTATTGATTAGCCTTACTAAGCATTTGAGAAAACCCCTTTCCTATGTTTCATTCTCTCTGGATATGATGATGTTAGTTATGAGTGAATTGTCGGCATAATATAGGAGGCTTGGATGTTTCTAATGGAATAAATTAGGGTGGTATTTATTTTCAAGTTGTATTGTTAAACTTATGAATGTATCTTGGTTCCAGTAATATTAAACAGATCAGACTTTCGGGACTTGATTTTATGTCATTATTCCAATTTATTAAAATAATGCACCAGTTCCAGGAATATGGGGTCAGGTCATTACAGTTGGTATCAGAGAAAGTTTAGTACAAACCATGGAAACTAGATTGAGAAAAACTTTTATCAGAGAACCTTACCCTAAGAAAGACATTGAGGATTAGAATAGAAGAGCTTTCTAGACTTTTGGTACTATATAGATTTTTTGAGTTTTCTATAAAATATATCCCTATCTAGATACAAGAATATAGAGGTATCTCTAGCATAAATTTAACTAGGGGAAGATCCCGAAAACACCACTTTGAGAAAGACTCGATCAAGAACTGGTGCATGACAATGGGCCTTGTTGCACTCTTTGTTATGACATTGCTGGGGAAAATGCTTAGGATAATTCTCATTTTCTTTACAAACCATTATGAACGATTTATGAGTATATAACTTCTCAATTTTTTTTATGATTATGAATTATATCCATAAACTGTTCAATTTATGTTATGTGTTTTACATGTTCGTAATTTCTTATTGCTGTTCATAAACTAATATAATGTATGCCATTTTTTAGAATTGGTTCCTAGTGGTAGGAATGGATACTGTATCAACACATGTAATCCATGTAGGGATTTTCTTCCTACTTGAGATAATTATAGTAGAGCTGGTGATGTAACCGGTACTAATCAGCTTATCACCATATTGGAACAACTCACATGGGATATGAATAATAACATTACCCATATGGAGCACCCTGATCCACAACACAGAGGATAAATTTTAGATTGCTTCATGATTCATCAACCACCAACATTAAATGGGTCTAAAAATCCATTTGTATCTAAATAATGGTTATGTTTCTATGAAAAAAATATTTCATTCTTTGGGGAGTACTGAAAGAGAAAAGTTGTCATGGAAGTTTATCACCTCACCAGAGATGCAGATCAATGGTTGTCATTAATTAAAAACACAATGGGGGATGAAGAAGTATCATGTATGGAATGGAGGGAGGTTAATGAGACTTTCTTAGAAAAATACGTTCCACGTGACCATCGAGTGAATATGGAAAGGAAATTTTTTAGTCTGAGATAAAAGGAGGATTATAATGTTGCAAAGTATAAAGCTGCCTTTACAAGGATAGAAAGGCATGCTATAGATTATATTTATAATCCCAGATGTAATATTGATTGTTTCGTTGATGGGTTAACACCATTTCTCTGTCAAGCATTAGTCTCACAATACTTCTCATCGGATGAAGATATTATCTCTTGTGCTATCAAGATAGAAAAAGAATTCTCTATGTCTTATGAATTTAAAGAAAAGAAAGAGAATAAGAGATCTACTAAACACATTGGGAAAGTAAATAAGGAAACGGGGAAGAAGGGATGAGTTGAATTTCCACCCTATGCTAATTGTGGAACGAATCACCCTTGTGACTTTCTAAAACGAAAAGGAGTATACTACAGAAGTGGACATAAATTCCATCTTGCTAGTGATTTTAAGGGCAAGATAGAAGCTTGCAATGATCAATACTACAATTTCAGGGAGATGGGCCATTATGTAAATTAATTTCCTAAGCTTCAAGGAAACTTACCTTAGAAAAGGCCAAGTGATCAAGTATAATCTTATGGGATCACTAATACTGAGGTCGAAAATCCGAAAGTCGTGGTGTTAGGTGATTTAATGGTTTACTCATGTTTAGCCAGTGTATTATTTCATTGTGGATAATCACTTGTTTTCATATCTTCCCAGTTTTCTAAGAAAATTAGATATTTCCAATTTTATTTAATAAGGGATTTGTTAGTCAAAACTCATAAGGGATGTATCATTGCAGCATTGTTTTGGGAATCAGTCCCCATTAAGGTATATAAAACATATTTATCTGCTGATCAAATCATCATATCCATAATTGAATTTTATATAATACTTCGTATGGATTGGATTTCAGAACCTGATGCCCAAATTTATTGTACGAAGAAAGAGGTTACAATTATCTAGGATGAAAAGGAGACCTTATCCTTAGAGCAGAAACGTCACCATCTGTTTCTTATCTAGATCCACCCACAGTAGCTCTACCAAATTCAATTATTGGGGAGGATGAGAACGAAGTAATTATGGGTGAGGAGAAGAATTTTCGAATTGAGGATGTACCTATTGTGCAAGAATATGTTGTCATGTTTCTAGAGGATTTACCTAGACATCCTCATGTATGCTAATTTCAGTGTTTCATTGATTTAATTCCTGATTCAAGGCCCATATCCAAGACTCCTTATATAATGGACACTGTGGGATTAGTGGAACTCAATAAACAACAACAGGAATTGAGTAATAAATGATTTATTCACACTAGTGTTTCCCCATGGGGAGAAACTGTCTATTTGGTTTAGAAGAAAGACAGATCTATGAGGTTGTGAATTGACTACAGGGAGATCAATGCTATAACTATAACGAAAAATTATCCCTACCTCTAATTGATGATTTATTCGACCAAAATCATGGAGCTAAATATTTTTCAAATATTGAAATTCAATCTGGATATCATCAATTGTGTGTAATGAAGGAATGCATTTTGAAAATAGCATTGCGAACAAGGTACTAGCATTACATGATTACAGTAATGCCTTTTGGAATGACTAATGCACCCTCTATCTTCATTGATCTAATGAATAGTGTTTCAAGGAATATCATGATGAATTTATAGCGGTATTTAATGAAGATATCTTGTTATAGTCCAAAATATACGAAGATCATCAAAATAATTTTCACATTATTATGATGACTCTTATAAAAAATGAATTATATGGGAAGTTTAGCATGTTTGAATTTTGGCTTGAGGAGATTTATTTTCGTGGAAATAATGTCACTATGGATAGAATCTATGTGGAACCTTAAAAGACCAAGGCAATCCATGAATGGAAAACACTGACGACTATATCTAAGGTACACCATTTTATTGGTTTAGCAGGTTATTATCAGTGTTTTGTCCAGAATGTATCTTGATTGGATAACCAATTAACCAAGATTACATGTAATGATGATAAATTTGTTTGGAGAAAAGTGGGTGAATAATTTTTTAATAAAATGAAGAGATTATTAGATAATTCTCATATCTTGGCTCTACCATCAGGGAATGAGGAGTTTTTTATTTATAGTGATGCTTCAAAAAAGGACTTGGATGTGTCCTATTGTAGAATGATAGATTTATTTCCAATGCATCATGACATCTAAAAATTAATGAGTAAAACTATACTACTCATGATCTTGATTAAAAATCTGTAATATTTTCTCAAATGATATAGAGACACTATCTCTACGGTGAATAATATGGGATTTATAATGATCACAAGAGTAGGAAGTATATTTTTCACATAGAAATAACTCAAAATGAGGCAAAGATGATGGATTGACCTACTCAAGGATTATGATTGCACTATACAGTACCACTCGGGGGAGGAAAATAAGGTGGCAGATGTTTTGAGTAGAAATGACCATGTTGTTTTGAACAATATGAGAGTTGAAAGGGATCCTATTTTCTATGATCTATGAAATATGGATATGGAATAACCATGGAAGGTGAAACATCAAAAAGTTTTCAAATAATTGCCAAACCATCATTACTAGAAAGTATAAAGAGGTCTCGGACTGATGATGAGGATTTTAAAAAAATTAATAATGTAGTAAATGATGAGAGATTGAGTAACATCGTATATGAAGATGGAATTTTGAAATTTGGGAAGAGGATTTGTGTTCCCGATATTCCTGATCTAAGAAGGAAATTTTTTGATGATGATCATAGCTCCAATTTTTCTATACAATCTGGTAGCACCAAGATGTATAGAGATTTTAAGGAACATTTTTGGTAGGAAAAAATGAATAGAGAGATTTCTAATTTTGTGACAATATGTATGGTTTTCCAACAAGTTAATTCTGGAAGAAAACATCATATAGGTGTCATCCAACCTCATTTCATACCTGAGAGGAAATGGGATGATATTATGATGGACTTTTTCATGGGGCTACCAAAGACTCGTAGAAGGAATGATGAAATATGGGTCATTGTTGATCATCTTAACAAGAAATCACATTTTCATTCAATAAGAGTTAATTAACCACATGAATGTTTAGAAAGACTATATATTAATGAAGTTGTAAGACTTCATGAAGTACCCATATCAATTTTCTCTGATCATGATCTCCATTTTTCATCATGATTCTAGAAAATTATTCAAAAGGCCCAGGATACTGATCTTCATTTGAGCACTGCCTACAACCCTAAAATTGATGGACAATAAGAATGGACTTTTCAAACCATAGGAGACATATTGAGATCTTGCTCAGTTTAATGTCAAGGTATGTGGGATCAATATTTACATCTCCTTGAATTTTCCTATAACAATAGCTTCTATTAAAATATTCAAGTGGCATCATATGAAGCATTATATGGATAGAGAAGTCGCACACCAACTTGTCTGGATGTTTTTGGGGAATGAAAATTAATAGAACCATAACCTGTTGAGGAAACAATGAAAAAAGTAATGATTATCCAAAACCACATCAAAGCAGCTCAATGTTAGTAGAAGAGCTATGTCAATAACTGAGGGAAGGATTTGGAATTTCCAGTCGGATATCATGTTTTCTTGAAGGTATCTCCATGGAAGGGAGTTATATGATTAGTAAGAAGGGTAAATTAAGTCCCACGTACATTGGAAAATTTGAAATTCAAGATTCAATTGGGGCTGTAGCTTACAGTTTTTCAATGCCACCAAGTCTCTCCAAATTTCACGATGTGTTCCACGTATCACTGTTGAGAAAATACATTCCAGACCCAACGCATGTACTCATATATGAGAAAATTTAACTAGAACCAGATTTGTCTTATTGTGGAGAGCCTGTCAAAATTCTTGGTACAAGATCAAAAGTGTTGCGAAACCAGACGACTCGTCTGGTAAAAGTTCTCTGGAGAAACATTAAGATGGAATTGGCAACATGGGAACTAGAAGTACTTATGATGATGAGCTACCTGAGTATTTTTGTGTGGTTGTATTATAAAAATTTTGAGGATGAAATTATTTGAAGGGGTAACAATGTAACACCCCAAGCTTCAACAATACATTTCCCTTGAATAATGCCATAGATTGCATTGTACGCAACTTTATGATTCTAACACACCGCGACCAATCAAAATAGCTGTTATGAATAGTAATACACATTTTTTTAGAATTTTATAAATTTTATTTTTCAAGAGGACTTCATTTTTGAATTGGGAAAATCTAAATTAACTTAGGGTGAATTTTTGGTATTTTTCAAAAAACATTCAATTTTTGATGAATAGTGAAAAACACTGCATTATTAGTTAAAACCAACTTTTAATTTAAATAATTATTTATTTATTTAATTTAATTTATAGGTAAACATATATAAATAAAACCTATATAATTTCAATTTAATTCATTAGAGTCATTTTATAATAATATTAGATATATAAAATTTTATTGAACTTTTACCGTCTTTTACCCACCACATAAGAGAATTTTTAAATTTGCATAAAACATAATTTTACTACTTTTGTGAGTTGAATTTAAAAAAAATAAGTGACACGGTTAATATAATTATGTACAATATAGTTCAATAAGATGAAAATAATTTGTGTTGAACTGTAACTTTTGACTTTTAACTACCATGTTTAAAAGTAATAGCGTAATTAAAGGTAATAATGATATCATAATTATCCTAACACATTTACTAATTCTATTGGATAAGTATAATTTGACCAAAAACAACCATATAAATAAAATAATATCCTATTTCGTCCAATTGGATTAGATTAGGACATTTATTATTATTTTATTTAAAGAAAAGTTAAAAGAGTTATATTCATTGTTTAATAATTAAACCATTTTTAATATATGGTTATACATAAGATAAATTATACTATAAATATTCAATAGAAAGATATAAATATTTCTTAACTTTTCTTCTTTTATTTAAAATTTTTAGACATTATATAATTTAATTTATTAATGGCATAATTATAAATTAGTAATTACCTTATTAATGTATGATTGAAATAATTCATATTATAAATATCCAAATACATGTAATTTGACACTTAAGTTGAATTAAAGTAATTATATAGGTTAATATTACCTTTTTGGGTTGATTAATAAAATTTCTCTATGTAATCTTTCTTTTAGGATTTTAACAAAAACGAAATACTAAATAGTGTCAAAATTGACTAAATTGAGTTTCTAAAACCAATACTATATTATTAATTGATATAATGTTCCTACAAATCTAAGGATCATGAAAAAGACTTATATAAGGTAAAATATATTAATAATTAACAACTTAGGGTTATCTTGGAAATTTATAGTGAGTTTATTAATCATATAATATGAAAATAAAAAGAGACATGGTAAATGCCAAACTATGTAACTAAGAGTTAAATCAAAAAAGATAAGGTTAATCTGGCGACCTAAATCCGTATAAAACCTATTGTTTGATATTTTTTTCGACCCAATCCTCATCTTAGACACTAAATAAATAATTTTCAATCCATTATAAACTAAAAATTGTTTTATTATAAAATAATATTTCATGCTTTTCCTAAAGTGACCCTCACCTCTCTTATAAAATGGCACTTCCCCTTCCCTTAGTTTCACACCTCCAAATCCATTTGGATCATCCAACCCTTACTTGAATATCCTACCAACATTCCTCTCTTCGTCTTAGAGGCCTTCCATTGGTTATAAATCCATCCTATGGATCCCTTTTGATCAAATAAAAAGGAAGAACCTGAAGAAGAGGTAAATATTTCATCACCTCATTCAAGTTCTTTTCTTCTTCGACATCCAATTTATATGTTGTTTATATTATAAAATAATAAATACATTATCTTTTATATACTATTATGTTTTTATAAAAACGGTACATCCATATTCATTATTCTATCCATAATATGAATCAAAATGTAACCATATGTGCCTACGTAAGGCTTACCGTCTACACGTTGTGGTGTAGTTTCTTAGTCAAATGATTCATTATTATGATGGGTATAATAAGTTGTATAATTGATGTAATAATAAATCTATGTTGTTATTTATTATTTATATATGATATCTCATCCAATTAAATACAATTTCACCATTAATATAATGATATAGTCGCTTGTGTGTAGGTACGGATTACCATCTCCATGAACGCGATGATATTCTTTCCTCATCGTAATAATTTAAGAATAAATTTCATTTTATGATTAAAAAAATGTTTAAGAACTATATATAATTCATGATATGCATAAAATACATCTTATCCCTAACAAACATGGCTTACATAATAGATCATTTAATGGAAAATAGATAAGTTAACATCCAAAACGATGATATTACTAAAATATATTTTAACAATGAAATATTAGTGGATAATATATGATAGAATATTTTTATATATAGTTTTTTATAATATAATAACAATGATTTAAATGTTATACAGGAAGTTAATTTACCCTTGACCGTGGAAAATTACAAGGTAAGGGTTAATTTCACAATATCTTTATTATCCAAATTTGTTTTTACGTAAGTATCTACATAGACCTCCTTATCATCCCCATCCATTTTTCCCAAAAATGTATTTCAAAACATTTTTACAATATAGTAGACTATGGGTTAAATTCATTGATAACCATATTTGACTATATATGTTTTGAAATGAATCATTCTGTCATTTTCCAAACAATGTACTTTATGACTATTTCAACAAAATTAAGGTAAGAATGTTTTTTTATCTTATACGGTGAGTGCAGCTATTTTTAGACATTATGACATCATCGAAGCTTCCCATATATGCATATAAAAATATTTTTAAAATAAATGTTTTCTTTTATAATTATGTTTCTCTTAAATGGTATCAAAATATTAAGAGGTATTTCTTTCAAATAGTTTTCATTTCATCTATGTCAACATCCTTTTATGGTTTTTAAACTTTTTTGAAGTTGATTTATTATGATAAAAATCTTCATTATTGTATTGATGTATTTGTGATATGTTTGACTGTGGGTGTGTTATTTTTATACCATTCATGGTTAATGGTTAAAGTATTGACATTTCGTATGCAATTTTTAATAAAAAAAATTATGTTATTTTTCAAAATTTTCATATGAGGAATGTATTGGACATAGTATGTGAAAGGTGGAGCCCTCTAAAGCTCCTTAGTGCATCAATAGGTCTAATGAGACAATTAGACATGGAATTGGATGAGGTCTTTCCCAATTTGATAAATGGTTTTGGCCGAGGCCTTAATAATTTTTAGACATCTTGGCCAATGCCATGAAAAAATATATCAGAATATCTAAAATTATACACTCCCTCATTATAAAAAATAATAATTGTTCATGTTATTATTCAATTAGTAGAATATACATTATTATGTTTTAATATGGAATTATTTACTCAGCTCATATTCCTACCATAAAGTGTTCATGTTTATTATTTGTAAAGGCATGTGTTTTGTATTATTCATAATTCCTAATTTTTATGTTATCTTCCACTATATTTCTTAACCTTACTGATATTTTGATATATGTTTCATTTTCCCAGGATATGAAGAAGTTTGTTATGAGTGACTTGTAGGCATAATCTAGGAGGCTTGGATGTTTCTAATGTAATAAATTATTGTTGGATTTATTTTCTAGTTGTAATGTTGAACTTATGTATGTATCTTGTTTCCAATAATATTAAACAAATTATTCTTTCATGAATTGATTCCTTGTAATCATTCCAATGTATTAAAATAATTCACCAGCTCCGAGCATTTGGGGTTAGGGCATTACAAGTAAGAGGATACCAATGTGATGAGGGGCCTCAACCCAAATATTGAACCAGGGATTTGAATATTCCAATGATATATTGAGATAATTTCATGATATGTGATGAGGAATAATCTCGTAAGGGATGTTTAGATTTTTTTGGGTGGAAGCTTTCCTCACATCGCTTGCTCCACTACCTTTGTAATCACTACAATAATTAGAGAGACCTTTTCACTCCAGTATTACTGAACCATTATTATGTGTAATTAACAATATAATATTCTTTCTAGTGTTTTAAAAATAATTCTATCCACTTAAATTCATCATTGGATATTAAATGATCATCATGGGTATGATAAGGGTAGGATGATACATGGAGAAATTTCACTACTGTATGAAGTGATTAATAGTTTAAACTATAAGGTACTAAACTAAACAAATAGTTATCATGTTAGATATGTATATGTATTATCATATAATTGAGTGAAATATTATTATAATTGTGATGGAATGGATGGGGTTTTCTCCATGGGACACTTATATTACTTTCAAGTGATGTAGATCATGTTGGTGGGACATATCATTCTTAGGAAAGAATTGTGGATCATTAAAGAAACACATAGTTTAAGACATGGAGGTCCCCTATCGCCATGTATATTCATCCTACCTCAATATGTTATAATTAGAATTATATTTAAGAGAGTATTGAGTGGAATTATTCCTCCTTTCCACTATTAGGATCTCTACGATTACATTTCCTATATAATATTTGTAGATGAAACAATCAAATCCTTGAATACCAGCAAAGGATCAGTATGTTTTATAAACAAGGTACTTTAATATTACTTCAAATGGAGTCAAGTAGTAAATTTATTGAATAGATACTTATATATATATATATTTGGTATTCAGACAAGAGGGTATGAACAATAATTAATAGTATGGATATGAACATGAAGATTTTACCGATGGATTATCGGATAGATCTCATTTCCTAAAGTTGGATATATATACATCACTTCAAATATATAATTTTAAGGGTTATGGGGTATGTTATGAACTATAAGAACCAATATATATCATTTAAAGGTAGAATAACTCTACATCACTATTTAGTTTCATTATTCCTGATCCTTTCACTTTATACTATTAATTAATTGAAAAGAGTTATCTCTAATATTGAAAAGATATTGGACTCATTTAATTGGGATTAAAACTCATATGAGAAACATCATTGGGAATATTTTATTTGTATGGATTTACCTATATATTAGAGATAAATAAATGTGAGGACTGTGTTGAGTACCCTCCATGGAATGCATGTGAATCTCATGGAGAAGGTAATTGAGGAAAGAACCCACCAGGGTATTGCTATGGGGGTATATTGTTTGGGATAGGGATATAGTGGGGTGAAATTCAATATGGTCTATTATTCTGTACCATTTTTGAACCCTATAATGACATTCAAGATGGATATTCATGATGGGAGATATTTAATTCTGACACCATTATTTGGATAACCATAATCTTGGATTTCTAGGTTTTCCTTCAATGCATATCACATTCAGGCATGCCAGGAAGCAGCAGATATTCAGTGATTTTATTTTGGACAAGAACCAATTTGAGATTTTGTACTTCATTGATTTAAAAAATTACCCATACAAGTGTGTTTTCATGGAGTGTTCTTCAGGGACCTTCTCTATGAAATTTTATCATAGGGAGAAAAAAAAGTAATAAATGAAACTCACGGGGGGATCTCACTATTGTGATGATGTCCCTACAAAGTATAACATCCTTTTTTGGTGGATAATATTTCCAGTGATACCCATATATGAGAATATAAAATGGACTGATTTCAACTTCTCCTCCCGGTGTAAATGTTGCAATGAAGATTTAGAGGAAATTTCATATCAATTGTTATTTTAGGGAGATTGGATTTTCATGGGTTGGTGAATCATTGGTGGGTTTAATGGTATCCTCGTCCATGAATTCTAGAGTATATCCTTCCTTGACATATATTTCTTGGGAGCAGAGATGGAAGGTTCCAAGAAGAATTTAATATCCATTGTGTTGGTAGAAGGGCATTTGTGTACATTGAAAGAATGCGATAATGCAATGTTTTATGGGAACCATGTGGGGAGGTGGTGTGGTTAATAATCCTTGGTCTATGTTATTTTTTTCATACTCCAATTTCATTGGATGTGGGAGAATCCTTCAATCCCAACAAATGGAGATGCTAACATGCTTTCTTCTATGTACACAATAGAACTTGATTCTTGTGGTAGTGGAGAAAGACTCCTTAACCATTAACAGTTTCCTAAATAACTCTAATAAAACCCCATGGACTATCTCTTACAAAATTATAAGGTTAAGGGGTCATATTTAAAACCAAATGCAGGTATTACATACATGGAATCAATGTAACAATGTGTTGGACTATCTCACTTCCATAGAAGGTCATGATACATATATCACTTCCTACCTTATCATGAACATACTTCCACATAAAGAGATGAATTTGGTAAGAGGTGATTCCTATGGGCTTTAATACCTAAAACCCCCTTTAGTGTACAATCTTATATGGTTTTCAGTCCATTGTTTTGTTTTTCATATCGGTGTTGTATTCTATGCCTTCATTCTTAATTAATATTTTTTTGATGATGATAGATATTAGAGAATAAGATAAAATATAATCAATATGGATCTCATAGAGATTAATCTCTTAAATTCAAGGAATTAATGCAACAACCAGGGACTTAATAAAATCCAAAGGTAAACCAATGATGGAATTGGGTTTATGGGAAGTGTGAGAAAATAGAATGAATTGGATAGACACCACTATTTTATAATAAAAAATTAAATGGGATGGATTATCACTTTATTGGTTATGATCATGCCACAATAAGATTGATTCAATAGAATTTAAGAGAAACATGACCCAATATCCCCTTTTAATATATCTCAATATCAATATCGAAGATGCATCAACTGAAGGAATTAATTTATTCTATTGGGCAACAAATTTTTCATTTTCATATTTGTGAGAACCCTAGGTATTAACAAATAATCAATGAAATTCTACCATATAACTCAATTATTCCTAAAAAACCATTGCATAATGAAAGTAACAATAATGAAAAAAATCCCAGACAACCTAAAATAATGGAACTAGCCACCCAAGTATCCACAAACATGATGATAACGGCCTTGCTACAATTCCAATCGCATAATGTTATTTAAGAGGTAACGTAATAATAAATAAAAGTCTCACTAGTGATTTCCAATGTATATAAGGTATACTCCAAACAACTCATCAATAAAAAACTATAACCTGAAAAACTATGTTGTAACTGCCCTCATGGTATATTAACCAAGAATTAACATAGGGCCATTCAAACTATAATCAATACCAACCAAACATGAATTAGACTCCCTCTCTAAAATGGTACTACATAAAAATCACCCATAACATACCAACTCTACAACACAATATCCTCATCTCAACAAAACATTTAATGAAATGAAACAATGTAGTAGAAAAAAACCATCTTCTATAACTACAATGATTTGGTACTGTTTATAGGGTCACCCCAAAATTCTTATCCCCACCTAGAATTTCTACTCCAACATAATATTTCTTCCTCCATCGATTACCTAATGCATCCAACACCAACAAAACCAAATATAAATATCCCTAACTATCTAATATATTATAATCATCCTTTATAAAAAACTATATCCCACTATGATATTTAGTTTTTATTTATTTTATTTATTTTACCCCTTTTCCATTCATTTGACTTTTTGGGGTTTTAAGTTCACATTTTTAATGTTGGATAGTTTTTCCTTTTTTCACATCGTTAGTGTATATGATTTAGGATATACCTTATTGTGGCTCTTATATAGGGGTCCTTACAATACATTTTTTTAAACATATTTGTCCTAAATGTGTAGTACAAGATTGGATCAAGATTTTATGAAATATATTATAAATCATGTGATTCAGTTATGTACATGGTTACTAGCACACTACTTCCACATTTTTTTAGAAACCTTCCTAAAAATTGCGAGTAACCTAATTTTTTATATCTATTTTTCATGGTTGAAATATGGTGTACTGAACCATGAATTTAAACTATTTTAGTGGCTTGTTATTTTTTGTATGGGGTGAACAGATAAAACATCATTTGATAAAACCTATGTCCAAACAATGAATCATATCTATTATATTAATTATGTAAAATATATAATTTTAACTCTTGAATGTTAAGAAACAGTTGTGTTTTTTCTACTCCTAACTAACATGATTCACCCCTTGGCACCATTGTGGGAAATTATTATTCCTTCTCAATCGTTTTATAGATTTCTATTAATGATATGGAGTGGATTTAATCTTGGTAAGCCATGTGTTCTCATATTTTCTTAGTATTATGTAATTTTACTCTTCATATTACATTGGTATCTCTATTTGGTCACTAATGTTTTGTTATTCTTGATTATAGGGGTGTATAAATCCTGTCTTGGTTCTTTTTTTTCTCATATTCATGGTTTTTTTCATTCACAAATTCATTAACATATGTGGTTCCATGGAATTACCTTTCCATATAATACCATATGTTCATGGGATTTCTATATATTGTTTCTATAAAATTATTATTTTTAGAAGCATAAGATGAGTCTATAATGTAATTGAAAATAAAAAAAGACAAATGTTTTGGTTTTATGAAAATTATGAATGTTAAGTGTTTGATTAGTATCCTAAATGGATATCGTGTATATTTTCTTAGATTATTTTGATTTGGGGTTTAATATATTCCCTTGTGATTTTAATTAAAGTCCTGATGTATTATTTTGATTGTAATTTCAACTTGTTTTAGTTTATGATGGGGTTTTATTATGTTGCATTTTGATTTACATATTTGATTTTGATCATTGTACCCATGTAGGTTATATCCTAGTTCATGGTTGAATCTTATTCGAAATGAAGGGAATTTTTATTTAATTCTTATTCTTCTATAAAATTAAGAGGGATTTTTAGAAAATAATTAGTTATCAAATTGGGTTTGGAAATTCACATTCTAAATGAAGTTTTACAAAAGAGAAACAAAAAATGCATGTTTGACAGGTTAAAAGAGTTCTACAAAAGACATTTGTTTGGAAAATATTCTTTAATGGGTTTTTGAAAAGAATATTTATTTGTAAAACTAAGTCTTATTTAGAACCTTCCAATTACATTTCCCTAAAAAAGATACACCCTTAATTTAGTCCCCAATTTACCTTAATTGTGCATATTGGTGAAGTGACATTCATTATTTTATTATTATGGGTTCTAATGTTGGGATATTCATTCATCGGTGTGTGGATGTGTGGTGAGGATGTAATTTCAAATGTTTACCGTGAATTAGATTTGTAAAATTTACCTCACATCTTATTTCTAATATTCATGGGGATCCTAATCATAATGGTGAGGGATTCCATTTTTGTTACTATTTAGTCTCGATGAGATGAAATAGATACTATTGGGTATGGTATATGAACATTGGGTGTGATACTTGTAAGGATATTTATAGAAAATGTTTGGTTAGAGAATATATATTCACTAATAGGCCATCATATTGTTCAAAATAAGTAAGTCTAGGTTATCCTCATAGCATGATAATCAATTTTCAATGATTAGGTTTCTTTTACTATTTAAAATTACTACAATTGATTTTATTAATGTTCCTTCATGATATTTTTTTATCAACATTTTTTTATATGTTATGTTCCTAACATACATACACAATTTAATAATACCATATTGGATTCATTATCTTTATATCTTATACAAGTACTCTTGTTAAATATTTTTTTCTATTGATTAATTTTATTTACTTTGATGTATTTTTTGATGGATTTTTAATGGATTAATTCAAAATAATTAAATTTTAAATTTAAAGAACAATTTAAAGGTTTATTCTAAAATATATTGGGTTCTAAATGATTAATTTTTGGAAATATCATGATTTATATGTTTATTAGTTCAAAAACTATTCTATACATATTTCTGAAAACAAAGTTTCTGATTTTTTATAAATTATATTCATGGTTGATTTTGTGTTTTTCTATAGGGAATGTATTTTAACACTATAATTTTTTCTGCCATCTTCAACAATCATGAGTGTTATTTGAATGCTCTAGTTTTGTTTTTTGGATTGGTCCTATAGTGAACTGGTTTAGAAGATAGAAAATTATTTTAATTCAACACTATGTTTATGTTAAGTCATCTAGATTTATATTTTTATTATAGATATCTCATCCATGACAATCTCTAGTTCTCTAGTTGTTATTTTCTCCACATAAATTATTTATCTATTTATTTTATATTATTTTTTCCTGTTATGCTTTTTACATTTTGTTATATCATAATATATGTTTATCTTGTATCAGGTATGGATCTCTAATTTATAAGGGGTTTATGCATGAATTTTAGGTGATTTTTCGATGAACATTATTATTTATTGAGAAAAATAATTCCTATGTTTACATACCTTATTAACGAGGACACATTTCAAACTTGGAGTGATCCGGAACACTCCTCTGGTGTGTCATAGGCTAGCTCGAGTGCATGTTTTAGGGGCCACTTTGGTTTTCTTCATGAAATTTTTTTTCATGGAAATGTTTTTTAAGAAACATAGGTTCTTACTTAAATATATAATAATTTTTGAGTTAGGTAGGATAGATATAGGCCTATCATCACTCAATACATAAGAGTGGTAGGATTTTAGCTTGCACTTTCTCATTTTCACCTTGTTTTTTTCATGATATTTTGAGTTATTTGTCTAGATTTATTATGTTTCAATAATTTACATGGGAATATTATGATTTATATTTATGTTATTATAGATGTTATTGATGTTGTATTGATTATAAAATATATTTCTTAGGTTCTGGGATTGAAAAAGGAGTCAAACTAGATATTTATGATGAACATAAATAGTCTGGTAAACCAAGTGGAGACCATGTACATTGTTAAATATAACAATAATTTAATGTTTTAAGATCGGATCATGGTCTATCAAACAATGAATCATTTTAATTAATACTCACTATTTTTTTTTAACTTAGTTTTTTGTTGAGTGATACTGATTTAGTATATTTTGGTTAATTATTAATTGATAATCTCTCAGGTTTAAAAATGGTAACCAAGTAATGTTTCATGATTTAAAATATAAATATGAATTTTAAATGGTTTTAAAAAATAAAACAAATTTTTTAATTGTGGAATATAGTTTTTGAATCTAGTAGGGGGTTTCCATGAGTAAATGTTCTGTTGACGGGTAATACTCGTTTGTGGTGTTGAAATACAATTTTTTAAATAAATAAGATTGGTTTGAAACTACTCACGTGGTTGTAAATATAAATTAATACTCTTTTACACTATAAATATATATAAATATTTTTAATAATGAGAATTTTGTTATCAAAATTGTTTTAGATAGAGCATTATTACTTCAATATTTATGGTTGTTATTCTAAAGTAGTCATAATCGAAACATTTTGATTTTCAAGTGTGTTATTTGTGACTTTAATCATTTAACTGTTATCATTAATTAAGATATTTTTTTAAGAGGGATATTATTTATTAGAATGTGATTGACCGGATCACATTTTACTCCATTATTTAGAGTATGCATGCTCTAAAAGAGTGCCTATTATGGATTATTTTGATTGGGTTTTGTTTGATTCTTTCTAGTTGTGATTTCTTTGGATTCTAATTGGTTTTTCATATGAAATTACATTCTTTTAGGTTTGTATTACCCCTTATTATGTTGGATGTGACTTTTGAGGATTTTTTGTTGTTATTGTTGTGTGTAGATTTATGTCAGGCACATAAATATGAGACAATACATATGGGGTACCTCAGGTAACAATAATTTAGTTGAACTAGTAAATATTTCTCATTTTCTAGTTCTGGTGGGACTTTTTTTATGTGACCATGATAAGTTTTCTTGCAATGTGAACCTATTTTACCATTTCTTGTTCTTTGATATCAAATTATATCCCATTAAATTTTTATTGGGAAGACATTTTATGACTATTCCTTCCAATTACTAGCGATAAGAATATATAATAGTATTTCATTAGTCTGTTATTTGTTTTTTAATTCACTTAAGGTACTATTTTATATGTTAAATTAATTGTTTAGATTTGGTTAAAAAAATGTGGTCTCTCCATGATCATTGGGGTTCCCTTGATTATGTGTTTTGAATGAGTCTAATTTTCATTGGTTTTTTTCCATAATAATTCCATTAAAATTCAATTATCTGATCAATCTTCCATTTTATTTTCCTAAACATTTGGGGGAACCACTATTGTTCTTCATTAGATGATATTTCCCATAGACTAGTCAGGTGTGACTGTGATTGAGGTCAATGTATGTTTTTCAATTTGGTGACACATTCCATTGGTTACTTGATCTTATTATATTTCAGTTTCAATTGGGGATATAATATTTTATTTTGTTTGTAATTAAATTCAATAAAATTTTGATCTCTTATACATGTTTGAACTTCTCATCAAATTGAACTTTTTCCTTGAGTATTCTCAATGAATTTAGTGAAATTGTGGGAATATAAATTGTTATGGTGGGTATATTTATCACAACACATCCTTTAGTTTCCTTAATATTGTTTTTCATAATAATTGTTCCCTTTTTTTATTTTCAGGAGTTTTAGTTTCAAATATTTATTTTTGAACAATTTTTTTATTCGCATGGCAGCTAGACATAGTTTATTGGAAACCATGATCTGGAACATAAATAGGGGTCATTACAATCAATTATAATTCATAATGTTTTATTAATATGTAATTATATTTTTGATACATCCCACTTGGAATACAGTAGAAAATGTGAGAGTACTTTGGTAAAGAGAGGTGTAAGCATGTAGCTTCCACATATTGAGTAGAAACTATGAGATAAGTGTATTAGTGTACTGGTGTTTTTAGTAGATCCATTTCTCACAATAAGAAAATTGGTGTCCTAATTATTTATCAAACCAAATGATTAATTAGGTTGGTCTAATGAGGGTTGCATGTTTGGGACATGGTTTATGAAACAATGTTTCCAAACTGGGAAACCTGTCAATGTTTTTAAAAATGAAAAATCCCTTTTTATCTATTTAAATTTTAAAAACCAAATGGGTCTCCCTCTTAACCCACTCATGTGAAACACCTCTTACTGATATTCATTTTTATTCTACATCCCCCCCCCCTCTGTATTTAGATGTCTCCATTGATGATTATGAGTTTATTAATTAATGGTAATCCATATTTTGTCATCTCTTCTCATCCTTCTATTTTTTTTATTTAATCTTTTTACATTGATCTCTTCTTAATGAAATATTTAGCTGAGGGTTGTACTTAATATATTATGATTCAAGATGCTTGGATCTATGGATCATTTATTAGTTCTATATTTTTATATATTCGTGGGATTCATTTCATGCACCCTCTATTTAAAGTACATGTTTTTGAGACTTTTATTTTACATGATATACTATGCTATATTAGTATGTGAAAATATTAATTCTCTAGTAATATTTTTATTCTATATAATTATGATGGGACTTAAAAACATTTAATAAAATACAAAAACTTAGGTATTGTTTTTTAAGAAAATTTTGAATGAAACAAGTTTGGTAGTTTTTAAAGATAGATTTCTTATGTATATTAGAAATATAATTAGTGTTTGGGATTCAAGGTGTTTCCATTATTTATGATTTAAAGGTATGAGGTCGTTTTTTCATTAATTTCTACTTTAGATGTGCACTGATTGATTTTCCTTTATAATCCTTATGTTTTCCATGTGTGAATTATGTTTTTGGCCCCTCGATACCTATTTCTTGATTCTGGTTTGAAATACAATTTACATAGGTGTTGTTTTGATTTAAATACCATTTGAAATTGAAAATAATGTGTGTTTTGAGAATTTTTTTTTTCATAAATTGGCTTTCAAAATGGAAATTATAATTGTAGTTTTCCAAATGTGAAAAACAAATATTCATTTGGAGACTGGAATGATTTATTAATGTAACCATGGATTGAAAATAGTTCGTAAAAGATAATATACTTTTTAATCATGAAATTAATTTGGAACCATCTAAGATTATTTATCTAATTTTTTTACACCCATATATAGATCCTATATTATTTTTATTTTCTGAGCATGAGAATTGATTTGAGTTATGATATTATTATAGGTTGTGAAGAGGATATTTTTATTATGGGGTTTATGGAGATGGGATGATGATATTATTTTATATATTGATATTACATGAGATTTATAAATGTTACCCTGTATCCAGTAAGAATGATGAAGGGGATTTTATGAAACCAAGTTAGGAATTGAATTTTTTTTTGTTATCTAGTACTAATGGGACCAACTACATACCCTTGGGCATGGGATGGCAGTATGGGGAGTGCCACCAGTGAGGCCAGTTTAAGGTTGTTTATTGGTTATAGATAATGGATTCATATAAAAGGTAACATGGGGTTTCACTCAAGTAATTCTACGATCACAACACATGATATTTTGGAATTCTCCATCATTATTTATCCTTTAATTATCCCAAATTCTACACATATTTTTATCGTGGTTTATTTATGATTTGTTTTATTATATACACATTTATATTATTTTCTTCAACTAACTACCTTATTTACCAATGATTCATTGGATTTATTATATTTATATCATTGATAGTTTTCTTATTATGGAAAAACCCTATAATATCTATTGATTTCATACTAGGATTTTATTCTCATACCCTACATATAGAATTTAGCATTTGTATATAATAACATTATTTTAAAGTTCATGTTTTGTTTTTGGGATCTTTCATAATGTAACATGGTTTTTTTGAGGGATGGTGACCCATATGTCAGACGATATTTGTGTTTGGTACATTAGTTTTAATTTTATATCATATATGAATCGTCCATGATGACCCTATATTATTTGAATGTTTGTACACTATAGTAGTCTGTTTTATTTTGAGGTTCATTATTATGTATTCGGTTTACCCTTCATTGGTATTTATATTTTTTTATATCTATTTATTTTTTGTTTTCCATGGGACATCAGTGGATAGAGTGTTCATTCCATACTTCTTAGTAGAATATATAATTCCCTTATTATTAATAGGTAAAAATAATTCCATAGTGTTTATATATTATTCCTTGTTACTTGTTTCTAGCTCGAGGTGATCAATAATGTGCCTTGGGTTTTTTATGGTCCAGCTCGGGTGCCTAATGTAGGGGTGTTTGGGAGATGGTTATTGACACACTCTAACATGACTATGTGAAAACCACTAATACTTGTCTTTCATCATATTAAAATGGATTTGGAAACAACTTTTGAAGATCTTCCAAGCCTAGTTTCTTTACTATATTGTGTAAAATGAGAAAAAAACAATAAACAAATCATATATTGTTTGGAAAATATATGACAAAATATGTCAATTAATTTATATATTTTATAAATAAAATTCTTTTCATTCGAAGAAGATTTGTGGAAATAATGATATTTTTTTATAATTTATCACTTTTATAACTTTTGTTAATTATATATTTTAAAAATTAAAGGGGTTTTTAGATTCCAATTAAGGCCTCTTTTTGAAATATCACTACAAAAAATGACACAATTTTTAATTATTAATTTTGATATCATGTTAAAATTTTGGGACAAAAAATAATTATACTTTTAAAAATAACGAAAACCATTCATGAACCTCGTAATAAACTGAGAAAAAATAGAGTTATTTTTTATATTTATTAATATTATCATTGTCATATTTTTAAATAAAATAGTAACGTTTCAATTCATTTTAGAAAAAATTCCAATGTCGGTAATTATTATTTTGACTGGTGATAAACAATACGTGTTGGTTTTAACCAATACATAATTGATATATGATCAAAAAACCAAATAAGATATATCAATTATTACCAACTCTCAAAAAATATTATAATATTAATTAATGTATTTGTATAAAAATAAATATATATTTATAAAAACTATATTTAATATTTTTTAAAATAATATTCAAAAATTATTATTAAAAAAATTACATCAGATTCATTTTGAATTTATTTATAAATATTGAATTTAATTATTATTATTCTATCATATTAATTTCTATAAAAAATATGAGTTATATTTTTGAAATTTTATTCATACATATTTTTATTAATATTTTTATTTTTATAATATTCCTACTATATTTGAGGTTATTTTTTGATAATATTTATATAAAAATATATTTTTTGCCTTAACATTTCTATTAAATTCAATTAGTTTTACATTCATGATAAATATTATTTTTTAAATTTTGTATTTATTTAATATATATAAATATTATTTGAAGTTGATACACCACATTATGTAAATATGTCTCCTAAAAATTGCAGATGCTTCCCATGATCGCTCGGTTGAGTAGTTTATGCCATTATCAGGGATATAAGCTACCACCTGGGGTATCCATGTGAGTTGGGTTTCATGTGGATAATTTAGCTCTAATAATTTAGAATTTTACCGTTGAATTTTCACCTAATGTCATCACATACATCATAATTTCGGGGAAATTTAATAGGATCAATAAAATTAATGATTCCCCCAACATCATAATTGTCATTAATGAAATTACTCCATTTATACTAGCGACATATATCTCTATATACCTGATGAACTATACCATGCCTTGGGTTTTTCTTATGACCTCAACACTATTGGAACATGTTGAATTTAATTTTTATAAATTTAAAATAAAATATAATTTTTTTAATGTTATAGTAGTTTTTTTTCTATAGTATAATTACTAGGTTTATATTATACTTAAGATACATATAGATGGGGATGTGGATCTTGTATCAGGTATAATAAAAAAAGAACATCTCTTGTTTCTTATAACTAATGATTTCCTAATGTGTTTTTTATGAATGTAATAAGCATGTAGTAATGATACAAAAAAAATTTCTCAATTAAACCAGAAAATATTTTAATGTGATATATTAAAAAAGGTTGTGGGATATCTTATATCTATTTTAAAGAGTGGATAAAAAATGTGTTTATAATGAGAATAAAATATGTTTTTAGGATGTTTTAAATACACCTAAATAACCTTCCATGAATCAACAAATATTACAGTGGATTTTATTCTACCATCCCTCCCCATTATATATATTATTATTTAAATAGTTTTATATTTATTTATAATTGTATATATTAATTTATTTATATCATCCATTGAAAAGTGGTAAATAATGTGTCATTGAGAAATAAAAATTAGAAGATGTTATGGATAGTTGGGGATGATTAGTGATAAATAATTTTGGATATGTTTCCTAAAAGAAACCCAATAAACCCTTCTTAGAGTAGTAATGATGACTTGTGTGAATCCTAAATACTATATATAGTAGGTCAATGGTCGGAAATAATAACTAATGGTATAAAACCCATGTATTGAATAAAATATACTTTAAAACCCAAGAAATATAAAATAAACCACTATTCAACAACATGAAATAATATGAAATTACAAAACCCAATTTAAAATTCTTATAATTTCCTTGAGAAACAATTTATTTTAAGAAAATTGTATGTTTAAATGCTCATATTATAAAAAATGCAACATTATTAAATTCAATGTCATGATCGTGAAATTCCCATCCTAATCACCAATTAAATTATACAAATATATGAAAGTAGATTAAGGGACTATGGTTTTATAGGTTTTAATTCTAAATATTCTACCTTTCTAAACCCACATTTGAATATATGGAAGAATTATATTAAAGCATATGACAATAAGCAATCCAAATAACTTCTTTGAAAACCCCATCAGCTACCTCCCAACCTCACAAAGACACACTCACAAAATTCATTGATAAATATATTAAAATTATTTTAAGGGGGAATTTATATATAAATTGGTACTCTAAATTCACTATATCAGTAATCTAGCCATATTCATTATTCAAATGAATATTCCACAGTGTCACATTCCATCAATATACACATAAACACGACCTCAAAATGGATCACATAATCAGAGTCTCATACATCATACTAAAAACAAATAAAATATCCCTAACACCCCATGTTTTTATGGAATATTAGATTTAAAACATTGTAACTTCTTTGAATTCTTATGTTAAATTCAACACTAGATTTTAAAGAACAACAAAATACTATAAAAATTATTATTTAATCAACACCCTTATAAAATTTCCATTAATCTTGGTGACATGAATATGGATATATTTATCTAAATAAATTATATATAAGGGATTTATATAAATAAAAAAAATGAAAAAAATTAAATTATTTTTCATTATGTATTTTGATATTTTGAAAATACTTTTTTCTAGGAAAATATTTTTTTTTTCATTTTGTGAGAAGTAATAAAAGTATTTTTTTCCACCTTTAGAAAATTTATATGAAAAAATTAATATAAAATTTAAATAAAAAATTTATTATTTTCATGGATTGATTATTTTATAATTTTTGGGAATGATGAAGTTTTTGGTGAATAGTAATAAATAACGATTTTTATTTAAAAATGAGTTTTCATTTAATAAATTTAAATTGTTCTATATCTAAAAAAATATCAGTAAAATTATTTTAATTATATTATTAGTATACCAATTCGGGTAATTTTAATGATATTCATGTTGGATTTTGGTATTAAAACATTCTAATCATATAAAAGAGTTTCTTTGAAAACCATCTTTTCAATTGCTTCTATAGGTTTAACATTAAATTTATAATTTCCAATTATGTAAATGTAATTTGAAAAAATATATTCTACAATATGAATAATCCAGAATAATATTATTTTATAATTTCATTATAATTAAAAGTAAAAATAAACTATCATGGTTAAGGTTAAAATTGGTTTACTATGGGATAAACTACAAAGATAAAGGGTAAAATTTCCTAAACCCTATAAAAATAGAAATTTCAAGAAATATTTCAGACACAAATCATATAAAATTCGTTAATGATCATTTTGGATCATTTTTTAATTTTTAACATTTGTTTAATCCTTTTTTATTTTTAAATCATCGAAGTGTGTCATCTACCCTACATAAAAAGGCAACCCCCTTATTCTCTCCTATTAACAATTAAAAAAATATTGTTTCATCCAATACCTATACTTATTTATTACTTAATTACTTACCAAAATCATATTTTAATTATTTTTATTATGAAATCATCCTATAAAATCAATAGGAATAAACCTAATGGGGTTCTCCAATAAGATGTATAATCATTAACCATGTGCTTTCAATATATTTCATCCTATAACCCCTAAAAATATAATAAAAAATAACGATATAATAGAATTACTACCTCCCATATAATTATATGATATTATATTAATGTAATGATATAAATAAATATTTAATTTTATCATCTATGAAATGAAAATTTGGATCGTGTGTACCGAGGAGTACCACCTGAAAAACCATGTAATTAATTTTCCATCAATGCCTATCATGAATAGAGATAATTATGGATATAATATTTATAAATGATACTAATTAAATTATTATAATTTTTATTCTACTATTGTATCTAACTTCTTACCTTGCAATTCATTCAGAAATGACAATATCACAAATGAATGCTTGTGGACTACCACCTCCATGAAGCGATGGGTTACAATTTTCATTTTATAATGGCTTGTGTTGAAATAAAAAAAATTTAAATTAATATTTATATATATATGATATCTATGATATCAAAATCATTGTTTATTGGTTAATTAACATTTTACATTTTTTTCATTATATCATTCAAGACAATCAAAATAGCATTCATGTGTACATATAGCCTGTCGTCTCCATGACTGTTGTAATTAATTTTCTATTTATAAAATATATAATTAATATATATTATATTTATATAATGTATACAATATTAGGACAATGGACCCATGATCAAATTAAAAGGATCAGAGATACCTAGCCAAAACATACAAGAAAAATGATGTAGTTATTAACCAAAATAAGCTTTTAGCAAGTAAGTGTTAATAATTGGGTTATAGAGGGATATAGAAAATAATATATGGAGTGATATATATAATTATGGTTATGTAACAGATTTATAAAAAACATGTAATTAGGTTATAGTAGTTTTAAATAGGTACTATTGAAGTCAAGACATAAGGTAAGGTCTTTTCATCATACTTTAATTTATGTGGGCCACATGTGAAATTCCCAAGTTATTTCTTTTGTGTAATGTATATACTACCAATGAATTTATGTAAAGACTCTTATCATATGACTATGGGATATAAATATTCCTGTTTTTCATTCATGGGTCTTATAATTCGAAAGATACCAATATGGTAAATGTTTAATGTTATAATCCCATTGATTATCCAAATCATTTGATATTATGTTCCAATTGAAAAACACTTTTATTATATCTCTCAAAAAATCTGGAGTTTTCTTAAACTATATTTAATCCTTTAAAATAAATGAATTACATAAATTGTTTTATTATTTTTACTTATGAATCTAAAATAATATCTTTAAGGAAAACACTTTTATTAAACAGTTTGGTTAAAAATCACATTTTTTTACTTATCCATGATTACCAGAAAAAATTTAAATAAATGATTTTACTATTCTAAAAATATCTTATAATATACATTTTCATTAACATTTAAATTTTATTAAGATGTTTTTAAATGAATATAATATTTATTTTCTAAAAAAGGTACTTTTGGCTATCCTTGAAAATATTAAAGGAATATTTTTTAATGTCTATGGAATAAACTTCATATTTTACCATCACGAACACTAAATGGCTTAAAGATTCATTTAAATTTTCCATGTAAATTTTAAAATGATTTTTTTATCTATTTTAGTGTTTTTTATTTTATAAAAAATTTACAATTTTGAAAGGTTATTTTCATCAAGAAGTTTCAAAATGATATTGTTAAAGAATTTATAAAAATTTAAGATAACAAAATTTGGTATTGTTAAGGATTGTTATATAGATATGATCCAATTTGATCATCCTTATTCTTTCTCTAGATATATTAGGTTTTCTTTGTAAATATTATTATGAAACAATTTAATTTTTAACGAGTTTTTAATGATAAATTGACTAGGCTTTTATGAATATATTTTCATTTTTTAATGTTATATCATGATAAAATGTTTTTGAAACCAATTCACATTCTATTGACTATGCTATGACAAAATGATTATGAAACTCATTGATATTATTTTTTATGATATAATTAATGTTTTATGAACCTTTTGAACAAAAGAATGTGTTTTAAATGATATGTGTAATTTATATCTTTATATGAATCATTAGGTAACATTTAATGTTTTATGATATCAAAGGGTATAACGGATTTTATCAAAATATTAAAATATGGTACACATGAGGTCCCAATCTTGAATGGGGGTACAAGATACATTTTTCCAAGGCTAAAAAATATGGTATTGAAGAGGATATCATAATCCCAAGGTAGGTCGACATGTGGTTAGCGCAATCCTAAAAGGTTATGAATTTATTGGTGGGTTTTCTTGAGAAAATATTTTATATTCATATCTTTTTTTCCAACAAATATATGCATTTTTCTATTGTTATGTTATCATTGATCATGTTCTTTGATTACATTATGATTCATGTCTTATTGTATAATATGATTTTTTCTAAGACTCATATTTATGATATCTAATATGAAAGTAACTTATTTAAAATTTTTTCTCATGTTATTATACATTTATGGTCTTGTTATGCACATATCCCCAATGATTTACATCACTATGCTTTTTTGAGGTCACCTTTTCTTATGTTTCCTTTCCTTAGGTTATAATGAAAGGCTTTGAGTATGTTATGTATATGAATTTTACTATAAGGGATAATATTTAGGGTAGATTTTGTAGATCATTATTGAAATAAGAAAACTGTGAATCTAGTCTCCGTAGATAATAATACTTTATTGTCATAAAGAATATATTTTTGAAATTTACTGAATATTAATCTATTAAGATATATTATCTATGTATGAAATGTTTTGGAAATTATTGTTGGTTTCGTAGGAAGGTTTATTTAACCCTTTAGAAAATAGGATGATAAAACATTAGTAACAACCAAAAGGATAAGTCTAAGAATAGGAAAATATGTAGGAATATTAGTCAAGGATAGCGTGAGATTTTTTCAGGATATTAAATCCACATATATATATATATATATATATATATATTAGCATAAATATGGATCCATACTAGTTCTAAATAGGTGTAAAAACATTGAAAATGGTGCATTGAGTTGGAATTTATTATTACCTAGTTCACGAATATGGCCTTGATGCACGACATGTTTGATACTCTCTAGTGATATGTTTTAGAAATTCATAAAATTATTTATGAACCATCATGATTGATTTTAATAGTGATTTTGAATATACTAGGTTAGGCCCATGGTTTCATAGATTAAAAATAAGGTTTCATGATTTAGAAATACTATAAGATCATCATTGTGATTATGTGTTTCCACACTGTAAATATGGATTCTTACAGTATTATTTTTTGTTTTAATTTTTGGTTATTACCCAAAAAGAATGGTGTTAATATTTAGTGGGATATGAAATGTAATGATTGTCTTCTTGATATATAAAATTTTGTTATTAAGGTAGGGAAACAATATTTCCATTACCACAGAACATTATTAAGCTATGAATAATGAAAAATTAAAAAATGATAACTTTATCAAACAAAACTCTTTTGAATCTATCTTGATAACATTTCCTCCTTAATTTAGTCGGTTTTTATATCTACTAGTTTTTAAGAAATGAATTAGTTCCACTAAAAATAATGTTTTCATTCCCTAGTGATTCGATTATGAGAACATATTTTTTGTTTTACATCATTTTGAATGTGATGTACATTAATGGTGGAATATTATCAAGAATATAATGTAATGTGATGAAATGAACTCTATAGAGTGGGATGCTTTTATGGTCCTATTTTTTAAAAATTACAACAATAATTTTTTAATAGGAAAATGGAGAAGTAATTACTTGTGAGAAAATACAGGGATGAAGAATTTGTTGGTAACTATAAATAAAAATTTAAATGAAATTCTAGGTACACTTTTGGTATTCTCATACAACCTAAAACTAAGGCTGATCAATTCTATAGTGTCTTGAAACCAAGATTCAAAAGGAAAAATTTCCATCAAGGAATTTTTTATATATGATGAAATCATTGGTTTTTCTTTCATTTTGGAAATGAATATATTTACCCATTAATCAGATGGGTTTTATTAGAAAAAAATAGATTTCAATTAAAACTATAAAAAAATGGAAAATGAAGGTGGGCTTTCCATTATGCTTAATGTGTGGAAGGAAACATGGAAGAAATTTTATTAACGGGAATAATAAATTTTTTAATTATGTAAAATATGTTCATTGAGTGGATGAGTTTTAAAGTGATGTGAAGAAGATAACTAATGATATGAATAAATGTAAATCTCTAAAGACTTCACCCTCAAACAGCAATGTTTCAAATTAAACGATCTTGAGAATTTTGATAACAAGTTCTAAATTTTGATTGTTAATAATGATGATAAACTTCAACAACCTATTAAGATGATAGAAATGGTAAATATCATGTGATAAATATCTAATAAAGGGTATGATAATATCACAATGAAAGTTATACATACCATCCAATCTAGAGCTGTTAATGTCTAATTTGAATATGGTTATCTACACAATTTTATATCTGATGAATTTTATAAGGGTATCAGAAAATCACCTCAGCAATTATATATTGGATTTTTTGTGAACCATGCAATGGAATGATGATCACATCTCAGGTGTATGATTCTTCCTTAGAAGAAGTTTGGGGGCAAATATTTCCTAAAAATATTATTATTTTTCCTTTTGTTTAATTTTATGTAATCTTTGGAATGTATTAGATTTATTTATATATATATATATATCACAAATAAATTTACAATGATTGGAAGCCATTTTTGATGATATAAACCAAACAATGATCATCTAACAGTGCGATGATATATATGAACACACAATGGGAGTTTCAGATATGGTATGGGTCCAAATTCATATTAAAATGGGTTGATTGTCTCAGATGATTTCGGAGAAAATCGTCATATATAATATGCTTATTTTGAGGGATTTTATTGATGTATTTATAGAAAATTTTCTTTGTATTACAATGAATCAGGATGTTTCTTACTCAATAAAACTCATACATTTATCTACAACAATTTTTAAATAATCCCAATATAGTTAACTCAATTGAGTTTCAATAATTAAAGAAGAGAATCTAAGAGAATTTTGCAAAGGGATTTATTAAGCCAAGTTTTTCACCATGGGGTGAACCAATCCTTTTTATTTTGAGAAAGATGTATTGATGCAACTTTACATTTTTAGTAACTAAATAAGATCACAATCAAGAAATTTATCCCCTAACCCGAGTAACTAATTTATTTCACCAACATCACGAAGATAAATATTTTTCAATGATTGAACATAGTTATATATATAAACAATTGATGTTTTACAAGGATGATATACCAATGAAAAATGATTATACTAGGTACGAGCACTATGAGTATATATTGATTCCATTCAGTTTTACAAATCATCCAAAAATCGTTATTACATAATGAATTGTGTCTTTAAAGATTACCCAGATCTGTTTGTGGTTTTCATTAGAGAAGAAATTATTATATATTTAAGGCGAAAGTAAGAGCACAATGACTACTTGAGTATTGTATGGAAGGCACTATTGAAGGATAAATTATATTCTAAAATTACCAATTTTGAATATTGGATACAAAATTATTTATATTTGGATTATATACTCTCAATCGAGGGTATATAAGTGGATCCATCCAATTTGAAGGATATTAAACTTTGGCCATGATCAACCATAGTAACATAGATATAATGTTTTCTTGTTTTTATTATATATTATTGACTATTTGTGGATAATTGATCATGGATATCTCATCCAATTTCCTTATTAACTTGAATGGGATCCAAGTTCCTCTATGTAAATGAATGTGAGGAAATTATCGAGGAACTAAAATAAATAAGAGTTAGATAAATTATTCATAAACTACCTTACAATATTGATGTGTTTATAATCTATAAAGATTATTTCAAGAAGGTATTGAGATGTATTATTATGAAAAATGATATGGTTATAGATTATTCCTCATGATAATTGATTGTTCCTCAGAAAAATAACCTAACTCATCATTAGTAGTTGGCTACTATATGTTATTCATTAAAAATATTAATGCATTATCTTTATTGTGAAAACTATGACATATATACAAATCATAAATATTTAAATCATATCTTCACATATAAATAGTTGAACATGGACTATAGAAGTTTCTTCTATATGATTTAAGATTACAACTACTCAATACATTACCGCGACGATATATAGAACAAGGGGGCCAATGCATTGAGTTAAAATGGTAATTCTAGAATATTAATGAAGAGGATCAAAAAAGATCCTAAATTTATTGGTTTTTAAATAATCTAACTGAAAATCATGACTGATGTAAATTTTTTTTACCTCTCTCAAATGAGTGTTTAACCATTTATCCAATTAAAATGTATATATGCTTACAAAGAAGAAGTAGATCTTCAGAAGAATGTGAGATATGTTCCTAACTTCAACCATAATAATGATGGAATGATAAGGTTCATGAATAATGGATATGTTTCATTCATACTATACAAAATGAAATTTCTATTATAATAACCACATTGTTCTTAATTATCTATTCATCATAAAAGTAAAAAGATGTTTGGATAACTGAAAGAGTATTTTTGGTGAGATGGAATTAATATAGATATTGTATAATCTGTTTCTTATTACTTATTTTTCCTATAATCTATGAATAAGCATAAATTTAATGAGGGTATGTTACAAACATTCCCCATACCATAAATTAAATAGAAAAGTCATCATTGAAATTTTATTAGTATTCTAAAAACTTATAAATACCATAATTCTCTATTGTTTGTATTCAATCACTTTACAAATTTAGAATAATTCATCACTATTAGAGAATATTTCCATATGAATCAACTATATAAGATATTTGTTAACTGAATTTTAACAAATAATAGAGAACCACATTTCATTATTTCATATCAGAATCTGGGATAAACTTCAATGTTTCGTTGAAGCCTTCAGAAATCTCTTAAAACATAGTTGAGTTTTAGTAGGGAATTTCAACCATTGAAATTTATTATCCTATGAGAAAAATTTACACACCTGAAGATATGATGAGATATTTTTCTATAAATTTCAGACATGCTTGGGATAAAGACCTTCAACATGTTTATTTTACAAATAATATTTCCTTTCCCTTGATCATTCATATAGAATCTTATGAATCGCTATATATAAATATGGGCAGTACTCCAAATTACGGAGATGAAGTTGGACAATGAATTGTTTTTGGAAATGAACTAGATAATGAAATTGAAAATAAGTTTATACTTATTAAGGAACAAACAAGTTTCATAAAGAGTTAGTAAAAATGTTTTGATTGAAATCATAGATGTGGAATAGAATTATATGTTGTTAATGAAGTGTTTCTTGAAATTTTTACACTGAATAAGGGAATGAGATTTGAGAAGAAAGGAAAACTAATCCATTATTATATTGGTCAATTTTATATTTTTTAGCACATTTGGATGATTGGTTATTTATTGGAACTTCCACAAAACCTATCTCAAGTGAATAATGTATTTCATGGATCTCTCATGGGGAAGTAAAAACAATATCCATCACATATACTGAACTCATACCTCACACCACTAGAATATGAAAATAATTATTGTTATCAACTAGTGGATCTTTCTCATCATAGATAGAAAGTGAGACGATGACAGACCACTCAACTTGTAAATGTTTTTTAGAAAAATAAAAAATTTCAAGAGGACATGTTGGAACTTGTGGGTATGTTGTGGTAGAAGTTTCTACATTTTTTTATAATGTGATTAATTTTAATGGATAAACTCCTTTTAAGGTCGGTAAATTTAAACACGCTATGTTTTTATAAAATATTTTTCTAAATCAATTAATTTATTTAATAGCTTTCGATAAAGGCATCATTTAGTTTTAGAGAACATTAATATACTATGAAGATAATTTTTTTAAATATGACAATTATATTAAAGTCATTTATAATGGAAGCATGAATAATAATTAATTTTAAATAATTATAATGGATTTATACAAATACAACATATTGATAAAAATATAATTAATTCATTTCTTGTATTTATATTATAAGAAAACAATACTATCAAAAAAATATTTTTTTGGATTTCTATTTCTGAAGATATTCAAAGTGAATTTTTTTAAATTCTAGGAAATATATTTTTTAGAATAAAATTAAATTTTTAAAATATACATTTCAAAATTGTATTTCCAATTTTTTTGAATAATTTTTTTTCAAATATTAATTTTTCAATGAATAAGGAAAAAACATATTTTTATTAAGAACTATATTTTTAATTATATAAAAAGGTACAAATTATTTATAAATGTTTCAATAGTAAAATTACTCTAACTATTTAATTATTAAATAAAATATGGTTATATGAATAAAATTAATGTTTAATATTAATCTTAAAACATTATATACATTGGAAAACTTCTTCATTTGAAAATACCTTTTTCATCACATATTTATGATTCATTTTTAATTAGATTTTTTCCAATCCAGGGAAAAAATTGAAAAAATTATTAAATATTTTGAATTATAATTAGTAATATTATAAAATATGATTGACATAATGTTTTATTAAAATGATGTGTAAAAATAGTAAAAACAATTTACTGCAGTAATGGTTAAAATAAGATAATCAGGGGTTAATAAAAAAAGGGGTAATTTACCAAAAAAACATGTAAACATCCAATATTATGGCCATATTTTGACTTTATCTTATTATAGTGTCTATACTGTTCGATATTGGATAATATTTCCAACTTAAAAATGTGGTTTAACCTTTTTCTTTTAAAATATTCTAGTTTTTCCCTCTACCCCTCATATAAAATGGAACCCCACCCCTATCCTCTTCACAATTCCAAAACTATTTGGTTCATCCAATACATTCCACAATGTATTCCTTAATTACCTCAACCAATCTTATATGCCTTATGTTTATTTAAAAACCACAAGGAATGAATTAGTGGTAAACCTAAAAGGGTTCTCCAATGAAGATGTATAGTCTTTAATCATGTGTTTTGATTTTTTTTATTTATCATAGAACATAAAATATAATTCAACCATGATGATATGTAAACATATATACAACTCATATATGGGTATGTTATTAGGTTAATGGAATGATCTAAATCTATCTACTATTCCATCATGTTAGAAATGAAACTCTCGATCTTATTTAATGAAGACTACCGCCTCACGATCCCATGTAATTATTTATCCATCCGTATAACTCACCGTTGAAAAAAATGATGGATTTAATGTTTAAATATTACATTTATAACATTATTATACATCTTGATTTATAATTTCAGATCCACCTTCTTATATTTTAATCATTTGGGAATAATAACATCACTCATGTGTATAATAGGACCACCACCACCATGAAGTGTTGTGATTAGATTAAATTTTCTTTTGAAATAGTTCTAAATAAGTATAGATTAATGGAATGAATATTATATATATTATAAAAATGATTTTGTAATGTTTAATTAGTACTTTCGTTTCATTTATTCCATCCATCAATAAATTGGAAATATTTTTCATGTGTACATATGACACACAGTATCTATGAATGATATAATTCATTTTCAATCTACAACATTAATGGATTAATATAAATTAATATATAATTAATATACATGATATTTATATAACTATTTACTTTATTTATCTAAAGGTACTATGATCAACTTAAAAGGAATCAAAATGAAAAAACCATGACATATGTAAAAAAAGAAATACCTATTATCCAAAACATTATTTTAACATGGTTTTTTTGTAAATGTTTACTAAAAGATCATATGTAAATAAAATATGTTATTAAATATATAAATATTGTTCTTCACTTGATTTTTAATATGAACATGTTAATTATTTATTAGGTTTAAATGGGTATGGAAGACTTCAAGTCATAAAGTAATTGATTTCTTTCTCACATTTATTTATGTGGAAAACATGACATATTCACCACACATTTCTTTTTGGGGTGTTTACACTCCCTAGGAATTGAATTTTATTATAATTATAAAAGTATGCATTATAAATATTCAATTAGTTTATTTATATCATTTGTCTTATTATTCAAATGTTACCAATTTGGTAAAGGTTTTATGTTACAATCTAGTTGTTTATCAGGACTATTTATGACTATTCTTTCAATGATGAAATATAATTTTGTAAATCTCAAGTAACAAATTAATTTTCTTAACACCTATTTATTCCATGAAAATATTTTATTTCATTAAATTTTAATATCCTTATTTACTCATAACGGTAAGATTATTTCTTAAATTAAGACCAACTTTATTTCTCTCTTCAATCAAAACCCCTTTTTTCCCTGTCTATTGTTTCTTAAAAATGTTTTCAAGATTTTTTTTCTATTCTACAAAATTTGATGAAAATAAATGTTACCCCTGTTTTATTATATTAAATTATGGTTTTTGAGAAATCTTCTAGTCATTTTCTAAAATAATTAATTTCAATGTTTATTTAAAATATAAATATAATCATTACTTTCACATGTATGACCTAAATAGGGTTATCTCCCATCATGACCACTCAATGTTTTAACTCATACATTAAAAATACAAAGTTTATTTTAAAAGAAATTTATTTATTGAATTGTTGAGGAATTTGTTTTATTTTATATAATCTTTTTTGATGATGAAATTTTATTTTCCTCAAGATATAATTGATGATATTATATGTAAATTATTTTCCTCAATGATAAGAACCCTTGGAAGTAAATATTGTTTTTGACGATATATTTCAATTTAACCCCCCTTATTATTTTTCTAGATGATTTGTTATTATTATGAGGAGATTTTTATGAAACACATATATTTGTCATAGTTTTTTCTAGGATGAATTAATGAGATGAATATGAAACACCTTTCATTTCACTAGGTTATTAAACGATGTATTGTTTATGAAACCAATTTCTATTATATGTGTTATACTATTGTGAAATATTTAAGATATCAATTTTTTTCTATATGTTTTTTTACGATGGAGGTTTTATGATCTTATGTGTCAAATATGTAATGATTTTGTAACTAGAGGGACCTTTATTTTCCTCCAATTCACTGGGTAATTGTTAATGATCAATGAAAAAAAGGGAATGTCGGAGGTTATCTAAATCCTGAATGAGGGTATACAAGATGTTATCCCAATAGTAAATGAGTGTATATAAGAGTTTATCACAATATTGAAATTGATGCTACATTAGAGGTTATTACAATCTCAGAAATGAAAGTAAATAGGATATTATCACAAGTTTGAGGTAACAACATGTGTGTTCAAATTAAGGCTAATGTTTCATGAATGTATTGGTGGTTGTACATCGTATAGGATGTTCTATTCTTATGTTTATGCCATAGATCTATGTCTTATGCCATTGTTAGGATCTCATGGATCATGTTATTTGATTACATTATTATTCATGTCTTATAAACTGTATCGATTTATTTGGCGACTCATGTTTATTATCTATGAAATGAAGTTTTTAGTTTTAAAATGTTATCATCATGTCCACACAACCTTATTATAATGTTATTTTTGCATAATCCATGTTTAGCCATATTAAGAATTTGAGATCACCCTTTCTTATGATTCATTTCTCTGTTTTATGAATAAATGTATTATGTATGTTATGTCTATTATGTGTAATATATGGGAAGATATCTATGGGAGATATTACCGATTTTTTATGAAACAACATAACTCTATATATAGTCCCCAAACACACTAAACCATTACATCCCCCATGAGTGTATTTGTAAAATACATAGAATAACACTATATTAAAATGTAATATCTATGAATGAAAATACCTTGACATTATAATATATACTTAATATAAGCATAGTTAAGGATAAAAAATGTTCCCACATGTTTTTGATTTTTTATTAATCATATCCTCCCCAATATCCAATCTTGTGTAAAAGATAACGTATTATTTATCATGATGATTTCATCAAAGCAACAATGCATTGAAAATTTCGTAAACATTATATAACTATTATTTATGAGATAACTATTATGCCACCACACCAACTCACTATGACACCTAAAATAGTTTAAAACATTGGTAAATTCATTACACCTCTATGAAAGCTCTACTTCCAATAATAATGAGATAAGTTTAGAAACACATTATCACTAACCTAAAACTCCAATGGAATTATCATCTGATAAAAATATTTACTATAATAGTCATAATTTTCATTTAACCAGTACCTGATAACCTAAACATTCATTATCATTTTATTCACCAAATTAGATTTTAGAATCACTAACTCACAAACCATTATCCATCATAACATAGAACATCAGATACATACACATTACTCCAAAAATGGATTAATATCCATGGAATAATTAAATTTATCATTATATGAAAACTCATATAAGGTTTATATATTCTCTAAATTACCTTAGAAATCTAGAATAAATGAATTAAATTTGTATTCTATTGTCTAGATTTCTTACCCAGATGAGTCATCCATTTTAGGATAAAAATCAATGCTCATGTATGGTGGAGTTAAAATAGTAAGCTAACCATTCTTCAAAACACATTAGGTAAGATGAGAATCTCAACAATATAAAATCTTCCTATGAAATCAATGTACCCTAGAAACCATATAAACAAATAACTTTCATAATGTTTTCAGCATACATAACACTTTAATAACCATAAAATCACATGAGTTGATCAATCATTCCAAAAAAAACAGAATTTCAAATAATTCAACTATATATTTGATTAAAACCGCCATGAATTTCATAGACTTATCCTTTTTTAATTGAAGACCCTCTATGTGAATAAAGAGGTCTACTGGTACTCGATGATTACATTTTTTCGTAAAAAAAATAACACTGTGAATTGAAATCAACAACTGATCTCTTAAGGACCTATACCAAAAACTAATCATTTAATGCAAGGTTAATTTTGATAATTAAATTTTATATAGAAATAGGTATGTTATGAAATTATATAATATTAATCTATCATATTATCGATGAAAAAATAGCTTCCCCAAAAATCTCTCATTATTTATCATCCTATGGCCATTCTTTAATATAATCTCTATAAAAAATATGATTTCACTATACCATGACATAGAATATTCAAAATGAAAATCTCCAAAATAATATAATGATGATAAATAAACTATAATATAATATATGAATTATTCAATGTCGATATACATCACATGTACATTAAAAGCTATAAATACCTTTATCAATTTCTATATATCTCCAAATTCAAGAGAAGTATCCACACGTGAATACCCAATCAGTGTATTAGTTAACAAATATCCAATCAATGTAGTATTGAAAAATTTAATCTCAAAGTCCTAAAAAAATTTAATACATCTCTAATAATTCAAATTAAAATATCAAGAAGATAATATATAAGAATTATTTTGTAATCATTGAGGACAAATGGTCTCTCAAATAAGATAGTATCAATATATATTTAAATCATACAATACTATAATAAAATATATTATAGGAGTAGAAAGATTAATATCATGAATATTGAATGTTTAAAACCCATTGGATATAATTTCTGAATCTTGAATCAATATCCATTAAAAATGAGTTGAGAATAACCCTAATTCAATTCCAATATCACTCCTATAAAATGAAGGATCAGTTCACTGGACAACTTCTCTTTCAATTACCCAAATCGAATTTCACAGTGATCATTCTAATAAAAGCCTATGCTTTTATTGTTAAATCCTTCAAATATTCGATAATTCAATAAAAATACAGGATTATGAAGTGGAAACACCGAACCATTATAATATATAAACAAGATAACCATACTGAGACACAACACGCCAAAGGTTGTGCATCAAGCATATTATAAACATATAATTATAAATCAACCCATAAATATGGTGTGAACAAATAACCTCTATTTAATATTCCATATGTTATGAAATATCCTCCCTTGATCTCTAACACATGAGGATTTTTTCAATGAACACACCCATGTACTTATCAAAGAAATATAAAAATATAGTGTTAATAAATTCCATGAAAACCATTAAATAATACATTACATTGAAATTAATTACTAATAACTTATAGTTTTGATAATGAAATCATAAGAAATTAGAAAAGATATCCTTCTCCATCAATATCATCTAATTATTTCCATATTTCTAATCAACCATTAAGAACAAAATAATTCCCTTCAAAGGATTAAATATGTTTTCAATCCTTTTGTGGGGATAAAAATTCATCAACATTACTTTGTTAAATTGATGATAATTAATGCACAACTATTGAATACAACCTTCCTTCTTCAAAAAAGAACTAATGAATTACAATGAGATATTCAACTTTAAATGAAACCCTTCTATAAAAACCCATAAATTTGAACCTATATACATCACATCTCTAAAGGTGATATCATATATGGACCCATATAAATCACATAGACATTAGGTTTTAACTCATTAGTGAGCATAAATGTATGTAGAGTGGGTTATACGACAACCACATTAGAAAATACATAAAAAAACACATAAAAAAGAAAAATATTTATTTAACTCTTTTAAACATTTAATCAAACAATAAGTCAATGTTGTAAAATGATCCATTATTATAAGATTCATATAAGTATCCCACTATGTAATAAACATTTCATTATATCTTTCAACATAAATGAAAAACCCAAGTATAGATAATAAATTATTAAAAAAATGCACAAAATAAAGACAATTTGTAATATATATAACATCATATGGATGTATCTAGAAAATATGATCTCCGACATTGAATAATGATTACCCATCACCATCTAAGATCCTTAGTATACATTAAGAAATATAGACATACCTCTAACTATCATTGTTGACACCAAGGGAACTAAACATATCTCTATCGTATTTAACAAATATTAGAATACATTAGGGTTTGTAAATGGTTGTGAGGATCCCAAATTGAAAAAATAATAATCCATGTTATACTGAAGGAAAAGGGACAGTAAAAAATGTTGGTCCTCCAAACACAGGAATATCAATTTATTAAAATTTTCATATCCCAACTACTCTACTTCACTGAATATAATGATGTCCACAATCAACCAAAAAAATCAATACTAGGACATTCTTGAAAGGAAATATCTCATAGTTTACCTCTTCTAGATATTATACCAATCTATGTCCCAAAATAAAAAAGAGAATGCATCTACTACTATAGATAAATATAAATAGGGACATATTGTAGAGGTTGAACAACAAACTATATTCCAACATCACCGTGAAAACTAATTGAAAATGGAAAATAAACTCATTATACCCATAAGCACAAAATTTATATTAATATATATAAAAATATCCAAAAATTGTCCTTGAATAATTAGATTCCATTAATATTTAATGATACGAATGAGGTAGACATACTAATAATTGTAACCAAAATTTCTTGGAAAATGTTGAACTGCCATGATAAGAAAAATTCATCCATGTGAAGATATTCTAATTCATGTTGACAAATATTAGAACATAAACATATATTGAAAACATGAGATAACATACCTTAATCTAATATTCACAATACACGGCCTTCTCAAAATGGCATGCCCTCTCCAAACCATTTGAATGATGATCGAGATAATTGTAGGGAAGGATCATGACTAGAATATATATCACGTAAAACATAATCTTTCATATAGAAATGTAACCAACTAATGAAGTTTGTTATCCCATATTATAAATGATATTATCTCAATAAGGAACATTCTCAAACACTTTTCATATTACACCATAAAAATCACACAATATATGAGAAATTGATCCGACAATAAAAAACCTACACCTTGACATGCTTATAATACAAAAATAAAATTAACATCCAACACTCCAATGAAGAAAAAATTTGATCTCAACACCACCAATCAACCCCAATATCTATAAAACCTTCCTATTTTATAGAATATTTAATTAATTCAATATATTTATATACACGCAACACTAAGTCCAAATGAATTGAAATATAGTATATAGTTATAACCTATATTCTACATTGGAACATTAAATAATAATAAATATTTTGAAAAAATTTGTAAAAATATTTTATACAAATAAAAAAAAATTAGATAAGTTCTTAATTTATAGTAAAGTCTATATATGCTTTAAAAATTCCTCAAAAAAAACATTTTTTTCATTTTGTAAGAAAATAATAATGTTATTCTATTCTATATATAGATAAATTATTTGAAAAATGAATTTTATTTATTAAATCATCATATCAAAATTAACATTTGGTGAACTTTTTGGTTTTATCTAAAATGAATTAATTTTTTGTGAATAATTATAAAATAGAAATTTTACACATACTATCATTTAATTTTATTTAATAAATTAATTTAAATCCCCATTATATATTTTATTTGTACATAAAGTGACATATTATCCATGTAATTTATAATAAAAAAATTAATTCCATTTGACTTTGCAAAATTCATCATTTAAATGTATGTTAATTTTTATTCTTAGAACACATTTTTCACAAAAAAATATATTTTTGATGCATGTTTAAAATTTATATAGAATAAATTTATGCCAATTATAGAAATTGAATCTGAAAAAATTGATACCATATTTGGAATAATTCTAATGAATTTGGGTAGTTATATTTTTTTCATTATTAATAATAACAATGGAAAATATTTATCACCTCATTAATGTTAAAACTAGTATAATAGGGATAATAACATTAGATAAGATCTCAATATCTACCCAAAAATTGAATTTATATTATTATTTTGTGGAATAAAACTGATCATAGAAATTCCCATTTATAATTTATGGCATTTTGGTAAAATTTTTCCTTGATAATGATATTTATATTATAAAGAGTAATGAAAATCACAAAATTTCACACTCTAGAATTTAATATTTTTTTAAATTATATATAAGAAAAAAGGTTAATTTAATTCCTAAAAGATAATTTGAAATATTAATTAAAACTAAAAATTAATAGAACTATTTTTTTTATTTTTAGTGGTGAAATAATTAACTTATAATATTACACATTGTTAACATAATGCCTGTGAAAACTATAGAAAACTCATATATATGATTTTAAAAATAATAAATTTAATATATATTTGGTGTATTATACATCCTAATTAATTTTATTTATTAATATAATATTTTAAGAATGTGTAAGAGGTTTATATTTTAATTAAATAAATAAAATCATTTGTTTATATTCAAAAATATTAAATAGTGCTAAAAACTTATTGAAATTTAATGTGAAAAAAATATTTTATAAAATTGTTTAAAAAAACCACAAAATATAATAGGTTAATTAAAATGATGAATGGTAAAAAAATGTCACCACTTGAGATTTTATGATGTAATTGTAAAATTATAAGTATAATCATACACATTTCAAATTGCAAAAGTCGTTACAACTAATACAGTAAATATAGATTAATGATGGGGTAAAACTAGAATATATGATTTAAAATGACACCAAAAAACGTATAAAGTTTATTTTGAGATGATATATATATCATATATACATTTTATTAAGTAAATATTCAGTTGGAATCGTCTCTGTAGAGGATAAATTAATTTTACAATAATATTTTTGTAATTTCATGTGTGTATTTCCCCTCATTTATAAAAGGAAACTACTTCACTCTTTTCATTACACCACTTCGAGAAATATACGTAGACCAAAACCTAGAAAATTATAATCTCAAAAATATATCCATGATATAGAGGTTCTAGTCTTCAAAAAATACCAGTCCAATGGTTTTTATGAAATGATCTATGGGAGGTATACCAAAAAGACGTAGCCACCAAACACAAGATCCTTCAATTAATTTTTTTATTTTAAAAACTAAAAATATATGGTATTAAAAATAAAATAATCATGTATGTATCATAAATATTATATAATTTTATTATGATTATGGAACAACAATTATCCACCCTCTTTTCCATTAAACGAGACATGAAAGTATTCTCATGTGTACGTGTGGACTACAACCTTCATGTAGTGATGCAATTCATTTTCTATCACCATATTTCATTGATGGTTATTAATATATTTTAATATATTATATATGATATTTATAACATAATAATTATTTTGAATTTATAATACCATATCCACATTCTTCCCTTTATATCCATTGGAAAACTTTAATATATGGTTATCTATACGTGCAAAGTACCACATTTACAATGCGAAGTGATTCATTTTTCAACTATTATTTACTTGGATTTTAAAAATGATAGATGTAGTGGATTTATGTGATATATATGACATAATAATTATTATATAAAGGTGAATAATTATTTACCATTATATTTTTCTATCATTCTAAATGTTAAAACAGTGTTCATGTATACTAATGACACCATCTCTACGAACGGTGTTACTCAGACGTCTGTCTAAATACATTATATATGAATATATATATATATATATATATATGTAATCAATATATATGATATTCGATAGATAATTATTACTTTTTATATGATAAATTCATTATCAATTAAAATGAAATAAAACTATTGAATAAATATTCTCATGGAAAAAAGAATATTTATCTCATAAGAAACTATGATTTTTTTGTGAAGTTACTAATAAATTGTTTGTAAAATGTAATAAGTGGAAAATATATGTTGTTATAAGTATTTAAATCTCTATAATGTATAGTTATAATTAATTTAAATTTATTATAAATTTTATTATGGTTCTTTTAAAGTAATTTAAACTTGAGGTAATGTATTTATTTTACAAACACATTGTTTATCAAAATTATTTTTATAACGATAGATTCTCACTAAATATGTATAGAGTCATTTTCTATCATGACCCGTCCTCGAGGCCGGTGTCGTGACTACCCCAAGCCCGCCTTCTATAGGCCAGGGGTGGCATCTAGAACCAAAGGTGTATATCCTGATAAAAAGGGAAGGGATATCCTTTATACAAGTAACAAATACAACAGAGTACGCAAAGTGATGTAAAAACTAAGTAAACGGATTACAAAAGTAAATGCTGGAAAGTAAATGGGCCAGTATAAAAACCCAACAAAAAGTAAAGTAAAAATGAGAAAAGAAAGTACAACAGTTGAAAAGTAAAGTAGCAACTACCGAGACGTCCTCCGGAAACCCCACCTGAAGGGTGTGTATAGATGGTATCCTCAGCTCCATGAGTCTATCCGTCCACACCGTTTAGGTTCTATCTGATAGTCCACCTCCGGTTACCGTCCCGCTCTACAAGCCTCAACTACGACCAGTGTTGTCCGTCGTCTACAACCATCACAAGATAGTGCGGGCATAGCCCGTGTAGGGGTGAGTATACGATACCCAGTAGGGACCCCGAGACCACCGAAGGTTTCCCAAAATCCACAAATGATAAACCACAAAGGAAGGATACAAACACGAAGAATTAAACTAACCCTATTTAGGTATATTCCCATACATATACCTAAGTCATCAATTCCAGTTCGTCCCCATCTCATGAGCCCATGTACACCCCAATCCACACAGGAAAGCTCAACCCAATCCACTCAGGAAAGCACAACCCAATCCACACAGGAAATAAAAACCCAATCCACATAGGAAAACACAAACCAATCCAAACAGGAAAGCACAACCAAATCCACATAGGAAATCATGACAATCACATCGATTATAATGATTGAAAGTCAAGACTCAGCTCACATAGGTATACCACTCATGAAGAGGGGTGGAGATGATTAGATCTAGCCTCTGAATCATCTCCTCTGCCAAACACACATAGGATCCACGTACAAAAGTTGTCACTTTCGAACCCACGTAGGATCCAAGTATAGTAACCATCGTTGCTGAACCCATGTAGGATCCATGTACAGTCATCATCACTGTCGAACCCACAGAGGATCTATGTATATCTTCCTCGCTACCAAACCCACGTAGGATCCAAGTACAGTCGCCATCGTCAACTAACGCACAGAGGATCCCAGCATGGTAGTCATCGCAGTTGTAGCCAGCTCTAGGGTTTCCACACACAACATACTTGATTCTGTGAGGGTCCGCACCTCGTGTCAAAGGGGTGGAGACATCAACCATCATGAATACTAGAGTTAATGTATCTCGTAGTTCCGTCCAACGTCATAGGGTAAAACCAAGAAAAACATTCCCATGTCACAGAGAACAAGACAACCAATCCATTTTACTAATGTACACGACATGTAGGTAAGTGTTACACATTGTGTCATCAGACACCGGGTACTACCCATGTGAAATGGACCATGTCGTAGGGCTGGTCATGTAAACAAGTAAGAACACAACATATGGTATGGTTTCACGTCGTGTCTTCAGTCAATGGGTAATGTCCATGTACCATAGCCCGTGTCGAAGGGCTTTTCATGTAAAAAGTAAATACATTGTGTGTGGTTGGGTTAGACGCTGTGTCCAAACATCTGGGGCCGGCTCCGTGTACGCTGGCCATGCCTGGCCGTGTGGTGGAGTACATGCTCGTGTTCTCCACCTTGGGTCCGTGTATTCCCAGAATACATGCTGAGTCATTACGAAGCTGCTTCTTCCATGGTGAAGGTAGTACATGTCGCGCCTATTGGAAGTGTGGTTCTGCCCATATCTGTGTATCTCCCAGATTACACTCTGAGCCTCACGAAGCCTCTTCTTTCTTTTACGAAGAGAATACACGCCGTGTTACTTGGTCGTGTATAACTGTCTGTGTCATTGTATTTTCCCCAAATACACACCATGTCCATCGAAGTCTCCTTTATCAAATAATGTGAAGAGTACACACCGTGTGTCTAGAGTCACACGCCATGTGTTACTTTTCTAATGTCCAAAACAAAAGCCACAATACCCTTATACTACACGGTAAGTGCTCCTGGAGTACACGACGTGTATTATGGAATTTTCCAGAAAGTGATTCCTCTAGCCAGCATGCCTCCCGAGGTGTCCCTTCATCGTTATGATGATCTGATTTCTACGAAACATCCGCTTCCAGGTCACCCCGAGTCCATGAGGCTATTTACGATGCTTTCGGGCCTCTGATTGGCTCTGGAAACATTTCTTGATTCACCGCACTTGAATGGCCGAAGAACTCCAAATATATTCACAAAAACGGCGGAAGAATCATACCGTGTTCATTTGGTCTGGTCCCTTATGCATTAGTCCGATAACAAGTGGTTTAAGAGGAACAAAAACATTGAAGGAAAACAATAATTTCTCAATCCAAACACATCCCTACCTCGATAAACGATGACATTTTCCGGCATCGTGGGGTGTGGTTTCAAAGACGGAATTAGCATGAGTCCAAGGAGGGGATGATGTCTCACACTAGCTATGAAGAGAGGAAAGAACTGCACGTCGTCTCTCCTTGTGGTGACAGAGTTCTTCATTGAAGGGTGTCATTCTTCGCGGGAGGATGATGTTCTTCAAAGGGAATAGACCTCTCTCTCCTCCAATCTCCAACATAACAAGCTAACCAAAATAAAATAAGGTTCTCCTTATTTTATTTTACTTTTACAAGCATTTAAAAATTTAAATTTTCAAAACACTAGATCAATTAATTGAAGAGGTGTGTTGGCAAGATTAAAGAGGAGAGATGAGAGAGTTACACAATTAAAGGATACCAAAAATTAATGGGGAGTTTCCATCTATTTATCATTGGATTTCAAAGGGGTTAAGGGTTATGGAATGTGAATAGATGAGGGACCGTGTGGGTCCCACCTCCCTCATAACCACACATGGGAAGTTGGGTGGTTGTGGGGCCCACCAACAACTTCCCATGAGAGATTTTAACTTCCATGGATAATAAAATAAAATTGTACACAATTTTATTTATTTCCCACTTAAACCCCAAAATTTAACTTCTTCACCTGAGCAAACACATCAATGTTAAAAGTCATCTTAGGAAAATACCAGCGCTACGAGTTCATCGATGCCCTTATATTTGAATTCCGAGCACCAGTTCAAAAGATAGAAAACCCTACTTGTTCATTCACTAAACGTACCTGAGCTAATCTTCGGAAAATGATTTTGGGAACTCCGGGCCTCGGAATCAGGTGATGTTAGAAATTTCGTACTTGTAAAATGTCAAAGAATTTAAGAAAAAATTTTCCATGAAATTTACGGGTCTTTAAATTACTCCCACTTCCAGGCTTTATGTCCCCATAAAGATTCATCACATACTAGGGAAACAAGTGAGGGTACTGAACACGCATCTGAGCCTCCCACTCCTGTGTGCTCTCCTGGAGGTTCTGATGCTGCCTCATGATGTGCACTATAGGAATCGACCCTCCACGTAGGACCCACTCTTGTCGATCCTAGACCTCTATTGGGACCTCCGCAAAATTCATCCCGTCATCGATTTCCAGCTCCCCGTGATCAATGATATGCGTCGGTTCATGCATGTATCTCCTCATTTGAGATACATGGAAGACGTCGTGCACTCAGTGCAACAGAGGTGGAAGATCCAGGTGATAAGCCACCTCACCTATCCTGCTGAGAACTTGGAATGGTCTGATGAAATGCAAATATAACTTGCTTCCCCGGCCAAATCTCTGTAATACACGTCGAGGTGAGACCCGTAAGAAAACGTGGTTCCATCCTCAAACTCTAGTGGTATCCGACTCCTGTCAGCATAGGACTTCTATCAGCTCTGAGCAGTCCTCATCCACTCATGGATGATCTGTACCTTCTCCATCGTGTCCTGGACCATCTCTGGTCCTACATGTGATGACTCCCCAAGGACTATCCATCACAAAGGTGATTTTCAAGGTCGGTTGTATAATGCCTCGTAATGTGCCATCCCGATGGTGGAGAGATAACTGTTATTGTATGCAAGCTCCAGCAAGTGTAGGTGATCCTCCCAGCTATGACCAATGTCAACACACATGCACAGAGAATTTCTCGAGAGTCTGAATGGTCCTCTCCATCTAGCCATCCGTCTAAGGCTGAAAGGCGGTGGTCATGCATAGCTATGTCCCAAATGCCTCCTACAACCCCTTCCAAAGCCAGGATGTAAAGCGAGCGTCTTGATCGAAGACGATAGAAGATGGTACACCAGGAAGTCATACAATCGCCAGAACTTAGAGGCATCATAAGATCTCCACTAAGCCCTGCTCTCTGATAAGTAATAAGTTGGCCAACTTGGTGAGTTGGTCTACGATCACCTAGATGGAGTAATGTCCTCTGAAAGTACATGTAATCCCTACCACGAAATCTATAGATATCATGTCCCACATCCACTCTGGGACCTCTAAGGGTTGCACCAAGCCTGCCAGTACCTGGTGCTCAGCCTTCACCTGCTGGTAGGTGTGGAAACGTGAAACAAACTCATACACAACCTTCTTCATACCCGGACACGACTACTGAAGTCTGAGATCTGGGTAAATATTTGCTACTCCTAGATGTACCTCCGAAGGGGAAGTGTTAAACTCCATCAACCCCTCCTCTTGTAATGCAACTGGTACCACGGTACATCCCCTGAAGAGGATAACGTGGTCTCCTCCTACAGAAAATACATCAGGTGCATATCCTGTGGATATCTCTGCACATCATGTCTCACAGTCAATGTCCCCACGCTGTGCCTCTCTGACCCGCTGAAGTAGTGGAGGAGTGACTGTGAGTGACTGTAGAAATAATGCTCCATCTCTATCCACAAAGGATATCGGCAACGTGGCTAGTTTCTCTGTCGCCTCTACAAGTAGCTTAATGCCCGATCTCCTGTTGAGTGCACCAGCTACTATGTTCCCCTTCCCAGGAGTATAGACTATGTTAAAGTCATAGTCCTGGAGGAACTCGAGCCATCGCTGTTGTCTCATGTTCAGGTCCTTCTCTGAGAATATGTACCTGAGACTCTGGTAGTCAAAGTAAACTGTAAAGTGCTCGCCCATCAGATAGTGCCGCCACATCTTCAAGACGAAGGCCACTTCTACTAACTCCAGGTCCTTGGTAGCATAGTTATACTCATGCTACCTCAACTGTCGTGATCCATAGGCGGTCACTACCCGATCCAATATCAGGACACGCCTGAGTCCGGTCCCTGATGTATCGCAGTAAACTACGTACCCTACTCCCTCCTCTGGTAACCTCAAGATAGGTGCACTGGTCAATCTCTATCTCACCTCCTGGAAACACTGATGACATCTATCTGAACACACGATGGGTTTCCTCTTCTTTTTCAAAGCTGAAAGTGGTGCTACAAGTATGGAGAAGTCTGGCACAAATATCTGATAGTTCCCAGCCAGACCTAGAAAACTCCGCACCTCTGTCATGCTCCCGGGTGGCTCACAAGATAGCATTGTCTCGATCATCATAGGATCCACCACAAATCCCACATTATAGATGATGTACCCCATGAAGTGGAACTCTCAAATCTATAACTGATACTTCGAGAGCTTACCATAAAGCTGGTGCTCTCGGAGTGTGTCCAGTACAAACCGCAAGTGGTAGGCGTGCTCCTCCTCAGTGGTCGAGTAAATCAATATGTCGTCGATGAAGACCCTGAAAAACTGATCAAGGTAAAGCTAGAAGATCCTGTTCATGAGACTCATGAACACTGGTGGAGTGTTGGTAATGCCAAAAGGCATAACCAAGAACTCATAGTGGCCATACTGACACCTGAAGGCCATCTTCTACACATCCTCATCTCGAACTCTGAGCTGATGATAGCCTGACCTATGGTCTATCATAGTGAACCATCGTGCTCCATTGAGCTGATCGAAGAGGAAGTCAATCTTTGGAAGTGGATTCATGTACTTTATGGTCACCTGATTCAGGCGATGGTAATCGACACACAGTTGCCTACTACCATCCGCCTTCTTGGAAAACAAAATTGGGGAAGCCCAGGGTGAAACGCTGGGTCGGATGAATCCCTTGCCCTGAAAGTCCTCCAGCTGTACCCATAGCTCTCGAAGCTCAACAGGATCCATCAGATATGGTGGAGTAAATAATAAGGTTATCAGGGGGTACAAGTCAATATAGATGTGTACCTCTCTGCGAGGAGGTAGTCCTGGAACATTGTCCGGAAAAACATCCGCATAATGATCCACCACTACAAAAAAAATCGGACCCCGCACATCAATTGCTCCAAGGATGCGACTAGAAAAATGATGAATGATCAGCTATCCTATCCTCTGTGTGAGTCCATCCTATGATAGAAAGACTCTCTTCTCGTTGATGAAGGTGAACCTACTCCCATCGATGCAGAGACACCGCACCTTACACCTAATAAAGTCGATCTGAGCATGGACTGTAGATAACAAATCCATGCCCACGATGACGTTGTATGTACTCGACGCCACTACAAGAAGATCCCAGCCGAATCTCTCACCTCCTAGAGTAATCTCACACTACCAAAACTTTTGTGTAATCATCGAGTATGCTCTATTAGGAGTCTCTATTCACAAAGATCGAGCCAACGGCTCTTTCGGAATCTCCGAGCTCTAAACAAGGGCAACAATAATGAAAGAATGACTCATTCATGTGTCTTTAAGAACTGCAGCAAGGGTGGAGTAGACATGGATAGTACCTCGAATTATCTCAGGTGCGCCGTGGTCGTAGGCTTCCACTCCCTAAAGCTGATCCTGCCTCTTCCCTCCAGCTCCCTTTGGTCAGGGTGGACCTCCTGGTGGTGGTGGTGGTAGAGCGTCAAAGTGTCTCCCACCACCTGCTGCTCGGCTAGATCCTCTACCTCGTCTGCCCGCTCTCGGAAGACCACCACGGTCGATCCTCTACCTCTTATTGGGTGGTCCCTCAACTGTCTACATATCCTCTACATGGTGGGTCGGGCAGTCATGAGCCATGTGTCCCTTCCCACCGCATGCATAGCACTGTATGCCTCTCGAATGATTGGCTCTGCTGTGTGTGCCCTTCACCTCCGAACCAGTATCCTAAGGTCTTCCACCTGATGGTCTAGTCTGATTAGACAACTGCGATATCTGTCTACTGCCGGATGCAGAAGACTCCACTACATTCCGCCCTATGGTAGGTCTCACTACTGGTGTAGGATCACCAAGAAAGCTCTCCACAAGAAGGCATCACTCCAGTACACTTTCCTATGTCGGAATGGTGAGGGAGATCATCGATGCCCGGATCTCATGCCTCAGTCTCTGCTCGAAGGTCCGGACCCAGAAGAATGGGTCCCGTACCATGTCTGTGGAGTAGCGCGAGAGGTCAGTAATTCTCACTGAGTACTGGGCTACTGTCATGCTGCCTTACCGTAGTTGTAGTGACTCCTTCATGCACACCGCACAGAGGGTGGCTGGAACGAACTCCGAGCGGAAGAGGCTCTCAAAGTCCGTCCATAGTAGAGATGTGTCATCATACACCTAGAGTATCAAGCTCAACCATATACCTGCTGATGCGTGCAGGAGACTCACCGCAAGGATCACCATAAGATCTGCTGGTGTCCTTACTAATCTGAAGACTCGAACAACATCCTCCAGCCAATCTTTGGCTGCATGAGGGTCCATCTCCCCATGGAAGCTGAGCGGTCTCTGACGCTGAAACTCATGAAGTGAACTCATGCGACATGAAATATCAACTGATAGGGCTGGTGTCATCGGTGGTTCAATAGGTAGAGGTACCGCCAGTGCCTCCTCTGTAATGGGGCCCTACACCGAGGCCTCGTCGCTCGGTGGGAAGCCATCTCGCACAAAGCTCGGAACCCATGATGGCTGTCGTCGTGGGGCCATCCTGAGAAGAAATAGGTGAACCTTTTTTAATACAGTATACCTACTGAGCTGGCATAAAGTAATCACAAAGAAAACTTTTGAAACACACATGAAATCAATGTTTTCGTGCACTTAATCGGAAATCAGAAGTCATGCTCTTGGTGTATGGATATGTCGGCCGCTGCACCAACACTGGACTCCCTGTACTGATAACCACACTCAATATCCTTACCACTATTGCTTCACATATAAGAAATTATCAGAGTCTTTAGTTCTGTGGTAGAACTGACTCCCCTCTGATACCAATTTGTCATGACCCGTCCTCGGGGCCCATGTCGTGACAACCACAAGCCCACCTTCCATAAGCCAGGGGTTGGAGACTAGCACCAAAGGCGTAAGTCCCGATAAAAAGAGAAGGCATTGCCTTTATACATTTAAACAATAAAACAGATTATGAAAAATGATGTAAACACTGAGTAAAATACATACAAAGGTAAGTTCTAGAAATTAAATTGGCTTGTATACAAACCCAACTGAAAGTACAGTAAAACTGATAAAAGAAAGTACAACAGCTGAAAATTAAAGCACCAACCGCTGAGACGTCCTCCGAAAACCCCACCTAAATGGTGGGTATAGATGGTCTCCTCAGCTCCTCGAGTTCGTCCGTCCACACCATGTACGTTCCTCCTGATAGTTCACCTCCAGTTTCCGTCCCGCTCCACAAGCCTCAACTATGATCAACGATGTCCGTCGTCTACAACCAACACAACTTAGTGCGGGCATAGCCCATGCAGGGGTGAGTATACGATACTCAGTAGGGTCCCCGAGACCCCCGAAGGACTCCCAAAATCCAAAATGGATAAACCAAAATAGAAGGATACAAACACGAATAATTTGACTTACCCTACTTAGGTATATGACGATACATATAGCTAAGTCATAAATTCCAGTTCGGCCCCATCTCACGAGCCCATGTACAACCCAGTCCACACAAGAAAGCTCAACCCAACCCACAGAGAAAAGCACAACCCAATCCACATAGGAATGAACAAACCAATCCACATAGGAAAACACAACCCAATTCATACAGGAAAGCACAACCCAATCCACACAGGAAAGAATGGAAATCACATCAATGATAATAATTGAAAGTCAATAATCAGCTCACATAGGTATACTACTCACAAAGAGGGGTGGTGATGATTAGATGTAGCCTATAAATCATCTCCTCTGCCAAAACCATATTGGATCCAAGTACAGAATTCATCACTGCTGAACCCACATAGGATCCAAGTATAGTAACCATCACTGTCGAACCCATATAGGATCCAAGTACAGTCCTCATCGCTGTCGAACCCACAGAGGATCCTAGTACAGTCGTCCTCACTGCCAAACCCACATAGGATCTAAGTACATTTTCCATCATCATCGAACCCTGGAGGATCCCAGCACAGTAGTCGTCGCAGTCATACCCATCTCTATTGTTTCCGCACACAGCATACTCGATTCCAAGAGGGTCCTCTCCTCGATTCAAAGAGGTGGATACATCCACCATCACGAATACTAGAGTTAATGTATCCAGTAGTTCTGTCCCATGTCATAGGGTAAAACCAAGAAAAACATGCCCAAGTCACGGATAACAAGACAACCAAGACATTTTCTTAAAGTACACGACGTGTAGGTAAGTGTTACACGTTGTGGCATCAGACACTGAGAACTGCCCATGTGAAATGGATCGTGCCGCAGGGCTGGTCATGTAAATAAGTAAGTACATGGCATGTGGTTGGGTTACACATCGTGTCTTCAGTACATGGGTACTGTCTGTCTACCACAGCCCGTCTCGAAGGGCAGTTTGTGTAAAAAGTAAATACACGACATGGTGAATGATTACATGTCGTGTCCAAACATCTACGGTCGGCTCCGTGTACGCTGGCGATTCCTGGCCGTGTGGTGGAGTACATGCTCATGTACTCTACCTTGTGTCTGTGTATTCCTAGAATACACGCCGAGTCATTACGAAGCCACTTCTGCCATGGTGAAGGTAGTACACGTCGTGCCTCTTGGTCGTGTAGTTCTACCTGTGCCTGTATATCTCCCTGATTACACGCCGAGCCTCACAAAGACGCTTATTCCTTTCTACGAAGAGAATGCACGCCGTGTTACTTGGCCACGTATAGTTGTCTGTGTCCATGTATTTTCCCCAAATACACACCATGTCCATTGAAGTATCATTTATCAAACAATGTGAAGAGTACATGCCGTGTGTCTAGAGTCACATGTTGTGTGTTACTTTTCTACTGTCTGAAACGGAAGCCATGGTATGCTTGTACTACACGGAGTGGGCTCATGGAGGACACACCGTGTATTCTAAAATTTTCTATAAAATGACGCCTCTGTCCAGCATGCCTTCCTAGTCATTCATTCGTCATTCCGATGATCTGATTTCTACGAAACGTATTCTTCCAGGTCACCCCGATGACCTGAGGCCGTTTATGATGTTTTCGGGGCTCCGATTGGCTCTGAAAACATAGCTTGATTCACCAGACATGAACAACCTAAGAACTCCACATATATTCACAAGAACGGCAGAAGAATCGGGCCGTGATCGTTTGGTCCGGTCCCTTCCGCATTAGTCTGATATCAATCAGTTTAAGAGGAACAAAAACATGGAAGGAAAACCAATCATTTCTCAATCCAAACACACGCCTACCTCGATAAACGATGTCGTTTTCCAGCAACGCAAAAAATGGCGTCGCGAGGTGAGGTTTCGAAGACAGCATTGGTGTGCGTCCAAGGAGGGGACGACGTCTCACACTATCTATGAAGATAGGAAGGAATGACACCTCATCTCTCCTTGTGGTGATGGCGTTCTTTGTTGAAGGGTGTCGTTATTCACGGGAGGATGAAGTTCTTCAAAGGTACTAGAGATCTCTCTCCTCCACTCCCCAACAAAACAAGCTAACCAAAATAAAATAACATTCTCTTTATTTTATTTTACTTTTCCAAGCATTACAAAATTTTAAATTTTAAAACACTAGATCAATTAATTGAAGAGGTGTGGTGGAATGATTAAAGAAGAGAGTGGGGAGAGTTACACAACTAAAGGATACAAAAAACTAATGGGGAGTTCAAAGGTGTTAAGGGTTATGGAATGTGAAATGATGAGGGCTCATGTGGGCCCCACCTCCCTCATAACTACACATGGGAAGTTGGATGGTTGTGGGCCCCCCCCAACAACTTCCCATGAGAGTGTTTAAATTACAAGGATAATAAAATAAAATTGTACACAATTTCATTTACTTCTCTCTTAAACCCCAAAATTTAACTTCTTCTCCCGAGCAAACGCATCAACGGTAAAAGTCATCATAAGCAAATACTAGCACTGCGAGTTCATCGGTGCCCTTGGATTTCAATTTTGAGCACCGATTCAAAAGATAGAAAATCCCACTTGTTCGTTCACTGAATGTACCCAAGCTAAACATTAAAAATTGATACTGGGCACTCTGGGCCTCAAAATAAGGTTCTATCAGAAACGACATACTCATAAAATCCCAATGAATTTAAAAAAAATTCCATGAAATTTATGGTTCTTGATATTTTCTTCCATGTATTACTTTATAATATTATAGATAAATTTTTGGATCCATCCACTGATATGGTTCATGATTTTGAGGCCCTATTAGCATAAAATAAATTTTATAAAAATATTAAATATATTTTTATTATCTGCGGATAGTTTTCCTTAAAAGGAAGAATTCCATATAAATGGACAGTCTGATAAAAAATATGAGACCACAATTGAATTTGGAATATGGATTTAACCATAGTCATAACATATGTTTGGTTGGCGTGGTATTTTCAAATAAGGAATTTGTTGGTGGGTGCATCAAAAAAATTAATTTATTAAATAACCCTAACATATATAACTCAAAGATGGAAAATACGATGTGAAATTCATGATCACCATTATGTTTGAAATGAGGCATTTACCCAAGTTGTGACCTAATATCGGACAGTGCTGGATGACTTGTAATGGAATTTGTTTGTGGTGAATTTAATTAATGAATGAATTAATTATTTTTTTAATTTATTTGTTTCCTATACAACAGATAACCATATAAAATCTCTTTCATTACAATTTCTCTCGAGGGTTAGCCACATGAACCATGGGAGAAATCCATATATATTTCACCCTCTTTTATTGGTGGATTATGAAAAATCATCATATCATAACGGACCAAGACACAAAGAATACAATAGATTATACCATATCATTGGTGAACACGCTCTTCACTAATAATTGATCCATAATCGAGGTATGACTCGTAAATTTTATTATTTACACCCTTTTAATTAAATTACTAATAATATCAATTTTTCTTCTTCTATATTAACCTTTTTTCATCCTTTTCATTTGTCATTGTGTAGAAATTAATTTGATTCTAATTGTTTTCAAACCTTGGGAACCCTGTTCTTGATCAATTGGGAAAGAACCAGTGGCCATGATCTATAAACCATTGTCCCTGTTCCTTTCTCTTTGTTTTTCATCATGATCATTATTAGTTGGATTTGAACATTCTTAGTTTGAATTTTACGATACGTACAGGGCCCAATCAGACCCCTAGATTTGAGGTGGATAGATATAAGGAGAATAGATATATAAAAATGTGAGGTTGTGTTTGGTGAAGAGATCAGTTTGGTACCATGTGTGTGATCTTTGTCATATGAGGTTATTCAGGATCTGATCAGTGATCCCAATTTTTTCTCAGTTGGTGCTCGATATGAATGTGATGGTGGTCGGTCTAGGATCTCTGATGAGTTGTTAGTGATGGTCAAAGTGGTAAGTGTAAATATTATTTTTAATTAATAATAATAATTTTGATGAGTTAATAAAATTAAATGGATTTCATTTAATATAATTTTGTTCATATTAATTATAACTAATAATATTAATATTATATTAAATTTATTATTATTAATGATATTAATAAAAAAAATTAGGGGTGAGTATCTTGGGGTGTGATCTTGGGCATGGAGTAGGGGAAAGGGAACCCTTCTCCTTAATATTTATTTATGATAATATATATATTATAATACTCATTCTTTTGTTATTATTAAAATAAATCGGTAGAAATGTCATGGGGATTCTACATTTATAAAAAGCCACACCAAACTGAGAGCATGAATTTTTTAGATTAAAGAAATGAATTTTTTTTTTAAAATATAATAATAATAATAATATATAATTAATTATGTTGGTCATCATATATTAATTAGGACGTAACATCTTTATAAGACCTTGAATTGATGAAGCTTCAACACTAGTCTGACCCTAGAATTGAGAGGGTTATTTTAATACTATCGTTGGATACTTTTTTTAGACACATTCATTGGGTCACGAAACATCCTATAAAAATAAAATTACTATTATTACGATATCTGATATCCAACATATCTCCCCGATATGGTATCAGAATGATGAACCGTATGTTATTTTGAGAACTATAAATTAAAGTTTATTTTTCATGAATAATGTTGTGTATTTTCTTGAACTCATGGCTCGGGAACATGAGATGTCATACGAGCGTGATGCGTTGAAATGCCACCATTTCACCAAGTGTCAGATTGAGGAAAGTGAATTTTATATCTCAAGAATTTTTACATGTGTATCACAATGGATTCATATGTTCTTCCATTGAGGGATGTTTGAATTGGAATATTATTGAAATTATGTTCTTCCCTCGGACCGATGATGATCCTTTTTCGTTTTTCAGGATTTTTTCTGAGATACATCCTTGAGTACCCTAACACTTCATGTCATAATATAGGGACAAATATTTGTGTGATGGAAGGGACGCATCCTGATAGAATAGTGGGACCAAATATCCCGTGGTTTCATTATATTCGATGTACTACTTTATAAATATTCAATCTTCTATATCTCCTTCATTTGAACTCAAATTTTCAGTTGTGATTATTCAATCCTGAGTGTTATACTACATAGAATTTCATAGTACATTAAGTTCTTTATTCTGAGATAATATTTTAAATGTTCCAGGAATGGTTCTTGGTTAAGAGACGCTCGAAAATGATAGAGATCATACAGAATCACCACAACATTTCTGGGTATAACCATCAGGTAGGGCTGGGAAGTGGAGTTCGCTAAAGACAGTACAAGACATTCCCTCCAACAGGTTTGAGTTGTATCATTCCTTGATTAATGTTTCTGGAATACCCTCTTGTATGGATAAATAGTAGTTTTCCTGGAAGATAGTTATGGGCTTACATTCTAGGAGCGAAGGGAAGTGTCGTTCCCCAAGGACAGTTTTAGGCTTACCATCTAGTAGCATTGGGTAATGGAGTACCGTAATGACAGTTCTAGTATTAACCACTAGAAAAGAATAGAAGTGACCTTTCCATATGAAATCCTCTAGGAATAACACTCTAATATGTCTAGGCAGTGGGGTTCCTTGAGGAATCACTAGTCTTACCCACATGTAGGACTATGAATTGGCATTACCAAATTAAATTCCCAAGTGTAACCCTCCATCTTGGATGGGATGTTGTGTTCTTTAGTGAATATCCAAGTAAGAACCTCCTATCATATTAGGTTATGAGATTCTAACATAGAATTTTTGGTCCCTTGGTCCTACATCATAGTGGAAAGACATGGTTGGACATAGCACATGACTAATGAGAAATAGGGGCACTTTCCCCATTGAGGTGCATTCTTTTTATGTGACCGAAAACCATGAAGGTGAGTCAGTGTTTCCCAATAAAGATAGTATCTGGGTGTGGTAATTTATTCCATTTGACATGTCTGTTCTGGTCAATCACAAGAGGTGTTGAGCATCATAGATTGATTTTCCTTTGAACTGTTGGTTATTATTCTACTCTGTTTGAGTTGTGAGATAGAGATATCCTTACTCACACAATTGGGATTCTTTGACTAAGAACATACATATAGTTTCTTTTTTATTTATACATTTCATTTGTCTACTCTCTTTCTCAGATATGCAAATACGTGTGAGGTATTCCATGTTCTTTTCATGTATAGCTTCTCATAGTGGAATGAGTCTACTCTCCAACTATAGGAAGAAGAGACTCGATGATAATTTCATTTTCTCATAATGTTATGCTAGATGTGTTTGGAAGAGTTTACACTTCCTCTTTTATGGGTTGAGATATACTCCTCCACTATACCATTACGCAAATACTACTTTCTATCGTATTGTATCTCTTACTACCCCCACCCCCGCACCCGTTTAGAGAATTACAGTAGGTATGTATATATTCACCCCAGCATGGGATTCTCCCATTCATGTCATGTCATTTGAATACAATGGACAGGTCAAACATGAATTCATTAAATCGTAGAGATATAGGTTTCTGGGACTGCGTATGGTTGATGTAGCTTGATATTCATGAGTTAGTACGCTCAGTGTTTACTTTTCTAATTTTTTCATTTTGGGACGCTTTTCAGATTGGGTGTGTATTTTCACCACTAACATTTCAGTTTACTCCACCTTACTCTAATACATTCTAGAGTTTCATGCATTCTTGAGTTAATTTATTTTTCTATTTAATCTTTTATTCTATCTATATAAATTTTTTCATTAAGTTGGTTACAAGTGTCTATATATGTACTTAGGAAAAGGCCTCCACAAGTTATTTATGCCTTCGATGCTAGTCACCAATAAATGGACTATAGAGTCAGGCATGTGTAGTTGTGGATCAAGTCACATATTGTGTTAGGATGTGACAATATATCTCACAAGAATGTCATTAATTATCTTCTACCTAGTTATTTCTTTATAAAACATGTTGGGTTAGGTCATGACATATTTTTATTAGAGGTGGTTCGAGCCTTGGGTTTTTGTTTTGATGTTTCCCTAAAATTGTTTTGGATGCTTTTAGGGAATGAATTTCAATGCTTCGGAAGTGTAGCTCTATGACCAGGGAGTTTAATGATGGTATGATGACCAACTTATTCATTCACCAAGACCATGACAAACTGCTTAGCAACTCATCATGCTAAGACATTTTTAGGGATTAATGGTAAATTCATCGTATATGATTTAGTCTTTGATGAACCTTATTGAGTTATCTCCCAATTATTATATATATATATATTCGAAAATGAATGTGGTTCATCATGGACACTTTTGATATACCTCTATAATGACAACCACTTGGGATACCATCTTTAGTTCGTGATGATGATCTGATGAGAAATAATTCCTCATTTCATGGTCCATCCGGAAACCCCTTCCTCTAGATGGGTAGTTTAAAATATCCCCACCTATTGAGAAATAGATCATTCCAATAGAGTCAGATGGTAATGTGAATATGATTATTTTACTTCATAAGTTTTAGTGCATGAGGCTACCGAGGTTCCATGATGATCCAAATCCTTTGGAAGTAGAATATTGCCTAGATTCGGTGCCCCATGTCATCAAACTCATCTGGTCAATGATAGATCATGTTTTTTTATATATGGAATCTTTTTCCATGAACCTTCTAGACATTGGTGCAACCACATTTCACAGATGCATGACGATGCGACAATCTCTTGGTATGAATTCAAACATCTATTCAATGAGGAGTACTAACCTTTTTTCATATGATTATTCTAGATCTAGAAGGTTCTAGAGAAGTAAAAGTGAGGTATGATGGTGGATTAGTACGAGGAAAGGTTGACAGACCTTAAACAATACTCTCTTATCATTATATGGTATGGATACTTCTTGAAAAAAAAATTTGAGAAGAGACTCTGTAGAGAGATCTGAGACAGATTTGTGCCATAGTGCATCCGCACCTTTGTTGAGATGCTGGAGTGGGAACTGGTGAAAGATAGATTTTTTTCAGAGGGAAGCCATACAATTGAAGCTGGTAGTGGGATTCCCAGTGATGATTCATTTATAGCATCTAACTAATGCCATTCCATAGTATATCGGTGCAATAAACTATTTTGTAAGAGGGCTCAAGCATGTGGTCTTATAATTTTGTGACCGCACAGAGCAGCATGGTAGAATGAGGATGGTCAGTGATATGTTTGTGAGGGGAAGGGTCACTTGTCATGAAACTATCTAACCAAATATAATGATTAATACAGTAAGATAGACGATGAACCGCCATAATAGAGGCAGTTCAATGATCAAGGATCTCCATGGTATGGATAAGGTCATCCTTAGAGAGGCCTCAGTAGGTGGAGCAGTAGGTGGATGATGGTAGTATAAGACCTTTCAACCACCACCAGGTGGCCCACGTTAGGCTAAAGGAGCTGGTGGATAGGGTTATGGACACCAGTAGGATTTTGAGGATTTTGACCCCATGACCTATGAGATGATTAGAGCTATAATATTTTTACTTTATAGATTAAATAGTAGAAATTTGTGAACTCTGTTGTGAGGTACTCTTTTCATTTGAATCCTTGCTCACAATTTAGTAGGGGTGGCATGGGGAATCGGTGTGACCATATAATGGAGTTGTTCAACAAAGATTTTAATGAATGAGGAATAGGTCTCCTTCCCCCACCAAAATAAATTTTTGAGATATTAGAAAAATGGTGAAGACAAGTTAGTGCCAGCAAAATTGGATTATATCAAGGTGTGGGAGATGAGACCCTATGAATTGTGCATTCAAGGTGAGGTTTTGTAATGGAGTGTCATAGGAGTTCCTGACATTTCTAGTGGAGTTTTTTCTTCTTGATCCTTCTTTCTTTGGATTCTCCTAGTGGGTGTAGAATAGTTTCTGGTTTGTGGTTACTCACATTCCAATAGTAGTGAATATGTTTGAGGTATTCTACATCCTTTTCGTGTCTACCTTCTCATGGATGGAGTCTACTCTCATACATTGTTTGTTGATACACATTCATTGTCAAAATAAAACTTGAGGAAAAGGTAGGCAGTTATCAAATATGGATCAAGGAAATTCACACCCCATAAAAAGAAATATGTGACTCATTGTTGGATGCAATAGTCTTCACCTTGAGAAAGTGGAGGCACGACCTTTTAGAGGACATCATCTATGAAATTTTTCATGACCAAATAACCTAATGAGTTTTACTCAATATATTTTTTCTGAATAATGGAAACATGTCATACATTTTTAGGGATTAATGGTGAATATGGTTATGTTACGAGAGGAGTTGATGGGGGATTTTCATACTTCTCATTTGGATGTACATCCTAGTGTAGGGAATATTTAGGTAAAAGACATATAAAAGATTAATATACCCACCTTTTTATCATGGATTTGATTTTTTGGTGATTATAATATGTGAATAAGGGAATAATTATGAGAGTATAGTTTTTTACTATATGAATTTCGAATATTCTTAGGAATATGTTTAGTTCTTGGGGATGAGACAATTCATGTTTCTGAGGCCCGGTGAGACAGAGATTAAAAATTTAAAAGTATTAAATATACCTTTACTACATGTCGATGATATAACTACAAAAGAAGAATATCTCTAATACATTTTCTCTAATAAGAATTTTGAAACCATAACTGAATATTGAACATGAATATTACCCTAATAGCGTCCTATGGTTGGTCAGTGTATGACATTCAGATGAGGTAGTCATTGGTGAGTGCATAGGATAAATTAATTTATTCAATATATCTATTTTATAACCATATCCAAGATAAGACATAGATGTAGACTCAGATGAGAAATATAAGACCACCATTGAGTGTGGAATACAATGTTTACCTTAGGTGTGACCTAATTTTGTTAGCGTGAGATGTCTGGTAAAGACATATGTTTGTAGTGCATTTAATAAAGGAGTGAATGAATTATATAACTAATTAATTTATCTTAGGTGTTACGTAAAACCCTATAATATTTATGTAATGCCAATTTCTCTCTAGGTCTATCAATAAACATTGGGATAAATCTATACCTCCTCCACCATCCTCCATTTTTAGATAACAATCAAGCATCAGATGAGAACATATCAAAACACAACAAACAAAATAGCTTCTCCCAAATCATTGTATAATGCATTATTTAATAATGATCGATCCATAATTGATGTAAGACTCTTAAATTTACTATTTTATGCCCATTTGATTAATTAATTGAGAATATTGATTATTTTTATTTAATATTCTCCCTTTTACAACCTTTACATGTTTCTATCACTACTACAAAAATGGTTAGGGAAGTGCTACCCTTTAATCATCACTAAAAAAGAGTTGATAAAGGGGGCCTTTATCAGTGCTAAAAAAAGCGATGACATAGTGGGGCCTTTAATAGCGCTAAAAAAAGCCCTGTTAAATGTAACCTTTTTTTCAGCACTTTTTAGCACTGATAAAGGCCCCCCCCCCATTTATCAGCACTTTTTTATCGCTGTTAAAGGTTACCCCTTTATCTGTTCTTTTTTAGTAGCACTGATAAAGGGGGCGTTTTCAGCCCCTTTTCGTAGCGCTGATAAATATTATGTTTCAAAAAAAATCCTGAAAAATAATAAATTGTTATATAAGTATTTTTATATTGATATAAATATAATATATATTTTTTAATAATATTTATTAATAGACTATTACATTTAATATATAATAAATTTAGTGAAAATGGATTTTAAATATTTTAAAAAATACAATTAATTAATAATTTGGAAATTATTAACGATTAGAAAACACATAATAAAAATTTGAGGACACAAATAGTCAAAAAAATTAATTAAAGATCTAAAAAATGTTGAAAATGTAACTCAAACTTCAAACGACCATAACTTTTGATCTGGGTGTCCGTTTGAGCTCTACAACATATCAAATCGAAGCCTGCGATGAGCTCTACATGCCAGTGACTGATGAAAAGAATCTATCGTTAACACCCAAAGATTTTATGAGATACAGTCCTTTTAATTTTTTTATGTCTTATATTGTACACTACACCAAGATTAGCTTGTACTATACGCAACACTGTATTAGCTTGTAGTATACGCACCACTATTCCTGGCTTGTGTTACACAAAATTTCATTTTTGTTTTGTGGAAAATGCTCTACTCAAAATTAAGTATGGATTTTGATTAATGTATAACTGAAATAATTTATTATTATGTTATACGCAATACCAAAGAGAGCATGCACTACGTAGATCCCTGACCTGGCTTGCAATTCACACAATCGCGGCCTTCCTCGATAGCGTGTGTAGTACTTAATACCAGGTTTCACTAAATAATGATATATTATTATAATGTTATTATGAACTAGTTATTATGAATATGATTAACTACATTTTTAATTTTATAACATTATTATGCATCTTACACATTTTATAGAACATGGTATGAGAAAAAAATAAATATGTTCGGGTAAAATAAGTATTTTTAAAAAATGTAGTTTTGTCTCCTTTTAATGGGGCACCAAATAAAAATATATTTTTTGACATGTTTATAAGTATAATATGATAAAATAAAATTATTGTTTGGAATCAGGATAGAATAATTTACTTTGGATAAAATTTTCTTATTATTCTGATAAATTTCCTTTTTTAATTAATAGTAAAAACACGCTATAGTTTAATTAAAAAAAACTTTTTTCATCGTAATAATTTATATGGAAAAATTATAATATTTAATGGTTTTAAATATAAATATAATATATTTTTACCATTCAATATTATTTATTTCATTATCATTAATTTTACATTGAATTCATAGGAAAAATCACTTCAATTTTTTGTAATGTTTACACTTTTAAAAATCACTTTTTACAATGGGATTAAATTTAAATTAATTTTTGCAACTTCTGTGAATTGAATTTAGAAAAATGGATTCCATATTTGGAATCATTTGTTCCAAATTATGATAATAGTATAATTTTTTATTTTTGGGCACTTTGAATAGTAACTACGGTAAATTTTATTTACCATAGTTAAAGGTAAATCGGGTAATTTAGGGTAAATATAATATTATAAAATTACCCTAACACATGACATAATATAATTGGATGATTATATTTTGTCCTAAGGAATATTTGGGTCGAAATGCAATCCATTGTAACCCACATGGATGTGATTAAGTCCTTTAATTTATTTTATTTTAAAGAAAGTGAAATATGTATCACTAAAAAATTAATAATTAAGGTATTTTTTATATAATGTTATACATAATATAAATTCGATCACAATTAATAATTTTAAATCTAAAATGTTTTTCTTTGTTATGGTAATATATTTTTAATTTTTAAGAGATATTTAATTACCTCAATAGCTTATACATTAATGATTCAAAAATTATATAGTTAGAAAAAAATCAATAATATAGTTTTTATTACAATAATAATACCTATCCAATGGACCAGAAACTGGACCAAACCATATTGGTAGAGTATAGATTTACCCTAAGAATACAAGGGTCGAATTATGGACCATTGGGAGCCTTATAAAACAGATTAGGACATTTATATTCTTATTTTAAATGATGACACAGTTGTCACCTTCATACTTCAATAATGATAAAATTTTAAAAGATTGCTGTTTTACAAGATATATTCGACTAAATGTATTCTTATGAAATATATTATATTTATCTTCATCAAAGTATTTTATTTTTAATTTTTATACAACAAATAAGTATATTATATAATTATTCAAAAATGTTGTATTGATTATTTTATTAAGATAAATATCAAATAAATGATTTTAAATGTATTAAAATAAATTTTATATGAATTAATTAATGTGATAAACGAATTTTACAGATAAATATGACTTGTTATTAATCTATTAAATAGTTTTTTAGAAAATAAATTCTCTGTGAAGTTTATTTAAATTCAAATAAATGAATTGTCTCAAAATTGACACTATTGATATTTTATATTATTAAATTGTTTAAAAATCACAAAAATATTTAAAAATTACAAATTAGAATTTATATGATATGACATTCCATAATGTATAAAATTATTTATAATTAAAAACGCATAAGTTGGTATTTATAACCATATAAAATTTATAAAATTATTACCTCAAATAAAATTTAATATATTATATAATGATAAATCTCAATAATACGGCTTAAAATAAAATAAAAACATGTCAAAATTTAATTGGATAATGAGATTACTACCCTATAATAACTAATATCCAAATATGAGTCGCGTTTGAATTTTTGTAAGTGGGTTATGTGTTTATTATAAATTAATATTTTAGAGGATTCCCAAAGTGCCCCTCTCCTATCTGATAAAACGGCACCTCCTCCCTCTCCCCCTCACATCATTTTGAGACTTCAAGCTCAGAAAAACCCTGACAATTTATCATCTCCACTACCCTATAAAAATACTAGAGTTCATGTTCTTCTTGAAAGGAAAACTTTAGTGCCCTAAGATGATGTTTAGAAGAGGCGCGTCGAAGAAGAGGTAATATCCTTTACCGATTCTTTCACATTCATTTCTTCTTATACTTCCTCTTATTTTGATGTTTAATAATAAATTAATGACATAAGTATAACTCATATACTGATATTTTATTATAAATATGAACCAACCCTATTTCACCTTCTATCAATCCTATGAAAAATGAAATCACCGCGCATTCGTACATATGGAATACCGTCTCTACGTCGTGGTGTAATCAGTTTTTCCACCACCGCCACACATGGATGGGTATAATGGTGTAATGAATAACTATATATGGTTACTATAACATGATACTATTTATGAAATATTATATCATCCACTCGAATTCCATTCAATAATTATGGGAATGAAATCATCGCTCGTGCGTACGTACAGATTACAGTCTCCATGACGCGATGAGATTCAATATCCAAGTTAACCATTCAAGAATGATTATAAAAGATATATATTAAATAACAATGAAATATATGACATATTAATGATCCTGGATTTATTTATATGTTTTTAAAATAATTCCATTCAATTTAATAAGGAAACGAAAATAGAGTTCATGCGTACGTACGACCTACCGTCTCTATGAACTGTGTATTTCTTTCCATCTATTGATCTTATATATATATGTATATTCTGAATATATATTATACAAAAATAAGTTTTTACTTTCTGTAAGTATGTAATCATTATCTATTTTATCATATTAATTATTACAAGTCAAAACACGGAAGATAAATGAAATCATTTTACCCAAAACGCTGATTTAACATGGAATTGACAAATGAATGGGTAATATAAAGTCTTAGGTGAATCATATATGATATCCTAAATATTATTATGGTTCTTTTACAAGTTAATAATATGTTTAAACCCACTATACCAGAGTCTCAGACACATACAGAAGAAATTGGACATATGGTAAGTGATAATTATTCCAATCTCGCTCTTATCTGAAATTGTATATACGTAAGAATTTAAAAGGGTATATTTTTCATCCATGTCCCCAAAATGTTTTTTTAAAAATTGTTTAATATTATTAAATGTCTGTTTAAAGTCATGTTTAACCCTCTTGGACTTTTACTTTGTGTTATGGAAGGAATCTTGCTTTTGTTTACCATACGTGGTTCTTTTTGACATTTCTGTTAAAAGTACTAGGAGAATGTTTTTTTAACTTATACGAAATGAATATATTTTTATAGTTTAATAACGACTTATTTTAATAAATCTTACTCTACTTGATTTCATGATTATTTTCAACAAAATTATTTTCTTTTAAAATTGAATGAAATTTTTTAATAGAAATTGATTTTGATGAAGAAAGGATATTTTCCTCAAAATTCATTTCACGAGTTTTGTCAAAACTAGTTTCCATCTATGATGAAATTATTTAGTATGATAATGTTCTTTTTATAATCACTCTATTATTTATAAGTTTTGATTAATCTTATTATGAAATGATATCCATTTGTTTTATTTGGATTATGTTATGATGGGATGATGTTTATGAAACCAATTATATTCTTTATGTTATGATGAATGATTTATGTTTACTTTAAGGCACAAGTAAGAATGATTTAATTATGAGATGGGTTGGACCTATATATCCCTCCAATGCATTGGGTAATGATTTATATCTCATGATATAGACATGGCTGGAACGACCAGTAAACACGGTTCAGTAATGGACTTTTTCCACTATGATGGTCTTGGAATAAATGTCATGGATACTATAGAAATCATAACATGTGTTTAATGGTTTCCACAATTACATGTTTTAATCCCATTCTATTTTATCATTATTAATGTTCCTATATGATCTATGCCTTATATACTACCAATATTTATGTCATTACTCATGATTTTGTTGATTTTTGTTCATGTTTTTACGTTCAAATTTTTATGCATTGTTTTATATTCTCTATGATTAACCATACTGAGAATTTAAGCTCACCCTTGTTATGTTTTATTTACCCCATGATATAATTAAAGGGTTTAGGTAAGAAAACAAAAGGGGGAGATCTTTGTGGGAGATTTTGAAGATCTTTCACCATGATTAGAAGATTATATTCTGAGTTTCCAAAGACACTAAAATAATACAGTCAATGGGCATATGTTTTTGTAATATATTTAGTATTCCACAAAAGTATTGTAATGCCAATGTAGGTCAAGTATGGGTCTCTACAGTTGGTATCAGAGCGAAGGTTTAGTAAACCTTTGGAAACTAGGATGTGAAAACATTAGTTAGATACCTAGAGATATTTCTAAGGTATGTCTAGGGATGTCCCTAAGGATAAGTATAAGTATAGTTTATAGTCCTGGGATTATGGTAATGATCATATAATTAAACCTAATATGTTAGATATTTACTATACTCCCCCTTTATTATGTTCTTTTAATAGCATGATTTTTTCCTTCTACAGTGTTCTTTTTGGGTTTTAGATGATGGGTGGAACCCGAAGGAACCATGTTGATCAATGTAATTGGAAATGCAATGATTTTCCTCATGAAAAAAACAATTTAATGGGAGATGGAGTTCAAAATCTTATTTCTATACTTACAAAAGCTATGAATCATTCTAGACATTCGAATGAGTAGAGAAGGGAACAATATTCTATTGAGTCATTCATGAGGAAACATCCACCTTCCTTCAGTGGGTCTTCTGATCCACATTTTGCCGAACAATGGATCAGTATGATTAAAAAGATATTTTCCATACATTGATGTTCGGAACATGGAAAAGTCATTCTGGCTATTTACCATTTAGAAGGTGAAGCAGACCAGTGGTGGACTCTAATTAAGAATACAAGGCCCCAAGGTGAAATTGAATCCATGGAATGGGATGAGTTCAAGAACATGTTTTTCAATAAGTACTTCCCTCGTATTCTTCAAAGAAAGATGTAAATGGAGTTCCATGAGCTTATGAAAAATGATTATGAATATATTGTTATATACAACGTGAATATCACTATGCAAACAAAGTATGCATCTGGATTTATCAACCAACCTGAAACTAAATTTGATCGATTCTTCAGTGGCTTAAATCCAATTCTTCTAAGGGCATTAGCTATAAGAGACTTCTACAGCTATGAATAAATTGTGAATTGTGATATCAAGGAATAACTTGAAGTTTGTGTTACTTATCCATCTAATGGTTTTGAAAAGAAACGAAAGAGGGAGTTCAAGGAAAAATATCAAAACAACTTTTAAAATAAGACAAATGTTTCTTTATGCTCAATGTGTGGAAAGAAGCATGGTGGAGATTGTCTTAAAGGGACTAGAAAATGCTTTAAATGTGTAAAAGAAGCTCATCAAGTAGCTAAGTGTCGAAGTAATGGGAAAAGGGTAGAAAATGATGTGAATTGTGAAAAGACTACAGAGAATGCACCACCAACACTTCAATGCTACAAGTGCAAGGAAATGGGGAATTATGCTAATCAATGCCCTAATACAAGGGTTAATGATGACCGACATCAACAACCTCTTAAGGAAAAGGACAAAGGGAAGTCTCATGAGTTCACTATTGGTGATGTTGAATATGAAATCGATGTGGTGGAATGATTAAGTGTTTATGTAATGGGATTCCAAAACAATGTTGTATATAGTATCATGGGGTATTGGAATATTTATGAATAGGTCTATTATGGTTTTCAATAATTTTATGATACTGGTAACCATGAAAAGTGATTGACATATTTTTGGAATTCACATTATATGCACATAGTGAAGGGATAACGAGAAAATGAAATGTTTGATAGTATTCATGAGCTCGGGACTAATATAATAAAAATGTGATATCATGGTTTGCGTATATAGAATTTTTGTAATTTTGGTAAGTGTAAAGAGTTCACTTTGGATGGAATTCATGTTTTCACTAAGGTTCTATGTTAACTTATGTTTGAATAGAATACATGATTACGGTAATCACATGTTTGGAATGTGACAAACAAGATATATCTTGTGATATATGAGGGATAAATGATTGTATTCATGTTCTTGTTATATGACTTTTTTAGTAATCGTTCTCTTTATACTATGAGTATAGAATGATTTATTTTCGATATGTCTTAAGGTTTTAATGGATTAAGTTAGAAATCAGATAGTTTTTTCTTAAGGCTAGACCTTTTTTCGATTTTTTTCTGGAATGTTATAATACTATTTTTTATGAAAAGAGACAACCTGTAGAACGAGCGACAACCCATCACGTCGGACACGGCTCAGGAATCAAACCCACAACCAAAGTGTGAGATGCCTTTATCACCTACCACTGGCCCACAGGAAGTCCTAGGTTAGTAAAAACTAGATTTATTTTATTAAGTAGGATGATAGATGAAGTATAAGTCCATTTTTGAAACCATATATGATTAATCTCACCATATATGGACTTATGTATATAACATTTTCTAACCTTACGTTTGAGATAGATGGAATGACCTATCATTCTATTTCCTGATCTGCTAACACCTCACAAAAGAAAAATTCAACTTCATTTCTTTAAGAGATGAAGTGGAAATTGTTCAAGGCATGAGAAATTGTAAGATTGTACCAAAATCAAGTAAGTATTTATTTTAATTCAAAAATTCTTTAAAATTTGGGAAACAATCTTGAAAACCAAAAATTATTCCCTAGTTCCTTCATATCTAATGAATTAGACGGTACCTTAGATCATCACAAATTTATGGATTTGTTATTGTTGGCTTTTTCATAGCCACGTCCTCTACCACACTTCATCAGAAGTTTATGGTTATATTTCTCTTCCATATCCATATTTTCACTTATGTTCTCCTCTGTGGAAACCCATTGATGAGATAATTTGGGCAATCGTTATGTTTCTTACTTTAGTTTTTAAAATTATGTTTTAGTATTCCTTTTTACGATGTGGGTTTCTATGAAAGAATCTTTTAAGTAGTAAACGATTTATAACCCCGACAAATTTCGAGGGCAAAATTCATCTTAAGGGGGGTAGAATGTAACACCCTATGATTTTATGATATATATTCATTTTAATTTTTTTTATATCTTCAATAGTACACTAGCCCAAGATTATCTTGTACTATATGCAACACAGTATTAGCTTGCAATATATGAAACACTATTTTTGCCTCGTGTTACACACAATTTCATGTTCATTTTGTGGGAATTATTATACACAACATTAAGTATGGATTTTGTTTAATTTATAAATGAAATACGTTTTGATGATGTTATATTCAAATCCAAAGAGAGATTTCACTTCACACAACCCTGACAAGGCTTGCATTACACACAATCGTGACCTTCCTCGATAGCGTGTGTAGTACGCAATACCGTGTTTCACTAAATAATGATATATTGTTATAATATTATTATGAACTAGTAGTTATTAATAGTATAAACTAAATTTTGAATTTTATAACATTATAATTCATCTTACATGTTTTCTAGAACATGGTATGAGAACAAAATAAATTTTTCGGGAAAAATATGTATTTTTTAAAAAATGCATTTTTGTCACCATTTGATGGAGCAACCACATTAAATATAGTTTCTGACATGTTTGTAAGTTCTATTTGAAAAAATAAAATCTGTCTTTGGAATCATGATATAATAATTTACTTTGGATAAAATTTTCATATTATTCTAATAAATTTCATATTTTAATGAATAGTAAAAACACGCTATATTTTAATTAAAACAACTTTTTTCATCGTAATAATTTATATGGTTAAATTATAGTATTGAATGGTTTTAAAGTATAAATAGAATATATTTTTACAATTTAATATTATTTATGTCATTATCATTGATTTTACATTGAATTCATAGGTAAAATCACTTCAATCTTTTGCAATGTTTTAACTTTTAAAACTCGTTTTTTATCAATGAGATTAATTTTAAATTAATTTGTGCAACTTCTATTAATTTAATATTAAAAAATTGATTCCATATATGTAGTCATTATGTCCAAATTATGTTAATAGGATACTTTTTATTTTTGGGCAATATGAATAGCAACTACGGTAAATTTTAATTATCATAGTTAAAGTTAAATCAAGTAATTACAGGTACATATAATATTATAAAATTATCCTAAAACTTGTTTTAATATAATTGGATGATTATATTTCGTCCTAATGAATATTTTGGACGAAATTGAATCCATTATAACCCACATGGATTTGATTAATAAATTTATTTTATTTTATTTTAAAGAAAGTGAAATTTGTCTCACAAATACTTTAATAATTAAAGTATTTTTAATATACAGATATTAAAAATATAAATTCGATTTTAAATACCCATTTTAAAGATAAATTGTTTTTATTCGTGATGGTAATTTATTTTTAATTTTTAGGAGATATTTAATTACCTTAATAGCTTATACATTAATGATGCAGAAATTATTTTGTTAGCAAAATATCAATAATATAGTTTTTATTAAAATAATAGTACCCATCAAAAGGACCATAAACTTGACCAGACCTTATTGGTCCAGTATATCTATACCCTAATCATCAATATTTATATTTATGGAACATTTGGATCATTATAAAATAGATTAGGACATTTATATTATTTTTATATTAAATGATGTCAAAGTTGTCACCTTCATACTTTAATAATGATAAAATTTTAAAATTTTTTTTTAAGATATGTTATACTAAAAGTATTATTATGAAATATATTATTCTTTTCTTTATCATAGTATTTTACTTTTATTTTTTATGCAACAAATAAGTATATTAAATAATTATACAAAATAGTTGTATTAATTATTTTATTAATAGAAATATCAAATAAATGAATTTAAAAGTATTAAAATAAATATTGTATGCACTAATTAATGTTCTCAACGAATTTTGTAGATCCATATGACTTTTTACTAATATATTAAATTGTTTTTTTCGAATATATATTCTCTGTGGATATTATTTAAATTCAAATAAATGAATTGTGTCAAAATTGACACAATTAATATTTTATATTATTAAATTGTTTAAAAATCCCAAAACTATTAAAAAATTAAAAATTAAAAATTATATGATATAACATGTCATAAGATATCATATTATTTATAATTAAAAACACATAAGTAAGTATTTATGACCATAGAAAATTTATAACATTATTACCACAAATAAAATTAAATATATTAAATAAGGATAACTCAAAATTATAAGGTTTGAAATAAAATAAAAACATGAAAAATTTTAATTGGTTGATGAGATTACAAACCTATATTTTTTAATATTTTAATTTTAGTCACTTTGGAATTTTTTATACGGGGTTTGCGTTTATTATAAATTAATATTTTAGAGGGTTCCAAAAGTGCCTATCTCCTCTCTTATAAAAGGGCATCTCCTCCCTCTCCCCCTTACACCGTTTTGAGCCACCAAGCTCGGACAAACCCAGAAATGTTATCTTCTAAACATCCCTAGAAAAATACAATAGGTCCTAGTCTTCTTAAAATACCAACTTTATTTCAATAAGAGGTGGTTTAGAAGATGCACGTCGAAGAAGAGGTAATATCCTTTACCGATTATTTAAAATTCATTACTTATTCTACTTACTCTTATTTTAATTTTTCATAATAAATTAATAACATCATTATCACTCATATAGGGATATTGTATTATAAATATTAACCAGCCCTATTTCACCTTTTATCCATCCTATGGAAAACAAAATCACCGTGCGTGCGTACATACGGAATACCGTCTCCACACCGTGATGTATTCGGTTTTTCCACCACCACCATACTTGGATGGGTATAATGGTGTAAGGAATAAATATATATGGTTATTATAACATGATAATAATTCTGAGATATTATATCATCCACTATAATTCTCTTCAACAATTATGGGAACGATATCATCGCTGGTGCGTACATACGGATTACCGTCTCCAAGACGTGATGAGATTCATTCTTCAAGATAACCATTCATGAATGATTATAAAAAATATATAATAAATAATAATGAAAAATATGAAATATTCATGAAACTGGATTTATGTATATTTTTTTACTTACATCCATTCAATTTAATAAGGAAATAAAAACATCGTTCATGCGTACGTACGGCCTACCATCTCCATGAACTGTGTATTTCATTACATTTATTGATCTATTATATATATGTATATTCTGAATATATATTATATATAAATCATGTTTAATATTATGGAAGTATGTAATCATGATCTAAGAAATAAAATGAACAATTACAAGTCAAAATAGTGACGATAAATTAAACGATTTTACCCAAAACACTACTTTAACATGGAATTGACAAATGAACGGGTAATATAAAGTCTTAAGTGAATCATATATGATATCGTTAATATTATTATGGTTCGTTTACAAGTTACTAATATGTTTAATCCCATTATTCAGGAGTCTTAGAAACATAAAGATGAAATTGGACATAAGGTAAGGGATAATTATTCCAATCTCATTCTTATCTGAGATAGTTTATACGTAAGAATTTACTAGAGTATATTTTTCATCCATGTCAGAAAATTGTTTTTTATAAAGTGTTTAATATTATTCCATTTAGGTTTAAATTCATGTTTACCCCTATTTGAATTTTACTTTTGGTTATGGAAGGAATCGTTTTTGTGTTTACCATATGTGGTACTTTTTGACTTTTCCATTAAAAGTATGAGGATAATGTTTTTTTAAATTATACAGCATTAACATATTTTTACAGTTTAATAACAACTTATATTCATAAGGCATACTCTACATGATTTCATGATTATTTTCAACAATATCCTTTTCTTTTAAAATTGAATGGCATTTTGTGAAAATAAAATTATTTTGAAGAAGAAAGGATATTTTTTAAAAATTATTTTCAACAGTTTTATCAAAACTATTTTCCATCTAAGATGAAATTATTTAGTATGATTATGTTCCGTTTATAATGTACCTATTATTTCCATGGTTTGATTTATTCTTATTATGAAATTATATATATTTGTTTTATATGGATTATGTTATGATGGGATGATGTTTATGAAACCCTTTTTAATCATTGGGTTGTGATAAATGATTTATGTTTACTTTTTGGCACAAGTAATAATGATATCGTTATGAGATGGGTGGGACCTATATCTCCCTCGAATGCATTGGGTAAAGATTTATATCTCATGAGATTGATATGGCTGGAACGGCAAGTAAACCATGTTCAGTAATGGACATTGTCGACTATGATGGTCTTGGCAGCAATGCCTTAGCTACTATGGAAATCATAACATGAGTTTAATGGTTGCCACAATTACATGTTTTTATCCCATTATATTTTATCATTATTAATGTTCCTTTATGATATATTCCATATGTAATACCATGATTTATGTCATTACTCATGATTTTGATGATTTATGTTCTTGTTTCTATGTTCAAAATATTATGGATTGTTTTAGGTCCTCCAGGCTTACCCTTTCTGAGAATTTGAGCTCACCTTTGTTATGTTTTCTTTTCCCCATTATATAAATAAATGTATTAGGTAAGAAAACAAAAGGGGAAGATCATTATGGGATATTTTTAAGATCTTTCACCATAACTAGAAGATCGTGTTATGAGTTTCCAAAGACACTAAACAAATACAGTCTTTGGGCGTCTGTTTTTGTAATGTGTTAAGTATTCTGCAAAAGTAATGTAATGTCTATGTATGTCATGTATGGGTCACTACATTGTCACATTTTGGTGGACAAAATAGGCCTTGAAGGCTCCCAAAACTGAATTTTTAGTCGATATACCCCGATTTGTTAACATTCAAACATGTATTACATCTGATCTGAATGTCTGTCAGCCCTGTACCACATATCATATCGAAAAATGTTTCATTTTATTCTATTTGACTAGATGTAGAGTTGAAACGGGCTTCTATATTAGATGTTATGGTCATTTTAACATTATATGGATTTTCAAATACACAAATATATATGTATTTATTCATAAATATATGTGTGTGTGTGTGTGTTTGTGTATGTGTTGTATATATGTATGTATGTATGTATTTATTTATTTATAAACATGCATAAAAACATATTTTATAAATGTATTTAAAACTAATCTTATAAATATATATTAATATAAAAATAAATATACGGATAAAAATATTTATCTACAAATATCTATATATAAATTGATATAAATATTTATAAATATATGAATGGATATATATACTAATATATGAAAAAAATATGTATAGATATTTATAAATATATTTATATTAATATGAATTTATATCAATATAAAAATTAATATAACTATATATATAAACAAATAGATGTATGATTAAATTGAAAAAAAAAACGAAATGAATTTGTGGTAAAGGTGCAGGAGCACAAGGGGGAGGTCGCAGGTTCGAGTTTGGGTGGAATCAAGGAAGTGTGCGTGCATGAGTGGGAGACGTGGGCAAGGGCAGCACGCGAGAGTGGTAGGGGCTGGCTAGCATTGTTAATGGTGGGGGGGGGGGGGGGTTGGGGGTCAAGGGCTGTTAAAATCTGTAACCGAATATAAAATAATTTTTTTTTTATTTTTTTTTACTTTTCTCAGTGCTTTTTAAAAGTGGTGATAAATGGGTCTTTATCAGTTCTTTTCTGAGCGATGATAAAAGGACCCCCTTTTATTTTCACCTCAATTAAAAATGATTTTTTTCAGTGTTGTTAATGCATTTTTCTAGTGCTGGTAAAAGACATATGTTTAGTAGTACATTTACATAAATTAGTTTGTTTTAATTTCTCTCTTAGCATGGAATCCTTATTCTTGATCAACTGGGAATGAATGCATCACCCCGATTGGTAAAATTTAAGTCTTGTTCATTTATCCCTATTTTTCTTCATGGTCATCACTGGTTGGATTCCGGTAGTCCCGAATCAACTTTACTGGGAGGTACCGAGCATAATTGGAACCCATTGATTCATAGTTGATTGATGAAATGAGAATGGATTAATAGACGAGAAAGGTGGTGTTTGGTGAACAGATCAATTTAGTATTGCGGGGTGTGAGAGTTTTGATCATAAGTGGTTTGAGATTGGATCTGTGATCCCCATTTTCTGGTTTTGTGGTTGGTGTGATTGTGCCATTGTTCGGGCTCCGATTTTTTATGAGTTTCTAGACGTGGTCAATGTGGTGAGCATAAATATTATAATTAATTAATATTAATGGTGGAAAGTAAGTAAAAATACATTTATTTGACTTAATGTATTATATTATTATTATTAATTAATATGTAATAATAATAACATACGCCATTAATTATTATGAATTATGATAATAATAAATAATTGGGTTTTTAAGGGAGTATATCTTGGGGCGTGATATTGGGAATGGAGTTGGGGAAAGGAAACCCTTCTCCTTAATATCAATTTACAATTATATTAATATTATTATAAAAATGGTTTTATTATTACGATAATAATTTTGTAAAAAATAATTTAGGGCTATTTCATTAAGAAAAACAAACCCCAACCTTTCGTGTTTATGGTATAGATTAATGAAATACATTTTTCAAAAAATATATAATAAAAATAATATATTATTATTATTTATTATGGTTGTCAAATTTTAATCATGTCGTAACATCTTCATAAGACACCTTATTCATGAACTGATAATGCCAGTGTGACCCTATAATTGAGGCAGCTAAATTAAGACTGATGTTGGATCCATTTTTTTGACTCATGCCCTGGGTCAAAAAAATTACAAAAAAATTAATTAAATTATTATTATTGTGGGATATTATATATGACATATCTGCATCATATAGAGTCAAAATGATGAAATGTATATGAAATTGAAAAAATAAAATTAAGGTGGATGTTTCAAAAACATATGGTAATTAATTTAGACTCATGGCTCAAGCCCATCAGTTTTAATTCAAACATGAAGCAGTGACATGCACATTTTTTCACTGGGTATCGAATTAAGGATAGTGAATAGTCTATCAAGGGAATTTTTCCATCAAGATCACAATAGTAAGATCTATTTTTCTTTCTAAGTCCATATGAATAGAAATATTATTGAAATTATTTTCTTCCCTCAGAACGATAATGATCGTTTTGTGTTTATCTGGATTTTTTAATAGACACGCCATGTAATACCCTTACACTTCATTTTTTATTCTGTGAACCAAGATGGGTTGTCATCCAAACCGGAACCTGACCCAGTCTGTGGCATGGTCGTGATGGCCTTCCCAATCCCCACTGACTAGAAGAAAGTGATCGAGTATCAAAATTGAACACAATAACAATTTCAGATGAATTAATAATCCTAAAAGCCTACCAATAAATAAATAATCCAAAAGTGACAATTCATGAACCAAAAATTCATAACAATTTTCTATATTTAATGTATCCAACATTAAAAACATCTAATAAGGGGATACTTTAATGGGAAACAAAACCCAATCCATGAACCACTATAAGAAAATTGGAGAATCACCAAGAAGACACCACTATCAGCCTCGTGCAAAGGAGACCTATAGAATCTCGAACCACCATCTCCAAATGCCATTATTTTACCCGACTCAAACATAACCTGGTCTTCTTACACCAAAAGGTGTGTGAAGGGTTTTAGTTAATTTCCAATATGATGGAACCCAAAAAAATATTTTATTATATAAACAATATGAGATTAATATACATGCAATTTTTATCAATGAAATGATAGAAACATTTTATTGGAAACAATTTCAATGAAAAAAATCTTTCTTTTTAAGTACCAAACAGGGTATACCACATGCCGACAATTTGTATAATATTACCATAGAACACCAACTCATGGGGGAACTCTATAGGATCAAGCTATCAATGAGAAACTAGGTACATCATATCTCAATAAAATGTGGCATAGAAACCATGACTAACAACATTCTCACATACGATCCACTAGGAAGAGAATCCTCATGGGACTAGCATTCTCAAATCATCATAATGTTAATTTAGTGTTTTAGTGTCAATCTTGCTAGAAAAAATTGGGACAACCAACATAAAAAGAATCTATATTACTAGTCTAATTATCCCCACCTAGTTGCCTGAGTTTCCCATTATGGTTAATTATGTTTCACATATCCCATAACACAACATCTCCGCCTAACTCAAGCAAAACAATGAAACCCATAATAAAATACAACCACTTATAGCACCAAAACCCTCAATTGAAATCTAACAGACACCAAAAGTATTATTAAGCCAAATTTTCACCACATACACAATTCAATAACTAACTATCATAGAATATAAAATGTAATCAAGAAACCAAATGTGGATTTACAAAAAAAAATGCCCAATTTCATTAGAAAAACAACTTTCAAGACACATGAATGACAAATAATCTAAAAAAAGATTTTTCACCACATGTATAATTCATAGAACACATGTAAATACTAAATCAGGAATAAAAATTCTTTAAATAATGATTAAGCATAGAATTGCCTAATTTTTATGTAGAAACTTCTAGAATCCAATGTGCAACATCAAAAAAAACTCAACCACATATTAAATAAGTAATAGAAAACCCTCAATATCAATATTTGATCCAAATAGATCGGATATGATCCAAAAAATAGTTCCATACTCATTGGAGTAGAGAATCCAAAAAGAAGGGGAATGAAACCCCTCGATTGGAGGAAAACAAGGCATTATTAGACATACATGAAGAATTGAGGAGGAATCACCCTAAATCCACAATAAAATTTAAAATCATAAGGAGGAAGAGGGATGGTGGAAGATCTTATGGAGAAGAATCCAGAGTGGGATTAATATGATGGATTATGGATTTGATATCAGGGGGATGGAAACCTAGAATAAAATTTGTTAGTGATCTAGACTAGCCGCACAGTTTGTCCGCATGGATTTCCAAATCATGTGAAACAATAATATGCATATTTTCCATGTAGGGAATGATACACAATTGGAAAACATGGTTTATAGAGAATAAACTAACCATGGGATAATTCTCAATCCAAAAAACACCACTTGGTTGCACGATTACCAGGGCAAGGGAACACATTTTACACTAACCAAGCACCAACCATGCACCAGTGTATGTCCATTCCATGTTTTAAATTTTTCTCCCCAAAGCACAAAGGAAATCTCATGAGGAAAATTTATACTAAATATACACAGAAACATACCTCAATAGAAGTATCAAATGTGACTATTTTCTCCACCATGAATACTATTCGTCCCTAAAATTTCATCCTGAAGCATGATCAGAGAATAAAAAGAGACATTCATTATCAGCCCTTAAATTCCACTCCCAAGTCCCATGCATATCACTAACTGGCTATCAAAGTACATAAACCAGTGTAATACACTTCCCAAAAATCTATTTCTCTTGGGATTACACTATCTACACTGGTTGTTTAATCACAGATAATCAGTCTGAATTTCCAATTCTTTCTAATTCAACATATGTGACAGATCAAGATTATATTTCTTCAATTGGGAGGCATGAAATACATTGTGAATTAACATCTACTGTGAAAACAATTTAAATTTGTGTTCCCGCATGCTGACCCATTTGATGATCTCCAAAGGTTCGACAAACCTCGACGTTAGAATCCCTTGCCTACCCAAACAACAATGTCCCAAGTGAGGTGCTGCTCTAAAGAGAACATCATCACCCAAAGAAAACTAATGATATCATCATTTGAGGTATCACCCACCACATCCCCACACAAAGGATATCTACAAAACCAACAATTTATGTCTTAAAAAGGATCCATTCAGATATTGTATTAGTAGTTGTTACTATAATAAACATGATCAATCGCAAATAGTTGTCTCATGATATTACTAAATGAAAGACACATGCATGAAGCATGTCATATAGAATTGTGTTTACCCATTCCATCTAACAATTTATTTTATGATTGTATGACAGTATATATTTAACATTTGAACCCAATGCCTTTTAACAGCCATCTCGAAACTGAGATAAATATGGGGGTCTGTATCAGAAATTATTGTCAAAGGCACACCATGTAGCCTTTGTACCTCTTAAACATATAATCATCCCAACGCATCCAATATTGTTGAATATCTGATTTTAGTGAAATGGGCTGATTTGGTCAAAAAATCAATCACCACCCAATTTTCATTCCATCCTCACAGTGTATGTGGAAAACTGTTAATAAAATACATGGTGATTTCATCCCACTTCCATATAATAATGGGTATAGGCTAGAGGAAAATGGAGGGCCTTTGATACTCTTCTTTCACCTGTTGACATGTATAGAATCTTAATACGATTTTAGAAATACAGTTCCTCTTTCATGACCACCAAAAATATCAACGCATATCATAACACATCTTGGTAACTCTAGGATGAACATCCCACTATGATTGGTATCGATTCTACATAACCGAATTCCTCATAGACAATAAGAACCAAAAATACATCCCTCAAAACAACGAACTACCTCAAGGGATATTGAACAATTAAGAGGTGTATCCCCCCATGATGAAAATGTTTATATTTGTAGAATAAATAATAAATAGGATACTCTGGGTGAATTACATCCTAGAAATCAGGGTCAAAATCAATACAATCAAATATCACACCTCCAATGTGCTCCTTGGTTTGCCGGTGTTGCCAGTAAAAAATATCCGTTATGGTCTACTCATCAATGGAATTCCCTAATTCCTATAATGACACTTTTCCACTCAATTCATTATTCATGAAATTACCCATTCCTTGGTTATAGTTGATATCAAAATAAAACCCATGTAGATACTCTATCCAATAGAGTTTACTCATGTTCAAATCATTTTGGAATAATATGCATGTTATGCTTCTCTAATTCAATTAGAACACAAATTTATCCCCAAAAAATTACACCACATCTTTAGGGATAACATCACCGCTTTAAACTCTAGGTAATGGGTTAGGTAGTTTATTTCGTGTAGTCAAAGTTGGCATGAGATATATGCCACCACATGATCATCTTGAAAAATTAAACATCTAATGCCCATACATGATGCATCACAATTACCCATGTAACCTATTTCTAATTCTAGAATGATCAAAATTGGTTCTATAGTAAACCACTGTCTCTTGTCCTCAAAGGGAACATGAAACTATGTGTTCAATTCAATCATTACTCATTTCTGGGTGAGTACTATCATGGAAGAAGTAAGACAAGACAAGTCTCGAACAAACCTCCCATAATAACCAACCTGGATAAGAATATTCATAATCGCAAAAACATTCTTTGCCTTCTTCCATGACATAACGACGTTGATTTTTTTTGGTTCCCACTGAAATGACATTCTCTGAGATGACATGACCTAAAAACATCACTTTTCTAATCCATAAAGCTTACTTTGAAAACATTTCATAAATATGATGATCCTAAAGTGTTCCTAACATTATTCTGAAATGATACTCATGCTCCTCATACTATTTAGAATAAACTAGGATTTTATCCTCGAATACCATGATAAATGAATTGAGATACTAGTGTAACACAATATTTATATGAGCCATAAAAACAACTTGATTATTTTTCAATTCAAATGGAATGAACTAATACATGAAATTTCTGTACCTACTTCATAAATCCATTTTCATAATATCCTCCTCTTTCATCTATACTTGGTGTTAACCAAAATAGAAGTCCATCTTAGGGAACCTACTTTCCCATTTCAGCCATCAAAAATTTCATCAATTTAGGGGAAATGATACTTTTTCTTGACGCTTACCGTATTCAACTTCGGGTAATATCTATACAACTAGATTGATCCATCATATTTCTTTGAAAACAATACCGGGGTGGCACATGGAGAGACAGTCAGGTGAATAAACACTTTGAATTCCATATCATCTAGCTAAATATTTAATTCCATTAACTCCATGGGGTCTATATAGATTGAGGGAAGAGATATAGTCTATGTTCCTGGTGCCAAATCAATCGATAAATCCACATCCCACTCATGGGGTAAATATAAAATGTGATATAGAAATAACTCTTCAAACTCATCCACCATAAGAGGTGTCATACCCTTAGTACCACTGTGATCGTCCACCCACATGAGAGATTATAAATAAAAAATGAGGATATCTAATTCATGAAGTGGATGTCCTTCAAGACAAAATTTATGATCCCATTCACCATGAAAATCCTAGGTTCAACCATCATGTGCCATAATGCTCACACACTACCTTTAGATTTCATTATGTGACTGGAAGAAGACCATCCAATTCATACCAAGGATTACATCAAATAGTTCTTATTCTAAAAATTAAAATCACATTCAATCTCAACCCATGACATAGTGAGTGAACATGATGGACACCTATGACCCTTTTTTAACTTTTTACCAAGAGGTGTACCCAACTACAATGCATATGAAATGAGCTTAGTTGATAAATTCAACAGGTTCAAATGACGAGAAGAGATAAATGAAATAGAAGCACCAATATGAAATAAAATAGCACCAGTAGATGATGTAATGAAAATGGAACCTCAAACTGTATAGAAAACTAATTTTTATCCTACTAGTTCCTGACCCACTACATGATGATTCTTGGTCTCTAATTGAGTCTGAACATGACCACTATCAAATGTATATTCAATAAACTAAATCTGGAAATAATATGATAAGATACTTCCACCACAACAACCAAACTAAGATCTCACCATCCTGGATGACTTTGAATGAGCTGGAATCTATTTGGAAGCTATAAACCCTACACCACTATGATATGAGCACATTACTTTTCAAAAACATTACATGTGTCCCACAACACTTCACCGAAGAAATGGTTTGTGAGGGGATGTACATAGAGTTCGAGTGTGTGATACCCTACCCCACCGGTGTAATATAATTCTCCAAGAATCATAAGACATTTATGAATACTACCAGGAAGGATATCTTGAACTACCACATACATTTTACCCAACTCATCCCTCTTCATATGCTTCACAGATGAACTACCATTTCCCATCATTGATATATCCACAAATGAACATGATTTATCATTGAAATAAATCTCCCCCATATAGGAATGATCAACCACTTAATCATAGTTGTTAAAATGTAATTGAAGTACATAAGACTAGTTCTCCATCCAAAACCTCTCTTTTAAATCATTGAGCCTTCATCTGCTCATTGGAAATGATTTCAGGGTGTACTGAACTAGTTCAGCAAAGCTGTGGGCATATTCTATCATGGATTAGTCCCCGTTAACAATATCCATGAATTCATAGGATCTAGTATAGTCCAATATCTAAGGACAATACTATTCATTGAATATAGACTTGAATTCATTCTATATCATCTTCTCATTTTTTAACACTAAACAAATGAGTCCCACCACCTCTGACTCAGACCTTCTATAAAAATGAAGTGAATTTCAATCAAAATTTCTCATGGGAGTCAGAAAATTCATACATGAACTCTATATTGTAAATCCACTCATCTTATTCCAGTGGTTCGATGATTCCTCAGATTGAAGGAGGCTTATTATTAAGAAACTCTTCATCTTTTTCCTTCCTAGGACTAGGTTCAGATTCTCAAACTAGAGCAAGGTCAGGACCCGCTACTTATCCCAACACCTGAATATCCTGAACTAATCATTCAATTACTCTCAAATAATTTGAATATGGATGACACTCTAATTCCTCTTCCCATAGTAGCACATGAAGTCTCTATGGAGGAATTTCTCTATATGAGGAAACAATAGTAAGAAAAATTGTCAATACAACCAGTTTGAAAATTTTCAGAAAAAACAATAAACTAAAACATCACAAAATTCCAAAAACATCAGTCCCACTATAACAAAATAAATACAAAACCACTTTACCTCCACCCAGTGTCCATACAAAATCTATATCCTCCATGTATCACTAATAGGAGGAGCCAAAAAAAGTTCCAATATCCAAACGTGACTGAAGAACTATCATGAGGTGTGCTAGCCAGGCACCCTACTCGCAACCAGAAACTCATGCCCCAATCGTCCAAACTCTAGAATATCCATGATAATAACAAATAGCTTGACCAAAAAATAGGGAGCCTTGCTCCGATAACATTTAGTCATGAACCATGTCGGGTCATCATCTGAACCGATGCTCGACCCGGTTTGTTTCATGGCCAAATGGGTGTTCCCAATCCCCACTAACTGGAAAAAATTTCCCAAGTATAAAAGATAAACACTGGAAAGATTCAACCTGACATAATAATCTTAAAACAACAAATAAATATGTAAATAATCCAAAAATGATAACTCATAACCTAAGAGGGCATAATAATTTTCTAGATTAAATGTTTACAACATTAAATGAAACCAAAAATATGGGTTGTGACAAAAGGAAAAAAACATCCCAAAAACCCTCGTAAGACAAGTGGGGAATCTCCCACAAGACTTCACCATCTAACCCACACAATGGATACCTCTAGAAACCAAAAGCACCATCTCCAAACTCCTTTCCTTTTATTGATTCAAACATAACCGAGTCTACAAACACCCAAAGGTATATGTAAGGTGTGAGATAATTCCCATTTGGATTCCACCAAAGAAAATCTTCCATTGTATAAAAATTATGAGATATATAAACTTTTAGGTTTTATAAAAAAATTATAGAACATTTTATTGAATTTGTTTTCAAAATAACAAGTTTTCTTTTTATGTACCCATCAAGGTATACCATATGCCGACGATAAGTAAGATATCACCATATAGAACAATGTCATGCATGAATCCTATATGAAATAGCTAAAAATGGGACACTAGGTGCATCATATCTCTTTGAATTGTGGAATAATAACCACAACTAATAGTGTTCCCGTTCATGAGCCATAAGGATGGGAAACCCCATAGACCTATCTATCTTCAATCACCTCAATGTTTAGTTAGTATTTTAGCATCAATCCTTATAGATGAAATCAGGATAAACAACTTCCAAATCATCTACCGTGCTTATGATAGTCCCTCAACATTGTTACCCATGTTATCCATTGTTCTAAATTATATTCATATATCCCATAACACATCATCTTCTCCTTAGTGATGCCAAACAATGAATCAAAGAATAAAATACCACCACTTACACCACTGAAAACCTCTCTTGAAACAGAATACACAACAAAAATATTACAAATAACGACTCTCACCACAATAACATGTCAATAACCAACTAGCATAATCCAAAAAATATTATCAAGAAACAAAATAAGGGCTTTGCAAAAAAAACAAAAAATTTATTTAGAAAAATCACATTCAAGCCATATTAATGTCAAATCCTTTTAAAAATTCCTTTTTCACCAAACACAAAACACATAGAACACATGTAAATAATTGGGAAAGAAAAATAAATCCTTAAATAATTTTGATGCATGGATTCACCTAGCTTTGTTGTAAATGCCTCTAGAATCCAGTGTAAACCATGAACCACACCTCAACAGAACCATAGAGAAGCAAGACCAGACCCTAGACATCAATATTAGACCCAAACAATATGTATCTAACCCTAAAAATGGTTCCCTACCAAATGGATAAGAGAAATCCCAAATAGAAGGAAATAAAACTGTAGATTGGAGAAGGAAACCAAGGAAGAAGAAGTCTTATTTAAATAATTGAGGTGGATCACCACAAATCCACCATGAAATAAAATATCTGAAAGAGGAAGAGGGTTGGGGGAGGCACCCATGGAGAAGAATCTAGGGATGGAAAAAAAAGAGGGATTAGTTTATAATAAATGGGGGGGATGGAAACCTTAAATTTTATTTTTTAATGATCTAGATAGGCCGCACAATTAGTCTGCACTGTTTGACAAACCATGCAACAATCGTCCACCACTTACTATCCTAGCCAGGATGGTTTCACAATTAGACAACATTGTTTATAGACTATATGATCAACATGTAATATAAGTCTGTCCAAAAAAACTAGGTTGCACAATTACCTGCGAAGGGGTGCACTGTTACGACTATTCAAGCACCAATTATGCGCCATAGAATTCCAACCAAAAATTTCACACCTTTCTCCAAAAATTGAATGGAATCTTCATCAGAAAATGGTAGACTAAAGATAAATAGAAACAATAAATCAAATGAAATCATGGATGTGACATTTTAATACATGGAATGAAATCTGTGGGTTGGTAGGGACATCACCCAACAACAAAGAGAGACCACACATTTTTTGGGTCCCTTATTTTCCATGTACTCCTTTATGAATCATTTCACATTAGTGTCTTCTTTTTTATAACATGGATTGTGGCCCATAGAATCGTATCTTGAATGTTTTTCTCTTAGAACATGATGGTGTCATATGTTGTGGATTTCAAGATATGATTTGAAATATTATGTGTATGGTTATTGGTTATGAAATACTCAAAAATGATAGTGATCATATAGAATCACCAAAACAATTCTGGTTATAACCCTCAAAATGTTATGGGTAGTGGCATTCCTCAGTGATACTTCCAAGCATACCCTCCAGTCTGGCTGGACAGTGGTATTCCTCAATGAATGTTCTGGGCCTACGCTCTAGGAGGGCTAAGTAGTTGCATTACCTGATGACATCTTCTAAGCATATCCCTCCAACATATCTTGGAAAATGTGTTCCCTAATGACTCATCCATATTTCCCTCAAATAGAAATGTGTAGTGGCATTCTCCAATGACATTCCCATGTGTGACCGTCCAGCTAGACTGGTAAACAGAGTTCCTTGGTGACTATCAGAGTATGTACCTACTTTCACACCTTTCTATGTGATCCTTATATATAATTTCTTCCCACTAAACTATTTAGAACATTGGAGACACATAGTTTGATATATTCTCTGACTCACGATAATTACGTACGTTTTCCCCATTGAGTTGCGTTCTTGGGACGTGACCTAAAACTGTGCAAGCAAGTCAGTGCCACCCAATGTGGATAATATAACGGTGTGGTGATTAAGTCCCATGGACCTGTGTCCTCTAAGAATATTAATGAGTTGATGAGAATCATAAATTAATTTAACTTGGAACAATTAATTTTTTTTTGGGTTGATCTAGGAGAGGGAGATCCCCCTACTCTCTCATTAGGATTCATTGACTAAGAATATAAAAATGATTCCTTCTAGGTTCACACCTTGAATTTGGATACTCTCTATCCAGGATATGAAAAGATGTGTGGGGTATTCCACGTTCTTTCCATGTATTTTTTTCATAGTTATATAAGTCCACTCTCCTTCTATAGGATAAAATGGATTGATGAGATGTTCATAATCTCACAGTGTCAAGATCCTTGTGATTGGACCAGATAATTTTTACTTTTGGTTGGGCTAAGCAATACTATTTCAATATAACATGATTTATCTACTTCTTTCTTCTTCTATTATATCTCCTACATCTCCCCTTCAACCTTTGGGGGTTTTCTACTATGTATTTATATACAAACCCTTGCCTGGAATTTTCCCACACATGTTGTGTCTTTTGTTGATGACAGACTGGTCGACCAAGACTTCAAAGAAGCATTGAGATACTATGTTCTTAGAAGAAATATGTGGGTATTATCATGGGATTATAGTTATGTGAAATCATACCATTTACTTTTCTTGTTTTTTACCTTGGGATAATTTCCTGGTTTGGCATGTACTTTTCTTCTTCACCTTTTGATTTACACAACCATACATTTATAATGTATAGAGGTTCATGTAGTCAGGAGTCGCTTTATTTCAGTGTTTCATCACATTACATTTATCTATTCACTTTTTCATTGATTTTTCTACATGAGTGTGTATATGAACTTAGGTAACAGACACCTTGAGTTTGTTATGCCTTAAATGTTGTTGGTCAGCCCTAGGCCAAGAGAGACAGACTTTGGTTAGTTGTGGCTCGATCCCTATCATTGGATGGGTCTTGAAAATATATCTCACAAGAATGTCATGAATTATCTTATCCCCTAGTAATTTCATTATAATACATGTTTCAATTTAATTCTAATCACATTAAAAACACAATATATTAATAGAAAAATTTTAAGTTGAACTGAATTTATTTCCCCCATTGGCCAAAAATATTTTTTCTTATATATCTATATTTTCCTAAAAAATCATGAATAATTATTTAGAGTAATTGTTTTCCATTATTGAATTTTTTTTCATAATGGTTTAAAATGAATCAGATTTTAATTTTCCAAATGATGAACTTTTGAAATTTACCAAAAAAAATAAATGGAATATTTGTTTTAACATAAATTGCATGAATGAAATTTTCTATCATAATAACAACTCAATACTTTAATGATTATTCTACAATAATGGTAGGTTATGTTAAATGAAAAAATTTCCTGAAATATTTGAGATATTTTTAGATAACAAGATGTGGCTTAAAAATGAAAAAGGTCTTTTCAGTAATAAAGATTCCATTGAATTTTATTGAATGTTTTGAAAACATCCTTTGATATTATGTAGGATTTAATTATTACTCATCTAAATGATACCATCGTTTTAATTTTTCTAGATGGTCTATGGTTATTTTGATGAAATACCATTGAATCCCATTTTATTTTCAATTACTAAAGATATGATGAATTTTTTCATTGTCATGTGACAAACAAATGAATGGATATATTATTAAATTATGAGTGGGGCCAAAATTATATATCCCTCCAATGTTGTGGGTGGGGATTAATGTTTTATTATCGCAAATAGTACTAATTTTGTTTTACCAATCCTAAAATATAGTACATGGGTGGATAACCCAACCCCCAAATAGGGTAAATTGGTGGTTATTTCAAGCCTAAATCAGATACATGGGTAGTTATACCAAGACATACATTCCATGAATATCTTCCGGGTTTTACTTATGAATTTTTTTTATGATTTTGATTATTAAAAAAATTATTGTAATATTTTATGACATGATATCAAGGAAATTTTATTACCTCACGGATCATGTTTTTTGATACCTTTTAGAGTCATTTTTTATAATCATCCAAGAATTATTCAATGACCTCATATAAAAATCTAGGTTATTTTGGGTGTGGTTTTAAAATGATAATATCATGTTCTCATATGCTTATTCTCATGTTATGATTATGTTTTCACCAATACAAACATTTTTCACACTTACTATGCATTTGAGACCACCCATTATCATGTTTATTTTTTCTTGAGGATGTAGAGAAATATTTTTGGTATAATGTTCCTAAAATGGTTCAGTATGTGAAATAATAATTGGGATTTGATGTAGATATCATATTAACAGGTTGTATATATAACTATGATTCAATTAATATAATTACTATATGATTAGAGTGTGTATCATAATGTTATGTATTGAATATTAATCTTTCAAGAAGTAATTTTTATGTCTAAAAACTATGGGTTATTATAGATGATGTTATAGTAGTGTTTAGTTACCTTTGGAAACTATGATTGGAAAACATTAGTGAGGACTCATAGGATTATCCTATAAAATAACATCACATATTATGGTAAATAAGAGTTTAGTTTTCTTTGAAAAAAACGCATCTATAGATCCTACAACTATAAATTGTTTTATTATAGATCCATCTTGTGGTAAAAAACATGAAAAATGTTGATTAGGTATATCTAGACCACCACATGGATGAAAACTTACTGTGACCTAACTACATACCTGTTTTGATAGGCCTAGTAGATATTCTTTGGTTAAATCACATTTTCATTATAAAACATTGTAAAGTATTTGTATAGATGATGATCACACATGACTTACGATAAAAATAAGAAGTTATTGATTGAATAGAAGGTTTCATGATTTAGAATCCTATAATTTTATTCACGATTTTATGGTTTCCCACTATAATTATTGATTCTCACAATAATTTTATTGGGTTTTAGTCAATTTATATAACCCAAAATAATTGTGTTAATGATGAATGTGGTGGATAATGAAATGATTTACCCTAGATCAACAAAATTTTAATATATATGGAATAAAAAATATCATTGTGGTACTCTAACAAATTTCTCATGCTATGAATCACGTTGTGCTTCCAAACGAGTAAAGGAAAGAAAGAATGTTCCATTGAGTCTATAATAATGAAAAATACACCAACATTATGTGGGTATTATGATCCAGTAGTTACTAAGAAATTGAACTGTACCCTTAAAAATATACTTCCCATTCTTAAGTGAATATTAATTGAAAATGAAATTCCAATTTACAATCATTTAAAAGGTTTGATAATTTAATTTTGGTATCTCATCATCAAACCTGAAGGAATTGGATGAAATCAACTCTATAGTTTTTTATTATTTTATAAGATCCATTTTAACAATTAGTTTCTTTTTAATCATTTCATGAAAATAGTACAGTTCCATTAGCTAAAGTGGAAGGATGATTAGTCTATTAGTATATATGAGGAAAATTGTTAAAATTTAAGTGTTACACTTATTGTATTATCAATAAAAAATTATTAGATTAATTGATTATATAGTGTATTAAAATAATTTATCCAAATTGATTTTTCTATAAGATACCTTATTAGATATAAAGAAATCATTTGATGTTATATCAAGATGGATATGTATATTGGAGTTACCCATCAATGCAATGGTTTTGATATGAAATTAAATATATAATTAAAAGAAAATTATAAATATTAAAATCATCAGGGATGGAAGACAAGCCTTCCATTATTCTCTAATTATGGAATTTGACATTGAGGAAATGTAATTATGGGGAATACTAAAATAATTTAGTGTGTAATAGAATGTAATTAGGTAATAAAATTATGAATTTATGGGAAATTGTTTACCAATGATGGGGGAAAACACCCCATAATGCACCACCTATAGTATAGCATTTGAAATTAAAAATGTAAGGTAATTATTTTAACCATTTATAAAATCCAACGGTTAGTATACAAGATTGAAATAAGAAACCTGTTAATCCCATAATGAATGTGAAATATCATGTGATCACTATTGATAATGTGAGGTATGATAAAGAAGTGGTAAAATATACACCTACCATCTACTCTAAAATAGTTCATGTGTTACATGATTATTGATAAACCCAATCCTTTACATATGAATAACTATACATGTTTATCCAATACAAAATAAATGAAATGATGAATAATTAGTAGTGAAACACCTTATTGGTATGATGACTACATCCCAAATCATCAAATCTTCTCCATTTTTTGGAATATGATTCTCATAAATCGCATTGTTATCCATTAGGTATATTTGATGTTCTATTTGGTGTGGATTTGATTTTGACACAAAATTCTCACAATTATTTTAAAGGAGGTGAAGTCATATTTTATTTTCTCAAACAACCAAGGATCATCTACCAATGTGAAAATAAATATGAATTTCTGATCTAAATTGTATGCAATGTACATGTTTTGATTTCTATTGATAGGGGTTGTCTATCTTAAATGGCTATAGAGAAAAACAACATTGAATAATTTCCAATTTTATGGAATTTTATTCATTCTATTTACACTAATTTCTTCTTTTCTATAAAGAAAATGTTGAGTTTTCAAATAACTCATATGTGGTGGTACAAAAATTTAAATTAACCCATATATAATGGTCTAATTTGAGTTCAAGGAATTTAAAAATAAACTCTTGGTTAGTCTTGATAATGGATTCATTATTTAAAGTTAATCTCCATGGGTCACACATATTCTATATTTTTACAAATAATGCTGGATAATTGAGACTCTAGATTTATTAACAAGAACTAACAAATATTCATGAGAAAAATGAACTAAATAATGATTTGGAGTTATCTAGAGTAATTTTTAAATAAATACCTAGAAACGTTAACTTTACTGAGAAATGTATGATATATATATATCATAAAATATTAAAGTATATATTTACTCGAAATATCATAATATGTCCTAATGAACATGGTTTAAGGATATTAATGACTCTGAATAATCAATACATTAATACCCAAGGAAAGAAAATAAGGAGGAAAATTCCGAGTTGAAAGTATCCTACATTTTTGTCTATGAAATTGATTAAAAAACGTCACCAAGTTCGGGATTTTCATTATGGGATATAGAAATGTTTCTAGAAGGGTAGAAATATAATCTTTTTCAATTGATAGTTCTACCATATATCTAATTAATGATTAAAAATGGACAAAAAGAAGATGTAGAATTGAAAAAGAAGGTAAGAAAATTTTGTGAATTCAATCTTATTTGTGATGAAATGATAAGGTTATATAAATTTGTTTGTGTCTTATCCATATAATATTTAAGAAAAAATATATTAGATGAATCTCATAGTTCACCTTTCTCTATTAATATTGGATGTAATAATATAAATATAGATATAAAAGAGTATTTTTTGTGGGAAACATAATGGGACATATTGAAGAATATATTTATTGGTTCTTGGAATGTTGACAAGATATGTATGAGAGAAAGAAGTATAAGGTGATATTACTACCATTTACTATACCCAAATTAAAATTGGAAAACATCATCGTGGGTTTTATCGTCAGATTCCCAAAAGTGTCTAAAGTACCTTATTCTATTAGGGTTTTAGATGATAAACCTACGCACTCAGTGCACATTATTTTTTTTGGAATTTTTTCCTGATTATATTTTATCAATATACATTAATATGTAGAATGGTTTCATTAATTAAAATAGTATATTTCATTTGATCAAGATCAAAGTTTACCAGAACATTATAGTAAATATTATTTTAGTATATTCATACATATATGAGTTATAGTACTACATATCATTCTTATAATGATGAAGTATCTCATTAAACCGTTAAAAATATAGGATATGATAATATATATATATATATATTCAAAAGCACATTTGGATTAACAGCTTCCTCTAGTCAATATTTCTTATAATAATGGTTTTCACTCGACAATTCAGATATATACATGACTCCCTAAATTGAAATTAGTGTAGAAATAAAATGTTTTGGGATAAATTTAGAGAAAAAGGTTATTGAGAACTAATCCAGATTAAGAAATGGCATAGAATGTTAGATTAATTCCAGATAATATTAAGGTATATTAGAGTGAGCATAAATGTTGTGCAATAAATATTTAGAAAAATATGGTATTTAAACATGGTGAGAAGGTATTACATAAAATTTTCAAATAAAATAATTTTTTAAGATTCAAAAATAAGGGATATATAATAGCAAGGTATAATAGTCCCTTTTATATTTTTGATCGTGTGGGGATGGTAACATACCCATTGATTATTTCACTAAACCTCTCCCATGTTCATTGTGGGATTCATATATACCACATGAGGAAGTGCATACTCAGTCCTTTAGATGTATTGAACTCGGAGGTTTAACTCCAATAGAGGGTTATTTCCCCTCAAGAACAATTTCTAAAAATTTTGGATGATAGAGATAAAGTTCTAGGGAATAAGACTTATCACCAATGAAAATTAGTATATAGGAATCAAAAGTTTAATGAATCTACTAGTAAATTTCTTTTTATAACTAAAGATATACACATTTTTTTCATTATAGTGATATAATTTAAAGGATGAATTTTTTAGGGGGTTATTAGAACGTAACAACCATATATTTTATGAAATATTTATTTTCTTTGATATATTCAGATACACAGATCTTGGATCCTAAATGAACTATAATAAAATATACCATTATTTCATAATAATTAAATTTTGACGAGTCAATACGAGTAATAAAATTATGAAATTTATTTATAATGGGTTTAGATAATGAAAATATATTTATAATTATGTACTCATCTTCCAGTAAAGAATTTATATGCTCAAAAAAAATTTCATCCTATTTTTTTTATGATAAAATAAATAAATCAATTTAAAATTAATTATTATGTAATCATATAAAAAAACATAGGGAAACATTCAAGATTTTAAAATAATGACATGTTTTTAGTGAATATTGAAAAAATAATGACTTTTCAAATATAGTCATTTATTTTCATTTAATAAAGTAAATTAAAGGCCTTATTATGTTTTTACTTAGTATTAATGTGATATATGATATATTTTATTTATTATAACATAATTAATTCATTTTTAATTGGAAATATTTATGATTTTGATTTACATTGATGTTTATTCTTAAAAAGTAACTTTTACCAAAATAGTTTTTCATTGCATTTTTTCAATTATATTAAAATTGAGGTTAAAGACTTATAAAGATTTAATATTTAAAAATAGGTCCCATATTTGGAATATTAAGGTTGAAATTTTGTAGAATGGTGATTTTTATTCTATGTCATTATGAATTGTAACCATGCTAAATATTTATCACCATGGTAATGGTAAAGTGGGAAGAAATTGGTTAATACAATGAGGAATCATCTAAAAATCATCCAAAAAATGAATTTATTTCATTATAAATAATAAATTATACAATATATGTACCAAATTCTAATATATGGTATTTTATTTTCATTTCCATTCGATAATGAAATTTATATTATTTTATGTAATGAAAATTATCATATATCACACTGTTGAATTTAATATATCTAAAATGATTACATAAGTATAATAAGAATATAATGTAAAATACCAGATTATGTGGTCTCTACATCCACTTCAATGAGCCAGGTTATCACATGACCTTAGGCACATCTTAGGCACATCTCCCAATCCTCTAGAGGATGTCGAATAGTATAAAGATTAAATAGAGAATAATTGAGGGGACTAGACTCACTTAGCAGATTGATGGTACAATAGAAAAAATATAAACATATATAATAACTAGCAGGAAAAAATAAAATGGAATCAGATGAAAAAATAAAAACATGTAAATAATTTTCACATTACATAACATTATAATTAATACTCTTCATGTTAGTATGTCATGGAAATAAATCACAAAAGAAAAAGTACAAAAATATCACAAACTTGAACATGTGTCCCAACCCATTACTGACTGCCAATGATCCACACCATCATCCCATGTGTGACCAAACAACAACCCATATCCTAAACATGTGTAAAAACCCTTGTAGAATCATTTCAGTTACCCAAGTGTCATGGCAGCCTGAGTATGGTGTGTGTACAACACAGTAGTCCACCACAAATGATGTATAATGAAATAACCAGTCTATAAAATAGTGTGTGTATACAACCCCAATGTATTAAATATATATCAAGATGAAATAAATGAATATATACATATATATCAATGTTGGTAAATTATTAAATATCCAATTTTTAACCATTTCATCCCCTATATCAACTATCCAACGAAACTATTTCTGGTCTCACTAGATTCCCAATCTATATAACAAGTGGTCAGACATATTTAAATCACAAGGGGGAATTTATAAATCACCACTTAAAAACATACTTTGAAGACTGGGTTTGGTAATCATGCCATGTGCATGTGTTTGGGCAGTATAGAGCCTCAGTCTAACATCCAATCCCCTATCATGATAATAAATTTTGAAGCATATATCCTTAGTTCAACATACCAATCATGAATTACAAAACACATACCTTGGAGACATAGTGAAGGTATAATCATCAAATGGAATTGTTAGGGGCATATTGGCTTAGTCTGACTTCCTAACCCCTGAATTATATTGGTGAGGTTAAGAGTCTAGTCTAACCCAACCTATGGAAGGAGCCTCATTACAATACCCATCATACAGCTAATCTATGTACACATGTTTCTTTAACAACAACAACTTTACCATACATTGAACATAACCATTTACACATTTTAAATTTAAAATTAGTAGTCATTATACACATCCTACTAATAAGAAATAACCCATAACACATAGACCATTATTACAAACCACACCTTATGATATATTTCATTGGGAAACAATCAACATAAAATTAATTTAACATTCCTAGATAACATTAAAATCAAAACCCTCATATAAAAATCATTATGAAGACACCCCTTAAAAAAGGTCTTCCATTTTTACAAACTAAACCATGCCAAAATGATTTTATTTCCATTTCTAACTTTTTCAAATAATCATCATGGTATTAAAAAAAGAAGGGTAACTACACGTTCATATCAAACCCTCATTTCAAATCTATAGAAAATCCACTTTCTAAATCACCTTCTGTAAAATTCCTCATTTGAAACAAATTCACACTTAAAAAGTTTAAATTATTCATTTAATAACCATAACCAGATCAAAAATAAAAATATCATTATTTTAACCCTTTCAAAATCACTTAAAGAATTTCTATAAAATACGATATATAATCAAATAAATTCAACCTTTAACCATGCCCACACATTCTATTAAAATTCACAATCCAATCACTCTCATATTTCACCAATCACAACATTAACTAATTTATTTCATCCTTATAAGGGGTATGAAATAACCAATCATTAACCCTAAATCAAGTCTCAATGCATCAACAAACCCAATATGGTCCATGAAGTGTCTCTCACATCAATCTAAGTATCACATCACATTCAAAACCAATGGAAATTATAATGAAATAAATAAACTAAATTAACACAACTAGATACACGTATATAATAATGAGATGATTGTAAAAATATATAAGGCCACCTACCTCATCTATATTGGGGAATACATTCTTATACTTCACCGATGATTTGAACTCAAACGGTCATTAATTACCCAACATATAACATTCATGAAATTTTATAATTTTATGGTTTTGGAAGAGGTAGAACAATTCTACAATACATAATTTGAAAAAAATGTAATGATAGGATGGTTAGAATCACTCAGATATTATATTATCACAAAAATCTCTCTAAGAAAACATGAATCTAAGGAGAATCCCCCAAGGTAGAGGAGGAGGTAGAAGGGTTATTTACCTTGATATAGGGGGTTGAACGGGGTGAAAATTCAGGGATTTAAGAAATAATATTGACCAAGAATAATGGTAAAAATCATCTTTTTTACATGGAAAATGGTTTGGCTGCATGGTTTACCAAACCATGCGCTAATGATAAGGTTCCATCTTTATAAGAGGAAACAAAGGAACAAGTATTGTATTTCCACCCAAATGGTTTGATAAAACATACGATGGACATTTTCTTACCGCTATCTAAAGGTTCCCCATGCCACATGATTTCCAAGAGGTATCCCACACACTTCCTTAACCATGCTCCCAGTTATTCAGAACATGTTGTTATGGTGAATGAGTACAACTAACCATGATCCAATCATGATCTCAGAATAGGTTGGACTTTTTTCATACATTATTGTGCATTGATCACCAGACCCCCCCCCCATAACTTATAATGCACAACAAACACATTCTATTAAACAAAATAGTGGGAATTTAACAAAAATTTTAATAGGGACAAACCTATATACAATTTCAGGATCATAGAATCTCCCCACCTTATAATGGATCATCCTCAAGATGCACTTATGAAGCGTAACTAAGACTCCATCTCCTATAGTCAGTCCACAGGTCCCACCAATCAACAACCATCTATCTGGTTTCTCATTTAACTCAGTCATCCCAATACAACACTTAAACAAACAAAACAACCCTACCCCAACACAAATTCTCCCAAAATTATCCAAAATCACAAATCAATGATCCTTGGGGATGTATCCACATCAAAACATCATTACCAACATCAATCACAATAAAATTTTAGGGTAACCCCAATAAACCACAATATAAAATGTTACTGAAAAAGAAAAAACATTCCCCTGAGAGAGAAAACCAGAACACCCTTGATTAAATCCTCAATAGAATTCATAGCCAGATCTCTTGGTGTCGTCTCACTAAAATCATTCAGTGTTCTAACGTGGCCGACTCTAAGCATCACCAGTAGGATCATCTAGATTCCAACAACAATTACCCACTTAAACCAATCAGTAACTCAAGGCCCAAAAACATCTCATCATATTCAATCATTCATAGAACAACCCAAGATGAAAAATCACCTCAAAATACTCATATGGTTGATGAACGAGCCGATGATTATCACCAAAACTGAAAGACCAAGATAAAGCTCATATGAGCCTATCTAACCTGTACTAAAACTCACATAATTAATTGATAACATTCCCTCTATGGTGCTTACCAATATATAGATTATCTCTCATCCACCATCACCTGGTTTTGGGAACCTCCACCACTAAAAAAATCCACCAGCACATAAACTCCATTTTCAAAATCTACCTAATGCGTCTCAAAACCCACTTCACCTTGTATCCATGAGAACTCTACCAAAATATATCATTCATCCTAGTTACCAAAACTACCTAGACTAGTCACACTTCAAATATCCAAATCTCAACTATAGACAACTTGGTTCTTCCTCAAAACCCCTTCCTATTACTAGAACACAATTATTATACTAAAAATATGTGGTTGTGTCTTAGATCCCACCATATCCATTTAATTGTTTCCAATTGAGTCCTAAAATCTTTACCAACTCACTCTGTTGGTCCCCAAATTACACTATTGGCATGACTCTCCACTACTTAGATATGAAAACTTCAAATTTAAGGCTTACCTCCATCATTTTCACACACCTAAGAGAGTTTATTTATGAATGCTTATGAAAATTCACCATCATAAAAACCTGTTCTCCAAAATCATTTTCACGATCTGTACCACCCATAAACATGTCCCCAAAGTAATCATTCAGAGTAGCTTTGAAACATGTTTAAGCCTGAAGCCATCTATATTGTCCAGGAATTGTATCAATGAAATTTATCTTCTTAAAATAATTTCATATAGTATAACTCAGAAAAAAACATGAATAGAAGACAATAAAAACATTACTTATAAATAATGAATGAAATAATTGGTATTTATATAAATTAAATAATTTATACCAGTGGAATAGTAACATGACATTGGGTATAGTAATGTGAACATTATGAGTAGGAAATAATCTAATATAAAAACAACCTCAAACAATAAGGTATAAATAATCTTTAGGTATCTTATAAATGATAATATGATATACTTATATAGTAGTATAAGTAAATAAATATTTTAAAAATTATTTATTAAATATTGGTATTTTTATAAAAAAAAATATTTTATTTTCTATTTTATAATTAATATGATTAGATTAAAGAATTTTTCATCCATAAATCGTATTAAAATTTTTATATTTTGTTGTCTTATTATTATAATAAAATTTTATTAGACCTTGACTAATTTTTCAACATGTTATAAAATATGTTATAATTTTATAATTTGTATTTTCAATGTAAATGGTGATTTAAATTAAAGATTAGTTTTTTTCATAATTAGAAAATTATTTTCATATAATAGAGTTAATTTTTGAATTACACATTATATGAGCCATTGCAGATTTATTCACCATAACATTGAAGTAAAACTCATTATTTAAATATATTTATTTATAATTATTAAAAAATATATATTTTGGAAGAAACAAGAAACTAATGAATAAAATAATGAGAAACACTCATTTCTTCCACTAAATATAACAGGTATCACCACCTAATATTTTTACACCATTAAAGGAAAAATACTTGTACAAATTTAGCCCAATAATATTCCCGATACTTTTCCCCACTTCTACGATAATTTTTCATAAACAACATACCAAATCCAATTTCCCTATGGAGGTTCTCATGGAGAAGAATTTAAGAGGTAAATTCCCATTTATTTTTATTTTAATTTCTTTTCAATTTATACTCTTCTCTTATTCTCTCCTCTCCTACCCCCTATACAAGAGAAATGATAACAATGGTATCTTATATATATAGGAATTTTATTATATTAATTTAATATCAATAATAAAATATCTTATCCTCTTCCATTTATTCTAAAAATGAAATCATCTCCCAAGAGGTTTTAATTTATCACCTTCATGGACAAAAACATTAAATTTTCTTTTACCACCTTCATGGATTGTATTAAAATATTATAATGGTTAAAAAATGATGTAATATAAATTTAATGACCTTTTAAATGTTCTATAACTATCATATAAAAATATTATTAATTAATAAAGTAAAAAAAGTTTGTTGTGACAAACAAACAACAAAAATAATCCAAATAATGATCACTAACATCTTATCTGTTGATTTATCACCACCCAAATAACCAAATGAATTACATTACCATTTAATATTGGTTATTTTAATTAATATCAAATATATGTAATTATGGATTTATATTCCAAATTTATATGATCGTTTATACATGTATACAGTTGAGGCAATCATGAAAACCAATGAAATGAACACTCCTAAATAATGAAATTTTATCTTACAACTCATCAAAAGCCATTAAATAAACATAAATAAAATTATAATAAATCAAATACATGTATATTAGTTTCTAAATTATTTTATTAACTAGTTTATTTTGATTATTCAGGACATTTATATCATGTAAAATACACTTTCATGCATAAGGTAAGAGATTCTCACTGAACATGCATCTTTTACTTCAGGATACAAATACTCTATCATTAAACCAATGTAATCCATCCTTATTTTTATATAATTTTTCTAAATTATGAGTATATATTCCAAAATCATGTTTCCATATCCTTTCATCATTATTTGAATGATAAAAACATGTTTTAAAAAATTTCCATTCTCAATTATTCCTGATAAAGAAGCCCACATAATAGGAACATATAATTTCATACCTATTTTCAATTGCAACACCAGATCTATTTTATTCCAAATTTATATTTTCTAAAATCACTAATTTTATCTAAAAAAAATTACCACATTTTATTATTGGTTTTATATAAAAAAATATGACTTTTCTATTCTAAAGAATCTTGAAAATGTTTCCTTAAACTACACTAAAATATTTTATTTCTAATGATTATTAAACAATATTTTTAGATGTTGTTACTTCATCATGACATTAAAGATCAAGATTTGTGCTTTCGTTCCCATACATATGTCCATGTATGATATAAATCCAATCATTCATGTACAATGTTATGAAATTATCTTTTGATATGCCTTCTAATATGATTATGATAACCAATTCATTCCGTGGGTAACCATTAGGATTTTGTTTGTTTCCTTATGTATAAATATTTATGTGGAACACATCATAATGAACATTTTATGATGGTTTCAACCAGATAGCACTCTAATTAATTGAGTAATTTTTAGTCTCATGAGACAAAATTTTGAGATATTGAGTGAACCTATTTACTTTATTTTATTTTCCCTCTATGTCCAATGGTCCTTGTAGTTATCCGATATTCATGATTATGTCATGTTGTGTGTTTTTTCCACATTCCTATGATTTTATTATTATATGTTTCCATGTTATACATGTTATTATTTCTTATTTTTTTTCATGTTCAATTCCTTTTATGACATCATGTTAATCCTTCTATCCCATCTTCCATATTTCATTCCTACAATTATTCCCTTACTATGATTTTTATATCATTTATTTTGTTCATTTATTTCTATAGGTTATCCTATATAGATTTAAGACCTTAATTGAAGTTAGGATCTAATTACGGATATTAAATAAGATATGTTTTTATATTGGATTCATGTTTTCAAATTATGTACATAATCGTCAAAATGCAGAAGAATTTACAATCCCTATATTTTTTTGATTGTTAATTACCCTTAAAATTATGTAATAATATATTTCAAAGGATAGGGTTTCTATGGATGGAATCTAAGCATGGTATAGTTATTTTTAGTGATTTGGACTAGAAAAAATTACTAAAAACCCTAGGGATAATTATATCTCCATGGATAACCTAGATTTAAATATAGGGTTTCAAATTTTAGGACATAAATTTCATTTACTAGTGTATTCATATATGTTCAATGTTTTATTTTTAAATGTTTACAAGATTAGTATTCAACCCCTTATTTTTTTATAAAAGGTGTGGGGAAATCCCTTTTTATTAAAATATAAATATCCCCTTTTGATGATAAGTTAATGGAGAAACCCATTATAATGAATCATTGAAAATAATGAAAACCAATAGGGCACACATGTCAAATGTGGATTGTAGCACCAGAAAATAAACAAAATTCAAGAATGAAACTTCCAAGAGTCCATTTCCCACACTGTTAGTACCTGCAATAGATAAATCAGTGGAGGATGATCTGGAACCCCTTGCCATGAAATGTATCTTGATGGAAAACCCAACTAGGAATGAAACTCCTACATCCAAAATCAAAATTTAAAAAGAAGACAAGATGATATATTACAGCACACATATAACTCAAAAGAGCCACCCACCGGACAATGCAAGCAGAATTTCATTGTCCACCTAATGTAGTACAAAACCATACATATGAAACCATGTAGTAACCGATATAGAACACATATGTCTGAGAAGGACTGATAGCTGAATGATGGGTGTTAGAACACCCATCCATCTTTCTAGGACTCCCACCGACACCATCTGTAGAAAACAGACACATGTACCAAATGCATAGGGACAATGGATTAATCTCACAAAAAAATATGCATATTCCCTAGTGTTTATCACACCAATATGTGAAAAATAGATGAAAACAAAAAAGGGGTAATCATTAAAGTTTATATCAGATATTACAATGCACAATGAACTGAAAAACCCATAGCCTCCCCCAAAAAATAGAGAACCATAATCCACTGTTAAAATATCATCAGCAAGTCAAAAGAAGGTAAAAAACCAATGAAGTCAAAGAAATGTGTCCAATCTCATTGCAAATAAATCCTCCAATCAAATTAACAACTCCCTTCAATCTTTGATCTTCAATGGGAGTCTGGATGAGGCATCAAGAGGGGAAACCTGAACCCCCATAATTGCTAGTTATTTTTCATAGTTTATGGATGGACATAGATGAACATATTCTAAAAATATATGTGATATGAACTATGATGATTTCTCAAATGATATGACATATATTATGTTGAATGGGTGCTCAAACCATCATGATAACACTCACTCACCAGGCTCATGTTATGAATAATACCTTCAATTAGGTGGAAATATGTCCTCCTCTTAAGTGAGATAAATTTGAGTTTTAATCCTTCGTGGATAAAAGGCATACCATGTTTTGTTTATCTTCTTATCCCCTCCTCACAGAACAATGGATTTACTGTATTGAGAAGATATTCTCGGTCCTCCAATTCCCAATAGAAGGGAATGAATTTCTAGAGGACTATCATCCTGATAGGGAAGATAATCATTTGTGGACACATGTCAAGAACATAATGTCTTAAAAGGAAATTTAATCCATGCGTTTGGAGGAATTATAGAAAATATTGTTCATTAAATAGTTTCCACGAAACCTCCATCCCTATATGGAATGTTATTTCCTCATACTGAAGTCGAAGGAATGAAATTATGTTAGGTCGTATGAGGAAAAAATCAAAAGGGATTGATTATATGCCTCCAAATTTTTCATGAACATTGAATGTATGGTAGATCTCTTCTTTAACATACTAATGTCGAGTCTTCAAAATGTGTTGGAAATTTGAGACGTCGACAGTTATAGATGGCTTGGTTGTTTTAACCACAATGTTGATATATATTTTTATAACTCTCAAAGGTCTCCCATGTGTAGTGAAATAAAGAGGAATATTGAGTTTAATATGAGTGGATTAGTAGATAAAAACCATTATGGAATGAATACCCAACATTCCACATGTAAAAAATTTGTGAAGATTAATTCTAGAAACAGCTGAAAGGGAACAAAGATATGCTTCTAATCTCAAAGATATGGGTATATGGTTAATAAATTCTCAAGGGATATGACAAATACCACTAACAAAGAATAATAAAGTAGGGTTTAGGTCAAAAAATATTTTGTAGTGATGTTTTTAACTACAAAGAACATGGAAACTATGTATGAAATTTCACTAAGCCAAGGGTTGTTGCATGTAATCATCAACAAAAACCTCCATGTTAACCAGAAAAGGGATATGATGTCACTACTTCTCAGGTGGAACCCAAAAATAATATGGTGATAGATATATTTTTTATACATTAATTAATATTGAATGAACTATTTTATTATGGTTCTACACAGTCATTATTATATTTTATGTTTATTATAACTATTCAAGAACCACCTCAAGATATGGAAGTTGAATTTTATATTAGAACAAAAAATTTCGAAATTATTGCATCAAATGTTTAAAAATACATCAAAGTTAATTTTTGTGGTCTAAAACTATAAAAAAATCTTCTATTATGTACATTGTAAGAGTTTGATGTTGTATTGTGCATGGACTGACTATCTTTACACAAAGTAAACATAAAATATATAGAATGGTATATTAATCTTCACATCCTGAAGAATCCTCCAATATTTTTCAAGTTAAATGTGGAGTATGAATATACATTGAAATCATAATCACAATTATGGATATTGTTCCCTTATAAGAAAACATATCTAGATCAAATGTTTCATACAAAGGGTAGAATCGATCTGAAAAACGTTCTCATTGTGACGGAATACCCGGATGTATTCTCTAAAGAATTTCATGGTATTCCTCTTAACTGATAGGCTGATTTATCAATTTAAATTGTTTTTAGATCACTACTTATATCAAAAAAATATTATATAATTGAAATCCTAGAGCTATAATTACTGAATATGTAGTGAAAATAGAACATGTACAATGGTTTTAAATGCTGAATTTCATCACAATGTGGTGTTCCATTCCTCTTAATAAAAATGAAGGATTCATAAATTCACTATTGCATTGAATACCATGATCGAAAAAAATATTATGATAACAAACAAGTATCCCATTCCATTGAGAGATTATGTTTTTTATCAACTATATGGGGCCATGAATTTTCTTAAGGTGGATCTTCAATCGAGATATCATCAATTAAAGGTGAGGTTGGAAGATATTACCAAGAATACATTTTGAATGAGGTATAGACACTATGCGTTCATAATAATTCCCTTATTACTAACTAATTCTCCACAAAAATTTAGTGATTTAATCAATATAGTATTTACAGAGTACCTCAAAAAAATTGGAATTTATTATTGATGATATTATAATATACTCCAAGGGAAAGGAAGAACATGGGGTGAAATTGAATACTATGATGAAGAAATTTTGAATGGATATACTATATGATATGTACAATAAATCCGAGTTATAAATATAGGATGTATCATTATTGTGATTTGTAATCACTAGAAAAGGGTTATATGTGGACCCTTCAATGAAAAAGGCAATCAAAGAGTATCACAAGAAAATATTTGTAATGGAGATCCATAGCTTCCTTGGTCTAGTAGGGTGATACAAATGATTTGTGTAACAAACCAGGTATTTATTGAATAATAATTATTTATTCATATTAATATTTATGAATAAGATATTAATTTTATGTTAATGGTGTTATTTTTTTAATTTTATTCTTGAGATGCAAAGACAGGTTTCTCTGAAATCTTATGTTGCACACAATGTTGACATATACTGAAGAATAATTCAATATAATTATTATAATTTCAAATGGTTTTAAACACCTAACCACTATATTGGAAGGAATGAACATAAATATAGAAAATATGATTATACATGTTTTTTAAATTTCATAACATTTATTCAACAAATTTGAGAGGCTTAAAATAAGAATGAATCTGATTTTAAGTAGGAAATACTCTGATATTTTTAAAAAATGGTTTACCACATTTTGATGCAGAACACTTTATAAATCTTGTTTTTATCAATTTTATATGTTATATTTAAAAAATAATTATATATAATAGGGACATCAAAATTTACTTTGGATAAATTTGGGTTAATTTTCTGATAATGTTCATAGTTGAATGAATAATGATAAATACTGAATTGTAATTCAAAAATGTTTTTTCATATAATTTATTTATATAGTTATATATTCATTTTAATTGGTTTTAAATTGAAATTGTATTATTTTTTATCAATTAATCAAATTAATGTCATTATAAGTAGTTTCACATTTTAATTGTACTTAATCACATGTAAATATTTTGATAGATTTTACTTCTTAAAAACCCTCCTTTTTCTTTAGACAACCAGAATTGATTTTAAATTAATTTCTAAAAACAATGTGTTTTGAATTTAAAAAAATAGATTCCATATTTAGAAATAGAATTTAATTTTTTTTAATATGTATCTTTTATTTTTTAGACATTATGAATAGTAACTTTGGCAATTTTTTAATTTATCGTTGTTAAAGGGTAAATCGGGTAAATAAGGATAAAGAAATGATATTATATTCATATAAAACCACAATAACACTTATCATAATCCTATTGTATGATATTTTTCTGACCATGGAGATCCTTGGGTTGATTCTGGGACCCCATGGAACCACTTGGTTGTGAAAATGACATTTTATAAGAATTAATATAAGTTAAAGATAAATATAACATAAACATGTATCTTTTAATAATTCATTTATATGAGGATAAATAAAATATCTATTAAACTATAAATATCCATTATAAAGGTAAAATGATTTAGTACATCATGATTTTTTTTTAAATTTTTAGACATTGTATAAATAAATTTAATTACACAACAATGTTAATGCACTGATTTATTCATTAATAATGGATTCAAATAAATTATATTATAAATTTTAAATTAAATTTAATATTTTTATTTTTATTCCATACATGAAGTTAATGGATGAAATTGACATATTATATTATAGATATTTCATTTTTATCGATGGAATCAAGTTATTATCAAATTTTTTAAAAAGTAAAGTATGAATAATATCCAAAATTGACATAATTCATAACATAAAACATATAAGAGATTATCAAAGGATATTAAATTCATCAAAATATAATATTCATCTAAATATTTAATATAAGTCCAAATATGTCATAAATGACTTTTATGGTTTGTTTTACATGATATGTTAAATACAATAACCCATATTTTGTAAATAACAAGATATTAATATATGATTTAAAGGGTAATATAAGGGTTCAACCAAAATGATATGGATAGAAATATATATAAAACATGACTAATAATTAGTGGATTATGTCTGTTCAAACCAAAATCATCTTATCTTCGAATTAAATGTGATTTGGACCATTTTTAATCTAAATTCAATTTATAAAAATTTATTATTTCAAGACATTCATATAGTGCCTCTCACATCTGCTAGAAAAGGTCACTTAATCTTCCCATTATGGAACACATAAATTTCCCCTGGGTTTGGAAATACTCTATCCAATACACTCCCTAAAATCCATCCCTTACTCTTAGAAGGCTTACCTTGGGAAGAAGGTAATTCATGAAATTATTTAGGATCAAATAAAAGGGAGTTATACGATTTAGAGGCAGCGTCTTCACTAAAGTTCATTTCCATTATATTACTTCTTCACCATATTTTCTATTATTATTATTTGATTACATAAAAACAACAGTATCCTCAATATTCAAGGGTGTTTTAATGAGATGTATTCTAACTACACTTATACAAACCTTCATCTAATGGATACGATCATACTATTTCTATGTATGATGAACTACTGACTCATAAAAAGATGATTGTTCAATTTTCCCATACTTCCTCTCATGTTGGCCATTTGGATGGAAATATATTTATATATAATATTTATTATATTTATTTCGTATATATTATTTTTTTATTTTTATTTACAGCACACCTTTATAATTTCCAAAATGTGTAAGTACAATAATTTCATTTGAGGAAGTACGGACTACCGCCCCTCAAAGTGATATGAATCATTAATCCCATATATGGAAGATATAAATGATGATGTTAATGAACTTATTTGACATATGAAATTATTTAGGAATTATAATACACCTTTGTATTTTTTTAGTTTTCATTTCCTTAATTTGACAAATAAATGAAAGTAGTGTTCACGTGTACATATGGCCTAATGTCTCTATGAATTGTGTATTTCATTTATTATCTAGAAATATTATAGAATATTATAAATATATATATATATATATATCATATATATATGATATTTATATCATGAATACTATACATGAGATAATGGATTTTGGTGCACATAGAAAATTCACATCGATACAAGTTCATTTATGACTAAAGTACTGAATATCAACAAAACAACAGATATGAACATGAATAATTATGTGGTTATTATAAAAAGGTAGTAATTTATATAAAATGAATAATAAAATTTAAATAGGATTGAATTTATGTATAAATTTATGTAATTTTATTATTCTGCAATATGAAGAACTAACTAGACAAGTCAGACTCAAGGTATGGGACTTCATATTAATCTACTTTCATTGGGATATATTTTTATTAATACATGAATTTATTTTATATGTTTTATAACCCCATTTTAATATTAATTTCATTCAAATGAAATATTTTTTTATGTGTCATTTTACTAAATGACAAAAGGAATGTTTTTTTTCGTATGTAGTGACAACGACCATTCCATCGCAGCAAGAATCATATGATATTTGTATTCCTTAACAGGTTTTAATGTTTTTAATAGGAATATAAATACCATATAACATTTTTAAGAATTTTTATATTAATTTTTTTTAATGTATTGTTTATGTCAATATCTTGAAATTATATATTTTTATTGCAATGTGAAAATGTTATCCTTCCTTTTCTTCTTGTTTTATGTGTTATGATTATGTTATGGTTCTTGGGAATTGTATACATATACAGGTGGTTTTGTAATAAAATGAGGGTGGATGAGCCCAATATAGATCTACAATGCATTGGCTATCATGGTAGAGGTAAACATTAATGTTTCTTCTAAGATTTAGGGAATATATTGTGATGGTTATTCCAAACACAACTCCCTATGTAGCTATGAAAGGTACAATGTAAGAATGTTATTTATTCCACCAATTACCTTTAATATTTATTATTTAAATGTTAATAATAATATTTTAGGATGTATGTTAAAGAGATTGTGTTTTATGAGTGAAAATAATTACTTCATTTATTTTTATGTATTGAAAGACTAATGTTTTATTTACTTATTTTATAACACTTGCAGAGATTTTTTTAGGTTATCCCATGATTTTGAAATTTTTTTCATATTTTATAATGAAGGTTAAAAGAATGAAAGAATTATAGAATATTTATATCAAGAAAAAAGGAGGGAATTAGGCCTCGGAGCGACATCTTTACTCTTAGAGCGGTGGCTGGGTTTCCCCTTTCGACGTTTTCTCCTTCCCTCCTCCATTGTGCTCGAGAGTCTCGGTATTGTCTTCCTTGGATCATGGTTGGAGAGGTGCAGCAACAGGTTCATATGGTCTAGTGCGAATTAGTTTTTTGTTCCTGGTGTGGATCTGGTATACGGGTCGTCAGTTCCGAGTTGGCACGACCAAACGACGGTTTCAGTGTGCATATGGTATGCGACTCGGCATGGCATTCGACATCCAGCGTGGATCAAGTCTATGGCTTCGCATCGGTTCTGGATTTCAGTTTAGGTCAGGCTCGACGTTGTCTTCACAGTGGCTAGGAGGGGGGAGGAATTCTGGTCTTGACTTTCAGTGGTGGGTTTTTTTCTCTTCTGGGTTTTTCAGAAGGGTGTCTTGATAAGGTGATGTAGTGGTTTTTTATTCAAATGTTCTTTGTTAAATCTATGGTTTTGGAACCGCCGACATGGTCCTACCCTTGGTTCACTATTTCCCTTTCGTTGTTCAGTGGAATCGTCTGTCTCGGCAGCTGGTGAGGGTCCCTCCTCTATTCAGATCTTTCCAGTTTCAGCCCAGAGCGGCGCTTCTGGTTCATATCAGCTTGGATCCCCTCCTCAGTGGGACTTCTATGGTGTGCTTTTTGGCACTTCCAGCACTAGGTGTCAATGAAACGCCACCTTATAGCTTGGAGCGCCTTCTCTGTGCATTTCTTGATATTACAGTGTTGTAGGGCTGCTGTGGGATCGTTGTGGCAGGATCATTTGCATGCAAGTGCTTCGGTGACGACAACGGCTGATGGTTCTGACGTCATCATGCTGTGAATGGTGGCACATGGTGATGGATCGCGGACCCAGACATGGCATGATGGTAGGTGCGCAGTAGGTGTGCTGAAAGGCTTGTGGTACGTTGGCAGGTGCGCGGATCAAGGGCCTGTCACGTTGATTTTGGTTTTGATAATTTGAATTTTGAATTGGAGTTGGATGTTTTGATGTGGTGTACGGATGTGGTGACTTCTTGTATTGGGTACTAGAAACCCCCAAACTAGCCTTTATAAAATGAAGAAAAAAATTATTTTCATTTATATCAAGAAAAAAATTATTTTTTTATTTAAGGAGTTTTATTATTGTGAATAATGTTGGATAGAGTAGAAGTGTCTACATTGTATTTATTTTGAGATGTAATGTAAAAGTTAAGGTCTAATAATCTAAAAATATAAACACGAAAAGATCATCACTATTAAATTCATTACATAACTCAAGATTATGTATTGTTTTGGGCCAATTCCTTATAGTTGGTATCATAGGTCAGTTATGATAACTTTATGAGTTAGTATTGTGTTAAATAAATATCCATAATTTATTTTAATTTATGGTCAAATTGAAATGATATATCATTTGAAGATTACCATGTTTCTTCATCTAGGATATGTCAGTTTTCGGAATGGTTATTCATAGATAAAGCAGTGGTGGCTATGATGGGAATACATCAAGAGGAAAACAGCGTACCAAATCCGCAAACAGAAATGGTCAGAATCGGAACTGAACAATTTTTTTTGTAGTGATGACATAGTTGAATCATGCTATAAATGGTGGTGATATGCATGCAAGAGATAAGCCAGATCAACCAAAATGGAACTTTCTTGTAGTGGATAATTTCATGAGGTAACATCTTCTATAATTCAGAGGATCAACCAACCCTATTCAAGCTAAAGTGTGGATTAGATAATTGGAAAAGATTATCGATGTCATGGGGTGTTCAGAACAATAAAAGGGTAGTCTTTCTGTTTACTATTTATAAGGTGAAGTCAAATAGTGGTGGTCAATGGTAAATAATACCCAGGATAGTGAGGATATTGATTCTCTTGATTTGGATGCAATAAAAGGATTGTTTCTTGAGAAATATTTGACTATTGTAGATAGACATAGGACGAAAAACAATTCTTGGAATTGAGGATGTAGGATGACTCAATGGCTGCTTATGAAGAAAAATTCACTTGACTGGAAGGTTATTCTCAAGTTTAATATGATATCCTGATAGTAAAATCAAACATTTTTTACTCAGGATTAAATCCAAAGTATCAAAGATATTTAGAATCTCATGAGTTGAAAAGTTAGGAAAGTCATTTTCGATGTGAAGAGAAGGTGGGAGTGTAATTGGTTGATGATTAGGTGTTATTTGAAAAACAATAGAATAATAGGTCGAGGTGAAAGATAAAAGAGAATAACACGTCAAACATGCCTACTGCTAAAAAAAATAAGTTTTACAATTTCATCAAATTGTGGTAAAAATCACACTAGGGAATGCCTTTTGAATTATGGTAAGTTCTTATGATGTGATAAAATGGGACATAAGGCTCATAATTTCACTAAATGATATCATGGTAGTGGTAAGACAAAATCTGATTAACTATTAGTAAAATGATTTATGTGAAATTAAATAGGTCATTATGCAAATTAGTTTCCAACAATGAACGGAAGTTATGGAATGTTGGAAAACAATAAGAATAAATTGGTGGTGAAATCCATTGCAACTACTTCTGCAGATCTTGGGCCACGAATTGAAGCAGTATCAGGTACACTGTTTTTTAGTAATATTATCCCAATTTTTTGTTTGATTGCGATTCTATACATGATTTAATTTATGATAATGTTTTTAGTATTTTGGTAATTCCATCTCTAGATATGAATCAAGAACATGTGGTAAAAACACATGGAAGAAATATTGAGACAAAAATAAATCGGACTACCTTTATATCCATATGTGTGGAAAAAATCAACCAACAAACCTTATTGTTTTCCTCTAGTAACGTTTTTTATTATTTCGGGTATATATTGACATTTCATTTATAATTATAAGATTGACAGAAGAGCTAATGTGGTTTCTATTTAGAATGAATTTCAGTTTTTTTAAAGAATGAACCCTTACTTTGATAACATATCAGGAAGCTAGGAAACTAGTAAAAGAAGGAAATGACTATTACCATGAAAATATTTTTTAAAACAAAGAAAATATTCCGATTAATGATGTTCTAGTGGTAAATGAGTATCTTGAAATATTTCATGATGAGTTTCCTAGTATAATACCAAACGGAGAAGTTGAATATACTGCTAACTTGGTTCTGGATGCTGTAATATTTTAAAAACACCCCCTTATCAAATGACTTAAATGAAACTATTAATTTCAAAGAAGCAATTACTGGATTTATTATATAATGTTTTAATTTGACCTAGAACAACACCATAGGATTTTCCTATCATGTTTGTTAAATATAATGATGGTTCAATGAGACTTTTCCTTGATTATAGAGCCTTGAATAACATAACTATTAAGAACAATCATCATTTGCCTCATATTTATTATTTGTTTGATCTACTCCTAGGATCTCAATATTTTTAGAAGATTGACTTGTGTTCAGGGTACCGTCAGTTTAGTGTAATAGAAGTAGACATTCTGAAGACTGTGTTTTGTACTAGATATGAGCATTATGAATTTGTAGTTATGCCTTTTGGGTTATCTATTTCACCTACTATATTCATGGATCATATGAATATAATTTTTTGTACATTATCTGATAAGTTTGTGGTTCTATTTATTGATTATATTATGGTGTATTCTAAATGTAAATAGGATAATTAAAGTCATTTAAGGATTGTCTTCCAATCCATTTAAGAATAGAAATTGTATGGTAAATTCAGCAAGTGTGAGTTTTGGTTAAACCTAATTTCTATCCATGGTCACATTTTTTCAAAATATATAATAACTTTTGATCCTCTGAAAACAAAAGTTGTTAAATAATGTCCATGACCCACAAATATAACTGAGATTCCTAGTTTTCATGGTTTTGTAGGTTATTCCTAGTGGTTTGATGAAAAGTTTTCATGGTTATCTAGTCCACTGACTAAGTTAACTAAAAAGGGTATTAAGGTGATATGGAAAGAAGAATGCAATGATGGATTTCTAAAATTGAAAATAAGATTGCTGAAAGATCAAATTTTAGCACTACCTTTTATAAATGGTGAAATTTTTATATATAGTGACGCTTCATTGAAAGGGCATACTTGTGTCCGAATGAAGGATGCTCTAGTAATTTCAAATTCTTTACGTCATTTGAAATCTCACGAGTTAAATTAACCAACACATGATTTGGAATTTTTTACTGTTGTTTCTTCATTAACAATTTGGAGACAGCATCTACATGTCGTGAAGTGTGAAATATATACTGATTATAAAAGTTTGAAGTATATATTCACTCATAATGAATTAAACATGAAACAGAGGAGAAGGCTAAAATTAATCAAGGATTATGACTGCATGATTCATTACAATCATAGAAAAGAAAATAAATTGGCTAACACTTTGAGTCGAAAGTGAAATGCTACATTAACCATGCTACATTGGGAATATAATCCTTTAGTTTACATTTTGATGAATTTTTCATTGGAAGTTGTTGTTTTAGGGAAATCCATTATTTTGTTTTTGGTTTCTGTACTATCATCTCTATTAGAAAGAATAAATCTAGCATATAACGACAATAGTGAGTTGCAGAAAAAGGAAAAATTGGTTCAGAAGGGTAAGTTACATAAATTTAACACTGATAAAGACTGTGTTTTTATGTTTGTAATGACATTATTTGTGTCTTGTGATTTGTATTTTAAGAAAGATTTCATAGGTGATGGTCATAGTTCTCCATTTTTAGTTCATCCCAAAGGTACTAACATGTACACAGATCTTTTGGATTTTTACTAGTAGAATGAAATGAAAAAAGATTTTTCTAACTTTACTGTGATGTGTTTGACTTGTCAATAGGTTTAAGCAGAATGGTAGTTCCCAAAATGGACACTACCTCTATTTTCAATGCCAGAGTGGAAATGAGAAATTGTATCCATGGATTTCATAGTGGCATTACCTACAACTTCTTAAGGTAAAAATGAAATCTAGGTTATTGTTTATTGACTGACTAAAGCTTCTCATTTTCTTCCTATTTGAGATACTCCGTCTCTGGATCAACATTCATGATTGTACAATAATGAGATTGTTAGGTCACATGGATTTCCCAAATCCATTATAACTGATCATAATCTTAGGATCTCATCTATATTTTTGAGGGGCCTTTAGAAGTCATTTGGTATTTAATTAAATTTTAATACAGATATTCATTGGCAATTAGATGGGAAGTCAGAATGAACTATTCAGACATTGGATGATATGCTATGTTCTTGTTCAATGGATTACTAGGGATGTTCAGACAAACATAATTCATTGGTTGAGGTTTCTTATAATAAAATTAATCGTTCCAATACCGATATGACACCAATTGAATCATTATTATGAAAGAGGATTTGAACTACAAATTTTTGTGATGAAGTTGGTGAATGGAACTTGATGGAACCAAAATTGGTAGATGAGATGGAAGAAAAATATTAGTTGATTCAGATGTACATGAGAAAATCTCAGTGTAGAATGAAATGTCACACATATAACCAGATAAATGAACTCTTTTTGAGGTAGTTGATCATGTATTTCCCAAAGTTCTTCTATAGAAATGTGTCATGTGTTTTATTAAGAAGGGAAAGCTGAGTTCGAGGTTCACTAGACCGTATGAAATCTAGCAAGAATTTGGATCAGTTGCCTATAAATTGTTTTAAATTCAATTTTATCATAGGTACATAATATTTTTCTGGTTTTAATATTGATAATGTATATTCCAGATCCATATCATGTTTTGAGTCTACATGTAGTTCAGTTGAGAGAGAATCTTTATTATGAGGAATAACTCATCTAGATTCTTGACCGTATAGTGAAATTATTGCAGAATAAGGTAACTCATCAGGAAATGTTCTGTGAAAAAAACATTTGGTTGAAGAGGAGAAATTAGAATATGAAATATCTATTGGGATTAAAAAACCAACTTATTTGATAAATTAATAGAACTGTGAGGAGTCAATTCCCAAGAGGGGGGAATGATGTAACAACCCAGGTAGTTATAGAATAATAAATTTTCATTTCTATTAATATTTATGAATAAGATATTAATTTTATGTTAATGCTACATATGTTTTGATATCATACTCTACACCCAATAACGAGTTTCTCTATAATATTATGTTGCACAGAATGTTGAGTTATACCGAAAAATTATACAATATTAATAATATTATTTTAAATGGTTGTTTATGCCTAGACGTTGTATTGTCGAGAATGAAAAGAACTAACTAAAATATTATTATACATGATTCTGAAATATCTTTACCTTTATCCAATAATCTTTAGAGGCTTAAAATAATAATGAATCTGATTTATGCATGAAATACTCAAATATTTTCAAAAGGTCTGCTTACCGCATTTTGATGGAGAATCCTTTTTAAATCTTATTTTTTCACTTTCATATGTTTTATTTGAAAAAATAAACTTATTATATAAAATAAGGACATCAAAATTTATGTTGGATAATATTTTGTAATTTTGTTGATAATCTTCATTTTTAATGAATAGTGAAAAATACTGCATTTTTATTCAAAACTACATTTTCATCTAATTTATTTATATTGATAGTTTAATATTTTAATATGATTTGAGGTGTAATTGGATTATGTTTTTTAAATTTAATCCAATTATGGTAATTGTATTCAATTTCACAATTTAATTGGAAATAAACAAATGTCAATCTTTTCATAGATATTATTTTATTAAAAATACGCATTTTTTACTTTGACAACATCAATATATTTTAATGTACTTTCAAAAAAATTTGTAATTTTAATTCAGAAAATTTTATTCCATATTTAGAATTATAATTTACAAATTTTTTGAATAGGTCACTTTTATTTTTTGAAATTTATGAATATTTACTTTAGTAATTTTTTTATTTACTATGGTTAAAGGGTAAACCAGGTAAATAACGGTAAACAAAAAATATTATAATGATATAAAACTACCATAATACATGTCTTAATCTGTTTAGATGAGATATTTCCGACCATGGGTATCCTTGGGACGATTCTAGAACCCTATTGAGCCAAATGGGTGTGAAAATGACATTTTATAATAAAAAATTGAAATTAAAGTGAAATATAACATAAACATGTATCTTTTAATAAATGTTTTTTTATTTGGGGTTATATAAGTGATCTCTTAATCTATATATATTTATTATAAAACTAAAAATATTTCCTACATCATGATATTTTATTTATTATTTTTAGACATTATATATATAAATTTAGTTACAACATAATAATGATGTAGTGATTGCTTCATTAATAAAGGATTCAAATAAATGATATTATGAATGTTAAAATAAATGTAATTTTGTTATTTGTATGTCATCCATGAATTTTATGGACTATATTTACATATTATATATTTTTTAAGCATTTTTTATGGATTCAATTTGTTATTAATTTTTAATAAATTCAAGTATTAATAGTATCCAAAATTGACTTAATTCATTACATAAAACGTAAAATATTTTATTAAATGATATTAAATTCCTAAAAATAAAATATTCTCCCAAATTGTTAATATAATTCAAAATATTTTGGAAATTATATTTTTGGGTCTTTTGACATTATATGGTAATTAAAATAACCCACAATGTGTAAATAACAAGATATTACTATAAGATTAAAAAGGGTAAAATAAGGGTTAAACAAAAAAGATAAGGATTTAAAATTAAATAAATCATTCCAAAATATTATTGGATTAATTCTATTCGATCAAAAATAATATTATCTATTAATTAAATGGGGTTTGAACCATTTTTAATCTAAATTCAATTAATAATAAATTAATATTTCAAGACATTTCGAAAGTGCCCCTCATCTCTTCAATTAAAGGGAACTTCTTCTTCTCTTTATCACACACTTCAAAAGAATTTCAGTTTAGATAAACTATGTCTAATAATATTCCTAGAATCCTTCCCTTACTCTTATAAGCCTTACCTTGGGATGAAGTCAATTAAATAATTCTTTTTGGATAAAATCCAAGGGAGTTACATGTTTTAGAGTTATATACTTCTCTAATGTTCCTTTCCATTAGTTAATTATTCACTCTGTATTCTATTCTTCTTATTTTATTACATAAAAAACCATATCCTAAATATAATAGAATATATTTATGAGACGTATTTGAACTAAAATTACTAATACCACCATCTAATTGATACAAACATATTGTTTTTGTGTACGGTGAACTACTACCTCACAAAATGATGATTGTTCAATTTTCATCAAATACCTCTAATGGTGAACATTATGATGGCACTTTATTTATATATCATGTATATTATATTTATTTTCTATGTATTCTTCTATAATTTTTAGTTACAAAATACATTTATTATTTCCATAATTTCTAAATACGATGATTTCTTTTGAGGAAGTGCGGACTACCACCCCCTCAAAGTGATATGACTCGTTCATTCCACACATAGAACATTAAAAAGATGAAATTAATGAAATTATGTAAAATATATAACATAAAATATTATTATATAACATTAATATACCTAGGTATCATTATGTTTTCATTTCTTTAATATGTGAAATAAATAAAAGTAGTGTTCATGCGTACAAACGATCTTCCATCTCCGTGAATGGTGCATTTCATTTATTATCTATATATTTTATGGAATATTATAAATACATGTATATACTGGACATATATGATATTTAAATAATGGATAGTATTCTTGATATAATATAATTTTAACCACATGGACAATTTAATAAAAAACAAGTTCATTTTCGACTCAAGTACAAAATATCGACAAAACGACTGATTTGAAATTGAATAATTTTATGATTTTTATAACTAAGTAATAAGTGATATAAATTGAATAATAAAAATTAAAAAGGTTCTAATGAAAGTATAAATTAACCAATGTTAATTATTTTGGAATATAAAGAACAAATGAGAAAAGTTAGCCTCAAGGTAGGGGACTTCATCTCAATCTCCTTTTATTGCGGCATATTTTGATTTATACATAACTTTATTTTATATGGTGTATAAACCCATTTGAATTTTTATTTTATTAATGTTGAATATTTTTTTATGAATAATTTTTCTAAACGACAAAAAGGATTTTTCTTTTAAACATATGCGACATCAATGACCATTCTGCCGCCACAAACATTATTTTATATTTTGATTCCTTATCAAACTGTAATGTTTTTAAATGAAAAATAAATAAAATATAGCCTTTTTACATAATTTGGTATATAAAATGGTTTTTTAAAGCATTGATTATCTGAATATCTTGAAATGATATATTGCGATTGTTATGTGGAAATTTAATCTCTCCTCTATGCTTGTTTTATTTATTCTGATAATGTTATAATTCATGGTCATTGTTTACATATATGAGGGGTTCCAAGATAAACTGGGGGTGAGTGAGCCGGAGATAGCTCTCTAATTCATTTGTTAATGTAACAAAGTTAAAATATAATGTTTCTCGGAATAGATTTAGGTAATATATTGTGATGGGTATTCCGAATGTAACTCCCTAGGGAACTGTGAAATATACAAGGTTATTATGTAATTGATGCCACAAGTTACCTTATAAATCATTTTTTATGTAAATATTATGATTTCATGAGGTATGTTAACGATCATATGTTTTATGAGTGAAAATTATCATTTCATTGATTTTTATGTATTAAAGGACTAATGTTTTCATTCATTATTTTATAACCCATTCTTATATTATTATTCTTATCCCATGTTTTTGAAATGTTTTTCACAGGGTATAAGGAAGGGTAAAAGAATGGAATAATTCGATAATATTTATATCAAGAAAATAATTCATGTATTATTTAAGGAGTTTTATTATTGTGAAAAATCTGGATATAGTATAACTGTCTACATAGTTATTTTTTTGAAATGTAATGTAATAGAAATGGCATAATTCTCCAAAACACAAAACCCGAAAAGATCCTTACTGCCGAATTCTTTACATAACTCATGATTATTAAATGTTTAAGTCTGGGGCCTTATAATTTGTTAGTATCTTCATTCAACTATCGAACCCAATAACCATGTTGACTTGAAAGGGGGTGATGTATGTGTGGATGAAAGAATGTGAAGAAATCATTATGGTTCTAAAAATGAGGCTAATCACTGCACTAGTACACACACTATTAACAAGTGTGGAACTCATTGTTGCATACAATGATTCTTTAATGAAAATATTAGGTTGTGTACTGATGAAAATTGATTATGTGTTAGAAGAAACCCCAAAATATAGGAAAATTAATGAGAAAATAAAATCCCACACATGATCTGGAGTTGGTGGATGTGATCTTTTCATTGAAAATAAGAATGCATTATCTCTATATGGAGAATTATTAAATATATAATGATTATAAAATCCTCATGTATATATTCACACTAAATGATATCAATATGTTCTTTTGAAGATGGTTATATAGAATCATGTAATATGATTTCCCAATCCACTATGATTATGGAAATGAAAATAAAGTAGAATATGCTCTATTTAGAAAGGATCTTTCTGCATTAGCAATGATGAGAATTGAGAAGGGTCCAATATTCTTATATTTCCAATGGATGGACATGAGAATCATTAATGATGTAACATAATCATTCCTTTTTCAAATGATTTCATAACCATCACTCAGTGATAAACTAATGGATGCTCAATGAAATGATAGGGAAATTCAGAAGAAGGTGGATGCCATGAGAAATGAGAAATCATTAGAGTTTATAATAGTGAGGAAGGATTCTGGATATTTGAGTAATGATTACGTGTAGCATCCTATCCAAAGAAAAATAAATATCTTCTATACAATATGCATAACACAACCTTATTTATTCTCCCAGAGAGCACAAGGATGTATCATGATCTATGAGAAAATTATTAGGGGTTCACCATTTAGAAATAGATCACTTAATATACATCCAAGATCCTAGTATGTAAACAAATGAATGATATGAAGAAACATTGTAGGGGGATAATGCAAGCATTAATAATAACAATATGGAAATGAGAAAAAATCACCAGAGACATAGTCACAAAACATCAAAAGGTATCTTGAGGATGTAAATGTATATAGGTTATTGTGGACCATCTTACAAATATGGATCACTTTTTCATAATTTGAGAGAACATCTCACTATGTCAAATTTCATAGATATACTTCAAATACGTGGTAAGGTTTAATGGAATACCACTATAAATTATATCAGTTTGAGTCCCATGATTTACCTCCTAGATATGGAAAAGTATCCAAAATACTCTAAACACAGAGCTGAATACCAATAAACCCAATCATACTCAAACTGATTTCCAATATAAATGGTCTAATCAGAAACTGGAATATATACTAATAGCATGTTCTATGGATTTTAATGTAGGATGGTACTGACATCTTCTTTTGTTCATTTCCTCCAACAATAATAGCTTCCAATAAATCATCCATGCGGCTCCCTATGATGACTTTTATGTAAAAATATGTAGAACATCAACATGGTTGGATTATTTCGGGAAAAATAAGATTCTAGGACCTATAATGGTCGAAAAATGGTAGAAAAGGTGAAAACCTTTCCACATCAAATCAATGTAACTCAATACTAACAGAAGGTTTACACATAGAGTCATTGAAATGATTGGGAGTTAATGGTTGGATACATGGTATTATTTTACTTATATCCATACAATATGTCTAGGAGGATTATGAAGAATTGAAAGCTAAGTCCAATGTACAGAAGCCCCATAAAGATTATTGATTGTGTTGGTTCTATGGCCATTCGAATGGAATTTCCACCAATATTATCTCAAGTAATCAATGTACTCTATATATCCTACTTGATTAAATACATACTGGATCACCCATATATAGTGAATTTATAGGTTGTACAATTGGAAAATAATATCTCTTATATGGAAAATCTAGTGAAGATCTTAGATAATAGTCATAATGTTCCATGCTAAAAGACCACAAAAATGATCAAAATACTATGGAAGAACAATAAGTTCAATGAGGAAACATAGAATCCAGAGGGAGTAATGAAGGAAAATTATCGTCACTTATTTTCCCCGTAGTTTGTCAAACTAAACTTCAATAGTAAAATTTCGTAAGGGTGGATGAATTAAACAACCTATAATTCAATCATTGAATTTTCAAATAATGTAATTATTTCATATAGTATATTTAATATAAAATAACTCATATAACACAATACCAAAATTATAAATGAAAAATGAATGAAATAAGAGGAATTTCTAGAAATTAAGGATGTTATACCAATGGAATAGTAACTTGACCATTGGAATAGAAATTATCCCTTATGAATAGTAAAATAGACAATATAATAGTAACCTCACCCGTGAAATTATAAATAAAATTTATATATCTTATAAATGATAATATGATATAATTATATTATAGTATAAGTAATTATATGTTTTAATAAAATTATATTAAGTTTTATTATTTTTATAAAACACAAATGTATATTTTTGATTTTATAATTAATATAATGATTTAAAATTGATTTTATTGTCATAAATTTTATTTATAAATAAATAGTTTTATGTATTATGATTAGAGGATAATTTTATAATACATTAATTAAATTTTTCAAATGTTATAAAAATGGTTTTAATTTTAAAATTGGTATTTTTCAAGTAAATGATTATTTCAATTGAGAAATATAATTCACAAACTTATAAAATTATTTTCAAAACATGGACTTCATTTTTTAATTCTACCTATAGAAAAATGGTGTTGGTGAATTTTTTGTTTTTTCTAAAATATATCAATTATTGGTTAATAGTAAAATATAGTAATTTATGAAATAAATACATTATATGTTATACACACAATTCCATCTGTGATTGCTGATTTATGAACTATAATATCTAAATACACTTTTTTATTTTAATATATTTTTTTATAATTCTCAACATATTTAAATTAATGTGGTAAAATAAGAAACTAATAAATAAAACAATGAGAAATCACCACTCTCCTCCACCATAAATAACACCCCTCACCACCACTTCCCCTCACACCATACAATCCATAATCCTCATCAAAATTATAGCCAATACGTTTAAAAATAATATCCCCCATATTATAGAACCTTTGGTATGAATAATATAACAATTTTAATTTATCTATGTAGGTTTAAAATGAGAAAAATTCAAGTGGTAAAATTATCTTTATTTTTTTTTAAATTTCAATTCAATTTATTATATTTTATTATTATATACTCACCTACCATTATCCATGTGACATGATAAATATGAAATCTAATATATAATGGAATAATATTATGTTAAAGGATGATCCTTCAACAAATCACTTATTCTCTATCTATTATTCTAAAAATGAAAATTTCATATATTAGTGTTAATTTGTTGCATTCATGGATGAAAAATGGTTATTTCCTCTACCTCCTAGAATGATGCACTTAAAAAATTATAATGGTTGAAATGGATTGTAAAATTACTCTTTAAACATTTTTAATGTTTTAGAACTAACATATAAACATATTATCAAATAGAAAAAACAATGAAGTTCATTGTCACCGAAAAAAACACAAAATAATCCAAACAATCATCACTAATGTTTTATTTAAGGATTAATACTCATCCCAAAAAACCTAATGAATTATATAACCATATAATCTTATGGATGTTAATTAATAACCTATAACTTTAATTCTAGATATCTATTCCGATTATACATGATCTTTCATTCTTTTATACATGTGAAAAATCTTAAAACCAAATGTAATGAACACTCTCGAACGGTGAAATTATATCTCATAACTCATAAAAAATGCAATAAATAAACTAAAATAAATTTACAACAGATAAAATAAAAGTATAAATATTTCTTAATTAATTAATTAATGCATTTAATTTGATTATGTATGACATTTATATCACATACAAGACACTTTCGGACATAAAGTAAGGGATTCACACAAAAACTCAATTTTTCTTTCAGATAACACTTACTCTCTCTCTCTTTACCACAACGTACTTATTATATATTTTTATATAATTATTATGTATTCAGAGTATATGTTCCAAAATCAGGTATTTGGATCACTTAATCCTTCTTTTTTGGGTAAAAACATGTTTAGAATTGGTTTCCTTTTAAATTCCTCTCGATAAACCAACTAGATTAAAGGGAACTTCAATATTTCATAACCATTATTATGTTCACTCGATAATAAATTTTAAGACACCATTATGTTTTTCTAAAATAAATAATTTTTAATGAGAAACTACCTTGGTTTTTTTTATTTTCACACAGATAATTCTGGATTTTCTATTTTAATGAATCTTAAAAATTTACCCTTAATCTACCCTAAATTGTTTTAATTCTAAAGTTACATAAACAATATTTTTACATGTTTTCACTTATGTTTTACAAAAAAACATCTTGTTATATAACCATTCTTACTTATGAATTTCCATGTATTATTTAAATCCATTCATTAATGGACACCATTATTCTATTCCCTTTGGATTTTCCCTTTACATGATTGTGATGCCCAATTTTTTGAATGTATATCTCTTTTATGTTTGGTTGATTCCTTACGTATGATTATTATTGGGGCACACATATCTATGAAAATTTAATTATGGTTGAGACTATACATTTATCCAATTCATTGGGTAATATTTAGCCTCATGAGACACTATGTTGGGACATGGAGTATACCTGATTGTTTTATGGGACATTGTCTTCCATTTGAAATGGTCTTGGTAGTTACCCTTGATTAAGTATTATGGAATGTTGTATATTGTTTCCAAATTCCAATGATGTCATGATTATATGGTCCTATATTATACTTGCTATTCTTTTTTTATACATGTCAATTTCTTTTATGTCATCATGTTATGGCTTATAACCCATGTGCAATGTTTTATTTATATTCTAATTCCCTTATTAGGAATTGTTTCTTTTACCTTTGGTTCATGTATTTCCCAATGTTATACTATAATTATGTAATATCCTAATAAAATTTAAGAGATAAACATGGATATTAAATAAAATATTTTTTAAATTGGTTTCATGTTTTTAAAATATGTAACTAATCTACAAAAGACCCAGTACATTACAATCTTTGGCTTGTGAATTGATGGTTAATTATGATCCAAACCATGTTATAATGTGGCCAAATCCTAGGGTTTCTATAACCTCAATCTGATCAATCTACCACTAAATCTATGGCCCAACCAGCCTTCCCTAAGGAACAAAAACAACAACCTTACAGGCTTCTCATTGGCATTTAGTTGTGACCACATCAACTCCATAGTTTCCTCTATACTATCTTGATAATCAAACCAATACAGACCATAGGAGTATCGTTCTCACCTATTTCCTTGAAGAAATTAAAAACATCATAGATAACACTTCAATCATAAGACAAACCCAAAACATGGATGTGACCATATATATTTACCCCAGAACAATGAAAAATCAACTATTGTTATAAATTCCCTTCTTTTGAGAATGAATCCCACAACATTCCTTGACATCTGTTTCATCCAACCAACCTAACATGTAATTGGTAGATGGTATACTCCCCACCATACAACACCACATTTTGTAATCCATTCATAAACCAACTAGGAGTCTCTATATCTAACCAAAACACATTTTGGTAACTAGTAGTAAAGATACATCTTACTTAGAAAACCCAGTATGATGTGAAGGTGTTAGTCACAATCCTTAATTTCTGAAACTATGAAAGAGGATTCATCAATGAAAACCATAGAAAATATCCATCAATAAAGTCACCTCCCACCATGGGATCCCCTATACCTATATAAAGTTTATGTCTTATTTTCCTACCAATGTCTCATAAACAATCCCTCATCAAAACTCGGAGGGCATTTCCAACCAAAATCACTTCCACATAATTACCCTTTACCAAGAAATCTTAATAAAATATTTCATTTGGAACCACCAAAATTACCCCACTCATGCTCTTAAAGCATGACCCTAGTGATTTACACTAGAAAAAAATCACCACCCCACTTATCCACAACCAAAATAAAAGACACAGAACAAACTCTTCCCCATGTGAGGATGTCGAATTATGATAGGTGCTTATCTTGAGACACCTTTTCACCCAATACTAGTGGAACCATTCATTTCCAACATGATCCCACATATGCACCTCCTTAATTCCCTCATGTTTCCTCACTTTCTTACAACCACACACTAGGAAAAAATAAATATCACACGAGTCATACATCACTAGAGCTATTCCCATCTCACGATCACTCATTTGGCCATGAGTCTTAGACCTTTAGCCTCATTGGACTCATGTAATCTCCAAACATCACATCTAATAAGAAATAAGTTCATTAAATAAATCCCAATCATGTGATCGCCACCACCTCATGTTCTACTTCCAGACCAAAAGTATTTTCCCATACATTGGTCACCATTGTCTTGTTCACACAAAATAAACATCTATCCCATATATAACACCCTCAATGTCACATGGAGATACTCCTCCCAACCATGACTATTCCCGAAACCAACCTTTTAACTTACTGGATGTTATCAGATAACTACCTGATGAATAATCCAAAGAATAACCATGCACCATTACCACACTCAACAACAAAACCATGCACAGATTCCACATCTAGAGAAACCACCCATGCATCGAATTCCAAGTCACCTGTAACATTAGATCAACCCCCTTTGATGATAAAAATCAATTTTCTTAGACATCCAACTTATAACCACATCTTGAGTCTCCTTATAAAAACATCAACCTTACAACATAAAACTCAAGGTAATTTAAATGAAATAATAGAGAAAAATGAAAAACATATGTACACATATAATAATGCGACTAGAAGAAAAATATTCATGTCCACAAACATCATATCCGTTATGAATTATTTCTTATCCTTCTCCCTTGATTCGATCTCAAACAGTCATTAAGGACCACACGTTGAATATGATGGAAAATTGAGAATATTACGGTTTAAAAGGATTAGAACAATTATACAAGACGTAATGCACAAAAGTAATGTATAAGAGGGTTAGACTCACTAGGATGTTTGATTCTCACCAATACACCCTCCAAAAGGCCATGAATCAAAGGAGAATCACACATGGCGGAGGAGGGTGCGATTGGTTCATTAACCACGATTTAGGGGATCAAATGGGTGAAAAAATAGGAATAAAGAAATAAGTTTGGGTGGAAAATAGTAAAAATTATCTTTTTAATGGGTACATGGTTTTGCAAAACAATTTACCAAACTCTACACCAACAATGCGATTGTCTCCTTCTAAAAGGAAGTCAAGCCACACCATTTGGAATTCCCCCTATATGTTTTGAAAAGATGTGTGGTCGTAGTGCACAATCCATGCTTCAAAGGGTCCCCAAGCTGCACAATTTTCTAGAGGAATCCAACATGATTACATCACTATGAAACCACATGCTATAGTCCATAAGATCATAGTGCATAGTTTTACTAACCAAGCAGTAACCATGTTATATTCACAAATTGACATCATTTAATACATTACCGCGCACCAAATACATAGAACACCCCCAAAACATCATTACCCAAACCCATTCCATTTACCAAAACAATTGGAGTTTAAAAAAAATGAGCAGGGATGTACCTCCTTGAAAATTCAGGATCTTATAGATATATTCTTTCAGATTTGATTATTTTAACTATTAGTTAATTTTTTTTATCATGGAAATGTATTTTTGATTTGTGGTGATGAAATAATTACCTTAATTTATTACACCATACCAACAATAATGTAGTGAATGAAGTATAAAACTCATATAAATGATTTTTAATATAGTAAAAGTAATATTTTATGCTAATTTATAGTAACCTCTGAATTTTATTTATGATTATCAAAATTATTGACGTGTTAATGGTTTATATTTTAATTAGATTACTATTTTAATATATTTATATTAAAATTAAAATAATACAATTAAAATGGTATTAATGACATTTTATATAAAATTATATAGTATTGAATTATTAAAAAAAGATTATGTAAATTAGGAATAATAATAGTCTAAAATATCACCCATTATCCATTTTGAGTTAATCTACAAAATATAAGGAAAATTTTAACCATTTTGGGTTGAAAAACGTGAAACTGTTTTTTAGATAAAAATCAGTTAACAAATGTGATTAACAAAACCTTATGGTTTAAAATGCCACCAACACCAAGATAAGTTTAACTTACAAACAATATTTAGACACTAGGGTGTTTTATTCAAATATATATCCATTAAGATATATTTTAATTTGGAATTAATTAAAAGTATTTAAAATAAGTTTGTAATTCCTATTGTGTTCTTTCCCTCCCTAATAAAATGATTCTAGTTTGGTCTATTCTTTACCCCATCGTGAGCCATCTAGCTCAACCAAACCATGCCATATTTTCTTTAATAATTCCCCATAAAAAATAATTTGTTATTTTCTTCTTAAAATATTATTCCTTTGCTTGTTAGGAATGTATTTAAATTATACCTACAAAAGAATAGGTAACCAACATACATAACAAACATTAATTTTCTTCTTCTTCTAACAACTAAAATCATCAGTAGACATGATAAAATAATAACTTCTGTTCAAAAAAATATACAAAAAAATTATTATTATTACAGAAATATTCGTTTTAGTTACATATAATTGAATTTTATAAAACATGATTACATGTTCTCATTATAAAAGATGTTTCATTCTGTACCGTGATTGTTCCTTTACAAGAATCTTCTTCGTTATAATTTTAAAAAAATGTTACACTGAAAGGTTATAATGATTCTATTATATGATGAGATCCATTAGTTTCTATGACATCATTCATGAATATATGTTCAATGAATGAGTGATATTATTTTAATGAACATAGAAGATAAGGACTATCATGTGTAAAAGGACCATAAATCAATTAAAAACCTTCTCATGGTGTTTAAATTTAGAAATCTCTAATATATGAGGCTATGAGAACATACCCATCAATAAAAAATCCATATTTCCATATTTCAATTAATGTTACCATATATAGATGTGTTTTCCATCCTTAAACAGTAATATTATCAATAATTTAAACTGTGCCTCATATAATATGATGTACTGGTGAAAACCCTAATGACATATGCTTGTAGTGAGGTAGGCTATGTTGGGAACATAACCAGTGATATTATATAAATTGATAATTTGGAAATTAATTTATCCCCTCCATCCCTTAATAAATATTAATATATTAGGACTTATGATGTTGTTGAAACATACCAGATATATCAAAATCCATATGGTTTGGTGGGAGAGTTCATTTTTTAAATGTAATTGAAAGAGTCGTTCACAATATTTGTTGTTGGAACAGGTATGAAACCACTTTTTTCTAGAGATATCTCAATAATTGAATTATATTACACGGTATTCATTAATAGGGGTGGGATTTTGATACAACATTAACTTCTTTTTTTATGTGTCCCGTGAAATGTTACTAGAAGAAAACCTTGTATTTTTTCGGTTGCACATAATGGAACTAAAAAAGAACCATATAGGGTCACACAATAGGTATATCCATACTCTTAGTTAAATTAAAATATTTAATTTTATAAAATATACTAAATATTATTTATTCATCTTTGGATGATTTCCATAGTTTAATCACTTGATATTCTAAAGAATAAGTATGATAAATAATTACAATAATAATTCAATTTGAAGTTAATATAATATAATATTTATAATATCTATCACATAATAATATCATGAAATTTATTTATTGAATATAATTATTTGAGGATCGTTAAATTCCTATGAAGTAAATTATAGTTAGATTAATAGTATTATTTGAAATGGTATAAATGATATTTATGTTCTATTTTTTCAAATTTTATGAAAATAATAATATTATTATTATTATTATTAGACATAGTGTAAAACAAGAATTATTGTGTTGGATATGATATTGTCTATGATTCTCCAAACCTAGAGAGATAATAGTAAAAATATATTATTATCACAATCCAAAACTCACTTTTACTATGAAAAATGTATAAATATAGACTCTATGAAGCCCTAAATGGAAAACTAGTGATCTAGAGTGGACTCTTTTTTCCTCATATATCTTGACATCGAGAGAGAATCAATAGTTCATCCTCTTCCAAGAATAATACTAATAAAATCAACCAAAAACTATTCAAGTGACTTGGAATAACCATTCATGCATTTGAAGATTCTATGGATGTATTTAGAGAGTACAGTGTATGTGTGGATCATCACTTAAGATATTGTCCACTTTGATCATATTTTGAAATGACAGTATTATATGTTGTAATCATATGGATCATAAATGAAAGCTGGATTATTGGTTTAGTTAATTATATATCAACTCATAAAATAAATATATATTAAATTTTGAGATCCTACTATTCTTCTCCTGTCATTTTAATCTAGTAATGTAATCTATGCGTCTCATTGTAAATGTAATTTTTATCATGTTTCAAAAATTTTACAAAAAAAATAGGAATATAAAATTATTTGGTTATTCAATAAAAAGAATCATAAATTGTGGTTGGAACCTATAAGTGTTATCATATGGGCCACTTGTTTAATTTATAATTTTTTACTATTTCTTGATTGGTTGAAAGAGTTTATGATTTATTTTAGTTATATCAATTTGTTTTAATATATGAACATTATTGTCACTTCCTTTATTCATTCTTATTAACATAACCAATAATCAATTTATAAATAAAAACAATGCATTCAATTTATACCATTTTTAGGTGACAAAGGCTCTAACTCAAAAAAAATTAATAATAGGGAATGTACTTCATACATATAGGCCATGTATATTTTTTCTTAATTAGATATCACAATGAATTTAGATATATCTGATGTAATTGATTATATAATTTAAGAAAACAAATATTTGAGTAGATTTATATTGACTACCTCACAAATTGAATAACTATATTAATCATTTTAATAAATTTTAATCAATGATTTATCATGTAAAATAATATGGGGTGTCCTAGCATTCCAAGTATAGGGTACGTGACATGGGGATATACTAGTCATGCATCACTAAGTTTACACGCCTTGTATGTTGGTATAAAAAACATGTACCTTAAACACATTCATAGTAGGATACATGACTATAACCATGTCATGTGGTTCAGACATGTGAATAACATAATACAAGCCATGTACTATTGCACTCGCCATGTACTATACTATAGAAAAATCAGCTCATTTTTCATATATAGAAACATTTAAAATATAATCAATCCTATTCACATGTGTTTTATTTGTCATTGGTTTAAAATATTACACCCCCTAGCATTGGATTAAAAATTATAAGTCTAATATATTTATGTGTTATCATTTTTAATATTAACATGAACATTCTTCCAAGTACAATTTTTTAATCCATTTATTTTGAATGATTTTTTTAATTTATAGATTATGTATTGAATTTAATTATGATAATTTTAATAAATTAGATTAACTAATGAAAAAATTAATCTTCTAATGAATATTAAATGTAATTGATAACAATTGTAAAAATGTATACTCATTCTATTCTATGTGTGGATTATCACAAGTTTAGGCGGAGCCCCATGTATTCTATTTTATTCTTATATTTTATTATGGTTAAACTATTATTGATTATATGTGTGTCATGCACTTATTTTTATGTAATGGACTACGTACCCACAGTTTGATTTACCTAATCCCTATTTATTTTATTCCATTTAATCCCATTACATTTATTTGAGTGAATTAATGTGTAAAGATAAATCTCCTTAGTAAGAGGAGGTTGTTCATGTCATGGAGTTAATGTGAAACCAATTAAGGTGATCCCATGAATCTTGGTTGGAGTATTGAATCATGAACGAATATATACTTCAATGTGTTCTTCCATCAGGTTTGAGGGTGAAATTATTATCATATGTATAAACTAACCACTATATAATCTCATGAATAATCCATATTTTCTTTAATACATATCATGTTTAATTATTTATTTCATTAAATGATGCAATATCAGCTAATAAATGAATTCAAAAGATTTTGATATTGAATCATATTTAATTAGGTTTCACATAAATTTTTTATTTAATATGGTCAATTATTTATCAAAAATAAAATCAATATTATGAAGGAAATTGTGATGTTAAAATTTTATTTTTCTATAAATACAAAAAACACTCATTCTAATATATAATGTTTCCATAAAATTGCACTATGTATGTTCGAAAAGACGTAATTGTGAATGGTCCATAACGAAAACAGCTGCGATGCTTTCAATTATCATTGATATATTATCTTGAATACCAAGGATTAAATTGCATAGATTACATATATGGTTTATTTCATAACATGTAGATGGTGTAACTAAGAGGAAAATGTAATGGAAATATTTATTTTGGATTTTATTATTTGAGGCTTTACTACACAAATCAAGTAACTATGATTTAATGTAACTGGAAAGGTACACATACCTAAAACCCCTAAAATAGATTCCCATGGAAAATTATTGGTTATGAGATGAAAAATATGGATCATTTAAAATATATAGTCTAATATACAAGATATTTTGAAACTGATGGTGACAGAAATTGGGTTTTAAAAAATAGTGGGAGAATAATGGATTGTAATAATATTTTAAATTTACTAATATATTTTTTGATCAAAATAGTTACAAAATACATTCAATTAATTTATATAAATTGGTAATCAATCTAAATTGGTAATGTAAATGTAATCTATATTACATAAATATAACATTCTTACCCAAGAAAGTTTCTAGAAATTGTATAAGTGACTGCATGTTGTAATAAGCCGGAAATGGGAATTATAGATGCTAAAAATATCACATCATGAATGCATTTAAAATGAGTCTAGTGATGGATACCTTTCTATTTTAATCATGTGGATATTGATATGGATGTACAATTTTTGTTTTTATCTTCTCTGTATAATTAGATTGAAATGACGTATGAGGATGTGTATGTTTATAGAATCATTTATCAAATTAAAATATGTATCAAGAGTGTAATGTTCTCGCCATAGTATCAATGAGATACTACCTTACATTATTACATTGGTATACTAAAAAATATGTAACATCCCAAAATATCGAGTAGGTCAGTCTATTTAGAAAACTAGGTATAAACACAACTTTTACATTACAATATGAAAATAAAAACAACATTGAAACACCATTGGAAACACTAATAAACTATTATATTTTCCCAATAAGTCATTCATGATATAAATATTCTCATCCTGGGGAAGAAATAATATGATATAGTTGACCATATATGATTATTAAGGGTCACTAATACATCATAATATAGCATATATAAACATAAACTATATGGCATGGTGAATATGTAACCACATATTCCATTTAAACATAAACTTTTTAATAATATGTCAAGAATAAATTATGCATAAATAATTCTATATAGATAATCACATGAGAATGAAACAAAACATTGGATATTATACTAGTTTAATAATCACATGGGTATCCATTACTAATACATAATGAGGGAATCCATAATTTTTGGCATAATAAACATACCGTCAAGGCTTTGGCCAAGTCACCATATGAAAATGGGTAAAAAATCCCTAAAAATATTTTATTAAAAAAGGTTGAAACATAATCAATATATACATTCACATTTAAATAAGAATATTAAATGTTAATAACATTCCCTAAACAATAAATATACTCATAAACAATCCCTAAAAATATGATGAATGGTATCAAGATAGTAAATCCCTAATCAAAATAATTATAAACCATTAAATGAAAATTGTTAGATGGTAACATAAGATATAAATTTAAATAAGAATAAGATCCATCATAGGTTGTTGAAATTGATTAAAATATTCTAATAAAATCATTGTGGAATTATTGAGTGAATTAACTTTTTTTCATATTTTTTAAATAAGAGCTATTTGGAAAATTCAATTTAAATTTTTCATAAAATCAGAGTATAAGATTTTATATACCAAAAATATGAAAGGGTATTTCAATGAAATTATTATCTAGGAATAAATTATGAATAATATGTTAAATGTTTTTTTAATAAATATCTGAATTGGGCCACCTCAGTGCAGTTTAAGAGAAAATATAAAAGAGTCTTTAAAACCAAACAAATTATAATTGTTTCCATAACACCAGAAATGAAACAATTAGTTTTTAAAGGAATAAATTATTATCTTAGAAAATTCATGGTGTCTTAAATATTATTTTTTATGGCACTAGAAAATATTTAAGAAATTAGGAAGTTCTCTTTAATTGTGTTTTATTGTCAAGAGGAATTGTCAAAGAAAAACATTAAAAAACACGTATTTCTACATAAAAGAAGATTAAATGTTATACATACATGTATTTAAAACATATAAAAATATTTTAGAAGAAGAATAATAAAAGAAATAATAATTACATAGGGGTAAATAGAGAGAAATTCTATCCTGAAGGAACAAATTGAGATTCGGGTAGAATCCCTTAACACATTGAAATTAGTCGAACCATATTCCCCATAAAATCGATAATTGTAAAATGGAATATTTAAAACTATGATGACAAATATATTCATGGCTTGATACATAAAATCCATGTATGTGTACCCCGTATATTAGAAATAGTGTGGAATAACACATATCAAATAGAAATAAAACAAAGATGAGTAAACCATTACCTTTTGTCCAATGATGCCTTTCTATTATACATAATGGTATGGATAATGAAATTAAATTCAATAATAATTTAACTGATTACCTATTAAACATTTATTGAATGTATTATAATTTTATTAAGTTAATTTATAATCATTTTTATGATATATAATATTCAATTTCATCTTTGGAAAGATTTCTTTTCCTTGTTTTTTATGATTGGTTCACTGGTATACAAGTACAAAAGAACATGTGAAATGAGAACACTTATCGGGAATTGAAATTATATTTTAAAAATGAACGTAATTATGTTTTATTATTCTATTATATAATTTTTTCTTAGTTATGGGGGTGATTAATGAGATAAAAAGCTCTTGATAACGGTTGAATTATTTTGGCATTTTTTCGATCATCACACACTCGTTTTTTATTAATTAATATTATGTATATATACTGGTTATAGAAAATTTAATTAGTTTTAACCTAAATATTATAATTTCATTTAATGAAACAAATGGTTCTATGATATACCGTGAAGACAGAATTGATGATTGAGAACTCATTGTCTGTGAAGGTAGAGAATTGACACTTCACATATGTTGTTTTGATTTTAAGAATTAATAGGGAAATAGAAGAGAATTTATATTTGATAAAAAATTAACAAAATAACTATAAATTATAAAAAATAGTCCAGATTTATCATTTCACCTTGGATAGTGTGTATGGGGGAAGGGTAAGAAAATAAAATAAATTGATTGAGAGAGTGAAATATATATATATATATATATATATATATATATATATATTTGTTTTATCTATTGAGTGCCTCCTTCATTAGATTCTCCTTAAGGGACATAGAAATGGAATTTTTGTGAGACTAGAAAGACCATAATGTGGGGAGAGTATTGGGGGAGGTAATGGGAAGAATATTGCAATGATTAAAGTCTTTGGATGTGTGTGGAGAAGGTGAAGTGAGAGGTGGTTTTAATAGTGGAGGAGGGGGATGTTTTTTTATTAATTTATTAATTAAATTATTATTATTGATCAAGTATATAAATGATGTTGGTTATTGTCACTGAATATAGTTTGTATTTCATTTGAGTTCAAACTAATTGGTTCTTAACTCATCCATACATCACAAATGATTCAATAATGGAATTATTTACATATAGTAATAAACTCTGTAAATTATCATATTTCACTTCTCACCAAATACTCAACTATTTTAGAAAAATCCCAATATTCACCACAATTATTTTTAAATGTGTATTACTCAAAAATGTACTCCATTTTATAGAAACAACATTCTAAATATAAGAAATATAACTTTTAATAAAAATCATCATTTATTAAAAAAGGCCAATAATATATTTATAACTAATTGTTTACCACATTGAAATACTAAATATGTCCAAAAAAATATATTATAATTATATGAAAAAACTATAGTAATTTATGAACTTTTTTTGGAAATTATTTTCTTTTAAATCATTATAATAATCATGAAATTTTAAATAAACATTTATGCTTTAATGATATGCCAACACTTAATTAATAATTTTTTAAACATTTGTTTTCTTATTACATGAAACAAATATATCACCTTTTCATTTATAGGATACTGAAATTTTATTTACACATTCATAGTTGAGGTTACTATTCAAATAATTACCTGGTTTTGAATATAAAAAAATCAATATTTTATAAAAATCAGGATTTTTTACTACTAACTATAAAACATATTCTCCAGAAAATTCAAAAAAATCACCCAAATATAATTTTGATATTCTAATTTAAAAAATGAATTTCTTTATGTTACATATAAGTTATAAAACTGTTAAAATTTATGTTTTTAACATGTACACCATTAAAAGGTGGTGAAATTTCATTTTAGAAAATATATCTTGTTTTCCCTTAAAATTTGATTAATTATATCTGAAAATTTTCAAATATATTCATTAAATTTAAAAATATTTTATGTAATATATGATATTTTAATTTAATTAAGATAATTCAATAATATTTATTAATTGAAGATAAAATTCCATTACGGTCACAAATATAAATTTTTATCAAAACAAAAACAATATGTTTGACTGGTTTATATTTTCATTTATAAATAATTGGTAAACAATTAATTCATTTTAAAAACATATGTAAACAATATATTAATAATTTACATAATCCCATTTATTATTGCAATTCCAATTACTATTTCACAATAACAACATTGAAACTTTTTTTAAGATCAGTGTTTTGTGTATCATCAGCTATCAAAGAAGTTGAATTTTTGAAAGATACAAACCTTAAAATTTTGGTGTATAACAGTTTCCCCGCCTTTAATAAATTTTATCAACAAAAATTTAAATTTAACTTCATATTTTAATTTTTATAAACCAAATTACTTTGTAAATAATCCACATAATAAGATGTGTTTGTAAAACAACCTCCTAAAATGTGGAAAATAGAATATTAAAGGTCACCACAAAACTATGATTCTAAAATAGGATAACTTTATTTCAAATATTCACATGGATGAAAAATAAAACTATCATGTTATGAAGGATAATCATAGATAAATTATCATTAGAAAATCTATAATCATAAAATTTTAAATTTGAGATCTGTTAAAATACCATTGGTTTCTTATAAGGAAAATTAAACATATAGAATTTTTGTTCTACAATCATATTCCTAGTGTTGATGGTGTCTTTTACTATATGGAAAATAAAAAGAGAAAATAAACTAACCTCATTATTTTCTTTTTTGAAGTATCATCATTTTTTACTTAAATCTCTCTCAACATCATTTAATAAATTTATAGATGGATATTCAACAAAACAATTTATGCCCGAATCACTTTTATGAACCATAAGATCCAAAATACATTCCATAATAATTTAAATTTTTATTAAATCCAAATATTTTAACATATTTTATCAAGTAATAATAATTTCCTAAGTTCAACATTATCCATTAAAAAACTAGTTTATCTTACGATTCATCTAAAACATGTCTTTACATATTTAACGACCATATATTCAGATTGAAGTTCCCTAAATTTCCAAAATCAAAATAAAATAATATTCCTCAAATAATTTATCTCTTAATCAAACATACCACATAAATTAATATATTTTATCACCTTAAAACAATAATGAAAACATGCATGTTTCCAAATCCATAAATAAGATATAATGTAGTTCAATCCATATATATATCATTATTCTTATAGTAAAAATATCTGAAAATAGTTATTGAATCCAAAAAACAAATAAAATAATTATTCCATTTTGATCGAAGTACAATAATAAGGTTGAACTTGTTCCATTTTATTTTTCTAATAAATATTTCATTGATTATTCAGACATTCATTTTTGTAGTGTCCCATATCTTTATAATTAAAACAATTCACATTTATATATTGTTTCATTCCCATAAATTCACGAGCCTGGTGGCCTTTTATACACACTTGTAACAAACTCCTGTTACATTTAAGAAAGTATTCTGGGTTTTTTCCCACAATTATCACATGTGGTGAAATTTTTTGGTCTGTTTTCCCCTTTATCCACATCATTCTCTACAATTATATTTTTCTATTTATTTCTCCAAAACTCCTAAGTTACGGACAATTATTTCCATATATTGATATCATTTGAGACTACATCTTTGTATGATGATAATATTTGACAGAATAGTTCCCATCATTTAATTGGATTAATAATATTAATTAATTAATCAATATTGATTATTGGATTATGTATGTATTCCATGAATTCCTTGCTAACCTTGTAAAGTTGACTTTATATTGGATAACATTTTCAACCACTCTCTGAAAGATAATTAAAAATTCACATTAAACATCTGATCACCGTTCCCAAGGGAAATTTTTTTACATGTAAATTGTCATAAAATCCATATATTATATATTTTCAATTTCTTTCTCCTCATTTTTGTTTCAGAATAATTACCACGGGTAATCAACTTCTACTAAGAGATGATAAAATTCCATGATATATATTTTCCTTTCATTTCCTCCCAAATAAAGAACTATATTCTCAAAAGAACTTATCCATTACAAGGCTATAAATGGTTTTTAGTCCAACTTAATGATAGGGATAGTTTTTCCATAAAGTGATCTAACATTATTACATTGTGCTGTGGATCGAGCTTATATATGTGACTAAGGTTATTACTCATAACATGAGTTTGTTATCTGAATATTTTTATAACTTTCTTTGCTCTATTTTCATCTCCTACTACAACATCATTATACTACATAGGAGTGAAATTCCTACATGTAATAATATCATTGATATATTCTCCATCCCTTTCACTAGGTTATATTTCTAAACAACTTAGTACACTAAATTTTGTTATGAATCATAATGCATAATTTTTAACAATCAAAACACATGAATATTTTTGAAAATTATACATAGATATTATAATAATAATAAAAATGGTTTATTTGGGGAAATATTTACCTATAAATCATTTATAATAGTTTATGAGGAAATTGTGAATTTTCTTAAGCATATCGCCCAGGATTGTAAAACCAGGCATGAAATAAGGCCCATTGTCTAGTACCATGTTACTAAAATTCAGTCCCAATGCACATGGTCAATGTAGTCACCCCTAAGTACATTTTTTCTGAACCACATCTAGTTTTAGTATCCAATAATTTATGTATTTCTATTAAAACCCACATAATCTCAACAATACCAAAAGTATCAAATTGTTTTCTATGATTAACCTCAATGTTTATCAAAGAGTTATGTTCCAAAATCTATATTTTCTAAATATAGTTTCAATGGTTTCTACTAAACATATTCCAACTCCAACTGTAAAGACCATGAACCTCGTAGCCCAAAGCTGGTGCCTTACATTAATAAATTAGTATAAAGATAAATAATGTCACTTCCTGATGGACTAAGTTGTTTTGTATCTTTGGAGAAGCATAATGGTTTTTTACCATACAACCTGAAAGGAAAAAAATATAAACTCTATTGGAAACACCCATAAACACCTCGATTGTCCCTACAAGTCATTCATAATACCAATCATTGAATCCTTATGATAATAAAAAATAATAAATAGGTGAGAACAAATTTATAGTATGTGTAAACAATGAAGTGCATGTAATAATAATGAATCATAATGAATAATGAAAGGTGAATAAGTAACAACAACTTTCATTAAGACATAAACATGAGAAATCATGATCAGAATAAAATATGAATATATAATTCCATATAAATAATAAAATGAGAATTAATCCTAATGATTGATATTATACTTGTATAATATTTATATGGATAATCAATAAATAATATGAAAATTATGTAATTTATAACGGTGGACACCAAAAACATACTATATTGACTTTGACGAAGACACCTTACATATATGGGTAAAATCCCATTCTAGTTTGTCTCATGACACCTAATAATTCATTGTGGGGATAAGGTTGTCCCCAATTTCCACTTACTAAGTCCAATTCATTATTCTTATCAAAGGGGTGGAAAATAAAATACATGTACATTCATGTTGAAACTATTCATTGAAATGTTAATCGCTTTCCCCAAAACAAATAAACATAATAATATGCCATCAAGTGGAATATGAAGATTGGAATCAAGATCGTACATACCCAATCAAAATAATCATAAACCATTTAAAAACATATGGTAGATGGTAACATAAGAGATAAATTTCAATAATAATAAGATCCAATGGAGGGTGTTAAAACAACTTTAAAAAATATAAGAAAATAATTTAGGAATTCTTGATATAAAAACACTTATTTAATTTTGAAGATTATAGTTCTTTTGGAAAATCATTTTGTATTCATTTTAAAAAATTACTATAAACATGTATTTCCAATAAAATAAAAAGGAATTAAAATGAAATTATTTTGTAGGAATAAATGATTTCAAACTTGTAAAAATATTTTCTAAAAACATTATAATTTGGCCACTTCATTGTGGTTTAAGAGAAAACATAAATGATTATCTACATTAGAAAATTTCATAATTATTTTTATCAATATTGAAATGATAAATACAACATTTCATGAAAAAAATATGATTTTAGAAAAATAATAGTGTTTTAAAATAGATTATGGACAATAATTTAAAATGGGTAAGAAATTAGGAAGTTCCTTTCAATGAGGGTTTCTTATCAAGAGTATTTAAAAAGGGAAACCATCTAAAACATGTATTTCCACATCAAAGAAAGATGAAATGATATGGATACATGTGTTTAGAATGTATAAATGTAATTTATAATAACTATATTATAATAATTAATAATTGCATTCTGGAACATAGGGATAAAGCATAAAACGAACGAAAGAATGGGGATTAGGTAGAATCATTTACTACATTGTAATTAAACAAATAATATACCCCATAAAAATAATAAATATAAATGTAAACATTAAAAACCCTTAAGATAAAATGATTTATGATAAGAAACATAATTAGGTGGTATTTGTACACCACACACAAAAATAGTGGTCAATACGTCAGTTATCAAAAAAACAAAAGTGAAATGGGAAATCCCTTACCTTATATCTGAAAGTCATTACACTTATAAATAATGTCATGAATAATGAAATTAGAATCATAAATAATCTAATTGATAAACTATTAAACTTATATTTTTTTATTATAATTTTATTATCTTTATTTATAGTCTTTTTTATGAGTTATAAGATTTAATTTCTTCCTTTATAAGTATTCATTTTCATGGTTTCCATGATTGGTTCCCTTGTATATATGTTTTAATGATCATGGGAAATGATAAAACTTTTCTAGAATTGAAATTATGTGTTATTAATGAACATCTATACAACTAAATGTTCTTATATATCATTTTTCATATAAAAAGATGATTTATTAGATAAAACATCAATGATAACCATTTGTATTATTTTGGAATCTTTTTCGATCATCAAATAGTAGTTTTGTTTTATTAATTAATATTATATATAAACTAGTTCATGAATAATAAATATGTTTTAATAAAAATAATATATTATTTCATTACCATAAAATGGTTTTATGAACATCCTAGAAGGTGTAATTTAAGAACAAAAAGTTATCATCCACAAATGTGATAAATCAGAACCTCATTGAAAATGTTTTCATTTGTAGAATAAAAGGGGATGATAAGAGAATTGATTGTTGATATACCATTAAAATATTAAAATTATAGTATATAATATATTCTTGAGATATAATTTTATTTTTTACATAAGAAGTGAGGGTAGGATAATAAATTAAAGGAAATGAATAATGAGACAGAGAGAGTGAGTGAGAGAGAATGTTATTCCTTTTGAGGATCAGCTCCTCAAGAGCCTCCGTAAGAGACTTGGAAATGGTATTTTTGTGTGACAATAAATAAAAAAACATGGGGGGAGGTTTGGGAAAAGTAATGAGAAGAATAAAAGTAGGCTTAAAGGATTCATAGGTGTGAGGGGAGGTGGTGGTGAGGGTGGTATTTATAGTATAGGACGAAGGTTTTTTAGATAATTTTAATCATTAATTTATTATTTTTTTCTCAAGAATATAAATAGTTTTGTTATTGTGACTAAATATAGTAACTATTGTATGTGATTTTGAACTAATTAAATCATACATCATTAATTATTCTATAATTATTTTATTTACTTATGATGTTAAATATTAAAAATAACCATATTTTACTATTCACAAAAAATCACATATTTTAGAAAAATCAAAAAAATATCCTAAACATTTATGAAACATATAAAATTTAAAATTGGACTCCATTTTACGAAAATAATATTATAATTATGATAAATTAAAATTTTAATCAAAAAAATCATCTATTAAAAATACCGATTTTAAAATTAAACCCGATTTTATGAAAATTGAAAATAATAATTATGGAATCATTATTGAATTGGGGTCATGACTCATAATACATCACTTTTCCATGTACCAAAAAATGAAGGGAAATACATGAAATCTGTTTACGTCTGATGACACTCTTTGATTGTGAAAGGAATCACATACTTTCAGGAAGATTTAAATGAGATAATGAGGATCTTCAGTCTGATTTCCCCTAAACTTCCCCTTATTATGGATCATGTGAATTAGTCAATGATTTATTTCAATGGTATGGGTTTGGATAGTAGGATTCAATATTATTTTTTAGCAACATGGTTTGATTGAAAGCCAAAATCCATGATGCTTTGTTATTACTACAATGGGTGCTCCCCAGAGACCACTTGCTATATTTTTGGATGTTTAAGAATATTAGATCTCGCATGATTATTCGGGTTGGCCAAGTTTGAATGGTCGAGCATGAGTAAATAACATTCAATTCCCCAACAACAGTGATAAACTTTTATGATCCAACACACATCATTGAGTTCACATCGACTATTGTCAGATTTCATATTTTTTATTTCCAAACATCATATGCTATTAGAGAATAGTATATTAAAAATACAAGGATGATCCCATGGGAAAATATGTTAGAACTAGTAAAATATGTTTTAGTAGCTTTTTTTGTATGATTCCTTTCTAATTGGTTGTGTTTTGGAATGGAATATCTAGAGGGATGATGGTTATATTAATTAATATGAGAGGAATGTGAAACAATTTCAAGAATCCATAGAAAAGATTATATGAATTCCAACATTGTTGGATTGTAATGTTAATGCTTCAAAGAAAATAAGGGATTCTAGTCGACTATGGTAAAATAAACTATTTCTAACTAAGATGTAACTATTCCTTAACACGGAAATAGTGAAAATCTAGATGCATTAGACTTAGATTCTAAGGAATACTATATTTTAGGTTATTAGACATAACCTAATATACTCAAACCAGGATAGGTCAATTCACTCTATTATTCCATTATCGAGGATATTTTAATGATTTGAAAAATAACTTAAAACTTATCCTAATTTCTAATCCTTAAGGTTTCCAAGTTGATAATTAAATACTTTTTAAGTTCATATACCCTTACTATCCATCCCTACCCTGGGTGTGTTATCCACTCATGGTTGTATTTAATGTGATTGAATGAATAAATGACATGGTTGTCAACATAATAAATAAAATCTAGTTTAAAAAAGTGAAAAAAATTGAATGAATCAACATAATAATGTGTATGAGTATGCAACCATGATTACAAAAAAATTGAAATTAATTTCTTACATGAAATGAAAATGGATTCAATAGGATTTCGTTGACACTTATTGTTTGGAATAATGGTGAATGAAATAAATAATGAAAAATAGAACAAAGGGGCAGATTCAAAACTAAATGAAGTTTGTAATGAATTAAAGATAATAAAAATAGAATAACGAAATTTGGGTTTACGGTTAAAGGAATATAAGATAATAAAAGTGCATTGAAAATAAATAAATTTGTTGCTACCACCCACTCTCAATTATACTTCCCCACTTCTTAATTTATAGGCTAAAACATACACTCCATGTAATGAGTAATCACACCGTATAATATCTATCCTTGTATTCCCCCACATATTTTCAATCTTTTCGTATATCATGCATATATCATCCACTAATTGTTGATTTGACACCTTTAACATAATGTATCAACAACTCACATTATGTAACATCCTTCAATATTAATCTTTATCTTGGGAATAAAATTGAAGGGTTCACAACTTGTATTGGACACTCATTTCATTTACAATCATCTTCACATGAAGTCTTCATGACTTGAGTCATGTCTTTCTTCAGGAAAATTAGGTTGATTTGAAACCCTCCTACATGTTGTGTAATGAGGTTTCATGATGCTTATTTGGAATATTCTTCTTATTTTATGTGTTTACTCCTTTGAAACATCGGAAACCAATTTTATAAAAAATTCATCAGTTACCAAGTGTGTTTTTGAAAATATCATTTAAAATCCATTACTAAATAAAAACAAAACGTATTTATAATTTCATTTTAATAGTTATTTTTTTAACACCTAGATATATAATATAACATTACCTCAATATTTCTTTACCATCGTAAAGTCAATAACATTCTAAAGAGGGAGAACCACCATTTACACTCATTTTACTATTTCTGTGGGTGGTAGGAAATCTTCAAAAATTTATGAAAAAGAAAAATAAATTTTTTAATTAAATTACATACAAATACACCACTATTTTCAAATAAAAATGATTTCAAATACATTAATGAAATATAAAAATCTGTGGTCTCTTTAAACATTCATTTTATCTCTCGACTGAATATGGATGCATATGTAAGACCATTCTTTTAGATACTCCAAATTTCTAAAATTGAAAAATTTTAATGGTTTATGTGTTTATTTTTTTATTTTTAGTTGTATAAAATTTTCCCAATCTCATCCCATGTCCATTTTATAGTAAATTAAAATTAAAACAACAAAAAATTATCTATTAAATATGTATAAATAATCATGTCAATGTATATACCATTCAATTGTTCGGATAAGTTTAAAGGATAATGGATCCCTATAATATTTTCATTTTTCTGATGTTTAGATACATAATAATCCTATAATATGTATAAATAAATATTAAGAGTAACTAAATCACTATTATCTATATTCACATATTTTATATGTAGAAAAACACATATGTTGGTTGTACCATTATATAAAAATATGAATATAAATCCCTCCATAACAAATAAATTTCATTTGAATCTTTAAATTTACTTAGATGTTCTCAAAGTGAAAATAAATATGAAAAATTGTATCTTAAAGAATGGAAAATTTTAAAAACTACATAATAAATAATAAAATATATTTAATAATAATCATTTATATTATTTAAGATGATATTGGTTAGAACCATCAACCAAACCACCACCATCAAGATAATGGTTTCAGTGATTTTGGGAATGAAAAATAAAACCATATATGAATTTAATTGGAGAAATAAAGATGATGATAAATATGGTTATGATGATTTTAGTTTCATGGTTGTAATGGATTGATACCATGAATGTCTTTTGAATGATTTTTTATATAATCTTCACTTATGAATATGAGTTTTTAGCTATTAGATAAAATTGTACTATAGAATGTATTCTATTCCACAAAATATCCTATGTATATCACCCCCATTTTCTATTATCATATCTTATTTTTATTCATAGGGTAATATTATTTGATTGTTATTTTATTTATTGTTTTATTTCTTATAAAAATAGAAAATTAAATAATTATTCTTTCTAGTTTCATTTTTCTTAATTTCTAATATATTATGAATGAATTTGGTCTGGGTTATTATTATTTATTTTTGGGTAAATTTTCATTATGTATATATGGATCAATAAAATAATATTATTATTTCATTAAATTGTTTTGAATGTGAAAATTTTTTATATCAATTTATCTCTTCATTAGATTTTTTATATTATCAATGAGTAAAGTGATTACAAATTATTGAATAAATTTATTTTTATGTAAGATATACTCAACATTTTCAAGAAATTAGAAAATAAATAACCATCATTGATATATGGTACAATTTATTATTTAGTTATTTTATTTAACTACTAATGAATATTTCAAAATTTCATTCCATAAAACAAAAATAATTTCCTTAAATACAAGAATAAAAATAAATACAATGCAGCAAGTAAAAAAGTAAACATTATATTATTTCAAAATAAAATATCACACACCTAGTTTATATTGATGATATGTTTATTAATTTAATTTTTTATCTTACTAACAAAATTTACGAGTCTTCCCATTTTAATTTTTTATTTATTTTGAAAAATTGGGATGCTACATTATAAACACAAAATTAGGAGTAACTATATAGAAACAATAACACATGTTTTGAAATTACGAATGTCCTATTATTTATCACATTATCCTTGTAACAAAACTATGTAACACAAAAATGTTGGTTCAAATATGAGGATATTTTGATCCATATTTTTAGGGAAAAAATTGACAAACTATAAGGGCAAACCAAGTTGACATCCAAAATAAAAAGAATAAAATTTAAAAACAATTCCATTGAAAATTTAACACCTTTACCAATGGTTTTTTCTTCCTAGTCAATCCATGTTCCTCCATCATATATGGACCATATTATACTATTCTCCTTGGATCTATTTTTTTCTGGGATTTTGGAAATAAACATCCAGGAAACCAGCATTAAGTGTCTTTTTGAGGAACCAATCCTTATTTGGCCAAAAATTTAACTAAAAAATAATAATTAATATTCACTCATTCCCACAGGAATTTTTTTCTTTGTAGTTTTATATAATAATTTAATAGATCTTAAAAAATAAACATGATCATTACAAAGTGGAGAGTTCCACTAAATGTCAATTTTGGGTGATATAATACTCTTAAAATTAAAAATGTTTTACTTTTGTGAAAAATAATTAAAATTTTCAACTTGAATTCATCATTGTTAATAAAAAACATTAAATACAATGAAAATATGGGTTGAGAATAAGTTATCAATAAATAATTTATAAAAAAATTAAAATAAAACTTTTAGTCTCTTTTAAATTCATTAGATCACAAAAAAGTGTTTTCATTTAATATTGTAAAAAATAATCTGAAAAAAAATTATAACACATATAGTCTATTGTAATACCGAGATTGTTTTATTAAAAAACTAAATTAAAACATAGAGGAAAAAATAATAATCATGATGGTTTCTTAGAAAACATTAGAACCCATGAAATTATTTTCATAAAACCAAACCCCTATACAATTTAGGGGAATTCTAATTTCCTTAAAAAATATCATTAGCATAACATTTTAAATCAATGGATACATATGAAAATTAATTCAGAAGAAAATAAAATTCATTTAGGATCTATAGGACAACATTTTCATTGAACCCTTACGAGAACCCTTTAAGAACCCTTACAAATAGAAAAACAATCTCAGTTAATTCAAACATAATTCCCCAGAGATCAAAATAATTACCCAATACATTAGAGATTTATATTAGGCTTATCCATCATTATAAACAATTTGAACATACTATATTATACATGTATCACAAAAATCATCCACTTCCATCATAAAATATACACAAATATATTTTTTCCCATAATTAATGTTTTTTAATGTTTATATATATCTTTCAATTAAAATACCCATTAAGAAAAAATTACATAGAATATAGGTGAGAAGAGTTTTTATTTGAAGAAAATATATAATATTTTTAATTTATAAAAATATAAAATATTTTATGGTAGTGGTTGGGAAAAATATTGATGATCCAATTGTTAAGAAACATTCATTTTATACTTTGTAAAGAAAGAAAACAATTCAATATAAAATATGCAAACAATATTCATTTTAAAAAACATTGTATTAAATTCAATGGAGAGGAAAATTAAAATTTTTAAATCATTTATTGAAATATCTACAAATTCAATAAATAATGTTGACATAGATAAAATTTATTATGAATAAATATTAAAAAAGTACATTATATTATTTATTAAGATAGAATATCTCATATGACTTGAGATATTTTCAAATAATGAAACATTGAATGAATTATGATGGATTTGATTTTAAAAAAATTTCATTTTTACACAATTATGATAACATAAATCATTACGATATTATATATACCATAATAATATAATGTTCTGGTAAAAAGAGATTTAACATAAAAGAAAGGGAAGTATGAGTAGAAATCCCTTACCTTGAGTTCATATTGGCATTCATGTTTCTAATATAGAAGAATAATAACGATATGTTCATTTTTTAATAATTAAATTTTTTTTCATATTTAATAAATTTATATTATTAATTTTATTTTAATTATAACCATGTTATAGATAGTCACGTAATTGACTTAGTTTACTTTATATATTTTGAAGATGTTTTTTTGTACCTCAAAAATGACTTTGGTAGGATGAAAATAACAATTTGGATCATGATTATATAATTTAAAATTTATAAGCATGTTATCATTAAAATTTTTATACATTAATTAAACTGTTCTAACCAACTATTCAGGGTGGTTATGAAAGATGAAATACATTATCACATTGCGATGATAGTTCATTCCAACACATGAGTAATGTTCAATTTTTCATAAACCTGAGTGAATGAAGATAATTATTATTTTATCATTCAAAAAATGAAAATTATATATAAAATAAAGTATTATTCCTGTAAATACAACTATATATATCAACTATATAAGGATATAATGAAAAAGATAACACTTTAGTTCACAAGGCAGTAGTATACAAATACACATTACCAATGATAATGATTTTCAATTTATGGTAAATATATAAATAAAATATTTATTTACCATTATTGAATTATATGTATACCATATATATCATATTATTTTATTCAGATCCATTATTTTTACCTTTCATAAGAGTTGGTGATGAAAAATGAAATATATCATATTCATGAGGTGGTGCTCTGCATGTACGCACAGAAGATATTTTTATTTAATTTTTATACATATGAACCTAAAAGAAGGATACACTATAAAAATAATAAAAGTTTCATACAAGTGAGGTACTTATTATATTATTTTACAATCGTCTGTATATGATTATATAAGGTAATAAAATATAAATAAAAAGAAAACAGTCCTATAAAAACTATACATATTCTTCTCGAATGATCCTTAGGATTATAACAAAATCATTCCTAGGATGGTATTATGATACAAATATGACAACTATAACATGTGTAGGAATATAAATAATGGATTTGGTATGGATATTATAAGATGATATGCTTTTTAATAGTGCCAAAAAATGGAAGGGTGTAATTTTTTAAGTGAGAGAGAGGAAATAATTGGATTTTTTAAAAGATTAAAATATTTTAATTTATTACTCAAGAAATGTTTCAAAAAAATAATATTCATAGAAGAAAAAAATATCAAGTAAAAATATTATTCGGAAATAGTATTTATAAAAATTTTTAGATCATTTTAACCCTTATCATATTAATATTAACCCTTTTGACTAATTTATTAATTCTTCTGTGGAACCTATATTTTTCCTACCAATTATTCTATTTATAACAAAAAAATATTTCATCACTAGTATATTAAATTTTTTCCTAGTATTCCTAAATATAAAATCAAATTATCATGACTAAATCACAAATTTTGGTAAAAATTCCCTTTAAAATCAGAACATGAAACACAACATAATTTTTTTTACATATTATATTTAGTATAAAAATATTTTCCTACCAAAATAAATTTTAATTTTCAATAAAATGAAAATTAAATAATTTTTTATTAAAAATGATCTAATATAATTATAAAACCAATCTACACTATAATATCGCAATGTAAATAAATTAAAAAAGGCAAGTTTCATAAGAGTTGGCATTTTCTACAACATACACAAAAAACAATATTTTATAAAAATTCTACAAAATTACTGTTAGGTAATTTTGGGTTTTTAATTAATAAAATAAATAACATGTTTTAAAATTAATATTGTACAATTTTGAATTTAAAATATTGAATAATAATGTAAGATGAATAAAAATTTATTTAGTTTGGATAAAAATATTAACTTTTTGATCGATAAAATACCAATTATCGTTATAATGAATGTGTATCAATGAAATATAACTCATTAATATCAATAAATAATTAAATTGGATAATTATTAATATGAACTCATTGGATACATTTCCCCCCTTTTGGAAATTACAATCTTTTAATTTTTATTCACTTCTCATACATGTAGTGATATTTTTCCTTATTATCATTTTCATATTCTCATGTTGTATCTTTAATCATATAGTTCTCTACAAAAGTATAACCTAGTTAACCAACTTATTCCATTACACCATCTCTCTATGATTAAAATTATATATATATTTTTCTACTTATGAAAGGTTCCCTTCAAACTAAATAGCCTCAGACTAAAAAACAAGAGAAGTAATTTTCAAATTCATCCATAATAGTGAAACATGAAACACATAATGAACCTGATATAAACTGTACATAAAATCTTATATAAATAGCATGGATCTAATATTCACTAGAATTTCATATGGTCTAATTAACCATGTACAGAATATTAATTTCATCCTGAAATGTATAATAATTTTCCATGGATATACTTCAAGAACAATAATTTAAAATACATCCAAAAAATATTTTTCCATAGGATATCTGCATTACCCATGTGAATTATATGAGATACCCTCATATACTGTTGTATCAAATTAACATTCCCGACTATCTCTTCTAAAAACCCTGGTCTCAATGTCCTTATTTCTAAAACGTTCCCTAACAATTTTTATTGTCACACCGCATTCCAAATAATTTCTCAAGATATGTCATTTGTATACTATAATGAAAATAATTATTATAAAAAAAATATATTAATTAATAATTTTGATTCAAACATTAATGCTAATACAATGAAATAATAAATATTATCCTTCATGTTCATAATCATTCACTCTAATTGACCGTCAAATTCAAGATGAAAACTTGTACTATAATTCCAATCAGAACCCAATGACTTCAGATGGATTTTTTAAACAATTAGTAGTAAGTGTGAGATCATGATTAAATACAATAGAAATAGGGACCCCATGAAAACTAATTATATTATTATCATATATTCTATAAATATGATATGGTGGTATATTATATCAATCATGAATAAAATGAACAAATTTAATTAACCAATCATAATAAACCATGTAGAATTATTAAATAGATACAAATTAGGTAATCCTAATATAAAATAAATCATATTTCATCAAATTTCTAATTTGAATATAGAAAATATTTATGTAACTTCGTAAATAAGTTTATTTCATTTGTAAATTCTTGACATGTAAAATATTTCTTATTAAAGACAATAATATATATTTTAATTCCATCCAACCAAAAATGTTCATGAAGATAAATATATTATTTACTGATTCTAGGATTAAAATAAAATAGATAGGGATATGTTTCAATGAAAATTTCTATAAATAATTGGGAATAAATTAAAATAATATAACATAATTCAAAATATGATGGCACATTGTTTTTTAATATTAACCTTTGGATACTTACGCTTCTTTAATGATTCTAATTTTTTCAAAAAACTATGTTCTTAAATATGAGACTCCTTAATTATTTCTGAAAAATATCATTTCAATGACAACTAATGAAAAATATAATAGTTTCTACATAAAAATTTACTATGAAAAAATAACATGAGTAATTAACTATTGGATAATGTTACAGTCATAAAATACTTCAGGATGGATTTTCTCTTCTACTCAAGGCATCCACATCATTATTTAGTTTTCCAGGATTGTAATCATTCATTCCATTATAATCCTCAATTAGTCCTAGCCAACATATATGACTCATGTGCAACTATTTATGAGTTAATATGTTCTGGAAAAATTTATAATTAATATATATTTCATAATTTAATCCATATAGATGATACAAACATAATTTTAATGTAAATAATATAGCCGCCTATTCATGATCATGTTTATGATTATTTAGCTCCCATGTTTTCCATAATCATAAAGAATTCATAATTACATGAAAATTCTATATTAAATCACAAAAAACGCAGTTCAAGCAATTATTACAGTAGATAATAAACTCACCACGTTTTTTGGTAGGGAATAAACTAAGGCATTAATAGATATTTAATTCAATTCTAGGAAAAATTAATCGTATTATTTTGACTAGAACAATTTGACACATTTTGGAGGTTACATACTAAGTGGTATAGATAATTAGGAAAATGTTTCAATACATTGTTTATAATAACAAGATAATCCAAGATAACTATAAATTCCTTTGAATGTTTTTTGTATTGGCCATTATTCAACCACTTTTTTATCTGGATGATTTTTTTTTCAATTATTATTAAAAATATTTCAATATAAATAAATATGTCATCATAAGTTCTCATATTTACTGAATTTTCCAAGAAATGTATTCAATTTTATAACTTTTATAAAAAACATAATGGATTTTCAATATCATCATAAATTATAGAATATATCATTATTTTAACAATAAAAATGAAAACAAAATTCCAAGGGCTCATGTAAAAAAAAATTTTGTGGTCCATAAATAAATCTGAAAATATTGTCAAACCAAATTGCATAACCACAAATAAATAGTTCACATAACTAGTCCAAAATTCTCTCTATGTAATTTTATCCTCATGCACCATCATATTATTACACTCGAACTAGAGATAAACCATTAAAACAATAATCTCTATAAATATCATTAAAAATTCATATATATTCCAAAAATGATACAATTCGAAGGTCTGAGTGTCTCATAGACAACCAGATAAATGTGTGACACACATAGATGGAGTGAATAATGGAATGATATTTCTTGGCTTCTATGGTGGGGAGACATGAGTGGGTTTTTACCCAATATGGGCACTCTAATGGTTGGGGGCTGAATCTTGTGGAGGAAAATTAACTTGTAGTTCATTATTTTTGACCCCCTAATATTTGGAGGTATTCCTATAATATTTTAGTTTCACACATTGTGTAGACCACATTTTGTGTGAAAATAAATTATCATGTTAGTAGTAGTATAATCAATATAAAGAATCATTGAATCATATTTCAGTTTAATAAAAAATTAGAATAATCCCATTATGTTGTTCATGTATGAATGAGCCCTTTATAAATAAGCCATTTAAACTAATTTTTTAATTCCAAAAGCTCTACATAATCTATATAATAATGATATTTGGATTTTTTTGTTGTAAAAAACTATTTAAATATAAAATTCAATATATCAATCAAATATAATAGTAGTCAATTCATCATGAAATACATCCAAATATTCAATTACTATAACAATATCACTAATTTATAATGGTTCATTATTCTCAATAATATGTACAATAAAACATTCATTTTTAAGATTAATAAAATTTTCAACATTTTTATATATTATCTATGGTATGAATTAATTATTTTAGAGAAAAAATAATTTTGAAAAAGACATCATTTGATTAATAGTCTTTAATAACATGATAAATAGAATGTAAATCCATTCCTAGAAGGAAATCACATTCTTGAAGGGGTATGGAAACATTGTTTTTGTATAAATCATTTCCACTTTAAAAAATTGACATATTCCTATAATTTCTTATTTAATCAATAATAAACACATGATTTTTTAGGATAATTTTTGACTTCATTGAAGGAGGTAAAATTTACACTTTACTATCAAATTTCTTGAATATAAATGAATGTTTAAAAACCAAATCAAAAATACATTAGAAAAATCCAATAAAAGTAATATATCTATCAACACATCACTATAAGGTCCAAAATCATCTAAAATAATCATAAATTATTTATCCATAACGTTATCATTTTTATTAAAAAATTCCATAATGAATTATTATCTTTATAAATATACACATAAAATGACCAATTTTATTAAACTTTTTAAAAATTAATATGATATTTCATTAAATATCTGATCATTAATATGATCCTTTTATTTTTATAATGATCCATATCGAGAAACATTTTACAATAGAAAACATTTATAGATTTTATAAGTCATTCTCTAGGGGGATTTTTACAACACTTGTCACCAGATAGAGATTTTATTTTATTGCATTAAAATTTCCTTGATTAATGCTTCCTCATTTCCTTCTACAAGGTACCCCTTTTAATCTTATATCAATAGAACATAAGGAAATAATTATACTTAATTTATTCATTTTTATAACATCAAAATATATTCTCATATATTTTAAATTCACAATAATCCAATTTCCTTAGATATTAGGGCTTCAATCCTAATTTAAAATTGATTAGATTTAATTTGAAGATCCCAGATACAATTTATTGCACACTATTCCAAACAGATAAGGTTCTATTCATATGTATCAACTAAATCTTCCTCCTCCCACCACAATTCAAAAAATTTACTTTCCAACCTATGTCAAACATCAGTAAGAAATAAAATTCCCTAGGACAGTCTTTTAAAATTCGTCCCATTATGAGGAAAAAATATTTCTAATAGAATTATTTTACATTTATTAATATTGATCCAGTTCACCATTAAAAGATATATAAAAATAATTTCGATTTTATTTTATGAAAACCCCATTAATTTGAAATTAATATAAATATCTTTAATACAACCCTCAACAGATATTGGTTATGTAGATACACTAAATTCAAGAGGGTATTGTTTAAAACAATAATATTGTATATACATTTTCATTTTTTGGTATTTTTTTTACATATAACATAGATTTTCACAATATTAATTTCACTTGTCAATTGATCCATCACAATGATTAACTAATTTTATCACATACCTACTATTATTGTTTTTTAATTTTTAAGGATATTGTCCTCTTGGATTCATTGTACTTCAGCTTATGTCATTACTCCATAGAAAATAATTTTTAACATACATTTATTATATTAATAAATATATTATTATACAAAACATATTTATGATAAAAATAAATAATAATCACAAAATAATACCTAAAAATATTACCCTATCAATCTAAATTATGTAAACCCTAATCTGATACCAACTATGATGAACTGATCCTTATTAAACACATAATTTAATTATTAAAAAAATATTAATTTTCACTCATTTACAAAAAAACATTATATTTTAGTGATGTATAATTTCATCATGAATCTTGCATAAACATTTCTTTATTACAAAATTGTCACTTCCACTCAATAAAAAATTTTATCACATGAGAATACATTAAAAAAAACACATTTTCATTAAATAAAAAATCATCTAGATTTTCCACATGAAATCACAATTGTTCACATTCATCCCTATAACATATTAAAATAAATTTCTATACATGGTATGAGTAGAAAAATATTAGTAAATTTAATATCAAATATACCAACGAATCTCATAAGTTTATTTAATAATCATTTTATTTTACAATAGTGTTTTAATTTAAAATAATAAAAAATTTTATTAAATTGTCATGTACTAACATATGTGAATAAATTTACATACCAATGATTTAATTAATCACTAGCAAAATCGTAATGGAAAAAACATAATAATTAGGGTTTTATATAAAATTTGAGAAACCCAAAAAAAAGTTTGTTAAGAATTTATCATTAACCATTAAAGGGAATAATAATTATTTTAAAAATAATACCACTAGATTACCATATGAAATATATATTTTCCCATGAAAGGTAATTTACAAGCATATAAGCCCCTTTGGATAGAATCCTCAAAAAAACCATTACAAGGACCCTTATAAATGGAATAATATTCTTGGTTAATTACAACATTTTTCTTTGGAGAACATAATCATTATCTAAGTAGTTGGATAGATATATCAATCCCACCCATCACCATGAACAATTTCTAATGAAAATAACACACATGAAAAAAATATTACATTTACATCATTAAATTCATCAAAATATATGTTTGAACATATAAGTAATACATTTTTAGATATTGATATAGCATATTCCTTAAAAACTCAATTTAAAATTAAAATAACCACAGAAATGGAATAATTGTTTTTAATTGAAGAAAAAACATATACCTATAACCAAATAAAATTTTCAATGAATTATTATGGTGATAGGTAATGTTTTTGAAGATGTATATGTTAAATAAATATTCCAAGCATACATTATAATTAAAGGAAACATTCGATATGAAATACACAAAAATATTCCTTTAGAATAAATTTATATAAAATTTAAATGAGACGTAAAATGAAATCAACAATTCGTTTATTGAAATATTTAAATATAAATAAATAAAATTGTACATAGTGGAAAATTATTATAACGAAATATCTTATATATTTTAAAAAAATATTTAACATAGAAAATCACATATGAATTTATAACATTTTCACTAATTAAAAATTGAAGGAAAGAACATTGAATATAATTTTATACACCGTTTTCATATATGATGTGATGAACATTTTATTATTATTATTTACTTAGTACCATGTCATAATAAATCATAGAATTTATTATATTTACATTGAACTTTTGGAGGATGATTGGTTCATAATTCCAAAATTACGTCAATATGTTAACTATGGTAAAATAGATAATTATGTATCACTTATTTTTTTAATCAAGTAATAATTAATATTTTTATACATTTATTATACTTTTAGAACCTATTGGATTACTATAAAACCTCCTTATTCTTGTTCTCACCTAACATTTCTCTAATAATATTAGAGATTTTGATGTTTTATTATATTGAAAATTTTTTCTGTAAAATATATGGAAAATAAATAATTTGTGAAGTTACCATGATTTTCATGTTACTATATATAAGTGACCAGACAATGAGGTCTATGTGACCAATTGAATAATCATGTATCCCATTATTATAAGAGAAAATTATCAATATGTTTTTAACTGATTGCAGATATAATGATATATCTGTTTAAAGTGTCTATGTGAGCACATGAATGGTTATAGAAACATCATGAATAATTCAAGTGTCTATGTAGATATATATTGACTTTTTCACATGTGTTAAACCATATCTATTTGGAACTTTTATGAGATCATGGTCGGATTTTGGGACTGCATGATGAAATTAAATGAAAACATGTAAAGAGAAGTTGAAAATATCTTCTGACTGTAAGCTCATGTTTCCATGTTAGGTAAATTAAATATCAAGTGAAAATGTTTAGTTATCATAAGATGATGTGACTATGCCATGTGACCATATGGTGATGTGATCGAAAACTCATGGGCTCGCAATTGAAAGTTACCATGACAATGTATAAATAACATGACAACGAATAATTTAACAGTAAGGGAATTTAAAATTCTATTTGCTATATTTTGGATCATTTTCTAGGAATCCATAGAATTTACATGTGTAAAATCAAAATAATTAGTATAACAATTAATTTACGAATATTCCATGATGACTAATTTTATATGGATTCCCATTTAAGAATTAGAGCCCCTTAGGCATAATGTAGTGATACTAATATTGTAATAATGATTAGACAAACTACATCATTGTGTTCATAGATAAAACTCTTTTCGTTTTCACCTTGGTGAATGATCCATTTAATTTTTTTTCTAAATTCCATATTTTTAGAAAATTAATCAACCAAATTCAGTCAAATTTTAGTTGATTCAAAATACACTCTCCATATCTCTATGATCACTGTATTTTAGTTTCCTTTTGAGGCATGTCTAGAAATTCATACTTATGTTTTGAAACACTCTATTACTGAATATTGAATGATAATTTTATTGACTATTGTTTTTATAGGTTATAGATTGGAATATTTATTGGAATATTTAAAAATCCAGACATTAAGTCGGTGTGGGATTCTAGGGCCTAGGGAGCCTCAGTGATGTGATTTAAAAATATTAAATATATTTTATCATGCATGAACTGTTATATAGTAAATGAGGGTTAAATATATTTTGGATCCTTTTATGGTAAATATTGCTCAATGGTTGAGTCTAGAAAAAATGTTTTACACTATTAATGACATAATGTATTTCTACATCTGGTTTTTGTTTCATGGAATATTGGATGGTGTGTAGATGAGATATTAGTTCATTAAACGTAATATATTATCACCCCTTGTTCTCATAAACAATGTAGAAGTGAAGAATACACCCTATGTGTCATTGATAACCGGACATCGAACCAATCGGTGGGGTTAATATTGAGCCTGGTTATTGATTCTGATCATCACCATGTCGAGTAGATTCATGTTCTGGGCATCATTTTAAACTCAGTGTCGTAGTGTTTCTACATGAGGTAGGTATATTTATAAGTATTATATCCAAACCCAATTTTAATATTTTATATTGTTCTATTTCTCTTGGATAATTTATATGTACCTAGTTGGTGTTGATATGTGGTTTTTGTGGGGAAATCAAGGGTTTTGGATGGGTCGATGGAGATCCCCATTTGGAATTTCTGATCACACATAATATAGTGAAGAAGGACTAATCTTGTGTTATTCATCTTAGTAGAAGATAAATTTTTTTGGACAACATGATTTATACTAAGAGTTCACATCCTGTAGAGATCCCCATTCCAAGGGTAGTAGGACATGGCAAGGGTGGCTGTGGTGAGGGACATGATCATGTGATAGCACATGAATGTTACCCCAACACATAATGAGTTACATGGGTAAATCATGAGGTAACAGTCATGTGGATAGATATTCAAGACACAATGGGTACGATGAAATCATGTCCTGGGTTATTACAAGGCTAGTAATCCATATATGTGTGAGGAAAAAACAAATAAATTAAACGATTTCACACAACGCGTGACTTGGGTACACACCATGTAGTATTTTTGTACTCACTAAATTCCAGAAGTGGACATTTTTAGGGAACGATATTAAGATTCAAATCATATACTACGAGCACAAAGAATTTACATCCCTTGGATATTTTCTATCATTCATCTCTATATATAAGACTCAGTTAGTGTCCAACAACCAGTCTATCCGAAGTAGGTTTCTCCTGGGGATGCAATGGTGTCCACAATTTTGGATTTACAAATTCATCACGAGGTGAATGTTTGGTCTAGTTATTGTAGTATGCATTGAAAAGAATAATGCCCTTGGTTTATACTTATAAGGGTTTGATATAACATCATATACTCATCATATTATAATGAAACCTCTATAGATTCCATGAACTTGTTCATCATAGTTATGTTCCCATATTCTAGAATGAATTATCTGACATATCATCAACTATATTCCTATGAGTTTTGCAGAATTAATCCCTCCCATAGGCCCATATTTATTTTCTTAACCTCTATGTTTTTTATGGTAGGAATTTCTAGACTAAGTGTAACCATTATTTACATTTTCATTGATCCCCTATCTAGGTGGATGCATCTAGTAGGGGTTGATATCCCTGATGAGCCCTTGTATCTTGCACGTATATTTTTTATGTAGATATGATCCTTGTGATGGGGTAACATTCTGATGGAGGGTTTATCTCAGATGAAACCCTAAAATTTCTTTTAGCATTCTACAATGATTTTTTCCCTATGTAGATTTTTTGAAATTAGCTTGACTATCTCTATAAAGGAATAAATTTTATTCTTATTTATATCTTCCAAATTCATGTTGGGATGTGATACCTCATTTCTATGTTTAGTGTTTCTTTTAGGTTTTATAGTTTCCCCCATCATCCCTTGGAGAGTCCCATATCCAATCTTTCTAATGTTGTCACAGTGTGACATTTCAGGGTTATATATGACAGGTATGACCTCTATAATAGTTAACATAGTAGTTGGATGGTTTGAACCATCAGTTTATAAAATCCTATTGAGTGATCCAATAAGTACCATCTAGGATGGGGGGAGGTGTACCTGATAGAGTGATGTTTCTCAGTTTCATACCATATGGTAAAGCTAGGATCATGGAGAAAGTACTCCGGGACAAGTGATATGTTGGAGACTAATTTTTATTACAATGGAAATCATTATTGTTGGGACCAAGAGACCTTATGACTAGTTTGATTATATTTGGGATATTCGTGGACACTATCTCATATGAGTCATTTTTCATGAAATACAACATGGATATGAGCTATATATTAATATATTGTAGATAAGGGGTCGACATGGAGTTCCCTGAGTCTCTTAGTATTTTTTCTATATATATTGGTTGTGTTACCTAATTCATATCTGTCACTCCCTTTTATTTTTGGTTATTAGGGCACCTAGTTGATATTTTTTATAGTCCCCCATTTAAAGGATCTACTTATACATGTTGTGTCTTATGTTGATGACATGTATCATAACCCATTAAATGGAGGACCAGGAGTAGGTGGAGCTTAGATCTGGACATTATATTCGAAGGAGTATACTGGTCATGAATTTCTCACCAGTCCCCTCCTTTAGAGCAGGTTAGAATCTTTTGTAGTCTTCTTATGGTTGGTTATAATTTTTATCTTTTATCTCTTTTCATTACATATATATAACACCTATATGGGATAGACGTATACATGAAATACTTTAGCAGGTTTATTATTATCTATGTAATGTTGCTTGTAGATGCATGTGGGTGCATGTGTATAGGTTATGTAGTCTATGTCCATCCGTATGAGGGATATGGATACTCATTACTAGTGTTTATCTGATAACTTATTAGATGTGGTCTTGGGTTATTAGTTGATAGGCCTTCCACTAACTATGGGGTATTAAGTAGGTTGGGTCATTATAGATTGGGTTTTAAGCTAGTCCTTCATTTGGAACACATTCCTAAGATTTGTATATATGTGATCTTGGTTTGGGATTTTGTGGCAATACTGTAAAAGTGATTGAATTTGATCTTTTAGGACAAATAATACAGTGTTTGTTTAGTTGATGATTTATCCATTCACCATGTTTTTGAAGAATGATTGTTGACTAAAATTAGTTAATTATCATATAGGTCTACGTTGAGGTTCACATTTCCATATTGGCTTATCTCCCTACATATTCTCTTTTATCGTTGAAATAATTTCATTATATCAAGATGTTTCCAAAATAAAAACCTTCAGTGATACCAAAATAGTGTTTAGGGTATAATAAGATGATGGATGAGGTATCCATGAAGAGGCATGATAATATGGTTCATTTTTATCATAGTGGAAATCAAGGAAATATTTAAATAGTTGTAAAGTGTGTAGTCCCACCTAAGATGGTGTGGGATGATATAAATTTTCATGAAGAACCATGGATTTATCCATTTCTATAATGTTATGAAACATAAAAATCGAGTTCATTTCATGAGCCTCCAATGTATGCAATTTATTTTGTCTATGTTGAATAGTAATCATAGATATTTGGTGTCGAACATAATTCTTAAAACATGTCGTCTTTGAGAGAGGCCTCGAGGATAACATTGTTTACTAACGGAGAAGAATTATTTTGACAATTTTGGGAATGTACATAACACCTAGAAGTGTCATACTTGTCATGAAATATTCAAATAGGTGGTTGATATACTTTTGAGGAAGTGGAAGCATTTAGAAAAGGTTGGTCCGAAGGGTAGAAGATGTGGTATATGATCCAAAAAAAGTAGTAAGAGCATAATTTTGAATTTAATATTTACCAAAAAACCACCCCCTGATGGTCTAGGATAGGCTCACATATCTTAGGGAAAGGGGAATAAGAAGATTAATGTGTTGGATAATTTTGAGCCAGAGGATCTGAGTGAGTTTGGATGTATGATCTATATCCATTTTAATTCTTCAGTGGAATGGTTTAAAACTAATGTGAGAATCCCAAAAATTTTCACTTCTGTCTTGAGTTTTATACAGTGTAATGCAAGGAATTAGTGGATCCAGTTATTTATAACGTTTTATGTGGATTCATATTCAAATTAATGAGTGATTCTTCCCTATTAAGATGTGATCATTTGAGTTGATAAAAACCATATGGGTCAGTCAATTCCAACCAGAGTAGATAATGTCAGGGTGCAGTGGGTGATTTAATTTTAAATGTGTTATTTGGGTAGTTTAGTATTCCATAATGTCGATTAAGGTCCTTGTTGTGATGACTAGTAGAAAAAGGTCGATGGAATAACTTTATACAATGGGTGTTTATGATCTGGATACATAAACATTGTTTTGAGGTTTGACATCTAAATCGTTTACCTCATTGTTAGTTTGGTAGTTTCTTGAGAAAAATTACCTTTAGTGTATCCTTAGTTCATGTTCATGGGACATTAGAGGAGCCTTTAATATCTACCATGGAATGTCAATGGGATTCTTCAGGGTTTGGGTGTTGATGTGTTGTTAGTGGTTTTTCGAGGGATTGTAAGACCCAGTGTATTAACATGTTAAACCAATTATTTTTACATAAGAGGTGGATGAGTAATTTATGATTGGAGATTTCATGTTTCCAAGATTAGTTGACTATCAGCGGTGTAACCACACCTCATAATCGATTTCTTATTTTCCTGGTGGTATGAAACAAAAAATCTATCATTATTTGTCCTCATTTCAATTTATCACCTACTATATGTTTTAGTGGACTTTATCCTGAAGCTTGCATCCTAATTCCAATATAGTTTCCTGTATTCTTGGTGGAATATTTTGGAAAATTTTACAACCCATTGAGGGTTTGAGGCTTATAGACCTAATCCCTAACCAATTTTGGTATCATTTCTTGGGGAACCATGGTAAGTGTTATATCATGTGTTTTTAATGATGTTCTCCATTCACTTTTTATGAGCGATGTGATGGAGAGGTGGATTTTGTTTTTCAATTTATCCTTTTTCTTTATGTTGGTAAATAGTTTCTATGATTTCTATTTGTTGTACCTTTACACTTTTAATATGTTATAGATTCAAAACTTGGAGTTTTTTTTGAGGTCTTTCATGACTAGATTTCCAATAGACAAGTTATCAATGAGTATTATAATTATTAAATGAATGTCAACCTTGAAAGGATTAACATTAACAACAATAAAATTCTTATAAGAGATTTTGAATAGACATTATTCATTAGATGTACACCCATAAGAGGTGTGTGAGTACCAGAATTTTATGATTGAAATGGTGACCCAAGGAGGACGGTGGTGTGGTCTTATGTTTGGTGGGAAATCAACCACTTTGTGTTATGGAGTGATTCTATGGGAATATGGATATTTCCTCGGTTGATTAATACTTTCATATAATTCTGAATGGGTTGTCAAGGTTCCATGACACTAGACCCTTTAGAGATAGTTCGGTTAGTTGTTGTGTGTCTTCCACCTTCAATGGATAATTATATGTGCCGGAATAATTAGAAAATTACATCTTGGATGAGTAGGGAAATGAATGTGGGATTTTTCCCAAGACAATAACATTTTTTGGCATATGGGTAACCTAGTTTTATGATTTTTATTATCACGTGAACCTTTTGGAGAGAATTTTGGTGTGGAATATCCAACATTTTGCTCATATTTTTCCATAATGTGCAGGATTTATATTTTTTGGATGAAAATCCTTGAAATTGGGGACTATGTAGTGACTATTGTTTTCCATGTAAAATAATGTAATATTTTAAGAATATTTTCATATCATTGTCCTGAGTTAACATGGATTTATGGGGCACTGTCATCCTCAGTGCGATTATGTGAAATGTTATATATATATATATGTATATATATATTATCATGTTTATGCTATTTTATAGTAAATATTATATAATTATTTTTTGGAGTATTAGATAGTAAATCTATGTCCTCAGTTGATATTACTGCCACTAATATTTATATTTTTATTTGATTTTCTGAAAACTAATTTAAGGGAAAGCGGTAACCACGTACATCAAGTAATATCCATAGCTAAAAACCAAAAACCGAGTTTGAAATTCAAAAAATTAACGCCAACCCCGAGGTGGCCACGAAAAACAAGGCACCCACATCAGTCAGTCACTCATCTTCCAACCACCATCATCATTAGAAAAACAGCTCAACATCGTCATCTCCATCCTTCTCCGCCTGAGCCACACCACTGGAGTTCATCCCAACACAGTCCCATCATAGAAAGAAATAGTTGAATTTATTATAAATGATTAATCTTATTAATATACTAATGTTTCCTATTCGAGGTGCTCAGTTGATGGAGTATTGTTGGGAAGGTAGATAAGATATTAGTTTATTACAAATAATCTCATATCCCCCTTATTATAAAGCATATAATGAGAGAAAAGAAACCAACCCATTGTGTGAAGGATTCCTCGAGGAAAAAATGTGGAGAGGATTCATTATTGTTACTTGTTTTTTATCATAATCGTCATCTGACTAAGGAGTAGTTCGTTCCATAAACATTTTTGAACCCAAAGCTTTAGCGCTTCACCACATGGTAGGTAGATTTATGAGATATTCATATTGATTCCCATTTATTGTGTTTTTATAAGGATTTATGTGCCATATAATATATATAGGGACACCATGGGATTGATCATTGGTTGTTGGGTTAAAATTGGGGGTTCCACGTCTCTTAGATAAGATTCCCAATTGTAATTTCTAATAACCTGGCAATTAGTGTATAAGAAAATGCCTTCTTTGCATCCCATTCATTGAACATAGACATTTTAGAATTTAAATTTATGTTTTAGGGGTAAATTCCATGTCGTGATCCCACATCATGTGGTTGTGGGATAAGGATTGATTGTCCATGTTGAGGGACATGGTTATGTAATGGTGTAAGACTAGGTACATAGAAACAGGTTGAGTTATATGGGAATATACAGAGGACACAACTAAGTGTTCCGATACTCTAGACACTCTGTGTATCATGGGTACACACTGTGTGTGATTAGATGACCATAAAACTATGTATGGGTGAGGATATTACCTTGAAATCAGAAGTGGTCATGCACTCTGTGAGATGGGTACACACTATGTAGTCTTCTTTTACATGGCGAGCACTAAGAGGGTACACAGATAGTGGATAGTGCGAAGAGAAAGGACATGTACCTCCATTTATGAATTTTATATCACACATCTCTTTCCATAGGTATTTATTTACAGCATATTATTATACTATCATGAATAATTTTATGCATGGGATAAGAGGGATTTTATGGTTTTGAATTTTGATATGTGTTTTCAGGTGACATTATGGGTCACCTGTGTTATAAATTCATAGAGCAATAGTGGTTGAGTTTTTTCCTTTTTTCCATACCTATTATTTTTCTATGTTGAATGACACCCTCACCATAGGATCATAATCCTTATATGGATGCCCCATGCTTATTAATTGTGGGTATTTTCCCATATTTAGGAGGGAGTTGTCTTATCCCACATAAAAAATATTCCTATGAGGATTAAACCATATATCTTTATTGCAAACTCAGATCAGTGCTCTTTTCCATTGTGTTTCAATTTGTAGGGTCTTGCAGAATTGGAATGACCAAAATTTACACATGGATTTGATCCCCAAACAAAGAGGATGTTTCCAGTTGGGGTTAAAGCCCCCAATGGGTTCTCAGAAATAAACCCTTATCTGAGTATCGATTTTTGATCATTCTCATTGGGTAATATTCTGATGGATTTTGTATCTCAGATGAATCCCCTTAGTTTCCTCTAGATACATACCATGATATTTTCCCAAGAAAAGTTTTATAGAATTGGTGTGACCAACACTATTTGGTAATCAATCTAGTTCATAGTGATTTTTCTAGATTCAGGTTGTCGTGTGATTACCATATTATATTTTTGATATTTTAGAAAGGGATAAGAGTGTCCACCATTTATCATGGGAGTGATATCCAATCTGATTTGTGGGACTGTTTCCACTATTGGAAAAATGGCCTATACCCATAGTTCAAAACTATTGGTGTAGCCTCAAAATCCGTGGCTATAAACTATACCCACGGTTTTGGGAACCATGGACTGGAGTGGCATCAGTATTGGTCCGAGACCTATACCCATGGTTTACCAAATTGCAGGGATATATTTTTTTCCAACGTGTCAAAGCCTCCCCACGCTATCAAAGAGTTATACACACGGTTGTAAACCCATGGGGATAAATACATAAAAACAATGTCTGCTGGTTTTGAACCCACGACATCTGGCGTCCTTCTCCTCTAAGGTGAAGCATTCTCCCCACTTCAAATATGCCACTTATGATTACTTATATGTTCATTTTTATGAATATATAATATATGCATGAATTAGATAAAATAGGGCAGCGAGTTTTGGAAAAAATATGGTAGCGAGATTCAAACTCGCGTCTTCCTTACATACCACAGTGCAATTCTCCAACTCACCTACATAGATTTTGGGGTTATTTATTTGTATCAACATAAATATATTAAACCAAACTGTGGGTACTGGTTTTCCCGCCAATTTTTTTGTGTCCCGCAGATGTTTTTCACTGTCATAACATGGGAAAGATATACCTAGGGTTTTACAAAACCGTGGGTATAGGTCTTTGAAAATAAACCCTATACCAATGGTTTTTCCAAAACTATGGGTATAGACCTTGAAAAAAACACATATACCCATAATTTTGAACAAAACTATGGGTATAGGTGTTTTTTCTCCACGATTTTCTGAAACCATTGTCATACGGCGTCAAAAAAACAAATACATAGAGTTTTGGGTAAAACCGTGGGTATAAGTCACCTATAGCCACGGTTTTCCAAAACTGTGGTTATAGGTTCCCATACTATCTCTATACCCACGGTTTTCCAAAAATGTCAGTATAGGACCCCCCTATACCCACGGTTTTCCAAAACTGTGGTTATAGGTTCCCATACTATCTCTATACCCACGGTTTTCCAAAAATGTCAGTATAGGACCCCCCCTATACCCACGGTTTTGCCTAAAACCACGGGTATGGGGATATTTTCCAGTAGTGTTCACTGAGTGAGTTTTCATAGTGATATATGATGTGAGTTCCTTACATGATATTCAACACTAGATATGGAATGGAGGAGCCATCAATTTAGCATTTCCTATTGAGTGATCTGAAGACTACAATCTGGGATAGTGGAGTTGTTCCTGATAAAGTGTAATATCCTAGTTTCATGACATCTAAGATGGATATCCTTATGGAACGAGTACTCCAAGATGATAAATACATTGTAATATCAAGTTTAAAGTTGTAGAATGATTTATTATATTGGACCATGATACATGGGGACTATATTGAGTATATTTATGATGTTTGGGGAGGCCTTTTTCTATAGGAAATCATTCTAGACATTCAATTTTTTGATGATATGAATACTATTATATTGATGAGGTGGGTTTGAGATGGAGTTATGTATCTCAATTGAATATTACCATGTGGTTATTGGTTCATTTAACTAAATAATTTTAGTTACTCCCTTTTTTTATTAATTTTTAGGTTCTTATTGGTAATTTATATTCTCACACCTATAGGGGGTCTTCTTGTTCATTTCATTAATTGTATATATAATTGGTATCATATTACTTCCCTTGTTTTCCATGAGTTGGTGGACCATAGATCAGGTCTTGATAAACTAAGGAGTGTACCATTCATGCATTTGGCTGTAGTACCCTCATTACAAGAAGATCAAACTCTTATGGAGTTTTCTTTTTTTGGGATTTTATTTTTTCATTTCATTGTAATCCAATAAATTTTTATTACTCTAACATCAGATAAATAAATCTATTATTCAATAATATTTTTATTGTAATTTCTATAATGTTTCTAGAGATTTATATTGGTTAATGCGTATAGGTTCTATAATATAAGGCCTCATATTTGTGTGATATGCCTACATGAAACCAGTTTCTAGCTCCTGGCCTATTTAAGGAAGGCATGCCACTATGGAAATTTGACGTTCTACTAACCAAGATTAACCAATTGGTTGGGTAACTATAGTACTATATACACATTCATAATTTATTAGACATATTTTATGCAACAAAAAAATTTGGATGATGTTGGTTATATCTTAGACTTCCCTTTGTCATAAATTTCACATAAAACACGATCGAGGTTGTGCATAATGATTTATAGTATTTAATAAATGAACATGAAAAAAGTGACAATATACTATAAGTGATTATGTTCATTCATTAATCTAATCCTCTTATTAAAATTATTATATTTATTCATATTTATATTCCAAATTTCTTTTCAATTTTATTATAATGTTTATATTTTCCATCATTAATTAAATAATTACTTTCTAAAATATTGGTTGTAATGAATATTTATTATAGTTAACATTTACATGTCATGTATTCTATTGGGTGTGCGAGATATATTTTAAAATTTCTAATATGTTTCAAGTTGTTTTAACTAGGATTTGATAATACCATTGATAACCTATTTAGAACAATCATATTCTTAATAGAAAAATAATATTTTAACTATTTAGTTTTATTGTAGTTGTTTTAATATTATGTTTTAAAATATATTATATTTTTAATCACAATTCACTTCCCTCTTGATTTTTCCAATGGGAACAACTTTTATTATTAGTGAAGTGGATTCGCCTTTTTTATTTGGACCTCGATCACATAGTTAAGAATATATTTTTAATTTATGTTTGTTTATTATTATTTTATGGATTATTATTTTGATGGATATTCGATCAATATGAATCCATATTTTAATTGATAAAATTATTCTTAACAGAAAATAAAAATAAATTTTCATCTTGAGAACATGGGGTTTAACATATTTAGTTCTTTTTAATATCTATATAAATGTCCTAAAAAATATTTCAAATATTGGAATGTAAAAAATAATTCTTATTATGATTCAAATTTAAAATCCAGGAATGATTGATGTAATTATTTTAGAGGGGATAAGTATAATAGAGTATATTAAGTGATACTGCTTATCAAATTTTGGATAAAAATTCCATATCTTGTGAAGGAACATCTAATTTTAAGGAAAAAAGATATGAAATATATATAGTTAATTATGATACCCCTAATATAAATCATGATAATTATAGATCTAATATTTATCTAGGGTCCCATGAGATCATAAACATTAGGATTACGCTTCAAAAAAATATGGGTAACAAATTTTATGAACTAAGGACCCTCAAAAGTCTACCATATTGATTAAAAGGTAATGAATTATCTATTCAAGGGTCATATGAAATCAGAAAATATCTATCAATGAGTGAATTTGTAATATGATAAAATATAAAAAACTACATAATGTTAACAATTATGATTATAAACCAAAAATGAAATCCAATATTTTTAAAGAATAAATTTTAAAAAAATAAGGAAGTTTCCAAACCTCAAAGTAAATGTTTAATTTAATGGAAAAACAATGACGAGTAAATTGATAAGACATCCAGCAGATTCTAGAAGTTTTATAAAAATAATATCTAATTATATAAGTCAAATTTTAATGAAATTTATTTAAAAAGATGAAATTGGTGGAAATACTTAAAAATAGATGACTCCTATAAACATTATATAATATGAATGTATGTGTAAATGAGACATTAAATCACACAAACAAAGGATTATATACAAAAATAAGTATTAATATAAAGAGGAAAGACCAATGAATGGTGTGAAGTCTACCTTTTGTTCATCAGAAGATAGCTCCAGTTACTATAGTTCTAGCCAAAAGGAAAATGAAAAGTCAAATAATGAATTTATTTCTAATGATTAAAATATAAATCTATTTCTTATTATCATATATTTGATGATTCTGATATTTCAAATTAATATTTATAAGAATATTATTTTAATCTATATGATTCCATGAATGTATTAAAATATGCATATTAAAATATTGAAAGGAATCTTGTTTTATGAGTTATTGATTAAACTGATCTTTCTATATATAAGAAATAATTTACAATATATTAAATTTAATTGAAGAATTTATTACGGTAAATGAACAACTCAAAAACGATTAAAAAATAGTTTGTTTAATTTATAAAACCCTTTAATTGTAAAATTTAAATAAAATTCAATATATGAAATTTTGAATTGATCTAGACATTTATGGGGGAAATATTAAATTTATTTTTTCCAAAGTTCAATGAAAAAACCATATACTATATATATAGGGAAAATAATAATTTTGGAAATAATTGTAAAAAATTGTACCAATATTTTTAAAAATATATTTATCATATTGTAACCAATCCTGGAAAACAAATTTGGATTCTGAATGCTTTCATTTCGGACATTTATCGATCTAATAAAATCTGGATTCCAAATTTATTTTTAATTTTTTTAAAATGTTTTAAAAGATCAAAAAATCAAACCAATTGTATCTAGATATTTGATATTCTACTCAAATCACTTGATAAAGATAAATCTTCAAGATTCATATAACAGTGGATCGAGTGAAAGTTACATTAGGGTATTATGTAAAATAATGGATTATTATTCATAGAAGAATAAGAAACAATGAATATTCCCATATTTAAAATTTCTTATTTTTAAATTCGATAAAGTATACTAAACATAGTTTTTATTAATTGTTTGGTGAATTTTTTCATGTTAATTATGAAAAAAATAATTTTAGTATTTATTATCCCAACTATTACCTAATAATTACTACATTGATAAATGATAATTTTCATGATGTGAAAATATTTATTTTCTAGAAATTCATATTGTAATGGTACTTTTCATAGATAATATTTGATATAAAATTGGATAATGGGTCGATATAATATATAGTAAATGAAATAAATGAAAAAAACGTTCAGTCATGGGTGTACCAAAAATATAATTTTTATAACACAAAGGGTTAAATATTTTCCAAAAGGGAATCCAATATAAAATATCATTCAATATAAATAAAGAGATTATTGCTTCTAAACATGAAATCATTTCTATATTGGTATGTTTTTGACCATTTATTGTTTATTGTTTTTTAGGAAATCACTATTCTCATGTAACTATTGTTTCTTATTCAAGATATACATGGGTTCTTTCCCTTTCATTAAAAAGTGAATATCTTTCTTGGGTTTGTAAATATGTAATATGTATAGATAACTAGTGTATACTCACCTAAAAAACACAATATGATATAATGGAATTATCTAATTAATTAAGAGTTTGATTCTCTAGTCTCACAAAATTTATATTCTCATAATTTCATTACACCTCAAAAACCTCACCAAAATGTGGTTTTATAAAGGATAAATAATCATCATCAATAAATTTTAAAAACTATATAAATGTATAAAACATTCAATTATATATTTTTGTAATGTGTGTAAATGTATATTTTTAGGTTATTAATAGTATTTATTAGACCTATCAGGAAAAGTAATCTATTCGAGTTATATAATGTTATAAATCCCAATGTAAATTACATTAGATTTTTTGGAAGGAAAATAATCATTCTTAACATAGAGAATTTTTATAAATATTTAGCAATAATATATGAAGGGGGTTTCAATGAAATTGAACCACTAATAAATCATGTAGAATCATTCACATAAAATATATCATTGTATATTAATCATTATATAAATTTCTATATTAGATAGGTCATCATGAGCCCTAACATGTGATAGAAAGTCTTGAGGATGATATGTAAAATTGGAATATTAATAACACCTCTATAATCCATTTAAATTTCTATTGATTTCCCTGATAAAACTTATATTAGAGACCAAATATACATTCTTGACCAAGAAGATGGCTTTGAAGAACTATGTATATTAGTTTCTAGAACTATTAGAACCATAAAAACCATCTCGTAGAAGCTATAATTAGATGGTTGGATAAATGGTACACAAACATTAGCTTCATAAGAATCTAGTTTTAACTTCATGAATTCATTCAACATTTCTAAAATGAGTATATCAATGTAGTTACCAGTTATGAGCATTAAGTGATAGGTATTCAAGAAAAATAGAATCAATAAAAAAAATAGTAGGAATTAGTTGGTTGGTCTAAAGATTACAAAAATTTTCGAATCATGTGAGTATATAGAAAGAATATTTATGATTATATAAAAATAATATGAAAAAACTATGTTTGATTAACAGAGATATTTTAAAAAATATGATATTTATTATAAATAATCCTTGCAACTGTAGATAGACATGAAACTATGAGAGTAATATTTTCATATGTATCACATCATAATTTTAAACTATATCTAATGTATTTAAATAGTAAAAGTTTTAATAGATAAATTATTGAGTGTTTTCATTTATAAACATTATTGATTTAAAAATCCATGTAACACCCGAAGATTCCATGGTACATTTCACTTTGAATAATGTAGTAGCTTGCATTGTATGAATCTTCGATATTCCAACACACCGTCACCAATAAAACTAACCATTATGAATAATAATACCAACTTATTAAAATTTTATAAATTTTATCTTTAAAAATGGACTTCATTTTTGGATTTGGAATATCGGAATTATTTAAGAGTGAATTATTGGTATTTTTCTAAAAACATTCAATTTTTATGAATAGTGAAAAACACTAAGGTATTGTTTAAAACCGACATTCATTAAAATAATTATTTATATTATTTAAATTTAATATATGTAAAAATAGATACATAATACCTATATAAGTTCAATGTAATTAATTGGAGTAAGTTTATAATAATTTTAGATATATAAATATTTCATTAAAGTTTTTATCGTCTTCTACCCACCCCCTTGGAGCATTTTCCAATTTGTATAAAAGTTAATTTTTCCGCTTCTGTAAGTTGAATTTCAAAAATATGAGTGAAAAGATTGATATTAGTAATTAAAGTGTGTTTTAATAAGATGAAATTAATTTTGGGTGAATAGTAACATTTTACTTTTATTTACCACGGTTAAAAGTAAATTGGGTAATTAAGTGTAAAAATGATATGATAATTACCCTGACACATGTCTTAATTCTATAAGATAAGTGTTATTTGACCAAAAACAACCTTAAGAATAAAATATGATCCTTTTTGTCCACTTTTATTAGATTAGGACAATTATTATAATCTATATACATATTAATGTAAGGTTTTTTTCAGACACGTATCGCTCCATCAGCGCTCCGCTCTAGATGACACTTCATAAACTAAACAAAATTACCTCAATAGAGACTCTTGAGTCTCCTCCCCGTCTCTACCTGATGCAAACCCTATGAGGCGTCTATGATCTGTTGGCGACTCTCGAGTCTCCACCCCACCTCTGCTTGCTGTAAACCCTACGTGACCTCCGTCATCTATCGAGTCCTCCTAGATTCCGATTTTTGACTCATCGATAAGGCAGCCAGATCTCACTTCTACATCTAACACACTATGAATCTGCCCACCATATACCCTATGATAAATCATCCTCCCAAATGTTCTACTTACTAGTATTCCAGCATAAATCATCTGATTTACATCTCATCGATAAATCATCCTCCCACAGGTTCAATTACTTCAGCACCCACCGACGTCTATAAGATCATAAATCACCAGAATCAACGGCTGAAACTTCATTTTAACACACCACCTCCATATAATGGTATTCTACATACTGGAGTTTCGGAAGCTAGAATGGATGGTGAAGGAACTACTAGGTTTGAACCCTTCTTTCCTCGGTTACCAGGCAGCAGCTGTAAGGTTCCAGAACATGTATGATTGCAAACAAGACTCTAATACCTGTAACTTAGGTTCATCATTATATTTTTTTCATCTACAGAAATGATTAATCAATTTCATTCTTCTATATCATAATTAAATAGTGACATTATTATATGTCTTCATCATTTATCTAAACCTTTATCTATACATGTATCTAGACAGCCATTCATAAAAGTATCTTCATGATGATTCTAATTATTATTTGTCTTCAGTAGGTATACTATAAATAATATGTTAATAATACTACATCCAATTACCCATTTTTTAATTTGTCTCCAATTTTTCATCGTTTGTTGAAAAGTATCACTGCTTCTATTAGTCTACTTCTAGTATGTAACTGTCAAGTGTAGCGTTCTGACATACAGTTCGGTGACTGTGACTATATGCACATTCTAAATCACATTTGTCTTTAGCATATATATTTTTAACAACCAAAAAACAATGATGGATTGCATGTTTTTATGGTTATGTTCTATTCCTTTACAATAAAATAAAAAGATACACGATATAAATATGCAATCCCCGTCGAGATATAGATATGCACGACTTCAAAGACGACTACTACGACAACAATGAAAATCAGGTTGTCTTCAACTTTCCCAGTATTCCTAATACTGTGTTGTTATTCCTCATCAATCAACTTATAGGTTTATGATGATTTCAATTCCTCATTCAGGTTTTCCACTGAAAACATTATTCCAACTAAACCTGTATCACCACCAGTTGGCACACAACGAGGACTCAGTTTTCCTTTTTCGCCAATACCCAGTAATTGTCGATTCAATTTACTAAGTACATTATTGTTTCATTAGTTATCGTAATTCAAATCAATGTATGATACCACTATGCTATAGAATCATACTTCCCAACAAAATATATTCCAAATATACTATGACTGTTAAGGTAAAACTGTCTGGGGGGCAATGTTTTATAGCCAAATTTGTCACACTAATTAATAACACAGTATTATGAAGACGCATTCCATTCTCACATATATGCAACAATGGTAATTTCGGTTTACTATCTCCACATTAAGTATATTGACTTTGTACTGAAAAATATGCAATCTTATGTTGCTAAGACTTTTCATCTTCCACTTACATAGTCCCTTAAGAATGTTCAGATTTGTCAACAATATATAGTGGATCAAACAAAAAAATAAATGACTAAGTACCATGATACAACAAAGAATTTCATTCTGTAAGCATTTTATCAATGAACATTGTTTCAAAAAAAATGTAGAATATTTTCCATTTATAATAAGAAATATCATGATCAACTCACAAGGTATGAATACAAATGAATTTACTCTTAAGGAGTAATATGATTCCTCCTCATCATGGTAAAGTCTAATCAGTTCACTACATGAGATCCTGTGTGACAGTTCAATATTAATTAAAACACATCTACCTTTAATAATGAACAGTGCAACTTATACTGATATCGGAAACTGCATTCCTCTTCCATCCACAAGTGTGTACTATAGTCCAACTACCATTTCAGTTATGTCATCTCTATGTATTTATATTTTGACAATTTATAATATTTATTAACAATGTTACCAATGGATTGTTCAAACAACTCAAGCATGAAGGTACTACAGAACTCACATATGAACAACAAGCCATGAATCAGACGACGGAAAAAATAAAACTTCATCAAACTATGACATAGCTCTAAAACAAAGCGGTTATTTACATTTATGTATTACTCAATTATCTAACTTTTTGTGTACACATTTGAGTTAGTTTTCTATTTCTATTCCCATTAATAAAAAATATACTTACACTTTTCTCCTACAGAATATTCAGATTGTGGAGACCCTTCAAACATTTGTGAGTACTACAGTTCATCTTTCTGGTATGAAGAGATGAGTGAAAAATATAGCCACACACATATCCCATGATTTACTTTATGTTTCTCCCTAGGAAAAATCGCTTTGTAGTAGCTGCCTCCTTGTCCAGATTACCTTAAGACTTTAGTTTTCAATAAAACTTGTAATCATTCCAAAATATTCCAAGACCACATGAACATTTATAATAAAATGTTTGCATTCAAATCACTGGGGGGCAATGTGATCAAATCTGTGAACTGTGGAGGGTCTCCACATGTTTTTAGCTTAAATGGACAAAACTACCATCGTATTGGAAGTTTATATCCCCCTGATGGACAACCACCAAAGTTTGATCAGCTTTATATATATGACACTGCAAATTAAGCTCACAATAGAGTATGGACCATCAGGTGACTACTATATTAAATATCAATGTATCATTATTTATGTCCTACGATTATAACTTAACACTATCCAATGCAGCTTCGATAACAGGATTCAAAACTCTGTTATACATTTAAGTGTTGTTCAGAAACTACAAGAAATTATCCATGAAATAAATGCTTTATCATGTCAATTCATAATGTCTATGGATTTTATTGAGAATAATGGTGCTAAAAATTTAAAGTCGCGACTACTTAGAAGACGAGGAAGCGATACACAAAGATACAACTTACCAACCACATCTGACATCGCAATGCAGATTGTTGGCAACATTGAAGATCTAAATCATTAGAGAGATGTCATCATTCAAAGTAAAAGTAGAGAATTTCATACCAAAGAGGAGATTCACCCACTATAACTACCTCTACAATATCTGTTGGTTTATACAGGAGTAGAGGATGGATATGTTGAAAACTTATCCAATCTTACAACACCATTCAATCAAAGTTCAAAATGCAGTAAACATACAATGAGAGAATATTTCACTTTTCACCTTCAATTCTGTTACAATGATTCATCTTGTCTACTTCATTCTAGGAGGCGAGTTCAACAATTTATTTTGGATGCATATACAATGATTTAATCTAAAATACTTTCTTTTATTCGCTTCAATAAAAAGCGTTTGAGGGTAGAACTATTCAATGGTTTGCAAGATGTATCCTTAGTGGTGACCATGATGGATCTTATTGTGGGAAGTTTATCATCTTACCTTCCACATTTACAGGTGGCCTGAGATATATGATTCAGATTTACCAAGATTCCATGTCAATCTGTAATTTGGTGGGTATCCAGATCTTTTTTTAACATTTACATGCAATCCCATGTGTCCTGATGTTTTGAGATTTGTAAAGTGACACAATCTTGGCCCATAAAACAATCCCCACATTCTTTAGCGAATATTAAATATTAAGGTGGGACAACTCGTGAATGATTTATTGGACAGTTGTTTTTTCGGAATGACTCAATCTGGTACAAAGCTTCTTCGAAAATAAAATGTTCTATTTTATTGACAACTTCTACCAACAAATTACAGATATCTTCCACATGTTATCTCGTATGTCCTTTATTTTATGATGTAGTTGTTTGTTCTGTGGAGTTTCAAAATAGGGGACTCTAGCATGTGTACATTCTATTATTTTTTAGTCAGGACAATAATGTAGTCCTACAAAATGACATTAACAGAATTGTTATGACTGAAATTCCAAATAAAGGATCATCCCCCAAACTTCATGAAGCAGTTGCAAATATTATGATCAATGGGCCTTGTGGTGATGAAAATCGTCGCTCACGTTGTAAGTAGAATGGAAAATGATCAAAATATTATCCAAAAAAATTTGTTTAACATACCACAACAAATGACTATGTTTATTTTGTATATCAGAGAAGGAAGTCTGGATGTACAGTTGTCAAAAATGTAATAGCATTAGAAAATCAGTTTGTTGTGCCATTGTTTCCTCTAGGAATTTGGGATCACCTCCTTGATTGAAGGTTCAAACAATCCAATCAGTTTCTAACGGGTTTGTTCGTAGAACTGGAAACATCCAATGATTCCACATCCATTTGGACCTATTTTCCAAAGTTAGGCGCTCATTAGTTTGTGGACTGATGAGGCTTAAGAATTTTCATTCATAAGGACATGTATTATATCAGACTTGGGATCGAACCTGCAGACGGGCTACCTATGTATCCTTTGTTTAGAAAAGGAATTAGATCCAACGTAGTTCGAGTAAGGGAGTATGATGTTTATGATTGATGGATCAAAGAAGGATGTCATAATTAGTTTTACACTCTAAGATCACATGAGTCATGCTCGGTGTTAGAAACAAGAGGTATTTGTAAAAAGAAGACAATTGTTCTATGAAAGATGCAATCATAATAAATAATGTGGGGATTATGTATGTATGACTACCCAAATAAATTAAGTTTAGGATTTATATCAGGGAAGAAATCTAGGAACAGGGTCCATAAAGGTATATGTGCTTTATGGAGATTTGAATACACTAACTTGGGGCTTACTCCTGAAAAGGAGGCCCAAATTACGAGAGACATATGATTGGATTTTACTCCTCAGAAGGAATCCCAGATCAAAAGTAAATTAGGACTGGTTAAGAGAAATTAATACTAGGGCATACTCTTGAAAAGGAGGCCCAGGATAAGAGAATTATGGTTGGGGGTTACTCCTGAGGAGGATGCCCAAATTAGGGGACTTGGGGCATACTCCTGAGAAGGAGGCCCAATTAAGAGAACTTGGACCGAGGCTTAATCTTGAAAAGGAGGCCCAGATTAAGGGAAATTAAGACTGGGGTTTACTCATGAAAAGGAGGCCCATGTTAAGTGAATTATGGTTGTGGTTTACTCATGAGGAGGATGCCCAAATTAGGGGACTTGGGGCTTAATCCTGAGAAGGAGGCCCAATTAAGAGAACTTGGACTGGGGCATACTCCTGAAAATGAGGCCCAGATTAAGGGAAATTATTATTGGGGCTTATTCTTGAGGAGTCCTAGGTTAAGAGAATTATTGTTGGGGGCTTACTCCTGAGGTGGATGCCCAAATTAGGGGACTTGGGGCTTACTCCTGAGAAGGAGGCCAAATTAAGAGAACTTGGAATATGTCTTACTCCTGAAAAGGTGGCCTAGATTAAGGGAAATTATGATTGGGGCTTATTCATGAAGAGGATTCTCATTGTTTAAGGATTCTCTCATCTTAATGGATGAGGTTGAATGAATGAAATCTCTAACTTTAGTGACATAAAGATATGTGAATCATGAATTGTTTTAGAGATGTTCCACAAAATTACTTTCATATAATGAATTCAATCAAGAAAACATGCCAAAAATGGCTTTGAAGAGTGTCTTGAAGACTGAATCATGAATAGGAGAGGTGGAATGGCATTAGAGGGGTTAAATGGGCAATAAGGGAACCCAAAAAAGGTATGGGCGCCCAAGTCCTGGCAGACGCGTAGGTACTACGTGGGCGCACAAGTCCTGGTTGTGCAGGTATACCTGTGTGACACACGGGTATGTGCGCGATTGTTAACCAGTAGGGTAACACTTGGGCAATCTTTGACAAAAGCCTTTAGAATTATCTTGAGGTATATCCAGAAGAGAGGAGCGCATGTTTTGGTGAAGAAGTAAGGTGGCGCGCAAGTATGTTCATTTCCCTTAATGGTAAAACACCTTAGGCGCGTAAGTGTTAGTGAATTCTAACACTTATAACTTACTCCTCTTGTTTAGACCTTCCATTCTAGGAAAATAATTACCTTAGAAATGTTCAAAAGACCTGAAGAAGAGACTTGGGCGTTCTGATCTCTGTATCTGAATTCTGGAAAAAATTCCTCCCGAAATGGGGGGCCCACAGGGTCTATTTATAGGCTGGAGAAGACCCCGGGTGGTTATCATGTAGGTCGTGCAAGTCACTTGCGTGACCATTAGGTGGCGTGCAAGTATACTTGTGTGACCATGAGGGAACTTGCGCGACCTATGGGAAATGTTCTCCTTGTTCATCCCTTTGACGATTTTTTATGTTTCTACAAAGGATGAATCAATTAGGAATAAGGTATTTACCTTTCAATTCTTTTAGACAATGTGACGAAAAGGAGCATCAACAGCCATACAATCCAGTTCTGCTTTTGAAATATAAAGATCATCTGAATATTGATATTTTCAATCAGTCATCCTCTATCAAATACAATTTTAAATATATTATCAAGGGTCATGATCGTGTCACTTCGTCACTCTATGAAAGAAACAATCATCTCTCTGATAATAGTGTCGACGAAATTAAAATGTACTACGACTACCGGTACATCTCATCTTGTGACGCTTGTTAGATGATATTTTCTTATGACATTTATTTTAGATATCCTCAGGTTGATAGACTGTAGTTTCATTTACCTGGAAAAAAACGTGACATGTGCAGATTGTGACAATATTTAAGACATCTTAAATAATAGTGAAATTTCTAATACCATGTTCACATCTTTGATTGAAGCAAATTTGTTTTACCCAGAAGGTAGAAGTCTAATATATGCAGAATTCCCTACAAGATTAGTCTACCTCTACCGTAAAAAAAATGGTACCTCTGCAAACAGGGATTCAGTATTGGAAGATTGTACTATGTTCTGCCATCAATTGGAGAACTCTATTACTTGCATATTCTACTTACAAAGGTCATAGGTGCGACTTCATATGATTCTATTAGAACGACAAACAACGTTACTCATAGTACACTCAGTCAGACCTGTTCAACAATGGGACTGTTAGCAGATGACAATGAGTTCATTCAAGCACTAAAAGATGTCCTCGGTTGGGGAATGTGACACTCTTTGAGAAGACTATTTCCTGGAATATTGTTCTCAAATACTATTTCCCAACCAAACATTGTTTGTCTTGAAACCTAGAGGATTCTAACTGATGATATTATGCATTCCCAACAACAACTGCTGCAAATAAGAGGTAGAAACAACTTACCATCTTTGTTAATATATATCTATGTTATTATATTTCTTTATAATAATATTTCACTCTCTTCTAGACTTGAAAATAACAGATCATCAAAGAAAAATGTTAGGTTTTATTGAAATAGACTACATTTTCCGTAGAAATGGTAAATCTATACAATGTTATCCTCTAATGCATGTTCTAGATTCCTCATTAATTTCTCAAATTAATCAATTGATTGCTAAAGATGTCAATTACAATAGACAAGAACTTATTAATGAGTACTCATCATTGAAAAATATTCTTAGTAGTGAACAAAAAGAATTTATTGAGAGAATTATGTCTACATTATGTTCTACCACTGAGGGATTTTTTTTATTGCATGGAATTGGAAGGATGGGTAAAACATTCATCTGGATAGGCTTAACATGTTTACTAAGGTAACAAGGAAAAATTGTTCTTGCAATTTCTTCCATTAGAATATCATCATCACTCCCACCAGGTGGGAGGAAAACCAATTCAAAATTCCGTATTCCGATACCTACAAATGATCACTCTGTATGCAACATTAATCTAGGGAGTGATATTGCAGAACTACTATAATCAACGGAATTGATTATCTTGGATGAGGCTCTAAAGCTTCATAAAAACTGTTTTGATACTCTTGATCATACCTTATGAGATATACATTCGGCAAAGAATGAGAATTCCTCTAATTTAACATTTGGTGGTTTAATGGTTGTCCTAGGTGGATATTTCAGACAGATACTTCCAGAAATCCCATGTGGTGATAGAAGTGTCATTGTATTTGAATGTATAAGGTCATCATATCTATGGAAACACTGTCAAGATTAAACATTGACCCAAAACATGAGGTTGCATTCTACAGATTCAAATGTATGTTCTGATGAGGTGCGATGATTTTCACAGTGGATTTTGGATATTGGGGAGGGATTTTTGGGTGACTTCAACGATGGGGATGGGTGTATTCATACCCCATCAACATACCATATGTGAAAAAATAAATCATCATTGGAAGCATCTATTGAATTTTATTACCTAGATTTCAATAATTACTATGGAGATTTATCATATCTGAAAGGTCTTGCTATATTAGCACCAACCCGTGACATTGTTTAGGAAGCTAATGACTACATGTTAACTATTAGTCCATCATAAAAAAAAGATTACTTCAGTTCTGATTTATTTTTCAATGCTAATTTAAATTCTGATTGGCCTAAGAACATATATACAACAAACGCGTTGAATGCTATCAATGTCTCTGCACTTCCTGCACACAAAATTACTTTGATGATTAGAGTGAAAATGGTGTTGTTACATAATGTAGATCAATCAGTGGGCTTATACAATGGTACTCATCTTATTCTTACCCACTAGGATGACCACGTCCTCAGAGCTAAATGTTTAACTGGTATTCATTCTGGGTTTCTCACATTCATCCCAATATTTAATATGACACACAATGACGACATATGGCCTTTAAAACTACAAAGAAGACAATATCCATTGACTGTTTCTTATGAAATGACTATTAATAAGAGTCAAGGTCAATCTCAATCATATGTTTGTTTATATATTCGGAAGCATGTGTTCTATCATGGAAAACTATATATTGTCGTATCAATAGTGACATCACCATGAGGTTTTAAAATTGTTCTTGATGATAAAGATAATCCAACCTATGACTGTACACAAAACATTGTCTGCAAAGAAATTTTTTATAAACTTTCTTAGGTATCTTTCCATTCAATATGTTTACATTTCATTGCTTTTATCAATTGCACATATATATAAACAGATTACTTGTGTTGCTACTTACTATTTTATATATGTACTGTAATTGAATTCATACAGAAACCAAAACATATCGCGAAGAACGTGTCTTTTGAAAGATATTACTATTAACGCTGATGAAACATTAAAGATGCAAGTCCATGTATTGAATCTATTGTGAAACTCATCACCAAACTCTAATGTTGCTTCTATCGATCTTATTATCTATGATGCTGAAGTGAGTTTATCCTCGAAAAGAAGTTAGAAATTCTTTACAGCTTTTATAACATTAATTCTACCTACCTCTATTGCAGCACATTATTTTATGTATTTTATATCTGTCATATGATTTTTAAATGTTCTCATTGTCAATTAATGACTCAAGAGAGCAAATGTTAGTGTAAAATTACTAACTTCCAGCTAATCACCATGTATAAACCCGTACTGCGCAAAGGCCTATGCTACATCATACAAAATTTCCATTTTACTCTTAATTAAGGTAACTACTTGGGTGAAAGGCATGTCTACCGACTTTTTTTCACAACAACAATATATGTTCGACCAAACGATGTCCAAATTCCATGGTTCATCTTTGATTTCACTTCTTTCGCTATCATTATTAACAAAGTCGTTCTTGAACAACAATAAATAGGTATGTTACATTACAACTCCATTTATGGGGAATCCTACTAATTTCAAATGCATCACTATTACATGTATTTAATAAATATCATCCACAAATACAGATATGGCATGGTATACTTTTAAATTTCCTAAATTAATGTGTAATTCACACACTATTAGGGGATAATACTTTCATAAAGAATGTTAGTTTTACATCATGTTTTCCTGTCATAGAAATTATTGGACATCTATGACAAACATATCCTATAAAGCACATCAGTACTTCGAATCAGAAGAATTAAATTGTTTTAGAGGATGACATGTGTGCATGTTTTTTTTACTCACAATAATTAACATAGGATATTGAAATTACAAACATTACTATTATGATTTCATGTAGAGGATTGCGAATGAACTATAGTTTGTGGGGGATGTTTTCCAACATAATGTCTGAGTACTTGGAAAAAAACAATGACTCCTCTAAAATAATTATCTTGCAGCTAGTTAGGGAAAAGCGATTGAGCTATAAGATATCTAGATACAAATTAAAATATCTTACTTACTACAACCTATAATGTAGAGTTGGTAAATGGGAGTTATGCTTATGATATTCAACATGTTCTATTATATTGCATTAACAACACTTTAATTTTTATGTTCTAATTTAGAACTAAAATGTTATCAAACTATATATACCCCATAGTTAATACCTTCCAATAGATGACATTCGTTAATTGTATATGAAAAATGAAATGTTCGACCAAGTGAAATTCAATTATACCTTATTGTAAACTGTAATGTTTTTATATTAAAGAATTTATCTACTAAATGATCCAGACATTGACTATTTTGTTTACTACATTACACTTCTAATCCTGCTTATGCACTTCAATATGTTCCAGCATCACTTATTATCACCAATTCAATAAATGCTTCAAAAATACTTCTGAACATGGACATCCCAGTAGTCCAAAACATCAGAAGCGGGTAAATTTATAACTTATATTTTTTTCCAACAATTCTTTCTAAAAACACCAACAAAATGATCGACTACTACATAAAATTTTGTCTTTAATGCTGCTTTTATTTCATTTAATAGATCCGGATTAATCAGTCATTTGCAATTAGAAAGTCCTCTATTTAAAATTTCAAACAGTTTTGTTACAACATTTCCTTATTGGAATAACAAAAAAATTGTTGATGTAATAAATATTCTTAAGGTAAGTAAAATATCCTAATTTTATTTTTTTAATATGTCATCTACAATACTATTACATGTATGACATAATTTCATGAATATATTAATATGAACTACATTCTCACAGCAGACAAAGTGTTTTATTTCTACTACAATAGTTAAAGGTCAAAGCACTCATAACTGGTATTTTGAATCATGCAACTGTTTCCTGAAAAAAGTTTAAATTGCGGATGGGAATACATGGTTCCAGAATTGAAAAAAAAACCACACTTCACTACTCCAAGGTATTCATTTAATTTGTTTATTATCATCTAAATATTAAATGGTAATAGGATTACTACAAGAATTTAATTATATTGATATATCCTCAAGACTTATAACAACTATAAATACAACAGTTTTAAAGTTCAACTACTGGTGACAGATCAGCAAGACTCACTGTTTGTCATTCTCTTCATCAAGCACATCATGCAATTCATAAACTAAAAAGCTTATCAATTGATATATTCTTTTATTCAAGTAATCTTCCTAAAAAGTTTTATCTTCTTCATGTATTTGATGTTGTTTTTTAACTCACACTTCTGTTTCATTACATAATAGGACCAGGATGAGTATGTATTTCCCCAAGAGCTAAACGTTTTCAATAAAAATATTAATGGCAGTAGATGTCACAAATTACAACATTCGGAATCGAAAATGTTCTTCAGAACTGAACACTTACATGGTTCTCTTCATCACATATTATAAAAATTATATCACCAACTGTCATCAATGTTTTGCAGACAGTTAGGTAAGTAGAGTAATTCCCCCCCCCCCCAAAATATTACTTCCCAGCATTACGAATTTCATATTACAACATTATCATTAACGTAACTACAATGTATTATAATATTATTCCTTACATAGAATTCAGTTTAGTATTTAACCAGTCACCATATACCAATAAAATTCATTTCACCCATTTGTTCAAAGAATATCACCATGTAGCAACTTCATTATTCAGCTGAAATAGTGATGCTGGATTCAATACAATAAGTAAAATTATATGTTCAACTCTGGTATATATTCTATATATTCATTTTCTTTTATTGTCAGTGTACATATTGTAAACAATACTTGTTTTCCCTTTATTTTTTTATTTTTAATTTTTATTACAAATGCACTACAACTGTGTTTCTGATATGCCAACTATTAAATAATATATTGTTGCTTCATTGGAATGATTTATAAGTGTTGACTACTACTCATTCGTTACAATGATACCTTCATGTAGAAAACTCTTCTAACTGAGTATGATGCTGAAGATGTGGTCAAAGGGAAAGAATCATTGTCTATTGACTCGACACTAACTAATTCCACTAAAGATCATCTGCATATAATGGATACCCGAAACAAAAAATCTGACAAACTAGACAGACTGTTTGCCATGCATTTCCAAGGTAATGTAGGCCTGTTGGAAAATCAGAAAATTTCGACTTTACTATTTCATATTAGAAAATATACATGTTAAGACTTATGTCTCCTCATTGTGTTAAGGTTGCATCTGGGAAGGAGGTGTGATTTAATAAACTTTCTCTATTATTATTTTTTGAAGCATAAATTTGATGTTTACTAAAGTCATTTATTTAATTAATTTAATTATGTAAATTTTGACTACTTCCAATAGCCTTGCTCTGTGATGTAGCATAATGTTTACAGTCATGGGTTTCCTTTATTTCTTAATTAAATAACATTATAGATACATGGAGATGCATTTTTCAGCTATAATAAAACATTATGGGTCATATCCATGAAGATTTGGTGTTTCAAATCAGCATACATTGACCTTTTTGGATGTCAGTTAATGTTTTGTCATAGTAATATGTGTCTTTTACTCACAGTAAGGTATAATTACCTATTACAAGGAGAAATATAAATTTCTACCAACTTGGTGATGTGTTGCTGCTCTGCATTGACTGATCATGGAAGTAATGGGGGGCTATTTAATTTTTCTTATTCATATTACATTACTATGAACATAACTGTAGTTTTCCTCTATATCAATTCAGATATATGTTTCTGAATAGTGGATCCTATACTCTGTTTTAGCAGTTGACGTAGTTTTTTATTTTGACCAGTGGATAATTTTTTATCTTCATTAGTAAATTCATTATATGAGATGTCTTAATGGACGTCTTATTGACTTCACTCAAGCTGAGGTTCAATAGGAACTAAAATCAGCACTCAATAGGAAAAAGGTTTGGTGGTTAATAATCTGAAGTCCACACCCGATAATGTTTTGGGGTTTACCTATTGGAAGAGTCTAGGTGTTAACATGTTATGATCATTTTCAATTTTAATCATGATTGGAAGAAAATTGAATCCTTCGTGGGCTCAAAGACGGTGATTTAGGTAATTTAAATTTCATTGACAGCGCTAACAGTTGTCTTTATCAACCCATTTTAATATTTCACCATCGCTGTAGATATGAAGCCCTGTACAAGAAACACTTTCTAAAGGTTCAGAAGAATGGGACAAGTGAACATGTACCACCTCCTCAGCCAAAGAGGAAAGCTTCCCTTCCTTGCCCCCAACAGGTAATTATAAAAATGGTTAGCATTGCATATTTTCCCAACTCAGTGCTCCTCAATGACACATACTATCTTATAAACATTCACTCAGCTTCCCTATAGGCTCTGCTTTTTCAAAAAGAATCGATTTTTTTCCTTCACCATCCGCTGCACTGGAACATAATGTTAAGATCTATGCCCAAATTCAACTTCAGTAATGGGGAACTTTTGTGCTGAATTACAGGTTTTTTACTTGGCGATTACGGGTTTGTACTAGAACTGTGGTGCTGCATTACGGGTTTGAACTGGAACATAATGTTTCTATTATACAGGTTTGCATTGTGAGTTTTTAATACGGGTTTGTACTGGAACCTAATGTTTCTATTATACAGGTTTGTACTAGAACTGTTGTGATGCATTATGGGTTTGTACTTCATTACGGGTTTGAATTCTGGGTTTGTACTAGAACTATTGTGCTACATTATGGGTTTTTACTGGATCCTAATGTTTCTGTTATATGTTTTCATATTCTAAAGGTCCAACTCAGCCCGTGCATAATAAATGTTCCCACAGTTGAAGGATAAATTAAAAATCATTACCAGGTTGTGAATAAAATGAATATGATAATTCTGTTCGACCTCCAATAGGTTAGTTTTCTGTTGTATATTAACTCTACCCACATAAATTTTTTTTATTTTTCTTATTTTTATTTTTTTTGATTCATGGTTCAATTGTCTACAACTGAAATATTGAACGTGGTTGCATTTGATCCCATAGTTTCACTAAACATCATGGATTTGGTGTTAAAAACAAGAATCATTGAATGGGTTTGCATTTGGGCCCTGTAACATCTTCTTGTGAGTTCATAGGATGGTTTTTAATTTCATGCATGAGATGGTCTGGTAGAATTTTCTTTTCATCATGATTCAGTGGGTATGCTTCTGTAATATTATTTATGATATTTCAAACCCAAAACATCTTCTATAATTTCTTTTATTTTACTCTAACTAGTTATTTTACATTATATCAAACAAATAAATACTAAGAGTAGCTCCAGAACTGACAGAAGTTTCCATTCAATAAGGTTAGAAACTTCACCTCGCCAAATGATCCTAACATGGATGACTCAATATTCAGGTGTTGTATTCTTCTATAAATTTCCAATTTTTGAGTCTAACATGTCATTTCATGAGAATATATCAAACAAAAACATTCATTTTCATTGGCCCCAGAACTGACTCAAGCAGCCAACAATGATATTAATATCTTCTGTTTATTCTATTAAGTAGATTTTGTAGTGTTTATGAGTTTCAGCTGATATATCCTTGGGATTATGGCAACAAGAAGAGACTCCATCATTGGAGATGTGTTATTTCAAGTACATTCCTTCTATAGGTTACTGAGGAAGAAAACGAAGTAAAAAATGAATTTCTTCAATGAAATTAAAGGTTCTGTTTCTTCTATTTCCCATCCTGTTTATTGAAATTTATCCGATTTATTCCAAACCATGAAATTAACAATAATGTGTTGGTCTTCTCTACCTGTGATTCCTCCAGGTATTCAATGACCGGTGACTTCAATTTGGTAGAGAAACTAATGATGAAATTAGTTGCATGGTACATAATCATCTTTGAAATGGTAACATCTTTATTCAAAAGTGCCATGAACAACAACATGTAACCCCACTTGGCTCTCGTAAATTAATCATATAGGTCATTACAGTGAGGTGATTTTCTCACCTACTAATAATTTTCTTTTCCATGTGCCATAATGGTTGACACTGGCCACATCTGACTATCTTAAATCCCATATATGCAGGGCCAGCTTCCTTTTATTTCATATGAATATATCCTATAGCTAAACAGGTAACCATTTCTAGTCGGCATAACTCACTGTAAAAATCATATATAGCACAAATAGACCCTTTTTTATGTTCTAATTTTTTAAATTATAAGGATTTTATACAGTGGATGCAAATTTTTGGGCAATTTTTGGTTCCCGTTTGATTCTACAAGGATGTATAGCATCAACGTAATGTTTTCTACAAATTGTGATTATTTCCACTTCTCCAAACAACTCTTTGTTCTGCAGTACGTTATTAAAGGGGAATGGGTGGGTTATTTATAGTTTAATCCATTTTCCATGGATGTGGTGAATACAAGATTTTTCATTATGTATTAAAAAAGTGAACCTCTCATGAAAATCTCATGTTCTGGGAATATTTACATAAGTCCTATAATTATTCAATTTGAATTATTTAGTCTTTTAAAATTTTGGAAAATGATCAGTTTTCATCCTTCATATAAACATGCTTAATTATAGAATAATTATGAGATGGAATCATGACTTTTTCACTATATTATTTTAGTACTCCATATTTTTCATCATTTTTTAGGGAATATAAAATCATGAATTCCATTGTGTTATTGGAGTTTTTATTGAAAATAGTCCATATGTATGAACATCCAATTGGACTATTTTAGTATTCTATTGGAAATAGACACACACACTATCAAATATATATATATTGAAATAATGCTAAGAGTTATTATGAAATTAAATCACTACTGTGTTATACTATTTTCATCATAATGTGGAATTTATTTATGATGACATTGGATTAAAAATATTAAATACCAACTATATTATAATTTAAAGAATCCACATCAAACGAAATCATGATTCCTACTAATCCTCACCTTAACATATTCTCAAGGGCTGCTCCATTAAAAATCCATAAAACTTTAATCTCTTTCTAGGATGCCTCCCATAATTTATCACAATCTTGCATCTTTCCTCCTACTACACCTGAACTACCACATTCTGTTTCATATCTGTCTCTTTTTTATAACTCTCCCATTCCCTTGGGTTCCATCTCCATCACAATTAGTGTTCACTTTATTTCATCATGTCACGGGCACCCACATTCACTTCATTATTATCATTTTATTCACAACATTATATTAAATGCAATGACATTACAATTTTGTTTGAATGACGCAGAACCAAAAAATTTTAAAAGCAAATTGAATAGTCTCGTGCATTTGAATAGGCAGGGCACTAGTATAATTAAATGAAGAGCTAAAAGTGTTAAAATAAAAGTTCATTAACTAAACCATTTTAAATATAGGGTTATATATAAGATAAATTCAACTATAGATATTCATTAGAAAGGTAAAAATATTTTCGACATAATGTTAGTTTATCTATAATTTGTATTCATTAAATAATTTAACTTAATTAGTACTCAATGGTGATGATGTAATTACTTTATTAATGAAATATTAAATTTATTGAAATTATAAATACAAAAATAAATGTAAATTGTGGCTTTTTATGAATTCCAATTATTCCCTAGGTTAATATGACATGTTTTGGTTGATTAAATGAAATTTTTTCGATGTAATAATTGTTTTTAAATTTATAAAAAACCAAATTACAAATTGTGTCTAAATTGAAATAAAGAGTTTTTAAAACAAATATTAAATTATTAATCGGCATTTTATTCCTAAAAATAAAACGTTCAGAAAAAGGGATTAAATAATAATATATATTTCACTAATAAACTATATTTTTTCTATTGGATGTTTATAGTATGTTTATTAACCATATAATATAAAAATTCAAAGAGAAATGGTAAATGTAAAACTATTTAACCAGGATTTAAATCTAAAATATTAGATTAATATAGTTACCAAAACATATCTAAAACCTATTGGTTGAGTTTTTTAAACCTAGACACTCCTTAGTATTAAATAATTAATTTTGGAGCCATTAGAAACCGGACATGATTTTATTATAAAACAATATTTCAATGTTTTTCTAATGTGCCTTTCACCCCACTAATAAAAGGGAACTTCCCCTTATCTAAAATTTACACCTTCGAAGCCATTTGTCTCGACCAAACCCTACCAAATTATCCTCCCAAATATCCTCACTTCATCCTAGAGGCCATAGTATGACCAGAAAGCCATCTTATGGAGCCCTTTTGATCGAATCATAATTAAGAAACCGAAGAATAGGTAAATATCACGCCACCTCTTTCAATATTTTTTTTCATACTTATACTATTTCATTGTTGTTTCCATTATTAAATAATAAATCCAGTATATTCTATATACTGTGATGTTATCATAAATCATTTTCAACCATTTTCATTATTTTATCTATCCTGCGAATAACAAGTCACCATACATGCATACGTACGGCTTACCATCTCCAAGTCGTGGTGTAGTTGTTATTCAATACATTATTATTTTTATGGGTATAATAATGATGTATAATTGATATGTATAACATGTTAATTATTTTTTATATATTATATACCATCCATTTACTTATGATTTTAATTACAAAATAATGATATTGGTGCATGTGCGTACATATAGATTACCGTCTCCACGAACGTGATGAGATTCATTCCCCATCGTAATCATTCAAGAATAATTTTTATTTGATGAATATAAATAATATTTAAATAACATAATATCATTATAGATATGAATGAAATACACTCTATCCATAACCATCATGTCTTACATAACTAAGCATATAAACGAAAACAAATCAGTTAACAACCACAAGATGATACTACTAAAATATCATTCACAAATCAATATTGGAAGATCATATATGATATAATATTAATGTATATGAATATTGAATAATTTAATAACAATTATTTCACCATTATAGAGGAGGTCAACCTACCCTAGAACACGGAAAAGTACCAGGTAAGTGTTAATTTCACAATCTCTTTATTATAAGAGGTTGTTTTGTACTTTAGTATCTACTGAGACCTCTTTATAATCCACATCTGTGTTTTCATAAAAATGTATTACAAAATTTTTTTACGACTTAATAGACTATGTGTTAAAGTCATTTATAACCGTATTTTACCTTATATGTATTGAATGAAATCATTTCATCATTTTACAAACAAGTTACTTTATGGCATTTTCGACAAAATTAATATCAGAATGTTTTTTTAACTTATACGGTGGGTGCAGCTATATTCCAACATTATAACTTCATCGAAGCTTCCCATACAAGTGTATAAATACATTTTAAAAATAAATTTTTTCATTTATAATTTTGTAACTTTAAACTATTTCAAAAAAATAATGAGATATTTCTCTCAAAAAGTTTTGATTTCATCTATGTCAACATCCTTTAATGGATTTTAATCTTGTTTGAAGTTGATTTATTATGATACAAATCATCGATTTTGTATATAATTATTTGTGATATGTTTGACTATATATGTGTTATTTATATACAATTCATGGTTTATAGATTTAGTATTGACATTTTGTATGCTAGTTTTAATATGAATGTTTATGTTATATTTAATACTTTTTATATGAAGAATGCATTGGACTTAGTAAGTGATGGATGGATCATTCTATAGATCCTCGATGCATCGATAGGTATCATGAGAAAAACTACTATCTTGGAACAATACCTTGAAAGAAACTTATTTGTAGTCTTGGAACAAGTCCTTGACCATGTGGTTATGAAGTCTGGAATTATGAATTCCATCACTATGAAAGTGGTTATTGATATTGCTTGTGATTATTGAACTAGTAGAATATACATGTGTGTAATTAAATGGAATTATTTTGATTTATATTTGGCATATTATGTAGATGTATATGTTTAAAAGGCTTTTGCTTTAAATTTATACAATGCCTTAAATGTTAATGCTTTTTTATGAATGTTTCCGCTATATTGTTATCCTTACTGAGCATCTGATCTCACCCCTTTCTATGTTTTATTTTTCCCAGGATGCGAAAAAGTATATTACAACTAACCTACAAGGATAGTCTATAGGATCTAAGTGTTTTCTTTGGAAACAATGTTGTTTTAGTTTTCCATTTTTTATGTAATGTAAACCTTATGAATGCATCTAGTACTTCCAAGGCTACTAAACTAATCGGTCTTTAGAGACATGATATATTATGATCATTCCAATGATTAGTAATAATGCACCGACTCTAGGCTTCTGGGGTCAGGGTGTTATAGTTGGTATCAGAGGATTTTTAGTACAATTCTTGGAATCTAGATTTAGAAAAACACTGATTAGAGAACATTATCCTAAGATAGATTTAGGATTTGTATATAAAAACATCCAAAAATTTTGGTATGTAGTGATTTTGAGAGTTTTCCAAGAAATAAATCCTTGTCTGAATATGAGTAGGTAGAGGCGACTCTCGCATAGATTTACCTAGAGGTAAAACCCGAAAATACTGCTTTGAGATAGAATCGAACGAGAACTGGTGCACGACAATAGGTCTTGTTGCACTCTTGGTTACAACACTCCTCGGGGATATGCATAGGATAATCCACATTATCATTACAACCCATTATTTCTGGGTTTATGAGTATATAATTACTCAAATAAACCCTTTTTATGATTATGTATTATATTAATAAACTATTCAATTTATGTTAAGTGTTTTACATGATTGGATTTATGTATTGAGTTTCATAAACTAATCTAGTGTGTTCCATTTTTTAGAATAGGTGCCTTGTGGACTGAATGGAAACTGCATCAATGCAGGTAATACATGATGGAATCTCCCTCATAATCAAGATAATTATAGTGGATGTGGTGAAACAACTGGTGTTGATCAGCTTATCACCATATTCGGACAACTCACTCAGGTTACGAAATATAACCTTACCAATATGAAGCACCCTAATCCCCAGAAAGGAGGATCAATGATAGATATCTTCATAAGGCTACTACCACCAACATTAAATGGGGGCACAAATCCATTATTATATGAGCAATTGATAAATTCCTTAGAGAAAATATTCTAAGAATTGGAGAGTAGCGAATGTGAAAAAGTTGTCATGGTAGTTTACCCCCACACTGGAGAAGCTGATCAATGGTGGTCATTGATTCAAAACACAAAGAAATATGATGAAGTATCAAATATGGAATAGAGGGAGTTTAAAGAAATTTTCTAAAAAAATACTCTCTTCACAACCATAGAGCGGATATTGAAAGGAAATTTCTGAGTTTTATGAAAAAGGAGGATGATAATGTCATATAGTATGAAGCTAACTATGCTGCTGATTATATATGTTAACCAAGTATTAAGAATGATAATTTCTTTGATGGGCTAAAACCATTTCTCTGTAGATAATTAGTCTCACAATCCTTCTCGTCATAGGAATATATTGACTCATGTGATATCAAGACAGAAAAATAATTCTCTAAGTCTTACGACTATAAATTAAAGTACAAGACGGATAGATCTGATGAACACTCTTGAAATGGAAATAAGTGGAACAAGGGAAAAGTTGAATATCCATACTGCAGTAAATATTGGAAGAAACACCATGGTACTGTCTGAAGGGTATGGGAGACTGTTACATGTGTGGTGAAAAAGGCCACCAAGATCTTGATTGAAATGGGAAGAAATGGTCTGTTAATTTTGAATGATACATTTTTATAGAAAGGGGTCATTATGCAAATGAATTTCTTAAGAGTCAGTAGAACTTACCTCAGATAAGGCCAATGGATCAAGGCCAAGATTATACTATCACTGCTGCTGAGATTAATGCTCTGAAAGACGTAGTGGAATGTAATTTAATGGTTTCTTCTAGTTTAACCAATGATTTATTTGATTCTGGATTACTGCATTGTTTTATATCTTCCATGATTTCATAGGAAATTAGATATTTCCAATTTGATTTAACAATGGAGTTTTTAGTAGAAACTCCTAATAGAAGTATCATTGCAATAAAGTTTTGTGAATCAGTCCCTATTAGGGTATTTAAATGTTCTTTATCTACTGATCTCATCATCATACCCATGATTGAATTGGATATAATCTTTGTTATGGATTGTCTATAGACCATGATGTGAAAATTTATTGTAAGAATTATGAGGTTATAATTCTCGATGATGATAATATTTACTGTATCTTTAGAGAAGAAACCTCACCACCAAATTCTTATCTAGATCCACCCTAGTAGCTCAACTAAATTCAATTATTAGGGAGGAAGAGAATAAAATAAATGTGGGTGAGGAAAAGAATGTTCAAATAGAGGATATACCTATTATACAAGAATATTTTTATGTGTTTCCAAATGATTTACAAGGACATCCTACATAATGATAAATTGAGTTTTCCATTGATTTAATTCCTGGTTAAAGGCCCATATCGAAGACCCCTTATAGAATGGTCATGGTGGAATTAGTGGAACTAATGAAAAAACTAAAGGAATCGAGTAATAAAGGATTTATTCACCCTAGTGTTACTTCAGGGGGATCCCCTATTCTTTTTGTTACGAAGAAATATGGATCTATGAGGTTGTGCATTGACTACAGAGAGATCAATGCTATAACCATAAAGAACAATTATACCCTGCCTTGAATTAATGATTTATTTGACCAACTTCATGTAGCTCAATACTTTTCAAAGATTGACCTTTGATCTGGATATCATCAGTTTTGTGTGAAGAAGGAAGACATGCCGAAAACATCATTTCAAACCAGGTATGGGCATAACGAGTTTATAGTAATGCCTTTTTGATTGACTAATGCACCTTCTATATTCATGGATCTAATGAATAGAGTTTTCAAAGAATATATTGATTACATTGTATTGGTATTTATTGATGATATTTTGGTATACTCTAAAAGCTATGAAGATCATGAAAATCACTTGCGTATTATTATAAAGTGACATATAAGACATGAATTATATGGGATGTTTAGAAAGTGTGTCTTCTGGAATCAGGAGATTTCTTTTCTTGGAAATATTGTCTCTATGTATGGAATCTCTATAGATCCTTCTAATAACATGGCTATCCAATAATGGCCAGCACCAACGAGTATAACCGAGGTACGCAGTTTTATTGGTTTAGCTATATATTATCTGTGTTTCATCCAGATTTTTTCCTGATTGGATAACCCATTAACGGAACTCACATGTAAAGGGTTTAAATTTTTTCGGAAAAAAGAGTGTGGATAATGTTTTTAAGAATTTAAGAGAAGATTATTAAATGCACTTATCTTGACTCTACCATTAGGGAATGATGGGTTTGTTTTTTATATTAAAGCATCAAAAAAAAGGACTTGGTTATCTCCTTATGCATAATGATAGGTTTATTTCCTATTCATCACGATAGCTATAAATTCATTAGCAAAACTATCCTACTCATGATCTTGAGTTAGTAGCTGTAATATTTTCTATGAAGATATGGAGACATTATATCTATGGTGAAAATGTGAGATATATATCGATCACAAGAGTTTGATGTAAATTTTCTCATAGAAATAACTCAACATGAGGAAAAAGATATATCTTGAACTACTCAAGGATATTGATTTCACCATAAACTACCACCTGGGGAAGTCAGATATGGTGGAAGATGCTTTGACCAGAATGGATCATGTAGTTCTAAACAAGTTGAGAGTTGAAAAGGATCCTATATAAAAGGGTCTAGTAATTTTTGACATGGGGATAACAATGGAAGGTGAAACATCAAAAAAAATTTCAAATGGATGAAAAACCATCTTTATAAGAAAGGATAAAGAGTTCTTAGACAAATGATGACGAGTTTCAAAAGAATATTAAACCTGTGTATGATGGTATATTGAGTGACTTTGTGTATGAAGATGAGATTCTGAAATTTAGAAGGAGAGTTTGTGTTATCGATATGACTTATCTAAAAAGGGAATTTTTGGATGTTGCTCATAGTTCCAATTTCCCTATGATGTATAGAGTTTTTAAGGATCATTTTTGGTGGGACAACATAAAGATTGAGATGGATGATTTTGTGTCAAGATGTATGGTTGGTCAACAAGTGAAAGCTGAAAGGCAACAGCCTAGAGGAATCCTTGATCCTCTATCCATACATGAGTAGAAATGGGATAATATTATGATGGACTTTTTTTTGGACTACCAAAGTATCCCATAAGGAATGATGAAATATGGGTCATTATTGATCGTCTTACCAAGCCATCACATTTTCCTGATATAAGAGAAAATTTAACACATTAAGCTCAAGAGTGAATATATATTAATGACGTTTTGAGACTTCATGGAGAAACCATATCAATTGTTCCTAATCATGATCCACATTTTACATCAATATTCTGGAGAAGTCATCAGAAAAAACTAGATACTGAACATCTTTTGAGAATTTCCTACCACCCCCAAACTGATAAACAATCAGAATAGACTATTCAAACCATATAATACATTTTGGGATCATGAACACTTGACTTTCAAGGTATGTGGGATCAATATTTACCTCTGGATGAAGTTTCCTATAAAAATAGCTTTTATTCAAGTATTTCAATGGAAAAATATGAAGCATTGTATGGAAATAGATGTTGCACACCAACCTATTGGGTTGATGTTGGTGAAAGAAAACGTGTAGGCTAATAACCCGTGGATGAAATGATGGAAAAGGTTAAGGTAATCCAAACCCACATCAATGCAGCTCAAAGTAGGTAGAAGAGATATGTCATTAACCAAATGAAAGACTTGGCATTTTACGTAGGAGATCATGTTTTCATGAAAGTATATCCATGGAAGGGAGTCATACATTTCGGTAATAAGGGAAAATGAAGTCCTAGGTACGTCGGACCTTTAAAAATTCAAGAACAAATTTGGGATTTATCTTAACATTTGGAATTGCATCCAAGTCTCCCCAAAGATCCTGATGTGTTCCACGTATCACTGTTGAGAAAATACATGCCTGAACCAATGTATGTACTCACCTATGAAGAATTATAATGTGAACCTGATCTACCTTATTGCGAAGATCCTAGCATGGTTCATGATATAAGTGAACAAGTGCTAAGAAACTGGATGACTCATCGGGTAAAAGTTATACAGAGAAACCATAAGATGGAAGAGGCAACGTGGGAACCCGAGGAACTTATGATGATGAACCACATTAATATTTTTATGCTGTAATATTTTAGAAATTTATAGGACAAAATTATTTGAAGGTGGAAATAATGTAACACCCCAAACATCCATGGTACATTTCCCTTTGAATAATGCAATAACTGGCACTGTACGCAAGTTCGAGATTCTAACACACTGCGACTAATAAAACTAGCTGTTATGAATATTAATACCAAATTTATGAATTTTTATAAATTTTACCATTAAAAATGGATTTCATTTTTTGATTCTGAATATCGAAATTATCTTAGGGTGGATTTTTTGTATTTTTCGGAAAACATTCTATTTTTTATGAATAGTGAAAAAAATAGAGTTATTGTTTAAAACTGATTTTTTTTAATTATTTATTTTATTTAAATATATTTTATTTCAAAAAAAATACATAATACCTATATAAGTTCAATTTAATTCATTGGAGTCAGTTTTTAATAATTTTAGAGAAATAAAAATTTTATTGAACTTTTTACTGTCTTTGACCCACCTCCTATGAGCATTTGCCAATTTGTATAAAATTAATTTTAACACATCTGTGATTTTAATTTTGAAAATCCAAGAAACACAGCTGGTATCAGTATGTTATATGTGGTTCAAAAAGATGAAAATATTTTTTGGTCAATAGTAAATTTTTACTTTTATTTAACACGGTAAAAGTAAATTGGGTAATTATGGTAAAAAATGATATTATAGTTACTCTAACAGATGTTATAATTCTATTCGATAAGTGTTATTCGACCAAAAACAAACTTAGGAATAAAATATTATCATTTAGGTCCACTTGTATTAGATTAGGAAATTTATTATTATTTAATTCGAAGAAGAGTTAAATGTTTTAAAATCAAAGAATAATAGGTAAACAATTTTCAATATAGGGTTTTACAAAAGATAAATTCTACTATAATTAATTATTAGAAAGATAGAAATATTTCCTAAACAATGGTATTTTATTTATAATTTATAGACATTAAATAGTTTAATTTATTTATGACACAATGATGATGTAGTAATTACCATATTAAAGAAATATTAAAATAATTGATATTAAAAAAACCCATGTAAATGTAAATTGATATTTTTTTATGAATTAAACTAATTTTATAGGTTAATATGAAATGTTAGGGTTGATTAAATGAATTTTTTTGATGAAATAATCATGTTATGAATTTATCAAAAACAAAATACCAAATAGTGTCACAATTGATATAAAAGTGTTTGTAAAACAAATATTATATTATTAATTGTAATTTAATTCCAAAAAATATGTGGTTCGTCCAAAGAGAATAAATACAATTATATATGCCATTAATGAACAAATTATGATTCTCTTGGATGTTTATAGTAAGTTTATTAACCATAAAATATAAAAATTCAAAGAGACATGGTAAATGTCAAACTATTTAACTACGAGTTAAATTGAAAATATAAGGTTAATATATTGACCCAAACATGTCTAAAACCTATTTATTGAGTGGTTTTTTACCCATACCCACCATATACATTAAATAATTCATTTTGGATCCATTATTAACCGAACATGTGTTTATTATAAAATAATATTTCAATCATTTCCTAAGGTACCCCTCACACCTCTAATAAAAAAGAATGTCCCTTCTCTCAAATTCAAAACTTCAATGCCATTTGGTTGTACCAAAACCTACCCAAATATCCTACCAACAGTCCTATATTAATCCTAGAGGCCTTATTTTGATCAAAAAGCCATCCAATGGAGCCCTTGTGATTAAATCAAAAGGATGAATCTGAAGAAGAGGTAAATATCTCACCACCTCTTTCAAGTTATTTTCTTCTTCCACATTCTCTTGCATTGTTGTTTCCATTATAAAAAAATAACTCGAATATCTTCTATATACATTTATTTTATTATAAAAATGTTACAACCATATTCATTACGTTATCCATCTTATGAATAACATGTCACCATACGTGCGTACGTATGACTTTTCATCTCAATGACGTGGTGTAGTTGTTATTAAATACATTATTAATTGGATGGGTATAATAATTATGTTTAATAGATAGATATAACACGTTATGATTCTGTATATATGATATAAAATCCATTTACTTATGATTTTAATTACAAAATAATGATATTGTCGCTCGTGCGTACGTACGGATTACTGTCTCCGCGAATGAAATGAGACTCATTCTCCATCATGATCATTCAAGAATATTGTTCATGTTATGATTAAAATTAATATTTAAAATCATTATATCAATCTGTATATGAGTCAAATACACTATATCCATAACAATCATGGCTTATGTACCTAAGCATATAAATGAAAACAAATCATTTAACTACTGAAACGATGATATGACTAAAATATCATTAACAAATCTATATTGGGAGATTATATATGATATAATATTAATGTATATAGTTCTTGTAAATATTTATAACAACTATTTCACCATTATACATGAGTTTAACCTACCCTCGACCAAGGATAAGTACAAGGTATGGGTTAATTTCAAAATCTCTTTATTATCCAAGGTTGTTTTTACGTATGTATCTAATGGGACCTCTTTATAATCCACATCTGTGTTTTCCTAAAAATGTATTCCCAAAAAAATTTACTACTTACTATACTATGAGTTAAATTAATTTATACTTTTATCTAACCTTATACATTTTTAATGGAATCTTTCTATTATTTTCCAAAAAAGTAACATTATGACCTTTTCAGAAAAAGTTTGGTGAGAATGTTTTTTAAAAATCTACGGCTGGTGCGGCTATATTCTACCATTAAAACATCGTCAAAGATTCCCTTAAAATATTATAATTACATTTTCAAAATAAATGTTTTCTTTTATAATTATGTAACATTAAATGGTTTTAAAAAAATGAAAGAGATATTTGTCTCAAATAGTATTGATTTCACTTATGTCAATATCCATTAATGGGTTGTAAATCATGATTGAAGTTGATTTATTATAATACAAATAATCCATTTTGTGTTGATGGTTTTTTGATATATTTGACTATGGATGTGTTATTTTTCTACCATTCCTGGTTTATGGATAAATTATTGGCATTTCTTATACTAGTATTAATACGAATGTTTTTGTTATGTTTAAAAATTTTCATATGAGGAATGCATTAAAATTAGTATGTGAAGGGTGGAGCCTGATATAGCTCCCCAATGCATCAGTAGGTATCCTGAGACAAACTAATGTCCTGACATAAGGCCTAGACAAAATCTAATTTGTAGTCTTGACACGAAGCCTTCACTATGTTGTTATAAAGTTTGGCATTATGCATTCCATCATTATGATTGTGGCTATTGATATTGCATGTGATTATTCTAGTAGTATAATATCAATGTGAGTAAGTTAATGGCATTATTCGAATTTATATTTTCCATATTATGGTGATGTTTATGTTGACAAGGATTTTTTTTTATTTTTATACATTGCCTTAAATGTTTATGATTATTTATGGAAGTTTTTTCGTTATTTTTATCCTTACTGTGCATCTGAGCTCATCCCTTTCTATGTTTTATTTTTCCCAGGATGCAAAAAAGTATATTATAAATGTTGTGTAGGGATAGTCTATGGGACCTCGTTTTTGTCTGTGGTAACAATGTTGTTGTAGTTTTCCATTTTATGATATTATGTAAACTTTACGAATGTATCTATTACTTCCAAGGCTTCTAAATTAATCGTTACTTTGAGACATGATCTTTTGTGATCATTACAATGATACGTAACAATGCACCGACTATGGGCTTCTCGGGTCGGGGAGTTACAATCCACACATTCCAAATCAGGTTTTTAAACATTATAATGCATTGTGTGATTCAAAAAATTCTCATAGAGCTTGGTGTAATAGGCACAACACATTTTTTAGTTTAATTGTTTTTTCCAATGGAATATCTAACCCTAATCTATTTATAAAAATAATTTCAAGGGATTTTTAGTAGTTTTAATCTATATTGATGATATAGTTTTTTATTAAAAAGCACACATTGTGTATTGAATTTTAAAAAATTATTCTAAATTATTTAGAATTAAATTTAATGGATGAGTAAAACAAATCTCTACGTTGAATTTTTTTAAAATAATTATGGAATTAACCGAAATAAAAGAAAAAAAGGAAATTTTAATCATTGTAGTTCGGATAGGAAAAAATATGTGAAACTCTTTTGAGAAAAAACTATAACCACGATCATGATGATGAAAAAAAATTATATAATCATTATATTTATCGGTGTATGATTTGGAGTATACAATATTTTACTATTTGTTAGCATAATATTATGTTTATTTAATGTATATATTCTAAATATAAATAAAATAAAAATGAATATAATTTTAAAAATGTTAAAATAATTTTCAATAACACCAACAACATAACCAATTTTGTATGTTTGTACCCTAAAGGACATGAATTTAGAATATTTTTTAATTTTGATGCCAATTTTGGTCAATGTTTTTCATATTGAAATAGAACCATTGTGACATGTATGTTTTTGGGAGTGTCTCTAGTGACATGGTTCAAAAAGATAATTTTTTCATTATATTTTTAAAAAAGCTAAATACGTAGTTGAACTCAGTTATTCATCATGAATTTTATAGATGAAACATACATTACAAGAATGTGGATATCAATTTTTAAGTGTCCCTATAAATTGTGGCTATGAATGTAAAATTAATGTTACTTAAAATCATGTATCTCATTCTAGGACTAATAATATTGATATAATATATAACTTCTTAAGTGGAAATATTTTTAAAAAACTAGATTTACTATTGAGTAAATTGGAATTGAATATCAATTTTGTAATATATTTAAAAATCAATTGAGTATAGAGAGATTTAATTATATAAAAATTTATTTAGGAATTACTAATTAAACATAAAATATTCATTTATGTTCTTACCCATTTCATTAATTTCAGCAATGATCATATATAATAAATATATACTATATCTGTTATAGTGTTGATCATTTCTTTTAATTTTTAATTCTTTTATTTTGAGTTTAATTTAGTAATTTTCATTTTCTTGTAATAAGTAACTATAAATAAAGATCACATACTTATATAACCAACAATGATAATTTTTTATACTATTAGTTATGTATCCATTGGAAATTGATTATTATATTTGATATCCAATAATTATACATCTAAGATAGAGAAATGTATTTCATATGGTAAACATTCTGATAATTATTTATTCATGTTACGGGATGAATGTTCTTATGGTCATTTAACATAAAATTTATATTCAAATATTTTTTTTATGTATTTTGGTTCTTATTAACATAAATTTATTGTTATTTTACTCCATAGAAAATTTAATAGAATTAAATTTCTTCATAGTATCATCACACATCTATTATATATTTTTTCTAAAGCCATTTCTAATTTTCGATGAAAAAGATGTTGTCTTTTTGAAATCTAAATTTTGCAATCCTCTTCTTCCATCAAAACAACAAAAACAATAGAGCATCAAATTGAAATATAAATTTTTTTATAATGAGTTGAATTCATGGAGTCTCTATAATTTTAGTTTTTCTCTCATAATGAAGTCAAAAAATTATGGTCTCTCAAATGTTATGGTAATGACTTGCAACCCTCATATACATTATTAGCTTGTATGTGTAAAAAATATGTAGATGTTAAATGTTTATAGTTAAACATGTCCATGTTCTAGAAATAAATTTAAAATCCATGATGGAGTGATGGGTTTAATGAAAATTAAATGAACTTTTATCCTCATAGAGTTAAAATATACTACATGAATATTTATTTTAATATTATTTATTCACAAAATACCATTGAAATGCCTTTAAATATAGAATTTATTTTATTTAATTGGAAGCTATTGTCTAAAATATTGAATTACAAAATTTAAGTGAGTATGAGGATTATATGATTTCATATAAAATTAATCATGATCTTCCTGAATATTGGGATTATATTGAGGATATAATAGGGAACCAAGCCTCTAGAAGACCAACTGCTATCTAATTGGATGTGTAATGTAGATATTTAGTGATCTTTATCGAACATGATATTTTTTCTAATAAAGGGGGAATCAATATATTGATTAATCATGATTTGTTTTTTTATTTTTTATAAATATTGGATTTTAGAAACACTAGACAAGGTGTAATAGGAGGAACATGTTAGATGTTTATAAAACCAACCTCCAATTGATCTCACTATATTCTCCAATTTTGACCTCATAATTATTGGAATTTAAATGGTTCATTTTAGGGGGAGTAAATTGTAGTATCATATAGTAGTTCTTGAATATACTATAAAATATTTGTGATTATTAAAATAAATTGAAACCCATGGTTGAAGGAATATGTAGTAGATAACAAGAAGACCTATATAATGTTTAATATTATTAAGGATCATTTGACACGATTGAACAAATTGTATCATAGTATAGAACCAAAGAGTCTTGTGAAGTATTAATATGGTATGAATTAATTTTAATTGGATTTTTATAAATAAGAACAAAAAACTACTAATATTAGGGAAGAATCAAGGGGGGTCATTAGGATGATCTTAATATCTCACCAGTTTTATCCTATATATCACCTACTTCTACTATATCAATACACTCTCTGGATAAATAAATGAGTGATTATGATCCTGATTACATAAAGGATACCATGAATGATTTTTTAGGATATGTTACGGGGTATTATGAATCAAATTAATCAAAAAAAAAGTTGATAAATTAGTGTGAAATATTATAATTTGAACAACATCTTTTTATCTACTCTTATTCAAAGGGGAAGATAATAGAATAATATAATGGTGGAATATAAATATAGTTATTATCATTTAGTAAGTCCACATATAAATGGAAGAACTTATATATATATAATTAAAAATGATCCTCCGAGTTTCATAATTTCTCAAATATAACTATCAGACAATGTTGATATACCTACTCCTAAGCTTACAATGCATCATGTTATTGATGTGATGCTTTTTACCTAATTCTTATAATATTTATATGGAACCAAATGATAAAAATATTATAGCTCTTATTATCTCTACTCCTACAAATAATTTTTATGTTGATGAGGTAAAAAATGTTGAATCCAATAAATTTTAGACTTTGATGTTATATTATATCATGTTTAATTGTAATTTAAATTGTATAAAGTCTTCTATTGATCCATATTTACATATATTTACTTTTATATTTTCTTTTCTTTGGGTAAGATGTATGTCATTCAGTTAAAAATCAATTTTTTTTAATTGAACTACTTTTTTTATTTGGGAAGATAGTTATACAAGTTAGAGAAGAAGAAATCTCTAGGATAATGACAATTTATATCTTTAATTTTAAACTAATTATGGATATTAAAATGGATCTAATGGAAAGTGATATTAAAGATTTATATATCACATTTTATCCTTGAATTTTGAACTATATGACATGATGCTAATTTTAGATTACTATTTTTTAAATGTTGTATGTGCTACTTCAGCTGTAGAAGATCCTGCCCCAAAACCTTATTCTATTTCAACTACTTCTCTTAATAAAATTATATTCAATTATTATTAGATCCAAAAACAATTATATAATAATTGAATTAGATATTTGGTTAATTTTATAAAACTATAGAAATGGTGTGTGAGCTATTTCAAATGCATGATTCATAAACATTGGAACTGGAAAGATGATATTTGATATAAATTGGTAGATATATAGTCAAATTTTGAATAGCTATTGTATATTTTATTGGAATAAGTTTTACCAATTTAGATCTAAATACCCTCATCATATTCTAAACCAGTGATAATAGAGTACCTCCTATGACTGAGACCTTCATAAATCATGTGTTGTGATTAAATATTATCACCTTAGTTCTATAATCATTTTTAAGACATTATGGGATTATTTTAGTCCACAAAGCATATATTTTGAGTTATAATGGATTTCAGTAGACTATTGGTCCCCTACCATTATACATCCAATGTATTCATTTTGGAACCTCTTTCCCTGCCTATTTTTGATCACATACCTCTAACACTTCTTTTACCAACCCTTTTTGGTTTTTATCATTTCAAATTTGTTTAACATATTAACCCTTTTTCATAGCGTGGGTTTATTGAGTAACATTCTCATATATCTACACAACAACCTACACTCCCAAATTTTTCCTCCACATAAAAAGGTAAATCATTCATTAATCCTTATAAAATCAAAGATTTTATATAATATTATAATTTCGATTAGAGTTCCTGAGAGGGACTCATCTAACAATGTTTTATGTTATAACATAAATGATTTACATCCCTTGTACATTTCAGTTAATAATTTTTTTATTATTTATTCATTAAATGTAAAGACCCATAAAATTCAAGGGAAAGTTTTTCTTAATTTTATTTGGAATTTTACAAGAACGCGGTTTCTCACGACACCTAATTATGAGGCCCGGAATGCCCGGAATCAATTTCCGAAGTTTGGCTCGGGTACATTCAGTGAATGAACGAGCGGGAATTTATAACTTTTGAATCGGTGCCCGGAATCGAATTCTGAGGGCACCGATGAACTCGCAGCGCCGATATTCGCTTAAGGAGACCTTTAGGAGGTTGCGTTTATTGCAGGTTGAGAGTTAGTTTTTGGGATTTTAAATTGATGTTAAATAAAATGTGGAAACACATTTTATTTTTATTCAAGTTGGTTATAACCTCCCAAAGGGAGTTAGGGGTGGGACCTACATTCACTTAACCTCCCTTGAGAGGATTAAGTGTGGTGTGGCCCACATGAACCCTAACACTTCATCTTCCCATTAAACTCCCTATAACTCCTCTTTAAATTAATCTTGACAACTTGGTTAATTAATTGAGTTGAGTTGTTTTAATTTCAAACTTTTGAAATTCAAGTTGTTTAATTGTGTAAATAAAATAAGCTTTATGATTATTTTATTTTGGTTGGTATCCTTTGTCCCTTGAGAGGATTTTGAGAAGCTCTCCCCACCTTCTTCAACTTTTATGAAGAACACGAAGAACACTTAAGCTCCGACGAAGAACGCTGCTTCTCTTCTTCGTAGTCGGTGTGTTTTTGAAGATCGACGACGCCACATCTTCGATCTTCTTCCCGTGTCAATGAAAGGAGACACAGATTCCCCCTCGGACTTTCTCCATCAGCATACGAAGCTTCTCCAGTGACGAACCTCTTTGGACGCACATCGACATCAACGGAAACGACGTTCGGTTTCCACGACGCCCGACCTCCGCGACGCTTGTCTTCCGCGGCTTGTTGACGTGCTCTGCACTTGAAACCAAGGTAGGGTTTATTTTATTCTTTTGTTCATGATTTATACCCGTGATTATTTCTTTGTGAAATTTGTCAATTTGTTAGCAAATAATGCGAGGGGGCCGGACCGCACGAACACGGCCGACCCTCGTCCTATTCATGTTGATTTTTGTTGTGGTTTGAAACGGGTGTGGCGCGGTGCCGTCGCACAGTGCAGGATCATACGGCATGAAACGCGTGGCACCGTCGCGCCGTGTCGTAAAATAATGCAAGGACGCGACGCCGTCGCACCGCGTCGAAGAAAGTTGAAGGCACTGTGGCTGGAGCGGGGCCGCGGCGGAGGGGCGCGGTGCCGTCGCACCGCGCCGGACAACGAAGGCCACGGCCGGTTCCGGGCTGTGGCAGAACGAGATGACCGGCGGCCAGCCTGGCTGCCGGTGTCGGAAGCCGGAAGGGGGACCGACCTTGCCGTTCCCGTTAAGGAAGAACCGGCCGGCCAGGTCGGGCCGACCGGAAGGGAGGCAAACCGGGGGAATTTAATTCCCCCGGGCAGTAAGTGAAACGAACCCCATAATGAGGGGGCCGGTTTCACAAAGGGGGGCAGGAGTCCTCCCGTTTTCCAGCAGCTCGCGCTGCGCTGGACCGGCGCCTGGCCGGTCCGCCAGGCCGGGCCGCGCCGGGTCGGGCCGCGCCCGGCCGTGCCGGGCCGTGTCGGGCCGAGTCGATCTTTTCCGGTGCGGGTCGACCTGGTTCGGGCCAACCGGGGGGTCCCGGGTCGGGACGGCCCGGGCCCGAAACACCCGTTACCGAGCGGTTTGGATTCAAATGCCCATAACTCGGGCTACGGACTTCCAAACGATGCGCAGTCAGCGACGATGCGATCCTTGGATTGTGGCGGTCGTTTAGGTATATCGCACTCAAGGTTTCGGAATACTTTGAGTTCAGCCGGGTTGGATCTTACACGAAACCAACCAGGCCCTCGGAGCAGAAACGCTCATATCTTGAGCTACGGACGTCCGATTGACGAGCCGTCAGCTTTGTTGAGTTCATCATAGTGAGACAGATCTTTTGGCATACTCCGCCCGATGTTTGGACATAGGTGGAGTACGGTCGGGTTGTTTTTGCCTTAAAAACCAATTGGGACCCTGGGACGAAAAAGCCAATAACTCTCAGATCGGGCGTCTGATTGACGCGCATTCTGTTGCGTTGAGTTCCTGTTGACGATACGGAACTTTTGGATACATCAACTCTGGACTTTGTGACAGTTGATGTATCAGCCTCTCGGCTCGTTGAGCGGACCCTCCCGAACGAGCTTGCTGTGTGCGGGAACCCTTGAGCTGGCTGCGACTGATACTGCGACTGCAACTGTGACTGCGACGACGACAGTACAGAGATCCTTAGTGGATTCGACGACGACGACTACAACACTTAGCGATCCTGTGTGGATCAGTGCTACTGATCCTGTGTGGGTCTGCGCTCAGCGGTCCTATGTGAACCAGCTCCTACAGATCCTGTGTGGGTCCGATCCTGTGTGGGTCTTTGCGGGGGTTAGTACCTTTTGATCCTTCGTGGGTCTGATGACTTAGATGGATCAGTGATCATCTCTATCATCTATCGAAGAAGTATACATGTTTGAGCTGAATCCTGTTGATTTCCTGTGTGGATTGTGTTGTGCTATCCTGTGTGGATTTCGTTGTGCTTTCCTGTGTGGAATACGTATACTTTCCTGTGTGGACTGAGTTGTACTTGGTCTCGGAGGTTGGAGCGTATTGGAATTGATGACTTAGGTATATGTATGGGCATATACCTAAGTAGTGTCGGTTATTACTTCATGATTGTATCTTCCCTTTGTGGTTTATCCTTTGTGGATCTTGGGAGACCTTCAGGGGTCCCGGGGTCCCTACTGAGTAGCTTATACTCACCCCTGAACGGGCTATGCCCGCACTACGTTGTGTTGGTTGCAGACGACGGACAGCGTTGATCGTAGTTGAGGCTTGCTGAGCAGGACGGTACTTGGAGGTGGACCACTGGGCGAGACGTACTCGGAGCGGACGGCGGGACCTGAGGAGCAATGGAGCTATCTGTACCCACCCTTCAGGTGGGATTTCTAGTGGACAGCTCGGTGTAGCGGCTTTTACACTACAGTTGTTGTTTTCCCTTTCGAGTTGTACTTTACTTTCAGTTTGGGGTTTTATACTGGCCCATTTACTTTTCCGCACTTTCAGTTGTACTCTATTTTTATTTAGTGTTTACTTTTCCGCTTGCTTACTCTGTGGTGCTTGTTTACTTTACAAAGGCAATGCCTTCACCTTTTTACTGGGATTTACGCCTTGGTGCTAGTCGCCAGCCCCTGGCCTATGGAAGGCGGGCTTGGGGTAGTCACGGCACGGACCCCGAGGGCGGGTCGTGACAAATTGGTATCAGAGGAGTTCGGTTCTACCGTGAACTCTGATCTTTTCTATGTGAAGCAATATTGTTTAGCGTATTGAGTGTGGTTATCTGTCCAGGGAGTCCAGTGTTGGTGCGGCGGCTGACGTATCCGTACACCAGGACCCTGACTTCTGATTTCCAACTTAATGCACAAAAACATTGATTGCGTGTGTGTTTCATGTTTTCTTTGTGATTACTTTATCAGCTCACCAGGTATACTATTCTGACTGTGGCGCACCCGTTTCCTTTTCAGGATGGCCCCACGACGGTAGCCAGCTAGGGTTCTGAGAGTCGAGCGTGACGACAGCCCACCGAGTGACGAGGCCTCGGTGCAGGGCCCTTTGTCAGCAGTGGCACCGGTGGTAGCACTACCCGCCGAGTCACCGATGCTTCCAGCACCAGCCACTGATGATGCACGTTTCCTTGGAGCTCTGCACGAGTTCCAGCGCCAGCAACCGCCTAGGTTCCGTGGGGAGACGGACCCCCAGGCAGCAGAGGACTGGCTAGAGGAAGTGGTACGAGTTTTCAGGCTAGTGAGGACACCAGCAGACCTCATGGTGATACTTGCTGCGGGCCTACTGCACGCAGCAGCGGGCCGATGGTGGAGCTTGATGCTCCAGGTGCACACTGAGGCATCTCTACTTTGGACGGACTTTGAGAGCCTCTTCCGCTCGGAGTTCGTCCCAGGCACCCTTCATTCGGTGCGTATCCAGGAGCTTCTTCAGCTGCGGCAGGGCAGCATGACGGTCGCTCAGTACTCGGCGAGATTTACTAATCTCTTGCGCTACTCGACTGATATGGTACGGGACCCATTCTTCAGGGCCTGGACCTTTGAGAAGGGATTGAGACACGAGATCAGGGCATCGCTGATCTCCCTCAGCATTCCAACTCAGACGGGAGTACTGGAGCGGGCCATTTTGATCGAGAGCTTCCTTGCTGAGTCTACACGAGCGCTGAGACCCACCATAGGGTGGCACGTAGCAGAGTCTTCTGCAGCAGGTAGTCGACGGATGACTCTGGGGTCCAGGCAGACCAGACCTTCAGGCAGACGCCCTCAAGACACTGGCTCAGCAGTGCGGGGCACACAACGCGGAGCCAGTCTTTCGAGAGGAAGATAGTACTACTCGTGCGGCGGGCAGGTCCACATGGCTCGTGACTGCCCGACCAGCCATGCCAAGGAGCAGCAGAAGGTTGAGGGACCACCGACGCAGAGGCAGAGGGTCGACCGTGGCGGTCCGCAGGGAGGAGGAAGACGAGGCAGAGGAGCTGGCCGAGAAGCAGGTGGTGGGCAATGCTTTGAGGCTCTACCACCACCACCACCAGGAGGTCCACCCTGACCATAAGGAGTTGGAGGGCAGAAACAGCCACAGCTCCAGGCAGCGGAGGCCTACGACCACGGCGCGCCTGAGATGATTCGAGGTACTATTTGTGTCTATTCCACCCTTGCTTCAGTACTTATAGACACAGGACCGAGTCACTCTGTCATAGCCGCTACCCTTTTTCGGAGCTCGGAGATTCTGACAGAGCCGTTGGCTCGATCCTTACGGTTAGAGACTCCTACGGGAGGAGACTCAACGATTACACACTGGTGCCGGTAGTGTGAGATTACTCTAGGAGGCGAGAGCTTTGACTGGGATCTTCTTGTAGCAGCATCGAGGCCTTACGATGTCATCTTTGGAATCGATTGGTTATCTATGGTCCATGCACAGATTGACTGTTTTAGGCGCAAGGTGCGATGTGTACGCACCGACGGGAGTAGGTTCACCTTCACCAGTGAGTAGGGAGCCTTCGCAGAACAGGATGGACTTCCGCAGAAGAGAGGACAACCCATCACTCATCAGTTGGCTAGTCTCATCCTAGGAGCAGTTGACGTGCGGAGTCCTAGATTTCCTGCAGTGGTGGATCAGTTTGCGGACGTTTTTCCGACGACGTTCCAGGGTTACCTCCTCGCAGAGAGGTAGAATTTTATATTGACATGTACACTGGGACAGCTCCGATATCGACTCCAACATATCGGATGGCCCCCGCCGAGCTTCGAGAGCTACGGGTACAGTTGGAGGACTTGCAGGGCAAGGGGTTCATCCGACCCAGTGTTTCTCCCTGGGCTTCCCCGATATTGTTCACCAAGAAGGCGGACGGGAGCTTACAACTTTGTGTTGACTATCGTCACCAGAACCAGGTGATAGTGAGGAACAAGTATCCGCTACCGAGGATTGATGAACTCTTTTATCAGCTCATGGGAGCACGGTGGTTCTTGAAGATAGACCTCAGGTCAGGCTATCATCAGCTCAGAGTCAGGGACGAGGACGTGCAGAAGACGGCCTTCAGATGTCGGTATGGCCACTATGAGTTCTTGGTTATGCCTTTCGGCATAACCAATTCTCCAGCAGTGTTCATGGACCTCATGAATGGGATCTTTCAGCCATACCTCGATCGATTTGTCGTGGTCTTCATCGACAACATTTTGATTTACTCGACGACTGAGGAGGAGCACGCCTACCACTTGCGAGTTGTACTAGCCACACTCCAAGAGCACCAGCTTTATGGTAAGCTCTCGAAGTGCCAGTTCTAGAAACGTGAGGTCCACTTCTTGGGACACGTTATCTCCGAGGTGGGAGTTGCAGTGGATCCTGCGAAGATCGAGGTTGTGTTAGCTTGGGAGCCACCTAGGAGCGTGACAGAGGTGAAGAGTTTCTTGGGACTAGCTGGAGACTACCGGAGATTCATGCCAGACTTCTATAGAGTTGCGACACCACTCTCAGCTTTGACGAAGAAGGGAAAACCCTTCGTGTGGTCAGACAGATGTCAGTAGAGCTTCTAGAAGCTGAGACAGAGATTGACCAGCGCACCTATCTTGAGGTTTCCTGAGGAGGGAGTAGGGTACGTAGTCTACTGCGATGCATCAGGGACCGGACTTGTTTGTGTCCTGATGCAGGAGCGGGCAGTGATCACTTATGGATCACAACAGTTGAGGCCGCATGAGCAGAACTACACTACCCATGACCTGGAGTTAGCAGTAGTGGTCTTCGCTCTGAAGACATGGCCACACTATCTGATGGGTGAGCGCTTTACAGTCTTTTCTGATCATCAGAGTCTCAGGTATATCTTCTCGTAGAAGGACCTGAACCTGAGATAGAGCAATGCCTCGAGTTCCTCCAGGACTATGACTTTGAGATAGTCTATACTCCTAGAAAGGGGAACGTGGTAGCGGATGCCCTCAGCAGGAGGACGGGAATTCAACTACTTGAGGAGGCGAAAGAGCAGCTAGCCTCTTTGCAGATATCCTTCATGGATAGAGATGGAGCAGCCTTCCTTCAGTCTCTCACAGTCACTCCTCCACTACTGCAGCAGGTCATAGAGGCATAGCGTGAGGACGCTGACTGTGAGACACGACGTGCACAGATATCCTCGGGACAGGCACCTGATGGTTTCTCCCTTGGAGCAGAGCACGACGTCCTTTTCAGAGGACGTACCATGGTACCGGTCACTTTATGGGAGGAGGTTCTGAGAGAGTTTCACACTTCTCCTTTGGCGGTACATCCTGGAATGGCGAAGATGTACCAAGATCTCATACGACAGCACTGGTGTCCAGGCATGAAGAAGGCTATAGAAGAGTTCGTTTCTCGATGCCTCACCTGCCAGCTGGTGAAGGCTGAGCATCAGGTACCAGCAGGCTTGGTATATCCCTTGGAGGTCCCTGAGTGGAAGTGGGACGGGATATCTATGGACTTCGTGACTGGACTTCCACACACTTCCAGAGGTCACGACTCCATCTGGGTGATTGTCGACCGACTCCCCAAGTCGGCTCACTTCTTACCCATCAGAGAGCAGGGCTCAGTGGAGAGCTTGGGACGTCTTTACGTTCAGGAGATTGTACGACTTCATGGAGTTCCATCATCTATCGTCTCCGATCGAGATGCTCGCTTTACTTCCCAGCTATGGAAGGGATTACAGGAGGCGTTCGGGACACAACTACGTTTGAGAACAGCCTTTCACCCTCAGACAGATGGTCAGACGGAGAGGACCATTTAGACTCTCGAGGACATGCTCCGCGCATGTGTCCTCGACATTGGTCGTAGCTGGGAGGACCACTTACCCTTGGTGGAGTTTGCGTACAACAACAGCAACCACTCCACCATCGGGATGGCACTGTACGAGGCGTTGTACGGCCGACCTTGTAGATCTCCTTTGTGCTGGACAGACCCTGGGGAGTCAGCACTTGTGGGTCCGGAGATGGTCCAGGCCATGATAGGGAAGGTCCAGGTCATCCAGGAGTGGATGAGGACAGCTCAGAGCTGGCAGAAGTCATACGCTGACAGGAGGCAAAGGCCACTTGAGTTCGAGGATGGAGACCACGTCTTCATGTGGGTCTCACCTCGACGTGGTATACGGAGATTTGGATGAGGTGGCAAGTTATCTCCGCGCTTCATCGGACCCTTCCAGGTTCTCAGCAGGATTGGTGAGGTGGCTTATCGCCTGGCTCTACCACCTCAGTTGCACCGGGTGCACGACGTCTTCCACGTGTGTCAGCTGAGGAGATACGTGCACGACCCGACGCACATCATTGACCATGTGGAGCTTGACGTTGACGATGGGGGGACTTTTATGGAGGTCCCAGTGGAGATCGAGGATCGATAGGAGTGGGTCCTATGTGGGCGATCGATTCCTCTTGTGTGCATCAGATGGAAGCACGGGAACCTCCAGGAGAGCACATGGGAGCGGGAGGCTCAAGTGCGTGCTCAGTACCCTCATTTGTTTCCCTAAATTTTATGTATCTTTACGGGGACGTAAAGTCCTGAGGTGGGAGTAATGTAAAGACCCTTAAAATTCAAGGGAAATTTTATCTTAATTTTCTTTGAAATTTTACAAGAACGCGGTTTCTGACGGCACCCAATTCTGAGGCCCGGAGTGCCCGGAATCAATTTCCGAAGTTTGGCTCGGGTAAGTTCAGTGAACGAACGAGCGGGAATTTCTATCTTTTGAACCGGTGCCCGGAATCGAATTCTGAGGGCACCGATGAACTCGCAGCGCCGATATTCGCTTAAGGAGACCTTTTCCGAGGTTGCATTTATTGCAGGTTGAGAGTTAGTTTTTGGGATTTTAAATTGAAGTTAAATAAAATGTGGAAACACATTTTATTTTTATTCAAGTTGGTTATAACCTCCCAAAGGGAGTTAGGGGTGGGAACCACATTCACTTAACCTCCCTTGAGATGATTAAGTGTGGTGGGGCCCACACGAACCCTAACACTTCATCTTCCCTTTAAACTCCCTATAACTCCTCTTTAAATTAATCTTGACAACTTGGTTAATTAATTGAGTTGAGTTGTTTTAATTTCAAACTTTTGAAATTCCTGTTTTTTAATTGTGTAAATAAAATAAGCTTTAGGCTTATTTTATTTTGGTTGGATCCTTTGTCCCTTGAGAGGATTTTGAGAAGCACTCCCCACCTTCTTCAACTTTGACGAAGGACACGAAGAACACTTAAGCTCCGACGAAGAACCCCGCTTCTCTTCTTCGTAGCCGGTGTGTTTCCGAAGATCGACGACGCCACATCTTCGATCTTCTTCCCGTGTCAACGAAAGGAGACGCCGATTCCTCCTCGGACTTTCTTCATCAGCTTACGAAGCTTCTCCAGCGACGAACCTCTTAGGACGCACCTCGACGCCAACGGAAACGACGTTCGGTTTCCACAACGCCCGACCTCCGCGACGCTTGTCTTCCGCGGCTTGTTGACGTGCTCTGCACTTGAAACCGAGGTAGGGGTTATTTTATTCTTTTGTTCATGATTTATACCCGTGATTATTTCTTCGTGAAATTTGTCCATTTGTTAGCAAATAACACGAGGGGGTCGGACCGCACGAACACGGCCGACACTCCTCCTATTAATGTTGATTTTTGTTGTGGTTTGAAACGGGTGTGGCGCGGTGCCATCGCACCGCACAGGATCATACGGCAAGAAACGCCCGGAGCCATCGCGCCGCGTCATAAAATAATGCAAGGACGTGACACCGTCGCGCCGCGTCGAAGAAAGTTGAAGGCGCCGCGGCCGGAGCGGGGCCGCGGCGGAGGGGCGTGGTGCCTTCGCACCGCGCCGGACAACGAAGGCCGCGGCCGGTACTGGGCCGCGGCGGAACGAGAAGACCGGCGGCCAGCCGGGCCGCCGGTGTCGGAAGCCGGAAGGGGGACCGGCCTTGCTGGTCCCGTTAAGGAAGAACCGGCCAGCCAGGTTGGGATCGGCCGGAAGGGAGGCAAACCGGGGGAAATTAATTCCCCCGGGCAGCAATTGAAATGGCCCCCATAATGAGGGGGGAGGTTTCACAGAGGGGGGCAGGCGGCACCCCGTTTTCTAGCAGCTCGGACTTCGGCCAAGCTGGCAGCGCGCGGCACGCTGCGCCAGACAAGAGCATGGCCGGTCCGCGCCAGGCCAGGTCGACCCTGCCCGGGGTGGGTTGACCCGGTTCGGGCCAACCGGGGGGTCTCGGGCCGGGACGACCCAGGCCCGAAACCCCCGTTACCGAGCGGTTTGGATTTAAATTCCTATAACACGGGCTACGGACTTCCAAACGACGCGCCATCCATGGAGATGCGATCCTTGGGTCGAGACGGTCGTTTCGGTATATCACACTCAAGGTTTCAGAATACTTTGAGTTCGGCCGGGTTGGATCGTTCACGAAACCAACCGGGCCCTCGGAGCGGAAACGCTCATATCTTGAGCTACGGACGTCTGATTGAGGAGCCGTCAGCTTTTTGAGTTCCTCTTAGTGAGACAGATCTTTTGGAATACTCCGCCCGAGGTTTGGACGCAGGTGGAGTATGGTCGGGTTGGTTTTTCCTTAAATACCAACCGGGCCCCTGGGACGAAAAGGCCAACAACTCTCAGACCGGGCGTCCGATTGACGCGCCGTCTGTTGCGTTGAGTTCCTGTTGACGATACGGAACTTTTGGATACATCAACTCTAGACTTTGTGACAGTTGATGTATCACCCTCTTGGCTCGTGGAGCGGACCCTCCCGAACGAGCTTGCTGTGTGCGGGAACCCTAGAGTTGGCTGCGACTGATACTGTGACTGATACTGTTACTGCGACGACGACAGTACAGATATCCTTAGTGGATTCGACGATGACGACTACAGCACTCAGCGATCCTATGTGGATCAGTGCTACCAATCCTGTGTGGGTCCAATCCTATGTGGGTCTGTGCTCAGCGGTCCTGTGTAAACCAGCGCCTACAGATCCTGTGTGGGTCCGATCATGTGTGGGTCTTTGCGGGGGTTAGTACCTTTTGATCCTTCGTGGGTCCGACCATTTAGATGGATCAGGGATCATCTCTATCGTCTTTCGAAGAAGTATAACTGTGTGAGATGAATCCTGTTGCTTTTCTGTGTGGATTGTGTTGTGCTATCCTGTGTGGATTTCGTTTTGCTTTCCTGTGTGGAATACGTATACTTTCCTGTGTGGACTGAGTTGTACTTGGGCTCAGAGGTTGGAGCATATCGGAATTGATGACTTAGGTATATGTATGGGCATATACCTAAGCAGTGTTGGTTATTACTTCGTGATTGTATCTTCCCTTTGTGGTTTATCCTTTGTGGATTTTGGGAGACCTTCAGGGGTCTCGGGGTCCCTACTGAGTAGCTTATACTCAAGCATGCACGGGCTATGCCCGCACTACGTTGTGTTGGTTGCAGACGACGGACAGCGTTGATCATAATTGAGGCTTGCTGAGCAGGACAGTACCTGGAGGTGGACCACTGGGCGAGACGTGCTCGGAGCGGACGGCGGGACCCGAGGAGCAGTGGAGCTATCTGTACCCACCGTTCAGGTGGGATTTCCAATGCACAGCTCGGTGTAGCAGCTTTTACTTTTCAGTTGTTGTTTTCCCTTTCGAGTTGTACTTTACTTTCAGTTTGGGTTTGTATACTGGCCCATTTACTTTTCTGCACTTTCAGTTGTACACTGTTTTTACTTAGTGTTTACTTTTCCTCTTGCTTACTCTGTGGTGCTTGTTTACTTTACAAAGGCAATGCCTTCCCCCTTTTACCGGGATTTACGCCTTGGTGCTAGTTTCCAGCCCCTGGCCTATGGAAGGCGGGCTTGGGGTAGTCACGACATGGACCCCGAGGGCAGGTCGTGACATTAAATATTTTTATTTATTTTTAATAAATATATTTGAATTTTTAAATACCACCAACATAATTTTTTAAAATACCCAAAGGGGGATAAATACTATTTTAATTCATTTCATAAAATTTTACATGATTTATTACCATAAAAGGGTGATATTAGTGGCATATTCCAGCATCTAATTACTTTAATTCTCACATATCAGTTTTATTATGAAATTATTGAATTTTATAATTTATCATAGTAAAATGATTTAATGGAAAATATGAAAAATGGATATTTAATGTAGTGGCCATGAATTTAATGTGATAGTATATATGTGGCCTCAAATTTATTATGATGTTACCTCATTAATGAACATGTAAATTTGAGTTAGATGAGAAACTGTTTATTATGGATTTGAATAAATGTTAATATACTAAAACAACCACATGAAGTATCCAGGTGACTACATGAAGGATTAAATACACAACATGAAGACTTCTAGTGATAGGTTTTATAAATTGTGGATATTTGGATAAGTGTAGAAACTTCGTCAATAGAAACATAAGTGGATGAGTGAAGGAATTATTTGACCGCATGAAGATTTGATGTGACCAATTGATGAGATTAAGTGACTGTGTCATGTGACCACAAGAACAACTAACCATATTAAGTGACCAAAAAATTTGTTTCTATGTTATGTTATAACAAGCTCATGTGACCTTATCAATGAACAATAAGGTGATGTGACTACTGTGTGATGTTACTGCAAGTCAATGTGATACGGCTTAAGAAATAAACATGTCACCATGTCTAATTTTACCAATAAAAAATTTTGAAATTATAATGTATATATTATTCTAATTTATGGATATGTTAGAGAATTATAGTAAACGATATTGGAATTATCCATACAAGGATTATTTTATGAATATTCTATTATCTCTATTTTTAATGGATTTCTCATTACGTATTTGAGTCACTTATGAACAATTGTTTTATATTAATACTGAAATAATGATCATATAGAATACATTGACGCATTCTTCTAGGAAAATATATTAATGTTTCCTTCAATAAAATATCTCTTGGATGTTCCTACATGGATACATTTAATAAATATAGATTAACTGGAGCTGATATAATTGAGTGTATTCAATAGACTCTATTAATCTGTTTTTACTCTCTATATTGTAGTTAACTTTGGTTCAACAATTATAGTATATTATATATTTATTGTCACACAAAAATTCTCTGTATGGAAGAGTAATATGTATTATTTATATATATTTATTTCAATTTGTATCCCTTGAATAATTATGGAAGAGGCCAGTTTTGACCAAGAGTTCCTTATGTGCATTTTTACCTATAAACCCCAATCATGGTTATGGATTGAGTTTATTATGATATAAAAAAGGAATTTAAATTTGTTTATTATCATGTGTAAAGGATTATTTTTATAATTGGTACCAAACAAATTATTTAAATTTCATTATGGGTTTTTATTTTTTTCCTTATTTTTTACAAAATGTGATCACTGGTTTTATTTTTCTTTTATTTCCACTCATTATTTTCTAATCTTTGGGTTTCAATGAATATATATAATTGTTAAAATTTATGTGTGATTCATTATATTTTTTGTGAGTAATATATATAAAAAATATTAATATCTTTCAAATATTTTTAATTTTATTTTAATCAAACTACTGAGAAACTATTTCAATGCATCAAATTGTGTATACCTACATTATTTGTAAATATTGTTACTTTATTTGTGGGTTTTTTCAATTTAATTAAATATAAATTTTACAAAGGAATATCAATTCATCCAACCACTTTATTTGTACATTAGGAATAAGAAAACCAACTATATATGGTGGTTAGGAAAAATGAATTATGGAACATCATGGAAATAGTTTTCCATACATAATCATGAAAACAATTTCATTATTCAATAATAATAATTGAAAATGTTATTATAATTCTATATTTCTATAATTATAATTATATCATAAATATCATATTATTCATTTAAATACATGTATATGTACCATCCATGTTACAGGGTGATGAAAAATAAAATACATCGATTTGCGAGGTCGCAGTCCTCATATACGCATGCACGATGTTATTATTTTTCATTGGATAGTAATGGAATATTCAAAATATATATTTAACATTACATGTTAATATTTATATCATATATTACATATTAATTAATTTTAATATATTATTTAAAAAATCCATAATATTTGGTGATGAAATATAAAATACATTATCTTAATGAGGTCGTACTCTCCTCATATGAATGATTGATTTTTCCCACTATATGTATAATTAAATGGTAAAGTGTTATAAAATTAAGAAAATAAAATTTATCTATATGTGAGAAATTTATTTTATTATATGATAAATTTAAAGAGAAGTATGAATGAAGTAATGGATGATATATTAAGAAATAACTCAGTTTAGTATTATACATATTATATAAACATCATCAAATGGTTTATACCTAAATCCATTATAAGATGATATTTGATCAAAACATAACACCTAGGAAATGGGTAGGAATGTTAGGAATGGATTTTTATATTGATTTAGTGAGGAAGGAGGCTCTTCAATTATGAAGATGGATGGAGAAGATGTGTCCTTTTATAAGTGATGGAGTCTATATAATTGAAAATTTTAAATATATTAAATTATATTAATGTATTACTCAAAAAAAGTAGATAAAAATGACTAATTTTAATATAAATATAATTAACGGCCTAGCTATTAAAATCGAATAGTATTTAGTAATTTTTAGGTCATTTTCCCTTATCATTTTAGTATGAAATTGTTTTGACTCTTACTGTGGTAACTGATTTTTTTTAAAAAAATTGTATTATTCCTTAGGGAAAACATTTATTGAACCATTATATAGAATTTAACATCCTGATCCAAATATGAAATCCATTTTTAAATATTAAACTATAAATGTGTTAAAATTTTCTTTTAAAATCAAAACGTGAAACATGCTGAAAATGGGTTTTCTAAGAAATTGAATTTAAATTATAAAAATGTTTTACACCCAAATAATGTGTAATTCTGATTATGAGGACAATTATAAGATTATTTTTAATAACAATTAATTAATATCATTTTAATATAAACAATGGATATAATGTGACTTTGTAAACATATGAAAATATAATACTTTTTAGAAAAGTATTTCTTTTGTACTTTCATCTCAAAAAAATCATTTCCAAAAAGTTATAAAAAATTAAATATAAGATAATTTTCTCTAGATGATTTTGAAATATTATTTTCATGTTTTGATAATAAAAGTATTATATTTGGAACTTAAAATTTCGAATAAAACTGTATAATGCATGAAACTCAGTTTAGTTTGAATAAAACTATTTTTTGACATATAAATTACCTATTATATTTATAATGATTATAGATATATTAAATTTAAAAATTAATATTAGTAGGGAATTGAATTGACTATTAATAATACTACATATGTTTTCACAATCACCCTTCCTTCCATTTGATGTTTCCCATTATTTCTCTTGATTTTATATATACTATATAGTTTTGGTGACCTAAGGATTAGCTTTGATGAATCAAATGTATTTTTTTTGTATTTGAATTGTTATTATCTTTTAATTACTCCAATTTATGTTCTCTATGGTATTTTATTAAAGTATTTGATTTTACTTTGAGAAAATGAAGGTGATGTCATTTAAAAATCTTATTTAAAAAAAAAATTATATGATTTAGAAATGTTTTTTTAATTAATTAGAATAATTCTATGAAGTATTTGTGGTTATTCTTTAAGCTCGTGATGGGTTTAAATAATTACACCTTTATTTAAGAAATGTAATAGTTTCTAAAGTAAAATCTTATATTCATAATAATGGAATTTCTCCTATGGTATATTACTAGTAAGATATTGGAATTAAAATATGAAAATATTAAAACAAAATTAATAAATGGGACTCTATGTATCTATAATGGATAAAAATATGCATATGTATCGATTCTGTTTTATACCACTGAAAAAACATTAATACACTTGGAAAAAAATTGTTGTCATGGGGATGGGAGACACTACACGTCTATGCCATGACATTGGATCTTCAGTGGCATGTTGGATGTGGTTTTGTGGGATTGAAAACCCTATAGACAAAAGACAACTCTTTAGAAACATTTTGGTTTATCCCCAAAATTTGATTCATGAATCATTGTTATGATTATATGAGGACTGGGATTGACCTAAACGTTATAATAACATAGAGATTTACCATGGCTCATGACCTGTGGAATATTTACTTCTAGGGAATTTTTTCCATAAATAAATTGAATAATATTATTAATTACTTTATTAAAATTTTAATTTTAATTTTTACTTTCAAATTATTTTTTTCATAATACCATACTTGTATTTATATATTAATGATCACTCATGGAAATATTTATGGGATCAAATTTGGTTAGTGCCTCACACACACAACAGACACCGAATTGGTAGATGTAGACTATGTTTACGCCAAATCAGGTAAAGGAAAGGTATTATATACAGGTGAGGGCTATCTATCTAGAGATTCTATGGTTGTTAATGCTGTAATGGTGGGAGCATGACCTACTTTTCATATGGATACAAATAGATAATTCATTTAATTTTCCCTTTAATTATTGTTGTATATTGTATCACCTACTCACAATCAATCATGTTTATTTTTATAATCATGTGTATATGAATTTATTTTTGGTTATTTTTTGGATAGAGGTTAGTTTATTTTTTATTGAGTCACTTTTTATTGTTATTTATTTAATTTTATATCATGAAAAATTGGTAATTTTTTGGAATTTCAATTTTTCTGGATCTTGGCATTAAATGTTAAGGGATAATCCTAACAGGATCACATTTTAAATTAATGTGGTGTTTAATCAGGTCAAACCATTCCCATGTTATGATATTCAATTTTAAATAACTTTTTTGTAGATCATGAGGATAATAATACCCAGTTGGTCCTTTCCATGGACTACTATGATTGCCGAGTTAAGGGACACACTAGGTTGGTTTATATAAATAGTGTACCGCGGTTATGTTTTTATTTTATTTTTGAATTAGGTAGACATGGTAAAAGAATTTTTACAGTCAAGTAATTTGTAAAAAGTGTTTTTAAAACTCTCTTTATATCCCTTGTTGAGTTAGTAGAGAATATTTGGATTTGTTTTGATCTGATTTTTTTTATCTCTATGTGGTTTCGGTGTGTGGGATACATAACATGAACCCTTATATAGTCTCACGTAAAGTAGTGGTTTTTTATATTCATATTTATTATAATTTAATTTGAATTTTTTTTAAAATCTTTGTTATGGATTGATAATTTTTACTATTCTAATGGTTATAAATTTTTATTGATTTGATTTATTAATATGTATCCACAATAGAAGCCCATGAATCCTATATGGGACCAAACATATTATTTTCAACAATAAAATACACCAATTCATGAGAATCATGTTTATGTATTTATTTGATTCATGTGGTTTTTAATCATGGGATACTTTGTATCCCCTCTCTAATTAAAGGAGCTGTTATAGGTCCCAAGAGGGATTAATATTATGAGTTCCTCAATAATAATTCACCAACCTTTTGAAGAATAAATGATTTATGGGAAGCAATCTATTAGTAATAAATGATAGTTTATTTTCATGTTCATTGAGACACTAGTATTTTTCATGGTGTCAGGTTCCACCTCAATACTTAAAGGAACTAATCATATATAGTGATAGATAATATTTCTAAACAAGTATCAGTGTAGTTGGAATGTAAGGATTTCATAGTGATCATATCTGATTAGGTTTAACCATACACTATAGAGGAAGCTATATACTATAAACTTATATCTCTCTTGTATGGTGACAAAATTGTTATGAATTATGAGAAAATTTTCACCATGGGTTTTCAATTTTATCAAGATCGAATATCAAAATAAAAAATAAAATATTGGTGTTTCGAATTAAGTCTTTGATTCAACTCTAATCATAGGTATTATTCTTAAATATCTCTACATATTCTATGGTATTGGATTGGGAACTGATGGTAGAGATTGAAAAATATAGGAATTAATGGGTGAATAGATTGACTTTATTTTTAGTGAGAGTGCGCATGTACTCCTGAAAAAATAAGAATATTAATGATTCATGAATGAAAGGCAGTAGGATCCAAACAATCAAAGAGGTTTCCACTATCAACAACATCAGTTGGGGGGTCTTATATCTGGTCAAGTATGATAGGTATATGAATCAGATGCCTTCATACCATGAAACTCCACATTTATATATTATAGTGGTTGTCTAGTACATTTATAGTGGTTCTATAAGGTGATTTCTTATCCCTATTGTTGGTATGCTGATCAAACAAATAATAAAATATATATTTTTTCATATTCATGAATGGTACTAGGATACCATCCTCTAGGGATTATATGCATGAAAATATATTTTTTATTCATAACTAGATATGAGTGGACCCACATGCCTATGATAGACCTATATCTCAAATAAATAATAGGTTTATATAATAATTGGAGGAAAATATCTTATGTTCTAACTAAAATTCAATAAAAATGAGAGGAATTATACATATTTTATTCTATATGGGTTTTTCTTTGATTTATTATAGTTCTTCTCACTTATTTATCTCCATATATATTGTGGAATTTTTGAAACTGCCACAGGAGCTCATCTCATATGTTATAGATATATCAAAACCCCAAGGGAGATGAATTATCATGGCTCTAAATTTACATATTGTTTTGTCACCATGTTTTTACTAGAGGTAAAATGGGAATTAATTATACTTGTGATGAATTCCATTGACTAAATTACTAGGATTTATTGGATGGTATTATTCAAGGCCCATTTTGGTTGTTAATATTAGATGGTTACCTTCAAAAATCATGTTGGGAATTCACATATTTTTATGTGTATATGGATATGAGATAAAGAGGGATACATCTACACCATCTTATATTGGGTATATTGGTGTTACATTCAACAACTCTCTTGGTTGATATTGATGATGTAAATTTAATGATTAAACCTCCCCCAGTTGTAAGGGAGTTTCTGGAGGAGTATTATTAGGACTTATTTGGTGTACCATCAGAAAATAAAATTAATTTTTCTATTTAGTTTATTTTTATAACCCATTTAATCTATTTTAAATCCATCCATATGGAACCCGTTTATGTGGTTGATTTAAATATTCATCTAGATCACCTAGATGATAATGGATTCATCTAACCAATTGTGTCCCCTAAGGACTCTTTAGTTCTAGTTTCATACATGGTGGTATAAATAATTTGGTTATGTATAAATTATTTGAAGATAAATTATGTATATGTTAAGAATAAGTAAAAATTAACCTATATTAATGACCTATTTAACCAACTAATGGGTGCAAATTTTTTTTATCAATTTATCTTTATTGAGGATATGACCATGTTAGAGTAATGAAATATGTTGATCCTAATACATCATTAAAGAGTAGAAACTATCCATTTGTGTACCTATTTATTCCATATAGTTTGAATAATGCTTCTATTGTATTTATGGAACATATTTACCAAATATTGTACAGGTTTCTTGATTCCATCATTGTGTTCTTTTTGGATGACATCTCAGTCTATATTTAGAATACGAAAGGCAATAACCATGATCCAAGGATTTTTTTTAGAACCCTATGATATACTAGAATTTATATAAAACCATCCAAATTATATTTTTTATATGATAAATGAGATTTCATAGGCATGTGATTAGCCACTAAATGAGGCTAATATTCATTGTTAATATACCTAATTTTCATGTTCTTTGTTATTCATAAATACCATTTTAGTGCATTTTACACTTTGAACATCATTTCACATTATGATTGTAATACCTTCTTAAAATGCACTATTATGTGGTACATTTTTGAACATTATTTAAAGTACCCAATGATTCATCTGATTTTAAGGAATTTAATTTTACATATTTTAATTTGATATTTTTTTGAAATTGATCTACACTTAAATATGAACATGTTTGATTCAGGGATCAATGGAGAATTCATGGAGGATGATGGAGATATTTGGCAATGAAAGGAAGCAATTCTGGAGAAGGCAGATTGGACACCAGCCCAATGATGAGACTGTGGAGCCCAACATACAGGCCCAATTAATCCCAAATTTCGTGGGATGATAGAAGCCATGTACAGGAACAAATCACTCTTCAGGAGTTAATGCTAATTCGGCCTCCATGTTGGTCATTTAGGCGGCCCAAGTTAGAGATAAAATTCTGGGCCAGATTCTGCGGCCCAGAAAAACAGTCCACCATTTTGATCATATCTCGGAATACACAACTCCAAATAGGCCCAAATTTTACAGGCGGTTAGCAGACATCCGGAGCTCCATTTTCTTCTTCTATGGCCCACCCTGATTCGGACTTCTAGAAGGTCTTCCAGACGCGTCTGTTCGGTGGATGAAAACTGGCTGCCACCTCGGGTCAAGGGTGGAGAAGTCACCTCTCCACCTACTTTCCACCACCTATGCCTACCCTCATTGATTGGGATGACTTGTACTGTTGGTGGTTCGACCCAAGGCTCCCAAAATGCCTATTTAAGGCAGTGGTGGTGAAGGAGTTGAGGATCTTGGATGCTTTGTTTACTTGTAATGTTATGCTGCATTTTTGTTGCCTCAATTTTGTCTTTCACATGTAAGTTGTTCAATTCACTTTAGTTTCTTAATAAAAGTTCTTCTTCTACTCTTATTCTGTTGTTCTTAATATCACTTTGATACCGTTGGATCAAGGTGTGAATTTATTCACACCAACCCTTGTGAAATTATTCACACAACGGTGGAGTGATCATTTTATTTTTGTTGTTTTCTTTACTTCTCCATTCCTCCCTTATGAGTCTACTTTCCGCTTCCATTGAAACCATGGGATCAATGGAGGGCTAACCCACTTATGGGTTGATCCAAGGGAGTAGCAAGGGGCTGGATTGGATGTTATTTATCACCTAATTAATGTATAATCACTTCTTTAATTGGGATTTTTATTTGATGATTTTTAAACTCCATCGTCCTTGTTGAAGTTAAGGCCACACACTTCAAGTACTAATACGATCCTTTACCTTGAAGTGCTCAAAACTTTGATCCTTCAAGTGTATAGGTGATTAGTATTAGAGGGTGTAGGCATTAAACCAGTAAGTAATGATGTTGTTTTATCTCCTTAAATGAACCCATCTCAAATTTAAGAAATTGAAATCATTAAAAAGAAAATACATCCAATCCACCCCGAGTGATAACCTAGGATCAACTCATTCTTTTAAATTGAATCCACTTAAATCTTTTAGATATCTTTAAAACCCATCCAAAATCAATCCACGTTGGCCACTTCATAGCCAAAAATCCATCCCTTAGGTTTTGTATCTTAGGTATCTTCTTTGGTCTCTGTGGAATCGACAACCCAAGCTACACTACAAGGACCGTTCTACCCTTCTTCTCTTGGGTAAATTTGGGCGTGAACCAAATTTTGGCGCCGTTGCCGGGGACCAAGTAAGTACCTTAGATCCAAAAAAAAAAACCTTCTTTCCTCACCTCCATTCTTCTACTCTCACCCAAGATCTCTTATCTTGTCCCTTTCTCGCTTTTTTTTTTTTTTGGCGCATGTCCGCCTACACCCGCGATTTCTTAAACAGACTAGTTAGGGTGGAAAGTCCTGGGATAGGGGAGTCAAGTGAACCTAAGGGATTGTTTAAATCAGATTTAAATATTCTTGAAACCCCAAAGTCAGAACTTGAAACAATTCCAATGGAGGGTCATCCACAAAATCAAATTGTAAACCCTGGGGGGAATCAAATGGGAAACCAAAACCAAGAAGCTCCAAACTTAGGGAATGTAGTTGATCAAACCATGAACGACTACCTCACTCCAGCTTGGACCAATGCCCCCTCATGCATTAGACACAATTCCATAGGAGACACCAACTACATATTCAAACCCCATGTCCTAAACCACCTTCCAACCTTTCATGGGATGGAGTCAGAAATGCCATACCTTCATGTAAAAGAGTTCAACGACATTGTTGAAACCATGTGTCCCCCACATCAACTAGAATCTGCTAAGATGAGGCTATTTCCTTTTTCATTAAAGGATCGAGCTAAAAATTGGCTAAACAACTTGAGACCTGCATCAATCCACTCTTGGGACCAACTGCAAAGAGAATTCTACAAAAAATACTTCCCTCATCACAAAACAATTGCACTTAAAAAGTGCATCCAAAACTTTTTTGAAAAAGAGGGAGAGTCATTCTATGAAACATGGGAGAGGTTCAAAGACACCCTAAACATGGTTCCACACCATGGGTTTTCCATACCTGAACAAGTGAGAATTTTCTATGAAGGGTTGGGTCCGGGTAATAAACAATTCATTGACATGATGTGTAATGGAACTTTTAAAAACAAAGCCCCAAATGATGCTTACGAGTATCTGGAAAGTCTGGCTGAACAAAACCAAACTTGGGGAACTTCACCTTATTCTGAAAAGCCACAAAGAACCACAGGAATTCATACACTTAGAGAAGAGGAAAGCCTTAGGGCTAAACTCGCAGCACTCTCTAGGAAGGTTGAAGAGATAGACCTTAGGAAAGTCCATGAAATCCAAAATGTAGACCTTGTTTGCACAATTTGTGACAAACATGACCATAAAACAGACAACTGCCCAACCATTCCATCCATCAAGGATGTTCTTCTAGGAGGACCCCCAGAGGAAGTCAATGCCCTAAACTTTCAAAAGCCCCAATACCAAAACACCTTCAATCCAAGGTACAATGACCACCCAGGCTTCCGCTGGAAAGATAACCAACAACCTAGCCAACCACAGGGACAAAATCCTTACCCCCATCAGAACTACCAAAACCATAACCAGTTCCAAACCCAACCTATCCAATACCAACAACCACCGGTCCATTTTCAACAAACCATCCCACCTCCAAAATATCCCCCTGGGATAAACCAACCTACTCAAGCACCAACCCAAACTGTTCCACAAAGCCTACTAGAACAACTGTGCAAACAAATGGAGAGGATGAACTCGGAGGTATCTTCCCTAAAACAAGAACTTCAAACCATCAAAACAGGAAAGGCACCCATGCCTACTCAGGCGGTGCCGTCCTCAACTTCAAGGGGAGAGTCAAGTTGTGCTCAAACAACTCATGAACAACTAAAGGCTGTGACTGTTTTAAGAAGTGGGAAATCAATTGAGAAACCTGAACAACTAATTCAGAACCCACCTGAAGATTTAAACTTGGATGAAAATTTAAATGAACCACAAGATCAAACTGAAGAAACTGATAACAATGTGAAAGAAGCAACTCTTCAACAAACAACCCCACAACCTGCACCATTTCCTCAACGCATGAGGGGGAAAACCAAACCTGAATTGAGTGAAACGTTGAGGGAAATATTTTCACAAGTCAAGTTGAACATACCCCTTCTCGATGCAATCCAAACCATACCTGCCTACTCAAAGTACCTTAAGGACTTGTGCACTTTTAAAAGAAAATTTTCACATAAAAACCAAGTCCTTTTGGCTGCTAATGTGAGTACCACCATTCAAGGGACCATTCCTCCTAAGTTGAAAGACCCAGGTTGCCCTTACATCAATGTTGAACTAGGAGAAAGAAAAGTTGTCAAGGCCTTGTGTGACCTAGGTGCTAGTGTCAATCTCATCCCATATGCTGTGTACTGCCAGTTAGGCCTAGAAGAGCTCCAACCCACATCTGTCACACTTCAGCTTGCTGATCGTAGCATTAGGGTTCCCAAGGGGATTTTAAAGGACGTTCTGGTAAAGGTTGAAAACTTCATCTACCCTGCTGATTTCATTGTACTTGACAACCATCCAAATTTAGGAAATAAGGAACAAACCCCAATCATCCTTGGTCGTCCTTTCCTTGCAACAATCAACTCTGTTATCCGAGTCCGAAATGGGAACATGACCATCACCTTTGGAAACATGAGTCTAGACTTGAACATCTACAATGCCAGCTCACAAATAGGGGATGACGAGGATATTCATGAAGTAAACATGATAGGAAGCATTGATAATGAATCCATGGAACATCAAGGAATATTTGATGAATGTTTAAGTCAGAATGAGATTGATTTCCTTTGTTCACATGAAGGAAGTTTATCTCCTTGGCTCAAATCATTTTCAAATTGCTCCTATAATGATGTCTTAGGACCAACAATCAGTGAAACCTTTCAGGAAAACACATTCATGGAGACAACTCAAACTCCCTTCCCTAACCCAGGTCAATACAATCTTGTGGCTGAAACTTCTACACATGGGGAATCAATTCAATCTGAAAATCTAGGAAACAAATTTGATCTTGATCCAATGCCCCAATATTCTGCTGAAATTCTGAACCAACCAGATCTTGAATTGAAGGAACTTACTACCTCCCTCAAGTATGCCTTCCTAGGGGAAAATCAAACACATCCTATAGTCATATCTTCTTCTCTTGAAGCCAATCAGGAGGGGATGCTTCTAGATGTCCTTAGGAAACACAAGAAAGCCATTGGTTGGACCCTGTCTGATATTCCTGGGATTAGCCCACTTATTGGAACTCATAGGATTACTCTTGAATCTGAATCCAAACCATGTCGTCAACCTCAGAGGAGACTCAATCCAAATCTTATGGATGTAGTAAGGAAAGAACTTCTTAAGTTGTTGAAAGCTGGTATCATCTACCCCATAGCTGAGAGTGAGTGGGTAAGCCCAATTCAAGTTGTCCCAAAGAAAGATGGAATCACTGTGATCACTAATAAGGATGGGGAAATTCTTCCAACTAGGGTGAGTAGTGGCTGGGGAGTCTGTATTGACTATAGGAAGCTCAACTCTTGTACCAAGAAGGACCATTTTCCCTTGCCCTTTATTGATCAAGTCCTCGAGCGAGTGGCGGGTCATCAATTCTATTGCTTCCTAGATGGGTACTCAGGTTACAATCAAATTGAGGTCTCCCTAGAGGATCAAGGGAAGACTACATTCACATGTCCTTTCGGTACCTTTGCCTTTAAACGCATGCCGTTCGGGTTATGCAATGCCCCTGGAACCTTCCAGCGGTGCATGATGGGAATCTTCTCAGACATGGTAGGGGATTTTCTTGAGGTCTTCATGGATGACTTCTCTGTGTTTGGGGATACCTTTGAGGGATGTCTGCAGAATGTGGATAGAGTCTTGTCAAGATGTGAAGAAAAAAATCTGGTCCTAAACTGGGAAAAATGCCATTTCATGGTTAAAGAGGGACTTGTTCTAGGCCATCTGGTCTCGAGTAGGGGGATTGAAGTTGATAAAGCAAAGGTTGACATCATTCGTCACCTTCCATCACCCAGAACTGTTAAGGAAGTGAGGTCCTTCTTAGGACATGCTGGTTTCTATAGAAGATTCATTAAGGACTTTAGTTCAATCTCTCTCCCTCTTTGTGCTCTCCTAGTAAATGATGCTCCATTTGTTTGGACAGAAAGCTGTGAGGGTTCATTTTCAACCCTTAAATCCGCTCTCACCTCTCCTCCCATTATGAAATCTCCAAACTGGGACCTTCCTTTCGAACTCATGTGTGATGCCAGTGACTTTGCTGTAGGAGCTGTGTTAGGACAACGGTGTGATAAAACTCCATATGTCATTTCTTATGCAAGCAAATCCTTAAATGATGCCCAAATCAATTACACCACCACTGAAAAGGAGTTACTTGCTATTGTGTTTGCCTTAGAGAAATTCAGGTCCTACCTCTTAGGATCACCCATCATTGTATTCACCGACCATTCAGCTCTAAAATATCTCTTCCAAAAACAAGATGCAAAGGCTAGATTGATTAGGTGGGTCCTTCTTCTTCAAGAGTTCGATTTAACCATTAAGGATAAAAAAGGTGTCGAGAATGTTGTAGCTGATCACCTCTCTAGGTTGGAATTCAAGGACAAATCACATCACCTTTCTGTGTCTGATTCATTTCCCGATGAGAACCTCTATTCTGTGAGTGACTGCCCTTGGTATGCTGACATAGCCAACTTCTTAGTTTCAGGGGTCATTCCAAAATTCTTAGGGACCCAAGCTAGAAGAAAATTTCTTTCTGATGTCAAGCATTATGTGTTTGATGATCCATACCTATATAAGTTCTGTCCTGACCTAGTCATTAGGAGGTGTGTGCCAGAATCCGAACAAGAGTCCATCCTTAAATTCTGTCACAATGAGGCATGTGGAGGTCACTTTTCCTCTAAGAAAACTTCTGCAAAGGTTCTTCAATGTGGTCTCTTTTGGCCCACCCTCTCAAGGGACTCCTACACATTTTGTCAAAGTTGTCCTAGGTGTCAACAAGTAGGGTCCATCACAAAAAGGAATCAAATGCCTCTCACTCCAATATTAGTGGTTGAAATCTTTGACTGTTGGGGAATTGATTTCATGGGTCCCTTCCCAAACTCTAGGGGATACCTCTACATACTCTTGGCTGTCGATTATGTCTCAAAATGGGTTGAGGCCATTCCTACAAAATCCAATGACCATCAAACTGTGATTAGATTCCTTAAAGAAAACATCTTCTCTAGATTTGGGATTCCTAGGGCTATCATTAGTGATCGTGGAACTCATTTCTGCAATCGCCCATTCTCATCGCTCATGGAGAAGTATGGAATTTCTCACAAAGTGTCCACTGCTTACCACCCACAAACCAATGGTCAAGCTGAGTTAGCCAATCGAGAAATCAAACAAATTCTTGAGAAAACTGTTAATCCATCTAGGAAAGATTGGTCGAGCAAACTCTTAGATGCTCTTTGGGCATATCGAACAGCATTTAAAACTATCCTAGGAATGTCCCCATATAGGTTGGTTTATGGTAAAGCATGCCATTTGCCAGTGGAGATTGAGCATAAGGCCTTTTGGGCAATCAAAAAAATGAACTTTGACATTTCTTTGGCCGGAATAAAGAGGAAATTGGATCTAAACGAGCTTGAGGAACTTAGGATGGAGGCTTATGAAAATTCAAGGATCAATAAAGCTAGAGTTCAAGCCTACCAGTCTAGGAATCTTAAAACTAAACACATTGAACCAGGGGAACCTGTGCTTTTGTATAGTTCTAAACTTCATTTGCACCCGGGAAAGTTGAGGTCTAGATGGTCCGGTCCATACATAGTGCATAAGGTGTACCCCCATGGGGCTGTTGAAATTCAAGATCCCACCAATGGTCAAATATTTAAAGTTAATGGTCATAGAGTCAAACCATTCATAGAACCATTCCAAAAACATGAAGTTGATGAAGACCTGAGTGAACCTACCTTTGATGAAAAAAAAACAACAATTAATCAATAAGGGGTTTAAGTCGAGCTAACGACGTTAAACAAAGCGCTGCACGGGAGGCAACCCGTGGTTTTTATGTTTCTATTATTTCTGAATCATCTTTATTTTTCAAATAAGATTACTTAATCATTTTTATATTTAAAAATAAAAAAAATAGACTTTTGACCTGTTCTTCTATTATGAGTATGGATGGGTACGAAAGAGGAGCACCATATTCATCCGTGTCACGTGGTGTGATCCTTGAGTAATACCTTACCCAGAAATTTAAAAAGAAGACAATGTATCATCAGTTTATTTTGTTTTTATTATTCAATGGGTTAAAAAAATATAATAATACAAAAAAAAAAGTCCACGCCATAGGCCGTGGGGCAAACCCCGTCACAACCGGCGAAGCCGCGGGGACTCGAACCCGGGACCGAAGGGAGACAGGGGCGCGCGCTTACCACTGACCTGCGGCTTCTTGTGCTACCTTATTCTATAATTTTTATATATATTCTTATATTTTACTTCCTTTATTATATAAATATATATATATATATATTGTTTGTTTTTGTTTGTTTTGTTTGTTTGTTTTGTTTTTTCCTTTTTCCACTAGGGAACTTTGCAAGCGACATGGATATCAAAGGAATAAATTCGAGCGGCAAGAACTTCAAACTTCAACCACCAGGTGACTTCATTCCATAAACCTCATTTTCAATTTACTTTTTAAATTTTTATTCCCTGCCTCTACTCCTTCTAATTTTTCATTTCTTCAAACACTGGGGACAGTGTTGTTTTAAGTTGGGGGGGGAGATAAAATAAAAAAAATGCTTTTGTGTCAAAAACAAAAATTGAATGATTTGAAAAAAATTAAATTAAATGGAAGGACAAATTCCTTTAACTTTGAACATGGTAATACACATTTCACACTTTGAAACTGAATATCAAATAATTTAGCATGCCCTGATTCTGATTTTAATCCTTGTATAATTTCATGAGCATAGATTTTGGAAAGTGTGGCTGTCCAATGTGATATTTCATCGTTTATATATTCATCCAAATAAAAAAAATGCCACAATGCACGTCCTCTAGACTGTGGGGTACTAATTTGAATTTTTGGGGTCCCATAATAAATAGCATAGGCTGGTTTTATTTTTATGAATAATATGAGTATTCAAAAATTAAAAAAAAAAAAAATTATTAGTAAAAAAATAAAAAATCAAAAAATAAAATAAAAATTTGCGTGTAGAGCAATGGATTGATAAAATGCGAGGCTTTCGGCACTTGGGGATCGTGACTCCAGAGTTGTCTAGCCCTGAGTTTTTCAATCTATCTCTATTTATGGTAATATGACTTTGTTTTGATTAAGTTAACTCGAGACGATGCCCGAGTATGTGGGCTTCACTTGGTGCCCTAAGGCCTTTGAGTCTGGGAGTCATCGGCAAAGTCTTGCTACATGGGTTAATTTGATTAATTGCAATCTCAATTACTATAGCAATATTGCAAAAAAAAAAAGAGGGATGAAGAATACTCATATTAGGATTAAATGTGATTCCACCTAGCGCTTCCATGATTTCCCCCTTGAATGAAAATGAACCCCCATATCTATTGTGATTCACAACACATCATTACACCTAATTGAGTTGGATGAAGTATGATGATGGATTTGATCAAAGGAATGGGCTTGGGATTGGGATCTTCTTATGAAAATATCTCGTATTAAAATATTTTGATGGGTTTCATGATTGTTTGGTATAAGGTTTTTTGGTGATCATTGTGTATTAAAATGTTTTTAGAAAAGGGAATTTGAATTTCATTTTTTTGATGAGATATATTTTGCTCGGGACTAGCAAAACTCAAGTTTGGGGGTGTGATTAGCCACTAAATGAGGCTAATATTCATTGTTAATATACCTAATTTTCATGTTCTTTGTTATTCATAAATACCATTTTAGTGCATTTTACACTTTGAACATCATTTCACATTATGATTGTAATACCTTCTTAAAATGCACTATTATGTGGTACATTTTTGAACATTATTTAAAGTACCCAATGATTCATCTGATTTTAAGGAATTTAATTTTACATATTTTAATTTGATATTTTTTGAAATTGATCTACACTTAAATATGAACATGTTTGATTCAGGGATCAATGGAGAATTCATGGAGGATGATGGAGATATTTGGCAATGAAAGGAAGCAATTCTGGAGAAGGCAGATTGGACACCAGCCCAATGATGAGACTGTGGAGCCCAACATACAGGCCCCATTAATCCCAAATTTCGTGGGATGATAGAAGCCATGTACAGGAACAAATCACTCTTCAGGAGTTAATGCTAATTCGGCCTCCATGTTGGTCATTTAGGCGGCCCAAGTTAGAGATAAAATTCTGGGCCAGATTCTGCGGCCCAGAAAAACAGTCCACCATTTTGATCATATCTCGGAATACACAACTCCGAATAGGCCCAAATTTTACAGGCGGTTAGCAGACATCCGGAGCTCCATTTTCTTCTTCTATGGCCCACCCTGAGTCTGACTTCTAGAAGGTCTTCCAGACGCGTCTGTTAGGTGGATGAAAACTGGCTGCCACCTCGGGTCAAGGGTGGAGAAGTCACCTCTCCACCTACTTTCCACCACCTATGCCTACCCTCATTGATTGGGATGACTTGTACTGTTGGTGGTTCTACCCAAGGCTCCCAAAATGCCTATTTAAGGCAGTGGTGGTGAAGGAGTTGAGGATCTTGGATGCTTTGTTTACTTGTAATGTTATGCTGCATTTTTGTTGCCTCAATTTTGTCTTTCACATGTAAGTTGTTCAATTCACTTTAGTTTCTTAATAAAAGTTCTTCTTCTACTCTTATTCTGTTGTTCTTAATATCACTTTGATACCGTTGGATCAAGGTGTGAATTTATTCACACCAACCCTTGTGAAATTATTCACACAACGGTGGAGTGATCATTTTATTTTTGTTGTTTTCTTTACTTCTCCATTCCTCCCTTATGAGTCTACTTTCCGCTTCCATTGAAACCATGGGATCAATGGAGGGCTAACCCACTTATGGGTTGATCCAAGGGAGTAGCAAGGGGCTGGATTGGATGTTATTTATCACCTAATTAATGTATAATCACTTCTTTAATTGGGATTTTTATTTGATGATTTTTAAACTCCATCGTCCTTGTTGAAGTTAAGGCCACACACTTCAAGTACTAATACGATCCTTTACCTTGAAGTGCTCAAAACTTTGATCCTTCAAGTGTATAGGTGATTAGTATTAGAGGGTGTAGGCATTAAACCAGTATGTAATGATGTTGTTTTATCTCCTTAAATGAACCCATCTCAAATTTAAGAAATTGAAATCATTAAAAAGAAAATACATCCAATCCACCCCGAGTGATAACCTAGGATCAACTCATTCTTTTAAATTGAATCCACTTAAATCTTTTAGATATCTTTAAAACCCATCCAAAATCAATCCAAGTTGGCCACTTCATAGCCAAAAATCCATCCCTTAGGTTTTGTATCTTAGGTATCTTCTTTGGTCTCTGTGGAATCGACAACCCAAGCTACACTACAAGGACCGTTCTACCCTTCTTCTCTTGGGTAAATTTGGGCGTGAACCAGCATGTGGTTTTAAAATAGGGAAAATTAGTTGATCCTAAAATTCTAAAGGTTGTAAATATTTTGAAGGATCTAGAGAATATTTCTAAAATAAGAAGCCTCTTGGGTCTGGTTAGTAGCTACTAATGGTTTTTTAGGTAATTCTCTAAATTTCCCACTTCTATTGATTAAATTACTATAAAATGAAAAAAATAAACAGAATCTGTAATTTCAAGTCTTATTCCATGATAAGAAGTTGTATTTTTCCTTGTCCCATGTATTGATCATTCTTATCAATAGTCATTGATATATGGTTGATTGTGATACCTTTAGAGTGGGTTATGGATATGTTATGAAGAATATTAATATTTTGGTAAGAAAAAACTCTTGGTATCTTTTACTACATGGGTAGAACTATCCATCCCCTGAATTGGGACTAGAAACTGTTACGCATTCACTTAAATTGTATAGGCATTAACTATTTTGAGAGACCATAGATTTATTTTATATTAAAAAAGCCTATGTTACATTCTATGACAATGGTATTTGAAATGAAAAAAAGATTTTGGGTCTAATGTCTCTATAAATTAGATTTATATATTCTCTATATGTTTAGTAAAGGAAATTTATTTAAAGATTATCTTTATAAGAAGTTAAAATATTAGGATCAGAAGGTTTCTAGAGAAGAGTGTGAAATAATTGGTATCTTAAATATAATAAATATAGAGGAAAATGAGTATATTTAAGTTCTACTTATTAGAAACCTTAATTTGACTCCTCCAGTCCTAGAGTTTCTTTCCTGAGAAAAGTTATAGGATAGTGGGTGTGGGTGTCTTAGAGAATATTTATATAGTTAGGAGACAACTGGGGAATCTTATCTCTCTCCAAGAGGTACCCTTTATTTTATGAATAATAGTTTGTCCTATTAATTGGTGAGGAATGATGTTTTGGATAACTCCAATAAAATTGTGTTTTCATTCTATTTATTTTCCACCAAGAAGTGTTATGTTATCATGTGATAATATTGGTGTCCATGTATGGGGGGAGGTATATTAGACTTGGTGTCTCACTGTCATACCTGATATTAGTTAATTTCTGATTATTAATGTCCATCAGGATTTCTTCAACCCCATCCTATTTTTATATAGAAGTGGGAGATGTTATACATGGTATTCATTATTGGAATACCTTATAATTTCGGGAGGGGGGATCTATTGGGTTCATAATCAAACAATTGACCAAATATGCAAACATTATAATGATTAAAGAGAAAAATAGGGTATATAATCTTGTATGTTTGTAAATTAAGGAAATTCATATTTTGTATCAAATAAAATTTGAATAATAACTATGATAAAAACCGGTTTTATGTCCCAATTCTGGAAATGCATCCTAGAGAAAATAGTCACACAGGCAAAGCAATGAACGAATTAAAATCACCAAATGAATGGGTAAAAATAATGAGATAATGAGATATTGGAGGATATAACTTTCATATATGTATTTGATTTTGGTGGTTCTTTATATGACTACTTAGGACAACTTATCATTTCATATAATAATAATAAATAATCATCTATTAATATTTTACCATTTAATTCTCTTTAAGGTTGAAAATTATACTCCCCTTTATAATGAATAAAGGCAGGTAAGCCCTATCTAAAAGAACTTGTACTCATATAGGGGAGAAAAATGATGAGTATGATTATTTGATGGTGTCTTCTCAAAGTCACCATAACTCATGCAGATTTTTGGCATGTACCATGATATTTTCCACTATTTACTGGGTTTCAATGAATGTGTCACATCTTTTGGTTAGTCGACGACCAGATAACTAGGGATAATATTCCCTAAGGCATGTGAAATTTTTTTAAATAAAAGATACATTTAAAATGTACCTATTCATTGTATTTTTTCCATGGTTAATAATAATTCCTAAAATGTTCAGTTTCTATCATTTAAATATATATAACTCATATCCAACAAATCTGCTAATTGGAACGAACTCAAATTGGAACATGAAGGTTTAATTATTGAGTATCTAGATAGATTAGTGAATACCAATATAATCTTCTATAAGGTTTTTTTTTCAATTGGATAATATATTAGGGAGTTATATATCTAATTTACATGATATGGTGATTAGGAACCTCATTTGAAGATGCAATGGAACCATCTGTTCCTGGATCCATTAGTAGGTAAACTACCTAAGGGAAAAGTGGTATTGTAGGGGTAGAATATCAAACCCATTGTTCTTAATTAAATTATTTTTCCTTTATTTTTAATTTTTTTTCAATATTCCTTATTTCGAGGATTGTTAATTTGATTCTTTTATGTTTCTAGAAAAAAAAAGTTATTGTATGGGAATGAGTAATCATGCGACAACCATTTAACAAGGAATGTTGTTTGGGAAGTGGTTTATTCATAATTTTTATATGGTTTACTAAATATCATGGAAAAACAATAAAAATTCATGTGTGGGAAAGTGGTGATAGACAGAGTTAGATCAGTCTTGAAAAAAAATTGTGAATCCCAACTATGCAGTCTTAAAAGAAAGATAATAATTCAAATTTATTTTCATTACCTAAATTAATTGTAAACCATTAAACCCAAATTTCTCCTCACATTAAAACCAATATCATCCTCCACACATGATTAATCTTTACTTATATTCATAGGTACTATTATATTACTGTAATTTTTGTGACAAAAATCATGGATCCTCATTGTAAGGTTCATTAATTCCTTGAGTTGCAGGTTTTCTCCCATTTTAGTTTAGTCGTATTCTATGGAAAGGTATTAGTGAAATATTTATTGGTTTGTATAGATGAAGTGGAATGGGTAAGGATTGTCTTATTTTTTTATTATCTATATTTAAACTACCTTTCTTATTGTATGATGGTTTAAAAATTAGGCAATTGGTTTACCATGGTGAAAGGAAAGTGGTTTCAAGTAAAACTATTATTTATTGAAATATTAATCCATGATGTGTTTTATGGAAGGTTATAAAAATAATTAATTCAATTCAATGATATTTAGGTGGATTATATTACACCTTATTGGTGGATTATATATTTTCACTCGATTTAAGAAATCTAATGGTTTTCAATCAACACTTTGAATTTGATAATGGAAAATTGGCCTTTGGTGAATTGATCTTGAGACCATTGAATTGAAATGTGATGTTTTTTAAATGGAAATGAATCATTTGTAATCATGAATATAATAGGGAGAATATTACTATTTTCTATCGGTTTTGGATTACACTACTCAAATATAAAACGATAGTCCTGAAATAATTTTTTTGTATCATTGATTGGTGAATCCTCATCACGTGGACAACACATGAACTCCATTGCATGTTTTTTGATGTGGTGTAATGGGATGTGTGAGAAAATGAAACTAGGCCAAAGAACAATCTCTATAATGCTTCGTGTCCTCACGTAGATGGACTATTATCTTTAAATTTCATACAGGGAAATAGTTTTCCCTTAATCATAGATTGGGTTAGGTTATTCACATGGTACACGAAAAATGGAATGTTTATATTCATGAAATTATTTTCCTTAAATAGATATCATAGACTTGTTACATCTTTTAATGTCATTAAAAGTGAATTTATTTACTTTCATATGATTTACCGTAAACTAAAATGATTGTATTAATCTAACAAGGGTTAGTAAAGGATTCTTGGGAAGGTATTACTAGGATATAGTTACTCACACCCAACATACCATAAATGGTTTTATATTGAAGTTTTTTAAAGACTTGGGTACTATAAATGAACAATATATAGGGGGTGTTTAACTTTCTCAGGATTCTATATTTTTTACTTTTGATATGATAGGAGAATGAACACCATTCAAAATGATGATGAATATCCTTCTTTATTTTTGTTCAAATCCTTTTTATTTATATAGTATCACATATTCAACATCTTATATGTTTATTTTTATACACCTATAATCATAACAGTGTTTTTTTGATATTTTTTGGATGGTGTTTATGTTATAGTTTATTAACTCTATTATGTTTTATCTCGGTTTTTCTATATTATAAAAGGTTGATAAATTATTGAATGTTTATATTATTTTAGAGAATACATTTATTTATTACGGAAAGGCCATGAAATGGTTCATGGTTTAAAAATGATTGACGTTTTATTGAGAGAAACTAATCCTAAGGTATGTAATTGTATTCTTGGGAACTTTTTTCTAGCCCATGGGGATTGAGGATGCCCTTCGAGCCAATCCAAGGGTCAAATATGTGGACCACTTCAGGGGAGGTTTGGATTTCATCAGGATACATAATATCACAAATAATAGATAAATGGATTACATATGATTAGTTAAAGTATAATGGGACAATAACATATGTAAAAAAGATTAATAATATCTTTAAATATACCAGGTCACGTTTCCATGAAAATATGATATTCATGAATAGAAATGTAACATTAACAATAATGATATATAAATAATAATAGGATTTATAAAAAATATATATAACCATGAGATAAAGAGTTAACATGGAATTGATAACATCATCTTTAAGTGCTATATATAATAATTATAATAAATATATAACCAATGTAACTGTTTAAATAAACCATTGCAAAAGTGACATGATAGTGAGAATAGTACCCTATCCATTTGTATAGTAAAACGATGGTAACGTTAATTAATGATGTAAACCTATAAATAATGTCTACCATGGGATTACACCAACATATAATACTTTTTTTCCATCCAAAAATATAGTGCTACATTAGGTTATTAAATCAACTACTAGTTAAAAGGTATCCTGTAGGCATTTATGAAATTTAAAGAACCCATTCCAGGTGTTAAAATTATACAAAAAAACCCTTATTTTTTATGATATAGTTAAATGTTTCAATTAATTAATTTAAAAAAATAATTTCATCAAATCCATGTGATATTTATAAAAAAATTTGCAAATTATATAGGTCTGAAATTCTAAAAATGAACACAAATAATGAATTGTTAATGTGAATAGTTCAATACAGTAAAATAAATTATTTTATTTAAAGATGGATAATTGAAAAAAAGTATCCCCCTTGAGGTAAGCAAAAACTGGGTTGGAATCAAATTGTTTATTACTATGCTTTACCACATTAAAAATATCTTTTTATAATCATGTAAAAATAATAGTATTTTACCAAGGAATTTATTATAAAAACTATACCCTTCACCTTGAAATAAACCACTTCTATTCTTATTTCCGCTCATTTATAAATAAAATTCATTTTATAATTTTACAAAATTATTATTCATAATCTCCTTATCCATGTTATAGAATCCCTTGTCTAATTTATATATAATTCTGGGAATACTCATGGTGTAATCCGATGGATTTGTTCAAACTAGAATGTTAAGTACTCCTTCAAAACATATTATTTTTTATTTTTTTTATTTTTTCTAATTAATCATTATATATATATATATTTTAAATATTTATTTAATAATAAAATTATTTATATTATGAAACAAAAAAATGATTCCATTATCATATAATATATTAAATCAATTTCATACATTTTTATAATAATCTTCCATTTATGGTCTCGTTAAACTCTCTATAGGGATGATGTTATAAATAAAATATTATCACTTCCAAATGGTTAATTTTCAAATTTATTTAATGAATTTATATAATTTTTTATTTAATTTATATTATAATATAAAGATAGTATTGGGTATATTATCAATGTCCTTAATAATAAATAATAACAGTCAAGGTATTCACTTAAAAATGGACTTAAAATGAATATTCTCTTTGATTGTGATTATTTTAGTGTATATGTAGAATGTTTTAAATCACATACTATTATAATCACATGAATAAATACATAAAGAATTTAATGCTCATGGAACCTTTAAAAAATATAATTATCCATTATCATTACCCCAAAGAAACATCCAAACTGTGGACCAAACAAGACTAATCAAATAATTGAACAATATTTGTTTATTGAATTAATTATAAATAATGATACATTGATTATAAGAGATTTAACAAAAATAATATATTTAGAAATTAATTAATTAACATATGCATCTCAACCATTCATGATGTAAGAGGAGCGTTCAATATAATTCAACATTCAATGTTTGTGGACTATTCTACTTCTTTGTTCCTATTGTGTATTAAATGTTTCTCTACTTCTTGTACTATTTATATATTTTCATATCGGATTTTGAAATTATTTATTTAGAATTTTAACTTATTTATTCTAGATATGTTGATTAATTTATGGATCCCTAAATATTTTTAGATTATGTCCAGCCCTATAATGTATATATGAGAAACTTTTCCACTATTTTTTCTTCTACATGATTCATTTGATTTTGTTTCAGTCATAGTTATTATTCACATTATAGAAATAAATACATTATTAATTTTTTATATTATTCCCTATATATCAATTATGATGTATTAACTTTATTATCATTCATTGTATCATGTTTATTCATCAATATATGGTTTATGGAATTATAATAAAATCCACTTATTTCTCTTAGATTTATTTGATGTTTAGGATTTATTTATGTTTCTTTTCAATGTTACACATTTATGAGAATTTATTTAGATTTTATTGCTTTTATAAGACCCCAATCAATTGGATATGTGATAAATATCATTATGTAATGTAAATTTCTATGGGGAAGTTATTATACAACATTAGAAATTCTAAATATATGTTTATGATGACTTGTTCTATGATTCTCCCACATTATTATGATTTCGATGAATATATGAAATATGTTATATTATGTTTTGTTTATATATTATCCTTCACTATATTATTCAGTTATGATTTCCTATTATGAGTATTGAATATTTTCATATCTCACCCATATGCTTATTCTATTTATTCTTATTACATGGATTTTCACACAACCCCTTTATTTATGAATTTCCCTAGACGCTTATATATATGTATAATACTATTATTATTTTTATGGGTAAAATTAGAATGTTTAATAACTGTATTATTATTTTTATTTTAAAAAAATTATGACATAGCTAATGTCCCAAAACCAGAAGCCCTCTCTGTTATTGGGTGTGTTTTATTATATAGTTTAGGTGAAAAAACATGTAATTAAGTATATTTTAAATTTGAATCATTATAGTTCATATCAGATAAATATCTTATAATTTTTTGGATTAAACTATTGATAATAATTAGAAAAACCAAATAAATAACCTATATTTAATCTTTGCGAAATAATGTTACTGTTTGATATTGTTTTATGATATATCTACTACTAGTGAATAATTTTACATTTACATAATTGTTAAATATAATATTCTCATTATATTGTTTTCCTATTTTAATAAATTTATGTAAATTGGACAATCTATTTAAATAATCAATGTAATGGGGAATAAAAAATATTCTTGGATAAGATACATAATTTAATGGGGGTGGGTGTAAACATTATCGTGGAGGTATTTTCTTAATCCACTCAATTTGAGTATAATTAATTACATAATGTGAAGCACCCAAATTTTCTAATGAATCTTAATATTATGGTCTGATAATGTATATGATAATGAATAACCACTCTAGAAGAGTATTCTGATCCATTAATCATGGATTAATAGATAATTTATACTATTAACTAATTTTATATTCTCTAATTCTATAATAAAGTAAAAATAATATTTGTAATTTATTTATAATAGGGATAATTGATGTGATAAAAAATTATAATTCATAGATATTAAATAATTTTAGTTTAAAATTGAATATATAAAACAACTATACATGCACTCGAACCATAATGGTTTAGTGAATTTAGATATTAGAGAGAAAAAAATATTATTTTATACTATTTCATGAAAATATCCAACAATATTATTAATATTGTTACCCTAATAGATATATCATACTTTGAACCTTCCATCAAAAACTATGGAAGTAAAAACATAAGTAATGGTGACATTAGATTATCAGTAAGTGTAAATAGAAGAGATATCCATCATTGAGCATGCATGAATAAAATGGAGTGAGAGAATGATCATAACATATGGAAGTTATATTGAATAAATTAAATATATTTCACTACTAGAAAATTGGGCAATAGGTTTGGTCAAAATCCTTGTCTATAAGGGTCAAAACCATGGATATAATCTTTAGACTTGGTTCTAGCTGGATGTCGCATGTATTGGCAAAGCTATAGATAAAAGCAATAGCCATGATTTTATTTAGATATAACCATGGTTTAAAACAGTGTCTATAGTCCTATTTTTATGGTTTTACAAATTGTGGCTATGGCCCCCATAGTTTTCCACCATGTAAGTTGAGCTATAGCCAATGTTTTCCACCATGATAACATGGATATAGCAATGATTTTCAATTATGGCTATAACCCAAGTAATCTTATATATAGACCAAAAATAATGTGCGCCTGACCAGATTCGATATCTGTACCTCCCCTAAGTGCACCAACCACATGTCTACTACACTGTAGACACAATTTGGTATATATATATATATATTAAAAACCATGGATATAACATATAAACTAGGGCTATAATCATTCCCACAAATTTTCCATGAGTATTTTTTCCCCGTGCATTGGAGGGAGACCTAGATCCACGGTTTTGAGGAATCATGGAAATGTAAAATTAAAAAAATACACTATATCCACAGTTTTACACAAAAAGTTTCTATAGACCATTTAAAAAATACTCTATATCTACAGTTTTACTAAAATTGTATCTATATTCCTTATAAAAATACCCAATAGACACAATTTACTAAAATCGTGGAAATAACCCTGGAAGATAACCATGTATCCACATATTAACAAAACCCTAGATATAGCCCTTGGAAAATGACAGTATAGATATGATTTTTCCCAAACCATGGCTAGATCATAGGAAAAAAATTCAAAGAGCAACGATTTAGTGAAACTGTGGCTGTAGGCTTCGAACGTATACCCTATACCCATTGTTTTATGTAAAACTATGGCTATATCCATTGTATTTAAACCTTATGCAAATGTTTTGGAAAAAATATGGAAATTAGTATTTGGATATATCCCAATTTTCTTATAGTGTTCATTCATGATTCCTGGCATTTGGATTTTTTATAACAAATTAATAATGTCATAATAGTTTGGAATAAGCAATAATAAATCTTGACCCATGATACCCTATCATAAATATAAAAATAATTAAAAATCAAATCCTTATTAAATTATTAACATTCTATAAATGGTTCACTCAATAATTTAAATACATGAAATATGGTCTACATATAAACCGGGGAACATTAAATAAATGACCACCCTAAAACATATGTATTGGAAACTTGGTCCATGTATAATGTTGTGAACTTATAAAAATGTTCATGAATAAAATTATTATCTCATAAGTTACAATTCATTTCACATTTCATTATAAGGATATGATTCACCTACCCATGACATTGTCTATTCATATATATGTGAAATTATAATTAAAATATTTTTAATTTCATCATATTTTAAATCATGGAATATAAAATGGGCTGCGGAAATATATCTTGTTTATAATCCAAATTCATCTAGATATTTAATTAGGATAGTATCATTGGATACTATTCCAACTGTTTTATAAGTAACATCAATTGATGTTAGCATTGATATAAATACCTTCAAAAGGTCACTGGTGGGTTTCATAAGTGTTATAAACTTCTCATTCCAAAACCACTTATGTAACATATATTTTTTCTTGAAATATATAGAAAAATATTTCTTTAAATATCTATATAAAAAAGTAAAGTTTTTTTTCGCATCAATGAATATTCATAACGGTTGGAATATCTATTCATGGCCTGTATATCAAAAGAGAACATTGTTTTACCATTTTTTAGTAAAATTAAAAATTACTTATTTAGAAAATGTTTCATTAAAAGGAATCATTTTAAAACATTCCACGAATAGGTAAAAACTTTTATAAAAATATTCTATGGACATTGGATAAGGATGAAAAAGTTCTCAAATAAAATACGATTTACAGTTTACATTTCACTAAAAACATTTTCATTATTATTTTAAGTATAAGATCGTGATCAATGGTACCATGACATTGAAATTTCATGAATTATTGGATTAGATTAAAATATAAGGGTTTTAAAATATAAGATATATATTATTTCCCTTAATTTTATTTGAATAAAAATTCACAATAATTAATGATTTTATTTTAGAATTCACATAGTTCATGTATTTTCATTCTTTGTTTGCATTAAAATGACCTATATAATAAATTTATATTTATTATTCATATAGTTTTGAACCATATTCATAAATATCTTCCAATATATGATTTACATGTAAAATTACATGACATTTTTATTACCAATTATTTATTAAAATCATAATTCTTTTGTGATAACTATTCCATTTTTCATTAATGTTTCGATTCAATAGTTATGGCCCTTTTTAATTGACCATGTTTTAAAAAATTTAAGATTTTTAATAATTTCATAATTGCATTATAAAATAATTATATAATATTTTATATATATTCATATAAAGTGATTATGAAAAATGAATTATATCACTTAATGGAGATAATAATCTATATGTACACATGAGTGATCATTCCATTTTTTATGGATAGAATGAAAGAAAGATAAATAATAATTGAAATTTCTAGATGCACTATTATTTATTAATATGTATATATATTTATTAAATATATCTTTAATACAATCAGTGTAATCAATAATTGAAAAATTAACCACATCACATTATATAGGTTTTAGTCCACATGTACACTTGAGAAACACTATCATTTCAAAATATATTATATGATATGATATTAGATACATTATTCAAATAATAAAATAATAATTAAGTCATAAATATCATATATAAACATTAAATACATCATTATTACAAACCATGAATGATGGTGGGCGGAAATGAATCATATCAGTACTTGGAGATTGTAGTGCACATATATGCAAAATGGATAGGATCATTTATCATTTGATGGAAATAATGTATAAAATTGTTAATAAATCATATTAATAGCAATATAATATATTTAAGATATTTTTGTTACTATTTTAGGACAAATAATATAGTTTATAAGAGGTAAAAGAAAAAAAATCAATTTTTAGAGTTATGAGTTATACCTATTGATTTAGAAACCTCATTTGGATTACACTATATTCCTTGATGGGATGGTTTTCTGATAAAAAAAATATAGAAAGTGGGGAAGGATTTTAATAAAATATTATTAGGGATTTGGATGATCTAAGAGGCCCCTTAGTTGTCTGGAAGAGATGAAATGTAATGAATTGACCCGAATACCCTCTCAAACTATTATCCCACCCTACCTATCACATACCTTAGTGGTGTTAATGATCCCCACAAGACGCCAACTAGAACCCAAGCATTACAAAACAACTATAGTGAAATAATTCACCCAATATTAATAAAAAACATGGCACATATATAGGTAATAGAGACCATTGCAGTAGAGATATACATGTTTCATAACTAAAATAAACAGTGGGTGTAATAAAACTCATTTTTGCTAAAACATCCAAGTAATTGTCCAAATATCAAAGGAAAATAAGACCAAAATATATAATTTATGTGATAGGGTGATAAAAACCAGACTATATCACTATCATCTACCCACAATCTTTTATCCAGAAACTGCACTACCTTATAATGAAACCATGACATTTTTTCCATCGAAAGAAATACAATGCTGATGAGGTATGTTTTGTGTGAGATGATAGGTTTAGTAGGGTCCCAAATAGGTGTTTCATAATAATTATACTTAAAAAACACATGTATTCTCCTTTTAAATAAATCATGTTGTGCAAAGCAGTAGGAATTTTTTATGAAAATCATGTAGAATATTACCCATTTTTTCCAAAAATTACAAATAAAAGGCCTATATATCAATTTCAACCATAATTTCTATTATCATTTTTCAAAATTACAATAATGTATATGAAAACAATAATTTTACAAACATAATTAGTCATGTCGCATCAAAAATAATAAAAATCAAGTAATGGTAAATCATGGCCAAGAACTCAATAGGTCCATCAAGTAGCCAAATCATACTACAAAAATGACTAGTTCATAACAAGTCCGTCGATAATTGGACTAAGGATAATAGTAACACCACATGAAAAAACTGCTAAAACATGTCAAGATCATGTCCCATGAAAAAATAGTGTGAGAGATTATTGTGAGGCCTTATAATCCAACCTCACGATAAACATATTGATGACGGCACTAAGATAATAATTCAACATTAAAAAAGGCTTCCCATGTGATACATTTCATAAATAATTCAAATTCTTTGAAAATACCCCCTTTTATAATTTACCAAAAACAATAGGAAACACAAATTTCTCAAAAAATCCATTTAAGAACATACAAATTAAGCAAAATTTATTTAGAAATTAATTTATAAAAATAGGTACTATAAAATTAATCCAACACCTATTAGACACTGAACCGCCTACTTTGACGATCATGTTGCACAAACCCATAATTGGATGCACTAATAAGAAATGGACCCCCAAAAAAAATTCAAACAGTAGATCTAAAGGGGAAATGTAAACATCACTAAAACTCAATGGATCTATCAATTAAACACAACAAAACTACCATGATCAAAGGAACGAAGATGTAGAAATGCCTACTCACCTAGAGTGTTTCATCCAATAATAATGATGATCTATCAAAAGATCAGTTTAAAATTAATGGAGAATCCCAAAATCACAGAATACCATATATAGGTTGATAAAAAATTGGGACAAGGGATGAATTAATAAAATATAAACAAATTAAGTATCATAAAATCCGAACATTCGATAGTTACACAGTGTGTAATCCATTTTCATACCATTTAATCCACATTACTCAAGTATGAAAAAACCCAATCACAACATTACTAGAAATATATCATTTATACATACACAGTTTATAACTCCTACATTACAAATAACACATTCACTCCATGAATCAGGTTCTTGAATTGTGTATTATGAACAAGTACATGTTGGGTAAACACCTTACATATCATGTAATCCACTATAACATAACATAAAACCTATATTCATTTACAAAACCCTAAACTAATTCGGTAATTCATGGTACTCTAGAATAATCCTAAAACACTATTAACCCATTTGTACTTAAACACCGTTAACTCCAACAAACATTCATTCATAAACATTGGGTCATTTTACCCAAAAAACATTCAATCCCCACGAGTCCTGATATGAACCCCCAATATGAAAAAACTAAAATGAATTAGGGAAATACATGATAGATGGTAAAATTATTTCTCAAGAGCGGTGGTGTTTTTATAATGATGGGAGAGGACACACTTACAATATACATGGGATTAAAATATATTAATGTCTTACTCTGAATAAATGGCTAAAAATTTACTCAATATCAAAGATAAGATGTCATCGAATTGAAATATATTAATCCAACAAGATGTAGAAAATTTTTTCGTTCATTTTGATTATTTCTATTTATATTGACCCCACATTATCCACTTTTAACATCTACCCTAATAAGGATTTTTTAGCTTGGTAACTATTAACAATGAAAAACAATTGAGTTGACAATATTATATAACATTAATTATATGGGCACCAAATATAGGATATATTTTATCTAATTATAATTTATATATGGTATAAATTTATATTAAAATAATCCCTCAATACAAGAACTCAAATGCATTTCCAGATAAAATTATTTTGGTGTATTAAAATATTTTTATAAAAATATTATAAATAATGTTTTTTCGAATGATATTAATCGGATAATTTTTAATCAAAAATAACTTATGAAATTATAAAATAATTCAACAATATTTTATTTTGAATATCATTTTACGGTAATTAAGGGTTTCTATAAAACCGGGTTCTTTCACTATTTAATGAAAAACATTATATTTTCAAAAAAACATCAAAATTCTAATTTAAATTTATTTTTATATCGTAGTTTTGAAAATTATTTCTTTTTTGTAAAAAATATTTTTTATATAAGTAGAAATGGTTTAAAATATTTCCTAAAATTATATAATAAAAACCATTTTCTAAGAAACATATTCTTAATATAAAATGTTACTTCACTAAAAATAGAGTGATTAATTTCTAAAAATTAATAATTACATTTTTATTGTGTAGGATCATTATAAATATATTTCAAAATATATTTATTCATATTCATAGCCACAAATCAAATAAATATATTATATTGGTATATTATATCAGAGTTCTTTGACACACAAGGTTCTGTATCATGTAAGCTATCAGATACATCAAGTTTGTTTCAATAGAAAATAACATTAAAATCAATGGGTGTTATAAAAATTCAATCAAAAGTGGATACTAATCGAGAATAACCAGTCCATGAAATATATTTAGTCCATGGAAAATGAATAACTCATGGAATGATTTTTCAGCAAAACATTTCCTTCCATTCGTCATATTTAATCAGAGATGGAGTTTCTTGGACTTTATGAAAGAGGTGATAAATAAATTAAGACTTGCGAGTAAATATTCAAAATTCATTCATGGTATACCTTTTGATTTTTCATTGACTCTAAATTAAAGATTTTTCACTTCACTCTTGGCTTAAAACTATGTCATTGAAGGAATTAATTATTTGGGACTTTGATATCTAGGATAAAGTAGTTCAATATATCATAAGGGTAGATATATAGGTCAGTGGATATTAATAGTCATATGTGATTATTAATAAGAAGAAAATAATTTATATTAATTATATAATAATAAATAATAAATCTATATGGAGGAATATTATTCATCTATGCGCGTTTCAAATATGGGGGTAGAATCACCCATGTAATTTCATCAATGAAACCATGAAATTTTTACATTATAGTTAAAGATAGAATAAAGATAAGGAATTAAAAAAAGATATGAATAATCTAATTAATATGATGTAAAAAAAAGTTACACTTAATCACACAATATTTTTCTATTCTATCAAATATATAAAACATGAATACTAGCTAACTCAATTCCACAAGAAAAAGACTATGGAGGGTAAAGAATTTCTACCACAAAATCAAACGGATTGATTAGGTTCAAATTATATCAATATTAATAAATTTAATTATAAAACTTATGCTATTTATATTACACTTTTTATTTATTAAATAATATTCATTTTCCTATTTTATTTTGGATCATTTAATAATTTCATATCTTTCAATATCTGATGAAATATTTAACTCCATCTTATTTCATGGAAGTTTTTTTCTTAGGGAAAACAATAAGTGGTCTAATTAATGGACCCCATTTAGTTTATTCTTCGCTAATAATCATTTATGAAATCAATATCCTATAAAATCTTGGTGTTTTCCTTTATGTATTATTTGGTAATATATTATGCAAGAACCTGTTTTCTATATACTGTAACAATATCAACTTCTCAGAATTTTAAATTTTAAAAACATTAGTTTTTAATAGAATACTATGGTTGATAGTGTATACAATGCAGAAAAACAATCTTATAAGAAAAAATATATAAATATTTCAATGTTTTAGTTAAATTCTATCCATTAAATTTTATGGTATGATTAAGATTAACCATATTATGAAATATTTATAAAGGATCTGCACAATAAAAATATATTTATTAGTTCTTAAGAAATAGGCACTCAATTTATTTAAAGTTATAATTATCCCCAAAAAACTTTATAATGTATCAACTATATGAAACATAAAAACTATCCAACTCAATTCCCAAAGAAAAACACCACTGAGAGTAAAAACATTCTTCCAAAAAATCCAAATGATATAGTAGGTTCAAATTTTATAAATAATAATAAATATTATTATATAAATGATGTTCTTTCTATTACACATTTTATTTAATCAATAATATTCATTGTTCTATTTTATTTTGGTTCAATTAATTCTTTCGTATCATTCAATATCTACAAAAATATTTAACTCCATCTTAATGAATGGAGGATTTTTTCTTAGTGAAAATAATAAGTGGTCAAAATACTAAACCACAATTATGTTATTCTTCGTTAATTATCATTTATGAATTGAATATCTGATAAAATCTTGGTATTTTACCTTATGTATATTTTGGTAATATATTTGTAAAGTAAAATTAGTCCATATACTGTAAAAATATATACTTCTAGGAAAGTGACATTTTAAAAAAATGATTTTTTAAAAGAACACTATGTTTGATAGTGTATACGATGCACAACACCAAGTATATAATGAAAAATATATATAAATATTTTAATGTTTTAGTTATAAGATAGCCATTTAATATGATGGTATGAATAAAATGAACAATATTATGAAATATTTATAAAATATATGCACAATAAAAATATTTTTATTAATTTATAGAAAATAAGAACTCATTTTTTTTATCAATGTCAATTTTATCTTTTAAAATTATGTTTTCGTAAAAAAAACTATTTATTATTTAATATAATATTATAATTACCTTTTGGTAATTTTATAAATATAATTTTATTGGAAAATATATGTTACTACATTATTATTAGAAAATTAGTTTAGGGTGACATTTTTGTTATTTTTGGAAAAGATTTATTTTATAATAAAATATGGAAAATACATATTCTTTTAATTTATTAAATATTAAAATTATTCATTAATGTTTATGTAATAACAGAATAATTACCAAAATTTTATAAATATTATAATTTAATAAATTTTTAATCTGCATTTTATTTTATTATATTATATGTTTAACTTATTCTTAAAATACTATCTTCAAAATCATTTTTTTGTTGAATTTATTGTTTGTTTCATAAATAAATTTCTAAAACCTCTATTAATTTAATATATAATAATAGATCTCGTATTTGGAATCATTCCCTTATTTCCAATTATTATGATGACTGTCCATAATAATGTATTATTCCCAGGGAAAAGTTATATTGAATAATTAATGTTAAAAATTACATAATAATGCCTAAAAATGAAAAAATTACCTATAAATCATTTGATTTATATATTTCAACCATAATTGCCCATAATTATAAAAAGGGGAAATTTATTTCAACTTTACTTTAATTATAAAATATAAATTATTTTATTTAAATATAAATCTGAATTGGTCACTCAATTTCATTTAATATATTTTATATTTTTTCATTTGGATAAAAACAAGTTTAGTAAGAATATAAATAATAATTTTATTTTAAAGAAGATATTTTTTCACAATATTATATATTTTATTTGTTTTGATGAAATAATTACCTTAAATGTTTATACAATACGAGTATAATGATTATGAATGTGGTAAAAAAATCCTTTAAATTACGCTAAAAACTCTTTATTTAATTTTGTTATGTTGAGTTATACTGTCCCAAGATTTTTATATATCAATATAAAATACTATTGTATGGGTGAAAGTTAAATATTTTAAATCCCTCAGTATCATCTTATCATTAATTTTAAACTAAATTATTTCTGTAAAATATGACATTATTGAAATTTTATGTTAAATAATATTTAATTAAATTAATTAGAAGTCATAAAAACATAAAATATGGAAATTAGGATGTGAAATTCTATAAATTTCATACCATTTCCAATTATTATCAAAATTTTAACATATAATTAAATTTTAAATCTATTAATTTCCCCAATATTTGTTACCATGGTCATGGTTAAAATTGTTTTACTAAGGTATTAAAGAAAACAACATGTTTTAAATAATATCTAACCATTTAGAAATTTGATCTTTTGTTTATATTATGACTATATCCTCCAAAGATATGAATCCATGTCATTTTGATACCATATAGCATTAGGTTAGCATATATTATTTTATAGTATTATAGTTATTTATTAAATTTACATTGATTATTTTTTAAAATAAACAATATTTTATTAAATATTTTCAAATTAATAAAATTACTATATTCATCCAAGTAAATTGGATTTGGCTAAAAGACAATTTAAATGTGTAAAATTATTATTTTATTACATTAGTTAGACTCCTGTATATAAAATATTATAATTATACCAATTTTGAGTCACTGAACTTTGAATATTAATATATATTAATTTAATACATTAATAAATTTCAAGAATACCCCACCTATCACTTATAGAAGGGAAAATTATCTTTTATCTTCCTCCAACATTTTGAGAAAATATTCAGGGAAATACATTCCAATATCCATTACTAGGATACCTCCCCACGTTCTAGAGGTCTTATATTAGGATTACTATAATCCTTATATAGTTAAATATGTAATGAAAAGGGAATTATTCTATGAAGATGTATATATTTTAATTAAAATTTTTAGTTTTATATATTCTATTAAATCATTTAAATATTAAACAAACATTACTAAACAATAGAACTACTATATTACATATACCAAGATGTTGTTATGTTAATGAAATAACCTATATTCATCCCCTTTTCCCCTCAAATGGAAAATCAATCCATCATTTTTGTGCACAACAAACTACTAACTCACGAATTGATGTAATTCGTTTTCCATCAAAACATATCAAGGATGGTTATAATTATTTATTTAATATATATAAATATATATATATATATATATTTATATATATATTATTCATGATATTATTATAATTCTAAAAAGAAATTATATCCTCCTTTTTATTATAATTCCATCCATCAGAAAATAATAATCTCATTCACGCATACATGTAGATTACCACCTCCACGAAGAGATGTGATTTATTTACCACTGAATAACATGTATCGTCTATATGATGTATTTATAAATATAATATGTAATTTCTGATATAATAGAAATTTTTATGTATAAAATAATATTTTTTTCTCATTTTCATTACAAAATGTAAACATTACTCATGTGAATATATGACTTTCTATCTCTATGATTTTTATATAGTTTATTAATCCTAGGCATACATAATTTTAGGTTTTAAAAAAATAATTTATATATATAAATAATAATTTTATTATGATTGTAATTTTTGAAATTAATGAACGGTTTAGTATTCGACCATGGTTAACATAACAATGTAATTTTGAAAATATGAATTGAATGTTCTCAAAATAATTGATGTTTACACCTCAAAATTGTTAATAAATTATTTTATTGAAATAAATTAATTTTTTTTGTAACATGATAAAATAATAAACTTGGTAAAATATCTACAGTTATAAAATAATTGATATATATTTATTATATATGATTTGAATAATAGACATTGAATTTATGGACTCAATATAAGGGATTTCATCACATTTTCTGTTAAATAAGGTATATTTTAATGTTATGAACTTAATTACATATATATAGTCTCTATTTTTTCCATTTACCCTGATATATATTTAATATTTCTTAATTAATTATATTTTATATTGAAATTAAAACAATTTCTTCTAAGATTATTTGACATGTGTGTTACCAACTAGTGTGGGTATCTTAATTCAATTTTCTTTTAATGGATTATATAATTACTTCGATGATTATATTAAGAATGGATCATGATTTTAATAATATTTTATTATTTATGCTTAATTTTCATATGTTTTTTGTGTATTTAAATATTTAACACATAATCTCACCAAATACTAATTCCTAAATAAATTATAGGATCCTTGTTGGGGTTATTAGTATCACATTTTCATTCATAGGAACATATATTTATGTTATGAACCTATATTATTTTATGAGGCTTATGTTATACCCCTAGAAATGTTATATCATGTAAATAATGTTATTCATTTTATTTAAAAATTCATTTTATATTGTTCTATCATGATATTAAGATTCATCAGATAACAACATAGTAAGTATTTTTATAATACAATGTAATCCTTTTTTGGGATTATCTATGTTCTATATTTAATTTAGTGGGGTCATATTATATTATTTTCTTAAACCACATATACTTTTTCCTCACATTGTTATTTATTTTTTTTCTTCATTAGATGTAATGTTCTCCATTAATTATTATTTAAATTTTAATAAATTTTTTTATGTCACACAGATCATATATATTATTTTCTATCAAGAGTAATTCACTTTAATATTAATGTTTTCTAAAAAATATCAATATTATCCCATTCTAAAATTAATTTATTTATTATGGTTATTTTACATGACCTTTTGTAATCGTTTAAAGTATTTTATAATGAATATTTCTTAACATTATTTTCAGGGGTCACTATTGACTCTTATTAAAAAACACTTGGAAATAATGAATATTTTTAAAGATCATAACATTGATGTATTTTCTGACATAATTAAAATAATTTTATTGGATTCTCAAATTATAACATTCTAGGTTTAGATTAAAATAACATTATTTTCACATTATTTTATGAATTCATATTCTTGAAGAGTGATTCCCAAAGAGAAATTTATAGTTTATTATAAAGATTTTAATGGTCATTTATTGAAATTTTATTCATCGACTATAATAACCATTTATGTTAATTATTATTTATGTGTATTTGATTTTAATGATACAAATTTAATTCATTATTTGGATAGAGTATTATCGTTCCAATTTAATTTCATGGAACCCGTTTCTTTCCATGGGTTAATTATGTTTTGAAAGGAATAAGGGTCATTTCTGTGAGTTATAGGTTGAAATAGAATCTATATATACTTTATTATTGTTATGGGAATTGTAAATTTTTTATATTGTCGGGTGGTTATACTATAACCATACAATTGTATGATACATTATAAACTAAGGATGGGTTGTTGCGTTATAATCCAAGGATACGTGGATCCTCTATATCTCTCTAATGCATTGGGTAATGAGACATAGTTACCCGGATAAAAGTTACCTCTAAAAGATGATGATGATTACTAGTTATAGAATAATCTAAAGTGATATAGTAATTATCTAGTTATTTAATTTCATTATGAATGTTTGATGTTCCATGATACCAACATGTTTTATTTCATCTTTCATTGAGTTTTAAATGGTTTCTTTGACTAAGATTGTATCACATTGCCCGTGATTTTTGAATCGCATTAATATTATCTTTGAAAAATGTTTAATCCATGTACATATTTTATGATCCATGTTTTGATGGGTATAAATTTTCTTATGTTATACTCATGAATTTTTATTATGATCTCATACCTTTATTCTAATCTTATGCTGAATGGTGACATTGATTTATTAATTCATTTGTTTACCCTTATTAAGGGGTTGAAATCACACTTAGTATGTTTTAAATTTCTCAATGTTTTAAATAATTTAATTAAGGATTTTATGTTTATGATGGTTGATATATGTGAAGACGTTAGTGGGAGGTATTGAGGATATTTATGAATCAACTGTTTATGTATCCTAGGTGTTATGAAATAATTTTTCAAAATTATCTAAACCATTCAAACTAAAAGGTCCATGTGAAGGTATGTCATTCAATATTTCTATTTGATGGCATATGTTTTGATGATAAAAAATTGGGTTGTATTTACCAGTATCACATACAAAAATATAAATATTATGTTTTAGTATTAGATCTGGGAGTACAGTTTCAGGGCTTCAAATGTTGGTATTAGAGAACGGTTTACATAACTTTGGATCATAACATTTTTTCATGTGATTTTAACATTAGGGTTATAGATACCATCATTGGTTTATGTGTTTGAGACTAGTCATATGTTCAAAATCATCTAAAACAATTTTTGGGTTTTACGTGATGTCATTTCAATGTAATTAATGATATTTTGGAACATGTTTTATTAATTAGAGGTACATGAAACCCTTATGTTAACTATAAAGAATTATTTATTAAGAATTATATTACATTTTTCTGGATTCTTGAAAATATGTATTATATAACATTTTAGGTTAAACAATTCTCAAAAATTTAGGTTTATTAGGGTAATTTGGGATATAATGTTATGTATTTATAGAATTATGCACATTGAAACTTTTTTGTCATTATTGGATTTTATTGATTGAATTATTATTTATTAAAATGATTTTTTATGAATTTTTTAATATAATCTGACCCTTTTATAACAATTTTGGTTTTGGATATTATTTAAAGTCATTTGTAACTTATTGTTATCATATTCTTGTATATAAGATCGTTTAGAAGTTCATCTTAGTGATTCAGAAATAAAAAATTAACCATGAATAATCAATGTTTTTAGAAAAAATATATTATTGTTATAAAAAAATATTGAATTATAAAATTTTACATTCCAATTCAGTATATTTTTATATGTCTTTATTCTATAGGGTAGAATAAATCTTCAAATCTAGTAAAATGATCTTGATCCAAACATACTATCATGATACCTCTATTTCCGATGAATCGATGATCTCCTTAAAATCTCATTGATTTACGGTTTTATTGTCATTAACATTCACATTCACATTTTCATTAACATAATTATGATTAATGTTATAAATCACAATTCATCACTATTTAGACATTAGTTTGACTTAAATTTTATATTTTTACTTTTTATTAATGTTATCTTATTTCAAAACCTCTTTATGTGACATTACAAGAACCCATTTTATTTCGTATTCTTGGTTTTCCAAAAGAAAAATTGTTAAGAGTTTTTATGATGTCGGTTTTAAAAATAAATCTTTTAATATACAATCCCTTGAATACAAATCACATGTTCAAATTATTTTGAATCATGTTATTAAAGGGATGGGATAATATAACACCATGATATTTAAAAAAAATGCCATGTTCAATAACATATATGGAATAGGACAACTCTATTTAACGAAAAATGAAATATTAATATTTATATGTGAGAGTTATAACCTATCTATTAAATTGGAATGTACTGATAGGAGTGAAAAAATTATAAAAGGTATATAAAGGTCACACTCAATATAAATTTATCAATTAATTAATATGTAGTAAACCCTCAGTTTCCAGTACCGTTATTTAAGGGTTTGGAAATAAGTTTTCCTAAAAAAGGTTTCTATTTCATTTTTAACATTATATTTAATTTCTGGATGTTTTATAATTATATGATCAATGAGATTAAATTTTTTAATATAAAATGAAAACGTTACAACACTACGAAATTTTGGGATTTTTCTAAAAATATTAAATTTTTAATAAAATTAGGTGAATACAGGTAATTTATTAAAAATTTATTTATTTACATTAGAAATCACATTTTATAATTTCTTTTTTCATAAAATAACATAATTTTTATTTACTTATTGATAATATATCTAATTAAGATATTTTTGATAAAGTCATTTTGGGGATGAAAAAATCATTTTTCTAAAAATTATATTTCATTGTGTTTTGCGTTTTTTCAAAAATCAGTTTTTAAAAAGTAAAGGAACACAATATGAAATAAATTATCAATTATTTTTAACTTTTAGATTCAATGATGGTAAATAATTTTGATTTTTTTCATTATTAATTCTAACGATACAAAATTTTAATTTCAATTGTAATTGTAAATCAGGTAATTAAGCATAAATGTAAAAATATATAGCCTAAATATTATTCCAATAGGGGCCTATTTTCTATTGGATGTGAATATATAATCCATAATTATGAAAATATATAAAATGGATCAATGTATTTTTACTTTCTGTTGATTATGACATTTATATGATTTAATTAAAATATTAAGATAGAATGGATACACTCATTAAGATGAAGTGCCCGAAAGGGGATTTACGGTATAAGGATTCCCATCGTCACTACCTCTTTCCTTCATCTTAGGATGACATGACTTGTTGGACTGATTGTTATCCCAATTACTTCATCGCAGGATGAGGTTCCGCATGGCGGCGCGGTGAAAGTCCGCGGCCAAGTTCTGGCTCCTTAGGCCTGTGGGTTGCCACCACATCATTGGTGTGTGCCTTGAATATTTATTTGTGGTTTCTATATGGATCATAGTTGGTGGTGATAGGAACTATTTTATAGGGGGACTACCTTCCAAAATTCTGTATATGGTTTTGTGACTTCAATTTTTTCTGTCATTTTTAGATTTGGTTGTCGTTTTGTTTTTTGTGATGCTGAGTTCGTGGTAGCCTAAAGCCATTTTGGTGATGGTGATGTAGTTGATTGTTTTATTTTTTGTGATTTGATGATTTTGGTGGGGATCTGATTTTAGTTAGGGATCCGTTTTTTGGTGATTTTTTGTTCTTACTACTATTCATGAGCTTCTGTAGTGCTATTCGTTGTTTAATGTGAATTGTGTTATCCGAGGAGATGGTGGTTGAGGATTCGAGGATCCCACTTTGGATTTGTAGCTCGTGAGGGTTTCTGGTGTTCGGGTGCTATTTTCCTTTCAATTTGTTGAAGGACATACATTTTTTGGTTATGGATTTTCTAGTCATGAAGATTTCTACCACGGTGAAAACTTATTTTGATTATGTTCGTAGATCATAGAGTTAGTGAATGTTGATGTTGTGATTCAGTTGAGGTTGTGAGTGGTTGGAATTTTTTGTGGCTAGTTTTCTTGGTGGTTTTTTTTTTCATTTTCACATAGTGGTCTGCGGTTCAGGGGAATCTACAATCAGATCATTTACATGAGGCTACTCTATACGATGTGTAGGTTAATGATTTTCCACTTTACAATCGCTTTCTGGAATTGGATGTTTGAGAGTTTACAACTACAACCATTAGAACAAGGACCATGCATTATTGCACATGACATCTATTAGGTCAGAGATTGAAAGTGTAATCTAGATTTTATGTATTTTGATGCTGGTGGGGGGGATTTTTTGGATTATTTATATCGTTGATGTCATGACAGTTTCCCCATTTCCCCTCAAAAGGTGATTCAACTAAAGAAATTAATTTTCAGTCAGAAAGGAAACTCTCTTGATTTTTATATATTCAATATTTTTAATAGGGAAAAAATATATTATGTTCATTTATAAATATTTATTTAGAATGTAAATAATGTATTTTTATTATGATAATTATGTTTTAATTTTTAGTCATCATATAATTACATTAAAATGTTATGTAATGCCAATATAGTGAATTTTGTAAGTAATAAAACAAATAATGTAAAGGATTTAAAAATTCTAAAAGTAATTGTTTGGATGATTTATTATATAACATTATAAATTATATATCAATATACTATATTATTGTATGTGTTAATTTTTTTAAATTTTAAATCCAGTTTTATCATTTATTCTATAAAGTCAATCTATATGAATACAATAAAAATTGAAATTAATGATATTTTATGATAAATAATATTTTGTTTAATTATTTAAAAAATAATAAAAAATTTAAATATAAAAATTTGTATTATAATTACTATAAAATGTTATACCTATTCCATTTTAATCCAATTTTTACCTTATATGTAATATTATATCCCCTTAATATTAAAAAACATGATTAACATAGTTTAGGTTAAAATTGATAAAAATTGGTGTTGAACAGAAAAAAACAGTTTTAAATAATTTATAAACATATATATATTTGATATGATGGTTCCATTAAGTATTTTTTAATTTTCCTATTCAAATAAATCAATCTATGGATGCTTTTTAATATTCATTAGACATATATAACAACATTATATTTTATGAATTTCCCAAATTGAAAATAATATGATTTTATAATAAATTATATTATTAAATTAAATAATGTAATAAAAATACTATATTTGAAAATTTTAATGGTATATACTTCATAATGTAAATAAGTATCCTTTAAGGGGTAAATGTTCCTTTTATTATTTCTTTATGGACCCCTAATGAATAATAACATTGATTTTTTGGTTTTTGTCAAAAGGGTTTATGCAGTGTTCAAGAAATGATATAAGTGTGAAATAATAATAAAAATTTATAAAAACTTATTTTATGAGATAATATCAACTTATCAACTTCCTATGTTTTAATTATATCAATACAGATTCACTTCAATTAGAAAATTAATTTAATTTCATTTAATAGTGTAATAAATTCCAAGAATAAACCTCCCCTATCATATTCATGGAATCATTCCATCCACTATTTCTGACACCATCTGTGAACTTTTTATATGATTATAGATAGATACAATCCATCATAATTTCTATCCCCATGTTTTTTGGCATCAGTTTGGGTAGAATAGAAACCATAGGGGGATTAATGTGTAAAGAAAAATGAGGTTGTCTAAATAATAGATATAGCTTTTCACCAAATTTTTTATTTATTTATTATTATACTTCAATTAAATTTTATTCAACAGCATTAAATAATTAATCTTTTATATCCCATATAATGGTATTATTTTCAGATAATGGAATTACCGAAATCCCTCACCTTCCTCCATCAAATGGGAAATTAATATATCATTCTTTTGTGTTGAGGAAAAACACCTCTCGTACTGATGTCATTCATTTACATCTCCATATATCATAGGTTGTTATAATGATGTATATATATATATATAAGAATCAGTATACAATTATAATGATTTAATGATAATATATCATCTTTTTTTCTTACTATTTTATCCAATTAAAAATAATAATATTGATTGTACGTATATGTGGATTACCACCACCACAAAGTGATGTTATTCTATATTCATTAGCACATCCCATGGATAATATATATAATGTATTTTAAGTGATAATATGATTTTTTTATACAAAAAATTATAAATATGAAATAATAATTAACTTCTTTATCTCATATTCATTAAGAAAATTGAAACTTTACTCTTGACACGTTCAGCTGATTGGCTCTATGATTGTAACGTTCTTCATCATTCATAACATTATATCATCATTTACTTACATATAATTTTTGTATATAAAGGATAAATATGTCATGATTCTTATTATTGATATTATGGAATATCTAACACTTCTACAACAATCAAGATACTGATGTCTTTTTGAAATTAATAATTGAAATTCTTTGATATACCTGATGTGGAATACACATATTTGGTTATTAATTATGTCATTTAAATAAATGAATAATATAATTTAATGAACATTCATATAAAATATGGACTCATGGTAAGAGGTTTCTTCTCAATCTCAATTCATTGAGGTATATTCTTATGTTATTAAATGAATTTCATTTATGTGGTGTGTACATTTTCACTTTTAAATGTTATATCATGAATCTATAACACATCATTGTATTTTATATTTCAATTAAAATTTCAAAAAACAATGGGTTGTTTCTTTAATGTCACCAACTATAAGGGGTTTGAACTCAATTTGTATTACTAAGTTATATCACTCATTTATTGGTTATATTACACAATGATTTTTTCTGTAATTAAATATCTACGATTTATGTTTTATTTTAATTTTTTTCATTTCTAACACATAATCTCACCATATAATATTTTTTATTTAAATTATATTTCTTTTTAAGGGTTATTGTTTTCCAATGTTTCAATTTTAGACATAATTTCATGTTACAAACCAATATTATTTCATGAAGTGTATATACTACAACATGACATGTTTTATCATCTATATTTTTATATTGATGGTATATAAATATCCATTTTATGTTGTATCTAATATGATTTTAACATTTATTTGTTACCAAAATGTTAAGTATTTTTATTAGAATAATATGAACATTGTTTAGTATTATCAATGTTATAATATCCAATGGGAGTGATCATATTCACTTATTTCCATGGATCACCTTTATTATCTTCTATATTGGTTATTAATGTGTTTTACTTGATCAATTTTCATTTCTTACCTTATTTATTATAAATTTACCATGGATGTTTTTTGTATGTGATACTGATCTTCGGTGATCTATTAGATCTTGAATCTTTATATTCTATATCTATCTTTAACGAGATATAATTAATTGGCCTCTTCTAAAAACATATATTATTTCAAAACGATAAATTAAATGATCATTATTATTTTTGTAAATTCATTAAATGGTAAATTATTAACATGTTTGGTATACTCTACTTAACACCTTCTTTATAAAATGTATGGAAATAATGTTTTTTTAATTATAAAACACAATCATATTCTTATTTAAAAACTATGAGTATTTAATTTGAATCATACATTATTTTTTCCATATTTTTTTAGAAGAAAATTATTTTGAATTATTTTGAATTTTTTGAATTTATATGTTTTTTAAAAAGTGGAAAGTAAATTTTCTTCAAAAATGTTTTAATGGTATTTTATTGTTTATAAATCCATCAATGAAAAAAATCATTAATTTTACTCATAATATTTTAGGAATATTTCCCAATTATACAAGAAAATATTTTTTATCTAAATGGATAATGAGTTTTTGAAATAGGTTATCACGGAACCCATTTCCTTTATGTGGGTTAAATGAGCTACGAAAGGAATCATGGGTTTTTCTATTATTTTTATTTTTAAATTAATTATATACGTACTTAATTATTATTATAGATCTTCGACATTTTTTATAAAATTGGGTGGTAATGATTTAAACTAAGTATTGGTGATTCCATTATAATCCTAGGATGATTGGTGATGTCATAAACCACGAACTAGTGGGTCCATTATACAACTAGTAATCATTGGGTAATGAAACAACGTTGTGTATATAGAATATAATAACAATATATAAATGATGTTACAAATCATAAGTTTCTCTTAAATAATATGTTAATTATCCATCTTGGTAATTCCATGTTAAATGTGTGATGTTCCATGATTACAACATGTTTTCTATATGCTTTCTTTATGTTTTTTATAGTTTCATTGATCAAGATTGATATTACATGGATCATGATTGTTGATTCACATGAATCATAACATTGATGAATATTTTTTATGTATCACATGTTTTATTATGTACATTTATGTGGGTATAAATTTTCTTATGTAATTATAATAAACATAGATTTATTTATTGAACACTTATTTATATATTATTCTAACTAATAGAATTCAATTAATAGTTCTTATATTTACCCATAATGGGATTATAGACACATCCTTCTTCTGTTTTCAATTTCCCCTAGTTATTAAAAAAGTTTTTACTATTTTATTCTTATGAATGTTTCAATATTTAAATATTAATGGGAGATGTTTTTTTATAAATCAAATGGTTATCAGTCCAAGTAGTTATTTATGTTTTTTCATCTTTCAATAAAACTCTAAACCGAAAAGGTAGTTGGGTATGTAGTGATATAATATTTTATTTATTTTATATATATTTTGAAGAGTTAAAATTGGGATAATTTTGTCAATATTGAATCAAGAAATGTAAATATTTATTTTTAGCATTGCATCTGGGAGTGGGTGTTCGAGGCTACGATATGAATAAACTTTTTTATCACAAATTATCATTTTAATGTGTTAAAATGGAAGGATAATTAATTATATTCTTTTGAAACTGTTTCTAAAATAAAAATATTATTGGGTTATGAGAATTTAACACTCAGAAAAATGATTTAGAAAAGTTTTAAACCATATATAATGATATATCCATTGTGATGGAAGAATATGGTGTATTTATTGAATTTTTTTCTAATAATTGTCGTGAATGAGGGGTTGAGTTCCCTATATTAAATATTTAATAATCTCCCCACATATTAAAGATTACCTATATGAAATTCCCATAATAAACTACAATATTTGATATTTTTGTTATAAGAGAATTTAGATTATTGTTTTATATGGAAAATTACATCACTAAAAAGTTACTTGGACCTCTTTGTAAAAAATAAGGATGGGTTTACATGTATTTTCATTAATTATTATGAGCGTAAAAAATTAATGATAAATAATCATTATCCTCTGTCAAGGACTGATGATTTTCTCAATAAAATATGTGAGGATCTGTATTTATTAAAGGTCGATATTTTACTAGGATTTCATTAATTTATGGTGAAAATAGTGGATATTCCATATGTTTACTTTTATATAAGATTTACTATGAGTTCATTTTGATTCCATTTAGGCTCACAAAAACCCAAAATATTAATAGTCTATTTTTAAAGAGTATTTGAAGGTTACCTAAAAAAATTTGAAGCTGTTAAGTGTTATGATTTTCTATACTCTGAATATTTAATAAGATAGTGATAATTTTGGATTTATATAAATGAATTTTACAAAATAGAAATTTATATTCATTTTAGTCGAAATGATACTTATTTATGTAGAAAGTGATGATCTTTCAATATGTGATCATAATAAAGATGAAATAAATTGATCCTCTGATGATAATGTATATTATAAAATGTCCATTACCTATATTATAAATGAATTTTCATAGTCATATAAGATTACTCTAGTCCTTTATGATTTTTTTGAACAAATTTTCATTGCTGAAAAAACTAATAACCAATATTAATTTAAAATGGGTATAGTTTATTTAGATAGAGGAATGCGAAGATATTTACGATGTTATATAATCCATGCTCAATAATGAAACTTCCATCTAACATTGGGATCTTACCATTATCCTTTACTTCAAACATGAACTCTATCAATGTAATTATTAGGACACCCCAGTAGGGTGTGAGTAAAACTCAGAAGTACACCTCCAAAGGAATATAAAACAATACATAGTTAATAAATGTGCTTGATGTTGTATAAATAATAAATAAAAATACTTAAGTAGTTATCAAATTTTCAATTATCTTTTAATTAACCACAAAACACCTTGAGTTCCAGAGGACACCCAAATCCTCAATACCCACTTCGACACATGTTGGAGTCTGAACTATAACGCAATTTCAATTCACAAATCATTATAACACATCTTATTTTTCCTTCCATTCCATTCCATCTCACACCACTATCATTTGGAGAAATAGTCTAGTGTCAATATCATGGGTGTAAAACATCATATCTAACACCCCTTGGATATTTTGAATCTACATCCTTATCTCACACCTCAATGTCAGATGGTTATTTGGAGCCTCAGTCTCTTTCCTATACTCGCAATCTCATATGGGTATTTTGAGCCTTACTCCCTATGCCAAACTCATTAACAGATATGGTTATTTGGGTCCTCATTTAGTGTCTAAAACTAGTTTAGCACATATGAGTATTTGAATCCTTAGTCCCTATTGCACATTTGTATATCAATAAATCACTCATATTTCACATATTTCATATAAAACATCGGTAATTGTCATTAAAATTGTTATACCATTTCATATAATGATATACCATTCTAACTATATAAAATCAAGATTTAATACGTAAATCATATGGAATATTATGATTAATCAACAAAAAAACATTTTAACATTTAAATCCTAATTAACGTTAACCTATAATGGTCATGATAATCATCCGATTATCTCCAATTACAATTAATTAATAATCACATTAATTGATAATTAAAAAATCCCAATTTAGAATCAATTCACCAATCAAAACATTCAATATATTAATTAATAATTTAATTAATCTAGCTCCAAAATAAAAATGTTCCATTAATTAATTAATATTATTACAAAATCACAATGTACGAATAATTAATTAACCAATTAAATAATCCATTTCCACAATCACAATGTTCAATTTTATGATTAACAAATTAATTATTCCAATTTTTTATTCAATTTTCAAACATGACAAAATTAATTTTCACAACACATACATGCAATTTGAAATTAATACTATTATAATTGAATTTAGACTACCTTCCTAAATTTTTATGATGAATTCTCAACACCCAAAATTCATAATTGAAGAAGAATGATTAAGATCACAATGAAGAATAAATTTCATGATATGAAACCAAGATCCAATATTAAAAATATGTGACCGAGATAAAAATAGATCTAGATCCAAAACTATAAAATGAAATCATACATTCAAAGGATGAGAGAAAGACAACAGGGGGAGAAAGGGAAACTAAACATGATGGAAATCTCTTACTGGGATAGTTGAAGATCCTTAACCAAATATTAATTTCACCAAGAAAAAATGTTGTAATTCTTTGGAATCCATATGAGAACATCCATAAAATGAGAAAAATAATTTTAGTCCAGTTCTACGGTGTTTGGGATAATATATGGGGGTTCAATAAATTTTTATCTAATTTTCCGGGGTTTAATATTATGTGTGAGAAACTTCCATATTGGGGTACATAGATTTCCCTAATTTAGTAAATAAATATTTTCCTGATATCAAAGAGTTTGATGGTTACTACTAGAAGGGAACATGGTTGAAAAACTACATTCTAGCAATGGGAATCCACTCTATTTGGTATCACATAGTTTTCAATCGTGGGAACATGGTTTGGGAAAACCATGGGCCAACCATGTACTTCCCCTCTTATACCCAAAATTATTTTATTTCACCAAAAAAATGCCTATGGTAAAAACTAGAGAAAGAAAAAATAGTTACTATAAATGTTCTTGATACATATCCAAAAAATGTCATGATCTTATAATATCCCCACCCTGTAACATCTCAGCCTTGAGTTGTAATACCAAGAATCTCTAAGATTCCTAGGTAAAAGCATATGTCCATTGAGGTTGAATATCCTCTTCTATATCCCATGATTTTTCGTGACCACACCCTTGTTTCCATGATACATGAAGAAAAAACATGGTATTTCCCAAAAAAAATTCTCTATGAGATCCATCAATGGTATTAGATAATCCTCAAAGGATTCATTGGTCTCAAGATGAAAATCATCAACACCGATCACATGAGAAGGGACCATGTGATACCGTAGAAGATATGAAACATGAAAAACATCGTGCATTGCATAAAACCTCTATATTAGAGCCAATTTTTATTCCACCAAACCACATATATGAACTACATAAAAATTTCCAACAAAACGGGTTCCAACATTCCTTATCTCAATATACTATAATAAACCATTCTAGGTAACACTCAAAAGAATACAAAATCACCCTCTCTATACTCTAGGGTTCATTAAAATCTATCAACATACGACTTCTAAAAGTTATATTCCATAACCACACCTTTCTAAATATGATGAACCAACTAAATTTCACATACATTTGACTTTTTCCCAACAACTCTAATGCACCTTCCTCAATCGAATAGAGTGTGGACCTTTATGGCCTACCATAAAGATTCTCTTATAGTTCTGTATATATAGTATCTAGATAAATATAATTATTGAAAAACTCATATAGATCTATCTTATTCTCCCAAGACCCATTAAACTAAATAACACCTACATTTAGAATATCCTCAATAACCAAAATAGTATGTTCTAATTACCACCTCTATGTTGGTCGATTTCCAAACACAATAAAACCCATGTAACAAGTTCTTTCTATAACCACCACTAGAAGTAAAAAGTAAAGCATGATTCAATATCTAAAACCATAATTTATGGCACCCATTGCATATGGAATATCATTTGAACATAAAAATATCCAAACAAATCCCTTAAAAAATTCACTAGTATAGCAAAGAAATGTGAGAACTTAGTAAACTGGTCCAAAATCACTCAAATAACATCATTCATATAAGGTATTCATGCAATACCCATAACAAATACCATTGTAATGTCATCACACATCCACTTCATAATGGGAAATGACGGTATTAATCCACAAAAACAATGATGCATGAAATTTAGTTTTTGACATGAGTAGCATAATATCAAGAGACATACTATATCGTTCTTCATGCACAACCAAAAAACCGATCATCGTAGGTCGTGGTAAATTTTGGTCAAAATTGGGTGCACCAACAACTTCAAGGAATGAAATTCATGCATCGGTTACTCCCACATGCACATATTCACAAAAACCTGATTACTAAAATATATTATCTCATCCTTATAAATGCTTCAATCGGAAGGTATATTCCCTCATTTTAAGGCCTTAACTCAAGAGAAAACACTCTGTATTGTTATACTATCATTCTCAAAGGAAACTAATTTTTTTACTCCACTAAAATAGATACGAGATTTATCTTCTCCTAGACATCCAAGACTAAGACCTTCATCTCAGATAGTAAAGTAATCAACTTCCACTCAGAGCTAGATTTATGAACTACCTAAGTCTGTGTTTTCCTTCAAAGAGAATCACCAACACCCTTTACCTTCCTAGACAAATATTCTATCTCAAAATCAAAATAATCCACATACATAACCCACATCCACGACCAAATATTCATGTATAACTATGAAAATATATACTTCATGCTCTTCTGATATGCATATAGAGTAAAATTTTATCCCAAAACATAATGCTACCAACACATCAAATAATAAGCCCCTTTTAATAGATCGAGATCATGAATTATGTAATTACTCTCATATGGAATCAACTATCAAGATCCATACACGATAACTAGTTCTCCCTACATCAATACAACATCGAGCCTAATCATAGATGCATCAAAATATATTGTAGAATTTTACCCTAGCTCATGTATGATCAAGATTGGTGTTGTTGTCAAGAACTACTTCAACATCTAGAATGCATTCACAAAGGAACCAAAACAGTATAACTTCATTATAATCTTGGTCAAGCCTAAAAGTGGTGCTAAAAAATCATAAAATACCTCGATGAACCTCTGAAAATATTCCACTAACCACAAAAAATGTTTGTTTTAAAAAATGTTTTATCTTTCTCTGATGATAAAATTGGATGAAAATTATGTGGGACTATTGAAAAACCTTCCTCTAAGATGATCTAACCAATGAAATATAACATATCAATATTGAATTGACACATAGATATATTGATGTATATCTGATGCACTCTCAGTGCACTCAGGATGATGTCAAAGGCATGATCACAATCATTATTAGTCTTGGAGTACACCATGATGTCATCCAAAAAAAACTAGAAACTAATATAAGTATTAATGGGAAAATTGTTTAATAATTACCATAAGAACTTTTACGACATTCATTAGCCGAAAAATCAATCCAACAAACTCATTAAGGTCATACAAACTTCTAAAATATGTACATGGTATGTTAGAATAATAACTCTCTACTGATGATACCATGATCTCAATTTGATCTTAAAGAAAAAAAAGTTCATATCAAATGGTCAAATATATCATCAATACATAGAGAATGATACTGTTACATCACATGCATTTGTTTCATCTTTAGGTAATCAATAATTAATTACAATATTTAATCAGCCTTCATAGAAAAAAAAATCAACGGAGAACCCAAGGGTGATATACTAGAATGGATAAAGCCATTTTATATAAACACTTATAGATGACTTTTGTGCTTCTGATGTTCAGTAGATTCAATTCAATGTTGTGGAATAAAAATTAGATCTTCCAATGGAATGATCAGAATCCTAAAATATGTGTCTCTCATAGGTGTAAAACATGATAATTATATAAGAAAAACATATAGAACCTATTAAATACATATGGAAAGACATCATTATTTAAATCTCTATAATCATGTGATAAAACAAAAACATGGGATGTGAGCTCTCCTTGTTGCTATTGAACTAGCCCTGTATGGACCACCATAACATACCACTTTCTATGCTGAATTTATGTGTTACCCAAAAGAGATGTATAATTTACTCTCCATTGGAAGAAATCGTTGTGGGATTGGTATTATACTTATAATAGAATACCAAGAATAATATAAAATAATGAAATATCATGAATGTATAGATCCAATTTAAAAGGATACTCCACAACATCGAGAGAACCCCCATTTAACAAAGAGATGTCTCTAAACAATACTCTCAATTGTGTTACAATCCCAATATTCCCACTCAATAACTCCACTATAAAACTCAACCCATCCAAAACCTATATAGATATACATGAATGAGAGGATCTTATCTCATATAAGGCACTGTCTAGTTTATAAGCTACAAGAATAACACATATAACAATAGATAGTTCAACCTATATATCCACAATTGTTGGATGAATGACATGCAATTTTCATTACCCTATTCCTTGTGATGATGTATAAGTACCATGAGCTACCACACTCTACTGATATGGGTGCTCTTTAACTAAATCACCTTATCCAATGCATTTATGTACATTTCCAGAGAAACTCAAACTACATATTGATATGTGGATTAAAACCCCTCCATCAATCTAAGTCTGCATAGATCCTTCATCATTACCCATATTTCTTAGGTTACCTTAGAATAGTTGTAGATGTCACATCCTTTCAAATGTTGGCCACAGTACTGGTGTTCTGGGAAAATATTTATCAAATTTTACTGACTTACCACACTTGTGGAAAATCACACTGGTAAGATCATGTGTAACTGAACCTTCCCCCTGTCCATCTCCATTAATATTTTTATTGAAAATTTCATAATGATGCTTCTAATCCATGTATGAAATAGCTCTTAATCACCATGTAGACCCTTCCATCCTCCACTAAAATTATCCTTCTAGGTCCCCTCGGATATGTGTGCCTAACCCACTACTTTAAAACACTTTTCCATAAGGAATATAACAAATTTTCACATAATATCACATTTAAGCCTATCCAATAAGTTCCTATCTCAAGATATCTCATCTCCTTATAGTGATGGAGAAAATTGATGTATACTAGTAAAATTAATAGAATAGTCTATCGAAAACATACTCCCCTTAGTCAACCGCATGAACTCATCCACCCTCTCACGTCTCAATGCATTTGGATAAAATATCTCTAGTAACTTATAAAAAAAGTCATTCCATGAAATAAAATTAGCTTTATGAGTCTAATCCAAAACATCCCATCAGATCTTCACTGATCCTCATAGCATGTAACTAGAAATTTGGACCCTCTACTAAGAAAAAATATTAAAATTTTCAAGTATATTCAACATATTCTCAATCCAAAACTCAACTACCTTTGGTCCAACATATCAATTAAATTTTATAGGGTGTTTTTGATGAAACTCTTAAGTCAGGTAAAAGAAATTATTCACCACCCAATCTAGTTGTCTTTCCCCAAAATAATTGAATAAAGAACAGTTCTCATGGGAATTATCTCATGTTATTTCCTCTAGCACTATCAAGCCTTAGGTATCACTATTGGAATATCATCTCAAGTAATGAAATGAAATCATCCTATCAGTAAACATCATCATGTATGGATATGTTTATATTAAAAAACACACATATCATGAAACATAAAACAAATTTAACATCAATGAATAGATTAATTTACATAAGGTGATAAGAAGTCAATCTCTCTTTTTCCCCACAACACAGTCAAAATTGAGGTGTTATCACTATCCCTAACCATCTTATATCTAGGACACGGTTAAAAAGGTTAAATTCATTCTCATAGTTCAAGTTTTATATTAGATTCCCATTTATTATTATTATTCATTATTTAAAATCAATCAATTTATTTTATGATAATTTTTCATTTCAAATTCACATGAAAGTAAAAATATTTCAATTTCAACCACTAAGACAAAACCCATTTTATCGTGAATGCAAAAAATGACGCATGTTACAATATAATTCCGAGTGCCTAAGATGATGCATGACTACTAAAAAATCATAATATTGTTTTCCATTAGTCAAATATTATAAACAATTTGATCCAATAATATCAAAACAAAACAAGTACACCACTCGAGGTGAAATTGCATCCAACTGTAACAACACACATCAATAATAAGAATCCTGAAATGGGTACTTGGATTTCCCCTTATAAATGTATATGATACTCAGAAGAATTATCACTAATCCAAGGCATGACTCATCCTATTCTCCTTTCTAATAATATCAAATATTAATAAAATTAAAAGAAAAAAAATCACCTGATACCACTTTTTAACATTTCAACCTAGGTACCACACACTGGTTCCCCAAGCTAGTTTCTCACATGACCATAGGCACACATCCACATGTGGAAGAGGATATAAACTAAAAGTGAGTTTATAATAATTATAATTTGGAGTTAAAACGCATTTGATATAGTTAGAAAAATATTAGAAGTAATAAAAAATATCCAGATGATCAGAATCAACCACCAGTGAAAACCAAAATCACATGATGACTACAAGATGAGTACAATATCCAAAACAAAATAGTGGGTATGTCATTCCAAATATGTTTTGAGTGACACTACGATAAAAACAATGACATTGAAAATTAAAAAGTGGGTCCCAACACCATGTCTAGTTCCTTCATCCATGATTCATCTTGACTCATGCATCTAACATAGGTATCATACCCTTTTCGTATCCATAAAACATAAAGTCTATTCAGGTACCAATTAGAAAACCTGAGTAGGGTGTGAGTTCAACTCAACTACCCAACAATAATTACATCAAAAACAATATCCAATCCATAATATTGAATGACATTGTAACAATAATAATGTACAATGCATATGTGAACCGTTATAACATTTTCGATTATCCTATAGTTAACCAAATAAACTATCAGGTTCCTATGGACACTCAAACCCTCAATACCTTATTCTTCCAGCTCTCAAGTCTGAACCATATCACATATTCAATTCCAAATTCATTATAACACATGGGATTTTATTACCCAGTTCATTTCATCTCACATCACACTTATTTGGATCTACATTCCAATACCAATAAAATGGGTGTAAAACACGGTGTATAATACCCTACAAGTATTTTGATCCATGATTCCTATCCCACACCTCCATGTGACATAAATATTTAGAGCTTGAATACTTGTTTCACACTCTCTTTCTCATAAGGGTATTTGGTGCCTTAGTCACAATCCCACATTCATTAACACATATGGGTATGTAGAGCCTCATTCCCTATCTAGAACTCATATATATGAAACAATAACCTATAAATCACATATATAACATCAATCAAGGTAACATTAACTATCTTACCACATTTCAAATAATCATTTACCATTACAATGATAAAAAAATAATGATTCCAAATATTAATCACATTGAATAATATGAGAAATTCACCACTAACCACTTTTTAACCATTAAATAATAATGATCATTAACTAATTATGGTAAATCCAATCATCTCATAATTTCTATTATCATTTAATTTATAATAAAATTAATTGAACAATTGAAAAATCTTGATTTACCACCAATTCCGTAATCATAATATTATATGAAATAATTATTCAATTAATTAATCCAATTTTAAATTCCCAATGATCCATTAATTAATTTTCCAATGAATTATTCCAATTCTATAACTACAGTGATCCATTAATTAATTAACCATGTTATTAATAAAATTCCACAGACACAATGTTATAGAAATTATTATTTTGATTAATTTATCAAAATAAAGAATAAATTTACATGTGTTCCAATTAAACATTCAAAAAAATACTTACAATTATAATTTAAACATATTATAATTGAATTTAGACCACATACTTCATGATTGATGAATAACTCTAACAAAACACAATTCCAAAAAATGTGGAATGATCTAGAATGCAATAAAGAAAAATATATGGATCCTAAATTTAGATCAAAAATACAAAATATTATATATATAAAAGCAATATCCAAATCCAAAAAAGGAAACAATATCTTTAATGTAATATAGAAATATGGGAGAAATATGGTAACCAAATCAGGATGATGATCTCTTTCGAGGAGAGGTGAAGTTCTTCAATTTGGGATTCGATTTGTCATGAACATAGGTTAAAATGATTTTGAATCCATCATGGAACCTCTAAAATTTAGAGTTATTAGTTAATAGTGAAGAAATGAAGTTTTTTATAATAAATGGGTTCAATAATTTATAATCAAAATGGGGGGGGGGGGGTTTAAAATTTCACACCCACATATTCTTTCTTAGGGTGGTTGGTCTTCCATCACCGTGTGTCTATCCATGAATATTCTCTCCATTATATTAAATGTTACTAATATAAGGGATTATAATGTTATGAACAATGTTCCAGTCATACGAATACCTTCTCTTGGGTTTAGATTGTTTTCTATTCTAGGAACACAGTTTGGGAAAACAGTGCATCAATCGTGTCGTGACACTCTTCTTCCAAAAATTAACAAAATTCAACCAAAGCCCACCCAAGGTAAAACCCAATCAAGATATACTCAAAAATATATAAAATAATATCTATAGAAGATCATGATACATCTCAATAAATGTTCATTACCATACAATGACAGATAAATCCTTTATCATCAGGGAAATGAAAACCAATTGAAAACTACTCGAAGTGGAAATAATCCTATAATATTATCCATGATGTGAATTGAATGAAAATAAATCCTAATAAATATGAAAATTATATACATGGAAATCATAAATTAATGAATTAAAACCATATAGTATAAACTCATTTCTAAACATTAAATCTGGATGAAGGCTAAGGAGGCATAAATGAATCTTGGATATTTACCACAGATTGTGGATGAAATAATGATGGGGAAACATCTAAGTTTATATTTGATAATGATAGGGTTATAATATTTGGAAAATAATTATATATATCATTATATATAGATGATAAGAAGGATTTATTAGATTATTCTAATAGTTCATCTTTCTCAATCCACCCAAGAAGAACAAAAATGTACTAAAATCATAGATATCACCTTTAGTGGGATAAAATGAAGAAGGAATATTTTTTAATATAAATCTATTGGATTTTTATTCTATAAATTGAGAAAATATTGATTGGAGTCAATATGAATAACGATACCAGTACCCATAATAATAAGGATAGAGGGGAACCTCACTATAGATATTTTCACAGGTCTTATAAATAAATAAAATGAAAACAATATCATATGTTTTGGTTAATTTTATTATAATGATTTCTCACATCATCCTCATTTGAGAAGACATAACAATCAATAAAATTTTCATTGTTTTCATCTAATTATTATTAAATACACATGAAATACTATAACAGATTGAATTTCATCATGATCTCAGGTTCACGTAAATGTTCTAAATGATTATTTGAAAATAATTTAGTCCAAAAATTAACAAGAAAAAGGAATATCATCCCAAGAGAGTTAGTAAATAATAAAAGTACAATAAAAGTTTGTAATAAATACTTATACCCTATTCTATGAATATTATAGGAACTTTGGATCAGTATCAAACTAACCAAGTACTTTTACAATGACATATTTAACTCAAAAATTCATACGTTGCAATACAATTCACTTTTTGTAAAAAAAATTGAACGATTCTAACATTATAGGATGATGTGGATGAATATAATCTATTTATACAGAACATATTAAATGTAATGAGAAAGTAGTTCAAATAAATTCATAATTATAACATATAATTACATAGTACAGAAGGGTTATACAGATAATAATTAATAATACTATGATTTTAATGTTAAGGATGATTTATTTCATCATAGTTCCCTATTGATAGGATTCGGGTCATTTTGGATGACATAAAATCTATACCTAATGTACATTGTCACCTTCATTAGTCTTGATAATTTAAGATTTTTCCCCAATAAAAATCTCTTCCACCAAACCATGTTTTAGTAAAAATTATTTTCTATGTAATACTCTTTATGATGTACATATCAAATCCTTCCCATGTACTTAACACAATGGTGGTGTAGGTTCCATATGATCTCTTTTCTAAGTATTATAAAGTAAAGATATTATATAATAAAGATAATTTTCTATGAAATAATACCACACACCTTTTCAAGATTATATAGTTGAATCAAAATTATGAAAAATTGTTACGGGAGATAAATTATGTGATGAACCAAAAACAATCTCATATATTTTTTCATCGATATTGAATTAAAAAATATTATGATAAAACTTCTTAAGGTGTAATAATGTAACAACATATGTTTAAATTAAAATTCATTCAATATAATATTTATTTATTCATGAAATACTAGATTTTAGACAAATTTCAATTATTAATAGTAATGCAAACATCATTTTACTACCTAACATAACATTACAAAAATGGTTGAATATATTTGGTAAGATCAATACATATAAAATGGGATTATTAAAACATTTTAATAAAATTTGAAACATTTCGAAATAAATTTGATCATTTTCCAAAAGAACTAACATAGAAACCAATTGAATCTTGATAAAATGAAGAAGCATTAGATTTATAGAAATAATTATTAAAATAAATATATAGAACATTTAGTGGAAAAAGTGAGTTAATATTGAATGAATTTTTGGTGTATATATAAATTAGATTCCACATTTAAAAATTAAATATTCTTAAATAACCATTTTATATGTTCAGATTAGAATAAACCCTGACCATTAGGATAATGACATGTCCATTGGAATTGTAATATAACCATATGGGTAAAAGATGATATAATCCTATAAATAATGTCTAAAATCATATAAATAAAATATTATAAGAAACACAATACCATAAATTAATTACATAATTATTTTATATTGTATTTTTATATGAGTAAACATTCATATTAAAAAATGTTTCACTTTATTTAATAAAACTATTAATTTAAATTCTAGAAATAAATTTTAGATCTAACTAAGTGAAGAATTTATTATTTTATGATGTGTAATTTTATAACATGGTATATAATTGATAAAAAAACAACATTTATGAATTAATAAAACATTTAATAAGATATAAATTCATAAATTACTTTACATAGTCATAAGATTCAATTCTATTCATAGTCTTGAGAAAAAAATAAGAATTTAATAAATATTTTACTCAAAATACATCCACTTCACCTTTAAATACATCCCCTATCTATCCATTTCTCATCAAATATAAAACATTTCTTTTATATAAAAACTATTCCAAATTCACTCATAATACCCTCATAGACACTTTAGGGTACCCTTTGTAAAAACAAGATACCAATCTTAGAATCCTTATAGAGATATTATAAAGAGTTGTCTCAAATAGAAATAGTAAATTCTTCATTCCAAACTATTTCATTTAAATTTTTGTTATTTAATTAATTTAATATTTTTTTATTTTATAACTTTATATTCTATGTTAAAATAATGGATACAATATTACTTAAAATTATTATTATCATCATTTAATCTTCATCCAAGTGGATCGTGCAATCACCTGATAGTCGGTGAATTAGTGATAATTTTTAGCAAATTCATATCTATAATGATTTACCCCATATTAATTTTTTTACATATATATTATTTACAATATATAGATATTGTTATTAAATTTAAATACACAAAAACACATAAAATATAGGAAATAGACTAGTGAAAATAGTGTGTCATATTTTTTCACGTTTTAACCCCAATACAGGAAAATAATGATTATTGTGTTTTGGTTGAGTATATAATTTTTTTTAAATATTTAATAATCGTGATATGAAAGAATGATAAATGATATTATTCTAAAACATAATTCTCAAATGGTGTTGGTTTAATCATTCTTAACCCTTGGGTAAGTATCACCCTCTCCCAATATTACCTCGTAGTAATTCCTATCCCATTAAAGACATTATAATGTATCACTATAATATTCCAAATGGTATCTATATTATTATAACGGATATCTCTTGTACTCTAGATTCATTATCCTAAACTTATGAAAATATCTTTCTCTATACTTTGGATAACTCATCATCCCCCAAAAAAGACATTCATCCTCGCAAATTGCTTACCAGCATCAATAATATAATATGTTACACTATATTCCCATCATTAACATTCTCTAATTATATAATAAAATTGTCATAATATATAGATGATATGAAATTCTATGTATTTATTCCCCATAAATATTCATCAACTACTTTGAAAACATGTATTCTCAAAAACCAATTGTACTGTCTTCCTTTCTAAATATTCTGAATCATTTCATATGATTTATATATATCATATGAATTAAGAAGAATTATAATTTGATGTGTCTTTAATGGAGTGGGTATGTGGTTAATAAATGTTATTAAACATTTAACCATATTAAAACACTTTTCATTTATCACATATTCATTTTATCAGTTAATGGATATCACTCTATCTTTTTTTCTCAATATGTTCATATGAATTGTTAAAAAAATAAAAATGTAACTTATCAAATCCATACAACTTATTACTAAAGTCAACCACTATGATTGATGAATACATCCTAATTTTTTTTTCTAATATTCCTACTCAAACATAGCTTCAAAACTTATAAAAACAAGAACCTCAAGATGGTTTACGTCCTTGGACATTAACATTCTCTTGAATAATATAGTGACATAATATGAACTGAATATCTCTTTCTAAATATAACGAATTTTTGCATCACATGAAAATATTTTGACTGACAATACCAAAAGCAACCTCTAGACATTAATATATCTAACATTATTCCACAATCTGATGATATCAATAAGTATTACTCAAATATAAAAATATAAGTTTTTGAATCATAACTATATAAATAATATGAATCATTTATATTCATCAAAAATTATGGATTTCATATAAACAAGAGTGTGGATATATCTCTGCATCATCTAAAATATATCATTTTAAAGAAAAAACAAACTCATTGTTCAAATTCTATTTCCATGAACTCCAATAATACAATGTATCTATTCCTAAATTCAATATATAATATCTCTAACTATATACTCTTTCAAGTATCTTTTAATTTATTCAATACATAGGTAGCCACTATATATATTTTACACATCACTGGACATATATTTCAAAAACATATATACCAATAATTTCAATAATATTTGATACAAAATATACTACTAAAATATTTTCCATAAAATATCTATTTAATTAATTGTATATCATATGTAAATACTTCCCATGACATAAATTCCATTTCTACAAAGATTTAATAAGAATTTATTGTACCTTAAGACATTTTTAAACCTCAATAAATAGAATATATAATGTAATCATAATAATTGGATGTCACAATCTATTTAAATAAACTCAATGTGGCTCCTTGAAATTTAGTATATATAATCCTTCAATTATATTCCAATATCACAAAAAGAAATTTTCGTTCCTTTATCTCGATATATAAAATTTGAGGATGAGGATATACCTTATGATGTGCATGAACCATAAAATGTTTTTCTCAACCCTCAGAGTAGTTTTAATCAACAATACGAGGGAATTCCAAAAACATATAATGTAATTTCACCAACCTTATAATATCACACCCCAATGTAGCAGGAGTGTGCCGACAATATGATTATGTTTCACAACCGTACAATTGTATTATTTGATTTAAAACAATTATTTATATTATATTCTTTACTATCATAACTTTATAAACATATCAATTTTTCAATTTACTTGTTGTGTGTCTTTTTTATTATAAAACTCATTTCCATTGGGACCATTTTAGACCATTAAAATCATCATGTAAATATGATATTTCAAATTTCATATAATAATCATCACATTACTCTATTTTTATCCATAATTTTCCTTTTGAATATATTATTTTTTCATAACTCAATAATATCATAATATATCCATGTAGAAGGATAATTATTAACAAATTCGTTTTTATAGATGATGTAAATGTTGATATGTCTTTCAACCTGAGGTATCTAGTATTTAATGAGATTTAGTGGCAAGATGAATCCCCCACATATATAAAACATTTATCACAAGGTTAAGGATAAGAGAGATGACACCATCTAATTTAAAATTTTGTGCATGTAAATATTTTTTTAAGGATGTAAATTAACAATATTTGAACCATGATACACTATAAATAAAAAATTGTGATAACCTAATTATTAATCAATTCATCCCTCAACAGCTTGACTATGTTTTTTGGGGAAAACCTTCCCAATATGCCAATTATTTAACCCTAGACATTGAGGTTCTTGAATAATTAATCATGTTCCACATTATATTGGGATTCTTCCTCTTATATCCCTACTATAATGACTCTCTAGGCTAGTATCCACCATCATTATAGGCATTCTGTTCTCATGATAATGATTTTTATTAGGTTTATGTGTTGTCTTAAGGTTTTCCTGTTTATATTTTTTTAACTCATTATTTTCTTTTATTAAAAAATAACAATGGGAACTATAGTATTCACTCTAGGCTTCCAAAATCCATAGAAAATATTCATTAACAATTTTACATAGGGGTAACACAATAATTGTAACCATTTTTAGTATATGGGAATGGATATCCAAGTTCTAATTTCAATTCATTAAGTTTTAACAACAACCCTTAAATAGTATAGACAATTCATGACACATAATAATACATTTGGAAAGGAATTCAATTATTCTGTTTTATCATTCTTTAAAACAACCAAAATTATAAAAATAAATTTATCATCAATATATTGACATGAATTAACTTGTAATCTGAATTAAAAAAAACATACAAACATCAATAGGGATCAACAATCAAACCTTTGTTTTTTCATTACAAATCATGATAATTATATGTTAATATGTACTTTGTTTCTTTTTCCTCCCCCTTTTCTATTTTATTTTTAGAATTTTGTTTTCTCCCCATTATTAACAAAAAAATATAAACAACATGAGAGAGTGTTATATCCCTTCATATTTAATAAATGAGTCATTAACCTTCTCAGTGTAAGTTTACATTGTCCATGATCATTATGGAAAATAATATTTTTTGATCTAAAGAATGATGTTGTCAGTAATTCAATAAATCTATGTTTACAAATGATATAATTTACATATATCTACCATGGATATTAAATATAACACTAGGTCGAAACCAAGTAATTCCAATTGATAAAATAATTTTAATTTTAACAAAAACATAAGATCCTATATTCATCTAAATAAATATGCCAAAAACATTCAGGTTAGTAGAGAATGTTTTAGAAATAATCCCTAAAATATTATCCAATTTTCATCTTCTTTTTTTATAAATTAAAATAAATTTACCAATTTAATTTCTTGATTATTTTTTTTTCAAAAAAAGAATGATATAATAGCCATACAAACCATTTAAATTTATAAGATGAGATATTATTACTGATTTTTTATAAAAAATTATTTAAATTCTAGTTCTTTAGAGAATAGATAATTTGGACAACCTCTCAAGTAACTTCACTTCATGTGATGATTTCAATTTTAATGTTATCGAGGTAAATATTTTTCTAGAATTTTATTAGCATATAGAATCTATAATCACATTGAGATGTTTTCTTCTTCATATCTATATAGTTATCTAAGCATGATTATTATAAATTATACTCATTTTGAAAAAATATTTAGCTTTATTTACACAAAAATAATGAATACATAAATAAAAAAATTATCCATGGATCAATGTTGAATTCTATTTTCTTTTTAGGTATAGATATTTTTAATAAATTTCTTCTAAACCATGATACTGAATCATTTTTATCACAAAATTTAAGAAGTTTATTTATGATATTTTTTCATGAATTCCTTATATTCTTAGATACTATTGTTAAATTTGAATCCTAATTATGTGGAATATTCATTTTATCATGAATCTTTGAAGAAAATGGATCAAGTTATGATTTATTAATGACATTAATGTTTTTTTCTTCCGAATATGTGTCTATTTGACAATTATTTAAGTCATATCCATATTTCATTCACCACCCTCACAACTCCTCTAAATTCAGTTGATCATCATTTTTTTCATCTTATCATAAAATTAAAATACATAGGTTTATATAATTATATCTTTTCCATTGTCTCTTTCATTCTCTAGGGATTTATAAATTCTTATTACTTATTCCAATTTGGATGTCAGAAATACCCATAATTCGTTAGATGTTTGTTATAAATCTAAATTCATACAACTGGAATATCACAAGGTTTCATATAGATGGGATTCTAATTTTATATTTGGGATGATTTTATTTTTTTCAAAATATTTATTTTATTAAAATTTATTTCTATGGCATGTCTAAAATAATCTATGTTTTGTCTTATTTTCCCACAAAATAAATTTATTTTTCAATTTGTAAAATATTTCTAAATAGATCTTATGTATTCTATAAAATTGAATATTTTTGTCGTTATCCAGAAAGGGAATATAAAAAATTCTTTTCACATTATATGAAGTATTTTTACGGCATTAATTATAAATATTTCACAAATTCAAGATTTTTTTCAAAAACATGAAGCATTTTTATGAATAGTTTTATTGTATGCTTCATAGAGATATCTAATTATTCTAAATATGATTTAGGGGAAATAATTCTATCATTATTTATGACATTTTTTTAATTATATATCCCCACAGTATAAGATCACCTTTTCATTCTAAAATGGACATATAATACATTTAATTCATGGCCTTTTACCAATATCTATAATAAAAATAGTGGATAATAATCCTTCGTTTCCTTAGTTGAATATCAAGTTGGAAAAATTTACAAAAATTGTGTTCTTTTACATTTTTTGGTAATTTATTTGTGCTCTATTTCATGATTTTATCCTCATACCCTACCCTCTAGCCACATTTGATACATTGGTGGTATCCTTGACATGGTTTCTCATATATATTGGTCTATATTTGATATTTAAACCTATTTTTTGAGTAGAACTAGAGATAATAGAATTAGTTTTTTCTTATATTGATAAAGAAAATGTCTTTTATTGATAATATATATTGATCAATATCTCATGTTATTATTTGACTACAAAAATCAAAGATCATTTTTTGTAGGAAACCTCCTGGGAATTTCTTTTGTTAAAAATACTCTTTCCAACTAGTTATAAAGAAGATACTTAATGTAATTATAGATTATACAAATTATAATCATAATATAATAATTTAATATTGAGAATGGTTTCTCATCAAACATTATGTTTATTGTTTACATTAAAATTCAATATCTTTTATTAAATATAATATTCATGGATTTTATTATTATCTTGAAAACAAATTTCATTCTCAATAATATTATTTTCATTCACTTCTAGATGATAATTTTTACAACATTAATTTCATTTTGCTTGGAATATATTTCATGTAATATTTAATCAAACCATTATATGGATTTATCATTCATTAGGATTAATTCAATGAAACGTGTTCCATATAGAGAGGATTTATCTTTAAGAGACATGATTTTTTAACATTCGGTATAACATTTCAGAGTTAGGTATACAAAAAGCATCACCATTTGTAGTATTAGCATCCCTAAATTGTTGGAATCATCTTTTAGTTGGATAATTCATTTTTTTTAGTAATTTGAAATATCCACAACCTGACATGACTATATCTTTTAGTAAATTAAATATCATGTATTCTAAAGAAAAAATTTAATCATTTAATGAATTTCTGGGAGTATAATATTTTCCACTTGTTCATTTTTTTATTAAAGGAAATATTAAAATTTTATTTCTTGTTACTTCTTTTTTATGATTTGATCCGCATAAGGTTGAGTGGTTTTCCAAAAACATGGTAGTTTATATAACTATTATAACTTTTAATTCTATTTCATATATGATTATAGTTGAATAATGATATAGGGAAACTGCATCATCTTCCTCTTTTCACTGGAGGGATAGTTTTATTTTATTTTATACCCCTTATTACTTTTAATATTCTACATCTAATATAAAATTATAACCCGATAATATATTAAATGAACTCATTGATGTTTTTAGTCAATTTCATATTTTGGAAAAGAACAAAAATGAGTTCCAACATTTTGATATTTGATAATCCCATAAGGGATGTGACGTAATTCTCTGATTCCTATTGAAATAATCAAAATGGAATGTGTCTAACACCTGGGGGTGAATAGTAGTTGGTATAACTTCCATCTAATTTAGATGTTTAATTCCATTCCACTTATTCTAAATATAAGTGAACTGTTCTTGTTGTTTGTTTATTTCTCCATTTGTAAATATTAACATATAAATAATCCAAAAAGAAACACAACAAACCAATATATATTATTAATAATAATCTACTATATAAAGGGTGACTATTTCCACATGATATGATGGATATTGTACCACTCACACACAACATCCCATTCCATATCACAAAAATCTCAAGAATGGGTATGTCTTTATATCTCAATAAAGAATACATACAAGCACCGACACAACAAGCCCCATCATTCCATATCTTTTTAAAAAGATTGATTTTATCTTCATGGGTTATATCTTCAGATAATACCATTGTCTCTCTACGACATCAAATGATTACAAATTCTTCCTTAGTATATAGATATCAATAGGTATTCCATTAAAAATTTAATTACCTATGATACCTCAAAAATTTAGAAATATAAGGTTATATTTATCTTTTTCAAAAAATAAAATTTATATCGAAAATATAGGGTGTAAATCACACTACATCGATATGAACGAGATCAATAGAAGAAAAGGTAAAATCAAACTTAAAATTATTTTTATTTTATGCATAGGAATTAAATTGGTTTTCTCTTACTATATTTGACAGATGTGCTATAAAATTTGATGTTTTCATAGGTTTCGTGAATTGTATTTCATACATCCATAATGTTGTCAAATATAATATCATAAAAACACTAATTATTCTTCTTCACCAAGGATTATTTATTAAAAATATTATGTACCTATGTGTATTGTAATATTCAGTACATTTTATTGACCATAAATATTTTCCTTCAACTATTACATTACTGATTAGTTGAACACCAATAAATACACATGGATTGTCGCCTTTCATTTTAGCAATGATGAAATCATTATTCACGGAACCTTCTCTCCTTATATAAACTCTAATGAAGTGGATTAAATTTAAATCTTTTAATCATCCTATGGTAATATAGAAACATAGATTTAGTAAGTATCTTTAAAATGTGGTATATTATTCCCCATAATCATTTCCCAATATGATGTAAGTATAGTGTTTCTCCTTCCTCTTAGTATACATAAATATTCTAAGGGATTTCCACTTTTGATGCATGTGAACATTCTGATTCTTATATCAACCATATGATCATTTTTCATCTACCTTATGACATAAATATTCAAGATTACTTCATCCTCCAATCAACTAATTGAGATCTTACCCCAACAACATGTGAGTGTGTACCATCATTAATAATATATATTCATTCCTTAGGATTATACTATAATAAGTCACTCCTCTATATAATATTGAATATTCATTTCTTGAACTCTACGAACACATCCTTTTATCATTCATCCGATTTATATTATTGTCAATTTCTAATTAAACATATCTTTGAACAAAGAAACACCTAAAAATTATCATTAAATTTGTGTCTTTGAAGATTCTTGTATGCATCATAATATTTATTCTCTTTTTTCAAAATTTTCATTCTGAATAGTCAAATAATTTCATTACATACGAATATATGTATATCATGATGAACATGACTAGTGATATTAGAATTGGATTATATATATTTTTTAAATGTGATGTATTCTTTTGACATGAAATATATAGCATGACATGGGCTTTAGAATAACAACATTAGATCCATCAAATATAGAAACCTATGGCCTGATGTTAGATAAAAAAATGATAACATCATCTCTTTTATAATTCTACATGTGTCAATATTATTTTTATTATAATAATTGAGTATTCAGTTGATTCATTCTATATCGTAAATTTTAATTATAGACCAATTCTCTATTACTCTGTGTATCCATTAACTCCCTAAATAGTTCAACTCAAAATTTAAATAGGCTTATGAGTCTACAATGTCACCTAAAAAACAAGCTTCATGACTCCTTTCTATTGTGTCACACCATGTATGGGCTCAACAACCTCTAAGGTCACCCAATTTTTTATAACACCTTTAATCACGTTTGGGTGTTGTAATGATGAAATAGCTATTTAGTTGGATGTGATGACTTTGATCTAGCCAATTTTTTTGGCTCAACTACTCAATTTTTCATTTATAAAATATCAGTTATACATCCAATATATACTCTATACATCCAAAATTATAAAAACATATTCATTAAAAATATTTTTTTAGGTAAGTAAATATTGTTACACATTTTCATAACATGTTAATGGATCACCAAGTTCAAATTTGGAATCCTTAATGTAAATCCTCTTGTATAATATCATATATAATATCCATGAAACAAAATAGTACCCTAAATTAAGAACTCTACACTTCTTATCCAGAATAGGAACAATCAAACTACTTCCATGAAATTTATTGTCAACATATTAAATAAATTTATTCCTCATTAGAAAATATTCAACACAACATAAATTGGGAAAAAAGAATTATTCTTTTACGTTGGTTGTTTTTTCCATCATTTTTTTCTCATTCTTCCTTAATTCAGGAGATCTTATAATTGATTATCATCATCTTCTATCGTTGATGGACTCTATTTTTTTAGTAATTAAAAATTATCAATCTATTATTGAAATAATACACTCATTTCTTTATAATTTATTTTTTATGCATATCCACACTAATATATTTCTATAATATTCAATAGTTAAATTATCCTATATATTTTTTAGAATCAATACTGTTGATAGTATACAATACATTCATTTCTTTATAATTTATTTTTTTATGCATATCCACATGAATTTATTTCTATAATATTCAATAGTTAAATTCTCCTATATATTTTTTAAAATCAATACTTATCATAGTATACAATATCTCCTAATAAATGTTTTTTAATATAAATATTTTAAAGTGAATTATCATGGCATATTCTTCACAACACAATCCTAAAGTATTTTATATATCCAAATTTTCATGAAATAATATCATTCCAAAATGGAATATAATTTCATTATGTGACTATAAAATGCCATCATCATTCAAAAACTATCTATAGTTTTTCATTAACAACATGGAATAATTTCCAATGTGTAAAAAAATAATCATCTTGATTCTTCATTCTCAAATATGATTCAAGGAATGATCTTACTCTTCATGGTTCGAAGATAAAATAAAAAACACATACCTTGAGTGATAATTCCATTATTTAATTTTTTGCGTTTAATATTATGGAGAATGGATTCAGAATGGACTAATTTTTAAAAATATAAAATTACCATTTTAATATGGAAATTTTTTAGTATGATATGAATATTTAATATAATATTTCAAATATATTCCAAATAGGTTACATACTTATAAAGGTTTTATTAACTATACAAATCGAATATGGTTTTATTCCCTTAGAAAGTTTCCAACCTTTGGATTGATGACCCTTAAATAAGTTTTTTATAATTAATATATATCATGTTAGTATTTTTTTCCCTTCTAAATATTTCTAAATCTAGAAATTCTTATGTATAATTATGTTATCCTTACATATATGTGTATATTATTTTTAAGGTAGATGATTGTACTATAATGATTCTTCCATAGGATTTAGATTAATTATACAATAACATATGTTTTCCCTTTATTATATTTCCATGTTTCTTCCTAGACAACAATTATGAAATAATTTTTTTACATATGACTGGGATCTCAAAGAATTTTTCAAAACCATGATTTGGGAAATAAATTTACATATAAAATGACTTATTGAATGTTTTCAATTAATATCATTGAATTTATTTTATTCTTGAATGCCTTTACAAAATAATTTGATTTAACTCAAAACATGAAAATTTCATAAAATTTTCTAAAAAACACTATAAAAATAATATGTTTTACTTTGATCGAAATAAGAACATTCTCAATAATCTATATTCCATTATAAATCTATATATTATTGCCAAAAAATTATCTTATTTTCCATGACATAGAGCATATATATACTCAAATATGATTATTTCTATAAACCTAAACTTACCCACTAACTCCAAGATTAACTAAGAATACTATATTATTTCATCGATGATATTGTTTTGTAGTCAGAAAAATAATATATAATGGTACCATTACATTTATGCCTAATAACATATTAATATTACATTCCAGGGTCCAAAGTATTATAATATTAGGAAAAATTGGGTCCAACATCACTTGATTATGATTAAATGTTAAATGTTTTTCATTCCTTCTTAATTGTACTTTTAAATATTTCATTTTCTCTATATTACATGTAAAAACATGAGGTTATAAATAAGAAATAGTGATCAAAATTCCCAGTAAGGGGATGAATATATTATAATGAGTAATATTCTTGAATCTGTAGAACATTTTTGAGACTATTCATCCTCATCATATCTAAAATATTGCATATTCATCATATTCATAAGGGAATAATTTGAAAAGGTTATAGAATGGGGAATATTTATAAGAATGTAAAATCATAACATGGTGGTCAAATACGACACATATTTGTGAAAAAATCTAGCATCATGTCCATAAATAACATATTTTTATAAATTGTAACGTAAAAATTGTAAACAAATATTAAATCATATTCATGTATATTAAAAACTATTGTCTTGTGATAAACCACATTACCCAACTCATTGGTCTCCATTATAATTTTTATCCCAACAATTAAATCATAACATTATCATAAACTGGAAAACCACATGGGAAGAGAATATATAAAAAACATTTTCATGAAATAAACTTATGGAATGAAATGGATTTCATAAGGTTTTCAAATATCACGATTCATTAAATGATATATGACATTCCCAAATGAATAATAGTGATCAAATTTCATTATAGAAGATTATATTTATTTACTATAGAAACAACTCAAGATGAGTTAAAGATGTGTTTTTGGAAAATAAATACATTTTGAAAACTCATTGTTATTGAAAAAGAAATCATTTTCATAATGTAAAAATAATTATATATACATAAATAAAAGTTATGAATATTTAATGGTAATATTAAGAACATTATATAAATATCTATAATGAATGTAATGTAAAATTGATGATATCTTAAAAGCGAGAGAGTGCTGGGTTCGAGAATCACATTACCATAAATACTTTTATGTTTGGTCAGGATTAAAACTTCTATATAATTATGATTCATTCATTATTAAATGATAAAACTTGGGAATTATATTAATTTATGTTAATATTGATCCATTATAATTATTTGTTTCTATTTTATAGCACTCTTTTCCAAATGTAAATTGTTTTAATTTCTTGTATTCATTAAATTATTATTTCTTTTTTTAATTCATTATTTTTTAATGTTAACATGTAAAAATGTGATATTAATTATAATTTTTTTAAATAAATTTAAGTAAATATTTATATATATTATACAATAATACTAATATCCATCCTCTAAGATGGTGATAAATAGAGAGTTGGGAATGTCCTCATCTATAGTAAACCTATCGTTTAAGGGATATTTCTAATAGAGGTTTAATTGAAGTAAGGAATATAATAAATCATAAAAAAATCAATATTTTAAATTAAAAAAATTATTTTAAATTTGAAATAAAATCAAATTAATAATAGAAGTTGTTTTTTGAAGTAAATAGATACAAAAATGAATTTTAGTGGAAAAAGATAAAACATGTTGATTATACATTACCCTCTTCTCAGTGTAGGTTGTTTTTTATGATAGTAAAATCATTGAAATAATAGTATTTTTTTACTAAAAATGTTCATATTGATTATTATGGGATTTATAAGTGATATTGTGTCTGTTCTATGGATTTTTTTAAGGTGTATGTGATGTGGCTTCAGATGGAAGGGAGGGGGAATTTTTTACATTGAGATTGTAGTATTTTAAGAAAAACTAAATAAACAATTATTATGTGTACATTAATAATTTTTTTAAAAGTTAGGGATGAAGCCTCATTTTGTTATTAATGCAAAGTAGAGACCTCTTTTGACTGTGAAATGGGAGACCCATTACCTAACCCGAAGGCCTAGTGGTTATATAACCCATTACATTGATCATAGGACCAAATTTATGGCCTGAGGACAATTTTATGAATTGTACTACTATAGGTCCCACGCTGCTACAATACAATTGTTGCAATAGTGCCCACGTAGTACCTACTGCCACTACATTATCTGTTTCCAATACAGTACCTCCCATTTTTACAATGTCACCGCTATTATAGTAACATGTGCCCCATGGGTTTTGAGCCCCCATTATTTCTTTAAAAAACATTTTAATTTTAATTTTTTTAGTTTAATAAAAATTAATAGAGAAAAATGAAAAAAACTGCTTTTTTAAAGTGACACCTTAGACTATTATACCGTATAAAATACTTTCTATGTTTAAAAATACTAACTAATGTTTATAAAGGACACATTTATATTAGTAATTTGATTTTGAGTTAATATAAAAAGTTTAATATTTTAAGACATTATTATAAAAATATTATTTCCTAAAACATGAGGTATTTGAAATATTTTTTTAGTATTCACTTAAAAATTAACTTTTCTAAAAATTTTTTAAAAAATTCAACAATAGAGAATTGAAATGTAGAAATTATAAAAATGTAAAACATTTTATTAAAATAATTTCCCTTGATTGGAAGTTAATATAATTATGATAGAAAATAATAATTTTTATGGAATATGTTAAAATATAATTTATTTAAAATGTTCTTCTAGTTTCATTGATTTATAACCATGATATATATTTTATAGAATGATAATATTTATATTTTAAGAAATTATTTATCATAATGGTTATTTATAATTCATATTATTATCTTGATGACTTATTCCTATTCTAAAAATCAGTTTACTATTTCCTATATTTAGGTTACTTTTTTAACAGTTTAAAGATTATTCAAAAGTTTAAATTTCTATTTCAACATTCAAATTAACTCCTATAAATATCATTTAATTACAATATTCAACAGTAACTTCAATTCCTACTTTGTTTCGTCATTTTTATTGTCTAAAAGTATGATTAATTGACTAATTTTTTGTTTACAATCCATAGCGTGTTTCATAAGGGAGATTATTATCACAAATTTCGATTATCCAAATTTTCCCATTAAATTTTAATATTTTATAATTTTTTACAATTTTAATATTCTGAATTTTCATTATTTTAGTTGATGACTAATATAACTATCTCTCTTAATGAAATAATGAGTAGATGGACTTTCAGATTTTTTATATACATTGTATTAAATATAATACAACACACATTTATCCAGGAAACAAATATTATTAATAATGATTCGGTCATTATATATATATATATATATTTATATATAATAGAAACTATTATGGATTATAATATGAGGAATGAATCCTAATATTTTTTCCATCCTTGAAGATTAACCCAACATTTATATTAAATCATTAACCATATCTATCTTCACTCAACTCTTCTAGAAACTAGTTTATGATGCACCACAAAACATTTATAAATCTATAGTAGATAAAGCCTCATGGCTTGAAAATCACTTTTCATTCCTCTTTTATAATCTATCTCAATATTCTTCATATATTAACACACTTCCCTTTAATTGTTATCCACATTCTCAAATAAGTAGGTCCATCCCTTACCCAAATACTCAAAAACACCTCAAATTCATTATTTAAAAATATAATTGTATTCTCAAGAGGTATTAAATTATTGAAAATTTCAATGAAAGTAATGCATAGAATCTATGAAAATGAAAATCATTCATTGGGATAATCAATATCAACCAATTGAAACATATATTGACTGTACAGTTAATACATATTAAAAAACAAATACAACTAATACATATATGTTCATTATAATAAAATTGGGAACATAAATATCCCTCCATTTTATTTATTGTTAATTAATACCTTTACTTCTATTTTCTATATTATTCTACACCTTATAAGTAATAAATGAAAAGCATTAACTATAAAGGAAGATTAAAAAGGTCCAATTATTCTCACATAACAAGAAATATCATCTTTTGTTTGTGCTCATCATATTGATTATAGCCTAATTCATAACACATGAGAAGGGTCGAATTATATTCCAATTTGAAATGAGTTATTATGTAACCAGTATGATATATATTAGATTGAGGTTACCATAGAAAATTATGTTTGGTCAATAAAGATACCCTTTCTTTCCATAACACTATTAAATATGTGATATCTACTCAAATAACCATTTACATGGTTTTTTATGTAAATTTTCTAGCAAATATAAATCGATGAAAAAGTTCACATTTTATTTTGAGACTAAATTACATAACTTATCTAAAAAATAATGAAAATAATTTTAGTGAATGATTGTATCTCTAATTTCATGTTATATTTTAGTTAATTACACTCTTCGCTTTTACAATCATATTTTAAATTATCAATATAATCGTAGTAAGTTAGTTATCATACCACTACCATATATTTCATTATGAACTATCTATAATTTCATATCCATATAAATTATAAAATTCTCATAGATTCGGTTTTTTACCTCCCACTCAATATATACATTCTAACGTCTCATCATGAAGGATATTTTACATTAAGATACATTATGACCATATTTTAACATAACATAAATTTTTACAAGGTTCTGCAATGATAAAATTTTATGTATTCCGGGATATATATCCCTTATATTATTAAAGTATTCATATATATAATTAAGTTCACCCTATTATACATCACCTTAAATTACCTAAATAAAAAATAAACACAATAGTTATGGGAATAAATGGGGACATCGTACACTCTTAGTGAGGGATATAATTCATGTATTTGATTATCAACCAAAAAAAATTTAGTTCAGTTTGATCTTGTTGAGAACATTGTATTATTTCTACTCGAATCACGTAGACATAAAAAATCTTTATAACTATGAACTACTTATTATCATCATCTCTCTATTTGGGTGGAATTTAATGTTTTACTTAGCTTAAAAGGATTATTTTATTTTTTATGGATGATCTATATTTATTTTATTCAATGTAAATATTATCTATCTGTCATTCATTATTTTGTAGCATGATAAAAATTATTTTATTATCCAAAAAAATAAGTGGTATTTCTCATTTTTACATAATTAAATCCTTATATTCTTGTAAAACCATCATACATTTTTTGTATTATTTTTTTTATCACCTTCTACACAACTTCTTAGTAATCCTTGGATCACCCATTATTGAAACATTTCGTGAAATTCAAATTCTTCTTACAAAATTTAGTCCAATTACTCAATACTAGTATTCATTAATTGTAATAATACTCATAAAATTTCCACATATATTCCTTTTTTATTTATCCTTATGAATTTATTATATTAATCCCTGATGTTTAATTTTCTTACTAAACTCTTTCAATTCTTATTTCTAGTTATTACATGATTTCAATAAATCATGTATGGGGTAAATTTTTTAAAATATTATTTTTTCAATCATAAGGAAAAATTTCGTTATTTTCATCACTATTCTCTAAAAATATGGATTAAGGATATGTTCTAAATTGAAAGGGAATGAATTAATTTTGGTGGATATTTTTACAATTTAATACTTTTTTATCCATTTCCCATTACCACTAGCACTATTCTGTCAACAAATATATCATTATCTCTTCATACCTCCACTTTTTGATAATGCACATCAGAATACACACACATATGAGGAGAGAAGATTTATAAACATCACTACTCAATAAAAAAAGAAACTATTGGTGATACCAAAGAAAAATCATAAAAACATTGCCCAATAAAAACAATGTATGAGATAAAAATGTTTTTTTGATTATATTGAAGTCCTTTTATATATATTCCATTGATATATAGAAAATATCAGGATTATAAATCATCAGATTGGATTAATATACTACATTTTTTAGTGTATAGTCAACTATCTGTCAAGATTATGAAAATATTCCTTTTAATTCAATATATTTCAATTTTTAATGTGTTTCCATTATTTATTTATTTATTAAAATGACAATAGTACGTATTAAAAAATTCATCTTTTTATGAATATTAGTTCACACACCCTAATCCACTTCATCACATAAATGAAATGAAGGATTCACTTTCTTCTTATTTTATTATGGAAGTAACAGACTCTTTTAGAATTAAATTATACAATAAAAACTTTTGTTATTTCATCCCCTTTTTCTATTTAGTTTTCATCATTTCACATAGCATCGAGGACCTTATGCTGCTACTACAAGCGATAAAATTTTCAAATCAGGTGCGTATTATATTCCTTATTGCATGCACTGAAGTCAATCATGACCTTTGGAAGTACAGAAATAAGGCCTAACACAAAAATGCTAGAATTAATAACAGGTTGTTGCTCTCTCAAATTGTGCTAGCGACTCAACATGAAAATAATTCATATACTAAAAATTGTCACAACTCATTAAAGGATTCCACTGTTCTAGAAAAACTCAATGTTCAAGGTAATTATTTGCGGCCTCTTGGAACAATGGAAGTCTTCTGGTTACCTACTTTTGCAGGCTGGATTAAATGCAACTCTGATGGAGCCTTGAGAGGTAATCTATTTCCATCTGGATATGGTTTTTCCTTCAAGAATCAAGATTGTGACTTTCTAAATGGGGGTCATGGTACGTGTAGACTAGACAAGGCTCTTAAATCAAAGATGAAGGCTCTCATAAATGTAGTTGATTTTTCTCAATGAAACAATTGGACAAATATCTGTTTTGAAGGTGATTTCATCACAGTTGTTCAAGAAGTTAGAATGGGTCAAATTCACATAGATTGGAAGCTAACTTCGAAATGGATTAAGTGCCTTGACATACATTCTTAAATGCATTATATTAATACACATGTATATCGGGTAGAAAATCAACTTGTTGATTGCCTTGTAAACATGGGGGCCTCTAGTGACACATGCACCTATCATTCCAACACTCCTCATGAGTTTCTTCCTATCCATTATATATATAAATTTAAAATTCCCTCATTTAGACTTTTATACCCCATGTTTCTTTCATTAGTTATATGAAGCCTTATTTCATGCTCTTTAAAAAAATAGGTAAACTCCTCTATTCAACTACCCATAATATGAACCAAGTGATGTAGTCTATTATTATCTCTTATTAAATGCAAAAGGTTTCTCAACAAGGGTTTCATATTATCTTATAAACCCCTGTAAAATGATACCTATAGTATATATTTTTTCAAATTAAAAATTATCATTTTTTCTTTTATCACTTATATTATATTTCTTATTATGTGGGATTTTAAATTAAAATAATTCTCTATAATTCAAAACTCGAAAAATAGCCTCCTTTTATTCATAGATACTTGGTATCCATTCATCGCATATATTTATTTTATTAATTATGAGAGAATTTTATTTTAAATCTCCATCCATATTTCCTTTTACTACTAAAAAAATTAAATCCAATATTTTTTTCAATATTCAGAAAATATACATAATAAAAAATCCATATACCCATTAAAATCATTCAATGAACCAATAATAGTATATCCATAATCAGTGGTAAAAATTTCTCATGAATATTATCCATTACTCATTTATAGAATGAAATAAATAATATTATGATATTTTAAAGGTGGTGAAAAATTAACTTAGATATATATAATTAGATTCTATGAAGTTATTATAATTTAATCATTAAATTATCAAAGGGAACATATGAAAAATCATATGATACATTGTTATATTCTACCCTAATGACTTATATAATGACTTGTACATTGATCATGATAACATATATGTTGATAAATCATACATGGTCACCATGTATCCTATTTGAGTTTGCAATAACAATTAATAATTTTTATTTTGAAACATTTGAGTACTCTTCGAAGTATTTATTTACTCTTAAAAACATGGAGATAATCTTCAAAACTCAAAACAAATATTCCAGTTATCAGTCATAAAAATATTATGAAATAAAAATAATAATTTCTTGTATATGATAACATTGATTGATGTTCACCGTGATTCATTCTTATATCGTTGTAGAATATACCGAACTATTATTAATAATAATATATTACATGCCTAAATAAATCTCATGTAGGAACAACCTTTCAATTCTTATTATAAACTTACATGTATAATGTTTAATTAAAATGTGAGTAATTACCTCAACATAAATTAAATAACATTGTGTGAGAATAAATGTCAATACTTGTAATCATTCATGTAAGGATGATAGTAAAATACAGAACATTGATTCATACATGATATCAAGGGGGATTATAATTATTAATAGTAGTACTATATCGATAATTCTATGTCAAAATATTTATGGGATGAATGATATCTTATAAGATAAGATTCTCTATAGACCCTCTGAATAAATACATTAGGATCTGCATGCCTGGTTGGTCAATCATTTCACCCTTCATAGTATCTTTGATCTTATTCTATATATTCCACCCCATTCATTCTTCATTATTACATTTTACCACTCAATATAGGTTCGACCATTGAGCTCGGCCAACTATGCTTGGGATTTCTAAGCTTCTCGGACGTGTGACCAACTTTCATCTAGACCCTATGTTATTTATATAAATTAAATAAATTATAATAATTTTCAACTTTAAAAGAGTTAAATTAAATTATGATGTTATAATACCTTTGATAAATATCTGATTCTAATGAATATAAATTCATTATAAATAATTGCATCCTTTTGTACAAGTACCATAATAATTACTTCCTCCCTACCACTTTAATTTCTTCTTTTCATTTTCTCATTATTCCTAAATATTCATCCATGATTAATTTATACTTCACTTAAACCCCATAGGATGAATTTATCAAATATATTCACCATATATTGATAACTTTTTTCATTATTAATTCTACATCGAACAAAAATTATGTTGAATCATTTTTTCATTTAAAATGAGTAGATATCCACTAATCCAAAGGTATGGGATTCTTTTCTTCATATAATAAATGAAAAGAAACAATTAACTATCATTAATTATGTGTGTTTTATACTCTTCGTTAACTATATATAAATTGAAATATTATTGGGAACTCTTCTTCACAATTATCATAGATAACTCTTCCAAATAACAATCAACTCTTATTTTCTCGAAATATCCATCAACATATTTAGATAAAAAATTACAGATAATATTTATTCAGTGATTATAAATACAACACTCAAAAAGTATATTAAAAAACTATTTATATTTTATGATATTACATGCTAAAATGATATTATAATATGATTTATTTAATAAAATTTCATTATCGGCCCATTAATAAATCACAGTTTATTTTTAATTTCCTTCACCCCAATATTAACATGATATAAAATGCATATGATAGTGGATGATATCATTTCATACTCATCTAATATGTTATCTATTATTTCATTGTATTCATATAAGATCAATACATAGATTTGAAAATAATAGGTTATTTTAAATCAAAGCTATCCATTATAAAATGAATATGATAAGAAATAAAATTCAACAACATGTATCATTAAGAAGAAATCCTACTACCATCAATTAGTGACCAATGATTTCCATTTGATAGATATCATTATCATAATAATTGTAACATAAATATCTAATATTACTTCAACATATTGTTTTAAAACATTCATCGAAAAATGTAACATGTTATATACAGTAGAAAACACCCATGGATCATCAAAGATATTTTTCCATTATATTATAATTGATAAAATAAATTTATTCCCCAAATTTTACATTTTTAGTTTTCTCACTAGGGATGAGGTATTATGAAATCAGGCCATCTCAATGCATATTTTTCAAGGAATTTCAAGAAATATACTTGGTATAAACATATATGTTTTTGAATATTTACAAAACATTTTCCTTTTTTCAACCCCATAAAAAGACACTCTATATAATCTCCATGATGATAAATCATTTCAATAAATTTAATTTTAGATATCCCATGTTGAGTATTCACTATGAAAATTACTCATTTCTTTTTGATGTCCGATTTTGATTGATTTGACCTTTTATCAGGTTATACCCCGAGGATCATGATTAAACATAAAATACATTAATTTTATTAAACACAACAAATATGGTGTAATGTAGAACTCCCTTTTACTAAATGTCAACTATGGGGTTTAGAATATTCTCTCAACCAGTTTTAACAGCTATTTCAATCATTTTTTAATTTAGATATGGTTTTTATATTTTTTTTTCTTTTGGTTAGAAAATTATTCATAAATACATATATTTTATTTTGAAACACACATATTTTATTATAATCCATAAATTCATATGAATCACCTAATTCAATATCATTTTTATTTAGGCATTCTTCTAATTCTACAGTAATTATTAAACAGTATTCAGAATTATGTCCAGCCATATTCTACCATCCATATTTCACTTCTAAAACTCTAGATATGTCATTCATAATAATTCTCTCAATAAATTTTTCTTATTCATGTAAAATTAATTTAAATCATTCATCACATTCCTCTGCTTATGGTTCATATATTTTCTATACCATTACAAAATCAATTGGTCGAATTAGCAAGTACACATTAGGTATAAAGACATGATTTTTTAAATTTTTATATTGAAACAACCATTGTTCATAAAATAAAATACTATGTTAAATAGTGTATATGATATGAAACATTGAGCATAATTTAACAAGTAAAAACTAATTTTTAAATGTTTCCATTATAATATAGTTGTTTAAATTGTAGGTATGAACAAATTTTACTGAATTATAAAATTCTAGTTTACACATGAATATTTATATAAATGAATTATTTATAATATATTCTATATAATATTTAAAATGAATCAGATGTGTTTTCAAAAAATTATATAAAAAATAAATCCCCTTTTACACTATAGAAATGTATTTTACTAAAGTTGTATTTTCCTCCAATTTATGGCATAATTATATTAAAAAAAGAATTTTTTTATAATTGTTTTTAAAAATTAATAATAATTTTTGAAATTGTAATATAAAAACGTTTGTAGTGAGAATTGAGTCTACTTTTCTGATATGCTTTATCATTTTGATGAATAGTGAAAAATATTGTATTTTAATTTAAAATAGGGTTTTCATATGAATGATTTATAATAATAAATTATATTTTAAATTTGTTTTAATGTAAAATTAGATAAATTATTCATCTATTAATCCAATTGAGTTCATATTAATATTTTTTATATTAAATTTGGATATTTAAATAATTCACAATTTTGACGATTTTCACATTAAAACCCTTATTTCATTCCCCTTATACATTATTATTCTTAAATTAATATTAACAACCTATGTGTTTTCAATTAGGAAAACTGGATTGTATATTTTTAATCATAATTGAACAATCTATTAAATATTCCCCTTTTATTTTTTACAATATCAATTATAAACATAGTTATTTTTATTATCACAGTTTATGAAAAATCGGTTAATTAACGGAATAATAATATTATAAATATCATAAAATTACCTTAAATTTTCCCCAATTTTATTGGATGAGTTTTTCTCATCCACATGAATTTAGGGATCATTTATTTGAACATTTATATCTATTTGGATGAGAATATAAACCTTATGATATTTTATTCAAACAAATTTCGAACTGTTCAATCTTTTTTTAAAGAAGTTAAATATTTATAATATGGAGTTAACTAGGGGATATATTAAAATATAAAATTATTAAAAAATATACATAAATTATCTAAATCATTTCTTTAACATTTTAGGGAATAAATTATTACCTTAAGGGATTTAAAAATTATGATGATGTAATTTTTTAATTAACGTAAATATAAAATATATCATATTAAAAATATTAAAATTAAAATAAAATTATCTAATTAATATAATATACATATTTTATAGATTTTCTTGACGTGTTATGGATATTTTAAAATATTTTATTCTAGGATATCTTATTTTAATGGAAATTATAAAATTCATAGTAATTAAAAGTGTAAACAATTTATATTAATGATATTTAAAAATAAACAATTTATTAAATGATTCAAAATTACAAAAAATACTACATTGTGAAACTAATTTTTATAGTGTTTATTATTTAATAAATTATCCATTAATTGGAAGTTTTTGATTTTATAGTATCCATGTTAACCATTATAGTGTAAAAGTCCATGTTATCACGGTAAGAGTTAAATTGGTTAAAAATAGTGAAAACCATAATATTAGGGTACAACCATGACCTAAAATTGCCCAAAAATAATTTTATGTTATTGATTCGAACCTTACAACCTTAATATATTATTGGAGTATTTTTATGGACTATTCTTAGTGAATTTTTTATATTTTATAAATTAATTATTATTTCAAAATATCAATCTATTTGTATTTAATTACTTTTATGTGTCCACATATTGAAAAAATAAATATATGAATGAAAATAATTTTCAATTTTTTTCTTAATGGAATTATTTAAATTGTAGATATTAATTTTAATATTTTAAAAATTCTTTAATTTCTTTAAATTTATTTATAATGGAAATACAATATTTATTTAATTAACAAAAAAAAATTAGATGTATTAATTTTCAAATATTTGGGATGTGTTTGTAAGAATCCTATTTCTGACTCTACTTTAAACCCTTTTTAATTAATTATATTTCACTATATTGGACCCAAGACAGATTCCTAATTAGTTTATCGATGTCTCAGGGGTTTTGGGGCTAGTTTGTTGCCTGAAACACAAATTTTTTAGAGAAGTCATATCACAGGATTATAAGAAACTATATAGGGTAGGATAGGTGGTATATTTTAATAGTTTGAGGCTTGATAGTGGAGTCATACGGGCCACATGATTCTATCCACCATTAGAGGTTACATCCTCAACGTTGACAACTCCATTTCAGGTGTTTTACATAATAGTGATTTACTGGATTGACCTGTTTGTCTACTCCACTATTAGGGTGAGTGTCTTGACCTTGATATTGGTAAAAACGTATAAATATATAGACTGTGCACTGATAAATATCTTGTAAAATATATTCTTATCACTTTACTCGCTCAAGGAAGTTGATTCAACAATATAATTGAATTGTAAATCAAATTTAAAATTATACTATGTATATGACTCGGTCTAATAAAATGTAATTTAAGAACTCGGTTGCACATCCATAGAACACATTTCCATGTTTTTGGTAGAAAGACTAACTAAACATATTAAATGGTTATGACTTATAATATTGAACTAAATGGTTTCGTGCCATGAGGCCTTCCCTGATTAATGAAATGCAATGCATCAACACAATGGATTATTAAATGGACTAATTATTACATGGACCTAATAAATATAATTAATTAGTTATATAGTTCCTTGTACACTAACCTTGACATTGTTAAAGGTTTTTTCTGTCTGGATATCACCTTGGATTATTTAGGGAATGCTTTGATCACTCGTGGACACAATTCCGATTATAACATCTTGATTGTCAAGGGTGAGACCCACTATGAAACCCAATCATTTTCTATCAGAGAATGACCACTATAACACTTTAGTATCCCACCTTATTTATTATAGGATTCCTTTGATATAGTCTTTAGATCCATCATAACTTCTATGGACATGATGGACCTTGGATACACCATTGGGCCTATCCACTACTTATCACATTTTACCTTGGATGTTTCCCTTGGATATGCTTAGAATTACTCAATTTTGGAATTCCAGGGATTTTACTCCATGTATTACAATATCACCCCTAAAGTCTGGATACGTTTACAACATTATTTGGATTTACCCTTTCTATCATTGATTACCTCATTATTACCATGGAACAACCCAAATATTATTATAATTACAGGATTCCTTACTATCCCAGGGATTCCTTCAGTATCATTATCATGATATGATGTTAGGGATAATTTTACCTCACCTAAAATAATTATATAAAATTGAACATAATTAATTAATGAAGTAGTTATATGTTATGACACCAGTCATGGGTCGAAGAAGGTACTTGGGTATTTATGTTACTATATTTCTCTATTATTATATACAAATTCTTTTGCCGTATTTTTGTTTATATTTATTATAATGGATGTCATAAACACTATTGGTGATGGCCTAGTAGTATATATCTCACACCCTATTCGGGCCACCATAAGATCTCAGACATATTACATGTATGTAGGTTATGATAAAAATAAGTCCACTACTTCAGACACTTGAATTCTTGCATGAAATACGATAAAGTTGGGTAGAATATGACTGAGCGACAGATCATGATACAAGAGATAGTTTTGGATTCATTTTTGCTACTTTTTAATATCATGTATTGTCTATTTCTTTGGATCCATGTTTTCCATCTGATTATATACATGCCAAATCATCATAAACATTTTTATTTGACTATTTTCTATTTCACTGTTTATTATTATTGTCTCCATATTATGTTCCATTTATTTATCTTATACATAGCTAGGTATTTTCCAATTATTATATTTATTCGCTATTCTAACTCTGTTAATAAAGTAATTTTTTAACTATAGACACACTCTTGGCCGTCACTACTATATGGAAACATCAATCATTTGGGTAGATGTGATTGGGGCGATGTGGCCAACTAGGCTTTAGAAACCTAAGTTTGGTATGTCACACAGTGTTATTAGAGTTGTTTATTTATTACTGTACTATTTTTTAGACTATATCTAGTAGATTTAGAAATCTATGGAACTTTATTATGAGACATTCATAATCATAGATAACCCATGTTTGTGGTAAATGCTTAGTTAATAGAATATTGATAGTTTTATTCTTTTACAAATTATCGTTGACATCATTTACCCAGTGGGTGACACAAATGATGTGTATTAGTTATAGTTATTATTTTGATTGAGATTTAATTTCATCCTTGGATCGATGATATGAGGTAAAGGATAATTTTTATATACATCATCCTAGGAAGTGAGAATTATCATCCCATAAATATTTTGATTCCATGATGGTGTATTTCACTACATTTATTTCGTGATATGGCTATTATTGTTGAATGAAGTTGTGAAAATTATATTATTCATGTTCTTTTCCTCGGATAAACGTGAGTGATTTACATTTTTAAGTCATGATGTTTTATGGGACCTCATGAGTTGAAATGTGTAATTTATCGACATAATCCATTAGATAAAAATTAAATGGGTGTTGATTTCGATGATTATGTGTATGGGTCCTTATTCACTAGGAAGGTGAATCCATTTTAAATGAATCATGATATATGAAAATAATTAAATTTGAAATTTGAAGGTGAAAAGCGACATATAAAATGAAGTGGTTTCTAGTAAATGAGGAGGAAAGGTACTATTGATCCATCACCTACTAGGACCCTGGTAATTTATAGTTTTACACTAACCAATACTTATAATTATAATAAGGTATTTTTTATAGTATACCATGGGTAGTGATCCTTTTCCATTCATTTAGCTTCCACTCTTTCCATTTATATGCCCTAAATGTTTCTCTGAGGCATGTCCTTGGCATTTGTCTACCAATTCCACCACGATGTTCTCATGTCATGCACCCATAGGGTGGAAATTAACATTCTCCAGAAATATTGGGCCATGAGACTCCAATATTACTACTTGGAGTATTTTTTTAGGAACCTCATATTGTGCTTGGTATGGGAACTAACTCTCAACTTCTTGCTATTTTTCAAAGTCTAATGTACTTCATGCAAGGTGATCCATGAACTACACCTACGATGACTGATATGACCCAAGATATATTATCCCAAGCAATTTTGACATATTATTACATGCTTTTAAGCATAATTAAACATCAAATAAAACCGTGGATCATATATTCTAGTTTATTTGGAATATTAGTTACATAATTTGTAAACATGAATTCAAAATAAAAACATCTTTTATTTGATACCCATAATGACAGCTTGAAATCCATTGAGATATTAAATCCTCATTGGATAACTTGTAGAATATATAATGAAAAGGATGAGCTAAAAATCTCATGAACTAAAAAGAAACATAGAAATAATGTATTACACAGGGGTTAGAAGGCATACCATTTTCTCATACAAAAATGAATATACATAATGAAGAATAAAAAGAATAAAATGGGATCATGTTATTATATAGTAATATGAATGTTTAAATAACATAGAACATGAAATAATCATGATTCAAGGACAAGCATCAGGCCCATTTAACTTGGAGGAGCATGAGTCAATTTTAACCACAAAGACTATTGCACATGGAGGAGCATGATTCAAGGATCACCACCAATCCCAATGCTTGTTTTTATGTGTTTTCAAATAAAAAATTAATATATGTCACTTAAAAATAATTTTAAAACTATTCTTGAAAGGTGGTTGTGTACTTACTGACATTCTATAAAAAATAAATATTTTATAACATATGATATTATATTTATAAATATATAGACCTCTATATTATATTATATATTGTGTTTATTTTATAATATTTATAATTATTTTAATAACATATGAAATTGAAAAGTTTATGTTTCAATGAAATATCTTTTTTGGTGCTTAAATTTGAGACACTTTTCAAAACTATGTTTGGGTTCTGGCTGATCTTCAGGTTGATATAAATATCATAAGGTGAAAATGGGTCTTTAAAATAATAATGATCAAGCAAGTTAAAGTGAATAAATATAAATAAATTCTAGCAACTAAAGGGCTTAAAAATAATAAGGCATTAAATACAATGAAAATATTTAATTTGGGTCATCCATCTGGATCATGCTCACCACTTAGATCGTTTATATGTGGCACATCACATTAACTATTTCTTATTTTTCATTTCTCAATTACCTCCATGTTAGTGGAATAGATTATTCCAGAATCATTCTCCATATTATTTATGTGATGAATGAATATATATTTTTCTTTGGATCCTCCTTGAAAATCCTTCATTTCACTCTCACTTATTAGTAACCCTAGAGTGACATTGGTGAACCTTGGTTTCTATCAACATAAGGGATTCTTAATGGATTACAATGAAGATCTAATCCCTATCTATGATAATTAATGAGATCTTATCCCATTGTACATATTTAATTTAGATCAAGATACCATCTTTAGTGTGTACCCTTTGACATGAATTTATCAAATCCACAACCAGTTGTTACCATGGAGAACCAATGTAAAAAATTTATGTTTTTAATAAATAAAATTTGTGGTGCTAAAATTTGACACATTATTAAGAAATATGTATGGGTTTTGGTTGATCTTCATGTTGATATAAATATCATTATGTGATATTAGGTCTTTAAGAGAGAAATAGTCATGGAATAGAAAATGGTTCATTAGTATGTTTTAATATCTATGGTTAGTTATAATCTATAATACTCCAACACCATCAATATTTAACTAATAATTAAATTTCGTTATCTTTTTAAATCATTAACATTTTATTTATAATCATTTTTTAAAATCCTTTCATTTTCATTTATTTATTTTATATACGAAACTCATTTTATTTTCCACAAATTATTAGATTCTTAGTTTATATAATAAATTTTTTTAAATTTTTATTATACATTAAATTTTATAATATTTTAATTATAGCTACTTGAAAATTAATAATTATTCCTATGATTCATGCAGTCGACTTTGGAAGAATATAAAATATAAATTTTCGATAAAATATTAATGAAAGCTGAAATAATTGAAAAATATATAAAAAGGGATGATATTAATAATAGTATATTCATTTTAGTAGAAAGAAATTATATAAATGAACAAGTAAAATCAACATCTATGGGGAGGAGAATCCATCCCACATGGTGGTTTTCAAATGCTATACCCATATATAGATCACCGAGCTCCATGATAGGGTAGATTCTGATGAATTGGAGAGGGTAGATTCTTGGGCACTAAAACATAGACCATCACATAGTCCACTTGTGTGTTAGTGGGAGGAGTTGTCAACTACATGTTGTAATTTGTTCCCAATACATATCTCACTATGTTAGTAGAAGGAGCTACCAACATTGCAGTAGGGAACCAATCCCATGATAGATCTGGACCCCAAGACTACATTGGATCAGGACCACCAATATGGAGAGAAATGTGGATATCCTATCAAGAATTAATGATCCCATGATACCAAAAGTACATCCTAAATTAACATGGTCAGGACTACTAGAGGGTAGACCTATGCTTATAGAACATGTGAGACCTCACATGTTGTACAACGGGGTCTACGTCTTCATCATCGTGGATCCTCAGCACTAACAGCTACTGGAGGATGTTATTCTAGGGTAGTAACCTCCAATAATTGGGCTATAATATCAATTATTATATCAAAAAGTGTATGATATGATGACATCATCTCTTTTGCTTCAGCATGGACTCCTGCCCAACTAAATACCCCCTCATCCTCTTCATCAATCATGTGAATAAGATGCACTGTGTGAGTACCCATAATTGAGATTCAAAATGAATTAGAAATTATTTCATCATATAAACAAATTGAAATTTTTGGACTTCCAATTTTATGAAGCTCTCTATAGTTTCAAGTAAAATACAATATAGACTTCAGTCTATAATATGGTTCATAATAGACCTACATAGAAAGAAATAACTGCATCATAGGTAAAATCTAGATATGAAACTATGCATGTCTTCCCAAGGGGTCGAAATAGTACGAATGAACTCAACTCCAATCTTAATCCTTCCTCTCTATCATCATCGATCCACTAGGTTGTACTGTCTCTTACCTGACCAGGTATGTATATACAATCTACCACTCAAATGGTGTGTCAGATCCATTATAAAATTGTGTCCCTAATGCCACCTATAAAATATAACAATTAAAGTGAAAAATAATGAGAAATAGAATTCTATAACTCATTGAAGAATTAGAAGCTAATAGAGATGAGTGATCATACTAGTGTCCACTCAGAGTGTCACGATGCACCTCTAGTAAGGGTCAATACTACATGCGCACATCTGAATAAGGACGATGCATCACCTGAGATCTTTGTGGTATCTAAGAGATACAATTAATAAATATCAATATGTGTTTTCCATTAATGTTTATCCCTAGATGTATATCCCATCCCAATCAAATTTCTCCAGGAGGGATAGATACATCACGTGAACATGATTACCTTAGTGATAAATGCACATGGTAACTAAAATGAGTCATAATATATATGCATGATCATAAAAAATTATAGTATGGTCATCAGCATCATCGGGTAATTTTGGAACCCTCTCCCCCATCAAGGGAATATACATCGATGCTCCAAATATATCCCTACAGTTAGAAATATTTCAATTATTAAAAAACAATGAGTAAGGGCCTGAAAAGATTTACGGGTGGGTCCAACAATCGCCCCCTAATAATAATACCAGGAAGCACTACCATGTCCTCAAGGTTGATTGTAATCTCTTCCTCAGGCAGGTGTAATGTGTGTGTCTCTTGGCTCCACATCACCATGATGGCAGCAAAGAGATGATGTTTAAAAAAAAATGGGAAATCAGATATTACAATTCCATAGAATACATTGTGGCACATGTTTGGTGTCATCATATGTAGGGGCTCCTTATGATGAAATTGTTGTTCTTGATGCACCCATATCAGTTGAACCTCACCACTCGCTAGCACGACCTATGAAACATGGGTATCCTACTAAGTGAGTTGTATGGGTTCCTCTATATGTATATAAATAGATGTAATTATTCATAGGTTTATAATGTAAATATAATCCTATGAAAAACAGAATGTTATGACTTTTAGAATGTAATAAATGTCTGGTTTACTTTCATTGTTTTTTGATTTTATTTATTTCCAAATGAAAATGGCACGCCATCAGGTTTTTAGAGCATATTACGAAAGTATTTTTAAGATATTATTTTACCTAGAAAAGGGTGTTTTATATGATATTGTTTTCTATATTTATTTATATCAACATTTTTTTGTCATGTAAAATTATATTTGAAAATGATGGGAATTTTAGTTTATTATGATTTTTCTCATTGTAGTTTGTTTCATGATTAATTTCTCAATTTTTTGAATTATGTTTTTTCCTTGGATAGATTGATTATTAATTGATTTCACCTCTACTACACATGTCATATTTTTTTAATGTGAGTATGAAAGGATTATTTTATTTGACTCTAAAAGTATTTGGAAATGTCATCAAATTATAAAAAATTTATGAATATTATAATAACACCATATATTTAACAATATTAAATAATCACATAAGATATAACTTGTCATTGTGGATGAGAGTGTGAACCTGATCCAGCAATGCTAGGGAATCATTTGGGGTTATGACATTTTTATGACATATGGTTCTTCTCAAACATTTCCCTTTTTGAGGTACATCTATCTCATTATGCATCCTTTTGGACTTCAGTCTCCTTTTTTCCGCAACCTTTTGATGATAGGAATTACTATTGGATAGAATTTAGGAATTGGGAAATATTGAAGCTCCCCAATAGGTATCCACGGTGTAGAATAACAGTTAATAATGGAGTCTTACTGTTAAACTAGATCAACATATTCTTACTGTGGTTTGTTCACACGTACACAAGATGTGATAGAGTGAGCACATGGAAACCATAGGGCCTGAATGTTTTTACATTGACATTGCTTCACTTATAGTAATAGCACCATTTGTTCACTAAATCTATTAGTGATGGGGTCCTAACGAAATTGAACTTTAAATCAAGAATATTCTTAGTGAAAAAGGTTGACATGATAACCAGAAGCTTCTTCATTATTGTTTTTAATCTCTCGTTAAATGTTTTTTCGGTACCATATCCCCTACTGATTTCCATATTAGGACTGTTTTTTTCTACAAATGAATTACTTAATGAAATTATATAAAGTCTCGTGAACTACAAAAGTTAGTGGTAACATGAGAAGCCCCATTAATATACCATTTATTCACTCTACAATGTCTGTGGTCATGTGTTCATACCCCTTCCCTCAGCATATTCCAATGCCGATTTTCATTTAGAATCCAAAAACATAATCCTATTATTCATGATTAGCCTAGAGTATTTTCATGAAACTTTCTTCAAACAACTGTTGATCCAACTCATATTCTACAGAAAAGTGATTATATTACACATAAATTGATTTTATCATTATGATAAAATAGTAACAATTGACATAGACATTGCATACCTATCCTCATTATTTATTTCTTAGTGGGTTAATTATGAAATGTTTTCCTCACATTGTTAGAAATGCATCTAAGGCATTACAGATGATGTGCATTTGGGAGTCTCCATGTTTTATGTCCCACATTGATTGCTTCAATAATTTCCATATGCTGATCAGATATCAAACATACTCCCTAAATACAGGTGAAATGTTTGTTGATACATTCCCAAAACCGTCTCCATAATTCATATTTTTCATTCCAAAAAATAGAATGTTAAGCATAAGAGTTGAATGATGGTCGTATTGGGTTTCCAAGATCAATAATACACCATTTCATTTTTCTGTATAGGTACATTCTATCAATCTAAATGAATTGTCTGTTGAAATGATATTCATAGAGAGAGGGGAGGAATACCCAAAACAACTAACGAAATTTATTACAAGATGGATCATGTCGGTTATCTTGAGACACATGTTCAATTGTATTAATATAGAATAAATCATAGTTATTATGACTCATGTTGTCTAGGAGTTATGAAATAACCTGTTAAGAGTCATCCCAGTAACCATTGACCTTCACAATTTCCTTTTAATTCACAATCCAAGCCTTATTATAGGATATATTATAACTGAATGTTTGATGTATCCTTTCTCATACAAGGGATACAGAAATATCATAGAGTTTTCTAATCATCTAAATGGGAATGTATGACACAAATTCAGAATCTAATGAAGTGTGATCTTATTCCAAGCATGGATGAATGTATGTATGAGGAGTCTTAATCCTTGAGATTCCCCGTCCCCCAAAAGAAATGTCTGGAATCCCCCCAAGATTAATATACAATAATCCTCATAATTTTAACACTATGTATGATATTTTTTAAATTTTTATTCCTAAATTGTATATCTATAGTGCCTCTCAATGTAAAATCTATTTAGTGTGATTTTTTAAACCATATTTATTTGAAAAAGTACTTCCAATATATATGGTTTTGTTCATATCACTAAGAAAATAAGGTACAACTCTAGAAAACTCATTTGAAGGTATGTTAACATTTTTGGAAAATTCATGGAAACATGTCATTTCTTCTAAAAAAGATTTGATGAGTAGTAGATGGTTTATTATGGGTTGAGGTTACTGTACAACTAATTCATTTCTAAAAACTCCCCCCAACTTCCACTACTCCATCCTCATCAATAAAGTTGTCACCATATATTACATCATTTTAAAAATCCTCATTGGATTTCATATGTACTTGTATATTCTAGAAACCATCTATTTTGTTGTATTTTGAATCATTTAGAATAGGCTAAATTTCATGGGGTAGATCATATTGAACCACTCTTGTAAGTTTATTTCTCCATAAATCTAGAAATAGTTGTTGTATAGTGAAATCATCAAAAAATAAATATTTCATGGAATCATATAACAAATTATAAAATAAATTTATTTCTTATACCCAGTGTGCATTAGCTACCAATGGAGAAGCTATATTCCACAGTGTTTCCGGGAATTGAAAATGGCCCCAGATCAGAGACTTGATCTCTTGATCAGGTCCTAGATTTAAAGAACCAAAAATTATATCTTGAAGGTCACTAAGGGTTACATAATTAGTTTTACTAACTAATTTTGTTGGTCGTGTACTATAAGAAGCTCTTTTCTCAGTTTAAATAACCTCATCATAGCAGTACTCACAAGAAAACATGACTCTCTACGTCAAAAAATGTTTTTTGATCTAGACTATGACATTGTAACTAATATTGAAAATGATATTTGACTATATAATATTTATTATAATGAAATTTGAGTACATCTTTTTATACCAAAAAATATTATAGTAATGCTTCATTATATAAAATTTCCCTAGAATATATGGCACAAAATGTTTTGGAAACCATTTTAAAAATGATGAAAACAATAAATCAGTTTATTTATCATTGGTAAAATGAAAATTAGGTTCATATAATGTGAAATAGAGAAGAAAAACACATTAAAAACATCAATGCTTTATAACATACATGAAATACCTTGAAATTTTTTAATATGATATAATTTGGATGAGATAAGCCTCACTTTAGAAGTGGGATCAAATCCAAATTATTTTCAATAGGAAGTATAATAACATCTTATAATGGTATATACAGAACTATGTAACTTATAAAATCTTTTGAACTTATTATAAAATATCATAAATGTTATCTTAGATTTAATTTTTTGATTAAATTATTTTAAAAATTCTAATGATAAGTACATACTTTTAGAAGATATTATGAATCTACCAATTGTAAATATCCTAGATTTTACCTCACATATGATGTAAAGATCATCTCATCCAAACCCCAATGTATTTAAAAATGTTAAGTCATTTCATGTATCTTATAAATCATTAATTTTTCATTTAATTTGTTTGATATTCTCCATTTCAGATTATATAATCACAATTTTCATTTTATTAATGATAAATATTTTTAGCTAATCCATATTTGCATTCATTTTATTAATCATAAGTTATTCATTAATTAATCGAAAATTAATTGTTACTAATAAGAAATATTATTTCAAAACCATATAATATTTATGATACTAAATTTTTTGAACAACTACTTATATACTTACCTATGATACTAATATATTTTTGTTCAATTTTTACGAGTTAATCTTTCTTTAATCACTAGTTAATCATTAATAAGTTATTATTTGGTTAATTGCTCCTTAATTAATCTTCAAGCATTTCTAATTCTGCAATTAATCATATTAAATTCGTTAGAAAATGATTATTAGATAATCCTATATTTATTCCTTTTTATCCTATTTATTCATTAATTAATTTATACATAAATGATTACTAATAATAAATATTATTTCTAAACATTGATACTAATATTTTATTGTACATTATTTTAATTATTAAATCATTATTAAATAATCAGTTAATCATTAATATGTTATTTATTATTTAATGTTTTTTTTCAATTTTTATTTTAGTTTATAAGGTCATAATTATATTTTATCATTGATAAATACAGCAATTTGATGTATTCTTTTCTCTTTTATATTAGTATTTTATAAAGAACTTATGAATCATAAAAATCATATCCCTTGAGGGTATCAAACCAGGATATAGGAAGGCCCATTTCTTTGTACCATATTACCCTCAGTCATGCACGAGACACCTTTTCTAATTTGTTACTCTAATGTAAATCTATTCTAGAGCCACATCCAGTTGTTTGTATCCAAACAAAGATATTATTTCTTAGATAATCACTTAATCTGTATTCTTCGAAAAAAATAAGAATGTCTAATACTATGTTATTCCTTTATTATTTTTTAATTATTCATTATTAGTAATAAATATTATTTAAAACTATATATAGCTAAATAAAATAGTTAATAAATAAAATATTATGAACTATGTAAATTACATAATAAATGAAATATTTAGAACTAACTAAAAATAAATCAATTAAATAAATAAATCACATTTATTAAATAAAAAATAAACCTAAATGATGCTTAAAAAATCAGGTCATCTTTTAGACTACCAGTTCCACAACTCATGAAAATGAATTTTTTTAATGACAGATGATCTAGAATGTAGAGAGAGGAGGGGAATTGAAATTGAGGATAATGGGGAGGGGGAAGGTGCCCTTATAAAATGTTAAGTGAAAGGCACAACCGGGGATGTCGCCTTTTGCCTTTACATTTGGAAAAATGGAGGCAGCCCTGGTGGAACATTTCGTGTTTTGGTTAGGAAATAAGAGTAACCCCACCAACATCGTTTTCCATATAATCAATCCAAGGAAAATGTGGTGGGGGAGGGGGAAGCTGACAGCTGCACTGATGCATTTCTGGAATATCTTCAAAAAAAATCAACCTACACTTTATTTCAAAATAAAATCACAAAACATAAGACATATTACTAAAAATTACCAAATTAATTGGGAGAATTTCGTAGGGCACACATAAGAACATGTTCAGAAAATTTTTTCACACAAAAAATAAAGCATAATATTTACCCATGGAAGGAATTTGGTATCATAATCATGTCATGGAGATAATAAAATTGGTATATCATAAAATTGACCCTAAATGAATGGATTTATAATATACATATACATTCATAAGGGGAAAAAATATATCATGAAAACTAATTTTTAATTAAAGTGGATTCATGTAAAATGATAGTTCAAGAATCTATAGAAATGAAAATTTTTAGTGTTATTTATGTAAAATATTAGAGATTATTTAAAACTGAAATGGAATATTGTTTTGTATAAAACCATAAATGAAAAAAGATATACTTTCATGGTAAAATGATTGATTTTATGAAAATAATTGTCTCTTAAAATAAAATATGGAGATCACTTGAATATGGGGAATAAATCGAGATGTTCCCTTTAGTTGTGTTTTCTTTTCCAGAAAAATTGAGACACGAACCTTATAAAAACATGTAATTACCTTCCAAATAAGGATTAATTGATTTATATATATGATTTTGGAACATATAAATTCAATTTAAGAAAATTAATTAAATAATAAATAATAATTAAATTTGGGTAAGGGGTGAAAAGAGATAACTAGACGGGAATATTAAGGGTCAGAGTGAATACCTCAAATTATGTACAGAAGTGTTCTTCACGTGAACATAATGTTCTATATAATGAAATTGAATTAAATAATAATTTAATTCATAATGTCTTTAATATTTATTTTATTAAACACAATTTTATTAAGTTCATGTACAACATTTTTAGAGTTTTATCATATAATTTCATCATTTGTGGACCCTTTGTTTCCTTGATAAATATTATGGTTTCACTTGTATTCATGTATAAAAGATCATGTAAAAGAAGAATAATTTTACAAAATTGTAATTATATGTTTTTAATGTATTAAAATGATGTTAAATGATCTTATATTTTATTTTGTTTCTATATGTGAGGATGAATCATTAGATAAATCGTTATTCACAGTCACAAAGATATTCATTACATTTTGTTCGATCCATGAAAACTAGTTCTATTATATCTATCAAAATATAAATTTTTATTGAAAAGTCACTTTAAGGACATGTGGGAATCCATCGTTTGGAAAACCATAACCCCTACGTGCTAAAGGAACTCAAAATGTTATTAATCACAAGACTAAGGTTATATGATTCAGCCACTCTATATAATTTCTAGTGCAAAGTTCTAACCTTTGTGTTTGGATCATCCCCGAGAAATTCTTCAAGATGAGAGATCATCATGTTCATTGTCTGAATGAATTCATCCAAAGAAAATTTTCCATGATTGAAACCTTGAGGAATTATTCGATAATGCTTGTCGATCCATGCTTCGTGCTTCTCAATGGCCTCAACATGAAACCTTATTTAAAAAATTAATCAAATTTCATCAATTGAGGCATTGGGGATCAGGTATTTCACAATAATTTCTTCCTTGGAGTGAAATATGAGCTTCAGAAACTCCACTACCTATTCTTCTATTATCTTTGGTTCTCTTCTTGGATCACCATTATCTCAGTCATGCAGAACTCTACATTCCTTACTTCCCCAATTCTTTTCCAACATGTTTTCCTTTGGTTTTGGTAGGTAATAATAGTCCTTACATCCCTTTGGGGTTTTCCCCAGTATCACAATGCATTTCCTGGAGTCACACATTCCTTTTACCCCTTCTCCCTTATAGGGCTGTAAAGACCTTTCCCTTGGAATCGATCCCATCAGTCCACTCAGATTTGGATATAGCTATCAGAACCTGAGTCATCCTCCTCACGCGTCATTAATTGGTCTTGAACAACTAGACTATCAAAGTGGTTATATAGGACAATCCTCAGGCCATCAGTGAGAGGTTTTATCCAAAACATCTTGCTCATATCACTAGGGAACCACATGTTTTTTCTGGTAGATGAATCCTTTAAATGGAAGGTGAGTTGGGGAATGTTTCAGACTAAGGGACCCAACACATTCCCCTCCTCCCAACTCCCTATACTAGGCATTTCATCAGAATCTCGGGGACCATGTTGTATCCTAGGAGGCTCAACCACCGTCCCCTCCTCAAGACACCCTTTATAAGGGGGGCACCAAAGTATACAACATAGGAACATCCTTTGAATTCCCAGGGAGCTCAGCCTATTCGTGATTGCCAACCTCTATTAAAGCAAAGTCATGCTCTCCATGAGAGAGTTTCTTCATCTCCACTATTGATCTGGTATCAACTGTCTTCTCAAAACCAGTATGGGCTTGTTCTTCCCCATTTTCTCCCAACTCCTTCAATGGTATACCCCAGTTCTATTTTAGCTGATCAAACTCATCTACCACATTTGGGTTTTTAGACATTATCCTTTCATTACTCTGTATGGAATTGTGTGGATCAATGATCCCCTAAGACTCTCTAATACAACACCGGTCCAAAATAAACTCACCCTTCTCTGTGATAGTTTCTATAGGTAAATCGCATACTTAAACGGTGCCATCCACCATAATATTGGGAAGACTGGACCATGGTTGATCATAGAGGCTCCGTCAGAACCTGGAAACATCATGGCCTATGTGGTAATAGCCCGAACAAAAGTAAATCCAGTAGTCGTAATATACCTTCTGAAGCCAGTGAAGATCTCCCTCAATTTCAGTTAAAATAGTCTCCATAGGGACTTTAGATAATTCAACTTCGAAAAAAATCCTTCGATTAATTGGGTGACAGACGACCATGGTGTAGGAATTAGAGAAAAGGAATCATCCAATCAGATTTCCTATCAACCGTAGGATAACTAGGTTCTAAAATTGAAATAGAAGACCATGTATGGGTATCCGGAGTGCTGAGGTAGGAAGATCACATCTCAGGTGAAAATCAAAGGTCCATTAGAATATAGGGAACCGAAACCCCTTCATAGAACACGGAATAAGGCCTAAGCATACATGAGGTCATATTCATTAGAGAATCGAATATACAAATGTCTCACATCTAAAAGACCTTTTGTAATGCGATCATTCAAATTCCAAAAGGATAACACAAACTGATCAAACACATCGACCAATGGACAATCTTATCTGAATCGGGTTACCAACGTGAGATATAGTAATTCGGATGATTCTGTGAACTTAAAAGAGGAAATATTAACTAAAGGAACTCCATTAACCAAGGATTGATCCATAGGGAATATATTGATCAAAGGGAAAGGAGGAATGGAGGAATGATATTTGAAGGGGGAGAAATAGGGTAAATGAGTGGTAATCAAATGGGATAGAGGATAAGGATCTCCACTCCCCAATCGAAGTGGTTCATGGAGGAGAGGCGACATCGTAGACATGCCCTATGCCATAGCTAAAGGGTGAGAGAGAGAGCGACTTCACTTGGTTTCTAGTTTTATTTTAATAATTAATATTATGTATCTGTATTGGTTTAATAACATTATATGATCAATCAATAATATAATATAATATTTGTTTCCATAAAAGGGTTTTACAACTAGCCTTGAATATAGTAAAAGATGTTGAAAAATCGTCATCCATAATTATAATAAATTAACACATTACAATGTTTTAGATTATAGAATAAAAACAGAGGGGATGTGAAATAATGACGTGTTATTACATTAACATAATAAAATACTTATATAGAAAATATACCAGTGTTATCATTTTTGTAACACCCCAATATTTTATAAGATAGTGTATTTTTAAATTTCTTTAATATCTTTTGTGGAATTATATATAAGGATTTGATTGCGCTATAAGCAATACCCTATTAGCTTGAGTTATATGCAACACTATTCTTTGAATATTTTGAACAATGTTTCATGTTCTTATGATAGAATTAAATTCACGAAATAGTGAGTATATATTTTGTTCAATTTATAAATTAAATATGTTATTATTTTGTTAAACACAACACCAATGGATGCTTGCACTACACGCAACACATACTTGGTTTGTGTTACACGCAAGAGCAACCTTCTTCGATTGGTTGTGTACTACGTGATACTGAGTTTCACTAAATGAATATATATTATTAAAATTTTATTATTTAATGGGATATAAACTAAGAGTTATGAATATTATTAACCATTTTTTTAATTTAATAACATTGTCATTCATCATAAACATTTTCTAGGACCTGGAAAGAGAATAAAATAATTTTGTTTAAATAAAAGAAGTATTTTTCAAAAAAGAATTTTTTAACACCATTTGATGGCACTCCCAATTTAAATCCAGTATTTGACACTTTTATGTGTTAAATTTTACAGGATAAACATCTTATTTGAATTAGATATATAAAAATAAACTTTTTTTTGAATTTGTGGTATTTTTCTGATAAAATTTATATTTTAATGACAGTTAAAATGATTCATTTTAATTCAAAATGATATTTTAATCTAATTAAATAATATAGGAAGATTGTATTTTTAATTAGTTTTACTGTGTAATTGGATTAGTTTTTTATCATTTAATCCAATTTTGGCCATTGGAAGAAATTTCACTATTAAATTAGGCATAAACACATATCAATCTTTGGATAGTTATTATTTCTTAAAAACACACTTTTTGGTTTAGACAATGGAAATTAATTTTAAATTAATTACATAAACCCTTGTGTTTTGAATTTGGAAAAATGGATTCTGTATTTGGAATCATAAGGTTCAAAATTTTATAATAGGAACCTTTTATTTTTGGAAATTGAGAATAGTAACTTCAGTAAATATTTTATATACCATGTTTAAAAGGTAAATCTATTAAACAAGGGTAAAAAATAATATTATAATATTATTAAACAACAATAAGACAGGTACTAATATAATTTATCGGGATATTTCTGACCATGGGCATCTTTGGGTCATTATATAGACCACATGGATTCACATGGATGTGAATATGACAATTTAAAAAAACTAATTTAAAGTAAATATAATTATAACATAAATATATATCTTTTAATAAATAGATTTTAATATAGGTAGTATAACTTATATCTAGGACTATAAATATTAATTAGATATACTAAATGTTTTCATACATCATTATATTTTATTTATAAATTTTAGACATTATATAAATATATTTATTTATGAAACAATTATTATGTACTGATTACCTCATTAATGAATGATACAAATAAATGAAATAAAAAATATTAAAATAAATTGAATTTTAATATTTTGATGACATCCAAAAATTTAATGGATTATGTTGACATATTAGGGATGAGTTAATGCCTTTGGGTGGAAGGAATCAGGTGGTTATGAATATTTAAAAATAAAAGTATGAATATTGTGAAAAACTAACATAAATCATATTTTCAAACATAAAACAGTTTATGAAATGATATTCAAGTCCTAAAAAACTATGATTACCCAAATGGTTAATATAAGAACAAATATGTCATAATACACTTTTTTTGTTTTTTTGACATGATATGATAATTACATTAACCCACAAAGTGTAAATAACATGATATCACTATAAGATAAAAACGGTAAAATAAGGGTTAAACAAAAAAGATGAGGATAAGAAAATATTCATATATTGTCTAAAAATTATTGGACGATGGGTATTAAAATATCATCTTATAGTAGAATTAAATATGGTTTGGACAATAATAAAATGAAATTAATTTTATAATAAATTAATATTTCAAGACTTTCCTAAATTTCCCCTTCTCTCTTATAAGAGGGCACCTCCTCCCTCTCATCATCACTACATTTGGTGCCTTCTAGATTGGCCAACCCCAACCCACTTTTATTATCAACTTACCAAGTTACATTCAAGTGGTTATGGTCTTCTCAAAAGACTAACTCTAGTTTCCTATGAGGAGATTTAAAGGAGGCTCGTTTGTGGAGAGGAGTTTTAGACACATATGGTAGAAATAAGACTTATTGTAAGTGATAATTTTTCAATATCATTTTTATCTGAGATTTCTTCTACGAATGTATTTCTAGAGTAATATATATCACCCATGTCTGTGTTTTCTAAAAAAAATTCATAAAATTTTTACTATTCTTCCATTATGTTTAAAGTCATTTTATCCATTTTTTCTTTTACTACATGATATGGAAGGAATATTTCTTTTGTTTACCATGAGAGGTAATATTTTGAATTTTATGGGAAACATACTTAGAGAATTTTTTAAACTTAAATAGAATAAATATATTTTAAAGGTTTAATTATTCATTATTTCTATAAATCTTACTCTACACTATTTCATGTTAACTTTCAACAAAATTAGTTTCTTCTAAAATTGCATGGCATTTTTAGAAGAGGAATATTTTCTAAAAAAGGGAAAGGATATTTTCCTTAGGAATAAATTTAAAGTGTTTTATCAAAATTATTTTCTATATAATATGAAATATGGTTATGTCTCTATTACTATTATTACTTTTATTTTTTTATGATTGAATTATTTTTAGGAAGTCCATTTATCTTATATGGATTATGTTATGATGAAATTATGTTTAGGAATCCCATTTTATTTCATGGGTTCTGCTATGATTAATGATTTAGGCATTTTTGGAACATGTATGAATGATTTCATTATAAAATTAGTGGGACATATATATCCCTCCAATGCATAGGGAAAAAATTTATATCTCATTAGATAGATATGAAATTAACAGAAATAAAATATGGGTCAATAATGCTAGTTAGGAATGAAATGTAAATTTAGTTCGTTAATACATTGTAGGAAAGGCAAGTAAACCAGGATTAGTAATGGACTATGTCCACTAAGATGGTCTAGGAAGCAATCCCTTGGATACTATAGAAATAATATTATGTTCTTATTAATTTTCCCTAATTACTTGTTTTATTCCAATACTCTTCTAATATGGTTAATGTTTCTTTTTGATCCATGCCTTATGTACTACCATGATTTATTTTATAACTCAATATTTTGATGTTAAATATTTATGTTTATTTTTTTACGTTGAAATTTATATAATTTGTTTCGTCATGTTTACCATTAATGTGCATTTGATCTCACCATTTTTATGTTTTCTTTTTCGCATGACATATAGAATGGTTATTGGTAAGAAAATAAAGGGGGAAGATCTTTATGGGATATTTTTAAGATCTTTCACCGTGATTAGAATATTAGGTTATAAATTTCAAAGGCACTAAAACAATATGGTCATTTAACGTCTATTTAGGTAATGTATTAAGTATTCCGGAACATAAATATAATGTCTATGTATGTCAAGCATGGGTTTCTACAGTTGGTATCAGAGCAAAGGTTTCGTTATCCTTTGGAATCTGGGATGTGAAAAAATTAGTAAGATCCCTAGAGATATTACTGAGGTATGTCTAGGGATGTCCCTAATGAAAAGTATAACTATTGGTTACAGTCCTAGAATTTTGTTACCGATCATGAGTAACCTAGTGTGAAACTATGGTGTCGTGGATTAAAGAATGTGTCATAAGTTAGACATCCTGAAAATGAATTTTTATGAGTGTGTGTTCCCTCATTATTTTAAATGATTCTTACAATATTATTTATAGTTTTTTTCAATGGAAGGAACCATAAGGAATTGGGTAAAAATTGAATATATAGGAAAAAAAGTTCACTATGAGATAATAAATTGCATTATTCCTTGAGAGAATGATATTGTAATTATGCCGAATCAGTCATCATGATATCTGATTAAGAGGGTGAACTTTAGTGGTATTTCTATGTAAACAAATTGTAGGATGACGGAAGATTATGCATGTTTACATGGTGAGGAACATAGAGGAAGGATGATTAATCATTCTACATATCAAGAAGAAGGGAAGAAGAACATTGATGAAAACCTAAAATGGAGGGGAAGATGTTATCTGTGTTGGGAAAAGGGCATAGAGTGATGGAGTATCATGGAGTTCAATGACTTATATGTGAAGATCATGTGAATTACCCAACTCAATGCTCGGAACTAGGAGGATGAAAATAATTCGAATAAGGACTTATTCAATTACAATCATTAAAGATGATGGATTGAAGTGCCTATGTATTGGTATTAATGAATAATTATGTATAGGTACTTTTATGGTATTATGGATCATTGGAATATCTATGGTCCATTGTGGTTTTCCATATGAATATGGTATTGGTATCCTTGTAAAGTGATTAACATATTCTTGAAGGTACATGATATGGGAATAATTAAGTGATAATGTGATAATGAGATGTTTGAAAATATTAATGACCTCATGACTGATATAATGAAAAAGTGATATCATGGTTTGAGTATACATAATTTTTTGTTTATTTGACTGTGGAAAGAGTCGATTTTGACATAATTCATGCTTTCACTAAGGATCTATATAAATTCATGTAATTATCATTTATCGAGAGAATACATAATTATGGTATTCACATGTTTGTAGTGTGACAAAAAAAGGACTTCCAAATGAGAGGTGGGATAAAAATGTTATGTTGATTTAGTTCACCTACTCTTAAAGATTTATATTTGTAGTTTTGGATGGATTGTAATTTTTTCCATTTATGGTTATTATAAGTTATTTTCTATTTTATGTTTTTTATATTAATGTACTATGTCATTATAGGGGGATATATGTATATTTGATAACCTAATCTAACCTTATTTGTAGAGACAAGTGGAATGAAATATCATTCTAGCACATGATCTTAAAACACTTGAAGAATGAAAATTTTAACATCATTTCTTAAAAAAAATTGAACTGGAAATTGTTCAGGGAAGGATCAACAATGAGATTATTCAAAAACAAGTATGTATTTGTTCTCATGCCAAATTTATTTATCTTTGGGAAAGGAACCTTGAAAACCAAAAAATGTTATCCAAGTACCTTCTTGTCTAATGTATCATATGGCCCATTAAATCATCAATGATATATCGTTTTCTGGTAGTAAACTTTCTCCAAACATTATTCTCTATCACTGTCCATCAGAATATGATGGATATATTTCTCTTCTATATACATCTTTTCACTTCCCACCATTTGTTTTCCAATGTGGAAACCGAGATATGAGTTAATTTGGGTAACCACTTTGTTTCAAAAATTTCTTTTTAAAATTATGTAATAGTATTCATTTTTTTGATGTGGGTTTCTATGAATGAAACATTCATGCAGTAAACTAATTATAATCCTGATGAATTTGATGGTGAAAATAACTTTAATGGGGGTGTAATGTGACACCATAAGATTTAATAAGATAGATTATTTTTAAATTTATTTGATATCTTGTGTTGTACACTACACAATGACTATCTTGCGCTATACACAACACTATATTAGCTTGCAATATAGTATAAACAACAATACTATTTGCATGCATTGAACAAACTTCGTGTTTTTGTGATATAATTCATTCCACACAATAGTGAGTATAGATTTGGTTCAACGTATAAATGAACTATGTTTTGATTATGTTATACACAACAACAGAATAATCATTCAATAAAGGAAACACTGACTTGGATTGTGTTACATGCAAGAGAGACCTTCCTTTATAGCATGCATTATATGCGATGCCGAGTTTCACTAAATAATGATATATTATTAAAATATTATTATTTAATAGGATATAAACTAGCTGTTATTAATAGTATTTACCAAATCTTCAATTTTATAACATTATCATTCATATTTCACATTTTCTAGAACATTTTTTGAGATCAAAATAAATTTTTTCGGATAATGTACGTATTTTTAATAAATTTCAATTTTGTTACCTTTTTTTGCGAAACCATTTTTAATCTATATTTTAATAAATTTATATATTTAATATTTTAAATATATACTTATTATTTGTAATTGGGACCTAAATATTTACTTATGTTGATTTTTTTTATTTTTCTATAAAACTTCAAATTTTAATGTGTACTGAAAAATATTTCATTTCAACATAAAACTAAAATTTTATCTAATAAATATAAATATATATATAGTTTGTATTTATAATGATTTTTAATGTTTAACTAGATTATATATTTATCATATAATTCAATTTTGGTAATTGGATGTGATTTCACTTTTGTATTTGGTATAAGCACACGTCAATCTTTTGATAGTTATTACTTCTAAAAATCATGCTTTTTGGTTTTGACAATGGAAATTAATTTTAATTAAATTACATCAACTTCAATGTTTTGAAATTGGAAAAACGGATTCTATATTTGGAATCATAAGGTTCAAATTTTTTCAATAGTTACCTTCTTATTGAAATTATGAACATTAACTCAAGTAAATATTCTATTTACCATAGTGAAAGGGGAAATCTGGTAAACAAGTTTAAAAAATAATATTATAAAAATATTAAACTACTAGAAGATATTTCTTAATCCTATTAGATGATATATTTCTGATTATGGACCTCCGTGGGTCAATTTTGGGACCTCATGGATTCACTTTGATGTGAAAATGTCATTTTATAAAAACTAATTTAAAGAAAATATAATTATAATATAAACAAATATCTTTTACTAAATTGATTTTAATATAAGGTTATATAAATTTTATGTATGTATATAAATAGTCATTATGAAGATAAAAATATTTCCTATATCACGATATTTTATTTATAATTTTTGGACAATAGATAAATATATTTATTTATGACACAATTATGATGTAGTGATGCCATCTTTAATGAAAGATTCAAATAAATGAAATTTTAAATATTTAAATAAATTATATTTGAAAATTTTTATGCCATCCAATAATTTTAAAGATTGCATTGACACATTAGGTATGTGTTAATTCCTTTTTTATTGAATCGGGTTGTTATTAATTTTTAAAATTCAATTATGAATTGTGTCAAAAATTGATAGAATTCATAAATTAAAACACAACACATTTAATAAATGATATCAAAATCCTAAATATTTATGTTTCTGGTAAGTGGATAATATAATTCCAAATATGTCCTAAATACCTTTTTTTGGTTTGTTGACATGATATGTTAATTACATTAACCCACAATTATTAAATAAAAAGATATCATGGTAAGATTAAAAAGGGTAAAATAAGGGTTAAACCAACAAGATAAGGACAAAAATATATTCAAAACTTGAATAAAAATAATTGGATGATGGGAATTAAAACAAAAATCCTCTTATCTATTAATTAAAATAGTATTTGACCACTTTAAATAGAAATTTAATTTATTACAAATTAATATTTTGAGACTTTCCTAAATTACCCCCTCATATCTTACAAGAAGGAACCTCCTCCCTCTCATCCTCTCTACATTTTTAGCCTTCAAGATCGCAGAAACCATTCCCATTCATCTTATCAACATTTCAAGATACATTCTAGGGGTTCTGGTCTCCTTAAAAGACTAACTCTTATGCCCTAACAGGATATTTAATGGGGGCGCATCAAGGAAGAGGACTTTCAAACTCATACGGATGAAATGAGACCTAAGTAAGGGATAATTTTACGATCACATTATTATCTATGATTGCCTATGTGTGGGTATTAAATGGGGTTATATTGATCATCAAATTACATGTTTTCTAGAAATGTTTTCATAAAATGTTTTCAATTTTTCCATAAATGATTAAATTTATCTTTATCCATTATTGACTTTTACTGCATGGTATGGAAGGAATCGTTATTTTGTTTACCATATAAGGTACCTTTTTGACTTTTTGGAAAAAGTACGAGGTGAATGTTTTTTTAACTTATACAAAATGAATGGGTTCATACGGTTTCACAACCCTTTATTTACATAAATATTCTTCTAAACTATTTCATGTTTATTTTCATCAAAATTCATTTCTTTTAATATTACATGGAATTTTGATAAGAGAAATCATTTATTTAAAAAAGAAATGATATTCTCCTCAGGAATTATGTTGAAGTGTATTATCATAATTACATTCCATCTGAAATGACATTAGTTTTTGTCTCTATCCCTATTATTACATTTATTTTATTGTTTTTATGATGGAATTATTGTTAAGAATTCAATTTATATTATATGGATTTTATTAAGATGATATGATGTTTAAGAATCCCATTTTATTTGATGGATTATTCTATGATGAATGATATATTTTTATAATAGCACATGAAAAATTATTTCCTTATGTGATTATTGGAACCTATATCTCTCTCCAATACATTGGATAATGATTTATATCTAATGAGATACACATGACTGGAATGAAAAGTAAATCATGTTTAGAAATTAATGGTTAGAATGACATGTAAATTTGGTTCACTAATAAATGGATGGAATGGAAAGTAACCCTTTTTTAGTAAGGTAATATGTCCACTATGAAGGTCTTCGAAGCAATGTCTTGGTTACTATGGAAATCATATTATGTTATTATTAGTTTTCCGTAATTACATGTTTTTTGACAATTCTATTATATCATGGTTAATGTTCCTTCATGATCCATTCCTTACATACTACCAATATTTATTTCGTAACTCTGTATTTTTATCTTTAATCATTATATTCATGTTTTTACATTCAATTGTTTATGGTTTGTTTTATGTTCTCCATGTTTACCCTTAATAATAATTAGATCTCACCATTATGATGTTTTATTTTCCCCAAGATATAAGGAAATGATTTAGGTAGGAAAACAAAAGAGGAAGATCATTATTGTAGATGTTGAAGATCATTCCCCATGTTTATAAGATTATTTTCTGAGTTTCTAAAGACACTAACCAAATATAGACTTTGCGCATTTGTTTGTGTCATGTATTTAGTATTCCAAAAAACAAATTTAATGTCCATGTACATCTTGCTTGGGTCTCTACAGTTGGTATCAAATTGAAGGTTACTTAAACTTTGGAAAGTAGGATATGAAAACATTATTCAGATCCCAATAGATATTTCCGAAGTATGTCTAGGTATGTCCTTAAGGTTAAGTATAACTATAAGTTATAGTCCTAGAATTATGATAACTATCATTAGTAACCTAGGGTGAGCCTAAGGTGTTAGGGATTAAAGAAGGTGTCATATGTTAGAAATCCTATAAGTGATTCATATGGTTGTGTGGTTCTTTGTTATTTTAACTGTTTTTTACACTATGGTTTCTAGTTTTTTTCACTGGATGGAACTAGACGAATTGGTTTAACATTGAATCAGATGGAAAAATTGGTGACTATGAGAAACAAAATTTCTTACTTCTGAGAGAGACAAATATTGTGGTTATCACAAATTAGTTATCGTGATATAGGATTAATAAGCATAACATTAGTGGTATTCCTAAGTCATCCAATAATAGGAAGATGTACTTTTATTCGTTTTCGCATGGTGAGGAACATATTGGAAGGATGATTAATCATTCATCATATCATGTATAAGTGAAGAATAACCTTGATAAATTCCTGAAATGGAGAAGAATATGATTTCTATGTTGGGAAAAGGATCATAGAATGACAGATTGTCATGGAGTTCAATATCTTATATATTGAAAACATTGGCATTACCCAACTCAATCACAACCATTTTAAAACTAGTTTTTAAAACATTTTTAATTTAAACGTGATAGGATAAACTTCTTCTTTGGATTATAGACATAATAATTTACATTTGTTCAATTTTTGGAATTTTTCGGATAAAATTCAAATTTTAACGAATTGTGAAAAATATTGCATATTAACTCAATACTTCCTTTTTATCTAATATATTTATAATGTAAGATTATAATTATAATTGGTTTTTAATAGAAACTTTATATATTATTATCACTTAATCCAATTTTTTTAATTGTAAGTAATTTCACTTTTAAATTGGACATAAACACATGTCAATATTTTGATAGTTACTACTTCTTATAAACCTTCTTTTTTTGAAAATGGGAATTAATCCTAAATTAATTACTGCAACTTCATTGATTTTAATTTTTAATAAGGGATTCAATATTTGGAATCAATAATGTTCAAATTTTTTAAATAGATAACTTCTAGTTCTCGTCATTGTGAATAGTAACTTCGATAAATTTCTTATTTACCATGGTTAATGGGTAAATCTGGTAAATAGGGGGAAAAATAATATTATAATAATATAAAATTACCCACCCACATGAACTAATCATATGTGATGATATATTTCCAACCATGTTCATACTTGTGTATATTTTGGGACTCCAATGTTTCACTTGGATGTGAAAATGCCATTTTATAAGAATTGATTTAAAATAATGACAATTATAACATAAACATATATCTTTTACTAAATTTTTTAATATAGGTTTATATAAAATATTAATATCTATATGTATAGTGATTATAAATATAAAATTATTTCTAATATAATGACATTTTATTTATAATTTTTTGACATTAGATCAATATATTTAATTATGACACAATTATGATGTAGTGATTACCTCATTAATGAATGATTCAAAATATGAAATTATAAATTTTAAAATAAATTTAATTTGAAAATTTTGATTCCATCCAATAATTTTATGTTTGAAATTAACATATTAGGGATGTGTTAATACATTTTTGTGTCATAATTCGGTTTTAATGCATTTTTAAGAAGTCATGTACGAATATTTTCCAAAATTGGAATAATTCATAACTTAAAACATAAAATAGTTTATTAAATGATATTAAATTCCTAAAAGTATATGATTCTTCCAAATTGTTAATATAAGTCTAAATATGTCATATATAACTTTTTTTGGTATTTTGACATGATATGGTAATTAAAATAACCTGCAATGTGTAAATAACATGATATCATGGAATGATTAAAAAGGTAAAATAATGTTTAAACCAAAAAAAAGATACAAAGTTATTCAAAACTTGTCTAAAAATTATTGGATGATGGTTATTTGAACCAAAATCATCTTATATTCTAATTAATTATGTTTTGGACAATTTTAAATAAAAATTTAATTTGTAACAAATTAATATTTTGAGTGTTTCCTAAAGTGTCCTCTTTTCTCTTATAATAGGGAACCTCCTCCCTCTCATCTTCACTCCATTTGTAGCCCTCAAGATCGGCCAAAAACTACCCATTTATCTTATCAACTTCTCTACTTACATTTTAGTGGTGTCTGTCTTCTCAAAAGTCTAACTCAAGTGCTCAAAGAGGAGATTTAAAGGAGACACGTCAAGGAAAAGGAGTTTCAGACACATACACAAGAAATCATCCAGAGGTAATAGATAATTTTTCTAACTCATTTTTATCGAAGATTTCTTATATATAAGTATTTACTGGGGTTATATTTATCATCGATATCCATGATTTCTAGAATTTTGTTCATAAAAGGATTACCATTATTCATATTATGTTTCAAGTCATTTTTAATCCTTTCTATCTTTTACTACATGGTGTGTGAGGAATAATTCTTTTGATTACCATAAGAGATACATTTTTTTACTTTTTTGGAAAAAGTACGAGAAACATATTTTTTACCTTATATTGAATGAATGGATTTTAATGGTTTCATGAAACCTTATTTCCATAACGCTTCATCAACAATATTTCATATTTATTTTCAACAAAATTATATTCTTTTAAAATTGAGTGGCATTTTGTATGTGAAAACATTTTTTAAAAAAGGAAAGGTTATTTTCATCAAGAATTATGTTCTAGGGTATTTTCTAAATTATTTACCATCTTAGATGACATAGGGTTATGTCTGTATCCCAATTATTACTTTGATATGATTGTATTTTTTATGGAATTATTTGTATGATGTCCATTTATCTAAAATTCATTATGTTATGATGAAATGTTGTATAAGAATACCATTTTATTTCATGGGTTAAGAAATGATGAATGAATTATGTTTTTTTGGAACATGTAATACTAGTTCCATTAAGAGATGATTGGGACCTATATCTCCCTCTAATTCATTGGGTAATTATTAATATCATATGAGATAGATATGACCGGAACGACAAGTAAATCCAGCTTAGTAATGCAAGGATGGAACCAAAAGTATATTAGATTCAGTAATGCATGGATGAAATGACAAGTAGTCCTGATTTAGTAATGTACTATTTCCACAATGATGGATTTTCAATCAATTCCATTGCTAATGTGGGAATCATATTGTTTTCTTATTAGATTTACACAATTACATGTTTTATTCTAATGTTAACATATCATGGTTAATGTTCTTTTATCTCCCATTCCTAATGTATGGAAATGATTTATTTCATAACTCATGATTTTAGTGTTTAGTCTTTATGTTCATGTTTTTACGTTAAAATGTTTATGGTTTGTTTTATGTACTCTATGTTTACCCATACTAGGAATTCGAGATCACCCTTTTTATGATTTCTTTTCCATAAGATATAAATAATTTTTTTAGGTACAAAAACAAAAGGGGAAGATATTTATACGAGATCTTGTATAACTTTCACCCTTATTAGATGATTATGTTCTGAGTTTCTGATGACACTAAATTAATACCATCTTTGGGCATCTGTTTTTGATATATATTAATTATTCCTAAAAGGAAATGTTGTTTCCATGAATATCACACATTGGTGTCTACAATGTCACCTAGATATGGTGGTTTGGGGTGGAAAATGGAAGGAATTTTTTTAATGAAATTTAAAAAAAAAGAAATAGGTTTTTACCTTTTGAATTATTCACCATGAGAGCCTCCTTAGCGGAATTGGTTTTTGTCATTTGTTTAGAAAAAAATTTCCTAGATACATGGGATATAATTTGTAAGTGATTTAGGAATAATGTTTTCAAGCTTCATGGATTTTTATGTGTGAGTTGAAGAGTAGGTGAGAAGTGGTATTTATAGTGGTAGAGAAGACTTTCATTTGATGATATTATTCATTAGTTTATTATTTTGGATCAACATTGGGAACATTATGATCATTATCCCAAAATTTATTAAATAAATTAATCGTAGATCTATATTATTTTATTGTATCAGTCCTATATCATCTATGAATCAATAAATCACATATTTTTTACAGTAAATTATAGTATTTCACTATTCAAGAAAAAATTCAACAATTTTACAAAAATTACAAAAAAATTCACCCCAAATTTTTTCAACATGAAAAATCAAAAAATTAAATTATTATTATGCGAATAATTTTCAAAATATAATCAATTTATTTTTTAAATAAAATCATCATTTATTAAAAAACTACAAATTTTAAATTTGTATCTGATTTTACAGCACATAGAAAAAATTATTATGGTCTCATAAAATTATCATTTAATAATAAGACAACAAATATTTATGTTAATAATCTATTTAATGAACCTAAATTTTCTTTTAAATCATACTAATATTTATAAAGTTGTAAATTAGCATATTTTGTTTAAAAAATATAGAAATAATTAATTTATAATTTTAAAAAGATATTTATTTATTCATAGATATAAATATCTCATATTTTCATTTTTAGGGTATCCAAATTTTATTTATAATTTCATAGTTGAGGTTAATATTCTATTTGTTATGTTACCATTCTTAATTGTCACATTACTATACCAATTTTCATGTTACTATTTCATTGGTTGATTTTCCCTAATTTCTTAAAATAAATCAAATTTCATTCTTTCATAATTTATAATGTTTTTATTTTGTTCTCTAAGTGATTATATGTGATTTATACAATATTATATAATTATGGAAAGATAAAAATTCATTTATTGAATTGTGGATCATTTCATTCTACCCCCATTATGAAATTTATCCCCCAAAATTTATTTTTACATTCTATATTGAAAATAGGTTGGGTAGTTCTCCTTCATTCAACAAACCTTTTACCATGATTGCTCTTTTTACTTGTGGTTCCTCCATAGCACACTGACCAACTGAGTGGTATTTTTGTACAAAAAATTATCTCTATGGTCCAAGATCATCACTGTATGATCATATTAAAAGAGATAATTCCCATATTGAACAACCTTTTAATATAATATATGTGATGGATTCGGTATATAATTCATCAAGAGGGATATTTTCAATACATTCTGTAATTGAGACGTGGATAGTGGAATTACAATGCGATATGACACAGCTCTGACACGATCATGAATCTTGAAGTGGACGATATTCCTAGGACTCAACATTCATTTCCTACAAAATCGCATGATCCTCTTCATTGGTTATATTTGGAGGAATTCCATATCACCACCCTTAAACTCTAAGTATCTTCTACAAATGACTTTATATATCATCTTTCAACTTTGGATTTCTTGGATATGTTTCTAAATTATTTTTACCATTTGTACAATTTTATTGACCATTTTAGGTCCTAACATCTTATGTTCATTTTCTTCATCCTGAAATGTTGGTATTCTACCTATTTTCCAATATAGGGCTTCTTATGGTGAAATTTTGATTCTCAAGTGAAAATCGTTGTTGTAAGAGAACTCGTTTAGATGGGGGTGTTGGTTTTACCCACCTTCATGTCTATAGAACATGCTCTAAATTTTTCTTCTAGTGTTTGAGTATTCGAAGTAAATTTTACATCAATTTGAGTATGATAGGCTACATGGACGTTAAAATCATTTTTTAAATCATGTTTGGTGACTTTTCGAGAATGTGGTGGTAAACTTCAAATGCCGATCAAATACAATCAATAGTGGAACTACATGATGAAATACCACATTTCTCTTAAATATTTCTGCATGTTGATCAAGTGGGAAGTCCACTTAAATAGTGATAAAGTGAGATATCTTTGTCTGATGATCCAAAATCCCATATATATTTGTTCCCTATAGATTAATTTTGATTTTTGGTAAAAAAGAACCTGGTGAGATTTCCCATTCCCAGGTTTCCATGGGTAATGGTTTCTTCTTTCCCTTAGAATATTTTCTTTCATCATTCACTTACTGACATACTAATAACTTTCTATTATTTTTATAGATCTCCTTCTTCATATTGTCCCACCAATAGTTCTCTCTGAGAACTCGATACATATTTGTTATCCATGGGTGAATAATTATATTAATTGTGTGAATCTTTAATAATATCATTCCTTATCTCTAGATTTTATGGTGCACATAGTCATGACCGAAATCTTATAACACCTTCTGTGTAGAATCTAAACACTGGGATTTTACCATTTAAGATAGATTCGAACTTTTTTTTGGAATTTTCGGTCCATTTATTTTAGCATCCATTATTTTCTCCATGAGGGATTGTTGATAAATATTTTTGAAAAAGTATTGATTTAGTTCCTTACATAATTATTCCTAGGTCTATCCTTTGTAGTTCTAAGATGATGGATCCTTCCCAATTCTCATCATGGATAATGATTTCAAATCCATTAAAATTAGATCATTTTCCACCTTATTTTCATTACCATGATTGAATTTTATTGGGAAGAAATAATATTTTCTGTGGCCTAACCATCTTATCTAGAATTTATTAATCTCGTTCTATGTATGTATATATCTTAGACTGTCATTCAAATAGATATAATACTGCCAGATTATCAATGAAATACCACATCTGAAAACTCCAGACCATGTGTGGCATAGTTTTTCCAATGAATATTGAACACCCTTGATGTATAGGATGTCATTTTATCATTTTCCATTAGTATATAGTCTAATAACTTCATTGAATCATTTTTTATAGGAAAAAAAGTTCCCACTAGTCGGTAGTGTGAGAATTAGGATAGAGGTAAGCCATATTTTCAAATAATTAAAGTTGTCTTCACATTCACTTCTCTAGACAAAATTCACAACCATCTAATTCAGATTTTCAATTGGGATTCAAAATAATGAGAAATTATTCAAAAAATATTTGTAATACCCATCTAGACCAAAAAAATTACATATCTCTGTTACATATGTTGGAATGGGACACATGTCAATTGTATATATATTCAAATGGTTAGAATATATTCTTTTGTTGGTGATAACATACTCCACTAATGACACTTCCTCCATACAGAACCCATATTTACTATACTTTCCATATACTTTTACCCTTCATAAGGTCTATAGTATAATGTTCAAATTATCCTCATGATCATCCTTGTTTTGGTCTATATTAGAATATCATCAATAATGATTAGCCCAAATTTGATAGAGAAATCACTTAAGAACATATTAATTAAATCCATATAAATTTCTGGAGAATTAGTGATTCTGAAGGGAGTCACTAAGAAATTTTGGTTTTCATACCTTGTTCAAATCAAAATATTGGGGATATCTTTATTCCACACCTTTAATTGTTGATATCCCAAACGAAGGTCCACCTTATAGAAATATATAACCCCACATAGTTGTTCCATGAGGTAATACCATTTTGGAAGGGGATACAAAGTAATTGTCATTATTATATTGATCTCACACCTAACAATGACGAGGTGCATGGATCCATATTTATTCTTAAAAAAAGGACCCATGCACCCCACAGAGAAGCACAAGGGCATATAAAACCATTTTTTGTATTATCATGTAAGTACATGTTATGTTCTTAAAAATAAATTGTATTCATTTTATATGTTTATTTTGATATATGAAAATATCCTATAATATGTTCAATTAAAAACTGAACATCTCAATCCAGAAGAATACTAATAAAATTTTTAGGGAATACATCATTATATTACCTCACAATGGGAATGCATTTGAGTATGATTATGCCTTTTATCATAGTCATTCGAGCATGTCATGATTTATCATAAGGAAATAATACTCACACATGAGATGATAATCTTTAGAAGATGCTTGGGATTTGAAGACTGATATCCTATTCCCAATAGTTGATGTTTTCTTTATCTAAATATATCCAATACATTCCCAATACACTATCAAACTCTAAAATGGGGAAATATGAAAATATTTAATGGGAGGTTCGGTCAATAAATATTAATTAGTGTGGAGTAATATACATTTGATTCGTCAATTTCTCCTTTTTCTATTCTCAAGGATAACTCGACCTCTATATTTTGAGTTTGTGTCTCAATGGTTATACTGAACATGAATGATATGAAAGAATGTGTAGAACAATAATCAAATATTATGTTCACTATTATTTAATTAATAACCAGCGTACCTATCACCACCTTATTGAAGGGATCCACCCCTGTAGTAGTGATAGCATAAACCCTTTCTTACTGTTAATTTTGTTGGTTTTCTATAAAAACCTTGGGGTTAGGGTAAAGTATTGAATTATTATTATTTTCCATGTAGTTGATACACCACACTATAGTTTTAGTTTTGAAATGAACCTTCCTTTCTTCTTCGACATTTGGGTAATTCTTCATATCCCATCAATAGATATTTTCCAAAATCCCCATTCTCCCACATTTGAATCATTTACAACCCCCATCAAAAACATAATAGGATTATTCATCCCACAATTTTGACACATAAAATGTTGGGTTTTCTATTCATTATGAGATTTATTTATTTATCATCCCATATTAAAATACATATTTTACTTTTCATCTTTAAGCCCATGAGACAACTGAGAGTCTCAGATCTCCATTTCAACCTTGAGGGTACAATGAACAATTTCTTCATATCCATACATGTTTGAAATTACAATCCCTTTTTATAGGAATGGATTTATTTTTATAAATAAGTGATCGAACATTCATTTGTTGTTCATGAATAAACATAGAGGTGTATCTTGGATTTATTTTGAATTTTTCACCATATTCCCCAAAATACTCATCTTCTTTCTTCTTGAGTTCAAGGAAATTTCTTTACTTATTGAGATAGTCGATTATGGGATAATATTTATTGATACATGTTATCGTGAATTCCCCCCCAATAAATTGAATCAATTTCAATCATGGGATTTTTCTTCTCGATTTTCATCCAACAAATTACATCTTCACCATCAAAATGATAGACCACCAGTATAACATTTTATTATTTTAAGCTTTGGAGGACATTGAATATATTTTCAATGGATTTGATGCATTTATCTACATGGAAGGGATCAAAAAATAGACTAAACATGGAAGGAATGTTCCACATAAAGGACCCTACCACAACTTGATCAATTTTATGGGTGATGGGAGTTCCATGTGATTTAAGGTATTATTCATAACATGAGCCATTTGTGCAATTACTATCCAACAGTTTTGATCTCCCAATCACATAATATTTGGAATTTAATTAGGTAAATAATGGAATTTCCATTAAAATTGGTTTTTGGCATGGGATATGATATTTCCATCAATTAAAAAAGAAAAATAATGTAAAATTAGGTTGCCTAAAAACATATCTAATTAGCCTGTAAAAAATGAATATTTGAACGTAAATTGATAATAATGTTAATAAAAATTATCTTCTATCTTGTGATTCCTTCTATTTTTAATTTGGTTATCCATGGGGATATAATTATCCTTAGGGTTCTTAATAAATATTTTTATTTGTAATATTCGAAAATAAAAATTATATTCCCTAATACCAACTATAATGGACATATACATTTACACATATTATTACATGATTTTATGAATAATTATACATCAAATAAAACTATCGATCAAAATTTCTATTAACATATGGAGATTAAGTGAATAATTAGAAAACATGAAACAAAAATAACTAAAATTATTTAACCATTACAATGATCTCATAACATTCATTAAGATGTTACATCTGTATAGGATAAAAAGGGGATATCAATTAAAACGATATGAGGTAAAAAGGCTATAAATTTAAAATAAACAAAAAAAATAATGTGTAGAACATGGGTTCTAAAGAATAACATAATGACATAGAACCATGAATATACAATATGATGTATTAAATGTTTTACATCAGATCTGGTAATCATGGAATTATAGGAATGTGGAAATAACATACAACATGGTATAATAATGTGTCAAGGATAAACACCAAGACCCTCAGACATGGATTACGAGTCATGGTTAACTACTAATAAAATTTCACATAGTGGATCACGAATCAAGGATAAAAACAAAAAACATTGAACATGATGTATCATGAGACTGAAAATTAACCAATTCATTGAAGTGCTATATTAGTGCTCTCATATAAACACGATCATTAATATATGTTCTACATGAATAATTAAGAATAGCGTTTTCCCATGGAATGAAATGGGAATCATAATAAAGTCATGGATCGTAAAAAAGGTTGGATCATAAAAGTAACCATGAGATAATATATTTGAATAATTAATGAAATTTTTATTGTAAAATAGGTTTATAGCATGATTAATGTTATTCAATTGAAGTGGATACATGTAAAAAATACTGTTTAAGAGTCATTATAAATTTAACAATTTAGGGAGGATTAAGGAAAATGTTAATGATTCATCAAAAAGGAAAAAGAATAATTGATTGTATAAAATGATAAATGAACAATGATAGTTTATCAAGATAAAATGAGTGATTTTATTTAAATATTGGGTTCTTAATATATATTATGGAGTGAAATTTAACATTAGTATGAAATTGAGAAGTTCACTTTAATCAGTCATGCTTATCAGGAATAATTGTGAAGAAGACCCTATTAAAACATTTTTTTCATTAAAAATATGGATACAATGATCTAGATATATGATTTTGGAACATATAGAAATAATTTAAAATAATTTCACAAAATATAATGAATAATTACAATTGGATAAAGATATATAAATCATAACCAGAATGATGAAATGAAGGTTAAGATAGATCCCATATCATATGTCTGAAAGTGGTCTTCACATTTAATTAATGTCCAAGATAATGAATTTATATTAATTATTATTTAATTAGGAACCTATTAAATAATTATTTCATTTATTTTTATTTTATTAGGTACAGTTATAAAATTTTTATGAGTAATAAGATATACTTTTATCATTCTAGGAGTGTTTTTTTCTTTGATTTCTATGGTTGGATCACTTGTATTAATTTATGAAAGTCCATGTAAAATGAGAATAGTTTCCTAGAATTGAAATTATATGTTATTAAACAGAATAAAAAAATTAAATTGTACAATATATAATTTTTTTCTATATATGAGAAAATTTATTACATAACCCATTAATAATAATCATTTATATTAGGTTTTGTGTTTTTTCGATCAGGAAAAACTAGTTCTGTTTTATTATTTAATATTATGTTTATATAATTGTTCAATAAAACTAAATAAGATGTAATACATATATTATAGTCTTATTTAACAATAATAATGGTATTATGACCATCTTTGATGGAGGAAATGAAATATTAAAACTCATCATCCATGAATGAGATAAATTAACACATCACTGATGATGTTTGCAAATTTTGAACAAAAGTGTAGTGGAAGGGAAATAATGATTTTTTCCATAAAAAAAATAAAATTCAGTATTTACAATATATTTCAGTTATCATGTCACTTGAATAAGGGGAGGTGAAGAGGGGAAAATTTGATAAAATAAATTGAAAGGTAATTAAAATAAAAAGAATGACGAATTTATCTCTTCAACTTTTTTTATGTGGAAACCTCGTTAGGGGAATTAGTTTTGGTATTATATTGAGACCAAATGATATAATAAATGGAAGGGTTACATGGGGAGAGTGTTGGGAATAATTTTTATAATATTCAATGATTCTTTTGTGTGAGGATTATAAGTGGTGAGTGTTGGTTTTTATAGTGGAGGAGAGGAGTGTTTTTTATTATTTCATTCACTTGTTTATTATTTTTGGCGCATGAATGTGAAAAGTTTAAACCATATCACTAAATATAATAAATTGATGATTAAGAGTTATATATTATGGGATTATATCAACCATACATCATCAATGATGTAATAAATCAGTTATTTGTTAAATACCTCATATTATATTTTTTCACTATTCACACAAAATTCAATAATTTCAGAAAAAATACAAAAATATTACCAAAATCATTTTTGATCATGTATAATTTATAAAAGAGCTTTATTTTAAAGAAATAATTTAATAGATTTGAGAAAATTAATTTTTAATTCAATTCATCATTTATTTAAAAAAAATCAATTTTAAAATCATATCTGATTTTATAAAAAAACCAAAAATTGATTGAGTTCCCATAAAATTATATTAAATATATAATTCAAAAAAACATTAAATTTTGAAATGATTTTATGTAAATAAAATTTCTTCTAAATCACTATATTAATAAAAAAGTTGTGACTAAATATTTTTAGTTCATAAATATACCAATGCTTAATTGATCTTTTTTTAAAAATTTATGTACTTATTATGAGATATAAATATATAATATTATTTTATATAAGATTCATAAAATTTATTTATATATTCCGAGGCAATTTTATTATTCTATTGGTTGGGTTACTATTCTTAATGGTCACATTATTATTCAAAAGGTGGAGTTACTATTCCATTGGTTGAGATTGTTTAATATCTATAAATACGTAATATTTAAATTATTATTCATTTATACTATCAGTATTTTATTAGTTATGTGATTTTATATAATTTATACTATATGAAAAAGTTATAATAATGGAAAATTACATTGATATATGTTTGGGTTGTTAGATGAGAGCAACAGTTGTTTCATCCTCCTACAATCTCGGGGGATGGTGGTCCACGGGCAGTTGAGTGTTTTATAGAGGCCACCATTACTATATTTGAGAATCTAGAGATGCATCAATAGTGGAGGGTTATGATTTTTCCTTATATGTCGAGTGATTCGACCAAGTGCTGGTGGGATGTAATTACCCGGGTCGGTCACCACCAGGTCATCATATGGGCCGATTTTCTGGCTTCTGACCATGAATACTTCTTTCCTAATATGTTGAATTATCATAGATCTATAAATTTCATGCATCTATAGCAAGGTTCTATATCATTCATGGAGTATTCAGTATGTTCTATGGAGTTACAACACTTTGCACCACTTCTAGATGGTGATGACCTTTCACGTGCTTGATGGTTCAACGATGGGATTTAGCATTAAATCTTTATTTAAGTGAATGTCTTTCTCTAACCTACCTTTTATAAAATATTCAATCATTAACTTATCACCAAGTAAAACCTTATGGATAGTGATAGTTGTGGAAATAATGTATCAGCATCAAGGAAGGCCAGTAGTTGTTCTAGAAGTAGAATTAGGTCCCTCTTGGTTTCTTATTTGGAAAGTGGTAACTAGAGTACCCATAACGCTAGCTCTATGTTCTATTATTGTTGGGACCACTTTGTGTTTGAAGATTGTATTTTTTGTCAACAGTTTTCAATGTTGGTCAAAATGAAGAAGGATATGAAGAAGAACTTCAAAGTTAATGGAGATCGGCTGAAGTGAGGTTTCTTGGAGAATTGTTATGGAATCATAACATTGGATTTCATACTTGAGCAATTCTCTTAGATGATAAATTCAGACGATTGTTGAGCTGATCCTCAGTTCAAAGAACATGTGTCAATGGTGACACATTGTTTACAACAATGAAGAATGCAGAAGTATCATCCATCTAAGGATGATTGAAGAAGAATGAGGATTTGAAGAAGACCATGAAATTATTCATGATAGTAATCCAGGCAAGCGATTACTTGAAGAATAAAATCATATGATTTGCATGAAGTGTAGAATGATGGCGGAAGAAGAAGAGAGAATGTGGAAGAGCTTGGAATTCTGAGGTAGCCATGCATTTCGCATTATATCCAAATAAGACGATGCTTTGCTGATATGTATTTCTCAAATATCATAAGTCAGGAGAACATGTGATGCAAGCCTTATGATAGAAAGGTGGAGAAATGATGATGCCATTCAAATAAAGTTTTGATTGGAAGGAATGATGCTGCTGGGAGATAGGGAAGTTTCGGTTCCCATTGCAACTCTGACGATGCTTAAGCTGATCTATCAATGCATAAATATCACGATAGTGGGATTCGTGATAATATTAGAAGAATGGTTATGGGAAGTAGTGAAGAGAGAAAATGAAAAAGAAATGGAAAATCTGGGGATGGTAGAAAAGCACAGTTTAAGGTGGCGTCGTTTTCCAGTGTTTGCCAAATTTTAGGGTCCGAAATCGGGAGATGAAGATGTGTTTTTGACAATGGATGAAGCATGAAAGATTGAATATGATTTATATTTTTGCGTGCAATGCATGATTCAAGAACAGAACATCGAAAAATGAAAAAGGCATGGAGTGCATGGAAATTTAGGCATGTTGCGCACACAAATAAAGTGGTGCGTGCAATATATGCGGGTTGGGCGAAAAATCAGCGGGATGCGTGAAAAATGAAAAGCTGCCTGAAATATCTGTGGGATGCGCAAAATAGAGGAATGAGGTTTTTGGGGCAAAAGGTGTTTCGAGATCAGAAGCCCAAAAATTTGCAAAGGCATGAGCTGCGCGAAAAATTGAATCATGGCGCGAAATATTTGCGGGATGCGCGTAATATCAGCGGGCTGCATGAAAAATAAAGTTTGCACGAAATATTGGCATGGTGCGCGAAATATAGGAATGAAGTTTTCACGCAAAAGGTGGTTCGAGATCAGAAACTCGAAAATTGTCAAAGGCATGAAATGCGTGAATGATTGGAGTAGTGCGCGAAATATGATGTCGCATGAAAGATTGGGTTTTTGTGCAATATGGAACACGGTGCGGAATTTTTCGCGCAATTGGTTCTTCATGCTTAGAAGGATGAAAAATGGAAAAGGCATGAGGTGTGTGAAATATTGAAGCATGACGCGAAATATGAAGTTGCATAAAAGAGTTTTTACGCGCATAGAGGAGGTTTTATGCGTAGGAAGGGGTTTTACGCGCAAGGTCAAAAATGCCTATAAATATTAGGTGAACCCCTCTCATTAGGTGAGACTCGACACTTAGACAAACCCCGAGCTCTAACGCGTGGAAAAATTGAAGTATAGATTATTGCGCGAAAATAAGAAGTGATGCGCGAAAAAGGAACTGCTGCGCGAAATAACAAGTTCTGCGCGAAAAAGAAGAATTGCGCGAAAAAGGTTTTTCGCGCCAAAAGGTGTTTTTACGCGCAAGGCTTGAATTTTACACGCAAGCCACCTAGAAGGTTGCGTGAAAAATTTGAGGGTCCTGCAGGCCTTCGATAGGTGTATAGAACTCTCGAAGAAACTTTTCAAAGAAGAAAGAACTGTGAACCATTCGATTTCACAAAGAGAAGTTGAACCGAACTAACACGATTGGTGTTTAACACTATCATTGTGCATTGTGAAGTGAGGAAGAATGAGTTGTGCAACTGAATTCATATCTGCACCACGGAAGAAAGTAGTATACCAATATACTCTTGTGTTGGTATTGATAATTGAAGAAAGAGATTAGAACACTATAATTATACCGTGTCAAAGAGAACGAAGAGAAGAAGAAGAATAGAGTATGCCCAACTGAAGGCTGAAAATTATTCAGGGCAATTTAATTCTGATGATGCTAAGATGAGATGGTCTTCATTGTTCTGATAATCACAACGGGAGTTTGTGATTCCAGCTGATTGAAGAAGAAGCTACATCAGTGTAGCTGGTTTTGCACTGAAGAAGAAGGGGAAGAATATTGTGCAGCTATCAGGATTTCTGCAGAGAAAGAAGTGGTTGTTTACCTGCATGCTACTAGGAAGGTAATAATTGAATAAAGGAAGAACAAATTTGCACTGTGACATCCAATAGGTCTCAATAGGTGAATGATTCTTTTGTTGATGCAAACTCTTTTAACAGATAGAAGACTGTCTTCATAGGCAGTATAAAGAACCAGCTAGAGGCTGCAAGAGACTGTCTTCATAGGTAGTATAAAGAACCAGCTAGAGGCTGCAAGTTGGACTAGGCTTTCACCAGTCCAGGGAAGAGGATTGTTTCCCACCCCCCTCAAAAGTGTAGGGACTCACAGTGGCTAAGGGATTGTTTTCCTAGCCACTCCGTTGTAAATGAATTTTACATTATAATGGAGAATCCATGCACGGTTCATCCCCATGCATGGCAAGGACGTAGCTACTCTTATTGAGTGGTGACTCTTGTAAAAATATCGTGTTCATATCTTTACTGCTTTCGATTATTGCATGCGACATGGAAAAGGGAATAAGGGAATCAGGATCCTAATAGGTCTAGAGGTACAGGGATAAAAGTTGGAATTGGTTTAAAAGTCCCCAACACTGATTCACCCCCCTCTCAGTGTTAGGTATATTCCAAACTGGTCCTTACAATTATCAGTGTGAAAGATGTGGTCAAATGATGCCCTAGGGTGATAAGAAGCATCTAGTGTTACAATATTCTGACCATATGGGGAATCTAATAATATTTTATTGGACCATTCCATCAAATTCTAGTAGAAGAGTTTCCAAACAAATTCCTCCTTATTGGGAAGGTTCTTTTACTCTATGTCAGGTGGGGTGTTGGAGTACCACTGGCAAGACTATCCAAGGGGGAGGTCCTGGCTGAAGTACTGAGACATTATATTTTCAATAGTATTGGTAGAAAATCCATGATCATGATATCCCAATATAGTATAGTTTTGTGGATCGGGTAAGTTTTGTGCACTACATCTAATACTAAAGGATCTGGTTACATGACCCTCTAGAGTATGAGGTAATATTCTAGTGGCCTCCACTATAGAATCTTCTTTATTTAATATTGGTGTTTCATAGTCCTTCATCTCATTATGTACCATGGAATGTATTGGGATAGAAATATAGTATTACTATTATATAATGACCATGGATACATTGGTTGGTGTATAATCAAAGGGAATACTATAATCTAGGTATTCTCCCCTTGAGGTAGGTACTTAGAATTTCTTAGGGGACATTTTTATTCTCCAGATGAAAATATTTTATTTTATTCTGGATATGTATTATATGGTTCTGTATCACACCTTTATAGATTAATATCTCCATAGGGTATCGTTTACATCACCATAGGAAAGTAGTTATCTACACAAGGGTGTGTGGGATGCCCCAAATACTTGAGATGGGATATAGTATAATGGGATTGGTGGAATGACCAACCATTTTTTTAATATAATCATGGGTTATTAGAATTTATATTTAGCTGAATTCCCTATAGTAGTAAATAATTTCTAGGATGTCTTCCAAACAATTTTCCTAGCATACTTCCTCTGAGATAGGTAGAGTTTATGGATGACCTCATTCAGGAGAAGCTCGATAATATATTCCACTATACAATATGGAACCTACTAAGCTCAAGGATCTCAAGTGGTAGTTTGAGGACATTGAAGACCATGGTTTCATATCTACCATTACCTATTATTGGGATTAACCCGTGATATAAAAAAGGTGGATGTGACCCTTCATATTTTTTTTGATTTCAGATAGTTGTACCAAATTACATTCATGAACTAGAATAAACTTTCTCAAATAGATGATATCATTTACCAAATCTAAGGAGATATTCTATTTTCTATGATTGAATGGATATCAAACTTTCATCAAGTTAGTGTTTGTCCATCAAGCATACCTCATACATCTTTTTCTAGTATATATAATCTTTATGAGTACCTCTTTATGAAATTCGGTCTTATTAAAATTGCATCCTTTTTTAGGGGTTTGATGAATATGGTATTTCATCCTTATCATGATTCTTTTTTCATGGTCTTTGTAGTCAACATCTTGGTATATTCTCATTAGCATAGCAGCCATGAAAATAACTTTGAGTTCATTCTATGTACACTAAGAGAGCATTATATTTATACCATGCTTCCTATGTTCCACTTTTGGATCAACAAAGATTGCTTCTTGGGTCATATTATATCAGAATCAACAGTCTCTATTGACCTAGAGAAGGCGACTGTTGTATTATCTTGGGAGAATCCCATGAATGTGTTAGATATATAGAGTTTCTTTGGGTTCGGTGAATATTATAATAATTGCATTAAGGTCAAATCACACTATGTTTTACCACATAGTGGTCATACAATGAAGGTTGTTATGTTCATGTGGTCATAAGAGTGCGAGAAAACATTTTCATAACTGAAATGGAGGATTATATTATCACTTATTCTGATTCATCTAGAGTGTAGCAGAGGTTATACCATGTTATATGATGTATCATGAATTGTAATGGGACTTTGATGATGAAGGAGAATAGTGTTTTTGTATATGGATCACAATATTTTAGGCCTCTTGAGTGAAATTACCTAACACACAACCCTAATCTGGCAGTAGTAGTCCCGAGCATTCATTGATGGAGACACTACCAGATCAGTGAGTGATTTGTGGTGTATACGGACCCAATGAGTCTCAAATATACCATAAAACAATGTGAAATTAATCTCAAACTGGGTATATGGGTTGAATATCATTATTCCTTAAATTTGTATAATTCTTATATGCTTAGAATGGTCATTCTGGTAGTTGATGCACTGATTCACAAAACTAACACACAAGTCATACGAGAATCCAATGATGAATAAAAATTAATGTCCCTCTTTTCAAAGTTATATATGGAGTTTTATGAATCTAATGATAATTCATATCTACCTTCATAAACTGTTACCTCATCCCACCCTAATAAGTACAAGACAAGGAAATTTTTAGTTCATGAATTCTTGGTTCTTCATGAGAGTATTTCAGTGGATGATCTGCCTATAAATTTGTCACTGGATGTAGATGACAACCTACATATACATGGATGTTTCTAGGTTCCAAAAAATATTATAGGAATGTTTATACATGACTTACATAATTCTCAGTGGGTAGTTCAATAAGGTATCTTCAAGATGTATTGAGATATGCAATGACGGTATTGGTACCATGGGATGAAATGTTAGATAACATTCATTATCATTAAGCATTCGACCTATCAATATGTGAAGCCAGAGCAACAAAGACATACTAGAATTTTAAAACTTCTTGAAGTCCTAAAATGGATATCGAAAGATGTTTGCATGGAAATTTTAGTCATATTACAAATTTCTACTACATTGAGTAACATTTTATGGGTTTTATTTGATAGACTGAATATATTATCTTACTTACTTCTTATCTGAGAGACATTCTATGTTAATTAGCTGGGAATATTTTAGGTTTTTGAGATCATTTCAACAAAAGGGGTCCCCCATAATATCAATTAAGATATGCATTCTTGTTTAACATCTTGGATCTGAAATTTTTTATATAAATTTTTGGGTACATAGGTTTTTTTAGCACATGTTTTTACCCTCGATTAATGGAAATGGAGAACAAATTATTCTGGTGGTAGAGGAAATGTTACGAGAATGTGTCCTTGATTTCATTGGTTATTTAGAGAAATGTATCCCTCTTAATGGGTTCACCATTAATAATAAAGTTTAGGAAAAGATTCATATGTCTTTTTTTGAGTGTTTGTATGGTTCGACATGTATTTTAAATATATACCTACCAGATGTAGGTGAGGCATCCAAACATTTTCCTTGAATCTTCTAGGAGACATTGGAGTAGGTTCAGTTGATCATGAATCATATATCTACACCTCATTCTAGATTCCAATCCTATGACAATATTTATCATTGACCTGTGGAGTTTGAGGTTAGTGATTATGTTTTTTCATGGATATGTCCAATACTAGGGAGTGAATAGATACAAAGGAAAGGAAATATATCCCTTCATTATGTTGGAAAATTTTAGATTTAGGAGGGATCATGGCCAAAAGCTTATCAGTTTGTATTACCTCTAGGGTACCATGGCATGAATGAAATCTTCCACAATTCACAATTTCTCCAGTACCTTACATACCCATCTCATTGTTTTGATCATGAAGATGTTGTGTTTAATATCGATTCTTCATTTGAGGAGTATCCTATATGCATCGTTGACTGAATATTGAATGTTCTATAAGGCCATTCAGTCCCTCTAGTACAACTAATATGGAAATATGGCCATGTAAATGTTATGAAATTAGAGTGGGAGGATGTCACACATGCACAATGTCCAGGGTTATTCTCATATAGTGTTTCACCACCCCTGGAAAGTGAAATTAGGGACAAGTTCCCTTATGGAGGGAAGATAGTAAGAACCCCCATTTTATTAATCTCATATCTATCCTTTTTAATTGGGTATACTTATTTATTTTAGACCTAATAATTATTCGTAATGAGTTCACATGCATATCAGGGGGTGTTTGGGCCTGTTACAGAGCCCAAATCAATGAATTTGGGGAGAAAAAAATGTCATATGGTTAGAAGAAACCATGTGGGGTAGAATCCATTGTTATTTTGGACCATATGAGGTTAGACATTGGAGATATTGGAACATAGTTAGACAAAAATTGTGATTTGGAGAACACACCTATGAAAAAAATCTCGACAAATTGGAGAGGTGTTTTTCATGATAGGTGCAATTTTTCCCTAACCATGCAGCCTAACAATGAAAAATTTTCCTCCCTATATAAGAGAACACAGAGTTGGTGAGTAGTTTGAAAACTTGGGAATCCAAATTTACCCATTTTTTAGGTATTTTAATGAAAATACCATTACTGATATGTATATGTCGACCCATACTTTTCCATTGTCTCGTTACATCACTAAGAGCCATACCTTCTATTTTTTTCTCCATCTTAAATATTAATCTAGGAATTTAATCACTGTGTTTTTCTATATTATTACTAGGGAATCGTTCATTTCGTTGGATCGATTCTAGTTGTTATTAATTACTTTTTAGGTATTTTTCATTCATATTACTTTCTAGACAATTATTTAGATGTAGGATCACATTCCATATTTTTAGGGTGTTTATATGCTCTTTATATTTATCCAATCAAGGGAATCCTAGAATATGATATTGGATGAGGAGAGTGGCATGAGTACTAGGATGGTTTCCAAAAACTCATCCCCAAGATTATTCAAATTATAAATTGTCATGTGTCCATGCTGATTACACTAGGTATTAATAGGGAAATTGATATTACTTGATTATAGTAATTAGAACTATATTATTTGACTATTGATAAATATTTTATCCATCATTGGAGGTTACTTCACCATCATTTACCAACCCTTTTGGGAAGTATTCCATAATAGGGCCTTTAGTGGTTTGACATGTTCATTTACTCTGATGTTTGGGTGTGTGGGATAAAAATTAAATCGGTAAGACCTTTTAATTAAACTAATTTATGATTGATAAGTGGAATATACCATGTATCTTTACTACTTGACCCACCTTTGGTAAGTCATATTTATCGATAAATCAATATTAAATGGAATTGGAAGGTGTCGTATATATATGACTTGGAAAAATTGAATGTAATTGAAGAACTATATTTCACATCCATAGCACACCATTCCATGTTTATGGAAGGCAGTGGATTGAACCATAATGAATGGTTATGACTTATATGATATAACAAAATGGTTCACAACTGGTATCCTGGTTACACTAATGAAAGGAAATTTCTCAAACTTAATTTATTATTAAGTTTCATGATTATTACATGGATATAATTAATTAAATGCATTAATTATAGGGTTTCATATATAAATAAATTTACATTATTATATGCTTTCCCAAACTCAATCACACATTGGATAGCTGAGGAGGTTCATTGATCTCTTGTGGATTATAATCTAATTCAGAGATAGAGGTTTCCAAGAGTGAGACTAATCTTAGAACCCAATCATTGTCTATCAGTGGATGCCCACTTTGACATTGTAGGATCCCTCCATAGTTATTATAGGTTGCATTGGATAAAATCCTTGGATCCAACATGCCTTATACAACTTTGACACACCATTAGGCCTAGTCACAACTTTTCCTATTTTCTCTTAGATTTTATCCTTGGACTCAGTTTGAATTACACTGTTCTGGAATTCCTTAAATGGAAATCCATTGATTACACTCTTACCCCTATTGATATTTTATAAATACTACCTTATTTGGATAAACCCTTGAGGTCAAGGAATCATTGGTTATTACCTTGGAACCACTTCGGTATTATTTAAATTATAGTATGCATTTCTATGTCTTGGATCCATTCAATATCGTTATCCTAAAAGGATGTCATTGTCGGTTTTAAATCATATTAATATTTATTATATACTAAAAATTAATTAATTCATGATATAATTACATATTTAAACCATAGTTGAGGGCTCAAGTAGCTACTTTTGTATTTAAAATACTAAAATAATTTATTTTTATAGATTCCTTCTTTCAAAATGTTTTAGTTATTATTACACATCTTGGGTGTTATAGTTTTTATTGGTGGTGGCCTACTGATATTTATCTGATAACCAATTTCGTCCACCACTGGCACTTGAGAAGATGAAATGTGTGTAGGTGTCGACAAAGGTAATCATACCACTTTGAACACTAGATTTCTTGCATGTATTTGAATGGAGCTGGGCAACCGATGAACTAGTGGGAGCCCAGGATGCTCGAGATAATTTTTTGATTCCTTGTTTGCTAATTTTCCATAGCATGAATTTTCTACTACATTATATCAATATTTTCTATCATATTTGATGGATTACATAGAATCGTCACCTTTTGTAAATAATTTATAGTTTCTTTAGTGGTTATTATTCTTCTCTTACACTAGTATACCAATTGTTTATCTTATACTACATCCTCTATTTAGTTTTTATTATTATTATATATTATTAACAACTCTTGTAATGTGGTAATGGTATCATCATGGACACACCCTAGGCCCTTGCTATTAGTTGGAATCCTTTCGCATTCAAGGAATGTTGTTGAGGCCTGGTGGTCAACCTGGGTTGTGGAACTATTAAGTGGCACCTAGTTTTGGGAAATCATAGAGTTAGTGTTTATAATGATGTTTCCAGATATATCAGATATATTAATGATTTTTAAAGAATTTTATTTCAATTACCACATTTTATTTATTTACATGATGTTAAATTAAATAAATATTATCAAATATGAAAATAATGATATTTTATTAAATTAATATTCTATTAAATTATTTTAAAAGCATAGAAATATTAAATAAAACCCAAGGGGATAATATATGGTTTAAAATGCCCTACCCAATTAATTTTTAGGATATTTTTAAATCATTATATTTAGAAATGACATATAATATTTTAATATTTTGAGTTTTTTTTGAAACTACCACTCCCCTCAATTATAAAAGGGCTCCAACTCCCTAACTTCATCAAACCACCATGATCAATCTATCTCAACCAACCCCTACTCTTATATCTTTTAAAAAATTTATCCAGGTTTTAATGGTTTTCTTCCTTCCAAAATATTTACCCTTCCTATCTGAATGGCCAAAAGGGCTTCTTTTTTTATTGATTTTTGATAACCCACTTTCAAGGGATAAGGGGGATCCCTTACATGGCCCGTAGGCTGAGAGATTACAAGGCATGTGGGCTTAAGAGATTACATGACTCGATGTTCTTAGGGAATTCAACCAAGCTATTTACAAGGAACTTCCCCTCCCCAACATCTGCATCGTGATAGTATCTCTCCAACATCGTATGGTCGTATGGCTAGGCTTTCCGTGCAAGCGCAGGCTGGCCCTGATGGAATATTCATACCCTCTCATTATGACAATCCATTTGGCTCTACTCTGGTCCGTGCACCTTCTTTGAATCCTCTTCTAGGGATTCATTTTTTGTATAGTCTTTCTAGGAAAACATCATGTGACACAATGGCCTTGAGGTGGCCCGAAGGCCTTAATGGTGGCCCAAAATCCCTACTTACCCAAAAGGCATGGGTGGCCTAAAAGCCTTAAGGACTCTATGCCAAAACCAATGGCCCATAGTGAATAGTTCTAGATACTACAGTACCAAACACTAACTTCTATAGTGCCTACTATGGTACCTGCTACAACATTGTTATAGTACACATAAATATGCCTCTACCAGGATTTAAAGAGGTAATTGTCCTTACCAAAGTAGAGGAAATCATCTTTACCGACTCTTTCACGTTGTTTCTTATTAAAATTTATGTAAATTTATTACTTCCATTAAAAAAAATATTAATGTAACATATATATATTCTAATAGTTTATTATAAATCTGATCAACCATATTCCACCTTTTATCCATCATATGAAAAATAAATGTATTTTAGCGTGTATGAATGGATTTCCCTCTCCACTCTATCGTGTAATATATTTTTCATCTCCACATTACATGAATGGTAAAAATAATCTAAATAATGGATATATATATATTAAATAGGAAATTATATTGATTCTATAAAAATTAATATAACACACACTTCATTACCCATTCAATATTAATTGAAGCATATCGTCTCTCATGTGAAAGAATGACATACCATCTCCATGATGTGATGTGATTTATTTTCCGTAATAAAAATTAAATAATGATTATATGAATGTATATAATGAATGAATATGATATATATGACCTTAATAAAATTACGTAGATAATTAAAATATATGTGATTCAAAATAATTAAGACTTAAATGACAAAACTCTCATAAGAAAATCAATCTCTTAACACTGGATGCATTGTTAATAATGAAATGTTATTAAAATATGGGTTATTAGATGTTATAATATTATGATATATGATATCATAAATATAGATATTATAATAGTGTAAATTCATACTATAATTTAAACCATTATAGAGGATGTTAATTCATGTTCAACTAAAGGGAAGTTCAAGGTAATGTATTTTCAGTTAACATTCATTTTTTTGGGATATATGCCTTATTCAACACTTATTTTTTTAATGTGGTGCATAAATTACACTTTAACAAAATATCCTAAATCTATCTATATTAATGGAATTTATAGATTCAATTGAATATATGGGGAATATTATTCAACTAATTACATTGTATAAAGGGTTCATTTCACAATCTCATCTATTTTTTTGGTTTTTATATGTTTAATTCTCTGTCGGGAATGTTTATCAACCATGATTATGTTATTAAAATATGTTTTCATTAAATTTATTATATTATCCTATTATTTATCAATTAAAATTCACTGATGATTTATGTTTTTACAAAAAAATTTGAATGTATTCTTCTTTCCATTTTCAAAGCAACTTTTATTTGGAATTTATTGAAAAATTCAAACGAATATTTGATTTAACGTGTACAAAATGAGAATAGTTTGTATTATTAATGAGATATAAAATGTTATAAATCATATTTTATTTTTTAGAATGAAAATTTCCAATGAAAATTATATTCAAAATATTATTTATATCTTTTTATTCCTTTTTGAATTTCAAATGGAAAAATGATATTTTCCTCAAATTTTTTTTAGGAATAGTTATTCATCGGAGAAATAAATTTTTTTTCTACATATAATCAACTAATGATTTTGTTTTATTAATATAATATTTATTCATTTTTTGGATAGTTTATGACAATTTTTCTTATAGATGTTCTATTTTGATACATTTCACTTTATCACTCTGAATGGTTAATTGATATGTATATTGAATAGGTTATGTATTCAAATATCATTTAAAAGTTTTTCAATATGAATTTTTATATTGTTAATGTATCATCCATTTCATATGGGAAATTAAATGGACATAGAAATAGAATAGTGGGGCCTTATATAGACCCTTAGGGAATCAGTAGGTCTCATTACAAAAACTAGATCTGGTTTCTAGAATGGCCTTACTCATTTATGTAGAATTCATGTATGATGACTTATGATTTTGTTTTAGTCATATAAAATAATTCATTACATCATTATGATATTAGTTATTGATATTCCATGTGATTATTAAACTATTTGAATATACATGATTATGTTTTTATACTCTACTAATTTTTTATATTTCACTATTTGATAATCTTTTATTTCTTCCATATTATGATGATGATTATATTTAATTTAATGTGTTTTATTTATTAAACATGCAAAATTTTATAATTCCTTATTTACCCATGGTTTCAGCTATACAGTTACCCGTACTGTGTTTCTGAGTTCACCCATTTCTTATGTTTAGATTTCCCCAGGTTGATAAGATATTTGTTATGACTGATATGTTGGATTAATATAGGAGGGAAATTGTTTTATCAATAAATTTGTAATGTCTTACTTTCTATTTTAAATATTAATGTAAGATTCAATTATGCATCAGTATTACCAAAATTACAGATCTGATCATTATTTTTTTGGATTATAATTTTTTATTTTTTCTAATTTGATAAAGAAAGCCACCAACTCTATGCTACTATGGTTAGGGTCTTTAAGGTTCATTTCATGGGAAGTTTAGTAGTAAACATGAGAACTATATTTTGGAAAACACATATTGGTGAAAAAAACCCAATTACATATTTTTGAAATATTCCCTGAAAAATCACATAATTTAAATATTAGTTTTACCAAAATATTAAATTTAGGTTATGTGTTTCACTAATTCTAGGATTATACATTGTGTTTTATAATGTGGTGATATGATTTAGTGTATTCCATCATTTATAAATGGTGCCTAGAAAGAAGAATTGGAACCACATCAATTCACATAATCCAATGATTAATAATGATCCCTTATTCAATGGGTTTAAGAAACAATTTCAAAGAAAATAAGTCTCTCAAATATTATCATTATATGAGGAAATAATATCATATTCTAATGAGGAAAATAATGAATTATGTATGTATTGTTTCTTATTAAAGATGAATGATAAAATGAGTTCTTCTTGGTATAAAATAGATAATGAAAACAATAGATATTTTTTATTTTCAAAAATTAGAAAATTGTGGTAAGAAACACCATAGTACTTACTAAAAAGGACAGATAGTTTGATAACATTGTTTAGAGAAAATCCACTCTTTTGGGGATTTTAATGGAATGAAAAAGGTTTCTAATATATAATTACTCAACTACAAGGAGATGGGACCCTTGGAAAAAAATGTCTCAAATATCAGTGTAATATACCGAAATAAAGGATAATATATCATAGTAAACCCTGATATACTATAAAAAATGAAGAGGAATGATTAATATATACAGGTTTGGATTCAAGAAATATATAATTTTTGTTTTTTATCGATAACTATCTTCTAATAAAAATCATGTGATATATATATATTATACTTCAGTACTCATTATTTATGGATTTGGAAGCATTTGTAGAATTGTAATTGAAATTAAGAGATGTGGTTTTATGGTATGTAAATCATTCTAAAAACCCAAGATTATTGGATGATAACCATTAATATATTCATAATGCAGAGATTATAATATTTATATTTTTATGGTTCATTATTGGTGAAAATGATTTTTCCTATTGATTTTTTTGTTTATGTTATGTTTTCTATATTTATATGTTGTTTGGATTTAATGAATATATTCAAAAACCTGATAGTTTATTTTTAGTAGCATGTATGTTTTAATTAATGTTTCATGGTGATATGGTTATTCATATTTTTCTTATGTGAGAATAATAGATATATTATGTTTTTTGTGAAAAAATAATGATATGTTGATTTTGTAAATTTAGTAACATTCATTATCAATTTTTTGTATTTGAATTTGTACAAACATATTTTTGATGTGTTTAGAATTTAACTAATTATGGAATGGATTATGTTAGAGATAGGATATTATTGTTCATTGTTATTGTATGGTTTATTGGATATTATGTTACAGAATTATTAGTTTTAGTAAAACTTTATAGGACAAAGTAATTAATTATGGAACATTTCATCTGGTAACCTTTCTTGATGAAAAAAAATTGTCTCAAACAACCATTATAATATGTAATAAATGAAATAGAAATAAATATAAGAACAATCAATGGATGAGATTTTTCTTATTAATCATGTACATTTAATTTCATGAGTTCTTATATGGATAGTAAATTAATCCCTCAAATCTAGGAAAATGATTTTTGACCAAAAATTTTATACGTTTTCTTTTGTTTATATGAAATCAATGGGATTTTAACACATTATATATTTTCTAATTTTTGATGCTAAACTTTCAAATTACTGTAATCTCTCTATCACTCTCGATCAGAACATGATAATTTCATTTTTCATCAACATATTGACTTCTATATAATGTTATATTAATAGAAATTCTAATTTTGTGGTGACATTTATATTTCCCTCTCCATTTTATTAATAGGATTTTTTTCACCATATGTATGATGTGGGTTTCCTATAAAACAATTTTCCAATACCACACATTAATTTTGATAGTGAAATTTCAAATTTTGATGATTAAACTTCTTGAAGGATGTGAAAAATGTAATTTCTGAGATTTTATAAAATTAAATAATATGTTTTATTTTTTTCATGATATGAAATGCCAAGATTAAACTAGAAAATAAATATTTTTATTTAAATTTTATCTTTATAACAAAGCTATTAGAAGGGAATGTATGAACACAACAAACAAAATTATGAAAATATGGTCTACACATGTATATGTTTATTAAATATATAAATATAATATATCAAATATAATGTTTAACATTCATCCTATGTGTTTTTTAAACATGATATAAATAAATTACACCATTACACATAAAAATTGTATTTTTAAAAGTGAGTTTGGCCCCCTTTTAATGGTGAATATATTTTAACAATATCTTTTGACAATTTTATAAATTGTATCTAACAAAATAATATTCATGTTTTGATATTGAGGTGTTAAAATATTCATTGGGAGTGTTTTTATGATAAGTTTCATTTTTATTAATGTATAGTAAAAAATATTGCATTTTAATTGAATACAGGCTTCTAATATGAATATTTAAAAATGTAAAAATAGATTTTAAATTATTTATAATGTAGAATTAAATAAATATAAATTTATTAATATAATTAAGGGAATTTGAAAATTTTCTTAAAAATTCATATAAAAAATTGAATGTTTGAACATTTTTACTTAAAAAACTCATTTCATTCCCATTCTACGGGATTAATTTTAAATTAATTTTATCCTCTTTTGTGTTATCAATTTTAAAAAAAAAATCAATTCAATATTTGGAATAATATAGTTAATATTTAGTAAATATTGAACATTTATTTTTTGACAATATAAATAGTATACTTACTAATTTTTTTACCTTAGTGAATGGTAAATTGGGTGATTGAGAAAAAAATTAATATTATAAATATTTGAAAATGATCCTTACACATACACTAAATTTATTGGATGAGTATTATTAGTAAAATATTATTAATTTATTAGTTATGTGACCATTACGTCCATTTTTATTAGAATATAACTTTTATAATATTTTTTAATAAAAAATAAAACATTTCATACATTTGTTTTAAACAAGATACAAATGTTTAATATGGGTTTAACAAAGGGATATAGTGGACTATAAATATTATCATGAAACATTTATTGGTTATATTCATTGTAATTATTAATTTTTAATTTTTATGGAATAAATATTTAAATTTAAGGTGTGCATAATGATGATGCATTAATTGTTTAATTGGTAAAAATATAAAAAACATATATTAAAAATGATAAAATAATTAAAATTTAAGAAAATTATTTCCATCATAAAATTTAATAGATTACCTCAATATGTTATAAATGTGTTAAAAGTTATGTTTTGTTTATATCCTATTTTATTTCTATTTTTAAAATTTGACTGATTGAATATTATCAAAATAGGGATTAATGTGATTTTTAAAAAAATAATATTTTATTAAATGATTTAAAATTCATAAAATTTATTAATTTAAAAAAATTAATTAAAAAATGTTTAATATATCATCAACGGTCTATTGATGGGTAGTTAAAAATTTTATAGTAAATATATTAATTGTCGACGAGTAAAAATACTCGTTATCACGGAAAGAGTTATAGGTGTTAAAATGGTAGAAACTAAAGGAAGAGTGTATAACAATGACCAAAAAAACTGTCCAAAAAGTATAGGAAAAAGTTTACTCGACCTGTAAAAACATAATATCAAATTGGGGTTGTTTAGTGGATACTTTCCTTGAATTTAAATACTCATAATTTTTGTGGATTTTTTTTAAAATACATGGGAATTTTACGAGTCCGCAAAATCTGGCGGTGTGTGATTCTGAGGCCCGGTGTGCCCGTAATCAATTTTTGAAGTTTTGTTCAGGTACATTCATTAAACGTATGAGCGGGATTTTATAACTTTTGAACCTGTGTTTGGAATTGAAATTTGAGGGCACCGTTGAACTCGCAGTGCCTTTTTCACTTAAGAAGACATTCACTTCGATGGCAGAAAGTCGAGAATAGAAGTTAATTTTTGGATTTTATTGGAAAAATAATAAAATAAAGTGAGCTACACTTTATTTTATTTTAGCTGCCATGTGATTGATTGGTAGTTATATCCTCTACATGGAAGTTATATGTGGGACCACAACACCTTAACCTCCCATGAGAGGGTATGGTAGTGGGGCCCACCCGAACAAAACCACCCGCGAGAGGTTACGATGTGGGGACTACCCAACACCACATAACCTCCTATTTGAATTATAGGGGTGGGGACCACCTGACCCCTATTAATGGGAGAAGAGTATAACCTCTCAACTCTACCTCATTAATAAGGGAGAGCCTCTTGATCTCCAGTTAATTTTACATGGTGCCAACTCCACAATTAATTCATGCCAACACACGTGAATTAAATAGGTGGATCCATTTAATTTAATTCAACCTTTTGAATTTTGTGCCAACGAAATAATAGATAAACTAATATTTTATTTGGCACAACCATTTAATTTGGGTGATTGGTGAAAAAGCTCTCAACGAGGAACCTCATCATTCAACGAATAACGAAGAATGAAGAATGATTACCTTCTTTGACTTCTTCCTCGAAGCATCAACCATCGTGAAACGTCTTCGATGACCGACTTGTGCATCGTCGTCAACGAGTCAACGAATATAGGGTTTTTATGTACTAGGAAGATGCGATGAACGACGATCTTCTTCATCTACTTTCCACAACTCTGTCAATTAACATCAAATGAAGAATAGAGGTCGGGGGTTAATTTTTTCTATGTATGATCTGTCCCATGTTCTTCCTTTCACTAAAAATGATGAACGAGGGTTATTGTGCTTCATACTTGCGAGAATCTTGATACAACCCTAACTACGGAGGGTGCGGCCTAAGTCCACTTGGCCCAAATCCTCCGTTGATCTTGTTTATGGTAATCATTGTCATGGCGACGAAGCAACGAGGCGAAGAAGGCGTCGGAAGACAAAGGATGCGCTACCCGCGACCTCTGTGAAGCCTGCTACCCCCATGGCACCCCGAACCATTTCCCGCCAAACCGGTCTGCCCGTCCGCCCTGCCAGCCTGCCCAGGCTTTCACCCGACCTGCCCGGCCGCACTGCAGACCTACAAAGAACGCACCCTGGTTCTCGGTCGAACTTGCTGAGCCGTGCCAAACTACTAATCCGGGCCGCGTCCTCCCTCACGGCATTACATGCCAAACCAGATCGGCCTCCCCGGACGAGCCGCTCAAACCGTGCCTCTCACGGCGCTGGCCGAACCCAACCGGTTGTGCCCTTTGGGCTGAGCCGCGCCCCTTGCGGTGACCTCCGAGACGAACCACCATGTAGTCTGCTGGGCCGGGCCCAACAGACCGGGCTAAACAAAACAGGCTAGCCCATCCAATGGACCAAGCCAAACTCAATGGGTCTAACCGGGTCGACCCAGATTGGGTCATCCCAGACTGGGTCAGGACGGGTCGGTCTGACCGAGTAAGATCGGACCCGGGCCCACTACCGACCCTTTACTCTCTTTGGCCATATCATTGGCACCGGACAACCATTTGACAATACGTTAGCAAGGATGGTTTTCTATGAGCATGATGGTCCCTTTGATAGTAACCCATAAGAGTTTGGGTTATAGTTGAGATACAGTCATGTTGGATCGTCTGCAAATCCCACAGGGCACCCTGGACTGAAAGGATAATAAGTCATAGACCGGGCATTTGATTGAGGCGTTGTCTATTGGTTTGAGACCTCTATGATATGGAGGACCTCTGATATATGGCTTCCTTGGATTTTGTGGTATATGACGAATCGACTCTTCGCTTGAGGAGAAGAACCTCATGGAATCAAGCTTGCTTTGTGGAAACCCTGTGGTCAGAGGTGCTCTGACTACTTTTCCTGGATCCTGTGTGGGTCTGAAAATTCTAACATCGGCTCCTAGATACTAAGTGGGTTCAATAGAATAGTTGTTCCTAGATCTTGTGTGGGTCTGACAGCTCAGACTACTTTTCCTGGATCCTGTGTGGGTCCAACAGTTCTGACTTCTATTTCTGGATCCTTTGTGGGTTCGAAAAAATTACTGGTCATGGATCCTGTGTGGTTCCAATGAAATAGATGATTCAGTGGCTATATCTGATCATCTCTATATCTCTATATAATATGTATACCTTCTTGAGTTGAGTCAGTGAATTCTATGCTTTCCTCATGATTGGGATTGGTTACTTGATAACCTAGGTATATGTATAGGAATATACCTAAGTAATGGATATATTTTTATTTCATACTCTATGGTTTATCCTTGGTGGATTTTGAGAGACCTTGTTGGTCTTGGGGTCCCTACAGAGTATCTTTATACTCACCCCTGCACGGTCTATGCCTGCACCTAGTTTTGTTGGATGCAAATGACGAACAACACTAACGATGGCTAAGAGCACCAGGACTAGATGGTACCTGGAGGTGGACCTTACGATGATTCGGTACATGGAGGAGACTGAATGACATGGAGTGCTGTGGAAGAATTATGTACCTACCCTTCAGGTATGACCCATGGTGGACATTCCAAGAGCTTATTCTCACATTTCAGTTGTTTTCCATTTTCAGTTGTACTTGTAATTTTCAGTTGCGCTTCAATTCCATCCCCTTTTAATTTTCAGTACTCCTTGTTATACATTTTTACTTTGTTTTTTCTTCCATCTTGTACTCTGTTGTGTTTCTTTATAGTTCAAAAGGTAACGCCTTCCTAGTATTAGGGATTTACGCCATTGGTGCTAGTCGCCAGCCCCTGGCCTATGGAAGTTGGGCTTGGGGTAGTCTCAGCATGGGCCTCAGGGGATGGGTCGTGAAAAATTGTTATTAAAGGAGTCAATTCTCCCACATATCATAAGACTCTGATCATTCTTTTCAATGAATAAATAATGTTAAGTGTAGTGGTTGTGGTTTTTCAGTTCAGGGAGTCTAATGTCGGTGCAGCAGCCGACATATCCATACACCAGGACCTTGACATCCGATTTCCTACTCAGTGCATGAAAACACTAATTGTGTGTGTGTTTTAAAAAATTTTCTTTAAGTCATATCAACCAGGTTAGCACCCTAGGTATAATATTTTGACCGTGTCACATTTTTTTCTTTCAGGATGCCTTCATGCGGACGACCAATTAGAGCCTCGAGAGTTGTACACACAGATAGCACCCCGAGCGATGAGGCATAAATGTAGGGCCCTATTCCAACCGAGGCACCAGCGATACCCCTTCCCATTGGGCCACCTATGAAACCAGCCCCAGCAGTAGACGATGCACACCGCTTGAGCGTGTTGCACAAGTTCCAGGATCAGAGGCCACCCAGGTTCAGGGGAGAGAAGGACACGCAGGCAGGTGAGGATTGGCTGGAGGCTGTGTTGAGAGTCTTCAGATTAGTAGGGATAGTATCCCACCTTATAGTGATCCTTTCCATGAGTATTCTTCAGGTAGTAGTAGAAATATTGTGGAGCCTGATTCTCCAGGTGCATGACGAGGTGACACTTCTCTAGGAAGACATTGAGAGCATATTTCGGGCGGAGTTTTTCCTCGACACACTACATGTTGTACGTATATAGGAGATACTGCATCTACAAAACGGTAGAATTATGGTGACAAATACACAGTGAGGTTCACCGTCCCCTCACACTACACCACAAGTATTGTGCGGGAACCATTGTTTAGGGCCCAGACCTTCGGGCAAGGGCTCAGACAAGAAATCAGGGCTTTGATGATCTCACTCAGCATCCCGACACAGGCTGGGTGATAGAGAGAGCCCTCATAGTGGAAGTTTCCTTGCTGAGAAGTCTTCACCAGAAAGACCCACAACTAGTCGACATGCAGTAGAGTATTCTACAGATAGCAGTAGATAGATGATGTAGAGGTCCAAGAGGACTAGACCCATGGGTGGATGACAGCATCACTCAGGATCAGTTGTGCGGGGCACCCAGGGTAGTGACATACATTCCTGGAGAAGACACTGTTAATCATGTGGTGGGAAGGATCACATGGCTCGAGACTACCCGACCCTACATTTGGATGATCAGAAAACTTTTGAGGGACCTCCCAGGTAGAGGCATAGGTTCCATCAAGGTGGTACGCAGGGAGGAGGCGGATGTGGAAGAGGAGATGGTCGTGCATCTGACAGTGGACGACATTCTGAGGAGTTACCACCACCACCACAAGGAGGTCCACCAAGACTGTAGGGAGCATGTGTACATGCGAGATCTCATCTCTAGGAAGCTGAGGCTTACGATCATAGTGCTCCAAAGATGATTCGAGGAATGATCTGTGTCTACTCCACCATAGCTGTAGTTCTTATAGACACATGTTCCAGTCACTCTTTCATTGCCACTTCCCTCGTTCAGAGCTCGGTGATTCTGATAGAGTCTTTGGATCAATACTTATGGCTAGAGACTCCTACAGGAGTATACTTGATGATTACGGCCTGGTGTCGGTACTTTGATCTTACTCTAAGAGGCTAGAGCTTGAGCTTAGATATCCTCGTCGTGGCGTTGAGGCCTTACGACGTCATCTTGGGAATGGACTGGTTATCTTCAGTCCAAGCTCAGATTGACTATTTTAGGTGCAAAGTGTGGTTTGTTTGCATGAATGGGACCAGGTATACCTTCACCAACGAGAAGGGAGCCTTTGCATCACATGATAGACATACCAAGATAACGGTCTAGCCGATCACTCATCAATTGGCCTACCTTACCCTCAGAGTAGTAGATGTGGGGAGTCCAAGCTATCCTATAGTGGTGGATGAGTACATGGTTGTTTACTCTGATGATGTCACAAGTCTACCTCCTTGCATAGAGGTGGACTTTTACATTGACCTGTACCCCGGGACGACACCGATATCTACACCAGCATATCAAATAGCTCTCGCGGAGCTTTGTGAACTGCCGGTACAACTAGAGGACTTGCAGGGGAATGGATTCATCCGAACCAGTGTTTCTCCCTTGGCAGCCTCAATTCTTCTCTCAAAAAAGGGGGATGGGAGTTTGAGCCTTTCTTTCGATTACCCGCACCTAAATGAGGTGACTATGAAGAATAAGTACCCACTCCCAAGGATTGAAAGCCTCTTTGATCATCTAAAGGAAGAAAAATGGTTCTAGATGACTGACCTCAGATCAGGCAATCACCAACTCAGAGTTAGAGATGAGGATGTGAAGAAGACGTCCTTCAGATGTTGGTATAGCTACTATGAGTTCTTTGTTATTCCATTCGGTGTAACCAACGTTCCAGAAGGGTTCTTGGGACTCAGGAATAGAATCTTCTAGCCATACCTTGATCTCTTTGTCATAGTTTTATCGATGACAATCTGATCTACTTGACTACTGAGGAGGAGCATGCCTACCACTTGCAGGTAGTACTGGACACACTCCAAGAGAACCAGCATTATGGTAAGCTCGTTAAGTTCCAGTTCTGGATCCGAGAGGTTCACATTCTAGGATATTTCATCAAGGAGGCTTGAGTTATAGTATATCTAGCAAAGATTGGGGTGGTACTTTCTTGGGATCCACCCAGGAGTGTGACAGAGGTACAAAGATTCTTGGGTTTGGCTGGGTACTACAGGAGGTTCGTACTAGAATTCTCTAAAGGTATAGCACCACTATTATCCTTGAAGAATAAGGAGAAACCCTTTGTGTGGTCATAGAGATTTCAGCAGAGCTTTTAAAAGCTGAGGCAGAGGCTTACTAGTACCCCCATCTTGAGGCTTCTAGAGGAGGGTGTAGCGTACGTAGTTTATTGCGACGCATCAGAGACCTGAATCAGATCTGTCCTGATACAGGAGCAAGCAGTGATTGCATATGGATCTCGGTAGCTGAGACAACACAAGCAGAACTATGCTACCCATGACCTAGAGTTATCAGTAGTTGTCTTTTCCATGAAGATGTTGCGGCACTATCTCATAGGCGAACGTTTTACCTTATATTATGATCACAAGAGTATTAGGTATATCTTCTCTCAGAATAACCTAAACCTAAGATAATGATGTGGTATTGAGTTCCTCCAAGACTGTAAATTTGAGATAGATTATACTCATGGTAAGGGGAACGATGGTGCGTATGCGCTTAGTATGAGATCTGGTATATGGTTGGTAGGAGAGGTGACAGAGCAGCTGACTTCTTTATAGATTTCATAGGTGGACCGAGATGTAGTAGATTTCCTTCAATCTCTTACAGTCACACTTTCACTTATTCAGTGATTCAGGGAGGCACAACATGGGGATGATGACTGTGAGACACGGCGTGCTCAGATATCCACAGGACCGGAACCGGATGAATTTTCTGAAGGTGGGGAGCACGTCATCCTCTTCAGAGGACGTACTATGGTACCAGTTTCACATTAGGAGGAAGTGTTGAAGGAGTTCCACACATCCCACTAGCGGTACATCCAATAATAGAGAATATGTACCAAGACCTTCGATGAAAGCAGTGGTGGCCATGTATGAAGAAGGAATTAGTGGAGTTTGTCTCCCGATATCTCACTTGTCAGCCAGTGAAGACAGAGCACCGGGTTCCAACAGGCTTGGTTCAACCTTTTGGGGTCCCATAGTGGAAGAGGGATGGTATATCCATAGACTTCGTGACAGGACTTCCATGTACACCCTAGGATCATGACTTGTTTTGGGTGATCATTGGTTGACTCACCATGTTATCCCACATCGGACTGTTCAGAGAGCTGTGTTAAGTAGAGATATTGGGATGACTCTATGTGTAGGAGATTGTGTGGCTACATGGATTACCTTAATCTATTGTCACCGATTGAGATGAACTATTTACATCCTGGCTATGGAAGGGGTTGTTGGAGGCTTTCGGGATGCAACTCCGTTTGAGAACTGCCTTCCATCTTCAGACGGATGATCAGAATGAGTGGACCATTGAGACCCTCGAGGGAATCCTACGTTATTGTGTCTTTGACCTCGGTCGCAGCTAGGTGGATCACTTACCATTGGTGGAGTTTTCCTACAACAACATTTATCACTCCACCATCGGGATGGCACCATTAGAGGCGTAATACGGTCGACCATGCAGATTACACATGTGTTGGACTAACCATGGGGAGTCAACACTTGTGGGACCAGAGATGGTATGAGCTACCACGGAGAAGGTGCAGATCATCCAGGAGTGGATAAAGACTGCATAGAGTAAGAAGAAGTCAAATGTTGATATAAGACAGAGAATTATTGAGTTCGAGGATGGCGACCACTTATTTATATGGGACTCACCCCGACGAGGTCTACGGAGTTTTGGACGAGGCGGAAAGTTATCTATGAGATTCAACATTCCTTTTTAGGTCCTCATCATAGTTTTCGTGGTGGCATACTACTTATCTCTTCCACCTTAGTTGTGTCGGGTGGACGATGTCTTCAACGTATCTCTACTGAGGAGATATTTTCACGACCCTTCTCATATCATCAACCATGGAGAGTTAGAAATCAATGATTTTGAGACATTTACGGAGGTTCTAGGGGAGATTGAGGATCGACACGAGCGGGTCCTACATTGACCGTCGATACCTCTTCTGCGCGTTCTCTGGATGTACGAGAACCTCAAGGAGAGGACATGGGAGCGGGAGGCTCATATGCTTGATCAGTACCCCCACTTGTTCCCTTAGTTCTAGTTGTAGTTTACGGGGACGTAAATCCCAGAGGTGAGGAGAATGTAAAGACCTGGAATTCCGATGGATTTTTTTAAATAGATGAGAATTTTACGAGTCCGAAAAATCTAATGGCGCGTGATTCAAAGTCCCGGTGTGCCCAGAATCAATTTCTGATGTTTTGTTTGGTTATGTTCAGAAAACGTATGGCAGTAATTTTATAACTTTTGAACCGGTACTCAGAATTGAAATTTGAGGGCATCATTGAACTCGCAGCACTAGTTTTTACTTAAGATGTCATTCTCTTCCACGAAAGTAGGTAGAAAATTGATGTTATTTTTTGTGTTTTCTTGGAGAAATAATAAAAAAGTGTGCTACACTTTATATTATTTAAGCTGCCATGTGAGTGATTGTTAGTTGGAACCTCCTCATGGAAGTCGGAAGTGGGACCACCACACCTTAACCTCCCATTAGAGTTTATGGTGGTGGGGCCCACCAGAACATATCCTCCTGGGAGAGGTTACGATGTGGGGACCACCTGAGACCGCATAACCTCTCTTCAAAAAATAGTGGTGGCGACTAACCAACCCTAATTAATGGGAGGAGAGTATAACCTCTCAACTCCCCCTCATTAATGAGGGAGAGCCTCTTGATCTCCCCTTAATTTTAAATGTTGCTAACTCCCCAATTAATTCATACCAAGACATGTGAGTTAATTAGGTGGAGCATTTTAATTTAATTAACTCTTTTGAATTTTGTGCCAATGAAATAATTTCTAAACTAATCTATTATTTGGAAAAACGATTTCACATTGGTGATTGGAGAGAAATCTCTCAATGACGATCCTCATATTTCAACAAAGAAACATAAATGAAGAATGTCAACCTTCTTCAACTACTTCCTCAAATATTAAACCATCATGAGACATCATCGACGTCCGACTTCCGCCTCTTCATCAAGGAGCCAACACAACTCGGGGTTTGGAAGTGCTTGGTGGATGCAATGAACGGCAAACTTATTCGTCTTCTTTCCGCAACTATGTCAATGAAAGACAAATGACGAACAAAGGAAGGGGATTAATTTTATCTATGTATGATCTTTATCATGTTCTTTCTTTCTCCCGAAAAGAAGAACGAGGGTTGTTGTGCTTCATAATTGCGAGCCTCTTGATACCACCCTAACCGTGGATGGTACGGGCCAAACAAACATGGTCGGACCCCTCTTCTGATCATGTTTATGGTAATCGTTGGCCTGGTGATGAAGAAACAAGGCGAAGAAGGCAATGGAAGAAAAAGGTTTCACTACCCGTGACCCCCATGCACCGCACCTCCCCCGTGCCGCCCCACACCATCGTCGGCCGAACCGGCCTTCCCAGGCCGCCAACCGGCCTGCCCGGCCGCCCCACCGGCCAACCCAGGCTGCCACCCGGCCTGCCCAGCCCCCCAACCGGCCTACCGAGGCTGCCTCTGGGCCTGTCCTAGCACCCCACCGGCCTTCTCAAGCTGCCACCTCGCCTGCATGACTTACCCGCTGGCCTAGACATGCCGCCTCCCGGCCTACCCGACCACCTCGCCAGCATTCCCAGGTTGCACCCCTTTTCTTGGCTGAACTGGCCAAGCCGTACCAGCATACTGATTCAGCCCGCGGCCTCCCTTACAGTGCTGCTGGCGAAACTGGCTCAGCCTCCCGGGTTGAGGCACCCGAACAATGTCTCTCGCGGCACTAGTCAAACTGAACCGACTGCGCCCTTTAGGCTGAGCCACACCCCAAGCGGTGACCACAGGGATGAATTGCCCTCATAGTCTTCTGGGATGGACCCATCAGACTGGGACGAACCTAACAGGATGGCCCACTCAATGGGATAATCTTGACGCAATTGGTATGACCAGGTCAACTGAGTCCGAGTCGGCCTAGACTGGGTCAGGCAGGGTCGATCTGACTGATTCAGACCATACCTAGGCCCACTACCGACCCTTAACTTCCTTTGACCATATCTTTGGCACCAGCAGACCGTTCGATGAACCATCAACATCACTGGTCTTCATGGAGTGTGACAGTCCCTTGGAGAGTAACCCATCATAGTTTGGGTTATAGTTGAGACGTGGTCAGGTAGGATCGTGTATGAATCCAACTGGGCCCTGGGACTGAAAGGCTAATAACTCCTAGACCGGGCATCCGATTGACACGTTGTATTTTACATTATGACCCCTATGAAATGGAGGACCTATGAGATACTTCTTCATTGGACTTTCTGGCAGTTGAAATTTAGACTCATAGATTGAGGAGTAGACCCACCCAGAATCAAGCATGCTTTGTTGAAAACCTTTGGTTGGTAGCGCTCTGAATACTGTTCCTGGATCATGTGTGTATCCGACAGTACTAACTTCTATTCCTCGATCTAGTGTTGGTTTGATAGAATAGAAGTTCTTGGATCCTGTGTGGGTCTGATAGCTCTGACTACTGTTCCAAGATCCTGTGTGGGTCTGCTAATTCTGACTTCTGTTCCTGGATCCTATGTGGGTTCGACAATAGAGCTGATCCTAGATCTTTTGTGGGTCCGACTGATCTAACTATTGTTCCTGGACCCTTTGTGGGTCCAATAGTTCTAACTGCTAGTCCTGGATCCTGTGTTGGTCTGACATCTTAAATGATTCAGTGGCTATATCAGATCATCTCTATCTCTCAATATAAGTTGTATACTTGTGTGAGATGAGTCAGTGACTTCTGTGTTTTCCTCATGATTGGGATTGTTTACTTGATAACATAGGTATATGTATGGGAATATACCTAGTAATGGATATCCATTGATTTCATACTATGTGGTTTATCCTTGGTGGATTTTGAGAGACCTTGGTGGTCTTGGGGTCCCCACGGAGTATTGTTATACTCACCCATGCACGCACTATGCCCGCACCTCGTTTTGTTGGATGCAGATAATAGACAGCGCAGACCGAGGTTAAGAGCACCAAGACTAGACGGTACCCGGAGGTGGACCTTATGATGAGTCAATACATGGAGGAGACCGACAGATGTGGGGTGCTGATGAGGCTATCTATACCTACCCTTCAGGTAGGACATATGGTGGACTTTCTAGGAGATTCTTATCACCTATAAAATGTTTGTCCATTTCAGTTGTACTGGTACTTATCAGTTGGGATTTTATTTCACCCCCTTTTACTTTTTATTACTCCTTGTTATACGGTTTTACTTATTGTTTTAATTCCATCTTGTACTCTGTTGTGTTTTTTATAGTTCAAAAGGCAACGCCTTCCCAGTATTAAGGATTTACAACTTTGGTGCTAGTCGCCAGCCCCTGGCATATGGAAGGCGGGCATGGGGTAGTCTCAGCACGGGCCCCGGGGGATGGATCGTGACAATGAAAATACGTTATACATTATTTAAACCATTACTAGTTAATAATATCTCACACTCTCTATCTTTAATAATTATTTTGTGTCCACATAAAGAAAAAAATAAAGATATGAAAAATCATAAATGTTAATTTCTATCTGAATGAAATTATTTTCAATATATTGATTTATATTTAATTTTTATATGTTTTATAATAAAAAAATGCTTTTGCGTTGAAAATACTCTTTTTATTTAATTAACAGTAAAATATAATATTTTATTTTAAAATAATTAATTTTGATATATTTATGATGATTTAATATGGATAAAAAAATTTACCGATCTATAAAATATATTATATATTTTTTAAATAATTATAATTAAATTCACTCATTTTATTGATGTATTTGAATCCAAATTAAATGAATACTATCAAATGTGACGATAATGATATTTTATTCAAAAAATATTTTTCTAAATTATTAAAATTAAAAAAAAGTTAAAAAAGATCAATGTGGATAAGGTATGGTTGAAAATTTCATACCTTGTTTATTTATAAGACAATTTTCGGTCTTTTAATCATGAATGGACATATAATATTTTAATAATTTTTTTTTCTGAATGATCCAATAACCTCAATTAAAAAGGGCACATCCTCGATCAAATATTCACAACAAGTTGAGCCATATATCTCAACAAAACCCTATATATTTCTCTTATAAACTTATTTAAACAAGTTATAGAAATTTTAGTCATTCCAAATGAAGAACCCAAGTATTCTTTTGATAATTTGTAAAAGAATTCATCTGAAGAATATTTAGTCATCCATACCGACTCTTCGAAGTTTATTTATTCTTATACTTCATACCCATATATATTTCCAATAATAATGAAATTAGATTGGAATAATATATATTATGATATTTTAGTATGCTTATGTGACAACAAATTCCTCTTTTTACACATCCTATGAAATATAAAATCATAACACATGCATACACACAACATTCCATCTCCATGCTTCGGTGTAATATTTCATCATCATCACTTTACAAGGTTGTGTATAAAAATGTATATAATTGTTTTATATAAAAAATTGGCATTATAATGATTATTAAGTAATTATTATACCATAAACTTCCTTACCCATTCGTAATTAATGGGATGATATTTTCACATGTGTGTACATACAGCCTATCGTCTCCTTGATGTGATGAGATTCATTTTCCATGATCACCATTCAAGAAAGATTATAGGAATGTATATAATTATTTAATATGATGTGAAGGTAATTAATATAATTATATATATTAAATAACTATATCCATTCAAAATAACTAGTAATTACACTAAAAAACATGCACATGAAAAATAAAGCAGTAAACACCCAATACATGTGTAATAATCAAATATTATTGAAAAATAGGAGATAAGTTGATATAAGAGGATAATATATGATATCCTAAATATTTATATTGTTACACTTTAAATTAATATATTTTATAAACCGTTAAAAAATATGTTAAATTATGTTCAACTAATAAAAATTGTAATGTAGTGAAATTTTTTCTGACTTTTATTTATGTTGGATACATGACTTATTCACCAATTATTTCTTTTATATAGTTTATATAATTTTTATTAAATTTAATTTAATTAATATAACTATATTAATTCTATTTAATATTTCATATGGTGTTATGGGGAAATTTATCGAATTGATTACAATTTGGTAAGAGTTTATTCCAGAATCTCATCATTTTTCAATATTTTTTATGATCATGTATCCACTAGGGAATATTTATATACCATGTTTATATTATAATAAACATTAAATAATTTTTAATATTATCCTACAAATGGTTAAATTTCATATTCCAATGTTTTACTTTTTAGAAATATTTTTAAAATAATTCTAATGTTTTCTTTCAAAAAAAACTATGTTTAGATTTTAATGAAAATGTGAAAGAAATATTTATTTTTATGTGTATTTAATGAACATAATTCCCATCCTTCATTATCAATAAAATTTCTTAAATCCACATATATTTTTTACAATTTATATTTTCAAAGGTAATTATTTTCAAAATTATTTTTAAAATTTAAATATTTAAATAGTAAATTCTATGAAAGAGAATATATTTTCCTAAATATAATTATTAAATATATTTTTACTCAAAGATGACATCAAATCATTATTTTACTCATAATCCCCGAGTATATGTTTTATTAATATCACCGTTTTTATTTAATTTTATATTTTATAATTATTTTTACTTTTGATGTGCTATTTCAAAACCATTAGCCTTATTACTCTGAATGGTTTGTGAATATCTATATTGATTAGGGAAATAATTGACACCTCATTTGCAAATTTTTGAATAAAATTGTTTATGTTGTTTATGTTTGTCTTATTTATTATATGGAATGCATTGGACATAGTATGTGATTGGTAGGTCTCACTATAACACCTCTATGATTTGATAAGTCTCATAGTTCAAACTAAACCAGTTTTTTTGATGAGGCCTTACCAATTTCTGTAGATTTGTGGGATAAGGCCCTGATAGTAAATTTTATAAATCTATAATTATGAATTCCATCATTTAAGATATTATTTATTGATACTATATTTGATTATTTTAATAGAAAAATTTCAATGGATGATTTTTATTCTAATGTGATTATTTATAGGGAATTTTTTATCATCTTTTATTCCTTCCATATTGTGGAGAAGATTTTATTTAATGTCATGTGTTTCAGTTATTCACCAAACCATATCTTTATATGCATTACTAACTCATGGATTTCACTATATTGTTAACTTTACTCAGAAAATAAGCTTACCCCTTTCTTATTTCTTAATTTTCCCAAAGATGCCAAGATTTTTATTACATCTAATATATAGGGTTGTGCTAAGAGAATAATGGTTTTATCAATGGATCAACTATGTTTTATTTTTAATTTTATATTTTAATTTAATATTTAAGTATGTGACTTGATTACCAAACAAAAAAACTTACTGGTCCTTTTGGATTCAATTATTGTATATGTTTCAATGTAAAAAACATATGAAATCGGATCTAGACAAATATGGTCAGGGTTTTTACCCATACATATTATTCTATGTGAACTTCCCCAAATCAGTCTTATTGTGTCTCCCTTGGACTGATCTTCCCATTTTATTTTTCATGATTCCATTAATTCACAAATTCTTGGCGTGTTAGAATGAATATTTTCTATGTGCACTTTTTCCATTATAAAATAATCTTTTCATTATTGATCTGAAACACTTATTTTTTCCCTGGGTATGTTATCCAAGGATATTCCCCAAATATTCCTTGAATTTATATAGAAAATATTATTATTTTTACTTTCATTATTATATTTCATAAATTTCCCACCCCTTTACCAGCTTTTGAGGAATTATTACTTCATTTATTAATTATATAAGATTATTTTTTCATGAACCATTCATTGGACCGCTATCATTAAAAATTCCAAACATATTTCGAGTTTTTTCAAACATTACAAAAGTAAATAGTTTTCCATGTATAAATATTGAATTATATATAATTATAGCATTTCAAACCCATGAAATGATATTATATTAAACAAATTAAATTTATGTATTATTCCAAAAAATATAATTACTTACCCTGAAATTTTTTACAACAAGACAACTTACCAAAATCCTTGATCAATTTTTCTGAACACCATGATTTTTAGATTTCCCATAAATGATTGCATGTTTTTTCAGTCATTATACTCAATTACATTGGTTTATTCTAAATAATCAGGACACATACACTATCTTTTATCCACCAGTTACATGTTTTTATCCTTCTAATAACTTCACTTCATACATTATCGTATATATTTTATGTTTAAATCAATAGTATTTTGGAAAATGAAGTTAGAATAGTTATTATATTTTGGAATGGATATCACCTATTCATTTTATCTTGTTGAGGATTGATCATTATATGATATCGAGGTATTTTTTCCTTAAAAATATGATTTTTAGACATTTTACACACTGTAGGAGTTTTTTTGGTCATATCAAGTTCTTCCTCAACTACATAAAATGAAATTTCCTAATAAGTTATCATAACTATTATGTGAATTCCATTTTCAATGAACATATGTTTTATGATGTATATTTCATTATCCTCTACCATTAATTTTTCTTTATATTACTTGATTATTCTAACCTTATTGTCATGACCCGACCCTACTCGGGCTCGAGCCGTAACTACCCCAAGCCTACCTCCATAAGCCAGGGGCCGACAACAAGTGCCGAAGAATAAAAAACTTGTGGAGGCCTTTGCCTAAGTACCTGTATGCACACACGCAGCCCACTCAATGCAGAAATGTAGAGTAAAAGGAAAAGTAAAGTACCAACTGCTATAAATAAACAACAAAGTGCATCGACCTCTAAACAGTACAAAGAAAGTTTTGAAGGTAAACTAAAGAGAAAAGGGAAAAAACACACGCCCAACCAGTAAAGTGCCACAACCCGACAATAGGTAAACAAAATTAAAACAGCTGGGAGAGTCCCACACCTAGAACCTGACTATGACCACCTCATGTGGTCAAAACTCTCGAACTCCTAAGCTCTTTTGACGTCACAACCAACATGTTCGTTTTCTACAAGGTCACACTAAGTGCGTGGAAATCCCAAGAAGGGGTGAGTATAAAAATACTCAGTAGGATGCCATGAAAGATCGAGGGAGAAAAAAATTAGGTCTTGAATAGGTGATGAGTAGATTGAATTGGGAAAATTAAATAAGTACAACAGAGAGTACAATAAAGAGTATAACTCAACCCAACAAGAGGAAGGAAGTAGACTTGTCCAAACACAAGGAGCTTGAAGCAGTGAGAAGATTAACATATCATCGAGTCTTCACCACCTGTAGTAGGAGAGTAGACACGTCCAACCATGAGAAGCTTGACACGGAAAGCACGTGGCATACCCCACACGTCTTCGCCTCTCCTAGAATGGGAGTAAACAAAACCCAAGAAGTGGGAACTGGAACAAGGTACATACATATTCTTATGCTCTATCAAGAAACCTGAACAAGATCGTAAGAGGATCTCCATTCTGTAGCTCAGCCCAAGATAGTTAGTAGACAACAGTCCCAGAAGTAAAAACCATAGATGCCCAGTGTCCATACGTCCACCCCGAACTGCAAGTTAAGGGGCTCAAATCACAGTACTATGACATTATCCGCTTTGGTCGACACTTACTCTCCCGCATGGTTTTAGGTCACGTCACAAGGACGCGTCACAGTAGGGAAAGTTCCCCTCATACATGAGAGTTCTGGGGGAACATCAAGTCACACCTCGTCACTGTCACACAGTCGAGAGGTATTCTCAAAGTCAAAGACGTTACATCACTAACCCGTACAACCCGGGGTCCTGCTTTGTTAACCACGTAGAAAAGCCACAGACTAGCCTAGTAGAAAGGAAGGAGTCTGAAAGAAGTCATTGGTTAACCCACTGCCTAGTCTCATCTTTAGGTTTAACCCTAAGAGGTCATCGGTTGACCCAATGCCCGGTCTCTTCTTGAGGGTAAACCCTAAGAGTTTGTCGGGTGACCCACCGCCCAGTCTCTTCTGGAGGGTAAACCCTAAGAGGTCATCGAGTCACCCACTACCCAGTCTCTGCTGGAGGGTAAACCCTATGAAGCCAATGAGCAACCCACTACCCAATCACTGCTCGAGGGTAAACCTAAATAATTCATTGAGGAATCCATTGCCCAGTCTCTACTGGAGGGTAAATCCGAAGAATTTGATGAGAAACCCTCTGCCCAGTCTCTGCTGGAGGGTAAACCTGAAGAATTCGATTAGAAACCCACTGCCCAGTCTCTTCTGGAGCGTAAACTCGAAGAAGTCGATGAGAAACCCACTTCCCAGTCTCTACTGGAGGGTATACCCGGAATTGCTCTGGCCAGCCCTATTGGATGGTATACCACTGGCCAACAGAACACAGAGTGGGTATCGCGCAACCACCCAAATCCAGAACAAAACCAGGGGAAACCACTCAACCCTGCTAGTCTAAAACATCGAGAACAAGAGGACCATCTATGTCGTGAGAGGTCAAAGGTATGTAAAGTAGAACACGATACACACATATGGCCCACACAACATGTGGCCCTATGTCATCTCCGAACCAAGCGCACCAACATCATTGTGTACAAACCACAACATGTACCTCCAAGAATTCTCGTATACACCCAGAGTATACTACATCTTTAGCCCAAAGTCTATCATGCACATGACACCCAACATCATTGCTAAGGGAGAAAACATAATTTTTCCAACATTCTTTCATCACGTCCCTTGCAAGGCCAACCACATCTCTTTAGACATCAACATCACTCACACGTGAGTGAATGCAATCGCACGCTAAGGGTTCTCTTCAAACATAGCAAGAAGAACCTCCACTAGATCACCTTTCATTATTCCCCATTTAAATGAGATCTTGAATGAAACTCCGAACATCCAAACAGATCACACTATTGTAATCCTCACGGAAAAACATGTGAGATCAACTATTTACTCGCCTCCAATAGAAATCCGACATAAAAGTCATTTGTCATCGCTCTACGCCTGAACGGCGTCCCGTGGACCCAATCCTCAGCACCAAAAACAGTCAGGCACATCACACCATTGTGATCCCCTCAGAAAAATACGTCAAATTGACTGCTCACATGAGTGAAACAGATATCCAGATAAAAAGGTGAATCTCCCCATACTACACTTGAGAAGTGCTTCGTGGGACCCACATCTTGGTTCTAAATCCAAATTAATGGATCTCACCATTGTGATCCTCTCAAAAAAGTACACGAGATTGACTATCCACTTGTCCAAATTAGACACTTGATGAAAAAGAATGAAATCACCACCAACTCCCAAAACAGCCCTTGTGGGGCCACACCACTGTGAGGAATTAAAGTGTGCAGATTACGCCATTGCAATGCCCTTGGAAAAACACTCAGAATCGACTGGTCAAACGCCCCGAACGGATGTCCAATGAGAATGTTTCTAAACGCTTCTTGCAGCTTAAAAGACGGGTCGTGGGGCCCACGCCTCAACTCTGGTTTCAATGCATGAGAACCCCTTAGAAATCATTGTATTGACACCAGGGTCACAACACAACTAACGGCGCTCAAAACAGAAATCAGATGTGTCTGCGCCGGTCAAAACAACAATCTTGAGAAAAGCGCTATGCCACATAACATAAGCATCTCTCCACAGAGGCCCCTATCTCGGGAGTTAAAACCGCCAAAATTATATCAAAAAATCCTTCTCGATTTAAGGATCACCCTGTAACATCCCAAGGTTTTCTAAAAATAAATCGAAAATGCTTGAAATTTTGTTTAAGGTATGTATTTATAAGTATCCTTTAAACATAATTTTACTTCTTCTATGATTTGAATTTCAAGAAACTGTCATCTACATTTGGGTTCAGTTTGTTATTTAGAGTCTGATGAAACAAACTTGTTTTTTTTGGTGAATAGTAACATGCCCTTATGAATAGTAATATTAATAATAATATGAATAGTAATATGACCTCATGAATATTAAATAATAATATTATTTTATTTTCCCATGGCAATAGGATAATGGGATCATAATTAATTTTCCAAAGTCACATAAAACTAATTGCACTTCAATATTGTTATTTTTCGAATTAACTGTGACCTTATTTAAAAATTAAATTAATAATATTTAGAAAATTATTTTTGAAAAATGGAGTTCATTTTCGAATTCTACACATCGAAAAATGGTTGGGGTAAATTTTTGATATTTTTCTGAAACTGTTGAATTTTCGGTGAATAGTGAAATACGATAAAATACCGTATAATCAATTTATCGGTAAATATGCACTATTTATGACATCATAAGTGATGAAAGGCCACTTTCCTCAAACTCACTTGATATTTTCACTAATTAAGGCCACTTTATTTGATATTATTCATAGTCTTGATAAAAATATTATAATAATAATTAAAATAATCTAAAATACCTCCCCTCCTCCACTATAAATATCACCCTCACTCCCCTCTTCCTCCCACACCTCTCAAGCCTTGAGAATTGTCTAATTTCTGCCAAATTCCCTCCTCAATATTCTTCCCCACGTCCTATAACTGCGGGTCTCACCAAAAGACCAAAATCAAGGCCCTTAAGAAGGATCTCAAGGAGAAGAGATCAAGAGGTAAACATCCTCTTTCTTTTTCATTCTTTCCTTCCATTTTATGTTATTCTCTTCCATTCCCTTTGTCTTTAGTTGGTATATTTCATTAAATATTTCCCCTTACTGTCCAAATTTTGTATTAATGATGAGATATTACATTCCTCTCATAAATCTTGTTTTTATGAAATTTTAAGTGACGCTGTTAGGCTGCCGAATTTCCGTAAGAAATTTCTCATGTTTTCTTTATTTCATGATTCCTTTCTATTCTTTATTCACCCCCTCTTATCCAAGAGGCATTAAATCTCCAGAATCATGTATATTTTGGATGTTTTCATTTTTATGGAAAATTACATATCATTATTTCTATCCTCTCTCACTTATTTAAAGAATCAAAAAAAACATTGTCCATTTGTGTCGAATTACAGATATCGTGGACGATGTATTTTTAATTCCCATTAATTCTTTCAAGTCTGGTCATGAAACCATTTATATGGTTGAACCAGGTTATAATATATGTTTTATGACTCATATAAGGTTCTGGAATTCTTTTGTACTCATGATTCAAATTTATAAAACTAAATGAAGTTGTAATTATCAAAAAACCACTTAAATGATCTAAACGAACATAATTAATGTTTTAACTTATAAATCATCATCATATAAAGAATCAAAGTGATAAATGGTATCATTTATGGTACTGTAAATATGTAAATACTACACCATTCCAATTCTTTAGTTTCACTTCCAATCAACAAGAACGATTCATCATGAACCGATTGTGAAAATCACAAAAGAACTCACCCAAAATAATGCAAGGAACAAATACTAACAAATAAGGGGTGAAATGAGGTTATGAAATGACCATATAAGATGTTATAAACATGAACATGTTTCTGTAAAATACTAATAACACTATTTTAACCATTATACAGGAGGTTTTAACAATTTTAAAGTAATACAAGCCTAAGGTAAGGGAATTCTTAACCCGATTTCCATTCTTTGGGTTAACCTTCTACATTATAATTTATGTGCTATTTAAATTGTTTGTGTGATGGGTTATGATTATATTATGTTTAATTATGTGTATTTACAGATTATATACATATTCCTTCCACTCAATTAAGTCTCATTTCAAGTATATGATGTTTATAAGGGACTTTTCTTCTAAAATCCGCTTTTATAATTCTGTTTTATAAGATTCAAAGGCAATGTTTTTATGCAATTGTTTATGTTTTATGATTATGTTTTTGTTATTGGGAATTGTTTATGATGAAGTTTGGGACCTATATTTCCCTCCAATTCATTGGTTATGAGTAAGTTGGAGGTCGGACGTATGGTTACTCCAAGTGTAACTGTGATGGTTACACAAAGTAAGGTAGTCGCGAGGGTTACAAATTTTAAGGTAGCCAAGAAGGTTACGAGATTATGTAAGTAATGCCCAAATATATCTCTATGATTATAATTATGTTTTTTTTGATCTTGTTTAAATCTCATGTTACACAAAGTAAGATTTTATGGGTGGAAAGCATGTCTTTTGAAAATGTTTTCATACGTCATGTGTATTCATGGACTAATGTGATTTTTCCTTCTTTTTCATACCTTACTGGGCTTTTGTGCTCATCCCAAGTTTTTAAATGATTTTACACAGGTTAATTTATGTGTATTACAAGGAAGGAAGACATGTTAAATGTTGAAGAATTGTCAAGGAGTCTTGTTTTGAGTTTTAATGTTTTATATTCTAAGGAAAATGGAAACAGATTTTATGGTATCCACTATGTAACAATGTGTAATGTTATGAATGTTTTGTCTTAATTCTCTAAAGCGCTAAACTTAAAAAGATCCTCAATGTAAAATGAAGTGTTTTCTTGAATAAATTCAAGACTATGTATGAAATATGTGCGGGTCTTTATAGTTGGTATCAGAGGTCGGTTTAGACAACTTTAGGGATTATGAGTTCTTGTGAGACACGTGATTAGTCCATATATCTATTATTTACGTTAAATCCTTATTTTATAACTTTTTTTTTTCAGGTCAAGTAAAGTCGGTTACGAATGGAAGGAGAAGGATCTCAAACGAAATTCCTATCTCTTCCTAATGACATGCTTGCAATAATTGTTGCAAAGTCATCTTCGGATGATTGTGAAACTTTTTCTAGCATACAGCTCACTTGCATGCAGTTTTTTGATATATCAAACACCTCCTCTATACCTCATTATCATCGTGGATCATGGGTTGTTTTTAGACAAATACTATTTTCACAATATTAACATAATTTCAGTAAAGGTAAATATTATCAAGGTATTTTCAAATATTTTACCTTATCACAAGAATTTGAAGCATATTATGATTTTAAAAATGGTGCTGAGGAAGGAGACCCTTGTGCAACTTATTTATATTTGCTTTTAAAATATAGTCTCACATCACATACTTATGGTATTTTAAAAGGACCAATAATAGAAAGTTTCAACTCAATTTCTGTCCGAATATTTTATAGAAATCATTTTTTATAAGATGTTTTGGAATTATATGTCACACATGATTATTTTCCAAAACTGTTTTTCTGTGAACTCCCATATGACCCATGTTGTACGAGGTGTATTTGGATGGAGGAAGCAAATGATTTTGAAGGATCTATAAACCATTGTTGTAATGCAAGGGACTTATACCTACATGAACAAGATGACGATGAAACCGAGTGGACACCTTGATCAAGGTACCCTCACTTGTTTAATAAGTTAATAAAATTGCGAGGACACAATTTCAAGAAGGTGGGGATAATGTAACATCCCAAGGTTTTCTAAAAATAATTTGAAAATGCTTGAAATTTTGTTTAAGGTATATATTTATAAGTATCCTTTAAACATAATTTTACTTCTTCTATGATTTGAATTTCAAGAAACTGTCATCTACATTTGGGTTCAGTATGTTATTTAGTTCCTGATGAAACAAACTTGTTTTTTTGGTGAATAGTAACATGCCCTTATGAATAGTAATATGAATAGTAATATGACCTCTTGAATAGTAAATATTATTATTATTTTATTTTCCCATGGAAATAGGATAATGGGATCATAATTAATTTTCCAAAGACACATAAAACGAATTGCACTTCAATATTGTTATTTTTCAAATTAACTGCGACCTTATTTAAAAATTAAATTAATAATATTTAGAAAACTATTTTTGAAAAATGGAGTTCATTTTTGAATTCTACACATCGAAAAATGGTTGGGGTAAATTTTTGGTATTTTTCTGAAACTCTTGAATTTTCGGTGAATAGTGAAATACGATAAAATACCGTATAATCAATTTATCGGTAAATATGCACTATTTATGACATCATAAGTGATGAAAGGCCACTTCCCTCGAACTCACTTGATATTTTCACTAATTAAGGCCACTTGATTTGAGATTATTCATATTCTTGATAAAAATATTATAATAATAATTAAAATAATCTAAAATACCTCCCCTCCTCCATTATAAATATCACCCTCACTCCCCTCTTCCTCCCACACCTCTCAAGCCTTGAGCATTGTCTAATTTCTGCCAAATTCTCTCCTAAATCTTCTTCCCCACGTCCTAGAGCTTCTGGTCTCACCAAAAGACCAAAATCAAAACCCTTAAGAAGGATCTCAAGGAGAAGAGATCAAGAGGTAAACATCCTCTTTCTTTTTCATTCTTTCCTTCCATTTTATGTTATTATCTTCCTTTGCCATTGCCTTTTGTTGGGATATTATTTTAAATGTTTCCCCTTACTGTCCAAATTTTGTATGAATTATGAGATATTCCATTCCTCTCATCAATCTTGTTTTTATGAAATTTTAAGAGGCGCTGTTAGGCTGCCGAATTTCCGTAAGAAATTTCTCATGTTTTCTTTATTTCATGATTCCATTCTCTTCTTTCTTCACCCCCTCTTAACCAAAAGGCATGAAATCTCCACAAACATGTATATTCTGGATGTTTTCATGTTTATAGAAAATTAAAAATCATTATTCCTATCCTCTCTCACTTATTTAAAGAATAAAAAAAACATTGTCCATTTGTGTCGAATTACCGATATCGTGGACGATGTATTTTCAATTCCCATTAATTCTTTCAAGTCTGGTCATGAAACCATTTATATGGTTGAACCAGGTTATAATATATGTTTTATGACTCATATAAGGTTCTGGAATTCTTTTGTACTCATGATTCAAATTTATAAGACTAAATGAAGTTGTAATTATCAAAGAACCACTTAAATGATCTAAACGAACATAATTAATGTTTTAACTTATAAATCATCATCATATAAAGAATCAAAGTGATAAATGGTATCATTTATGGTACTGTAAATATGTAAATACTACTCCATTCCAATTCTGGAGTTTCACTTCCAATCAACAAGAAAGATTCATCATGAACCGATTGTGAAAATCACAAAAGAACTCACCCAAAATAATGCAAGGAACAAATACTAACAAATAAGGGGTGAAATGAGGTTATGAAATGACCATATAAGATGTTATAAACATGAAAATGTTTCTGTAAAATACTATTAACAATCTTTTAACCATTATACAGGAGGTTTTAACAATTTTGAAGTAAGACAACCCTAAGGTAAGGGAATTCTTAACCCGATTTCCATTCTTTGGGTTAACCTTCTACTTTATAATTTATTTGCTATTTAAATTGTTTGTGTGATGAGTTCTGTTTATATTATGTTTAATTATGTGTATTTACAGATTATATACATATTCCATCCACTCAATTAAGTCTCATTTCAAGTATATGATGTTTATAAGGGACTCTTCTTCTAAAATCCTCTTTTAAAATTCTGTTTTATAAGATTCAAAGGCAATGTTTTTATGCTATTGTTTTTGTTGTATGATTATGTTTTTGTTATTGGGAATTTTTTACGATTAAGGGTGGGACCTATATTTCCCTTCAATGCATTGGGTATGAGTAAGTTGGAGGTCGGCCGTATGGTTACTCCAAGTGTAACTGTGATGGTTACACAAAGTAAGGTAGCCGTGAGGGTTACAAATTTTAAGGTAGCCAAGAAGGTTACATGATTATGTAAGTAATGACCCAATATATCTCTATGATTATAATTATGTTTGTGTTGATCTTGTTTAAATCTCATGTTACACAACATATGATTTTATGGGTGGAAAGCATGTCTTTTGAAAATGTTTTCATGCGTCATGTGTATTCATGGACTAATGTGATTTTTCCTTCTTTTTCATACCTTACTGAGCTTTTGTGCTCATCCCTAGTTTTTAAATGATTTTCCACAAGTTAATGGATGTGTATTACAAGGAAGTAAGACATGTTAAATGTTGAATAATTTTCAAGGAGTCTTGTTTTTTGTTTTAATGTTTTATATTCTGAGGAAAATGGAAACTGATTTTATGGTATCCACTATGTAACAATGTGTAATGTTATGAATGTTTTGTCTTAATTCTCTAAAGCTCTAAACTTGAAAAGATCCTCAATGTAAAATGAAGTGTTTTCTTGAATAAATTCAAGATTATGTATGAAATAAGTGCGGGTATTTATACACCCTGCCTTAGACGGCACACACAACGGACACCCGTAGTGTAGTTTACAAGCATTCGAAGTCGAGGAAATGATTTCCCCTTGGGCTGGACCGGCCTGGACTGGCCGGTCCACCCGGCCTAGGCCAGCCCGCACCTACCGGCCCACTTCTACTGGCGTAGCTCGCATCGCCAGACCGTGGCTCAGCCGCTCGGCCCGACGTTGACCCGCGGTCCACTCGCCGACTGGCTGAGGCCAGTCGTGTTGCTGTGTGAAGACCTGCCAAGGGCGGGTCTTTGGTTCCCCAGCAGGGTCGCGCACCGCGACCACGGTCCACCTATGTCGTCACCTAGAGCCCGCCGTTTGGAGGAGTCGATGCCGCCTCTCCCTGCTGATGAAACCCGACCGCCCTACTGCCGAACCACCGAGGACCGCCCGGCTGACCACGCCTCCACCTGGACCCCCTCCGCCCCACCACACCTGCTTGCCGGACCGCAGCGCTAGACTGCCGAAGTGCCCAGATCCGCCGAAAAAACACCCAGAAACTCCCCAGCCTTCGTCGGACGACTGCAGATGCCTCGGAGCTCAGAATTCAAATCCAAAATATGGATCAGAAAGCTAAAGAACAAGCGCTACATGATTATGTGATTCTCATGAAAAATAATGCCAAATCTATGCATATATATAGATTCAAAGAAGGTGCAGAAGATTAAAACGAAAAACACATGATCCTACATCTTGGGCACTGCCCGACGCATCACGAGAAATTCGTCAGAGCCGGATCTAGATGTGCCTTGGAAAGGAAGTTTGGAGCATGAGGGAGAGCTCCTTGGGTGAGATTGAGCCTTTCCGTGAGAGGATGAACGATGGGGGAGAGAGGGTTGTGTTTTTCTTAAGTAAGGAAAATTAAAAATTAATATATTAATTTTTAATCACCCACGAAAGAACCCACATTCGAAATTCTAGGCGGGGTGGTGGTTAATCCTAACCTAGGGTAACCACCACCTCCTGAGTACAATAGCGGTCTTAGAATTTTAATACGATCCACTGTTTTAATGATATAAAATTTAACGTCTCAAGCTGCTAAATTACAAAAACGCCCATGGTGGCATTTTTCATAGAAGGCTCACACCTGTGAATGTTACACCCATACAAGGGTAAATGGAATGCTCCAGACTCAATGATACTCTCGGTTTTCCCGTCTGAGGTACCATTTAATAGATACTTGATTTTAACCATTAAATGAATAAATTAATTATTTTATTTATCCATTTAACGTTCTTTTAATGGGAGAGGGGTCCCAACGCCCCGCACCGACATGATTTATGTCATTCATAGGGTAAAAACCCCATTTCGGACACATCCGTACTCTCAGCATTAGGATCTGAAACACCATTTAGGAGTTATTCCATTTATTTTGTGTTCCCGGTGTGAACACACTGAAAATTTATTTCCAGCCACACCGGGGCTCGGAATCGTACTCCGTCTGAAGGAACTGCTCTGGAATAACATCAAGAATATTCCAAAATCTATTATAGGAAAAAACGTCTTCTTACATCATTCCCTACATCAATCATTTTGTCCCCGAAAAGAAAAACCATGGAACAACATAGGGTACTACCCCCACACATGGCTCTCCCGTATCCAAAAGAACTCTTGCACAGTTCTGCATCACCGCGCAGGGACCAAAGGATTTGGACCATTCACGAAAGGTCTGCCCTTGCCAATGACGTGCATAGGAGTACACACACATCTCCTCTAGTAAAACACATGGGAGATGATATGAACCAAAACCAGACATTGGGGGGTTAGGTCAAGGCGGTAGACAACCTCGACATCCCTTCGCATGGTCCCAAACAACCTGATGTCCCTCGGGGGTAGCTCACCACCCTGGTCGAACCTCTACATCGCACGCCATGACTGGAATCACTATTCACACATGGGACATGAATCGGTGATTTCCTCCTTCATAATGTCAATATGGTGAAACACCCAAGGATATCTGGTCATGCATGATTTCACAGTCGATGTCCAATGACCTAGCCTCTCTCACATCCTCGGATAGTGAAGGAGATGACACCATTGACTAAAGAAAAATGTCTCATGCCTTTTACCGTACCAAAAAAGGGTTACACCGCCGCCCCGCACCACCCTAGTAAAAACTCAAATAAGGGGAGGGGAAAAAAGCCTTTAACACACAAAGCCTAACAATTATACTGCAAAAAGTAGAACAGATATAGAGTGTACCTCTTATTACCTCATGCTCTGTAGGATCGTAGACATCCAAAGCTCGTGGTTGTTCATGGTCCCAACTGTCAGCTCCTGGAGCATGACGTGGACCGCATGGTGGTGATGGGAAGACATCATAAAGTCGTACCCCACTACTAGTTTCCCCTGCTTCTCTGCTAGCACCACCTCTCTGGGCGTTACTCCAATCACGACGCTGCCTCTTTCATGGGAGTTCACCTTCTGCCTGCCCAATATTCTTAGAGCGCCTGGTTAGGCAGTCTTGTGCCAAGTGACCTCGGCCATCGTAAGCATAGCACTGATGCTCTCTAGGCAGCCCTGGTGCCCTCTAGCGCCACTTTGGTGTACGACAATAGCACGAAGTCCACTCATAGAAGGGTCTCCTTGGTTGAGGCCTTGAAATTTTCTGCAATAGTGGTGCATGACCACGTCTCTGAAACCGGTGGGTTGAAGGCTGCCTACATCGCGGTTCTGTTTGCTGAGGCCTGCTAGATGCAGCAGACGTATCGGCTCTGTTGAGCCTGCTGCCACCACCAACTGTAGAGCGTGACAGGAAGCTCTCTGTCACCAGCGCTTTCTCTTGCACCTTGGCATAGTTGTAAATTCCCAATTGTACAATGACAACACGAATCTCTCTACAGAGACCCTGCTCGAACTTCCGTGCTTGCATGTTTCCGTCATGGACCATGTCCGGGTAAAAATGTGCACGGTCTGTGAACCTAGTCACATACTCAGTCACCATCATCCCTCCCTGCTGAAACTGTAGGATCTCCTGGATCCAAACGGAACGTAGGTAGGAGGGGTAAAACTCCTCATGAAATAGCAGTTGAATGTCGCCCCATGAAAGCGACGACTCATCAAGAAACTGAGTCACCAGACACTACAAACACCCAGCTACTTCGTGGAAAAGGCTAGAGGCCAATGTCAACATAAGATCTTCCAGAATCTGCGCAAGAATGAAGAGGAAAACCACTGTCTCTAGCCAAACCTCTACTGCCTGAGGATCTGTCTCACCACTAAACCTCAGTGGTCTCTACCACTGGAACTCGTAGAGAAATCTCAGCCTACGCTCAAACACGGTCTACTTGGTTGAAACTTTCTGCGGCTCACCAGGTGGGGCTTCTGCTGCCGGCCCACCTGGAGAAAGGGACTCGCATAATGGGTCCTGGACTAAGGCCTCGTAGCTCACATGGTTTTCATCACGAACCAAAGCTGGTATCCTAGCAGGATGTCTTCATGGAGACATCTTGAATGCTATCAAGGAGTGTTGTAGTCTGATGAGCATATATGTATATAACAGTAACAACAATGGGGAGCTGACTCAAGAAGGATAGTCAAAAACTCAATCATATTTGATGCACAAACCAATTTCCCTGCAACGAGTGTCTCATCATGCCGAGTCAACAGGCAGGTTATCAGGGTCCAGAGGAATGGATACGTTGGCCGCCACACTATCACTAGACTCCCTGGCCTGAGAGCCACTCTTGGGCGACATTGACACGGTTTCCCTATATCCCAACAAATTACTTTTTAGGGATGTCTGAACAATGTACCAAGGAATGAACGACCTCTGATACCCCATTGTCACGACCCGACCCTACCCAGGCTCTAACCTCAACTACCCTAACCCGCCTCCATAGGCCTGGGGTGGGCAACAAGCGTTGAAGGCTAAAAAACTCAGGGAGGCCATTGCCTATGTACCTTTACGCACACACGCAACCCACTCAATGCAAAAATGTATAGTAAAAGGAAAATTAAAGTACCAACTTCTATAAATAAACCACAAAGTGCATCGACCTCTAAAAAGTCAAATGAAATTGCTGAAGGTAAACTGAAAAGAAAATGGGAAAAACACACGCCCAACAAGTAAAGTGCCACAACCCAGCAACAGGTAAATAAAAGTAAAACATCCGGGAGAGTCCCACACCTGGAACCCATCTACGACCACCGCACGTGGTCCAAGCTCCCGAACTCCTAAGTTCCTCTGACGTCACGACCAATCTATCTGTCATCTACAAGGGCACACCAAGTGCGGGAAAATCCCAAGACGGGGTGAGTATAAAAAACTCAGTAGTACGCTATGAAGGCTTGAGGGAGCAACAAAGGAGATATAGAAGAGGTAAGCAGTATATTGAATAGGGAAAAGTAAATAAGTACAACTGATAGTGCAGTCAAGAGTACATATCAACCCAGTAAGAGGAAACAAGCAGACTCATCCCAACACAAGGAGCTAGAAGCGGTGAGAAGATAAAATTCTCTCTGAGTCTTCGCCACCTATTGTAGGATATTATACTCGTCCAACCATGAGAAGCTAGACACGTAAAGCATGTGGCATACCCTGTGCGTATTCACCTCTCTTGGAAGTGGAGTAACCAAAACCCAAGAAGTGGTTACTGGAACAAGGTTTATACATATTATTATGCTCTATCAAGAAACCCCAACAAGATCGTAAGGGGATCTCCATCCCGTAGCTCAGCCTATGAAAGTGAGTAGCCAACAGTCCCCGAAGTAAACATCATCGATGCCCAGTATCCGTACGTCTACCCCAAACTACAAGTCAAGGGGATCAAATCACCGCACCATGAAACTATCCTCTTTTGGAGGAACTGACTCGCTCGCACGGTTTTAGGTCTCTTTACAAGGACATGTCTCGGTGGGAAAAGCACCCATCATACTTGAGAGTTCTGGGGGAACGTCAAGTCACACCTCGTTATTGTCAAATAGTCAAGAGGTCTTCTCAAATTCAAAGACATCACATCACTGACCCATACAACCTAGGGCCCCGCTCTGGTAATCATGGAGAAAAACCACAGACTAGCCTAGTTGCGAGGACTGAGTCTGAAAGAAGTCATTGGGTAACCCAATTCACAGTCTCTTCTATAGGGAAAATCCTAAGAGGCCGTCAGGTGACCCATTGCCCAGTCTCTACTGGAGGGTAAACCCTATGAGGTATTTGGGGGACCCACTACCCAGTCTCTGATGGAGGGTAAACCCTAAGAGGTCGTCAGGTGACCCACTGCCCAGTATCTACTGGAGGGTAAAACCTAATAATTCAATGAGAACCCCACTTCCCAGACTCTGGTGGAGGGTAAACTCAATGAAGTCGGTGATAAACCCACTTCCCAGTCTCTGCTGGAGGGTAAACACGAAGAAGTCACTGAGAAACCCACTGCACAGTCTCTACTGGATGGTAAAACTAATGAAGTTGATGAGAACCAACTGCCCAGTCTCTGCCGGAGGGTAAACCCGAAGAAGTCAATGAGAAACCCACTTCTCAGTCTCTACTGGAGGGTAAACCCTGAACTGCTCTGGCCTTCCCTACTGGATGGTACAACACTAGCCAACAGAACACTGTGTGGGTATCACACAACGAACCAACTCCATAATAAAACGAGGGGAAACCACTCAACCCCTGCTGGTCTAAAACATCGAGAACAGGAGGATTATCAATGTCACGAGAGGTCAAAGGTATGTAAAGTAGAACATGGTACACATATAGGGACCACACAAAATGTGGCCTTATGTCATCTCCTAACCAAGCGCACCAAAGTCCTTGGGTACAAACCCCAACATGTACCTCCAGGCATTCCTATATACTCATAGTATACCACATCTCTATCCTAAAGGCTATCATGCACACAATACCCAACGTCAATGCGAAGGGAAAAAATGTAATTTTGACAACCTGCTTCCTCCACGTCCCTAGCATGGACAACTACATCTCTTTAGATAATAAAATCACTCACACAGGAGTAAACGCAATCTCACGCCAAGGGTTCGCTTTGAAAACAGCAAGAAGATCCTTCAACGGAGCACCTTTCATGCATCCCCATTTAAATGAAATCTCAAATGAAACTCCAGACATCCAAACTGATCACACCATTGAAATCCTCGCGGAAAAAATGCGAGAAAAATATTTACTCGCCTCTGATAGACATATGACGTAAAAGTAATATGTCCCTGCTTTATGCCCAAACAGTGTCCCGTGGTCCCAAGCCTCAACCCCAAAAACCGTCGGGCGAATCGCACCTTAGTGATACCCTCGAGAAAACACGTCAAATTGATTGCTCACTTGAGTGCAATAGATATCTAGAGAAAAAGGTGTATCTCACGATACCGCGCACGATTGGTGCTTCATGGGACCCACATCTCATTCCAAAAGTGTGCCGAAAGGATCGTACTGTTGCGATTATCTCGAAAAAGTACATGAGATTGACTATCCACTTGTCTGAATCGGACACCCGGTGAAGAAGATATAAATCACCTCCAACTACCAAAACGACCCTCATGGGGCCCGCACCACCGTGCGGAATTAAAGCAGGCAGATGGACCCATTTCAATGTCCTTGAAAAAACACTCAGAATCCACTGCTCGCACGCACCGAACGGACGTCCAATGAAAAAGTTTCTAAACGATGCTCACAGCTGAAAAGATGGCCCATGGGGCCCACGAATCAACTCTAGTTTCAACTCCTGAAAACCCCTTGGCAATCATCCTCCTCCAGGGACACAACGCCACTGACGGTACTCAAAACGGACATCGGATGTACCTGTGATGCTCGAAACAAGAATCTTGGGAAAAGCGCTAAGCCACATAACGTATGTGTCGCTCCACCGAGGCCCACATATCGGGAGTTAAAACCCCCAAAACCATCTCGAAAAGTTTGTCTCGATTTAATGATCACCCTACAGTAGATGGAACACAAAACAGAAACCCATAGTGTAGTTTACATGTGTCCGTAGACGGGGGGATGATCTCCCCTTGGTTGGACCGGCCTGGACCTGCCGGTCCGCCCGGCCTGGGCCGGCCCGAGCCGGCCCGCATTGACCAGCGGTCCACCCGCAGACCGGCCGAGGCCAGTCATCATGCCACATGAAGACCCGCCGAGGGTAGGTCTTTGTTTCTGCTGCGGGGTCACATGCCGTGACCCTAGTCCACCTGTGTCGTCGCCTGGAGCCCGCCACACGGAGGAGTTGTCGCCGCCTCGCCCTGCTTCCGAAGCTTGATCGCCCTGCTGCCGAACCTCCGAGGACCGCCCGGCCAACCGCACCTCTGCCTGGACCCCCGGCACGCCGCCGCGCCTGCTCGCTGGAGCGTCGCGCTAGACCGAAGGAGTGCCCAGATCCACCAGAAAAACATCCAAAAACTCCCCGGAGTTGATCAGATGCGTCAGAGCTCAGATCTCAAATATGAAATATGCGTCAAAAATCTCAGAACATGTTCTACGCGATTATGGGATTTTCTCGACAAAATTATAGCAAATCAATGCATATATATAGATTCAACGAAGGTGTTGAAGTTTAGAACGAAAAACGCACGATCCAATCTCTTGGGCGTCGCCCGATTCTTCACAAGTGATTCACTAGAGCCGAATATGGATGCGCCTTAGAAAGGATGGTTAGAGTTTGAGGGAGAGATCCTTGGGTGAGCTTAAGCCTTTCCGTCAGAGGATGAACAAAGGGGGAGAGAGGGGTGGGTTAGGGTTAAGTAAGGAAAATTAAATATTAACTTAATTAATTTGTAATCACCCACGAAAGGACCAACATAAAAAATTCTCAGCGGGGTTGAGGTTAAACCTCCCAAAGGGTAAAAACCACTTCCCTTGCACAACGGCGGTCTCAGGATTTTAATCTGAGCCTCCATTCGATGGTTTTAAAATTTAACGTCTGAAGCCGCTAAATTACGAATACTCCCATGGTGACATTATTCACAGAAGGCCCGTACCCATGAATGTTACACCCCTGCTAGGTTAAACGGCATGCTCCGGACTCAACGGTGCTCTCAATTTTCTCGTCCGAGCTAACGTTTAAGAGATACTTGAGTTTAACCATTAAATGAAAAAATTAATTATTTTATTTATCTGTTTAACGTTCCGTTAACGGGTGAGGGGTCCTAATATCCCGCTCCGACATGATTTTCTCATTCCTAGGGTAAAAACCCTATTTCGGGCCCATTCGTACTCTCAGATTTAGGACTGAAAGCACTGTTAAGGAATTATTGCATTTATTTTTCGTTCCCAATGTGAACACACTTAAAATTTAATTCTGGCCACACCGAGTCTCAGAATCGTACGCATTCTAAAGGAACTGCTCTGGAATAACATCAAGAATATTCCATTGTCTTTTATAGAAAAAACAGGGTTCTTACACTCATCCTCATGAATTTTGATGTTTTCATGCAATTATGTACCAAAATTAATTGATCTTTTTATATTATCCTGTAGTTCTCCATCCATTCAATATTTTATGGATTTATTTTTATTTATATTGAAAAGATATTCCATTTTGTAATTTGTTAAACATCTTCTTTATATCTAATTTATTAATCAATTTTTTCTTGAATTTGGAGCATCTCTTATCGAGATTCGTATTTATTGTTTCTGTAGAACCAACCAGTTTGGATAGATTTATATAATTTAGTATATTTTCCATCAATTTTCTTTCTACTTTATCTACTAGTGATTTATCCTTGATAATATATTCCTATTTTAGTTCAAAAATACAATAAATAAACCCAAAATTTCTTTTCCAGAACTATACATCACACATTTAAAAGTATATAGTAAAATTTGTTATAAAGAAATAAATATGAGATAAACCCTACAGATACATTTATATTTTAAATATACTAATTAAAAATATCATTCACTTACAAGATGATTAAAAAAATTAATTCTTTTTTCTATGGTGGAAATATTTCCCATCACATTTGTAGTAGACTGAACTATAACTTGTTCTACATCCAACCTATAGTTAATATTTTTTTATTATGGTATTTAGAAAATAGGAATGATTCCTGCTTGAATGAGTGGGAGGAAGTTTTCAACATTATCTTATCATTGTCATTCAGGTTTCATTTTGTTTTGGTGGAGATAGATTTATTATTAGCGAATGATATATCTTCACCAAAACAAAACATAAATTCTAAATTCCAAAATAAAAACAAATATTTTCAAAGATAAAAACTAAAAAATAGATAATAAAATAAATGGTGAACACGTCTCTCATATCAATTGATAGTAATTGTTTGGAATATATGATGCAAAAAGAGGGGTAAATCAATTCCTTTTAGTTTTATTCAAATTTTAAATCATTTTCCCTCTTCCTTTTACCTCTACAACATTTTGTGATGGAAAATACAGTCTCTCTTCTTACATTTTATTTTATATTTAGCACATTTAAATGATCACATTGAATATTATATAATATATAAAAGGTGAAATTTCTAAAATGTAATTATAGTCGTTGTTGAGACATGGGAGAACCAATGATCAAATGAAACCACTAGTATCAACCTGTGGCCTACAAATTATAAGGTGTTATTCAACACTAAGGTTACACATATTTTAACCATGTATTGTGTATTCCACACTTCTTTGAAAATCAAATAATTTATTATTGTTATTTTCAATAATTTACAATTATGTTTTGAGATTAATTAATATTGTATTCCTCCCAATTCATAGGTTTCAAAAAAACGGATGTTAGGCATTTCATTTTTCGTATCCTCATACATTCATAATATTTTTATAAAATCCATCTTTCTATGTTAAATGTGTATTATTTCAGACTACCACTTATTTTTATTCATAGTAGTAAAATAAATTCTTCTACTTATTACTTTAATGCATAATTTAATGAATTTTCATCATGTGTAAAGTAGACATCACAACACTCTTATTCCTCCATATTCTTAATCTTCATCTTATATTCAACCAAAGATTACATGATCTCTAATTCTCTTTAACTATTAAGAATATAATACAATTATTGGATAAATGGATAATCACTTAATTTATACTCATTATTTCTCAATTGGGGAGCAATATAATATTCTAAAATCCATCAAGAATACAATCTATAGTGTAAATTTATAACATTTTATTTGTCAATTCACTGTTTTTCCTCTTTTATAATATTTTTTATCACTTGATAATACAAAATCTTGAATTACCATTATACTGAGTAATTCAATACACCATAAATATTATTCTTTAATTCATTGATAATAATTATTTTTTCATCAAATATATTCATTTTTATAATTTTATAATACAAATAATTTTAAAATCAATCTGTCTTTTTATTTAATTATTTTTAATGTAGCATATCACTTATTTTCAAATCTCTAACAAAACCAATTCTTAAACATAATCCATATATTTATCATAATAATATAAACAGCTAGTCAAAATTTCTCATTCCTTAAATATGAAAATTTGCATTGATATTATCCATTCATCACTGCAATAATAATAACAAATAATATGATGATATTGGAAGGTTAATGATTGTATTACATGGAGGAACTTGATTTAATTCTCTATGGTTCTGGTAATATCACTGTAGTATTATAAAAAGAATCATAGAAAATAACAGATCACATATAGTTTTAATGTTTCCAAATTAATCATAATTAAACTCATATTTATGTCATGATGAAACATATATAGGTCACTCAAATATTTTCATGATGCACTATAAATATGTTCCAGTTTTCACACAATCATGTTTTCATATGAAATGTCTGAGTAAACTTTTGAAGATTATTATATTGTTATAATCATATATTTAATATTATTAACAAAAAATCACTCATCTATTTATTATCCACATGTAACTTTTGGCATGAAATTAGAATATAAATGTGTATATGTTATTTGAATAGTCTTCACTTTGAGTCATTCTAATTTCCTTCTCAAATTCATAATCAATGTGATTCAAAATATAAAGGTTCCCAAAAATAAAATCTCCAAATATAATGTCCTTAAAATGATTCCCACAACCTTCCCCACACAACATGTAATCCCAATATGAGTTTATACATCACTTTCCATAGTGGAACATGATCTTGAAATAAAATTTTTTATGTGTAATATTTCTTACAAAGAAGATAATGAACTACATGATATCATATCTGTCAAAATATCATGAGGTTTTTAATTCATAATACTATCATGAATCATATTATCAAACATAAAAAAAATTATGGGATTGTAGATATCTTATTATCCACTAAAATATATAGACCCTCTGAAAAAATCCCACAGGGCCAGCCTATCCGGTGCAACTATAATCCCACTATACAAGGTAGTTGTAATCATATAATTCTCTCACCACCTTTCAGATGTTATACTCTTTCTTTTTGTCACTCAAGACTCTCTCCAACATTGTTCTTGATTGAATTCCCTTTTTAATGGCCTTCTTCATAGGTTTGTATCTAGCTTTGAGCACATGCAATTTTTTTCAATTCTTTTGATCAATTATAAAAACATGACCCCTTCATAAGCGCAGAAGATTATTATGAATTTCCAATCAATTTACTATATATTAATGTGTAAGGAATATGCAATAAATATGAATAGTAGCATCCTATAATCCAAATACCTCAACAACCACTTGTGGACTTCAATAATCTATTCTTATTCTATTTTATCCTGAAAAATCAGTTGTCTTTGTTATATGCTCTCCATAAACCATCATTATGGGAAGTACAAAACATATTAATAATATAAATAAATTATTTATCGTTTTTTATTCTCTATGGAACCTTAATTATTCAATCATATTTCACATTTTATATGAGTATATATCCATCAATTCCAAGGAATGGATTCTCGTTTCCATTTGAGAAATGAAAATTTTTTAGAAAAATAGACAAGATATGTGTTTATGAATCTTACATAACATAGTACAAATAAAAACATTCATTTGAACTCATATAAAAAATTCATAGATTCCCCTACAAAGCTCGATTCCATATTTCTTTGAACCAATTCACCAAAAACATAGTGACATCCACCACCAATGATTTTTCTTGTACAGCTTAGAAAAATACAAGAACAAAATAACTGGTCCCAATAAATTCCTATTATTTTATAATATAATATTATAATTAGTATATGAATAATATTTTGTTTATGAGAACGAGGAATCATATTTATATTGAACACATTATTTTTAATTATTATTTAATTTATCCAAGGTCCCAAATATGTCCTCGGTTAATGGGATTATCCTCATCTATGGATATTTCTAATTCCTATAGAATTATTATTGATTTTAGATCTTCTCCCTTATAGTACAAGAATTATGTTTTCTTCATCAATTAATATATTTTTTCATTATTATTTGTACTTGTTTTTAAATCTTCTACATAATCAACTTTGTTAAATTAGTCTAATTTTTTTTCCATTAGTATCAGTACTTCCAAATTTTATTTATTACAGTTTTCTTTTAAATAAACATTCCTTTTATTAATCATTGGGGAGATACTCAACTTGGAATAGAATATATCCACCATTCATATAGTTGTTGATTAAATATATTTTTTCTGACCAATGTTTTCCTATATTCAAAATCAGAACCTATACTTGATAGGAAAATAAAATATAAAAAAAATTCTTAGGAAAATATTATATATTTCCATGATAATATATTATATTGATCCCTTCATGAAATAAATGAATATATTATATTAAATTAATTTATTATATAGATTATAATCAAAAAATAATATTTTATTCAATATTTTCTGTACTCAAAATATTTGGGTATCTTAGTGTGTGTCTCTTTCGTGTTACTTATTGTAATGCCCCAATCGCAGCTGCCGGAGTCGGTGCATTACTTAGTAACATTGGCATGATCACAAATGATCAAGTCTCGAAAGACCGATTAGTTTAGTAGCCTTGGAAACACTAGATACATTCATAAATGTTACATTACATCATAAAGTGAAAATATACAATAACAAAGTCTCCATAGTCCACACTCATATCATCTTCTGACTATCCATGTTGGTAATTCATAAAATACTTCTCCACATCCTGGAAAATATTAAAACATTGAAAGGGGTGAGCTCAGATGCTCAGTAAAGATAACAATATAGCGGAAGCTTTCATAAATAAACATTGACATTTAAGGCAATGTATAACTAAAACAAAAGCCTTTTAAACTTGAACTTTAGCATAATATGGCAAAAGTAAACTGAAATAATGCCATTTACTTACTCACATGGATATTCTACTAGTCGAATAATCCCATTAAATATCAATAACCACTTTCATAATGATGGAATGCATAATTCCAGACTGTCATAACCACGTAGCCAAGGCCTCGTGCCAAGACCACAAATAAGATTTTGTCAAGGCCTCGTGCCAAGACACTAGTTTGTCTCATGAGACCTACTGATGCATCGAGGAGCTATAGCGGGCTCCACCCGTCACTTATTAAGTCCAATGCATTCCTCATATGAACAGGTTTAAACATATCATAAACCATAAAATAATTTTATCACATAAAACATTCATAAAGGAAACATAATATTTCCACACTTCAATCACAAGATATCAATACAACACATTGATATAATAAAAACTTTATCAAAACCATTTTCAATACCAAAATAAAAGATAATTAAAACATGGTTTTTATTTTTCTATAAAAAAAGTTGTGGCTTATAGAGGAAGCCAAAACTCAAATAATAGTCACGGCGGTGGAGAAGTCGTTGTCGCCGTATACATAATAAAAAACATTCCTTTTGTCATTTAGTAAAAGCGCTTCGTATAAAAATATTCCTTTTGAATAAAAGTCAAAGTCAAAGGGGTTTATACACCGTATAAATGAATGGTGTGTATAAAACCAAATATGCCTCAATGAAAGGAGATTGAGACGAAGTCCATAAAAAGACCATTTTTAAAATAAAATAGATCTATTATGTGTATTCACTATAAGTAAACATAAAAAAAAGTACAAATACAAGATAGGAAATAATAATATAATGACATAATTTGAAACTAAAAGATTAATCCAAAGAATGAAAATTGGGTTAAGAAGTTCCTTTACCTTGCGTCCTGTCTTGACTCGACCGTTCTTTAACCTCCTGAATAATAAACTAGAGTTAATTTATAATTTCTTAAGAACCTTTTTCAAGTTTTTATTCCTTTTAAATCACTTATTACCATGTTATGAACATTATGTATTTATTTAAGTTAATAACGGTCGTTTTGTAGATCTTTGGTACTTGAGTCAAAAATAAACTTCTTATAATTACAAGTTGTTCATGTGGTGAAATATCCATTATATCCAGAATTATATTCATGATGTAGATATAATATATATCATATATATCCAGTATATATATTCATTTATAATATTACATAACATTTAGAGGTAAGAAATGAAATGCACTGTTCATGGAGACGGTCATCCGTACGTACGCATGAACACTACTTTCATTTATATTTCGTATTTAATGGAATGAAATCATAATAGTATAAAGGTGTATTATAATTCCCGTATAATATCATATAAAATATCATTTACTCCATCCTTTATACATCCCACATATGGCATTAACGATTAAAATCACTTTGAGGGGGCGGTAGTCCGCACTTCCTAAAATGAAATTATCGCGTTTACCCATAATGGAAATCATAAAGGTATTCCATAAATGAAAAATACAGAAGCTTAAGTGAAACAAATACATATTATATATCATGTATAAATATATTTACATCTTAATGGCCACCTTTGAAGGTGTAATATGAGTGTTGAACAATCATCGTTTCGTGAGGCAGAAATTCACCATGCACAGAAACAATATGTTCTTTAACCATTAGATGTAGGTGTGTGTAAGTGTATATCAAATATTTCTTATAACAACATCATAGTATATTGAGGATACTGGTGTTGTTACAAAATAAATTAATAAAAAGAGTTTATGGGGTTGGAGAATCAAAATAAAACAAAATAACATAAGAGAATACATTACCTTAAAATCGGGTAACTCTTTTGATTTGAGCCAAAGGCTTCCTTGGGAAGCATTATGCCCAAAGTGAGAATTCTAGGAGTAAGGGAGGGACGTTGGGAGAGTATTTGGGCAGAGGTTGGCCGAGCCAAAAGGTTTTGAAAGTGTTAGTAAGTTGGTAGAGGTGGGGGCCTTTTATAAGTGGAGAGGAGGGGTACTCTTGTAAAGTAAGGAAATGTTACATTAGTATATAGTGCTTTTCGGATTACAAAGGCCCCACACTTATATAATTCGAGGCTAAAGTGATAAGGGTTCTAAATATCCTCATTCAATAGGTTTTTGACAAGTGTAAGACTTAGATTTTACATTATCCTTTCATTTTATTTAAATCGTTAAATAATGAGGTCATCGCTGCATCATCATGATGCAATAAATAATTTAATTTATTCAATGCTTAAAAATTATAAAACAAATACTATGATGTAGGAAATATTTTTATCTTTCCAATGACTATTTATAGTCAAAAATATGACTTGTATAACCCCATGTAAAAATTGTTATAGTAAAACAATTCATGTTTGTGTCATTTTTTACTTTAACATTAAATAAAAGGTATTTATGTCATTTTCCAGCTAAAGTGGCTCCATGGGGTCCCCAAGTTGTCCCATGGATTGTATTGGTCGGCCATGGAACATCCAATGAGGGTAGGGCATGTGTCAAGCTCATCTCATATTATTAAAACATTATTTTTACCTTAAACTACACTAATTACCTCTAATCGCGATTAAGAACCTAAAAGTTACTATTCACCAAAAATTATTTTAATCTCATTGAACCACATTTTACTTCTTAATGACAACCATGTATGTTGGATTTTCAAAATTAAAAACACAGAAGTGGTAAAATTTCATTTAAACAAAAAATCAGTTTTTATAAGTACCACTTAGTGGTTTCACTATTCATCAAAAATTGAACTTTTTCAGAAAAATCCCAAAAAATCACCCTAAGCTATATTTGATATTCCGATTTCAAAAATGATTTCTATTTTAAAAAATTCCAAACATATAAGTTTCATTTATTAATTTTATAATTAATTTCCGCTGTCACAACAAATAGCGTGTTTTTAAGAAACAATTTATATCAAAAGATTGACAATTGTTCATGCCCAATTTCTATGTTAAATTATTTCTAATAACCACAATTGGATAAAATATTAAAAATATATTCTAATTATACTTTAAAACCACTCAATAGTATAAGTTATCACTATAAATTATTTTGATTAAAAAAGTTGTTTTTATGTATTTTTCACTACTCATAAAAAATTGGAAGTTCCCAGAAAAATACCCAAAATTCAACATAGGCTAATTTAGATATTACGAATCCAAAAATGAAGTCCATTTTGAAATGTAAAATATATATAATTTCAAAAATTGGTTATTACTATTCATAACTGTTACTTTTATTGGTCGTGGTGTGTTAGAACTCGAGGTTGAGTACAACACACGCTGCTCTATTATTCAAAGAGGAGCGTACCATGGAAGCTTGGGGTGTTACATTCTCCCCTCCTTCAATAAATTGCGTCCTCGCAATATGAAATTTTTCTTTTAAAATTAAAGGTTGAAAATAGAAAATACCTTTGTGGAAAACCCACATCGGAAATAAGGTTAATAAAAATATAACTTTCAAAGAAATAAAGATAAGTACAAAGGTCACCCAATATAGCCCATAATAGGATTCTATGAAAATATGGATATGGAAGAAAAACAAACCATCAGGGTCTGATGGAGAGTTGTATAAAACTGGATTAGGAGAAAGTTACCCATAAGAAAATCACAAACTTGTGATTGTTTAAACGGTCATTGAATCCCCAGTTGGAAAGGTTAACCGGCAACGTTTTTGTTTTAAGTTACCTTTTATAAAGTTGAGGAATTTATTTAGGAGATTTACTAAGAACGTAAAGGAATATACATACATGTCATGTAGACTTTCATTCTTTAATTAATTTTTACCACAAACCCATATTTCACTCTAAAAGGTAAATAGAACTCCAAATTTGTCACAACCCGTCCTCGGGGCCCGTGCCATGACTACCCCAAGCCCGCCTTCCATAGGCTAGGGGCTGGAGACTAGCACTAAGGCGTAAATACCGAAAAAAAGGGAAGGCATTGCCTTTGAAAAGTAAACAAGCACCACAAAGTAAGCAAGACGAAAAGTAAACACTAAGTAAAAACTGTAAAAAGCTATGCTGAAAGTTAAAGGGGTCGGAAATACAAGCCCAACTGTAAAGTACAACTGAAATAGAAAAATAGCAACTGAAAGGAAAATTCACTGCGTCGAGCCGTCCTCTGGAAGTCCCACCTAAAGGGTGGGTACAGATAGCCTCCACTGCTCCTCGGGTCCACCAGACTGCTCCGAGTACGTCCACCTAGTGGTCCACCTCCAGGAATTGTCCTGCTCCGCAAGCCTCCACCACGATCAACGTTGTCCATCTTCTGCAACCAACACAACGTAGTGCGGGCATAGCCCGTGCAGGGGTGAGTATAAGCTACTCATTAGGGACCCCGAGACCCCCAAGGTCTCACTAAAACCAACAAGGATAACCACAAAGAAGATCTCAACAGATAACCTCTACTTAGATATATGCCAATGCATATGCCTAAGTTATCAAGTAACCCATCTCAATCCCGATGAAACACAAGTATTTAGAAACAATGGATAACCACTACCAAGGTATATGCCCATACGTATACCTAGGTTATCAAAGTCAAAAGTCTCAGCTCAAACCATGATTTTCATTATCGAAACCGCAACTGCTGAAGAGACTCGTCTCTGGAGTGTACAATGGTCCTGTCACGACTCCGAGGTACTGCTCACCAACCAAGGACTGCTGAGGTACTCTTCCTGTCGAGTACTGTGGGCCTGCTTCTACAACAAAGCGCTCCCCTGTGCTACTACAACCAAGCGCACCTCCGTCGTGGGTCTGTCGCTACAACCAAGCGCTCTCCTGTGCTGCTACAACCAAGCGCACCTCCGTCGTGGGCCTGCCGCTACAACTAAGCGCTCTCATGTGTAGCTCCAACCAAGCGCACCTCCGTCGTGGGTCTGCCGCTACAACCAAGCGCTCCCCTGTTCCGCTACAACCAAGCGCACTTCCGTCCTGGGTCTTCCGCTACAACCAAGCACTCCCCTGTGCTGCTACAACCAAGCGTACCTCTGTCCTGGGTCTTCCGCTATAACCAAGCGCTGCCCTGTGCTGCTACAACCAAGCGTACCTCCGTCGTGGGTCTGCCGATACAACCAAGCGCTCCCATGTGCCGCTACAACCAAGCGCACATCACTAGGCTATCCGTAATACACCAAGTTGTTTCCTCAGCAGTCGTCAAGTCTCAGCCTGCTACACGGTCTCTGTATTCCGCACGCTCATCTCCGGGAGGGTCCGCTCCATGAGTTTCTGGTCGATACTACAAGTATCCAACGGTTCCACGAAAAAGTATCTCAAGGGACCGCCTCGTCACAGGGGTCTCAACACAACAGACGACGCGTCAATCGGACGCTCGGTCTGTGAGTTACTAGCCTTTTCGTCCCAGGGGCCCAGTTGGTTTCATGTGCGAACCAACCCGGCCGTATCTCAACTGTAACCCGAACTCCCATAGGGTATACTCAAAGAGACCGTTTCTCAACGTGATCACCAACGCCGCTGACGGTTCGTCAGACGGACGTCCGGTCTGAAATATATCATCTTTTCTGTTCCAGGGTCCCGGTTGGATTTCGGGTACAATCCAACCCGGCCACTATCCAATAGCAACCAAAACTCGGGCGAAGTATGCCAAAAGTTCCGTCTCTTCAAGAGGAATTCAACGAGACAGACAGCGTGTCAATCAGACGCCCGGTCTATGATTTATTGGCGTTTTCGTTCCAGGGGCCCGGTTGGTTTTTAAGGTAAAACCAACCCGACCGTACCCCACCTGCGTCCAAACCTCAGGCGGAATGAGCCAAATGATCTGTCTCACTTAGAGGAATTCAACAAAGTCTACGGCACGTCAATCGGACGTCCGAAGCTCAAGGTATGAGTGTTTCCGCTCCGAGGGCCCGGTTGGTTTATTGTTCGAACCAACCCGGCCGAACCCAAAGTATCCCGAAACCTTGAATGTAATATACCAAAACGACTGAATCGATCCAAGGATCGCATCGCCGCTGACGACGCGTCGTTCGGAGGCCCATAGCTCAAGATACGGGCAAAAGACCGAAACCGTCCGAAGACGGGGGGTCTGGGCCCGGGCCAACCCGGCCCGACCCCCCTGGGTCGGCCGAACCGGGTCGCCCGACCCGGTCCGGTCCGGCCAGGGCGTGGCCCGACCGGTCGGACCGCGTTGGCTCGGCCCGGCCGAGCGGCCGCGCGCGACAGCCGCGGGGCGCCGCCTCCGCGGGTTGAGGAAGTCGCGGCCCTCGAGGGGCCGTGCTGGGCAACAGCGGACGCGGATTTTGCTGCATCCCGTGCGGGGGAACCGGACCCGCGCGGCCGTGGGTTCGCTGGCCGCCGCCACCGCGGCATTAGTCGCGGCGGCCTCTTCCGGGGGCGCGTCGGGGCGCCGCCGCGCCGGCGACCCGCGCTGCCGGAAACCTCCACAGGCCACCGGAGTTGCTCTGGTGGTCCGTTTTCCTTCCTGTCTACGCCGCTACTCCTCCCGGGACCCGTTCTTCATTGCGGAATCATCAAATCGCCCTTGCGTCGCGTTTTGTCGTTTCCCGCCAAATCCGCACAACAACGAAGAACGACGGAGGGTTGTTGGGGCCGTGTTTGTTTGGCCCGCACCCTCCGCGTTAGGCGATAACAATTGGGAAAATTAATTATCAACACATGAAATATTTCAAGAAATTTTATTTATAAATTAAAATTTAACTTTGATCCCAGCTAATTATTTTAGACTAATAACCACGGGAATAAAATCATTTCACAAACAAAACCCCTACCTTGGCAAGTCGTCGCACGCTCGTTCTTCGCGGATTTGATCGTCGTGGAAGGGCGTCGCGTCGTCGCAGAAAGGCGTCACATCATTGCGGAAGGGCGTCGCGTCGTCACGGAATACTGTGATGCGTCGACGAACTTCGAGGTTCAAGAACATGAAGATTTAATTATATCAATTAAATACATGTGTTGTTATAAACTACAAGGAAGATTTAAAAGAAACCCGAAGTCTCCTACCTCAAGCAGTTGGTGATCGGAGATCGTTGCGAGGAAGAACGTCTCGGAAGAAACGTCGTCAATCTCCGAGGGTGACGGCGTTCTTCGCTTTCATCGTTTTCTTCGCATTCTTTGCGTTCTTCGCAAAGAAGGATGAAGTCACAAAGTTGTCAAAACCTCTCAATGAGCATTTTTTCAGAAGTCGTGCGTTGGTCTTATTTTATTATTACGCCAACGGATTGAAAACAGGTTAAGAAACAATTAAATCCATTCATCAAATTAATTCAACGAATAAAACCACCCAATTAATTCAACGAATAAAACCACCCAATTAATTGGTGCGTTAAGAAATTAAGAAAACGCGTCAGTTGACTTTCATAATGACGGGTTTTCACGGTTGCGTTACTTAGCGGAAAGAAACGGTGGGGATCGTGTGGGCCCCACCTAACAAATATCCTACCAAGAGGGTAGGATATTTCTGGATAGCACCCTATCCGCATCAACTCAGCTTAAGCTGCTTTAAGTGGCTTCAAGTGGCTTCCAAGTTGCTTAAGTGAAATAAAATAATGTTTGTCGTACAGTTTATTTTATTTCTTAACTTTAAGCCCAAAAATGAAAAACCACACCCGAGCAAACACAACTCCGGAAAAGGCGTTTCTATGAAATTACCGGCGATGTGATTCCATCGGTGCCCTCAGAATTCGATTCCGAGCACCGGTTCAAAAGTTAGAGAAACCCGCTCGTCCTTTCACTGAACGTACCCGAGCCAAACTTCGGAAAATGATTCCGGGCACACCGGGCCTCGGAATCAGGTGCCTTCAGAAACTGTGTTCTTTTAAAATTTCAAAGAAAATTAAGAAAAAAATTTCCTTGAAATTTATGGGTCTTTAAATTACTCCCACCACAGGGCTTTACGTCCCTGTAAAGCTTCACCACAAACATAGGAATACAAAGGCGGTACTGAGAACGCATCTGAGCCTGCCGCTCCAAATTGCTCTCCTGGAGGTTCTCGTGCTGCTATCTGATGCACACATGAGGAATCGATCGTCCACATAGGACCCGCTCCTGTTGATCCTCGATCTCCACTGGGACCTCCGCAATGGCTGCCCCATCATCAACGTCCAGTTCCCCATGGTCAATGAAGTGTGATGGTTCGTTCACGTATCTCCTTAGCTGAGATACGTGGAAGACGTCGTGCACCCGGTGCAACTGAGGTGGTAGAGCCAGGCGATTAGCCACCTCGCCAAACCTGCTGAGGTCCTGGAAAGGTCCGATGAAGTGTGGAGACAACTTGCCGCCTAGGCCAAATCTCCGTAATCCACGTCGAGGTGAGACACACAAGAAGACGTGGTCACCATCCTCGAACTCTAGTGGCCTCCGCCTCCTGTCAGTAGAAGTCTTTTTGCTGGTTCTGAGCTATCCTCATCCGCTCATTGATGACTTGGACCTTTCTGGTCCTACATGAGCTGCTGAGATTTCTTCCTTGCCGATAAGATAAATCCAGTCTCATCCCCTAGATGAACCCGTTCTTTGCCTAAAACACTCAATCCCGACATGGATGATACTAACCCATACCATGTATGACGTCGTAAGGCCTCGACGCTACTACCAAGAGATCCAACTGTTACTCTCGCCTCCAAGGGTTGAGTCACACTGTCAGCATCAGTGTGTGGTAACTAGGTCTCCTCCAGTAGGTACCTCTCAAGTGAGGGTCAAGTCAACAGTCTAAACTAGAACCTCTTAGTAACAACAAAAGAGAGGACATGGAAGTAAATGCCACAAGAAAATGTGTCTTTTATTACTGCACCTCAAGTACAAAGACACAAATCATCTAAAAACATACATCAACAAAACTAGAAGCAACATGAACAAAAGTCTCCAGGTCTGGAGCTAGTCCCGCACCTATCCATCTGCTCCCGGAGCTCCATGATCGTAGGCCTCAGCTACCTGAAGCTGAGCTCTCCCATGCCCTCATGTCCCCTGCCGTTGGGGTGGACCTCCTGGTGGTGGTGGTGGCAACATCCCGAAGCGTCATACACCTCCAGCAGCACGACCAGCTCCCCTACCATGGCCGCCTGCTCCTTGCGGCCCGCCCTGATCAAACCTATGCCTCTGCCTGGGGGGCCCTTCATCCATCTGCTGGTCATCCGTATGGTGGGTCAGACAGTCACGAGCCATGTGACCAATACCGCCGTAGGAGTAACACTACCCTCTCATGGCAAGTCGTTGTCCACCCCGAGTGCCTCACACAAATGATCCAGAGTCACGTTGTCGATCACCTATAGGTCTAGTCCTCTTAGACCCCTGCGTCATCTGTCTACTGCCCGCTGCAGAAGACTCTGCCGCATGTTGGTAAGTGGTGGGTCCTGCTGCTGGGTCTGCCGCTACAACCAAGCGCACCTCCATCGTGGGTCTGCCGCTACAACCAAGCGCTCCCCTCTGCTGCTACAACCAAGCGCACCTCCTTCATGGGTCTGCCGCTACAACCAAGCGCTCCCTGTTGCCGCTACAACCAAGCGCACCTCCGTCGTGGGTCTGCCGCTACAACCTAGCGCTCCCCTGTCCTGCTACAACCAAGTGCACCTCCGTCGTGGGTCTGCAGCTACAACCAAGCACTCCCCTGTGCTGCTACAACCAAGTGCACCGCCATCGTGGGTCTGCCGCTACAACCAAGCACTCCCCTGTGCTGCTACAACCAAGCGCACCTCTGTCGTGGGTCTGCCGCTACAACCAAGCTCTCCCCTATGCCGCTACAACCAAGAGCACCTCACTAGGCTATCCGTAATACACCGAGTCATTCGATCAGCAGTCGTCAAGTCTCAGCCTGCTACACGGTCTTTGTATTCCGCACGCTCGTCTCCGGGAGGGTCCGCTCCATGAGCTGCTGGTCGATACTAAAAGTATCACAAGGTTCCACGAAGAATTATCTCAAGGGACCACCTCGTCACAGGGGTGTCAACACAACAGACGGCGCGTCAATCGGACGCCCGGTCTGTGAGTTACTAGCCTTTTCGTCCTAGGGGCCCGGTTGGTTTCATGTGCGAACCAACCCGGCCGTATCTCAACTGTAACCCAAACTCCCATAGGGTATACTCAAAAGGACCGTTTCTCAACGTGATCACCAACGCCACTGACGGTTCGTCAAACGGACGTCCGGTCTGAAAGATATCTGCTTTTCTGTTCCAGGGGCCCGGTTGGATTTCGGGTACAATCCAACCCGGCCACTTTCCAACAGCAACCAAAACTCGGGCGAAGTATGCCAAAAGTTCCATCTCTTCAAGAGGAATTCAAAGAGACAGATGACGCGTCAATCAGACGCCCGGTCTGTGAGTTATTGGCTTTTTCGTTCCAGGGGCGTGGTTGGTTTTTAAGGAAAAACCTACACGACCGTACCCCACCCACGTTCAAACCTCGGGCGGAGTGAGCCAAAAGATCCGTCTCACTTAGAGGAATTCAACAAAGTCGATGGCATTTCAATCGGACATCCGAAGCTCAAGATATGAGTGTTTCCGCTCCGAGGGCCCGGTTGGTTTCGTGTTCGAACCAACCCGACCGAACCCAAAGTATCCCAAAACCTTGAGTGTAATATACTGAAATGACCGTCTCGATCCAAGGATCACATCTCCACTGACGGCGCGTCGTTTGAAGTCCCTTAGCTCAAGATATGGGCAACAGACTGAAACGGTCCGATGACGGGGGGGCTGGGCCCGGGCCGAGCCGGTCCGGTCTGGCCAAGGCGCGGCCCAGCCGGTCGGGCCGGCTTGGCTTGGCACGGCCGATCGGCCACGCGCGGCAGCCGCGGGGCGCCGCCCCCGCGGGTTGAGGAATTCGCGGCCCTCGAGGGGCCGCGCTGGGCAGCAGCGGATGTGGCTTCTGCCGCGTCCCATGCGGGCGAGCCAAACACGCGCGGCTGCGGGTCCGCTGGCCGCCGCCGCCGCGGCTTCAGCCACGGCGGCCTCTTCCGGCAGCGCGCCGGGGCACCACCGCCTCCGCCCTCCGGCGCCTCCACGCTAGCGACCCGCGCTTCCGGAGACTTCCGTGGGCCACCGGAGTTGCTCCGGTGGTCCGTTTTCTTTCCCATCTATGCCGCTGCTCCTCCCAGGACCCGTTCTTCAATGCGGAATCATTAAATCGCCATTGCGTCATGTTTTGTCGTCGCCCGCCAAATCCGCACAACAATGAAGAACGACAGAGGGTTCTCGGGCTGTGTTTTTTTGGCCCGCACCCTCCGCGTTAGGCGATAACAATTTGGAAAATTAATTATCAACACATTAAACATTTCAAGAAACAATTTTAATAAATTAAAATTTCACTTTGATCCCGACTCATTATTTTTGATGAACAACCTCAGGAATAAAATCATTTCACAAACAAAACCCCTACCTCTTCAAGTCGTCGCACGCGCGTTCTTCGCGGATTTGATCGTCGCGGAAGGGCGTCGCGTCATCGCGGAAAGGCATCGCATCGTCGCGGAAGGGCGTCGTGTCGTCGCGGAATACTGTGACGCGTCGACGAACTCCAAGGTTCAAGAACATGAAAATTTAATTATATCGATTAAATCCATGTGTTGTCATAAGCCACAAGGAAGATTTAAAAGAAACCCGAAATATCCTACCTCAAGCAGTTGGTGATCGGAGATCGTTGCGGGGAAGAACGTATCGGAAGAAGCGTCATCAATCTCCGAGGGTGACGACATTCTTCGCGTTTTTCGCATTCTTAGCATTCTTCGCAAAGAAGGATGAAGGCACAAAGTTGTCAAAACCTCTCAATGTGCATTTACAGAAGTCGTGTGTTGGTCTTATTTTATTATTACGCCAACGGATTGAAAACATGTTAAGAAACGATTAAATTAATTCATCAAATTAATTCAACGAATAAAACCACCCAATTAATTCAACGAATAAAACCGCCCAATTAATTGGTGCGTTAAGAAATTAAGAAAACCCGTCAGTTGAATTTCATAATGACGGGTTTTCGCGGGTGCGTTACTTAGCGGAAAGAAATGGTGGGGCTCGTGCGGGCCCCATCTCACAAATATCCTACCAAGAGGGTAGGATATTTTTGGATAGCACCCTATCTGCATCAACTCATATTAAGCTGCTTTAAGTGGCTTCAAGTGGAATCCAAGTGGCTTTAGTGAAATAAAATAAAGTTTGTCGTACATTATATTTTATTTGTTAACTTTAATCTCAAAAATTAAAAACCACACCCGAGCAAACGCAACTCCGGAAGAGGCATTTCGAAGAAATTACCGGCGCTGCAATTCCATTGGTGCCCTCAGAATTTGATTCCAAGCACCGGTTCAAAAGTTAGAAAAACTCGCTCTTCCGTTCACTGAACGTACCCGAGCCAAATTTCGGAAAAAGATTCCGGGCACACCGGGCCTCGGAATCAGGTGCTGTTAGAAACTGCGTTCTTTTAAAATTTCAAAGAAAATTAAGAAAAACATTTCCTTGAAATTTACGGGTCTTTACAAAAATATTCTATTTATCCTAATTGTATAAGTTTCCAAATATTAATACATACCATTTAGATTAGTAAAACTATTTTGTAATAACCAGGGAATTCCTGTAGGCTAGTGGTAGGAAATAAAGCATGTCGCACTATGGTTGTGGGTTCGATTCCTGCAGCTTTGTCCGACGCGACAGGTTATGCCCCACCCTGCAGGTTGTCCTTTTCCTAAAACAATAGTATTATAATATTCCAAAAATAACCTCCATAAATATTTTAACCTTAAACAATACTATCCAAAGTTCAACTTAATCCATTCCAACCTATATAGTTATCCAAAAAACCTCTGTCCAGACTTTTTCTAAAAGGTCACTAAATTCCAAAATCAATGGTAACATCAGATTACCGAAACAAAGTAAAGTTTCTCTTATTGTCACATACTTAAAATATGATTAAATTCATCATATTAAAACCTTACTGAAAAATCAAGTACTACAATACAATCCTTATATATATCACATTATTGTTATAACCAGAATATAATCCTTATTTCCAAAAGCACCAATACATTAATTATTCCACTTCAACTGTAGTAACAACATAAGATTGTCTTTGATCCCTTGGCCTTTTCTGAGGTATGTTTCCCTGATGCTTAGGAAATTCATTTTCATAATGCCCCATTTCCCTAAAATTGTAGCATTCAAAATTGATAGTCTCTTTCTTTCCCTTGCAATCACGATCCTGGTGACCTTTTTCTCCACATTTATAACAAACTCCCATTCCATTTAGGCAAGTACCGGGGTGATTCTTCCCACAATTATCACATAATGGAAAATCTGTCTTTCCCGTTTTCCCTTTATCCGTCTCTTGTTCCACCGTTCTCTTCTTCTCTTGCTTTACATTGTTGTCATAAGACTTATAGAATTCCTTTTCCGTCTTGATAGCACATGACACAATATCATCATACGACGAGAAAGATTGTGAGACTAATGCTCGACGGAGAAATGGTTTTAAAACATCAAATAAACGATCAATCTTACTTCTTGTGTTACATATATTATCTGCAGCATGCCTCACTAACCTTGTAAATTTAGCCTCATACTTTGCAACATTCTCATCCTCCTTTTGTCTCAGACACAGAAATTTCCATTCCATATATGCTCAGTGGTCATGTGGAAAGTATTTTTCTAATAAAAGATCTTTGAACTCTCTCCATTCCATACTTGATAATTCTTCATCTTCCTTTGTATTTTGAATCAGTGACCACCATTGATCGGCATCTCCAGTGAGGTGGTAGACTGCCATGACAACCTTCTCCCTTTCGCTACTCCCCAAGGTGTGGAATATTTTCTCTAAGGAGTTTTTCCATTTCTCAGATACTAATAGATTTGTACCCCCATTAAATGTTGGAGTTTTTTTCTTCATGAAGTGGTCTAACATTGATCCTCCACGTTGCGGATCAGGGTGCTCCATACGAGTAAGGTTATTATTCATAACCTGAGTGAGTTGTCCCAGTATGGTAATAAGTTGATCAGCACCAGTTGTATCTCCATCTCCACAATAACTATATTGAGCAGGAGGGAAATCCCTACAAGGAGTACGTGCATTGATACAGTTTCCATTCCTTCCACTAGGTGCCATTTCTAAATTATGGCATAAATAGATTATTTTACGAATCAAAATACATAATTTCATACTAGTAAAATACTTAACATAAATTGAACTATTTATGGATACAATCCATAATCATAAAAAAGTTTTCTTTGAGGAAGTATATACTCATAACCCTTCATAGTGGTTTGTAAGGAAAATTAGAATTATCCTAAGCATATCCCTCGGTAGTGTCGTAACCAAGAGGGCAGCAAGGCCCGTTGTCGTGCACCAGTTCCCGTTCGATTCTAGCTCAAAACGGTGTTTTTGGGTTTTACCCCTAGGTACATCGGTGCCAGATCCGCCTCTACCTGCTCGTATCCAGATAGGGATGTATTTCTCAGAAAACTCACAAAATATCAATAATACCAAAATTCTGGGATGTTCTTCTATACTAATCCTTAAAGTCTATCTTCGGGCTATGTGCTCTAATCAGAGTTTATCTAAATCTGGCTTCCAAGGTTAGTACTAAACTGCCTCTGATACCAACTGTAACGCCCTAACCCCAGCTGCCCAGAGTCGGTGCATTACTTCGTATCATTGGCATGATCACAAATGATCAAATCTCTAAAGACCGATTAGTTTAGTAGCCTTGGAAACACTATATACATTCATAAATGTTACATTACATTATAAAGTGAAAATCTAAAATAACAAAGTCTCCATTGTCCAAAATCATATCTTCTTCTGACTATCCCTGCAGGTCATTCATAAAATACTTCTTCACATCCTGGAAAATATTAAAACATTGAAAGGGGTGAGCTCAGATTCTCAGTAAGGATAACAATATAGCGAAAGCTTTCATAAATAAACATTAACATTTAAGGTAATGTATAACTAAAACAAAATCCTTTTAAACTTGAACTTTAGCATAATATGGCAAAAGTAATCTGAAATAATGCCATTTTCTTACTCATTTGGATATTAAACTAGTCGAATAATCACATGAAATATCAATAACCACTTTCATAATGATGGAATGCATAATGCCAGACTATCATAACCATGTAGCCAAGGCCTCGTGCCAAGACCACAAATAAGATTTTTTCAAGGCCTCATTCCAAGACACAAGTTTGTCTCATGAGACCTACCGATGCATCGAGGAGCTATAGCGGGCTCCACCCGTCACTTATTAAGTCCAATTAATTCCTCATATGAAAAGGTTTAAACATATCATAGACCATAACATAATTTTATCACATAAAACATGCATAAAGGAAACATAACATTTCCACACTTCAATCACAAGATATCAATACAACACATTGATATAATAAAAACTTTATCAAAACCATTTTCAATACCAAAATAAAATATAAGTAAAACATGGTATTCATTTGTCTTTAAAAAAAGTTATGGCTTATAGAGGAAGTCGAAACTCAAATAATAGTCACGGCGGTGGAGAAGTCGTTGTCACCGGATACGAAAGAAAAAAACATTCCTTTTGTCGTTTAGTAAAAGAGCATCATATAAAAATATTCCTTTTGAATAAAAGTATAATTCAAAGGGGTTTATACACCGTATAAATGAATGGTGTGTATAAAACCAAATATGCCTCAATGAAAGGAGATTGAGACGAAGTCCTTAAAAAGATCATTTTTAAAATAAATTAGATCTATTATGTGTATTCACTATAAGTACACATAAATAAATTAAAAATACAAGATAGGACATAATAATATCATGACATAATTTGAAAGTAGGGGATTAACCCAAAGAATGAAAATTGGGTTAAGAAGTTCCCTTACCTTGCGTCCTGTCTTGACTCGATCGTTCTTTAACCTCATGAATAATAAACTATAGTTAATTTATAATTTCTTAAGAACCTTTTTCAAGTTTTTTATTCCTTTTATATCACTTATTACCATGTTATTAACATTATGTATTTATTTAAGTTAATAACTGTCGTTTTGTAGATCTTTGGTACTTGAGTCAAAAATAAACTTCTTATAATTACAAGTTGTTCATGTGGTGAAATATCCATTATATCCAGAATTATATTCATGATGTAGATATCATATATATCATATATATCCAGTATATACATTCATTTATAATATTACATAACTTTTAGAGGTAAGAAATGAAATGCACCGTTCATGGAGACGGTAAGCCGTACGTACGCATGAACGCTACTTTCATTTATATTTCGCATTTAATGGAATGAAATCATAATTGTATAAAGGTGTATTATAATTACAGTATAATATCATATACAATATCATTTACTCCATCCTTTATATATCCCACATATGGCATTAACGATTCAAATCACTTTGAGGGGGCAGCAGTCCGCACTTCCTAAAATGAAATTATCGCGTTTACCCATAATGGAAATCATAAAGGTATGCCATAAATGAAAAATACAGAATCTTAAGTAAAACATAAACATATTATATATCATTTATAAATATAGTGACATCTTAATGGCCACCTTTGAAGGTGTTATATGAGTGTTTAACAATCATCGTTTCGTGAGGCAGAAATTCACCATCCACAGAAACAATATGTTCTTTAACCATTAGATGTAGGTGTGTGTAAGTGTATCTCGAATCCTTCTTATAAAAAAATCCTAGTATATTGAGGATACTGGTGTTGTTACAAAATAAATTAATAAAAATAGTTTATGGGGTTGGAGAAGCAAAATAATACAAAATAACATAAGAGAAGACATTACCTTAAAATCAGGTAACTCTTTTGATTTGAGCCAAAGGATTTCATGGGAAGAATTATGCCCAAAGTGAGGATTCTAGGAGTAAGGGAGGGAAGTTGGGAGAGTATTTGGGCAGAGGTTGGCCGAGCCAAAAGGCTTTGAAATTGTGAGTAAGGTGGCAGAGGTGGGGGCCTTTTATAAGTGGAGAGGAGGGGTACTCTTGGAATGTAAGGAAATGTTAGATTGTTATACAATGCTTTTCGGATTCCAAAGGTCCCACACTTATATAATTTGAGGCTAAAGTGATAAGGGTTCGAAATATCCTCATCCAATATGTTTTTGACAAGTTTAAGCATTAGATTTTACATTATCCTTTCATTTTATTTAAATCATTAAATAATGAGGTCATCACTACATCATCATGATTTTAAAAATAATTTAATTTATTTAATGTCTAAAAATTAAAAAAAAATACTATGATGTAGGAAATATTATTCTCTTTCCAATGATTATTTATATTCCAAAATATGACTTGTATAACCCCATGTAAAAATTGTTATAGTAAAACATTTCAAGTTTGTGTCATTTTTTACTTTAACATTTAATAAAAGGTATTTATGTCATTTTCCAGCTAAAGTGGCTCCATGGGGTCCCCAAGTTGTCCCATGTATTGTATTGGTTGGCCATGGCACATCCAATGAGGGTGGGACATGTGTCAAGCTCATCTCATATTATTAAAACATTATTTTTACCTTAAACTACACTAATTACCTCTAATCGCGATTAAGAACTTAAAAGTTACTATTCACCAAAAATTATTTTAATCTCATTGAAAAACATTTTAATTCTTAATGACAACCATGTATGTCGGATTTTTAAAATTCAAAACACAGAAGTTGTAAAATTTCATTTAAACGAAAAATCTGTTTTTATAAGTACCACTTAGTGGTTTCACTATTCATCAAAAATTGAAGTTTTTCAGAAAAATCCCAACAATTAACCCTAAGCTATATTTGATATTCTGATTTCAAAAATGATTTCTATTTTACAAAATTCCAAACATATAAGTTGCATTAATTAATTTTATAATTAATTCCAGCTATCACAACAAATAGCGTGTTTTTAAGAAACAATTTATATCAAAAGATTGACAATTGTTCATGCCCAATTTCAATGTTAAATTAATTCTAATAACCACCATTGGATAAAATAGTAAAAATATATTCTAATTATACTTTAAAACCACTCAATAGTATAAGATATCACTATAAATTATTTTTATTAAAAAAGTTGTTTTTAAATATTTTTCACTACTCATAAAAAATTGGAAGTTCCCAGAAAAATACCCAAAATTCAACATAGGCTAATTTAGATATTACGAATACAAAAATGAAGTCCATTTTGAAATGTAAAATATATATAATTTCAAAAAATGGTTATTACTATTCATAACTGTTACTTTTATAGGTCGCGGTGTGTTAGAACTCGAGGTTGCGTACAACACACGCTGCTCTATTATTCAAAGAGGAGCGTACCATGGAAGCTTGGGGTGTTAAATTCTCCCCTCATTCAATAAATTGCGTCCTCACAATTTGAAATTTTTCTTTGAAAATAAACGGTTGAAAATAGAAAATACCTTTGTGGAAAACCCACATCGGAAATAAGGTTAATAAAAATATAACTTTTAAAGAAAGAAATATAAGTACAAAGGTCACCCAATATAGCCCATAATAGGATTCTATGAAAATATGGATATGGAAGAAAAAAAACCATCAAGGTCTGATGGAGAGTTGTAGAAAACTGGATTAGGAGAAAGTTACCCATAAGAAAATCACAAACTTGTGATTGGATAAACGGTCATTGAATCCCCAGTTGGAAAAGTTAACCGGCAATGTTTTTGTTTTAAGTTACCTTTTATAAAGTTGAGGAATTTATTTAGGAGATTTACTAAGAACGTAAAGGAATATACATACTTGTCATGTAGACTTTAATTCTTTAATAAATATTTACCACAAACCCATCTTTCACTCTAAAAGGTAATAGAACATAAAATTTGTCACGACCCGTCCTCGGGGCCCGTGCCGTGACTACCCCAAGCCCACCTTCCATAGGCCAGTGGCTGGTGACTAGCACCAAGGCATAAAACCCGGAAAAAGGGAATGCATTTCCTTTGAAAAGTAAACAACCACCACAGAGTAAGCAAGCGGAAAAGTAAACACTAAGTAAAAACTGTAAAAAGTTGTGCTGAAATTAAAAGGGGCCGAAAATACAAGCCCAACTGTAAAGTATAACTGAAAGGGAAAAACAGCAACTGAAAGGAAAAGTCGTAGCATCGAGCCGTCCTCTGGAAGTCCCACTTGATGGGTGGGTACAGATAGCCTCCACTGCTCCTCGGGTCCACCTGAATGCTCCAAGTAGGTCCCACCTAGTGGTCCACCTGCAGGTACCGTCCTGCTCCGCAAGCCTCCACCACGATCAGCGTTGTCCGTCTTCTGCAACCAACACAATGTAGTGCGGGCATAGCCCGTGTAGGGGTGAGTATATGCTACTCAGTAGGGACCCCGAGACCCCCAAGGTCTCACTAAAACCAACAAGGATAACCACAACGAAGATCTCAACAGATAACCTCTACATAGGTATATGCCAATGCATATACCTAAGTTATCAAGTAACCCACCTCAATCCCGAGTAAACACAAGGATTTAGAAACAACGGATAACCACTACCACGGTATATGCCCATACATATACCTAAGTTATCATGGTCAAAAGTCTCAGCTCAAACCAGGATTTTCATTATCGAAACTGCAACTGCTGAAGAGACCCGTCTGTGGAGTGTACAGTGGTCCTGTCACGACTCTGACGTACTGCTCACCAACCTAGGACTGCTTAGGTACTCCTCCTGTCGAGTACTATAGGCATGCTGCTACAACCAAGCGCTCCCCTATGCTGCTACAACCAAGCGCACCTCCGTCGTGGGTCTGCCGCTACAACCAAGCGCTCCCCTGTGCTGCTACAACCAAGCGCATCTCTGTCGTGGGTCTACCTCTACAACCAACCGCTCCCCTATGCATCTACAACCAAGCTCACCTCCGTCGTGGGTCTGCCGCTACATCCAAGCGCTCCCATGTGCCGCTACAACCAAGCGCACCTCCGTCGTGGGTCTGCCGCTACAACCAAGCGCTCCCCTGTGCTGCTACAACCAAGCGCACCTCCGTCGTGGGTCTGTCGCTACAACCAAGCACTCCCCTGTGCTACTACAACCAAGAGTACCTCCGTCGTGGGTCTGCCGCTACAACCAAGTGCTCCCCGGTGCCGCTACAACCAAGCGCACCTCACTAGGCTATCCATAATACACCGAGTCATTCCATCAGCAGTCGTCAAGTCTCAGCCGGCTACGTGGTCTCCGTATTCCGCACGCTCATCTCCGAGAGGGTCCTCTCCATGAGCTTCTGGTTGATACTAAAAGTATCACAAGGTTCCACGAAGAAGTATCTCAAGGGACCACCTCATCACAGGGGTCTCAACACAAGAGACGGCGCGTCAATCGGACGCCCGGTCTGTGAGTTACTAGCCTTTTCGTCCCAGGGGCCCGGTTGGTTTCATGTGCGAACCAACCCGGTCGTATCTCAACTGTACCCCGAATTTCATAGGGTATACTCAAAAGGACCGTTTCTCAATGTGATCACCAACGCCGCTGACGGTTCGTCAAACGGACGTCCGGTCTGAAAGATATCAGCTTTTCTGTTCCTGGGGCCCGGTTGGATTTCGGGTACAATCCAACCCTGTCACTATCCAATAACAACCAAAACTCGGGCGAAGTATTCCAAATGTTCCATCTCTTCAAGAGGAATTCAACGAGACAGACTGCGTGTCAATCGGACACCCGGTCTGTGAGTTATTGGCTTTTTCGTTCCAGGGGCCCGGTTGGTTTTTAAGGCAAAACAAACCCGACCGTACCCCACCTGCTTCCAAACCTCGGGCAGAGTGAGTCAAAAGATCTGTCTCACTTAGAGAAATTCAACAAAGTCGACGGCACGTCAATCGGACGTCTGAAGCTCAAGATATGAGGGTTTCCGCTCAGAGGGCCCGGTTGGTTTTGTGTTCGAACCAACCCGGCCGAACCCAAAGTATCCCGAAACCTTGAATTTAATATACCGAAACGACCGTCTCGATCCAAGGATCGCATTTCCGCTAACGGCGCGTCGTTCGGAGGCCCGTAGCTCAAGATACATGCAAAAGACCGAAACGGTCCGAAGACAGGGGGTCTGGGCCCGGGCCGACCCCGCCCGACCTCCCCTAGGTCGGCCGAACCGGGTCGCCCGACCCGGTCTGGTCTGGCCAGGGTGCGGCCCGACCAGTCGGACCGGGATGGCTCGGCTCGGCCGAGCGGCCGAGCGCGGCAGCCGCGGGGCGCCGCCCCCGCGGGTTGAGGAAGTCGCGGCCCTCGAGGGGTCGCGCTGGGCAACAGCGGACGCGTCTTCTGCTGCCTCCCGTGCGGGCGAGCCGAACCCGCGCGGCCGCGGGTCCGCTGGCCTCCGCCTCCGCGGCATCAGCCGCGGCGGCCTCTTCCGGCGGCGCGCCGAGGCGCCACCGCCTCCGGCCGCCGGCACCGCCGCGCCGACGACCCGTGCTGCCGGAGACTTCTGCAGGCCACCGGAGTTTCTCCGGTGGTCCGTTTTCCTTCTCGTCTGCGCCGCTGCTCCTCCCGGGACCCGTTCTTCACTGAGGAATCATCAAATCGCCCTTGAGTCATGTTTTGTCATTTCCCGCCAAATCCGCACAACAACAAAGAACGACGGAGGGTTGTCGGGCCGTGTTTGTTTGGCTCGCACCCTCCGCGTTAGGCGATAACAATTGGGAAAATTAATTATCAACACATGAAACACATCAAGAAACAATTTTAATAAATTAAAATTTCACGTTGATCCCGGCCCATTATTTTAGACGAACAACCACGGGAATACAATCATTTCACAAACAAAACCCCTACCTCGTCTAGTCTTCGCGCGCGCGTTCTTCGCGGATTTGATCGTCGCGGAAGGGCGTCGCGTCGTCGCGGAAAGGCGTCGCGTCGTCGCGGAAGGGCGTCGCGTCATCACGGAATACTGTGACGCGTCGACGGACTTAGAGGTTCAAGAACATGAAGATTTAATTATATCGATTAAATCCATGTGTTGTTATAAACCACAAGGAAGATTTAAAAGAAACCCAAAATCTCCTACCTCAAGCAGTTGATGATCGGAGATCGTTGCGGGGAAGAACGTCTCAGAAGAAGTGTCGTTAATCTCCGAGGGTGACGGTGTTCTTAGTGTTCTTTGCGTTCTTCGCGTTCTTCGCGTTCTTTGCAAAGAAGGATGAAGGCACAAAGTTTTCAAAACCTCTCAACGAGCATTTTTCCAGAAGTCGTGCGTTGGTCTTATTTTATTATTACACCAACGGATTGAAAACAGGTTAAGAAACGATTAAATTAATTCATCGAATTAATTCAACGAATAAAACTACCCAATTAATTCAATGAATAAAACCGCCCAATTAATTGGTGGGTTAAGAAATTAAGAAAACGCGTCAGTTGACTTTCATAATGACGGGTTTTCACGGGTGCGTTACATAGCGGAAAGAAACGGTGGGGCTCGTGCGGGCCCCACCTCACAAATATCCTACCAAGAGGGTAGGATATTTCTGGATAGCACCCTATCTGCATCAACTCATATTAATCTGCTTTAAGTGGCTTCAAGTGTCTTCCAAGTGGCTTAAGTGAAATAAAATAAAGTTTGTCGTACAATTTATTTTATTTCTTAACATTAATCCAAAAAATTAAAAACCACACCCGAGAAAACGCATCTCCGGAAGAGGCGTTTCTAAGAAATTACCGGCGATGCGATTCCATCGGTGCCCTCAGAATTCGATTCCGAGCACCGATTCAAAAGATAGAAAAACCCACTCGTCTGTTCACTGAACGTACCCTAGCCAAACTTCGGAAAATGATTTCGGGCACACCGGGCCTCGGAATCAGGTGTCGTCAGAAACTGCGTTCTTGTAAAAATTCAAATAAAATTAAGAAAAAAATTTCCATGAAATTTACGGGTCTTTACATTACTGCCACCATAGGGCTTTACGTCCCCGTAAAGCTTCACCACAAACATAGGAATACAATGGCGGTACTGAGCACACATCTGAGCCTCCCGCTCCAAAGTGCTCTCCTGGAGGTTCACGTGCTGCTATCTGATGCGCACATGAGGAATCGATCGTCCACGTAGGACCCGCTCCTGTTGATCCTCGATCTCCACTGGGACCTCTACAATGGTCTCCCCATCATCAACGTCCAGCTCCCCATGATCAATGAAGTGTGACAGTTCGTGCACGTATCTCCTCAGCTAAGATACGTGGAAGATGTCGTGCAACTGGTGCAACTGAGGTGGTAGAGCGAGGCGATAAGCCACGTCGCTAAACCTGCTGAGGACCTGGAAAGGTCCGATGAAGCGTATAGACAACTTGACGCCTAGGGAAAATCTCTGTAATCCACGTCGAGGTGAGACACGCAAGAAGACGTGGTCGCCATCCTCGAACTCTAGTGGCCTCCGCCTCCTGTCAGCACAATACTTTTTTCCGGTTCTGAGATGTCCTCATTCGCTCATGGATGACTTGGACATTTCTGGTCCTACAAGAGCTGTTGAGATTTCTTCCTTGCCGATAAGAGAAATCTGGTCTCATCCCCTAGATGAACCACGTACTTTGCCTAATACAGTCAATCCCGACCTGGATGATACTAACCCATACCAAGGATGACCTCGTAAGGCCTCGACGCTACTACCATGAGATCCAACCGTTACTCTGGCCACCAAGGGTTGAGTCACACTGTCGGCATCAGTGTGTGGTAACTGGGTCTCCTCCAGTAGGTACCTCTCAAGTGAGGGTCAAGTCAACAGTCTAAACCGGAACCTCTTAGTAACAACACAAGAGAGGACATGGAAGTAAATGCCACAAGAAAAGGTGTCTTTTATTACTTCATCTCAAGAAAAAATACACAAATCATCTACAAACATACATCAACAAAACTAGAAGCAACATGAAAAAAAGTCTCCAGGTCTGGAGCTAGTCCCGCTCCTGTCCATCTGCTCCCGGAGCTCCATGATCGTAGGCCTCAGCTGCCTGAAGCTGAGCTTCCCATGTCCTCATGTACCCTACGGTTGGGGTGGACCTCCTGGTGGTGGTGGTGGCAACATCCCGAAGCGTCGTCCACCTCCAGCTGCACGACCAGCTCCCCTATCCTAGCCCCTACTCCTTGCGGCCTGCCCTGATCGAACCTCTGCCTCTGCCTGGGGGCCCTTCGTCCATCTGCTGGTCATCCGTTTGGTCGGTCAGACAGTCACGAGCCATGTGACCAATCCCGCCGCAGGAGTAACACTGCCCTCTCATGGCATGTCGTTGTCCACCCCGAGTGCCTCGCACAAACGATCCAAAGTCATGCTGTCGACCACCTGTAGGACTAGTCCTCTTGGACTGCTGCGTCATCTGTCTACTGCCCGCTGCAGAAGACTCTGCCGCATGCCGGTAAGTGGTGGTTCTTGCTGCTGGAGACTGCTCAGCAAGGAATCTCTCCACTAAGAGGGCTCTCTCCAACACCCCTGCCTGAGTCGGAATGTTGAGGGAGATCATTGAAGCCCTGATCTCGTGCCTTAGTCCCTGCTCGAAGGTCCGAGCCCAGAAGAACAGGTCTCGTACCATATCTGTGGAGTAGCGCAAGAGATCAGTAAATCTCTCTGAGTACTGGTCCACTGTCAGGATGCCCTGCCGCAGCTGTAGTAGCTCCTGGATGCGCACCGCTTGGAGGGTAGCTGGGACGAACTCGAAGCATAAGATGCTCTCAATGTCTGTCCAGAGGAGAGATGCCTCGTCGTGCACCTGGAGAATCAAGATCCACCATCTTCCTGCTACCGCGTGTAGGAGGCTCGCTGTGAGGATCACCATGAGGTCTGCTGGTGTCCTCACTAAACTGAAAACCCGTACAACTGCCTCCAGCCAGTCCTCGACGGCCTGAGGGTCCGTCTCCCTGTGGAACCTAGGCGGTCACTAGCACTGGAACTCATGCAGCGCACTAAGGCAACATGCATCGTCAGCGGCTGGGGCTGGTGGCATCGGTGGCTCGGCGGGTATAGGTAACGCCGGTGTCTCAGCTGTCAAAGGGCCTCGTACCGATTCCTTGACGCTCGGTGGGCTCTCGCCACGCACATCGCTCGGAACCCTAGCTAGATGCCGTCATAGGGCCATCCTGAAGGGAAAAAAGTGTGCCACAGTCAGAACAATATAACTGGTGAGCTGACACAAGTAATCATAATGAAAACTTGAAACACACATGAAATCAATGTTTTCGTGCATTAAGTCGGAAATCATAAGTCAGGGTCCTGGTGTACGGATACATCGGCCGCCGCACCAACACTAGACTCCCTGGACTGATAACCACACCCAATTCGCTAAACACTATTACTTCACATAGAATAAAGATCAGTGTCTGCAGTAGAACCGACCACCTCTGATACCAATTTTTCACGACCCGTCCTCGGGGCCCGTGCCGTGACTACCCCAAGCCCGCCTTCCATAGGCCAGGGGCTGGCGACTAGCACCAAGGCGTAAATCCCGGAAAAAGGGAAGGCATTGCCTTTGAAAAGTAAACAAGCACCACAGAGTAAGCAAGCGGAAAAATAAACACTAAGTAAAAACTGTAACAAACTGTGCTGAAAGTAAAAGGGGCCGGAAATACAAGTCCAACTGTAATGTACAACTGAAAGGGAAAAACAGAAACTGAAAGGAAAAGCCACAGCGTCGAGCCGTCCTCTGGAAGTCCCACTTGAAGGGTGGGTAAAGATATCCTCCACTGCTCCTCGGTTCCACCTAACCGCTCTGAGTACGTCCCACCCAGTGGTCCACCTCCAGGTACCGTCCTGCTCCGCAAGCCTCCACCACGATCAGCGCTGTCTGTCGTCTGCAACCAACACAACGTAGTGCGGGCATAGCCCGTGAATGGGTGAGTATAAGCTACTCAGTAGGGACCCCGAGACCCCCAAGGTCTCACTAAAACCAACAAGGATAACCACAAAGAAGATCTCAACAGATAACCTCTACTTAGGTATATTCCAATGCATATACTTAAGTTATCAAGTAACCCATCTCAATCCCGAGGAAACACAAGGATTTAGAAACAATGGATAACCACTACCCAGGTATATTCCCATACATATACATAAGTTATCAAGGTCAAAAGTCTCAGCTCAAACCAGGATTTTTATTATCGAAACCGCAACTACTGAAGAGCCCCGTCTCTATAGTGTACAGTGGTCCTGTCACGACTCCGAGGTACTGCTCACCAACCTAGGACTGCTGAGGTACTCCTCCTGTCAAGTACTGTGGGCCTGCTGCTACAACCAAGCGTTCGCCTGTGCTGCTACAACCAAGCGCACATCCGTCGTGGGTCTGCCGCTAAAACCAAGCGCTCCCCTGTGCTGCTACAACCAAGTGCACCTCCATCGTGTGTCTGCCGCTACAACCAAGCGCTCCCTCTACTGCTACAACCAAGCGCACCTCCGCCGTGGGTCTGCCTCTACAACCAAATGTTCCCCTTTGCCGCTACAACCAAACTCACCTCCGTCGTGGGACTTCCGCTACAACCAAGCGCTCCCCTGTGCTGCTACAACCAAGGGCACCTCCGTCGTGGGTCTGCCGCTACAACCAAGCGCTCCCCTGTGCTGCTACAACCAAGCGCACCTCCGTCGTGGGTCTGCCTCTACAACCAAGCTCTCCCCTATTCCGCTATGACCAAGCGCACCTCACTAGGCTATCCGTAATACACCGAGTCGTTCGATCAGCAGTCGTCAAGTCTCAGCTGGCTACACGGTCTTCATATTCCGCTTGCTCGTCTCCGAGAGGGTCCGATCCATGAGCTGCTGGTCGATACTACAAGTATCACAAGGTTCCATGAAGAAGTATCTCAAGGTACTGCCTCGTCACAGGGGTCTCAACACAACAGACGACTCGTCAATCGGACGCCCGGTCTGTGAGTTACTAGCCTTTTCGTCCGAGGGGCCCGGTTGGTTTCATGTGCGAACCAACCCGGCCGTATCTCAACAGTACCCCGAACTCCCATAGGGTATACTCAAAGGGACTATTTCTCAACGTGATCACCAACGCCGCTGACGGTTCGTCAAACGGACGTCCGGTCTGAAAGATATCAGCTTTTCTGTTCCAGGGGCCCGGTTGGATTTCGGGTACAATCCAACCCGGCCACTATCCAACAGCAACCAAAACTCGGGCGAAGTATGACAAAAGTTTCGTCTCTTCAAGAGAAATTCAACGAGACAGACGGCGCGTAAATCAGATGTCGTTCTGTGAGTTATTGGCTTTTTCGTTCCAGGGGCCCGGTTGGTTTTTAAGGAAAAACCAACCCGACCGTACCCCACCTGCATTCAAACCTCGGTTGGAGTAATCCAAAAGATCTATCTCACTTAGAGGAATTCAACAAAGTCGACGGCACGTCAATCGGACGTCCGAAGCTCAAGATATGAGCGTTTCCGCTCTGAGGGCCCGGTTGGTTTCGTGTTCGAAACAACCCGGCCCCAACCCGGCCGAACCCAAAGTATCCCAAAACCTTGAGTGTAATATAACAAAATGACTCTCTCGATCCAAGGATCACATCGCCACTGACGACGCGTCGTTCGGAGTCCCGTAGATCAAGATACTGGCAAAAGACGGAAACGGTCCGAAGACGGCGGGTCTGGGCCCGGGCCGACTCGGCCCGACCCACCCTGGGCCGGCCGAACCGGCTCGACCCGACCCGGTCCGGTCCGGCCAGGGCGCGGCCCCGCCGGTCGGGCCGGCCTGGCTCGGCTCGGCCAAGCGGCCGAGCGCGGCAGCCGCGGGGCGCCGTTCTCGCGGGTTGAGGATGTCGCAGCCCTCGAGGGGCCGCACTGGGCAACCACGGAAGCGGCTTCTGCCGCGTCCCGTGCGGGCGAGCCAAACACGCGCGGCCGCGGCTTCATCCATGGCAGCCTCTTCCGGCGGTGCGCCGGGGCACCGTCGCCTCCGCCCGCCGGTGCCGCCGCGCCGGCGACCCGCGCTTCCGGACACTTCCGTGGGCCAACAGAGTTGCTCAGGTGGTCCGTTTTCCTTCCCGTCTGCGCCGATGCTCTTCCCGGGACCCGTTCCTCACTGCGGAATCATTAAATCGCCCTTGCGTCACGTTTTGTCGTCGCCCACCAAATCTGCAAAACAACGAAGAACGACAGAGGGTTGTTGGGCCGTGTTTGTTTGGCCCACACCCTCCGCGTTAGGCGATAACAATTGGAAAAATTAATTATCAACACATTAAACATTTCAAGAAACAATTTTAATAAATTAAAATTGCACTTTGATCCCGGCTCATTATTTTAGACGAACAACCACGGGAATAAAATCATTTCACAAACAAAACCCCTACCTCGTCAAGTCGTCGCACGCGCATTCTTCGCGGATTTGATCGTCGCGGAAGGGCGTCACGTCATCGCGGAAAGGTGCCGCGTTGTCGCGGAAGGGCGTCGCATCGTCGCGGAATACTGTGACGCATCGACGAACTCCAAGGTTCAAGAACATGAGGATTTAATTATATCGATTAAATCCATGTGTTGTTATAAACCACAAGGAAGATTTAAAAGAAACCCGAAATATCCTACCTCAAGCAGTTGGTGATCAGAGATCGTTGCGGGGAAGAACGTCTCGGAAGAAGCATCGTCAATCTCCGAGGGTGACGGCGTTCTTCGCGTTCTTCGCGTTCTTCGCATTCTTCACAAAGAAGTATGAAGGCACAAAGTTGTCAAAACCTCTCAACGAGCATTTATAGAAGTCGTGCGTTGGTCTTATTTTATTATTATGCTAACGGATTGAAAACAGGTTAAGAAACGATTAAATTAATTTATCGAATTAATTCAACGAATAAAACCACCCAATTAATTCAACGAATAAAACCGCCCAATTAAATGTTGCGTTAAGAAATTAAGAAAACGCGTCAGTTGACTTTCATAATGACGTGTTTTTGCAGGTGCGTTACTTAGCGGAAAGAAACGGTGAGGCTCGTGCGGGCCCCACCTCACAAATATCCTTCCAAGAGGGTAAGATATTTCTGGATAGCACCCTATCTGTATCAACTCAGCTTAAGCTGCTTTAAGTGGATTCAAGTGGCTTCCAAGTGGCTTAAGTGAAATAAAATAAAGTTTGTCGTACAATATATTTTATTTCATAACTTTAAGCCCAAAAATTAAAAACCACACCCGAGCAAACGCATCTCTGGAAGAGGCGTTTCTAAGCAATTACCGGCGTTGCGATTCCATCAGTGCCCTCAGAATTTGATTCCGAGCACCGGTTCAAAAGATAGAAAAACCCGCTCGTCCGTTCACTGAACGTACCCGAGCCAAATTTTGGAAAATGATTCCGGGCACACCAGGCCTCGGAATCAGGTGCCGTTAGAAACTGCATTCTTTTAAAATTCCAAAGAAAATTAAAAAAACATTTCTTTGAAATTTATGGGTCTTTACAAAAATATTCAATTTATCCTAATTGTATAAGGTTCCAAATATTAACACATACCATTTATATTAGTAAAACTATTTTGTAATAACCATGGACTTCCTGTAGGAAAGTGGTAGGAAATAAAGTCCTGTCGCACTATGGTTGTGGGTTCGATTCCTGCAGCTTTGTCCGACGCGACGGGTTATGCCCCACCCTGCAGGTTGTCCTTTTCCTAAAACTATAGTATTATAATATTCCAAAAATAATCTTCATAAATGTTTTAACCTTAAACAATACTATCCAAGGTTCAACTTAATCCATTACAACCTATATAGTTATCCGAAATACCTCTGTCCAAACTTTTTCTAAAAGGTCTCTAAATTCCAAAATCAATGGTAACATCGGATTACCCAAACAAAGTAAAGTTTCTCTTATTGTCACATACTTAAAATATGATTACCTTCATCATATAAAAACCTTAATGAAAAAACATGTACTACAGTACAATCCTTATATATATCACATTATTCATATAACCAGAATATAATCCTTATTTCCAAAGCACCAATACATTAATTATTCCACATAAACTGTAGTAACAGCATAAGATTGTCTTGATCCCTTGGCCTTTTCTGAGGTATGTTTCCCTGATGCTTAGGACATTCATTTTCATAATGCCCCATTTCCCTACAATTGTAGCATTCAACATTGATAACCTCTTTCATTCCCTTGCAATCACGAGCCTCGTGACATTTTTCTCCACATTTGTAACAAACTCCCATTACTTTTAGGCAAGCACCCGAGTGATTCTTCCCACAATTATCACATAATGAAAAATCCTTCCTTCCCTTTTTAACTTTATCCGTCTCTTGTTCCACGGTTCTCTTCTTCTCTTGCTTTACTTTGTTGTCATAAAACTTAGAGAATTCATTTTCTGTCTTGATAGCACATGAGACAATATCTTCATATGACGATAAGGTTTTTGAGACTAATGCTCAACGGAGAAATCGTTTTAACCCATCAAAGAAACGATCAATCTTACTTATTGGGTTACGTATATAATCTGCGGCATGCCTCACTAACCGTGTAAAGTTAGCCTCATACTTTGCAACATTCTCATCCTCCTTTTCTCTCAGACTCAGAAATTACCTTTCCATATCTTCTCAGTGGTCATGTGGAAAGTATTTTTCTAAGAAAAGATCTTTGAACTCTCTCCATTCCATACTTTATATTTCTTCATCTTCCTTTGTATTTTGAATCAATGACCACCATTGATCGACATCTCCAGTGAGGTGGTAGACTGCCATGACAACCTTCTCCCTTTCGCTACTCCCAAAGGGGTGGAATATTTTCTCTAAGGAGTTTATCCATTTCTCAGATACTAATTGATTTGTACCCCCATTAAATGTTGGCGTTTGTTGCCTCATGAAGTGGTCTAACATTGATCCTCCACATTGCGGATCAAGGTGCTCCATACGAGTATGGTTATTATTCATAACCTGAGTGAGTTGTCCCAGTATGGTAATAATTTGATCAGCACCAGTTGTATCTCCATCTCCACAATAATTATCTTGAGCAGGAGGGAAATCCCTACAAGGAGTGTGTGCATTGATACAGTTTCCATTCCTTCCACTAGGTGCCATTTCTAAATAATGGCATAAACTAGATTATTTTACGAATCAAAATACATAATTCCATACTTGTAAAATACTTAACATAAATTGAACTATTTATGGATATAATCCATAATCATAAAAAAGTATTCTTTGCGGAAGTATATACAAATAACCCTTCATAGTGGTTTGTAAGGAAAATGAGAATTATCCTAAGCCTATACCTCGGGAGTGTCGTAACCAAGAGTGCAGCAAGGCCCGTTGTCGTGCACCAGTTCCCGTTCAAGTCTAGCTCAAAGTGGTGTTTTTGGGTTTTTCCCCTAGGTACATCTGTGCCAGAGCCACCTCTACCTGCTCGTATCCAGACAGGGATGTATTTCTCGGAACACACACAAAATCTCAATAATACCAAAATTCTAGGAAGTTCTTCTATACTAATCCTTAAAGTCTATCTTCGGGCTATGTGCTCTAATCAGAGTTTTTCTAAATCTGGCTTCCAAGGTTAGTACTAAACCGCCTGTGATAACAACTGTAACGCCCCAACCCCAGCTAACCGGAGTCGGTGCATTACTTTGTAACATTGTCATGATCACAAATGATCAAGTCTCGAAAGACCCATTAGTTTAGTAGCCTTGGAAAAACTAGATACATTCATAATTTTTACATTACATCATAAATTGAAAATCTACAATAACAAAGTCTCCATAGTCCACACTCATATCCTCTTCTGACTATCCCTACAGGTCATTCATAAAATACTTCTTCACATCCTGGAAAATATTAAAACATTGAAAGGGGTGAGCTCAGATGCTCAGTAAGGATAACAATATAGTGGAAGCTTTCATAAATAAACATTCACATTTAAGGTAATGTATTACTAAAATAAAATCCTTTTAAACTTGAACTTTAGCATAATATGGAAAAAGTAAACTGAAATAATGTAATTTACTTACTCACATGGATATTCGACTAGTCAAATAATCACATGAAATATCAATAACCACTTTCATAATGATGGAATGCATAATTCCAGACTATCATAACCATGTAGCCAAGGCCTCGTGCCAAGACCACAAATATGATTTTTTCAAGGCCTCGTGCCAAGACACAAGTTTGTCTCATGAGATCTACCGATGAATCGAGGAGCTATAGCGGGCTCCACACGTCACTTATTAAGTCCAATGCATTCCTCATATGAACAGGTTTAAACATATCATAGACCATAACATAATTTTATCACATAAAACATGCATAAAGGAAACATAATATTTCCACACTTCAATAACAAGATATCAATACAACACATTGATATAATAAAAACTTTATCAAAACCATTTTCAATACCAAAATAATAGATAAGTAAAACATGGTATTTATTTTTCTTTAAAAAAAGTTATGGCTTATAGAGGAAGCCGAAACTCAAATAATAGTCACGGCGGTGGAGAAGTCGTTGTCGCCGCATACGTAAGAAAAAACATTCCTTTTGTCGTTTAGTAAAAGAGATTCGTATAAAAAGATTCCTTTTGAATAAAAGTAAAAGTCAAAGGGGTTTATACACCGTATAAATGAATGGTGTGTATGAAACCAAATATGCCTCAATGAAAGGAGATTGAGACGAAGTCCTTAAAAAGATCATTTTTAAAATAAAATAGATCTATTATGTGTATTCACTATAAGTACACATAATGAAAGTACAAACACAAGATAGGACATAATAATATCATGACATAATTTGAAAGTAGGTGATTAACCCAAAGAATGGAAATTGTGTTAAGAAGTTCCCTTACATTGCGTCCTGTCTTTACTCGACCGTTCTGTAACCCCCTGAATAATAAAGTATAGTTAATTTATAATTTATTAAGATCCTTTTTCAAGTTTTTTATTCCTTTTATATCACTTATTACCATGTTATGAACATTATGTATTTATTTAAGTTAATAACGGTCGTTTTGTAGATCATTGGTACTTAAGTCAAAAAAAAACTTCTTATAATTACAAGTTGTTCATGTGGTGAAATATCCATTATATCCAGAATTATATTCATGATGTAGATATCATATATATCATATATATCTGGTATATACATTCATTTATAATATTACATCACATTTAGAGGAAAGAAATGAAATGCACCGTTCATGGAGACGGTAAGCCGTACGTACGCATGAACGCTACTTTCATTTCTACTTCGTATTTAATGGAATGAAATCATAATAGTATAAAGGTGTATTATAATTACAGTATAATATCATATACAATATCATTTAATCCATCCTTTATACATCCCACATATTGCATTAACTATTCAAATCACTTTGAGGGGGCGGTAGTCCGCACTTCCTAAAATGAAATTATCGCGTTTACCCATAATGGAAATCATAAAGGTATGCCATAAATGAAAAATACAGAAGATTAAGTAAAACATAAACATATTAAATATCATATATAAATGTAGTGACATATTAATGGCCACCTTTGAAGGTGTTATCTGAGTGTTGAACAATCATCGTTTCGTGAGACAGAAATTTACCATCCACAGAAACAGTATGTTCTTTAACCATTAGATGTAGGTGTGTGTACGTGTATCTCAAATACATCTTATAAAAACATCCTAGTATATTGAGGATACTGTTGTTGTTACAAAATGAATTAATAAAATTAGTTTATGGGGTTGGTGAAGAAAAATAAAACAAAATAACATAAGAGAAGACATTACCTAAAAATCGGGTAACTCTTTTGATTTGAGCCAAAGGATTCCTTGGGAAGAATTCTACCCAAACTGAGGCTTCTAGGAGTAAGGGAGGAATGTTGGGAGAGTATTTGGGCCGAGGTTGGCTGAGACAAAAGGCTTTGAAAGTGTGAGTAAGAAGGTAGAGGTGGGGGCCTTTTATAAGTGGAGAGGAGGGGTACTCTTGGAAAGTAAGGAAATGTTACATTATTATACAATTATTTTCGGATTCCAAAGGTACCACACTTATATAATTCGAGGCTAAAGTGATAAGGGTTCGAAATCTCCTCATCCAAAAGGTTTTTGACAAGTTTAAGCCTTAGAGTTTACACTATCTTTTCATTTTATTTAAATCGTTAAATAATGAGGTCATCGCTGCATCATCATGATGTCATAAATAATTTCATTTATTTAATGTCTAAAAATTATAAAAAAATACAATGATTTATGAAATTGTTTTAGATTTCCAATGACTATTTATAGTCAAAAATATTTCTTGTATAACCCCATGTAAAAATTATTTTAGTAAAACATTTCATGTTTGTGACATTTTTTACTTTAACATTAAATAAAAGGTATTTATGTAATTTTCCTGCTAAAGTGGCTCCATGGGCTCCCCATGTTGACCCATGGATTTTCTTGGTCGGCCATGGCACATCCAATGAGGGTAGGACATGTGTCAAGCTAATCTCATATTATTAAAACATTATTTTTACCTTAAACTACACTAATTACCTCTAATCGTGATTATGAACTTAAAAGTTACTATTCACAAAAAATTATTTTAATCTCATTGAACCACATTTTTATTCTTATTGACAACCATGTATGTCGGATTTTTGATATTCAAAACACAGAAGTGGTAAAATTTTATTTAAACGTAAAATCAGGTTTTATAAGTACCACTTAGTGGTTTCACTATTTATCAAAAATTGATGTTTTTCAGAAAAATCCCAAAAATTCACCCTTAGCTATATTTGATATTCCGATTTCAAAAATGATGTCTATTTTACAAAATAAAAAACATATAAGTTTCATTAATTAATTTTATAATTAATTCCCACTATCACAACAAATAGCGTGTTTTTAAGAAACAATTTATATCAAAAGATTGACAATTGTTCATGCCCAATTTCAATGTTAAATTAATTCTAATAATCACCATTGGATAAAATAGTAAAAATAGTTTCTAATTATACTTTAAAACCACTTAATAGTATAAGTTATCACTATAAATTATTTTGATGAATAAAGTTTTTTTTATGTATTTTTCACTATTCATAAAAAATTGGAAGTTCCCAGAAAAATAACCAAAATTAATCATAGGCTAATTTTGATATTTCGAATCCAAAAATGAAGTCCATTTTGAAATTTACAATATATATAATTTCAAAAAGTGGTTATTACTATTCATAACTGCTACTTTTATTGGTCGCGGTGTGTTAGAACTCGAGGTTGCGTACAACACACGCTGCTCTATGATTCAAAGAGGAGCGTACCATGGAAGCTTGGGGTGTTACATTATCACCTCCTTCAATAAATTTTTTCCTCGCAATTATAAATTTTTCTTTGAAAATAAAAGGTTGAAAATAGAAAATACCTTTGTGGAAAACCCACATCAGAAATAAGGTAATAAAAATACAACTTTAAAGGAAAGAAAGATAAGTACAAAGGTCACCCGATATAGCCCATAATAGGATTCTATGAAAATATGGATATGGAAGAAAAAAAACCATCAAGGTCTGATGGAGAGTTGTAGAAAACTGGATTAGAAAAAATTAACCATAAGAAAATCACAAACTTGTGGTTGGTTAAACGGTCATTGAATCCCCAGTTGGAAAATTTAACCGGCAATGTTTTTGTTTTAAGATACCTTTTATAATGTTGATGAATTTATTTAGGAGATTTACTAAGAACGTAAGAGAATATACATAATTGTCATGTAGACTTTCATTCTTTAATAAATTTTTACCACAAACCCATCTTTCACTCTAAAAGGTAATAGAACTCAAAAATATTCTATTTATCCTAATTGTATAAGGTTCCAAATATTAACACATACCATTTAGATTAGTAAAACTATTTTTTAATAACCAGGGACATCCTGTAGGCTAGTGGTAGGAAATAAAGGCCTGTCGCACTATGGTTGTGGGTTCGATTCCTGCATCTTTGTCCGACGCGACGGGTTATGCCCCACCCTGCAGGTTGTCCTTTTCCTAAAACTATAGTATTATAATATTCCAAATATAATCATGATAAATGTTTTAACCTTAAACAATACTATCCAAGGTTCAACTTAATCCATTCTAACCTATATAGTTATCCAAAATACCTCTGTCCAGACTTTTTCAAAAAGGTCTCTAAATTCCAAAATCAATGGTAACATCAGATTCCCCAAACAAAGTAATGTTTCTCTTATTGTCACATACTTAAAATTTGATTACATTCATCATATTAAAACCTTAATGAAAAAAGAAGTACTGCAGTACAATCCTTATATATATTACATTATTCTTATAACCATAATTTAATCCTTATTTCCAAAAGCACCAATACATTAATTATTCCACTTCGACTGTAGTAATAGAATAAGATTGTCCTTGATCCCTTGGCCTTTTCTGAGGTATTTTTCCCTGACGCTTAGGACATTCATTTACATAATGCCCCATTTCCCTACAATTGTAGCATTCAACATTGATAGCCTCTTTCTTTCCCTTGCAATCACGAGCCTGGTGACCTTTTTCTCCACATTTATAACAAACTCCCATTCCTTTTAGGCAAGCACCGGGGTGATTCTTCCCACAATTATCACATAATGAAAAATCATTCTTTCCCTTTTTCCCTTTATCTGTCTCTTGTTCCACCGTTCTCTTCTTCTCTTGCTTTACTTTGTTGTCATAAGACTTAGAGAATTACTTTTCCATCTTGATAGCACCTGAGACAATATCTTCATACGACGAGAGGGTTTGTGAGACTAATGCTCGACGGAGAAATGGTTTTAACCCATCAATGAAACGATCAATCTTACTTCTTGGGTTACGTATATAATCTGTGGCATGCCTCGCTAACCATGTAAAGTTAGCCTCATACTTTGCGACATTCTCAACCTCTTTTTGTCTGAGACTCATAAATTGCCTTTCCATATCTGCTCAGTGGTCATGCGGAAAGTATTTTTCTAAGAAAAGATCTTTGAACTCTCTCTATTCCATACTTGATACTTCTTCATCTTCCTTTGTATTTTGAATCAGTGACCACCATTGATCGGCATCTCCAGTGAGGCGGTAGACTGCCATGACAACGTTCTCCCTTTCGCTACTCCCCAAGGTGTGGAATATTTTTTCTAAGGAGTTTATCCATTGCTCAGATACTAATGGATTTGTACCCCCACTAAATGTTGGCAGTTGTTGCCTCATGAAGTGGTCTAACATTGATCCTCCACGTTGCAGATCAGGGTTCTCCATACGAGTAAGGTTATTATTCATAACCTGCGAGAGTTGTCCCAGTATGGTAATAAGTTTATCAACACCAGTTGTATCTCCATCTCCACAATAATTATCTTGAGCAGGAGGGAAATCCCTACACGGAGTGCTTGCATTGATACAGTTCCCATTCCTTCCACTAGGTGCCATTTCTAAATAATGGCATAAACTAGATTATTTTACGAATCAAAATACATAATTCCCAACTTGTAAAATAATTAACATAAATTGAACTATTTATGGATATAATCCATAATCATAAAAAAGATTTCTTTGAGGAAGTATATACTCATAACCCTTCATAGTGGTTTGTAAAGGAAATGAGAATTATCCTAAGCATATCCCCCGGGAGTGTCGTAACCAAGAGTGCAGCAAGGCCCGTTGTCGTGTACCAGTTCCTGTTCGAGTCTAGCTCAAAGCAATGTTTTGGGTTTTACCCCTAGGTACATCTGTGCCAGATCCGCCTCTACCTGATCGTATCCAGATAGGGATGTATTGCTCGGAAAACTCGCAAAATCTCAATAATACCAAAATTATAGGAAGTTCTTCTATACTAATCCTTAAAAACTATCTTCGGGCTATGTGCTCTAATCAGAGTTTATCTAAATCTAGCTTCTAAGGTATGTACTAAACTGCCTCTGATACCAACTGTAATGCCCCAACCCCAGCTGCCCGGAGTCGGTGCATTACTTCGTAACATTGGCATGATCACAAATGATCATGTCTCGAAAGACCGATTAGTTTAGTACTCTTGGAAACACTAGATACATTTATAAATGTTACATTACATCATAAAGTGAAAATCTAAAATAACAAAGTCTCCATAGTCCACAGTCATATCCTCTTCTGACTATCCCTGCAGGTCATTCATAAAATACTTCTTCACATCCTGGAATATATTAAAACATTGGAAGGGGTGAGCTCAGATGCTCGGTAAGGATAACAATATAGCGGAAGCTTTCATAAATAAACATTAACATTTCAGGCAATGTATAACTAAAACAAAATCATTTTAAACTTGAACTTTAGCATAATATGGAAAAAGTAAACTGAAATAATGCCATTTACTTACTCACATGGATATTCTACTAGTCGAATAATCACATGAAATATCAATAACCACTTTCATAATGATGGAATACATAATGCCGGACTATCATAACCACGTAGCCAAGGCCTCGTGCCAAGACCACAGATAAGATTTTGTTAGGGCCTCATTCCAAGACACTAGTTTGTCTCATGAGACCTACCGATGCATCGAGGAGCTATATCGGGCTCCACCCGTCACTTATTAAGTCCAATGCATTCCTCATATGAATAGGTTTAAACATATCATAAACCATAACATAATTTTATCACATAAAACATGCATAAAGGAAACATAATATTTCCACACTTCAATCACAAGATATCAATACAACACATTGATATAATAAAAACATTATCAAAACCATTTTCAATACCAAAATAAAAGATAAGTAAAACATGGTATTTATTTTTCTTTAATAAAAGTTATGGCTTATAGAGGAAGCCGAAAATCAAATAATAGTCAAGGTGGTGGAGAAGTCGTTGTCGCCGCATACGTAAGAAAAAAAATTCCTTTTGTCTTTTAGTAAAAGCGCTTCGTATAAAAATATTCCTTTTGAATAAAAGTAAAAGTAAAAGGGGTTTATACACCGTATAAATGAATGGTGTGTATAAAACCAAATATGCCTCAATGAAAGGAGATTGAGATGAAGTCCTTAAAATGATCATTTTTAAAATAAAATAGATCTATTATGTGTATTCACTATAAGTACACATAAAGAAAGTAAAAATACAAGATAGGACATAACAATATCATGAAATAATTTTAAAGTAGGAGATTAACCCAAAGAATGGAAATTGGGTTAAGAAGTACCCTTACCTTGCGTCCTGTCTTGACTCGACCGTTCTTTAACCTCCTGAATAAAAAACTAGAGCTAATTTATAATTTCTTAAGAACATTTTTCATGTTTTTTATTCTTTTTACATCACTTATTACCAGGTTATGAACATTATGTATTTATTTATGTTAATAACGGTCGTTTTGTAGATCTTTGGTACTTGAGTCAAAAATAAACTTCTTATAATTACAAGTTGTTCATGTGGTGAAGTATCCATTATATCCAGAATTATATTCATGATGTAGATATCATATATATCATATATATCCAGTATATACATTCATTTATAATATTACATAACATTTAGAGGTAAGAAAAGAAATGCACCGTTCATGGAGACGGTAAGCCGTACGTACGCATGAACGCTACTTTCATTTCTATTTCATATTTAATGGAATGAAATAATAATATTATAAATGTGTATTATAATTCTAGTATAATATCATATACAATATCATTTACTCCATCCTTTATACATCCCACATATGTCATTAACGATTCAAATCACTTTGAGGGGGCGGTAGTCCGCACTTCCTAAAATGAAATTATCGCGTTTACCCATAATGGTAATCATAAAGGTATGCCATAAATGAAAAATACAGAAGCTTAAGTAAAACATAAACATATTATATATCATTTATAAATATAGTGACATCTTAATGGCCACCTTTGAAGGTGTTATATGAGTGTTGAACAATCATCGTTTTGTGAGGCAGAAATTCACCATCCACAGAAACAGTATGTTCTTTAACCATTAGATGTAGGTGTGTGTAAGTGTATCTCTAATACTTCTTATAAAAACATCCTAGTATATTTAGGATACTGGTGTTGCTATAAAATAAATTAATAAAAAGAGTTTATGGGGTTGGAGAAGCAAAATAAAACAAAATAACATAAGAGAGGACATTACCTTAAAATCGGGTAACTCTTTTGATTTGAGCCAAAGGCTTCCTTGGGAAGAATTATGCCCAATGTGAGGCTTCTAGGAGTAAGTAAGGGAAGTTGGGAGAGTATTTGGGCAGAGTTTGGCTGAGCCAAAAGGCTTTGAAATTGTGAGTAAGGTGGTAGAGGTGGGGGCCTTTTATAAGTGGAGAGGAGGGGTACTCTTGGAAAGTAAGGAAATGTTACATTATTATACAATGCTTTTCGGATTCCAAAGGTCCCACACTTATATAATTAGAGGCTAAAGTGACAATGGTTCGAAATCTCCTCATACAATAGGTTTTTTACAAGTGTAAGACTTAGATTTTACACTATCCTTTCATTTTATTTAAATCGTTAAATAATGAGTCCATCGCTGCATCATCATGATGTCATAAATAATATAATTTATTTAATGTATAAAAATTATAAAAAAATACTATGATGTAGTAAATCTTTCTAGATTTCCAATTACTATTTATAGTCAAAAATATGACTTGTATGACCCCATGTAAAAATTGTTTTATTAAAGCATTTCATGTTTGTGTCATTTTTTACTTTAACATTAAATAAAAGGTAGTTATGTCATTGTCCAGATAAAGTGGCTCCATGGGGTCCCCAAGTTGACCCATGGATTGTCTTGGTCGGCCATGGCACATAAAATGAGGGTAGGACATGTGTCAAGCTCATCTCATATTATTTAAACATTATTTTTACCTTAAACTGCACTAATTATCTCTAATCGCGATTAAGAACTTAAAAGTTACTATTCACCAAAAATTATTTTAATCTCATTGAACCACATTTTACTTCTTAATGACAACCATGTATATCAGATTTTTGAAATTAAAAACACAGAAGTGGTAAAATTTCATTTAAACTAAAAATCAGTTTTTATAAGTACCACATAGTGGTTTCACTATTCATCAAAAATTGAAGTTTTTCAGAAAAATCCCAAAAATTCACCCTAAGATATATTTGATATTCTGATTTCAAAAATGATGTATATTTTACAAAATTCCAAACATATAAGTTGCATTAATTTATTTTATAATTAATTCCCGCTGTCAAAACAATTAGCGTGTATTTAAGAAACAATTTATATCAAAAGATTGACAATTGTTCATGCCCAATTTCAATGTTAAATTAATTCTAATAACCACCATTGGATAAAATAGTAAAAATATATTCTAATTATACTTTAAAACCACTCAATAGTATAAGTTATCACTATAATTTATTTTGATTAAAAAAGTTGTTTTTAAGTATTTTTCACAATTCCATAAAAAATGGAAGTTCCCAGAAAAATACCCAAAATTCAACATAGGCAAATTTCGATATTACGAATCCAAAAATGAAGTCCATTTTGAAATGTAAAATATATATAATTTCAAAAAGTGGTTATTACTATTCATAACTGCTACTTTTATTGGTCGCGGTGTGTTAGAACTCGAGGCTGCGTACAACACACGCTGCTCTATTATTAAATGAGGAGCGTACCATGGAAGCTTGGGGTGTTACACTTATTTTGACTTATAGTTCATTAATCATAATATTTATGATATTTATATCTCCTTTATATGATCATTACGTTCATTCCAAATATTATCTATCATAAAAATCGAATCATTATTCTTTTTATTTGCCACTTTATTAGAAACATAAATATATTTCACAACTTTTCCTTTAATTTTACTAGATAAACATTGAAATTCATAGAGACTATATACATTTAATCTATTCAATCGAATTACAAACTGTGTACCATCATATTCCTTACATTATAACAGAATATACATTGAATTTATTATTTAGAATTGGATGAATTTTATTTATAATTTTTATAAATATTTATTAATAGTTTCAGAAAGACCAGGGATAGTTTTTTATATTTAAATAATTTTAGAATGTTTTTTCTACATATTGAATAATTTCATTACCATATATTTTTTATTTTCATAAATATCATTTTAAAATCATATTTCTATAGTGATAAAATAAAAATGAAAATTTTTAAAATAATCATTGACATCAAATTTGTGTAATTAATCAAATTTAATAGATTCATTCTTGTCAAAAATTGACTAATATGCATTTATAGGGTAATTTTTGAATTATTTATCAGGAAAACTACCAATTTGATAATCATCAATTAGTATTGAATCTTATTTCTCCATTGAATTATTTATTTACTCATTTACATCTTTTTTCATATAATTATATAAATATTTGGAATAAACCACTATATTATAAATACCATGGGTGAAAAATATATTATATATATAATGAAATAATGAATTTATTTTCAAATAAGATATATATATATATATATGTATATATAAACAACTAGTATATAAAAACATATCCAATAAAAAAACATTATTATCTATTATATGAAATATTAGTCTTGTTGGAATCTATATTCACCCTAAAGGGGGTGAATTAATGTGTTTCATTTTACTTAATGATTATCAATTAATGATTACATCTTGTCTGTATCACCCATTTACTGATGCTCAAGAATAATGTGTCAAAAAACATTATACTCTATATATTATACACATAATTTATTGTAAAAAATACTTCACATTTATAATCCAAGGACTATTAGGTTTATATTTTTAGGGTGTTATGAAAATAATTCACTAGAAATTTTCATTTTATCTCAGGAGAAGGAAATTTTAACCACTATATAAGAATATAATTACACCATAATGGTTCTAAAACATCACCCATAAATTATAAATAAATATAATATTCTAGGTTTATTATAATTAGTATATACATTCATAACCTGGGGAAAAGGAAAAAAATAATAGGGGAGACGAGATTATCATTAAGGCCTTAACAAGAGTAAATCATAATGGGGAGACAATATATACACGTGAAGAGGCATAAAATGATATTATAAAGTGTAGGGAATTAAGACATGGGTTGTCTTAACACAATATCATGGAATAATAATGATCATGTTATAAGATTATGGCACAAAAGAATGTGGAAAAAATAAAAATATGATATTACAAGAATACTTCAATGATCCCTACATATTCAACAAAAAATAGTTGTCTAGGCTAATTTATGAGACACATTGTTGTTTAGGATCACTACCCATACACAATGATTTCTCATAAGCTTCAATCAATGCATAATAAATTTGTGATATATTTAATTTTATGCCCACCTATCACATAACTTGTGTATATATATCTATTACACATGAAAATTAGTATTATTATCATAAATAACCCAAAACAATAAAATTGATTACATATTTTTAATCATGAATCACATAAAACCATAATTCAAAATTCAATCAATAATAAAAGCATTGTAACCCATAGAATATAAATTGGTATCAATTGAATTTAGGCACAATTATATTGAAATATTACTCAATAATTATGATGAATATTATTTTATATACAATATATGTGGGAATGAAATTTGGTTTGGAAAATAATTTCCCCAATCACGGGTGTTTTATAAATATAGCCGAATACCGCTAAATCAATGAAATAGAACAGAGTCCATAAATAAAGAATGTCATTATAAGGAAATCATGTCTATTCAAGGGGATGACTAGGAAAGACAAAAGAAGCGGTGTATCATACAATATTTTTAAAAGACAATTTCAAAAGTCATCCAGATAAAAAGGTGGATGATATCATTTTAACAATACAATTGATTAAGTGTTTTTCAAAGATAAAGAAAACTCTTAAAAGAATTAGGACACTTTTATTGAATATGATATATCATTATACATTGTAACTATTTTTAAACAATTTTTTAATCCATGAGAAAATGTATTTGGTTTCTGAAAACATTAAATAAGAGAGAGAGATTATCTTATATGATGTCAAAAGAAGTGTAAATATTAGTTCACATAGAAGTGTGTATAATAGATTCCATCCATTTAAAACGAACCACGTAGAGATAAATAAAAAAATTATCCAAAAACATTTTTTAGAAAGACAATGTAGTTGAATATAACCATAAAATTATTTGGAAAAATACATTTTATAAAATTATTATAGATGCATTCAATTTTGAAATCTAATTGTGTGTATAATTTTTAATGTCCTATAAAATAGTTTTGTTAAACCCACAACCTAAAATGTATAATAAAATCTTTCATCAATGAGAGGTCTTTTGAGGTATGAATAAAATAAGAAAATTTATAAAAATCACTCATTAGTTATGATATGGATATAAAAGAAATATAATCATGTTCTTTTGTTTGGGATGATTCAAATAATCACTTAAAGGTAATTTTTTTAATTATATTCATTATTGTATTCCAATTGAAAATAAAATAATACATATTTAAATGAAATTTTCGGATAAAGGATGATTATAATATTAATGTAAAGAATAAAATCCTTGACTCATGGAAAATGAACATTCGTCAAGACCTATGAAACATATTAACAAAAAACATGAAAGGGGTGGTTATTGAAAATAAACATAAAATATAATGAATAAATTATATTAAATTGTAACAAGACAATTGGGTTGTATAGATCCAATATAAAAGTATTTTGGTGCAAATGGTAAAACATTACTCAACAAAGGGAGTTTGATTCAAGAATTACATACCATATTTACCTATTTAGTTGATCAAATTTTAAATTAATACAAAACAACCATAAATAGAATACAAATATACTTCATAACAATATTAATCTCTATAAACAATATATTTTTATGAATTTTAATAATCTAAAATGAATATAGTGTTTCATTATAGCTTAGTTTTTACGTCATATGTCCAAAATTTTAATTATATTACACATGATTTGATATTTTAATCATGATCCTTAATATTTGGTACAATGTAAATCAATATATGATTTACCATGGTTAAATAATATATATATCCTGATTATTTATACTATATCACTATCATCACAAGGGATTTTAAATTATGACACTTGATGTTGACAGTGGAGAATAACGTATTTCGATAGCTTTTAATGAGTGGATGTTATATTTTATTTACATATTTAGATATTATTTCTATAACTCCATAATAATTACAAAATATTTAATATGTTATTATTTCATTTTAATAATATTATATATAATTCCATAATCACTCATATTATTTTCATTACAACATTTCTCAATTTGGTGGTAAACCAACCAAGGAAAAAGTGTTTTATAGTGATTGAATATGTAAGAGTGTTCTATTTAATAAATATAATTTAAAATTTATAGAAACCATAGAAATTTATTATATATATATATAAATACATAAATCACAATTTTTACCCCATAATTATTGGTTTTATTGAAAATGAAATTTATTATTTGTGATAGAGGTATTTGTAATGTAAACACGACTAACAAACACATTTCTTAGTGAATGGAAGGAGTGTCAATATAAAAACACAAATAAATTTATAATTTTTATAATTTTTGTTAATTAATATTCTTTTACTAACTAAAATTTTTTTCCACTCATTTTTAAGGATAAAATAAGGTTGACACACTATTCATGGTAGTGATAGTCTGAACATACACAAGATTTGCAATATCATTCCCTAATGAATGAATAGAATAAGTGAACATGTAAAATTTATTAATTTAAGAATTTTTTAAATATCATAATATATATATATACTCTCCAAACCTATCCTTTATACCATCCAAAATATGTGATGATGAAAAACAAATAAAATTTTGTTATGTAGGATATAGTCTTAAAGTAAGCATGATCGATTTGTTTTTTTATTATAGATGATGTTGAACGGATTAATAATTGGTGTTATTATAAGAAAATTAAATTTTAGTATGTATATGATACTAAATTCATTATATTAATAATTTTATATAATATTACTAAGAGTACATAAAAAATATAGACTAAGAGAATATTTGTACTAATGTCATGATATTTAATTTCCCTTGGAATAATAACTAAAAATAAAGGGATTAGGAAACAGAAGCATGTGAATATATATTTATAGTGGTAGATTGTTCTAGTATAATCATATGGGAAGAGTATCAAAAATTAATATGATTTTATGTTTGTTTAAAGATGGGGTGTAAGTTATCTCTTTTCTAAGTGAAGGGAAATAAAATATCCATAGAAAAGAATGATAATGAAGTGGTAAGAATGGAATGAAATGAACGTTAAGTGAGTAAAATTTAGAAAGGTTTGTAAGATTCATTTTCATGACTTTGAAGCATAAAAATAATTTCTATACGTTTTAATGCTCATGAAAATTGAGGAAAATTAAACCCACTATATACTATTCATTTAATAAATTATTATTCATATATAAATACTAATCATGTTAATTATTTTATAACTAAAAATATAATTATACCTTTATTAACAAAATTTTTACATAATTCCATAAAATATGGGATCCATTTTGCCCAATTAATTTTAAAACTATGAGAAAAAATAATTTTAAATTTAACACCCATAACACCAAATATTTATATATAAAAAAATAAATTATTTAAAAATTTAACTTATTTATAAGAAAATGTATTTATGGTCAAATATTTTAATGATAGTAAATTATTTATTATAAAATTAATATTAGTTTTTACACATCAAAATAAATAAAAAAACAAATTTCACCATGAATATGATTAATTAAAGGAAGCCAACAAAAACAAATTTTAAAATCAAATTAAGTGTTTATTAAGTGTAAAAATATATAAAAAAATTTATATATTTGAAATAATATTTTATATTTCATTATTATACAGTTAGTATATATATTTAAAAATTTGAAATATGATACGAAATATTTTTCTTTGTACGTATACTAATAATGTGATAAATTACAACCATTTAGGAAAAACAATATTTTCAATATTTACCTCAAATATTATTCTATTTGAAAAATATAAAAACTAACTACGATGATAATTTTAATATGTGGAATTTATAATTGAACTTCACAGTATGAAATTTAAACAATAAATATTATAATTATATGATACCATTTTATGATCAGACTGAAATTTGTAATGGAATTTGAATATTTGTTTTGTAGACGGACCAAATGTTAATGTGATATATAGAATGGTATTAAAAAAGATAGATCACATTAAATTATTTTTTTATGAGGGTAAAAACATGATAGGTGTCTCCAAAGATAGAATACATTTTGGGAACATTTGTATATGAAAAACTAGTTTTTGGAAATATAGAGGGAGGTGCATAATTAGTGTTTAACATGCCCCACAATCGTATAACCCTATAATGTTGTCAAATGGTTTGAAAAACCATACAGTTAAGGCTAGAATACCATGTGGAAATCTATAGGGTATTTTTAAATAGGACTATCATTTTTTGTTCATGTATTGTATAAACATGTTCCATGTAATTATAGTGGTGATCCACATGGATAGTAAGCATGTATGGGCTGCACACAGTTTGACTGACTCTATCCCTACCCATCAAAGGTAATGTGCCTTAGGAAACTTGGTTAACATGGTTTGGACATGGTTATAAAAACAATGAATCCAAACCATCCCTAATTTAAAAATTTGGTAATCATTGTGTGATACTATTTTATTTTAATCCAGTGCCATCCTTTCTCCTCCCATTTATTCCAAGTTGCATCATCAACAAGGGCCTCTTCCTCCTCTCCCCCATTTTCCATAACGTATCTCTATTGTTTGGGATCAAATAAATCACCACATGATAGATTGGATTTCCTTTAGTTATTCTATCATATCCTGTGATTCTTATCATTACTTCTCTTTTTGTATTGGATTTTATTTCCATGTGATCTCATGTACCATATTTTTGGTGATTTTTTCTATTTATAAAATTTATCAAATTCCATCCTTATTTAATAGTTGAAAATAGATGAGTGATGAATCATATTAATAAGTTAGGTATTCTATTGATTTTCCCATAATGTTTAGTTATTTTCTGTAAATCCATATTGTGCTAGACACTACTCTTTTCGCACAAAACCTGTAATTTGGGTCACACATTAAATTGAACATACATATTGATATTGAGGCCCCACTTTAAACCCATTTACAAGGTTAGAGCTTGGTATCTCAATATAGACAACCCCTTGGGTGTGTCACCTAATTTTTATTTGATAAATTGTTATTGTAATTAATCATAACACCACTAAACTTGTTTTTCAGGGATCATTAAATGATAATTTATTTAAATTATAAGAAATTAGTGGAATGTATTAAAATAGTACTTATATAATATCTCACTCGTGTTAAATTGTGACATATTCCGCATAATAAATAGGATTATAAATTAATGTAAGAATATTCTAATTAAATTTATTTTACCATGATAAATGTGTCACCAAACACCCTCCTAAGTTCTGTTTCTTGATTTTCCTTTAATTTAATGACTAGATGAATTAATCAAACTGTTCTATGGTTTAATTTCATTTGTTGGACATTTTCATTATAAATTAATGAGATGAAATTAATAATTGAATATAATTAAAGATGTATTGGTTAGAAAAATGTTGATTATAATCTAGAAAGGATAATGAACATATCCATTGTTTAATTATTAAATGAAATGATCTTGGTTATTATAGTATTCCTTGAGTATTACTTGGGTTCACAATAGGGAATTACATGGATGCCCTCATAGGTTCAATGAAATATGATAGAACATGACTGATACATGGAATTTATATATACAATTAAATGGATGGATACATAGGTTAAATGAGTTTATTGTACAACTTGAGTGATACCTATATTTTTTATAGAATTACATATATGGAATTAGATTTTAAATGAGATTATGTTATTCCTTAACAGATAATAGGATTCAAATATAGAATTCCATGGATAAGATTATAGGTCAATTTCAATTGGATTTTCCTTGAAAAATAAATGGACTTTTTTATGGAATTACTAAGAAAGGCTCATGGGTTACATTTGATTATAGTATGCCTTGATAGATAAGTGAATCCCAATATAGAATACCACGAATGGGTTTAGTAGTTTAATGACATTATGCTATTCTTTGAGTGATACTTTATTTTTGACATAGTATTTATTTGATCATCTGAGAGGTTAAATAAATTTTGATAAACCATTATTGATAATTATAATCCTTGTACTATATTACATGATTGAGATCCAAGGTGAAATGATATTGTATTATTAATTTATTTATACAATGATTGTGATATATAATTCCTTAGATGGGATCAATGGCCAAATGAAATTATGTAATTCCATGAAAGATACCTCGATTACTATATAGAATGATTGAGATTTTATAAATTGTTAAATGAGATAATATTATGCCTTTTTTGACACATGGATTTTAATGAATAATTCCTTGTATGGGATCTCTAGTCATATGATATCACATTATGCTTGATTGAAAAATAGTTTACCCTCAACTATAAAATAATTATTTTTATCAAATAGGTAGATCCTTATATGATAATCATTATATATGGATTCCTTGGTAATATTACTTGTGTAATCAATAGTTCTCAATCTTATATATATATATATATATGATTCCACATGTTCAAACTTTCCTGCTTTTGCTGAAGTAGGTAGATTCAGCCCAGTGTCCCACATGGAACCTCAGCTTAGAAAGAGTTATGTTTACATTACTGGTTTAATTTTGGTAAACCGAACATTATTTTATATTATATTTATAGACATGATTAATTATACATTGTTGGCAATTTCATACTTAGTTTTACACATTATTACATGGATTAATTATTTCCTACTTTTTATAGTTTAATTATTTGTGGAAGTGATAACTATTTATTTTAATGTTATGATTTAAGGCTAATCAAATAAAGTGTCCAAATTAACCTAAATGGTGTTTTCATGCATTTCATGATGTTGAAATTATATTTAACTAACCTAAAATTAATTACTTAATTCGAATATTCTGAAATTTAATGATTAGAATTGCATTAAAAATGGATGGTTTGTAACGAATTCAAGTAATTTATTATAGATGTTTTTCAAATCCTGTGACTATTATAACTTATAAAGGTGGGTATATTTTTAACATGGCAATGATGAAGCATATAAGTGAATCCTTACATACAAGAATGATCTCTTGTAGGTGTGTTTTAACATCACATACTTATGAAATAAACCCACTAAAGGTGTGATTAATAATTAATAATTAACCCATTATTAAATATTATATAAATGGGATACCAATTTTAATTTATATAACATTGAATCCATAAATTTTTAATGGATCATCGTATGACTATACTATTTTTGAAATGCAAGTACACTCCTAAGTCACCATTATCTTAAAAACCCCCATACTTAACCCCTTGAGGGTATGCTGGTGACACATTGAGAGAGTTATTTAATGGTCCATTTTCCACTTATATTATGTGGAGATAAATTTTATGGTGGTATCATACAATACCAATTCCATTAAATTAAAATATACCATTTTTGGATACTAAGGGTTACTGATATGAGGTTATAGTTAATATAAATTCAAATTACAACCTAATGGGTGTTTTCCTCAATATCATTAAATAATTTTTTTCATTAACATAGCCATTTTTGTGATTTTATTCATATATAAATCGGTCTAAAGAATGTTTCAGAAAAAATTACTAAAACTCTATGAGATTATAGCTATGTTATGTGTTAATTTAAAATTGAAAAAAGTTTTCCTTTATAATTGGAACATTAAATTGCATAAGTATGAGCATCATTAGTGTCTAAAGTTAGTATGACATTTTGAGACTGCTTAAAAAACTATAGGAGTGAAACCATATTGGACCCTCATTTAAGGGTCAGATAAATCCTTACTAGAAATGATTCCTTGAATAGTTATCTGTACATCACCCATATGTTAAAGTGGCCTTTTTATGTTGTGCTTCAATGAAATTATAGGTTGTAGATCCTAGTAAACTTTTAGGCATGGCTTATGTTTAGAGTTTACGCATTGTGATAAATTTATGAGAATGTCCTATTTTGGTAATTTCATTAGAAACTGAAACAAATCATTTTTTTATCCATGTTCCTATAAACTCAATGTGGTTTCTTTGAATAATTGTTCCATGTATGACTCCTAGTTATTTAAATGGCACCTTTGGGATGGTGAGTAGATGTTTGGTATATTTAACCTTAAGGGGGTATTTCCATATGGGGATACCCTGTCAGTTTCACCTCTTTATCATTTTTACATTCATATTGTAACCTTAAAGGGTGCATTTATTTATAAGGATTCTCGATTAAGATTAAGTACATGTACAGTGATGCATGTTAGGTGATGTCATTACAATTATAAAGACCAGTATGACCCTCATTGTTTAATTATCATTTTCCCAATCATTAGATTTACATATTTAGATATATCTTACAAGTTTTTTACATATCATTTGATAGAGGCCCCTTGAGTGGGATACTGTTCTCATAAAAGAGATCTTACAGATTGGTGGATTGACTAAATGGGCATGCGGCAAGATTTGATTAGTATGTTGGGGTGGAGAATAAACATTTTTATAATTTTCACTCATATTTTAATGAATTAGTGGTTCATATAATCATTAAGTACATATGGGTGTGGTCATATTGGGATTTGAGTTTTATTTTCTAGGTTGTGAGAATGATCGTACACTCGTTTTGAGAGAAAGTCATAGAATTTTCTCATATTTTGAAATGTATACATGGCAATTCCTATTATTATGAAGGAAGAACCAAGGGATCCTGGTTATAAATACTATCCTTAACATGACAAAATTTTTGGGTTCCTAGACTAGTTGACTAGTGCTTTTGAATGAGATACATTAATTTTAGAAACAATGTCATGAGGTAGGCAGTTATTCAATGAATAATGGAATAAGTGATGCGTGTTATTTTAAAAAGGAGTTCCATTGAAACACCAAACATAATGAAACTGATGTACTCAGTAGCATAGTAAACATAGAGATGTTTATGGAAATCACATGGGATAAATATTGAATTCATGAACCCATATATATAGGATTAGTCACCATCTTTTCATGCAATGCTGAGTTCATGGTTATTTTTTGGAAAATATTTAATATGGAACAATAGTGAATGAATGGCTATAGGAATAGAGTCCAAAGATTCAAATGTAACACTTCTGTTAAGGTACTTTTTGGATCCTTAATTTTTTTGGATAAATTGAACCAAATACTATTAAATTACTCATTAAATTCATGGTGTAATATTGATTTTATCCTTGAAAAGTGTCTGAGCGCGTGATTCTGGCCATAGAAATATTGTAATGATCAAGGGATGAATGATCACAAATCCACCGGTAATTTTATAGTTGAAAGGTAATGGAATTCATACAGATATAGTTTTTCTTGGTGACATTGACAAAGGTCGAGTAAATAAATCATTTGGAAGGGTAAATACATTATTTGTACACCTTGGGATAATGTCTTTTAGAAATATGTTTTGGTGATGTGTCTCCTATTGATGACTATTGTTTAAAAAAAAGTCACATCTGAAGGTGGTTTGACATGAGTTCCCCTAAAAAGTTATTTTTGACATGTGATGAACAACATCATTCACTCCATGAGTTGATATGGGTTATCTATAATGTTTATCCCAATATTTTCAAGTAAAATTCAACATAACCTTTCTAAATTTGGTCGATTATAAATCAACAATTTGTAATAAAATTGATAATTGTGTTTGGAGAGTCATTTGGATGCCGAGGATGTGTTTTAATCCAAAATTCTGCGGTGATAGTATCATGACTCATAATTGGATATTTAAAGATAGATTCTATAAAGTTAAGAGAAATAATACACTTAATGAAAGAGTTGATGATGTGATCTTGTCTCATTTTATAAGTGCTCAAGTATGTATTTTCATGATGTTTTAGAATTTTTAGGAGTATCTTTTCATGATTTAGATGTTAGAGTATAAAATATGTAAAATGAATAATTGGGGAACTTTTGGGGTTTGTAAAATCAATACATCAATTGAAATTAAAATTTTCATGACCAATATAGGCTGGGATATGTTTTCATTAGTCATCATAGATTTTAAAGTATAAAAATCCCTATTGAGGAGAGGTTATAAGATACATCATTTTAATATGGTTGGAAAATTTAATTTTTCTTTTTTCTGATGTCCCAAAATTCAAATCAATCATTATAATGGAATTCAATTAGTGGGAACATCATAAAATTGTGATTTGGATGGGGTTTAAGGACTTCATGGTGTATAAGTTTTTTGTATTAGTTTAAGAGTCATCTTGCACTGAAAATAGTGTTTTTTAAAATATATATCATGGAATATAGTTAGTGAACAATTAGTTCTAATTGGGTACATCATCTTTTTATCTCTATAAGGGTTTTTCACATTTTATTAAACCATGCACTTGAGGCCACATGTGTGTGTGAAAAACAATATAGTACTTTCACAGGGTAGTCATACAAGATTCACTTGGTTTTGTCTTACCATGGACCTAATAATACAAGCGATGAGAAACTAGTATAGTATCCCTAAATGGGATGTTCATGATATTTCTAGCCACTCACCTATCCATAAAAAACTTTGCTCCCTTAAGCAGTGGGTATGAACTATTGGAAGACAACTTTCCAAACCATGCATCCCTTTAAAAAGTAGTAATTAAATATTTCCCCTTATGTTCTTGTAAGTAATGACCACCCTTTATAATCCCATTTATGCATAGTTGATCCACATAATGGGAACTCTACCTCTTCTCTTGCAGATGTATTTATTTATCTCCCTCATTTGGGATCATAATCGATCGATGTCAGTTGTGTTATATCACACATGGTTAGTCCATCATTCAATTTGACACTTTTCAATGTTTCCCAGAGATTTGTATATTTTATATCCATGTGATCTATTATTACATGTTTTAGGGTATTATTCTATTTCTCTAAATTTGACCCTTTTTGGAAAAATCAAAAGCCAACAATGGAATTGTTATACTTTTTAAGAATAATATATGTGTTCTTTGCATTTTCCCATAACGATTCATCACTTTATAAAATTCCCCATCATGCACCACTCCAAACATTCTATAAGGTGATCCTAAATTTTGTGGAACCTTAAATAGATTTCTACATCATGACCATGACCCATTATTAAAGCCATTTGCATGGATAGAGGTTGATACCTCAACCAATATCACAACTTGGCTGTGTCACATTATATTCTATTGATAAAATAATGTGTACACTTATGTAATATACTGTTGTGTGTGTGATTCATATATCTTCAAATATAAATTTACTTGAATGATAATAAATGGGTGGAATGGATTGTATTACTCATTGTAGTATTACTTGGACATGTAAAATTATGATGTATTTCATTAGAATAAAATTGGAATTGAGTTAGATGTAAGACAATTAGAATTAAATTTATGGGATCATGTTTATTATGTAACCAAACACCCTCCATAGGAGGGATGGATGATTTTACATATAAATAATGACTATATGAGTTAGAAAAATATTGGATAGCTCAATTCCATTTCATTAACCATTTATTTGTAAATTATTTTGTTGATATTGTTAAATAATTGAAATTAAATAAAGTTTATTATTGAAACATGTTGATTATAAATTGGAATGGTAACTTCCCAAGGACAATGATTAATTATTCAATTAAATGATATTTTTTATGATAGTAATCATTTAGAGATACTTAGGTTTCTGATATAGAATTCCATGTATGAGATCATAGGATAAATTTAATATGATCTTCCTTGAGTGATTCTTGGAATAATAATATATAATTTCTTGGGAATATTCATAGATTATATGATATTGTACACTCCCTTGAGTGATACCCATATTATAATATAGAATTACATGGATTTTATTACTTGTTAAATGAGATTATTTTATTCCTTGAGTGATACTAAGATTATGATACTAAAATGTGCTAAGAGGATAAGTGAATTTTGATATTTCTTAAAAGATAATTGGACTCTTAATATGTAATTACTAGGATAGGCTTTCCGTTTAAATTATATTATAGTATTCCTTGAGCGATAATTGGATTATGATATGTATTTGATGGATGATCACAATTGTTAAATGAGATTATGTTGTTCCTTCAGAAATTCCTGGATTCTAATATTGAATTCCTTGGATGGGAATAGAGGTTAAATGAATTATGACACATCTAGAGAGGTACTAGGATTCCATATAGGTAATAAATTGGAAGGGATAATTGGGTACATGAGATTATATTATTCTTTATGATATACCATGATTCCAAACAATATTTTCATTATAGGTTCAATGGTAAAATGAGATCATGTAATCCCATGAGCGATACATAGAATTTGATATGAAAGGCCATATAAAGTCACAATGGATAAATGATATTATTTTTTGTCTGGTGAGACTAGTGGATTAAAGTTTTTAATTAATAATATCACCTACATAGCTTATTTTAAAGGTATATTTATTTTAATATCCATTAATGCTTTTTTGGGGGGTTTCCAATGGTTTTATGGAGAATAGATGAGTTTTTATGAATTGGGCCAAAACATGAGCCCAATTCCAGATTTAAAAATAAATTTTGTTTCCTTTATAAATTTTTCATTGTTTAATATTTTTCATTCAATATAACTCCTAAATTTCCTACCCTGATATATTAACACCACAATTAAAATTTTGAGTCTTTAGAAATCCATAACCAATGTTTATTTTGGTTTTTATTTAAGGGATTAGGCCTGCACGGAATCCCATATCTAGTTTTAAAAATTAATTTTATTTATTTAATAAATTATTCAATATTATGTATTTTTTGGTGATTCTATGTCTCACACATGACCATTACACACAGCCAAGCCCCCAGCCTCTTTCCCCCCTTTTGGAGCTCTTAGGAATTGTGATTTGGGGTCAAATTTCGTAGGGTTTCTAAAATCATCCATATTTGAGGAGCTAAGTTAATTCTTTCATAACTCTCTCAATTCAAACTATTTTCGCTCTATTTCAGTTCATAAATGAACTCCTAATTTCTTTACAAACAACCCCTTAATTTTGGCCATTTTAAATTTTAGATACTGGTGTTTTGGGGAGATTCATTCAATATTTTTCAAGTAAGTTAGTCCATTTCATTCTTCTTTCATTTTTCTTAGGGTTTCATTCAATGTTCTTAGGTTTTCTTCCCTTATAAATGAAGTCCCAAATATCCAGAGGTTAAGGTGTCAAACCTAAGGTTTAGAATTGGTTTTTCTTGGTCCAAATTTCAATTTTTAGGTTTGATCTACCCTTCTTGAGGTGCAGCGGTGGTGCATTTATGTTTTCGCACAAAGGATTCAAGGGTTTTATTTCATTTGGTAGGTGATTCCAATGTTGATGCACTATTTGTGTATTAGAATGCTGTATTTAACATATTTTTAGGTCTATATCTTTTTATTATTTCTGCAAAAATTGGTTCTAATGATGTTTCTATTGCAATTGAATTTTAAATGCCAATTTGGTGTGAAATTTGGGGTTTTCAAATGAATTGTTTTATTTGTTTTTCTAGGGATTCCCTATAAATACTTAGATGTTTTTATAGACCAATAATAAGGATTAAAATACTGTTTATACTTTTTATTCCCTTTGGTTGTTTCTGCAAAAATGGATTTTAATTGTGTTTGTAAAGAAAGTGAAGTTTTGGTTCCACTTTTGTTTGAAAATGAAGGTTTTACAATGTTGTCACTTCTTGTTTAACATGGGGATTCCCAAAAAATTGATTTGTTGTTTTAATTGAAATGTATTGGGATGCCTTTACGGTTTTGGTAACTTACAAGTGTGAACATAGTGTGAAGTGGGTTTCTTAAGGGGTTTTGTGTTGAAAACGACACTGTATTATGAGAAATTGTTTTATTCAAATTCAAAGTGTTTGTTGTGTGTTTTAAGTGGTATAAAATGTGATAGCTACTATATTTTTTGTAAATTATTAGTAGTGGTGTTTTACATTAAAATGGATATGTGTAAAATGCTTAAATTGTTTGAGAACCAAGGGGGATGACCAGGTACCTAGGTGGGGCGGATCTGTTCTAGTACGGCTAGTGGACCGGATGGGTTTGTCCCTGTTTTACCAAGCACTTGGATAACGACAACTCTAACTAAACTATGTGGATGATTATTGGGTACCAATAGGTTATGGGTATGTTTCCTACTAGTGGCTAGTGAACAAGATCGGATTTTACTATGGTTACATTACACCGAGGTACGAGTTACATGGGGCCCGAGACTATCTAGTTCCTAATTTTGTTCCTCATTGGATTTGTGGTATTTCCCCTTGTATTTGGGTGTCTTTAGAATTATCTTGAAGTATATCACATTCCTATTTAAATGTGTTAACATTCTGAAAGTTTTATCTTGAAAAATGTTTTCAATTTAAAGTTTCAATTCTTGGAATTTGTCGCCACATTTCATTGCATATTAAAGCTGCTTTCTTTTTCACATTGTATTGCATGCACCTTGAAATAATTGGGAGGTATCCTATTTAGATTAGGCTCAAAACATACTTACCCACCTTGGGTGTATGTAGACATTATTATTTTTGACTCAGGTAATGGAAATGTCAAGGGTGATGGCGGTTCAGGGTGTTAGTCCCCATCACTGGGGCAGAGTTGTGGAGACGACTTGTGGGTGATGACCCCCTTGTCGTGTGGAGTCCTTGGGGATTCCTTTATGTTGTCATCTTTTGTAATTTTACCTATTTTACTATATTAAATCCAATTTATTCAATTATAGTTATTTTATTAAGACTTGATTGGATATAAATTTCAAAATTTATATTATGGATTGTTTTTATGGTTTTATGCCTTCGTACTATGGTAATCATTCAAAAACCTAATTGTTTGATACCCCGGCACTTGTGCTAGCCCATGGGGATAGGTAACTCCCTTCGGGCCTTGTCACGGGCTAGGTTTGAGGCCGTTTTTTGCTGTGACAAGATTCAGTTCGTGAGACATTGTATGAGATCAAATGTAATATGATATTACATTATGCATTATTTCAAATAATTCTACCATTGAATACTAAAACATTATTGTAACGAAAAATTTAGAGACTTATAAGATCACATATATTTATTGAATCCTTGTTCATATAACTCATGTACATGCTGATAATATTGTATATATATATATGTATATATTTGTGTGTATTTTTTTATAGAAAATGAATGATGCTTATAATTTCCATCATAGGCCAAATTATGTATACTTTCTAATCTGTCCTAAGTGGAAACTAATAAAGACATGAGTTATGTAGAAATTATAGCCTTAAATGTGTTAAAAATTAATCTTCCATTAATATATATTCATTAATTTTATTACATTATACATAATTTGTGGTTGCGTAGTTATTTTTACTCAAACCCTACTTGCGTGATAGTTGTGTAGCTACAAAGAACTCATGGTTTTAGTTTAAGAAATGAGATATTTCTTCTTACACATACTCTTTATGGGCTAGGATTTTACATAGGATATAGGGAAACTGAATATACTTTTCTTTCCAATAAATGTTAGTGTATTTATTTATTATTCTTTATTTATATATCTATCACATGCCTAACTTGCTATATGATGACTGCATTATATATATAGATAAGCATGTTCTTGTATGGTTGGTCTATTTGACTTGTTAGTTCATCTATTCACTATTTTTTTATCATATATTATTTTACTTAACATTGTTTCTATTATCTATTATTATATTTTATTTATTATGTATTTCGATAGTATAGTCTCCCAATTGTAAAATATTCAACAAATTTATGGGAGGGATGCATGCTTTAGGCCTCATCACAAACTGATTAGACTACATTTTATACATTGAACTAGAATTATACATGACATCAATTTAATCATTGTAAAAAAAATATAAAACAAAAAAATATTTATAGAAATTAAATCATATTAGTTATCTACCTTATAATGGTAACAACTATTATGGTTACACCTAATTTTGTTTATTATAACTTTATTAATTATTTCTTCTTTATATGTTAGGTTTATTTTCTTTTTGGGGTAGTGTATAATACAAGTTATAAACTATATTATCCATTTTAAATCATACAAAATCTCGAGTTGTTACAGTCATAATTTTAAAACCTTTATCTTAGTTATGATTTCTTATTTTCCTTATACTCTCTCAACCCCAAGATACACAATCAATATATGAATTTGAAAAGGGTTCAACACATATTATATTTACAAGGTTTAACTCAAATTTAGGAATCAAATATTTATTGGTTTTGGGATTAGTCTTAATCTCATTACTATTAATGTGTGGATGGAATCATAGATACACTTTTGGTGTTATTCTTATTATTTAACTCCTCCTTATACTCTCCTTCTTTGATATAACAAATATTATATTAGACTATCATTGGATTATTTATTTGAGACTCAAGAATTTATTTTGGAATTAAGTATTAGTTATAAATTATAATAGTAATTCAATATCTCTTCCTATTTATTTTAATAATAATATTAATAAGAATGTATTTTTATAATATTTTTCACTTCAATTATCCAGTATTTTAGTCATCAAGAATACATCAAAAAATCCCATAAAATTGGTTATGAAGACATGGTATTTCAAACTCTATTCAAAAAACAAAATATATAAAACCTCTTATTCGACACAATATTTACAATATTTTAATCCCTAAATGTTTTTATATATAAATATCATTATATCAAGGAAACTCATATGATGACATGAAAATAAATAATGATCCCAATTCTACACAATACTAGAGTTTGGAATTCTTTACTTGCAATGTGTACTTATTAATTAACAGAATATAATTTATAATTATTCTTTATAGTCAAATATTATTCATGATGATACTTCATTCTTCCTAGTATGAAGATCACTTTACCAAAATTTATTTTGAATTATAAATAACATTAAATAATAATGATGATACATAAAATAGGGAACATATTCAACATAAACTATTTCAAATCGACCTAAATATTATATTTTTATCTGGAAATATCATGTAGTATTATATGAAACCTCCATATCCTATGACTTAAATATTTCTCATCAAAAAACATTATAATTTATTTTGAACATAATAATATATTTAATAATGGTGTATATCATAAAAAAATCATAAAAACTCCTATAGGTGAACCATATAAATGTTTATTCATTATTATTTGTCGCATAAGAATTTTTACCCTATATGCAATTTTCACTTCAAAAAATCTTACATATGGATTTTATATCCCATAGTATATGCATATGGTTTCTTTCATGTATCCATCTACTCTAAATTTTTTTACCTACAAAATATAAGAAACACAATTTTAGTTAAGGTATTCCACTTTTTTTATATCAATATGATATCACAAAAGAAAAACTATATAATATAAAAATTACTATATATCGCTGAATTATCATAGTATATTTAGATAATTTTATTTTAAAAAAACATTTGTATTCAATAATGTTCTACATTTAAATTGTTTCCATAGATTAACTTTTATTCATGGAATATATTTCATTGATTTCTACATTATTTAAAAACATAACCAAACCAAAACATGAAGTCAGAGTTTCAACAAACATATTTTCAGATTCATTAATAAACAAAATTATTACAAAACCACAACCAAAATTGGAAATTAATAAAATATTATATATTCATATAAAATTAATTTCTATATCTCTATAGTGTTTAAATTATAAAATATATGTTTTTACAGGAACGTTCATTTCCTCATTTAAAAAAAATTCTACATAGACATGTTCAGTCTATCATCTCTTAGATATTAACTATATATTATAACTTTTATGTTTTTTGATAATCCATGGATGGATTCAAAATATATTACAAAGAATTTAAATTTATTAGAAGAGGTCATTTTTTTAATAACAACTACTTCCTTTAGAATCAATCTAAGGATGCTTCACTCAATATTCCCCAATATATAGTAAATTGTTCTTTGAATAACCAATAAAACAATTCATTGATGTTTTAAAATACAAGTAATAAATAATCATATATTCAAAATGATCACTTGAATTTGATAATATATGTACTAAAAGAAGTTGTAGTAATCCTTGGTTAATGTTAAGGGAAACAACTAGAATTCCTATTTTCCAAAATATGATGATAATCTCTTGTGAAATTCAATTGTAGGTAGATTCAATGAAAACAATCAATATAAACTCTAAGTAGAATTATAATTAATTGGGTTCTTCTTCATTAGCTGAAATTAGAGTAAATTGACATTTCTCCTTTTTATATATTAATCCAATATACAACTATTGTATCATGCTTCATGAGTACAAAACTAGAAACATCATATAATTAATTAATAGTACTTCACAATTGACTATAATAATCATCCAATCATAGTCTGTTTAAACCAACTACATAAATGACATTAGAAAAAAAACTCTTATATCATTGAATTGTTTATATTAATATATACTTCATGAACATTTAATATTTTAAATTTATTTTTTATATTTTATAATGATAAAATTGGCATAGTATTAATGGCAGAAATAATAAATAATAATGGCTAGTTTAATTTTGTAATAATAGCTTACCAAGTATTGTTTCATAATTTATAACTATCTTAGATTATCTAGTAAATTATGAAATTCAACAAAATCATAATAAAATTAGACTTCACCTTTGAACATTGAAAACTCACGAATATAATGGAATATGGAAACCGAACATTACCATTACATCGAATCATAATTAGAACATTGGAATAGACAATCCTGAACAATGAAAATTAAAAAATTAATCAAAAAATAATATATTATACTAATTTTATTATAATAGATAAAATTAATATTAATAATTTTCTTTTTTATTCAATTAATAAATGTAACTTGATCATTGTGATGTTCAGAGGAGGGTTAAAAGAGAGTTGAGGCTTATGAATATGGGATTCATACCTTCTATTAATCTTTTTGATTTTACACTATCTCTATCATATTCTTTATATTTTTATTGTAGTTTCCATCCCTGTTACATATGATTCTCTTTAACTTCATTCTTCATGGAATATTCTTTTTTTTATTCATCCTTTTCTATTTTGTAATTAAGTGAATCCCTATGATGTATATAATAGAAACATATTCATTTTATTTTATTCTCTCATTGATTATTCTTATATTATTAAATTTACATTTACTATTCCATTCATGCACTGTAATCTATTATTGCCTTTTTATCTTATGAAAGATCACCCAATATGATGTATCCCATTTTTAATTTGGCTAAAAACATTTTTATTCATCGATATATTATTTCTTCACATTACTATGAAATTTTTTGGTTTATTGTATTTTTATTAATGATAATAATTTCATTTAAATGTGTAATAGATACCAATGACATTTTATAAAATGACATGTATCCCCTAAATTATTAAATCCCTAAATAATTTCATAATTTATTACATATCAGGAGATATTGTTTATGGTTTAAGAGTAGTTATCATTGAATATTATGTTTTTATGTATTGGTAGTGAGTCCAATCATATATTTATGATGAAATGTTTTATAATATTTCATGAAGTTACTTAACCGCATGGTAACCCTCTTATTATAGTGATAAAATAATTGTAGAAAAACAACTCTTCCTATAACAGGCCAAGGGCTTGAGACTATCAGCAATAATTCATAAAAATCCATGGTAGGCCTTATTCTATAAAAACCATAAACATATATGAAATAAAATATAAAAAATATAACTAGAAACTGCCATCAATATAAGTAAAAAATTTAATTATTAAATAATGGATATATGGAAAACAATTATATAATAGAAGTCTTCTTGTGTGACCTTTACTTGTAATCAATACACGTTATAATTGTATTATATATGGAAGTTAAATGAAATGTAATATCATTTCCGTCTTCCAAGGACACATGGAATGTTTATTTCAAAAACAACAACCACCATATAGTATCATTGCGCCCCAAAAAGAATCAACTCTTTATAAACATATATAGAACCATGAACATAAAGAATAGGCATAAACTATGTGTTTTCAATGATGACACAACATGATTTGGAATAATACCCATGGAGGGGTGAGTATAACTATACAAATTAGGGATCCCCAGAAAAATAGTAATGATACAAAACATTATGTTAGCTCGCACTTTGAAATAATAATTGGAAAGTGAGGTTGTAATATGATACCAAATAGGATTTATATTATGGAAGAATGAATATATATGAATTTTTCATAACATTATATATTAAAATAATAATTATTAATATCTGTAAGAACCATGACACTAAAGGTACTATGATTCCTAATGTCCCTAAGGTCTATATCTCAACTACAAGTCACAGATTGATGGTGTTCTAATGAATATGTTAAAACTTCTAATAACTAGCATATAGATCCAAAAATCTCACATACTGAAGGAAACTAAAATTATTTTGATATTAAAATAATAAATCACAAAATAGATCCCAAATTTTTACTATAAAACCATATTTTGGAACTATAAAACATAAAATGGGTAAATATTAGAAAAATTTATACCACCCCTTATGGGTGAGTGTGCCACAATATAAAAGAAATAACTTAATATGTGGATGTTGGAGCATAATTTATCGCATATGAATGTAACAAAACTCCATATACTAATTTTGTGAACTTTTTAGGTCATATATATCTACTATTGTGGGGGGATCCAGAACTCCTCATAGCTGGTCATCTAGGTAAGGGAGTTAATAACTCCTATATTTGAATCTTGGCTCATTATGGGAGATTTAAATTGGATAAGTGGTTTCCAAAAAAATAATGGGAGTACAAGTACCATATAAAAAATTTTCATTACCTAATAAATTAAATATAAATAGGACCAACACCCTGATATTAATGGTTTGTTTGGTGTTATCAATATAGTGTCCAGTCTAGATATCTCTAATGACTCCAATCATCATCCAAATGGAACTAGTTATCTAAAACATACCTATATTTCTTAAGAAAACACTGAATAATTATGATAATAGTTCCCTGACATTATATGTTTTAAATAGAACAAAATGGCCAATTGTTTTATCCATTTATAACACATAGTTATGTAGTTATTTGAAATAATAATTTATGTGTATAACATTATATATAAATTTTTGTACAAACTGTGTGGACCTCAAATAATAGTTGCCGAGGAATCAACGTAGTAGTGTTAATGAGTTATAGACCAATATGATGTTTTTAGGTGGGGAACACAATGTACGGGTCCCAACACCTATATTGGATTGTAAATATATTATGCATTGTGGCTCACCACTCAAATAAAGTACTTATACTATAACACATTGTGAGTGGAACTACATGGTATAGTAAGTGTGTATTCAAGGTATATATTGAAGAATAATAATATTTATATATATTATTCTCTATATACAATGTGACGTGGGTACATAATAATTGACCTTACATTAACAAAAGTAAACATGGAGGCACACTATATTGAGTTTCATGGTTTGTTAACCATTTTCACAGAACATGTGATATTTATTATATTTTTTAACACAATAACGATTGAATAAGGAATAAAAAACATGTGATTATGTGGACTAAACACTTTTTAGTTATAATTTACATATCTAAAACCCATATTACTACTCATATTTCATTGTGTCAACCAACATTTTATCCTCCTATGGTCAGGCCTCGAATGTCAGTTGATCCTGACGCCACCTCCACTATATCAAAAATCAAAAAATAGTCAATGACAATCAATTATCATCCTATTCATAACTATTATATCTTACATTAATAGAATTTTGAAAAACACATTGTGGAATAATCGTTCAATCATATCCGTAAGGGAATATGAATAGTTACCCCTCCCATTTAGTATATCAATTTATCCATAATCGTAAAACTTTGTGAAAAATAAGGAAATGCTTTTTTGGATTTATAGGAATTAAAATATGAGTTAATATGGATAGCGTGAGTTTTATAATAATTTTACCTCTAAAAAGTATCCGCTTTGATGAATAACAAAATTGAACAACACATCATTTTTAGAAATGTAGTAGAAAAAAACAAGGGATATGATGAATGACACATGATAATTATAATGGCTTATGATACCAAGATAACCATGTGTAACCAACTAATAATCTCATTATGATCTTGGTTATTTTTACAGTATATGTTCATTTCTCTTGGTCCTATACATTTGAGTTTTTTAATACATGTTATAAAAGGATACCGATGTTTTCAACTGGGATATATATTTTAAAGGACTTATCATTAGACATTAAACACGATTAAAGTTATTGTACATTTTTTATATAAATGTTAAGAAGGATTTTAGGATATGTACATTTTTGTAAAGAGAAAAGGATAGTTAATGAACAACACTTTCCAATAAGGAATAAATATTTGGAAGTATACTGGAAAATTATTCATTTGATGTATGTGTAAAAACCAGTCAAAGAGATGTAGAGTTTTTTCCACTACACAATAATAATAGTTTGAAAAAATAGAGCACTCACACATTTCTTATTCACACTATTCTAAAATGAAGAATACTTATTACCACTGATCTAAATATAATTCCATTAATTTAAATAGTTAGCTAGAAATATTATAATACTTATATATTAATGATTTTGTCCTTTTTATGCTACATTCATGAGGAAATATAAAAAAATATTGACATTTTGTTGTAGATACAATCTTCCATGGAACTATATATCTTCTAATAAATAGTATATTTAATTTTTTTTGAATTATATATTCAAATATATCTACTTTTGACAATATGAAACATTGAAAATAATTCTCTTGATATACTATAATGGTAATAAATTATCTCACAAAACTAATGAAATATACTATACGTGCATAATGATAGCTATCATCACATGTCTTATTCATAATAAAACTTATCATCATAAAGAATTATTATGATTATAAGAATTTAGAGTCAAATCATAAGACAATGTCAACTGTATTTCTGATCATATGTATTTTTTGATTATAAGTCTTCATTCTAACTGGAATTCTTACATCAGATGGTAATGCATGATTTTAATCATAATATTTTATGGTAGAGCTTCATCAATATAATTCACTCTAAATGCAAGTCTTTATCATAATAATTTTTGATAATCAAATCACGAATTTAATTCTTTATCTAATTTTATGTCATTGGTGCTGGGCTTATTTTGATTGCATGACTTTTAAAAAAATAAAAAATTCTAAAAACTATAATTTTTGTCATCAATTATATCAATACCATGGATTCAAATCATTATATAGATTAAAATAATTACATGTCAACATATAACAATTATTTATGCTAAAGGTAAACATATTTTATAAATGCATATTTCTAACATTAAATACAGATTTAAGAAATTTAATAAAAACCATTAGAAAAATATTTGACGGTTTTTCTATCATTAAAATATAATATATAATAGGACCAAAAGGAACAATAATATTATGTTAAAAATTCTATCAATTTTTTATAGTAAAAAACCCCATAAAATTGAGACATTAAATATTATCTATTTTCAAAATTAAAATATTTCAACTCAAAATATTGAACAATGTAAAAATCAAAATGTTCATAATTTTATGTCTGAGTAAAATTTTATGTTTATTTAAATTTATTCAGCACTATTTTTGAAATAAAAAAACTGTAATCTAATAAATATAGAACACTAAATTTTAGATTTGTAAGGATATAAAAATAATTTTCAATAGAATATATAATTGATATGTTAAAAACGAAAAAAAGAATGAAATGTAGAAAAAAAAATAAATTGATAGTGGAAAGGAAAATAAAATCATAATATGATGAATTTAATTGAATAAAGTAAAAATGAAATAAGACACAATATACAAAAATATCATAATAAAGCAACTTTATTAATTTGGTTTAGGATGTTTGTGCATTGAAGGATAGGGTAATGTATATTTAGGAGATGAAGTGGAAAGTTATAGAGAAATGGTTGTTGGTGTAGTAGTAGCATATTTTTCATTTTGATAATGTGACCATGTATTGAACTCCCCATGCATATGAGAAATAGGGATCCTATCATATCAAGTATATCTATAGCCAGTCATTTCAATATTCCTTAAGGTCATAACTAATAAATAACTCTTCTGACCTTTTCCTGAAGGATTGATATCCCTTAGGTGGTACCTCACCTATATATTGAACACTTTTCATTTCATGTATGTATTCTCCCATAGTATATTTCAATTTAATTTTTCAATCATTATTATAATCAATTATAGTAATATACACGTTACTTAGGATAGAGTTATAGATTTTTTACATTTCCTAATGAATATTTCTATAGATTATAGAAAAGATCTAGAATGTTTTTTAAAATAGATTGAACCTTTGAATAATCTCCAAAAGATGTTTTATGAGAATCTAAAATATATAAATAACATCATATCATCATAAATGATGAAAAAAGATAATAATATTATAATTAGACGGGATATGAGGGTTTGAGAGAAGAAGGGATAACCTCTAATGAATTCTAAGAGGATGCATCATGATCTTTAAAAAAATTATTCCCAAAAGATCTCCTTAGACACTATGATAAGAACTCAGTTATTTACTTCATAAATTCATATAATTAAGAGACTGCTAGAATATATATAGATATAAATGGTTTCTAATGAAAACATAATAACTCATTTCCCATGTAAGAATCACTTTGAACAATAATTATTTCATGGAGGGGATCATCAAATATTGTTCTAGACTTTATAATCATGATGGTTTCAAGATTTTCTTCGATCTCCAACATATTTTCTTCTATAAATATAAATTATCACTGAACACAGAATCCTTTACATTCAAAAAATTAATGATGACAATTTTATTATATTAATATTTATTTTTCTCATGAATGACATCTTATGTAAACTATACATTAGTGTCTATAAAATCTCATGGTATTTAAAATATTAATCCCACTCAATTATTATATTTAACTTCATAAGAATCCATATTCAACTCATTACACATATTTTTATTTTCAGGGATGACTTCACTTTAAATACATAAATGAATTAGTTTCACAATTCATTGATACATAGACTAATCTATCACCAATCCTTTTATCACATCAATAAAAAATCTAAAGATTAGATTTAATGGAGAGGAATAAATAATTTTATAGAATTATAATAGGGATATATGAGTTCTTTTAAATGTATAAAAATATATTTAGGAAATTGAATGATCATTAATACCTACCATTTCTTCTTGATGTTCATAAAATGAAAACATAGGAATATAATTTTACTTAAATTTTATCAAATAATCATTAAATGAACAAAATTTATTCAAAACATCCATCTGTTCACATATATAAGATAGTTAATTGTTATTTAATAAATCAAATTGGGTTTCAATTATCATTTTCCTATTATAGATATCATATCATGTTGATAAATATTATTTTAGGATTTATAAATCATCTATAGATTCATTAAGCTCATCCTTAATCTTATTGATTACCACCTTAACACCCAATATATCATTTATTAAACTGATATAAATGTTCATGATATAATATTCAAATTTAGAATCTTATTCGTCCTGATTTACTAAATTTGTTTCTTATTATTACTCAATACCAATGGATAATATATATTTTGTGTTAAAAACTTATGGAAACTAATCATCTTGTTTCATACTGACTAATGAATGATGATTCTCATAAATAACTTGATTATAACTTTTTACATGAGAGATAATATAATTACTAATTAATGAGAACTATAGATTCTCTCTAGACATTTTAAAATTGCTTGATTTTGTTTTATCCAAAGGATGTGTTCACTGGCAGACATGGATCCACATTGTCTTTAGGAGTAATCTCACTACTAGATCCAATCATAGGATTATATTTATCTATAGTAGTAGTTTATTTCCCCACTAGGGAAACCTCATCCATGGACCTTTCCCCACCATCAATGTAATATCGTGATAGTGCCACAAAAACATCTTAGTAATGGCATACATTAGAATATTCTACCTCATGATAAAAAAAATGCTATTTTATAATTTCCATATAATACCACCTTCATTTGAGTTTATCTTGAGAATTTTCATAACCAACTCGACTCTCCTAAATAAAATAAATTATATCTTCTTTTTCAACTCTTATAAGTTCTTTCTCATCATTTTACTTCAAAAATAACTCAGTCATAGTCCTATGTGAAAAAAATTAATGTTCACCAAAATTCCATCAAAAATATTATGTTGTCTCTCACATTTATCGACCTCATAATTAGTTTTAATAACATATTTATTATTGATGATAAATGTAAATATTATCCCATAACGGTATAACTTAATATTATTCATAATGAAAAAAAATTATGTTTATTATGATTCACATACCTAGTAATATTATGCTTCACATAAGATAGAAAAAATATATTGTTTTTATGTCCTAAAAATTTACTCTCAATATTCACCTGACTCTCAGAGATGTACCAGACAGATGAAACATTCAGAAGACACTAGTGTCTTGATCTACGTCATTATGATATTTTGATTATATATAAGGATTTTATAATCTTGATTCCATCATAAAAAATGTAAGTGTAACATTACCAGTGATTAGAAAATGGATTTAAGTATACAAACCAAATTTTGGGTAATTGATTGCATTATCTATTTCTAGATATGAAATATTTGAAGTCATTAACATTTAATTTACACATTATAGTATCTATATTTAGACTCAATCGGAACTAATAATCCTAAAAAAACTCTATTTATAAATTTTCAAACATGGATACTATACTTTAATAATTTAATATCTATTCCCACTATTTAAAAACAACACCTATTTTCATCATGAAAATCATCTATTTGAGAAACCCAATATCTAAAGTTCATCCATTTATTATTCAATGATTATTTAATATTTGATTAGAATTCTTATAACTTCCTATATCTCCCATATCAACTCACATTGATTTCACCATTGTTAGAAATAATTCAAGAGGTTGAAAATGCATGGTCTTGTGGTTATAATTAGGGTAAAAAATATATATAAAGATCTCTGATGATTGAAAAAGATGTGATTTGGAACCAAGGCATCGTTCTCCTTCTCAATTCATATGAACAAGAAGTGACATAATATCTATTATACTGATATGGAATTCAATATTTTGAAAATATATAATAAAAAAATATTATACTAGTTTAAATAATAAATATAATGGAATAAAAACATTTAAAAAATCTAACAAGAAGGTATATAGAGTTATTTAACTAAATCAGAATAAGTTCACCTTAACTAAAAAACACAAAAATATTTTTTAAGAAAATTAAATGTATCAACTTTTAGGGGTTTCATAGATATATTTGTAATATATCATAATTTAAAAATAATTTATAAATCGGTATCATTGTTTTATGACTGATCCTAAAAAAAATTCTTTGGTCAATCTATTTGGATCATGATGAGATAAATGAATTTTTTTAAATATTGATATCGTAAGTGATATTACATTTTATTGGAACTTGTAAAAAATTGTATCAAAAAAATATTATAATTCTTTTATTGAAAAAATGTGTACACAATAAAAACTAGTTTTAATGTAATCATCATCAAAAGTTGATGATTGAATAGTGTGTTTCTTCTTAATCATCCATGAGACTAGTTATTTACATAAAATGAGGTAGGTAATAGATGTATGTTTTCTATGGAACCTATACCCACCACTATCAACATCAGAGTATGTGTATAAATCAAGATCATCTATTTTTGAAAAACTAGGGATAAAACTTTTTCTAGAAAAATATCATAAAATTATTTTAGTAACTGTAAAATGAAAATATAATGGGTATGATTTAAATCTCTAATAAATAAATAATAAAAATCCAATACCTATTATACATGAAATTAGATAAATAAAACAACATATATATCATCTATATATATTATTATCAATTAGTTTCCCCACTTCATCTCTATAAATATTGAAATTAGAAATCATAAGAGTTTGTTATTTATTACTTCATTAATGATATAATATTTTATGAAAATCCAAAATGTATTGAAATACATTTAATATATTTAATAAAATATGTTTGATAAGTCAAAAGTCCATGATTGATATTTAACTCACCCAAGATACTCATATGAAATTGTTTTCGAATAATATTTGACAAATATTAACACAAAATTACATTGGTAGAACAGAAAATTACATCATAAAGATAAATTTGAACATATAATGTTGTTTTTATTGAAGTTTTATTAAAAAGTGTTTTATATTGAAAGCCCATAGAAAAACTATTTGCTAAAATTAATTAATGTATAATATCATTCTATGCTCTAGGTTATTTTTTTCAAACCATAAAAAACATTGGTTTGTTTATACAAATAAATAGTAAATGGTATATATTGAGAACCTATAGGTTATTGAACATAAAATTACTCCACTAAAAATAAATTTATAAATTTCTATAGTAGATTCTAACCTAGAGAAATGGTAAAATATATCATCTTAATCAATTCATCTCTCTTTGTAGAAAACATTGAAAACTATTCTAGCATTTTTTTCTAGTGAATACCTCTTCAAAAACGTTTTAATTTCAAAATAATCTATTAGTTATTATAACAACATAATATGAGGAGTTGTTGACTAAATCACATATCTTTTCCCTCTTAATTTTTTTAATTATTTTCACATAAAAAATAGAAAATGTGCTTCATTTATATCTTCCTCAATAGATCTGGGTTTTAGTTATGATAAGTATAAAATTTAGAAAGGATTCATAAAATTATTTTAGTCCTAAATTACACAACCAAAATTCATTTAAAATTTTATAGGGGATTATTTTTAACTGTCAATGGTTTTCTACACATCATAAATTTTTCTTTTTAAAATTATTTTTCTTGGAATGGATTTTTTATATTCAGGTGTCATATCAATATCATTTTTTTTCCAAAATATCATTTTAAGTATTGAATTATCTGAAGAACCACTTGTGAAATAAATTTTATCTTTTGTTATCAAATGGATCTCATTTCTAAAATTTCACATGATAATATTATACACTAATAAAAGACTTCTTGATTAAATATATTTCATATTTGGAAGTGGTCGAATAAACAATAATGATTAATTTATCTTATTTTGGATTAAACATCACAAGATTATTCATAGACAACAATATATTAAATTTTCATCCTAAAAAATTAATGAATCTACACTTTTGAATTCCATTATTCCATACCTAAGAGGGTGTTTTCTTTATGATAAGTCGTATGATAACTCTGGTTATGATATAACATACTATGTTGACAGATTCAACACAAAATTGAGTGGGAATTATATATTCACTAAACATAGTCCTAGTATTCTATTTCATGTTCCTATTCCAATTTTAAAAAAACACTACATTATGGTTTATAGGGAGAAAAATGATATGTATAGGTCAATATTTTGAGTAATACGTAACTTATTTCATGATTCACAAACTCTTCTATTTGGTCTGTTCTTAAGAAAACAAATTTAGAATCCTTTTAATTTTTCACTAACTTATAGAAATTTATAAAAAACTGAAGATTAATCCTTAATTATTACTAAGTAAACCAATTTAAATATATAATATCATTATGTAAAACAGAAAATAATTAATTTATTTATTATATATAATTTCTATATATCTCAGATATTTTCTTGTGGATAATTTTTAGGGATCTCACTGTATCAACTTATTTATTTTGTTTAAATGATGATTTATATTTATTCCCAATTTTTTATGTGTGAAATAATTTATTTTTTCCAATTTAAGATGTTGTAAATTTGAAAAAATATTATTAGATAGTTTACATAAGAAATAGAAATTACAATGTTAATGTGCTCTATTCAAAATCATGGATTCATTTTTTTAGAGTACAAATAGTTCACACTCTATTTAAAAAACAAATGATGATATATAGAGTGTTAATTTAATGTTCATTTCTCATTAAACATATGAAATGAATATTTGAATAGAAAATATGATTTTTGAAAAATAAATATAAAATTACTTATCATTATGTTTTTAAATTACTTATCATGAAGAAAAATAATTATAAAGTAATTTTTTGATGATGAATGATTATGGATCTCTATCAGTCAAAAATCCAGTGATATTACCTTTTTCATTGTCGCAAGACGTGACATACCATCCATCATCTATATTTAGTGAGTGGTAATTAGGAAAATCTATAATCAAATGTCCTAAAAAATATTATCCTGAAACCATTTTGAATTATTTTTCTTATGGATACTTACCTATATAAAAATATTAAACCAGATGTTTTTTGTTACCAAAAATATAAAGTGTATAGTTGAGTTAGAATGTGATGACCTCAGTAACAAGGTTTCATTATGTAAATAATAAATTATATATTTAAAATAATGTAATCTTTTAGTTACTAGATCATTTTTTATTCCACAAATATTATGGCTTCTAAGATAATTTTTGTTTGTACAATTTCATCAAATTCAAAAATGAATGTATGTAAAAATTGAATATTTTTTGTTTTTTGAACTAGGAACAAATATTCCAATAGGTCTTAGATTTTTATAACATACTATATATTCCTTTTTCTAAATTATTTTCATTATTTTTATGATTGATTTGATATAGGTAACCACCCCAAATTATAAAAAAAATAATATAAAAATTATAAATTTGAATTTAGGAAATAGTTAATTTACCATGTTGTCATGTACAACACATCTTGATTCTTCCATATTTATTTTTTATTCTAGTTAAAAATGATAAATTTGTAAAATATAGTTTTCATTAAATAAAGAATCATTTGATTTCATAATTTTTTTTATATTTAAGGACTCATCATGGACTTTTAACATAAAATAATACTCATTTAATTTTTCATAAGAGAATTTTTACATTTTAGATTAAATTTAAAAGGATAATAATAAAAAATAGTATGTAACTCATATTTGTGAGCAATAAATAAAATATTATCTTTTTTATTTTATTTTACAACATCTGAAAAAAAAATATGTGACTACTATATTCTATAGAATCAAAAAAATCAATTATTTATATTTTATCTTATTTTATAAAATTGTATTTCTTGTGGAACTTATTTTATTTAAAAAAATTATCTTTAGATGTAGGCACTAATGTTTGATAAGTCCTAACTTCATAAATTGATAATATATTTCATAATTAATGTTTCCAACATCATTTCTATACATATTTAAATTATTCTAGAAGCATATTAACTTATTATAAAAAAATATGAATTTAATTTCTATCTAATAATGATCTTTATTGGTTTAACACCCTCCTGGTCCCATGAGTGTTCAAATTTTTTGATGGCTAGTATATGTTGACGTTATATATTGTTATAAGATTCAAGGGTTGAAAATATGCATTTTTGAGTGGAATATAAAGGTCATATGGTTTTTTAACAATGATGTAACGACGTGATATAACTATATTTGTTCAAATGGTGACTTACACGAATTAAGAATGAGTTTTATTACTATGTGAGTCACTATAAAATTGTTACTAATGTTTGGGTTTGGATCCATATATTATCAAATGGCTTGTTCATAATTTTAAAAAAAAAATGGAAATTCTTAAAAAATAATGGGCCGTTGTCTTCAAAGGACAATGACTTTTATGAAGTTATTTTATTAATATTATGACAATGTATTCATATATGATCTTATTAAAATGAAAAATTATCGGGACTCAATTGTACATTTTTTACTTTAATATCCTCTTAATCCACAATTTTTAAGAACCATCCAATCTACGATACTCTATAGGACTCTCTTATTGATTCATTGGGGACCCTAGATCATATTTTGTGGATCTCTTTTAGGTATGCTCACATGTTTTCTTTATTTCCACATTTCCTCAAGATCTAACCTCAATATTATTTTCTTTGAAGCTGTTGGAAGGAAATATGGTGGTGTTTGTGGTTTTAGAGTGTTTTATAAATAATTGTTTATCTTTTTTTCTATATAATGTTGCATTGTATATATCTTGTTTCCAATCACCTGTTTGGAAGGTATTTTTATTCCCTCGCCAGGTGATGTTGGGTTCACTATGTAATAGATTTCATCCCCTCTAAAATCTGAATGTTCTAGTGGGATATTAGTCCTTATTAAAACTAGATTTTTTTATTTGATTTTGTGAATGGATATATTACAATATATAATTTTTACCAGATATTTGGTTGTGAAAAAAATGTTTTAAATGGGGGTTTCCTTTAAAAAAATTCACTAACATTAAATGTTTTTTTAAAGAAAATAATTTTAATTTCAATAATTGGTATTAAATTCTCCTTAATTTTAGGATACACTATTTTACATGGGGATGAAATTGAAATATATGGTTTGTAGTTACCATGGATTCATTACGCTATTCATTTTTTCATTCATGTCCAATTATCATAGTATTTATATTTTATCCCATTTATGTGTTATTAATGGGAATTAATTTGATTATTTCACTTTACATTTCCATTTATTTTATTATTTAAATATTCTTTGTTATATTACTTTATTAAATCATACTTCTTAAATCTCAATTTTCTAAAGGCTTTTGATATGAATTGTTTAAAATGAAAATAAAATAGATGCTTTATAAAATCGTGTTTTCATATGCACTTCTTTACTAATATAATTGTTTTTGAAACTAGAAATAACAGTTTCATAGTTAAATATTTTTTATTGAATCATTGTGGTATCCTAATGGTCATTTCATGAAACCCCACATATTCCTTCAGACATATATATTCATTGTTTTTTTGTACATAGTTTAAGGAAAGAGCCTTCATGTATCATGTTGATTCCTCCTAGTCGAAATCATCTTTTTGTAGTTTGGGAAGGTGATAGTTGATTTCCACACAATGATATGCTCAAGACCGGTAGATTGTCATATGTTCTGGACCATTAGAGCATTGGAATGTTGTGTGCCAATTTTTTAGACTTCCTCTTTTTAATCATTTTTTATGTTTATATATTTTTACATCATTAATATAGACATGTCTTGGTATTGTATAAGGTTAAATCATACCCATTAATTACTATATTGTTAACCATAATCTTGTCACTAGCCTATGGTGGTCATGAATGTGGGTTGGTCCTTAGGGATAGAAATCTCAATTGATGTGTCATGTTTATTCATGTTGGTTTGATAGAAATTTCAATCATAGATAATAATACGATGTAAGTGGGATAACACTTGTAGGGATTTGATTAGAATTTGTAGAATAATGTGTTTAGGACTATTGGAACACGTTAAGTATGTATATAAGGGGTCATATATAGTTTAATTTCAAATATGATCTCGAGTTTACATGGGTGGTAATTTATTTTGTTTCATTAAGAATTATATTGTCTATTTCTTTATTTAAATGAACTATATATAGGGTTTATTAAAATGAATATTATATTTTGTTCTCTTGGTTTCAAAAGATTCCATCTCTCATTTTAGGAATCTATGGCCCCGAGAGATATTTCTCATTTAAGGGATTTAATATAGATTCTTATTATTTACCTTTTCATTCATAGTTGTTTTCCTTATTGATCAGGTTTTATATTTGATTCTTAATAGACAACGAATACTAGAAGCTTCTTTCTAAATCCCAGAGATGATGATGTTATACATGTTCCATTGGTTTAATCTCGATATAGATCCCTCGTTATTGGAAGTAGATATCAAGATAATCTAGACATTGGTTAAAGATGTTAGTGGAAACTTGGAATTGATGAGAGACCATATATCTGAGTCTACCATGTTGATGGAATCCATATTTCACGATGACAATGGAAGAAAATAAACCGAGGAGTGGCATTAGAATATTGAAATAATATTCCACTTCATTGAGACTTATGAGGACTCAGTGGTGGAATATGAAACATGTATTCTGGAATGACTAGGGAATACGTGGTGTGACTCCATCATGTAAGCCATGATTCCTGAGAATATTTGTTAAACCACTTTCAATAATGTAATCAATCATATTTTTTATTTAGAAACATTCAACTTGGTGAATTCTCATAATTAAATGATCATATAGAAAGGTTATTGCTCAATTATCAATTATTCTACTCATTACACAATGTTGTGGAACTTACCTCTTGAGTTTGTTTCTAATGAATACCTTAAATCTCATAAGATCAAGATGATATTAATGGCTAATATTCGGTTAATGTTGATTCCATTATGGATACAATACTTTTAGGATGATGTTAATAAATATTTTTTTGAAGAAGATGACATAACCAAGATTTCTAGACTTAGTAGAAACTTAATATCTGCATAGGAAATCAATGGAGCCCCTTTTGGAAAAAAGAGTAAGTGATGTGAGTCACACTAAGGAATTGGTAGTGGTGAAAGGAAGATGTCAAGATTGATTGATGTTGTCACAATCTAGGGTGAGAGATGTGGGAAAACCAGAACATATTATAATATGGAGTCCAAATCAAGTAGTAAATGAATATAGTCTTGTCATATCTAGTGCTTCTATTTAATGGAACCTAAAGAAATCAGGGATCGATTAATGGTGACCAAAATAAATTACATTCATTTTGATTCAATGAATGGTAGTGTATCTAACTATACTTTTAAGGGGGATACATATGAAATTAAGAAATTTAAATAAGGATCTATGATAGTAAGTCTTTAAATAGTTGAGTCTTCAATGTATGAATATAATGTAGGACTAGATATTAAAATATGTATGGTGAAAATTTTACCTTCAATGGTTCTTTAATTTTTTTATACTAGTGAATCTAATTACTTCAAATCATCTAAAATTATTTATAAACTATGGATGTATTCAGATATTATTCCCATATTAGTGGATTCTTGCACTTCCCTGATAATGATGATAGTAAATGCTTTTATATTCATAGATTTTAGAGTGATGATTGCAAATGTTCAAGTCAATTGGGTTTTTTCATTATTTATATTCATTTACTTGACATTATTATTATAAGAGATTGGATGATTATTTTATGTCCTATATCTGGTGTTAAAATTGTTGCGTCTATTTAATCTCTTCTGATGTAGTCCCTCGTATATTTCATGGATAATGTGAACCTAGTTCAAGAAGAGTGGAACTATTTTTATTTATATATTTATCATATCAAGACAATTATCAAAGATATTTCTTGATTTCATTGACCAACGTATAAGAAATACATTTCTATTACACATAAGAGTGTACATTGAAGTGTTTCTAGATAATTTGTTTAGTTTACCACCCTATATATAGGTTGAGTTCAGTATTAACCAACATCGTGACTAGAGAACAATTCCAATACAAAATTATTATATAGATCTAGTGGAGTAGAAGAGATTAATGTGTCTCGTCAGAATCATATGGCTAATGGATTAATCTTCATAGCAGGTCACCTTGGTCTTCTCCAGTTCTCATTTGAAAAAAGGTATAAAGTAGAATTGGACATTATATTGATTACCAAAATCTTAATATGTTGACTATTAATAAAAAACCAATTTTCTAGGATTAATGACCACTTTGATTAACTCATTTGAGCACATTTTTTTTCTAATATCAAACCATGATCAGTGTACCTTCAATTGAGGGCCCCAGAATATGATATGTTTAAGAAAATGATTTAGATTCATTACACACAATTTGAGTTCCAATTGATGGAATTCATTCTTATTAACACTCCTATTATATATATGAAAATGATGAAAAATATCATTAAGTGTTTTTCTAATTTTTGTAGTTATATTTTCATACGATGTTTTTGTGTACTCTTTGTTAGGAGATAATCAAGGGTATCATCTGTATATTATAAGTAATATGTAGAATGCAAATTTTCTTTACGAGATGCTATCTAATTGTATGTTTTCGATCCGAGAAGTGATTTTATATGTAATTTGATATATAATATTTGTATCTCAGTGGATTTTGAGAGGTTCTATATAGTTATGTCTTTTGGTTAATATAGAAATATGTTTAATATCTAAATATTCATAGGTTTATTAGAAAATTTAAAAAAAATATAGGGAATAATAAAATCACACATATCCTGTGACAGTGTTTTCCTATAAGGGTTTCTGGTTTTATTGGAATTAAAGTGTCAAGGATCATTTTATTAAATCAAAGTGAGATTGACTATGAATCTGGTTTTGATTCTTTAATAGCTTGTTTAAGTTATGATATATATTATGACACCTCATGTATGTGTTTGGGATCTATCATGGCTTTTGGAATTTATGGGGTGTCATGTGGATCTCTCCGATGATATCCTATTGATAAAAATTATGCAATACATTATCTTGATTTTATTGGAGTGATGAATTATCCTAAGACATAAAACTACAATGTCATTTGTGAGTAATGTACACAGTATTTAGATCAAAATATCCTAAAGTATATTTTCACCCATAAAGACATGAAGTTTTGAAAGACATGTTGTCTTAAATTTCATTAGAATTTTGATTTTAATATATCATATACAAATAGAAAATGAAATGTGGACCCCAAAACAATAATCTAGAAGTTACCAACTAAATCCATTAAAGAGTCAGTCGAGGAATATTCTGGTGGGAAATTTCCATAGATAATAGAAAATCTAATTTTTCATTTCATAATTGAATTAATCATTAAAAATTAATAGATGTTGATAATCATTATTTTGTTAAATTTATGTATAGGGGAATGAAATTTGGTGATTTGTCTTGGTAACTGAATAGTGCATTACATTTTCTCAAGGAATATTTTTCATTTTGATATTTATGATGCGTTATTTAATTAATAGTGGAAATATATCAAGTAAGTACTGGTATATAAGAGCTAACCAAATGTATCGCATCGTAGGATTTTGATATTGAAGGACAAGGATGTGGAAGTCGATTAAATAGTTCATTTCTTAATGTCATATATTCCATAAGATTGAGGTGAAACACCCATGTTATGTCAATTTATTATAGTATATGCCCATTATAGTGTGTAAATGGGATGATCTACCCATGGACATCATGATCAGAATACCATAGACACTTATGAAAACGACGATACATTAGTGATCATCTATTGAATTAATAAATTTGATCAATTCCTTCAAATGAAAGACACAATAAGGGTACAAGAGCTTGGTTTTTTATGTATAAGCGATTTTAATGCTCCATGGAGTGACATACATATTTTTTTATAAATAATCATGATTTATATCCAATGTTTTTAAATGAATTTCAGGAGTTTATGGATACAAAACTGATGTTAACAATGATTTACCATAATCATGTGATTGGTTATACTACGAAATCTATATAGACTATAGAGGATATGATTTAATCAAAAGTACTTGACATTTTCTGTTCATGGGAGAAGATTATATCCTTCAAATACGTCCCTTATAATAATTTTAATCAGACATCAATTAGTATAGAACCATTTGAGTCATTTTATGGGAATCCTTGTAGATATATTTTGTGTTAGGAGAAGCTTATTGAGATTAACTCATGGTGACTACTGTCTTTTATGTGATGACATATATTATTCAATTTATTTAAAATGTATTTCTGATATATCAGATTCATCAGAAGTCATATTTCAATTTCCATTATCAATAACTATAGTTTGAGTTTTTGACTGAGTTATTCTTAATGTATCTCTTCAGAGTTGGAAAAGTAACTTGGGAAGGTGGGGAGAGAAATCAATTTTATATATTATTAATTTTTATAAAATTATGTGGCATGGAATGGTATAGTATCATTTGAACATAATTTATCTCTTGATATTGATTCATGTCATGTTCCATGTTTCCCTCCTAATGAAATATCAAACTGACCCTTCCAACCAAATTTAGTGGGAGGATATTGTTGAACCCTCTAGGAATCTAGTTGTTTTATTATATTTTGATAATCCCAATTATGATTATTTCTATTTTGATAATCCCTATTTGATCAATGGTTAAATACTTATTTGGGAATCTTGCTACTTATTTGCTTTAAGTATTGTTCTATTATTTTATGTTTAAATACTAATCTTTCGGTTACTGGATGTTTGTACACTCGGACTTAACCTATTCTTCTAATAGAATGCTCAAACAGAACAGAGCTACCGATATAGTTGAGTCTACCGCTACGTGACAGCTACCGTTACAGAACAGAGCTACCGATATAGTTGAGTCTACCGCTACGTGAGAGCTAGCGTTACAGAACAGAGCTACCGATACACACAAGTCCACCGATATGTTGAAGCTTCTGTTATCAAAGGAATTATACCGATACGTAAAGATCACCGTTATGCAAGCCTACCGATATGTGAAAGTTACCGATACAAACAATTCACTGATACATCAAATTCTACAACTACTGATATGAGACAAGTCTACCGCTACCGATACAGAGTCACCGCTACCAATATAAAGCTATCGATACAAGACAGACTTACCGCTACCGAGACAGAGCTACCGCTACCGATATAAAAAGGTTACCGTTACATCAAATCCTACCAATACTCGAAGGTCACCGATATGCAAGTCTACCGATACGTGGAAGGTTACCGATATACTAATCCTATAGATATGAAAAGGTTACTGATAGAAAGTCTACCGTTACTCAAGTCTACCGTTACACAAGAAGCTACCGTTACTCAGGCCTACCGTGACATCTACCTACCGATATCAAAGATACCGTTCCAGAGATAGAACCCGATAATGCTTTAATTTCTTTATCATTATTTAATCTAACCAACGGCTATATCAGGTATATTTTAATACACTGACATTTATTTAATGTGTGTTGTTGGATGTCAGTGAACTGTACCTCGTACCTGCAAAAAGAAATCATTTCTTTTTCCAGAGCTCGTGTTTTAAATGAATGAAGGATGTGCTACTCAAAGGATAAGGAATGAACATAGAGACATATATACCACGAGGTGTGCTGAAAGAACAACTGAGTGTGAATGAAAAGAGATGACTGAACATACACGAAGAACTCATTCATTACCGCATACCTGTGAAGAGCTGAGAACGAGAACATAACACAAGAACTTCATCGAATACCTTTTTCTCTATCTCTACAACTGGAAGTCAAGGAAGTAGAGGAAACTCTGTTTTCCAGACAAAAACCAGAAGAGGACTCAGAACCAATTATGATCAATCCAAAGAAGACCAGAGCTATACCGCAATCACTAGATCCATTTCTAAACTCTAAATCTTTGCCTATGTGATTTACTTTTTACATTTCGAGTAGTGTGTGTTATATACTGTATTTAACACACACTGTCTCCTGTAATTTAACTGGATGATCTGTAAATCCTCACTCAAACTCTTACATCTTTTATTTCCCACTGGGATAGTGGTAGAGGTCATGCGTGACCTGGATAACTGGTTTGTTGTTGTTTTTGTTCCCACGGAAAACAATGGTAGAGGTCTTGGAACTGGACAGTTATATACTGTTGTAAACCCCAATCCAGGGTGTGGATCACTTTTATATAAGGTTTTGAGAGGACTATGTCTCAGCTTGAGACTGAACCTCTTGGTTAAACCTGTTGTGCTTCTTTATTTTCAAAGTTTTTTTTATTCTGCTGCAACCTACTTTAAATCCAAAATATTTTAAAGTCACATTGATAATTACACTTGAAAGTGTTTATATTATTTGTAAATCAGTAATTTAGTTTCAAAATTTAATCAATTCTTCTGATTTGACTAACAAGGTAATAATCAATTCTTTTAAAATCTAACAAAACATTTATACTGATATAAATTCACTATAGTTTAATTCTGTGTTTTATTTGGGGGATTTATGGACAATGTTTTTAAACAGAAATTTTAATTGGAACTCAATTCACCCCCATATTGAGTGTCCACTCCGACCAACAATTGGTATCAGAGTTTGTTTAAATATTTTCTAATGTACCCTATTTTTCAACTATGATTTTAGTTGTATTTTAATGTTCTTAAAATTTATGTTTTTTATAAATTTTTATCTCTTTAAAATTATTGATTTAAGTAAGTTATCATAGATAACAGACATGAAGGTGTTGCTACCAATAGACAACCTTTTTTCAATGGAACTAACTATTCTCATTGGAAAATCGAGATGAAAATTAATTTAGAGAGCATGGGTTTTGATATTTGGACTGCTATAGAATAAGAATAAAAATACCTACTACTGTTAGATCTACTTGGAATGAAGCTACTAAGATAGCCTACAATAATAATTGTAAAGATATGAATGCTATGTACTGTGCTTTAGGAGATGAGGAATTTAATAGAATATCTGCTTGTAAAACTTCTTATGAAATTTGGGATACCTTAACTTTTTCTCATGAAGGAACAACTAATGTTAAGGAAATGAGATTTAACACTTATACTATTAAGTATGATCATTTTAAGATGAAGCCTGATGAACCCATTTCTGACATGTATCTCAGGTTAAACAAAATTGTCAACAAAATGATCTCACTGGGAAAGGATGTTCCATCAAAGAAACAAATCATGAAAATTGTGAGATGTCTACCTGAAAGATGGAGAGGAAATTCTGTCTCAATTAGATAATCGTGTGATATTGGTGAACTGCCAGTCAAGGAACTAATTGGAAAGATAATGATGTATGAATAAGAACTTAAGGTAAATAAAAAAGAAGATGATGAACCTAGAAGGAAGTCAGTTGCTTTCAGGACTTCAACTTCAATGAACAAGGATAAGGAGAAGCTTCAAGCTATAAATGAGAGTTCAAGCTGTGAAGACGGTTAAAGTAATTCTAATAGTGATGCTGAGATGGCTCACATTGCCAAAAGGTTTAAGAAGTTTTATAGGAAGAAGAAGTTATTCAGAAAATCAAATTACAATGGTAAGTATGATAGCAAGGATCATTGGAAGAAGGATTGGAAAAATCCAGATAAAAGTGATGAAGTTGTCTGCTATGAGTGCAAAAGAAAAGAACATATAAAAGCAGACTGTCCAAAACTGAAGTACAAGAAGAAGTATGGATACAAGGACAATAAGTATAAGAAATCCATGAAGGCTACCTGGAGTTCTTCTGAGGATTGCTCCAGTGAATCTAAAATTTCTGAAACTGAACACAGAAATAAGGCAAACATGTGTTTTATGACTAACATATCTGAGGTAACAACTGAAACCCCTTCTTTAAATTCATATTATTCTCGAGATGATTCTGACTCAGAAAACATGTCAAAATATGAACTGTTTGAATATTGTGATATGTTAGAAGTCACCTGTAATGAGCTAAAAGACAAATACAACGGTTTAAAGATATAGTATGCATTAACTGTTAAACATAAATCTGATCTTTATATTTAAATAGAAAATAATGATCAGTTTCTAAAAGAGAATACTGAACTAAAATTATCTAATGAGCAACTTAATAAAGACTTAGAAAAGTTCACAAATGGTAAAGATACTCTTACTCAGATTCTAGGTAAGCAAATAGAACCTAGATACACTACTGGTATCAGATACCATCCTGGACAAAGGAAAATTATAAAAACTAAATTCATTCATAAATCTGGACAGAATGTAGCTAGTTCTAGAACTTCATATTCTTCAACCAGTTATATTCATTGTTATGGATCTAATAATGTTTATCTTTCAAAATCTATTGATTCTACAAATTTTATGAGACCCGTTAGAAAAATCTGGGTACCTAAATTTTTATAGGCTAACCTGTCTGGACCCAAGAAAATATGGGTACCAAAATCATTTCCTGTCTAAATCTATTTTTTAGGGATCCTTCTTAAAGAGATCCTGTAGAAAGACTTGGTATTTGGACAGTGGATGTTCAATACATATGTCATGAGACTTCTCAAGCTTCAAGAGTTTAGGAAAAGTTGATGGAGGGTTTTTCACTTTTGGTGATAACTCAAAAGGAAAAATCATCGGCTTATGCCAGATTGGTAACACTGACTTAGTATTAATTTCTAAAGTTTTATTCATTAATGGACTGAAATATAATCTGTTAATTATTTCTCAGTTATGTGATGATGGTTTTTATGTTAAATTTGAAAACTATTCTTGCAATTTTTTTATTTCTAAAAATGTTTTAGTATTTTCTGCCTTACGTAATTAAAATGTTTATGCTGTTGATTTAAATTCTTTAGCTATGCAAAATATTACTTGTTTAAATTCCTTTCATAAAGAGTCTTGGATTTGGCACAAAATATTAGGACACTTCAATGTACATTCACTTAGAAAAATTACTAGGAAGAACTTAGTTAGAGACCTACCAAAACTTGAATTCATAGCTGATAAAGTTTGTTATCCCTGTCAAAAGGGAAAGCAACATAAAGTTTCTTACAAATCAAAGAAAGAAGTTTCAACTTCTCAACCTCCCGAGTTGGTTCACATGTATTTGTTTGGACCTTCTAGAGTTTCTAGTTTAAATGGGAAGCACTATTTCTATGATCTTGTAGATGACTATTCTAGATATACTTGGGTATATTTTCTAGCTCACAAAAGTGAATCATGTTCTTACTTTTTTAAATATTCCAAGTCCGTAGAAAATCTTAGTGGACTTAATATCAAAACCCTGAGAAGTGATCATGGTCGTCAGTTTGAAAATCATGAGCTTGAATCCTACTGCTCACACAATGGCTATAGTTACAATTTCTCTTCCCCTAGGAAACCCCAGCAGAATGGTGTAGTTGAAAGGAGGAATAGAACCCTTCAGGAAATTGCTAGAACCATGATCAATGAGTATGACCTACCTGTATATTTTTGGGCTGAAGCTGTGAATACAGCTTGTTATGTTATCGATAGAGTCTTAATCATACATGTTCTTAAGAAGACCCCTTATGTGTTGTGAAACCAAATGAATCCTAAGGTTAACTACTTTAGAGTTTTTGGTTGCAATGTCTTTATTCTTAATACTAAAGATAATCTTGACAAGTTTGCATCAAAGAGTGATGAAGGAATTTTCTAGGTTACTCTATTTCTAGTAAAGTCTATAGAGTTCTCAATAAGGGAACCAAATGTGTGGAGGAATCTGTGCACATCAAATTTGATGAAACTGTTCCACATGAACCTAAGACCTCTCTTGAAAATCATTAAGATGATCTCTCTGTTTTGAACCTTAATGATAAGGAAAGTGGACCTGTAGTTAAAACATCCAGTTCTAGAAATGTTCCAGAACCTACTTCTGTTGAACCCCAACCTGTAGATGAACCTGAAATCTCTAGTTGTACTTTTTCTAGACCAAATAGGACTCTAAAGAACCATCCTTTAGATGATGTTGTAGGTAATTTAGATAGAGGAACACAGACTAGAGCTTTTCTAAGAAATCAGGTTGAACATAAAGGTTTTCTTTCAAAGTTAAAACCTAAAAGAATCAATGATGCTATCAATGATGAATTTTGGGTAATGGCTATGCAAGAAGAACTAAATCAATTTGAATGAAATAAAGTCTGGGAATTAGTAGAAAGAAAGAAGAACACTTTAACCATAGGCACAAAGTGGGTATTTAGAAACAAAGTTGATGAATCTGGAAACATCATTTGAAACAAAGATAGGCAAGTTGCACAAGGTTACAATCAAGAAGAATGAATTGACTATGAGGAAACCTTTTCTCTTGTAGCTAGATTATAGGATATTAGGATCTTACTTTCTTTTGCATCACATCTGAATTTCAAGTTATATAAAATGGATGTGAAAAGCGCTTTTTTAAATGGTTTTATTGTTGAAGATGTTTTTGTAGAACAACCACCTGGTTTTTCAAATCGTCACTTTCAAAATCATGTTTTTAAACATTCTATACCTTTATATGGTTTAAAACAAGCTTTAAGAGCTTGGTATGAAGAACATACAAATTTTCTTATTTCAAAAGGATTTACAAAAGGAATTACCGATCCCACTATTTTTATAAAAAGGATTTCAAAAGATGTTTTAATAGTACAAATCTATGTTGATGATATTATTTTTGGATCTTCGAAAAACTATTTATGAACTGATTTTTCAATGGTTATGCAAAATGAATTTGAAATGAGCTTAATGGGAGAGCTTAATTATTTTCTTGGATTTCAAATCTTTTAAACTAAAGATGTAATTATCTTAAACAAAAGTAAATATACTAAGGAATTATTAAAACGTTTTGGTTTGGATAGTATTAAGGGAAGTAATATACCTATGAGTACCACTTGTAAATTGGATATTGATGAAACTGGGAAACCAGTTGACCAAACTAATTACAGAGGTATGATTGGGAGTTTACTTTATCTTACTGCTACTCGACATGATATTATGTTTAGTGTATGTATGTGTGGTAGATTTCAAGCTAACCCTAAAGAGTCACACTTACTTGCTGTTAAAAATATTTTCATATATCTTAAAAGTACTTCTAATTTGGGACTATTTTACCCAAAAGAACAGCCATTTTATTTAATAAGTTATTCAGATGTTGACTTTGCTGGATGTAAGTTAGATAGGAAGAGCACATTTGGAACATGTCATTTACTTGGAAAGTCCATAGTGTCATGGTGTAGTAAGAAACAGAACTCAGTTGCATTATCTACTACTGAAGCAGAGTATATAGCTACTGGTAGGTTCTGTGCATAGATTCTGTGGATGAAACACACTTTACTGGACTATGGATTTAATTTTAAACATGTTTCAATTAACTATGACAACACTAGTGAGATTAACATCTCTAATAACCCTGTGTCTCACTCTAGAAAGAAACACATTGATGTTAGACACCACTTTCTAAGAGATCATTATCAAATAGGTGATATAACACTTGAATTTATAAGCACTGAACATCAATTAGCTGATATTTTCACTAAACCTTTATGTTCAGAAAGATTAGGTTTCATTAGACACGAATTAGGAATGATAACTTACCCTTAAACCATTAGAAACCTCACTGTTAGAAACCTCACCATTATAAATCTCACTGTTAGAAACCTCAGTGTTAAAAACCTCACCGTTAGAAACCTCACCATTAGAAACCTCAATGCTAGAAACCTCTCTGTTAGAAGACCTCACCGTTAAGATACTTTACCGGTGCATCTCGTGCTGTTTTAAACTTATGTATTTAAGGCCAAGACTTCGAAAAAAATTTTATTTATTTTATTTGTGAATCCCAAATGATATTAAAACCCGATATTAGACTTCACTCAATCTCACCGCGAACTCGTTTGTTCGAATCCCTCCAACCTAACCCTCTCAAGCCGTAAAACCCTAAAATTCGAATCTGTAATGGCCCGCATCAACAGACCCCATGTTACAGATGGGACTGATGAGCCGCAAGCGAAAAGACAGAAAGAAAAGAATGCTAGTACTAGTGGATATGGAAGTGTAGCTCAAAGGAATCCAGTAAACCCGCATCTCTCAAAGCGAGAGATTGTCGTTGAGAAAGAAATATGTGTAGAATGGATCATGGAGAGAAAGTCCTTGGTTCTTAATGTTTTAGAATAACAAGGTTGGACCGAGTGCTTCACGAACAACAATGGACCTTATTATCCAGGACTGGTGAAACAGTTCTATGAATTTGTTCGTTTTGAGAAGACTGAAGAAGAAATCAGAATGATTTCTTATGTGAATTGACAGGATGCATCTTTTACATCAGTGGAATGGGCCGGGAACTTAAGAGTTCCGCATGAAGGAGATTGTGCTTTCTATTCAAAATATGCTCCCTCAACCAGTGATGTGTTTAATTATGGAGATGCTTTGTTAGAGCTGACAGGAGATGGAACTCCTAGAAAGGTCATCGCTGTAGAGATGACATGGGAGGATAAACTACTTTTCAAGTTCATTCAGTATGTGATTAGTCCATGTAGAGGAGATTTTTCTACCCTGATATTCCAGGACATTTATTTGTTGTATCTGTTAAAGCATGTACTTAAGGTAAATCTTTGTATATTGATTATGATTCAGATTGAGGATATGACTAGACCAAAGTCTAAGTAAAATTCATTGTTCTTCTCAAAGTTGATTTCTATGTTGATGAAAGCAAATGAGGTGGCTGGAACTCAGGATGAAATGATAGTAGTTAAGGACAACTTCTGCATCACCAAGACTGTCTGTAAATACATGAAAGTCAGTTAGAATCCTTGAAAGAAATCATGGGTTAATGATAATGGAAAAATCTATGACATGTATACTCCGGTGGATCATCCTTCTAGATCAAAGGATGTGAGGGATCCTGGTCTTGGGCCAGATGAGCCAGAACCGGTCTACAGTGATAATGAAGCTGAGGAGGAAGAGACATCGGTCGAGGAAGGAGGAGACCATGATTTTCCTCCTAGTCCTTTGCCTCAAAATATCTCTTATGGAGCAGCTAGCCCTCCAGAAGAACTACTAAGAAGAGAAACTATATTGAAGGACTATGACACTGAAACTACAGAAGAAGGAGAAGAAGCATGCCAGTATGTTGTCAAGGACACCTCTGAGGAGGATAAGGCAAATGAATCTGATCAGGTTTTTAATGAAGAAAAGGAGGCTTCTGGTGAAGCAGATGATAAGGAAAATGAAGAAGAAGAGCTCAGTTTGTGCCCTCTGATAGACAGTACATTCAGGACAATGCCTGATCAGGAAGGAGAAGATGCATCTGTTGATGAGAGAGTCATTGATGACTCTAAACAAATGGCTGTTGAATCTTCTATAGTTGTAGAAGAAGTTGCATAATTACATCAAGCAGAACCATTGGAGGAGATACCTAAGGAGAATGTTCCATGTGAGGGGGAGAATCTTGGTTCAGTATCAGTTCTATATGACATTGAAGGTTGGACATCAGATCCAGGATATATGGTTCTTGGACTTTCTTATGGATTTTTGGATGAGGACGACAAGCCCCTGAAGGAATCAGTTATCCTACCTGCTGTGGCTAAATATGTGGCAACTAAGGAAGACCTTGAGTCCTTAGAAGCTGAATTGAAAGAAGCATTAAGGGAATCAGTGGCAGATATGAAGAAAAGTATGGTTGAAGGGATGAAAAGCGTGGAGCAATCCCTTGAGTTATCCATTTTATATGATGTATCTAGTCTTGTGAATCAAATGATGGATGAAATTAAAGTGTTCCACACTCAGATTGAGAGTTGGACAGGAGCTGTAGTTTCCTTGAGACAATCAATTGCTTCTCTTACTTCCATGAACAGCTCTCAAACCCACGTTCACACTGATATTAGATACATCGAAGTGGTTGTCAAGCAATTTGTGGAAGTTTTTGAGGCCTTTAAGAAGTTAGTCAAAGAACATCTGTATAGTCAGGATACACTTGTTCAGAAGGCAGTGAGTAGTCTGACTCAATCCTTCAAGGAGACAGTGGCCTTCTCAATGAAACATCTTCCCTCATCTATCTCCAGTGTGAACCTTGACCAGATCCGCACTATTATTCATGAATAATTGGCTAAGGCCAGTCCCAGTGGTGCATCAGATACTCAGATTCTTGTTACCACTTGGGAAGTTAGTAGTTTTGTTTGTGATCACCTGCGGGCAACTACTTCTTCTCAAGAGGCAATCAAGAATAAGGTGGATGCACATTTTGAAAAGTATTATACCATGAATCAGCTTACCAACAATTTCAAGCTCTTACTGAAAAATATGAAGTTGCCTCCAGTTACCCAAGACATCAGATAACAAGTTAGTAAGCTCAGGGAGCATACTTCTGCTTTGGATAAATTCATTGAAAATCGAGATGATTTTGTGTCTGCAATAGAGAGAGGAGGAGAAATTATTATGGATTTCAGGAACTTGCTGCTGCCCTTCTTGCATGTGGATGCAAGACCTATAATTGTACCTCCTGCCCTTCCTGCTTCTGCCTCTGGGAGTACCCCTCAATTGACTCCATCTCAATCCATCAGGAGCTTGACAACTATGATCACTAAAAGGACTACAGATTTTAGATCCGGTATAGTTTCTGTAGCTGAACCACTAGTTGTGCCTTCACCTATTCCGAAACCCTCTTCTGATCCTAAGGGAAATACACATGTTCCAGAGGAGGATTGAGTGTTTCTAGATCTTTTTTATAGGATTCACTTGTATTTTTTTTGTTCTGATTTTACCAGTGTATCTTCTGTATATTAATTAAATTCCTCTTCATTCACTGCTTTACTGAGTTTCTATTACTTTGTAATTTATTCTCTTCTAGTCTTTATCTTTTCTTTGCTACCCTTCTTTTTGTTAATCACAAAGGGGGAGAAAATAAGCAAATGATCCACTGAGAGAAAATATGAAATGAAACCTAAGAGTTATCAAATGGGGGATGAGAGAAAATAAGAAATGAGACCTAATTTATTTTCCACTTTTTCCTCTGATACTATTTCATTTTTTTAGCATAAGTTGTGATTATCAAAAAGGGGGAGATTGTTGAACCCTCTGGGAATCTAGTTGTTTTATTATATTTTGGTAATCCCAATTATGATTATTTTTATTTTGATAATCCCTATTTGATCAATGGTTAAATACTTATTTGGTAATCTAGCTACTTATTCGCTTTAAGTATTGTCATATTATTTTATGTTTAAATACTAGTCTTTCGGTTACTGGATTTTTTTACACTATGACTTAACCTATTCTGCCAATAGAATTCTCAAACAGAACAGAGCTACCGATACAGTTGAGTCTACCGCTATGTGAGAGCTATCATTACAGAACAGAGCTACCGATACAGTTGAGTCTACCACTACGTGAGAGCTAGCGTTACAGAACAGAGCTACCGATACACACAAGTCCACCGATATATTGAAGCTACTATTATCAAAGGAAGTCTACCGATACCTAAACATCCCTGTTATGCAAGCCTACCGATATGTGAAAGTTATCGATACAGACAAGTCACTGATACATCAAAGTCTACAGCTACAGATATGAGACAAGTCTACTGCTACAATACAAATTCATCACTACCAATATAAAGCTACTGATACAATACAAACTTACCACTATCGAGACAGAGCTACCACTACCGATATAAGAAGGATAACGTTACATCAAAGCCTACCGATACTCGAAGGTCACCGATATGCAAGTCTACCGATACGCGGAAGGTTACCGATATACTAAGACTACCGATATGAAAAGGTTACCGATAGAAAGTATTCCATTGCTCAAGTCTATCGTTTCTCAAGTCTACCGTTACACAAGAATCTACCATTACTCCGGCCTATCGTGACATCTACTTACCGATATCAAAGCTACCGTTCTAGAGACAGAACCCGACACTGCTTTAATTTCTTTATCGTTATTTAATCTAACCAGTGGTCATATCAGGTATATTTTAATACACTGACATTTATTTAATGTGTGTTGTTGGATGTCAGGGAACCATACCTCGTACCTGCAAAAAGAAATCATTTATTTTCCTGGAGCTCATGATTTAAATGAATGATGGATGTGCTGCTAAGGAGGACAAGGAATGAAAATAGAGTTATACATACCACGAGGTGTGCTTAAAGAACAACTGAGTGTGAATGAAAAGAGACGACTGAACTTACACGAAGAACTCATTCATTACTGAATACCTGTCAAGAGCTGAGAACGAGAACATAACACAAGAACTTCATCAACTACCTTTTTCTCTGTCTCTACACCTGGAAGTCAAGGAAGCAGACGACACTCTGTTTTCCAAACAATGACTAGAAGAGGACTCAGAACCAATTCTGATCAATTCAAAGAAGTCCAGAGATGCACCGCAATCACTAGAGCCATTTCTAAACTCTAAATCTTTGCCTTTGTGATTTACTTTTTACATTTCGAGCAGTGTGTGTTATCTACTGTATTTAACACACACACTGTCTCCTGTACTTTAACTGGAGGATCTATAAATCCTCACTCAAACTCTTACGTCTTTTATTTCCCACTGGGATAGTGGTAGAGGTCGTGCGTGACCTGGAAAACTGGTTTGCTATTTTTTTTGTTCCCACTGAAAACATTGGTAGAGGTCTTGGACCTGGATAGTTATATACTGTTGTAAACCCCGATCCAGGGTGTGGATCACTTTTATATAAAGTTTTGAGAGGACTAAGTCTCAGATTGAGACTGAACCTCTTGGTTATACTTGTTGTGCTTATTTATTTTCAAAGTTTTTTTTATTACACAGTAACCTACTTTAAATCCAAAATTGTTTTAAAGTCACTCTGATAATTAAACTTCCAAGTGTTTATATTAGTTGTAAATCAGTAAGTTAGTTTCAAAAGTTAATCAATTCTTCTTATTTGATTAACTGGGAAATAATCAATTCTTTGAGAATCTAACAAAAACATTATATTGATATAAATTCACTATAGTTTAATTCTGTGTTTTATTTGGGGTATTTTAAAACAATGTTTTTAAACAGAAATTTTAATTGGAACTCAATTCACCCCCATATTGAGTGTCCACTCCGACCAACAGATATAATTGTTGATCTTGATACCTCGGTGGTAGAACCATTAGTTAAGATCATTGATCATAAAGATACAAATTTTCATGATAAAACAATCTCTTGGGTCTATGTTTTGTGTTATATTTTATGGGATATCAGTGATATGTATGAACATGAAGTGTTGATGTAGTTGTAGTGGCCTTATTTGTTCACTAGTACAGACTCTTGAATGAATTCAAAAGATATGATTTTATATAGTGGGGTGAATTATGACACCCTATGGTTCACTGTAAAATTCAATTGTTATCGTGATTTATTTATTTGAAGGTTATAGTAGCTTTCACGTGATGGGCGTTAAAAAATTGGAGTATTGGTTGAAACCTTTCAGGCACAAAATTTAAGAAGCATGGGTTGTATAACCATGTGGTAACAATGTGATATGGATATTTCAATTCTAGTAGAAATTTTCATGGTAAGCAGATAGTTTATCTAATTTTTGGATTTAGAAGATTTACAATACAAATGATTGGGTTTTGGACTATAGGTGTCAACATAACTTGTGAATGGTTTGTCTGATGATGTGATTATTATAAAGAAACAATAAAACAAGGTTTTATAGAGGTAGTGGCTTCTACATTGTTATTTTATCATAATTTTAACTATGCATATTTTCTATGAGACTCAATCAAAACTTCTTAAATTATAAATTTCATTGATTCCCTTGGTCATTTAAAACTATAATCTTCCCATAATCCCTCATTAGATTGAACCATCCCTTTTATGATGCTCTAGATGGTTTTACTCATTATTTATTGGTCATCCTAAATTTAATTGGGTGGATCACATCACATTTTGTTTAGATTTCATATCAATTTTTCCATTTTCTCTTTATTTATCTATAATCTTTATCCCCCATGAACGTTTAATCCGATGATGGGTTTTAATTACCATATCTTGACGGTTTGATGAGGGAATTCATGATGTTATATTTATATCTAATATTTTGGGAAATATATATATTATTATAAATCCCATAATTTAAATGCTTAGCCATTTCCTCCATTTTCAAGGCATGAGTATCTATCCAATTTATTATTTCCCATGGAAAACATAAATGTTCATACGATTTTTTTTTATTTTGGCATAGGAAAATGATTGGTTTGTCATATTTAAGGGATACATTGTTATTTCTAATGTTTATCTAGTAATTTGGGAAGAGAGAAATTATTTAAAGGTGTTTTCTTTTGAAATATACTTTTTAAAAAATAAATCATTGATGAAATTCCACAATGACAATTTCAGATGTTGGGCTTGGATACTATTACATGTAATTATAAACATTGGCATTTTGGGATGAACTTTTGAAACATAGTTTTTAGGGACCTTTGTTTCATAGTGCTTGTAATTTTTCACTAGATGTCTTGATAACACAGTATTCATTATGCATTCCATCTTCACATTGTTAGTATATATTACATGGATTATTCTTCTTCAGAAGATATTTCATTTTATTATAGATGGACTTCTTAATCACTTAAAATTTTTCAATAAAATTTGTTTTCATTATAAATTAGTAAGTATTGGGATGAGGTTCTTTTGAAAATAAAAATCAAATTGATGTTTAATAAAAAAATCGTTTTCACAGGAACTTCTTTATGAAACTGGTTTTGTTTCTAAAATAAGACTAAGGCTTTTATTGTGAATGGATTTTTAAATATTCATTATGGTATATTAATTTTCATCAGATTACACTATATATATTTTCTAGGATATATTAATACATGGTTTAATTGGAATCTGGTAATAGGAATGGAGTCGTGTAGTATGGTGGCTCTTCCAAGTCAATAATAACATCTGGTCAAGATGATATTTCTTTATTACAACTAGATTCAAATAATATTGAATATTTTTTATCAGATTGGTAAAATAAAATTATTCCTATATTTTTCACTCATCTTTTATAGTATATACATTCATGAAATTATTTCTGTTCTTGAAAATATAATGTTAATCAAATTATTCATACTAATATTCCTCATAAATCATTATATTGATAATCAGGTATTTCACCAAAAAATACTTAATTGGAAGGAATTTTTTTCAGAATAGAAGAGTTTCAAAAAACGTATAAGTTAATAATCATAGAATACTCAATTTCCAATGTGTCATAGGATTAGGAGTTCAAAAATTTCGAATATCATTTAATACCTCAGAATTTAATCCATTTGTTTAAGTGATTTTTTTCCATCATGCAGTTAAAAGGTATAAAATTTTCGCTTAAAAGTGATGTAATCCAGCAGTATTACATGAAAAATTCCCTCATAGGATACCTGAATATTTTTTGATATTTATTTTTTAATAGGGAATTTTGAAACTATATTTAGCATATTTGGAACAAGAAATATATAATGGCAAACAATACATTAAAAGTAATACTATTTACAAATTATTGATTAGTATTCCATAACTATATTTCTTCTGAAGAATATTATAGGATGTTATATATTTTAGATTTATGTTTAGGAATATATATTTTGGGTAAATAATTATTTTATCCTTCCATAATCAATAATTCTCTCCATTGAAAGATGGAGATCATCCCATTAAAATTTATTTTTTCATAAAATCCATTATTGAAACAATAAAAGATTTACCTTGTGAATGAAACTGATAAAAGATGGGAAATAAAAATTCACTTTATAAAATAATAATTGTTGTCCTGATATGCATTACATATCTATTTATTATGGAAAATTGAATTATTACAAGTTTTAATAGTGAAAACTAGAATTTTAAAAACTAAAATGAATCAATACACATTAATTCAGCAGATATATTGATAAAATAAATGATATATTTTTTCAAATTCAAAACCACCATAACATACATAGGGATCTTGGTGATTTTACCTATGATGGTTTTTCTCTCAGGGACCTCGACAGTTGAGGGTATGTAAATTGAACTTGATACAAAAGGTGAAAAGAAATTTCAACTAGGTTCTCCATTTTAGGATAATTATCCTCTTCCATTACATATTCATAATAACAAATACATACAAAAAAATTGATGTGTTGATGTATTATTGGTTAAATACATAGTGGTAGGAGAAAAATAACAGTTGATTAAGTGTACATTAATAGAGTGAAAAAATGTTTTGAATAATCTCTTGAGGATATTCATTCACTGTAGGTCTAACTAGATATCACACTGTGCTAAATTATTATTATTTTTATTGATTAATAGCATGAAAAATATAGTGTATCAACATGTTGTTTCTTTAATAAATTTTAATATGTACAAAACATATTAACTTTGAACATGATATCATTGATTTAAATCAAGTGGTAAGGTGTAAAAAATTTAATACTATGATATTAATTATATTTTCATTACATGTGACTCTATTTTAGAAAACAAATTAGAAAAACATTTGTGGGTAGTTATGGTAATACTTGACACATTATTTCATCATGGAAATAGTAACATTAATTAATCTATATTTCTCTATATAAAAATATCTACATTTAATAAATCTGAATCACGAGATCACTTCTCTTGATATACTAATATATTAAAAAAACACCTTTCAACAATAAAACATTATATTAAATACACATAAAGATACCCAATGTATTGTTTCTCCAGTATCATAAGAATTCATATTATAAGGATTTATTATAATTTTAAATCATTATAGTAGAATTTCATGTCTTTTTCATGTGACGTTTTGATCTTATGATTTTATCAATTATAATTATTTTATATAAATATAAATATTACTTATTTTTTGGAAGAATTGTTTTTACCATATTGCTTAATTACAGGATTTGACCAATATAATGTGTTTTATATTATAGTCATTATCATAAGAGTCAGTGATCATATGTCTTTGATTAGATCTCTTACTGTAATCAAAATTCAACATTGTATTGATTGTTCTGATTATATGACTTTTAGACATAGAAAATGTCTTGAAAATGGAATTTCTCTCCACATTTATAGAAAAAATAAGGCTTCAAAAATTTTTATATCTCAAATTTATATATTACAAATTATGAAACTTTTTTAACCTAAATATAAAAAAGTTGAGAAAAGATATTTTCTACAACCTGATTTTCATAGTGAATGAGATCCTTGGATCATCTGATGGTCCCCATCTACTAGACATACAATTTTTGGTTCCACATTATCCCCATTATATACTTATATTAATTCAAACCCATATAAGTTTTATCTATTAATGATATTATATATAATTGGAAGAAATAATTATACTATACAATTAAAACACTTAATTTAATTGATCTCACCCACTGAAATTACTAGTCGGGTGCTATCAGTTATGTATTTTATTACCAATGGAGAGATGTTCGTAGAGTTTTTCCATAACTTAGTGGCGTGGAAAGGATACTCAACATCCTTAATAGTAACTCTATCTCAACTTTTTATACTTTATGAATCCTTAATTTTGTTTTACTATGTATTAAAAAATGATAAGACCTAATAATTTTATTTGATGTCATGATAGCTACCCTAATCTTATACTTTTATAGTTTGATTTCACAAAAACAATGGTCTTGTTTAATCTCTCTATCCAAATTTTCTTCTAAAACCATAAACCCTAAATTGAAACCTTAAACAATTTCATACTCTCATTATGGACTCTTCAAGAACTCTTGATCATTGGATTTAATTATTATCTCCATTATTTTGACTCAGTTCACTTTTAAGTTGGATTTTATTTAATATTTTTATTATGATCAATGATCCTCCAATGGAATTTTTCACCCTCCATTTTATTGGACATAAAATTTTGATATGAATAAATATTAGTCAACAAAAACCATGTGTGTGTTCATTCCTATACTTCTACTTCCTTTTTAAACTGATCTATACTATGAATTTTTAGGGAATATTATAGGTTAGTTTCTATACTCAAACAGTCGACTAGCTTGATCATCCATCCGATCACCCATTATATTGGTGTTATATCCATCAATTCCAAATAGTTACTAGATATTATTTATATTGATGTGTGATAAATGTTTTGATGAAAAATAATATTCTGTCTAAGACATTGTTAGAATCTCGTGGTTTCTATAAAATAATTGGACACTTCATAATACCCTAAATTTGTGATCCCAATAAGAACGATTTCAACCATGGTGTTTTCGATTATGAATTTCTGTATGATGATTCTAGTATTGATTGTATTAAGGTTGGGTCGTATATCATAAATGTGAAGCTGCCTCCTTTTGAGAAGATGATATAAAAGAATATGATTTGAAATAAATCTTGTTATATAAGGAAATTATTAGGGATGTGAGTGTTAATGTAAACACACATAAATTATATGGACTTAATTACTATTACATATGGAAAACTAGTGAGAATTAGAAGATAAAATAGATGGAAGATTACAAATGTGTTCTTTCAACCACTTAAAATATTACATAGATGTTAATTATGGAAGGGTAAAAAAATTTATCATTTTTATAAGAAGTATGGGTTGGGAGGTTTGTCATCCCTTTTATCCAAGAAGGTATGTAGTGTTATTCATGTGGGTTGTTAAAGCTCCAAGAAGGCCTCACTACATTTCAAAACATATAACCAGTCATAGAATATAACTAATATCAACTCATATAATGTTTTATATGGGGAATATAAAAAATTGAAACAAATTGTGAACAAAAAATGATTTCCAGACATTGATCCACTATTGGATCTATAATAGTTTTGGTGTAATGTAATAAGAGTAAAACCTTCAAATTAGGATGGATAAAATTCTACTACACCCTTACTATAATAAAAAACGATGAAGAGAGCTCGATTATAAATGATGTGGAAGAATCAGAAAGTAAACTGTTAAAAATATATAATTTTATACATGTGAGTCCACTTAGGGATTATAAGAATTAGAATAATATAGATAAATTCATACTTTTTCATACAAAATATAGTGGTTAAGAATCTAATAGGGAAATACATCAGCTCTATAGAAACTAGACTTAATTGTAAGATCATAATCTTCATAGAAAATATTGATAATAATAACTAGAATGTGGGAAATCATAAATATTATAAGTGAATAGGGGATCAAATTCTCCCTAAAACGTAGTCGGACCTAATAATATATTATATATAGGATAACATACATGATTATTTAAATGGTGTGGTATGAGAAGGGAAATTTCTATGAATGAATGTAGGGAAATTTGAATAAAACAACAATAAATAAAAAGGTATTTGTATAGAAAATGAAGAGAATACCATGATTTATAGATTTAATGAAAAAATATATCTATGGATAAATATATCATGACATGAGATATTATTATATCTTCCTATGTGAAACTCATTCAAAATGATATACAGTTGATCAAATTTCAAATTTCATAGAGACTTATAAAATAACCATGTTAATTCATGGCATTAACACATATGAAAATATTATACCTAACTTTATTTAAAACCCCATTATCAATTCCTTATCCTAATTTCTCTAACTTTTCATTCAATGCATATAAAATTATATAGCTCAAGTTCCATATGTATTTTCATATCCTCGACTTCAAATAAATTATTTTTTCCTAATGAGTTCATATATAGGTAATTTATGGCTAAATAAATAACTAATTTTTTTTTGTTTTTGGATGGAAACAAAAATACATAATTTATACATTTCCTACAAAACATCCCCAATTTGGTCACAACCATTTTTTTTATTTTTCATTCATTCTGGTATTCCATAATTATCAATTTTATATACAAAATAAATATTTATTTATATAAATAAGTATTAAATATATGGTAAAATATAGATAATTATCAATTTTACAAAACCTCATCATAGTAGAAGATAACAGGTTTTCATAGAAATTGAGTAGTCAAAACAAATCATGGTTATTTTCTGTAGTGAAATTTCAATTTGAACATATAAGGAACCTGTGTCTATAAAACTCATAAATGTGCTAAGTCTTGATTATGGTAAAATTTGGGCCACTATTTCCTTGGAATAATAATACAATTTTTCCATAAAAAGGAAAACCTCAATATACAAGTTCGAGAAGTTCACATAACATCCTCAGGAGAAAAAAAACTCATTAGAACATGCACATGATTTACATATGGGTGTTAAAACACAAAGAAATCTAAAAATAAAAATATATATTAAGAAAACATGTATTTAATCAGACAAACCAAATTCATGTAACATAAGTTTCCACTACATCAAAATATCAATTGGTTCATGACTATTAAGGATTCTTTCCCTAGATTAAGCATAGTGTAACACCCAGAAATTCTAAAATAAAAACATTAGATTTGATAACATGTATTACATGCAAAAAAACTGTGTAATAGAACATAATATCATAATTAAATATTCTTATTTAATATTTTAAATAAATTTAATCTATTATATATCTTGAAATTAATGCAATAATTAGTTATCATTCATTAAAATTTATAACGCATTTCATTAATGGATTGGATACACACATTACTGAGTTTTACCAAAAAACAATACTTAAATAAAAAATATTTATTTAATATAATAACATATAACCTATCCTTTATATATGAGACTACTAATAAGATTAAATAACTTGTGAAAAAATATGTTCTGTAAAAATATATGATGAATTCATTGGTTACCATTTAATTATAATTGAAAATAACAATTGATTTAATATAAGGGAAATATTTTTATGCTCCCAAAAGTGTGATGTCATAAAAAAGAAATTAATTAAAATTGTAGAATTATATTAATGAGATATATATATTATATTATATTTTCAATCAAATATTTTTTTTCATTAATCCAATAGATTTTATAAGCATAAGATAAGAATAAACCCATTTTTATGCATAAGAACATAAATTTTTCTAAAGATAGTTTTGCCACCATTTCATGGAGAACCTATTTTGAATCCAATTTTCTAACATTAATAAATTTGAAAATCTCAAAATAATAATAATTCGTGAAATTAGAACTTCAAAATTTGGTAACAGTTAATTTTTTTCTATTTTTATGATGTTTCATTTTTGATAAATTGAAAAAATTTAAGAATTTTAAATCAATTTATTTTATAATTTATTTTTATAGATATATAAAATTTTCACTAATTTAAAGAATAAATTAGATAAATTAAAGATGATTTAATACAATTTTGGTCATTATAATCAATTTCAATTGAAAATATATATAATAACATTCTCAACTTTTGAACAATTTTATTTAAAATCCCATCTTTCATTCCCCTTCAATGGGATTAAATTTAAAATAATTTTTTACACTTGTTTGATTTGGATTTGGAAAAATTTATTACCTATTTTTAATTAGAATAATATATAAGGTATAATATTTTTAAAATTTTTTGATATAAAAAAATTTAGTTAAGGTGACTTTAACTAATTATAGCAATTAAGAGGAAAATTAGCATAATAATGGACTAAACATTAAAATTATGTTCCAAAAAGACCTAAAAATACATTTAAAATCCATTGGATGTTTATATTTAGACCCTATACAACCGTTTATATAATTTTTACCATCGTTGGAGACATTGGAAAGAAGAAAATCATGGGTGGAATTCTCTTTTACAAAATTTACAAGAATGCCACACCTCCTCCACTATACAATGGCACTCAACCCAACAACGTATTCACACCTCTCAATCCATTTGTATCACCCAAGGTATGATATTATACAATCCAGAAATCTATAACCAAAAACCTATTATACTCAAATTATGCATAAATCCTTCCATGGTAGTATTTTTGTATAATCTAAATGGATTTAACCGAAAACTGTATCATTTTTCAAAAATCACATTTATTTTTTTCCCATATCCAACCATCAGACTATTATTATTTAATTATTATATAAAAAAATCAATATATTAAATATTATAATATGCTTTCATGTAAGGGTTATTTCATACACTTTTTCACAGTAACATCTAATGGAGGTCCAATTAACTATTTATGTATTCGGTGAACTACCACCTCTAGGAACAATGTCACTCGTTTTTTCCATTACCACCAATCATGGTCAGGAATTATGATAGAAAATATATTTATATATAATATATTATATATTTATATTGTCGTATTAATTACTAAATTATTATATAACACATACCATAATTTGTTCCATTTTTTATAACTACAATAACATCATTTGTGGAAGTGTTAACTACCGTCTCCTCAAAGAAATGTGATTTGTTCAAAATATACATGGATGATTTAAATGAAGTTTTTAATAAATAAATGTTACATATATTAAATATATATGATATTTAAATAGAATATGATTTTATATCATTAAATTTTCATTCTTTCAATATGAAAAATAAATGAAATTAGCATTCATGAAACGTTTGACCTACCATCTATATGAATAGTTATTTTAGTTTCTTATATCGAATTTTTATGGATTATTAATTATATAAAAATATAAATAATATATATGATGTTTAAATAATTTTATACATTTTTGATATGATAAAATCAAGATCTACATAATAGGAACAACAACTAACGAGTCAAAACATACTCGAAGTACTATGCATTAAACACCCAAAATAGTGAATATAATGAATGATTATTAACAAATAGGTAATAAGATGTTATAAGAATATTATATATGATATTATAAATATTATTATGGGTTTTTAATATGTATGTAACAAGTTTAAATCCCTTATACATGAGTCTAATGTTTGTTAAACTGAAAGAAATAGTAAGTTAATGGATTTTTCTCCCACTTTTCTTTTTTTGAGACATACACAATTTCCTTATATCTTTTTTAATGAATGTACTAAAATTATTGTATTATATATATTAAATAAATTAACATTCATGGTATTTATAGTTTCATTTACACTTATTCCATTCATGGGGATTATAATTCCGAAGTTTCCAAGAAATAAGGGATTTTATCCCAATATGCATTCATTATGACTTATTTTATTGTTGTTCACATTATTTATTTTATATAGATTACATAATAAAAATTTTAAATATAATATCACGTTCCATTCATTGTTAATTATAATTTTATTTTAAAATTGAATTAATTCATCAAAGGGGCTTTTAATTAATCATTACCTCTTGGACATTATTATCATGACCTAATTTCTTTTCTTTGGTTTATATTTTATCCTCATTTTCATTAATATTCTATTATTTGTTGATTAATAGATTTTTAATATATTTTATTTTAATCAAAAAAATTTATGTGGATTTAAATTATAAACACAAAATATATTTATTGATTTAATATCTCTTCAATATTTTGGACATTCCAAGCATTTACATCACATTATCATTCTATTCGGTATTGCACACACATGAACTTATATTAGAGGAAATTATTTAAACAATTTTCAATAAACTGATACATTTTAATCTCATATATTTATTAATTAAATTTTACAAGAAATAGTACCATTTTTCTATTCTTTGGTACTCAAAATGATTATGAATTTTTTAAAGAAAATATGACATCATTTCTGTCTATAGTTGGGGAACCTAATTTCATAAAAAAAACCTATTCTGTAAAATGTTATTCAAAATATTTTTAACCATTAAAAATAAATAAATTCATTTATCCCTTTTTATTTTTAAAAATGTTTTCAATGTAATATTATTGTCTCCTTCCTAAAAATGTATTTTTCTATCCTTTTGACCTGCAACAAAATGTTTTTTACCTTGTATGTAATTTATGAATTTACCCATTATAATTTCTTCAATATTTCCATTAAAAGTTTAAAAGGTAAATTTTTAAATAATTTTTTTCATAATACATTTTACACGAAAATTATTTTAAAAAGTTTTTACATAATAAAATCGAGTAATTCATCAATGATGTTTTTAAAACATGTTCTTATCATGTTTCCATTCATCAATAAAAATTAACCTTTATTGATACTCAACATAGGGTATCTTATATTGATAAAATATTTATTTTTCTTCTATATAGTTCATGATTCCTGTTAATAAGGGTAGTATAGGCATTCACTTCCTTCATTCTTTTTAGTCCCCTTGAAATACTGAATTTTTATGATAATTGAACATTTAATTTCCCCTAATTTTACATATCATTTAGCATGGATATATTTATTTCACAAACCATATATAATTTTTAGATAAAGTGTTATTGTTGAAATGTGCATTATTTTCTGGGAAATATTGATCTTTTTTATTCTCTATTATATAGAGAAATTTGATAATGCATATTGTCTATTAATCAAAACAAATGCCTACTATGAATAATTCTTTGGACATGTAGTGATGGATTGGACCCATATAATATAGCCCCTCAATGCATTGATAGGTTATCGTGAGGAAAATTAGGCTCACAAATAAAATAATTTTCTACCTATATTTTTAAATTATATGCAGGATAGATATTGGTAGTATTGGTTTTCATGTGTCAGGGACATGATTTCTAATAACTAGGAATTTTCATCAACTAGATGAATTATTAATTATCCCTGAGATTATCTGTACAAAAAAGTATTTGGATGCATTTCATTCATAGATTATTCATTAAATGGAATGTTTTTTTAGTTTCATACCTTTCTATATTGATTACCCATTTCAATCTTAGTTTATTGATTATATGGAATCTATCTTTATTTATTAGCATTAAATAATAACTATAATTATTGAATAATTATTAACTCTTCTATACTTGACCCTTACCAAGAAACTGAGCCCACTACTATTTTTTTCTTTAAACTGGATTCTATAATGCTTACTGAGAAAGTTATACAAGGATATAGTAGATAGAATGAAGTTATTTTCATTTAGGGAAAAATTTATATTTTAGTTGGTGTATTAATTTGTAATAAAAGGAATATCTATGTATTTTTTTTCATAGAATACTATAATATCAGATATTTTGAGTTTTTATGTAATGAAATCTTTCTAATGTAACCGATATAGACATTGGCTCTAAGATCCTGGGGTAACGGCACTACAAATCTACAAAGGTGCATCGGGACTAACTCATGTGTATCATGGTAAATGACAACACACCTTATTGTACACATGGTTTGACACTCCCATGGTATATGTTTAGATAATTTCCATTTTATTTAAAAACAATTATAATAGATTTGAATAAATAATTAAAATTAATTAACAATGAAAAACTATGGACCAAAATTCCTATGAATTGAACATCTATTTAGGTTTCATATGATTAAGGAAATTTTGGATAAAATTATTTAACTTATATGTTTTATTGGAATAATTCTTTGAGGAATAATTTATTAACATTATATAGGAATCATTTGAATGGTATTGATAAAATTTAGGGTTAATAAACAAATAATATTGTTAGAATCTGTAAAAATTTGGTTTTCATTGAAAACACTACAAATGTTATTTAATGACTAATTTCATTTTAAGATAACAATTTCAAGGAGTAAGTGATTATTTAGAATATTATCAATTGAGTTCATCGAAATAAAATTTGCATATATAATTTAACATATTAAGTAATTATATTTCCATATATAATTTTTTAATAAACAAATTCATCATAATTAGGAAAATGGTCTTAAAACAAAATTGTTGTCCTAATACCTTATTTTTTTTTTGAAATTATGGTCTTTTAAATCATCATATATTTATTTATTTAAGGCCATAAACGTTCAATTAATCATTAATAGAGTTTGGATTGATGACAACAGTCACTCCCTATTAATATTTATGATTAACCTCCAGGTCTGTTTCTCCACATTCCACTAATGTTATCCAACATAGAGACATAGTTATATGTTACACCGGGTGAATGTTTTTCTTCCCATTCCCTTTTTTATATAGTATTCTTTATGAAACCTTTTTATTTTATTGGAATTAAACATAGATTAAAATAAAAAAATTTATTACCAAGGCAGATTTGATAATGTTATAATGCCAATTCATTAAGGTGAGGATAATGTAATACCAATAATTATAAAATATAAATATTATATTCAATATAATATATGTCACACAACATCCATCCTATAATGGAATATAATATCTAGAGAATTTAAAATGTATTTAAATTTTTTTAAAAATTCATCCTATGATATATCATTCAGTTCACACAATACTAAGTTGTCTTTTTCCACATGCAACAATGAGTTTTTTCAATGTATTGTGTGATATGAAATGCAGTGTTTTAGAGAACAAAAATATATTATTCAAATATTATAATTTATATAATAATATATATCCTAGCCACTAAATTGGAGATTATGAATATTATTAACTAACATATTATACTATATAGTCTATAAAAATATATGACTAATTTATGGCTTACAAATTAATTATAAATAATAATATAAAGTGATTAAATTTAATGGAAATATAATTTTTCTCATAAATGCATGTTGTCTTATTTAATAAAGTTAATAAAAACTTGAAAATTATATTAATGAAAAACATATGTTATAAATTTTATAAAATTATTTCAGACAGTCATACAATAGATTTGATAGGCATAAAAAATTATACACCTGTTTTTATGGGTAAAAACCTATATTTTTCTAAAGATAGTTGTACCATATTATAATAGGAAATATATTTTAAATACACATTTGGGAAATTTTTTACATTTTTAGGTCGAAATAAAATTTAATTTTGAAATCTAATTATAAAAAATTATGTTATGTTTATTTTTCAGTACTTTTCAGTGAACTTTCATTTTTTGGTAAATAGTGAGGAAATTTAAATTTAAATTCCAAAATAATTTCTCATATAATTGATTTATAAGGATAAATTTTATTTTTTACCATTTTTAAATTTAATTTATAATATTATTCATCCATTAAATAAATTTAGTTCATTTTAATCAATATAACATTGAAATTAGATAAATGAACATACCAATCTGTTGAATAGTTTTACTTTAAAAACATGATTTGTACTCCCATCTATGAGACTAAATATAAAATAATTTATTAATCTTATTTGACAGACTTTTTTCAAAGTTGATTCCATAATTTCAGTAATAATAACATATAATGTCTAAACAGGTAATCATAGTTTTCTACAAAAACGTTTAGTTAATTTGATGAAAATTATTTATTGTGATTAATAGAAAAATATATATTGACAGATGAATAAACCATAATTTTGTGGAAAAAATGACCTATATAATTTTCCAAAATCTATTATGTGTTTCAATAATGACCCTCTAATAAATGTAATAGATTTTTGAAATTTATTGGTGTAACACTTCCTAGTAAAAACGTTGTTGGAATTCCCATTAAACAATTTACAACCATGCCACCCCCTCTACTATAAAAAGGCACTCTACCTTCCCACTTATTCAAACATATAATTCCCTTTCAATAACCCAAAACATTCTCAAACATGAACCCAAAATCACTAAAAATTAGCAAATAATCCTCGTATTATAAATAAATCTATCCATGAATGTGTTTTATTATAAACCAAAAGGAGTTACCTGAAAATGAGGTAACATTAATCAAAAATTACTTTCATTTTTTACTTTATCCCCATATAAAATCTTCTTATTACATAAATATATAAGATAATAATTATACTAAATATACATAATTTTTTTTATTTTTTTTCTTCGACCTAATTGACACACACTTAAATATAATAGGAAAATAACATACACATTATGTGTACGATAAACAATAACCTCATGAAATTATGTCATTCATTTTCAAATTACCACCCGTCATGGTTGGGAAATATGATAGAAAACATATTTATATAATGTATATATAAAATTTATGCTTAATTAATAATTTAATATTTTTTATATAGCACATACCTTAATGATTTCAAATTTTTGGAAATTTTAGGTATACTAGGTTAGATACCCTGAGGGGGGTGGGGTGAATCAGGTTATGGATGATTAAAACAATTTGCCCTTTTGATCTTATCTCATTGTTAATCAAGACTCTCTTCTCTCTCTTTCCTGCATAAAAGTATAAACAGAAACCAAATAATGCACATGATGCATTCATTTTTACTTGTTTTACCCTCACTGGGCTACATCCAAGGAGCATACACCAGCGATGTGTCGATGTAACAAATACACTAAAAGCACATTATTTTTTACAAGGCTTGGGATAGTTCACTTATGTTCCCTAGATCACTAACTTTACAATGCTTAGGTTCATCTCGCTACTTTCCCAAGGGTCACTCCCTATCTATCTCTCCCTGGATCACTACAGGTGGAGAGGATCACCTTCTTCCTCTTCCTTTGCTCAAATCTCTGGAAAGGATCCACTAACAGTTTATAGACTTGTAGGTTTCTTCATTATCATTAATGAATACATCTAATATTTTATATGGATTCTTTGATGAAGTCCAACTTTCACCGGTAGATGAATCTCACTTTGCATCGAAGGTATCAGGCAATCTTCCAGCTTTCACGCAGCTCTGAATCACTGTCATGCTTCAACCATACCTGGAGCCCTTCTCCAAGATGGCATGCGTGTCTCGGCGTGCATGTCCAAAATGGCGCGCAAGTTCACCTCAACCACTTTCACGACTCTCAAACTTTTATTCCCAAACCATTTTTTGCACACAACCATCAATTATCACACTTCTTAAAAACATGGCATGCAATTGTCACCAAACCACTTGCACGACGCCACCATCTTCAACTCAAATCCTGGGAGACTCCTTTCATTTCTCACCCAAACCACAAAGGACGTGCAGAAAACAACTGGTGGGATACTTCTAATTGCGAAACCACACCACCATTTGCGCGACCACCACACCGGTGCAATGAGATATCTAATTATCTCAATGTGTTGAACTCATTCTGAATGAGGAGGGGTCAAACTATATTTAAAGGCATTTGAACTCCCTATGTGGCGGTGCGCTAGTCTGCCCTTGGTGCCAGAGTTTAGGGGTGCAAGTCTCTGCCGCACAATTCAATTTTGCGACTAACCCTAAAACATGGGCGCCCCTTTTCCATGTACAATGTTTTGTTGTTCTGATCATGAAAAACATATGGCGCGCAATTTTAATCTCCTTGAAGACAGCAGCATGCATGTACCTTTGCCAAAACCACTTTTCTCTATTGGTCAATTTTCAGTCCCAAATATTTTGCAAACACTGCAAAACAGAACCCCCTGGTATCTGCTCTTTTGTACCGCCTCCAGATCATCCATTCCTTTGCCGACGTTCTTGAATCTTACTTGGATTGTTAACCACAATCACTGATCTCGACATTCCCCAATGAAATCTCATTTTTCAACAAATTTGTTCATCATGGATTTATTTGTCAACAATCACAACACATATTTCCACTTTTTCAACAAACACAATCACCTCAAAAAATATTCACTGATAACTTAAGGGATTTTTGACCAACATGAAATATGATTACATTGTTTATGGTTATGCGGACTACTGCCTCCTCAATGAAATTTGATTCATTCCCACAATAAATGGAATGTATAAAGGATGGTTTTGATAAAAACATGTGAAATATATAAAATATAAAGAATAATATAATTATAATATACATATATATCATTTTAATTTCAATATTATAATTTTTTGATGAAATGAAAGTGGCGTTCAAACATACTTATGAACTATTGTCCTCATCAATGGGAAATTTGATTTCCAGTCACAAAATTTGATGGATTATTATAGTTAAATAATCATAATGAATAAATAATATATTTAAATAAGTTTTTAAAATATTCATATGATTAGATATAGATTTATGTAATATGACCAATAAGCAACATGTTAGAAAATACACAGAAAACTATGCAACCGAGGCCTGAAATAGAAAACATAATGAATGATTATTTAAAAATAGATTAATAAGATATTATAAGAAGATTATGTATGATATTATAAATAATATTATGGTTCTTCTATATGTTATTAACATGTTCAAAAACATTATTTACTATGTTAATGTATGTTCATGTGAATGGAAATGCAAGGTAACAGATTCTTGTCTCACTTTTCATTCTATGAGGCATATACCATTTTCATGACTAATATCGATTGTGTGGTTTATATACTAACCCTATTATATTTTATTTCATGAATAAATATATATTAAGGGTACACAGAGTTTCATTTAAATGTATTTGTTTTGGATTATAATTCAAATGATACCAAGATGTCACAGAGATCGTCTAAATTTATACTCTTCGATAAAAAATATTTTATTGAGATCCTAATATCATACATATGGTGTAAATAATAACAATTTGACATATAATATCATGAATCACTCATTATTTATAAAATTTTTATTTTAAAATAGAATTACATCATCAAACTGTACTTGAACTAAGCATAATAGTGTGGAAAATTATTTCATAACCAACTTTATTTTCTTTGGGTTATATTACTTCCCAATTGGGGATAATATTATAATATTTTGTTTTTAGTAAATATAATATATATTATTTTGTATTTCAAATTTTTTATTTTTATTTACATTTTACACAAATAATTTATTCCCACATCAATATTATTCTATTTTAAATTTTTTACTTCATAATCTTATTTAGCTTTGGATTATCAATACAATAATTTCCATTAAATGAAATTATTATATAATTATTGAACATATAATTTCATTGGATTCTCCACTGGTTATTGAAGAATTTTTTAATATAATAAAATCAATTGTTAACTCTTTGAAACTCAAAATGTTATATAATTATTTTAAGAGAACCCCGACATTGTTTATATATTTAGTTAAAGAAAATGTTATCTTTTAAAAACCCCATTTTCTATGAAGGTATTCAAAAATGTTTTTAACATTTTTAAGATGATTTATTAGAGAAATGTGTTCCCATTAATTGTTTTGAAAACATTTTTAAAGGAATATTCTTGTCTCATTATAAATAAGGAATTTTTATAACCATTTTACCATAAAAAAAGAATTTTCTTTCAACCATATATAGATTGTATGAATTTAATAAACATCAATAAATTGAATCCTCCATTTCAAGATTAGATGGATTATTTTTAATAAAAATTTTATCAAAATTTATTTTCAAATAATATATTTTTCAAAATGTTTTTCCTAATCAAAAAGAGTATTTTCCTCAAGAATGTTTTCAAAATATTTATTACAATATTTCCATTTATCAATGAAAAATAACTTTATTTATACACCACTTGGGAAATGTTTTATTGATACCAACTTTTATTCTTCCTCAAGATATATTTTGATTTATTTGTCTATAGATAGTTTTGAAATTATCTTCCTTGATTCCTTTTTATACCCACAAACTATTCAATTTCTAGTGATCATTGTACATTAATTTTCCCCTAATAATCCATATTATTTATCATATATATGTTTATTAACTAAATCATATATCATATTTTCATTTATTGTTCACATTGACATTTCAATGATTATCTAGGGAAATATTGAAATATTTTTATTCATTATTCAAAATAGATATTTGATAAGGCATATTTCCTATGATTATAATAAACTACTAGATATAAATAATGCTTTAGATTTGATTTGATGGGTGAGTCCTAGATGTTATATATCCCCTCGATGCATCGACATTTTATCTTAAGATGAAGTAATTTTCCAATGTTAGCGGGTTTCAATGTGTAATTTTGAACTGTATGGAGGATAGATATTAATAGTAGAGGTCATCATTTTTCTAATAAACAAAGTCCAGTAATTAATAATTGTCTTCATTTTAATGTAATATTTATTATCCACTATATTTTTATAATTAAAAGGACTTTGGATGAATTTATACCCCTGTTTGTGAAATAAATTGAATGGGTTTAATGTTTATTACCTTGAAATATGGATTATTCCTTAGGTAGTTATTTAAATAGACCTTGTTCTCAGTCATTTACCATTCCATATTCATTATAAACTTCATTCATAGTTTATTGATTACATGGTATGTGTGCTCACTTGTTACCTTATCATATTGACTATTGTCAATAATTCACTATTAGTTCCTCTATACTATATCCTTACTCAGCATTTGAGCTCACCGTTATTTTTTTTCTATAGGATTCCTTGACACACACTAACAAATATTTGCAACGATATCTTATATAGAATGATTTTTTACCCTAGAATTGTTTTTTCATATAATTAGTATATTTATTTTTAATACAAGACTCATATAAGTAACGGGTTATCAAAAATATTTTCAAATCATTGACCATTTGGGATTTTATACATTATACTCATGCCAATGTAATGATATTAGACACCGACTCCCAGATTCTCGGGTTATGTAACTTCACATAGACTCCCGTTATTTGAGTCTCATCATTCCTCGGCATCCAATAGCTTTTACCATAGAAAGGTCATCCAACCAAATGGGAAACATGAAACCATATATAATTGATATTCATCTCTCAATTATTCATTTTGAACAATAACTTTACCTAGAGTGATAATATTCCCACATTAATGGTTTAATCTAGATTAATGTAAAATAGGGAAAATCAATCCATGCCCAACTCCTCTATTGAGGATATGAGTGAACAATATACACCAACATTAGAAGTCCTACAAGGTCGAATTCTCTTCCATATCTACATCATCATTTCATCATTCCATCCAATTAACATTACACTCTAATAAATCCATACAATGTCATAAAGACAATACGGTCTTCCTATATTAATTCATCCCAAAAATTCATTTAGAACCTCACATAGGACTCTCAATCTATATTAAGTATTACTTTCACCACTAAATCCAATATAGTCAAGTGGGTTTCACTCCATTTAGAGTGATACTGGCACTAAAATTAGTAATTGTCCCCACCATCCATAAATTTCTATGAAAAATTACACCACTTAGTGAAAACCCATTACACACAAACTTAATTTGGATTTTAATGAACACTTATATAAACATAATCTATCAATTTTGAACTCTAGTATGACAACTTTTAAACACACATAACAAAAATTGTAACCCTAGGTAATCAATCTCATCTATGTACTCAAAGTTGAAACATGTTTTTATTGAATTAAATATCATCTAGGAATATACCACTATATATCATAATCTACATGGGAAATACCCATAAAGAACTACCATTATTATAATCAATATGAGCATCTACAGAAATGACTATTTACCTAAGGAAGTGGATGAAAATCTCCCACCATTTTGAAAATACCTATAGGTTAATCCCCTAAGATTATATGAACTTGATTTAACACTAAATAGAAATAACCCCAATTAAAAAGTCATGTAAATGAATGTTATCAAGACATACATATCGATTCAGGGGGATAAATGTAAACCTAACATGTTAAGAATCGACCATTTAGAGGCTAGATATTCTTGTACCTAATCCATCAACTAGACATATATTTCACCATTAAGGGTTTATTAAAAAATGATCTATAATACCGCATTTAATAAATAAGTATCAAAACTAAAATATTTATTAAGGACCATATCGAACCCTAGGATAAAATCCAATATATATATGAATCCGTATAAGGAACGGCAATGTGTGTCCCACAACAATGTATTCTCAAATTATTTTACATTCACATTAAATAAAATTTCAGTTAAAAATATAGTCCATAAATTCATTCTAACATTTTGATGGCGAATTGGATTCAAATTTTTCAGAATTACATATATTCACCATATTATGGGATCCCATACAATAGTAAAGATATACCTCCCTCCATCTACTCAACTACATAATATAATGAAATTCTATTTATAGGAAACATTTCTATACCAAGGATTATATTGGTAGTTTTTTATCCACTATAAAGTAATATCATGTTCAATATTTTACCCTATAAGGATTATCTCACATCAAGATAAAGTATTTGTGTAATGTTGATTACCAACAATTTAAGTTCTCTTGTAGAGAAGTTTATACCTAGGATATCATATAGAATATATGACATTTGAAAATGATGTAGGGGGAATATATAGTGTTAGTGTAGATGTTTATAATGGTCAAAAAATGGTGGAAATTAACTAGACCCCAAACCATGATATTTTTCATCTAATCATATCCATCAATTGAATATATCATTCTTTATATTTTTTATAGTCCCTTATTTATTAGAGGATTAATCTAAATCTGGGGATAGAGGAAGTGAATTGAATCATCATGAACCACTAACTACTTATTCAAAATCATCTTCTAAACCAAAACCAACCACATGGGAGGATATTTCACATTTAAATGAATTTTTGGGTCTAAATATTATCGTTAAAATATTGGAATATCCATGGAACATCTCTAGATATTATAAACTAAATATATAATTTATTCCTAGAAACAAGGTCTATATTTTACATGATTCTTTCAACCAATAATGATTATTCCAGAACTATAGAATTTTAGAGGATTAATAAGAGAAAAAATCCATCCCAAATATTATATTTCAATGCTAGTAATAATGTTCAGGGTACCTTGTAAGGTCTATCTTCCCAACGACTACTAATTCATGGTTATGTGGCCCTATAGAGGGTCGAATTTCTCTATAACTCAAACCTTTAACCTAACCTCCTCATATAAACCCATCCATAATAAAGGAGAAAATTTATACCGTGATAGAGAAATCACATAATTATTTTGAAATAAACATCATCCTTTAATTTTGTTATATCATATAGTAGACACATGATAAAATATTTATCTATTCAATGTGTATATAAACAAAATGGAATACAGGAGACACTACCATCAAAAACACCTCTAGCACGAGAGTATTAGGGTTATCTAGAAGTTTATAAAACATTTTCTACATAAAGTAAATTAGGGTATACTATATATGAGTAGTCCCTCAAGACTCAAAAAAACTACCATCTTCTATATGAAAAGGACATTATAAGAACAATGAGGGGGTTCATTCTCTAGTCATGGGGCAATGATATCTATCATCTCTATCCCAAAATAGTTAATTCATAGAATAATTAAATAGTTGAAAGATCTAGATCATTAGGGTAAGATCTTCATTACTCCATCTATAATTATGAGCTTCAAATATATATATGTAATCCCTTATTTGATAGCATGACCCAACAATTGATAAAGGATCTATATGTGATAAAATACTAAAAAAATATGAAATATCATAGCTAACCCCTTCCTGATACATGTACCATCCAAATTTTAGAATTTAAGTGATGCCTCTGGGTTTTGAGATAATCAACAGATTATCAGAGTCCTAGTGAATGGATATGTCATCCACCACATGAAAATTTGGTTCTCCAGTCTAAAAAACAAACAAAAATTCACATAATTTTCATTGATTGAAAAATCATTCAACACATGACCAATAACCTCAAACATTTCTCCTTTTACATAGACTACATTGATACCATTCTGATATGACTCACCCATCAAGGAAACCTCTTAGGCCCATGGTAAGCTAATTACATAACCTACATCCCACTATCAATTGGCCATGGGCTAGAGACTAGCACCAAGAAGGAATAAACATAAATGATACAACATTATTTATAATAAATTACAAAATATATATATATATATATATCTGTGTGTGTGTGTTTTATAATATATATATAATATAACCAATAACCACCATCAATATAAAATAAAAAACTAAATTATGTAACAATAGAAACATGGATAATAGATATACAATATTATACCCAATGGGTAATTATAATAGATATTTATTAAAAATGAAAAAACATTTATGAATATAATTCAAATGGAATAGAATATCATATCATCAGAGAGTAAACACTTAGGAGGATCCCTCTAATAATAATATTCACTCTGGAGTATCACCTTGAAGCACCAAGAATCAAATCCTTAGGAATATCTCGACATCTACAACCGATTAGACATCCAATAAGTACTGTATGATCTACGTAGAAGGAAGATGTATTGGAAAATTTTGACATGGGGTTCAGTATAAAATTTTCAAATAGGAAAAAATAAATATAATTGTAATGGATAACAATACTTAATTGTAAACACTAATATAAAAAATGGATCATATTGAAGTTAGGAAGAATTGAGATATGCTTTATAATATGGAATCATTTTTTAATGGATAATCTTCTATCATTGTTACTCATTTTCCAACATATTCATATCTCCATGAACCAGGGTTTCCTAAAACATTATAATTCATGATTTTTCCAAATCTTATTCCTTAGTTTTATGTCTGTTTCTAAAGAAAACAATGGTTTTTCCAATGGTTTACTAAAGGGGGTTTAATTATTTTTGAATCATCCATATCAGGTTCACCATATATAAATAGATTCTAAATGGTTCAATTAGTAGATCATGAATCACACAATGGTTATATATCCATGAAGAACCTAATTTCTAAAAGAAATCACTCATGATGGATTTTGGCCAATTTCACTTAAGAACACACATCAGTTGAGAGGATGGTGGATCAGGATCCTCATACCATTTTAGGGGAATTTTTTCATACTAAATTAATCACTTATAGATTTATGAAATGTTATCAAATAATTTAACAATTCATAATTATGATGTGGGTCACCCTTGAATTAAAATCAATTATTGGAATGTATATAATTTAAAATCATATGTATATATCATAATTTCTTCATATATAGGGGTATCATTATACGGAAGACAATATCCAGCAGTGGTATCCTCTTACTAACTGATTAGAGATTATTTGTCCTTTTTTTCAATGTTGCTAGTTTTCATGAACCTAGTGTGGTGATCTAGATCCTATCATCGTCCAGGGAAACACGAGTATTTTTTGATTTCATGATCAGAACCATGAATGGGATTTTTACATACCCCTGTAAAAGGAATCCAAAGTCAAAATTTTTGGTTCCACTTAATTGGCACATAAAACCTCTTAAGGTCATTTGATATGAGGAAAACCATGCAGTTTAACATAATGCAGTAAATACATATAAGTGGAATCTTCCTAGTCATTTTTTTGGGGGACTTATCCTGAAGAGTCCCAAATAACCTGGATTTGATATATATTCCCAAGTGGAATAATACAGTACATGGAATGTGGCCTAGGAAAAATAAACGTTGGTTTGGTGGGTTGTGTTTGGACCTTTGGGAGGCATCATAAATATCCCATTTGGATGGAAATCAAATCATACATAGTTCATTTGTGATGAACTCTACCAATATAGTTCTTTTAACTCATCTCTTAGGGGATTATAGCTGTTTGATCGGATTATGTCATGGATTACTCATTAAGAGGATACCCAAGTGATTTGTGATTTAATTACGGTTATTTCATGAGGATTAAATGTAAAGGATGCTATGTGGGAGGTCTCGAATAAATGCGATTTAGATGTTATTGGGGAATACACCTAATGAGTAGGACTATAGATGAGTGTTATGTTATGATAGGGACATATACATTGTAGGAGGATAATGTATTGGATTTTGGTGCTTATTTTGGAAGAGAATTCCCTAGTTATAGGTTGGGGCTTACCCCAATTAGGGGGTAATTAACTCAGGACATAGGTGGGGGTCCTACATATCCAGATTATAGTAAGAATTGGTGTTCTCATAGTTAAACAAATTCTTAACCCATTGATGGGATTAATGTTTTAGATGGAATGATAAGGACTAATGCTTAAAATTGTCCCCGTGTGTGATCCCACTTCTCATATGCTAATGGATAATGAAGGCTTGAAGAAACATGGGATAATTTTGTCCCATAAGTCAAAAATACATGGGAGAATAAATGACATAGACTGATGTATATTCCCCTGGGATATCTGGCCTTATTATGGAATCATACATATCCTGTTTATAGTGGGCAATAAAGTTCTCTTAGTTCGCTACATCAGGGATTACACACTAAGGATGCATTTATGATTTGGATCATATGGATTCCATGGTAATATAAATACAACATGCCCATCTAAGTCATAAATAATGTGGGGAACAATAGGAATAAATCCAAGGAATCAATAAATCCCCTTTTCTCTATGGGTTTCTTTATGTCCTTGAGAACCCATGCCAATAAATGTACTCTAAAGGAAGTCAAGAAGAACATTTAGAAGAAAATACTCCACAAAAATATTCATATGATTGTGTGGATGTTTTAATTGTGGCTATCTTATATTCCCAAATGTTTCTTGATGATTAAATATTTATTGATAGAAATAAGAGGAAGTAGAAGATTTAGAAAAACTATATTATCCCTCTTCCTCTTGTGGAATATGTAAATGGGATGGGAGAATAAGAATGGTATTCAATGTACCCAATCCCACTCTTGTTTCATATCCCAAAGAGTCTGATCATACTTATCATATAGGTATAACCCTTGGGTTGAATAGGGGAATGCGTGAAACCTATATTAGTAAAGGATAGTAATATAATCTATTGGGGGAAGCCCTAAAATTGATTTCATAGCAGTAGAGGGGGATCTAATTCCCTATTGAAGGGAATGAAAAGTGTGATCCTCACCATCCACACATGGAAGTAGAGGATACATGTCAAAGATATGAATAGGGAAGGAAATGGTTCTTTCCCTATTACTTATGTCTGTAAACTCTCTATCACCATACCCAGGGTCGGGGTCCAAGTTGTAACACCCCGAGTTTTTATGACATTGTTATCATATAAATTAAATTTCCCATTTTATTGTGTTATAGAAAAAAAGATAAAAATATATGAAAGAAAAAAATAAAATATATTTTGGTACATTAAATACTATTTTAGGCTTCTGTTACACACAATGTTGAGTTTTATTATGGCTTGCATTGTATGTAAGATAGTGTTTTACAGAATAACATTATATTATTAAAATGTTATTATTTATTATAATAATATATAAACATTCCATAAAATTTGTGGTTATGAATATTATTATCTATGTTATGAAAATATATGTTTTCAAAAATGAATTCATTTGTTACCAATTGATTATAAATTAAAGTATTAAAAATATTAATATAAAGGAAATATTATTATTTTTATGCTCCCAAAGTCATTTTGCCTTAATAAATTTATTTAATTAAAATTATTATGTGATATTATTGAAATATATATGTTATATATTCAATATTTTTTTAAATATTCATCCAATAAATATTATAAGAATACAATTATAACACACCAAATTTTATTCATAAACCACTATATGTTTAAAAGTGGTTATTTTACCACCATTTAATGGTGATACCATTTCAAATATAATTTTTTGAAAGTTTTAGTATTTTCAATTGATAAAATAATATTATTCATTGAAATAGGTATACGATAATTTACATTAGTTTATTTTGGTTATTTTTTTGTTATGTTTCATGTTTTGTGAAAATAGTGAAAAATATTGCAGTTTTTTAGAAAATAATATTTTCATCAAAATATTTTATACTATTAAATTATATATTTTATAATTAATAAAGTATAATTATATAAACATTTTATCATTTTTTTAAATTTTTGTCATTGGAATCAATTTCACATTGATTTTGGATAAAAAACATGGCAAACATTTTTATGTTTTCACTTTAAAAACTACTTTTCTTATTCTATCAATGAGATTAATTTGAAATATATTTTAAAAACAATTGTATTTTCTTAATTTTGAAAACTAGATTCCATATTTATAATAAAAATTTTCAAATTTCTAAAATTTGAACCTATTATTTTTGGACAATATAAATAGTAAAATTGGTTGTTTTAATTTCCCAAATTGTGGGTAAATCTGATAATTAGTGGTGAAAATAATATATTAAATATTAAAATAATTCCATAATAGTTTAAAAATGGTATTAGATTACTCTAATTCAACCCTTAACATATTAAAATCTATATCAAATAATCTAATGGACACATTTCCTCAAAGATTACTTAAATATTATTAATCTCAAATGGTCTAACAAAATTTCACACTATTATATTTAATATTAATAAGAGGTTAAATAAATGATATTATATACTATATGTATTTTTTTAAAAATAAAATATTTTCCTTTATTTTATAAATTAATTTTAAATTTTATGTGAAGGTATAATTATCATAAATAATTACAGAATAATGATCATGTAATTATTCAATTAATGAAATAATCAAATAAATGATATTAATAATATTAAAACAAATTTAATTCGACTTATTTAATGTGATAAAATAATTTTCTAGATGAATACGACAAGTTAAGGGTTTATTTAATTTATTATTTTGAAGTAATCATGCTGGATTAATTTTATTAAAATCAATGTTATGAGTAGTGTCAAAATTTACAATTATGATATTTGATGAAAATACGATTTTATATAAAAAAACAAGAATAATTATAAATAATGAAAAAGTGATAAATTATGGTTTAAAATATCATAAATTTTCTGTTAGTGGTTTCATTTAGAACTTATATGTCAACATCATCACCATTCAATATTGAAAATGTTGTTAGCATAGTTAAATTTAAAATATGTTAACAAAGGTTTAATGAAAAGGATATGGTTCAAAATTATAAAAAATATATTTATAATATTTTTTTGAAAGTGTTACACCGCATCCCACATTATATTATAATTATTTTCTATTTGGGAGTATTTGGAATGATATTCAATTTATTGTAAATTATTTGTTGGTGAAATACCCACAATTCCTCACACCTTAATTATAAAAGCAAACCTCCTCCCTCACCCCATTTCACCACATTCATCCCTATACCTCGAAAACATCATTCAGATTATCTTATCCACTTCCATAGTAACATTATAGTGTTTATGTTCTTCATAAATCAATACATTTAGAGTCTATTAGAAGATATTTAAATGAACCATTTCAATGAAGATATAATCACTCTAACTGATCACTTTCTATTTATAATATTCTGTACCATCTATAAATATAAGATTAATTTAATTAAGTAATAACTTAATGAAACTAAATATTCTTAAATATTATTTTGATTATAAACACCCCATTATACAAACCCTTACCTATCGAGAAAAAAGTGAATATATCATATGTGTGTGTGTCTGTGACATACCATATCCAGGTAGTGATCAAATTAATCTTCCATCACTATATTTTATGCATTAGATTTATGACATGTTTAGTATAAAATTTTGATATTCAGGACATTAATATAATTTTTTAATTTTTAAATCCCATATATCGTTTTTCCACCAGATCATTTGGGAAATGAAAATGTTGATCCTGTGTATGTAAGTCTTATCATCTCCATGATGTGATGGGATTCATTTTTCATATTCATTTGACATGGGTGTTAGTAATGTTTAATTTTATGAATATATATTATTTATATAATATAATATTATTCTTTAATTATAATATATCATAAACTTTTATTTCTATCAATATGAAAAGAAAATTAAAGCAGTGTTCATGGCTACGTAGGACCTATCAACTCCATGAACGATTTATTTCATTATTTATTTATTTCATTTATAGAGAACAATAAATAAATAAATATAATAAATATATATAAGATATTTTTTTCATTTTAATTATTATGGAGATAAGAAAATCTTTATCTATGTATGAGGACCATGAATAAAAATTCATAACATGTATGAGAAACGAAGTTGTTGTTATATGAAATATAAAACCATCTTGAAATTGTTAATAATAGGGTAATATAATATCTTAAGAAAGATATATCTGGTGTTATATTTCTGAATATGGTTCAATAATAGATATCTAATAAACATATATTTATTATACATGTTGTTTTCATGAGTATAATAAGATTCAATATATAAGGTAATCGAATTTCATCTTACTCGTTATTTCTGTTACACACATTCAATATTCCACACTCACTTATTTTGTGTTGTGTATATAATGACCTATGAAATATTATATCATTAATTTAGTTTATTAAATTATATTATAATATTATGTTTATGTTTTTCTATCATGCGATCCATAAATCTAATGTAACTCACGTAATAATTGAAATATGTGTCACTTTTATTTATATGGGACACATTCCTTAAACACAGTTGTTTACTCCATATGGTTTATATATTGGAAATAAATGTAGTTCATGAGTCTTATCCATAATTTTATTGTATTATAATATCTTTATAATTTACATTTTTTCATGGTACATATGATAGAACATATTATATTGTGATGGGTATTTATTTTTCAATCTCATCAATATTTTATATTATTTTGTTATAAGTCTCCATTATGGAATATTTATATTCTATTTCCATGTGTAAAAAATAATTTTTTACTATTTTTCTATGGATGTTTAAAGTAATATTTACCCATTTATCACAAGTTAATATAGAGTTTGAAAGGACTCTTATTTTCATTTTCCAACTGAGGTACTTTTTGACTTTTCTTGCAAAAGTACAAAAAAAATATTTTTTAAATTGAATATCTTGATGGGAATTACATATATTCAGGATTAAATGATTATTTGTAGCTTCATTTAAAATGTTACAGGTTTATTTTCATATAAAACATTATCATTTAAAATTTTGAATCATTTTAATAAAGGAAGGTATTTTCAAGGCCGAAAGGATATTTTTATCAATAGTTATTTCCATGTGATATCACAAAATTATTTTACACATAAGATAATTCTATTTTAAGTTTCATATGTTTTACTTGAGATATTATTCAATGCTACCATTATTATTAATTCTAATATTGGTTTAAATTTATGATTAAAGGGTATTTAGGAGACCTATTTCTTTTATATCGGTTATGTTACGATTGAATGAATTTTATGAAACCCATTTCATTCCATAGGTTATGATTTGATCAATGGTTTCTGTTATTGTGGAACACATATATATAGTTTTCAGTATTTGAATGGTGGGATTTGAATACCTCAAAAATTAATTGGGTAAATTTTTATGTATTATGAGATAATAATGAAAAGAATTCAATGGGATTGATCCTCTCTAGATTGTGGGGAAAAATGGTCCACTATGGAAAGGTGGGGAAAACCAGTATTTTAAATAGAAAGGGATATGACTGGGGATGGAGTTGGGTCCTCTTCATAGGTGAAGCCCTATGATGTTCCCCTTAAGTTTATGGAAATGTCACCTGACTTATAAGGAATGGTATCACATGTTTATGTGTCTACCACAAATTCCTTGTCATATTCTTATGTTAGGATTTTAGGGATTACTCTATTGATTCCTTTATGATTCATATCTTATGATAAGAAAATAATTTTTTCCATAACTATTTTAATGATATTAGATATGTATGTTGTGATCTTCTAATGTTATGAACACATTCTCATTCCTTTATACCTATGTTATTCTTATATATCTTCTATGTTTACCCTTACTAAGAATCTGTGATCACCCTTTCATATGTTTCCTTTTCCCATGTTATATAGAATGTTTTTTTATTTGTGTAATAAATGAGAATATATTAATGGGATATGTTCATGATCATTCACCGCATTTGAGTATAGTGTCTCACATTTCAAAAGACACTAAATTATTACAGTCATTGGGAATGTTTTTATATAATGAGATGAATATTCTTATAAATATTTGTAACATTTATTCATGAAAATACAGGGTGATTATTTTTTATCATAAGAAATGATTAGTTAACCTTTGGAAACTCTAAAGATAAAAATGTAGTGAAATCCGTAGGGATTTTTCTAATGATATTCCTATGGATGTCTCTAATATTAATTATAAATAAATATTATAATCCTATACTTTATGTAATAATCATTAATAACCTATGATTGATACTGATTCTTTATATGTTGAATATTATAAATAATTTAACATGATTATGTTGTTCAAAAACTATGATTATTTTTTCTCAAACTATTCATTATAGTTTTATTCAACAGTTAGAAGCCAATAGAATTATGTTGATGATGGATGTGATGGGAAATTTATTAATTTTCTTCTTGTGAAAACTAATATTATGGGGGATGTAATGAAATATATAATCATTATAGTCACACTAGCTGTGAACCATTCTAGACTTCCAAATGATCAGAGGGAACAACTTTATAAGGACTACTTCAAGATTCATTGTCAAACTTCTTTTAGTGGGTCTTTTGATCCACTTGTTTATAAAGAGTTTATCAGTACCACTGAAAAAAATATTCCTTCACTACATTGTACATGAAAAATTTAATTTAGTTGTTTATCCTTTGGAAGGTGAATCCAATTAGTGGTGGGACCTTATTAAGATCATGAGAAAATAATAAGTAATTGAATATATAGATTGTTAAGAGTTTATGGGTATTTTTTCAGTAAGTACTTCCCTCATATTCTGTGTGTGATTATGGAAAAGTAGTTATTTGAGCTTTTTAAAATTAATGATGAATCCATTAGTACCGATGAAGAAATTTTATTATGGATTATGAGGTATAAATCTAGCATTATCATCCGACCTGAAAGTAAATTTAATCAATTATTAAATGGTTTAAAACTAATTCATCAATGGGATTTATCTATAAAGTTATTTTGTTTCTATTAAGAGATTGCCTATTGTACTATAATGGTGGAAATGGATTTTTGGGTTAGTTTTCAATCTCATGGATTTGAAATGAAATGGGATATGGAGTTAAAATGAAACTAAAATAAAAACAGTGAAAATAAGATGAGGGTATATTTATGCTCATAGGGTTGAAAGATCAATTATGGAAGCTATCTTAAGTGGACTGGTATAAATTTCAAGTGAGAGAAAGAATATAATCAAGAAATTGACTATTGAAGTGTTGGTGAAAATATAGTTAATGATCAAAATAGAGATAAAGATATATAGAATGAACCTCACACACATAAATTCTTCCATTTTATTGAAAATGGTCATAATTATAATTAATGACCAAATAAAAGGTTAAAAATAATTATCCATAGTGACCCTGAATTTTAGTACAGATAAATTACATCAATTACATAAAATACTTAATACATTACAAAAACAGATTCCCAAAGACCTTGTTTTTTTAGTTTATATTGAATCAATGAGCATGAATCTTCTAACTCCATGAAAGATCTTCAATTGTTCCCAAAAACATTCTCCCCTAGTAATCCTACATAATAACCACTCTTCATAAACTAGTTAAAGGAAAAAAATGGGTGATATCAAATTTTTAGTAAGGGTAAATAAAAAAATACATAATCATAACATGAATATATGTGTACAGATACATCTACTTAATGTTATATGATCAAACCATATATGTAAAATTCAATAAAAATGAATCATGGAATAAAGGTTGTATGTTCATAAGACATGAATCATATGTGAACATAGATAATAATTCATGTAAGTAAAACTATGGTATAAAAAATTATTTGGTAGAATAGACATATGCATGGAAAATAATTTTTCATGGCTACACACCATGTCCTTCAGAACGTATTAGTCTTGGGGTCGACCGGTGTACCTTCTTATTTTCAAAATTTATGACAAAACGTTTTCCTTCTTTTTTTTCGCTTGGGAAATAACCTATGTTCAATGATAAATAAAGGATTGGGGTACAACTAATATGTCCTCCCACATTAGTTATTCGGCAACAACCCATGAACCCTATTACTCTAAGGCATGTGATGCAACTGATTCGCCATTTTATTTCATAAACAACTCATCAATACCAAATTCATTGAATACAGATATAAGTCCCACCCATCAGATAAAATATAATTCATAGATGATACATAATAGAATTAAACATTCATCATATCATGAACCATTAGAATAAATTGGTTACATGAACATAAAATCATATCCCAGGAAATGAAATGGGTTTTAATAAGTTTTCATCACATTTTATCCAATGCATAATAGATAGGATAAATAATCATTTCATTGAAGAATAACCTTTAAGAAGTAGTGGGTTTCAAAGTCATATATCCTGTGTAAGAGAAGGAGGTCTCAGAATCATAATTCAATAAAAATACTATTCTTGAAATAATACAAATGGTTCCTTTTGATTATTTCATAAAAGGGAAGCAGTGATATCATCAGATGTTGTATTAGAAGGAAAATAAATTTGAAATTTATTTTAAAAAAATTTCTTGAGGAAAATTTCATTCATTCATTCAAAATGCCTCTTTAAAACATAAGACCTTTTTAAAACAACATTCATATAAATTAATTTGAAAACATGGAAATAATTCTTGAAATCATTATGAAATAATTATTCATTGAAAACTTATAAAAGAGGATTGAAAATATTTAGGGAACATTTTTAATTGAAAACAACATTATGATAATGAATTTTCAAAACATTAAGAATTAATTTTAATTAAGAAACATAACATTGTAATATTTTAAAATAATATTCATGGTGAAGATGGTGATGACGGCTGGTAAATCCATATATACCAAACATTCAATTTTCACCATAAAATTTACTGAAATGTATTTTGACCAGAAAACACCAAGAATATTCCATTTTAAAAAATCTATTTTTTTAATTTAAAACATAGTTTACAAATAATTGTTTACACCAATGTATAATATTAGAATATTTTTCAAATTCTATAATATAACATTACTTAGAAGGAACAAATATTTTTGACCGAAGAAAAAGGTAATGTATGATATCTAAACAACATCTTCTGGATCATTCTAGGTACCAAAGAGTTGAGAAATGGTAACATTATTTGGAAATAAAATTAATGGAAATAGGTTATGAAAATTCATGATAATTCATTAGATATATATCATAATATTTCACTAATCATCATATAATCATAAATAATACCGACAAATAATTTGATTATTTCAATAAACTATTACCATGTGGTAACTCTGAGTCATAATCCCTATGTAAGAAATTGAAATTAAATGGGGATTAAAAATATAATTTAAATTAGAAAATTCATGACATAAAATGTCATAAATTTTATAAAACCCCCATAGGATAAAATAGTTTCACTACATGGCATCTGTCTCAAAGAAGGTAAATTGAAACGAAATAACTTTACTGAATTGATAAATTTTGAAATATAAACCCTGTAAGGGAATTTTAATAAAATTAATAGTTATATAACTATAGAATTTATTATAATAGTCATATAATATATTCATGTTAAATATATAAACTAAAAAAATAAAAGAGTGGTGTATAAGGCATGTATATCACGAAAATAAAATGTGAGAGGAATTTCACATACCTTTTGTATTAACTTTTATAGAACACCTACAATCCGCATGTATAATAATTATTATTTCATTATAAATATTTTTATACAATCATTTTATTTTACGTAATACCATATATGATTTTATTATGATGTTATATTACCCTCTTATTAATAGTTAAATTCATTGGGTAATATCTCCTTTGTTCTTCATATATGGTTTAACATATTCCTCCTGGCTATCTTACATAAATCATAACATAATTACATTCAAAATTTAAAAAATTATATTAATATCATATATATTTAGAATATATTTATTTAAAAAAATATAGAAAAATTACAATAATGAAATATAATACACAGTTCAAGGAGACAGTAGGCCATATGTACACGTAAACATTGCTTCAATTTTGTTGTTATAATGAAAGAAAGAAAGTAAATTAAATATACATATATATAATAGTATTAAATTATTATTATTATTTTTTTTATATAATATACTTTTACAAAAACCATTCTTAGTACACTCTCTGTAATGTGAGAATGAATTATATCTCTTTGTGGGTAAGGTAGTCCACACATCTACAAACGATGTGATCATATTTACACAAGATAGAAAGTAAACATTTAAAGTGTTATAAAATAATTACATAATAATATATTAAAAATTAATATTATATATATATATATCATATATAAATATCATGTATATCATAATTTTCATCCATGAATGATGTTAAATAAAATACAAACAACATCATGAGACGATAGTTCACTATACATAAGAACTGTAAGTTCATTACCCATTAGATGGATGATTGTGTAAGAATAGCTAAAACCAAAAATAAAAAAACATTTTATAATATTAAGGATGTTTTTGTTATTATATAACAATGTTATAAGAGTATTTGAGGTGTTAGGGAAAGAAAATAAAATAAAGGAGCTTGAGAAAGGACTTTACCTCTTCTTTGGGTAACTTCTTTTTGTTGGAACCAAAGAGATTATTTGGATGAAGTTATACACAAAGTGAGGCTTTAAGGATTATGGTATGGTTTATGGAAATTTTTTTTCTCAAATATTGGTTGAAAATAAGTGGTTTGAGATGTGTCAAAAATGGTAGGAGAAGCTGCCTTTTTATCGTGGATGTGGAGTGACACTCTTTTAAATTTTTTGAAATGGAATTCCACAAACATTGTTACGATATATAGAGTATCAAATAATGAAAAATATTAGATACTAGAGAGTATAAGGTCTAAATATGGCCTGAAAACGTATTTTAGACATGTTTCTATGCCATTTTGTGTCTTAAGTTTAATGATTAGTCCTTTGTTAAGCTAATTTTTTCGATTAAACGATTCAATAAATTTTGATCACGTTCCATAATATTTTTGGCCCAAAATTATGTTGAAAATATAAGATATTATAATTTATTATTATTTAAAAAATTTAATCCTTTTTTCCAAATTCCAAAAATTTAATTGGATGATGTTAATTTAAAAATAATCTAGTAGACGGGATGACAATTCAGGTTTTTAACGTCACATTGTTCAAATGATTTCTACATTTTTATATCCAACATCAATGTGAAATTGGTTTAAAGTTACTAAATTTGAATAATTTATATAAATTTTATCTCATTATAATTCAAAATAATATAAAAATATTATTTAACTATGTATATAAATTATATGAAAAATCAGTTTTGAATTAAAATTCTATATTATTCATAATTCATCCAACAATGAAGTCTTTGAGAAAAATTTTAAAAATTTTAAAAAAGCTAATTTTGTCATTATAAATTCAAAATTTATTTTTATATTACCATAATTTACTTACAATTTTGTAAAACATTAATTTTATATTTTATCAAATTATGATATGAAAAGTAGTACGTCTGAAAAAAAAATATTTCAAAAAATATAAAGTCTTCAGCAAAACATATATTTTTCATTTTCATTGTATTTTTTTAAATTATAAAACAATAAATAATATTTGAAAATTAATTATTAATATTAACAATACTATGTTTAATGGATAGTTAATAACTATCTGATTTATATTATTATAACAATAAATTGATGTTTTGTAGTAACTCGAGGTTTCATGTAACGTACGCCAAGTCAGTGTTGCGTGTAGAATAATATTAACATGGTGTAACGTATAATGTAATTATTAATTAGTTATTTAATTAAAAAAAATATTTCTTGTGTTTTTTGAATTGGTAAATATCAGAAATATTAAATTAATTCATAAACAAATAACTCCCAAAATCCCTGGGGTGTTACAAAATCACCGTCAGCTATCTCTTAAAGTCAAAGTTAATAGAAAATCACATGCGATCACTATTGGAGACATGGAGTAAAACAATGGATTTTTTTAATGATTTAGTATTTATGAAAGGGATTTTATAAATAATGTTGTAGAAGTAATATTATGGTATTATTGATCAATGAAACATCTATGAATTGGACAATTGTAGTTTTTCCACAAGGATTTAAGAGCACATGATGAATGGTATATGTATCCATGGAAATTGATTAAGATAATAAAATGATATTTATGTGAAACACATATTTAAGTGAATGAATAACCTTAATATGTTAATGATATCTCATGGAAACAGGGGCATGTTGCCGGGGCAGGGATATCCTGGATCTGTCATGAAGGTTCTCACAAGGGAGGAAGGTGGGTTTTTGAAGGACGGGCAGGTCACTCAGCTTGGCATGTCCGGGGTGCTGGGAGCTAATGGGACTCCTACTCAACCACAATGCCTAGAAATCGTTGATCCGATTAGTCAGGCAGTGCAGGAGCAAGGTCTAAGCAATGGACAGTAGTTGGTGTATCTCATTGGGAACTGGGGGGATTTATCTGATAGTAAGAAGGAGAATGTTGGCCGAGGTCGGGCCTCGTTCAGTGATGTTGTTCAATTTGGGAGGAGGGCCATGGATGGGTGTGCGAGTAGTGTGACTGCCCCCCCCCCAAAGAAGGCAGTGAAAAGACTATTCTAATATGCCAAGGCCGTTACCTACAAGATCCTCTTCAGGAAAGGGTAAAGGGATGAATGCTTCGGATGAATTTCTGCAGTTAGAGAAGTTAAATCTCAGACGCAATTATGTGAAGATCTTGAAGCAGTATGAAATTTCGGAATGGGATTCGGCAACTGCTGATGAGTTCTTGGGTGTGGAGCTGATGATGGGTACGGTTTTTAAACTTTTCGTATGCTCTTTCTTTTTAATGTCTTCTTGCTGAACTTTTTTTTTATTTTAATAAATGGTCAGAGACCTTGTCTCTGACTGAGACTTTATGTTATGTTAATGATATCTCAATAATGATACTTGGATAATGAAATTTTGGATATGAATAAGTAAATTATATTGTACTTATTTCCTTTGAATTGATTAAGGATTTATTGAAAAGTAGTTTATTCTACCATAGAATAAGTTTACAACTTTTTAGACGTAAGGAATATATAAAATAAACATTTAAATAGCGAAAAATAAATTTTTTTCAATAATGATTTATGGTAATTCAGTTTATTACAATTTTTCAAGAGAATACTTGATGAAGGTATTTTCATGTTTGGAGTGTAAGAACCAAGAGATACCTTCTGACATATGGGGGATAAATTTTACCTTGATTTATAGAAGATAATTATAATATTTTGGTATTTCATATTTCTAAAGCGTAATATGATTAACCATATATGGAATTTCTCATGATAAAATTTCGATGATGTTTAAGGTAATGATGTATTACCTCCCCATATAAAGATTTAACCATATTGGATACCTTATGATAACCATTTGGTGGTGATAAAGAAAGATTGAATGATAAATTATTCAATTTATGAATCCCATGATCTAATAACACTTCAAGAATCAAAAAATAATCTTCATTTCATAAAAAAATTGATGATGTTGAAATTGATTAAGAGATAGAAAAGGGTGAAAATGAGATGAAATCAAGTATGAATAACTTCTTATGGAAATGATAAAAAAGTTTCTTGAAATAAAATGTTTTATTTTTATTATCAATTCTTATGATACCAATGAACTATTTAATGTCTGTTCGGGTTATGTATTTGTGATGATAAACATTATCATAATAATTTTCTCTGTCACTCTCCATTAGAACTTGATAGTTAGATTTCTCTTCCATTTGATTGTTTTCAAATTCCCCTTACCTTCCCCAATATGGAAACCTAGTAATGAGTTACTATGGTTAATTATTATGTTTATAACATTTACATTAAAAAGTTAATTCTAAAATATTTATGAATTTTTTTCTATGAAATGAATATTTTAGTAGTTAACCATTGACAACCTTGATGAATTCTAAAGGTGAATTTTATTTTAAGTGGGGTAGAATAGAACACCTCGTGTTTTGTGATACATTTATAAAATAAATTAAATCCCCTTGAAGCCTTATTTTATACAAAACAAAAAAATAGAAATGAAATTAATTAAAACATAGATTATATTTTAATACACAGAACATTTTTTCATCTGTTATGCATAATTGTGAGTTCTTTTTATGGTTTGTATTCAACGAAAGTCTGAGTTTTACCGATAGAAATATATTATTAAAATATTATTATTTAAGATAATAATACATAACCTAGATGTTAAATTATAATTTAGGAATATAATTTAATAACATAGTAAAATATATTCTTCATAATATGAATTCATTTCATAGAATTAAATTATAAATGAAAATATATAGCTATTGAATATAAAAGCAAAAATTTTAAATTTATGATCCCAATGTCATTATGTATTAATGAAATAAATTAATTACACTTAGTGAATTTTATTAATGAAATAAATATTTTATATTTTTAATTAAATAATTTTAATATTCAAATAATATATTTTTTAGGCATAAGATAACAGCACAACCAATTTTACACAAAAAACCTATATTTTTAAAAAGTATAATTTTACTGTCGTTCAATATAGAAGCCATTTTAAATTTAAATTTTTGAAATGTTATAATTTTTATATGGTAAAAAATAACTTTTTTGATAGAAAGGTTTAAAAATTTATGTGGGTTTATTTTTTGGCATTTTAATTTTATGTTCTATGTTTTGATGAATACTGAAAAATATTACATTTTCATTGGTAATTGCTTTTTCATAAATATATTTTATAACATTAAATTATATATTTTATTAGCATTGACAAATTGTGATATCATTTAATTCAGTTTAGATCATTGGAATCAATTTCAAATTGAATTTGAATATAGAACCATGTCAATCATTGGAATGTTCTCACAATAAATAATTTATTCTCCTTCCATCAAAGAGATTATTTTTAATAAAAATATAAAAGTATGTTTTGAATTAATAAAAATGGATTCCCTATTTATAATAATTTGGTAGAAATTTATTAATTTGGTCCCTTTATTTTTTGAAAAATATGAATAATAATTTTTGTAATTTTTTGTTACCACTGTTAAGGGAAAATTAGATAATTAATTGTGAATCTAATATGATAATTATTATAAAACTTCTCTATAATTTTAAAAAATCTTATTATATGAAATTAATTTGACACCTAACACATAATAATAAAAAATTATTAATTTAATATACACTTTTCTAGGAAAATGTCGTAAATATTATTAAAGACAATGGGAGTGAAAAAATACAGACACTTACTTTCAAAATGTCAAATATTTTTAATATGATGATAAATAGAAGAAATTATCAACTATAATTATTTTTATAAAATAAGAAATGTTATCTACATAATAGAATTTTTTTTAAATAAATAGTGAATAATAATTACCACATATATTTTCCAAATCATGATGCAGTAATTTTTTAAATAATGAAGAAATAAACTAAATGATATTAGAAGTATTATAAGAATTATAATATGACTTAGTTAAGGTGATAAAATAAATATTTAGGCGAATTTTAGATTTTATGGTTTTATTAAATAATATTTTGATGTAATATTTTGGTATTTATTGTCAAAAACTAAATGTTAAGAATAGTTTCAATAGATAATCATTTGATGTTTTATGAAAAAAAATATATTATTAAATATGTTAAAAATAATTGAAATCCAAAATAAGGAAAAATTGGATAAATAATGTTCTAAAAACATATTGTTACCATTAAAGGTTTATTTGAAATCTTATAAGTTATAATATCCACCTATTAATATTAAAAATGTTGTTAACAAAGTTAAAATTCAAATTGGTAAACAAATGAGTTAATAAAAATAATAGTATTTAAAATTACAATATATATTTATAAAATATATTTTTATGTTGTTATGAAACCCTATAGAACATTATCTATAAATTCATTTCCATTTTTAGGTATTTGGATTTTTATTTAATTATTATAATTTAATATTTTGAGTAATTTCCAAGGGGCCCCTCATATTCATTTTAAAAGGATACCTCATCCATGATCAAATTTCAACACATAAATCCTTCTATATCTAAAAATATCAGAAAATTTCTCTTCCCCACGTCCCTATCCACATATTTGAGGTTCTGTTATTCAGAAAATATCAACTCTAGATTCCTTTAGTTGAGATTTAAAGGAGGTGTTTCGAAGATGAGGTAATCGCTCTAACCGATCAATATCTTATTCAAATAATCTACACCTCCTATAAATTTATGGTTAATATCATAAAACAATAAATTCATAATCCTACATGCTATGAAATTATATAATATTTATGAACACACCATTATACATCTCCATTCCAGTTGAATAAGATGTGAATGTATCACCCGTGTGTACGTACAACTTACCATCTTCAGGTATCGATAAAATTAATCTACCATCACCATATATTATGAGTGGGAATTTTGATTAGGTTAATGAATAAATTAATTTTATAACATGATTATAATTTTTTAATGATAATTTATTCTCTACATTTTCCCACCTAATCTTCAAGAAAATGATAATTTCCCTCATGTATATGTATGGCTTACCATCACAATGATGTGATGTGATTCGTTTTTAATATATATTTCAAATGGGTTGTAGTATGGATTTTTTTTATAAATATATACAATTTATTTAACCTAAAATAATTTTTGTGATTATAATATATCATATACATTTCATTATGTTAATATTACAAGAAAATGACAGTATTGTTCATGCATACATAAGGCCTACCACCTCCATGAACGGTGTATTTCATTTTCAATTTCTATCATTTATAGATAAACATAAATACATATATAATGACTATATATTATATTCTTTTCATGCTTATCATTATAGAAATATTTAAATTATTATATAGGTATGAGGGCTAAGAATAAAAAGTCAATACATGTATGGGAAACAAATTCGTTGTAAACCAAAACATAATATAAACATGGAATTGTTAATATGTTTGTAATATATAGTAATAAGTAAGAAATATATAAAATTATATATATTAATAAGGTTATATATTAGAATTATATAAATTAATATTTTTCAAATAAACGGTTTTTACATGTATGATAAGTGACAAGATATTAGGTAACAAAAATTTATTTTACTTTTTATTTCTATGAGATACATTCCATATTCACTGCATGCTTCTTTAGTGTGGTGTATATAATGGCCTCTGAAATTTTATATATTTCTTTAAATTTATTTAATTATATTTAATGTAATAATTTACATTAATATTTTATGGGGTTCACGATTATAATTTTACTCCAGTAGTTAAGAATATATGTCTCACTTTTATTTATGTGGGCCACATGTCATATACAGTGATTGTTTTTTCTCTGTAGTGTATATACATCACAAGAAATTATTTTTTTATTTTTGTATAGAATATTATAATATTTTAAAATAAATATAATTTATTTTCTTTCAATGGGATAAAATTCTACTGATTTTAACTTTATGAGTATTTATTTCATAATCTCATCAATATTTGTGATTGTTTCATTTTAACTATCTATTGGGAATATTTATATTTCATGTCACTCTTTTATATTTTTTTCACAACTGTTTTTTATATTTCTCTATGAATGTTTAATTTAATTTTTACCCATTTATACCTTTTTTATACATGTTTTAAAACAAATAGTTTTTTTTTCCAAACGAGGATATTTGTGTCTCTTTCGAAAAACAAAAAAAGGAATGTTCTTTATCTTAAAATATATGAATAATATTTTCAGTCTTAATGAAACATTAATTATTTAAAGATTAATTAGATGTTTTTATAGATTAATTTCAGGGAAAATGTTTATTTTAAAATTATGATACATTTTAATAAAATTAAACGTTTTTAAAGAATAATGGATGTTTTTCACAAAAATTTATTTCATGTTATATCTTAGTTATTTTCCATCATTGATAACCTTATTTTTTGTAAATTATGTTTTATTGGTTATTTTATTCAGTGCTACCATTATTATTCTTTCTAATATTTGTTTATGATTATTACATAATGATATTAATGAAAAATATTTCATTTCTATGTGAAATGTTAGGACTGAATGTTGATTATGAAAACAATTTCATTCCATAAGTTCTAACATGATGACTGAATTGTGTTATTATAGAATAAATATGTATGGTTTTCCTTATATTATGGGTGGGACCAATATCCCACTTCAACACATTGTGTAGATATTTATATATCATGTTATAAATATGGAAACAAGTTGACAGGTCGGATGAACTATGGAAGATGTGGATACCCCACCCACAATGGGATGATGGGGATACCAGATCAACTATCAGATGTTGGGGAATACCAATCCCATAAAAAGAAAAGGACTATGGTTCGGTATGGTGGTGTGTCTCTCCCACTATATTTAGTCCCCATGAAGTGCCCTATTATGTTTTTTCAATGCACCTAGACTTATAAGGAATGATATTAAATATTTATGTGTCTGTCAAATGTTACATATCATATAATTATGTTATAATTTCTAAGATTATTCTCTTCATTCCCTTATAATTTATGTCATAATACATAAAAATCTTAATACCATGACAAATTTTCATGATATTTGATATGTAGGGTGTGATCTTCTAATGTTTTGGTCACGTTCTCATACCCTTATGCTAATGATATAATTATATATATTACAGTATTACAATTACTATGCATTTTATCCCACCCTTTCTTTTTTCGTTTCCCTTGTTATAAATAATGGTTTTATGTATGAGTAATAAAGGGTAATATAATAATGTGAGATGTTTAAGATCATTCACAAAATTAGAATAATGTGTTCCTAGTTTCTAAAGGCACCAAAATATTATGGTCCATTGTCATGTTTATTATTTAATGTTATGAATTTTCCTCTAAAACCTGTAATATATATGTATGAAAATTCATTGTCATTATACTCGTGACAATGGGAATGAATACTCAAATGCACCATAAAGACTCTACTCATTGTGTTTTACAAGAGCGGAAAACCTCTAACTGTATGAATGAATAACCAAATGGTAGACACACTAGAGTGACTCTTTCCATGGTTTTGAATGTTTGATTGATTTAGTGGAGGATTAAATTTTTTCCCTTTTAGAAGAGGGATCATAATCAAAATAGTTCCTTCGATTGGTGACATGGAAGGAGGCCTAATAAGTTACTCATACAGGTTATAGATTAGAAAAGACAGGGGAGTCTTCCAAAGTGTATAGGGTGGGAATGATGGGTTTCTCATTGAATATCTAAGCTAGTGTAGGATGAAGTAAATTTCAGTTATGGACCACCTATGTAACAACACTTGGGTGTTGATTATCTTGAACCTTCAAGGGTATCAATATGTGTTCTTGGAAGGGTCTCATGAGGGACCCTGGATAGGGAAGAGGACCTCCGGCTACTTTTTATACACCATGGGGAGATGGATTGGCATGTTTTTATTATGTGTTTAAACACTTGTTTGACATTGGTTCCACTATACCCTCATAATTCACTATAGTTTTGGGTTTGGAGGGAAACCTATAATTTTTTCAGAGGGACCGTGTGAGGAATAAGGGGATTTTAGCATCTATATTTCATTAAGAATTTCATTTGGTACAAATTAAGGGCTCCATGGTCCCACTTATTGGATAATATGGGACATTGGGTGAAGGGTATTTCATGTGTATGAGTTCCACATAGGTTGATGTGAAGGTCATTCACACAGGTTCAAGAACATGCCCCCTGCATGCCAAGGATACTTTATGGTGTCTTTGTGGAAGGCCTTTACTAAGGGGTGTATACTTTGGCATTATTTTCATATCATATTTTCTTCTAATTATGGAATTTTACATTAACACATTTTCATCCATGTGATAAATGGAATGTCAAAAAAATATCCCCCTTGGGATTTGATCTAATAAAAAAAGGGCCTGGCCTTACGGTAAAGAAATTATAATGGTATACAAATTATAGAGTTCATCCCCATAGGACATCTATATAGGTCATCCTTGGGGGTTATCCACCCACGTAGGATACGTAAGAGGTCCAGGTACATGGGCTCCGACATCTATAAACAAGGTCACTATTTCCATGGTCGGTCCTCATACCATGGTATTTCTGGTCCCACCCCACTAGTGTACCACACAGACTATCCCCTTATGCTAAATTAATGAATAACTATTCACATTGAAAAGGCATGCACCTTCCTGTATGATAATTATGTTTTAGTGTGTGACCTATATAGGGAAACATATGTGAGGTGCCTATATGAAATCACTTGCACATGAACCATACACCGGCTCATTACTCTTCCAAATTATCTCATATTGGAAACATTTTTAGAATGAACAGGTTTTTAATGAAAATGTCAGAATTCTTTTAGATTCAATGGATTCCTAGTAGACTATAGTTTAAAATGACCAAGATAAGAATCACGTTTTTGATATGGTAAAAGATATAGGGCCAAAATACTAAGACATTAATGATAATTCTATATCATATAAAATGATTCATCTGAAGGAGTATCTTCATGAATACCCTAAAAAAATTATCTACCTCTTTATGGACATGGAAATATAATGGAGGTCCTCATAAAAAAATCAAATAATTACAATCCTCTCTCTGTATTTTAATAGTAAATGAACTTCAATACTACCAAAATTTCAATCATGGATACATATATTAATTCTATGATGTCATCTACGACATGTTTCACATGTGATAACCTATGCACCCTATATTTAAAACCACATACATATGAATTAAATATGAACTATAATTTATCTATCATCTATGATTCCAAGATAGACTTCTCGATGGGATGGAATAGATTCTTGGAAATCTACCTCGGTGGGGGGTGTTAGACCCGAGTGTATTTGGGTGTAATGGGTTCACTATTCTTGTGAAGAAATAGAAATGTTTATGAAAGATATCTACATGTGTTAGGTCATTTAGGAAGGGAAACTTGTTTATACAAAAATTCGTAGATAATATCAAAACCATTGAGCATGTAGAGGCTTCAAAACAATTTACATCACTTGAAACATGATAAATATGAAATCACTTTTTAGTATATCCGCGAGTTATCTAGGGATCTAATCCATGTAAATTTTTACAACGTGTTCATCCTTATAAGAATGACATGGTATGATGCGTAATGTATGCCATCTCTAGTGCATGAGCTGCTAAAGGTAGATCAATATATCTTGACGGAAGACCCTTCTAATAGTGGGGATATCCTTCCTAAATCATGTATGCATATCTTTTTGGATATGAGGGGGGAATGGAACCAGTTGAAAATTTTCAATGAGGTGTCCTAAGATGGTGATGCAGAGTGATCGATGTAATTTCTAGAGATATTTGGAAAAGGGGAGTACAACTAATGTGGGTACAAGACCAAGTCTAGAATACCTATAAGAAAACATAATGTTGGATTTTCATTCCATGTTGCGATGATTCTAGTTGATTCCTATCCCTGATTCCAACTGAGTCATGAGGCCTGATAAAATTCTCATGGTATTGGAAAAGAAGAATTATGTAGGGTGGTAAATACATATCTTGGAAAGACATTCATTGATTATTATTGCATAATCACATAGGGAAGGCGACCCCATTCAGAATTATAGGATCATTCCATGTACTATAGGGATGGGTCACAACCCACATTAGATCTTATTCCATAATATGTGGGGTTGATATTCATAAGGTCTAGTTTCAACCTTTGTTTAGGTAGTTTCTGGTATTCATCACTATTTCTAGAATCCATGTGATACCCTGATGAGGATGATCATGTTCAGGGAGTTCAGTTTCATATCATATCGGGCTTGGATACTAAGAGATTTATTGATGACATAATAGGTGTATATGTTCCATGATCATATAAAGTTTCTTTTAGGAATAGTGTGATGGAAACCCATGTGAAAGGAGTGTCTATATGTGAGTCCTATGATCTATATATAGTTACATTCAAAAACATGTGCCTATAATAAAAATATGTATCACCACATCTCTGTGTTTGATATTAATAGAATCCAATGGTAGCCCAACAACTATGGATTATTATATCCATGAAGATAAAATAAGTGGAAATAAACCTTCCTCTAACTAATACATCCAAAAAATTGATCCCATGGTTTGCTGAAGCCTAATTTGCATAATAATTGTAGGTATTATTAGAGGAAGACATACCTAAAATTAAGACTAGAACAAATTCCATGTGTAGAAAGCAAGGTATAATGGATCATCATCCTATAGAAGGTGATTCATCACCCCTTGAGGATGCTTTATCTCTTTTTTAATGTGAAGATGACGAGGTAGTGAGATTTCCTCCAATTACCTCATGAAGGGTTCAGTCCACCGGCCAAAATTAAAAGCACTACTCCAGCTAAGGATGAACCTAAATGGTATATTCATCACCATCATGTAGAGATTCAGGATCAATTTTATTATCCTTTGATTTTTTGGTGATACCCTAGAATACTTGGAAATAAAAAATTGTCAAATTGGTTGCATAACAGTTCGGTATATTCTTTGATTAAGATTGATTGATTGATGTCTTATTTTTATGTACACGCCTTTCTATTCTGTTTTGATATGATCAAATCATCATGATGGTTTGTAGATTCTTGAGATAGGAGATGCTCGAGCCCTTCATGATCTCATTTTTAGTAAAATCCAAATGAGTCATGGATTTATATAAGGGAATTAGTGATTATTATTTATGAAAATATGAAAACGAACACATCCACACAAAAAACGAACAGTTCACAATGAGTCATGGTTAGATAATATGGTGGGATGCGCTAATTTTGAAGGGATTGACCACCCATCTTCTTAGGAATATATTTACTATGTCAATCATGAAGATGTATGATATCATTTTAATTTCACATTTTATTTTTATTCTATTACTTCTTCAAAAAAATACTTTATATGAGGGGAACGATCATACTGATTTGTATTTGTGCTAGGAAAATAAACTAAACATACATGGCTAGATTATGGCCTAAATGGAACCTTACTCAGAGCTAATGAATTATCTTCTGAAATGGGACAACTATCCCCGGACCATCAAAAAATGGAGGTTAATATGGTTGGAGAATTTACACTTCCATCATAAATAATTGTCTTCGAGGACATGTGTGTTAACCATCCTCACTCAAAAAATAAAGAATGATGGGGAAAAATCATTATCTAAGCTTCTCAAAAGGGATGGTATGTCCTCATGATACCATTTATCTCTACATTATCTAAGACAAATGTAAAAATAATTTGTAGTCGCAGAATCTAAACCTCTATCCTTTCTCTCAGGGATTTTAAATGAACCTCAAAGAACTAGAAATAATGTCCCATACAAGGAACAAATTCTAACTAGTGAGTTGGTTACCTCAATTGAATAAATCTCTAGGGTTGAAGATAGATTTTTTAATCTTTTTACTCCTAATATCACTGTAGAGAGGGTGGAGAATTGTGTTAATGTCAAAGATACATCCTATGGAATCATATTACAACACTTGAAATCCCTTTTTTATGATATTTATTGTTCATATGATGTAATATAGGTCCTTGAGATGACTGATGCTGACACTATGGATGTCACTATGGAACGAGTTTATGGTCATGGGTCATCGAAATAGGGTATAATATTATCCCCCAGGACAAATATTTTGGGAATCCCCACAAATGAAACTACGATGAGGCTGGGGATGTCAATACATTCCATGAGAAATCATGGAATTAATTTAGAATAAATGCTGGAATGTATTAATATTCACATTACATTTAAAAATTTTGACGAATAAGATACAAAATTGAATGGAATATAATCATTACTTTTGTGAAAACGATATTTTATTTTTCACATTTTAATGGTGACTTGTTTTATTGTGATGCTCTATACTTGTAAAAGGTTTTAGTAGTAGTGTATGATCAAATTGTTCAATCCATCCCACCAGCATTATTGAGGAGGTGGTGGTGAATCATGTTGATCTTGAAATACTGAGTCTTCATAAACCTCTTTTGGCATGTTCTAATCAGGATCAAGAGAGTCCCCCCATCAGGGAGTTCAACATCAATATTCTAAGGTCTTGGAAGCTATGAAAAAATTCACCCAAGATACTAAATGTTACTTGGTGAGTGTTACCAATGACTATAATCAACCTATATTTATGTCATATATTATACTTTTGAGGCTAATAATTATTTTTATCCGCTTTGTAGAATGAATAACTTTGGTGATGAGGTTTGAGGGTAGAGCCTCTATGCCAACAAAGTTGATATCAGAATTCATAGCCAAGATAATCCTAGATGGAGTGGATACATGTGCCTCATTGAGCAATTTGATCCTAAAATACACTAACCTCATTATAGTGGCTCTGGGTCACTATGGGTTATGTATAATTCCCTTCACATCACATCCCATGCAACATGGAGGGACATATGGAAATCTAGGACAAATTTCAATGACCTTCATTAATGAATCTATAGGCATCAACTTTTTTTTTGGTATTATAGGATATATAAGGTTTTATTTTTTCGTTATTCAAACTAACGTAAAACATATACTTTTGAAAATGGGATTGAGAACACAAGATTAAACAATAATTAAGTAAGGACAAACTACTTGTCAACCATGATGATCTTTGATAATCATTATCCTAGGTAGAATCGAAAAATGCTAAGATGATGTAAGAATTTAGAAATAGGATCAACGATAAGGCCTCCATAATATTCAAACCTTCAAAAGTAGAAAAAAATCTCACAGGGGGACGTCATATAAATTTTACATTACATTAAAAGATCCCAAACCAAAATGCTAACATACATTGTGACCATGATGGAATAACTTCACCTGTCCAAGGAGTGATAAGTTGTTTTGTTGGATGTGATTTTACAATCTATTGAGGGGTATGAATAGGATTGAAATAATTAAGAGTTATGTTGATGGCCATTTTTAATATATGATGTAGAGACTCCATGTTTTGGTTGCACCTCTATTTTTCTCCTTATAGATGGATAGAATTTGAGTTCTAATCATATCTATATTTATACAGGTTTTCCTCATATAATTACAGCATAACAGTGAAAATGATTTTCATAAAAACATAAATGTACCATATAGTCATATAATAATTGATTGGGTTGGGGAGACAAATTAATATATTTCTATTCCATGGGGAATAGAGTGTGTATTTTGACTATTTTTAGTGATAAATGAAATACCCTATAAACCATTCTTATTGTGTGTAATTTCCCTCATTTTTTCCTAACTTTGATATGTAGGCATAATGGATGAGAAATGGGTTTTCATTAGACCACCCATTTTGGATTGTCAGCCTAACCATTTTTGAACATAATTATCTTCATTTATATATTTTTTCCATAACTAGACATTGTTATAATCTAGAGACCAGATACTAAACATTTTTCTAGAGTTCCAATTGCTAGTTTTCAATATGGTTGCTATTGTGACTCATTTTTGGGATAGTTTAAAGTCATGAAGGCCATAAAAGTTGGAGTTTTTTTTAGAATGAACAGTTTTGACCATGAGTCATGGCATGATGGCCCAAACATGTCATGATGGGAATGAATGTTCTAACATTATTCAAATACATGTTGTGGAATTTTTAGCAACATTTTTTTGGTTCTTCTACTGCAAACATGACATTATAGAATTGAATATTTATCACATTCATATAAAGTAATCGTTTGTCGAAAACTATATTTTGGTGGATAATTTGTGAAAATACAACAGGGGCATGTTACATGATATTCATGTAGTGGTATCCTTATAAAAAAAAGCATTGAATTTTTTGATAACCATATTCAAAGATAACTAGGTTGTGTTATTGTGTAGTCAAAAAGAATCTTAGATGAATTTGGACATAATATTTCTGATGACCAAAATATTTTCATGAAGATTCATATTTATCAAGACCATGATGGGTGGGATTTCTATTAGAAGATGGATTATAATGAGGAGATAATGTATAATATCATTGGACATGGATGTGAAACCACTCCAATAATATTTTGGATTGTGTGGAGGGGGAAGAATTTTTTTAATGGATGATATTAGGGGGAAGTCCTTCTTATGATACGTGTTAAAGAATAGTTTTGTTCAATTTTGTGAAACTAAAAGTTGGCCATATTAATTTATTTCTTAGGAAAAGGAAATTTTTGTACCCTTTAACATCATGTGACAAAGACATTACATAGTTTTGTTTAATTTTTCACAATAAGGAAATTAGAGGGATATAATTTAAGGTTTCTATCTTTGACCAAAAGTCTAATTATTCTCCCCATTATGATGTCATTTTTAGGAATGAATCATCACTTTTAAGTACACAAAAGGGAATGTTTTATGATATAATATAAGGATATATAGATATAACTTGTAGAATGGGGAGTATTGTTTATGGAAATTGAAGAGGTCCATGTTGAGAACGAAGTTACCATTAGATGAGAAAAAAGTTTTATGGGTTAATTTATGCACAACCAACTGGGGAGTGTTACAGCATGGTATAATAGTGAAATCCATTGATTGACAAGACCATTTTTTGTAGGATTATGAAAATACAACTTTGGTGTGTTACAACAGAGATTGAAAATGGAGTTCTTATGAATTAAAAAATGTTACTTCTACTAGATGATGGATGTTTATGGTGATTCCGATTTTTTCAAGCATGATGTCTGGGTTGTGGAAGGAATGTACCTGAATATTATAGGAGCATTTTATGTAATAATTACAAAATAGTTGGGAGAATAGATTCCACATGCAGGTCTTACACAAGTGTAATAAATATGGTTCATATAGATTTAGGTCCTTTGACTAGGACCGTATCATTATGGGAATGGTAGTTGATAGGTGGCATAAAAAATATTGATAATTCCTACTTATAAATATAATGAGTGAAAAATAGTAAACCATGGTCTTAAGGGATTTTATGTCAGGATAATAGATATGAGATAAATACCTGAGGGATGACGACATGAAAAATATGAAACATGGTTTCAAACATAATGACATCAATGATTATATGGACAGAAGAGGTCACTCATGAGGGGAGGCATTACCTATGGATTCCATGATTGTTTGGTGGGATAAATTATAAAAATCCAATTATAGAATGTTATCACCTAGTCATGAAAATAATTCATTTTGTATTAGACATTCTATCCAAGTAATTTGGGGAAATATTATGATGATCCGTATCAGTCCATGTTTAGGATTATTATTTGTGGAATTGGGTGTCCGAGCATAAAGGAAGATATTCGACTAATATCCTTCATGAAGTGTATCATATCTATAATAGATCTATCTCATGTGTAGATGGGTGAATCTCTATTTCATTGGTGGACTCCCAAATGATGGGACCTGAATTAAGATCTTCTGTGCAGATCCTTGTTTTTACATAGGAGAGGTTTCATTTTTTCACTATTTTTAGGACCATGACATGAATTATTGGTGTCACTATATATATTACTAGATTTTGAATCAATAAAAATGTAGTTATTAATGTACCATTAATTTAATGTAATTTTGAAAGGACATTATCCATGTAGTTTATAGTCTTGCACTAATGAAGGTAGATATGAAGTTTGATGTCATGAGATAAGGACATTATCCTCATAGTATAATGTAATGAAATAAGTATTTAGGTGAATCGAAATTAAAAAAAGGAATATAGTGGATTGACCAATTTATAGGACCTGAGAATCAAAATGTATCTTATTGAAGTATGAATCAACACACACAAAGTTATAGAAAGTATTCCCCTTACTAACATAATTCACGTATAGAGAAAAAGCCTGGGTTTATTAAACATGGGATCACACATTGGGTTATACACCATGTTGAATCAACTTATGTAAATAAAAATCATACATATGAGAGTGGATACATCTCCTATAAAATGTTGTGGTTGGGTCTATGATTAAATATCTAGACAAACCTACTTATATCATTAGAATGAGAATCAGGACACCCATATATATTTAATAAATCATGTAGTTTATTTTCATGCTATGAAGACATATGGTGTTCTATTTATGGTCTTGAAACCAAGATCATTATATCCCTGGTGAAAAATGGAATGCCTCACACATTTAGGGAACTCCTTTTCCAATATTCTAAGTGTCACACCCCGACCGCAGATGCCCTTATTTTACGTCCTTTTTTTGGTCTTGGTTTGAATTTTTTTTCAATGTTTAATTATGTTGGAAGGTTTTGCATCGGTGTGTGTTTACCGCGTCGTTAGCGGTGACCGTGCGTTCGACCCGGGTGACTGTGTGTTCGCCCAGCCTTTTGAATAATAAATTTTTTATATTGACATTAATATAATTATTAATATTAAATTGATATAAATATTATTTTAATTTTTATTACTAGGATCGTTAAAGTATTATGATTATTATACTTACGATATTATTAATATTATTATTATTATAAAGTATTACTATTTTTATAAATTTTTATTATAATTATTAAGATTTGTTTTATCTATTTACTTATTCAATCATATTTTTATTATTAGTATAGTATTTTTATTTTATTACTATGATTATAGTAATTTATTACTACTATTATTATTATTATTATGTTATTATCTTATATATATATATATAAAATTTTCTTAACCCTAATCACGTGACCCCCCCCCCCCATTTCCCTTATCCCCTACCCCGCCGCACGCACGCCCCCCATCCCTCCGCTGACCTCCTTCGACGGCCTTCTCATCGCTCGACCTCCCTCTGGCGTGCCCTCCCCACTCCGCCTCGACACCCTCCGTCGCTCCCCGACCTTGCACGACCCCGACACCCAGCTTGGCCTCTAATGGCATTCGCCCCGCTCCGCCGTCGCACCAGGCCTCTGCCCGACCACCTTCCGGCGCTCGGCTTCAGCTCTGCCCAAGCACACCGCCGCTCGACCACCGGCCTCTACCCCAGTCTTCAGTCTGGCGGCGACCCCCCCCCCCCTGTCCGGTGACTCGTCAGGCGGACCTCCCCCTTCCGACAAGCCCCCTCTCAGGCCATCCATCCTCTGACCATCACCACCGGGGCACCCACCGCTAGCCAGCGGCCACCGACCCACTCCAGCAGCCCCCCCCCACGGGGCCTCTTCCGGCATTTTCCCGGAACTCCGGTGCACCCCCTGGCCCCCGCACGACCCGCCTCTGCTGTCCGGCGCTGTTTCGACATCCCCTACCCTGTTCTGGAGACCCTTCCGTTGTTCCCCATCCACAACGGAACCCATGCTTTACTATGGCACCGCCTTCCGGCGTCCCCCAGTATTTTCCGGCGCTCCGGCCGGCTCCTCCACACCTTCGGCAGGCCGCGTACTGGCTTCCCGTGGTCCGGCCAGCCGCCACCGTCGTGCGCCGTGCAACGACCCACTCAATAATCAGTGCGCGACCTCCGGTGGTCTCCCTGCCAGTGCGCTCCGTCCCGTTAACTGGAGCGTGACCTCGAAGGTCGAGCGTATCTGCGCCGAGGTAGTCTTTTGTGGCTAATTTTTGTTTGAGTTTATTTTTATTTGTGGTTTGTTGTTTTGTTGTTTTGGTGTTTTTTGCAGTGCGTCGGTGGGATAATTTCTCAACACTGCAGTCTTCGGCTTGCGTGTGCATACGCGCCTGTGCATGGTGTGTTGTGTCATCGAGTTCACTTTGTGACTTGAGGTAGGTTTCCCACTGCGTTTTCTATTATATTTATAATTTATTTATTCCTTATTCTTTTATTGATTTTTAGTAAATTTAAAGGTAGTATTGAGTAGTTATTTATAGTGTGGTGATCTCCTGAAAATGAATGTTGTTACTTCTAGAAAAGCCTGTTTGGCCTTTAAACTTGATTTTGAAAACATTAAGTGTGGTTCTTTCTTGTTGAATTTTTTTTGCTTTGATGCGTGAATAAAATTTTTGATTTCATTTTAGAAATAGTGCCATCTCAAAAAGTGATTAAAGGTCCGTTTGGGTCTTGATAAAAGTGGGGTGCATTTGGATATTGGAAAATGGTTTTACTTGTGATACCAATGTGTTTCAGTTTTAACAAGCTGATTTGAGTTTTTTTAAATGATGTTCTAAGTGATTTTCTGGTTTTCAATGTGATGGCATGTGTTATGTCTTTTGGAAATGCATTGGTATTAAATGGTTTAAATGTTAAATGATATGGCGGCCCGGTTGGCACTTTATTAAATGTGATGTGATTATATATATATATATATACGTACATAAGGGGCATCTCTACAGGGTGACTTCCCATTGAGGGTTGTTGTGTTGCGGTGTCCGTGTAAGGGGTTGGCAAGTGTGGTGAGATGAGTCACGCATGCGAGGGCCTCCCACTTACACAGTATTATAAAAAACCCACCGTGGGTTCCTAGGCGTCTTTTAGAGAATCGAGTGATGGTTGTTGGCTAACCCCGATTAGATGGGTTAGTCCCCCCTTGGTAGGTAGGCCTTGTGGGGCATTCCACTAGTTGGCTGTTAGGTCAGCCAATTGCTTATTGACTATGGAGTACCATGCCAGCGGGTAGTCTGAACCTGAGTACGTCTATGAGTTTTCTAGGGATGTTTAGGATCACCCATGGTTACTTGATGTTCCATTCTTGTTTATATTCAGTTTTTCTTACAGATTATATTGTTATACTTTTTGAAAATGGTTTTCAAATGAAGATGTGTTATTCTCTTTGTGTAAAATTTGAAAATGTAACACTTCTTTCTCTTTTAGAATGAATTTGGCACCAATGAAGGGAATTCTACTTTGGAAAAAGAATAAGGGTAATGTATCATGTTTGTATCTTCAAGTGACACATTATGATAGATTACTTTTATACATTATAGTTCAAACATGGAATTTATAGATTCTATATTTACTGGAAGTGCATTGGGATTTGTTGTTGGGATCACATACTGAGTACTTTTTGTAATAACGCCTATCTTTTACCTTTTCAGTTGCAGGTTCCTTGTGTATAGGTTTTCATGATTTAGTCACTCAGTGTTGGAGCGAGGTTGGTTTTCTGTTTGGTGGTGACCTGTGGGGTCACGTGGAGGTACGTTGGTTGTGTAGTTTTTTTTGTCTGTTTTGTTTAGTTTTTATTCATTTACTGATTCTAGTTTTCTTTTGGGCCAAATCATTACCACATGTTTATTTTTGATGCTCGACACTAATTTCCATCCCAGGGGGATTGGGAACGCCCCTCGGGAATTGCCGCGGACTGGATCGGGTGACCGGTTCAGGGTCGACTCGGGCTGGTTCATGACAAAATGGTATCAGAGGCAGGTTTTTTTAGTTATTTCGGTTGTTCGGTAGAAGGAGATTAGGACTGTCGGAACTCGAGAGGTGGGTGCGGGAAGAGCATCGTGAACTCTTTCTCACGCTGATCCTCGAGTTACTAGGGGTAGTCCAGAAATTGTGTCTTTTGACCTCATTTTGAATTGAGGAATGAAAAAAGAGGTGAGCCAGTGTTATGTCGTGATTTCACATGGAGTAGTGTCCCATGTGGAATCTGATTACATGGTTTAAGTTCCTCATAGTTTTTGATGCTAACTCGGGGCATGGCTCACTACCATGTTGTCTGGTTAAGCGTAATTGCTTATTCTTCATTCTGGTGATTCTTTGTAAGTTGTACTATGTTTGGTTCAGGTTGCTGTGATCATGTTTTTGAAAATTAAAGTTGAATTTTTAAATGGGAGTGTTTTCTTTAAAATGGTTTTATTTTGGAAAAGGGGTTTTTAACAATTTAAAGTGTTCGGGTTTCAAAACTGGGTGTTTTCTTGGAATTGGTAGGGAAATTATTTGGGTGTGACCCTTGGTTTTCCTTATGAATGATCGCATGTGTGCGGGTTTTTGCGAAAAGTGCATGAGAGGCACTTGTTCGTGGATGACATGAGTTGAATGGATGGACATGCATGCGGCGATTCATGAGATGATATGGGTGTTTATTTGAAACCAAAGGTTTGACCATGTCTTTCTAAGATGATTTTTGAAAGAGGAAAATGATTTTGGTAATTGGTTTTTTTTGAAAAGTGGTTTTTCTGTTTGGTAGTAGTCTTGAAATGAAATGGGGATTTTTGGAAAGTGGATTTTTGGCATGCAAGCCAATTTTTGGTATGCGGCTGTCCTTTTGATTATGATTTGATTGGATTCTGATTTTTGGCTTTGTGTTTTTATGTTGTTTAAAGAATGTTTCCAAGAAAGATCCCCAAAGTTTCTAATGAGTCATGCCCAGTTTCTGGTCCTCCTCGGACATTGCATATTCTTCGTGGTGATCGAGGCCTGTTAGAAGCAATAGAGTGGCTTGAAGAAGTGGAGTGTATCTTTAGAATGTTGGGAACTACCGAGACTATTAGGGTGAGTGCTGTTATAGGATTGTTTGAATGTCCACCTCTAGACCAGTGGAAGGTGGTTGCCCCACCATCAGCGCACGCCAAAATGACATGGGATGCCTTTAAAACCATCTTCATCCAAGGATTTATACCTGAAGGAGTGAATGAAATGAAAAAGGTAGAGCTCATGCATATTCAACATGGTCAAAAGACGGTGAGAGCATATGTTGACTATTTCTTGGAACTGATTGCCTTTTCTCCTGAGGTGGCGTTGCATGAGCCCATGAATGCCACTCTTTTTATTGGAGCTCTCCGTCCAAAAGTCAAGGAGCGGGTCCTCCCTCCAAAAGACCATCGTTTTGAGAAGCTGGTGGAGGAATATTTTTTAGCTGAGTTGGTGTCCAGAGCGCGGGTGGTTGGCAGTCCAGTGTACCCAGTTGTTCGTGGGATTTCTCCATCTGGCGAGGAAAAGATGCCAAAGAAAGCTGTTGCTAAGGAGTTATCTCTTTTGGTCCCAGCTCCCGGTTCGTCAGATTGTTCAGTAGTATGCTATTAGTGCGGTTGTTTCAGAAATTTGAAGCCATCCTTCCACAACCCTCTAAAGACGTTTCATCATTGCGGCTATCTGGGCCATTTGGAGAAGTTTTGCAGGAAGCGTCGCTTGAAGAGGACGCCGTGATTGGAGAGTGTCAGTACCTGACTATGAGGTAGGAGATGCTTCAGCCATCAGAGCCCCAACCATAGGTCTTGGGGTGAAGCTCGCGCACAGTAAGAAGTTCATGGGGGTGTGAAGCCTCAGTTCGGGTTTTGTGTTCGTTGTTGGCAACAAAGCATTAGAGGTCCTTCCATTCTTGTACTTCCACTTTTAAAGTTTTGGCTTTGTCATAGGATCAATGTTTCATCATGAAGTTAGGCTGAGTATGCTCATTTGTAATCCAAACTGTGTAGTTTGCCTGATTATGGTATTCTGGATTGTGCTTTTTCTTAAAGGTGTTTTTGAATCTTGTGTGAGTTGATCTCGTTTTGACTATGTTTGTTTGGATATGTAAGTGTCTTTGGGAGAAACTACATTGTGGTTATGTTTTAGTTTACTTCGTAGGTTAAGTTTCTTATCGGAGGTTTTTCTCTGGTGTTTGGGGTTTTGGTCTAGGTTGAGAGTTCCATGTTTTTGTGGAGCTGTTTTGCTTGTGTTATGGATGTTAGTTTGGGGTAGTTGGGAGTTCTCGCGTCAGCCCCCCTCCCAGGGTGGTATGGTTGAGTGTTAATGTTTCTACACTGGTTGAGTTCTTGTTGTGGGGAGAACCCCTTCGTGTTGTCCCCTCAGCCTTAGACTTCAGTTTTCTCTTGAATGGGTCGGGTTTGACTTGTGTAGAGTAAGGTCATCCAGAGAATCTCAGATCTCTTCGGTTCCTTTAGTTTTGTTTGGGCATGGACTTGAATCTTGACCTACTTTTGTCTTGGTGACTTTCTGGGGGCAGGAAGTGTCTGTGGTGGGGAGAATTGTCACACCCCGACCGCAAATTCCCTTATTTTACTTCATTTTTTGGTCTCGGTTTGAATTTTTTTCAATGTTTAATTATGTTGGCAGGTTTTGCATCGGTGCACGTTTACCGCGTCGTTAGCGGTGACCGTGCATTCGGCGGGTGACCTTGTGTTCACCCAACATTTTGAATATTATAATTTTTATATTGACATTAATATAATTATTAGTATTAAATTGTTATATATATTATTTTTATTTTTATTACTAGGATCGTTAAAGTATTATGATTATTATACTTGTGATATTATTAATATTATTATTATTATAATGTTTTATTATTTTTATAAAGTTTATTTATAATTATTAAGATTTGTTTTATCTATTTTCTAATTCAATCATATTATTATTATTATTAGTATAGTATTTTTATTTTATTACTGTGATTATAGTATTTTATTACTATTGTTATTATTATTATGTTATTATCTTATATATATATATATATATAATATTCCTAACCCTAATCCCGTGAGCTCCTCCCATTTCCCTTCTCCCCTACCCCTCCGCACGCGCGCGCCCCCTGCCCTCCGCTGACCTCCTCCGGCAGCCTACTCACCGCTCGAACTCCCTCAGGCGTGCCGCCCCCGCTCCGCCCTGGTGCCCTCCATTGTTCCCCGACCTCGGGTGACCCCGACACCCAGCTCGGCCTCCACCGGCCTTCGCCCCGCTCCGCCGTCGCACCAGGCCTCTGCCCGACCACTTTCCGGTGCTCGGCTCCCGCTCCGCCCAAGCACGCTGCCGCTCGACCACCAGCCTCTGCCCCAGCCTCCCGTCCGGCGGTGACCGCCCCTGTCTGGTGACCCGTTCGGTGGGCCTCCCTGTTCTGACAAGCCCCCGCTCCAGCCATCCCACCTCTGACCAGAACCACCGGCGAGCCCACCGCTAGCCAGCAGCCTCCGACCAGCTCCATCAGCCCCACCGTGCCTTTTCAGGCTTTTTCCCGGCACTCTAGCACACCCCCCGTCCCCCGTACGACCAACCTCGGATATTCGGCGTTGTTCTGCCATCCCCTGCCCTGTTCCGGTGACCCGGCCGACATTCCCCATCCCCGCCGGCACCCCTGCTTCGCTCCGGAACCTCCTGCCAGCGTCCCCCTGTCTTTTCCGGTGCTCCGGCCGGCTAAGCCACACCTTCGGCAGGCTGTGTACCGTCTTCCCGTGGTCCGACCAGCCTCCACCGTCATGCGTCGTGCAGCGGCACACCCGATAATCAGCACGCGACCTCCGGCAGTCTCCCTGCCAGGGCGTGCCGCCCCTTTAACTGGCGCGCGACCCCGGCGGTCGAGCATATCTGTGCCGAGGTAGTATTTTGTGTCTAATTGCTATTTGAGTTTATTTTTATCTATGGTTTGTTGTTTTGGTGTTTTGGTGTTTGTTGCAGCACGTCGACGGGATAATTTTGCAATGCTGCAGTCTTCAGCTTGCGCGTGCGTACTCGCCTGTGCGTGGTGTGCTGTGTCATCGAGTTCGCTTTCTGACTTGAGGTAGGTTTCCCACTGCATTTGCTGTTTAATTTAGAATTTATTTATTCATTGTTATTTTATTTATTTTTAGTAAATTTAAACTTAGTATTGGGTAGTTATTTATAGTGTGGTGATCTCTTGAAATTGAAAGCTGTTACTTCTAGAAATGCATGTTTGGCCTTTAAACATGGTTTTGAAAACTTTAAGTGTGGTTCTTGCTTGTTGAAAAATGTTTTTCTTTGATCCATGAATTAATGTTTGGATTTCAATTGAGAAATAGTGTCCTTTCAAAAAGTGATTAAAGTTCCGTTTGGCTCTTGATAAAAGTGGGTTGCGTTTAGATATTGGAAAATGGTTTTACTTGTGATACCAATGTGTTTCAGTTTTAACATTCTGATTTGATTTTTTTAAATGAAGTTATAAGTGAGTTTCTGGTTTTCAATGTGATGGCGTGTGTTATGTATTTTGGAAACGCTTGGGTATTAAATGGTTTAAATGTTAAATGATATGGCGGCCCGATTGCCACTTTATTAAATGTGAAGTGATTATACATATATATATATATATATACATACTTATGGGGAATCTGTACAGGGGGACTTCCCTTTGAGGGTTATCGTGTAGCAGTGTCCGTGTAAGGGGTTGGAAAGTTCGGTGAGATGAGTTACGCATGCGAGGGCCTTCCACTTACACAGTATTATAAAAAACCACAGTGGGTTCTTGGGCGTCTTTTAGAGAATCGAGTGACGGTTACTGGCTAACCACGATTAGATGGGTTATTCCCCACTTGGTAGGTAGGCCTTGTGGGGCATGCCATTGGTTGGCTATTATGGCGGCTAGTTGGTTATTGACTTTGGAGTACCATGTTGGCGGGTAGTCTGAACCTGAGTACGTCCAGGGGTTTTATAGGGATGCTTAGAATCACCCATTGTAACATGATGTTCCTTGCTTGTTTACATTCAGTTGTTCTTACAGCTTATACTGTTATACATTGTGAAAATGGTTTTCAAATGAAGATGTGTTATTCTCTTTGTGTAAAATTTGAAAATGTAACACTTCATTCTCTTTTAGAATGAATTTGTCAGCAATGAAAGGAATTCAACTTTTGAAAAATAATAAGGGTAATTTCTCGTGTTTTGATCATCAAGTGACACATTAAGAAAGCTTACTTTAATACATTTTAGTTCAAACATGGAATTTATAGATTCTTTATTTACTGGCAGTGCTTTGGGATTTGTTGTTGGGCTCACCTACTGAGTACTTTTTGTACTCACGCCTATCTTTTACCTTTTCAGTTGCAGGTTCCTTATGTACAGGTTTTCTTGGTTTAGTCGCTCAGTATTGGAGTGAGGTTGGTTTTCAGTTTGGTGGTGACCCATGGGGTCATGTGGAGGTATGTTGGTTGTGTAGTTTTTGTTTGTCTGTTTTTTTAGTTTTTATTCTTTTAATGATTCTGGTTTTCTTTTGGGCCAAATTGTTCCCACCAGTTTACTTTTGATGCCCGACACTAGTTGCAATCCCGGGGGGATCGGGAATTCCCCTCAGGACTTTCCGCGGATAGGCTCGGGTGACCGGTTCAGGGTCGACCCGGGCTGGTTCGTGAGACTAAGACCATCAGATCAATGCATAGAGTGAGAAATAAGGAGTGATAAAAGACTCTTACTCCCTAAAGGGAAACAAAAATGATGTATGATGCATTTATATTTTTTTGGTGGATAGTCCAAGAGGTATGATCCAATCATCTCTAAAAATCTCATTAGGATAAGAATCAACCAATGCGTTGTTCTAGAAATCCCATTCAGTTTAACTTCATGCGCTAAGGATGAAGATAAACTAACATGAATGGGATGCAATGTTGCAGATTGGACCCTGAATGGGGATATCGGTGTCACTAAGTATCTTTTGGTGGAAGGAATAAATGCACCCATTGTTATTGAAATGTACCCTATATAGTTTTGACTCATGCATAGTAAATGTGGGGTATTTTTATTGCTAGACCTAGGATTAGAGATCATGGAATCATTTTGTATCTCATTGGAATGACAATAAAGCCACATGTAGTTAATGAAAAGATCATGAATTTTATCTTCATGAAATACGGATATTTTTTATATAGTTTAACTTATTTGTGTAAGTACATGTTTCTAATAACATGGAATTAAATATTGTTGTTGGACTAGGGGATATGAACCTTCTACCAATACGTATCTTACTAGATAATGAACGAACCTACACTTAGTTCATAGAAATGTTTAATCACATAAATCAGTATTATTCACGGGGAAAAAGAGGAATTGATATTTTTTAGAATGATAGTTCTGCCAAATACATATGTTTTTTTCATCAGTACATATATTTTAAGAACTATATTCCAGAAATACAAAATTTTGGAAAAGTAACTATTGTGTGTTTCATTAGTAGACAAGAAAATGGGGGATTTTCTTCACACCTGAACCTACGATGGAAGGTTTGGGATTCAAAATGAATCTCATTGGAATAAAAATCACGACACAGATAGTTAATAAATAATGGTTTGGTATAGTGACTATCACCAGATAGGATGATATGTTAAAAAGGGAATAAAATGTAGAACTCTTTTACATCCCGCAAGAAGCACATTGTAATATTAGGGCATATACCTATTAAGGAGTCCCAAGATCCATTATGAAGATTTAATTATGTAGTTGGGGATTAAAAATTATAGGTTCATGTACATTCATCATAATTTCTTCCTTCGAAGGTATATCATTCCACTGAGGGGTTAGATATATGTGATTATTTGGTACACATGAGACGGATTCCCATAATTAAGTTTCAACTGGGACTATCTCAACTCGTAGTATATCAGGGGATTATTACTGTTGAATGAGAGGGATGATAACAATGCATTTTAATGTAATATAGTGAGGATTAATATTGTCTTGGAGTTTTAGATCATACAACTAGGATCATATGTCATGCAATTTATCACAATGTGATAAGTTTGTTGAGGCCATGTAGATTAGTAATTTGTATCACAATCATTATATAATACCTTTTATGTTAATGTGTAAAATACAAACTAAAAAATATATATTATTACAAAAGAGATCAATTTCATTTTATTACATGAAAAATTTCTATACGAACCATTCATTGTTTGGGGCTGTAATGTGCTCTCCATAAATAGATATTAAGGAATAATCATCATTAGTTTAGACCCCGTGTATGGAGTAGGGTCCTTTCCATATTGGTTTAATCATTGGAAGATTTTTTTTCATGAATCATTGGTGTTATAATGTCTAAAACCATCTCTACTTTGATGAATCATTAGAGGTGGAACATCTTGTTAAAGGATCATACTATCATATTTTAATCGACTAACATGTGATAAAAGCTGTGGAATCATTTTTCCTACATTAACTCAAATTAATATAGTTATTGCTGGTATTTATAATCTATGGATAGCTAGTCATGTATGGTAGTATTGAGGGAGGTAAATTGATCCTCAATGAGTAGGTAATCTTCTATTATATTTACCAGCATGTACATGGTTCCCATATTGTAGTGTGGGTTGTTTTCTTGTAAACCCACAAGGCATGGAATAGTTCTGAATGCCCAGATGTTTTCCGTTATCCACCATTATATTGATTATGTTCTATATTTTCTTTTTGAAGGCCTATTTTATTCTATCAGTTGGTGCATTATAGTGGGATGAGTGGTTTGATTTTGTAATTTATCCCTCATATAGCTTTTCCACATCAACATAACAGATATTTGTTCCACTTTCCATTATTATCATATGGTGTACACTTAATATGGAATGATGATAGCTTTCATGAAGCTGACAATTCTTTTGGCCTGGCCTTCATTAAGCAGTTCTACCTCATCACATTTGGAGAAGAGGTAGGTCTATGTAAAGATATATTTAAACTACATTTCTTTGGCTAGAGGGTATTTCCCAATAACATCAATTCCCTATATGGTGAATGGACATGTATATTTTGCTGTATGTAGTACCAATGGGGGTTGGTGGATGAATTTATCATGCACTTAGTAAGAATCAAACTTCTTTTTGAATTATTTGAAATCATGTGTCATTGTGGACCAGTATACCCATGACATAAATTTTATTGGAATGCTTGATCCCTTACTAGTTGGAATCATGGGATCCTTCATTCACCTCATACATGAAAACATTACTATCATCCCCATTAATACATTTGTAAAGGAATTCATTAAATCATTTTTTAGAGGACTTTCTAGTTATTTTGCCCATCATAAAGGGTGAAGTTGTCTACTTACCATGGGATATTGTATTTATAGTCTACATTTTATGTAACTATTCCAATTTAGAGGTAGTAGATGATTAGAATCATCCACCTAGTAGTAGGAACATATGGATCAAGTATGGGTCTGAAATCATTAATCTCTTATTCTTTAACTTAAACAAAATCCTTTACCATTGAACAATACAAAATGATGATTACTATTTTTCCCCAATTTAGATCCCTTACATCTATAAATGAAATTGTAAACACATCTTCATGGGAATTATGTGATCACAATATTTGAGTCAATGTTGGATCTTAGAGGAAATCCACCATCAACCCTTTGACAAAGTCATAAAGTGGAATTTGATCCTATTTTTTGAAATCATAATACTCATTAATATGTTTAATTAACAACTCTGAGTTACATATCACCTCATGTTGGCACATTAGTATTTGGAGTGTTTGTTACATATGCTCAATGATGGATTGATATTCCAATTGATTATTAGTAAAACCATCTGATAATAGGAAAGAGTAAGGTAAAACTTGATTCATTAAGGGAATGATTATGATCCATAAGCAAATATTTTTTAGCATAGGGTCCTCTATTCTACATCATGTTGTGATCATGGATGCACCATAAAAATACATTTCCCATGTTTGGGGGATAGCTTGAATATAGAATATTTCCACATCTGGAAATTCATCATTTAATAATGTTCATTCTATATATGGGTGTTATTCAAGGTAATCCACCAAGATATATCCTTTCACTAATTTTTGAGGCACAAATTGTATATAATACTATGACAGATTATCCACCAACTATTCTAGATTTCTAATCAACATAGGATGGGTGTGGGTGTATTATAGTGGGATATTTCGAGATACCAATTATACAATATGGTGCTGCAATTAGTTCCTTAGCTTTTTAGGGAAAAGATTAATTCTAGAGAGATTTTTGGGAGATATGAATAATGAGCCACAATGTTGAGTATGTTTTGAATGAGTTAATAAAGGTTGTTTTCATTCTCAATACCATTATTTTGGGAAAGGAAGGCACCTAGTAATGTCACTAGAGCCATTACATTGTTTCCCTCGGAATTCGGGGATGACCTCTTGGATGGGAGATTCAAACATTCCGATCGGTTTCTAGCGGGTTTGTTCATAGAACCGGAAACATCCAATGATTCCACATCCAGTTGGACCTACTTTCCAAAGGTAGGTGCTCATTAGCTTGTTTACTGGTGAGGCTTAGGAATTTGCATTGGTCGAGAGGATGGGAGGTCGGACTCATCACACCTTTTTTAGGGGAATTATTGTCTATTCCGGGACACTCTTTATAGATTTAAGTTATGTTCGTGCATCCTTATTACATTACCAAGTATAAAATGAGATTTTCCTTCAGTTTTGACAATCAATGATTAAATATGTAAGAAATTTAGAGAATCTTTTATATGTATTCGAGGTTCTTCATCAATAGAGAATCATCTATATCTATTTAGAGATTCTTGGTCAATGGTAACCTTCAAAACATTCATATAAAAGTCTCTTAGTCATTATGATGACCAGGCTGGTTTTAAAGCCACTCAGTGGGGCACTTGAAGTATATTGTCATTCATAAGGACATGAATTATTTCAATGTTGGGATCGAACCCATAGATGTGCTACCTACGTATCCTTTGTTTTGGAAAAGGAATCAGAGCCCACATAGTTCGAATAAGGGTATGATGTTTATGATTGATGGCTCAAAGCAGGATGTCACAATTACTTTTACACTCTAAGCTCACGTGAGTCATGCTCGGTGTGAGAAACAAGAGGTATTGGTAAAAATTAGACAATTGTGCCATGAAAGATGTAATCATAAGAAATGATTTGGGGCTTATGTATGTATGACTGCCCAGAGGATTTACTTTAGGGAGAAAATCCAGGAACAAGGTCCATAAAGGTATATGTGCTTCATGGAGATTTGAATACTCTAACTTGGGACTTATTCCTGAAAAGGAAACCCAAATTATGAGAGGATTGATAACTCTGTTTTACTCCTAAGAAGGAATCCCAAATCAAACATAAATTAGGATTGGTTAAAGTGAATTTAAGGGACTTGGGACTTATTCCTGAAAAAAGGAAGCCCAAGATTAGGACTGGGACTTATTCCTGAAAAGGAGACCCAGGTTAGGGGACTTAGGGCTTACTCTTGAGAAGGAAGCCCAAAATTATGACTGGGACTTATTCCTGAAAAGGAGACCCAGGTTAAGGATTAAGGTTTGGGGCTTACTCCTAAAAAGGATGCCCAAATTAGAGGACTTGTGACTGGGGATTATTCATGAAAAGGAGACCCAGGTTAAGGATTCTCTCATCTTAAAGGATGAGGTTGAATGAATGAACATTCCATATTTAGTGATATAAGGATATTTAAGTCACTAGGTTTTGAGAGATATTCCACAGAATTCCTTTCAGATAAGGAAGTCAAATCAAGAAATCATTCCATGAATGGCTTTGAAGAGTGTCATGAAGACTGAATCTTGAAAAAGAAAGGTAAAATGGCTTAAGAGGGGTGAAATAGGCAAGAAAGGCTCCCAAAAATAAAGGGGCGTACAAGTCTTGGAAGGCGCGCTAGTACTACGGGGGCGCGCAAGTATTGGTCGCGCAAGTATACCTATACGACACGTGGTGTACTTGCGCGATGGTCAACCATCATTGAACTGCTTGAACGACTCTTTATTAAAGCCTTTAGAATTCTCTTGAGGTTCTTCCAGAAAAGGGACACACAAGTTATATCGAAGGAATAAGGCGGCGCGCAAGTGAGACCACTTCCCTTAAAGGGCTGGCCACTCAGGAGCGCAAGTGTAGATGAGTTTCAACACTTAGGCCTTCCTCCCTCTCTTTAGATCTTCCACTCTAGGTAAGAAATTACCTTAGAAGTGTTCTGGAAGCTTTGAGAAGAGACTTGGGTGTCGGGAGCTTCAATCCGAGTTTCGGGAAAAAGATCCTCTCGAATGGGGGGCCCACAGGGTCTATTTATAGGCAGGAGAAGACCCCGGGTGGTTACGGGGCGGTTATCACTTAGGTCGTGCAAGTCACTTGCTTGACCATAAGGCGTCGCGCAAGTAGACTTGCACGACCATAAGGCGTCGCGCAAGTAGACTTGCATGACCACTAGGCAGCGCGCAAGTGTACTTGCGCGGCGATAAGGGAACTTGCACGACCTATGGGCAATGTTCTCCTTGTTCATCCCTTTGTCGATTTTTGATGTTTTTTTAAAGGATGAATCACTTTGGACTAAGGTATTTCCCTTTTTTCAGTCATTAGACTCTGTGACGGAAAGGAGCGTCAACGAAAGTCCCCCCTCAGAGTTGGATCCAGAGAGAAAAGAGGATTTGACTCTGAGGTGAAAAGAAAAAAACAAGAAATCTGAAAGTTTAATGTCATGCATGTCGGACATACAAAGGCTAATGTTTAAGGTCGAAATAGCTTTGACTAAAATGGATTAGAATTGACTCAATTCCTTGAAAACTCATCTGAAAACATAGTACCATACTCAAGTATGAGGGAAAATATTTAAGCTATGCCTTAAGAATATTTTAATCTGAGGAATGATATGAAAAAGAGCTAAAAGGCATTAGAAGAAGTAGTTTCTAAGAATGATGTTACTATTATTTAACAAAACCCATTAGGGGGTTGAATTATGCAGGGCCACCTAAGGGCATTGGCTGCATGGTCAAATAAATAGCATCTTTTGGCTAACAAGTCTGTTATGTGGACTGTTTATGCAAGGCCACCTATGGGCACGTGCTGCATAGTCAGGCAAAAGAACTCTCATAAATTTACTTTCCTAGTGCTAAAAGCCAGTGAAAGTATAGGGAGATTCAAATTTTCTAAATTATAGAGTTCGCTGTATGGAAAGAGGTACGTGAATATGGAGAAGATATTTCCAGACATGATTTTTGAAGAACTGGATGAAAATCACTCCTATGAAGGTTTGACCCAAACGTAGGGAAGAAAAATAAACCCTAGACTTGAATACTTTCAGATCATGAAAAAGGATATGGGACAAATATGTTAAGGATGGCTATTTTTTCGGATCCCTACATACTGTCATTTTAGACAAATGAGGACAAAAGAGGCATTCTTCCCAATAATGAAGTTACCATCATTTAACAAACCCGTTAGGGGGTTGAATTATTCAGGTCGACCTCATGGCATTGGCAGCATGGTCAAATAAATAGTATCTTTCGGCTGACAAGTCTGTTTTGTGGACTATTTATGCAAGTCCACCTATGGGCACGTACTACATAGTCAGGCAAAAGAATTCTCAGAAGTTTGACATTTTTGTGACTAAAAGTCATGAAAAGGGTTATGAAGATATGAAAATATTTAAGGTTAGGATTATAACACATAAACATGGGTATTTTCCAATGTATATAGAGTTACATAGGTCAATGATAACCATAATCATGTTGTGGCTGGGTCCTGAATTGAAATTTTGGACTTCACTACGTATCTCATAAGAATGGGAATCAAGCCATACGTAGTTCTTGAAATGTAGTTTAACGTCGTGCAGGACGAAAGTATGAGAGATCTTAGTTTAGGGTCGTAGAGTTCAGACCATAATAATTAATACACAGTGTGTGTTTTAATGAGGACTTTTCAGCCAAGGGACTGAAAGTGAAATTTGGGGTTAGGCCCAAAAGACTTGGGGATGGATTCGAGGGATACTCGAACGTTCCTACGTATCCCATAAGGATGGGAATCAAGCCCACGTAGTTCTAGAACTACCTTTTGTACAAATTTGGTTCATACATGTGAAGGGTGAAAGGGGACTTTAGTGCAATGATGGTTTAACCTGAGATAAAAAGTTTAGGTACTACCATGTATGCACATAGTCTTTTGTAATGAAACATGATTGAAAAATCAATGTCAACAATAGTTCTCTCTCAAATGAGGGAATCAAAGAGTATTTTAGTTAATTGTCGTACCAGACAAAATTTTTTCATAGTTTAACGTCATATAACAAGGATGAAAGTGAATCAATGTAAAGATATTGATTCTAGGGGCGGTTTCATGAATCAACATCACATGAGATGGTGGTGAACTAATGTGAAGAGATTGTTTTTGGGCTTGAACCATGGGAGGTTGCCTACATACCCATCCTGGAGGGCAAGGATCAGAGTCCGTGTAGTTCAATTAAATAATGAATTAATGATCAAGTTGTTCTCGGGGACAACGATCTAATAATAAAAAATGTTGTTGGGACTTATACATGGTTAGCGGCCCAAAGAGAGTGTTATGGTTGAGGTTTTCTCTAAGCTCACGTGAGTCATACTCGGTGTGAGAAACAAGAGGTAACAACAACCTTAACGATACATAGTTTAATGTCATATAGGACATATAAAGGGACTATGCAGTTTAAAGTCTTGCAGTTAGGACTATTGGTGCTTCGCAGTTTAGTGTCATGTAGCAGGGACAAAATACAGTTTAATGTCATGTAGGACATATCATGAATTTTCAGTACAGTTTAGCATCATGTAGTTATGACGATGGGGACAATATAGTTTAACGTCATGTTGGAAAAAAGGGGGACTGCGTAGTTTAATGTCATGCAGTAAGGACAAAATAACACACCATTTAGGTCATGTTGGACGCATTGGGGATTTTTTTTCACAGTTTAGCATCATGTAGGACAAAAGTGTGAAGAGTTTAAGGTCATATGCACGGACCGTGGTTGGTGCAGTTTAATGTCATGCTGGACGGTGGTGTAGTTTAAGTTCATACAGGACCTTTGATGATTATATAGTTTAACGTCTTTCCGGACGTAAGGGACTTTTATACAGTTTAGCGTCATGTAGTTAGGATGTCACAGTTTAACGTCTTACTGGACGTACGGGACTTGCAAATAGTTTAGGGTCAAATGCATGGACCATTGATGATGCTGTTTAAGGTCATACTGGAACATTTAGGGATCTTTTTCACAGTTTAACGTCATGTGGGACATATGTGCAAATAGTTTAGGGTCATATGCTTAGACCATTGCTGTATAGTTTAACGTCATATAGCAAGGATGAACTGGTGCCGCACAGTTTAGTGTCATGTTGCGGGGACAACTTGTGAATAGTTTAAGGTCATACTCGACCAAGGAGGTGTTTAAGGTCATACTGGACCATTGCTGTATAGTTTAACGTCATATATCAAGGACGAACTGGTGCTGCACAATTTAGTGTCATGTTGCGAGGACATTGAAGGTGACACAGTTTAACGTCATGTTGGACGTATGTGCAAATAGTTTAGGGTCATATGCTTAGACCACTGCTGTATAGTTTAACGTCATATATCAAGGACGAACTGGTGCCGCATAGTTTAGTGTCATGTTGCGGGGACATAATAAATTGTTTGTATTTTATACAAAATATTTCTTAAAAAATCTGGCATTAGTTGGAGTAGTAATGAGTTCTCCATCCATCGAGATTAATGAATAAGCTCCATTAGAGTAGACCCTATGTATTGAATAAGGTCCTTCCCATTTTGGTTCAAGCTTGGGAGGTTTCTTTCCTGGTATCATTGGAGTTCTGAGAACTAATACCAATTCTCCCTGAATGAATGAACGAAGACGAACTTTTTTGTTAAAAGCTCGTGCTATTCGATTCTGATAGATTTCCAAGTGGTGCAAAGTGAACAATCTTTTCTCATCTAACCGTTCCAATTCATTCAATCGATTTTGGGATTGCTCATCTATAGATAACTGATCACAAATGGCTACTCTGAGTGAGGTCAATTGAACTTCAATTGGCAAAACTGCTTCTGTTCCATATACCCACGAATATGGAGTTGACCGCGTTGCATTGCGGGTGGTAGTCCGATAATCCCATAAAGCATGAAACAGTTTATCAGGCCATGACCTCTTAAATTTATCCACCATATTTTGCAGTATATTTGAAAGTGTCTTGTTAAAGGCTTCTATTTGGCCATTGGCTGCCGCATGATACCGAGATGAATGGTTGGATTTAATGTTGTATTCTTGATACAATTTCTTCACCTCAGAAGAACAGAAGTTGGTGCCGTTGTCCGTCAATATGGTATGAGGTACACCAAATATAGTAATGATGTTAGACTTGATGAAGCTAATAATGCATTTAGAACTGACTTCATTGAGAGGTACTACCTCTGCCCATTTGGAAGAGAAATCAGTAGCGGTAAAAATGTACTTAAACTGCTTGGCCGTAGCTGAAGGGTAAGGTCCCACCACATCCATTCCCCATGTGGCAAATGGCCATGAGTATTTAGCTATATGAAGAAACTCTGGAGGTTGATGAATGAAGTTGGCATGTACATGACATGAATGAAACTTCTTTGTGAAATCAACACAATCTTGAATCATTGAAGGCCAAAAGTATCCAAGCCTTCGAATTTGATCAGACAATCTATGTCCAGACTGGTGAGCACCACAGACTCCTGCATGCACTTATTTCTTGACAGCCATTGTCTCTTCACCATCAATGCATCTGAAGAGAACACCGTCAAAACCATGTTTGTAGAGAATTTTCTCTAGGTGGTTTGGGCCACCATAAAGAGTAGAATTGACCACACGTCGCCAGATTTGTTCTTTCTCGGCTCTATCAGGTGGAAGTGTTCCATTTTGAAGGTATTCCCTGATAGGTGACATCCATCCTGTAGTATGACCATACGGTTCAGGAATGGGACTAGTTTCATTAATTTCCTCTATTCTGGCTTGAAGATAAGGTGAAATTGCACGACGGTGGGCAATACTGATGGTTGTCTCGTCCCGATTTGGATCTGCTAGAGCTGTGGCTATATTAGCCAGTGCATCAGCTTGAGAATTTTGTGATCTTGGGACATAAGAAAATGTCAGTTCTGAAGGGAATTCCGCCATTAACTTTCTAACGTAATCATACAAAGTGATTAACTCTTATTTTCTGATGGCATAATCCCCATTGACTTGTTTGATTACTAAGTCTGAATCACCTTTCACCTTTAAGTGATTCACTTGTGCTTGAAGCGCTAACTCCAAGCATGTGATAAGAGCTTGGTATTCGGCTTCATTATTAGTACCACCTTCCCACAATAAAAAGGAATAAGGTAACAATGCCTTATCTGGAGAAATGAGTACAATTCCAAAACCAACATTGTTGAATTTAGGATTTTCCATTTTCTTCCCCGTTGGACTTCTGGAAGCACCATCAAAATCCATTTCCCATGTTTGAGGACTCTCTTGAATAGAGAAAACTTCCTCATCAGGGAGTTAAATATATGAAGAAGTGTCTTCCACTGAAGGATGTTCAGCCAGGAAATCATCAAGAGCTTGGCCCTTTATAGCCTTTTTAGATACATACTGAATGTCGAACTGCTGCAAAATAACTGCCCACCTTACTAGACGTCCTGTGATCATTGGACGACTAAGGATGAATTTGAGCGGATTATTGCAAGATACCAATTGGACCTCGTTATGTTGCAGGTAGTGTCTCAGTTTCTGAACTGAAAAGATTAATGCCAGGAAGCACTTCTCAATACTTTATTATCGGGTTTCTGCTTCAAGCATAGTTCTACTGAGATAGTAGAGGCTATTTTCATTCCCAACATCATTCTTTTGAGCGAGAAAGGCACCCAATGATCGCTCTAGAGATGTCACATTGAGGATAAGTGGTCTACCTTCAACAGGTGGCATGAGTACTAGTGGACTCAAGATGTATTTCTTGAGAACATCAAACGCTTCTTGACATTCTTCAGTCCACTGGTAAGTGACTCCTTTTTTCAATAATTTGGTAAAGGGTAAACTTTTGCCTTCCAAATTGGCGATGAAACGCCGAATATAGGATAAGTGTCCTTGAAGTCCTCTTAATTCATTCAAATTATGAGGAGGTGACATACCAAGGATTGATTTTTTCTTCTCAGGATCGACTTCAATACCACGATGGCGTACAACAAAGCCGATGAATTTTCCTGAGGTTACCCCAAAAGCACATTTTAAGGGGTTCATCTTCAAATTATGTTGTTGAAGCTTGTGGAATATGACTTCCAAATAAGCCAAGTGATTAGAACGTTTTTTGGATTTAACCACCAAATCTTCTACATAGCATTCAACAAACTTTCCTATGAAAGGTTTGAAGATACGATGCATGGCGCGTTGATATGTTGCACCTGCATTCTTTAAACAAAAGGGAATCACCCGGTAACAAAACACACCTTGAGGGGCTCTGAAGGCTGTAGATTCCTCATCTTCTAGGGCCATTCAGATCTGATTATATCCGGAATATCCATCCATGAAGTAAAGTACTTCATAGCCAGTCGTCACATCAATTAAGAGTTCTGTAATCAGAACTGGAAAATCATCTTTAGGACAATACCGATTAAGATCTATGAAATCGATGCAAACCCTAATTTGTCCGTTCTTCTTCTTTACAGGGACAATATTAGCCAACCACTTGGGATATTGAACTTCTCTGACGAAGTTATCTTTGATAAACTTATCCACATCAGCTTCAATTTTGGAAGCATAAGTTGGGTGTGTTCTTCTCGCGGCTTGCTTAAATCCTCGATGTTCTTTTGGTAAACCCAAATGATGAGTAGCAATATCAGGATCAAGCCCAGGAATTTCTGTATAGTTCCAAGCGAAAATATCTTTATTTTTCTTTAGAAAAGAAATATACATCTCTTGATCTTCAAGGTTCATGGCCGCACTAATTAAAGTGGGGCGTGGATCTTTCTCTATACCCAGATTTATTTCTCTGAGTTCATCCACAATGGTAGAGATACCCTCTTCAAATGCTGGAGGAGCATCTCTAAGATCTTCCTCTTCCTCTTCATCATGTGCTATTCCTTCCGTTTCTACTTGCACAGTAGATGACAAAACGAAATTTTCATGATCATAAGGGATGTAAAAATTTTCACTTTTTGAAGAAGAAGCTTCTATTTCCGACCCTATTGATGATAAAGGTCCTTATTTGGGAAATAAAGAGGTGATGATGGATTGAGAATTGACATCATTATTCTCCTCTGATGTTGCTATAACTTCTTCTGTCCTGATTGGCAAAGTATAGACCTGTTGGATTTCAGCAGATGAAATGAAGATGTCACCACTTGTGCTTTCATCACTGTTTGGTAGGTTACCAATTTCTCCCATGTTGTCTGGCTCAATTGCCATAATTGACATTATGGATCTTTCCATAAGAGTATTTTGATTTGGGATTATTTTGTCAATTTGACTGATAGGTAACACATAATCTGTACTCACATGTGTAAATGGATTTATTGGAATTTTCTCCAAACCATATGGAGCATTAACTTTGGTAATTTCCTTCATTGTAGATTTTTCTCTTCCCTTCATGTGATAAAATTCTGCCTCAATGTATTGAGACTCACATGTCATGAACATGGTCTTATCACCATACAATGTTCTAACTTGACCATTGAAACAGTATTTGAGACATTGATGGTATGATGAAGGGATAGCCGCATGCTGATGTAGCCAGGGTCTTCCAAGCAAGACGTTGAAAGCTGAGTCTTGATCAACAATCATGAAATCCTAATTGGATACAAGATCTCCAAACTGAGTTCTGAGTGTAACTTCGTCCAGTGGTTCTTGTTCATTTTTATCATATCCTTGTATCATCATGGTAGAAGGAGATAAATCAGATTCTGTGAGGCCCAATCGACAAAGTGTACGGATGGGCATGAGGTTGACTCTTGAACCATTGTCAATGAAAGATATTCGGATATCTACACCATTGACTTTGCCAGATAAGTACAATGGTTTTATGTGCCCATGCACAACATCATCTTCATCTTTATCAGTAAAAGATATCACTACATGGCATTCTGCAGGATTATTCTCTATGTGATAGACTTCAGCTGCAGCAATTTCAGCTTCAAACTCCTGAGGACTTGACAAAGCTTCGATGAGTGCTTCCCGAAGATCTTTTGATAGATTCAAAGCATCCAAAATTGATAACTTGGCTGGTACTTGGGCCAAGTGTTTCAATATATCATACTTTTGATCTAAAGGTCTACGTTTCCCAACAGGAATATGCGGTTTAGCAGGTATCTTGGAAGCTGATGCTTTGGAAGCTGATGCATCTTGTATTGGGATAGAAGTTGGCAACATCCTTGGTTTTGGAAGATTAGACCGATTAGATCCATTTACTTGCTGAGATAAAGTATATGGAATTTTCAATCGGTCTTCCAAAATAACTGTGCCAAGACTGAGTTGACTATTGGCAGAAAAACTTGCTTGTTCTTTTTGAGCTCGCTGAAGGGCTCTGCCACGATTTTCTGCTGCATACACAGTGCTAGCAGGGGTATAATTGGAGTAGTGGCTTCGGAAAGATCCATGTCTTCCCCTGTATCCTGAACCTCTAGAACTTCCTCGGATTCCCTTATTTGATACAGGGAATTCAGACTTATCAAAATTGAAATTACGACTGGAATACGGATATGTTAATTGAATCATATTAACAGAACTGAAGATTAACTCTTCGTCTAATAAGGACTCTGCCTGACTAGCCTGTTTTGGCTGTGCCGTTTGATGGGGTGGTGCCCGTTGTTTTGAAGTAGATGGCATAAAGTCTGCCAGAGTCAAAGACAATTTAGGCTTTGACGCATACTCATCTTCTTTGGATTCTTTTTCCTTCTTTGAATCAAACCGTTTCTTTGAGGACTTTCCCTCTGACAAAGAGGGTTTTACCGAAGTATTCATGGTAGAAGACATAATTGGTTTTTTTAATTGTGTTCGCAAAATGGAATGAGTCTAATTGATTGTCTTTCTGACCATCTAATCATCATATTTCTGTGCATTTCTTCTTTTGACTTCTTGCCATTCACCTTCCTCCTCTGGAACTGTAGCAGTAACACATGCTACCTGAGTCGAAGAACCTTTCAACTTGAAATGTCCCAAATCAACCATCTTTTTCAGGAGGTATTTAAATACAAAACACTCCTGGATGGGATGCCCCAACATTTGATGAACGGGGCAATAATTGGGACGGTCTTCATCTCCTTCCTTGTTTGGCCTCTTGGGCACTGGTAATTGAACCAAATTATTTTCCAGAGCTGAAATGAAGTAACCGGGAACTTGCTCACTTCAGAAAGAGTATGTTTTACTCTTCATATCCTCAAATTGTTTTCGTCGTTGATATCTTTGATCATTTGTATGAAACGACCATTGTTGTTGGCGTTTAGGAGGTGGAGCCCTTCGAGAAGATGAAGGTTTTGATGTAGAAATAGGTACAAGTGCTTGTTTAAACATAACTGTAGCAGTTTCTGATTTACCCATTATCCTTCCTGAAGCTGATGGAATTACATGAGATTTAACCTTAGCCTGTATAAGGGAATCATCAATCTGTTGAGCGTTTGAAGTAAGGTCTCGAAACCCTCCTATGTATTTCACAGGGATCAATGGCGTGCGTAATTCGTCATGCAAATTTTCCACACAGATTGGCAACAGTTCTTTCTGAGGGAGTGCTAAACTCTGGGAATATGTTAATCCCTTCCAGCGAGCAATGAAATCAGAGACTCTTTCATTCTCCCTTTGCTTGCAGTTTGTAAGATCGAAAATTATCGTTTTTGGCAAAGTTGAGATGAACTGAAGAAGGAATTTTTGACGAAGATCCTCCAATCCGATGATTGACCGGGATTGCAAGATTGTATACCAGACAAAAGCTGGTCCTTGCAAGGTTCGCACGAAGCATCTGAGTTTCACTGCTTCTTGCTGCTCTGGAGTTCCCATCATAGGATCACAACAAGACACGTAATGCCTCAGATGTTGTTCAGGGTCGCTTGATCCATTGAAAGTAGGGAAAACAGGGTTTCCAAAACTAGATGGAGGAGAAATTGAATCTACCAATTCATGGTAAACATTATTTTCTGGTTGAACTTGTTCTCGTTTCCCTTCCATAGTTTCTAACCAAGCTGTTAATGACTCAATAGTAGTTATTAACTTTTGAGAAACATTCGGTTGAATTTGGTCTTGAGTAGGTGCAATGAATGGAGCTTGGACATATTTGGTGGTTGGTGCTGCAACTGATGGTAGCACTGCCAACCGTTGTTGCGCTTGACCCACGAGATTAGACGTCGGAGGGTGTACTAATAAAGGAGGATATTCTTGATCCATCTCAGTAACTGCAACAAATTCATTCGGCTATCGGACTTCAGAATTCATAAGAAGAAGACTACTCTGAAGTAGTTCTGCATTCAAACTTTTTAATTCTTTCATTTCTTCCTCTTGTTGTGAAAACATTCGCTCTAACGAGAGCGACTGACCTTCTCCAGAGGAAGGATATGTAACCTGATTTTTTCCCCTCCCTTTGTTGGATACTTTTTGGAGAGAAGGAAGTGTATTACCTTGGTTCTGACTAATCCTTTGACTTCGTGTACGCACACCTTCTTCATTTGTATTGGCGCATACATTTTCTTGAGCAGGGCGCTCTTCATCTGAGTCCCCTGAGTGAGTCTCCTCTGGTGGATTAGAAACAACAGAATTGATGACATTGATTGATGTATCATACATCGCATCCCTTCTATCAACATTTCTGTGATATTGTCTTCTTTCATTTTTTTGATGATACATTGCCTTTTGTTGGTTCAATCCTTTAGGAACTTCTTAATGAGATAAAATTTGGAGGGAATCTCCTGATAATTTGGCTCTTCGTTCCTCTTGGGGCTTCTTATCCAATCGAGAAAAGAACGACATTCTATGAGAAAGGGAATGATGATTTGAAAGAGTCCCCAGTCTCGTGAACTGGGGATGTTCCTGCTGCTTCCGCTCAACTCCTCGAATCCCATTTGTTGACTCTGAGGGTTGGGTTAAAGGAGTCCCCAGTCTGGCAAGCTGGGGTGGCTCTTGACATGCTATGTCTGAGACCTTTTAAAAATCTCTATTGATCTTGCGAATCTTAGTTCGGAAATTAGCTGGATGCATTAACCTGTATCCACTTATATCACCTCGTTCAACAGACCGTTGGATGATTTCCAAGACTTCTGTAATTTGATGATGTGTTTTCTCCATACGAGAGGCTTGTGCAATATTATTTCCTGCTTGATGTAGGAGAAATTAAACAACTTGTTCTCTATATGCTTGATTTTGAGAAGAACTAGTTGAAGCCTATTCTTGAGCAAGCTTTTGATTATGAACAAATCCCAATGATTGTGGCCGGACATGGGCAATAACATTGCATGAGACCATTTTCGGCGGGCTTTGCTGACTGGAAAGCACTGTGAAATGTAGTGCTTCGTGAACACCCCATACTCTGATATGAACACCAGATGGAGCATTGGAAATTAACTGACGCAATTTTCTTAGTGCGCCAAGGCATGAACGTTGAAGGGTTCTCTGTTGCTTTTCAGCCTTCGGATACCGAGAGATTGATAGAGATTCCAAATCAATCTGACGTTGTAGCCCTTATATTATCTTAAGATGATTTTCATATTCATCATAAGATAATACCTTCTTCTTCATTTGACAAAGAGTTTTCCATATGTTGAGATGAATATCATGGACTCCATCTTCCGTCAACATCTTTGGAATATCATACTTGGAGTCAGCCAAAGGCCAAAACATGACTGGTACCTCACTTTTCACCAATTTTTTCTCATGTTCAGCATTTCCTCTTTATCATTAAATGATGATTCTTCTACCTGTTTTGACCAAATTTAGTGTTTCCTTGTTTCTTCATAGGATTCAACAAGATTGGTAGAGATATCATTGATCAAACTAGAAGATTCATGACTTAGGGGTGGTTCGGAGAATGAACTACACCCTAGACTATCTTCTGATTGAGAAATTATATCACTTGCTATCGATAAAGCATCAGACATGACTGGTTTCACATTTGCAAGTGCCTCAAGATAAGAGGGATTTCTCGGCACTACATTGTCCATTGGAGTATTTTCCAGGCAATGTGAATCACTACAGCGGAGAGGACTTTTGCAGCGAAATTCATCATCATGGGGAGGACAACCATAATGGGTTACAACAAAAGATGAGATCTCTTGCTCCTTGGTCTTCTGACTACACAGAGGGTTCATGTGGCTCTCATCTCAAGAAGAAACTTCAAGATTGACCAAATTTTCATGAAGCAAGCCTTCACGAGGAAGTGTCTGTTGAAGAATTTCAGAATTAATGTTCCCGTTATTGGGAACTGAGGGAGTAGAATCTTGAATTCCAACAGATAAATGTCTGAGGGCTTCCAGAACTCCAGCATCGAGCAAGGCCTTGTTACAGATTGGCCTTTGATCTCCTGACTGTGCTGGGCAGATATTTTTCTTAGATGCCTTCTTACTTACTTTGGAAACCACTTGTTGACGAAAGTGGTTACTCTGAGCAGGTGTATGTGCCTGATCAGGAAATATAGTCAGGTTAGGCTGACGATCTCCACTCAAATCAGGTGTATGTGTCTGACTTGGTTGTCCGTATGATATGGGGGAGTATGCCCCAACACCCTCTTGGACTGGAATAGATTTGTGTGTCTATTCTGTAGTGAATCGTTGATGTGTCACTCCACTGCTAGGGATAGATTTATGTGTCTTTCCCTGAGATGATGTTGAATCTGTTATGATATCCTGGCAAGCATCCAGAATATGAGCAGAAATTTTCTTCTGCTCTTTCACCATTGACAAAATATGCTTGGTGACTTTAGCCGCCGGAACGGGGATATACATCCATTCCGGGCTTGGAGTAGGTGTATGTGCCAGCTCCTGTCCTCCTTTTCCTGTCAGTGAATCCTGACAGTACTCAAGTGTGGAGGCAGAGAGTTGAGTCTACCTCCTATTTGTCGTCGGAGCTTTCCGACTGACTTCTCCATGCGCTACCAAGCGAGACTGTTGGTAGGATTGATTAGTACTAGCAGGTGTATGTGACTGTTGATTACACTTCGCCAAACGCGGTTGACGAGATCCATCATATGTAGTCAGGCGAGCCTGCTGACTAACTGATGATGTATAAGCAGGTGTATGTTTCTGCCAATAGTACTCTGCCGGAATTGCCTGGCGGGATTGGCGTCATGCTGCCAGATGAGTCTGATGGACATCGGAATTAAAACGGACATGTGTGTGTGCCTGCTCATTGTTCGCCACCAAGTTATGTTGGTGGACTCCATCATATGTATTTAGGCGATCCTGATGACTAACTGATGATGCATATGTAGGTGTATGTTCCTGCCTATAGTACTCCACTGGAATTGCCTGGCGGGATTGGCTTGATGCTGCCAGACGAGTCTGCTGGACAGCGGAATTACAACGGACAGGTGCATATGCCTGCTCGTTGTTCGCCACCAAGTTAGGTTGGTGGACTCCATCATATGTAGTCAGGCGAGCCTGCTGACTAACTGATGATGCATAAGCAGGTGTATGTTCCTGCCTATAGTACTCTGCCGGAATTTCCTGGCGGGATTGGCTTGATGCTGCCAGACGAGTCTGCTGGACAGCGGAATTAAAATGGACAGGTGTGTGTTACTGCTCGTTGTTCTCCACCAAGTTAGGTTGGTGGACTTCTCTGGAGATGGCGGGGATGAAAACCTGCCCATTATTAACTGGATTCCGTCTCTGGCGGTTCATCTTGCCTGCTCGGGTTCGAGGAACCTGAGCTGAATTCCTGGAGTCGGTACCCTCATCATGTTGAGGGCACACTGCCGCACGAGTCTGGCGGCGATTGTTGATAGGAACCCTCGAGAAGGACTCCTGATTTTTTGAATTATGGCCCTGAGGGACCTGCTCATTCACTTTCTTCAGAGTAAGGAAGCGAATGGAAATTGCGTTCCGGGGATAACGACCCGAAACGGTTGGAGACGGTAGTCAGCACCGCCTGCCTCTTGATCACTGGTCGTCGTTGTCCAGACGACCTGTGTGATTTGTTCACATGGAGGGCCTGTAAGGCAGCCTCCAAATTTGGGATGGTACCGTGTTGACGGTACTCCTTAACCACCGCATTTGATACCCAGCATTGAAGACACTGAGTAGGTGATGTCATCCTCAGAGAAGATGACGATCCAGTAGGAATAGCAGCAGTGGAATTTGCAGCCGCAGTATTTACAGATGTGAATTTGAGAGCAGCCATTATGGAAATACAGAAGATCTTGGAAAAGAGTGCCTGATTGATATAAAAGACGTAATCAAGATAAAATTCAGCCACTTCATCCTTTGGATGAGCACACATGTCAAATGATTGTTTTTGTTAGAACTCTTATTAAGTTTTAAATAGGGGCTTAACAAATAGGTAAAAAATAATTTTAACTTGGTTAAAGATTCACGTCGGGTTCACCATTTTTTGTTTCCCTCGGAATTCGGGGATGACCTCCTAGATGGGAGATTCAAACGTTCTGATCGGTTTCTAGCGGGTTTGTTCGTAGAACCGGAAAAATCCAATTATTCCACATCCATTTGGGCCTACTTTCCAAAGGTAGGCGCTCATTAGCTTGTGGACTGATGAGGCTTAGGAATTTGCATTGGTCGAGAGGATGGGAGGTCGGACTCATCACACCTTTTTGAGGGGGATTATTGTCTATTATGGGACTCTCTTTATAGATTTATGTTATGTTCGTGAATCCTTATTACATTAACAAGTATAAAATGAGATTTTCCTTCAGTTTTGACAATCAATGATTAAATATGTAAGAAATTTAGAGAATCTTTTATATGTATTCGAGGTTCATCATCAATAGAGAATCATCTATATCTATTTAGAGATTCTTGGTCAATGGTAACCTTAAAAACATTCATATAAAAGTCTCTTGGTCATTATGATGAACAGGCTGGTTTTAAAGCCACTCAGTGGGGCACTTGAAGTTTATTGTCATTCAGAAGGACATGAATTATTTCAAAGTTGGGATCGAACCCATAGATGGACTACCTACGTATCCTTTGTTTTGGAAAAGGAATCAGAGCCCACATAGTTCGAATAAGGGTATGATGTTTATGATTGATGGCTCAAAGCAGGATGTCACAATTACTTTTACACTCTAAGCTCACATGAGTCATGATTGGTGTGAGAAACAAGAGGTATTGGTAAAAATTAGACAATTGTGTCATGAAAGATGCAATCATAAGAAATGATTTGGGGCTTATGTATGTATGACTACCCAGAGGATTTACTTTAGGGAGAAAATCTAGGAACAAGGTCCATAAAGGTATATGTGCTTCATGGAGATTTGAATACTCTAACTTGGGACTTATTCCTAAAAAGGAAACCCAAATTAGGAGAGGATTGATAACTGGGTTTTACTCCTGAGAAGGAATCTTAAATCAAACGTAAATTAGGATTGGTTAAAGAGAATTTAAAGGACTTGGGGCTTATTCCTAAAAAAGGAAGCCCATGATTAGGACTGAGACTTATTCCTGAAAAGGAGACCCATGTTAGGGGACTTGGGGCTTACTCCTGAGAAGGAAGCCCAAAATTATGACTGGGACTTATTCCTAAAAAGGAGACCCAGGTTAAGGATTATGGTTTGGGGCTTACTCCGGAAAAGGATGCCCAAATTATAGGACTTATGACTGGGGATTATTGCGGAAAAAGAGACCCAGGTTAAGGATTATCTCATCTTAAAGGATGAGGTTGAATGAATGAACTCTCCATATTTAGTGATATAAGGATATTTAAGTCACTAGGTTTTGAGAGATATTCCACAGAATTCCTTTTAGATAAGGAAGTCAAATCAAGAAATCATGCCATAAATGGATTTGAAGAGTGTCTTGAAGACTGAATATTGAAAAGGAAAGGGGCTTAAGAGGGGTGAAATAGGCAAGAAAGGCTCCCAAAAAGAACGGGGCATGCATGTCTTGGAAGGCGCGCAAGTATTGGTCGCGCAGGTATACCTGCGCGACATGTGGTGTACTTGCGCGATGGTCAACCAGCATTAAACTGCTTGAGCGACTCTTTATTAAAGCCTTTATAATTCTATTTAGGTTCTTACAGAAAAGGGACGCACAAGTTATATCGAAGGAATAAGGCGGCGCGCAAGTGGGACCACTTCCCTTAATGGCTGGCCACTCAAGCGCGCAAGTGTTGATGAGTTTCAACACTTAGGCCTTCCTCCCTCTCTTTAGATCTTCCGTTCTAGGGAAGAAATTACCTTATAAGTGTTCTGGAAGCTTTGAGAAGAGACTTGGGCGTCGGGATATTCAATCCGAGTTTCTGGAAAAAGATCATCTCGAATGGGGGGCCCACAGGGTCTATTTATAGGCAGGAGAAGACCCCTGGTGGTTATCGGGCGGTTATCACTTAGGTCGCGCAAGTCACTTGCACGACCATAATGCGTCGCGCAAGTAGACTTTCACGACCACTAGGCGGTGCGCAAGTGTACTTGCACGACCATAAGGGAACTTGTGCGACCTATGGGCAATGTTCTCCTTGTTCATCCCTTTGTCAATTTTTGATGTTTCTTCAAAGGATGAATAAATTTGGACTAAGGTATTTCCCTTTTTTCAGTCATTAGAGTCTGTGACAGAAAGGAGCGTCAACACACATATATAATGAGTGGGTATTCCTCAATAAATGGAATTAACAATTCTGGGATTGTGGGGTATTTATTTTTGTGTTTAAAGGATTCCTAATAGTCATCGTTAAACTGATAAGAAACACCATTATTCATCAGTTTGGAGAAGGGAAAATATTTTTCTATTAAGTTGGATATGAACCATTAAATATTGTCCACGGGTCACTGAAGTCCTAGGAACCCATTAATGTTACTTGGAGATGAAATGGTGAGGAAATATTTTACCTTATTATGGCACACTTTGGGGCCTCAATGGAACACAATTAATATGAGAAGTTAACCAAAGGATACCCAGAAATAACATTTTAAGGGGTTCATCATGATGATAGTTTGTTATAGCTTATAGAAAACTATCTCCAGGTCATCCAAGATTTCTAAATGATCAAATAAAATAATACTATACAATCAACATATAATGAGAAAAAATCCACTAGACGGGTTTGATGATGTGATGTGTGGAACCTTGGTATGTGGTACCAATGTTTTTTATGCCAATGGGAATTACCTGGCAGTAGAATATTACTTAAGGGGATCTAAAGATATTGTATTATTCAACATTTGGGGTCATCCAAATTTTATTGTTCCTTGAGCATCTATCCAAGAAGTATATTTATTGATAAAGAGTTATTTCATCAATAAGCATTTAAATTATTGGAACCAAGAAGTCATATTTTCGAAAATACTAGTTGAGATCATTCAAGTTGATGAAATCTCAGATTTTTATATTCTTCTTCGTCATATGAAAATTTTTGGATAGACATTTTAGATATTTTCACTCCCATATCAATTTCTCCTTAATGATTTTATCATATTTGGCATCCAATTTGGATGCATGAGTTGGGTGTGTCCATGTGGTTGCTATTTTGTATCCCTGATGGTCTTCTAGAAATTCCAAGATGAAGATAGACACCTCAGAATCATGTCTTGATATATCATTTTAATTCCAAGGAAATTCATCCAAGTGTTTCTTTTGGATGGAAGTATATAACTCCTATTTTTAGAAAGTCATAATCTCATTGTTAAAATTTCGTTGTGGAACTTTTTGAAAACCTGATATATTTCTAAGAGTTCGTCAATAATTGCAGCGACACCATCCTCAAATATGAAAGTGGTATCCTGGATATCATCACCATCTTCCCATTCTTCAGGATTTAACTCTTCAAAATATAAAAATTAATTTAGATATTAATAAAATTTCTTAGAGTTATGGGAGGATTTGAAAATTGGGCATCTTGAATATTACATAATCTTTTATGGATTAATCGATGACATGGTACTTTTTAGTGCTTTGAAATAGAGATGAGGGGTTCAGAATGACTATCTTTATTTTCTCACAAATACATGACAACATCATCCATACTAGCTGATGGAATAGGGATGTGTAGAAGCTTTAGGGATGCAATGAAAGAAAATTCATCCAGTATTTCACTACTTCATGTAGTTTAGACCACTTATACAGTGTTTTTAGAATATGTTTTCATGACAACCAAAATTAGAGTTTCTAAATTCATTCTTATGCTTGAACACACCTCTTCAGATATGGTTTATGGGGAGAAATTAATCTACAATGATCTATTTTAAAGGTTTATATAGAATCATATTCTATCCATTTAAGGAATTGATTTGAGCAATATCTTTGGCCATGGAATTTTTATAATCCTTATGGAAGAGTATTTTATCAATATAACCTAATTGGCATGATTAAAATGGATATTTCCACAATGAAATTACAATATTTTTCCATTAATTCAATATTTTAGGAATTGGTTGTATCATGAATGGATTTATACATGATGATGTGGCCAATGAGTTCCAATGATAATGTTAAAGTATGTGTCCCATATTAAAACAATTAATTGAGAATCATACTTGATATCCTTGAACCAATTCATGAGTTTGATTTCACCAAGAGGATTTCTACCATTTTTTCATATAACTTTAGCATTAAGGTGGTGGTGTTCAAGTGAGATTCATTGAAAACTAGTTTACAATGTGTTTATATTAGAATATTGTTAACCATGAGGTATTGTCAATGAAATAATGTCAAAAATGAATGTCATTTATTTTAATAGATATATAAAAGGGTAAAACATGTCCTTATATGATGGAATTCCCATCTTATTCTATGAATGACATTAATATGTGTCATTCCTTAGGATCAATCATTTAATGATACAAATTTGTAGGAGAAACATTGACTTCAAATTCTTAATCACATGATAAGGACTTTGGGAGTGCTTCACATAGTTTTTTTTGATAGATTTAGAGAATCATAGATTGAAAACATGGCTGACAGCTAGGATAATTGGTTCAAAACATCTTAATTCCTGTCCAATGGTCTTCACTTACCAGAATGCAGATTCTCTTTCACAGATTCCTAGGGAACTGAAGTTCTTCACATGGATGTATAAACACATGGAGCATGTGATAATCGTGCTTACTCTCTTGGTTGATGAGTTCGTATTGGTATACATACTTGTTGAGGTTTATTATGTGATGATATATCCTCTGGAATGTCATGTGGTATGTTTTAGTTATGTAAAAAAATTACTTGTTTGGTGGAATGTTTTCCTCCTCCTGAGATCATGAGAGATCTATCCAACAATTTTGGGTCATGATGACAGTTTTATCAAGGACACAGTTGCGATAATGACTCCTGGGATGGTAATGTTTTCCGCAATATTTTTGGCTTTGATAGAATCTAATCCTAGTTCCCCAATCAAGTATAATGAATTCATTTTCATAATCATTTGTATCGTCTTTTAATGGATCCATTATGTGAGAAAAATTAATGGAAACAATGATCAACTCGTCATCTAATAGAGATTCAATTTTTAAAGTTGACTATTATTATTTCATTTAGGGGGGTGTTTCTCTGACTCATGGGGATTTTGGAATGAATTATATAAGAGATTAATAAATATTTATCCTTGGAATATGTTTACCTTCCTATGTTTTCTACATTCTCTTCCATTCATGCCTCTTTTTTGATGACTTACCATTGAGGGATTGTGAAATAGAAGAGGTATATTTTGCATTTCACTAATTTTCACCAAGTAAATAAAATCTTGAATCATTCATTATCATACTAGTTACATTTTGAGAGGTCAAATATGATGTTCTTATATAGTCACAAGTTGAAATGGAATATAATCATTTGATGGTGGTCTTCCAACCCCGTATTTGAAAGAACTTGTATTATATTTTACCATTAAAAGATCTATCCTTATAGTGATTTCATGAAGCACCTGACATTCACTGCCTCATATTGATTATGGGTCTTTATCATGGGATCTTAATATAATATAAAATGACACAAATACTGCTCAATTTCTTCAAAGATATTTAACATGGGGAGTTTTGGGTTCCAAATGTTTGGAAGGGGAAGAGTTGGATGTACCCTTTCCAGGTAAATATTATTTTTATGTTGTATCAGTCATACCATTATTCATTATATTCTAATAGAGACACAAATAACCAATGATAAATCATGATCCATAAGGGGTTATAAGGATTTTTGAAGCTTGTATTGGAGAACCGTTTGGTAGGGCACTCTATAGATGCAATTCGGGTAACTTCCATGGGTAGCGTATAGGGGAATGAACTAATGTGCTTGGCCCTAATCTATTTGTTCTCCCAATGAATTTAATTCAATATCTATAGTAGCATGATCCAAAAATATTGGAAGCTGGTATCCAACATAAAATGGATATTCCAGACCTATTTATGTTGTAGTGGAAAACTCTATTTTTTAGGATGGACAATGTGGTGTGTGAGATGAGTATTTTTTTTATAATGTATCCAGTATGAATGATTCCTCGTAGTAGTTCATCATTGTGTTTCCTAAATTATTTCATCTCTCAATATTGTCGAGAAAACCATTCCTCAAGTGATAGGGGATTAATCACTTCGAGAGGTAGGTGGGGCACAATATGAAACATAAAATTTTCTTTATTTAATTCCCTTAGAGGGTGTAATGATTGATTATGTGGGGGAAATCCTAAATTCCAGGAGATCCACTTCATCTAGATACACACAACATCTTTAATATTTTTGGATTTTATCTTAATTTTGAACCAAAAATCCATCCTCCAGTTCAACCTAGGAATTATCTTAATGTTTTTTAGGATCTACAATGGAGGTGTTTATGAAATTAAATGAACCATAGTGCATTTCAAACATTCTATTAGTGAATTTCTATGAATCCATTTTTCTATTCCGTCCATGAGTCCATGTACTCTCCTCTCCAGATCCTCTGGGATCTACTTTGTTCATGGTAATCTAAAGGGAATCTACAAAAAAAACATTTATGCACATTCATTGATTAGGATCCATATAAAAATATGGGATAAACTAGGAGGATACATTTGGTTTCATTGCACATATTTGGGAGAATATTGATTTACTTTGAGTTAGAGGTTTCTATGGTGAAAAATACAACATCTTGGAGGGTCGGGGTTGTTCTTATTCCACATTCACAATTATTTGGTCCTAGATTGCTGGACTCAATGGATGGGTTAGAAAATATCGTACCCTATGGAATGAGGTTTCTCTTCAACTATCATGGGTTCTACTCCCATGGCTAACCTTCTAATGTTATAGATATTTCTTCAAACATGGGATGGGTGTGTCATATAGTATACAACTGAGTCACCCACATCCCATGATCATTATTATATTTCAATCATTTGTTATTTCAAATGATATACTTCCCCTAAGAGAGAGTCGTGCTAAATATTTTATGATACCTTATGAAAAACTATCTCAAAATAATTCTCTCATCTTTCTTGCTATCATTGAGATTCAAATTGGGTCCTTTTTTAGAATAAATTCTATTTTGATTTGGGTCCACTTTTTATAGTCGGGATGATGTTGTGACACTATATGATAACAATTTAGGTAAGATATTCTAGTTGGGGAGCATGGTAATATATAATGCTCATTGTTCAACTCATAATCTCATTTATTCATCTAGTAGGGGAACTCAATATTAGTTGTCATAATATTTCTAATTTTTTGAGGCCTGAACGTTGAATAGATTCCTACTATTTCTTGAACACTGGATTTCAGGCAGCTAGGAGAGCCTCCAAGTCCATTTGGAACTGCACGCCTTATATTTCCTTGATGTTACACCAAAATTCTTCATAGTGTAAAAATATTCCTCTAAATTGATAATTATTTTTTCATATATTTGGATGGATATCATTCCCTTAATTATTCAATAACAACCATGGAATTATACATTGAAGGGTAGCTAAAGGACCTAACATTACAGGTATTTCATATGTATCTAGCAATTTCCTAATGTTTATCATGTTGTATTCATTGTTTTCTAGAGGCTCTTCTACTTGATCTATCTATAGTAGATGCTTTCTGTCTGGTTAATCATAAGAAAAAAGATTTTTAGGGACTTCATTTATTATGTTTGAATACAAGTGGCACAATGGTGGTTTAGAGAATGGCTATCACCTTAGGATGTCTTATGGATGATAAATAATTTCATTTATCAATGATATGGAATTAGAAATGACTAAACTGGCCATCCAATATTCCTTATTGTTGGAGGGATTTTTAATTACTGCATTCCCAAGGGGTGAACCCACTTGACAACATGAAATTATAATATGTATGGAACTCTCAAAATGAGTTCAATCATGATGAGGAATGATATAAAAACCGTTTCCTTTTATTCATATTATAATAGGACTTTAATCATAATAAACTGTGAAATGGAACCATGGATCATAAAGTCAAGTGTCATTGGATGATTTGTTATATAATATGAAAGCACAATACAAAAATAAAAAAATATTTTATTTAATATCCATAATGATCACCGAACATCATTTGAGCCCATATATATGAGTAGGATAACCTGGGGAACTACATGAACAATTGTATGAGCTACGGAACCAAGTAGGGCAATAACCATATGAATAATGCATAGAACATGGGTTCGAAAGAATAACCTGATGACACAAAAGGAATGGAACACGAATAAACATACGGATGAAAAACATGTATACCATGAGATAATATTAAAAATACAATCATTGAAATGAGGAAACAACATAAAACATGATGTATATTTGATTCAATGCTTGTTGCATATAGAGGAGAAAGAGTTAAGGATAACCACCAAGACTATTGCACATGGAGAATGAAAAAAGGATAACCACGATGACCATTTCACATGAATTTTCATGAGACAAAAAAAATAGACAATTACTAGGATTACTATATACAAACATCCATCATAACATGTTCATGCATATATGTTCCAAATGAAAAATCTAGTAGAAGGGTTACCCATGGAGAGAATTGTGTATCATAATCAAGTGATAAGGCATAACAATAGTGAATATCATTGTGGTGTCCAAGAAATAAAGGATATAAATCAAACATGGACATTAATATGGTAGAATAAGAATATTTAATGATAATATTTGTTAAACTGAAGTGAAAAAATTAAAAAAATCGTTTAAGATACATTAGAAATGAAATATTTATGTGTGGTTTTAGAAAAATATTAATTATTATATAAAATGGAAAATGAATAATTGTTTGTTTAATATCTTAAATAAACCAAGATAGTTTTCTATGATATAATTACTAATTTTAAAAAAAATATTGATTTAAATAGTCTACGTTTTTTACTTTATATTGGGTAAGAAATCAAGAAGTTTCATTTAATTAGGCTTTCTTATAGGGAATAATTAAACATGGAACCTTTTTAAAACACTTATATCCCACAAACAAATAGGGAGGAAATGATCTAGATTTATTAATTTTGAACACATATATATAATTTATTTGATTTATATATAATTTAATAGGAGTTACATTGGGGTAAAGATAGAAAAAGTGTAACCTGAAAGAAAAAAGGAGGTTCGGAATGAATATTGTTCCTTATGTGAAAAAGTATTTTGAATTTGATCTTAATATACCCGATAAAAAAATCCATTAGTTAATTAATTCTAAACCTTATTTATGTTTACAATATTTATAATAATTTTATTAGGTTCATTTATGTTCTTTTTCATGATTTATATGATTAATTTTTACCATTTGGGAGCATTCACTTCTTGGGATTTTATAATCAGTTTACATGTATACATGTCTAAAAAATCATTTCAAATGACAATTTTTTTCAGAAATAAAATAATGCGTTTTTAGTGAACATAAATAATATTAAATTGTCTTATATATCAATTTTTTCTATATTAGAGTATTATTAATTTGTTAAAATTTTAATGATAACCGTTGATGTTTTTTACCATCACAAACTGCATTAGATTTAGTAATTGATATCATGTACATATAATAGTCCAAAACCATTGAATAGGCTATAATATATTTATTATAATCTTTTAAACCATATATATGGCTTTTTGACCTTATTTGATTTTGGTTAGGTAAACTGAATACTTTTCGTCGGTGAACAGGAAAAATCAACACATCATTTATGATGTTTTCAGATTTTTTAAAAATAGGAGGGGAAGAGAAATGGTGATGGGTTATTCCATCAAAAAAATGACATCATAGTATGTAAAATTTAATATATTTATCATGTAACATAGATAAGGTGAGATGAGGAGGGAATAAGAAATGAAATGAAATTGAAAATAAATTAAATGAAAATGAAATAGGTTTTTACATATTGAATTAAACTCATTAAGAACCTAATTAGGTGAATTGGTTTTTGTATTTTTTTTAACACAAAATGATCCTTGATGTGGTGGGGCAGAGTCTTGGTTATGTATTTCATATAATTTTTACAATTTTAAATACATTATAGGTGTTTGGAGAAGAGGTCTTGGCATGTGGAATTTATGGTGGATGGATAGGAGTGTTTTTTAATTTTATTAATTTTATTATTATTTTGGCTCGTGAATATGAATAGTATTGATTACCATGAATAAATAAAGTAAATGGAGAAATATGGTTCAATTTTATTTTCCAACCCCATCCATACATCATCCATGACTCAATAATTCTTTTTTTTGTCTTATATAGTAAATTATTGTATTTTAGTATTCACAAAAAATTCAACATGTTTTGAAAAATCCCAAAAATTAACAATAAACATTTATGGACATATATAATTAGTAAATATACTCAATTTTAATAAATTTTTTTTCTAAATATGAGAATTATAATTTTAATTAAAATCATCCTTCACTGAAATAATACTAATATCAAATTTATAAATGATTTTATAACACTTTAAAAAATTATTTATGGTCTAATTAAATTATCATAAAATAAAGAGATGAAAAAAATATTAATTTAGGATTCTATTATATGAAATAATTTTTATATTATATCATTATATTAATTAAAAAATTGTTAATAAATATTTACAATTTATAAATTTTCTAATAACTAATTTAATATTTTCAAAACATTTATATATTAATACCATGATATAAGTATATCATATATTATTCTATAATATTATTAAATTTTATTTATACTTTCACTAGTAGGTTTACAATTCAATTGACTATTTTACTATTCATAAAGGTCATATTAATATTCTAGAGGTCAAATTTCTATTCGAATTCTATCAGTACCTTAATTTATAAAAAATAATATTATTTTATTCATTATTCGTATAAAACATTTTTTTGTTATTTATGTGATTTTATGTAATTTATCTTATATAATATATATATAAGAAGTGGAATATCATTGATTTAATTCTAGGTCATTACATTCTTCCACCCTTCATAAATCCCCCCCCCCCAATTCACAATACATACTAAAGGGAAAGTATGTAAGGGTGTATATCCTTAATTTATTCATCTAGTTCCCATGTGGGTTCTTAGTACCTATGGTTACACCATAGATCTTTAACAAGGTTTGTAGTGTTGTTGCATATAACATTATCTCTACATTCCATGATCTTTACTACCGGGTCCTCATAATAGATATGATTTTTCAAATGTACCACCTATTAATTAGGCACATGTGAGGGATATTCTCTGTTCATCATCAAGAGGGATATGTGGAATAAATCACATACATGATACAAGGTTGGTTGATTTGGTAGTCTATAGGCCACAACTCTTACATGATCAAGAATCATTAAGTTGGTGATGTACTTGGGATATGGATTTTATTTATTTAAAAATATAATGATCATCTTCATTGGATATATTTAAATGAATTAAATGTATCCAATCATTAACTCATATTCCCTTATAATATATTATAAATCGATCATTAATCAATTTTGGGCTGCTTTTATGTTTGGATGAATGGTTTTCAACTTTTCTCCCATTTCGTTAACCATTTTAGTTCATAGAAGATTACATTTACATAACTCATCCTAGAATGTTGTTGTTATGCATCATTCCCTATAGATATCTTTGTAAGGATCCATATGGATGCTTGAGTGGAAAACATTATTGTGAGAGAACTCGAGAAGATATAGATGTTGGTCACATACTCCCATGATGTTCATAAAACACACTATCAACATGTCTTTAAGTGTTTGAATTGTCAATTAATATTGGCCATCCATTTTAGGGTTATAGGTTATACTGAATCTTAGCTCATTATTTAAAGTACATTGGAGACCCTTCTAGAACATGGAGGTGAATTTGAGATCTTGTTAGTATAAATTTGAGAATGGTACTCCATGATGCCTCACTAATTCATTGATGTATATTTGTGCGTATTGATCATGGGAAGGGACCTCTTGAAATGTGATAAAATGAGATTTTTTAATAAGATGATCCACCTATACCCATATATAATTTTTTCCTTTCAGTGACTATGTAAGACTAGAGATAAAGTCCGTGATGATGTTTTCCAACTTCTATGTTGGTATAAGGAATGGTTGAATCATCCCCTCATTCACTTTCCTTTCATCATTCACTTGCTAACATACAAGGAACATTGATGAACATTTAATGATCTATTTCTCTATATTGAACCATTAATAGTTCTCTAAGAGATATCAATAGATATTTTTTCTCCCATGGTGAATATAGAATGGTGATATATGTGTGTTATATAGAATCTCTTTATTTATTTATGGGATGGATGGTACATATAATCAGGATCCAAATATTAAGACTTTGTCCTCATAAATTTGTATCTCAGTTGATTTACCATTTTTGATAGTTTCCACACTTTTCTGAGTTTCCACATAATTTCATTGACAATCCTTAATTTAATACATTGGGGTGGTTGATCAGTCAATTGAGAAAGGACAGATGATGTTACTTTTTTAATGATTCCAATATCTATCCTTTGGTGTTCTATGAATATTTTATCATTGCTAATTATCATCATTGATAATATTATAGCATCTATTTTACTTAGAGAATTTACCACATTATTCTCCTTACTATGATGGTAGTGGATTGAGAAGTCATAATCCCTAATAAAGTATAAAAATATTCAAGGGAGCATATTATGCTTTTTCTATGTGAATATATATTTTCAGTATCATATGATCAGTATATATCTTCCACAACTCCCCATAGAGATAATGTCCTCATATTTTCAATGAATGGAACATATATTCCAACTATATATCATGCGTAGTATAGTTTGATAATGAATTTTAAACATCCTTGATGCATAGAATATAAATTTAGGATTTTTCATCAGTAATAAACCAAATTCCTTTTTTAATGTTGGATTCATACCACAATGACTTCTCCACTTGTCAGTAGTGTGATTACTGGTGAGGGATGAGCCTCTTTTTCGACTCATTTATGCAGTCTTTGCATTCATTGGTCCTGATAAACCTCACTCGTTTCCATGTGATCATTGTTTTTTGGTTTTAAAATCACGATAATTTCTTCATAAATCATTGGTAAAACACAGCTTTAATAAGGAAACTACATATCTCCATTACAGATGTTGTCAAGGGACACTATTTGTGTACCTTTTTCTTATAGGGGTCTATATATATTCTATTTTTGGTGATTACAATCCCCAAGAATGATACATCCTCCATCCAAAAATCACATATACTATAATTTGCATATAATTTCTTCTTTCGTACTAATTTTAGCATAGTAATCAAATGCTCCTCATGTTCCTCCTTGATCATGAAGTGTAATAGAATATATTCAATAAATACTACCAAAAATATGTTGAGGTCATATCAAAAGACTATATTAATAAAATTAATGAAAACATCTGCATCATTAAGGAGTACAAAGGGAATCGCTATGAACACATATTGAACACAACTTGTTTTAAATAAAGTCTTTGTAATATCATATTTACTCACCCCTAATTGTTGATATTCGGACTGAAGGTCCCACGTAGAGAAATACATGGCCTCGTGTCATTGATTTTACATGTTATTTATATATGGTAGGATATACTAGATCTTTATCATTGTTTTTTGAGATCATGATAATCAATGAAGAGTTGTATCTCTCCATTCATCATCATAACAAAGATGACCGACACACCCTATGGGGAGAACTCGAGCATATAAAACCCTTGTAAAAATTCCACTATACTTATTCATTACTTCTTATAGTGAAATATTTTCCATTATATATTGTGTATTTCATATATTTTGAGATCCAAGAATAACTGTAATTGAAAAATAAACTTCTTTATCAGGAGGAATACTAGGAAACTCTTTTGGGAACACATCAGTGTAGTCCCTTATAAAGGGCTTGTATTCATTAATAATAACATCCTTTGTCTTTATCATTTTATCTATATATTATTTCAAATAAGGTAACAATATCAGAAAATAAGACAATTATTTTTAAGTAGATTCATCCTCCACCTTATACATTTATAAAAAATCAGAGGATGCATCCCGAATTGAATAGTAATATCCCTTTTCCATAAATCAATGTTTATTTTTTATAAAGATAGACAATCCATTCCCAATATAGCATCAAAATTCACCTAATGAATTAAGCCCATATTTTATGGATGGTTGAGTCCACAAACACTAACTAGGGATAAGTTTTAATCATTGGATACAATAATTTTCCCATTTATTATTCTCATTGATAACTCAACCTCTATTTTTTGAGTGGATGATTGAATAGTTCTACCAATATTTCATGTTATGAATAAAAGATTAGAGTTAGAATAAAATAGTACATTTTCAATTCTGGAATGAATACCAGAGTACTTGTCTTCAAATCATTATGGGGATCTGCCCTGGTAATAGTAATATCATATGTTCTTCCTTTCTTCCTTGGAGGAATTTTTTATTGAATGCCTAAAAACCCTTTTCTTATGGTAATGGTTCCCCTAATACCCATTATCATAATATTTTAAACATTACATTATAGTTTGTGTGTTTATTTTAACCTTCCCTTATTCATCAATCGTATTGGGATTCTATATATTCCTCAGGTAGTTGTCATCCAGATGCCCCATCTTCCACATTTTAAGTATTTCCTAGTTCCCACTAGATAAAGTTATGTGTTCTTATTCCCACAATTTATAAATGTGTTATGTTGGGCTTTAATTCCATCATTATATTTATATATTGATCCTTCCATATCATATTCCATTTTCATCTATTTATCTCAAAGCCCATGAGACCAATAAGAGTCTCTGAAATCCATTTCAACCATAAGGGTACAACAGAAAATATCCTCATAGATATCAATGTATATAGTAAAAAAATGTTTTACATAGAATCATTTTTAGTATACTAAATTAGTGATACCAATTTCTTTTTGTGTTCATGAAAAATACAAAGGAGGTTCATGAATGCAATTTAATGTTTGTCTCATACACACCAATTATCTTGTATTAATTTTTCTCAGTCCTATGAACTCTATTTGCATCTTCAGTTTGAGGGTTCAGGGAAAATATTTATTGAAAATATATTCATGAAATATTACCATTACATATAATAAATTTCCTCCTTGGGAATCAGGTTGGTCAGTGTCCACCAATAAAAAGATTCACCATCAAAATGATTGACCATGAACACAACATTCACTTTATCTCAGCATTGGAGGACAGAGAAAAACATCTTAGTGGAGTTACTCCATTCATACTTGATGATGGGATTACAATATCCACTACACATGGGGGCCTTTTTGGTATAAAGTATTCAACCAAAACATTATATTTATTATGAGAATAATATTGTATCAAATGATTCATGTTATTATTCATAACTTGAGCAATTTTAGTATGTACTTCCATGATGTTTTGACCACCCGTTCCCATCATATTTGGCATATTATTTTCGAAATTTCCACATTACCTATCACATTGATTGTTCGCACATGTTCTATTTGTTTAGCCATTGAATAAAAATGTACAGTTATGGGGAATGAATTCATAGTTAATAATCATAATAAAATGAGTCATTGAACATAAAATGATAACCATGAAAATGAAAAATATATCCTACCATGTCATTCCATGTTTTACAATCTAGGTTATCCATGTTGATAAAATTATCAATAGGGATCTTACTAATAATTTATAATCCTAATATACAAAAATAATTAGACCATGCTCTACTACTATCTATAATGTCCTTGTACTTTCACACATATTATTAGATTATTTAAGGATTAATTAACTACCAAATACAACCAAGGATTGTAATTTCCTGTGTCTTTCTTGGATTATATACTTAATTAGGAGGCATGGAAATAAAATACAAAAATATTTTATTCAATCTTCATAATAATCGCATAACTCCCTTTGATACATCGTATTTTCATATGATAACCTAATGGAATATATAATCATACTGATGAGCTAAAAATTATAGTAAGGTAATAAACATGTGAATAAATAATATCACATTTGATAGAATGTATATAATGATGACATAAAAAGGACCAAAACATGAATAAAAATAATGATGCATAACATGCATAAAATGGGATCATATAATCCTGGAATCATTGAAATGTATAAAAAATATAAAACATGAAATAAGCATGAGTGAAGGCTCATTTTACATGGATGATTATGAGTGAAGGATAACCTCCAAGGTCATTTCAAATGGATAATGAGTAATGGAAAACAATCAAGACCATGAAACATGAATTCTCATGAGACTAAACATTAACCAATGCAATATATTTCTATTTTGGATCACCAATCAAGAAATGTTCATGTATATGGGTACCACATGAAGAATCATGCATAAAGATTACCCATGGAAAGGACTGGGTATGAAAATCTTGTGATAAGGATTAACAAAATGGAATATCATAATAATGGCCATGAAACAATGGATTTAAATCCTACATGGAAACTAATATGGTAAAATAGACCCATATAATGATATTTTCAGTCAAACTAATGTGAAACCATGTAAATAGAGTGCTTAAGTGACAATACAAATGAAGCATTTTAGTGTGTTATGAGGAAAACATTAGCGATTATTTAAAAACTAAATGGAATAATAGTTTGTGTAAAAACATAAATGAACCAACATAGATATTAATGATAAAATTAGTGGTTTTATGAAAATATTTTTGTCTTGAAATATATTATGGTTTGCAATTTAATATTCATATAAAATTGGGAATTTCCCATTAATCAGGATTGCTAAATTTGAATAATTGAGAAGCTATCCTTTTTAAAACGTGTATATCCATGAAAAGAAGGTTTAAATAATCTGAATTTTTTTTTAATATATAAATAAAATTTATTTGAATTATATAAAAATAAAGAATATTTTCACTAGTATAAATAGAAGAAAAATCGTAACCTGAAAGAAAAAATGATGTTTAAGAAGAATCTCATTACTTATGTCATAAATTGTTCATCACATGATCATAATGTCATGGGTAATCAAATTAAATAAATTAATTATTTAATTTAGAATCTTTTCTACATTTATATAATTTACTATATTTTTATTAAGTTTATTTATAGTGTTTTTAAGAGTTATAAAATAAAATTATATTATTTCAGAGTGTTTGTTTCCTTGGTTTTCTTGATCGGTTTACCTGTATACATGTATGCAAAATCATGTAAAATTAGAATAGTTGTTCAGAATTGAAATTATACATTTTAATGAAATTATAGAATATTAAATTCTCTTATATATCATTTTTTTCTATATTTGGTAAAGATTCATTAGATTAAACATTAATGATAACAATTTATATTATTTTAGCGATTTTTGATCATCACGAACTATATTTAACATATAAATTAACATCATGTATATATAATACATAAATAACACTAAATGGTTTGTAAGAAATTTATTATAATCTTTTATACCCACAATTTTTTATTATTATTAGCCTATATGGATGTAATTTAAATTAAAAAACTTATATAACACCCCGATATTTTATGAAAAATATTGTTTTTAATTTCATTAATGTCTTGTGTTGTACGCTACACAAGAAGGAGATTGCACAACACGAATCTTTGACTTGACTTGCATTACACGCAATCGTGACCTTCCTCGATAGCGTGTGTAGTACACAATACCGAGTTTCACTGAACAACGATATGCTATTAAAATATTATTAAAACTAGCCATTATGAATAGTAATAACCAGATTTTAAAATTTTAGAAATTTTATCTCTCAAAATGGACTCCATTTTTGGATTCGAAATATCAAAATTAACTTAGGGTGAAATTTTTGAAGTTTTCGGATAACTTTCATATTCTGATGAATAGTGAAAATTACTAAATTTTAATTAAAAATAACTTTTTTAATAGAAATAATTAATAGTGATAAATTATTAATTTGAGTGTTTTTAAAGTATATTTAGAATATATTTTTACAATTTAATACAATGTTGGTCATTTGATGTAATTTCACATTTAAACCAGTTATAAACAAGTGCCAATCTTTTGATAGTTATTCTCTCTTAAAAACACGCTATTTGTTTTGACGACGACAATTAATTTTTAAATTAGTTAATGTAACTAATATGTTTTTAATTTGATAAAATAGACATCATTTTTGAATTCATAATATCAAATATATCTTAGGCCTAATTTCTGGTATTTTTCTGGAAACATTCATTTTTTGATGAATAGTGAAACCACAAAGTGGTAGATAGAAAACTGAATTTTTCATAAAACTTAATTTTACCGCTTCTGTGAGTGGAATTTCGAAAATCCAAGTGACATGGTTAATATCAAGGACTAAAATGTGGTTTAATGAGATGAAAATAATTTTTGGTGAAGAGTAACTTTTTACTTTTTTTACCACGGTTAAAAGTAAATAGGGTAATTAAGGGTAAAAAAGATATTATTATTACCCTAACACATGTCCTAATTCTATTGGATAAGTTTACTTTGACCACAATCAACCTTAGGAATAAACTATGACCATTTAAGCCCAATTGGGTTAGATTAGGACATTTATTATTAATTTATTTAAAGAAGGGTTAAAATAGTTAAAATCAAAGTTTAATAAGTAAATAATTTTTAATATAGGGATATACATAAGATAAATTCGACTATAATTATTAATTAGAAAGAAAAAAAGATTTACTTCATAATGGTATTTAATTTTTAATTTTTAGACATTAAATAATTTAATTTATTTATGACACAACGATGATGCAGTAATTATCTTATTAATAAAATATTGACATAATTGATGTTATAAATACCCAAATAAATGTAATTTGAGACTTTTTATGAATTACAATAATTTTCTAGGATAATATGACATGTTAGTATTGATTTACGAAACTTGGTTCGAACTAATAATTCTGTTATGAATTTCGTAAAAATCAATTACTAACTAGTGTCAAAATTGACATAAAATAGTTTTTAAAACAAATATTATATTATTAATTGTTATTTTATTCCTAAAAATTTATGGTTCGGCCAAATGACTTAGATAAGGTTATATATATTAATAATAAACAACTTGGGGTTCGTTTGTCTTGATATAGTAAGTTTATTAACCTTTTAGTGTAAGAAAACAAGAAGACACAGTAAAAGTTAAATTATCTAACTTAAAGTTAAATCTAAATGATAAGGTTAAAATTGATACCTAAACTTGTCTAAATTATATCGGATGAGAGGATTCCGACCCCTACCCACCTTATCATTTACATATATCAATTTTGAGATATTAAAAACCGAATTTGACTTTATAATAAAATAATATTTTTAGTTATTCCAAAGGTGCCCCTCTCCTCCCTTATAAAAGGGCACTTCCTCCCCCTCTTCCTCACACTAATTTGAGCTTTCAAGCTCAGAAAACCCCTGAACATTTCTCCTCTCCACTTCCCTAGAAACATCCTAGAGGTTTTGATCTTCTTCAAAGACCTATTTTAGTGCCCTAAAAGGAGGTCTCAAAGAGGCGCTTCAATGAAGAGGTAATGTCCATTACCGACTCTTTCAACTTTATTTCTTCTTCCACTTCTTCTTCATAGGTTGTTTCATTATTAATTAATTACATCAGTATCACTCATATACTGATATGTTATTATATGTATTAAACAAACATATTTCACCATCTATCCATCCTACGGAAAATTAAATCACCGCGCATGCGTACGTACGGAATACCATCTCCACGCCGTGGTGTAATCTATTTTCCACCACCACCTTACTTGGATGGGTATAATGGTGTAAATAATAACTATATATGATTATTTTAAATTGATATTTATTATGAGATAGTATACATACACTCCAATACAGTCCCACGATCATGAGAACGATATCATCGCTCGTGCGTACGTACAGACTACCATCTCCACGACGCGATGAGATTCATTCTCCAGGTTAACCATTCATGAATGATTATAAAGTATATATAATAAGTAATCAGGAAATATATGACATAATAATACTGGATGTATGTATATATATATATGTATGTCATCCACTTAATTCCATTCAACTCAATAAGGAAACGAAAACAGCGTTCATGCGTACGTACCGTCTACCGTCTCCATGAACGGTGTATTTCTTTCCATTTAATGATCTAGTATATATATATTCTGAATATATATAAATCATGTTTTACATTATGGATTTATGTAATCATGATCTATGTAATCATATGAATAATTACAAGTTAAAACACAAACGACAAATGAGACGATTTTACCCAAAACTCTCTTTAACATGGAATTTAAAAAAGAAAGGGTAATATAAAGTCATAAGTGAGCCATATATGATATCATAAAAATGATTATGATTATAGAATAAGTCAATGACATTATTTAAATCATTATACAGGAGGTTCGGACACTTACGAAGCAAATCAGACCTAAGGTAAGGGAAATATCAAAATCTCTTTTTTTTATCCGAGATTGTTTATAATTTGAAATTTATTGGGGTGTATTTTATCATCCACATCCATTTTTCCTAAATATGTAGTATTATTTCCATCCACCTACAATTGTTTAAATAAAATTTTACCCTTCGGTGAGTTTTTAGTAAAAGATATGAATGGAATATTTGGTCATTTTTCGTACGAGGTACTTTTTGACTTTTCCGACAAAAGTACGAGAAGAATTTTTTTTAATTATACGGCATGAATGGATTTTTAAATTTTTTTTCCAAGAAGCTTCCTTTACACTTTTTCAAGATTATTTATAATCAACTTCTTTTAGTTTAGAATTTTATGACATCTTAAGAAATGAAAAGTGTTTTTGATGTAGAAAGGATATTTTCTTCAAAAATGGAGTTAAAGTGTTTTATCAAAATTATTTTCCATATAAGGTAATATAGGGATCTGTTTCTATCACTATTATTACATTGATTTGATTATGTTGGGATGGAATTGTTTTTATGAATTACTTAATCTAATTGTTTTATGATGTCATGATGTTTAAGAATCCCATTTTTTTACATGGGTTATGCTATGATGTATGGTTTATGATTTTGTGGCACACATAAGAATGGTATCATTATGAGATGGGTGGGACCTATATATCCCTCCAATGCATTGGGTAAAGATTTTATATCTCATGAGATAGACATGGCTGGAATGGTAGGTTATACCGTTTCAGTGAAACAGGACTGAAACGAGGAATGAACTCGGTTCGGAAAGGGACTTTGTCCACTAAGATAGTCTTGGATATGAGTCTTGACTATTAATAAATGATTCTCTATGATTATGTGTGTATGCCACAATGTTTCATGTTTTAAGTTACTATTATTGTGATTACATTTCACTACTATTATTTATCCCATGTTATGAAATTATGCTCTCTTTTGCAGGTTAAGATTTCCAAAAGTTGTGTTCTTATGAATATGATGTGATTGATATTTATTTTGTTTACCTTTACTGAGCATTTGAGCTCACCCTTTTATGTTTTTTCCCCAGGATATAAAGAAAAGTTTTAGATAAGAAAAAAAGGGAAGATATTTATGGGGGATGTTGAAGATCTTTCACCACGATTAGAAGATTATATTCTGAGTTTACAAAGACACTAAACTATTACGGTCCTTGTGTGTGTGTTTTTGTTATGTACTAAGTATTCCACAAAAGTAATGTAATATCCATGTACGTCATGCTTCGGGTCTCTACAGTTGGTATTAGAGGAAAGGTTTAGTCAACCTTTGGAAACTAGGATGCGAGAACTTTAGTGAGATCCCTAGAGATATTTCTAAGGTATGTCTAGGGATGTACCTAAGGTTAAGTATAAGTATAGGTTATAGTCCTATAATTAAGCTAACGATCATATAATTAAACCTAAGATGTTAGATATTGAAGGTACTCCCCCTTTATTATGCTGTTTTCCCTAGCATGATTTTTTCCTCTCACACTATTCTTTTTGGTTTTTAGATGACGGTTGGAGCCTGAAGGAACCGTGTTGATCAATGAAATGGACAATGCAATGAATGTCCTCCTGAACAAACAAATGTTATGGGAGATGGAGTGAAAAATCTTATTGCTATACTTACACAAGATATGAATCATTCTGGACGTCCAAAATGAGCAGAGAAGGGAACAATATTCTATTGAGTCTTTCATGAGGCAATATACACCTTATTTCAGTGGGTCTTCTGATCCACTTGTTGCTGAACAATGGATCAATACCACTAAAAAGATATTTTCATTTCATCAATGTTCTGAATATGATAAAGTCATCTTAGCAGTATATCAATTGGAAGGTGATGCTGATCAATGGTGGAATCTTAACAAGAATACGAGGCAAAGAGATGAAATTGATTCCATGGAATGGGACGAGTTCAAGAACTTATTATTCAATAAGTACTTCCCTCGTATTCTTCAAACAAAGATGGAGAAGGAGTTTCTTGAACTAAAGCAAAAGGATGATGAATCTATTGGTATATATGAAGCGAATTTTACAAGGCTTGCAAGGTATGCATCTGGATTTATCATCCAACCTGAAAGTAAAGTTGATCGATTCTTCAGTGGCTTAAAACCAAGTCTTCGAAGGGCATTATCTATAAGAGACTTCAGTAGATATGAAGAAATTGTGCATTGTGCTATCAAGGTAGACATGGAAGTTGGTTTTACTTATCCATCTCATAGTTTTGACAAGAAAAGAAAGATGGAGTTCAAGGAGAAATCTCAGAATAATGGTGAAAAGAAGATGAATGTTTCCTTATGCTCAAGGTGTGGAATGAAGCATGGTGGAGATTGTCTTAAAGGGACATGTAAATGTTTCAAATGTGGAAAGGAAGGTCATCGGGCATTTGAATGCCGCAATGATGGGAAGAAGATGTCTAATGATGCAAACAAAGGATGGGATACACAGAATGAACCTACTACACTTCAATGTTTCAAGTGTAAGGAGATGGGACATTATGCCAATAAATGCCCTAATCCAAGGGTTAGGGAAGATTGACATGAGCAACCACTTAAGGCAAAGGAAAAAAGGAAAGTCACATGCGATCACCATTGGCAATGTTGAATATGACAACGATGTGGTGGAATGATTAAGTGTTTATGTAATGGGATTCCAAAATAATGTTGAGTATTGGAATATTTATGTATTGTTCTATTGTGGTTTTCAATAATTTTATGGTACCAGTAACCATGGAAAGTGATTGAGATATTTTTGGAAAAAAGATGATATGCACATAATGAAGGGAAAACGAGAAAATGACATATTTGACAGTATTCATGAGCTCGTGATTGATATAAGGACTAAGGGATATCATGGTTTGAGTATATATAATTCTGAGGATTTTGGTATGTAGAAAGTGTTAACTTTTAACTGCATTCATGCTTTCACTAAGGTTCAATGGGTATTCAAGATAGAACATGATTAAGGACTTTGAATTTTTGGAATGTGACCAACAAGACATATATTATGATATATGGGGATCAATGATGGTATTAAATCTCTGGTAATCGTTTTCACTATATTATGAGAGTGGACTGCAGTATTATGGATAAGCCTAAAGATTGGAATAGACTATGTTGGACATAAGTTAGTATTGTTTATGGATAAAAGTTTTTTCAATATTATTAATGGGATGTTATAGTGATATAGTTTTATAAAAAGGACAACATGAAGGATGGGCGACAGCCCATTGCGTCGGACAAGGCCGTGGGAATCGAACCCACAACCGAAGTGCGACTAGCCTTTATCACCTACCACTGGCCTACAGAAAGTCTCTGTTTAGTAGAAACTAGTTTTATTATATTAAGCAGTATGATATATGAAGTATAAGTCCATTTTAGGAACCATATATGATTAATCTCACTATAGATGGACTTATGTATTTTTTGATAACTTTTCTAACCTTTTGTTTGAGACAGATGGAATGACCCATCATTATATCACATGATCTTCTATCACATCACGAATGACAAATTCAACTTCATTTATTTAAGAGATGAAGTGGAAATTGTCCAAATAACGACCAACGGTGAGACTATACGGAAATCACGAAAGTATTTCTTCTAATTCCAATTTCACCAACATTAGGGAAACGATCTTGAAAACCAAAAATGTTGTCCTAGTGCTCTTATATCTGATGAATTAGATGGTACCATACATCGTCACAAATTTATGTCTTTGTGATTGCTGGATATTCCATATCCATGTTCTCTACCACTCTCCATCAGAACATGATGGTTACATTTCTCTTCCATATCCATATTTTCACCTATGTGGGAACCCAGTGATTAGTTTATTTGGGTAACCGTTACGTTTCATACTTTTGTTTTTAAATATTGGTTTGTTATTCCTTTTTACGATGTGGGTTTCTATCAAAGAAACTTTCGAGTAGTAAACCATTTATAAACCCGACGAATTTCGAGGGAGAAGTTCATTTTAAGGGGGGTAGAATGTAACACCCCGAGATTTTATGAAAAATATTCTTTTAAATTTTATTAATGTCTTGTGTTGTACGCTAAACTAAAAAGAGCTTTCACAACACGCTTCTTTGACTTGCCTTGCATTACATGCAATCACGACCTTCCTCGATAGCGTGTGTAGTACACAATACCGAGTTTCACTAAAAAACGATATGCTATTAAAATATTGTTAAAACTAGCTGTTATGAATAGTAATAACCACCTTTTAAAATTTTAGAAATTTTATCTCTCAAAATGGACTTCATTTTTGGATTCGGAATATCAAAATTAGCTTACGGAGAAATTTTGGTACTTTTCGGATAACTTTCATATTCTGATGAATAGTGAAAATTTCTAAATTTTAATTAATTTTTTTTTAATAGAAATAATTAATAGTGATAATTTATTAATTTGAGTGGTTTTAAAGTATATTTATAATATATTTCTACAATTTAATACAATGTTGGTCATTGGATGTAATTTCACATTTAAACCAGTTATAAACAAGTGTCAATCTTTTGATAGTTATTATCTCTTAAAAACACGCTATATGTTTTGACGATGAGAATTAATTTTTAAATTAGTTAATGTGACTAATATGTTTTGAATTTGATAAAATATACATCATTTTTGAATTCATAACATCAAATATAGCTTAGGCCTAATTTTTGGTATTTTTCTGGAAACTTTCATTTTTTGCTGAATAGTGAAACCACTAAGTGGTAGTTAAAAAACTGAATTTTTCATAAAACATAATTTTACCGCTTCTGTGAGTGGAATTTCGAAAATCAGAGAGACGCGGTTAATATCAAGGACTAAAATGTGGTTCAATGAGATGAAAATAATTTTTGGTGAATAGTTACTTTTTACTTTTTTTACCACGGTTAAAAGTAAATAGGGTAATTAAGGGTAAAAAAGATATTATTATTTCCCTAAAACAGGTCCTAATTCTATTGGATAAGTGTAATTCGACCAAAAACAACCTTATGAATAAAATATGACCATTTAAGCCCACATGGATTAGATTAGAACATTTATTTTTAATTTATTTAAAGAAGGGTTAAAATAGTTAAAATCAAACTTTAATAAGTAAATAATTTTTAATATAGGGTTATACATAAGATAAATTAGACTATAAATATTAATTAGAAAGCTAAAACGATTTCCTACATAATGGTATTTTATTTGTAATTTTTAGACACTTAATAATTTAATTTATTTATGACACAACGATGATGCACTAATTATCTTATTAATAAAATATTGACATAATTGATGTTATAAATACCCAAATAAATTTAATTTGAGAGTTTTTATGAATTGAAATAATTTTCTAGGATAATATGACATTTTATTATTGATTTAAGCATCTTTTTTTGAACTAATAATTCTGTAATGAATTTCACAAAAACCAATTACTAAATAGTGTCAAAATTGACATAAAATAGTTTTTAAAACAAATATTATATTATTAATTTTTATTTTATTCCTAAAAATCTATGGTTCGGCCAAATGTCTTAGATATGGTCATATATATTAATAATAAACAACTTTGGGTTATTTTGGCTTGATATAGTAAGTTTATTAACCTTATAGTGTAAGAAAACAAGAAGACAAGGTAAAAGTTAAATTATCTAACTTAAAGTTAAATCTAAATGATAAGGTTTAAATTGATACCTAAACTTATCTAAATTATATTGGATTAGAGGCTTCCGAACCCTACCAACCTTAGCATAAAAATATAACAATTTGGAGATATTAAAAACCGAATTTGCCTTTATAATAAAATAATATTTTTGGTTATTCCAAAGGTGCCCCTCTCCTCCCTTATAAAAGGGCACTTTCTCCCCCTCTTCATCACACCAATTTGAGACTTCAATCTCAGCCAAACCATGCCGATTTCTCCTCTCCACTTCCCTAGAAAAATCCTAGAGGTTTTGGTCTTTTTCAAAGACCTATTTTAGTTCCCTAAAAGGAGGTATCAAAGAGGCGCTTCAAAGAAGAGGTAATGTCTGTTACCGATTCTTTCTACTTTATTTTTTCTTCCACTTATTATTCATAGTTGTTTCATTATAAAGTAATAAAATAAGTATCACTCATAAGATTATATGTTATTATAAGTATTAAACAAACCTATTTCACTATCTATCCATCCTACAGAAAATGAAATCACCGCGCGTGCGTACGTACAGAATATTGTCTCCACGTCGTGGTGTAATCTATTTCCCACCACCACCTTACTTGGATGGTTATAATGGTGTAAATAATAACTATATATGATTATTTTAAAGTGATATTGATTATGATATAGTATACATACACTCCAATACAGTCCCACGATCATGAGAACGATATCATCGCCCGTGCGTACGTACGGACTACCGTCTCCACGACGCGATGAGATTCATTCTCCACGTTAACCATTCATGAATGATTATAAATTATATATAATAAGTAATCATGAAATATATGACATAAAAATACTGTATTGATGTATATATATATGTATTTCATCCACTTAATTCCATTCAACTCAATAAGGAAATGAAAACAGCATTCATGCATACGTACGGCCTACCGTCTCCATGAACGGTGTATTTATTTCCATTTACTGATCTAGTATATATATATTCTGAATATATATAAATCATGTTTTACATTGTGTATTTATGTAATCTTGATCTAAATAATCATTTGAATAATTACAAGTTAAAACATGAACGACAAATGAGACGATTTTACCCGAAGCTCTCTTTAACACGGAATTTACAAAAGAATGGGTAATATAAAGTCATAAGTGAGCCATATATGATATCATAACAATGAGTATGATTATGGAATAAGTCAATGACATTATTTAAATCATTATACAGGAGGTTCAGACACTTACGAATCAAATAGGACCTAAGGTAAGGGAAATATCACAATCTCTTTTTTTATCCGAGATTGTTTATACTTTGAAATTTATTGGGGTGTATTTTATCATCCACATACATGTTTCCTAAATATGTAATATTATATCCATCCACCTACAATTTTTTAAATAAAATTTTACCCTTCGGTGTGTTTTTAGTAAAATATATGAACGTAATATTTTGTGGTTTTTCGTACGAGGTACTTTTTGACTTTTCTGACAAAAGTACGAGAAGAATGTTTTTTTTAAAATTATACGGCATGAATGGATTTTTAAAAAATTATTTCCAAGAAGCTTCCTTTACAAGTTTTCAAGATTATTTTTAATCAACTTCTTTTAGTTTAGAATTGTATGACATGTTAATAAAGGAAAAGTGTTTTTTAAGTAGAAAGGATATTTTCTTCAAGAATAGAGTTAAAGTGTTTTATCAAAATTATTTTCCATCTAAGATAATATATGGATCAGTTTCTATCCCTATTATTACATTGATTTTATTATGTTGTGATGGAATTGTTTTTATGAATTCCTTAATCTAATTGTTTTATGATATAATGATGATTAAAAATCCCATTTTTATTACATGGGTTATGCTATGATGTATGGTTTATGATTTTGTGGCACACATAAGAATGGTATCATTATGAGATGGGTGGGACCTATATCTCCCTCCAATTCATTGGGTAAAGATTTTATATCTAATGAGATAGACATGGCTGGAATGGCGGGTTATACTGGTTCGGTGAAACAGGACTGAAACGAGGAATTAACTCAGTTCAAAAAGGGACTTCGTCCACTAAGATAGTCTTGGCAATGAGTCTTGACAAATAAGAAATGATTCTATATGATTATGTGTGTATGACACAAAGTTTCATGTTTTATCTTATGATTATTGTGATTACATTTCACTACTATGATTTATCCCATGTTATGAAATTATGCTCTCTTTTGCAGGTTAAGATTTCCAAAAGATATGCTCTTATGAATATGATGTGATTGATATTTCTTTTGTTTACCCTTAATGAGAATTTGAGCTCACCCTTTTATGTTTTCTTTTCCCGAGGATATAAAGAAAGGTTTTAGGTAAGAAAAAAATGGGAAGATCTTTATGGGAGATGTTGAAGATCTTTCACCACGATTAGAAGATTATATTCCGAGTTTCCAAAGACAATAAACTATTACGGTCCTTGTGTGTGTGTTTTTGTTTTGTACTATGTATTCCGCAAAAGTAATGTAGTGTCCATGTACGTCATGATTCGGGTCTCTACAACTTATCTTCCTTGAATGTGGTAAATCAACACATCACGAGGGATGTTTCAATTTTTTTTACAAATGGATATGGGAAGAGGAATTGGTTTTTTAGTTTTATTGAGACTAAAGGAACATATATATAAGGGGATATTCTTGGAAGACTATTGGGTATAATTTTGACATAATTTAAGGATTTAGAGGTGTGATGAGAAGAGTTGGTGAGGGTTGGTATTTATAATGGGTGGAGAGGAGTGCTTTTTATTATATTATTCATTATTTATTATTTTTGATCAAGGAAATGAATATTATTTATTCACATTGCTAAATAAATTAATAATAGAAATAGGGATAAATATTATTTGCTTACATCATCCATATATTATCCACGACTCAATAAAATGTATTTAGCTTATAACATTAATTACTATATTTATAAAATTCAAAAAATCTTCTAATTTTGATAAATCCCAAATGGAATCTCTAAGAATTTTTAGAAAATTAGAATTAAAAAATTAACATCATTTTATTAAAATAATTTTCCAAATATAAAAACAAAATTTTCAATTAAAATTTTCTTTTACTCAAATAATACAATTTTTACTATTATTACTGATTTTATAACAATTTAATAAATTCATTCATGTCATATAAAATTATATTCTAATAATAAGACAATAAAATATTAATTTATGGTTCATTTATATTAAAAGAAATTTATCTTTTAAATTATTATATTAACTATAAAATTTTGAATAAATAATTACAGTTAACAAAAATAACAATTCCTAATTTTTCATTTACAAAACATTTATTTAAATAACATATGATTTAATTATATCATATTTTCATATATAATATGCCTAAATTTTATTTATATATTCATTTATGATATTACAATTCTATTGGATAGTTTACTATTCTTAAGGTTCATATAACTATTCCAAATTTCATGTTATTGTTACTTTGATATAGGTTCCTCAATTTCTAAAATATACATCTATTTCTTTCATTTTTCATATAGATTTTTTTATTTAATTGATTATATGTTATTTATACTATTTGAAATAATTATAAGATTGTAAATTTCACTAATAGTATTATGGTTCCTTAAAACTACCATGGAAGATTATAGTAAGGGTAATAACCTCTTTCTCCTACATTTTCAGGTCATGAAAAGTGTTGTTTTGATGCCCATCGAGATATGTGATCTGGAGATCTATCAAATTATGTTCATGAAGCAATTCATCATCGTTAAGTGTCTATGGATAACCTTTTAAATTACTTATAATAACCCAATATTTTGGTTTAGGGAGAGAAAGATCTTGAGATTCCACGGAAAGGAATTCGAGGGCTTCAAAATCTCTAGCATTATATAGAAGTGGATATTATGTTGGCTCTATATTTTCTAACCTTTTCTGGAGATGGTACTTTTTGGATTACTTTTGTCAAGTGATTCCGGTGACTTTTTTGAGGGAAGGGGTTTTTCTTCATGGGATCTTGTTTATATCACTACCATGTTGCTACCAGAATTTTTCGATAGGCTTCTACATTTTCGAATGAGGTTTTCTCATTCCTTGGAGTGAACATTGGAATGGCTTGATAACCTCGTATTAGATCCAATGTAACTTCTCAATATATATCTCGTAATATCATGGATGATTTTTTCCCAAGAACTGTTTGGATGGGAGAAGAGGGGTGTGTCTACTCTAGGGTGGCTAGCTAATAAGACAGAACATTTATGGGAATGGACTATGTGACCATCCCTCATTAATTATTTTTTATCACTGTAATGATTTACTTGAAGGTCAATAGGATATCGACAATAATTATCATCTTATATATCACTATATTTAGGACATTATTACTGACATTAGAAAATGAAACTAGGATATATTCTCATTCCTCATTTGGATATGGGGTATGTGCATGCTCATTTCATCCCTTTCATGATTGTGGATACTGACTACACTCATGTATGGGGGAAGATAGTTGATTCATCCCAGTATTATTCATCAAGGAAATCCAACTTACTTCCCAGGGTGCTTTCAGTCAACACTAATTATAGACTTGATGAATGCAGGTAGGTGTGCGTGTCTCCTCATGGTATTCCACCAAACATGGCAAGAGGGATTATTTGAAAATTTATAGGAGAGTATGTTGGTAGGCATGATGAATTTTGTTAGGGATTTTTTCCTACTCATGGAATATTTAATTACTTTTAATTCATGTTTCATTGAGCGATGTCAGACAAGTCTACTATGAGGATTGACTATTGAGTGTTGGTATATATTCCTTCTCGTGGTTTGTCATTGGATTTTAATCACATGAATCCTTCAATGTTGCCAGGTTCGTCTAATTTGTGGATGAATTAGGATGTTAATGTTTATGTTACAGCTTATAGTTTCCAACTAATAATTATTTTGGGGCTTATTTGGTTGTTACAGAGGTGCGAACCTACAACTAATTGGCCGATCACTACCCTAGGTGGGCCTTCTTGTGTGCCATGTATTGGATGTCATGGGCCGAACTACCAATAAATACCACATCATCATGTTTGCAGTTCATTACTGCATGACATTGATGGTAGTGACTGCTTGATGGGGACATTTATAAGGTCCCTTGTCTCTTCTCAATGAATCCTTATATGGACTCTTGATCAACCACCGTAATATATGTTAGGAAGTAGTTGTTTTATTCGAAGGATAAACTCCTAAAATGGTTGAATACAAGGATATTCATTCTTCTAAATTTAGACCACAAATAATCTATGAATAGGTAATGGGTGTGGATTTCCAATACGGGGTCCTATCATGTGGCATCTGGGGATGAGATAATACCATGTTAATTATACAATCAGATGAGTGTCTTTAAGACCCAGCTTCGAAGATGATGGGTTGGTGTTGGCGTCCTCTGCTTAGATAAAGACAAAATGATAACAATAGTCAGGGAATGAATCATACAGATTTAGTATGACACCATTTGGATTTAATGGTTATCCAATTGAATGTTCTTGATATAGATGAAAAAAACAATAATAAGACCTTTTTAAATTATCATCTCATTTAAATTAACATAGGTATGATTGATTATCTTTCTTAGACCTAATTGTTTTTAATAGTGAATGGGGCCTGATAGTTTGTTGAAAATATCATCTTGGTTAAGGATTGATGTCATGTTCTCCATTTTTTGTTGTTTATAGAAATTGTATTTCACCAGATGGTTGATTGCAGGTGGTTGAATTTGTTGCAATCTTTTAAGTTGTGTTCACCATTTTTGAGATATTTCCAACTGGTTTTATTCATGGAACCATAAACACCCAAAAAATATATATCCAAGAAGGAATTTATTTCCAAATAAATCTCTCATTGTAGATTTTTTTCAATGATACTTATGAAATAACATTGGTCAAGAGGATGTGAAGTCACACTTCTAAGACCTTGAGATTTTATGAGACAAATTATTTTCAATTTCACTGATGTATTGTTTTGTATGATACCCCAATATTAGCTTGTGCATAATGAAACTATTTATTATATTCAATGTATAAATGAAATATTATTGAATTATGTTATAATGAACAAAAAAGTATGCTTTCATTAAATTCAAGAGTGACCTTCTCTGATAGCATGCGTTATATTCTATACAGAGTTTTACTGTAAAAATGAAACATTATTAAAATAATAATTATAAATGGGATACAAAGTATATTTTATTAATATTATTTTCCACATTCTAAATTTTATATCACATTTACATTAATATATTTTATTTATCAAGAACATGATATAATACAAAATACATTTTTTCAGATAAAAGATGTACTTTTCAAAAAATGTTGTTTTAATGCCTTTTGATGGTATACCCATTTAAAAAAATGTAATTGACACTTTTATATGTTCAATTTGAATAAATAAAATTTTCTTTATACATGGGATAAAAAAGTTTACTTAGGTTTAATTTTTGATATTTTTCTATTAACATTAATATTTTGATGAATAATAAGAATACCGTAAATTTTAATTGAAAATAATTTTTTCATAAAAATAATTCATATAGTTGAATTTTATTATTTAATTTTATTAAATTATAAATATAATATATTATCATAAATCAATACAATTTAATTCATTTTACATTTAATTCATTTGTTAATAAATTTCTATCTTTTGCAATGTTTAAACATTTAAGAAAACCATTTTTTCCTTCCCACAACAAGATTAATATTAAATTATTTACTATAACATCTATGTGTTAAATTTTGAAAAATTTATTCTGTCATTGGAATTGGTGGGCCCAAATTAAGTTAATAGTTTAATTTTCTTATATTATGAATAGTAACTAAGACATGTTTTATTTAACGTAGTTAATGGTAAATCGGGTAAATTAGTGTAACACATAATATTATAAGGACAATAAATTATCTAGAAAACTACCAAAATACTATGTTATGAATATTATTATACAAAAAACATACTCATTTTAATAAATAGTTTTTTAATGTCCACATGACAACAAAAATGATTTAGATATGAATAAAACAAATGAAAGTGACAAAATGTCAAACTCACATTTCTTATACGTATAAAAATAATAATATAGGGATAACAATGTGTCATCTTCAAAAATACATAGTCCTTGGAAATATAAAAAAATTACATACATCATGGTAATTTCTTTTTAATTTTAAGGAAATAAAAAATTATTTTATTGTTTTATTCTTGGTCATGTAAAAAATTATTAATTGATGAGAAATCCATGAAGCAATTTTTTATAAAATCCTAATTACTATAAAATGTTTCAAACACAAGAAAAAATAATACTCTATGGATAAAATGTAACTTCCTCCCTCAACACTTAACATCATTTTAGGCCTTCTAGATTGACCATACCCTGAACATTTACCTTCTCAACCACTATTGAAAAAAATTAGGTTATTTTCTTCTTCAAAGAACAACTCTATCTCTCTAAACTGTTTTTTAGAATAAGAACATCAAAGAAGAGTTCATCTCCCCTCTCGATTCTGTAAAACATCATTTCTCTTCAACTTACCCATCAGGAGTTATTTGATTATTATATAATAACTAAATTATCAACTATATACTGATATGTTATTATGAATACGAAACTACTATATTTCATCTTCTATCCATCCTATGAAAATAAAAATCACTACGCATGCGCACATACAAATTATTGTCTCCACGCAAAGGTGTAATGTGTTTTTCATCACCAAAATACCAATATGAGAATAATTATGGATTTAATAACTATATAAGATGATTATAAAATGATATTTATTCTGAAATATTATCCCCCATCCATTTCAATATAGTTCAATAATTATGGGAACAATAGGTATCTCATGTTTACGTGAGACATACCATCTCCACGATGTGATGTGATTCGTTCTAGATAATCATCATTAAATAATGATTATATAAATTAATTGATTGAATAAATATGATATATATTATTCCATTATAATTCTCTATATGATTTAACTGTAACATAATAAGATAAAAAAGAACTTATTAGACAAAACATGCATAAGAACATAGAGCAATTAATACCCCTATAACAAGAAAAATTTTTACTAACAGAAATATGAGGAGCTAATAATAAATGGTAAAATAAAAACGAAAATGATTCTCTAATAAACCAATAAAATTATTTAAATCATTATACAGAAGATTCGAATACATATGAATCATAATAGACCTACAACAAGGGATAACAATACAAGTCTCATTTTTATCTGAGATTTTTTATTAATAAGTATCTACCAAGTTATATTGACAATTCATGTCCATGTTTCCTAAATATTTATATAAAAATATTCTTTGAATCCTTAGGTAATTTTTTAAATTCGATTTTACCCATAGGTGAATGTTTATTAAATTATATGAATGGAATCTTTTTTTTGTTTTTGGTATAAGGTACAATTTGACTTTTTCAGAAAAATTACAAGGAAAAATGTTTTTAAACATATACGACATGAATTCATTTTACGCTTTCAAATTGCCTTCTTTCTTTGAAGCTTTAACTACAGGAATAAAATTTATTTTAACATAAAATGTTTTATTTTTCTAAATATGTGTGTCATTTTATGTAGGAAAATATTTTTTAAAGAAGAAAATATATTTTTCTTATGTATTAATTTCAAGTGTTTCCTCAATATTATTTTCCATATAATATTATGCTCTTTAAATAGGGCCATATTTTTATCCCTAATATAGCTATGAATTTATTTTGTAAATAATGATAATTTATTTAGGAAAATGCATTTGTTTTATTTCAATTATGATGGAATGATATTTAATAAAACCATATTATTTGATTGGTTATCCTATGGTGACTGTTTTTATGTTTTTTTTGGAAAAGGTTATAATAGTTTCATTATGATATGGGTGGGACCTATATCTCCATCCTATGCATTGGATAAAGATTTATATCTCATAATCTAGACATTACTGGAACATCATGTTAGTCTAGTTCAGTAATACAATGTTGTAATGAAAGTAAATCTAGTTCACTATTACATGGCTGGAATAAAAATTAAACCTAGTTTAGTAACGGACATTGTCCACTATGATGGCCTTGGTAGTAATGTCTTGGCTACTATGGAAATATTATCACGTGATTATGTATTTTCCAGAGTCCCATGTTTTATGCCAATGATATTTTATCATGGTTAATGTTTCTTTATGATCTATGCCATATGTATTTACAAGAATTATTTCATGACTCACTATTTTGATATTCAAAAATTATGTTCATGATTTCACATTCTTATGTTTATTTTTTGTTACATGTTGTTCATGTTTACCCTTGCTGAAAATTTGAGCTCACAATTTTTATGTTTTCTTTTTTCAAGGATATAAATAAAGGTTTTAGGTAAGAAAACAAAAGGGGGAGATCTTTATGGGATATTTTTATGATCTTTCATCAAGATAAGAGGTTATCTTCCACGTTTCCAAGGACACTAAACTAATATAGTCATTGGGCATCTTTTTGTATCATATATTAGGTATTCCAAAAAATAAATGTAATTTATATGTACATCAATCTTGGGTCATTAGATTTGGTATCAGAGTGAAGGTTTAGTCAACCTTAGGAAAATAGTGTGTGAAAACATTATTAGGATCTCAAGAGATCTTTTTAGGGTATGTATAGGAATGTCCCTAATGGTAAGAAAAAGTATTGTTTATAGTACTATAATTATGTTAATTATCATGAGTATCCTAGGATTAGACCTAATATGTAAGAGATTTAAAGTACCCCTTGATTATTTTTATTTCCTAGTATAATTTCTTCCTCCAAAACAATACATTTTATGTTTTTGAAAATAGCTATATTCTGGAGGAGCCATGTTAATGAAGATTGTGATGGTGAATGGAATGATATTCTTCATGAGGAACCAAATATAAAGGGAGTTGTAAATCAAAACACTGTTATTATTAATAATTATAAATATCATAATATGATCAATATTCTCAACTTTTCTGATTTTTCTGACCAATCTAATAAGACAAAGACGGAGTTTTATAGTGATCATAGGGGGAAAAAGTACAATTTTCCTTATGGAAATCAAGTTGGGAGAGAAATCAAGGAGAATGTTTCAAAGGAATAGGATGATGCTTTGGGTATGGAAGAGAAGAAAAAAATCAATTAATTGAAAAGGAAAATGATCAGTTAACATAATGGTCAAAGATAATGGTATTACTAATACATCAACAATAGTTAAATGTTTAAAATGTGGAATGAATGGGAATTAAGGAAATAGATTCCATAAGGGAAAATCTCATGAATAAAATCAGCATGATCATCTTGGTAGTAGTTATATTGATGACTATGAAGAGATAACAAATAATATTAAAGATTAAATAAGTGTTGAGGAATAAAATGATGAAGCTCGGTCAATAGTTTATGTAGATCGTCAAATTAATACCTGAATATCAATAATATTGTTGTATGAGAAATGTTATGGTATTATATAATAAATATACACATATGTATTTGTTCAATGATTTTTTTCATTAAGTAATTGATTTGTTTATGCTATATGATACCTGTAACCATGAAAATTGATTTTAATATTTTTAGAAAGCACGTGATATGAGGATAATGAATGGATAAGGAGATAATGACTTGTTTGATATTATTAATGAACTCAAGATTGAGATAATGATAAAGTGATATCATGGATGGAATATTTTTTTTAATTATTGGTGTATAGAAAGAGTTAATTTTGAAAGAATTCAGGTTTTCACTAAGGTTCTATGGTAATTCATATTATTATCATATTTTCAGTGAATACATGATTATGTTATTCACATGTTTGGAAGGTGAAAAAAAATAACTACCTTATGTGATGTGGGTGATAAATTTTAAGTTGATTTAGTTAACTTCTTTCTGAAGTTTTGTATTTCCAGTTTTTTTACGGATTGTATGGTTATAACTTAATAGATAGTATTAGTTATACTCTGATTTATGTTTTATATATCAATATATTATATTGCTAAAGGTATAATCATGCATATTTGATAACATTTTCTAACCTTTTTTAATAGATAGATGGAATGACCTCTCATTCTATTTAAGGATCACATGATCTGCTAACACTTCAAGAATGAAAAAATAAACTTAATTCATTAAATAATAGATGAATTATAAATTGTTCAATGCACCAATAATGGTGATATTTTACCAAAATACATGTAAGTATTTATTGTGATTCATAATTCTTCAACTATAGCGAAAGGATCTCGAAAACAAAAAAAATTATCTTAGAACCATCTTATCTGATAAACCAGATTTTCCCCTAAATAATTGTTGATTTATAGATTTTTGGTATATAAATTTCTCCAATCCTTATTCCATATCACTATCCATAAGAACATGATGGTTATATTTTTCTTCCATATCCATGTTTTCAAATCCCTCATATGTTCTCTTATGTGGAAGCATAGTTATGAGTTACTTTGGGTAAACGTTTTGTTTCGAACATTTCTATTTAAAATGAAGTTTTAGTACTCATTTTTATGATGTAGTTTTTTTATGAAAAGATGTTTCAAGTAGTAATCCATTTATAACCCAAACAAATTTCATGGGTGAAATTCAGTTTAAAGGGGATAGAATGCAACACCGTGAGATTTTGTGTCATAAATAAATTTCAATATCATTTATGTCTTCAATTATACAATACACCATTATTATATTCTGATATAAAAAAACAATTTTATATTTTAATATACAAAAAACTATTATTGTCTTGTGATACCAAAAAATTCAAGTCCTTTTGATTGAATTAATTTCACACAATACCAAGTTGATGTAAGATACATGAAAAAATTAATATATATTTTGTTCAATGTATAAATAAACTATGTTCAAGATATTTTATACACAACACCAAATAAATATTTAACTACATGCAACACTGACTTGGCTTGCTTTACATGCCAGAGCTACCTTCCTCAATAGTTTGCGATGAATGCAAAACATATTTTCAGTAACCAATAATATATTGTTAAATCAAAAATAATTAATGGGACATAAAATTAAAAATAAGAATATTATTAAAAAAATTAAAATTTATTATAATATTAACATTCAAATTATGTATTTTCTAGAACATCATATAAGAACATATTCAATTTTTTTGATAAAGGAAGTATTTTTTAAAAAATACAGTTTAGCGCCTTTTGATAGAGTTCTCATTTAAAATCTGGGATTTAACTCTTTTATAAGTTCAAATTGATGAAATAAACTTCTTATTTTGAAGAGTAATATAAAATTTTACTTTGGATGAATTTTTTTAATTTTTTTGGATAACATTCATATTTTGATGAATACTAAAAATACGCTTAATTTTAATTGAGAAGAATTCTTTTCATCAAAATAATTTATATGGTTAAATTATATTATTTAATGTTTTTAATGTATAAATAGAATATTTTTTTATAATTCAATACAATTCAATTAATTTTTATTAATTTTACATTGAATTCATTTGTAAAAACATATCAATCATTGTCAATGATTTATCTATTAAACAACAGCCTATGTTTTTAATTCTCACTACGAGATTATTTTTAAATTAATTATTGCAACATTTATATATTGGATATTAAAAAATTGATTCAATATTTGAAATTAGTGGGTCCAAATTATATTAATAGTTTAGTTTTTCTTGATATTATGAATAGTAACTACAATAAGATTAATTTGTTGTTGTTAAAGGTAAATCAGTTAAATTAGTGTAATAAATAATATTATAAGGACAATAAAATTATACCAAACCTTAAAAAATCCTATTTGATAAATATAATTCTACCGTTAAAATATTAGGTTTGAAACATAGTCCTTTAATGCCCACATGACAATGAAAATGACATAGATATTAATTAAACCAATGAATATGAAAAAATGTCAATCTCACATTTCTTATAAATATAGAAGTTTTAATATAGGGATAAATAAGTGATATCTTAAAAAATAAATAGTCTATGGAATGATAAATGAATTACCTAAATCATGGTGTTTTGTTTTTTATTATTAGTAAATAAATAATTACCTGAAATTCTTATTCTTTATGGATTGAATTTTTTTAATAGATGATAAATGAAAGATTCAATTATTATTAAAATCCCAATAACCATAAAGAGGTCCAAACACAAGAATAAATCTTATTGTTAGAGTATATATCAACCATATTCATCCCAATGTCAATTTACTAACCATTTTAAGCCATATTGAATAGATTTGGACCATTATATTATTTTCAGTAATGTAATGTTGACGTTGTCACATTCATACATTAATAAGTATAATTTTTTTAATGATTCACATTATAGAAGATATATTCAACTACATATATTATATTGAATTATTTTAAATTTATATTCCTTATACTATTTTCTTTTTAATATTTACCAACAAATATGTATATTAAATAATTACAAAAATCGATGTAGTGGTTATTTTTTAAGGAAAATATCAAATATATGTTATTAAAATAATGAAATAAATATATTTTGGCTTTATTAATGCGGAAAATTAATTTTATAGATGAACATGACCGCATTGAAATAATATATAATATTTGTTTCTAGGATAACATCTTATGTTTATATTTTTAAAAATCCATGAAATAAATAGTGTCAAAATTGACACAACTGAAATTTTGTGAAAATAATGTTTATTAAATTATTTAAAAATAAAAATACATTTTAAAAAAATAAATTATTATTATTATTTGGTCTAACGAGTTATATATACATTATTTATGATCAATTTGACATCATATAAGTTAATATTTTATCCTTTTAATATTAAAGTGTATGTTATTGTTGTTAAAATCCAATAGAATATGTAAGTGTTAAAATGAAAAGATTTGTTTTAAATAGATATCTAAACTAGACTAAAATTTATTGGTTTATAAGTTTAAAACCATAACTCATATCATATTCTAAATTGGGACACTATGGAGGTTTTTATGTGTGGTTTTAATTTTCATATAAATTAATATTTTTGAGGTCTCCAAAAGTGTCATCACCTTAATTATGAAATGGAACATCCTCCCTATACTATTCACTTCATTTTGAGCCGTGAATATCGACCTTAACTTTAAAATTTGTATTCTATCCTTCCCTATAAACATTCTAGTAGTTCAGATATTCTTAAAATAACAACTCTAGTGCTCAATGTGGAGATTTAGATGAAAAAAATAGGAGAGGTGATCTCCTCGTCGGATTCTATCAAAATTATTTTTCTTATACTTTCTCTTCATGAGTTGTTTCAGTATTATGTAATAACTGAAATATCAAATGTATACTGATACGATTTTACAAATATGAAACAACCATATTTCATCTTCTATTCATGCTATGAAAAACAAAACCACCACACGCGCGTACGTATGGCTTACCATATCTATGTTGTGGTGTAATATATTTTTCATCACCAACTTAGCTGGATGGGTATAATGATGAATTTAATAACTATATAAATTTTTTATAAAATTATATTGATTCTAAAATATTATGAACCATCCATTTCAATACCATTCAACAATTATGGGAATGATTTTGTCGCTCTTGCGTACATACAACCTACCGTATCCACGATGCGATGTGATTCATTATACATGATCTCTATTAGAGAATGATTAGATAAATGAATTAAATTCATAAATTTGATATATGTTATTCTGATATGATTCTATATATTATATAATAATAACATAATAATATAAACAATAACTTTTCTGAAAAACATGCATAAGGTCATAAAGCAGTTAATACCCCTATAATGAGTGACATTGAAATGTTACTTACAAAATGATGAGAATATAATAATATATGATATAATAAAAATGAATATAATTTTGTAATAAGAGAATAACAATATTTATACCATTATAAAGGGGGTTCAAATATATATGATGCACATTATATATAAGGTAAGCAAAAACCTAATGAATCTCATTTTTATCTGATTTTGTTTATTCCTAAGTATCTATTGGGATATATTTATCATTCTCGTCCTTGTTTTCCAAATATGTATTTCAAAATTTTTCTATATTCATCTATAAATCTTTAACATTAATTTTAAGCGTTGGTTAATTTTTACTAAATGGTATGAATGGAATTTGTTTTTGTTTTTGTATGAGGTACTTTTTTAATATTTTGGAAATAGTAACCGAATAATGTTTTTTTAACTTGTACAACATGAATGAATTTTAGGCATTAATAATTACTTATTTCCTTGAAAATTATCCAACAATATTGCTAGTTTATTCTCACATAAAATGATATATTCTAATTATGTGTGGCATTTTGAGGAAGGAAAAAGTTTTTTGAGGAAGAAAGGATATTTTACTCAATAATTGATTTCAATTCTTTTCTCAAAATTATTTTCCATCATAGATGGTGTCCTTTATGTATGGTAAAGTTTCTATCCATGTTATTACTGTGATATTAATTTTTTATAATAGAATAATATTTAGGAAATCCATTTGTTTTAAATCAATTATGATGAAATAATGTTTAGGAAAACCATTTTATTTAATGGGTTATGATTTGGTGAATGTTTTTTATGTTTTTTTGGAACCTGTAAGAATGGTATCATTATGAGATTAGTGGGACCTATATTTCCCTTCAATGAATTGGGTAATGATTTATATCTCATGATATATACATGACTAGAATGGAAAGTGAATCCAGTCCAATAATCCATGGGCTCAAATGACAAGAAAATCTGGTTCATTAATACATGAATGGAATGGAATGTTAACCAAGTTCAGTAATGGAATTTGTCAACTATGATGGTCTGGGTAAAAGATCCTTGGCTACTATGGAAATAATATTACGTGTTTATTCATTTTCCACAATCCCATGTTTTACGCCAATTCTATTTTATCATGGGTAATGTTCCATTATAATCTTTAACATAAATATTTCAAAGATTTATTTCATGACACACACTTTATATTCAAAATATATGTTCATGTTTTCAAGTTCTTATGGTTATGTTTTTTTATATGTTTTTCATGTTTTTCCATACTGAGCATTTGAGCTCACCCTTTTTATGTTTTCTTTTCCCCAGCATACAAATAAAAGTTTTATATAGGAAAACAAAAGGAGAAAATCATTATGGGAGATGTTGAAGATATTTCACCAAGTTAGATGATTATGTTCACTGTTTCCAAAGAAACATAACTAATATGATATTTGTGAAAATTTTGTTTCATTTATTATGTATTCCACAAAATAAATGTAATGTCTATTTATGTCAATCATAAGTCTTTATAAGGCTCATCAAATAATTTTTGGGGGAATTGTTTCCTACTTTAGGACTATCTTGTAGATTTATAATATGTTTGAAACCCCATCATTAATTTCCAAATATGATAAGCGTCACATTTGAATTAACACTCAGTTATTAGCATGTCTAGAATTTATAATCATGTATATGTATATATGGTACCCCAATAATGGTATCATTTAATGTACTGATTATAGATTGTTTGGATGCAATTATGATGATTCTAGTTTTCATTCACATAGTGAGGCACTCTAGAGTGTGTCATCATCATTTGAAAACGGAGTCTTATTTTTGTTAGGATTGGACCCATGGATGGGATTCCTATGTATATTAGTGGATGTAATCAGAACCCACGTCATTTGGTGAAATATAATGTAGAACATCATACTATCTAAGGCAAGTTAATAAGGACAAAACTGTGTAGTTTTATTTCTCGCAACAAGTAGTTTTAGCTGTAAGGTGCCTCATAAATGTTTGTTGGGGGACTTATGTCCAAGTTGACTAGGGAACCTTGAAGGGATATGGTTTACCTATTTCAATAAGACTATACATGGTATGCTTCTGAGAGAGAATGCTGTTTGGTTTGGGGTGTTTGGATTCAATGTTAGAGAGGCTTCCAACATATACCCTTTAGACAAAAAATGTCACCCCCGACCTTAGACACCCTTTTTATTTAATTCTTTTTCTGGTCTCATGTCATTTGGATGAGGTTTTGTTGGGAACCAGTTTTATATTTTTTTACGTTTGGTGTTTTTTATTGGTTTTGGGCTGGAATGCGGTCACCATACCATTAGCAGTGCCTGTGTGTTTAGTCCTGGTTTATTCACCATTGTAGATAGTTCAAATAAATAAATTATGTTAATTGAAAAAGAATGTTAAATGAAATTTTACAATGATAAAACAAGGTTAATGTTTAAATTATAATAATAAGAATATTATTGCGTAGATGATGATATTATTATTCTTTAATTGGGAAATAGAAATATTATTATTAAATTTATATATATATAATTATTATTTAAAATGAATGGTAATACAATTATCATTTCAATTATCATTATGCTTGTTATTAATTTTCTTTTGTTATTATTATTAATATTATAATAAATTTTCAGTTACTATTATTACTATTATTATTATTGTAACATTGATATTATTACTGTTATTACATAAAATAAATTAGATAATAAATAATTATTATTATTGGTTTTATTAATATTCATTAGTTTTATTATTATTATTATTGTATTATTATTATTATTAAAACGATAAATCTACCCATTTCTGAACACCCCCCCTTCCTGTACCCTCCATGAGCTTCCCCCTTCCCCTTCATCTGCTTGCGCGCACCCGAAGCCACACCCCCTCTGGCCTTCCGATCCACTAATGCTACGACCTCCTCGGCACACCAGGTTTGTAGCCGCCTTGCCCATGTGAGTTTCAACTGCCCAACTGACCCAGTCAGCTCCACCCTCACCGAGCCCCCTTCTATATGGCATCACCTCCATTTGGCGAGGCCACCCTCTATTGGTCTAATGTTTCCTCCCCCTCTCGGTCCAACGCGGCCACCCTCGCCTGGTCGACTTCCGACCGCCTTCCTCCCCTCAATGTCCCATGCTCCATCAAACCCCTTCCATCCTCCCACTAGATTGGCCAGAATGAACCCCTCCTTTTCAAACAACGATCTCCTCCTCTCTTAAATTTCACTATTTTTTGTATTTTTCTCAAATCAATCAATACTTGAATACTGAAGGTTATATTTATTCATTTTCCATGGTAATTTGGTTATGCATTTGGTTATCTGATTTATATTATTTCTTCCATAAATGTGTCATTGATTTCACACAGGTTTATATAGGTGTTTCATGCCTTCTATTTAAATTTTAATCTGTTTGATGCTAGTATTTTTTTAATTAATATCTAAAAAATGTTTTTCACCACTATTATGATTATGGTTCATTCTTGGAATCATTTCTCTTGTTGGTATATTTGATTAAAAAAATATAAATAGTTTCTTCACATATACCCATGAATATTCTTAGCCAATTGGGATTGAATAATTTTCATTACCTTGAAGCCATTGGACTATATTTTTTGTGATGTTGCCTTATGAAAATATTTTATGGAAAATATTTTGAGTGAACTGGTTGGTTTATGGAACATTAGGTTTTAGGGAAAAGGTTAGATTAGTTGGTGGATGGTATGTGTGTTGGGTTTCCTAATAAAAACAATTGGAAAATGACCGCTCACTTTTCTATTGGATGTGGGCACATCCATAGATGCACTAAGTGCACCCATGGATGAGCCTTTAAATGAGGATGACACCTGGGGTGGTTATTTTCCCCAAACTTGGTTTTACAAAATAACTCTTACCTTCTCTTCAATCTTGGAAAAGTGGTTCCATGGTTTACTATGTGGAATTGGGTGGTTTCAAGACAATGTGAAATGTTTTATATATTTTTTGGAATGTATAATGATTAATTAGATTAGTGAACATTCTATTTCGATACGATACGAGTGTGAATTTATTCATAAATGAGGGTTCTTGATGGGTTTTCTATGTGTAATGAATTTGTTTCTTCTTTATAATTTTTTATAATATTTTAAAAGGTTTTTAACTAATGCAAGTTCTGCAAACAATGTTTTGGAAATTTATAGAGGTGCATGTGATTCTGAATGTGGATATTTAAGGTGTGATACATTTTTGACAAGTTGTTTAGATTATCATTCATCTGTAAGTGGCTATATTGGATCTTTAAAAAGACATGTGATTTATCATGGAATGATTCAGTGTTTTTAATTATGTTTGTGATGTTCAACGTGATGTATTAAATCATTAAAAAAAATTATACACATTAGGTGCTTAATGATATATCCCTCTTTGGTTGTTGCAAGTGTCTTCCTAATTTAAAAGGTGTGCAAGATTGATGAAATAAGTATTGAAGTGTTTGTCTAGTTTTGAAGGTGTTTGGGTGTCATTATTTATTATGTGAATGATTTTTGTGAAAAGATTATAAGGCCCGTTTGGCCACATTAGAAAAAAGATGATGTTGATAATGTTTTTGGAAAATGGTTTCTATGTGTTTCTAAAAAATTTAATGATGTGAAGTTAATGGACCATTTGGGATTTTTATATGACTATTTATAAAACCTCTCTTAGGTTGAGTCTCCTACTTAGTGGGTTGATCGTGTGTTGGAAGGGTCCTTGGAATGGGACCTCCTATGAGAAATTATTATTTAAGGTGGGGGACTAACCTTGATACGGTCGGGGTGGTGCTTGTTCGTGTGATGTGTTTGGTTATTTTTGTGAGGCTTATTGTTTAGATGTGTGGAACACCCCCCTTGAAAACAATACATGGGAACCTAGCATAGAAAAGAGGACTACTGAGAATGATTCTTGCACTAGTTTATATTACTAAATGGCTAGTGGCCCATAGAAAATTAATGTTTTGTTATTATTTTCTATAGGATTGGGCCCTTCGACCAGGCCATGTATGAAGACAGTCATGAATTAGGGGGATATAATGTCATCGAGAGTAGGAATTCATTAATGATGAGTAACATGTATAGTATGTTCTGGTCTTCCTCTAAGTTTATAGTATTTCTAGTGTTTCCCTGTTATGAGTATGACTCGTTTTGTTTCCCTCATCATTTATAATACATTTTCATTGTACCTATTTTTGGTTTTTATTTGGAGAAATGTGAACATTTTGTTGGTTTTAAAAGTTATTCTAAGTGGAGGTTTGAAAAAGAAAGAATAATTACCTATTTCCCATCTTGTGTGTTGTTCTAAAATATAATGGAAATTGACCATATTGTTTCTTGGTATTTAAAATGCAATGTAGATATAGAAATATATTTGTATAAATGTATTTCAAACTGGTATAAATGGGAATGTTTCTGGAAAGAGTGCCATAAAATTTTTGGTGCGTTTTAATGATCATTTTGATGCTCATCCCTACATTATCATCTCAGTTTTAGGTTTCGTTAGTGCTGGATTGCTCTTAAAGAGAACATGGTTCTAAGTTGGTTGGTGGCCTAGAAGGTCACACAAATGTTTGTGCCAGTTATTTTTTTTGGCTGCTAGTTTTCTTTTTCTTTGATAAGTTTTATTAATTTATTTGTATTTATTTTAGTGAAAAAAATCATTCACATCTGATTATTTTTTATGCCCGACACTAGATTACGACCAGTGGGGATTGGGAACGCCCCTAGGTCCATGTCGTGGGCCGGATCGGGTGACCGGTTTAGGGTCGACCTGGGTTGGTTCATGAAAAACTATATCATAGGATTGGCCATGATATATGTAATGTTAGGTAGTTGAATAATATCATTTTCCGGGCTTAGGATGTTGGTTACCGTTTGGAGCCTGATCACTATCGCTCGTGATGAGACTTGCGTTACCAGGGGTAGTTCATGATTTGAGTCTTATTCTATGGGTTGTTTTGGATTGAGGGATAATGATGGAGGAAAATCGGCTCATATTTTGGCCTCACAAGGGGTGGTGAACCTTGTGGAGTCCAAATGACCGAGTGAATTTCATCTTAGTGTTATGCCTAACATGGGGAATGGCTCACCACTAGTTTGCCGAGTTAGGCTTATGCACTAGTTCCTCAATCTTGTGGGTGGATGTTGGTTGTGTTTCATTTTGGTCTCGATTTATGTTAGTGTGTGTTAGAAATGAAATTGGTTTCAATATATAAAAGTGTTTCTTTTAAATTCATTTGAAATTGGTGATGTGGATTTTGAAGAGAAAGTGTTTCGATTTGGAAAAAAAATTTGGTGTGTTCTTGGAATTGATAAGGGGAAGTGATGTTCAAAAATTGGCATTATTTATTGACGGTCACATGTTCATAGATATTTTTGGATGGTTTGTGAGTGCACTTGTCCACAGGTGATGTAAGCAGGATTGAATGAATGCACATGTAACAGTTCATAAGGATTCATAGGTGGGTTTTAAAAATTTAAAAGAAATGGATGTTTTTGAAAATCGAAATTCTACATGTGTTTGTTCGTGTTTCGATTATGTTCTTGTTTCCCTTGGCATAGGCCATTGCTTTTATTGACCCTTGGATTGATGGTGATATTAGTTTTATTTTTCATGTTGTTCTGAGTATGCCTCTTAGAAAGGCCACTATGGATTCCAATGAGTCATGCTTAGTTTTCATTTATTTTCAAGTGTCACATATATATATATATATATATAATCAATTAAAATTAGAGGTATTTGTGTGGTTTGGATTATTAGAGTGGGTATTTGGGTTTTTATGAATTCGTAGGGTCGTTTGGGTTCGTGTCATATTGGTTTACTATGAGGGTATATTTCTGGACAAGTGGTGGTTGTGTACCTCATATTCATTATGATATGGGGAGTAGTATGTTTTCATGATGTTTCCATATTTGGAGAGTGAGGTGTGGTAGAGAATCCTATTTTTCAAGGATCATGTTCATCATCCCTAGCTTACAGTTTGTCGAACCATTCCCTTACATCCCACTATAGTGGTCAGTTTGAACATCCTAATCCATCTTGTCTCATCCCTCCCAAGTCCTACTATTGGGTGACCATTCGCGTCATTGGGAATGTTTCTGAAAGAAGTTTCATTCGAGGAATAAGTTATGGCCAGGGGAATGATAGAACCTGACTGTGAGGCATAATATGCTTTGGCCATCAAAGCCATATAACCAAGCTTCAGGGTGATTCTCTCACACAGTCAGGAGTTGCCGAAGGTGTGTGGAACATCGGCTTGGAACATATTTTCATCATTGAGGAGAGAAATATCCAATGTTTCCTTGTACTATTCTTTCTCTTATCGTATGACCATCCCTGTTTTAGTGGTGTGATAAACTCATTATACCGCCATCCAAGTGGCCTCATATGCTCGATATGTGTCTTTTAATTTATTAGTATTCTTTCAGGGGTGTCAAACCCATGAATGAATGGACTTATTCTAATTTTGAGTTTGGTACCAGTTGTGTTTGTTAGGAAGATGTCTGGTGAAATCAATGGGTGCTGTATTTAAGCACTTTCTTAGTTTGGGAACCTATCTGGGTTATCCTTTAGTGTGTTTCTCTTTTATGGGGGATTACACCATCCTAGTGTCTTAGTATACCAATTGGCCTCGTAATGTTTCTAGTCCTTATGGTGGGGAGAACCCCTCGTGTTCTCCCATTGTTTTGATTTGTGGTTTCGTCTGGGTTGGGTGGGTGTGATATTGGGAATAAATAATCCTGCCAACCTCCTTGTCTCATCTAGCTGCAATTTGACATGGACTCAATTCATTGATATCATTGGTCTTGGTGACTTTATGAGTGCATAAAGTGTCTGTGGTGGGGATAATTGTCACACCATTACCTCATATTCCCTTTTGTATTTTATTCTTTTTCCTATAACACATTTTTTGGATGAGGTTTAGTTGTGTCTTGGTTTGAACCTTTTCGAAGGTTGATGATTTTGGGGGTTTTCGTAATGGTGCGCAGTCACAATACCATTAGCGGGACAAGTTCTTTATGTCCTAGTGTCTGCATGGTTTCTGATAGTTCAAATACAAAATAAATAAAATTAATTAATTAAGTTAATTTAAAAATAATGTTAAATGAAATTTTACATTGATAAAACAAGGCTAATGTTTAAATTATAATAATAATACTATTATTGTGCAGATTATGATATTATTATTACTTAATTTGTTAATAATACAATTATTATTAAATTAATATAAATATTATAATTATTTAAAATGAAACATAAAAAAATTGTCATTTTAATTATCATTAAGTTTGTTATTAATTTCAATTTTTATTATTAATATTATTACTATCATTTTAATATTAATATTATTACTATTATTATTATTGTTACATTGATATTATTATTATTATTAATAAAATGGATATGAAATAATAATAATTATTGGTTTTATTACTACTTATTGGTTTTATTAAAATTAAAATTAATATATTTTTATTATTTTTAAAACCACAATGCTACCCATTCCCACACCCACCCACCCTTCCCATAACCTGCATGAGCCGGCTCCCCCTCCACTTCATCCACTTACGCGTACAAGAAGCCCCACTCCCTTCGGCCTTCAGCGCCCCTACCTCTCCAACCACCTCGATGAACCAGGTCCCTGGCAGCCTAACCCCTACAGGTTTCTGCCGCCCCACCGACCCAACCAGCTCCACCATCAATAATCCCCCTTCCATCCAGAAGTACCTCTGTCCGTCATGGCGTCCCCCTCATGGTCCGGCGCGGCCTCCCTCGTTCGTTCTACATTCAACTGATGCCCTCCTCTAGTTGTCCCATGCTCCGTCCTGCCACTTCCAGCCACTAACCTGACTGACCAGTGCGATCCCCACCTTTTATGACAATAATCACCTCCTATTTTATATTTCTCTATTTTTGGGGTTTTTCCCAAATCAATCAACACATTAATAATGCAGGTCATATTTACGTGTTTTTCTCGGTATCCAGGGTAGGTGTTTTGTCTGTAGAGTGATATTCATCCTTTTGTCAACATGTCATTGCATTCGCATAGGTTGAGGTAGGTGTTTCATGCCTCTAGATTCAATTCCAATTCATTTTATTCCTATATTTTTATTAATTAATATCTAAAACATGTTTTGAAACACTATTATGATTATGGTTCATTTTCGGAATCAATTATCATGTTGGTAGATTTGATTAAAAATATGTTTTATATTTTTTATTCACTTCTTCCCATTAATATTTTAATCCAATTGGGCTGGAATAAATATCCTTACCTTTAATAGGTTATTAAATATTTTTAGTGATGTTTCCTTGTGAAATTATATTACAAAAAGTATTTTCTTTTAACTGGGTTTTTTTTAATTTGATGTTTTTTGAAATGATTTGATGTGTCGGTGGATGGTGTGTGTGTGGGGTTTCTTAAGAGAAATTATTTGGAAATGGCCTCTCATTTTCCCATTGGATGTGGGAACATTCATGGTTTTATTATATGCAACCATGAATGTGCCTTCAAATGAGGACGACACTTGGAGTGGTTCTTTTCAACAACCTTAATTTTCCAAAAAGAACTCTCACATTCTCTTATCTCTTTTAAAATTGGCTCCATAGTTTACTATGTGACATTTTGTGGTTTCAAAACTATGTGAAATTTTTTACAGTTTGTTTGGCGTGTTTATTGATTAATTATATTGGTGCACATTCTATTTCGATATGTCATGGGTGTGAGTTTATTGATAAATGAGGGTTATGGATGGGTGTTGTGTGTGTAAAGCCTTGGTTTCCTCTTAAAAATGGTTCTCTATAATTTTAAAAGGGTTTTAACTAATTCATGTGGTGTAAACCATGGTTTTTATATGTCAAGATGTGTGTGTTATTTTAAAGGTTGATTTTTAAGTTGTTTTGCATTTTTTTCTAGTTGTTCACATTAATTTTCATCCCTAAATGACAAGATTTTAAATCTAAATAGACTTGTGATTTATCCTGGCATTTTAAGTGTTTTTAAACATGTTTGTGAAGTTCAAAGTGAAGCTGTAAATATTAAAATGGTTATTTTTACATTATGTTCTTAATGGTATATGACACTTTGGCTGTTGCATGTGTATTCCAAATTTAAATGGTGCGTGAGATTGATGAAATGATTTTTGAAGTGTATGTATGGATACGAAGGTGATTGTGTGCCATTATTTATTATGTGAACAGCTTTTTGTGAAAAAATCTATGAGGCCTATTTTTCCACATTAATAAAAAGTTGATGTTTGGTAATACTTTTAGAAAATGGGTTCTAAGTGTTTCTGGAAATTGGTTAAATATTTTAACGTAATGGTCTAGTTTGGTATTTTTAAATGACTATTTAGAAAAAATCTTTATGGTTGATTCTCCTACCTAGTTTGATGATCGTGAGTTGGGAGGTTCCTTGGTATGGGATCTCCTGTGGGAAATTATTATTTATGTTGGGGGACTAACCTTGAGGTAGCTGGGGTGGTGCTAGATTGTGTGATGTGTTTGGTTATATGTGCAAGGATTATTGTTTAGATATGTGGCACACCCCCTAGAAAACTATTCATGTGAACCTATTATAGCATAGAGGCATTATAAGAATTATTTCTGCACTAGTTTATATTATGAACTTCCTAGTGGACCATACCAGAGGGACTTTTTGTTGTTATTGTTATGGGCTTGGGCAGCTCGACCAGGATAGATAGGGAAAATGTCGGGCGTTGGGGAATTATGATCTCATCGAGAGTAGGAATTACTTTAGGATGAGTGACAGGTATAGTATGTTATAGTATTCCTATGAGTTCAATGGATTTCTCATGTTTCTCCATTATGAGAATGACTCTTATCGTTTCCATTGATTTTTTATTTGGAGAACATTGAAATTTTTTTGGGTTTTAAATGTTTTTGTAATTGGGGGTTTGACAGAGAAAGAACAATTCCCAGTTTTCCTTCCTTTACCTTGTTTTGAAATATGAGGGAAATGGACCATGTTGTTTGTTTATATTTAAAATTCAAGTTAGATATATAAGTCAATTTTCATAAAAGTATTTCAAACTGGAATCAATTAAATTGTTTTTTGAATTAATGTTATGGACTTTTTGGTGTTTCCTACTAAGCATTTTAGTGCCCACCCCTACTTTATCATCTCTATTTTAGGCTCCATTAGTGATGGATCACTCTCAGAGTAAACTTGGTTCTGAGTCGAATAGTGGCCTAGGAGTTTTCACGGAGGTCTGTGAAGTTAATTTTATTTTCGCTTCTTGTTTTATTTTTCTTTGTTTAGTTTTATTAATTTATTTGTTTTTCTTTTATGGGACAAATTGTTCCCACCTATTTAGTTATGATTCCTGAGATGAGTTTCATACCCTTGGGGATTGGGAATTCCCCTTGAGCCATGTCGTGGGCTGACTCGGGTGACTGGTTTAGGGTTGACCCAGGTTGGTTCATGATAGAAAACAATTCCAACATATTTTAGTGTCGAGGGCCAATGCTTATGGAGCACCTAAAGTTCAAATAAAACTGTAGTATGGCAGTTTTATAAGGTTATGTTGGGGATTACTCTTAAATATTAATCCCTGGTGATTTGATATTTGGATGGGTCTTATCAACGACGATGATTCCATATGAAAGAGACTATGAGGGATGTATAGAATCATGGTGATTTGGAGGGTTATTTGGGGATTATTACTAAGGAGGAGACCCATGGATGAGAATGGGGTTATGATTGGGACTAATACTATGTAGTAGGACCATGGAATGGATTTTTGAGATTATTCTTAAGGGGGATTCCTGGGTGAGATGTTGGGGCTTGAACATAGTTGGACTCCCAGTTAGGTCTTATTAAAGTGGGCATCCTAGATATCCTAATTATAGTTCGAATAAGTGTTCTCTTAGTTAAAAAAATTCAAAACCAGATGATGGGTTTGAGTTATACATGGTAATGATTGGTTATAATACTTAAAATAATGCTAGTATATGATCCCACATCTCATCTGTTAATGAATGATGAAGTTTGTTAGACTTAAGAGGGAAACCAGTCCCTTACATCACAAATACATGTGAAATTAAGGGAATTACAATAAATTATATTCCATTTATAGATTGGTCCCTAGGAATTCATCCTACATATCCCATTTATTGTTTGAATTAGAGATTACATAGTTCACTATATTGGTGATTACACTCTAATTCTACCATTAGGGTGATGATCAAATGGATTATGTGATCACTGCCAACCACTAATCTGATGTGACACATGGTTAGTGTGATAATAAATTATAAGTGATATATCCACAAAATCAAATAATATGTATTTTTCCCAGGTTGGATACAAGGACATGAGAACTAGTGCCTTGGGAGGTACTCGGAATGAAGGTGAGATAAAGAATTAGAATAAGATCCTCTTCCAAAAAATGGGTATAATAGTGTGGTTGTTTTGATCATGGATATCCTATACAAAAAAATTAGATGTGATGATTTATTCACGAGTTTCAGAAATAAGAGGAAGAAATATATCTAGAAAACCAGATGAACCCTCTTCCACTAGTGTATGATGACGTGTGTATGAGAGGAGAATAAGGTTCTTTGATGTGGCCATTTCCTCTCCTATTTTCTATATAGTATAGTCATATTATAACACCCATGTATAAATAACCATGTATAATGAAGAGAGGAAAGAGTGAAACCTCCCACAATAAATCATAGGAGCTTAATTTTAGGGGGGAACATAAATTTGGTTATATATATGTAGAAGAGGATATAATTTCCCATCGAATGGAATGGAAAGCATGATCCCCACCCCACACAATGAACTAGAGGTTTTGATACTTAAATACAACTATGACAGGACACAATCCTATCCCTATTGCCCAAGAATAGGTACTCCTTGACACCATCCCCGGGATCAAGGTCCTTGTGTCTATGGAAATGCATACTCACATTCATTGTGAGGAACCTACTCATCATATAGGACAATTTTGAGAATCATATGATCATAGGAATGCATAAACAAATTCTAGATATGTTTGTTGACTCTTTCTTTGGTTCTGAATGTTTGTATGCTTTAGTGGAGGATTCAATTTCGTTCTTTTTAGACAAGGGAATCAAAGGAAGAGTGGATCCACCATCGATGTCTTAGTAGGGGGCATATGAAGTGGATTTCATAGGGTAATTGATGTGAGAGATAAGGGAGTATGACACATGGTATATTCTAGGAAATAAATGGAGTTCTATGTGCAGGTATGCCTATACAGGATGAATGCACTTTGGGAAATGTTAAAACAATGGAAACAACCCTCGGGTGAGGCTTTTTTCATGCATTCCAGGATCTCAATTGGTGTTCTCAAATGTGTCTTACATAGGTCACCAATTAGAGAAGGAGACCATAGACTAGTTTTCATCATCCATGGTGGATAGGGATCCTCACATATGTTTTATGTTTTTTCATCCCTATGAGTAATGTGTTCCCACTCCCCCGAATTATTTAATCTTTTGGCTTTGGATGGATACCAAGAAGGGTACGGAGGGCCTGGGCCTATAAATAAGGTGATCAGATCGTCATGTTTTCTTTAGGGATTTATTATATACAAATTAATGGACCATGGTCCAATTTATAGGAAAATTTGGTACCTTTGGAAATGGGGGGTGGGGGCTCTAGTGGGTTACTCACGCACACTGATATACAGGTCTCCTACACATGATGATGCATAGATACCCCACCTGTCGATGCTACTTGGGGTGCCTCCATGAGTGGTCTTTTTCAATGGGGTGTTCCCTTTATCATCCTTCACATTTCTTATTTATTCTCTTTTATTTACTTTCCTATAACAATAGGTCATTTATGTGAAAAAAAAGAGTGTTAGCAAAGTCACTCATCAATGTTGTTGTAGAGTATAGGTGAAAGACACTATTCACCTAAGTGATTATCCACAAATCTCACATAATAATGTAACCCCAATATATTAAAAATCCAAATAAATTCAAAAAATCCATCATATCCTTGTTCCCACATTTAAAATCAAAAATGGATAGGTGAAATTGTGCCTTTTCAAAGTGGGGAACATCATCAAAGGTCATCACATACATTGTTGGTGACCATGTCATATTGTAATAGAAAGAAAAAACATTCAAAATATATGATTATTCTCCTTCATTATGTAGTGTTTCCAAACTCAATATTACATTTCCACCAATGTATGTTGTCATCTCTTTCTATTATATTGGGGAACAATTGTTGTACTGAAGAGTGACTACCAATAGTGTGGGATACCAACCCCTATAAGTGATTTTTTTCTTCTCCAAGGGTATATGAATATATTGAGTGTGAAACAAAATTTACAATTTGGGGACACATTAATAGTAACAACAAGGCTCTATATACATTACTATTCATATGAAGGACTCATACTCTAATTGAAATGTGCCATCAAGGGGGTAAAAACATAGCGTCTTCAGTAGATAACTTTCTAAACCCACTCATCCTCTCCTCAATGATATAAATCTTTAACTGCAAAAATATATCCCCAAAAAATCAATTATAATTATACTTGAACCATTGACATTAATGTGTAGTATTTATCAAAATATACTATTCAATTTTATATTGATAATAGTCAGGTGATAATATATCCAAAATACTAATGGAGAAAAAATAAGGAGCCTATAATCTGAAGTAAATAGTATGTGGAGATCGGCTAGTATATTGGTGTACCACTACTGCCCATTCTTAATGGGTTTTAACTACACTAGGTTTCCAGTTTGGAATAGTGCATGTGGCACCAGCTACACGAACTGATGTTTAATGTAACTACATATTGAGTCACAATGGATGAATGCATAGTATATGCTATGACATACAACATGTGGAACAGAATACAATGGTAAGTGGGTAAACTATGTATATGACGAGGTATTTATACATATATATATATATGGAATTACATCAATACCACATAGTGTGTGGGACCAAAATGATTACTTATTCAATACTCATTTTTATTCCATGGCATGTACTCCCAGGTTACATGGTATCTGTATATCATAAAAAAATATCTTCCAAAGAAAAAATTAACACATACTACATGATTTGTGACTACGTGGACTATAAGCCTTTTAGATGTGGTTCAAATATCTAGAATAAAATATCCTCCTCATTTCACACTAGATTCTCTTTCATCTCCTCTACCGTTAGTATCACAGTCTATGAAAGTCATGAACAACAAAAATGGACACTCATCTCAACTTGTTGGAACTTTAGTAGCTTTATTTATACATTCAGGTAATATCATCCATCTTATAATATCAAATTCATTCCCAAACTTTTAATGGGAACTCATCACATTCCCACTTCCATAGGAAACCCCATGCTTCCAACCCTCATATGTTGTAGCACAATTTAACCACGATTTTAATGTATCATAATGAAATGGGACTGGATAAGTCAATGAATAATGATATATGAAAATTATGATCACCCAAAAATGGGGTTTTAATCAATTTTAACGAACAAGGGATAAAATAATAAAAATAATAATTTTTGGAATTTAAATTTTACTATGTTTTTCATTTTCATCTATCATTGTTCGTCATCATGAATCTTGTTTTAATAAAAACATATTAAAGAACAATATTTTTAATTATTATAATAATATTATTAATCAAACTTTAATATAAGTAAAAACTAACATAAATAATTTGTAATTCATCACTGATAATTTGTAAATAATCTATCAATGAGAATAATTTATTTAAATAATTATCTCGATATAATTCATTCAGACAATAATGATTAAAAAAAATTATTAATATTCTTATTTAGGAATTTATATTCTTTTTATGAATAATGATGATAAAATTATCTTCATAAATGAAGATTGTTTTTGAAATAAATATTTCTTTCAAACCTAATGGATAAATCATTTTTATAACCCAACCAAAAACGTGTGATGGGGGAAAATTTTAATAAGAACAAAACCATTTTGTGTTCAAAAAATGAAAATAATCCATCTATAAAATTAATATAATCTTTTTCTATGATATTTGAAATATTTTTTATCATCCTAAAATAATAATCATATTTCACGATTTCTAAAATTCATTATTTTGGTAAATATTTTGTTTATATAATATACTAAGTGAACATAATTAAAAAATTCCCACCCCATTCTCATGGTTAATAATATACCTAGATTCTTAAATGTATTACACTAACCACTATTTAATGGTATCATTCATCAACCATCAACTTCTACACTTCTATGACACTACCATCAAGGTTTCACTATTTTTGGGGAAAATAGAGTGAATTAAAAGAAATATAATTTTTAGGAAATGTAAATCATTTCACCAATTAATCTTACCCATTAAAATGCTTCCATGGATTCCATATATAACATAACACTAAACAAATCAATTTCCAATCCATTGAATCAAAAATTCAATTCCAAATTTTAGTTCCTCTAAATTATAATGCCACCCACATAAAAATATAAGGAGTTAATTCCTCTTGTATTTTCTTATAACCATCCTCAAATAATGTATTTTATTCACATGAGGTAATAGGTTGATTGTTCATCCTTAAATAATACCATAAAGTTTACTCAGTTTTTGTCATGAAACAGTAGAAAAACTTTTATATACCACATAGTAATTTTATAGAGTATAAATAAATATTTAAACGTATTCAATTGTTAATTGTATTTGAAATAAAATCACTTTGATGAAAAATTGAATCAAATTTTAATTATTTATAAAGACCTTTTCCATCACAGATAAATCATGTATATACATTAGTTAATATAGAACCCACATAATCTAATATAGTGTTAGTACTAACTAATATTTCACATTAAAAATATCCATTTCAAATATTTTGACCATTGAAAAAACAAGTGACTCTACTCTATTTTTAATAATTTTTCCAATTCCTATATTTTATTCTTGAATTATATTTCAAATCCATTTTATTCTTTGAATAACTATTTTTATTATTATGAATAATTTTAACACCTTTAGAAATTTTGATATCAGAAAAAACATGTTCTAAAAAACTATCTTCATATGGCGATAAAGGGTTTAGAAAAATATAATTTATATGGGGGATACCTTGTATATATTATAATTGTAATAATATTAAATTTAATAATAACATTTATATATAATATAATAAATATATGTCTATTTTATTTATAGTAACAGTGTTATATATTTATTTCCTGATGTATATATTAATGTTTACATATATAGTATTATAATAATGAATATATATATATATATATATATATTAGGTTGAAGTTATTACAAAACCCAATCTACCCACACACCCAAACCCCCTAGTGGGTTTAGAATCATCCCACCCCACAAGGAAAGGTAATAATCTAGTGGACCTATTTTTTTATATAAAGTGGATTGAAATCCTATGATCTAGATAGAATGAAGTCATGAATGGGTTTGGAACATTTTCATTTTAGAGTACATGACTTAAAGGCCTAAAAATCCTCAATCATGAAATATCACAAGTCCTCTACTGTGTTTCCATCTATTAGAAATAATCATATTTTTATCTCCAATATGAAGATCCCCCCCCCAAGATAGTTGGTCACCCCTCCGCCCAACATTTGGAATATTTTTGGGTGAAGGGTCAATTGGTAAGTGTCAATGCACCCATCTCTCTAATATCATATATACTAGATAGTGCCTATGCGATTCCAGAGAAGACTAATTATAATGTCTTGTCGTATTGTCTCAATAGTTACATAATACTTGTCATCATGTTGTAGTCCCCCTATTCACCCCACATAGGAAGACCAAGTGGGAAGAGTTATGATTGGTATTCCCCAATGCACCCACAATTATTTTAAACATCCGACCAAAAAAATGAAAACATATTTCCACACAATAACATTTTACAATTTTGTTGCTCATTTGGTATTGTGCCATTATGCAACCTACCTCCTACTTCAATTCATGTCCATCAATGAACCTATTTTTTTCTAATGTTCTCATGATAAGCCCCACTCTCAAATGGGAATATCATAAACCAACCTGGATACCATGGTACACTAATAACTAATCTGGTCCAACCATATCATGATGCGTGTCCCTCATCCCTATTGTTTTGAAACTAGCTCCTCAAATCTACAAAAAAAAAATTCTCCATAATAAAACAACATATTATAAGATAAAAAAATACATGGTATGTATTTTGAAACTTGTATAATGGAAAAATAACCAAACATCCCAATGTAAAACATTAAAAAAATATCCATCCAAACAAATTCTCACAATCCATGTGCAATAAGTGGACCACAGATCCACTGGTCACCACTATCAGTCCATAGTGATACAGATCCTTAAATACCATCACTTCATAATGGTTATTTCCATTTCCATATAACCTGAATTGCAAGATCGATAAACACATGATGGAAAACAAAGGGTGTGATTTAAATAGAGCTATAAGGTGTTATCAATAGATTCATAAGCAATTCTATAATAATAATACTTTAGGATTTTACTATATATAAAACAAGGCATGGAATAATACATTGATATTTTTATTCAAAACATATTTTCAATGAAATAAAATATAAAATAAATAGAAATACGTTTAAATAAACATTTATAATGAAAAAAATATTTAAATAAACTACATTAATAAAATAGTTCTCTAATGGAATTCATAATCATGTAAAAACCAAGAACTAAGGTTTTTTTACAAAAATTATGTTAGTATCAGGCTCTCAGATTCTCACACTACTCAATGAACAATCATGGATCATGTATGTCTAAATATAGCCCTTGTCTTAGGAAAATAAGAAAAATCAATGAAGATTAAATTTGGGAAAATCATTTCAAACAAGGATCAGTTAGATTTGTTATCATTAAACAATTTATACGTATTCTAAGTCTTTAAGGCCAATAAAAATCTCCAAATAACTACTCATTATAAATTTTACATTATCAAATAAATTAATCAATTATTGTACAATAAATCATTCCAAATAAATTCATCATTCATAGTTTAAATTATAAATTTCATGGTTAACATGACATTTCAATTGCAAAACAAAATCATGGGTTTCTAACGAATTAATTATTTTCTGATCATATTTATTTTTATGTCAATTTTTTAAATAATCGTACGAATGGACCTAAGAAATTTTTTTATTTTATTATAGATAATCCCTATTTTAAGGGTTCAAGGGGAACCCGTACATGACCCATAGGCCCAAGGCACAAGGCCCAACATGACCCATAAAACATAACCCAAAGGCCCAGAGGCATACCATGCCCATACATGACTCGTAGGCCCAACCCACTAGAACTGCCCCTCCCCAGCGTCTTGCATCATTGATCTCCTTAGCTCCCCACCTTGCATTGCGGATAAGCTAGCATTGCCTCGTACAAAGCTGCATGGTGCCTGGTCCCGATGGCGGCTGCCATACCCTCTCATTCTTCCAATCCGGTTAGCTCTGCATCTGGTGGTTGTTACTCCTGTTGCTCTGATCCTCTTCTAGGGCCTGATCTATGTGAATTGGGAAACTCCATGGTCCATGTTACTCGAAGGCCCTGTGGCCCGAATTCCTTTGATGACGCGATGACCCTGGAGACCCTTAGGCCCAAACCGGTGGCCCGAAGGCCCAAATCAGGTAAATGGTTCCGGATACTACAGTACCGAACTGTAACTTCTACAGGAACTGCTACAGTACTACACAGTACTGCTATAGTACCCTAGAAATTCACCTCCCCCCAGTTTTGAACCCGGGTCGCTTGGATGCCAAGAAGGAGCCCTTACCACTCAGGTACGGGCTCGTCGGCATCAATTTTTTAAATAATATAATTCAAACAATTTCACCAAAACAGTTATCATTTTAACACATCATTATTCAAAAAAAAACACACAAAATTTCTAATTCCATTGAAATTGGGGGGTTTCACCATCTCCATACAGTTTTTAAATTAAATTTTAAATTGTCTCTAATCAAGGATTTATAAATCATAAAAAAATACTTTCAATTCAATCAAACAATTTAAGGTGTAAATTAAGGGATTATTGGAAAATAAAACTACCTTTTATGATGTTATCCAAACCAACACCTATAATGAGAATCTCTTATGAATAATGAAGGTGAACGAGATCATTAAATTAACCCTAAAATGAAGATCCATTAAAATAATATCAATAAAAATAAGATCAAATCCATCAAAAGATGTGGAATAACCAATTTAAAAATTGAGGGAATTATTTGGCAGAGAAAACCCTATTCATGATAAAATTCAAATATTTTAGGTTGATCATTATTTTCCACTAACAATTTCATTTTCAAGAGGCAATGTTGAAGGGTAAATAAAATACTCTAAAGAGCCACCAAATATATAAAGGAATCATTAACAGTTGAATATGGGTCATTAGAAGATGAAATTGGGTAATGGGGATTTTAATTGGATTGGTTTTGAGTAAAATCCAATAAAAAGAATTTCCCATAGGGTTATATGGTTTGTAGAATTTGTACTCCCTAACCGTGTGTAATTATCGAGATTATAATAAAGGGTGTACGAATTTACCTAACCATGCATCACCTATTATCTTTTTCCCAAACATCCAAAAGATTCCAAAAAACAATATGTATGAATAAAAAACTTGTAACCAAAAATTATTTACCGAAATATGGTTCATGAAGTACCTAAAAATGGAAAATGTGATGTTACAAAATTCCCACCATAAAGACTTTTTGTCAAAATAAATGCAGTCAAGAAGACTCTATATCAAAGATATAGGGCTAATTTTCTCTAATTATTTCATCATTCTCCCACGTGTCATGTGAATAAAAGGCCTGATTTAATATCACTAAAACTAAAGGAATAGACTTCCCAAAATGAACAATTGTCTTAGAATCAACAATCCTTAATTGATGCTCATTCATTGATAAGTCATTTTCTATATCAAGATCATCCTATCTTAGTACATGTGAGGTGTTGGAAAGATACTTCTTAATATATGATACATGAAACATGTTTAGGACCAAAATTAATTGATATTAAAAATATAAATGATAATGAATATCTACAACTTAGTATATATCATCAAAATGATACAAAAATATCATAATAATATTTGCCAACATCCAAAGCCATTGGTGACCCGACAAGTGTGAAAATATAAAAAAAATACTTCCCCTAAAAAAATTCCAATGATCAATGTAAATGGTCTACATAGGATTTCTAGTGGATATATCCCATCATAATCATCTAATAAGTCGATGGAGTCTTTGTAACTCTCACTTGGAATAGACATGGAAAAACCATGGAAGCTTCACAAATGACTATATAAAATAGTAGAGATCAAAAATTCGGGCTATATAATTCCTCCAAATGATAAATCTGAATTTCAAACATGTAACCTTAATATAATAAAATGATGCCTATCCCAAAAAAACATCCCATGCTCCCCCAAAGCAGACAATGCTAGTGTAGTTCATGTCTTTAAGAATCTGTATACCTCATTCTCTATGGAAATCTATATAAGGATGATATCTCATGGTAAAAGACCGTTGATAACCCATATCCGCATGGAGGCCTCTCAAAAAAGGAAAAGCCCACAATTGATCAAAATAAAAAACTATAACAATTGTAAATCTATGTAATCTGATAATCTCATTCACATAGAGACTTCCAAAATCATTAAATTTGGATATATCTCTTCTAGGAATAAATTGACATTAGTTGGATCTATGATTGATCACAACCCATATCAAATTATTCCATAAAGGGTTATATTAAAAACCAACGATCAAATCAATAGATATCCCAACCCACTTCCAATTTATCACAGGACATGGCTGAAGAAAACCCAGATATTTCTGGTTCTTTGAAATAAACTACTACTAGGTATAAAAATGAGAATCAACATAATTTGTATTTTTATTCATATAAGGACTCCAAAATTTTCATCTCATATCATAGATGATCATTATAGATACATTGTGATCTTTCAACATGGAATTACATAAATCTCCCAACCCAATAGTTCTCATTAGAAAAGGTATAATGTACATGTTCTAGAAATATATAACACCCTTAGAGGAGAACGAGCATTAACCAATCGTCTCCACACTATATAGATAGTACTAATTCCATTGAATTCATCCAAAAAATAACATCTCTTTAAGGATCATATTGAAAATACATTTGGTCAACATATGATTTTCCAAAAAAATATCAATACCATCCTTTCGGCCCCCCAAATGAAACTCATCATAGAGAGCCATTAGATTCCACTCTTCTAATGATTATATCTTGACCTATTCAAGATGTTTACTAAAATCTTCAGTAATGAAATTCTCATTAACAAGGGTGTAGGTAATGTTAAAATCAATATATTATAGGTAATCAACCCATCATCCCTTCTAAATGTTAAAATATTTTCTCAAGAAAACATAACTCAAAATTTTGTAGTCATATTAAATAATATACATTTCATGGAAAAGGTAATTCTATTAACTCTAAATATCATTCATTATAGTAGAGATCCCAAGTCCATGGTTTGGATAAATATTCTCATGTGTACAATGATTTCTAAAACCATAGTTTATCACTTGATCACCCTCCAGAAGAACACAACCCAAACCAAACATTACATGCCAATAAATAAGACATAGACATTACCACCCTATGTAAGACTTAAAAATAAAAAAAATTAAAACATTTTCTTCATCATAGAATAATAAATCAAATTTTTTTAATCTAAATAGTACATCACTCATTTCTTATATAGAGAATTCGATGGAGAAGAAAAATTTGAAAAATATTATACAAACTGGTAGTAATACCCAATTAATTATTAGAATCCTTGAATCAAAATTAAATTCCTCACATAATTTTAGGTCATGATAGCGTTTAAATTATCATGATAAATTGAAACAGCTCATTATGAGACTACACGACCAAAGAATATAACATACAAAAACTAAGAAAATCTCATTTTTAGTAATTTTTTACAAATTCCATTAATTCTCAAGATTTAAAGTACATAAATTTAATGAAACAAAAGATCAACCTCACTTTTTTAGTAAAAAATTGTTTCATCCAAAAATAATACTATAAAATTTTCAAAGCCCATTTGGAATATAATGTTCAATAATTATATAATGTCTGAAAGAGCACAATCTTAACCAAAAGGATTAATATGATACTCGTAATGTATATACCTAAACTTTCTAGGGGTCCTTGGGATATAATATTTCTTAATTCCCAACCAGTGATAACCAAATTGATGATAAATCATTAAGAACCACTTGTCCCCCTTCAACTTATCTAATGATTCTTTAATACATGGAAAAATTACTTATAGATTGTCATAACTCCATTGATTCATCAATAATTGAAACAAAGAAATGTTTTTCCATCAAATTTCTTTTCCAAAATCCTATGATCAACAAAATGTGACACAATTATATATATAAATCATTTTTCCATAAACTCGTCTAATTGGGATATGAAATATTTAACAACTTCTCCTTACATAAGGAAGGAGATGATAGATACTAGCTGAGTACCCGAAATCATATCAGGGGAAAAATATACCTCCCTTGCCGATGGTAGGACATAAAACCGGATTGAAACAAATTAGGAAACTCAATATGAGCTACAGGGATATCAAAACGAAAATATTACTTCCCTATGTAAAAAACCACTGATATTATCTTTCCAAACACTATAAAATTATCTCCAATTCCACTCGACCTCAGGTCCCATTCTCCTGGAAAACCACTTCACTCCCATCTAGTGACTTAAATGATAAAAAACAAAGATATCTTTCAATATTGTCATTATTATCAATAATCAAATCCATCTCAATAATGATTTAAAGAGTTTTCTGGTCATGGTAAACAAAATTCTATCTGATTTCAATCTCTAATAGAGGTAAAATGGAAGAAGGAAAATAGAAACCCTATAATATCTTCATATTTGGGGCGTAGTAATATCCATCACATAAGATACAAGATCAATAGAATGGTTTAACAAATTCACTGTCACGACCCGTCCTCGGGACCCATGCTGTGACTACCCCAAGCCCGCCTTCCATAGGCCAGGGGCTGGTGACTATCACCAAGGCGTAAATCCCGGTAAAAAGGGAAGGCATTGCCTTTGTAAAGTAAACAAACACCACAGAGTAAACAAGCAGTAGAAGTAAACACTACGTAAAAATAGAGTACAACAGCAAGTGTGGAAAAAAAGTGGGCCAGTATACAAACCCAAACTGAAAGTAAAGTACAACTGGAAAGGGAAAACAACAACTGTAAAGTAAAGCCGCAACGCCGAGCTGTCCACTGGAAATCCCACCTGAAGGGTGGGTAGAGATAGCTCCACTGCTCCTCGGGTCCCGCTGTCCGCTCCGAGTATGTCCCACCCAGTGGTCCACCTCCAGGTATTGTCCTGCTCTACAAGCCTCTACCACGTTCAACATTGTCCGTCGTCTGCAACAAACACAACGTAGTGCGGGTATAGCCCGTGCAGGGGTGAGTATAAGCTACTCAGTAGGGACCTCGAGACCTCCGAAGGTCTCCCAGTATCCACAAAGGATAAACCACAAAGGAAAGGTAAATGAAAAAGTAACATCCGACACTACTTAGGTATATGACCATACATATACCTAAGTCATCAATTCTCGTTCGGCTCCAACATCCGAGCCCAAGTACAACCCAATCCACACAGAAAAGCAATACGTAAATCCACACAGGATATCACAACAAAATCCACACAGGAAAGTAAAACAGGATTCAGCTCACACATGTATACTTCTTCGGAAGACGATAGAGATGATCACTGATCCATCTAAGTCGTCGGACCCACAATGGATTGATAGGTACTAACCCCCGCAATAACCCACACAGGATCGGACCCACACAGGATCTGTAGGCGCTGGCTCACACAGAACCGCTGTGCGCTGACCCACACAGGATCAGACCCACACAGGATCGGTAGCACTGATCCACATAGGATCGATGTGTGATGTAGTCGTCATCGTCGAATCCACTGAGTATCTCTGCACAGTCATCGTCGCAGTCACAGTAGTAGTCGCAGCCAGCTCTAGGGTTCCCGCACACAGCAAGCTCGTTTGGGAGGGTCCGCTCCATGAGCCGAGAGGCTGGTACATCCACTGACACATAGTCCAGATTTGATGTATCCAAAAGTTCCGTATCTTCAACAGGAACTCAACGTCGCAGACGGCGCGTCAATCGGACGCCCGGTCTGAGAGTTATTGGCTTTTTCGTCCCAGGGGCCTGGTTGGTTTCTAAGGAAAAACCAACCCGACCATACTCAACATGCGTCCAAACCTCGGGCGGAGTAATCCAAAATATCCGTCTCACTTAGAGGAATCCAACAATGTCGACGGCACGTCATTCGGACGTCCGGAGCTTAAGATATGAGTGTTTCCGCTCCGAGGGCCCGGTTGTTTTCGTGTACGAACCAATCCGGACGAACTCAAAGTAATCCGATGAGTGCGATATACCGAAACGACCGTCTCGATTCAAGGATTGCATCGCAACTGACGGTGTGTCGATTGGAGGTCCGTAGCCCAATTTATGGGTAAAAGACCGAAGACGGTCCGAAAACGGGGGTTTCGGGGCCGGACCGACCCGGGCCGAGACCCCCCGGTCTGCCCGAACCGGGTCGACCCGCCCCTGGTCCGGTCGGCCCGGCCCGGCGCGGCCCGGCCTGGACACAGCGCGCCCAGCACGCTGTCCATCTCGGCCAACGGCCGATCCATTTTGCAAGGGGGGGGGGTACCCCTGGTGTAACCACGACCCACCAATTAAGGGGTCCGTTTTGTGCTGGCCGGTCGGGGGAATTAATTCCCCCGGCTTCCCTTTGTCCGGTCGGCTGGTTCCACCAACAAGGACCGGCGACGACCGGTCCTTCTTCCTTCGCCGACACCGGTGGCCCAGAACCGGCCGCCGGTCAACCTGCTCCGCCGCGGCCCGGAACCGGCCGCGGCTTGGTTCATCCAGCACGGTGCGACGGCACCACGCCCTTCCGACGCGGCCCTTCTCCAGCCGCGGTGTCTTCGGTTTTCTTCGATGCGGCGTGACGCCGTCGCATCCTTGTTCAACTTCACGGCACGGCGCGACGGCGCCACACATTATTTTTCGTACGATCCCGCGTGGTGCGACGACACCACGCCATTCCTTCCCAACCACAGAGAATAAAACAAGGATAAAGGAGGATGGTCGGTCGTGTTTGTGTGGTCCGGCCCCCTCTCATTAATCGATATCATTTGGTCGTATTTTCACAAAGAACGAAAAGGTGGTAAACACGAAAAAATTAAATAAACAACCCCTACCTTGATAAAAGAGATGACGAATGTCGGCGTCGCGAAGAGAGGATTTGAAGACGTTGACGAAGATTTCATCACGGAAAACCGTCACGACAAGAGACGTCGCGGAAGAAAAATGTCGTGGAAGGAGATGTCGCGTCGCGGGTCGGTGTCGCGGAAGACGGTCTCCGAGGGCTCGATGCTTCACGTCGGAGATCGTTCGTTCTTCGCGTTCTTCGTCAAAGAGAATGAAGAACTCAAGACTTCCTTATCTTTTTCTCCAAAGCCTCTCAAAAAACTAAAAACCAACCCAATAAAATAAGTTCTTAACTTATTTTATTAAGACATCAAGGATTTTGAAATTCAAGCGCTTGAATTCCACAATAACTCAACTCATTAATTTTATAAGTTAATAAACTTAAGTTAACAAAATTAATGGGAGTTGAGGAGGTTAGAGGATATGAAGGGGTGAGGTTCGTGTGGGCCCCACCACCCTCATAAGCATTCCTAAGAAATTACCGGTGCTGTGGTTCAATCGGTGCCCTCAGAAATCGATTCTGAGCACCGGTTCAACATATAGGAATTCCCGCTCATTCGTTCACTGAACGTACCCGAGCTAAACGTCGGATATAAATTCCGGGCACACCGGGCTCCGGAATCAAGTACCATCTGAAACTGCGTTCTTGTAAAATCCCAAAGAAAATTAAGAAAAAATTTCCCTTGAATTTTACAGGTCTTTACATTCACAATATTAATTGACATGAAATATTTATATGAAACCACATCAAATGAAGTATTCACTAATGATAAATCCATAGTGTTGGAATCTCCCACTTTTTTTATACATGCATTATCTTTCTCGGTAGACTCGCCCACTACATGAAGTATAATTTTCTCAGATCCATAAGTCTAAGAATCCTTAGTACTTTGAAAATACACATGAAATTTAGTACCTTTTGGATTTAGTGAGCATATTTCATTGTTCGATATAGAAAATACATGACATAACTTCAGTAATAGGCCTTAATGGTCGCATTCACCAAAAATAATGGGTTCATCAATGAAAACCCATATATAATTGTCATCCTTAAAACATTAGTATGATGATAATGGGCCTCTGGAAGAAACTATATTAGGATATAATCCATTACTTTTTAAAAACCCAACATGAGATTCATCGTGAATTGTTTTTCTAACAAATTATTCAATATATATACCACATGGAGTAAGAAGAACAAACATATACCCTAGTACACTAGCAAGGTCATGCTTATCCATCAATGATCTATCTAAAACATTAGTATATGAAATGAGCATTAGAATTAAAACATGTGATAAAATATTAGATTAATTTCCCATGTCAAATAATTAGGTTGTCATATTATCATTTTCCACAACCTTAGGAGAACACTAAACATCATCGTTAAATAGGTTCACATATTGAATCACAGTTACATTACTGTACGAGAGGATGATAATATTTATATAATTTTTAAATATCCTAAATTATATATATAAATAATTTATAAAAATAATTCTAATGTCTTTACACCCAATACCCTCATGTATCTTTGATGTAATTATAGAATCCCACCGTCTCCATCTAGTCCTCCCTAGCATAAATGTAGAATGATTCCCTTTTATCAAATCAGGAATCTCCAATAACTCAAAATGAAGCTCAATATTTTCAACCAATTCTCAGTCTCATGAGGATCATTTGAAACGTGGAAATATGGTTGTTTCTTCTAAATGAATTCTCAATAATGATCCCATGTTTTATCCCATTGATGTTCCACTACCAGAACTCGGATGGGGATTGTTTCATATCCTAAATAATCAATAACAAACCCCACTAACTCAACTATATTCTATCCAATAGTATGATTCAATTATTATGGTTCACAATAAACATCCTCAAATGGTCTTTATAAATGAATTATCTAAATCATGATACTACAGAACACTAATAGGGCACATGAAAACATCAACATGTCTACTCTAACCATCAATTCAATCATGGGATACATGAATGTCAATCCCATCAACATGATTCATCTTTTAGAATTTCAACATAATCAGATCAAGACAAGTTAAAAGAATACAATCATATCATTTATTCATCAAGGGAACTTTTCCAAAAAAACCATTATGAATTATGGATCAATATATTGAGATCTATCAAGGGGCCTGCCAACAACTACACCTTATTTCCTAAAAAACCAACCTCATGTCTACCACGAAATCCAAAAATTACATATTCTCATCAATGAAAGATAAAAAACCTCCCCCAGACAAAACATTATACTGAAACAATATAGGTAACCTCGTACGATGATACCCACTCTGGTATGAACATATCCCAAAGAGTTTTCCTAATCCCAAAGGGCTTACAACTAGAACATGACATTAACAAATAAAACAAATGTAAGGATTTTTCTACAAGAACACAACATAGTGGAAGATAACAATATAAAATATCAGTATCCCAAAAATAATATAGTATAAATATATGATAAGATGTTATACAAGCATGAAAATATAATATATAATTTCATAGACAACACAATATCAATTAAAACAATGTCTCACAATCATCATGGAATAAGTATACCCAATATCAATCAGTCACATCCATCACTCCAAATTCATTGGAATAAAGCACACACAATGGCTCCAAGTTTCACCTTACCTTCCACTATACATGGTGTAAAAATATATATAAACTCCCTATGTAAAAGGAAGGGTATATGCTAAACATCAGAGTAGGATTTCAGAATGTTTTCAATAAAAAACACCATAAAATTAAACAATTTATTCATTCTATTAATATTAAACAGGTCATAAAATAACATTTACATTCTTTAATCAAACCATTATTTCCATGAGATAATAAGTTAGATATAAAAAAATAGAATTAAATGATCAATATGTATAAAAAATTACATAAAACTGTTGGAATTAATAACACAGTTCTATAAAAATGGACTGTTTAATCATTTCAAAACCAAAAGACACGGTAATTTTCAATAATTAAATTTCGTTCATGGATATCATTTCATTGAATTACTCAATAATAAATAATGGATAATTTATGTGTACACATGTCCCTATTATCTAGCCAATTGGACTAATTAGTCAATATCCCATCAAGGAAAATCTTGTTGAACTGGGTTTTCATAGTGTTTTCATCATCAATCCATTTCTTGGGAGTTAGAGTCCATGAATGCCTATCCACATCAAACACTAACTGCTCATTCACACAACATCTTTAATAAATGAATCAATAAAGCACGTTCTTTAAATTCATCATTTAAACTTTAAATTCCTAGTTTCATGTTAAACATGCTTTTTATATTTTAAAAATAAATATTGGGATTCTATTGATTTCATTAAATTCAAATTATCTTACACTTTAGTAAAATTTTCAATATAATCTACATCATATCATTTCCTAAAAAAATTATGAATTTCAATCCTCAATTTTTCTCAAAATATACAATACAATTTCAATGAAATACAAATTGGTGTTTTTCATAATCTTTTGGCCCTTATAAAATCAATATTTGTCTCGCCTAAAATTAGTGATTTAAAAATCAATAGAAAACACATTTCAATTCAATCCTTAAATACATGAAATAAATTATATGTAGAATAGTTATTGTAAAAATTACCATTAATAGAATGTATGAAACCAACACTAGTAATGGGAACTAAATTTTAAAAATAAATGTTAATGAGATCAAGGAACAAACCCAAAACCTATGATCCAAGAAAATTATTTCAATAAATACTATGGTTTAATCCATCATAATGTTAGAATTTTCTGCTATCATAAGGAATAGAAATATAGGATAGATATAGATAAAATAATGAGAGAATTCACATACTAGATATGGGTCCTAACATTCCACTGATACATCAATACTCAATTGGGAATATTGGTGGAACCATGAAATATGCTAGAGAGCCCCCAAAATCCAACAAAATAAATTTGGGCAAAGTGGTGGAGTGATTTGTATTCAACCAGTGGACATTGGATTTTATTATAAAATTTAGTATATAAAAAACCTACACATCTGGTTTTTTGGTTGGGTTGCACAGTTACTATTAACCTTGGGCCCTATTCAGGAAACATTAATTATATTTTTAAAAGGGTGTACAATTTTTCCACAATGTGTTGAAAAACTTTATGTCCCCCTCTAGAGCATTAATAATGTGTGGATGGTTTTTTGGGACAAACTACATTATTAAACCAAACCATATACCAACCTCGCAGTATCACTAAAACATCTATAATTAGAAATAAATCCTTAAATAACCTCAAAACTAGTTCCAATAATTAAATATCAAATAAAAAGTCAAAAATACAAGAAGATGGGTAACAATATGCTATAATCTCCAAACTGTTAATATTTTTCCCATTAAAATCCTATTATGATGTCTCTATGTTAAAGAGATGAGTACAATAATCTATCAATAATTCCTCATGCTTGAATTTCTCAAGAGAATAAGAACCATGCTTCCATAGAGAAATTACCAAAAATAAATTATTCTCCAAAGAAAACATTATCATAAAATAAAAAATACAAACTATATTCACAATTAGAGATAAAAATGTTTACACATGATGGTAATCCATTCTAATTTTATTAACACATATTTTTATCAATTGAAATTCCAATCATATAATTATCCCTATGTAATTATCCAATTATTCTCATTGGCTTGAAAATACAATGAATCATTACCTTGACCTATGTGAAATCCCCAAGATGCCAATGGCAGGCAATAAATTTCAATGGGATTCAGATAAAAGTTAGGTATTATTAACCCTTCTAGATATAAAAACATTATCCAAAAAACCATAACAACAAAATCAAAATTTTATGAATGAATAAAATAAAGACAACTCAACCACTTCATTTATATTGAAAATCACAGCAATGTGTACTAGATAGGAAGTCAAAAAAACTATCAAAGGAAATACCAAAAAGACAACTAATCAACTTGGATATGAAAAAAAGATCCCTTGATCCCACAAATTTATGCTCTAATCACTAAATATAAAATGTATCATGAGGTGGGGAAAAATAAATGTGATACATTACCTTTACAAATGTACAATATTATAACATCAGGAAAAGTACCAATGTTCCAATGAATGGGTGAGTATAAAACCCAGTAGTTGTTTCCCAATTACTTATCTAATCATGCAACTAGGATATACAGGTTAGCATCATCTATATAAAATTTTTTATATAAAAACATTCCTCAAATTGTATAAAACTATATATAAAGATGTTCTAAAACCATTGATAACCAAATGTACACAAATGAAACATTAAACAATTTTCCATAGAGTCAAATTTATAGAAAACAAACCAAACAAGTCTTTAAACCATCCCCTAATAACCTTTTCTCATAACCATCCCATTGTTCACAACACACACACACACAAACATTCAGGCTTCCTTCCACAATACCATACTTATAGGTGTTCTTTCATCAAATCACCCAGTTTCCCAATGACACATGGCCCCTATATAGGGTAACACACCTTGTATCCCAATGTTACCTGTCCTTTATTAAGGGTAATGTCAAACATAAACTCATACAACCCAATATATTCAAAATCATTTCCAATAATCAATTCAAATCATTAATATAAACCTATAATTTTATTAAAAACCCATGAAAAAAAATTTGAAATCAACCATTTAATTTTAATAAAACATCACCATTTATTGAAAACATCTGATAAAATCCATTTCCTAAACTTCCAAATATACCCATTTTAATATCCATATCTTAAAACCATGAACAAAATCATTTTATTCCAAACAACAAACTTTCACGATTTCCAAAATTTTTCAATACATAATAAAAGAAGGTTTCAATAAATTCATAAACAACAATACCATGATCAATTAATGAAAATGTATTCAATTTGAACTCATGATAATCAGTTCAATAATTTGGAGTTGAGAGTAAATCCACCTACCTCAAAAGTTTTCATGAAAACCAAAAATATATGAAGAAATCTCAAGAAACGGAGTTGATTCTCCACAAATCCACCATAGATCTATTATCATATATATATCAAGACCAAATATCAACTTATTTGCCATCCAAACTCATAGATCTACCTATAACAGGTTTATATCTACAAACCCAATAAAAGAGGGGAAGTATATATAAGTATATCTAAGATTATGGGTCACGAAGGATGAAGAATGTAACTTACAATAAGAATCCTGCCTAAAAAATCCAAAGGGCCCCCATATTTGTTCCAAAATGTTTGGGAGAGGTTATCCTTCAATCAATGTGGTGGAATCGTTCATTAAGTGTGAATATGATGACGAAAAAGAGAGTTCTGTAAAAAACATGTGAGATTCTATTTTTAAGGATCTCGATTTGAATCTACACAGGATTAGACTACAAAGTTAGACAATCCATGTGCTAACCATGGGTTTGCTACTACCTTCATGATCACACCTCATGACCTCCTCACATGGTATCCCTAAACATGCATACATCAAACTAAAACTACTGTCTAGAATCTATAACTCTTCATGGTTTCTACTAGTCTTTCTACACAGTTTGGAAAAAAAAATGTGCATCCTGTGAACCTCTCCATTGTCCCCAAGAACTTGTTGACTATTATCCAAACTGTCCCATAATTAAACCTTAAACATTATAAACAAAAAATAAAACAATAATAGTAACGTAACTGTAAAAAGGGTACTATATTCTCCCCAACATTGTTCATTACATCCTACGAATATCGAAAATTGCCACTACCATGAAAGTGTTTAGGCATTTTCTCTTTCATTTAATTCTCAAATTCTGAAGTCTCTACATGGATATGAACATGTTGACATAAAAACATCACTAGATAGATGTTTTTTCCATGAAATACATTCTCTTTCATATCTATAATTTGCACAGGGATATGTACGAACAAATAATCCATCTCTATGTCAATGTGATCCCATTTGATCACATGGTCAGGATCAAGATAATACTTTTTCTACTGTGATACATGGAAGAAATAATGCACAACACTAAATCATGGTAGAAATTCCAAATGATAAACCAACTCTCCAACCCATTCTAGTATCTTGAAAGGGATAATGTATCGAGGAGATAACTTTCCCTGCTTCCCAAAACGACGATGTCCAACCCTTGATGAGATACACAAGAACACATGATCCATCACAGTGAATGAAAGTGATATTAGAGGATGATATGCATATGATTTACGATGACTATGAGTCATCTCTATCCTCATTCTGAATAACTAAATCTTCTATGTTGTTTCTTGGACAAGGCTTAGTCCAACTAGTTATGTATCACCTATTTCCACTAAAAATAGTGTATAAAAATAAGTACTCTCATACAATGCTTCAAAAATATCCATATGTATTAAGGCATGATAGATTTTATTATAAGATAACTCCACTAAGTGAATAATCTCTTTACATTAGCCTATAAATTCAATTATGCAATCCCACATCATGACTTATAATTTTTATATCATACATTTAGAATTCCCATCCATCTATGGAAGATACGCCATACTCATAGTGAAACTAGTCCAATGATATTTCTGTATAGATTTCCGAAAATGAGACATGAACCCTGGATCTCAGTCTGACACGATCAAAACAAGTATTCCATGTATATTCACCACTTCAGGTATATATATTTTTGAAATATCCCCCACTATTTGAGTTTGATGATTATGAATGAAATTGGATGACTTGGTAAGTCATTCCAATATCAAAAATATGGCATCGTGTTTCAGGAATGTTATTTGAATAACTACAAAAAAATTCCATTGCTAACTGCTCCCATTTCCACCCTAGGATTGGTAGATATTAAAACATACCCACTTGTTGCTGATTAAATATCTTAACTTACTGACAAGATAGGAACTTTCATATGAACTCAACAACTTTTTGTTTCATTACAATCCAACAAAACTATTCTTTCAATGGATTATACATGTTATGTATTCCCTTATAAACAACCCATCTATAATGGTGTAATGTATGAAGAAGTTTCTCTGGACAAGGAATATGCATAACAATCTGATTTCAGAACCAAAACACTAAACTCCCATCTTATTTCCACTCCACAATGGTCTCCCTGACATTGCGTTTTAAACTCATAATCAGTCATTCTTCATTACATGTTTGTGCCTTTTTATCCATTTTTACCAAATCAGGAACCATAGAAACAAAAATGAAAATGACAACATCACATTGGTCTTCACATTCCACCTAAATGTTGGATTGTACCAACATTGACTACCACTGATTTGAAGATTCTTTTTCCAAATGAGAGTATGACTTTCTTGTTAATTCATATTCCATAGTATTGACTATACCTGGTGTATACATTCATCAATGTCAAACATCTAGAGAAATTATTTCCATCTCATATTCCTCAGATTAAAATCCCATTGTGAGGGAATATGGTTCAAGAATTTTGGGTATATTAACACATTAAATTTTTCACTAAAAAGATAATGACGTAATGTATTCAATTCATGGACAATCGTAACTAACTCCAAATCATGTTTTGGGTAATTATTCAATTCTAATCTCAACTAACTCTAACCATAAGAAACCCCTTGGTTTCCATGCCTAAGAACCCATTCCATCCAAGATCTAGAAACATCACAATACACCATGCCCCCTATCCTATTTCGAGAAAAAACAAGATAGGTGCTGATGTATGTTAAACTATCTCCTCTTAAAAGGACATCATGAATTCCTCAGTCCATGGTAATGAAGTATTCATCTTTTGAAAATATATCATTGTCAAATATAAGCATGATAAATCAAAAACAAAGCTTCGAAAATAAAAATATATACCAAGAAAACATAGTATCTCAATTAAATTCTTATTATATTTCCTTGAGATCTAATATTTTATCCTTTTAGGATAAATTGAAACAAATTTTCTAATATTACGTTTCCAAGAATGTTTTCCTATTTTATCCAAAAATCACACATTGATAATTTAGCATGCAATTGAAGACCCCTCAAGATTCCATACACTGTCTCCGTGTGTTTCTCATGCTCATCCCTAGTCCATGAATACACCAATATGTCATCCAAAAACACTAAAACAAATGAATCCATATATTTTTAAACTATCCATTTCAGAAATTCCATAAAGGCCGATGGTGGATTTTTGAGGCTGAATGGGATTAAAACATATTATTAGTGTCCATATCTTCTTTTGAAAACTGCCTTAAAATTAACTTCTTTCAAAACTCACAATTGATGATATCCTAATAGTAATAAACATTAGAGAACTAATATTCCCCATTAAACTGATCAAACATATCAAAAAGGTAAATTTGTTGATATTTATTCTTTATCATAACTTGGATAATCTTCTGATAATCCCCAAACAACTTTATATTTCCATCTGAATTATGTATAAACAAGACTAGTTCTTCCCATAGAGAGTTACTTGGCAGAATGATAACTTTTCTTTTTAGATGGTCAAATTGAAAATTTAATTGCATTAATTCTACTAGTTCCGTCCTATTTACAGAAGGTAAATAGAAATAGTCCTCATAATACGATCAATCATAAACTCCACTTCTATTCTATGTGGTAACCCAGAGATGTTTTTTGGAAACACATTATGAAATTTATCCACAAGTCCTAGAAAAATGCTATCATCAATCCCTTCCAAAGATGCTAAAGTAAATTCCTCCAACTAGTAAGATATTTTTCCTACTACTGGTGATAACAAAACTGTTGCACATGTATTTATAACCATTTCACCATTAATGATATTCTTAAGACCATACTTAGTTGTGAAGGTAAATATTCATCTATAATAGTCAATATGAGATGTGAAAAATGCCAACCAATCCATATCCACTATTACATCAAATACATCAGTCTCCGACACTGAGAAGCCCCACATTATATTATCTCCTTCAAATGTTGTATAATATGATCTAAAAAAGGATTGACATTCAGTTTCACAGAGTGGGGTTTGATGTTTTAACATGGAATATATCATCTCAAGTTTTAAACATGTAAAATCAATAACATGAGAAGAAATGACGGAATGATGTACAACAATACAAACAACACTTTCCTAAGGGTGGAATTAAAAATAACCATACCTCTCATAATATATGTTCTAGCATGATAATAGAAAATCATCTAATCAGCTCTATACAACATCTTTTTTCACTTCACTCTTCTCTTTATTGCCCTATTGATTCTACCCTTTCTAATGATTTTGGGATTTCCTAAAATTACCATTGATAGACCTACATTTCTAGAGAGCTGTAGTTTTCTGTCCTCACCCTATTGAAACATAAGATCCTTGTGACACCTCAGAAGTGTCTCGACCACCTGGCCTCAATGCACTGTGAAAATAACATTAATGACTTTTCATCTTCATAAAGTTATGGCATGCTTAAGGTTGTTTTGTAAGATCTCTCTTTATGTGGTAAAGTGAACGACATTGAAAATGGAACACTTTTCTCTTGAGTCATAGAGGACGGTTCACTGATCTAGTCATCTGATTTTGATTCCAACATCAACCTTGGAAATAGGTTTCCCTTATTCTTTTGTTCCCAAAATTTGATTGTTCACCATTTTGGGTAGTTATAATCATACTTACTGCCCACATAGATCATAATATGCCACATTCATCCACTATTGCAATGTTCACCATATCATTATAATGAGTAATACAAAGCACCATAATATTTGAGTGAATCTCCAACCTTATCCCTGATTTGAAAATTTGTTCCTTAAAGGACGTACTAGCCATAACCTCTACTGGAAATCACACTTAATGTATGAATTTAGCTACATATTCTGTGACAAGGATATTTTCATATGTCAGGATAATGAAGACTATCATTCTATAGTTCTTGAAAGTGTGAGGATATATTTTTTTGTTATACAATTCCACAAAATCCTCCCAACTAGGTCCATGATCAAATTTATCATGGACTGCCAAATCTCATGATTGGAAGGTGAGATCATCGAGCATATTAGTAACCATATGGAATTTTAGCTCTGATGGTTTTCTGATTACATAGAAGATATTATTCATTATATTTTCCTACAACTCCAAATGTTTGGGTACATAATCACCATGAATGATGGTTTGAATATAATTTATGAACAAGATATGGTGATCCGCATTCCATGGATCATACCTCTAGTTCCTCATACCCATAGCTTGAAATTATTAGAAAATACTCCAAACCAGATCTTAGTTCACCTGTGGTTCAGGTACAATGACACTCTCTACATCCTTTTCTAGTTGGTTTCTATTATTCCTACTGGATTCCTTTTTATAAACAAACAGAAACACCATAATTCTCACTCTCTATCATGATAAGGATTATCATTTCAAATTATATGACACCAACTATCAAAAAAATTCTTTCCAAAATAATTTTTTTACCATTAAACCATTTTTGAAATATTTCATTCTTTTTCACGAAAATATAACATATTTCAAAAAAACATGATGTATTCCCTTTTCAAAATATTTTATTTGAAAAAAATAATTTATTCTTTTTTAAATAATTTATACCATTACACAAAATCATAAATCATTACTCAAAATAAAATACTCATTCCTAGTGGGAATTCATTCCTCTAAAATTTATGTAATGTTTGTCTCATTGGACAATCCCATGACAATGAGATTATATATTCCTCTGAGTGTCTCCAAAGCACTTGTATACCCCACTCTTGGGTAACATGATATTCATCATAAAAAGGTTTTCTATCTTGTCTTATGCTCTATTTTTCGAGTCCCAAAAATCCTAAACCATTATAATATCACATCCCAATGAATATAAAATAAAATAGTTCAACTCCAAGACCACGAAAAATAATGACTACCTGCTACACATTAAAAGGAACAAGCTTATGCCTCTTACATTAAACAAGAATTTGGATCAATAAAATTTATAACATTTGAAATGAAGAACTTATTCTCATTGCCTTGAAAATAAAATTAATCATTACTTGGCCTTAAGAAACATGACTAAGATTCCAAAGGTTGTAAATATATGGAGAAGGGTTTTAGATACATGTGTAGTACAATTTACACTTTAATAAAGAAACCCATTAAAAAATTATCCATAATAAAAAAACACACTATATGATTCATGAATAAATGAAATAAAATTCAACCACTTCCATTATATAAAAAACACATAGAAGTGTACCACAATGAATGAAAAATCAACAATCAATGTAAATAGTCGAAAGACAACTAATCCCCATAATGATGAAAAAAGGACTCCATTCTTCTCTATATCTAAGCTATAATCACCAAATAGCCCATGTATTCTAAGGTGGTGAAAAATACGTGGGATACATCACCTTTTACCATGCCCCAGAAGATAGAATCAGCAAAATCATTGATGTTACAATGTAGGGGTGAGTGTAAAACTCATTAGGTTTTCCCAAATGACTTCCCTACTAATTCCACTAGGATAGAAATGATAAAAAAATTTATATAAAACATTATATAATAAAATACCAACGTTGTTTATAACTAAATATATTCATGTTCTCAAACTATTTATAACAAAAAGTACATAAACAATAAATTATCTAATTTTTTAGAGTGTCGCATTTTCCGAATAAAACCAAACAAGGCATTAAAACCATCCATCAATAGCCTTTTTTCATAACTATACCAAGGTTCAAAACACACCCACAAATGCATGAGTTAATTTGACAGTTACATAATCATGAGTGGTCTCTCATCCAGTAACCTTATGGCCCATTGATACACGCCCCAGAAACAGGGTCCTTCACCTTGTACCCCAATGATACATGATCCTTTTTTGGTGTCACATCAATTATGAACTCACACAACCTTATATATTAAAACCATTCACAATCTCCAATTCAAACAATTTCAATTAAACTATACTTTTATTGATAAATAATGAACTACCAATATCAAATAAAACATTTCCATTAAATAAAATGTTATAATTTATTGAAAAAATAGGACCAAATCAATGTTCTACAATTCTAGAAAAATCTTCATTTTATAATACATATCTTAAAACCAAGAACAAAAGCATTTAATTCAAAATTCCCAACCATCCACATTTCCATAATTTATCAAACCATCACAAAATATGGTTCTCATCAATTCATAAATTGACAATTAAATCTCAATTAATAACAAGTTATCCAATTTTAATGCATTAAGATAAGTTCTACTAAGTGGAGTCGAGAGTGAAGATGGCAACCTCAATGGTTTTGATGAAAACAGAAAACAGAAGAAAAATACTGAAGAAACTGAGTCCATTCTACATGATATTTCCTTAGATATCTTCTCATGTCAAGATCATGACCAAATATAAACTTTTATAGAATCAATACTCAAAGATATACCTATAATATTCGTAGATCTAAAAAACCCAGAGGATTGGAGAAGTGGATTTATGTATATCTATGAATACATGACATGAATGTTGAAGAACATCAATTACCGCAAGAATCAGGCATTAGAATGCCCAAGGAGGTCCCTAGATTGATTCCAAAATGATATTGAGAGTTTATAATATGATTAATGGAGTGGGATATATAATTAGGGGAACATAATAGTAATAACAATATAGTTTTGTGAAAAAATTAGTGAGTTTCTATTTTTAAGGATCTAGATTTGACTCTGCACATGGTTAGATGACACAGTTAAATAAACAATGCACTCATTGTGCTTTATCCACTTCCTTTCATATCACCCAGAATGACCTACCTAAATGTTCTCCCTAATCATGCACACACCATGCCAAAGATAATGACCATAATCTTCAACTTCACAAAGTTTGTACTAGGATTTTTACATGGTTTAGACAAACAGTGTGTAGCATGTGCGCCTTTCCTTTAGCCCCAAAAACAAATTGAAAGTTATCATAACTCTCAAATAATTTAACCACACACTTTATAAACATAATAATAAATTAATGGTTTTATACTAGAAACTACAGGGATTACACCAAATACTTTAAATCACATAATATCACATAGTAGACAAAAGAAACATTATAAATGAATATTGACTGAAATAAGAGGATTTTGTCAAACATTAAAGATTATATTCAAATGGAATAGTTATTTGAAATGTGGAAGATTAATATTAACCTTTTAGATATTAAACTAGCCAAAAGAATACTAAACTCACCAATGAATTTTTTTAAAAAATTTATGAATCTAATAAATGGAAATATGAAATAAATATATCATAGTATATGTATATAAATATTTTGAAAATGAGAAACTTTGTTTTGGTATTTTTGTGAAACATAAAATTTTATTTAAAATTTTATAATTAATATAATTATTTAAAGGAAAATTTATTTTCATAAAATATATTACTAAATTTATATTTTTTTATTATTATTACAATATAATTTTACGATTCCTTAATTAAATTTTCAATGTATTTTAAAATTATTTATAATCCTAAAATCAGAATTTTTTTTGTAAATGATATTTTTATTAGAAATAAAATTTCTCATATTTAGAAAATTATTTTCATAAAATGGAGTTCATTTTTTCATTTTAAATATTTAATACTGATTAGAGATATTTTTTGGGGGTTTTCCAAAAAATATGAATTTTTTCTGATGAAAAAATATGATAATTTATGATAAAAGCTAACTACATGAATTTAAGAGTCATGGATTATGTATGGATGATTTAATCCCATAATAATTAACAATCATTAATTATTTTAATATATTTATTTATAATGATGAAAATATTCATAGTCTTAAGGAAAAATAATAAACTAATAACTAAATTAATGAGAAAACGCACATGTCCTCCACTATAAATACCACCCCCACCATGAATTATATTCACACCTATAATTCCCCTAAACTTGTCCAAATTCTTCCCAATAATCTTTGAATCCTTTCCCCCACGTCTGGGGTCCTATTTTACCAATGAAATACCAAAAATAATTCCCCTATGGAGGTTCTGAATGAGGAGAATTCAATTGGTAAAATTTTCATTCTTTTTATTTTCATTTCTTGTCTTATTTTATCATCACCTACCCTTCTGAAAGTGACATAATAACCCTAGTATCTTTTATATAATAGAGTTTTATTATGTTAATGTAACAAACCATTATAATTAATCTTCACCCTCCATCTGTATAAGAAATGAAAACAACATTTGTTTTTTTATTTATTCCATTCAAGGAAAAGTTTTCAATATCCATTACCACCTTCAAGGATTATCATTAAAACACATTTGTGGTAAAAAAATTATCAGAAAATTATTACAGCCTTTTTATGGTTCTAGAGCTATTATATATACATTATATTAATTAATATAAAAAATAGTTTGTGATGATAAAAAACACCAAAATAATCTAAACAATTATCATTAACATATTATCTAATGAATTGTCCTCATGAATTAAAAATATACTATATCAGACCATTTAATATTATGAAAGTACATTAGAATAATATAATTTCAATTATAGAAAAATATTCTCATTTTACATGATATTCTATACATGTAGAAAAGAAAACCGATCTTGAAATCCAATTTAATGAATGCTTATAAATGATAAAAGTTTATATTATAACTAATAAAAAACCATAAATGAATTTATTAAATTATAATAAATTAAATACATGTAAAAATGTTTCTGAATTAAAAAATTCATTGAATTAAATTGACTATCATGAAAATTAAGATCCAGTGAAGAACTAATTTATAAATAAGGTAAACGACTCACCTCAAACCCCCCATTTTACTTTCAGGTTACTCTTTATCTATATTTACCTCAATGTAATTTCCCTTTATATTTATTAAAATTTAATAAATTATATATATATGTTCCAAACTCATGTATCCATATCATATCATCCTTATTTGATTGGGAAATACATATTTTAAAAAATTACCCTTCTTAATTCTACATGATAACGTACCTTGATAAAAGGGAACTTCGAGGTGTCTTAACCATTTTCAATTAAAAACCATATCATATTTTAATCTAATATTGTCTTTATGAAATATATAATTTTATCATGGAAACTATTTTTTCATATCTACTTTTATATAACTAATTTTTTCTTTCTTGATTTAAATGATCTTTACTACCTTCCTTAAACAGCACAAAATTGTTTTATTTATAAATAATCTTAAACAAAATTTTCTAAATTTTTTCACTTAATTTTGACATAATATATCATGATATATGCCAATTTTATATTATTATTCACCATTTAGTATTTAAATCCATTTTTCTATGGAGAAATTTATGTTATTCTAAATTATTATGTTTTATGACATTATTATGATACTCTTTTCATTATATCGATAACCCTTATGATTTTTTCTTGTTGTAGAAATATTCATGAAATGATCAAAATTGGTGAACAATATACTTATCTAATTCATTTTTTAATGTTTAGTTTCCTACTTCATCATGTTTAATAGTCTTAGTGGGTAGCCTTGACTCATTCCCCATGTTTAACCGTCGTGGTGGTTATCCTTGAATCATGCTCCTCCATGTTAAATGATCAGACTCATGATTTTGACATGTTTTATGTTATTTACACATGCCTATGAGAACTTTATTATATGATCTCGTGTTATACATGTTATTCATCCTTATGTTTATTTATGTGCCAAACAATTTTTCGTCATCATGTTATGCTTTTGAAACCATGTAATATGTTGTATACATATGTTTATTCCTTTAAGGGGATTTTAGCTCGTCCCATTGTTCCTATATTCCCCTACATATTCTATACCGAAAAAGGAGATCAATAAAAGTTAGAGATATTTATTGATGATTAAAATATAGTTTTTTATGATATTTCTATCTTCTCAGTTTTAGGTACCTAATCATCCAAATACATTATATTTTATCATCCTTATCCTTTAATTTGTTTTTAAATTTTACATAAAATCTAGTTATCTTATGTGTAAATGTCTAGGATCATCATAGTTTTTATCCTAGCATAGTATAGTTATGTTTAGAGACTAGGATTATAAATATTTTTTTTGAACGCCAGGGAAAATTCTATCAACATTGACTACCAAGATGGGAATATATTGACTCACATGTTAGGATATTGTTTTCATTTTCTAGTTTATCCTTATAGGTTCAAATTTTAATTTTTATTATTCTCATTACCTCTGCATCTTTCCCCATAATCATAATTTTTTTCATTAATGGATGGAAATAGGTGAACACAATCCAAAAATCAATGTGATAGGTTATGTGATGGTTTCCCTTATGAGATTACTGATGTGATGGAAATGGGTGCTCAAAAAATCATGAAAATACATTACTAACTGGATCATGTTATGAATAATATCATGAATTACATGGAACACTCTATATATCCTAAAAAAGATAATGATTTGTTCAAATACTTCATTCACTGAAGGCCTACCATGTTTAGGAGATCATATGAACCTCTACCTATAGAACAATGGATTAATGCCATTGAGAATATATTCTTTTTCATCTACTGCTCATAAGAAGAGAATGTTTAGGTAGTGGGTTAATCATTTTAATGGGGAAGATAATCAGTGGAGGACACTAATCAAGATGAATAAGTCCAAATAATAAATTGATTCAATGTAATGGGAATATTTCGTGAAAATATAAAAAAAAAATATTTTCTATGATCCCTTAATCATTTGATGGGAAATTCATTCCTCTGACTAATGAAAAAGGAAGATGATCCTCTAAGGATATATCAGGAATGAAGGACAAGGTTGTCAAGATACTCCTCTAACATTGTCATGAAGACTTAAATTTAGTAGGATTTCATATTCAGAAGACGAATGATGAGTCTATGAATAGAGTTGGATATTCTAGACTGTTATAGCTATGATGGTATTGTCGGTTGTTCCCTTAAGGTTAAAATAGATACCATGTACTATTAGTAGTTTCAAGGGCTCAATGATGAAATTTAGATAATGGAGTTTTTTATTGGAATTTTAACAGATAAATACCATGATTTATATAAACCCTAACGTGCCACATTTTGAAATTTTTGGAATAAGCATACGTGAAACAATCTAAAAGGAATTGGGAAATTATTAAAATATAGAATAATGTGGAATTTCAATGATAATTAAAGATAAGATATAAATAATCAAATTGATATTGAAGAATAATATAATGTGTGAATAAACACACAGCCTATAGGGGAGTGTTTGAACTCAAGGATCATAGAAATTATGAGAATAATTTACCTAAGCCAAGGATTGTTGGAGGAAATCTACAACAAATTCATGCAAGGCATTAAGGTTGGGATTATTCTATCACTACTAGATATGTGGATCCTAAAAATTATATGGTGATTGATATGTTGTTTATTTAATAATGAATATAGAATGTACCATTTTATTCATGTTCAACACATTCATTCAAATCATACAAGTTTAGTAGATCTATTTAAACACCCTTACACATATTGAGGTTGATTTTTCATTGAGTACATAAAATCTTGAAATGATTTAATCAAAAGATAATAATTACACCTCAATTAATGTTTTCATAGTAAACCTCAAAAAATAATCTCATTAATATATTTTGGAGGAGTTTGAGGCTATATTGTTCATGGATTGGCTATCTTTATACAAATCCAACATCAAATGTCATGAATTGGAGATCTCTCTTGACATCTTAAGGAATCCACCAATTCTATACAATTGTAAGGAGGAGGTTGAATCTCTATTAGTATCATTATCTCAATTTTAGATATTATTTTCTTATGATAAAGAATATAATCCTCTAGTTATTGATACAAAGCATAGGATCGTTATCAATGACATGACCTTAATGTTTGACTACACTGAAGTGTTCCCTAAATAATTTCTTTGTCTTCCTCCTTACTGAGAAGTTTACTTCACCATTGATATGATTCCTGGATATCTACTTATATCCAAGATTTATTATAGAATCTCCACTGTTGATCTGAAATGACTATAGAAGTAGCTACAAGATGTTTGTCAGATTAAGACACTCAGGAGGGGGTGGATTGAGTTATTATGTAAATTTCTGTTAAATACATATTTAAAAATTCCCCCAATTTAAAATCTAAACATCAATGTTAACCAATTTAGAATATTTAAAAGTTTTTTGAATGTAAAATTAATTTATTAGAATATTTATTAATTATCAACTACAATAATTTTAAAGATTGATATAACATTTGAATGTAATTTTCAAAATAAAAAGTAGTCATAAACACTCACTAATGTTAAATAACAATGTAATATTATGATTTCTAAAATATGTGAAAAAATATAGAAAAATAAATTTGAAAAAGATAGCATAGAAAAACATGAGGTTCATTCACAAAAAGTGACCTAGTACTCATCAATTGGTGATCACATGTCACAATGTAGTTTATATTAACAAACATGATCGATATACTCGATATGGTTTCTCAACAACACACAAGGTTGTCGTCATCAACTAGACCTCTACCACAGTTATTCATGGGAGAAAAAAATTAACCGGCCCCCACAAGGACCTCTTTCGTAGTTATATGTGGGAAAAAATGGTCTAACCTAGTGAGAGAGTGATGAAATATTGTATCTTCTAGCTTACCTTTGGAGATAGTATGTGTTTGTGATATAGAAAAAAACACATATAATATAGATATAATAATGTTCACAACATGTCACAAATAATGAGAATTTTTTTGTTATTCTCAATGTGATGTTCATGAAGCATCTAGACTTCTTAGGTGAAGTATATTTGAATCTAGAGTCCACTTCAAGTAATAAGAACCAAAACAGAGTTCCAGGGAATCATTGTGTTCTAGTTTCTAGAGAGGTGATATGTTCCTAGAAGTTTCTCTTAACTAGGGTTTGTTGCTACAAGGATTCGGGGTTTTCGGTTTATAACAAATCGTTCCTTGTTCGCAGATATCAAGAGTGAGACATTGTCCATGTCTAGAATAAGTGTTGTGCCTCATACCTCTGACATTGAAATTAATGATCTCTACAAACATACATAGAAGTAATTAATGTCGTTAAATTAAACAACATATCTATTGGTTAAAGGTAATAATTTTAGAATAATTAAAATTTACTAAGCATTGATCTGTAGGAATTTTTTTGCTAATTACTTCTATCAGTAGGTCCTTCAGTCAATAGGTCCTTCTGTCAGTATGTTCTTCTGCCGGTAGGTCCTTTTTTTAGTAGGTCCTTTTTTCGATATGTACTTCTGTCAGTAGGTCAATGATTAAGTGAGTTATTGTTGTTAATGAGCTGTTATGTTGGTATTTAAGTCTTTTGGTTACTCTAACAGGTATCAGTGAGTCATCATTCTGGTAGGTTTTGGTGTCATCGAGTCATTGTTGTCTGTGATTCTTATTCCGGTAGCTCATACTTCTATTTGTTAGTTATGCTATAGGCAACTTATACTTATCCATTTTTGTTTGTATACATCTCTTATATTATAAATAGTTACAGAATATGATAAAAATATAGTTGAACATATATAATAATAATTAAAAATATTTGAACCTAAATCTTCAGACATGATTAATAATTATTTGACATGAATTGTGAGAATTAAAACCAGAGAAGGAAAACAATATCCCCCTTCTTGATGATCACAAATCATATAATTAAAAAGAATAATTAGTTTATTCATAATGATCATTTTAGTAATTCTTGTTACCATCTCCCATTACTGTTTCTCATAATAAATAAATGAGCATTCTCCCCATCTAATATTTCCATATTATAAAAAGTTAAAATAATGTATAATGACTTGTCCCCCTTTTTGGATAATCAAAATGAGGAAATTTCATCAAAGAATAATGACTAACAATGAATATAAATAATCAGAGCACAATGAAATCAATGAAGAGATATTGAATTTCATAGACAAGTGAAATTGCATTTTAGAAGAACATAAAAAATTTACTACAGTGTAGATATAACAACTCTACTCTTTATTACACAATTAAACATGATTTATTAGATAAAAATTCTCTTAAGACAACTCTGAGGATTGATAGGTCTAGTGTCTCAAGATATTAGGAACATTACATTATAAATTATGCATAAAAATTCAACATCTTTATTAAAAACTTCCTTTACAAGAACACAACATACCCTCATAACTAGCATTTTCATGTGATAAAATGAGGAAAACAATATCAAAAGGGAGAGTAATAAATCCCAGTATGTGATTAAACAAGGAAAAACATGACGAATACGATACCTGATAGGTAATATGCATATCAAGTGAAGGATAAGAGAAACATGAACATAAAGGCATGATATTGAATGATTATTGTAACATAGAAATGTTACAATAACATTTAACATGATATTCGCATGATCCAAGGCCAATTTCACATGGAGCATGAGTAACCTTCCTTGAAGTTGAATTATCATGAGAAAACCCTCATTGCACTTTATGGATCATAATACTAATCATTACCCAATGCAATGGATCACTATCATGGTTCACCCTTCATAAAGATTTCATTTAATGCATAACTGTTCCATATAGATCATACAACAAGAATTCATTAAAAAAATCATTTCTTCCATGAAAAAGGAATGTGTAATTCATAAATAAAAATCTATAATTAGTTATTAAATGTTCATAAAGGTGAATACTATTTATATAGAAATGGGAATGGTATTCACTCCACAATGACTTTGGCTTGGAAAATCGTGGGGCAATTTCAACAGTAGAGCAACATGGCATAATAATTCATAAAAATGGTTGATGAGAGAGAAAGGGGTGTCTCATATTATGTACATGAAATAAAAATTATGTTTTTACATAGATACATGCCCCAACATATATAATTAAATTTATATTCATAATAAAAAATAATTTCATGAATGTAAATGAAAAGAGATAAAATTCTTATGCAATTGTGGCATGGAAACGGGTATAAATGGGAGTCCTTAATGAGATATAAAGTGGTATCTCATCATTCATACATTATGAGGGATGTACAGAGGAGGTTTGAAAAAATACCCCAAAATTTTAATTGAAAATAAAAGGCTATAGAATCATAAATAAATTTGGACTAAAATGAGAAAGGATGAAATCCCTTACTTGGAAGTGTAATCCCAAAGGATTGGGAGAGGCTTGAGAGTGTCTTATTGGGATATTGGGATTCCTTGGGAGGATTAAGTGGATAGGAGGGAAGCGTTTGGTCTAACTCCAAAGGTTTTGAGTAGAGAGGAAGTGGGATCTTGGGTGGGATTATATAGGAAAATAGAAGAAATTCTTTATTATTTAGTTTTTGGACACTACACATTAAACTAATCAAATCCACTAACCAAACCATTCTTTTGCGCATGTTTTTTTTTTAAAAATGGGAGTGTAAAACATTATTTTATAATAATAATGTATGAAATTATTAAAATATTATTCTTTCTTATGTGGAGGTGAGCCACACACACAAGGAAATCATTTTAAAAACATTAAATGTTTTATATGTCTTGGAGGGTCCACTAAAGCATCATAAAATAAATAAAAAACCTAAAATCACATTATTTTTATGGTAAAACATATATTTTACTAAAATAACATTTTTATTATGTTATTACTTCACTAGTTGTTCACTATGATTTCATAAAACTGATGTCATAAAACACATTATATAATTAAATTGTATTTAATTTTTACCCCAAAATTTGACTTTCTCTGAAAATTACGAAAAATTAACCATTTGATAATTTTGACATCCTATTCCAAATATATTATTCATTTTATCTAAATAAATTTTTTAATATATGAACTTTTAATTTTAAAATAAAAACTGATATTTATAAAAAATTCATGGGTTTTGACAAAAATAGCTTTCAAACATTAATAAAAATCAATGATGTATTCATATAAATTATGTGACTATTTATATTAAATAAAATTTAATTTAGTAATAATATTTTATTAAAATTTTAAATAATTAAAATATCCATTAATTCATCAAAATATATTTCATAATTTAATATTAACTAAAATTATTATTATTTCTTTAAAAACTAATTACAACGTAGAAATAATAAAATGAATGTATATTATTAATTCTATAAAAAATATTGCACATAATGATAGTGTTAGTGTCTTGTTACATAAATCCTTATAACACCCGCATATGACCTATGGGTAAGGTGTGAGATGGTGGAAGACTCTTTGGGTGGCTTAAATAACATCACTCGTGTTGTAATCTCTACCAACATCCACTTCTCCCATAGGTGGTTCCATTCGAGCTTAACATTTTTAAGATCATCTTGGGTTTTGTCATGAGTGAAGCACAGTGACGTCACCTCCTTTTAGAGCTCTGACAAATTGGCTTTGTATGGAGCAATTTTACTGGATGAGGCCATCACTTCATTTTTCTATTTAAATTGGATTTGTTAAAGCCCAATATTTATACTAATCATGTGATCACTGTTCAATAGCTATATTAGAAATGGTAACAATTATTAATGGTATGTGGAAATACAATAACATAAAACCAAGTAATTGTATTTTTTATATACACTTTTTACATAATAAGTCATTTACTTTTATCAAGATTGATTTTTAATAATAAATGTTTGGGTCATTACATTCTCCCCCTTATGAAATTTCACCCTCGAAATTTACTTTTCCCACACTAAAATAGATTAGGGTAACTGACCTTCCTCGCATCCTCTTATTCCCACATTTCTTCTTCAAACATTTTGTTTTGACACAATACCATTATGAGGGGCATTGTCTTATTTCATAGAACTTTTTTCCTATGATCTATGATCTTCACTAGCTTCTCTTCATAAGAGAGGTCATTCTCCAATGGTACAACCTCTGGATTGAGTAGATGTGATGGGTCAGGTATGTACTTTCTCAAGAGTGATACATTGAATACATCATGGACATGAGATAGGTTTCCTAGAAGTGCTAGTCTATAGGACACTACTCCAATGTGATAAAGGATTTTAAAAGGTCCAATGAACCTTGGAATAATCATTCCCTTCATTCCAAATCTCATAACAGTCTTCCACGGTCATATGAGGTGTAATACCACGTTATCAAATTCAAACTCTAGGTCATGTCAATGATTATCAATATATCTATTTTGTCAAATCTGAGCATCCTTAATGTGAATCTGGATGGTCCTAAACTTCTACACAATTTATTCATCAATTTCTATACCTAAGAGTTTTCAAACCCTAACTCCATCCCAAAAATTAGATGTTCTTCACCTCTTCACATAAACAACTTCATATGGTGCCATTTGGATTCTTGAGTTGAAACTGTTATTGAAAGATAACTCAACCAGAGGTAGATATTTATCTCATCCTCATTTGAAGTCCATTGAGAATTATCTCAACATGCCCTCAAGTGTTTGGATAATCCTCTCAGATTTTCCTAATCTTTGAGGAAGATAAGTCATACTAAAGTTCATCTCAGTATTCAAAGCATGTTGAAGGCACTTCCAGAACCTAGAGGAGAATCATTGTCACAAACCAGCCGGGGTTTCCATCTGACCCGATGCTGGACCCGGTCCGCGGAAAGGCCTGAGAGGCGTTGTCGATCCTCTCAGGCTGGCAAGAAGTGCCACAGGCATCAAAAAAGTGACGATGTGAACAATTTCTCCCAATATAAATAAACAGAAGTAGGAGAAAAAAGAAAAAACAACAAAATAAATAAACTGATCAAAACAACTATGTAAGAACTGAAAAGAATAACTAACCAGACCAGATGACCACTAAACTCCACATGACCATGCGGGTCACTCTCTGATCACAAGACACAACATCTCCCATGACGATAGAGATCAAGATGAATCCTACAGAAAAAAAAGAATGAAGTATAGGCGTGAGAATTAAAAATCAGTTTGTGTGCCTAAGTAATCTATTACCAAATGAATTTACTTTAATCAAAATAGTCCTCATGTTAATGATTGAACTACAATATATAAAATTAAGGCTTTTTTACATGTTACTCAAAAGAAACGTAGAAGTCATTTCAATTTTTCTTTTCTAAAAACACAAATCAATCTTTTAGTGAGACATTCGCATTTTCAATGGGAAAATGTTGTTTATATTTTCAGCTTTGTATGAAGAGTATTAAACACTTCTATTTGAAAACCATTTCTAGAAAACAAGTAAAAACCCAATTATCACATTCCGAGAAATACAATATACAAAAAAGCGCAAAATAAATCACACAGTAAGGGAAATGTAGGTGTATATATAAGCATCATAGTCACTACTACATGCAACAAAAACCGAGTAGACATAGGTGAACCCAGGATATCGTGAACAATCTAGAAGACACCAATACATGAGACCTCATCCTCGTTGACATGTCACACATGATGAAATCAAAATGCTCAATACGCTTGACCATCCTTTCTCAGGCAGGCCGATGGAAAAATCCCATAGTAATAAACCCAATATATCCACCTACTATGGGCCACTGGTCTGTACCATAACCTAACAATGAATCACTCTTATTAGAATATTCTTTCAATATATCGGGTTCCTATGCCTAGTTATTTTAGAATGGGGGTGGGCCTACCGATGCCATCCGAGCATCCACTCACAGTATATATAATAATATAGCACAACATGCAACACCCTAAGCCACCCTAAGGAATATGTCCCTCAGCTTCCTACCATTGATCTCAGGGAAGTCCTACACAGTGGACCCCCATAACATAAATCTCAACCAAAGCGAGGGACCACATTCGAGGAGAGGTTTCTTGGTATAACTAGTTTTACAAAAGTTCCAACTGGGCCTCACACGATTTTCGCATGCCAAACCATTTATTAATAATTACACACGCACCACGTTGAAAACCAGAAATACACATCAAAACCCATTTAAGAAACCCAAACAAGAATTTTAAATCTAAAACATGTTCACAGAGACCAAAGGGTCATTTAGTCAGACAATTAATGTGATAACACGATGAAACCATTTATTGAAACACATTACAAGAAATAAACCACACCAATTCAATGCTGACAATTTACTAACAATTCTGTATCAATAATTAATATTATAACTATGTGCTAAAATCAAGAAAGAAATGATACTTAAATTTAAAGGGAAATTCATAGGGAATCCTACCTCAAACTTGTCGCTATTTTTTGATTACCACCCGAACCGACACTTGGGGCATAAACGCACATGCATTTATACACACATATATATACACACACCCTTGCTGTATTGCACATATTCCCCGCACCATGAGGGAATATGTACAAAGAGGGCATATATATATATATAAGTTACCCTATGCATGTACTTGTAGGGTACTTTGACAAATGCGGCCCAAAACCATAGAATCAAGGCCCAACACAGAACACATATAATTTAATAAAACAATTTAAACACATATACAATCTACAAAACATTTGAAAATAACGCATAAAGGGTTTGCAGCAAAAGAAAAACATTTAAAATACCTTTTTAGGGTGAAGTTCCCAACAATACCACAAGAAAACATATTTCACAGCTGTAAAGTCCTTAAATAAATCAATTTCAAAATCCATAAAACAACCATGACTAATGCAACCTAGGACACACCTCAAAAACACCCAATTTCATTTTAACGCTCTAATTTAGAATGAACCACATGACAGACGCATCAAAACATGATTTTCACCACCAATATCATTCAATAAAACATTTGACAATTTATAAAAATAGTCCAAAGAAACACTACATGGCCTTACATCAAAACACACCCAAATTCCTTTTCTTTTTAAAATATAATGCACACTAAAACCTTTCCAAACATCATTCACATCACATAAAAAAATTTAAATAACCAACATAGTGATTTATAAATTTACATTAAATAACACAACACCATTTTTCCTCTAAAACACACTTCATTACTTACAAACGTGCTATAAAATATCAAAGGCATGCTAAACATATTTAAAACTAGTTTCACACCAAATAGATCAATCACATAACACCATATTTAATTAAGAAAGTAAAATAATCCACCAAATAATCAAAATAAGCTTTTCACACACAAAATACAAAATTTTCTCATTTTAAACTGATCTTCATGCAATTTTACATAAATAAAATTATACTAAACATTGCAAGTCGCAAATTAATTATCACGGACAGTGCAAAAAACAACAGAGGAATAAAACACTTACATCGGTGTATAAAACATCACAATAGCAGTGCAAAAACTCTGTCGCACATCAATCGCACCACAAGAAATACAAAGAAACGTTAAAAACAAGGTATCAAACCTATTTGACCAAAATCAAACCAAATTCAACCTAAAACCCTAATCAGAAAATCCCCAAATCAACAAAACAACCCAACTAAGGCAAAATGCAACTGCAGTGATGGTGCGGATGGAAAACCTGGTGAGGGGAAGGGAGGTCGGAGGTGCGTCATGCAAGAAAATTGGCTGGAAGGGAGGGGCGGTGCAGGTTCGATCGTGCGAGGCATCAAGGGAGACACGGGGGAGCTCGAGGCGAGGCCAGGCGGCGCAGCCAGCTGGAGAGGGAGGAGGAGGGCAGGGCGGCACCGGTCCAAGAGAGGGAGGTGGATGGAGGTCAGGCGAAGGGAGGAGGGACCACTGCTTAGGGCTACTTGAGGTGAGTTCCATGCGATGGGAGAGAGGGAGAGGTAAGAGAGGGAAAAAATGAGAAAAGAATGAAAAAGAATAATAAAAGGAATTATAATAATAATAATAATAAAAGGTTAAATGAAATCCTAATAAATTTAATATAAATCATGAAACTAAAATAAATAAACCAACCACAAAAATAACATTATTTATCGAGTACAGACACCACACATGGTTGCACGTTGGGTCGCATGCACGGTCGCGTGCACAGTCACGTGCACTATTGCATACCCACAAAAGAACCCAATATATCCTAAATTAAATACAAATAAAACTGATGCGCAAAAGTGAGACCCACAAATAATCAAATAAAAATACAGTGTCGGTCGGGGTGTGACAATTCTCCCCACCATGACACTTTTTGCATCTAGAAATTCCCAAAAAGACTTGGTTAACCGAAGGATCCATGAAAGACTGCGAAGACCGGAAGGTATTTTAAACAAAACCTTAATCCTTCGATGACTGAGAATTTAAGACACCCATAACATGAAATTCCATAGATCTTAAAACCATAACCACCAAGTGAAAAGAACAACAACAAGTAATTCACCTCCAAACACAACTTCAACATGGAACACTCTTATCAATAACTTAGGAGACACCAAGGATCGCTTGAGACCTCCAAGAACACTCGTAAGGTGACCCACTTCCCGAGAGAACAAATTACAATGATCAGGGTCAGGTGGAGCCGAAGTAAGTGATTTTCCTACCATGATCACATTGAAAAGAGTTTTTTCCACAAGTTCATCCGATGGTAATCTCCCCACCATATTAGGATCCTTGTCAAGTATTGGGTCTCCAAACCAAACTGATTCATAGACCCGGAGAAAACATCTAACACTGGATTGACCCTCTAAGCTCCCTAAGTTGAGTCAAACCAACACAAGAGGAGACGTTGGAGAGACCCGCAGGGGGTCTCCCCACCATTTTAGAATTTTCCTAACACCACGACACCCACGTAGGCATTCCCAGTTTACTTTGAGCGATACAGACTGAACTCAACATCCCAAACCCACCAACACAGGCCGTCCAGCATAGATGATTCCTACCCTGGCTAATACTTCACCACATGAGATAGTCTAGATAGCAGAACCCCATAACCAGAAGGAAAACCAAACAAGTAAGTGTTAACTCCCCATGACATGAGTATCTTCAAAACGAGTACAATTTCGACTACTAAACATTCACAAGAAGATTCACAGAGCACGCCCACTGGCATTACAATAATGATGGTTTTACTAACCTCTTTAAGTCCCAAGAAGAACTAACACAACTAAGACTGCAACATGGATACACGACCTTTGTAACCATAAAAAATGATGCCCACATAGATGATACCACAATAAGGAAATTTATTCTTTCCCCATCTCATCACTACAAACATATGTCGGATCAAGCCCATCCCACATCTGAAAAGTTTTTACTGCACGCAAGCTTCACCGCTAGACCTATGGTGGGGGCCCTCATGTCTGAGAAATCTACCGACATGCAGTCATATGTTGACCACCTATGATTGGAAGTTCCTCTACTGGAAAATAAACCAGAATACTTCTCCTCGTTTCCGGAGAGGCGACTCCGTCAACATACCACCTAAGAATTTCAGTGAATGACTTAGGGTGTCTGACTGACCACACTAGAGGTTGGAGATTGAGCGGTCTGTCAAACGCGTGACACAAACTGATGAGAGGGGAACTCCGAGAACAAATCCCTTTGGTTTACAATCTTCATCGGATGAGGAACCTGCACTTACCACAATATGGATTAGACCAACAACTATTACACCCACACAACTTTCGGACTTCCAAAAGAACTGGTGACACTTAAAAAATTCCAAAATTATTCAACGTTATCCAAAAAACCTCAACATATACAATCAATCGACACAACCAAGCAGAACCCAACTCCACCACTCCACTAGGAGTCTAGTCTGAGCCTAGTATTGAGGTACTTAATGGAATACCATTAGACCTTTCTAGGGGGAATATCCTGAACAAGAAATTCAAAACCAACTCTCCACAAAACAAAGCACCTCACAAAACAAAAATTCACACTTTGGATACAAATCCAAAAATTCAAACATAACACATAAATTCATTTTTAGAGAAAAACACCATCTTGAAAAACATGGCACTGCAAAATCATCACAACATTCCCGACATAACCTACCACTGATATTCCTATATTCCTCGCATATATGCATTTATGTGCCACTCATGCACTCTCCGACACGATCCACCCAATTTTCACTAATCACAACCATATTCACACGCAAGAACCCTAGGAATACCACTATACAAAAAAAATGATCTTCCATTTTCAAAATAAAACATTAAAAATATTCTGAAAATACCTTTTTCGAAAAACCCATTTCAAAAATTCAAGTAAATTTTTCAAAATGAATTCCATTTCTAAAATAGATCACTTCAATTTCAAACAACCCAAAATGTTATTTTTGAAACCCAATTTCAACAAATCAATTACCAAGTTCCATAAATATTTTCAAAAGAAAACACACCCTAAAAATCATGTCAAACTGACACGAAGACAAAAACATAGAAGCAACCCCTAATGCACAAGGATGGATAATTAGTGGTCGTGCCTAACCCGACTACATGGATTAGCAGACCATGCCCTAGGTAAGATCCCACCTATAATAGTGTGGAACCGTACTCTTGGACATCACATGGGTCACTACTTCATGTGAGAGTAGCGCAACCCCAGTTTACTCCTATTGTTATCCCCCACCACACAGACCAAATACAAAGGCTTAAATCCTGGAATACCCCTGGTTACCCGAGGATCGGAATGAGTAAGAGTTCGCGACACTCATCCCACACCTACCACTCGAGTAATGACATTCTTATCTCTGATATACTTAACTACCTAAATAACAAGAATGAAATTGACCTCTGATACCATTTTGTCACAAACCAGGCCAAGTCACCATCCGACCCAATGCCCGACCCGGTCCGCTGCAAGGCCCGAGAGGCGTTCCCGATCCTCCCGGGCAGGCGACAAGCGCCACGAGCAGCAACATGGTGACGATGGGAACAATTTCACCCGATATAAAAAAATAGAAGAAGCCAAAAAAAACAACCCAAAAAAAAATAAACTGAACAAAAAAACTAAGCGAGAACTGAAAAGAAGAACTAACTAGACCTGATGACCACTAAACTCCACATTACCTCATGGGTCACTCATCGATCACAATACACAACATCACCCATGGAGGTCGAGATCTAACTGAAACCTGCACCTGTTAATGAAAACAAGAATGAAGTATAGGCGTGAGTATTAAAACAAAGTAGGTGTTCCTAAGAAGTCTATTCCCAAGTGCATTTCCTTTAAAAAAATAATCATCAACTTCAGGTTTGAACTAAAATATATAAAAGTAATGCCTTTTACATGTTACTCAAAAGCAAAGTACAAGTCCTTGACTTTTTCTTTTCTCAAAACCAAAATCAATATTTTAGTGAGACATTCACATTTTCAAAGGGAAAATGTTGTTTATATGTTCAGATTTGTACGAAGAGGATTAAACACTTCAATTTGAAAACCATTTCTAGAAAACCAGTCAAAAAAAATTTATCACATTCCAAGGAAAATAATATTCAAAAATTCACAAAAAAATCACATAGTAAGGATAATGTAGGTGTATATATAAGCATCATAGTCACTACTGCATGAAAAAAACTGAGTAGACATAATTGATCCTAGGAGATCGAGAAAAATCCAGAAGACCCTAATACATGAGACCTTGTCCTCATTGACATGTCACACACAATGTAATAAAAACGCTCAAAACGCTCGACCATCCTTTCTCACGCAGGCCAAGGGAAAAATCCCATTGTAATAAATCCAATATATCCACCTACTATGGGCCACTGGTCAGTACCATTACCTACCAGTGCAATACTCTTCTTAGAATATTCTATATATATTCCAGGATCCCATGTCTAGTGTATTTAGAAATGAGGTGGGCCTACCGATGATATCTGAGAATCCAATCACAGTATATATAATAATATAGCCCAATATGGAACACCACAAGCCACCCTAAGGAATATGTCGCTCACCTTCCTACCATTGATCACAGGGAGGTCCTACACAGTGGACCCCTATAACATATAACTCAACCAAAGAAAGGGACCACATATGAGGAGAGTTTTCTTGATATAACTAGTTTTAAAAATGTGCCAACCGGGCCTCACACTATTTTCGCATGCCAAACCATTTCTGAAGAATTACACACATACCACTTTGAAAACCACAAATACACTTCGAAACCCATTTAAGAATCCCAAATCATAATTTTAAATCTAAAACATGTTCACAAATGCCAAAGGGTCATTTAGTCAGGAAATTAATGTGAAAAAACAATCAAACCATTTATTGCAACAGATTACAAGAAATAAACAACTCGAATTCAAGGCAGAAATGTTACTAACTGTTCTATATCAATAATAATTATTAGAAATATGTGCTAAAAGAAAGAAATAAACGATTCTTAAATTTAAAGGGAAATGTATAGGAAAACCTACCTCAAACTTGTCGCTATTTGTCGATGACCACTCAACCGACACTTACCACATACAAGCACATGCATTTATACACATATATATACACACCCCTAGCTGCATTGCACATATTCCCCACACCATTCGAGAATATGTACAAAGATGGAATATATATATATATATATATATATATTCCTTACCCTATTCATGTACATGTAGGGTACATCGACACCTGTGGCCCAAAACCATTGCAGCAAGGCCCATCATAGTACACATATAATTTAATTACACAATTTAAACACTTAAACAATCTACAAAACACTTCAAAATAACACATCAAGGGTTTCCACCAAAATAAAAACATTTGAAACCCCCATTTTTATGGAGAAGTGACCAAAAATACCACACACAACCGGATTTCACAGCTATAATGTCCTTAAATAAATCAATTTCAGAAGCCATAAAACAACCAGGAATAATGAAACATGGGACACACCTCAAAAACACCCAATTTCATTTTAACATTCTGAATTAGAACTAACCACCTGAAACAGATGCATAAACACATGATCTTCACCCCCAATATCATTCAATAAAACTTTTGAAAATTTATAAAAATAGACCAAAGAAGCACTACATGGCCTTACGTTAAATCACACCCAAATCTCATTTCTTTTTAAAATAAAATTCACACTAAAAACATTCCAAACATCGTTCGCATCACATAAAAAATTTTACATAACCAACTTCATGATTTATAAATTAACATTAAATAACACAACATGATTTTTCTTCAAAAATACACATCATTATATACAAACATGTTTTAAAATATCAAAATCATACTAAACATATTTAAATCTAGATTCACACCAAATAGATCAATCACATAACACCAGATTTAATTAAGAAAGTAAAATAATCCACCAAATAAACACAATAATCTTTGCACACACAATATACCAAATTTTCTCTTTAAAAACTAATCTTCATGCAATTTTAGATAAATAAATTTATACTAAACATTGTCTGTTGAAATTTAATTATCACGGATAGTACGAAATACAACAGCGGAATAAAACACTACCATCAGTGTAAAAAACATCACAAAAGCAGTGTATAAACTCCGCCACACGCCAATCGCACCGCAAGCAATACAATGATACCCTAAAAACATGGTATCAAACCCATTGCATCAAAATAAAACCAAATTCAACCTAAAACCATAAATTGAAAATCCCTTATTCAACAAAACTACCCAACGAAGGTAAAATGGACCTGTGACGAAGGTGTGGATGGAAGACCGGGTTACGGGAAGGGTGGTCGGTGGTGCGTCGCGCCAGAAAATCCATAGGTGTTACAGTAGGAAAATGATAACTCTTATAAGAAGCAGTTAGTTAAATCATGAACCATAAATATACATTCTTATGAAAAAAGACTATAATTTGGTCAAATTTACAATGGAGGATCCATTCATATGAAAAGGAATCATGGGAGAAGTAATATGGGACGAAGGATAAGTACCTACACTTGATTTTACCATAGTATTTAAAAAAACCTCTAAGGTGAAATTTCATAAGGGGTAAGAATGTAACATTTTGGTATTCTAAAAATGAAAATTAACTTTTTATAATTATTCCATATAGTATAAATCACATCAAATCACATATAGAAAAAAAACTTTATTAATGAAGAATGAATGAAATAAGAGTTTTTTTAGAAATTAAGGAACATATACAAATGGAAAAATAACTTTACTCTTTAAAAAGTAATATGATTTTTATGAATAGAATTACTACAAATAGAATTTTAAACTCAATAATGAATTTATAATATTTTTTTACATATTATAAATAGAACAATGAATTAAATATATCATAGTATTAGTAAATAAATGTTTTGAAATTGAAAATTTTAGTTTTTGTATTTTTGTGAAACATTAATAACTATTTACAATATTATAATTAATATAATGATATCATAGAAAAATTATTTTCAAAAAAATGAATAATAAATTAATATTTTTTTAGATTATGGTAATAAGATAATTTTATGAGACCATAATTAATTTTTAAATGGTTATAAAATCAGTTATAATCTTAAAATTAGTAATCTCTATGTAAATGATGATTTTAATTAAAAATTAAATTACTCATATTAAATTTTTTGAAAAAAAATTGATTTAATTTTTTATGTATACATATAGAAAAAAATTTAGGTTGTGTTTTTGTGATTTTTCTAAAATACTTGAATTTTTTATTAATAGTAAACTATGATAATACATGCTAAATGCTAAATACATGAAATTTGAGTTGTAAATGATGTGTGGATGATAAAATCCCATAATATATAACTCCATATAATTATTTTAATATATTTAGTAATAATGATGAAAATATTTATAGTCTTGAGGAAAAACAATAATATAACGGATAAAATAATGAGAAAACACCCACTCTACACCGATAAATACCACAATTCACCACCTATTCTCCACACACCTCTCAATCATTTATGTTTCAATAACATTTTTAAAATATACCTACAATACTCTCTCCCTCATCCATGAGCCTTTGGTCTCAAAAAAAACCAAAACCAATTCCCCTAAGAAGGCTCTCAAATTAGGGAATTCAAGAGGTAAAATCTTTTTTCTTTCTCATTTAATATCTTTTCATTTTTATTATCTTTCATATTATCTCTTAAACATAGAATCAATTAAATTTTATATACTATAGTTTTTTATGTTAATAGAAAAAATTGTCATCATTTTGCTTCCCCACCCTTTTTTAGTAAAATTGAAAACATTTCCGTGATGTGTTCATTTATCACAGTCAAGGTTGATGAGTCTTAAATTTCCATTTTATTATATAAGTATTATCTTAAAACTACTATTATGGGTAAAAAAATAATATTATAAATATATTACATCCTATGAAATGTTATGGAACCTATATATATACATGATATTAATTAATAAAATAAAACATGTTCCTGATGATCAACAAACACCAAAATAATCTAGACGTGTATCATTATCATTTTATATCAGGAATCATCCTAAAATTAAGAAAATAATGAATATATAATACCATTAAATAATATTGATGTTAATTAACAATATCTAATTTCAATTTAGCACTACAATTATATTTTTACATGGTTTTCCAACATGGTATACATGAAAATCGATCTTGAAAACCATTGAAACGAACGCTCCCAAACGATAAAATTGTTTCTTATAACTCATCAAAAGTCCAAAAATAAACATTAATAATGTTAAAATTAATAAAATTAATACAAAAAATGTTATTAGTTAATTAATTAAAGGATATTATTATATTTTCAAGGATACAAAGATCATCTGCATAACACAATCAGATATATGGTAAGGGATACTACCTGAACCCCAAATTTTTCCTTTGGGTTACTCATTCTCTATATTTACCCAATTTCAATTATTATTTATTATTATTTATTTTTTATAAATTCTTTTTATATGTTCTATAATATTTTATCTAGATCATATATTCTCTATTTTATGGGTAAATATATGTTTTAAACCCCCCCCCATTGAATTCTTTGTGATAAGCTAGTGTTATTAAAGTGGACATCATAATTTCTTACCTATTTTCAAGTTTTATCAATAATATATTTAAAAGAACAATTATTTTTAAAAAATAACTCACTTTATCATGGAAAACTATTATGATTCATTTGTTGTTTTATATAATAGATTTTATATTTTTGGATTTCTATGCTATTTAATATTTTCATTAAACCACAGTAAAATAGTTTCATTCAAAAGTTTGTTAAATACACTTTATACATGTTTTATATTAATTTTGACATCATGTATAATTATATATGCAGTTTTTTAATTATTAATTTCCATGTATGACATAAACCCATTCATTGATGGACACTTTTATGATATTCACATTTATTCCCAGGGTTAATGCTAAATTTATATATTATGTGGAACCCATATTCATGAGAATGTTATGATGGGTGTTCCCAAATACTTCTCGATTAGATTGTGAAATTTTTAATATTATGAGAAGTCATGTGTGATGGTTTTCGTGGTTATCCCTGACTAATGCTCCACATGCAACGGTGTTGGTGGTTAGCCTTAGCTTGTGATCCTCCACGTTCAATGTGCCTTGAACCATGATTATGATAGATTTTATGTTTTTTCCAAATTTCAATGATTCCATGATTATTTGATACTATGTTATATATGTCATGCATCTTTATGTTTTTTCATGTTCCAGGAATTCTTGTGTTATCATGTTATGTTTTCGAACCGATGTGTTGTGATTTATTTGTATGTTTATTCCTTTACTGGGTTTTTAGATCATCCCTTTGTTCATGTATTCCCCCTGTAATGATTTGAATATGTAGGATGTCAATGGAGATTATGTTCTATTATGGATGATTAAAATAAATATGTTTTACTTTCCTTCCTTGTTTTAAATTGTACGAACCGAATCATCCAAATATAGTAGATCATAAAATTATATTATTGAAATATTATGGTTAGTTATGATTTATATCATGTAACAGTTTTTTAAATGGATAGAGTCATTATACTTAGTACATGTGATGATTCTAAAGGATCATTCTGGGTTTTTAATACATTGAACAAATTTTGGATTGATTTCAACAACATTTTTGATTGATTTGAACAAAATATTTTTCTTAAACTAGTCGACCAAACTCTATTAAACCAAGGAAACATCGCCAATATTTATCCAAAATATTTGAGATATATACTTCCAACTATACATTTCCTCGAAAGAGTAATTTTTTTTGATATTCAAGAACTATATTTTGATGAAATCTCAACCATTCCCAAATAAATATCTTACACTCCCACAATGTTTAGAATGATTTTTTGGATAATGTCTTCTTGAATAAATATAGATCATTATATCTATTCATCCATATATAGATTTTAGGTATGACTAAATTCCCTTAAGATCAAATTGCCTCATGAAGTATCCCGAACCTCTATTTTCTAAAAAAACATTACAAAACTTTTAGGTAATACTTAAATATTGTACCAGCATATGCACAAAGACTTTAGTTTGTCAAGTTACCTTAGAAAAATGGAAACATAAACACTAGTACAAAAATGATTTACATCATCTCCCTCTTGGTTTTTCTTTAATAGAATCCATCTTAGACACATTAAACAAAACACTTATCATCATAATTGTAGGGAAATGAAATATAAAAAGGGGTATTCTTAGATTCTCATTAAGCGTAAACAAGGGAGAAATTTAAGCATTTACATTAGCATAAGGGTATGAGAATGTGATCATTAAAAAAAGATCATACCCTGTATATCACAGATCATAATAGTAATCTTGTGACAAATATTGGCAGTTCACAAGACATGATTCATAATTGAATAAAGAGCATAACAAATGAAATAATAATAGAGTAATAAAATAAGAAATTATGGGAGTCGCAAAAGATTATAATATGATTTGCATATTAGCCAAAAAAATCACTTCTAATTCCATCTTGGAAGTATGGGTTCACTCCCCATACCATCATGGTAGATAAGGTTCACTCCCATGGACATCTTCATAGCATAGGTTCAATCCTCATACCAAATTGGTATTTATAGTTCACTCCCATGGCCATATTAGTTGTAAAGTTTCATTCCTAGTACAATCATAGTCTATCTCATGAAATATAATTATTTACCTAATTTAATTCCTGTTGATATTAGTTTCACCAATCACAATGTGAAATCATTCATAAATATGAAACAAGATTTCAAATAGTAATATCAGAACTAATTAAATAAAATGGGTAACATAAAAATGTAATCTTGTTAGAAAACATGGAAATAGTTATGTTTTATAATCAATTAATCATAAACATAACTCATGAAAAGATGCAGGATTCAAAATAATATAACATGTGAAATAGAAACAAGTTCACTATACATCATTCCATCAAAACATAATCTATTAAGAGAATGAATATGAATTGAAACATTAACTATTTTCTATATAAATTAATGTGTAACACCAATGTATATTATCATTGGTGGAAATTAATTTTTAAGGATCTTTAAAAACATTTCTTGAGGAAAAATATCCTTCATTTTTTGAAAAATATATATTATAACATAAAACCATTTGAAAAATATTTCAATAAAAAATGCATTAAAAACATATAAATTATGTTTAACAATAACAAAAAATTATTAAATCCCTTTTTCTTGAAAATGATATTCAAGGATAATTTGAAACCATTTTTGAAAACTTTTTAAAAAACTTTGTATTATTAATATAATTGATTTATGATGAAAGATAGATAGATTGTCATATTTTACATAAAAAATAATTGTAAGTAAAGAAGAGTGTTCAAGTATTACTAAAACATTATTATATCTTGGACAAAATTAGTATAAGGATACTCATTAGTATTATTGAGAGATTTATCAAATTATTTCATCAATGGAGGCATAAATATAAACAACCTTGATAAGCAATGAGGTTTCCCCAATATACACTTATAACATTGTAACATGGGATCATACACTCCATGTAAGAAATGTATATTGAATTAATCATAAAATATCCTGAAAATAAGTATATTCATGATATACCCTATAAAATGTAATTATATACACTTCGGAAAAGAGTTTATGTGTGTAAAAAAACAAGAGTCTCAAAGAGGGAAAATTGAGACAATGTTTTTTTACCCATTTGGTACATTTTGAAACTTGAACCCCATGAATGATAGTTAATAAAAAGGATATGTTAATACCCATATATTTTTGTATATGATACAAATAATAAAATTACAAGAAGTATATAAAGAAAAAAATATGAATGATTGGGGAACATAAGATGTTTCTCACGGTAATAACATGTGAGATGAAATCCCCTTACCTTCTATCTTGACTAACTTTATACACGTACAAGATTCTTGTATAATAACTCTATGTTTATTATAGATATTTTAAATATTTTTATTATTATATATAATAAATTTTATTTTTATTATGACCTTATATTATCCTCTCTTTAATGATCATATGTTATGGTTTCACTTCAGGTATTCCTCACAATGTTTTTCGCATATGCATTAATTTGTTTTATTTTATGTCCTTATAATTATATGATGATTCCAGAATTTATATAATTATATAAAAATTATGATAATCCAGTATATGTGCATTATAATAATATATAGAATAAATATGTATTAAATGGATGACACAGTTCTTGGAGACGGTAATCTATACGTGTGTATGAACGTTGTTTCTGTTTTAATTACTCCATTGAAAGAATGAAATAAAATGAAATAAATGTTTTATTCAAATAATATCATTAATTTATAACTATAATAATATATATCATATAATATCACTAATTCCATCATTAATACATTCCATTTATTGTGTTAACGAATCATGCCACTTTGAGGGTGTGGTATTCCACATATCCTCTATTAAAATTATTATAATTAAACCAACTAAAAAGTAAAATATTTATATTTTAAAAGTAATAAAAAATATTAAATTAATAGTAAATATAATATATGGAATATATAAACCCATTTTCTATCATAATGACTACCATGATAGGCGGTAAAGGAGAAATGAACAAGCATTGTTTTGTGTGGCAGTAGTTCATCACACATGTAAATAATATGTTTGATATACATTATATGGAGGTGTATGTGAGTGTAGGTAAAAACCCTATAAAAACTAAATCATTAAATATTTATTATACTATTTTTTTCAATCAAGGATTCAATTAATATAGTGGAGGGGGTGGATAAGGAAAATAAAGGAAAATATATCGAGAGAAGTAGTTAACTCTTAATTGGGTAACTCTTTTTGGTTTGTCAAAGATAGCTTCTACAAAAAGGCTTCCACCAAATTAAAGGCTTATAGGAGGACGGTATTTTAGTTTTAATATTATTTTAGTATATTTTGTTCGATCTAAGTGTCTTGAGATGATTACAATGTTGGTTGAGGGGGAGGCCTTTTATTGGGAAGGGAAAGGACACACGTGACATTATTTAAAACTGGTTAAGTGTGCCAACAGTTTTACCAAATTAAAGTAAAAAAATCAACTAAACTCAATAATAGAAGTTTCAAGACTGAATAATGGATATGAATTTGGTTTTTTACAATTTTAAAGGTCAATTGTCATCTTATATTTGTGACTTAGTACATTATTACCTAAATGTTTCTTTTAAATGATGTAACTAAATTTAACTACATTCACTAATATTTTTGGTAAAAAAAATTGATCTAATTAAATTTTTTCAATTACTCTTATATCAAATATTTAATATATTTTTCCGAATTATAAATATTGAATTGGAAGAAATGAATTTAAAATAAATCCCGCTGACAGGATAACATTGTAGGTTTCTAACGTAAAAACATTAAAAAGTATGTTAGGTTTTTATATAAATTTTGAATGAAAAATTAGCTCAAATTACCTAAATTGGACTAATTTAAAAAAATATTATATAACTAAACTATGAAACAAATTATAAATATAATTTTACCATACAAAAATTTTATATGAAAAATAAGTTTTGAATTAAAATCATGTATATTTCACTATTCACTAAAAGTTGAATTCTTATCGGAAAATTTAAATAATTTATCCTAACACAATTTTTATTTATTTATTCCAATGATGAAGATAATTTTGAAATATTAAACATATTAATGTTCAAAAATTTGAATTTTAAATGGGTTCTCTATTAAAATGCAGTAAATGTGTCTTTACTAAAAATAGTTGGTTTTTCTGAATAAAAATTAGTTTAATCTTCCCTTATGTATATCTAATATATTGGATGAATATAAAAAAATGTTTTATTTTATATATAACACATTTATAACATTAATATCACTTAACAATTATATATAATTTTTTTAATGTTTAAATAGATTCATGACAATAATAATATTCTTCTTGTATATTGAGTCATTTTTCATATTCAGTTCTAATTAATTGGTAACCTATGAATTAATATTATATTTGTTAAACCATATATTTTAATATTTTATTTAATAATAATAATATCTATAAACTTAATTAGATATGTCATATCCTATTATAATAAAATTTTTAATAATATATTATAGTTAGGAAACACTCAATCCTATGTGTTATAAAATACATCGGGGAAGGTCAATCTTGTGTGTAATGTATATTATCCTTGTTATTACATTTAATTTATAGTATGTAGCTGTTTAATATAACATAATCCAAGCCTGAATCATTTTTATGGAATGTTTTAATTAGTTTAAAAATATTTTTAATGATGCATGAAATGAAAAATATCAAAATAAATTGAGAAAAAATATTTCAAAAAAGCTCAAGGTGTTACATTGACGCCTGTCCAAAAATAATAATTGAAATGGCTATCACTATAAAAAAAATATATTGATGTGTATTCAATATGAAAATACATTTCCTATAAATAATTCTTAAATTGATAAATTTGGTTGTATCCTGAATATAAATAATGTGACCTAATTTGGTCAGCCAAAAGATCACAACCCATGTAGAGTTTTTCCATTGAGTTGAATATGGAAACCCAACCATGAAATCCATATACATATCATCCCAAAACCAAGTCAGTATAGGGATGGTGTGATGAAAACCTAGATGTTTCTATTTCATGGCCTTGATTTTTTGATAGGTAGAATAAAAAGAAATAAATTCAGAGTCATCTCTCCTCATATATGACAAGTGGATTCATTATCAAATATTGTAGAATATATTTTTGGTTTAAGGGATAAATACCCACTAGTAATTATTTATGTACCCATAACATTGTTTCTCATTTAAAATGGCATAAACAATTAGTTTTTAGAAACACATGACACCCTCAATGGAGAAAAAACATTGACCAATTGTCTCCCCACCATAAAGAGAGTCCATAATTTTATAGAATGCATACTCAAGATGCCGTTATTAAAGGAATATCTCAATAATATAGTATGTCAACTGAATTGTTTTGTAAAAAATCATGTATAAATCCTCACATACTCAAAATGAATCTGAGTAAAGAGAAACATTAGATTCCTCTCATATAATGATATGTTCATGTTCTACGATTGAAGGATTCAACTCAAAGAAATGTTAAAAAAACACCAATTTCCAGGGGTTTATTCAATGTAAACAAAAAAATATTTTTTGTTCTAATTATATATATTTATGTAAAAAATCATATTTTGAGAATATAGAACATATATTTTTTTTGTAAAAATAAATAATAAACCTTGATTTGAAAAGGTAATTCTGCCAACTCTTAATAGTATGCATCACAAAAGTGATCTCATGATCATGAGTTATATAACAATTCTCATGTGGCCTAAATATTATATATCCATTATAACAAACCATACTTTACATACATTGTTAATACTTCAGAATTGAAGCATACTTATTACAACATATAACAAAACCACGAAAGGACCGTATAGGTATAGTGTCTTTAGAAACTGGGAAACATAAACAACTAGTTCATAAAGCATCTACACTGTCTCCCATTTATTTCATCATATATATAGTCCCTTTTGGAATATCATACTTAATAACCTTCTTCCTGACCTGGGGAAAGGAAACATACAAAAGGGTGAGCTCAAATTCTCAGTAAGGGTAAAAAAAAGAAATATCAATCACATCATATTCATAAGAACATAACTTTTGGAAATCTTAACCTGCAAAAGAGAGTATAATTTCATAACATGGGATAAATCATAGTAGTGAAATGTAATCTCAATAATCATAACATAAAACATGAAACTTTGTGGCATACACACATAATCATAGAGAATCATTTATTATTAGTCAAGACTCATAGGCAAGACTATCTTAGTGGACAATGTCCATTTCTGAACCGAGTTCACTCCTCGTTTCAGTCCTGTTTCACTGAACTGGTATAACCTACCGTTCTAGCCATGTCTATCTCATGAGATATAAAATCTTTACCCAATGCATTGGAGGGGGATTGTAACACCCCGACCCCAGCTACCCAAAGTCGGTGCATTATTACATAACATTGGCATGATCACAAGAAAGATCAAATCCTGAAAGACCGATTGGTTTAGTAGCCTTGGAAACACTAGATATAATCATAAAGTTTTACATTACATTTCAAAGTGAAAAACTACTACAAAAACAAAGTCTTCATATCCACACTATTAACCCCTCATAATATCCCTGCAAGTCATTCATAATTTACTTCTTCACTACCTGGGAAAAATAAAACATAGAAAAGGGGTGAGCTCAAATGCCCAGTAAGGATAACAATATAGCGGAACATTCAAAATAAGCATAAACATTTAAGGCAATGAATTACTAAAACAAAAGCCTTTTAAAATTGAACTTCAACATAGTATGGCAAAAGTAAAATGAAATAATGCCATTTACTTATTCACATGGATATTCTACTAATCGAATAATCACATGCAAAAATCAATAACCATTTTCATAATGTTGGAATGCATAATGCCAGACTATCATAACCACATAGTCAAGGCCTCGTGCCAAGACTACAAATAAGATTTTGTCAAGGCCTTGTGCCAAGACACTAGTTTGTCTCATGAGACCTACCGATGCATCGAGGAGCTATAGCGGGCTCCACCCGTCACTTATTAAGTCCAATGCATTCCCATATGAAAAGGTTTAAACATAATATAAACATTCGTATTAAAACTAGCATACGAAATGTCAATAATTTCACCATAAACTATGAATGGTATAAAAATAGCACATCCACAGTCAAACATATCACAAAACCTTCAATACAATATAGAAGTTTTGTATCATAATAAATCAACTTCAAATAATTTTAAAATCCATCAAAGGATGTTGACATAGATGAAATCAAAATTCTTTTTAAAGAAATATCTCCTTTTATTTTGAAATCATTTAAGATCCATATAAAATAAAACATTTTCTTTGAAAATATTCTTATAATCTTGTAAGGAAAGCTTTGAAGATTTTATAACGGCGTAAAATAACCGTACCCGCCGTATAAGTTAAAAAAACATTCTTACCTCAATTCTGTCGAAAAGGTTTAAAAGGACCTTGTTTTGAAAACGACGGAAATATTCCTTTATAAACCTCTTATAAAAAGTCAAACAAGGGTATAAATGACTTTAACCCATATTCTTGTAAATAGTAAAAATGTTTTGAAATACATTTCGAAGAAACATGGATGTGGATGATAAAGAGGTCCCAGTAGATTATTACGTATAATACAACCTCGGATAATGAAGAGATTGTGAAATAACCCTTACCTTGTACTTTTCCTTGGTTGGGGTAGGTTAAACTCCTGTATAATAGTGAAATAATTGTTACTAAATTATACAAGAATCATATACATTAATATGATATCATATATGATCTTTTAATATTGATTTGATAATAATATCTTAGTATTATCGTCGTTTCGGGTGTTAACTTACTCATAAGTCATGTTTGTTGTATCTTATTCATATCCAGAATGATATCAAGTCCTTAAAAATCATTTTTAAATCATTAAATGATAATTATACTTGAATGGATACGATGGAGAATGAATCTCATCGCGTTCGTGGAGACGGTAGTCCGTACGTACGCACGAACGCTATTTCCATTTAATTTTTATTTTAAAAGAATCGAATCCAAATGATACATAGGTATATTACTATTCCAGTATAATATAATATTTTATATATGATACTTAAGTTCATTAACACCATCCTTTATACGTTCCATGTGTGGTATGAACGAGTCATATCATTTTAAGGGGGCGGTAGTCCGCACTTCCTCAAATGAAATTATCGTATGTATATACAACATGAAACGAATAATGGTATGAAATAAAATGGAATTACAGAATCTTATATATAAAATATATATCATTAATATCATATTTAATTACAGTTCCATCATAATTGCCACCATGAGAGGCGGTAAGATGTATTTGAACAATCATCGTTTCGTGAGGCGTTAGTTTGCCATCCACAGAAACATTATGTTCATCATCCATTAGATGGAGTTGTGTGTATGTGTAGTTTGAATCCTTCTTATAACAACATCCTAGTATATTTAGGATACTGGTGTTGTTACAAAAGAAAGGAAATAAAAAGAGTTTGGGTGTTGAAGAAGCAAAATAAATGAAAATAATTTAAGAGAAATCGTTACCTTTAATTTAGGTAACTCACTTTGGTTGGAACCAAAGGACTTGTTGAAATGCTTTCTGCCTAAGGGGAAACTTCAAGGAGGAGGAGAGGGATGTGGGGAGCTTAGTTGGGCAGAGTTTGGACGAGCCAAGTGGCTTTAGAGGTGTGAGGAATGAGTAGAAGTGGTCTCCTTTTATAAGGGAGAGGAGGGGCTCTTTAGGAAAGAGTGAAAGTATTACTTTATAATATAATTATATTCGGTTTATAATGGACCAAAAATCATTGAGGTCGAAGATAAGATGACTCATATTTTAAATAACATCAACCAATAAGAATTGGACAGGTTTTATATAATATTTTAATCATTATAATATTATTTATTTCAATGATTTATTAATGAGGTAAACATTGCATCATTATTGTGTCATTAATAATTTAACTTATTTGATGTCTAAAAATTATAAATAAAATATCATCATGTAGGAAATCCTTTTAGCTTTCTAATGAATATTTATAATTTAAAATCCAACATGTATAACCCTATTTAAAAATTGTTCTTCTAAAAGATGTAAGCTTATGCCATTTTTATTTTTATTTTAACTTTATTAATATAAAGTGTCCCTACCACATACAAGTGGCTCCAAGGGGTCCCCAAATTGACCCAGGGATGCTCATGGTCGGGTATGTGTCCACCAATAAGGTTAGGACACGTTTTAGGGTAATCTTGTATTATTATAATATTATTTTTTAACCCTTATTTACCGGATTTACCCTTTAACCATGGTAAATAAAATATTTACCACAGTAACTATTCAAAATGTCTAAAAATAAAAGTTACCTATTTACACAATTTGAAAATCCTGATTCCAAATATGGAATCCATTTTCCTAAATTCAAAACACAGAAGTGGCAGAAATTAATTTAAAATTAATTTCCGCTGTCAAAACAAAAAGCGTGTTTTTAAGAGATAATAACTATAAAAAGATTGACACTTGTTTATGTTCGGTTTAATTGTAAAATTATGTCCAATGACCAACATTATATTAAATGGTAAAAATATATTCTAAAAATACTTTAAAACCACTCAAATTCACAATTTATCACTATTAATTATTTTGATTAAAAAAGTTGTTTTTAATTAAAATTTAGTAATTTTCACTATTCATCAACATATAAAAGTTATCCAAAAAGCACCAAAATTTCACCCTAGGCTAATTTCAATATTCCGAATCCAAAAATGAAGTCCATTTTGAAGTATAAAATATATATGATTTCAAAAAGTAGGTATTACTATTCACAACGGCTAGTTTAATTAGTTGTGGTGTGTGTTAGAACTCGAGGTTGCGTACAACACACGCTATCGCATTATTCGAAGGGAAACGTACCGTGGAAGCTTGGGGTGTTACATTCTCCCCTCCTTCAAATAATTGCGTCCTCGCAATTTCTAGGGTATTACTGCATAAAAAGACTCGGGTGGTTCTTCATCATAAGTTCCTCGGGTTCCCACGTTGCCTCTTCCATCTTATGATTTCTCCACAAAACTTTTACCAGACGCGTTGTCCGGTTTCTCAGCACTTGTTCTCTCGTATCAAGAATCTTGACGGGCTCTTCGCAATAAGACAGATTGGGTTCCAGTTCTAATTCCTCATAGGTGAGTACATGCGTCGGATCAGGCATGTATTTCCTCAATAGAGATACGTGGAACACATCGTGAACTTTGGAGAGACTTGGCGGCATTGCCAATCGGTAAGCTACAGCCCCAATTCGTTCTAGAATTTCGAAAGGTCCGATGTACCTGGGACTCAATTTACCTTTCTTACCAAAACGTATGACTCCCTTCCACGGAGATACCTTCAGAAAAACATGATCACCGACTTGAAATTCCAAATCCTTCCTTCGATTATCGGCATAGCTCTTCTGCCTACTTTGAGCTGCTTTGATGTGATTTTGTATTACTTTCACCTTTTCCACCGTTTCCTCCACCAGTTCTGGGCCTACAAGTTTTCATTCACCAACGTCATCCCAACAGGTTGGTGTACGACATCTCTTTCCGTATAACTCTTCATATGGTGCCATGTGAATACTCGAATGGAAGCTATTGTTATTGGAAAATTCTACCAGTGGTAAATATTGATCCCACATACCCTGAAAGTCAAGTGAGCAAGATCTCAACATGTCTTCTAAGGTTTGAATAGTCCGTTCTGATTGTCCGTCTGTCTGAGGGTGGTAAGCAGTGCTCAAATGAAGTTCAGTATCCAGGGATTTCTGAAGACTTTTCCAAAATCTTGAAGTAAAACGGGGATCACGATCAGAAACAATCGATAGGGGTACTCCATGAAGTCTCACAACTTCATTAATGTATAGTCTTGCTAGACGTTCCAGGGGTAGATCTTCTCTTATAGCAAGAAAATGTGCTGACTTGGTAAGACGATCAACAATAACCCATATTGCATCGTTCCTTCTAGGAGTCTTTGGTAGCTTCATGACAAAGTCCATCGTAATATTGTCCCATTTCCACTCCAGTATGGGAAGAGGTTGCATGACTCCTCCAGGCTGTTGCCTTCCAGCTTTCACTTGTTGACAAACCATACATCTTGACACAAAATCAGCAATTTCCCTCTTCATGTTGTCCCACCAAAAATGTTCCTTCAAATCTCTATACATTTTGGTGCTCCCAGGGTGTATAGAGAAATTGGAACTATGAGCATCATCCAGCAATTCTCTTTTTAGATCAAGTATATTGGGAACACAAAGTCTCTTCCCGAATTTCAAAATTCCATCTTCATACACAAAGTCTCTCAATCTCCCATCATTCACAGCTTTAATCTTCTTTTGGAATTCTTCATCATCGGTTTGAGAACTCTTAATCCTTTCTAGTAAAGATGGTTTGGCAACCATTTGAAAAAGCATTAATGTTTCACCTTCCCTGGTTATTCCCATGTCCATCTTCACTAGATCCATGAAAATTGGATCCCTTTCAATTCTCATATTGTTCAAAACTCCATGGTCTTTTCTACTCAAAGCATATGCCACCTTGTTTGCCTTCCCCGGGTGGTAGTGTATCGTACAATCATAATCCTTGAGTAATTCAAGCCATCTCCTTTGCCTCATGTTGAGTTCTTTTTGTGAGAAAATATACTTCAAACTCTTGTGATCAGTATAAATCTCACATTTTTCACCATAGAGGTAGTTCCTCCATATCTTCAAAGCAAAGATCACAGCTGCTAACTCAAGATCATGAGTCGGATAGTTTTGTTCATGAATTTTCAACTGTCGTGATGCATAGGCAATAACTCTATCATTCTGCATAAGGACACAACCAAGTCCTTTCTTTGATTCATCACTATAAATAACGAACCCATCATTCCCCGATGGTAGAGTCAATATAGGAGCATTGACTAATCTTCTCTTCAGTTCTTCGAAACATTCTTCACACTCTTTTTCCAAACAAATTTAAACCCTTTACGTGTGAGCTTCGTTAATGGGTTAGCCAATCGGGCAAAATTCTGGAAGAAACGTCGATAATAACCTGCCAAACCAATAAAACTACGTACCTCAGTTATACTCGTAGGTGCTGGCCATTCTTGGATTGCCTTGGTCTTAGAAGGATCAACAGAGATTCCATCTTTTGAGACAATATGGCCAAGAAAAGAAATCTCCTGAAGCCAGAATTCACACTTGCTAAACTTCCCATATAATTCATGCCTCCTCAGAGTCTTCAAGATAATGCGCAAGTGATTTTCATGATCGTTGTAGGTTTTGGAGTATACCAAGATATCATCAATAAATACCACCACAAATTCATCGAGATACTCCTTGAAAACTCTATTCATCAGATCCATGAATACAGAGGGTGCATTAGTCAATCCAAACGGCATTACAGTAAACTCGTAATGCCCGTACCTGGTTCGAAATGCTGTCTTCGGAATGTCTTCCTTCTTTAAACACAACTGATGGTATCCAGATCGAAGGTCAATCTTTGAAAAGTATTGAGCTCCATGCTGTTGGTCAAATAAATCATCAATACGAGGTAGGGGATACTTGTTCTTTATCGTTATAGCATTGATCTCCCTGTAGTCGATACATAACCTCATAGATCCATCTTTCTTTTTAACAAAAAGAACAGGGGCTCCCCATGGAGAAACACTAGGGCGAATAAATCCCTTATTACTCAATTCCTCTAGTTGTTTCTTTAGTTCGACTAACTCTACAGTGGCCATTCTATAAGGGGTCTTCGATATAGGCCTTGATCCAGGAATCAAATCAATAGAAAACTCAACTTCTCGTTCTGGAGGATGTCCAGGTAAATCTTCCGGAAATACATCTACAAATTCTTTCACAACAGGTACATCCTCTATTTGAACATTCCTTTCCTCACCGACAGTTATTTCATTATCTTCCTCCCCAATAATTGAATTAAGTTGAGCTACTGGGGGTGGATCTAAATAAGAATTAGGTGGTGACGATTCTGCTCTAAAAATAAGGTGCTCCTTATCATTATCATCAAGAATCGTAACCTCTTTCTTCTTACAATAAATCTTCGCATCATAGTCCGAAAGCCAGTCCATACCGAGGATTATATCAAACTCAATCATAGGTATGACGATGAAATCAGCAGATAAAGAAAATTTATGTGCTCTAATGGGGACTGATTCACAAAACTTTGTTGCAATGATACTTTCCTTAGGAGTTTTAACTGACAAATCCCTTATTAAATCAAATTGGAAATATCTAATTTTCTTAGCAAACTGGGAAGATATGAAACAATGCGATGATCCAGAATCAAATAATGCATTTGCTAAACTTGAGGAAACCATTAAATTACCTGCCACCACGTCTTTCGGAGCTTCTACCTCAGCAGTAGTGATAGCATAAGCCTGGCCTTGATCCCTTGGCCTTTTCTGAGGTAAGTTCTCCTGACGCTTAGGACATGCATTTGCATAATGCCCCATCTCCCTGCAATTGTAGCACTGAATGTTGGTAGCTTCCTTCTCCCCCTTGCAATCATGAGCTTGGTGGCCTTTTTCACCACACTTGTAACAGACTCCCATTCCCTTTAAGCAAGTACCGGGGTGTTTTTTCCCACATTTACCACATGATGGATATTCAACTTTTCCTTTCTTCCCCTTATTTCCATTCCCAGATTGATCAGCAGGTCTCTTCTTCTCTTGCTTTGCTTTAAAGTCATAAGACTTAGAGAATTCCTTTTCGGTCTTGATAGCACATGAGACAATGTCTTCGTACGATGAAAAGGATTGTGAGACTAACGCTCGACGGAGAAATGGTTTTAACCCATTAAAGAAACGATCAATCTTAATTCTTGGGTTGCGAATATAATCTCCACCATATCTCGCTAACCTTGTAAAGTTAGCCTCATACTTTGTGACATTATCATCCTCCTTTTGTCTCAGACTCAGAAATTGCCTTTCCATATCTTCTCTATGGTCGCGAGGAAAGTATTTTTCTAAAAACAGATCTTTGAATTCCCTCCATTCCATATTTGATACTTCATCATCTTCCTTCGTATTTTGAATCAATGACCACCATTGATCAGCATCTCCAGTGAGGCGGTAAACTGCCATGATAACTTTTTCCCTTTCACTGCTCCCCAAAGCCTGAAATATTTTCTCTAGGGAAAATATCCATTGCTCAGCTACTAAGGGATTTGTATTCCCATTGAACGTTGGTGGTTGTTGCCTCATGAATCGATCTAACATTGATCCTCCACGCTGCGGATCAGGGTGCTCCATACGGGTAAGGTTATTATTCATAACCTGAGTAAGTTGTCCCAGTATGGTGATTAGCTGATCGGCACCAGTTGCATCACCAGCCCCACTATAATTATCTTGAGCAGGAGGGCAATCCCTACATGGAGTGTGTGCATTGATACGGTTTCCATTTCTTCCACTAGGCGCCATTTCTAAACAATGGCATAAACTAGATCAGTTTATGAATCAAAATACATAATCCCATACTTATAAAACACTTAACATAAATTGAACTATTTATGGATATAATCCATAATCATAAGAAAGTTTTCTTTGAGGAAGTATATACTCATAATCCCTTCAAAATGATTTGTAAAGAAAATGAGAGTTATCCTAAGCATATCCCCCGGGTGTGTCGTAACCAAGAGTGCAGCAAGGCCCGTTGTCGTGCACCAGTTCCCGTTCGAGTCTAGCTCAAAGCGGTGTTTTCGGGTTTTACCCCTAGGTACATCTGTGCCAGAGCCGCCTCTACCTGATCGTATCCAGCCAGGGATGTATTACTCGAAAAACTCATAAAATCTCTACAATACCAAAATTCTAGGAAGTTCTTCTATACTAATCCTCAAAGTTCATTTAGGTCTACGTGCTCTAATCAGAGTTTATATAAATCTAGTTTCCAAGGTTTGTACTAAACTTCCTCTGATACCAACTGTAATGCCTCGACCCCAGCTACCCAAAGTCGGTGCATTATTACATAACATTGGCATGATCACAAGAAAGATCAAATCCCGAAAGACCGATTGGTTTAGTAGCCTTGGAAACACTAGATATAATCATAAAGTTTTACATTACATTTCAAAGTGAAAACTACTACAACAACAAAGTCTTCATATCCACACTATTAACCCCTCATAATATCCCTGCAAGTCATTCATAAATTACTTCTTCACTACCTGGGAAAAATAAAACATAGAAAAGGGGTGAGCTCAAATGGCCAGTAAGGATAACAATATAGCGGAACATTCAAAATAAGCATAAACATTTAAGGCAATGAATTACTAAAACAAAAGCCTTTTAAAATTTAACTTCAACATAGTATGGCAAAAGTAAAATGAAATAATGCCATTTACTTATTCACATTGATATTCTACTAATCGCATAATCACATGCAAAAATCAATAACCATTTTCATAATGTTGGAATGCATAATTCCAGACTATCATAACCACATAGTCAAGGCCTCGTGCCAAGACTACAAATAAGATTTTGTCAAGGCCTTGTGCCAAGACACTAGTTTGTCTCATGAGACCTACCGATGCATCGAGGAGCTATAGTGGGCTCCACCCGTCACTTATTAAGTCCAATGCATTCCCATATGAAAAGGTTTAAACATAATATAAACATTCGTATTAAAACTAGCATACGAAATGTCAATAATTTCACCATAAACTATGAATGGTATAAAAATAGCACATCCACAGTCAAACATATCACAAAACCTTCAATACAATATAGAAGTTTTGTATCATAATAAATCAACTTCAAATAATCTTAAAATCCATCAAAGGATGTTGACATAGATGAAATCAAAATTCTTTTTAACGAAATATCTCCTTTTATTTTGAAATCATTTAAGATCCATATAAAATAGAACATTTTCTTTGAAAATATTCTTATAATCTTGTAAGGAAAGCTTTGAAGATTTTATAACGGCGTAAAATAACCGTACCCGCCGTATAAGTTAAAAAAACATTCTTACCTCAATTCTGTCGAAAAGGTTAAAAAGGACCTTGTTTTGAAAACGACGGAAAGATTCCTTTATAAACCTCTTATAAAAAGTCAAACAAGGGTATAAATGACTTTAACCCATATTCTTGTAAATAGTAAAAATGTTTTGAAATACATTTCGAATAAACATGGATGTGGATGATAAAGAGGTCCCAGTAGATTATTACATATAATACAACCTCGGATAATGAAGAGATTGTGAAATAACCCTTACCTTGTACTTTTCCCTGGTTGGGGTAGGTTAACCTCCTGTATAATAGTGAAATAATTGTTACTAAATTATACAAGAATCATATACATTAATATGATATCATATATGATCTTTTAATATTGATTTGATAATAATATCTTAGTATTATCGTCGTTTCGGGTGTTAACTTACTCATAAGTCATGTTTGTTGTATCTTATTCATATCCAGAATGATATCAAGTCCTTAAACATCATTTTTAAATCATTAAATGATAATTATACTTGAATGGATACGATGGAGAATGAATCTCATCGCGTTCGTGGAGACGGTAGTCCGTACGTACGCACGAACGCTATTTCCATTTAATTTTTATTTTAAAAGAATCGAATCCAAATGATACATAGGTATATTACTATTCCAGTATAATATAATATTTTATATATGTTACTTAAGTTCATTAACACCATCCTTTATACGTTCCATGTGTGGTATGAACGAGTCATTTCATTTTAAGGGGGCGGAAGTCCGCACTTCCTCAAATGAAATTATCGTATGTATATACAACATGAAACGAATAATGGTATGAAATAAAATGGAATTACAGAAGCTTATATATAAAATATATATCATTAATATCATATTTAATTATAGTGTCATCATAATGGCCACCATGAGAGGCGGTAAGATGTATTTGAACAATCATCGTTTCGTGAGGCGTTAGTTTGCCATCCACAGAAACATTATGTTCATCATCCATTAGATGGAGTTTTGTGTATGTGTAGTTTGAATCCTTCTTATAACAACATCCTAGTATATTGAGGATACTGGTGTTGTTACAAATGAAAGGAAATAAAAAGAGTTTGGGGGTTGAAGAAGCAAAATAAATGAAAATAATTTAAGAGAAATCGTTACCTTTAATTTAGGTAACTCACATTGGTTGGAACCAAAGGACTTGTTGAAATGCTTTCTGCCTAAGGGGAAACTTCAAGGAGGAGAAGAGGGATGTGGGGAGCTTAGTTGTGCAGAGTTTCGACGAGCCAAGTGGCTTGAGAGGTGTGAGGAATGAGTAGAAGTGGTCTCCTTTTATAAGGGATAGGAGGGGCTCTTTAGGAAAGAGTGAAAGTATTACTTTATAATATAATTATATTCGGTTTATAATGGTCCAAAAATCATTGAGGTAGAAGATAAGATGACTCATATTCTAAATAACATCAACCAATAAGAATTGGACAGGTTTTAGATAATATTTTAATCATTATAATATTATTTATTTCAATGATTTATTAATGAGGTAAACATTGCATCATTATTGTGTCATTAATAATTTAACTTATTTGATGTCTAAAAATTATAAATAAAATATCATCATGTAGGAAATCTTTTTAGATTTTTAATGAATATTTATAATCGAAAATCCAACATGTATAACCCAATGTAAAAATTGTTCTTCTAAAAGATGTAAGCTTATGCCATTTTTATTTTTATTTTAACTTTATTAATATAAAGTGTCCCTACCACATACAAGTGGCTCCAAGGGGTCCCCAAATTGACCCAAGGATGCTCCTGGTCGGGTATGTGTCCACCAATAAGGTTAGGACACGTTTTAGGGTAATTTTGTATTATTATAATATTATTTTTTAACCCTTATTTACCGGATTTACCCTTTAACCATGGTAAATAAAATATTTACCACAGTAACTATTCAAAATGTCTAAAAATAAAAGTTAACAATTTACACAATTTGAACATCCTGATTCCAAATATGGAATCCATTTTCCTAAATTCAAAACACAGAAGTGGCAGAAATTAATTTAAAATTAATTCCCGCTGTCAAAACAAAAAGCGTGTTTTTAAGAGATAATAACTATAAAAAGATTGACACTTGTTTATGTTCGGTTTAATTGTAAAATTATGTCCAATGACCAACATTATATTAAATGGTAAAAATATATTCTAAAAATACTTTAAAACCACTCAAATTCACAATTTATCACTATTAATTATTTTGATTAAAAAAGTTGTTTTTAATTAAAATTTAGTAATTTTCACTATTCATCAAAATATAAAAGTTATCCGAAAAGTACCAAAATTTCACCCTAGGCTAATTTCAATATTCCGAATCCAAAAATGAAGTCCATTTTGAAGTATAAAATATATATGATTTCAAAAAGTAGGTATTACTATTCACAACAGCTAGTTTAATTAGTTGTGGTGTGTGTTAGAACTCGTGGTTGCGTACAACACACGCTATCACATTATTCGAAGGGAAACGTACCGTGAAAGCTTGGGGTGTTATAGGGATATAGGTCCCACCTATATCATAATGATATCATTCTTATGTGTTCCACAAAATCATAAATCATACATCATTGCATAACCCATGTAATAAAAATGGAATTCTTAAACAACATGACATCATAAAACAATTCATATAAGATAAAGGAATTCATAAAAATATTTCCATCACAACATTATCACATCAATTTAATAATAGTGATAGAGACATAACCCTTTATTATCTTAGATGGAAAATGATTTTGATAAAACTCTTGAACTCCATTCTTGAAAAAAATATCATTTTTACTTCAAAAACATTTTTCCTTTCTTAACATGTCATACAAATTTAAACTAAAAGAATATGATTAAAAATAATCTTTAAAACTTGTAAAGGATGATTCTTGGAAAAAAAAAATTAAATCCATTCATTCCATATAAGTTAAAAAATCATTCTTCTCGTAGTTTTGTCAGAAAAGTCAAAAAATACCTCGTACGATAAAATGGAAAAAGATTCCTTTCATATATTTTACTATAAACTCACCAAAGGGTAAAAATGGATTTAAACAATTGTAGGTGGATGGAAATAATATTACATATTGAGGAAACATGGATGTGGATGATAAAAAACACTCCAGTAAATACCAAAGTATAAACAATCTCGGATAAAAATGAGATTGTGATATTTCCCTTACCTTAGGTCCGATTTGCTTCGTAAGTGTCTGATCCTCCTGTATAATTATTTAAATAATGATATTGACTTATTACAGAATCATACATATTGTTATTATATCATATATGGTCATATTATTAGCTTCTTATTAGTAATATTTCATTACTACTTGTTATTCGGGTGTTTATTAATTTTTTTTTCTTATGCGTGTTTTGTCGAATAAATTCTTATTCTTCTCTTTAGGTTATAGATACCTCATTTCCAGAATGGTATTAGTGTAATATATATCATATTAATTCATTCAATTAATTTATATAATCATTATGAAATGAAGATCATGTAGAACGAGTCGCATCACATCGTGGAGACGGTATTCCGTACGTACGCACGAGTGATGATATCGTTCCTATGATCGTGGAATTGTATTGGAGTGTATGTATAATATTTCAGAATCAATATCACTTTATAATAGTCATATATAGTCATTATTTAAACCATTATACCCATTCAAGTAAGGTGGTGGTGGAAAATAGATTGCACCACGGTGTGGAGATGGTATTCCGTACGTACGTACGCGCGGTGATTTCTTTTTCCGTAGGATGGATAGATGGTGAAATAGGGTTGTTTCATACTTATAATAACATATCAGTATATGAGTGATACTTATGTTATTACTTCATAATGAAACAACTAAATAAGAAGAAGTGGAAGAAGAAATAAAGACGAAAGAACCGGTAACGGACATTACCTCTTCTTTGAAGTGCTTCTTTGAGACCTCCTTTTAGGGCAGTAAAATAGGTATTTGAAGAATACCAGATCCTATAGGATGCTTTTAGGGATGTGTAGAGGAGAAATTGGCAGGGGTTGAACGAGATTGAAGGCTCAAAGTGGTGTGAGGAAGAGGGGGAGGATGTTCCCTTTTATAATGGAGGAGAGGGGCACCTTTGGAATAACAAAAAATATTATTTTATTATAAAGTAAAATTCTGGTTTTAATAGATCAAAATTGATATATTTAGAAGATAAGGTGGGTAGGGGTATAAATCCTCTCATCCAATAGAATTTAGACAAGTTTAGGTATCAATTTTAGCCTTATCATTTAGATTTAACTTTAAGTTAGATAATTTAACTTTTACCGTGTCTTCTTGTTTTCATACACTATAAGGTTAATAAACTTACTATATCAAGAAAAACGAACCCCAATATGTTTATTATTAAAATTTATAACATTATCTAAGTCATTTGGCCAATCCTTATATTTTTAGTAATAAAATAACAATTAATAATATAATATTTGTTTTAAAAACTATTTTATGTCAATTATGACACTATTTAGTAATTGATTTTTGTGAAGATCATAACAGAATGATTAGTTCGAACGAATTTACTTAAATCAATACTAACATGTCATATTAACCTATAAAATTAGTTTAATTCATAAAAAGTCTCAAATTACATTTATTTGGGTATTTATAACATCAATTATGTCAATATTTCATTAATAAGATAATTACTGCATCATCATTGTGTCATTAATAAATTAAATTATTTAATGTCTAAAAATTACAAATAAAATACCATTATGTAGGAAATATTTTTATCTTTCTAATTAATATTTATAGTATAATTTATCTTATGTATAACCCCATATTGAAAATGATTTACTTATTAAACATTGATTTTAACTATTTTAACCCTTCTCTAAATAAATTAATAATAAATGTCCTAATCTAATCCAAGTGGGACTAAATGGTCATATATTATTTCTAAGGTTGTTTTTGGTCGAATTAAACTTGTCCAATAGACTTAGGACATGTGTTAGGGTAATAATAATATCATTTTTACCTTTAATTACCCTATTTACTTTTAACCGTGGTAAAAAAAGTAAAAAGTTACTATTCACCAAAAAATTATTTTCATCTCATTGAACAAAATTTTACTTACTGAAATCAACCGTGTCACTCGGATTTTCGAAATTCCACTCACAGAAGCGGTATAATTATGTTTTATGAAAAATTCGGTTTTTTAACTACCACTTAGTGGTTTCACTATTCATCAAAAATTGAAATTTTTCAGAAAAATACCAAAATTTCACCCTAGGCTAATTTCGATATTCCGAATCCAAAAATGAAGTCCATTTTGAAAAACAAAATTTATAAAATTTCAAAAAGTGGTTATTAATATTCATAACGGCTAGTTTTAATAATATTTTAATAGCATATCATTGTTTAGTGAAACTCGGTATTTCATACGACACAAGCTATCAAGGAAGGCCGCGATTGCGTGTAAAGCAAGGAAAGATAGTGTTGTGTGTAGTGAAAGATTCCTTTGATGATTTATATAACATAAAAACAAAACATTTCACATAAAAGTCTCGGGTGTTACATTCTACCCCCCTTAAAATGAGTTTCGCCCTCGAAATTCATCACTTTGTAACAAACAGATGAGGATACCTCTCCCTCACCATATCCTCAAGCTCCCATGTAGCTTCTTCTAATTGGTGGTTCCTCCAGAAAACTTTCACCAAGCGAGTGGTCTTGTTTCGTAGGACTTTTTCGCTACGATCCAGAATCTCTATCGGATGTTCATTATAAGAAAGATCTGGCTCCAGTGGTACAAATTCTGAGCTGAGTACATGTGAAGGATCAGGTATGTACTTTCTCAGGAGAGATACATGGAACACATCGTGTACTTGAGAGAGATTCGGTGGAAGTTCCAATCGGTAAGCTACCTTCCCGACACGATCCAGCATTTCGAAAGGACCGATATATCTAGGGCTCAACTTCCGCTTCTTTCCAAATCTCATGACTCTCTTCCAGGGAGATATTCGTAAGAACACTTTATCACCCACTTCAAACTCTAGTTCTTTTCTTCGGTTGTCGGCATAACCTTTCTGTCGACTATGAGCTGCTTTTATGTTTTGTTGAATAGATCTGACCTTTTCTGCCATTTCATCAACGAGATCAGGTCCTAATAGCTTTCTTCCCCCAACTTCATCCTAGAAAGTTGGAGTCATGCATTTCTTTCCATAGAGAGCATCATAAGGATTTATCTGAATACTGGAGTGAAAGCTATTATTATAAGAAAATTCTACTAATGGTAGGTGTTGATCCCAACCACCTTTGAAATCCACAGTGAAAGCTCTCAACATATCTTCTAGAGTTTGAATTGTTCTCTCAGGCTGACCGTCTGTCTGAGGATGATAAGCAGTGCTGAAACTCAACTCTGTATCCAGAGTATGCTGAAGACTTCACCAAAACTTCGAGGAAAATCTTGGATCCTGATCAGATATAATAGAAAGTGGTACTCCATGCAATCTTACCACTACCTTTACATATATTCGGGCAAGATGATCCAGAGAGAAATCCTCTCTAATAGCAATGAAGTGTGAAGACTTGGTAAGACGATCAACTATGACCCAGATAGCATTATTGCCTTTGGATGTTTTAGTATGTCCTGTGACAAAGTCCATAGTGATGTTTTCCCATTTCCATTCAGGTATGGGTAATGGTTGTAACATCCCCTTAGACTTCTGTCTCTCAGCTTTAACTTGCTGACAAACCAAGCATCGAGAGACATATTCAGCAACATCTCTTTTCATGCCATCCCACCAGAAGTACTCTTTCAGGTCCCTATACATCTTCGTGCTTCCGGGATGTATAGAGAATGAAGAACTATGAGCCTCATCCAGCAGCTCCTTCTTTAATTCCGGGATGGGAGGAACACAAACCTGATTCCTGAAATTTATTATCCCATCATAATCAAGGTTGAATTCAGGAACATTTCTCACCTTCTTTTGTAACTCGACATCTTCTTTCTGTGCCTCTTTAATCTTCACATGTATATATGGTTGAACATTCATTTGAGAAAGATAATATTTTTCCCCTTCCATTATAATTCCATGATCCGTCCTTTGTAAATCGGTAAATATTGGATCTTTTGTGATCCTCATCATGGATAAACTGGTATGGTCTTGTCGACTTAATGCATCTTCCACCTTGTTTGCTTTCCCAGGGTGGTAATGGATTGAGCAGTCATAATCCTTAATCAGCTCCAACCATCTTCTTTGACGCATATTCAGATCCTTTTGTGTGAAAATATACTTTACACTTTTACGATGAGTATAAATGTCACACCTTTCTCCATAAAGATAATGCCTCCAAATCTTTGATGCAAAGATTACCGCAGCTAACTCCAAATCAAGTGTTGGGTAATTTTGCTCATGGATTTTCAACTGTCTTGAGGCATAAGCTATCACCATATCATTATGCATAAGAACACACCCCAAAACCTTCTTGGATGCATCACTATAGATCACAATCCTTTCTCCACTACAAGGAAGTGTGAGAATAGGTGCACTGGATAACCTTATTTTCAACTCCTTGAAATTCTCTTCACATTCCTCCGTCCAATCAAACTTAACTCCTTTCAGAGTCAAATTGGTTAGTGGATTAGATAATCGTGAAAAATCTTTCACGAAACGTCGATAATATCCAGCCAAACCAAGAAAACTTCGGATCTCAGTCACTATTGTTGGTCTCGACCATCTTTTGATAACCTCTGTTTTTGCTGGATCCACAGATATCCCTTCTTTTGAGATTATGTGACCCAAAAATGAAACTTTTTGAAGCCAAAATTCACACTTGGTAAATTTGGCATAAAGCTTCTCCTTTCTCAGGGTCTTCAATATAATTCTCAAGTGATCTTCATGTTCTTCCATGCTCATTGAATATACAATAATATCGTCTATAAAGACTACCACAAATTGATCAAGATAGTCTCTAAGTACTCTATTCATCAGATCCATGAAGATAGCAGGGGCATTAGTAAGACCAAATGGCATCACTATAAATTCATAGGGTACATACCCTGTACGGAAAGCTGTCTTTGGTATATCCTCCCTTTTGACCCTTAATTGATGATACCCTGAACAAAGTTCAATCTTGGAAAAGTATTGAGCTCCGCGTAGTTGGTCAGATAAGTCATCAATTCGTGGGAGAGGATATTTGTTCTTGATAGTGATCTTGTTAAGTTCTCGATAATCAATGCAGAGTATCATTTATCCATACTTCTTCTTAACAAATAGAATAGGTGCTCCCCAAGGTGACACACTAGGGCATATGAATCCCTTATCAAGATTCTCTTGGAGTTGCTTCTTCAATTCCTGCAACTCAATTGGGTCCATTCTATAAGGTGTCTTTGAAATAGGCAAAGCACCCGGTACAAGTTCTATTGAAAAATCAACATCACGATTTGGTGGAAGACCCGGTAATTCCTCCGGATAGACATCATAAAACTCCAGTAAAATGGGAATATTCTTAATCGTGAGTTTCTCACCAACCATTTGAGACAAATAACCTTCATTTAGTGGAATCAAGACCCATAAGGTAGAAGGAATTTCCACTGGAAGGTTATGTTCATCCTTGCATTGATAGACGATCATAGATTGATCTAGAATATGAAATGTGACTTCCCTTCTTTGGCAATTGATATGAGATCCATATAAAGAAAGCCAGTCCATTCCAAGAATCACATCAAATTCCACTATAGGAAGGATCACAAGATTTGCAGGAAGCACTTTCCCACAAACTTTGATCGGAGAAGAATTATAAACTTTTGATGCAACTATTGTGCCATTAGGTGTTTTCACAGCTAACTCAACATCTAATTGTTGAGGTAATACGGTGATACCCTTAGAAAATTCTACAGAAATAAAAGAGTGGGTGGATCCAGAATCAAATAAAACATTTTCTACTTTATAGTGGATGGTAAGTGTACCTTTCACCACATCGTTATCGTACTCCACATCGCTGATAGAAATTGCATGTGAATTTCCTTTGTCTTTAGCCTTAAGAGTTTGTTGACGTCGACCATCGTCATCAACCCTTGGATTAGGGCATTTATTGGCATAATGTCCCATCTCCTTGAACTTGAAACATTGAAGTGTAGTAGGTTTATTCTGTGTATCCCTTCCTTTTTTTGAATCATTATACATCTTCTTCCCATCATCGCAGCATTAAAATGCCTGATGACCTTCCTTTCCACACTTGAAACATTTAATTGTCCCTTTAAGACAACTCCATCCATGTTTCCTTCCACACTTTGAGCATAAGGGAAATCTCATCTTCTTTTCAATGTGCTCTTTAGATTTTCCTTTGAATTCCAATTTCCACTTCTTATCAAACCCATATGACTGATGGGTTACTCTAATCTCCATCTCCACTTTGACAGCACATCGAACGATTTCCTCGTAGCTATTGAAGTCCCTTATGGCTAAGGCCCTTCAAAGACTTGGTTTTATGCCACTAAAGAATCGATCGATCTTACTCTCAGGTTGGATAATAATACCAGAAGCGTACCTTGAAGTCTTGTAAAATTTTCTTCATAGGCACCAACAGATTTATCATCCTTTTGCTTCAATTCAAGAAACTCTTTCTCCATCTTTGTTCAGAGAATACGAGGGAAGTACTTATTGAAAAATTAGTTCTTGAACTCATCCCATTCCATGGACTCAATTTCATCCCTTTGCCTCGTATTCATAATAAGAGTCCACCATTGATCAGCATCACCTTCCAAACGATACACTACTAAGATGACTTTATCATGCTCAGAACATTGAAGAACTTAAAATATCTTTTCTGTAGTACTAATCTATTTTTCAGCAACTAATGGATCAGTAGACCTGCTGAATGAAGGTGGACACTGTCTCATGAAGGATTCAACAGATTTTTTCTCCTTCCTTTGCACGTTTGGAATTCCTTTATGATTCATAGATTGAGAAAGTTGTGTGAGCATGGCTACAAGATTTTTCATTCTAGCTCCCATAATGTTTGGTTGCACAGGGGGACAATCATTGCATTGCCCGTCGCATTCCGCATTAACACGGTTCCTTCGGGTTCCAGCCATTGACTAAAACCAAGAAGAATAGTGTGACCAACACTAATTATAATAGGAAAACCACATAATCAAGAATAAAATTTCACACTTAAGGTCTTATCCTAGGTTATTCATGGGCATTTCTAAAACACTAAGATTGTGTTCTATGCTTAGACTTATCCTTAGGGTTCTTACTAAGGCTTTCACATCCTAGTTTCCAAAGGTTGAATATACCTTTCCTCTGATACCAACTATAACGGTATGGAATTACTTCCAGTGGACTATAGTTGATACCTATCAGGGCACTCCATGGGTGGCTACACCCCCTGGGCGGGACACACCACCATCCCCAGGGGCAGCGATTTCCTCATGAAGCCCTTGGGCAGAGAGCCATGCTTCGTCCAACGCTCACATGTGAGAGTTCCCAAGGATCGGATACATTCCTACCTCCTTTTCCTCTGATACCAACTTTAACGACCCATACATTACATATATTGTTAATACTTTAAATTGAATCATACTTATTACAACATATAACAAAACCACAAAAGGACGGTATAGGTATAGTGTCTTTAGAAACTGGGAAACATAAACAACTGGTTCATAAAGCGTCTACACTGTCTCCCATTTATTTCATCATATCTATAGTCCCTTTTGGAATCTCATACTTAATAACCTTCTTACTGACCTGGGGAAAGAAAACATACAAAAGGGTGAGCTCAAATTCTCAGTAAGGTCAAACAAAAGAAATATCAGTCACATCATATTCATAAGAACATAGTCATAGAGATTCATTTCTTCTTAGTCATGACTCATTTCCAAGACTATCTTAGTGGACAAAGTCCATTTCTGAACCGAGTTCACTACTCGTTTCAGTCCTGTTTCACTGAACCGGTATAACCTACCGTTCCAGCCATGTCTATCTCATGAGATATAAAATCTTTACCCAATGCATTGGAGGGGGATATAGGTCCCACCCATCTCATAATGATACCATTCATATGTGTGCCACAAAATCATAAATCATACATCATTGCATAACCCATGTAATAAAAATGGAATTCATAAACAACATGACATCATAAAAAATTAATATAAGATAAAGGAATTAATAAAAATATTTCCATCACAACATAATCAAATGAATGTAATAATAGGGATAGAGACAGAACCAATTATTATCTTATATGGAAAATTATTTTGATAAAACTCTTGAACTCCATTCTTGAGAAAAATATACCTTTTTTACTTCAATTTTTTTTTCCTTTCTTAACATGTCATACAATATTAAACTCAAAGAAGATGATTAAAAATAAACTTTAAAACTTAAAAAGGATGATTCTTGGAAATATTTTTTTTAAATCCATTCATGCCGTATAAGTTAAAAAACATTCTTCTCGTACTTTTTTCGGAATAGTCAAAAAGTACCTCGTACGAAAAACGACAAAAGATTCCTTTCATATATTTTACTATAAACTCACCAAAGGGTAAAAATGGATTTAAAAATTTGTAGGTGGATGGAAATAATATTACATATTGAGGAAACATGTATGTGGATGATAAAATACACCCCAGTAAATACCAATGTAAAAACAATCTCAGATAAAAATGAGATTGTGATATTTCCCTTACCTTAGTTCCGATTTGCTTCGTAAGTGTCCAATACTCCTGTATAATGATTTAAATAATGTTATAGACTTATTCATGAATCATACTTATTGTTATGACATCATATATGGTCATATTAGTATCTTCTTATTAGTAATATTTCATTACTACTTGTTATTCGGGTGTTTATTAATTTTTGTTCTTATGCGTGTTTTGTCGAATAAATTCTTATTCTTCTCTTTAGGTTATAGATAACTCATTTCCAGAATGGTATTAGTGTAATATATATCATATTCATTAATTCAATTCATTTATATAATCATTTTTAAATGAAGATCATGTAGAACGAGTGGCATCACATCGTGGAGACGGTATTCCGTACGTACGCATGAGTGATGATATCGTTCCTATGATCATGAAATTGTATTGGAGTGTATGTATACTATTTAATAACCAATATCACTTTATAATAGTCATATATAGTCATTATTTACACCATTATACCCATTCAAGTAAGGTGGTGGTGGAAAATAGATTACACCACGGCGTGGAGACTGTATTCCGTACGTACGCACGTGCGGTGATTTCTTTTTCCGTAGGATGGATAGATGGTGAAATAGGGTTGTTTCATACTTATAATAACATATCAGTATATGAGTGATACTTATGTTATTACTTCATAATGAAAAAACTAAATAAGAATAAGTGGAAGAAGAAAATAAGATGAAAGAATCGGTAACGGACATTACCTCATCTTTGAAGTGTTTCTTTGAGACCTCCTTTTAGGGCAGTAAAATAGGTCTTTGAAGAAGACCAGAACCTCTACGATGTTTCTAGGGATGTGTAGAGGAGAAATTTTCAGGGTTTGTCCGAGCTTGAAGGCTCAAAGTGGTGTGAGGAAGAGGGGGAGGAGGTGCCCTTTTATAAGGGAGGAGAGGGGCACCTTTGGAATAACTAAAAATATTATTTTATTATAAAGTCAAATTCGGTTTTTAATTTCTCCAAATTGATATATTTAGATACTAAGGTGCGTAGGGGTCTAAATACTCTCATCCAATATAATTTATACAAGTTTAGGTATCAATTTTAGCCTTATCATTTAGATTTAACTTTAAGTTAGATAATTTATCTTTTACCATGTCTTCTTGTTTTCTTACACTATAAGGTTAATAATCTTACTATATCAAGCCAAACGAACCCCAATATGTTTATTATTAAAATATATAACCTTATCTAAGTCATTTGGCCGAACCTTATATTTTTAGGAATAAAATAACAATTAATAATATAATATTTCTTTTGAAAACTATTTTATGTCAATTTTGACACTATTTAGTAATTGATTTCTGTGAAAATCATAACAGAATTATTAGTTCGAACCAAGTTACTTAAATCAATAATAACATGTCATATTAACCTATAAAATTAGTGTAATTCATAAAAAGTCTCAAATTATATTTATTTGGGTATTTATAACATTAATTATGTCAATATTTCATTAATAAGATAATTACTACATCATCATTGTGTCATAAATAAATTAACTTATTTAATGTCTAAAAATTACAAATAAAATACCATTATGTAGGAAATATTTTTAGATTTCTAATGAATATTTATAGTAGAATTTACCTTATGTATAACCCCGTATTAAAAATTATTTACTTATTAAACATTGATTTTCACTATTTTAACCCTTCTTTAAATAAATTAATAATAAATGTCCCAATCTAATCCATGTATGACTAAATGGTCATATTTTATTCCTAAGGTTGTTTTTGGTCGAATTATAGTTTTCCAATAGAATTATGACATGTTTTAGGGTAATAATAAAATCATTGTTACCCTTAATTACCCTATTTACTTTTAACCGTGGTAAAAAAGTAAAAAGTTACTATTCACCAAAAAAATTATTTTCATCTCATTGGACTACATTTTACTTACTGACATCAACCGTGTCTCTCGGAATTTCAAAATTCCACTCATAGAAGCGGTAAAATTAAGTTTTATGAAAAATTCAGTTTTTAACTACCACTTAGTGGTTTCATTATTCGTCAAAAATTGAAATTTTCAGAAAAATACCAAAATTTCACCCTAGGCTAATTTCGATATTCCGAATCCAGAAATAAAGTCCATTTTGAAAAATAAAATTTATATAATTTTAAAAAGTGGTTATTATTATTCATAACCGCTAGTTTTAAAAATATTTTAAAAGCATATCATTGTTTAGTGAAACTCGGTATTGCATACGACACATGCTATCAATGAAGGCTGCGGTTGCATGTAAAGCAAAGAAAGCTAGTGTTGTGTGTAGTGAAAGATTCCTTTGATGATTTATATAACATAAAAACAAAATATTTCACATAAAATTCTTGGGTGTTACATCCATAGTCTATCACATCACCACCCTATATACGAGCACATCAAAAAACCTAACCTAATGAAAGATATATGGCCACATTATGTTGTTCAGCCTCTAGAAGAGTCATCATTAGTGTAGAATTATAAGTACACAAAAAATTATCAAAAATAAAATAATCAATTTTAATCCTTATAAACAAGTCTCAGCATTGCAATTGATTAAAGTCATTGGATATAGAAACTTCAAGAAGAATTCATAAAACCATCTATAAAATCCTAATAAGACCAATAAGATTTAATTAACAATTATATTCCAAAGTAGTAATTAGGTCATAATAGATTTAAAATTCAGTGAAAAGAAAAAACAACTTGTTCTGAGACCATGTCCCGTAATAAAATCACGTTAAAAATATATAAATAACATTTCAATATATTATTATAAACATATTTATGTCTCAAGACTTCCAGAAATACTTTCAAATGACACACATGATCTGCCTCGGTATTAGATTAAACCAAAATTTCATCCATTGATACTACTATGTGAAAGTCTAGGTACCCATTGAATTTAAATTTCATGGATTCAATATATAATTTTGGATCACTATCTAGACCAAATAGTTTATAATATAACTCATAATTTACAAAACTACACCATAATTATGTATTTGGGATATTATATTCTTTAATTCTCAAATGGCGATAATCAAATAAAATGTCAAAAATATATAACCACTTCACACCTTTCAAATAATAATAAAAGTCATTAATATATGGAATCAAATGCTTGTTCATAAATTTAACTCTATTGAGGCTTCTAAAATCAATAAAATTGCAAAGTGCTCTATTATTTTTCATTGGAAAAAGCACAATCCCCACCTAAGGTGACACACTCTATCATGTATTTTCTTTTTTGAATAAATTCATATAATTAATTTTTCATCAAATTAAATTCATCTACATCCTTATGATAGGAAGGAATAAACATTGGTTTATTATTAGGTATCAAATTAATGGAAAAATCCATCTCCCTTACTAGTGTAAAGATATGAATAGAAAATGAAAAACTATCTTGAAACTCCATAAAACTACAATAAGATCACCACTCATGGTTTCCCACTCCATGTAAACCCAAAAAATGATAATAACATAACCAATCCAAAAAAAATAAGGTGAAACTTTACTCATCCGAGAGTCAAATTCTCCTTAAAAACACATCATATCCCATCAGGGGTTGTAATGGAGGTTTCCTGAAGATATAAGTTAATCCAAACAATATAAGAAATCAGAAAATATATCCTGAAAATTACATAAATATTCTTAATCATGATGGAAATATATTCCAACAGATCTCAATCGTCGATAGATAAAAAAGCCCAATGGAACATTAGAGACCTTGTTATTTCTACATTCTGTGGGGTTTAACAATATCTATCAGATAATAAATAATATATTTAAGATGGTTTTAAAAATTCACATTAAGAGAAAACACAAAAATAATGATATTAATTAGAATAAAATAATGTAGTCACAAAATATAAATCTATTGAAATGGTACCTCTCACTGTCACTAGACCGATATCATCTTCTTCTATAGATACATCCGCTGCATAGAGTAGCTAAATTCTAGATTTCTACAGCCAAAACATAATAATTATTATAAAATCTATTTTTAGGATAGTACCAATCAATGGTGATGATGGAATTCCACTATGTGGGGAACAAAATACATGAAAAAATATATTCAAATATCTTTATTGACCATGTGTTCTACATATCTTGCGTTCTCCTATGAAAACCCTCTTAGAATTCAAAACCATAACACGTTATATGAAATTAAGTGGGCCTCTTCTAGACACTGTAAGAGTTCAGGATGATCTCTTCTTTAAAAAACCACCATGAGACTCATCATATTGTATCTTTATAATAATGTAACTAGCAGAACTCCCGCTTGGAGTAAAAGGAACTCATGTTAACGCCCACATAACTACCTAGCCACACCTAGACATTAACACTCTATTTATCATGTCAACATTTTATGTGAGCATCATAGAGAAAACCTTGAATCAGATATCGTATTGAAGTCCCATAGTGATTTTTTAGCCATAAACTACTCATTCGTCACTACATACATATAAAAAAGAACATGTTTAGTAATGTGTTTTTCATGGTAAGTAATGGCCCTATAAATCCACCAGGGGATACAAAACTCAATAATAATTACCAATATCATTGATTCTGGATATATATTCTCTATAAAAAATAATTCAAAATAATTTCCACCCCATTACCTCATGTATCATCACTGTAACCATCAATCTCCACTATCTCTTATTTGGAACTTCCATCATGAAGGTAAAATGAATCACTTTTAAAAAATCAAGTGTTTCCATGAACTCAAAACATAGCTCAAATGTCTCAACCCATCATATACCTCTTGAGGGTAATTTGAGACTTTTAATGTTATTTTGTTTTCAATGGAATTCCTAATCAAGATCTTTAGTTTCGTCCCATTGAGGTAAGACTACTGAATCATGAACAAGAGTAGTTACATATCCCAAATATTAGAAAGCAACCACCACTACCTATACCATATTTTGTTTAGTTGGAGGATCCACTTATTATAGTTTAATAGACGCTTCCTCACATTTTATTCATAAATATATTATTAGAGGAATGAAACTACCCCACATAAAAAGTAACCTAGAAACCTGATAAATTACACTATAATCGTCAACTCAATAAATTGATAATGAACTATATGTCCCATCAACGTGATAAAATATTTTTTATTTCAAAATTTAATGATCATGAATAGAGAAAATAATATAATTAGAAATTTTATTCAACAATTACACAACTCCAAAACAATCATGGTGATTTATGTCTCTCAATAATGAGACTTATTCAAGAACTCTCTCACAAATACCCCTTTTGTCGCGAAAACCATACCTAATATTTATCCAGACATTCCAAAACTACATGCTATCATAAAATAATGATTCAAAACCTCTCTCTAATAACACTTTTTTCATGAATCATCCTAGATACCATAGTATAATTATACCATAACTAGTATAGAAAAATCCTTTATGGTATTGTTGATTCCCATGTGTTGGTGACTAGCACTTCGCATCACCAAATATAACAATGTGAATTAAAAATCCATAAGAATATAACATTGTGAAAGATAAATCAATTCATGGATTATATCAAAACACACCTCAAGGAAAAATAAAAACCAAAAGGATAAATAAATATACCTTGTAAAAAAATATTACAGAATGAAAACACAATATCCATTAAAATGAAGATTCAAAATCCCAATGTAATTTGTAGAATATAGTTCCACAAGTCACCACCATCACTCTAGAGAGCTATGGATAAAGAACACGGACCAAATATTTCTTGAAAAGTCACCTTTAAAGGACATAAAAACAAGATCTAAAAATTTTATAAGGAAAATGTTTAATGTATTCTAAATTTCCATGTAGGATCTTATCATGACATTTATAATCAATTCCATAAAAATAAACCATTTTTTAAAATTTAAATAAAACAAGGAATTTTATAAAATGTATATATTGTGAATCAAAAATGATTTTAGTGAAATTATATGGAAGATATTTAAAAAAATAATAACATGAATATTTTTAATAAAAGATTTATATAAAAGAAAATCAATTGGTAATACATTTTTATAAACAATGTCATTCATAATTAGGTAAAAACCCACGAACTGTGGTCATTTTACATAAGTTACATTAGTTACAGGCTCGAGGATCCTTGCACTAATTAAAAATAAATCACATACCATGTATGTGAGAGAACACATATAGGCTTAATACATAATGACTAATCATCCTCCATACCATCAAAGAAAATAATAATAAAATAGGTTTAGTTAGATTTTTCATCATCAAACCATTGCCACATAGTTAGAGTTCTAGAATGATTGTCCTAATAAACCACTAACTACTAAACCTCACATGTGATTCAATCAATCAGTCAATCAATCATGGGTAAATAAATATTTTCCAATCAATTCGTCATTCCTTTTTCAAATTCGGAATTCCATGTTCAATATTCCTTTTCAATTTCAAAACCAAATCATGGATTTTCATAATATTAAATCCATTGAAATCGTCTTCTATTTTAATAATATATTCTAATGATTAAATATAAAATTATTTCCTCAAAATATTTCACATTTAGAACCATCATTTATCTCAAAATTTACATAATAATTTCAATTAAAATAAAATTGGGTTTTTCACAATCTATATTCAATTTCTGTCAAACAAAAAATCATCTAAAATCAAGCTTTTATATATCAACTACAACTAATTTCAATTAAATCGATAAATATAGGGTTTCAATTATAGGGGAATTCATTATTGAACAGACACAATTTAATAACTTGATGAAAATAAACATCCATAATGGGAATTTACAATAAATAATAATGTTTAATGAGATCAAGGATCATGCCCTAAAATAAAGATTCATTAAAACAACATCCAAAAAAATTTAGATCTATTCCATCATAATTTGTAGACTTAGCACCCTAAAAAGTTATTGAGATATATTAGATATAATATAAAATGAAATAGATAAATATCATTCTGGAGATAGATCATGATCTTCCACTAGTGATTCGATTTGTAAGTGGTAATGTTGGAGGAGCCATGAAATCCACTAGAGACCCTCAAATGTCCAATTAAATCTATTAGAGATGAATTGGGGTTATTATCAGTTAAAAATAGGGATTGGGATTTTAATTATAAATTTTAGTGGATTGAAATAATTTGCACATTATTTCTTGGTGGAGTCACATGATTATCAGTAACTGTGTTCCCTAAATGTGCACCCATGACATGATTCGTGAAGGGGTGCATGCTTTTTCCACATAGTTAAACTATCTGTGAAGAAACACTCAAATACCTTGGTCTATGGTTGTATAGAAATAAGGGAGAGACCACATGGTATTAAAAAACCATGCACCCCCTCCAGAGAAACAACTAAGGGAGCACCATTTGTTTGGCCAAACAACCTATTATTTACTAACCATTTTCAAACTTTTCCCAACCCCAAACATCTAATTTTTACCAATAATAAATGGAAATGACCTCAGAAAAGGATGAGAAATAAATAATAAAAACAAGGGTCAAGAGGTACCTACAAACGAGTAATAGGATGTTACATGGACTATTTTGTTTCGAACCCTGGTCTGATGCAGAATAACAAATTGACTATACCACTCAAGTAATCCCCTTACTGTAGAATATATATATATGAAAAGTAAAATATAAAATAAAAATATTTTATTTTTTGTATAAAATAAATATATTTTTTACTATCAATAATATTATCATTTTTATGTATACATACAAACACACACACCCATGGAATACAAAAAAAAAATACATACCCACCAAACACATAATTATATATCAATATAGTTATGGTTTATAGATTATTTATTAAAAATATCAATTGAATTTTTCATTTTCTACTTATTTTTCATTTTATTAAACCACCGTAAATTTTTGATATTCTTATATAAAGAAAAATCATTATTGAAGAGGTACAAATTATCATTAAATATTACATTCTGTCTCTTCAAATATTTTCACTTGTCATTAAATCGTAATTGAAAAATTAAATAAAATTAAAAATAATTTATTATTTATAAACACACACATTTAATAAATACTTAATAATATTTAATAAATAATTTATATTTCCGTACCAATATTTAATTATAATATATTTAAACTATATATATATATATTTACTAATATTTAAATAATATTATTCAATTTTAAGTATTAAATATATCTTATTAATTAGTTATTAAAAATAATTTCAAATAATTAAAAATAATTAATAATTACAAGTATTCTAATTAATATTTAATAGTTAATATTAACAATATGTAATATTTAATTTATATATAAATAGATATTGATATGTATAATTATAAATTTATACTACCATATTCAATTATATATATATTTTTATAAAAATATTTATAAAAAATAGATATATATATATATATATATATTATTAATAATATGAATTATTATATATGTATATATACATAAATATTTAATAGGTAACCCACCCAATCCATTATAGTTCATGTTCTTTCATGGTATAGCTTATTCCCCTACAAGTGTTCCATGTTGGGCGGCTCAATTGTTCCTTGCTAAGTCAACTATCTAAAATGTTTTCTTAATAACATGACCTTGTATTGTTGTTGATAAAATATTTCTGGAAACGAAATATAATATGTACGGGAAAGAAACAAGAATCAATCATTTGACCTCCATCACCCCAATAGATATATATATTATTATAAAACTATGATAGGGAATATACATATGCATAAATTGATATACATATTTAAAATGATATAATTATATACAATTATATATATATAATTATACATAAAACTATATAAACATAAATATATATCTATATAAATTTATATAAATAGATATAAACTTATATAAATAGACAATTATACCTAATTTCACACACGTATTATTGAAAAATTAAAATTAATTATTGTTTGTTAATTAATCATTAGTAAAACATGAGTGTGTGTTTGCATCTATTTAAATGTATTTATGTTTTTATTTATATGAATTTTTGTATATAAATATGCATATATAGTTGCAAATATTTATAAATTCAAAAAAATTATATAAACATATATATATATATAATATATAAATGAAAAAAAATCTAATATACTAATATATTGGGCTGACGAGTTGCACCAAGAAGCCATATCAAGCATATGGGAAATCAAAAGCTTATAAATCCAAAAAAAAAACAAATAACAATAAAATAACATGGAATAATTAAATCAATACTGAAAAATAATAATAATGTATCATGCATGAGGCACATGTTAATATCCAGTAGTATAAAAATGTAACTATAAACAAAAAAGGGAAAAGTACAAGGCCGAAAAACTATTGATAAATACCAACCAAAAAACTTTTAAAAATTGGCTCAACAACACACCAATTGTTATCTAGGATTCTTCAACATTAATCACCCCCATTACCACTAATCATAATTTCCATAATCACTACATCTATCAATATCCCCATTGAATATTTCATTATCATCATAGACACAACACATGTTAGAATGAGACCCATGTGGGGGTGAGTATAATAATACCCAATAAGATACCCTATAAAAACAAAGGATAGGTGATTAAATGATTTATATAAATAGAATAATGAAAAAATAGATATTTTTAGGAAACTAAAATGAAATTGTTGAGGATCATTCAATTTATATGTAATGTTAAATTATTAGGTGGGAAAGTGCGATAGAACAAGTTTACTCTATAAGGGTAAAGTACCTAAAACAACGCATTAATTATATTTTATTTAAAATAAATTAAAATAAAATAAAACTATTATAAATTATGGAGTGTGATATGTTAGTTATCTATTACATAAAAAGATTTATTTTGGATTTATATTGTATATTCACATATTTTTTCAAATTGGATTGACAAAAGGCAATGAGAAAATGATTTGTAGGGAATATTTTTAGAAGGTGTAATAAATATAACTATACCTCTTCACTTAATTATTAATAATTATCATTCAAATTATAATCCACTTAATTAATATCCACTAATTTTTAACCCTCAAACAGAAAAAAATAATTTGTTAAAAATGATGAAAATAATTAAAACCTAGGCCAGGTTGAGAATGTTCAATAATATCATCATTCATTGATTGATTTTCTACAGATTAATTATTTTCAATGAAAATTTATTTTACATATAAATTTTTTAAATGATGATAAATTATGTCTTGGGACAGCATATAAACTGTAAATTTTTATTCCATTTTGTTTTTTTCCAAATTAATATAAAGCCATCACAATTCACACATTACATGACCTCGTGTGTTTTGTGTTAATTGTTCAATTTTAATAATTTTTTATTTAAATATTAAAAATAAATTAATTTATCATATTATGTGATTCATTATTTACCATTTATTCAATAAAAATTAATTAATAATATTATAGGTAGATTAATTACTAAGAAAAATAACTCTTCTATTGGTCGTGAAGTTATCATAGAAATGATTTATATTCAAAATCGTTTAGAATGTGTATAACACAATCGTTCTTCTACTCATGATTTCAAGACAAAAAAAAGTAAAATATAGGAGAATAAAATTGATAAAATAAGAGAGAATATAATGGATTAAAATAAGTCAATTTTGAATATAAAATAATTACATCATGAAGAAGATGATGTAGAATGGTTGGATAAATGGATTCTTGATTAAATATCTATACCTCGTTAAATTTCTATATAAATAAAGTGAAAACAATTGTCCTCTTCCCTAAATCATATAATGTAGGGAAAAACCATTACAAAGGATACAAATGCTCATTTATAGAGTCAAAGGGATGGGAGGATATGGTCATAAGTTTTTAAAAGTGTGAATGGAAAAATCATTCCAAATATTTTAACATGTAATGTGCGGATTGATTTACCTATAAAAATCATGAACTATATATCCATAAATAATGAATATTTTTTTGAAATTATTTTATCTCTTTTTAGTACATATTGTAACCTAATACAATCCTAGATTATGATGTCAAAGCCCCAATAGTGATGTGCTGTCCAATTTTGATTAGCCTATCTATCTTGGATTTCATGTCCCATTTACTCTAATCAAATACAAGATCCTTCTCTGATATCTACGATTGAAAATGTACCCAATTTTGATTGTATCAATTTTAAAAAATTTAATTTTCAAATATGTAATAGAAAAAAATTTATATCTCAATTACTACAATGAAAAATAAAGGGTAAAAATTTTAATTTTCATCAAATATTTAAATGAATAAACTACTCCAAAATATTATATAAATAAAAATATTTAACATAATGTGTGGAAATTATTTAATTTATTAAAAATAACAAGTTAAATAAAAATGTGTTTTATCAGGAAAATTTAAACAATGTTTAAGAATAATCTCAATGTTCATAGATTATATTCGTTGGAGTCATAAAATGATGGAAACCTATATTACCCAAATCATCAGAAGTACTAAAAACCCATACTAACATGTTGCCATTTCTTTCTCATCATCCATATATTGTATATGTGGTAAAGCTTCTCCTTATAGAAGGGTTTTCATAGTAGGCGGGGTTACCAACTCTTATTGATTAATTTTTTGTCATGTAATGTTTTCATTTGATGTAGGTTTTACATATTCTATATGTACATAACCCATGATCCATCAAGACGGGTTTACCTACTCAAAAAGGAATATAAATGGGCCAAACACAGAAATCATTAATCTTTAAAGGGATATATTCCTTGTGTTTACTCCAACCAACCAGTCACTATAATCATCACTATGAGGCTATGTAACCTCATAAACTAAAACCATATCATAAAAATCCTTAGATGATAAAGAGAGATGCACCATGAAGTTCTATGAATAAAAAATCATAATTTACCACACATGTGTTTGGTTCAGACTCATTAGTGATATGATATCAAAACCTTAATAGAAACCCCAAAAAATTGTACTATAGTATTCATGGACAAAGGGCCTAAAAAATATCATCTCACATTCCTCCATAGTTATGTTAATATGGATTAAATCTACATAACATATACCAATTAATACAATATATTCTATTTTTAATTGTTTTATAAATTATCTTTATCAATTCTAAAAAAAATCATCTATTTATCTCTAATAAACAACCGTTATTTATGCTAAAAACCAATTATATATGTCTCCATCATCATCACTAATAAATATGATAAAAAATTCCCTAATTAGTGCTACAAAAATTGATGATAATTGAATGGTTTTATCACGGAAAAAAGTGCAGCTAGGGGGTGTCTTTATTATTTCTTTATTTAGCTCTGATTAAAATTATAAAAATAATTTCACTTATTAGAATATCATAACCCTACCCTCTTGACCTAGATGTGATCCATCTCTCATGGAACCCCCTTTGTCATCAAATTCAATACCCCATTGTCAGTTCTTTTTTATTTTCAAGCTTTATGTTCAACTACACGTGTGCATGTACTCGATCCTATTAACTCTCTTGTGCATTCAATCCCGTTTAACAATCCACCAATATTGTTATACTGTATATTATATGATATTTATATTAATTAATAGATATTGACATAAATTTTCATATTCCAATATTTATATAAATTAATGAATTTGTTTCAACATATATTTATTAATTATATGTTTGTATTTGTATTTGATATAAATATTTTTTAAATAATATATATATATTAATATTCATTTACATAAAATTGACTTAAAAATATCACATTTATTTCGTAACGGGATATACAAAAGGAGAGAAACCTCATGGTGGTTGGAAATAGTGAATCCCTAAAGCATCGTTGATTACAATGTTGATGCCTTCTGAAGTAAAGGATCTTAAATTAAGGAATAAGGAAACATTTTGGGTTCATGTATCCTGGGATGCCAAGATATCCTCAAATTTATTTCGCTCAAAATAAGTGTGGGAGATCCCCATATGGATGCCCATGATCTGTTTTCCCTTATGGATAATTTAATCTATGCTCCAAGGAACACTTCAACATACTGTTATATCATTATGGAATAACATATAATCTGTCCCCACCATCCTAAAATATATATTCCTTTGACCACATACATCCATTCCTGAGACCATCGTCCCTGCCTCAGCTTGATGGGCAGCTCCTCTTCCCTAAAATTTCAAAAAGGTCGACATGAAAGACCCCCTATGGTCCCTTATAACACCACTGCCTCACATCTCTTCTTAGAGATATCCATCCGGGTTGAGTTTGAGCCCGCCACTGAAGGGGTACCAACATACCCAATGACCATATCACATCCACCCGAATTGAGTGAAGTTTTCTTTGAAAATATGTCTTATCGATGGGGAACCATGGAAATCTGTATATAATTTGACTAAATCTAGCAATATATTCTTTATTTTTCAGCTTATGCATACTCTAGTGTTGGAGAAATTCTTGTGTCCTCCATCAATCTGTACATTCCAAATACTGGAAAAATACGCCATGAGTATTATTTCTACACATTTACTCTATGAACTATTCTTTCCTAATCTAAAGCGAAACTAATCCAAAACATCCTCTTACCTCCCACCTATACCTTCCCATGCTAAAAACTGTTCATGAGACTTCTAGCACCATCAAGCCCAATCAATGTTGAAATAGAGATACTCAACTATTTCTTATCTGGGATTACTAAAGAACTAGAATTTAGACACCAAGATAACACTCACGTGTTGTATGTTTTCATCCATGGGAATGGAATTATTATAAACTCTCCATAGCACAATGTTATATTTGGGGGAGATACTCTTGTACCAAATTGTTTTCCCCCACTGGTTTCCAAAACTGGGTTCCCTCCTGACGCTGCTATATGCTTTGAGGAAAAAATCACTAGACAAGACACCCATGAATATGAGATTATTAGGATCCTCAATTTGAATGGCCTCCTTGAAAGCATAGCACTAATCATCTTTCATAATAGTGTGGATAAAATCAGGGTACACACTTGCTTCATTGAATGATATATCCGGTACTGGGAAACCGGGAAACCATAGATTCCCTCCCCCTAATCCTATCAACAGAAATCCACATCACCTTTTCCCACCAGCCAACACGCATATAAAATATATGTCCCTCTGATTAGGTTGAATAATCTTCCATATTATTGATGTTTTATATCTCGGCACATCCAAATATAGATATTATTTATCCTGCATGATCTATCCCAACATAGTCCATCCCTTCATCGCCTCCCATGAATGCTTGGAATGCATCTCCTCTATGGACAAAGATTCACACCTCAGATTGATACTGCCATCAGATATTGGTATTTCTAAGTCATTCCCCGATTCCCAGTGATGTCTGTTGTCCATATCACTCTCCCATAAGATGGAAAACATTATCCTCTCCATGTTGGAAATCACACTTTTAGAACCATCATGGTAGACAGTAGGTGCATAGGTATAAAAACTAGGAAACTATTTATCATTGAAATGTGACCTCCAAAGGACAGGAACCTATTGTTTCAATTGAGTATTCACCCCATAATATTTACCACCATATTGTAAATGTGGTGAACACAATGGAAATTAGTAATCACCGGTGCTCCATGATACTCTCTTGGAAAGAAGCCTCTCTTTATATTCAACCTATATTTCAAAGATCCATCTCTCCTGGTTGAGTGGTCCCTAGAAATATAGAAAAAACATTTATCCCTATTCACCACCTTTCTACTCTATTTTCAATATTCCCCCAAAATCCCATTCAACCCATCCACTAATATTCAACATCCATTTATAAATAAAATTGCATGATTTGTATACATCAAGTGAGATATACCCTTCTGTGAATTTCTGTCCTGGTAAGGAAGGATGCTCCCCATGCGTAGGCCTCTCTTTATAAAGTAGCTTAGTAAATTTTGAGATAAAATGAATAGTGTTAGAGATATGGGGTCCCCCTACCTTAAACTTATACATTCCTTGAATAGAAAGAATTTTTTTCCCATAAATGAAGTGGATATGCATGTAGAGCTAAATCAGTGGAATAAAAGATCACTGGTCTAGTTAGAGAAACCCGTGCTTGTCAGCAACATTAAAATGAAACCCCATTCCATCCTATGGTATTCCTTACTCATGTCAAGCTTGATATATTGGTTACTTAGGAAATTATTATTGGTTAGCCCACATATCATTTCATTCACCACTCCAATTGCACCCTGAGTATACCTTACTTCGGTAAAACTATGTTGTTATGCTATCATCTATCCATTTAAGTGTGCCATCAGCCTTTTGTTGAGGATGATTTACAGGACCTTATAATGAAAGTAGAACATGATGGTTGGCCAGTAATTATCTATTAGAAGGGGGTGACTTACATTTGGTATCATAGCCACCTTAGATGCACTAGCTATGCGCAGAAGATAACCACCCCAAAAGAAATCTTACATTGCTCTCAGAAGGTCCCCTTTCATTGTATCCCATGAAACCCTGTTAAAAGAACCATGTATCCCATATGGACTTACAGTGCTGTCAATGTTCAAAATCCACACGACTCTTTTACATATTCATCTTATGGATCCCTCCTCAACCACACATCTATCTCCTCTGTTACAATGCTAGGAATTTCTGCAAAGATCACCATATCCACAGATGGGAAGACAACTTCCATGATAGAGTTTGGTCCTACCAGTAAATATTTGACAGTGTCATTTTACATTCTTCCAACTACATCTCGGCCATTGTTATATGAATCATCTTCTCTGAGAATATTGGGCATGTGGGAACGACACCTTTGATTAATACACGCATGAGAAAACTAGAGTTATGTTCCCCTCACACATCCACTTAACCCTTTCTCCCTATCTCTACATCCTCTCCATCCGTAAAAGAAGACTGGACAAGGGATCTCTCATAGCCCTGATTTCATTAAATAATGTCTCATCCCATCCCCGTTCCAGGTAGGATTTCATGCACTAGACTTCATTAATAATCATGGGCAGATGAAGGATCATTCTCCCTCCATCTTTGAAACAGATTATTGAGACTCATAATCTTCTTGTGGAAAGTTATCCACGAGTTCCTTGAGTGTGTCCAGTCCGATGCATACCTAACCACATCACTGAAACTCGGATCATCCATCCATGATCTTGAGAACTAGGCATGATAGTCTCGATGTGTACAAGAGCTCAGACAAAGCCACAACAGAGAGTGCTCAGATAAGCATCGAGCAAGGTTGGAAACTTTGGCGTCTGGGAAGAGAGAAAGAGTTGCCTCATTCATCAAACACCGATCAATCCGACACTAAGTTCATCTTCACCCATGTATGTTGTTACACAAGGTTCATTGGCCTCCCTCATAATCAAATTACATCAGACCAGTTCCAACTATGAAAGCAACACAATCTTGGCTTGAACTTCTTGGAGAGGCTCATCCCACTTGTTTCTCTTATGAAGAAGAAACTCTGTTGAAATCACCCCTGAAAATCTAGGGGGTGTTATCATCGCAAAGTCCTTCCAAATTTCTCCAAAGAACCTCTGAATCTTGTATAGTACATTTTTCATAAATAATTGAGAACAAGAAGCATTGAGTTCCTACTGATATTTTTGTGGACATGTATTGTCCTGATGCATGAATTAAATCTACCAATATATTATCCTTCTCGAAAACCCATATATGGGAGTTGGGAGGGTTCCCGTGCAAGAAACCACGATCATTGAGCCTCTTCACATACCCATTTATTATTCTAGATTCTTTTTTGGTTTAATAACTACCACCATGGATACTAACTGGTTCACTAATTCTTTGACATGAAAGTCATATTTTTCTCTCACCCAAAGCCCTCAGGCATTCCATATAAATACATTAAACATGGAGATGATGGTGTCTTAATTGGGCCCCAAACTTCTAGACCATGGGGTTTCATGAATATTTCGTGGAAAATGATGTGATGAATTTGAACATAGAGCGAGTGCACATGCCACTCTTCTTGTACTTAGGAATGGATAAAGGTGTGTGGATTATTCTTATCCAGTTCACGGGGGTATCCTCTAAAGAAACCAAGATGTAACCATATGATGCATGAAAGAATGGAGACGTAGGGGCTAGGACCGGATACATAAATAGCACTGATGAACCATGCTCTGAAGAAGTGGACATCACATGTGACACTGAATGAGACATAGGAGACGTACATCTCTCAAGAGAATCTGGGGGCAAGGGTGGGGATAACAACATACCCGTTGTTTCATGTGACGAGGAAGGCTCTGAGACAACCAAAACATAAGACGAATGAGGAACACATATATCACTAGTCGAGGACAAAAGGGGCACTCTTGTTTCTTCAGAATCTATGAACTTTGGTAGAATCTCATAGATATTGATGCAGGAAATGACCCATGGATCCTGCAGAGATAGACTGTAATGATTACTGAGAAATGTCCTATGATGGGGTGGGCCAACCACCCTGCCGTCTACTCCTTTACTGAAACAAAATAGATCCCCGTTTGAATAAGGGCAACCCTATGACATAGAGGATGAATCCTCTAAAGCACAAATAGGAGGATATTTAATAATTTATTCTATATGACTTCAATAATTATTTTGAAATGAATTTTAAAAAAATATATATCTTAACAAGGAAAAGGGAATTCACCATTGTGGCCTTTTCGAACCCTCAACACAGAGAAACCCCCCTCCCCCACGAAGTGGTAGTACCCGAAGGAAGCTCCCCAGCTGGGGAAGGAGTCGTTGCCAGCTGAGATGGCAGAGCGTCCCGGAGGGTAACGTCCTGGCAGTGATGGTTCGTCACAGCGATCTGTCAGCAATTTGGGTCGTGCCTCATTTTGCCCGCCCAGATGAGTCCAGGAAACCCTGCAAGGTGGGTGGATCCCCGGGGAGAGGTTTGTCCTGAAAGCGGACTCCCAGGAATCGAACCCTAAACCTCCCAAAGAACAACCTGTTTTGGCAACTCACCTTCAGCACCGCACCACCAACAAAGTGGAAAAACGTGTGTAAGGGTAACACTCGTCTCCCACTAGGGGCCCCTCCATGCCAGAGCATGCCGCACATTCCCCGACTAGGAAAATGGCTTTGAATCACCCTGTGCATAATACGAACAGTGTCCGAGTATGGCGGGACTCGAGCCTGGGTCAGTTCCCACGGAGAGCTAGAGGTACAACCAGTGGGTACCACTCGGCTAACACCCGATGGGAAAAACGTGTGTAAGGGTAACGCTCGTCTCCCACTGGGGGGCCCGCCATGCCAGAGCGCACCACACGTTCCCCGACTAGGCAAACGGCTTTGAATCTCCCTATGCATAATATATATTTTTTAAAATATACACAATAATATATATTTTTTTATTTACACACACATATTTATATATAACTATTATATACATAGGTATATATATATATTTATTAATACACTAGTATAAGGTAAATAAAATGACAAATTTTTAATTTAAACTATAATAAATACATAAAATTATTTTCATATGGGTAATATATTTCATAATACTTTTTTATAAAAATATGTTTAAATATTTATTTTTTCAATTGATTTATAATAAGTTAATATAAAAAACAGAAATATAATTATTTTGAAATTAAACTACTATAAAAATGGTAAAATTTCAATGCCATTATATATATATATTTAAATTAAATAATTGAGAATAACATTAGGATATGTGGAATAAAATACAAGAATAGTCATGCAAATGAAGGTGAAATCTCATAAAATATTTAAATAGTAGGGTAAAAAATCTAAAAATAATAATTTGAGGCCATCGATTCCTTTTTTAATCTACCAAATAATGACCATGATCCCCCAAGGTGAAAATGGAATATATATTTTTACACACTTCAATTTGATATCTGGTAGATCCCCAATGGACACTAGGATCAAAAGATATGATCGTCTGAAGTTGATGTCATGTTTTCAAATTATATATGATCACTCACTAATATATTGATTTTTTCATTCCAGTTATTATTAAATGACAATAACATGACAATAATAACAAAAATTTTAATTAATAATATTTCATTGAATCATTTTTGAAGCCATTTGACTAAATATATTATATATTATGTGCAAATGCATATTTACTCTTCTATTAATATTATTTAAATGAAATATAATATTTAAATAAATATGAATGTATTTATATACAAATATATGATTTGAAATTGTATATAATTTTGTAAGAAATATAAATTTTTCAACACAAGAAAAATTGATTATAAATGATTTATTTTATCACCAATAAAAAAATCATTGTTTAGGGTACCTTTGATTTGTGATTTTTATCACTAATATAAGGTACACTTTATCAGTTTTTTAGATCTAGTAATGGCTACATTTTTCAATTATGATAAAGTTTTATTATATCAGAACATTTTTCTAGTGTTGGGAAACATTTACATAATTAATTTATTTAAAATGAGATGATAAAGGATTTCCCTAAAAGAATCCAAATCTATAACAGTGAATATGGTATATGAGGAGGGACATTTGGAATAGTAAAAAATCTAGTATATTATATACCTATGTTATGTTGTCATAATACATGACATGCAAATTAGTTCACATAGTGTATGATACCATCCCATTAGCTAGATGTGTAATATAGTACAAACTGAGTATTGGGATATAAGGAATGTGTAGTGTGGTATTAAATCACACAACACATGATATTCATGATACCATAAAAACAAATATGATATATAGAAAATGAAAATTTTTGTTTTCATGGAGGTTTATAGTGAACATAGTAGCACATTTTTCCTCAAAGTGGACTCTAACAACATTTGGGAAATATGTTTTTATATATTCTTTCTGAAATTAAATCAGCACAGGTATATAAAAAAACAAATAATTCAGTCATGTGTCATCTGATGAATAGTATTCAGAATAATCTTAATGGCCTTTGGATGCATAACACATTTTCCCCGAGTTAAAAAAAATTTAATGGAAGCAAATGTGTTACAGACCGAAAAACCATTTTCCTTTTATAGGTACATGGCCTTAGTGGGGAAAATTCCTTTCATCTAAAAAAGAAAAAAATAGGAATTGTTTTCGTAACACCATTCACTCTACATCCTATAAATCCCTCCTACTCCAGTCACAAAATTTTGTTCCTTTTCACTCTAAATATCACATTCGACCTCTATGTTTTTCAATGTTTATTATTCCTCTTCATGAAACATTTGTTTTATACTTAAAGGATATTGGGATTTTTAATGATTCATTTTAAAGAAAATTTCACTGCACGAATTTAATGTTGAATATTAAATTATTATATATTTATATTTATTTTTTATTTAAATAGTTTTTATTTTATTCATATACCAATTATAAATAATAGGGGACATTACTGAGTAAATTATTTTTATTTAATTATGACTATTTAGTAATTAATTTATAATTACATTTAGTAATTGAATTATTATTATAAAGATATTACTATTTTGTAATACTTGGTTTTTTTAAATATTAGTGACATAATTATTATATAATGTTTAATTATTGATGTAAGCATTATGAGAAAAAAATTTAATCATAAATTTATAATAAGTTACATAATAATTAGTAAAAATTATTAATTAGATAATGAATAAATATTAGTGAAATAATTATTAACAATTAATTTACTAATAATAAACTATTGAATAAATAAAAATAAAAAATAGATTAATGGATGATTAAGAATTGATTAACAAATGATTTACTAGTGAAATAATAGTGATTGAATTAATCTAAAATAATGAATAGATATTTACTAAAAAAGGATTAAATAATGATAATCTAGAGATTTGTTAAAAAGAAACTAATGACTATATAATGATTAACTCATGATTAAATAAGGATTAGAAAAATATTAACTACTAATAACTTTTAAATACACTATTTAATAATTATTAATAATATGATAATTAACTAATGATTAAATAATTTTATAGTATTTATTAAGGATTGATTAACTAGTTATTAAGTAAATATTAACTTAGGAATACATAATTATTCGATAATGATTAACATATGATGAAAAAATGAGTATCTAATATAGAACTATTGATAGAGAATGATTAAATAATAAATAATCAATGGTTGAAAATAAATTATCTAATACATAAGTATTTATTATCTAATGATTAACTATTGATTAATGAATTATTGACCAGAAATTACTTAATTATTATCTTTCAATGAAATGTAAAAAATCTAATTAAGAAAAATTAATTAAATAATGATTATGTAATGATTAATTAGTGATTAAAGAATGATTAATCAATTACTAATGAATGAATAACATTCTATTAAAAAATGATGAACTAACAATTTATTATTAAATAATGAATTATTAACAGTTAAATATCTAAAAAACAAACTATATAATAACTCTTATTTAATGAATGATTAATGAATTATTAATGTCTGGATAAAAATTAAATTATGACTTATTAGAGAATGATTATTTTAGAATTATGTAATTCATAAGATAAGATTATTTAATTTTTACCAAATAATTATGCGATGATTAAATAATTATTTACTAGGGACAAAATAATGATTAATGAATGATAGAGTAATTATAAAATAATGATGAAATTAGATCTAATTACTGAGTGCCTATCCATTAACATTCTCTTAACAATTAAATAAATGTTAATTAAATTTAAACTAACTACTTGTTAAATAATACTTAACAAATGAGTAATGAATGGTTAGCTAATGATTAATGACTAATTGTATAATGAAAAATTCATACTAGAGGAATGATTAAATTAACATTAACTAATGTTTATCTAATGACTAGTTAATTATTATTAAAGTTTGAACAAAATATTAAATTAGGAATAAATAAACTATATCAACTTATTAACTAATGATAAACATTGGATTAACATTGGATACATTAGGTATAACAACATGAAAAGGAGGAATAACTCCACACCAAATTTTTTACTCTCTTGAAATCTAATTTATATTATTCTTACCTTAGGATGATATATTTTTTAAACATGAAACATTAATATCCTCTTTGGGGATATTATAACATTTTATAAATTTTAAATAATATGATTATTAGGTGGTTTAAAATGAAATGAAATATCTTTCTAGATACCACAATTAGATGTGCCCTATAATAGTGATACCAAGGGGTAATAAGTAGGAAAATGGTTGATTAGGATTTGACTCGACCATCCCCTGGGGAATGAAAATGGGCCATATCGGACACCTTCTTTGACCCTCCTGGGAGATATGTTTTAGATGGTTTATATTATCATTACAGACTATTGAACATACCATTAAAAAGTCTAAAATTTTTACTATGAGATATTAATATTTTATTTGAAGATATAATAAAAGAATATAAAATTGTTGAAATCTAAATATTGTGTGGTTATCTGAGAAATTAAATCTCTGTCTGGATAGTGCATGTGGATGTGGCTCTAGAACTATTGTACCCTTATGAAATAACCCTAAAAAGGGAGCATCAATATTTTACTTGATCATCACCTTGTGAACCATAATGGGCCATTTTTTACACTTGGTTCATCATTAATAGGGGACATGATTTAAATTATTTGTGTTCTCCTTATAAAATACTAAACATAACCATAATGAGAATTTTTTTTATACAATACATTAGTGTCATCTTCGAAGATATAAGTTATCATTAAAGAATTATGTAATGTAAATATTGTGTGAACAAATATTCATGATTATTCCTCATATTAAATATCATTAACACTATCATATTCTTGATCATGATAAATTTTTCACTTAGTCAATCATGTTTTCATGTGTCTTTTAATACATATAAGTCATTAAATCTAACCCAAAAGCTTATTATTGTATAAAATAAGCAGCAATTGTTTGGACACCTCATTATGTTACCCTAAGAGATTATGAGGACATAATTCATGTTTGGATAACTTAATGATCTGACGAAGAGATACATTATATTAGTTATAATCATATATAATAATGGGATAGTTTATTTAATCTCACACTTCCACTATTTTATTATGATTAATGTGTCAAAGAAAAAAATTCATATAAAAAAATATCTTGTAATTCCATTATAGTGTTTTATGTAGAGGTTTCTAACATCTAGAAATGACATGAAAATGTATTATGAAATATATATAGAATTAATTTAAGAATCTTTATCCAAATATTTTGAAACTATTCAATATCATGAAGAGGATAAAAACTAAATAGATCCCCCATATATGTTTCATGATCATTTTGGTGTTGAGGAAGTGTCTTTTGATGAAATAGATGGAGGCAACAATAACAGTGATGAATAATATATAAAATCTAGGGGGCGGGGTTTATATAAATAAAGTATTTTTTTCTCTTACTCAACTAAAAATAAATCATCCATCATTATTCGTATCTTGTTCAAAAGAGATTTCACAGTTGCTTTAATTTGACTAAAATATAATCACACAATTAAAACAAATTCATAGAGTTATAGATGATAGATTTGGTGAACCTGACAAAAAATTATTTGCCGGTAGATATTTTCCTAGTGAATATGAAATGATATATATATATATATAAGATTTAATATTGAAATATTATTAATATATTCCATTTATAAATAAAACCAATAAATACATCATATAGTGAAATAAATATAGTGATTATTTTATATTTTAGATGAGGGTGATTCCTGTTGTACCACTTGGGGGATAGAGAATTTTTTAGATTGAAGAAAATCATACATACATGAAAATAAACCTAACACAATTTCATACATCATTGGTTGTGTAATTTCTATTATCTATTATTATAGGGATGATTGAGACCATCTTAGACATGCCTGTAGAAATTTTCCATGATAGAACACACCAAAATTATTGTTTGAAGACTTTATGTGGAATGAAATGAATGGAAAAACATAAATAAAATTATATATTTCATGTTTATTTGGATGAATATTTTTAGGTGTTACATAAATTTTTAACCATTCTATAAAAAAATAATCTTATCTTTAACTTTGATATAAAATGACATATATCTCTTAATGACAAACTTGATCCATCCCTTAACAAATTTTATCATTTGTTTTGGGAATTCATTAATTTTATTACAAGGTTTCATTTAAGGAATTAGTTTATAGACATTTAGGAAAACATATTATATGGAAATTAATTGGTCGTATTCTATGTTGAAACAACATAATATGGTAACTACTCTCTTTTTCTGATTTTATTTTCCATTGTAGTGAAGGAAACTTAGGAATCATGGAACCAATTTTTGACCTATATTAGAAACAATTTAGCCCAATTTTTGGTAGTATTTCAATATATTATCATCTTCCAACAATCAATGAGGAAATAAATATAGATATTATTACATAAAAATTCCAAAATACATATCATTGATACTATGTTGGTCACATTTTCAACAAGGGGTGAATAAAATTACATGATGAACCATTGAAGACAACTATTATAAAGACTAGTATTCAATTTCCTTCTTCTTTTATTATGTTAATGTTATGATAAAATAATTTAATTTTGGAATATAGTCACATTCAATTAGTATATAATTAAGATCAATGATGTTTTGAGCAGTTATTGGAGAGATGTTTTTGGATAATCTAGTACTGTATGATTACTTAATAATGATTCCAAAATAAAAATAGAAAATGGATTATGATTTGGGAAATTTGGTATAGACAAATGTCCAAAAACCTTCTAGAGAGCATCAATATCCTCTTAATGTATCTTCACATGTTACCTATTATCGTACCAGTTTTTGATACATTTTATCATTGTGTATAGTACATCATAAAAATAAGAAAACATACAGCTTGTGAGATTATGTAGGGGTTTCGGTGTGAACAAAAATCAAGATGTGTTGTTGAAAAAAATTATTGAAGAATATTATTCTTATATAGTGTTTATTTTCAACCAACAAAATAGATGGTTTGTATTGATTTAGTGTTAGGACCCTATCATAGGTACCGTTAGTTGAGTGTTGGTATTATTACTATATGTGAGAAATATATAATGTGGAATCTTCAAGGAATTTTTATTTCTAATGACACATTAAATTTAGGCATGTGCCTCTATAAACACATCAGGGAAATTATATATTTATCTTCTGTACAACCTCATAGCCACAGATAGATGTTATAGTGAACCAAGGATACCTATTGGGGAGTTCTGTTTTTTTAATCTCCAAATACTATTAGACAATGGTGCCTAACATAAATAGGTTGCGAACACAATGGAGACTAAAGTCCACAAGGATGTGGATTGATATAGACTTTTCGCTATGGAAATGGAATTTTTATTATATCAAATGTCATTGGAAAGGACATAATAGGAAATGATTCCCTATCATTGTGGAATGAGTTCTCAATATCCCCCAAAATGATGTATTTCATCTAATGTGAACTTTTTATATTATTGTTTATAAGGGTTTGTTATATAATTCATAATTTTTTAGATATATGTGATAATTCTGATTAATTATACTATAAAATATCAAACCCTTCATTAATATTACATCAATTTACATAAATTTCACAGAAGATAAGCATGTGTAAATTTTAAAAAAGTTCAATAAATGTAACATTACATGAATAAAATAATCTATCATTCATACAATCTGATGTTTTATTTTCTGGGAATATTAGATAAAAACATGTTATTGTAAATTATTACATCAATATCTCCATCAAACATCGCTACACAAGAGGAGATAGATCAAAAGAATTTTACAGGAAAATATAACAATGGGTCCTATAGGACTAGATCACAAGAATGAGATATTACATGATAATGAAAGAAATAATTGATCTAAATGATTATTAAATTGTAATATATGAATATTATTTCATGAAATAAAATAGTTATAAAAGGACCATCATGATATGATAACACCTAATCATGCACATGCAATATCTTTTGGACATACAATATCATCTATAAAAAATTTCATTATCTCTATAGATATAAATATCTATCCAATATATTAAAGAATTATATAAGAATTCAACCTTCACATAATGATAAAAAATTAAAATTTATCTCAAATGAATAAAAGGGCATCCATTACTCCATCACAATTTAATTAAACTAATAGAAAAAATGGGTTTTACAATAATTTCATCAAAAATCAAAATAATACAACTATGGAAAGAAGGTGGATGGTTCATTTGAGCATGTCCTTGGTGGAAGATAAAAATAATCAAAGGATATTTATATATATTAAAATTAATTTTATAAAATAATTAGAAATATTATTTGAGAAACATAAAGAAATTCCCTTCTCCTTTGGTAAACAAATTTCATAAAAAATGGAAACAAATATGACATATCCTACATTATAGAAGTAATAACATTGTACTGACCATAACATTATATTAATATTTTTCAATTAATATTTATATCATTTTAATATGTAAATATGTAGGAAACTACATGCATAACTGAGAAGAATAAGAATATTTCCTAGGAGGTGCTAGATGGATGTATGGTTTAGAGGATTAGAGTCCGTAGAGAACACCATTATCATCAAATTTTACCTCAAGATTCAATTATAACATACCATTATCATTATTAATTATATGGGGTGGTTTTATCTAATTATATATTAATTATTTTGGGAAATAAATTTCATACAATGTCATATCTTCTAAATAATCTATTATCTATTAGACAGTATAACAAAACCACACCTTGACTGTATTTGTTTAATATCTTTTTAAATAGAGAAGCCTAAAAACTATTTTATAAAACATCTACAATGTCTGCAACTTATTCCATCATATATATAGAACTTTTTAATTAATCCTACATAATACCAATTTTCATATCCTTGGGAAAATAATCGTAGGAAAGGTTGATCTCAAATTCTTAATAAGGGTAAAGTATAGTGATATAAATCATATCATAACAACAAAAACTAAGAACATGCACATAACATTTGAAAGTTAAATCTTTTAAATGAAATACCATGATATAATATAATGGGGAAAATCAAAGAAGTTCATCAAAGAACATATTCCTATAGGGAACAACATAAGACATTGATTTTTTAGCATACACATTGACATAGAAAATCATTTATATATTAGTCAAGGTTTTTTTCCAGATTGTAATAGTGGAAAAAATTATTTACTAAAAATATTTCACTTCTTGATCCATCCCAATGTTAATTGATTGGGTTTACTTCTCATTACATCCTTGTATTAATGAACATTGATCATTTCCCTTTCCATTAATATCCAGATCATGAGATATGAATTTGTACCCAATTAAGTTGAGGGAGATATATGTCCCACTAATTAGATAATAAAAACCATAAATTTTTGTGCCAAAATTGAATAAATCATTCCTCATATAAGAACCCAAGAAATTAAATGGGTTTCTTAAACATGATTCAATCGCAAAATAACCTATGGTAATGAAAAGGGTTTCTTATTTATCATTTCATCATAAACAGAGAAAATAAAAAGGAATAAAAGGGATAATATCCTTGAAAAATATTCTTATTAAAATGATTACCATCATATAATGATATATTATATTGAAAATAATTTTGACATATCACTTAAAACAATTCTTAGGAATAGTATCCCATCTACTTTGAATATATTTTCATTACATAAAATGTGATATAATTTTAAAAGGAAATATTTTCTATGAAAATAACAATGTAATCATGTATGATATGATTCAAGGAATTAGGGAATAATGGATTCATAAAAAACTATTCATTTTTTATAAAATAAAAAATCATTTTGCTCATACTTTTTCTAGTTAAGTCAAAAAGCCCATCATTAGAAAAAAAACAATAAATTCAACTTGGACCATTTAGTAAAAATTTAAAAGTGGTAAAAAAATAATTTAAACTAAATAAAAATAATAGTATGAATATGTTTGAATATATCTTTATTATGCATGTATATGTATGATAAATATATCGTCGTAAATACTTATTTATAAAAAATCATAGATTATAATGAGATTGTGAAATTAACTCTTACGTTAGGTATGATTTTATTAGTATATAAAAAAATTCCAATCAAATGGATTATTTAATGTTATTAAGTTACATTAGAACCATATTTGTATATATGATATCATATACGATCATATTATCACATATTTGATAATAATATTTCATTATTAGTCATATTTTTGTGGATAACTTATTCATTTACCTGTGCATGAATTGTCGTATAATTTTCAATAATTATGCATTGGATTTAGTTACATAATTTCCATAAGGATATTTAGCTAATATATATCATATTGATTTATTATATATATTTATTTAGTCATTATTTAACGGTTAATATGGACAATAAATCACATCTTGTTGTGGAGATGGTAGGCCGTACATACATACGACCGATGGTATCATTTCCTTAATAGATAAATGCTAAGGAAGTGGATGGTATATATATATATATATATTTTAAAATATAATATTACAATTATTAAATATATATATATTTATATATATTATTTCGATAATTTTACCCATCTAGGTAAAGTAGTGTTCAAAAACAGATTACATAAAGATGTGGAGACTATAAGTCATACATGCGCACGCATGATAGTTTCATTTTTATTTGGAAATATATGAGGTGGAATATGATTGTAAAATAAAAATAATAACATCACATAATTTATTATTTATTTTATTTATTAATTTATAATGGATACAATACATGAATATGAATTAGAAGAAGAAGAAATCTAGGGGGAGCCAGTGATGGAGGTTACCTCTTCTTCTGTGAGCTCCATCCTGAACCCCTATAATTTAAACTATAGTGGGTATTTGAAAAAATACAAGAACATATAAAATGAAACTATATATGTTTAGAAAGTAAATATTTTGTGTATTTTCAATTTTGAACACTCAATGTAATGTTAGTAAGTGATTGGGGAGGTTCCCTTATATAAATGAGGTTAGGGGATCATTTGGAATTTCAAAACATAATAATTTAGAAAAGACTCTCTGGGGAATCACTCAAAATTAATTCCCCTTCGGTCTTGTATTTGATACTATAGACACTGTGACGAATCACTAAATATCCAATTCCCCCTGTGGTCTCTCAACGAGGAACTATAGAATCTATGATGGAGAAAAAATTCCATCCCCCCTATGGTCTCGCAAAGTGAAATTAAACACACTCTGGTGAAGCCCTCAGCATCCTTTTTGACTATGTTCTACTACACCTGGTTCCAACAACCCTGTGTATGTCAATCATGCCCAATGATGTTCAAAATCCAATGTCAACCGTTTGAACTACTCGACTAATAGCTACAAGCATTTAACAACATCAGATAAAATAAGTCACTACATACTAATAAAACTTGTCATAGAAAAAAATAATCATAATAGGCAAAGCTAGACCGAATGGTTTATGACAACAAGCATGGGCTAAAATATCCCCATTATGGAATTAATTACACTATTCAAAACAAAATACCTCTACTCAAGCAACAAAGACATATTAGAATGAACACGGTTAAAATCCTTAAACATGCAATACCCCGAACATGATTACTGGCACTTTTGCACAAATAACTCAATGAATAACTATAGAAGGGCACAAACCACATAACTCAGCATTGTACGAATGATATAAATGAACCTTGGGCCATGAATCACCCTAGAACTCCGTAGATCTAAAAAAAGGTCTAAAATGTTCATCCAATGATATCCAACAAAAAATATGAAATTAGGAAATAAGGCACTAGCGGAAGAAATATCATACCATGGTGATTCCAACACAATAAAAAATGTCCAATTCAAAGAACGGATGACGAGTCGGGGGCTCAGAAAATATTTGCCAGTCTCATTCACTCCCAAACAAGAAAAGTCAAGAAGATGGAATTTATGCCAATTAGATGTGACCATGTTCCATTTATTGAAATAAAAACAAAAAGGTATACAAAAAGTTCTTTAAATTTACAGGGTGTGTACTTTCAATTAATGACCCCCTCTTTAGGTTGCCTCTTGGTCACCCCACATGACCATGTGCTCGGCTGTTAGATGGTCAACACACTATTACACATATGAACCAAGTACATGGAGTGTACTTATATGTATACAGCATGTACACTGGAAATTTCTAGAAAATCCTATTTTTTATCAAAAACAAAAAGAAATGTAATACATAAATGAAAAGATGATCCAGGTTCTTAAAAAATTCCCCACCTTATGAAATTTGTCCATGAATTTCCCTAGTATGGTAGCGTATAAGAATAATCATCGAACAGATATGACCAATACGATCGCACATCGGCCTCCCCCTCCCAATTGTCATCATGTAATCACCTGTGCTACTATAGCACCCATACCAAAGGAACTAAATAGCCACAGAGAACATTCACAGTATGATAAAAAATATGGATATGATGCTCCTCAAACGATGTGTCCACCTCCAGCTCTACCACCTCGGGTTGAAAAACATGAGACGGGTCTGAGAACTAATGTCGTAGCTGAGAAACATAAATGACTATGTGAATAGACAAATACATATGAGGTATCCAAAACCTATATGAAACCAGCCAGACCCTATCCAAAATCTCAAACAACCCGATGTATCTTGGTGAAAGCTTTCCATGTCTCCTAATCCTTGTGTGTCCCGACCTCGGTGTGTCATGTATAAAAACATGATCTCCAACCTTGAACTCCAAAGGTCATCTCCTATGATCAACATAAGACTTATTTCATGACTATGTTGTATCCATCCTCTTCTGAATCAACTCCACCTACTATGTGGTCTCCTGGAAAAGATGAGGTCCCAACAAAGCTGCCTCTCCTGCCTCCAGCCAGCATAGCGGTGATCAGATCGACCTATCATTCAAATCCCAATTTGGTGCCATATGTATAATTTATTGAAAATATTATTGTAGTAAATCTCCACAAGAGGTATTCACTTCCCCTAGTATCATCCAAAATCTAGAACACATGATCAAAGCATGTCCTCCAAAACCTAAATTTTACGCTCGGGCTGGCCATCTATTTAGGAATGGTAAGAAATACTCAGAAGTACCTATATACCCAAATCCCTTTGTAGTCCCTGCCAGACCTGAGAATTGAAACATTCATCCCTCTCTGCAATAATGTTGTGTGAAACCCCATTTAGACATACAATCTCTCAGACATACAGCCTTCACATCTCATCAACACTAAATGTCTCTTTGATCAGCATGAAGTGAGCATCCTTCATAAATCTGTCAATGACAACCCATACTACATTATTACCTCGATGTGACAATTGAAAACCTATCATTCAATCCATCGCGACATCATTCCACTTCCAATCAGGAATGGGTAACTACTGCAAAATCTTTACTGGTCACTGATGCAATGAATTCACCTACTGATAGGTGGAACACCTCATGACAAACCCAGAAACATCCCTCTTCATACTTGGACACCCTTACTGATGGTGCTGATGTCAATACATCTTGGTGACACCATGATGTACTGCCCAAACAGAAGAATTAAAGTCCCACATCAGCTCCTTGCATATGTATACTGACACCTATATCCACCGCTTAAAATAAATGATATTATCCTTGCCTATTATCCATCTAGGAATTGTGTCCTCTCCTAAAACACTATCCCTTATGACTAGGCACTCAGAACATTATTGGTTCCTCATTCTCACTTGATCAAGTAGTGTAGAGTTAATAGTTACCAAAGAAAGAAATGTTTTTCCATGTGTATTGTATACCTCCAAAGAAAGAAATGTTTTTCTCTGATATGAATTTGGAGGTATACAATAGACATGGAAAACCATTTCTTTCTTTGGTAACTATTACCTCTACACTACTCAAGGTACTCAACCCACTTTCTCTCTATCAAATTCAAATCATGCTCTATAAATACATACATGAGACGTTTGTTATCGATGAAAACCAAAATGATCTCCCTAAATATAATGTCTACAAAAGAGTAAGGCATAAACAATTATAGAAAAATTTAGATTGTGCGTTGGGTAATTCCTCTCATGTAGACTCAACTGCCAAGACCCATTCCAAATGACTCCTTCTCCCTGAATAAGCACACCTCCCAGCCCAATTCCTAATGCATCACAATATACAGTATATATCGTTTACGGTTTTGGAAAAACTAGTATCAGTGTTGAATTCATCCTCACATTCAACTCCAAAAATGATAACTCACAAGTGTCTATCCACAGGTACTTCACACCCATCTTAGTCAATCCCATCAGTGGTGCTGTTAAGAGCGAAAAGTATTGCATGAAACGTCTATAGTAACCAAATAGTCCTAGAATACTTCATACCCCAAAGTATTTCTATAGATTTTCCTAGGAAAATACAAATCTCACTTTCTCTGGGACTACAGACACACCTGTCTTTGATATAACAAGATCCATGAAGTGAATATGGTCCAACCAAAAGTGGCATTTTGAGAGATTATCATATAACTAATGCTCTCTAAGTGTACTCAAAATGATCTCAACATGTGGGGAATAGTCATGTCAAGTGTGAGTGTACACCAAGATATCATGAATGAATATTTCCATGAATGAATCCAAGTTTGGATAGAAGACTCGGTTAATCAGTTACATGACAACTGCAGACACGTTCATGAGACCGAAATACATAACCACATAATCGTATAGACCATACCTGATTCCAAATGCTATAATAGGTATATTAGATAGTCTAATGCACAACTGATGGTAATTAGATCTCAAGTAAATTATTGAGAACACCTAGTATCTATGATGATTATCAATGAGATCATCAATCCTCGACAAGGGGTATCGATTCTTGACCGTCAACTAGTTCATCTTCCAATAATACACACAATGTATTAGGGAACCATCCAAATTCTTCAAAAATAGTATAGGATAAACCCAAGGAGAAGTACTGTATCGAATGATACACTTTTCATATAACTCCTCTAACTGCTTATTGAGCTCTAGTAAATATAGTGTAGCTATCCTATAAGGATGAATAGACACCGGTGCCGCTCCTGGCTAATGAAAAATAGAAAATTCTACCTCTCACTCTATAATCAAACCTGAAAATTCCTCTAGAAATAAATTCCTGAAATGATTCACCACTGGAGAAAAGTCAACATGTGAAGTCCCTTAGTCATCCAGAAATAGACTAGAAATTTGGGATGTAACTCCTCCCAACCCATGATGCTTGGGTCCCGCTCTACTCGCCTGGACATCCCATTCGACCTTGTGTAGAAACAAAAAACACTCTGGTGACGTAAAAATCACCCTATGATGATAGAAATCAACTATATCCTAGAAGGAAACTAACCAATACATTCTAAGAATAACATCATAGTCTATTATCTCTATGACTTAGAGGTCCCATAGGAAGTGGCACCCACCAACCTCAAGAGATAACTCATTGTACTGAAGTACACTAGTCGTTCTTGTCCCAAACAAATGCCCAATGTAGAGAAATCATCAGAAGAAATTAAATAGAGACCAAGGATCTCCATAACAGCAACATATATAAAACTATGGGAATCCCATGTATTAAAAAATGAAGAAGATAAAACTGAGGAAACTAGAATAATACCAGGAACTGTAGAGTGTCTGGGGTCCTGCTCCTACTTGGTCTACTCCACTGCAAACGTTTGGCCTATACCATAGACTTGTGACCCTACATGAGATCCCGAAACTAATTCACCAAGTAGCTGTCGAAATTAGTGCATCTGACCACAACATCCATGACATCCCCCTCAGCCTAAATGGACAGAAGAACTCCAGTTTCCTAACTTAGGAGAAGCTGGTGGTCATGCTCCTATACATGTGGTGATTAAAGATATCCTCTCACCAGCTGCTGGTGAGAATAACTAATATAAACGCTAATGATGACCCATCCTATGGCATTATCGGAACTCCATTGTGTCTATTGGGAAATGCAGTCTTGAATTCCCACTCTTCTCACACCGGAAGAAAACCACCTGGATACTAGAAAAATTATATCATCTACTTGGATATCTATGAATAGACTCCCTATGGATCTTCCTACTGTCAGAAGGAGGGTACTATCTTCGGATGTCCAGCCTCCATGTCTCACAGCTCCACAATCCATCGGATTATACTCTGTGATCAGCGCTTGGTAGAATATATAGGTGATAGAAGTCAACCTGATGATGTTCACCTGAGATCGATGTCATTCATGAGACTATCCTCAAATTTACTTGCCATGAATAACTCATCACCTCTTGGTATGGGTGTGAATCACTACATATCAATGAATTGAGAATAATACTCCATAAATGAGAGAGTACCTTGCTGCCAACTCATGAACTCTCAGGTTCAATCATCCCTCAAAGTCTTCGTGTATAAGTAATCACCGAAGGCATGCTGGAACTCATCCCAACCCATGAACTACTGATGTATCTCCTTTGAGATCACATCCCACCATATCTTGTAAAAATACCAAATCATATTAGTAGTGAGCTTCCCCAACCGCTCGAGAGGTGTCTCTAGATGCTCAATGATCGAAAGCATGGCCCCTAACCATGATTCTGTAGCATGAAGTCACCTATCACTCTGAGAATTTTGGAGGATTCTACTACTGAAATACATGCGTAAAATCTTTCATAAACAAATTAGGAGGTGTTACTCCTAGAAAGGTATGCATAAAAATCATGAATCCATTTCGAAACTATCCATCAAAACCTCTATCTGGGATAACAGCTAGTGGAAGGATGGGCACTATCAGAGGATCTGTAGGTGGTCCCTGATTAGCCTTGTCCAGTGTCTGATCACTACCTTGTAACTGGAATACAATTGGAGGACTGATCATTGGAATTACTATGCATGTTTAAGCACACACATTGTTCATTATTATCATGGAATAAACTTATAGGTACAAGAAAGTAACTTTATAAAGAAATAATTCATGTATTTTAAAACATGGATTCATGGAATGTATAATTTTCTAAACAGCGTGTTCCCTTAAGTCTTTACATGGGCGTGTACTTCAAAAAATGTTCGTGTAACATCCCATACACACAATGTTTTATCCAAAGACCCGACACGTACATGTATAGTTTTCCCCTTTCCGAGTTATTCTTCACGACTAACCCACACGGTTTACCTAGAATGAGACTACATGTCGTGTTCATTCCAGACATGGTGTGTACTAGAATAACTTTGCTAACCCATGTTGTTAATCACTCCTCCAGTTACACAGATGACTATACACATCATGTTTGTTCTAGAAAAGGTGTGTACTAACCACCCACAAGCCACCCATGTCGTTGGTTAGACAGCTGGACACGTGGTCTAAACATCGGGCCTATATGTCCTGTACATGGCGAGTTCCACCAAGGATTTCCCAACCCAGTGTCTCTTCCCACAGAACTAGTGACACATTTAGATACTACACAACGTGAACATTTAGTACACAGTGTGCACTTAAGAAAAATATTTCCTTCCCAAACAAAAGGATACATGGTGTGTATTCAGCAATACACATCATGTATTCTGGGTTTATTCAGACAGTAAGCTTCAGAATCTATTTTAGAACCCCTGAAAACACGAAAATAATTATTAAAGTGACAGATTCAAATCATTGGGGGCCCATAATCCCCCAAAATCAAACCTTGGCACCTTATACATGTCATATAAAAGGAATAATAATGCAATAACCGACCAAATTCCGATCCTTGAGGGCCCATAACTCCCAATGAACCAAAGTGTGGAATTCATTCAAATGAAACCACACACAATCCAATAAACTATAAATAGTAGGTATTATACCTTCTCATCTATCACATCAGCATGAATATCTACTACAACATTTCTCAAAACAACATTTAGTTAGTAATGCACCCTAAATGGAATGGCATGATTTAATGACATGTGATCTCTTGCAAGTTCTTATATGATTCATGAGATGGAATGCCCTCATATCATCAGGTTACAACCGAAATAGAAACTCAATGATATCAATGACAACATCACAAAATATTTGAATCACCCAATTGTAGAATCAAATCAACTATAATAACTGAAAACCCAGAAAAATTCCAATAAACGAGGTAAATTGGATTTTCCCTATACACGAGTTAGCTATTACAGGGAAAAACATATTACCAAGTGCATATTTAATCCTATACCTAACAATAGTCTCCAAACAGTAAGTCATGAAGAAAATTATCTCTCTGATACCACTTTGTAATGTCCCGATTTTGAGAGCCGCCTAGTGGTGCCCCATACTTTGTTAGTCACATGGGCACAATCATATTTTCCAAAATGCCTGAGGCTGCTGACTAGAAGAGTGGGCCGTGAGTGTGATAGTGGAGAAACTATTCCCACTGTGTCAGATTAATGAAGCAAAAAGAAAAAGATAACAACAGAGGAAGTATTAACAAAAACATTGTTTCCCTCAGAATCTGGGTATGACCTCCTTGATTGAAGGTTCAAACAATACAATCGATTTCTAAAGGGTTTCTTCGTAGAACCCGAAACATCCAATGATTCCACATCCATTTGGACATACTATCCAAAGGTAGGCGCTCATTAGTTTGTGGACTGATGAGGTTTAGGAATTTTAATTGGTCGAGAGGATGGGAGGTCGGACTCATCACACCTTTTTGAGGGGAATTATTGTCTACTCCAAGACTCTATTTATAGATTTAAGTTATTTTCGTGAATCCTTATTACATTACCAAGTATAAAATGAGATTTCCTTCAGATCTGAAAATCAATGATTAAATATATAGGAGATTTAGAGAATCTTTTATATGAATTCGAGGTTCTTCATCGATATAGAATCATCTGTATTTATTAGAGATTCTTGGACAATGGTATCTTTCAACAAATTTATATAGAAGTCTCTTGGTCATTATGATGACCATGCTGGTTTTAAATCCACTCAGTGGGAAACTTGAGGTTTATTGTCATTCAGAAGGACATGGATTATTTTAGAGTTGGGATCGAACCCGTAGATGGGATACCTACGTATCCTTTGTTTAGAAAAGGAATCAGAACCCACGTAATTCAAGTAAGGTAGTATGATGTTTATGATTGATGGCTCAAAGAAAGATGTCATAATTAATTTTACACTCTAAGATCACGTGAGTCATGCTGGGTGTGAGAAACAAGAGGTATTGGTAGAAACTAGAAAACTGTGCCATGAATGATGCAATCATAATCATTAATGTGGGGGTTATGTATGTATGACTGCCCAGATAAATAAAGATTAGGATTTACTTCATGGAAGAAATCTAGGAACAGGGTCCATAAAGGTATATGTGCTTAAGGGAGATTTTAATACTCTAACTTGGGGCTTACTCCTGAAAAGGAGGTCCATATTATGAGAGGACTTATGATTGGGTTTTACTCCTGAGAAGGAATCCCAGATCAAAGGTAAACTAGGACTGGTTGAGGGAAATTATGAATGGGGCTTACTCCTGAGAATGAGGCCCAGTTTAAGGGACTTGAAAAAATAAGGGACTTGGGGCTTATTCATGAAGAGGATGCCCATATTTGAGACTTGGGCTTACTCCTGAAAAAGATTCCCAGAATAAGAGAATTATTACTAGAGCTTATTCTTGAAAATGAGGCCCAGGTTAAGAATTGTGTCTAGGGATTATTCCTAAAAAGGAGGCCCAGGTTAATGAGGACTTGGGACATACATCTGAAAATGAGGCCCATGTTAAGAATTATGATTGGGGCTTACTCCTAAGGAGGATGACCATATTTGAGAATTATTACTGGGGCTTATTCTTGAAAAGGAGGCCCATGTTATGGGGTTCTCTCATCTTAAGAATGAGGTTGAACGAATTAAATCTCAATCATTAGTGACATAAAGTTGTGTAAATCACTAGGTTTTTAGAGATATTCCACAGAATTCACTTCAGATAAGGAATTCGAATCAAGAAATCATTCCATAAATGGATATGAAGAGTGTATTGAAGAATGAATCTTGAATAGGAGAGGTGGAATGGAATAAGAGGGGTGAAATGGGCAAGAAGGGCACCCAAAAAAGGCAGGGCCGCGCAAGTCCTGGCAGGCGTGTAGGTACTGCGTGGGCGCGCAAGTCCTGCTCAAGTAGTTATACCTACGCGACACATGGGTACTTGTGCATTTGTAAACTAGCATGGTAATAATTGGGCGATCCTTGACCAATGCCTTCAGAATTATCCTGAGGTACTTCCAGAAGAGAGGCGTGCAAGTTTTGGTGAAGAAGTAGGGCGTCATGCAAGTATGTTCATTTCCCTTAAGGGTAAAACACCATAGGCGCGCATGATTTAGTGATTTCTAACCCTTATACCATACTCCTCTTGTTTAGACCTTCTATTATTGGTAAATGATTACCTTAAAAGTGTTCGGAAGACATGAAGAAGAGACTTGGGCGTTCAGATCCCTAAATCTTAATTCTCGAAAAATTGTCCTCCTCTAACTTGGTGGGCCCACCGGGATTATTTATAGGCTGGAGAAGACCCCGGGTGGTTGTCTTTTATGGAGCGCAAGTCACTTGCGTGACCATTATGCTTCACGCAAGTGGACTTGCACGACAGGGATAGAACTTTCACGGTATATGTCATTTTGAAGCCTTGTTCATGGATATATCATTTTTTTATGTTTTCTTCAAAGGATGAATCAATTTGTAATACGTAATTTCCTTTTACATTATTTTAGACAATGTGATGAAAAAGGAGTATCAAAAAAAGTCCCCCTTAGAGATGGATCCGAAAGAAATGAGGATGTGACTCTAAGGAAAAGAAGAAAACCAAAAGAAAAACGGCGCGCAAGTGTTTAGTACGCAACACTTGGCTCACAGGTTCGAGTCGTGTAGGGCAGGAGCATTCTAGATGGAGCATGCTGGGTGTAGGCATGCAGGTGGGATTCTAGGCTTATAAATACGTGGTCATTTTCCGCACATAGCATCGGATTCCGGATTTTCGAGCTCTCGCCTTGCAGGTCCCCTTCTCCGCGCAGGTTGCTCATTTTCCGATGTTTCTTCATTTTTGCGCTGTTGTCAAGTTAATAGGAATTGTGTGGTGATACTTGCATCCCAAAAACTTTTGCGACACATTAACACTTGTGCGACACACCCATACTTGCGTGCCTTAATGCCTTATCCATTTTTCTGAAATTCCTTCACAAATTTTTTGAAAAATAAACTTACGTAAAAGTTAATTTATTCGACATTCGTGCAGAATCAATGGCTCTTAGAACCATAATAGCTAATGAATTGTATAGAAAGCAGATTGATGATATGATGAACATCATTGGCCACGATTACTATGATATCAGTGACATCACTCTCTCGGATTTGGCTGAGTACTTGAAGAAATATCTTCTTAATTTCCCACAGAGCATCTACCTACCTCTATATAGTCATGGTCATATGCAAGGAGTCAATGTTCCAGATGGAAAGAATTATATGCCTGAGATATAGCTGCACTGTTAATCCTCTATTTCGGTTATGCTGTGCATTAAGAGCAACAACAATGGTGTGAACTTTCAAATTTTCCCTCCAGGTCATTTCCTTACAGATATGAAAATGGAAAACCCAGGGGCTGAAATGTTTTCTGCTGCCGGTTAGTAGAGAGAAGGAAAAAATGGAATTAGAAAAATATCTAAAAAGATTAATCTCTCCAAATGGCTCTCTATATTCAATGCTTAATTCTCAAATCCATGTATCCGTCTTCCAAGTCTCTTAGACAGAAACAGAGTCACTGTTTGCTCAGAAGAAAATTTTCTCAAACTGCACTCAAGAACATCATTTTACAATTGTTCCAAGAAGAGATGGTATCACTACATCTCTTATTGTATCTAGTTGAATAAATTAATTCCAGATGGCTTTTGATGAAGCTCGGGATGTCGTAGATTAAATGAAGAATTATGTTGAAAGCCTCTTGTAATTATTTGAAAAATAGAAGAGACTTCAGTCTGTGGATGTCCATCTATCTCCTATTCATCAATGAAAAACTCTTTCATCTTCAATAATTTATTCTTGTATTCTTTCGCTACCTGCTTTAAATTTTACCTAATCCAATGGGCCTAGTAAGCATATTTTTATTTTTACTAGGATTAATATAAATAACCCTACAAACATTGAAATTCTTAATTCCTCAATATTACCTAAATCATAAAAAATGTATGTTTAGTGAGCTGGAACATGACTTTTATTCAGAGTTCCCTTGCCTTTTGTGGGAAATTTAATGTCATGCACGTTGAACATAAGGAGGCTAATGTTTATGGTCGAAATATCTTTGACAGAAATGGATTAAAATTCACTCAATTCCATGAGAATTTATCTGAAAACATATTACCATACCCAAGTATGAGGGGGAAAAATGTAAACTATGATATAAGAATATTTGAATCTAAGGAATGATATGAAAAAGATCTAAAAGTCATTTGAAGAAGTAGTTACCAAGAATGATGTTACCATTATTTAACAAAACCATTAGGGGGTAGAATTATGAAGGGCCACCTATGGGCATTGGCTTCATAGTCAAATAATATTATGTTTTGGAAAACAAGTCTGTTGTGTGGAATGTTTATGCAAGGCCGCCTAAGGGAACATGCTGCATATTCAGGAAAAATAACTCTCAGAAATTTACCTTTCTACTGCTAAAAGCCAGTGAATGTTTATGGAGATTCAAATTTTCCAAACTATAGTGTTTGCTGTATGGAAATATGTACTTGAATATGGAGAAGATATTTCCGAACAAGATATTCGACGAACTAGATGGATATCACTTCTACGAAGGTTTGAATCAAATGTAGGGAAGGATAATATAAACCATAGACATGAATAATTTCAGATCATGAAAAAGGATATGGGAAAAATATGTTAAGGATAGCTATTTTTACGGATCCCTGCATACTATCATTTAAGACCAATAAGGACAAAAGAGGTTTTCTTCCCAAGAATGAAGTTACCATTATTTAAAAAACCCGTTAGGGGGTTGAATTTTGCAGGGCCACCTAAGGTCATTGTCTGCATAGTCAAATAATAGTATCTTTTGGCTGACAAGTCTGTTATATAGTCTGTTTATTCAGGGCCGCCTAAGGGCACATGTTGTATAGTTAGGTAATAGAACTCTCAGAAATTTGACATTTTTGTGACTAAATGTCAGGAAAAGGGTTATGAAGATCTGAACATATTTAAGTTTAGGATTATGACACATAAATATGGATATTTTCCAATGTATACAAAGATACACAGATCAATGCTAACCATAATCATGTTGTGGCTGGGTCTTGAATTAAAATGTTGGACTTCACTATGTATCCCATAAGGATAGGAATCAAGCCATATGTACTTCTTAAATTACAGTATAACATCGTGTGGGATAAAAGGATTAGAGATATTAGTTTAGGGTCATAAAGAATGGACCATTATAAGAAATACACAGTGTGTGTTTTCATGGGGAATTTTCAGCCAAGGGACTGAAAGATGAATTTGGGGTTAGGCCCAAAAGACTTGGGGCTGGATTCGAGGGACACTCGAACATTCCTACGTAGCCCATAATGAAGGAAATCAAGCCCATGTAGTTCTATAAATACCCTCTATATAAATTTGGTTCGTACAAGTGAAGGGTGAAAGGGGTCTTTAGTGCAATGATGGTTTGACCCAAAATAACAGATTCGGGCATTGCCATGTTTGCACACAGTATTTGGAATGAAACATGATTGAAAAATCAATTTAAATAATGATTCCCTATCAGGTGATGATATCAAAGAATATTGTAGTTTATTTTCATACAGGAAAAAAGTGTTGTATAGTTTAACGTCATATAACAAGGACGAAAGTGAACCAATGTAATGATATTGATTCTAGGGGCGGTTTCATGAATCAACATCATATGAGATGGAGGTGAACCGATGTGAAGAGACTCGTTTTGGGCTTGAACCTAGGGTGGTTGCCTACATACCCAGTCTGGAAGGCAAGGATCAAAGTCGGCATAGTTCAATTAAAGAATGAATTAATGATCAAGTTTTTTTTGGGGAAAATGACCTAAAAATGGTGTTGGGACTTACGCATGGTTTGCTACCCAGAGAGAGTGTTATGGTTGAAGTTTTATCTCATATCACGTGAGTCATACTCAGTGTGAGAAACAATAGGTTGCAACAACCCTAACGATGCACAATTTAATGTCATGTAGGACATATGAATGGACTATGCAGTTTTACGGACTTGCAGTTAGGACTATCGGTGTTGCGCAGTTTAATGACATGTAGTAGGGACAATGTATAGTTTAATGTCATGTAGGATGTATTAAAGGATTTTATGTGTAGTTTAGCATCATGTAGTTATGATGATGGTGACAATACAGTTTAATGTCATGTTGGACAAAAAGAGAACTGTGCAGTTTAATGTCATGTAGTGAGGACAAAAGAGTAAACCATTTAACGTCATGATGGACCTAAGTGAGAATAGTTTAAATTCATATGTATGGACCGTTGGTTATGCAGTTTAACATCTTGCTGGACGTAAGGGTCTTTTATACAGATTAGAGTCATGTAGTTTGGACTGTACAGTTTAACGTCATGTAGGACGATATAGGGACAATACATTTTAATGTCATGTTGGACGAAAAAAAAAGATTCAAACAGTTTAAGGTCGTATGCAAGGACCATTGATGATATATTTTGTGTTTATAGAAATAACTTCTTCAAAAATCTGGCATTGGTTGGAGTAGTGATGAGTTCTCCATCCATTGATATTAAAGAATAAGCTCCATTGGAGTAGACCCTATGTATTGAGTAAGGTCCTTCCCATTTTTCTTCAAGCATGGGAGGTTTCTTTCCTGGTATCATCAGAGTTTGGAGAACTACTACCAATTCTCCCTGAGAGAATGAACGAAGATGAACATTTTTTAGAAGCTCATGCTATTGGATTCTGATAGAATTCCAAGTGGTGCAAAGTGGACAATCTTTTCTCATCTAACTGTTCCAATTCATTAAATCACTTTTGAGATGGTTCATCTGTAGATGATTGATCACAAATGGAAACTCTGAGTGAGGGTAGTTGAAATTCAATTGGCAAGACTACTTCCGTTCCGTATACCAATGAATATGGAGTTGACCGCGTTGCAGTGCGGGTGGTTGTCCGATAATCCCATAAAGCATGAAAGATTTTATCAGGCCATGACTTCTTATATTTATCCACCATCTTTTGTAGTATATATGAAAGAGTCTTGTTGAAGGCTTCTATCTAGCCCTTGGCTGCTACATGATATCGAGTTGAATGGTTGGATTTGATGTTGTATTCCTGATACAACATCTTCACCTCGGATGAATTGAAATTGGTGCCATTGTCCATCAATATGGTATAAGGGACACCAAATCTGGTAATGATTTTATACTTGATGAATCTAACATCGTGTTTAGAACTGACTTCCTTGAGAGGTATTGCCTCTGCCCATTTGGAAAAGAAGTCAGTAGCAGTAAGAATGTACTTAAACTGATTGGACGTAGCCGAAGGGTAAGGTCCCACCACATCCATTCCCCATGTGTAAAATGGTCATGAGTATTTAGTTGTATGAATAAAATATGGAGGATAATGAATGAAGTTGGAATGTTCTTGGCATGAATGGAACTTCTTTGTGAAATCAACACAATCTTGTATCATTGAACGCCCAAAGTAACCAAGCCTTCGAATCTGATTAGATAGTCTATGTCGAGACTGGTGGGCACCACAGACTCTGGCATGCACCTCTTTCATGACAGCCATTGTCTCTTCAACATCAATGCATCTGAAGAGAAAATCATCAAAACCATGTTTGTAGAGAATTTTCTCTAGGTGATCTGGGCTATCATAAAGAGTAAAATTGACCACACGTCGTAGGATTTGTTCTTTCTCGGCTCTATCAGGTGGAATTGTTCCATTTTGATGGTATTCCCTGATAGGTGACATCCATACTATAGTATGACCATACGGTTCAAGAATGGGACAAATTTCATTAATTTCCTTTGTTCTGATTCGAACATAATGTGAAATTGGACGACGGTGTGCAATACTGATGGTTGTCTCATCCCGATTTGGATATGCCATAGCTGTCGCTATATTACCCAGTGCATCATCTTGAGAATTTTGTGATCTTGGGACAAAAGAAAATGTCGTTTATGAAGGGAATTCCCCCATTAACTCTCTGACGTAATCATACAAAGGGATTAGTTCTTCTTCTCTGATGGAATAATCTCCATTGACTTGTTTGATTACCAGGTCCGAATCACTTTTCACCTTTAAGTGATTCACTTGTGCTTGAAGCGCTAATTCGAAGCCTGCGATTGGAGAATGGTATTCTGCTTCATTATTGGTACCAACTTCCCACAATAATAAGGAATAAGGTAACACTTACCTTTCTAGAGAATGAGCACAATTCCTAAGCCAAATTTGTTGAATTTAGGATTTTCCATTTTCATCCCTATTAGAGATCTAGAAGCACCATCAAAATAAATTTCCCATGCCTGAAAACATTCATGAGTAGAGAAGAATTATTCATCAGGGAGTTCAATATCTAAAGTTGTGTCTTCCACTAAAGGGTGCCCATCCAGGAAATCAGCCAGAGCTTGGCCGTTTATCACCTTTTGAGACACATACTGAATGTTGAATTGATGCAAAATAACTACCCACCTTGCCAGACATCCTGTAAGAATTGGACGACTAAGGATGAATTTGAAAGGGTTATTGCGAGATTCCAATTATACCTCGTGATGTTGAAGGTTGTGTATCATCTTCTGAACTGCAAATATTAATAACAGGAAACACTTCTCAATACTTGAATACCGGGTTTCTTCTTCAAGCGTAGTTCGACTGAGATAATAGAGGCTTTTTTCATTCCTTGAATCATTCTTTGGAGCAAGAAAGTCACCCAATGGTCACTCCAGAGATATCATGTAGGGGATAAGTGGAATTCCTTCAATAGGTGGCATGAGTACTGGTGGACTCAAGAGGTACTTCTTGAGAATATCAAATGCTTCTTGACATTATTCAGACCACTCGTAAGTGACTCCCTTCTTCATCAATTTGGTGAAGGGTAAACTTTTGCCTGCCAAATTGGCTATGAAACGCAGAATATAGGCTAAGTGGCCTTGAAGTCCTCTTAATTATTTAATATTTCTAGGAGGTGACATACCAAGGATTGACTTGGTATTCTCAGGATCAACATCAATACCACAATAGCATACAACAAAGCCGAGAAATTTTCCCGAGGTTACCCCCAAAGCACATTTTAAGGGGTTCTTCTTCAATTTATGTTGTCGAAGCTTGCGGAATATGACTTCCAAATGAGCCAAGTGATTAGAACATTGTTTGTATTTTACCACCAAAACATCTACATATCATTCAACAAACTTCCCTAAGAAGGGTTTGAAGATACGATGCATGACACACTGATATGTTGCACCTGCATTCTTTATGCCAAAGGGCATTACCCGGTAGAAAAACACACCCTGAGGGGATCTGAAGGCTATGGATTCATCGTCTTATATGGACATTTGGATCTGATTATATTCGAAATATCCATCCATGAAAGAAATTTCTTCATATACATCTTTTTCATCAATTAAAAGTTCTGTAATCGGAACTGGGAAATAATCCTTAGGATAATGCTGATTAAGATCTCTGAAATCGATGCAAACTCAAATTTGTCTGTTCTGCTTCTTTACAGGGAAAATATTAGCCAACCACTTGGGATACTGAATGTAACAGCCCATGATTTTATAAAAAATATTCTTTTTAATTTTATTAATGTATTGTGATGTACACTACACCAAAAGGAGTTTGCACAACACGCATCCTTGACTTGCCTTGCATTACACGCAATCGCGACCTTCCTCGATAGCGTGTGTAATACGCAATACCGAGTTTCACTAAACAACAATATGCTATTAAAATATTATTAAAACTATCCGGTATGAATAGTAATAACCACTTTTTAAAATTCTGTAAATCTTATTTTTCAAAATGAACTTCATTTTTGGATTCGTAGTATCGAATTTAGCCTAAGGTGAAATTTGGGTACATTTCGGATAACTTTCATATTCTGATGAATAGTGAAAATTACTATATTATAATTAAAAAACAACTTTTTTAATCGAAATAATTAATAGTGATAAATTATTAATTGGAGTATTTTTAAAGTATATTTAGAATATATTTTTACAATTTAATACAATGTTGGTCATTGGATGTAATTGCACATTTAAACCAGACATAAACAAGTGTCAATCTTTTGATAGATATTGTTTCTTAAAAACACGCTATTTGTTTTAACAGCGGGATTTAATTATAAAATTAATTAATGCAACTTCTATGTTATGAATTTGGTAAAATAGACTTCATTTTTGAATTCGGAATATGAAATATAGCTTAGGATGAAATTTTGGCATTTTTCTGAAAACCTTCATTTTTTTGATGAATAGTGAAACTACTAAGTGGTAGTTAAAAAACTGAATTTTTCATAAAACATAATTTTACCGCTTCTGTGAATGGAATTTCAAAAATCCGAGAGACACGGTTGATGTCAGTAAGTAAAATGTGGTTCAATGAGATGAAAATAATTTTTGGTGAATAGTAACTTTTTACTTTTATTTACCACGGTTAAAAGTAAATAGGGTAATTAAGGGTAAGAATGATATTAATATTACCCTAACACATGTCCTAATTCTATTAGACAAGTGTATCTCGACCAAAAACAACCTTAAGTGTAAAATATTATCATTTAGGCCCACTTGGATTAGATTAGGACATTTATTATTATTTAATTCAAAGAAGAGTTAAAAGAGTTAAAATCAATGTTTATTAACTAAAACATTTTTAATATGGGGTTATACATAATATAAATTCGACTATAAATATTCATTAGAAAGCTAAAAAGATTTCCTATATAATGATATTTTATTTATAATTTTTAGACTTTAAATAAATTAATTTATTTATGACACAACGATGATGCAGTAATTACCCTTTTAAGGAAATATTAACATAATTGATGTTATAAATACTCAAATGAATGTAATTTGAGACTTTTTATGAATTCCACTAATTTTCTAGGTTACTATGATATATTAGTGTTGATTTAATCAACTTGGTTTGAACATATAATTCTGTTATGACTTTCACAAAAATCATATATCTAATAGTGTCAAAATTGTCACAAAATAGTTTTTTAATCAAATATTATATTATTAATTGTTATTTTATTCCTAAAAATCTAAGGTTCGGCCAAATGACTTATATAAGGATATATATATTAATAATAAACAATTTGGGGTTAGTTTGTCATGTTAGAGTAAGTGTATTAACCATATAGTGAAAGCAAACAAAAAGACACGGTAAAAGTTAAATTATTTAACTTAGAGTTAAATCTAATTGATAAGGTTAAAATAAGAACCTAAACTTGTCTAAATCCTATTGGTTGATAGGATTTCGACCCATCCCCACTTTAGCTTCGAAATAAGACCCTTTGGAACCATTATAAACCGATTTTTACTTTAATAGAAAATAATATTTTGAGATATTCCTAAGGTGCCCCTCTCCTCCCTTATAAAAGGACACCTCCTCCCCCTCCTCCTCACACCAATTTGATCACTCAATCTCGGCCAACCCCTGCCAAAATCTCTTCTCCACTTCCTTAGAAACATCCTAGAGGTTCTGTTCTTCCTCAAATACCAATTTTAGTGCCCTAAGAGGAGGTCTCAAAGAGGCGCTTCAAAGAAGAGGTAATTACCGTTACCAATTCTTTCATCTTTATTTCTTCTTCCACTTCTTCTTCTTAGGTTGTTTAATTATGAAGTAATAACATCAGTATCACTCATATACTGATATGTTATTATAAGTATGAAACAACCCTATTTCACCATCTATCCATCCTACGGAAAAAGAAATCACCGCGCGTGCGTACGTACGGAATACCGTCTCCACGCCGTGGTGTAATCTATTTTCCACCACCACCTTACATGGATGGGTATAATGGTGTAAAGAATAACTATACATAGTTATTAAAACATCATATTGATTCTGATATATTGTATAATCCACTCCAATTCAATTCAATATTTATGGAAATGATATCATCGCTCGTGCGTACGTACGGACTACCGTCTCCACGACGCGATGAGATTCATTCTTAATGATTAACCATTCATGAATGATTATAAAGTATATATAATAAGTACTAATGAAATATATGAAATAATAATTATACTGGGTTTATGTAAATATATATATATATGTATGTCATCTACTTACTTCCATTCAAGACAATAAGGAAAGAAAAACAGCATTCATGCGTACGTACAGACTACCGTCTCCATGAACGGTGTTTTTCATTTTATTTATCTATCTATTATATATATATATATACTGAATATATATGATATATAAATCATATTTTATATTCTTGAAGTAAGTAAATCATTATATAAGTAATAATGATGTCAAGAACAACAAGTCAAAACACCTACGATAAATGAAACGATTTTACCCAAAACTCTTCTTTAACATGGAATTTACAAAAGAACGGGTAATATAATGTCATAAGTGAACCATATATGATATCATAACAATGAATATGATTCTGTAATAAGTCAATGACATTATTTAAATCATTATACAGGAGGTTCGGACACATACGAAGCAAATCGGACCTATGGTAAGGGAAATATCACAATCTCATTTTTATCCGAGATTGTTTATTCGTAAGTATTTACTGGGGTGTATTTTATCATCCACGTCCATGTTTCATAAATATGTAATATTACTTCCATCCACCTACAATAGTTTAAATCCAATTTTACCCTTCGGTGGGTTTTTAGTAAAGAATATGAAGGGAATCTTTTGTCGTTTTTTCGTACAAGTTACTTTTTGACTTTTCCGACAAAAGTACGAAGAATGTTTTTTTACTTATACGGGATGAATGGATTTTTAATACATTATTTACAAGAAGCTTCCTTTAAAAGTTTTCAGGTTTATTTTTAATCAACTTCTTTTAGTTTAAAATTTTATGACATGTTACGAAAGGAAAAGTGTTTTTGAAGTAGAAAGGATATTTTCCTCAAGAATGAAGTTCAAGTGTTTTATCAAAATTATTTTTCATCTAAGATAATAAAGGGTTCTGTTTTTATCCCTATTATTACATTGATTTTATTGTGTTGTGATGGAATATTTTTATGAATTCCTTTATTGTATATGAATTGTTTTATGATGTCTTGATGTTTAAGATTCCCATTTTTATTACATGGGTTATGCAATGATGTATGGTTTATGATTTTGTGGCACACATAAGAATGGTATCATTATGAGATGGGTGGGACCTATATCTCCCTCCAATGCATTGGGTAAAGATTTTATATCTCATGATATAGACAGGGCTGGAACGGTAGGTTATACCGGTTCAGTGAAATAGGACTGAAACGAGGGTTACTCGATTCCGAAAGGGTCTTTGTCCACTAAGATAGTCTTGGAAATTAGTCTTGACTAACAAGAAATGATTCTCTATGATTATGTGTGTATGCCACAAAGTTTCATGTTTTAAGTTATGATTATTGGGATTACTTTTTCACTTCCATGATTTATCCCATGATTATGAAATTATGCTCTCTTTTGCAGGTTATGATTTCCAAAATGTTATGTTCTTATGAATATGATGTGATTGATATTTATTTTGTTTACCCTTACTGGGCATTTGAGCTCACCCTTTTATGTTTTCTTTTCCCCAGGATATAAAGAAAGGTTTTAGGTAAAAAAAAAGGGAAGATCTTTATGGGATATTTTGAAGATCTTTCACCACGATTAGAAGATTATAGTCTGAGTTTCCAAAGACACTAAACTATTACGGTCCTTGTGTGTGTGTTTTTGTAATGTACTAAGTATTCCGCAAAAGTAATGTAATGTCAATGTACATCAAGATACGGGTCTCTACAGTTGGTATCAAAGGAAAGGTTTAGTCAACCTTTGGAAACTAGGACGCGAAAACGTTAGTGAGATCCCTAGAGATATTTCTAAGGTATGTCTAGGGATGTCCCTAAGGATAAGTATACGTATAGGATATAGTCCTAGAACTACGATAACGATTTTAGAATTTATCCTAAGATGTTAGATATTGAGGGTGCTTCCCCTTTACTATGTTGTCTTCCCTAGCATGATTTCGCCTCTCACAAAATTCGTTTTGTGTTTTAGTTAATGGAGGGAACCAGAAGGAATTCGGTTAACATTAAATCCAAGGGACAAATTGGTGACTATGAGCAACAAAATTGTTTAATGCCTAGAGATAAAGATATTGTGATTATGCCGAATCAGTCATCGCGATATATGATTAACAAGGTGAAATTTAGTGGTATGACTAATTCATCAAAGAAGAGGAAGATAAACTATTATGCATGTTCGCATGTTGAGGAGCATAAAGAAAGGAAGATTGAGATTTCTAAAGAAGGGAAGAAGAACCTTGAGGAATACCTCAAATGGAGGGACCGATGTTATCTGTGTGGAGAAAAGGGTCATAGAGTGACAGATTGTTATGGAGTTCAATGTCTTATTTTTGGAGAACATGGGCATTACCCAACTCAATGCCCTGACCTAAAAAGATACTTATAAATCAAGGAAGGACTTATTCTAGGACAATCATTGAAGTGGATGGACTGAAGTGTTTATGTATTGGTATTCAAGAATAATTTTGTTGAGGTACTTTTATGGTGTATTGGAATATTTATGTATTGGTCTAATGTGGTATTCGAAGTGATTGAGGTATTTTTGAAAAAAATATGATATGCGCATAATGAAAGGAAAATGAGAAAATGAAATATTTGACAGTATTCATGAGCTCATGATTGATATAAGGACTAAGTGATATCATGGTTTGAGAATATAGAATTTTGAGGATTTTGGTATGTGGAAAGTGTTAACTTTTAACTGCATTCATGTTTTCACTAAGGATCAATGGGTATTCAAGAGAATACATGATTGAGGCCTTTGAATGTTTGGAATGTGACCAACAAGACATATCTTATGATATATAGGGATCAAAGATGGTATTAAATCTCTGGTAATCATTTTCACTATATTATGACAATGGACTGCAGTATTATATATAAGCCTAAAGATTGGAATAGATTATGTTGGAAAAAAGTTAGGATAGAACTTTTTTTCGATATTATTGATGGGATGTTATAGTAATATAGTTCTAGAAAAAGGACAACCTGCAGGACGAGCGACAGCCCATCGCTTCGGACAAGGCTGTGGGAATCGAACCCACAACCGAAGTGCGACTGGCCTTTATCGCCTACCACTGGCCTACAGGAAGTCCCTGTTTAGTAGAAACTAGTTTTATTATATTAAGCAGTATGATATATGAAGTATAATTCCATTTTAGGAACCATATATGATTAATCTCACTATAGATCGACTTATGTATATAATTTTTGGTAACCTTTTGTTTGAGACAGATGGAATGACCCGTCATTCTATCACATGATCTGCTAACACTTCACGAATAACAAATTCAACTTCATTTATTTAAGAGATGAAGTGGAAATTGTTCTAGGCATGAACAATAGTGAGATTGTACCAAAATAAAGAAAGTATTTATTCCAATTCAAATTTTCAACTTTAGGGAAATGATCTTGAAAACCAAAAATGTTGTCCTAGTGATCTTATACCTGATGAATCGGATGGTAACTTAGATCGTCACAAATTTATGGATTTGTGATTATTGGATTTTCCATATCCATGTTCTCTACCACTCTCCATTAGAACATGATGGTTAGATTTCTCTTCCATATCCATATTTTCACCTATGTGGAAACCCAATGATTAGTTTATTTGGGTAACCGTTACGTTTCATACTTTTGTTTTTTAGTGATTGGTTTTGATATTCTTTTTTACGATGTGGGTTTCTATTAAAGAAACTTTCAAATAGTAAACCATTTATAACCCCGACGAATTTCGATGGCGAAATTCATTTTAAGGGGGGTAGAATGTAACAGCCCAAGATTTTATAAAAAATATTCTTTTTAATTTTATTAATGTCTTGTGTTGTACGCTACACCAATAGGAGCTTTCACAACACGAATCCTTTACTTGCCTTGCATTACATGCAATCACGACCTTCCTCGATAGCGTGTGTAATACGCAATACCGAGTTTCACTAAACAACGATATGCTATTAAAATATTATTAAAACTAGCCGGTATGAATAGTAATAACCACTTTTTAAAATTCTGTAAATCTTATTTTTCAAAATGAACTTCATTTTTGGATTCGGAGTATCGAATTTAGCCTAAGGTGAAATTTTGGTACATTTCGGATAACTTTCATATTCTGATGAATAGTGAAAATTACTAAATTATAATTAAAAACAACTTTTTTAATCGAAATAATTAATAGTGATAAATTATTAATTGGAGTAGTTTTAAAGTATATTTAGAATATATTTTTACAATTTAATACAATGTTGGTCATTGGATGTAATTGTACATTTAAACCAGACATAAACAAGTGTCAATCTTTTGATAGATATTGATTCTTAAAAACACGCTATTTGTTTAAACAGCGGGATTTAATTATAAAATTAATTAATGCAACTTCTATGTTATGAATTTGGTAAAATAGAATTCATTTTTGAATTCGGAATATGAAATATAGCTTAGGATGAAATTTTGGCATTTTTCTGAAAACCTTCATTTTTTTGATGAATAGTGAAACTACTAAGTGGTAGTTAAAAAACTGAATTTTTCATAAAACATAATTTTACCGCTTCTGTGAACGGAATTTCAAAAATCCGAGAGACACGGTTGATGTCAGTAAGTAAAATGTGGTTCAATGAGATGAAAATAATTTTTGGTCAATAGTAACTTTTTACTTTTATTTACCACGGTTAAAAGTAAATAGGGTAATTAAGGGTAAGAATGATATTAATATTACCCTAACACATGTCCTAATTCTATTGGACAAGTGTATCTCGACCAAAAACAACCTTAAGTGTAAAATATTATCATTTAGGCCCACTTGGATTAGATTAGGACATTTATTATTATTTAATTCAAAGAAGAGTTAAAAGAGTTAAAATCAAAGTTTATTCACTAAAACATTTTTTATATGGGGTTATACATAAGATAAATTCGACTATAAATATTCATTAGAAAGCTAAAAGGATTTCATATATAATGATATTTTATTTATAATTTTTAGACTTTAAATAAATTAATTTATTTATGACACAACGATGATGCAATAATTACCCTTTTAAGGAAATATTAACATAATTGATGTTATAAATACTCAAATGAATGTAATATGAGACTTTTTATGAATTCCACTAATTTTATAGGTTACTATGATATATTAGTGTATATTTAATCAACTTGGTTCGAACATATAATTCTGTTATGACTTTCACAAAAATCATATATCTAATAGTGTCAAAATTGACACAAAATAGTTTTTAAATCAAATATTATATTATTAATTGTTATATTATTCCTAAAAATCTAAGGCTCGGCCAAATGACTTAGATAAGGATATATATATTAATAATAAACAATTTGGGGTTCGTTTGGCATGTTATAGTAAGTGTATTAACCATATAGTGAAAGAAAACAAAAAGACACGGTAAAAGTTAAATTATTTAACTTAGAGTTAAATCTAATTGATAAGGTTAAAATAAGAACCTAAACTTGTCTAAATCCTATTGGTTGATAGGATTTCGACCCATCCCCACTTTAGCTTCGAAATAAAACCCTTTGGAACCATTATAAACCGATTTTTACTTTAATATAAAATAATATTTTGAGATATTCCTAAGGTGCCCCTCTCCTCCCTTATAAAAGGACACCTCCTCCCCCTCCTCCTCACACCAATTTGATCACTCAAGCTCGGCCAACCCCTGCCAAAATCTCTTCTACACTTCCTTAGAAACATCCTAGAGGTTCTGGTCTTCCTCAAAGACCAATTTTAGTGCCCTAAGAGGAGGTCTCAAAGAGGCGCTTCAAAGAAGAGGTAATTACCGTTACCAATTCTTTCATCTTTATTTCTTCTTCCACTTCTTCTTCTTAGGTTGTTTAATTATGAAGTAATAACATCAGTATCACTAATATACTAATATGTTATTATAAGTATGAAACAACCCTATTTCACCATCTATCCATCCAACGGAAAAAGAAATCACCGCGCGTGCGTACGTACGGAATACCGTCTCCACACCGTGGTGTAATCTATTTTCCACCACCACCTTACATGGATGGGTATAATGGTGTAAAGAATAACTATACATAGTTATTAAAACATCATATTGATTCTGATATATTGTATAATCCACTCCAATTCAATTCAATATTTATGGAAATGATATCATCGCTCGTGCGTACGTACGGACTACCGTCTCCACGACGCGATGAGATTCATTCTTAATGATTAACCATTCATGAATGATTATAAAGTATATATAATAAGTACTAATGAAATATATGACATAATAATGATACTGGGTTTATGTATATATATATATATATATTTTTATGTCATCTACTTACTTCCATTCAAGACAATAAGGAAAGAAAAACAGCGTTCATGCGTACGTACGGACTACCGTCTCCATGAACGGTGTTTTTCATTTTATTTATCTATCTATTATATATATATATATACTGAATATATATGATATATAAATCATATTTTATATTCTGGAAGTAAGTAAATCATGATATAAGTAATAATGATGTCAAGCACAACAAGTCAAAACACCTACGATAAATGAAACGATTTTACCCAAAACGCTTCTTTAACATGGAATTTACAAAAGAACGGGTAATATAATGTCATAAGTGAACCATATATGATATCATAACAATGAATATGATTCTGTAATAAGTCAATGGCATTATTTAAATCATTATACAGGAGGTTCGGACACATACGAAGCAAATCGGACCTAAGGTAAGGGAAATATCACAATCTCATTTTTATCCGAGATTGTTTATTCGTAAGTATTTACTAGGGTGTATTTTATCATCCACGTCCATGTTTCATCAATATGTAATATTACTTCCATCCACCTACAATAGTTTAAATCAAATTTTACCCTTCGGTGAGTTTTTAGTAAAGAATATGAAGGGAATCTTTTGTCGTTTTTTCGTACAAGGTACTTTTTGACTTTTCCGACAAAAGTACGAAGAATGTTTTTTTTACTTATACGGGATGATTGGATTTTTAAAACATTATTTACAAGAAGCTTCCTTTAAAAATTTTCAAGTTTATTTTTAATCAACTTATTTTAGTTTAAAATTGTATGACATGTTAAGAAAGGAAAAGTGTTTTTGAAGTAGAAAGGATATTTTCCTCAAGAATGAAGTTCAAGTGTTTTATCAAAATTATTTTTCATCTAAGATAATAAAGGGTTCTGTTTTTATCCCTATTATTACATTGATTTGATTGTGTTGTGATGGAATATTTTTATGAATTCCTTTATCGTATATGAATTGTTTTATGATGTCTTGATGTTTAAGATTCCCATTTTTATTACATGGGTTATGCAATGATGTATGGTTTATGATTTTGTGGCACACATAAGAATGGTATCATTATGAGATGGGTGGGACCTATATCTCCCTCCAATGCATTAGGTAAAGATTTTATATCTCATGAGATAGACAGGGCTGGAACGGTAGGTTATACCGGTTCAGTGAAACAGGACTGAAACGAGGGTTACTCGATTCAGAAAGGGACTTTGTCCACTAAGATAGTCTTGGCAATTAGTCTTGACTAACAAGAAATGATTCTCTATGATTATGTGTGTATGCCACAAAGTTTCATGTTTTAAGTTATGATTATTGGGATTACTTTTTCACTGCCATGATTTATCCCATGATTATAAAATTATGCTCTCTTTTGCAGGTTATGATTTCCAAAATGTTATGTTCTTATGAATATGATGTGATTGATATTTATTTTGTTTACCCTTACTGAGCATTTGAGCTCACCCTTTTATGTTTTCTTTTCCCCAGGATATAAATAAAGGTTTTAGGTAAAAAAAAAGGTAAGATCTTTATGGGAGATTTTGAAGATCTTTCACCACGATTAGAAGATTATAGTCCGAGTTTCCAAAGACACTAAACTATTACGGTCCTTGTGTGTGTGTTTTTGTTATGTACTAAGTATTCCACAAAAGTAATGTAATGTCAATGTACGTCAAGATACGGGTCTCTACACTGAACTTCTCTGATGAAGTTAGATTTCATAAGCTTATCCACTTCAGCTTAAATTTTGGAAGAAAAAGTTGGGTGTGTTCTTATCTCGGCTTACTTAAATCCTTGATGTTCTTCTGGTAAACCCAAATGATGAGAAGCAACATCAGGATCAATTTCAGGAATTTCTGTATAGTTACAAGCTAATATATCTCTATTTCTCTTTAGAAAAGAAATATACATCTCTTGATCTTCAAGAGTCATGGTCGTACTGATTAAAGTGGGGCGTGGATCTTTTTTTGAACCCATATTTATTTCTCTGAGTTCATCCACAGTGGTAAAGATACCCTCTTCAAATGTTGGAGGAGCATCTCTGAGATCTTACACTTCTTCTTCATCATGTGTTATTTCTTATATTTCAACTTGCATATTAGATGATAAAGAATAATTTTCATGATTATAAGAGATGTCAAAATTTGCACATCTTTAAGAAGAAGCTTCCATTTCTAACCCGATTGATGATGAAGGGTCTTCTTTTGGTAATAAAGAGGAGATGATGGATTGAGAATCGACATCATTATTCACCTCACTGGTTGCTATAACTTCTTCTGGCCTAATTGGAGATGTATAGACTTGTTGGATTTCAGAAGATGAAATGAAGACGTCACAATTTGTGCTTTCATCACTTCTAGGTGGGTTACCAATTTCTCCCATGTTGTCTGGCTCGATTGCCGTAATTGAAAATATGGATATTTCCATAAGATTAATTTTATTTGGGTCTATCTGGTCAATTTGACTGTTAGGCAACACATAATCTGTACTCACATGTGTAAGTGGATTTACTAGAATCTTCTCCAAACCATATGGAGCATTAACTTTTTTAATCTCCTTTGTTGTGGATTTCTCCCTTCCCTTCATGTGATAGAATTCCGCCTCAATGTATTGAGACTCACATGTATTGAACGAGGCCTTATCACCATACAATGTCCCAACTTCACCATCAAAAAATTATTTGAGACATTGATGGTATGATTAAGGGACATCCACTTGTTGATGTAGCTAGGGTCTTGCAAGAAAGATGTTGAAAGCTGAGTCTTGATCAACAACCATGAAATCCGAATTTGATACAAGATATCCAAACTGAGTTCTAAGTGTAACTTCACCCAGTGGTTTTTGTTCATTTTTATCATATCCTTGTAACATCATGGTATAAGGAGATAAATCAGATTCTGTGAGGCCCAATCGATGAAGTGTACAAATGGGCATGAGGTTGACTCTTTAACCATTGTCAATGAAAGTTCTTCGGACGTCTACACCATTGACCATTCCCGATAAGTACAAAGGTCTAATATTCCCATGAAAAACATCATATTCATCATCATTAGTAAATGTTATTATTGCATGGAATTCTACAGGATTATTCTCTATGTGATAGACTTCATCTACATCAATTTCAGTTTCAAACTCTTGAGGAATTGACAAAGACTCGATGAGTGCTTCCCAATGATTTTTTGATAGATTCAAAGCATCCAGAATTGATAACATGGCTGTTACAAGGGACAATTGTTTTAATACATCATAATTTTGATCCAGATGTCTACGTTTCCCAACAGGAATATATTGTTTAACAGGTACCTTGGAAGCAGATGCTTTGGAAGTTGATGTATCTTGTATTGGGATAGGAGTTGGAAATATTTATGGTTTTGGAATATTAGGCCAATTAGATCCATTTACTTGCTGAGAGGAAGAATATATAACCTTCAATCATTCTTCCAAAATAACTGTGCCACTACTGAATTTGATATTGGTAGAAGAACTTTCTTGTTCTTACTGAGCTTGCTGAAGGTCTATACCGTGAGTCTCTGCTGCATACACAGTTCTAGAAGGGGTAGAATCGGAATAGTGTCTTCTAAAAGATCCACTTCTTCCCCTGTATCCTGAGCCTCTGGAACTTCCTCTGATTCCCCTGTTTGATAGAGGGAATTCAGGCTCATCAAAATTGAAACTACGACTGACATATGGATCTGTTAATTGAATCATATTAACAGAACCAAAATTTTAACTCTTCGTCTGACAAAGACTCTTCCTGATTAGCCTATTTCGGCTGTGCCGTTTGGTGGGGCGGTGCCCGTGGCTTTGAAGTAGATGGCATGAAGTCTTCCAGAGTCAAAGACAACATAGGCTCTGACACATACTCATCTTCTTCTGATTATTTTTCTTTCTTTGAATCATGTCGTTTCTTTGAGGACTTGCCCTCTGATGAAGAGGGTTTTTCCGCAACATTCATGGTAGAAGAAACAATCGGTTTCTTTAATTGTGATCGCAAAATAGCATGAGTTCGGTTGATTGCATTTCTGACCATCCAATCATCATAATTTTGTGCATTTTGGATTTTGACTTCTTTCCATTCGCCTTCCTCCTCTAGAACTGTAGCAGTAACACAGGATACCTGAGCTGAAGAACTTTTCTGTTTGACTTGTCCCGAGTTGACCATCATTTGCAGGATGTCTTTGAAGACAAAACACTCCTGGATGGGATTCCCCAACATTTGATGAAAAGGGAAATAATTGGGATGGTCTTCATCACCTCCGTTGTTTGGCCTATCAGGCCTTGGCAATTGAACCAGATTATTTTCCAAAGCCGAAATAGAGTAACCAGGAATTTGTTCATTTCAGAAAGAGTATGTTTTTCTATTCAAATCTTCAAATTGTTTTCGTCATTGATCTCTTTGATAATCTGGATAAAATGGCCTTCGTTTTTGGCACTAAGGAGGTGGAGCCCTTTTAGAAGATGATGGTTTTGAAGTAGAAACTGGTACAGGTGCTTGTTTAAGCATAACTGGAGCAGTTTCTGCTTTACCAATTCTCCGTCCTGGAGCTGATGGAATTACACGAAATTTAACCATAGCCTGTATAAGGAAATATTCAATCTGCTGAGCGATTTAAGTAAGGTCTCAAAACCCTCATGTGTATTTCAGAAGGATCAACGGCGTGCGTAATTCGTCAGGCAGATTTTCCACACAAATTGGGAAAAACTCCTCTTGAGGGAGTGCTAAGCATAGAGAATATGTTAATCCCTTCCAGCGAGAAATGAAATTTGAGACCCTTTCATTCTCCTTTTTCATACAGTTTGTAAGATCAAAAACTTTTGTCTTTGGCAAAGTTGAGCAGAACTGAAGAAGGAATTTTTGGAAAAGATCCTCCCATCCGGTAATTGACCGAGATTACAAGCTTGTATACCAGACGAAGGCTGGTCCATGAAAGGTCCCTACAAAGAAACTGAGTTTTACTGCTTCTTTCTGCTCCGGATTTCCCATGATAGGATCACAACAAGACACATAATGCATCAAATGATGTTCAGGGTCACCTGATCCATTGAAAATAGGGAATACAGGGTTCCCAAAACATGATGGGGGAGAGATTGAATCTACCCATTCAGGGTAAGCTTTATTTTCCAGTTGAACCTGCACACTTTTCCCATCCATAGTTTCTAACAGACCTGTTAATGACTAAATGGTAGTTATTAACTTTTGAGAATCATCCGGTTGAACTTGGACATGGGCAGGTGCAATGACTAGTGCTTGGACAGATGTGGTGGTTGGTTCTGCAACTGATGGTAGCACTGCCAACTGTTGTTGCACTTGACCTGTAGGATTAGACCTATGAGGGTGTACTGATAAAGGAGGATATTCTTGATCCATCTCAGTAGCTGTAACAAATTCCCTTGGCTGATTGACTCCAGCATGCTTAAGAAGAAGACTACCCTGAAGTAGTTCTGCATTCAACCTCATTAATTCGTTCAATTCTTCTTCCTATTGTGTGAACCTTTGCTCTAGTGAGATCGATTGGACTTCTCTAGAGAAAGTATATGTAACCTACTTCTTTCCCCTTCGTTTTTTAGATCCTTTTCGGAGAGGGGGAAGTGGGTTACTTGAAGGATTACCTATGTTTTGGTTAAACCATTGATTTTGTGTACACACACCTTCTTCATTTGTGTCTGTGCATACAAATTCTTGAGCATGAATCTCTTCATCTGATCCCTCTGAATGAGACTCATCTGTTGGATCAGCAACAATGGTATTGATGACATTAATTGATTCATAACGCATTGCATCCCTTCTATCATCATTTCTGTGATATTGTCTTCTTCCATGTCTTTGACGAGACATTTCCTTTTGTTGATTCAATCCCTCAAGAACTTCTTGATGAACCATAATTTCTAGGGAATCTCCTGATAATTTGGTTCTTCGTTTCTCTTGAGGCTTATTCCCCAATCGAGAAAAGAATGACTTTCTTTGAGGAGGGGATTGATGATTTCAAAAAGTCCCCAGTCTCGTGGACTGGGGCTGTTCTTGTTGTCCCTGCTCAACTCCTCGAATACTATTTGTTGATTCCAAGGGTTGGTTTAAAAGAGTCCCTAGTCTAACAATCTAGGGTGGCTCTTGACATGTTCTCTCTGAGACTTTCTTAAAATCTCTCTTGATCCTGTGAACCATAGTATGGAAATTAGCTGGATGCATTAACCTGTATCCACTTTTATCACCTGGTTCAAAAGACTGTTGGATGATTTCCAAAACTTCCGTCACTTGATGATGTGCTTGCACCATATGAGAGGCATGTTCAATATTCTCATTTGCTTGATGCAGGATTAATTCAACAACATGTTCTCTGTATTCTTTATTTTGATAGGAACTAGTTGAAGTCTGTTCTTGGTAAATATTTTGATTACAATCAAAACCCATTGACTGTGGCTGACCACGAGCAATAATATTTCATGAGAACATTTTTGGTAGGCTTTTCTGACTGGAGAGCACAGTGAAATGTAGTGCTCCATGAACAACCCATCCTCTAACATGAATACCAGATGGGGCATTGGCAATTAACCGACGCAATCTTCTTAGTGCACCAAGGCATGAACATTAAAGGGCTCTCTTCTTCTTTTCAGCCTTCAGATATCGATAGACTGATGAGATGCCAAATCAATCTGACGTTGTAACCCTTCTATTCCCTTAAGATGATTTTCATATTCATCATAAGATAATGAATTCTTCTTCAACTGACAAAGAGCATTCCATATGTTGAGACGAATATCATGAATTCCATCTTCCGTCAACATCTTTGGAATGTCATACTGAGAGTCATCCATAGGCCAAAACATGACTGGTACTTCACGTTTTGCAAGTTGTTTTCAAATGTTCATCATTTCCTCTTTATCATTAAATGATGATTCTTCTACATGATTTGACCAGAGCTGGTGCTTCCCAGTTACTTCATCGGATCCAAAAAGATTGGTATACAGATCCCTGATTAAAGTAGAAGATGCATTAATTAGGGGTGGTTCAGAGAATGACCGACATGCTGGCCTATCTTCTGATTGTGAAAGTATTTCACCTTCTAGCGATGAAGCAATAGACATGACTGGTATCAAATTTTCAAGTGCCTCAAGATAATAGGGATTTCTCGGAACTACATTGTCCACTAGAGCATTATCCGGGAAATGTGCATCACTACTGTGGAGATGACTTTTGCAGCGAAATTCATCATCATGGGGAGGACCACCATGGTGGGTTATAGCAAAAGATGAGATCTCTTGATCCTTGGTCTTCTGGCCACATAGAGGGTTATTGTAGCTCTCATCTGAAGATGAAACTTAGAGATCGACCGAATTTTCATGAAGAAAGCCTTCATGAGGAAGTGTTTGTTGAAGACCTTCAGGATTAATGTTCCCAATAATGGGAAATGAGGGAGTAGAATCTTGGATTCCAACAGATAATTGTCTGAGGGTTTCAAGAACTCCAACATCGAGCAAGGCCTTGATACAAATTTTATCTTGATCTTTTGACTATTCTGGGCAGGTCTTCTTCTTATATACCTTCTTACTCGCCTTGGAAACCACTTTTTGACGAAAGTGGCTACTCTGAGCAGGTGTATGTGCCTGATCAGGAGAGATGGCTAGGTTAGGCTGACGATCTCCACTCAAATCAGGTGTATGTGCCTGACATGGTTGTCCGTATGATATGGGGGAGTATGCCCCACAACCCTCTTGGACTGGAACAGATGTGTGTGTCTATTCTGGAGTGAACTGTTGAAGTGTTACTCCACTGGTAGGGATATATTTTTGTGTCTTTCCATGAGATGTCGCTGAAGTTGTTATAATATATTGGCAGACATCCAGAATATGATCAGGGATTTTCTTCTGCTCTTTCACCATTGATAGAATATGCTTGCTGACTTCAGCTACCAGAACAGGGATACATGTCCATTCCATCATTGATGTAGGTGTATGTACCTGCTCCTGTCCTCCTTTTCCTATCTTTGAATCCTGACAGTACTCATGTGTGGGGGCAGAATGTTGAGTCTGGCTCCTATTTGTTGTCGGGGATTTCTGATTAACTTCTCTGAATGCTACCAAGAAAGACTGTTGGTAGAAATGATTAATACTAGCAGGTGTATGTGCCTGCTGATTGCACTTCATAGAACATGGTTGATGAGATCCATTAAATATAGTCATACGAGCATGCTGACTAGCTGATGATGTATAAACAGGTGTATGTTTCTGCCTATAGTACTCCACCAGAATTTCCTGGCGGGATTGGCGTGATGCTGCCAGACGAGTCTGCTGGACAGCGGAATTAAAACGGGAAGGTGTGTGTGCCCGCTCGTTTCTTTCCACCATGTTAGGTTGGTAGACTTCTCTGGTGATGGCAGAGATGAGAACCTACTCACTGTTAACCGGATTTTGCTTCTGGAGATTCGTCTTGCCTGCTTGGGTTCGATGAACTTGAGTCGAACGCCTGGAGTCGACACCCTCATGATGTTGAGGGTTCACTGCCGCACGAGTCTGGCGGCGATTGTGGATGGGAGCCCTCGGGAAGGACTCCTGCTTCCTTGAATTAAGGCCCTGAGGGACCTGATCATTCACCTCCCTAGAATATAGAAGTGAATGGTGATTACGTTCCGGGGATAACGACCCGAAACAGTTGGAGATAGTGGTTAGCACCGCCTGCTTCTTGATCACTAGTCATCGTTGTTCAGAAGACCAGTGTGAGTTTTTCACTTGGAGGGCTTGTCGGGCAGCCTCCAGAGTTGGGATGGTACCGTGTTGATGAAACTCCTTAACCATCGCATTTGATACCCAGTGTTGATGAATCTGAGTAGGTGACGTAATCCTTAGAGCGGATGACGATCCAGCATGAGTAACAGCAGTGCCATTTGTAGGAGTATTATTCACATGAGTGAACTTGAGAGCAGCCATTCTCGAAATGTAGAAGATCATGGAAAATAGTGCCTTTTGGATATAACAGATGTAATCAAGATAAATTCAGCCACTACATGTTTTGGATGATCAAATATTCCAATTATTAATTTTGTTGGACCTCTCATTGAGTTTTAAATAGGGGTCTAACAAATAGGTAAAAAATCATTTTAACATGGTTAAGGATTCACATCGGGTTCACCATTTTTTGATTCCCTAGGAATTTGGGGATGAACTCCTTGATTGAAGGTTCAAACATTCCCATCAGTTTCTAACGGGATGGTTCATAGAACCGGATACATCCAATGATTCCACATCCATTAGGACCTACTTTCCAAAGGTAGGCGCTCATTAGTTTGTGGACTGAATAGGCTTAGGAATTTTCATTGGTCAAGAGGATGGGAGGTCGGACTCATCACACCTTTTTGAGGGGAATTATTGTCTACTAAAAGACTCTCTTTATAGATTTAAGTTATGTTCGTGAATCCTTATTACATTACCAAGTATAAAATGAGATTTCCCTCATATCTGACAATCGATGATTAAATATGTAATAAAATTTAGAGAATCTTTTATATGTATTCGAGGTTCTTCATCGATAGAGAATCATCTGTATTTATTAGAGATTCTTGGTCAGTGATATCCTTCAACACATTTATATAGAAGTCTCTTGGTCATTATGATGACTATGCAGGTTTTAAAGCAACGCAGTGGGGCACTTGAAGTTTATTGTCATTCAGAAGGACATGGATTATTTCAGAGTTGGGATCGAACCAGTAGATGGACTACCTACATATCCTTTGATTAGTAAAGGAATCAGAACCCACATATTTCGAGTAAGGGAGTATATGTTTATGATTTATGGCTCAAATAAGGATGTCATAATTACTTTTACACTCTACGCTCAGGTGAGTCATGCTCGGTGTGACAAACAAGAGGTATTGGTAAAAACAAGACTATTGTACCATGAAAGATGCAATCAAAAGAAATAATGTGGTGCTTATTTATGTTTGACTGCCCAAAAAAATTAATATTAGGAGTTACATCAGGGAAGAAATCAAGGAATAGGGTCCATAAAGGTATATGTGCTTCATCAAGATTTGAATACTATAACTTGGAGCTTACTCCTGAAAAGGAGGCCCAAATTAGAAGAGGACATATAATTTGGTTTTACTCCTGAGAAGGAATCCCAGATCAAAGGTAAACTAGGACTGGGTAAGGGAAATTATGACTGTGGCTTACTCCAGAGAAGGAGACCCAGGTTAAGGGACTTGAAAAATTAAGGGACTTGGGGCTTATTCTTGAAGAGAATGTCCATATTTGAGAATCGGGATTACACCTGAAAAGGAGGCCCATGGTAATAGAATTATGAATGGGGATTATTCCTAAAAAGGAGGCCCAGGTTAAGAATTATGGCTGGGTCTTATTCCTGAAAAGGAGGCCCGGGTTAATGAGGACTTGGGACTTACTCATAAAAGGAGGCCTAGGTTATGTATTATGACTGGGGGTTACTCCTAAGGAGGATGACCATATTTGAGAATTATTAATGGGGATTATTACTGAAAAGGATGCCCAGGTTAAGGGGTTCTCTCATCTTAAAGTATGAGGTTGAATGAATGAAATCTCAATCTTTAGTGACATTAAGATGTGTAAATCACTCGGTTTTGAGAGATATTCCACAGAATTCATTTCAGATAAAGAATTCAAATCATGAAATCATGACATAAATGGCTTTGAAGAGTGTCTTGAAGACTTAATCTTGAGTATGAGAGGTGGAATGGCATAAGAGGGGTGAAATGGGCAAGAAGGGCACCCAAAAAAGGCAGGGTCGCACAAGTCCTGGTAGGTGCGCAGGTACTACATGGGCGCACAACTCCTTATCGTTCAGGTATACCTGCGCGACACATGGGTACTTGCACGTTTGTAAACTAGAATGGTAATACTTGGGCGATCCTTGACCAATGCCTTCAGAATTATCCTGAGGTACTTCCATAAGAGAGACGCGTATGTTTTGGTGAGGAAGTAGGGCGGCGCTGGAGTATGTTCATTTCCCTTAAGGGTGACACACCTTAGGGACGCAAGTGTTGGTGAATTCTAACACTTAGAACTTAAACCTCTTGTTTAGACCTTCTATTATAGGTAATAAATTACCTTAGAAGTGTTCGGAAGACCTAAAGAAGAGACTTGGGTGTTCAAAAATCTAAATCTGAATTCTTGAAAAATTCTCCTCCTCTAACTTGGGGGCCCACAGGGTCTACTTATAGGCTGGATAAGACCCCGGGCGGTTATCCTTTAGGGCGCGTAAGTCACTTGCATGACCATTAGGCATCATGCAAGTGGACTTGCGCGACAGTGATGGAACATGCACGACACATGTTCTTTTCAAACCTTGTTCATGCCTTTGTCGATTTTTTATGTTTTCTTATAAGGATGAATCAATTTGTTCTAAGTCATTTCCCTTTACATTCTTTTAGAAAATGTGACGAAAAAGGAGCTTCAACAACCATACAATAGTAAACAGTGGAAAAATTAAAGTAAATAGACAACTGGAGCACGTATATAATGATACAAGTAGTTTATGTTTAATAATGCAGTCAAACAAGTCACAATGATGAAATATAGTACTAATCCAAGTTACAAAGGTATGCAAGTAAAAAAATCTAGCAACATCACAAGCCTCACCTAGGACCCATTCTCTCCATCTCCATAGAAATCAAGTACCTAATGTGGAAGGGCGCTTTCCCATATATACACTTGCAGCAATATAATATTTTTGGGCACAAAAGCATGACCCAAACATTGTGTGACAAGAATACCACTATAAAACCACCCACATATCTGTGGATAAAAGTCAGTGAATATATATGGTATGTGATAATCAAAACGAAGCAGCAGACAAGGATGCACTCAAAATAAACAATCCTACAGTTTCAATTGCAATCATTTTCATACAATAAGTAAGAAGATAAACTATAACAAGTAGCCTTATTTGATGTACTCACAACCTAACCCATCTGATTCAACCAATAAAATACAAGAAACCATTTGGGAAGTACAAATAGTCTCACCCGTCTGGTTTAGATTTATCAAAAACTATATGAGGAATCAGTCACCATCAATTCCCCATGTGGTCTCGTATCGGTAACTATGAACACGCTATAGAAGCACTCAATGTCCAATTCCCCCCTGTAGTCTTGCAGCGTGGAAGTACATACACTCTGAGGGAGCACCATGTCCATTCTCCCTATGGTCTCACAATGTGAATGTATACAAGAACTCTAGGGAAACCCTAATCATCCATTACCCCAATGTTCTACTACACCAGGTTCCCTGTAGCCTATATAAGTCAATCATGCAAAACGATGTTCACCAACAAAATTAAACCTTACGAACTACATGGATAAAAACTGAATGAATATAACAACATTAGATAAAATAAATCACTCCATCCTAACAACACTAATCACATAAAACAATGCATCCTAATAAGAAAAGTTAGACCGAACGGTCCATAACACCAAGCAAGGGATATCACATACACAACATGGAATGAAAAACCCTATTCACAACCAAATACCAATACTCAAGAATCCAAGACATAACAAGAATTAAATGGGTAAAAATCCATAAATATGCAATACCCCAAACAAGGGTATTGTCACTTTTGCACATATAACTCAAAGACTAAGTACCGAAAGGCACAAAACACCTACCTTGACAATGTACGAATGATATACATGAACCTTAGGCCTTAAATTACCATATAATGATAGATATATAAAAAACTTCTAAAACGTTCAACCAAAGATATCTCACAAAAGAGGATAAATCAAGAAATGAGGCTATAGAAGAAGGAAGATCTTAACATGGCGATTCCAATGCAATCGAAGGTGGTTGATGCATGGAATAGATGGAAAGTCAGCGACTCAGAGAAGATCTGTCGATCTCGTTCGTTCTTGGATGAGACGGGTCATGAAGAAGGCGTTTCAGCCAATTATACTTGAACCGAGTCCATTTAATGAAATAAAAACAAAATTACACAACGTCTTCTTTAGATTTACATGGTGTGTACTTTCCATTACCGCACCCCACATTAGGTGGCCTCCATGTCACCCCACATGACCATGTGCTCGGCTGTTACACGGCCAGTACACGGCTACCCGTGACAACTGGGTACATGTCTTGTACTTATAAGTACAAAATGTGCACTGTTGAAATTTAAAGAGACACCTATTTTCCTAAATAAACAACATGAAATGAAAGACATACCTGAAAAATGATACAGGTTTTTACTTGTAAGCACATATTTTTTAAACTATGAATATGCAGTCATTCCTCAATAACATTGTATGTTATAATGTTATTAATTATGTAAATAATTTTTAAATTGTGTTAAGTGAACACGATTTCTATTTTTTATTTATTATTCTAATGAAATATACATAATTATTTATCACATTTGAATTTAAATAAAATATCTCCCTAAATTATTGTATGTCATTTATTTTATATTTATTCATGGCTTCGAGTTTTTTTTGGTTGAGGTGGAACCAAATTTTTATTTCAAAACATCTAAAATATGTTTAGAATATGTCAAAAATTTTTATTTTTAACTCACCTTGATTTTGTATCATTATGCTTGATTTTTTAGTATTAAAAATCTATCTAATGTATGGTGACATATATTTAAATTCTATATTTTTCTTAAGCATGATTATATTATTTGTGATTTATATTTTCTTAATAATTAAAATTTCACCCAAATTTTATTAATTCATAATTATAAGATATTTTAGAAACAATTTAATATATATTATTAGATGAATATTTGAGTAATGTGATACTTTATTTCTTAAAAATTAACAATTATAACTTAATTATCTAAAAACTATAATATCAAATTTTTTTAATATGAAATAATTAATGGGGATATTAAATATAATTTTATTGATTTTTTATTGTAATTATTTCTTTAATAAATTTTTAAATGATTTATGAATGTTAACAACATTAATGTAAATTTTAAAATGATGTGTTTTATATATTGTTAATATTTTGTTACATTTAGGATACTTTTCAAAATGGGGGATAATTTTAGTGTAACCTTGTTTAGTTTTGTAACATAATAAAGGGAGAGATTGGTAGCTCATATTTTAATTAATAGATATTTTTTAGTACTATGTGTTGTTTTAAATTTTATTTGTTTGTTTTAAAAGTTATAATAAGTCACATATTAATAATATTTTTATAAATAATTTCTAAAATCACCATGATTTATTTTTTCTCAACCCAAGAGTGAATTTTTCTTAATCATAGGATGTTGTGTGTAAATCATACAATTAGATTGTATCAACCTTATGGTATGTATGTATAAAAGATTTAATGAAATTTTTTGAACCTTACTTTGGGTTTCCTATAACCTTAATAGTAACTATATTAACATTACAACAGACATATTTCATGTTATATAATTTTTTATTTTTATTAATTTCTAAAATATTTTTAAAAATCAGTCATTCATATTTCTAAATTAAAAATATTCATGTCAAAAAAACTCATTAAAAGATTTTTGAATTTTCACATATGGAGATGTCAAATTAGTCACAAAAAAACTAAAAAATGAATCAAATATAAATTGTAATGAATCATACAATAATATGAATCATAAATTTATTTAATCATTCTTTGTATATATTGTTTAAAAGTCATTTTTATGATCCTATATTCTAAATTATTTTTTCCATTCTGAATTTAATTGTAATCTGATATGGGTTTTTCTATTTTTTATGTTGTAAATTAGTTTTAATTAATTATGAAGGAATTCAAATTAGTTTAAATTTTTGTGTGTGTTACTGACTCAAAAAATATATATACAATAGGTAATAATGTATTTAATCATTTAATTTATTACTACGGATATCTATGATTACATTTCCAGAGGAAACAATATGTAGATATCCATGGAGTCCATGACCAAATAATTTGATAAGGTGTCATTAAATAATGGTTGAATTACTCAAAACTTATACATTAAATTTTATTTATTATACAATAATGTGATGAAATGTACTTAGGATTCATTTTTTATAATCAAAATATTCGAATTATTTAGTCAAGCTAGTTCAGCAAAATTTTAATGATCATTATAAAAAATTAATAGATAGATTGACATATTATAAACATGTATTACTTTGTTCTTATTTATCTGGATTACTCATTATATTATTTTCATTGTGTTGTATGAATGTTTATTATATTATTTTATTCTTATGTTTTGACTCAAATTATATATTTTTGGTGATTTAATCAAATGGTAGTTTCTTGATTATGCTAAACTTATCATGAAATAGGAAAAAAGTTGTACTTTAACCGACCAAAATATATTAATAGGTTTTTTATTACTTATAATGGATTGGGTTCTTCATGGACCCATAAAGAGTATTATTATATGGTGGGTCTATTCAATTGTAAGAGGCCTTATAATGGATCAAATCCTACTGTTATTATTGAGTTAAAGGGTCTTTCAATATTATATCTTGGATCTATTGATTTGAACTACTATAAATTCTAGTGTTCATGTTCTTCATTTTATTTCCACAACATTTGATACTTCAATTCTACACATAAAATAAATTGTTTTAAATATTAATAAACTACTGACCATATGACTATCTTTAAATCGCATAATGGGATGATAAAATTCTCTTGAATGCATCACTAAATATTTCAAATTAAATTAATATATATTTTCCAAATAACCAAACATATTTTTATGTAGAACCAAATTTATTATCATCCTATATTTTTTTCCAACAATGAAATTTTTTAAATTATTTTTTGATTTTAGACACTGATTTGTTTCAATGAAACTTATTTGTTTAAGGTTGAATATATTATTTTAAAATTATATTATAGTATTTTTTATTGAGAGGGATTTTTTTATGGTAAAATACCATTAAATTTTAAATATATCTTTATATAAGAAATTCATCACTATAGTTTTATATATAATAAGGTATTTATATAGGATATTAAACTTTTTATAGATTTACATTACAAAACATTTTCTTAATACAGAAAACATTTTACAAACTGACTCCCAAAGACCATAATATTCGAGTTCCTTTGGAAAATAGGAAATGTAAACACTGATACATAAGGGAGCTATATTATATATTACTTGGTTCATATTGAGAAAAACCCTTCTTAGAAACATCAAACAAAATAAATATCTCAAACAATTGGGAAGGAAACATAAAAAGGGAAGAAAAAAAAATATTAGTAAGGGTAAACAATGGAGATATGTAAGAATAATCATGATCATAAGGATATGAGAACATGGCCATTAAAATATATGATCATACCATGTATATCAATGATCATATACAAGAATAATGGCATAAAACAAGGTATTTTATAAGACATGAATCCTAATGAAATACAGTACACAAGACATAAAAAAGGAATAAAACATGGATTTGTGGGAGATATAGAATTGTGTAATATGATTTCCATAGTTGGAATGTAATCACTTCCTAGAACATTATTGTATTATGGGTTCACTTACCACACCATCTTGGTAGTAATGGTTCACCCCATTGACATATTAGTAGAATGAGTTCACTCCTCATACCATCTTGGTTGTCATTGTTCCATCCCATGGCCATCTCAGTTTTCATGGATCATTCCCAATAATGTATTAGACTATCTCATGATACATAAATAATTTAGAAATGAATTTGAGGGAGATATATGTATCACCCATCTCATAATGAGATCATTAATATATGTACAAGAAGATCATAAATAATCATAAAATATCCCATGATATGAAATGGGTATTATAAAATTGTAATCATTTAATAACCTATATAAATAGATAGGTTTCGTAATGATTTCCAATTAAACATATCCTATGAATAGAAGCGGGTTTCAAAATCATATAAACCATGAATGAGAAATAGGATTAATCATTATCTAGTCCACAAAACACAATCAATTCTGAGAAAGAATATAAAGGGAAATATAGAATAATTTCCTAAAAATTAATGATTCACACCAAAAGTTGTTATCTTAGATAAGAAATAATTTTTAAATATCTATTCAAAACATTTTACGGAAAATATACATTCTATAATTAAAAACACTTTTTTAAAACATAAATTTTTTGAAAACCTTTATCTCTAAAAATATATTTTAAAACTCATAATAGAAGCATTGAAAATAATAAAATGTTTATAATATCATTTATACTTAAAAAGTTTCTAAAATTATTTTCAAAAAATAGTTGAAAAGATTTTGGAAAACATGGTTTTTGAATACAATTGTATTCTAACCGGAGAGAGAGAGACATTAATATTTTACATAAAAACATAATATTATGTTCCAAATAGAGGGGAAATGGTAGTAATACATGAATATATATTAAATAAATATTGTATAAAGAATATCATGAGTTTTCTAGAGATATAAAACATATAATTTCATAAAAAGAAGCATAAATTTAAACAATATTGAAAAAACTGAGATTGTTTCCATATACTATTATAACATGGTAACATAGGATTATAATCTCAATATGAGAAAATTAAATTACATGATGAATAAAATATCATGAAAATAATTATATTCTTGATATAAAATATAAACTATAAGTATATAACCCACGAAAAAATAATTTAGGTGTATGACAAAACATTAGTCTCAACAAAGGCAAATTGAGACAAAACAATTTTACCGATTTGGTAACATTTAAAAGTTATACCCCTTGAATGAAAGATAATAAAATGGATATATTTATAACCATAAATTTAATCATAATATAAATAAAATACAATCACATTTTGAATATACACCACAAAAAATGAAATAGTGGTGAACATAGCATGTATCTTAAGGAAATAAAATGTGAGAAAAAATTCCCTTACCTCATGTCTCGAATTTTGTTGTTATCATTCAATGAACATGTATAATAAATAAAATATTATAATAAATATTTTAAATAATCATATTTTTATATCTAATACCATGTAACGGCCCGAAATTTTGAATAAGTCTTGTTTCCTAATTTCATGTGTTATTTTATTTTATTTTTATACTCAACAAAAATGTTTTATTTGATAAACATGATTATAATTAAAATGAGACCATTGGGTTATGACTGTTATATGACCATCGGTCAATATTACTGCTGTGAACAAAATGTTTTGATTATTGTCTCTAAATACACGTAATCTTGGTTAATTATTATTGAAAGAAGATTCGATGGCCTCACCTAGTAGTCTTGGACCGATCGAAGCCCATCTAACAAAACATGGGAAGGAGGTAGCACCATTGGGCTTTGCTCTGGACCAAACCCAAGCCGAACTTCATCATGTGAAGCTAGAACAGAATATCCTTCACGAGAAGTTCAAACTGATAGAAATTACTACTCGGGCAATGTTGGTCGAGCTTCCCTCGGACTCTCTCACCTTAGCACACCTTACACTTAGGTCCTATGCTGGTGTGATAAGGGGCTATGTAAGAAGACCGTAGCTTCCTTGTGTAATCCTTTGTTTTAAATAAAAATTTTGATTTCTTCTTATGATGATGTTTATGAATTTTCAAATGACCGGATAAATATAGTATTCATATTTTTGATGAATTTTAGAAAAAGGATATTTTCAAAATGTTTATGTAAACCTTAAATAATTAAAAATGTGTAATGATTTTCAAAAAATGGTCTTCTACAATTATGTTCAGTACAAAATTTGGAGTCTAATAAGATCAACATGATTTTTGATGAATAGTGATTTTATTATTAGGATTAGTAATATGACCAAATGGATTAGTAATCTCACTTAAAGAAAGTTTTAAAATAATCTAGGCACCTTGATTAAGTAATGCGATTCAATAAAATGGTTAAATAACAGTTTCATAAATTATTATTCAAGTATTAGTTTTTTCGGGTGAATAGTGTTTTTTAATTAAAAATTAAATTAAAAATATTTAGCAAATTATTTTTATAAAATGGATTCTATTTTTGAACTCCGATCACCGATATTATGTTATGGAAATTTTTGGGGTTTTTTCTGAAAAAATAAATTTTTGGTGAATAGTGTATTTATATAAAAAATAAATTAAAAATATTTAAAAAATTATTTTTATAAAATGGAGTTCATTTTTGAAATCAGAGCATTGATATTTGATTCAGGTGAAATTTTGGGATCTTTCTGAAAAAGTTGAATTTTCAGTGAATAGTGAAAATACAGTTTTAGGGTTTCGGTATGTTTAATGACATCATAACTATGTCATGATGATTGCATGAGATATTTTAAGGGTTGGCCGGCCATGGGTGATGAATCATTGTTTTTGGGGCCCCATATGGCCTAACTCCAAGGTAAATGCCAAGGGAGAGCACATGGGTTTGAGAAAAGCACATGTGAGGTGTCCCATGTCCATTAATGCCTTGTCCCCTCACTTTCCCTATAAATACAAAGCCCTCCTCTCATCCATTTGACTCCCCACTCTTCCCCAAAAAAGTTCTGGTCTCATTACCTCCCAAGGAGTCCACCCAAGGTGCCCCCAAGACCTCAAGGTCCCATCCTTTAAGGATTAAGAGTTACATTTTAAGGCAAGGGATCCGACCTCTCTCTTTCATTTCATGTAATCTCTTTTATGTAATTCCTTTTATGCTCTATGTAATTATGTTGTAGGATGTTCTTTTATACTCCTCTTACTGCCCTTTTCATGTTCATATAATGAGATATCCCCTCTTACTCTCATTATTTCGTTTTATGAAGTTTTAAGTGGCGCCATTAGGCTGCCGAAATTTTTGTAACGGATTCTTTCTCCCTTTTTTTTCAAGATCTATTTTCATGTAAAGTATTTCAAGTTACTTTTTATTATGTTGGGGTATGATCTCTAAATTTATCATACTGATATTTTATGATCATATGATGAGAGACCCCATTATATCTCTTCAATTCAGTATTTTGAAGTTTTAAGTGGCGCCGTTAGGCTGCCGAATTTTTTAAGTGGTTCTTCACCCTTCTCGTTTTGAAGTTCTACATTCATTTCAATTCTTTCAAGTTCCTTTTTGTTATGTTGGGGTATGATCTCCATATCTATCATAATGGACTCTTATGTTCATATGATGAGAGACCCAATTTGATCTCTTCAATTCAGTATTTTGAAGTTTTATGTGGCGCCGTTAGGCTGCCGAATTTTTAAGTGGTTCTTCACCCTTCTCGTTTTGAAGTTCTACTTTCATGTCAATTCCTTCAAGATCCTTTTTGTTATGTTGGGGAATAATCTCTATATCTATCATACTGAACTCTTATGTTCACATGATTAGAAACCCTACTTGATCTTTTCAATCATTTTTGTTGAAGTTTAAGTAACGCCGTTAGGCTGCCGAACTTTCATAAGAGAAATCTAATTTTTGTCTTCCTTCCATGTTTTTCATTTCAAATGGTATGTCCTTGAAATTTCATTACCATTATCATGTATCCTTCTTATTCTCTCCATATACTGTTTTATGGGTCATTTATGAATGTTTGACCCGTTTTCCCCCTCTTTTTAATGTCTTCTAAAACCTCGTAGCATAGCCGTTATGCTGCAGAATTTCCGTCTCAAAATGTCTCTCTCTTTTTCTAAAGTTATTTTATATTATTAAGTTAATACTCAAAGCTCTTTATTAAAATGGGGTATTCACATATATACCAAAATGTTATATTTTAAATTCTGGGATTTACATACATGAGACCCACCTTCCTTTTCTGTGGGTTTTAAAGTGACGTAAAGATCATGTCTTTAAAGCAGTTTTTAAAACGTTGTGATTATGAAATGAAACCCTTTTATTTTATGCTATATGGGTTATTTATGAAATGTTTGATGATGATATATGTGGCTCACATGATAATAAAGGCAAATTTAAGGGTGCGCCGTAATAGCACTCCAATGCATTGGGTAATGATGTAACCACTAGATATTAAAATTTTCACGATATCTTGATGAATAACCTTGGTAATTTTTTTATGACACCTTGGGGATGGACCTTGGTGATATGTTCATGATTGTCTATATTAAATTATGTAGCCACATCTTAATGTTATGAAAAATGTTATTTTTATTATGATATGCCTCATGATTTCTTTCTTATGTCTTAAAGTTCTTTTCATGTCCTTATTGAAGTATCTCAAGTTCACATGTAAAATGGTTCTCTTGTTTCCATTACTGGGCCTTCTGCTCACCCTTTCTTTTGATGTATGTCCCCAGGTTATGAGATGCAGTAATGAACCTAGGATGAACATGAGGAGAAGCCTTCAAGTGTTTAAGAAGAATGTTTTATGTTTTCATGTTTTAAGTTCCTAATTTCAAAGACACTAAACCCTAAAGCTCCTCGGTTTTGTAAAATGTAATGAAAGTTTATTTGATAAAAAGGCGGGATGCTATAGTTTGTATCAAAGGATGGTCTAGTTATTTGTGGAAATTAGGATATTAAAACTTTAGGAAGAATCCTATAGAAAAGTTTATATATAGAAAATCTTCCTTGTATTTGGGTGAGTATTGAGTAATGGGTTGCCAAGAAAATACATCCATGTCTAGATACGAGCAGGTAGAGGTGGATCTGGCACAGATGTACATAGGGGTAAAACACGAAAACACCACTTTGAGCTAGACTCGAATGGGAACTGGTACACGACAACGGGCCTTGCTGCACTCTTGGTTACTACACTCCCGGGGGATATGCTTTGGTAAATTTATAAGCTTAGTATAAACCATTGTGAAAGGAACAAAGATAAAACAAAATAAAGATTCACATAAGAATATATGATCATGGATAACCTATATTAGAACCTAGGGGATCAGAAGTTAGGGTATACTTTTCTTCTACAAGTTATCCTTATATGCTTTCAGTTCCATTTCGTGATTATTGGCTAAGTACTTAAGACCCTAATTATGCTTTCTCTTCTTAGTGAATCGTGGAAAATGGAAGAACATGTCCCAACAACCAATGTTATAAGAAATGCGACGATTGTCATATTAATATGACAGGGATGATTAGGGGATTAAAATATGATTTTTATTTTGGAAGACGTTCACTATGTTGGGGACCCTATATAATTGAGGTAAATAGATTACAACGGTATTTTCATTGAGGAGTAAGGTTGACTTATATTTTGAAGAATCGATGAATTTAAGGTGGACTTATAGTAATTTAGGTTACTTATGGGAATGATTAACCTATCTTGGGTTAAATATGTTTAGGTTAGATACTTTTGTTATAAGACGTTAGGAGTGGTTGATCTTGTTTGGAGATGAACAATGAAGTTTATTTTGAAGACTATGTTATCAAATCCTTCTTGTATTTGGGTTTTAATCTTAGTTTGGTTTATTTTGAGGAATTTTAAGGACCGTTATTTATGGAATGGACTATGATTAACTTTGGTTAGTACCATGGAACATTGAAGATTTAAAAGTAGTTTCCATTCCTATGGGATTCTTTCTTTTTGAAGAGTTGTTTTAACTTACCCTTTCAGTTTTTGGGATAATGTTTAATGATAAAAGAAATAGATAGTTAATCTTTTGTGGATTATGTGATTCTCTAGAAGATGATTCTTGTGTTTTTATGAGACCAATTAGTTTTGAATGCTCATAGTTTGGAGAAAAGATTAGTTTTGGGTAGAAACTTATTAAAGGATGAAACTCTACATGAAGGTAGATATATTTCCTTATGTTTTTGTTCTATGTTGTAAATGAATTCCTCAAAGTTATGAAAAGGAACGTAAAACAAATATGTTGTTGGTTTACGTTTCCTACTAGGTAATCAACGACCGCTTGCACACATCATAATTTTGGGATTTTCTGGTGGTTAACTTCCTCCTAATCATGTTTTCTATCACTCTCCTTTAGGACGTGACCCTATGTTTTCTCCTCCCTGTCCAAGTTTCCTACATGGAATCCTAGTATGAGTAAACTCGGGTGGCCTTTGTACTTCCTTTTCATTCTTTTAAAGTAATGGTGTCACTGACTCTTTTTCCGATGTGGGACATTCAATGATATTTCAAAACCCAATTTTTAAAATTTGCGAGGACGCAATTTCTTAAGGGGGGAAGATTGTAACGGCCCGAAAGTTTGAATAAGTCTTGTTTCCTAATTTCATGTGTTATTTTATTTTATTTTTATACTCAACAAAAATGTTTTATTTGATAAACATGATTATAATTAAAATGAGACCATTGGGTTATGACTGTTATATGACCATCGGTCAATATGACCGCTATGAACAAAATGTTTTGATTATTGTCTCTAAATACAAGTAATCATGGTTAATTACTATTGAAATAAGATTCGATGGCCTCACCTAGTAGTCTTGGACTGATCGAAGCCCATCTAACAAAACATGGGAAGGAGGTAGCACCATTGGGCTTTGCTCTGGACAAAACCCAAGCCGAACTTCATCATGTGAAGCTAGAACGGAATCGCCTTCGCGTGAAGTTCAAACTGATAGAAATTACTACTCGGGCAATGTTGGCCGAGCCTCCCTCGGACTCTCTCACCTTATCACACCTTACACTTAGGTCATATGCTGGTGTAATAAGGGTCTATGTAAGAAGACCGTAACTACCCTGTGTAATCCTTTGTTTTAAATAAAAATTGGGATTTCTTCTTATGATGATGTTTATGAATTTTCAAATGACAGAATAAATATAGTATGCATATTTTTGATGAATTTTAGAAAAAGGATATTTTAAAAATGTTTATGTAAAATTTAAATAATTAAAAATGTGTAATGATTTTCAAAAAATGGTCTTCTACAATTATGTTCAGTACAAAATTTGGAGTCTAATAAGATCAACTTGATTTTTGATGAATAGTAAATTATGAATAGTGATTTTATGATTAGGATTAGTAATATGACCAAATGGATTAGTAATTTCACTTAAGGAACGTTTTAAAATAATCTAGGCACCTTGATTAAGTAATGTGATTCAATAAAATGGTTAAATAACGGTTTCATAAATTATTATTCAAGTATTAGTTTTTTCAGGTGAATAGTGTTTTTTAATTAAAAATTAAATTAAAAATATTTATCAAATTATTTTTATAAAATGGATTTCATTTTTGAACTCAGAGCACCGATATTATGTTATGGTAATTTTTGGGGTTTTTTCTGAAAAAATAAATTTTTGGTGAATAGTGTATTTATTTAAAAAATAAATTAAAAATATTTAGAAAATTATTTTTATAAAATGGAGTTCATTTTTCAAATCAGCGCATTGATATATGATTAAGGTGATATTTTGGGATCTTTCTGATAATGTTGAATTTTCAGTGAATAGTGAAAATACAGTTTTAGGGTTTCGGTATGTTTAATGACATCATAACTGTGTCATGATGATGTCATGAGATATTTTAAGGGTTGGCCGGCCAAGGGTGATGAATCATTGTTTTGGGGGCCCCATATGGCCTAACTCCAAGGTAAATGCCAAGGGAGAGCACATGGGTTTGAGAGAAGCACATGTGAGGTGTCCCTTGGCCATTAATGCCGTGTCCCCTCACTTTCCCTATAAATACCAAGCCCTCCTCTCATCCATTCGACTCCCCAATCTTCCCCAACGAAGTTCTGGTGTCATTACCTCCCAAGGAGTCCTCCCAAGGTGCCCCCAAGCCCTCAAGGTCCCATCCTTTGAGGTTTAAGAGTTACATTTTAAGGTAAGGGATCCAACCTCTCTCTTTCATTTCAAGTAATCTCTTTTATGTCATTCCTTTTATGCTCCATGTTATTATGTTGGAGGATGTTATTTTATACTCCTCTTACTTCCCTTTTCATGTTCATATAATGAGATATCCCCTCTTACTCTCATTATTTCGTTTTATGAAGTTTTAAGTGGCGCCGTTAGGCTGCCGAAATTTTTGTAATAGATTCTTTCTCCCTTCTCTTTTTTTCAAGATCTATTTTCATGTAAAGTATTTCAAGTTCATTTTTATTATGTTGGGGTATGATCTCTAAATTTATCATACTGATCTTTTATGATCATATGATGAGAGACCCCATTTGATCTCTTCAATTCAGTATTTTGAAGTCTTAAGTGGCACCGTTAGGCTGCCGAATTTTTTAAGTGGTTCTTCACCCTTCTCATTTTGAAGTTCTACTTTCATGTCAATTCTTTCATGTTCCTTTTTGTTATGTTGGGGTATGATCTCAATATATATCATACTGGACTCTTATGTTCATATGATGAGAGACCCCATTTGATCTCTTCAATTCAGTATTTTGAAGTTTTAAGTGGCGTCGTTAGGCTGGCGAATTTTTAAGTGGTTCTTCACCCTTCTCGTTTTGATGTTCTACTTTCATGTCAATTCATTCAAGTTCCTTTTTGTTATGTGGGGGAATTATCTCTATATCTATCATACTGAACTCTTATTTTCACATGATGAGAAACCCTACTTGATCTTTTCAATCATTTTTGTTGAAGTTTAAGTAACGCAGTTAGGCTGCCGAACATTCATAAGAGAAATCTAATTTTTTTCTTCCTTCTATGTTTTTCATTTCAAATGGTATGTCCTTTAACATTAATTACCATGATCATGTATCCTTCTTATTATGTCCAAATACTGTTTTATGGGTCATTTATGAAAGTTTGACCCATTTTCCCCATCTTTTTAATGTCTTCTAAAACCTCGTAACATAGCCGTTATGCTGCAGAATTTCCGTCTCAAAATGTCTCTCCCTTTTTCTAAAGTTCTTTTATATTATTAAGTGAATACTCAAAGCTCTTTCTTCTAAAGGGGTATTCACATATATACCAAAATGTTCTATTTTAAATTCTGGGATTTACATACATGAGACCCACCTTCCTTTTCTGTGGGTTTTAAAGTGACGTAAAGATCATGTCTTTAAAGCAGTTTTTAAAACGTTGTGATTATGAAAGGAAACCCATTTATTTTATGCTATATGGGTTATTTATGAAATGTTTTATGATGATATATGTTTCCCACATGATAATAAAGGCAAATTTAAGGGTGCGCTCTAATAGCGCTCCAATGCATTGGGTAATGATGTAACCACTAGAGATTACAATTTTCATGATATCTTGGTGAATAACCTTGGTAATTTTTTATGACACCTTGGGGATGGACCTTGGTGATATGTTCATGATTTTCTATTTTAAATGATGTAGCCACATCTTAAAGTTATGAAAAATGTTATTTTTTTTATGATATGCCTCACGATTTCTTTCTCATGCCTTAAAGTTCTTTTCATGTCCTTACTGAAGTATCTCAAGTTCACATGTAAAATGTTTCTCTTGTTTCCATTATTGGGCCTTCTGCTCACCCTTTCGTTTGATGTATGTCCCCAGGTTATGAGATGCAGTAATGAACCTAGGATGAACATGAGGAGAAGCCTTCAAGTTTTTAAGAAGAATGTTTTATGTTTTCATGTTTTAAGTTCCTGATTTCCAAGACACTAAACCCTAAAGATCCTCGGTTTTGTAAAATGTAATGAAAGTTTATTTGATAAAAGGCGGGATGCTATAGTTGGTATCAAAGGATGGTCTAGTTATTTATGGAATTTAGGATATGAAAACTTTAGGAAGAAGCCTATAGAAAAGTTTATATATAGAAAATCTTCCTGGTATTTTGGTGAGTATTGAGTAATGGGTTCCCAAGCAAATACATCCCTGTCTATATACGAGCAGGTAGAGGTGGCTCTGGCACAGATGTACATAGGGGTAAAACACGAAAACACCGCTTTGAGCTAGAATCGAATGGGAACTGGTACACGACAACGGGCCTTGTTGCACTTTTGGTTACGACACTCCCGGGGGATATGCTTTGGTAAATTTATAAGCTTAGTATAAACCATTGTTAAAGGAACAAAGATAAAATAAAATAAAGATTCACATAAGAATATATGATCATGGATAACCTATATTGGAACCTAGGGGATCAAAAGTTATGGTATACTTTTCCTCTACAAGTTATCCTTATATGCCTTCAATTCCATTTCGTGATTATTGGCTAAGTACTTAAGACCCTAATTATGCTTTCTCTTCTTAGTGAATGGTGGGAAATGGAAGAACATGTCCCAACAACCAATGTGATAGGAAATGCGAAGATTGTCATATTAATATGACAGGGATGATTAGGGGATTAAAATATTATTTTTATTTTGGAAGACGTTCACTATGTTGGGGACCCTATATGATTGAGGTAAATAGATTACAACGGTATTTTCATTTAGGAGTAAGGTTGACTTATATTTTGAAGAATCGATGAATTTAAGGTGGACTTATAGTAATTTAGGTTACTTATGGGAATGATTAACCTATCTTGGGTTAAATATGTTTAGGTTAGATACTTTTTTTATAAGATGTTAGGAGTGGTTGATGTTGTTTGGAGATGAACAATGAAGTTTATTTTGAAGACTATGTTATCAAATCCTTCTTGTATTTGGGTTTCAATCTTAGTTTGGTTTATTTTGAGGAATTTTAAGGACCGTTATTTATGGAATGGACTATGATTAACTTTGGTTAGTACCATGGAACTTTGAAGATTTAAAAGTAGTTTCCATTCCTATGGGATTATTTCATTTTGAAGAGTTGTTTTACCTTACCCTTTTGGTTTTTGGGATAATGTTTAAAGATAAAAGAAATAGATAGTTAATCTTTTGTGGATTATGTGATTCTCTAGAATATCATTCTTGTGTTTTTATGAGACCAATTAGTTTTGAATGCTCATAGTTTGGAGAAATGATTAGTTTTGGGTAGAAAGTTATTAAAGGATGAAACTCTACATGAAGGTAGATATATTTCCTTATGTTTTTGTTCTATGTTGTAAATGAATTCCTCAATGTTATGAAAAGGAACGTAAAACAAAAATGTTGTTGGTTTACGTTTCCTACTAGGTAATCAAAGACCACTTGCACACATCATAATTTTGGGATTTTCTGGTGGTTAACTTCCTCCTAATAATGTTTTCTATCACTCTCCTTTAGGACGCGACCCTTTGTTTTCTCCTCCCTATCCATGTTTCCTACATGGAATCCTGGTATGAGTAAACTCGGGTGGCCTTTGTACTTCCTTTTCTTTCTTTTAAAGTAATGGTGTCACTGAATCTTTTTCCGATGTGGGACTTTCAATGAAATTTCAAAACCCAAATTTTAAAATTTGCGAGGACGCAATTTCTTAAGGGGGGAAGATTGTAACGGCCCGAAATTTTGAATAAGTCTTGTTTCCTAATTTCATGTGTTATTTTATTTTATTTTTATACTCAACAAAAATTTTTTATTTGATAAACATGATTATAATTAAAATGATACCATTGGGTTATGACTGTTATATGACCATCAGTCAATATGACCGCTGTGAATAAAATGTTTTGATTATTGTCTCTAAATACAAGTAATCTTGGTTAATTATTATTGAAAGAAGATTCGATGGCCTTACCTAGTAGTCTTGGACCGATCGAATCCAATCTAACAAAACATGGGAAGGAGGTAGCACCATTGGTCTTTGCTCTGGACCAAACCCAAGCCGAACTTCATCATGTGAAGCTAGAACGGAATCTCCTTCGCGAGAAGTTCAAATTGATAGAAATTACTCCTCGGGCAATGTTGGACGAGCCTCCCTCAGACTCTCTCACCTTAGCACACCTTACACTTAGGTCCTATTATGGTGTGATAAGGGGCTATGTAAGAAGACCGTAACTGCCTTGTGTAATCCTTTGTTTTAAATAAAAATTGGGATTTCTTCTTATGATGATGTTTATGAATTTTCAAATGACCGGATAAATATAGTATGCATATTTTTGATGAATTTTAGAAAAAGGATATTTTAAAAATGTTTATGTAAACCTTAAATAATTAAAAATGTGTAATGATTTTCAAAAAATGGTCTTCTACAATTATGTTCAGTACAAAATTTGGAGTCTAATAAGATCAACTTGATTTTTGATGAATAGTAAATTATGAATAGTGATGTTATGATTAGGATTAGTAATATGACCAAATGGATTAGTAATCTCACTTAAAGAATGTTTTAAAATAATCTAGGCACCTTGATTATGTAATGTGATTCAATAAAATGGTTAAATAACGGTTTCATAAATTATTATTCAAGTATTAGTTTTTTCGGGTGAATAGTGTTTTTTAATTAAAAATAAAATTAAAAATATTTAGCAAATTATTTTTATAAAATGGATTTCATTTTTGAACTCAGAGCACCGATATTATGTTATCGTAATTTTTGGGGTTTTTTCTGAAATTTTTTTTGGTGAATAGTGTATTTATTTAAAAAAAAATAAAAATATTTAGAAAATTATTTTTATAAAATGGAGTTCATTTTTGAAATCATAGCATTGATATTTGATTAAGGTGAAATTTTGGGATCTTTCTGTGAAAGTTGAATTTTCAGTGAATAGTGAAAATACAGTTTTAGGGTTTCGGTATGTTTAATGACATCATAACTGTGTCATGATGATGTCATGAGATATTTTAAGGGTTGGCCGGCCAAGGGTGATGAAGCATTGTTTTGGGGGCCCCATATGGCCTAAATCCAAGGTAAATGCCAAGGGAGAGCACATGGGTTTGGGAAAAGCACATGTGAGGTGTCCCTTGGCCATTAATGCCTTGTCCCCTCACTTTCCCTCTAAATACCAATTCCTCCTCTCATCCATTCGACTCCCCACTCTTACCCAATGAAGTTCTGGTCTCATTACCTCCCAAGGAGTCCTCCCAAGGTGACCCCAAGCCCTCAAGGTCCCATCCATTGAGGTTTAAGAGTTACATTTTAAGGTAAGGGATCCGGCCTCTCTCTTTCATTTCAAGTAATCTCTTTTATGTCATTCCTTTTATGATACATGTTATTATGTTGGAGGATGTTCTTTTATACTCTTATTACTTCCATTTTCATGTTCATATAATGATATATACCCTCTTACTCTCATTATTTCGTTTTATAAAGTTTTAAGTGGCGCTGTTAGGCTGCCGAAATTTTTGTAACAGATTCTTTCTCCCTTCTCTTTTTTTCAAGATCTATTTTCATGTAAAGTATTTAAAATTCCTTTTTATTATGTTGGGGTATGATCTCTAAATTTATCATACTGATCTTTTATGATCATATGATGAGAGACCCCATTTGATCTCTTCAATTCAGTATTTTAACGTTTTATGTGGCGCTGTTAGGCTGCCGAATTTTTTAAGTGGTTTTTCACCCTTCTCGTTTTGAAGTTCTACTTTCATGTCAATTCTTTCAAGTTCCTTTTTGTTATGTTGGGGAATGATATCTATATCTATCATACTGGACTCTTATGTTCATATGATGAGAGACCCCATTTGATCTCTTCAATTCAGTATTTTGATGTTTTAAGTGGCGCCGTTAGGCTGCCGAATTTTTAAGTAGTTCTTTACCCTTCTCGTTTTGAAGTTCTACTTTCATGTCAATTCGTTCAAGTTACTTTTTGTTTTGTTGGGGTATTATCTCTATATCTATCATACTGAACTCTTATGTTCACATGATGAGAAACCCTACTTGATCTTTTCAATCATTTTTGTTGAAGTTTAAGTAACGCCGTTAGGCTGCCGAACTTTCATAAGAGAAATCTAATTTTTTTCTTCCTTCCTTGTTTTTCATTTCAAATGGTATGTCCTTGAAATTTCATTACCATGATCATGTATCCTTCTTATTCTGTCCGTATACTGTTTTTTGGGTCATTTATGAATGTTTGACCCATTTTCCCCCTCTTTTTAATGTCTTCTAAAACCTCGTAACATAGCCGTTATGCTGCAGAATTTCCGTCTCAAAATGTCTCTCTCTTTTTCTAAAGTTCTTTTATATTATTAAGTGAATACTCAAAGCTCTTTCTTCTAAAGGTGTATTCACATGTATACCAAAATGTTCTATTATAAATTCTGGGATTTACATACATGAGACCCACCTTCCTTTTCTGTGGGTTTTAAAGTGACGTAAAGATCATGTCTTTAAAGAAGTTTTTAAAACGTTGTGATTATGAAATGAAACCCATTTATTTTATTCTATATGGGTTATTTATGAAATGTTTGATGATGATATATGTGGCTCACATGATAATAAAGGTAAATTTAGGGGTGCGCCCTGATAGCGCTCCAATGCATTGGGTAATGATGTAACCACTAGAGATTACAATTTTCACGATATCTTGGTGAATAACCTTGGTAATTTTTTAATGACACCTTGGGGATGGACCTTGGTGATATGATCATGATTGTCTATATTAAATTATGTAGCCACATCTTAAAGTTATGAAAAATGTTATTTTTATTATGATATACCTCATGATTTCTTTCTCATGCCTTAAAGTTCTTTTCATGTCCTTATTGAAGTATCTCAAGTTCACATGTAAAATGTTTCTCTTGTTTCCATTACTGGGCCTTCTGCTCACCCTTTCTTTTGATGTATGTCCCCAGGTTATGAGATGCAGTAATGAACCTAGGATGAACATGAGGAGAAGCCTTCAAGTGTTTAAGAAGAATGTTTTATGTTTTCATGTTTTAAGTTCCTGATTTCCAAGACACTAAACCCTAAAAATCCTTGGTTTTGTAAAATGTAATGAAAGTTTATTTGATAAAAAGGCGGGATTCTATATACCATATATGGTTTTATTACAACCTTATACTACCATCTTGTTAACCATCCTATTTAAGGTGTCAATTCAGATAATATTTTCTTTATTCTTCGCATGTGTCACAATTTGTTTAATCATTGGTCCATAGAAATATATAAAGATAACCAAATAAAAACCATGTTATAAATATAATTTATCATATGTAAATTTTTTTATAAAAATATATAGAATATATAATTATGGAATGGATGACAACATTCATGTAGACAGTAATCCATACGTACGTATGGACACTGTTTCCATTTTTATTGTCATGTTAGAAGAAAGAAAGAAAATAAAATGTATATATAAATGTATATAATATAATTATAGTATAATTATAATGTTATATATTTAATATCTATTCCCAAAAACTACCCTTAATACATTTCATATAGTGAGGGAACGAATCACGTCACATTGAGGATGCTATAATCCACACATCATCAAACAAAATTATCGTATCTACACCAAATGGATAGTAAAAAATTATGCGTTGTCAAAAAATGTATAAATTTAAATAAATTATAATTATAATATATAACATATATAAATATATTTTCTATCATTTTTTCCACCATGTGAGGTGGTAATGTAAAAATTGAACAATCATCATTTAGTGATGTGGTAGTTCCCCATACATGTAAACAGTATGTTCATTACCCCATAGATGGAAGTATGTTTAGGTTTATGTTGATAAAAAAGTACAAAAATATACTATTATATTTAGTATAGTGGTGTTTATATATACTAATGGAATATATATAGAGAAGGGGTGGATAGGTGAAATAAAAAATGATCCGAAGTTAAGACGTAACCTATTAATCGATTATATATTTTTAGTTTGTTCCAAAAGGATTACCTGGAAGATTTAATACCCATTGGGAGACTTAAAGGAAGAGTTTAGAAATATTAATAAGTTCATTGGTCAAATCTTGGTCGAGTCTATGTGGTTTTATAAGTATGAAAAAGAGGGACAAGTGGAATCATTTAATTGGGAAGGGAAAGGAATCAGTTGGTATTTTTGAAAATGTTTTTGGAATACAAACGTTTTGATGTAAATAAAGCCACACTAACCAAGAAAAAAATTCAATAATGGATAATTAATCGAAGAATAATGTCCATAAATTGGGGTTTTGACAATTTTATATGTTTTGTGGGGTCTTATATTCATAAATTAGTCCTTAGTTAATATTAATTTAACCATAATCATTATAATTAATTTTAACCAATTTCACAAATAATTTCAATAAAAAACTAATATCAACAGATTATATATTATAAAATTATGTTTATTCAAAATATGGAATCCTTTTTTCCAAATTTAATCAGATAAATGGTATAAATTATTTTGAAATTATTTCCCTAGTGAGGACGACAATGCAGGTTTTTAAAGTAAAAATGATCAAAAGGTTTCTATGTTTTATATTCTATTTCAATGTGAAATTGGTTCCATTTAACCAAATTATATTAATAGAAAAAATTATAATCTGAATAATATTTTAATAAAAAGTAAAATATAATTTGTCCTTATAAATAAATTTGATGGTAATTTTTTAATTACAATACTGAATTTTTCACAATTAATCCAAAAAATGATGTTTCCCAGAAAAATACAAAAACATTCTCCATATACAAATTTTAACATTATAATTTATCAAATTATATTTTATTAGGAAATTAAATATCTAAATTTCTCTAAAAATTATTTTATTATTTATATTTATGGACATTAAAAGAAGATAATTCGAGAGAATATTATTTTTAAATATTAAAGGACTCTACCAAAAACATATATTTCATTATAAATATGATTTATTTATATAAAAAACAAAAAAATAATATTTTAAAAGTAGTTATTATATTTAATATTAATATGTTTAATGTCTATGTTATAATTACCACATTTAAATAATTATAACAATAAAATGATGTTTCATAGAAACACCTATGTTGCTTGTAACATATGCCGCATAGAAGTTTTGTGAAGTATGTTCCAAGTTGATGTTATGCATGATGTTTTCCAAGTTCATGTTACATTTATTTTACACCATTTCTGTGAATTATGAAAGGAATGTTTTACTTTTTTCATTGTAATACATAAATGATAATTTCATTTATTCAAAAATGGTCCACAAATACATGAGGTGTTACATTTTACATGCCTTTAAATTAATTTATCCTTTTAAATTCATCACTAAAGTAAAAAAAATTAGGATAATTCTTCATCATAATAACAACATATTCCCACATAGCATCCTTTAACATGTGATTTCTCAAAAAAACATTAAAATGGTGAGTGTTCTTATTTCATAAAGATTTCTATATGCGATCCATAATTTCAATTGGTTTCTCCTCATGAAAACATCATGATACAGTGGTATGTCTTCTGAGTTTAGTACATGCGAAGGGTTAGATATGTAATTCCTCAAGAGACATACATGGAACACGTCAAGGGCTTGAGAGAGATTTGGTGGAATTTCCAAGTGACTGGCTACCATCTAGATATGATGAAGAATCAAAAATCTTATGGTATAACATGGGAATAGTTTCCTTTTATTATGAAATATCATAACATTATTATAGGGTGAGATTTTTATAAAAACCATTTGACCAACTTCAAATTTATTGTCACGTTAGTGGTTATGAGCATAACATTTATTCCAACATCGATATGCCTTGATATTATACAATAATGTTTTATCCTTCTGGACCATTTCATCATTAATATATGGCACTAATAGCCTTCTTATCTATGTTCAACTCAACACATTGGATCTCTACATTTATTCCCATAAAATGATTCATTGGGTTTCATATGAATGCAATATGCAAGATATTGTAGTATGAAAACTCAACTAGAGGAATATGTCGATCTCAACTACCATTAAATCTAGGGAACACGGTATCAACTTATCATATATGGTTTTAATGCTTCATTCATACTGATTATATGTTTGAGGATGATAAGCACTATTGAAACTCAATTCTATATCAAGTGTTCTTGGAAACATTTCCAGTACATTAAGGTTAACATTGGATCCTAATATGATATAATATAATGTGGTACTCCACATTTCCTTTCCACATCCTTTTTGTATATCCTAGAAAACTAATCCAGAGATAAGATTTCTTTGATAGTATTGAAGTGTGCTAACATAGTAAGGAGATCAACTACTACCCATATAACATTTATCAATGTAGAACTTTTTTTTAGTCGGGTGACAAAATCCATACTTTTTTCTCACATTTCTTTTACGGTATGGGTAATGGATTCAACCCCCCCCCACTCCTATGAATTTTTAATTTTATTCATTAATTATTGACATACCAAGAATAGTGATACAAACTCTTTAATGTCTCCCTTCATTCCATCCCACTATAAGTATTATTTCATGTCCCTATACATCCTCATACTTCTAGGATGAATAGAGATGAAGAACTATGAATTTCATCATGAATATTATTCTTCAAATATGGTATGTAAGTGACACATACACAGTTACTATAACTTATCATTCAATCGTGATCATGGATAATCTCATAAACATTTCTCACATTATTTTATAACTATTTATCTTCATTATGCACCACTTTAATCTTCACTATGATAGCAGGTTGAATTTCATTTGAGAAAGAAATCTTTTTCCCCTTCCTCTTCGATTTGTAGATCAATCAATTGAAAATGTAGATATATTAGATCTTTTGTGATCCTCATCATAAATAATCTGACATGATACTTATGACTCAAATGATCATCCAACTTGTTTTCTTTCCCTAGGAGGTAATGTATTGAGCTGTCATAATCTATTATCAATACTAACCATCTTCTTTGGGGCATGTTAAACATATTATATTTGAATATAATTTTCATAATTTTATGATCAGTATATATATCACACTTTTCTCCACAAAGTTAATTCCTCTATATCCATAATGAAAAAATTACCAATGCTAACTCTAATTCATGAGTTGCATAATTTCACTCTTGAATCTTGAGCTGCAGTGAGGAATAAGTGATAAACATGTTTTTATGCATAATAAAACATCCTAACTATCGTGGATGAATCAATATAGATTACAAAACTTTATTTTTTAAAGGGTAATGAAATTACAGGTGCACTGACTAACCTTCTCTTCAGTACATTGAATGTTTCCTCACGTTCATATGTCAAGAGGAACTTGACACCCTTCTGCGATAACATAGTCATAGGATTATATAGTCCTTATAAATTCTCCAAAAAACAATTAGTGATATATTTCTAAACCAATAAATCTACATATCTAAATCACTAGTGTTTTTCTATACTATTATTTAATAGCCTCCATCTTTGATGGAACTACTGTTATTCCATCTCTCAAGATTATGTTACCAAAAAAGGACGCATTTTTCATCCAAAAATCAAACGGCGTAGATTTTTCATATTGCTTATCCTTCTATGGTATTTTGTATAATTCACAAGTCATCTCCATGTTCTTCCTTACTCATTTAACATATAACAATATCATTTATAAAGACTACCTCAAACTGATTGATTTAATATATAAAGACTCTATTAAATAGATCCATCAAGATTATAGGGGAATTAATAATACCCAAAGGATTTAATATATATTCATAGTGTCTATACATTGTTTGTAATATAATCAAGGGTATAACCTCCTTCTTAACATTCAATTGATGATATCCAGAATGAAGCTCAATCATGTAAAAGTATTGATCTATGTCTAGTTGATCAAAAAAGACATCAATACATGGAAGAGGATATGTGTTCTTGATTTTGATCTTTTAGAACATCTTAAATTAAATACAGAGCCTCATTGATCTATATTTCTTTTTCCCAAAAACAATTTGTTCAACACAGGATCACACAATAGGCCGAATGAATATGATATCATATTTTTCTTGGATTTTATCTTACAATTCATAAAAAATTAATCAAAGACATTGTAGAAGGAGTATTTTAAAATGGTATAGAACTAGGTATAAGTTCTATCGAGAACAAAACATCACATCTTTGTGGAACAATTGACAGATCTTCTAGAAATTCATCTAAAAAACCCAAAAAATAGGAATACCATTGATGTAAAATTTCTCCCTAACCATTTGAGTTAATAAACCCTTTTATATAGGAATTAAGACCCATACAGTGGATGTAATATTTACATGATGTTCATACTTATTGTCACTTTTTATGGATAATCATATGAGGGTTTAAAATATCAAATGTAATATCCCTTACTTGAAAATTGATAGGATATTTATGCAAAGAAATCCACTCTTATATTATGATGAAATTAAAGTAATCTAAAGGATTAATTAATATATATTCATGAATAAAATTCCCATAAACATCAACCACATAGGAATAATAAACTTGAGATGCAATCACTGTACTATTTGGGGTATAAGTGCTAATTTACCATATTATTGTCATGGTGGAATATTAATAGCTATAGAAAATTATATATATGTTAAATAGAGCGTAGATTCAGAATAAACCAAGAAATTATAATCTCTAGAGTGTATTGCAATTTTTCCTTTGATCACGTCATTATCACACCCCTCATTAGAAATAGAGATTGCATGAGATTTCCCCTTGTCCATCGGATTAAGAGGATTCTGAAGTTGATCTTCATCACCAAACATTCGGTTTGGTTAGTGGTTAGCATAATTACAACTCACCGTACACTTGTGGCAATAAATTTTGGGATGTTCATTCTATGACGGTTTTACAGATTTACAATGTTAGCCATCTACTTTCCAAAACATCGACAATATAACTCATGATGACCTATCCTCCAACACTTAAAACATTTATTAGAACCTTTAAATAAATATATTTCATGATTATTCACCCACTTAGAGAATAATAGCAAGATCTTACTCTTCCATTCTTGGATTTTAGACTTTCTCTTAAACTCCATGTTCCTCTTCTTGTCAAAACCAGGAGATAGATACATGAATCCAGCCTTTATTTCAACATTGATTGCACAATACCCAATATCATTACTGATAAAAAAAGTATTTTATGGAAAACACCATTATGAGATATGTATTTATGCCACTAAAGAACCTTTATAATTTACTTTTGGGGTAATTGATAATTACTAATGCATACCATGAAAGTCTCATGAAATTAAACTTGTAGTTAAAAATAGAATGATTATCTATTTTCTTCAACTCAAAGAACTCCTTCTCAATCATGGTAAAAAGAATTTGAGGCATTTATTTATTGATAAAATATTTTTTTGAAATCATCCCAATCTATGGATTCATCAATATAATTCTATCTTATATTATTGATTATATTCTACCATTGGTTTTCTTTGGATCTTAACTCATAGATAACCATAATGAATTTCTCATGCTCTGAAAACTGGAGAATGGGTAATATCCATTTAGTAGTACTGATCCATTGTTCAGAATCATGTGTATCAGAAGACCCTGTAACTGAATATGGATGTTTCCTCATGATGGACTCAGCCTAATGTTATCCCCGACATTGCTCATTTGTAATTATACTAAGATTCATAACATTAGAAAGATGTGTGAGTGTAGAAATGAGGTTTTTCAATCCATATCATATTGAATTTGGTTTTTCAGAAGAAAAATAATTGCATTTTCATTCTCAATCAACATTAATACAGTTCTCTCAAGTTATGTCCATTGACTAAAACCAAAATAACATATAATAATTAACTTTTTTCCAAGTAAAGAAACCATATAATCATGAATAGTGATTTATAGGATGTCTAAACCCGGATGCCTTCTTTAATATATGACACCTTAGATTTATTCTAGGTTTTTCATATCCAAAATCAATTTTAATCCATCGGGATCATTCATGAAGAGTTTCAAAATTTCCAGAGAATATCCCCCTGGAGTGTCAACTCGAGTGTGCAGTAAGCCCCATTGATGTGTACCAGATTACCTCAAGTCGGGCACAAAACATGTTTTTTGAGTTTTTACCCCTAGTAACACTTGTGATTGATCAAAATCAAATTTTTATTTCTAGTTAGGGATATATTTATTGTAAACTACTCAATATATCCTTTAACAAAATTCAAGAATATTTTTCCAATACCTTTCCTTATATGTAGACTTACTATATAAATGTCCTTAGGGTTCACTACAAGGTTTTATCATCCTAGATTAAATGTTTTAAAATAATATTTTTTATTCATATGCACTAAATAAACCATTCTTTTAAAACATTAAAATTACATAACATTTGTAAAATACTTAAAAAATTGTACAAACAGATGCATGAAGACCCTAATAGTTTAGTTCATTTAGAGACATGGAAACATATAAATTCAAACATAAGTGATCTATATTATCTCCCACTAGGATCTTTTTCACTAAAACCCTTCTTATTCAAATAATAAATAATACATACCTTCATAACCATTGAAATGAAACATAAAACGGGGTGAGCTCAAATTCTCAATAAGGGTAGAGAGGAAAGATATGTAAGAATAAACTTGAGAATTAGTGTATGATAACCATATCATGAAAATATAAAATCATACCCTGCATATCAAATAGAATATACATGAATCATGGATTAACGATTTTAATATCATAAGACATAAATCATAGGGAAATAATGAACATAATCCATGAAATCATAACATAGGAATAAAACATGGAATTGTGGTAGATACATAATCATATAATATGATTTTTCTTATAGAAAAGTAATCACTTCAAAGACCATCGTGGTAGTGTTGGTTCTCTCCCCATACCATCATGGTAGTCCTGATTCACTCCCATGTCCATCTTAGTAGAATTATTTCAGTTGTCATACCATCATGGAATTCATGGTTCACTCACATGACTATATTAGTTTTCATGGATAATAACGTATAATATATTATTATATCTAATGATATATAATTATTTACCTAATGAATTAGAGGGAGATGTATGTCCCACCCATCACATAATAAATCCACACATAAATGTTCCACAAGATCCTAAATGATTATATCATATCCCATGAAATAAAATGGGTATTATAAACACATAATCATATCATAACCTGTGTAAATAGACATGTTAAATAATCATTTGACCATAAACATGACCTCTGAATATAATTGGGTTTGAAATTATATAACATGTGAAAGGGACTAAATTTTCATCAACACCATGACATCAAAACCGAATCCATTATAAGATGGAATATAAATGGGAATATTGAATAATTCTCCTATAAAGTCCCGAATAATGATAATGGATGTTATATTATATAGGAAATAATTTTGAGATATCTTTTGAATACATTTCATGAGGAAAATACCATTTTTAAATTGGAAATGGATTTTTAAAGCATAAAACAATTTGAAAACCTTTCCCTTTGAAAATAGATTTAAATCATATAAACGAATCATTGATAACAATAAGACTATTTTAAAATCATTTTTCTATTAAAATATGATACCAATATATTTGGAATATATTTTCAAAACATTATTGACAATGTTTTTGAAAATATGGTATTTGAATACAGTAGGTTTCCTATTGAAGAGAGAGATGGTCAAATTTTCCATAAAATTATTATATTAAGTAAAAAATAGAGAAAATTTTAGTAATACATTGATATTACATGAATAAATATAAGGCAAACAAACTCATGAATTTTTTTGAGATATGTATCATAACATTTCATAAAAGGATGAATAACCAAAAACAATCTTGAAAAGAGATGAGATTATTTCAATAATCTCTTATATCGGGGTAACATGGTATAATACCTTCCATGTAAGAGAAGGAAATTACATAAAGAATTAAATTTCATGAAAATAACTAAATTAATAATATTACATATAAAATTGATGTATATAAAGATGAAAAAATAATTTATATGCCATAAAGCATGAGTCTCAATGATGTCAAATTGAGACAAAACTATTTTAAAAATTTGGTGACTTTTCAAACAAAAACACAATGAAAAAAATATCAAAAAATTTATATGTGAATACCCAAAAAATATTTTAAGATACATAAAAAACTATAATGGTCATAACATACACCATGCAATGTGAAAGAGAGGTGAAAATCACATGTTTCTCATTGAAATAAAAGTGAGATGAAATCACCTAACATTGTGTTTTACCTCAAATCATAATTGTTCAATACACATATATAATAAATATAAATTTATTATAAATAATTTAAATAACCAAATTTTTATATCTTGTTCCTTATATGGTTTTATTATGACCTTATATTACCCGCTCGTTAAACATCCTATGTTTTGTTCTCACATCGGATAATATTATTTTTTTTCATCACAAGGGTCTTAATTTGTTATATCTTTGATTAGTGTTCTTATATCAGGATTACATAATTTAAACCATGATATGAATATAATTTATATTCAGTATATTTTATAATAATAATTTATATAATATAGAATTATGTAATGGAATACATAGTTCAAGGAGACGGTAATCTTAATGTCTTCGTGAATGTTTTTTCTGTTTTTATTATCAGTTTTTAAAGAAAAAAATTAAATGAGCTCTATGTATATATTTATATAATATCACTGTAGTATAATTATAATTTTATATATTTCATATAATTTCACAAATACCAACCATTATATATTACACATTGTCTGTGAATGATTCACATCACTTTTATGGGGCTGTAATCTACACTTCCTCAAATGAAATTAACATATTTACACTAAATTGAATGTAAAAGAAGACATGTGTTATAAAATAAATAAATATGAATTATGGAATTATAAATATAATATATAACATTTATATGCATATTTTCCTTCATAATTTTTTTCATTAGATGTGGTAAATTAAAAGTGAGCAATCATCATTTAGTGATGTGGTAATTATTCGTATACGTAAACAATATGTTTGATATCCGTTAAATGGTGGTGGGTGTAAGTGTAGGATAAAATCGTAGTATAAAATCATCAATTTATCTTAATGATACTAGTTTTTTCATAAAATAATTGAATCCAGAGAGTGGAGATGGTTGATATGGAAAATAAAATAATTGAGGTTGAGATAAGATGTTATCTCTTAATTGGGTATGTCCATTTAGTTAAATCCAAAATGCTTCCATGGAAGATTTTCATCCCAAGGGGGTGGTTAATGGAGGAAGATAGTGATGTTGGGATGTCTATTGGATAGAGTTTTGTTGAACCTATGTGGTTTGAGTGGTGTGACGAAGATGGATAGGTGGTGTCCTTTTATATAGAATGTAAAATACCAATTTTGTGTTTTTGAAACCAATTTTGGTTGAACCATAATTTTACAAAAAAAAAACATCCAAACAAGAAAAAATTACAAAAATGGAAGCTCCATGCCTATGAATTTCGTTAAATTGGGGTTCATACAAGTTTTTAGTTCTTTTATTTCTTAAATTTATGGTTTAGTCTTTAGTTAATATAAATTTAATCTTAATCATTATAATTAATTTTAATCACAGTCACTAATATTTTTTGTCACAAACTCAGTTGAACATTTTAAAAATTTAAAATTATTATTATTATAAATCTTTAATACATTTATAAAAATTAAAATAATAACTTTTTCAGAAATTAGTTTAAATATTATCCCACACTCTGATGGACAATGCATGGTTTTAAATGAAAAATTATCAAAAGTTTTCTTTGTTTTTATATCAAATTTCATTTTAAAATTGGACCCAATTAATAAATTTGTATTAATTGAAAAAATATAATCTAATGAATATTTTAAAAAAATTGAAATATAATTTATCCTTGTAAACAAATTTTATAAAAAGCAGTTTTGATTTAAAATCTGCTAATTTTCACAATTCATATAAAAACAATTTTTTTTAAAAACACTCTATGGTGATTTATAAATTCAAAAATAATAAAAAAAATATGTTATATAATAAAATTTAATTTTGAAATGTGTTTAAATGTAATTTTATTAGTTTTTATAGATGGAAATTAAAAGAAGTTCGTTCAAGAAAACATTAATTTTAAAAATAAAAGGGCATTACCAAAATTCAAATTATATAATATTAATATGATTTATTTATATAAATGAGTAGATAAAAATATTTTATAATTAGGTATTACAATTTATATTACTATATTTAGTGTCTATGTTATAATTATCTCATTTAAATTATTATAATAATAAATTATTGTTTCACAAAAACATTAGTGTGGCATGTAACATATGCCAAGTCGATGACCCATGTAACATAGGCCATGTCAATGTTCCATGTTATCCACACTAAGTTCAAGTTCCGTGTATGAAAATATGGTATCAAATTTGTAAATATGATATGCTCAAATACAAGAGGAGGTTGAATTTAATACTTTTGAAATTGTTTTAGAACCTTTAAAGTTAATTTTAACATGGTTAAACAAACATTCCCAAAAACTCTTAAAGAAAACTTTCATATTATTTAAAAGAATGATTCCACCTTAATGAATATAGAATCTATAATATAATCAGAGGAATGGAATTACAATGTATAAGAAGTTTATTCTCTCTATCTTTTACAAAGAAACAAATACAACGGAATTAAAACAACGCGAAATGACAAAAAAGTAACAATGGGATTCTATTAACCTAAAGAGAAGCATATCCAACAACCTTGGATAAATATCCCTTAATTTATACTTTCATGAAAATATATCTTACCCAAACCCAGGTAATCCCTCAATCTAATGATCAGTATCTGTCTTGCTATCCCCGCAAGCCCTCGATCTAGAAGGAAATCAGAACCTCTATCTTCCAAACATGGAAGCCCACGATCTGCACGATTGGAGTCTGCACTAAAGAAGTCTGAACATGTTGTTCATGCCTCAAAAAGATTTTCACAACATCTTCATGAAGCACTAAGAGTTGTAAGAGCCTCACTCTCTAGAAATAACTTCACAAGATTTTTCACTCTAAATTGTCAAAGTTTAATTCCATTGCTCATTTAAATGAGATTTTATTTATAGGCAAAACATCCCAACGGCCAGCTCCTCTCCAATGGTCATATTTTTCCTTAAATATCATAGGGTCATTGATATGTGTCAAACATACAAGGTTTAGTTTATAACAGATAGTATGATATCATTCCAAGTAACAGAAACGATGTTACTTTTAGGAGAACTTAGAATCTGATATCACTAGAATGATACATTTAAACACCTCTAACATTATCAAGAAAACGTAATATTAAGAAATCAGGAAAACGGATTCCAAGAAATAACAATATCAAGAAAACGGAATCATAAAATCAAAGTCACATATACACTGGATTCGATATCATGAAGATCAGCATCATATATACACCGGAATCAGAATTGAATATTGATATCATATGTACACTAGAATCAGAATTAATGATCAACGTCATATATACACTAGAATCAGAATTGATGATCGGTATCATATATACACTAGAATTAGAATCATAAAAAATGAATCACATATACACTGGATTCAGAATCATAAAATTGAATCACATATACGTCGGATTTGGAATCATAAAAACTGAATGACCAATTGTAATGACATATCTGTAAGTATAAAAGAATGTAAAATTGGAATTATAGATCTGTATTTCTAACAGAATGAAAAAAAGTAATGATATATATTTAAGCATAACCGAATGACAATTCTGGATCTTATAAAAAATACAGAACATAAAAATATTCAGAACATAGAAAATGTGTTTTTGATTTTTAAAACATAAAACCCTAAGGAATGGTGAGGTCATAAGATATCCTTATTGACTCACCAATATCCCCCTTTTTGGAAAGCACAAAAAACATTACTATAAAAGAATATATTGATTTAGATAAACATGAATAAAAAACTTATCTCCCCCTTTAAATGAAATTTCTGATGAATATGACTAACTCTCCCTTATGTTTTGTTTCCCAATAGTCGTATTCCTGATATTTGAAGTCATGTTTTCTTAAGGGAATATCTCCCCCTTAGACATACATATCTTTTTAAAGGAAAACACTCCCTTACATGGAAATTATCCTTTATTTCCATACTCCCCTTAATATATTATCCTTCAACGAGATTAAATTATTCCTTTAAATAAATTCTCCTCCTATATGATTTTCCAAAAGGGGAAAAGGAATGGAGAAGTATAAGATGTACCTGTCAGGTTATGAAAATATAAATTAGAAATCATAAGAAAGATATGCAATAAACATCATTAAGAAAATTTTAGAAATAAGGGTTACATTACAACATAACATCAGAATATAAAGAAAAGTCATCCACTCTTCTTCTGCTCGGACAACATCTTATTTACCAAGGCTTTAAGTTTCTTTACTTCCTTATGGTCTTTTTCAAACTTCTTTAGTAATATCTCCGGATCCTAATTCTTCTTCTCTAATGACAAGATCCACTCTTCTTGATCAACCACCTTTCTCTCTAATTCTACTCTGACTTCCTTCTCACTACTAACAAATCATGAAACAGAATTGAGTTGACAATCTTTCTCAGATATTGATGTATTGACCCTGTTGAACTCAGTTTATCAAGTATTAAAATCTTATTTAATTGAATCCATGAACTCACCAAACTATCTTAGATATTTTTTGGTAGTTTTGGTACATTTAAATACATTCTTACAAGTCACCTTCTGTGCTTTATAATCAATCAAAAGATTACTGAAGTATGCTTCTTTCTTGGTAACGATGTGAATAAACATATTAATCGATTTCATCTTTTTTTAGGGTTTCATGCATCATTTGACTCCAGGAATCTATGTTTGAAATAATTGGAATTGTGCTCACCATCATTCTTAATGATATCTTGACAAAATCATTTTCAACAGATGAAGAGTGCTCAGATCCTGAAACAAATTTTTCTTTCCCAACTCCTCTTGGAGTTAAGGATGCTGATCTCTCTATTCCCTTAGAGGACTTCTGAGGAATTTCTTTATTAGATAAAGAAATAAGAACATTCATTCCTTTAGTAGGTTCTCGAGTTGGAGTTTTTTCATCTCAAACTTGAAAAACATTTAGATATCCTTGTTTATCTTATTATTTTTCAAACTTATGATGTTGAGATACTCCTTGTCCCTATTATTCTTGAAATTCTTTTTTTATTCACATTTTTGTTCAACCTGTTCTTTCTGTATTTCTTCTTCATGTTCAAATTCATCTTCATCTTCATCGTCAACTTCATCCTCTTCCTCAACTTCTATTTATTCCTAAACTTCTTATTCAACTTGTTCTTCGATTTGTTCTACATATTTGGAACTGAAACTCAAAGGAGTTACAACATAATCTTCCAATTCCCTTAAAAATTCATCATCATCATCTTCGATTATTTGATCTTCCATAACATGAACTGGTTTTCAAAATGCTAGGAATTTTATAACGTTCTGGATTTCCGGAGTGGCCACTGGTTTCTTATGAATTACATGAGATTCATGTACTTCCTGGTATTTCTTTTCTACAGATTTTAGAAGAGACAGACAAAAATTCTCTTCCAAATATTTATTCCTTAACTTCTTCTCCTTCTTTTCTTTCTCAAGATTTTATTCTTTCTTGATTCTTAGAGCCTTAGCCTCTATGGGATTCAGACCAAAAGAAGGATCTCTTTCTTTTTTAGAATCTACCATTTATATCCACTTTGAAACTGTTGCATCTGAAAATGCTTTTGGTTTCTTTGTAGGGGGAGGTACTAAAACTGGAATAGCTGGAACTGGAATTGGAAGGCTCGGTTCATCAAGGTTCCATTTCTTAGGAACTGACTTTGATGATTCCAGAACATCGCCCTTGTTATGGACCACCATTTCATTAATGTTTTTAGATTCTGGAATAAACTCTAATTTCATCCTCTTTAGAGTGTTGTCACTTAGAAGAAAAATCTTGGAAGGCTTTGAGACTGATCTGAATGGAACATTCAGTTATTTATGACACATAACAATTATCATGGAAATAGTTGTTGGATACATAAGGATATTGGATCTGATGGTTCCTCCTTTTATTTCTTGAATGGTTAGAAAGATGTAATTCACCATGTTTATCCTCCTTAGGATGAAAACAAAGTCTAAAATAAAGATATCACATATCTTTAGAGAATCCTTATCTCCCTTTCTTGGAATAGTAAACCCTTGCATCCATAGATCCACTATCTTGTGGTTCATTGAAAGATTCATAATCTTTAGATTCTTAACATACATATGACCAAGAAAATCAAAGCCTTGATTTTTTCAAAAGAGCCTTTTTTATCAGGGTGTTTTTGGGAGTGATGAATAGCCTCCACTTCATATGGTATGTTGAAAATATTTTCTTCCATATTATAGGGTATTGTATAGGGCTTATCATAGAATTTGAACTTAAACAGATCCTTACAATCTTTTTGGAAGAAATAAATAGATTCACCGAATTGAATAAGGAGGTCAGGGTAAATCGGATACTAAGATTTCTCGTTAGCCACACAGTCACTTTCCCATCCATTATATATTATCACCACATAAATAAATGAGTCATATTTTTAAAATATGTTTTGGAACACTAGCCTTTACATAAATATTGACATGTCCTTAATCTCCTTGCTAATTAGCATATGATCTTATGAGGATTCCAGAGTCATTCAGGGTGATGGAGAACATCGGAACAAAAGTATTGACATAAACAGAACTTCTTCCCTGAGATCAGTAAGGATGGTGCAATAATTGAAAATGAGGAACCCCTTATATAGACATGGGTATGAGTTTTTAAATTCCAAAAGATAATCAAATGGCTGACAAAAACCTGATTTGATCTGAAGATTGAGAATGGATATAGAAAATTTTAATTCTGATCTGTTGAATTAAGGTAAACCATAATTTAAGAAATTTTGAAATACCAATAACTAAAATTTAATATAAAGAGAATAAAGAGTATGAAACTGTACATTTTGGAATAATCTGAGAGATTTAACAGTATTATAAGAATTTTACATGGGAGTTTTAAATTCCGAAATTTTCAAATCCAAAATTCTCAAATCTGAAATTTTCAAAGTTGAAATTTCTAAATCCGATATATTCAAATATGAATTTTTAAAATCCGAAATTTTCAAAGCCAAAATTTTCAGGTCCGAAAAATAATTTAAAGAAAGAAAAATAAACCAACATATATACCTCCCTAAAATAAGGAAAATTTTAATGTTAGAATATCATTTGCACAAAAATTAGATATGAATGACTACCTTATTGAAATAATTCATAACTTCTGTTTAGTATATTCCAATCTATCGGAAGGTAGAGGTTTTGAAAAAATATCAGCAAGTTGTTATTCCATTTTGATGAATTGAGGAATAATATATCATGTAAGTGTGTAATCCCTAAGAAAGTGATGTCTAATATGTATGTTCTTTGAACGAGAGTGATGTGCATGATTTTTACATAGGGAAATGGACCTTGTGTTATCACACATAATTTTATTGTTAGTAAAACTCATTCCAATGTCTGTGAGTGTGTGTTGCATCCAAAACACTTGAGTACAACGACTTCCAGCTGCTACATATTCAGCTTCAGTAGTGGAAAGTTCTATAGAGTGATTTTTCTTGCAAGACCAAGAAACTAAGGAATATCATAATAAATGAAATGTTCTAGATGTACTTTTTCTATAAATTTTACAACCACCAAAGTCATTATCCGAAAAACATTTAAGTTCAAAATCATTTCCTGAGGAATAAAATAGTCCCAAATATAAAGTTCCCTTTAAATACATGAGAATTCTTTTTTCAGATTTTAAATGTGATTTTTTAGGATTTTCATCAAATATTACACATAACATACTGAGATCATTATGTCATGTCGACCAACTTTTAATTATAGTAAACATCCAATCATCCCTCTATAAGATGTTTGATCTATAGGTTTCCCGGATTCATTAATATCAAGAGTATTAGAGGTTCCTATAGAAGTTCTTTATAATGTTATTGTTGTCATACCTGAACTTCTTTAGAAGATATTTGATATACTTCTATTGAGATATTTATGTTCCCTCTGGTTTTTTTGAAATTTGAAAACCAAAAAAAATGTTCACTCACCCAACATACTCATTTCAAAATCAGATATCATAATATTCGCAATGGAATCAATAAAGGATTGCTGAATGAACTGAAGATGATGTCATCAACATAAATTTGAACAATCAAAACATTCTTATCATTCTATTAATGAAAATGGTTGGATCAGAAGTTCCCTTAACATAGTTAAATTGAAACAAAAATCCTGAAAGTCTATAATACCAAGCTCAAGGGGCTTGTTTAATTGCATATAAATATTTGGTATGTTTATAAACATGATTATGATATTGTGTATCTTAAAATCCATGGGGTTTATCAACATAGACTTCTTCCTGTACATAACCATTATGAAAAGCACATTTAAGATCCATTTGATAGAGTTTATAATTAATGAATGTTGTAATGGATAGAAGAATGTGAATAGCTTCAAGTCTTGATACAGGAGAATATGTTTCTTCATTGTCTATGCCTTCTTGTTGGTTATAGAATTTTATAACCAATATTTATTTATTTTTATCAACAATTTTATTTTCATTGCATTTGTTTCTAAAAACCCATTTTACTCCAACAATAGAAGTTTTCTTTAGGTTTCTCAACCAATGTCCAAACTTGATTTCTTATGAATTCATTGAGTTCATCTCTCATATCTTTTATCCAATGTTTATCACCCAATGCCTCTTCAATAGTCTTTGGTTCAAATTGGGAAATAAATGAAATATGTTCAACTTAATTTCTTAAGGAACATCTAGTTCTTACTGGTTGATTAACATTTCTAATGATATTATCACTACAATGATTCCTATGTAACAACTGACATGGATTTTGAAAAACCTATGAATCAATATATGGTAGAAAATAATCAGGGGTAAATGTTTCAGCAACATTATCATGGACATTGTCATTTTATGAAAGATATTATATCAATGGTTGGTGATCAGGTTTAGAAAATATATCAGGAAAAGGATTACGTTGTTTGAAAATTAAAGGATCATTTTCATCAAAATTATCATGTACTATTTCTTCCTTAGTGCTACCGTTTTTATTTAGAACTCTATATGGCTTAGAGTTTGTAGAGTAGCCTAAGAAAATTACTTCATCAGAAATGGGTGCAAATTTTTTTAATTTATCAATGGTATTGAAGATAAATACTTTGAAACCAAAAAATTTGAATTAAGAAACTTTTGGTTTTTAGACAGTCCACAACTCCTAAGGTATTATTTTGAGAAACAGTCTTATTAACACTCTATTTACAATATAATAAGTAGTATATACAGCTTCCGCCCAAAAATATTTAGCTATAAAATATTCACTCAACATGGTTCTTATTATATCTTGAAGAATGTGATTTCTTCTTTTGACATCACCATTTTGTTGAGGTGTTCATAGAGCTGAGATGTTGGGAGTAATACCTTTATTACTTAAAAATGTTTTAAAATAAGAATTTTCAAATTCTCCACAACGATCACTATGAATAGTTATCAACGATCGGTTTTTCTCATTTTTAACATGAGCTCTAAAGAATTTGAAATATGAAAAAGATTCAGATTTCTTAGCGAGAAAATAGTCACAAGTAAATGTAGTGTAGTCATCAACTAAGAGAAACACATAATATTTTCCGCCAATACTTACAGTTTATGTTGGCTCAAATAAATCCATGTGCACTAACTGTAAGGAATTAGAAGTTGTAACTTCACTTATAGATTTAAATCTAGATTAATGTTTGTTGGTATATTGACAAGGAATGTAGACTTTTGAAGAATCAAACATAAGTTCCGGTTGATCTTAAACAAGTTCTTTCTTAGAAATATTACTTATATTCCTTATGTTATAGTGTCCTAGTCTCCGATTCCAAAGCCATAATTGATCTTCAAATTCACTAACCAAGGTATATCATGACTTCTAAGATCTTCTAGGTTTTAGGTGTACACATTCTCATGTCGAAGGGTAGAGAAAATAAACTCATAAATGGAATTGTGAACTAAACATTTATCACTTCTAAAATTCACAAGGTAATATTCATCACATAATTGGATTGTGCTTATTAGTTTGTGCCTAAGGCCTTTAAAAAAATAATATTTTAAATAATAACTCTACCAAGAACAATAATTTTACGTATACTGAAAATTTCTCCCTGAGAGTTGTCACCAAAAGTTACATTTCAACCTTTAGTTTTAAAAATATTCTTGAAATAGTCTTTTTTACCAGTCATGTGTTGGGAAAATCCACTACCCTTGTACCATATGTTGTTGGTAGTACCTTCATTTTCCTGAAAAAGAAGGAGTTAGGCTTTCAGAACCCAAACATGCTTGGATTCAGAACTATTAGAAAATAAAATCATTGTTAACCATGTTTGTTTAGAATAATAGGCTATATAAAATCCAAGGTATTTCACTTTATTTAATGAAAAAATTTTCCTCCAATGCCCACCACTTCGCCATTTACTACAAAAAGGGGCTCTATAAGGAACAAAATAATTTTTTTCAAAAATAGGATTTTCATGAGAATAACTGAAACCCTGATTATTACCATGAGGTTTGATTTGAGAGTACATCTTGTCAAAAGTTTAATTACTAGAAGTAAAATTTCCCATAAGATTCTTCAGGAAAAGTATTTAAGATTTGAGTCTCATGACTGAATTCTTATCCTCAATGATAATAGATTTAGAGTTAAGTTTATCATCTAAAACATATTTTTCGAAAAACATATTTTTTAGATCCTTGGAAGATTTATCCTTTTCATAATTAACTTCCTCAAGATTCATAGAAAGATTTTTTAAAACATCATTTCTCTCATCAAGATCATTGGTAAGATCTAAAATTTAATTTATTAAAATAGATTCTCTAGAATTTTCTTTATCAAGTTTCATAGTAACCTTAAAATATTTCTTTTCAAACAACGTAGTAAATATAGAAACATCCTCATAGGATGGAAAATTAATATCATTATATGATGAAGAAGATTATTCATCTGAAGAAAAACCATTATCTAGAAAATTTTCACTTAAAGACATATAGGTTATGGATTCAGCATTTTGTACCTTAGCCATAATACAATGATTTTGAAATGGCTATGGCTATTAGAGCAATATTCTTTTTCCCAGAAGATTCATATTCTGAAGATTCATTAGATTAATCACCACCACTGGAACTCCAAGTGTCATTTGATTTCAATAATTTCTTATGCTTTGATCTATAGTACTTCTTCTTGTTTATTTCAGAATTCTTGTCATTCTTCTCTCTATTATTAAGCAAGGTACAATAATTTCTGACATGAACAGTTATTCTCTATTCATAGCAATTCACTTCTCCAAATTTCTTATCATTTACAGATTTCTTCTTATACCAATATTGAAAGTTCTTATATCCAACAATATTGTTCATCCTCCGTGCAAGATTATCTAACTCATTTTTTAATGTTTCACTTTCACTTGATTCAGATTGAACAACAACCTTCTTAGCTTTAGATTTTGTAATTCATTCAGGAGTCTTGTCTTTAATATGATTTGAAGTAGTTGTAAAAGCATCACCTGCATTTCCATTCTTCTTCTTAATATTATCTGCATCTCTCTTCATTCTGGTTTAATGTTGAAGATGATTTCCAAACAGTTCTTCGAGGAAAATCTGAGTGACTTTCCTATTGTCATCTATAGCAGTTCGCTTGGTTTCCCATTAGTTACGCATGATGTCATTAATCTTTTCTACAAGGGCTTTGTCATCTAAACCTTTCTAACCTATGTATTTTTGGCTGTTGAAAATAGTCATAAATGGTTGTTGTAACTTACATACAAGTTATTTATAAGGGATGTAGAAACCATGATACTCAGCCCCGAGCATTTCTCTTAAAATTTCAATAACATTGTAAGTTACAATGCGAGTTACTTCAAGATTCTTCCAAATAGAATTTCCAGCTTCACACGATGAGATTTGGCTATATATATTTCTAGTCATGGAATATAGAAAAGTATTATTTACCTTAATGTTCAGCTAATATTTCACCTTTTTGGGATTAGTAAAGGTTCTAATTTCTTTATCAAGAATATTTTAATCTACAGTTAACATAATGTAGTTGTCTACAAATATTTTTATCTTAAAGTTCTTTATTATATCTCTCAAGTACTCATAGTCATTTACATAGAAGATCGGTGGTCCATTAGAACTAAGATTATCCAGAGATCCAACAAGAATGCCTTCCATAATAAAAGGATATTTCATTCCACAAAATTTATTAGTATTAAAAGATTAGAAACAAATATAAAAAACTTAAGAAAATGATAAATTGAGAATGAAAACTTATATGTGGATATAAGTATTTCAGAAACTTCCTCTGATACTAATTGTAAGATTTGTTTAGAGTATGAGGTATCCAAGCTCTGATACCAATTATAGGATCGAATATGTAAAAATGAGAAGCTCAAATACAAGAGGGCGGTTGATTGTATACCATAGAAATTCCTTTGGAACCTTTAAAATTGTGTTTAACAATGTTAAAAAAACATTCACAAACCCTCTTAAAGAAACCTTTTCTATTTTTTTAAAAGAAATAATCTATCTTAAATCATATTGAATCTATATTATAATTAGAGTAACATAATTACAATGTATAAGAAGGTTATACTTTCTATCTTTAACAAAGTTACAAATACAGTGAAATTAAAACAACATAAAATAAGAATGAAGTAACAATGGGATTGCATCAACCAGAAGATAAAGGTATCCAACAACCTTGGATAAAGGTTAATTGATTTATACTTTCAAGAAAGTCTATCTTACCCAATCCCAGGTAATTCCTCATTTTGAAGATTGGTATCTGACTTTCTATCCACGTAAGACCTCGATTTAGAAGAAAATCGGAACCTCTGTCTTCCAAACCAGGAAGCCCATGATCAGTGTGATCACAGTCTTCACTGAGAAAGTCAGAACAAGTGTTTCATGCCTGAAAAAGTTTTTCACCACATCTGCATGAAGCACTAAGAGTTTTAAGAGCCTCTCTCTCTAGAAATGACTTTACAAGCTTGTTAACTATCAAGTGTCGAAGTTTAAGTCCATTTCTCATTCAAATGAGATTGTATTTTTAGATAAAACATCACAATGATTGGTTACTATCCAAAGGTAATATTTATCCTTAAATTTTGGAGGGTCCTGGACACATGTCAAAAATACAATAGTTAGCATATAACAGATTGTACGACATCGTTTCGAGTAACAGAAACGATGTTATGTAAAAGAGAAAGTAGAATCCGATATCATTGGAATGATACATTTACATAACTATAACATTATCAGGAAAATGTAATCATAATAAATAAAGAAAACGGATTCTGAGAAATAACATTATCATGAAAATGGAATCATAAAATCGGAGTCCTATATACACCGGATTCGGTATCATGAAGATCGGAATCATATATACACCGGAATCTGTATTGATGATTGGAATCATATATACACCCGAATCGGAATTCAAGATCAGAATCATATATACACTGGAATCGTAATTGAAGATCGATATCATATATTATATAGAATTAGATTCATAAAAACCTTATCACATATACACCGTATTCGGAATCATAAAACTAAATCATATATACATCATATTCGGAATCATAAAAACTGAATGAAAAATTGTAATGATAGATCTGTAAGTATAACAGAATGGAAAATCAGAATGATAGATCTGTAAGTCTAAAAAAATGGAAAAACATAATGATATATCCATAATAAAAATGGAATGACAATTCTAGATCTTATGAAAAATACAGATGTTTTAAAATATTCAAAACATAGAAAAAGTGTTTATGATTTTTAAAAAATAAAACCATAAGGAATAGAGAAGTCATATGATATACTTATTGACTGAACAGAAACATCTTGTAAATTCCATGTGAAATTAAATATCAATTATTTCATTTCAATTCATAAATGAATAATTCATTTATTCGTAAAAAGGACCATAAAACTTGAGGTGATATATTTTGCACTACTGGTGACACGATTTTCATTGTCATTCCAAGCCCTAGTATTTTCATTAAGTGAATGTTTTATTAAAACAGATAAATAATAAAATTATATTAATTTTAAACAAAATGTTATCTATATATATGTTCATAACAACTATAACGAGGATTATCCACTATATACCAAAATTAGATAAAAATGGATTATGAGATTTGGAGCCTCAAGAATGTGTTTTTTGATGAGATCTTCAATGGAACCCATATAATATGCATATTCCATCTAAATAAATAGTTGAATGTGAGATATGAAATTTATTTAACATTTCCCTATATTATTTATATATTATATTATTTCAATACTATTTTGGATTTATTCTTGAAATTACAATGATCTGTTAATTTATTTTTTATATTATTACAAATAAATATATGATTTATTTATATGTTCCCCACCATTAACTGATTTATAAATTATGAACAATGCTCAAAACATCAAACTAGAAAAAAGTCCCATATCCCCACCCCCATATTACACCATTTCAATTTTAAAATTCATCCCTAATCATATTCATGAATTGCGGTTCACAATAAATGGCCCTGGATGATGATTGATGGTCAACTAGGATTACGGATCACTAGTCATGATGTTTTTTTTGGAAGAAGGAGAAATGTTTTGTAAAAAAATCACGACAAATGACATTTAATGGTGATTATGGGTCACTAGAGGAGCAACAATGTTCATCCAAATATGGGGTGAAAGGGGGAAATGAGTGTGTGATGAGAAGGGGATTTTTCATATTTTCTAGTAAATAACAACACAAGAGGATTCATTAGATGGATGATTGAGCATCACATGTGTGGCTATGAAATTAGATATTGATAAAAATCCTACAAGAAATTTACGATAAAATGGTAGTTTTTTTGTAATTTCTAGTAGTCTTGAGTATTTATTGTTTGGGGATGTGATCACAAGGTGTTTTGTCATCAAAAAACCCAAAATTTATTATACTCTTATGAAATCGTGGTTTTCTAAATCAAATTAGATATCATTGGTGTATTACATTAGTTTCAAATTTCATATAGTTCTATCTCATGTGTCATTACATGTGAAGGATTACACGCTCTATAGTCTTCATGGCCCTAGACACTGCCTGGGCCTATAAGAATGTAATGTGTTAGAGTTGTGGCCCTTAACTAACTACAGCATACACTAGATTACATGTATATTCATGGATTTTAATATTTAATAATATATAATAAAATATTTTTTATTAACCTGGGTAAAATTAATGTGATAATGTCTTATAATATGTTTCGCATTGAAAAGGTAATAGTATTCTCCATTATTATTATAACCTATAAATTCTATGCTAATATTCATAAACATTGTTCCATGTTTGGAAAAAAATCAATTAAGGGAAAAATAACATATTAACCATCAGCTTTAATGAAATTTATGAAAATGATAATTAATCACATAAATTTTTCATGTGGTAATCCCAAAGTATAGAGACTATGAGAATTGTCACATCTATAGTAATTCAACCTTATTAATTTCATTGGATATTTATTTCTGTGAATTCATGAATTGAACCTTTTTTCTTTGATATTATTATTAATATATGTTATTAATCAAAAACATCAATTTACATCCATAGACAATGAAAACATATGATCATGGTGAATTTGGATATATTGTGTACGTCATAAATAAAATGTCATCAGTGAATATGTCAAATGATGATTTTCCCATTATATGTTTATAAAGGTTTATACATCATCCATTTGATTGAATTAATCATCCACATTAAATTCCATGGACATTGTGAAATAAAGAGTATATTTTAGACATTCAATGAAGGATTTATCAAACATGCTTGTAGATAGAATAGGACTGAAACATTCTATATGAGTTAGTCGGAACATGGAATTATATCACACAATGAACATTAATTTTTTATTGTTTTCATTTTAAAATTATTTATTCCACCTTATGTAGATTTACCTATTTTATGAAAAATAACATGGACTACTAAAAAGCTATTCTAATGCAACTATAGAAGAGGCCTAGAGGGTCTCACACACAATGTTATGAACTTAGTCAATTATATATAATTTATATTTGAACATTTGAAAAAATAATTATTCCCCAAGTTAATAATTAATATAAATTCATGATTTATTAAATGATTAAAAATATTCAATATTTGTTTATTTTTATGGTTATTATTCAATTATGTAAATATATAATATTTATTTATATCTTATTGTTTTCTCAATACAAAATAATTATTAGTTGACTAAATAAATAGTGTTTATAGTTATGTAAATTTTAATTTGCAATTTATTCTACAAACTGTGAATATAAAAAAATAATTTATTGAATAAAAAATATTTATTTATATTGTTGTTTGAATGTTCAATAAATATCATGGATGATGAGAAAAAAATTATCCCGAGAAAAATAATTATTTTCATTATTAAAAAATAAATATTTATCATTATGTGGAATAACATAAACCATGAATAAATAAATATGGTTATATAATGACATGAGGTTCCATTTAGTTTCAATATATTATCATGGTAATTTTTCAATTAAATAAATAACATAATCTAACCATTTTTTATAAATATAGAGGAATGATAATATTGAGTGGTTTATCATTAGGCACAACATTCTCCATCATATATAATTCTCTATCAATGAAGCACATCACTAGGGTTTTCACTAAAACTAAATAGAGTCTATTCTTCCTTTATTTATCCTGAGTTAGAAAAAAACATGATCCTTCTAATCTAAAAGGGACTTGGTTTATATCCTAGTAGTAATTAAATATGACCAGTATTATGGTACTAGCTAACTAAGTTCCCTAGACAATGTTCTAATATTAAAGATTATGGGTGCATTAATGTTAGATGGTATCTACACTATGTCCTCCTCAATGAAATGAACAAACATTTAAAGAACCATCACATAACTAAAAACTACATTGAATAAATAACACATGGCTATGTAATCTCTTCATGATAGAAACATTATTCTAAATATATTTTAAAAATATACTTACCTAGTTTTGGTAAATATTTAAGAATATTATTTAGAAAAAAATCATTGCTCTAGAAATTCATAGTCATATATATTTCAAATTATCGATCATATCTGGAATGATATGAGGTGTATAGTGTCCCAATTGTGTTTCAACCACATTTATAACCAAAAATTAATATTAGTTATGTTATGTTTAATTTACAATTACTTGTTGATTGTAGGTAGTGTACCTATTTAATGTTTTTATATCATCTAATTAATTCTTATATATAATCATAAATATAAATTCTTCTTATATTCACTTATAACTCATTTAACCTGTAACTAATTATACTTTAATGATGAACATTTAAATAACTGATCTAGAGGTGCTGATAAGTCTATCCAGACAACATGGGATTCCACGGTGTGTATCCGGATTACACGCCACGGATCCCAGTTAACTGTAAAATGGAATTTGGTGAAATAATTCATCACATCTTGTAATGAATGAAATCTAGTACATTAAATAATCCTCATGTTGATTGATCTAGGTTAAATCATGGAATATTGAACTACACACTATTTAAATAGGTTACACCTCATATATTCTATAAATTTTCATGATGGGAAATTCAAATTCATATACATGTCACGTATTAATTACACATTTCTAAAATATTAAAACCCATGTAACACATAAGTTTCATAAAAAATTCATATATAAAAATTCATTCTCATTACTTAGGAATTTACTACGTAAATAAATTTATAATTATACATGGAGTGTATCTTAATGTATTGGTCATGTATCCAAACTGTTTATGGAGAAAATTTAAAATTTACTTTATTATTTCTATAAAACTCATCAACTTGATTTTTTTTTCATTTATTGAATCATACACATCGTCTAAGAAGATATATATATATTTATATATATATTAAATTATCAATTAGTTAAGGGTAAATATATGAATTATATGTCATGTATAGTTATAAAACCTCATCAACTACATTTCCATTAAAAGTATTACATGATTTATCAAATAACATGTCTTTATTTATGTCATTTATTATCTCCTAAAATCCATTTAATTACATGAAATAAGGTTGTTGATATATATAACATGAGTAAAATTTATACATAATAAATAAATACATAGTAATCTGAACATGTAACTATCAAGTTACTTCTATGTAAAATTTGTGTCCTTGTATTATTAAATTTTAAATAATTTATTAAATTTATTTTATAAAAAACCCATACGATGGGTATCTCTATGAAATATTTGATACGGATTAAGATATATTGAATTAATTTGATAGTTATATAATTAATCAGATTAATTTATTGATTTTATCTTAATAAAATAATGAATACAAAAGAATTGTAGAAAGTTAATTTAAATGTGAATTTCCATCATTAATGGATAATCATATCTTATACAAAATTATGTATATGTAAGTTTTCATAAATTTTATTATAATATCGGATTGTGTAATTAAATTTTTAAACTTAACTTACGGCTAATGATTCATAAGACATTCCATATTATGTAAAGGTCTATGTGCCCACAGTTTATTTTATGTTATCCCACATTCAAGTTCCCATCACTTGTGGGTAAAGAATGTGAATTGTAATGATTAAGTTCCCAGGTGCATAGTTTTTGTTCAAGATAGGTTCATGGTTAAACTAATCCAATGAATCACACAGGAAAGACGTGGAATGTTACAACCTCAAACCCATAAAGTCAATTTGACTTTTCCTTATGATCTATTGTTTGTTTCCATCCCACAAAACAAACAATCCACATTTTAAATATAATAATCATTACATGTTTTATTTATGGTATTTCTTTATATTTCATGATTTATTTTAGGGTAAAAATACCATGATCATATAAATAAATCTATAAATAAGAAAATAAGGAATTAAAATTAGAGGGGAAATAAATAATTATTATATTCCTACATTGTTATTTACTTTACTAAAATCTATTTAACATTAAAAATACATTTAAATGATAAAATAAAAAAATAAAAACAATACATAAAAAATCTCTTGTTATTATATAGTAGTTATACATTCCATTACCTGATTAGAGATAGTATCATAGTTAATGTATCGGTTCAAGACTATTTTGGGGGTCCTTTTAATTATTGCTAAATATAAACAGTGATGGGAGGTCAAATTAACAGAACATGAATTCAATTTAATGACATATATATAATCATGGTATCCAATAAAATGATAATGAGGAGAAATCACCCAGTTAGAAATACCTCTAATATAATTAGATAATCACAGTAGTGGGGGATTAATACGATAATGAAAAAATTATTGTCTCTAATATATTGGTAATCAAGTAAAGGAATTATATATTTTTGAAAATTCTTTTAAAATGGATATCGAAACCATGAAAACCATATATACATTTCATAACGAAGGTAATTTCCTCACATGAAAAAATTTCCCAAAATGACATAGATTTTTTATAAGACATTGCTATTGAAGATATTTTATTACGTTTTTAGTAACAATTCCAAAACTTATCCCTCATTATGTATTATATAATGATGAATGAATTTTTATGAGATTCATATTGGATTATTCTTATATCCATTGAATTATAAAACATATTATGTATATAGACATAATAATGAAACAATTGAGTATGAGTCGTCCAAATATAAATTCTGATTTTATTGATCTAAAAATATAAAAGTATAGATATTAAATAATGGAGATTCCCACATCACTTTATTAGTGTAAAATATAATAATTACGACTACATACTGATCATATCTTTAAAATTATGAAGTATATCGATAATATTATAGTTAAATTTAAATTAGAAATTATCCATTAATATTATATAATCATCATAACTCCCAAATGTAATCTTCTTCATCAATGATCTAATGTAGAGTATGGGTAATCTACTCAGACAAATTTTGACTATGCATATCTAGAATTTTTTATGGTACATGTTTAATCAACAATTATTAACAATGACTATAATTTTTTTGGAGGTAAATGGATTTCAGAGTCAATGGTTACATTATGAAATTTTCAAAGGAATAAAAATATAAAAATAAAAAGTAATAAATAAGATGATATTTAGTTCTCATGTGTAATGAAGTGGTTATTGGGAGAATTATAAAAAATTAACGTTTTCATAATCTTGTGAAACAGTCATCATTGAATTTAGTATATATATTATAATTGTAGGAAATAAAACACAATATGTTATATATATTTTCTCATTTGGGAAATAATATTGTTCATAAATTTTATAATATGTAGTTTGAATTATCATTGCGATTGAAAAAGGATGATTCCTATGTTATTAGTTAAAAGGAAAAAATTTTAAATTTCTATAATGGATTGATTTGATGTTGTAATATGACTTCTGAGAATATTTACATCATTTTCTAGAAAATCACAACAAAATGTTATTTCATATTTGGAAAAAATTATGTTATATAAAAAACTAATATTTAAATAAATAATAAGTCGTAGATATACATTCTAATGAATAATGAATATAAACTATAATAATCTTACATAATTTTGGGATGATAATTCTTTATCATTTCAAAATGAATGTAGGTGGACTCTCTATAACTAAAAAAATTATTCACGTAGGAGATAAAATCATTGATATACTAATAATCATAATTGTTAATTTTTAGGTAAATGAATTTTGGATTATAGGTAAACTGAAAAACCTCTAGAATGATTTCAAGAATTGATGTAAAATATTCTAAATATTGATATAAATTTATATACTTATTGATATTATTTTCAAAATATTTTTAGTAAATAATTTCAGTTGAAAAATATAGAGGAACATCCAAGATAGACTTTCAGAAAACCTTAGCCAAGTAATCATTGATCATACTTGTGTAGTAAAGGTATTACCAAACACAAAATTCCTTATATATATAAATATAGTTATTTTAGTAAAAGGAAGGTTGATAATGTGTATTATAATTAGAAAAATAATTCCATAATTTCATCCAAAGGATGTTTAGCAAATAGAAGTGCAACAAATGGCCATATCAATAATATATTTACTAGAAAATATCATAGAAATTTCAAAATGATAAGAATAAATTGGGTCGTAACCTCATTTTTTGTTGAAAACCTTTTGTTAAAATCATCATTTAGAAAAACAATGAACATGAAAACATATAATCTATCTCATTTAACAAGATTTTAGCCACTAATGGTATTATTGTTTAGTCAATATCGACTATTTTTGTAATAATTATACATATGTCTTAAAGGATTGTGGAATAATTCCAATATTATATAATTAAAGGCAATAAATGAAAATGATTTGGCATTGGAATGCTAGAATCCACTAAGATTAGTGGAAATATTAAGTCTAGAGACACATAATAGAGAGTATTTCATAACCTAATTAGGGATTTATTATCACTATAGTGGGTTATTAAAATATTATTCATTCAAAATAAAAACTCCTATAAATTAGTAGTAACTGGAAATATGTTAAACTACATACGAAGGTCAGTTTTAAAATAATGGATATAATGTGTCATGATTTGGTGACTATGTAATCATGAATATTCTAAGACATGATACTGCTATGGAGTATTCAATAGAAAATGGATATGAATGAAAAAAGGTGGCACTTAACAAGAATGATAATTTATTGAATGTTTTAGTCTATGAAAAAAATACAGAAAGAATCATGTCTATAATCATCATGGTTTCTACTATACACAATATACTTCAATGATAATCACATTCAGAAAAATGCATAGTAGGTACTATCAAATAGATCTATTATAACTAGATCGATATGTAGATAGAACTATCTCATAGTATACCAAAAAGTAAAACTGGATTACTTCCTATGATATAGAGATGTGGTTTTACTAAAAATCAAGCGATGTGAATTTGTTTTTCATTTATTTCAATTTTATACATTATCATAGTTCGGATATGGTAATAATAAAAATACATTATTACACCCAATCATTGTAATATCTATAAAAAATTAGTATATTTCAGCTTCTAAAGTGGACTTAGAAAAGAATAAAAATATTTGATTTTTATTTAGGTCTATACCAGATGAATATTTTTATTATTATCAGGATAATATTTTACAATATACATATCCAAGATGTTAGGTTTTTCACATGGGACGAATGGGTGGATACATAGTTATATCACTAAATGAGGGACTTTTCCAACACAGTGATATAACATTGATATATTCACCACACAGTCATATGGATATACTAACCCTAAGAAAGAAAACATACTAGCCCCAATAGATATAACAATACTCAAGGGATTTATGTTCAAAATGTTAGAACCAACTGGTTGTTAATAGTTGTATCTTGAGAAATTATGATCCAATTATTGTTTTCACGTAGAACCAACTAATTTTTATATTTTATTTCCTATATATTAATGAATATTAATTTTAATAAATACCATATCAAACACTGATTATTCTAGTGGATAACATTACTGTGGTAATTTTCATTATTTTTTCACATTCAAAAGGCCATAGTAGTTCCCTATTATAATGAAAAACATGAAATTATAGGATAATATTCATAATCATTATTCAGTGGTTGGATAAATTTATATAATGTGATACATAATATACTGATCATCTGGTGTGATTTCTCAAAATCATATGATATTTCACCTCATGATGTTTTAAATATGTAATCTATAAACTAGTATTTTCATAACTATCCCACTTGTAAGAAATATTCTTCATTATGTGTAATAAGATATTGTTATCTCTGATATTATCTAATGATCCTTGAATTTAATATTATTATTAAAAAAATTTAATGACATGTTCACAATGATATATTTTCATAAAATGTGATTTCATTTGATCATGGTGATGTTTGGTACCTTGGTTATATGATGAATAAAATGTTATTAGTGTGTAAGATAATGAAATTTTTTTCCCATCCATCTTTATGGAAGTTAAAATATATTCCCATTGAATAAAATATTATGGTTTAATTAAATTTCATGGTCATGGTGTATTGACGAGTTTATTTGAGATAGTTCTGTAAATGCAGATCAAGTGTATTGTTTGTTGACATGGGTGTGCATCCTACATGATGAGATATATATAAAAATTTATTATATTACATAGTGAGCATTCAAATGTGGTTTTTGAGATTATTAAATATAATATTACTCATATAGAACCTCGAACACTTTCTATATAGTAATATATGAATTCTTTAAATCACCCGAAAATTAACAAAGGAAGATTATTAGAGAGCCAAAATCAATATGTTTTCTTTTAACTCAATTAAATATTTTTTATATTTATTTAATAGAACAAAAATTTCTATCCAATAAAAGTGGTAATATTATTTTCATATTTGTTAAATGATCAACAAAAAAAATATTTTCTTGAGGGAAATATTTTATATATGCCAATTTATTCGCTTTTTTTCTATTTTTTTTATTTAGTAATAAAGAGAAAATATTTTCTAAATAAATATTGTATATAATTATGTTCATATTATATTATTCTTTATTAATTATGTTGTGAATAGAATAATTATTTATTTATTGAATGAATAATATTTATTTTGGTGTTTAATAAATATTATAGAAGATTACTGGACTAGATTATTTTCTAGAGATAAATATTTATTTGATAGATTATGAAGTAAATATATATCACCATATGGTTTTATTCATTCCCTTTAATATATAATAATATTATATCATAGAATGAGGTCCCTATTTTTTAAATATCATATTAATAACCATTATGCATTTAATTATATATTTAAAAATAACCCTAGGTCTATACTATAAAGACCATGCCATTTTGAACATTACTATTACACCATTTTTATTATAAACAACATAGTCCTATTACACACATATGATCCAAAGGATTAGTGTCCTGGGAAAACATTTATCATACATACCATTTACAACATCAAACAAAATCATTTATTTAACTCATTCATTTCTAGATTCTTATTGGCACTTGACATCTCTTTTATACATATAGTCACAAGAGGATATAAATCAAAATAGGGGGATCTAAAATCCCATTAAGAGGATATATAAACAATATATTTAATGGTGTTGGCAAAATCATAACATTGGAAAATGATCTTGAACATGAGTAGAAGCATAAATATTAGACTAGGAATGTGGCAATGCATAAAAATGAAACATCAAGTCTTAGTGGTTAACAACCACAAATACCTAAAAACAAATATTGAATCTTGTTAACACATAATTTAAACTTAACTCATGATATTCATCATAGTAACCATTGAATTAGAGACCTTTATAATTCTGGGTGCACCCATCACATTCAATCATTCATATTGAACTATATAATTTAGGGCCCACCTATCACAGCATATCCTTATCATTATCATGAATTCCACATAAAACATATATAAAAAATGAACATAAAGAACCCATATAAATGAATGAGTTTCAGCTCATAATAAAAAATTCATAAACTATGGATTCCCAAATGAAAGTGGGAATAACATACATGATACCATAACCATCATCCTTGACTGAGAAATAAAAGGTGTGTTTTTGAAAAAAGTGTTTTTTTGGAAAATATTTGATAGGAATAAATTCTAGTGGTATACATGTACATCCCTTAAACGGTAATATAATGATGGAAACATGATTTTAATGAGTTAACATAACAAAAGATGGAGTGAAAAGAGGGAGAACCTGAAGAAAGATAGTTGGGTTCGATAATTTCCCCTCACATTGTATCTGAACGCTTTCTTCACATTAATGTGAAAAATAACCACATTAGATTCATTAGTTAAAAATTATAGTGTCTTTTTAATGAATATGGTTCATTATGGTTTCATTAGGTTATTTTATAGGCCATTTAACGATTTATAGGGTTTAAATCCATTTTTTAGGAATGCTTGTTTTTATGTTTTTCTTGAGCGGTTCACATGTATTCAAAAATGGAAGTTCATGTAGAACGTGGATAAAAATCCTGAAATTAGATTACATGTTATTAATGATACTATCATAATTTAAATGATCTTATAATGAGTTACTTTATATAAAATGTGGGTGAATCATTAGATACGAATTAAATGATGAGTGTTTGGGTTAATTTAGGTGGTTTATCGACCACAATGAACTTGTCTTGTTTAATCATTTAGAAATATATTCATAAGTTAGTTCCATATCATGAAATATGATATAATAAGTATAATAATATAGGGTTTATCCATAAAAATGGTTTCATAACCACTTATGAAATCTATAAAAGAAATTGAAAACATGTTGTTCTTGAAGGTGATAATGTAACAAATTACAAACAACATTTTCTTTTATTAAATAAAAAGAAGAGGAGAAGGGGTTCGATGATATAATATCACATTAGTATCCTAAAATTAAATTAAATGTATAATACCATAGTTGAAATCATTTTGATGAAGATAGGTGGGTATAGATTAAGAAATTAACTTGAAATTGAAAGGAATTTAATGGAAAAAGGGAGAGATGAATTACATCTTGAATCCTCCTCTTGAGATCGTCCTTAAAGAAGTTAGGCTTGGCCTTTTGATATGGCCAAAATATCTTGTAAATGGTAGAGGGTATAGGGGATATGTTTGGGTAGAGTTTAGGAAATCCTTGAATCTTGAGACATGTGAGTAAATGAGGGTGTGAAGGGTGGTATTTATTGTGGAGGGTAGAGAGGATTTCTCAATATTAAATTCATTAATTTAATATTTCCCCACAAGATATGGAATAGTGAGTCTTCCACAACCAAGAATTGTAATTTTATCATGTAAAACCAAACAAATAGGTCTTATCTAAGTAGAAAATCATGCATCACTCTATAATTATCCTATTTAGCTTATATTTTAAATTATGGTATTTCACTATTCATAAAAAATTAATGTATTTCAGAAAAATCCCATAAATTCACCCCAACAATTTTCTGAAATGTAGAATCGAAAAATGAAGTCCATTTTTAAAAAAAATCATAAATATGAATAATTTTGTTTTTAAATAAAATCATATTTTACTTGAGAAATATAGTTTTAAATTTAAAAGAGATATTATAATTCATTCAAAAATTACATAAGGTATTATAAAATTATCAAAAATATTGAAGACATATATTTTTTAATTAACTAAATAATTTTATGAAAATAAATTTTCATTTAAATTAATTAATTAAAAAAAATTAAATATTTACGACATAAAAAATACTAATACTTTTACTATGGAAAATTGTTACTTATAAGAAGCCTAAATTTTATTTAATTATTTATGGGTAAGGTTGCTATTATTTTGGATGATTTACTATTCATAAGTGTCATATTAATATTCATAATGGTAGGTTACTATTCATAAGAGTAGGTTTCTATTGACCAAAAATTATGTTTGTTCTATTAGACTCCAAAAAACATCATGAACATAACTGTGTATGTCAGATTTTAGAAATTCAAAACATAAAAGTGGCCAAATTATGTCTATTGGTCACTTTGTATTTAGTATCACTATATGTCATTGTGATTCCAAATGTGATAATACTATAAGTAATAACAATAATATGGTAATTCCAATGATAAAACATTGGTTCGTCACATTCTTCCCCCCTTATGAAATTCCACCCTTGAAATTTCAAATTACACAAACCTGTGAGGGTACTTATACTTCATCGCCTCCTTCGGTTCCCAAGTAGCTTATTCAAACATATGGTTCGTCTACACCAGTTTGACATAGTGGGTTCTCTTGTTAACTAGAACCTTATCTCTCTTTTCCATAATATCAACTGGCTACTCCTTATAGGAGAGATCATCTTCCAGCAGTACCACATTTGAGTTCAGTACATGTGTGGGATTTGGTATGTACTTCCTCAAGAGTTATACGCGAAACACATCATGGACATGAGCCGTATTTTGGGGGTGTGAAAACAAATAGGCCACATCTCATATACAATCAAGGATCTCAAAGGGGCCAATGTACCTTGGTCATAGCTTCAATTTCATTCCAAACCGCATGAATCTATTTCATAGTGATATTAGAAGGAAGACATTAACTCCTATATTGAACACCATGACCCTTTTATAGTTGTCATCATAGCTATTTTACCAACTATTAGAATCGTTGATGTGTTTCTAAATGACTTAAACATTATTTGTCATCTCTTGAACAATATCAGATCCAATTAGCTTTCTTTCTCCAACTTCAACACGATAGGTTGCAGTTCTTCATCGCTTTCCATAAAAAGCATCATACAGATCCATAAAAATACTTGATTACAAGCTTTTGTTGTATGAGAACTCAATCAATTGGAGATACTGATCCCATGCTGTCATGAATTCTAGTGAGAAGGATTTAACATATCATTAAGCAACTGAATAGTCCTTTCAGAATGGCTATAAGTTTGGGGATGATTGGCCATAATGAAATTTCATTCAGTACTCAAAGAATGTTGAAGGATCCTCCAGAAATTAGATGTGATCCTTGGATCACAGTCAGAGACAATCGATAGTGGAACACCATGAACTCTCACCACATCCTTCAAATATATCCATAAAAGTTATTCAAGCAAGAGATCTTCCAGAATAGTGGTAAAATGGGCAGTATTGGGGTGTTGGTCAACCACAACACATATCTTACTATTTCCCTTCGACATTTTTGAGAGACCTGTGACAAAGTCCATAGTAACATTCTATCATTTCGACATGGGTATAGGAAATGGTTGCATCAACCCTTTGATATTTTTTTCCCTTCATTAACTTATAGACATACGTTGCCCCATGAGATATATTCTACAATCTCCTTCTTCATGTTATCCCACCAGATGTGTTGTTGGACATCACAGTCCAACATGTTAGTCCCAAGATGGATAAAGAATGTTGAGCTTTGTGAATTTTCCAATAGCTCCTTATTTTTCATGGGTCATGAAGGCACATAAAGCCTCATTACAAACTGAATCACACCATCAATGTCGATATAGAACTCTTGCGTCTTACCTTCCTTATTACATTCACCCTCTTCTATATCTCCACATCATCCATTTGTGCTTCCTTAATATTCTCTTCAATGGATGGTTGCACAATTATTTGGGAATGGTGAGATTTATTCCCTTATCATATGATTTCCAAATACATCCATTTCATATCCAATTAGATAGGGTATTTTCCCATCTGCATCCTGGATAGAGTAGCAGGTTCATTAATTGTTAGAGCATCAGCTACCTTGTTTGACTTTCTAGGATGATAGTGAATAGAGCAATCATAATACATTATTAGCTCTAACCAACACCTTAGATTCATAATAAGATTAATTTGTGTGAATATATACATTAGGATCTGGTGTTTGGTGTATATGTCACACTTCTAGACATAAAGGTAGTGTTGCATGATTTTCAATGAAACAATCACAGATTCCAGCTCTAGATCATGCATTGGGTAGTTCATCTAATTTATTTTTAACTGCCAGGAGGCGTAGTCTTCCACATTATCATTTTTCATGAGCACACAACCCAAGAATTTTATTGAAGCATTGATATATATCACAAAACCTTCTCCACTTTTCGGTAATGTGAGTAGAGGTACAGTGATCAGCTTTCCAATTAGCTCCTTGAATCTTCCCTCACATGCCTCTGTCCAAACATACTTTACCACTTTCCTTTTAAACATAGTTAGCGGGCATGATAATCATGATAAATGTCTCACAAAATGTAGGTAGTACCCGAATAGTCCAAGAAAACTACAACTTTATGTGACATTAGAGGTCATGGGACGTTCCTCAATCACCTTTTTTGAAGGGTTCACATAAATTCCCTCACATGTGATCACATTTCCAAAAAATGTGATTTGCTTCATCCAAAAGTTACACTTTCTGAAGATGTTGTACAAATTCTCGATTATCGGTATCACCAACACAAGTCATAGATATTATTCATGGTCCTCCTTTATCTTTAAGTAGATGATAATATCATCAATAATCACTACCATGAATTTTTTGAAGTAATGTTTAAATAATCTATTCATTAAATCCATGAATATTGGAGGGGAATTAGTAAGTCTGGAGGGCATCACAAAAAACTCATAGCACCCATTCCTTATATGGAACACAGTCATCTGAATATCTTCCTTAATTACCTTTAGCTGATGATATATAGAACAAAGATCCACCTTTGAGATGTATTGATCTTCTCATAACTGATCGAACAAGTCTTTAATCCTTGGAAGATGATACTTGTTCTTTATGGTGATCTTGTTGAGTTCAGGATAATTGATACATAACCACATTGATCCATAATTTTTCATTTCAAATTACACTGGAGAACCCCAAGTTGATGATCTAGGTCTTATATACCCTTTGGTCAGACGCTCTTGAAGCTGCTTTTTTACTGCTCCAGTTTGATAGGAGCCATCTGTGAGATAGGAGTTTCTCCTTGTATGAGTTCCATTGAGAACTATACCTCATGATCCGAGTAAATTCTATGAATCTCTTGAGGAAATACATCACTTTATTCCACCATGATGTGAATTTCCACAAGATTGATACTTTCCTTTGACTGAACCATTTGGGCGAGGTACGCTTCTTCATATGGTATCAACACACACAATATTGAAGGATTTTTCAATGGACATTAATGACACTTCTTTCTTTTGTAGAGTATCATGGGATGGTTTGGAATATGAAAAAAAAATCATTTTCTAGATTTTTAATACATGCTCTATATAATGAGAGACAATCCATTCCCTTTATAGCATTGAATTCCACCAAGGGAAGTATTACGAGATACCTTGGAAGAATAATTCCACATACACCAACATGTGAAGAGTCAAGCACTGGAGTTTCAATAATTGCACCACTTGGTGTTTTTTACAAATATATCTACTTTAATTTCTTTGGGAAATGATTCTATAGTTTTAATAAACGTGAAAGATATAAAGGAATGCGTATAAATAAAATCCAATAAGATATTTTCTATTCCTGAGTGAATAGGAAGTGTAACTTGTAAAACATAATTAACTAGATCCACATCTATTTGTAGTGATGTCAAAATACTTACCTGGTTCTTTGGCATTGGTGGATGATGACCCTAAAAGATTCGTAGTTTGGTGCATTGGCTTTCATATTTCCCATTATCCCTACAGTTATAGAATTTAACCATGAGTGGTTCTCTTCTTTCTTCCACACAATTCTCCTTCTTTCTCATGTCTTTTTGACACTCTTGAGCATAGTGTCCATATTTCACACACGTTAAGAACATTCCACATCCTTTTGAGGTAGTTCCCATTGTGGAACATCCCACATTTTTTGCATGTGGGTCATTGAGTTTTCTTCCCACCTTTGGCATTAGATCCACCGGCATGAAACTCAACATTTCATTTCATATCACCATAGCCATGGGACTATTACCCAAACACCAACTCCCATTTGAGAGCACATTGAACTAGTTGTTCATAAATCGTAATATCTCAAATTGTAAGTGGATTTCCAATGTGTGGTTTTAATCCACTAAATAATCTATCAATTTTGAAATCATTATTATTAATAAAACTCATATCGTACCTTGCAAGCCTTGTGAAATTTGTTTTATAAGTTGTGACTGATTCCCCCCCCCCCTTTTTCACGAGCTCTATGAATTCTCATTCCATCATCTTATGAATAGTTCATGGGAAATACTTATTAGTAAACAAGATGTTAATGTATTTCCATTCTACATCTTCAATTTACTCCCATATATTGATGTTCTAAATAAAATACCACCATTTATCGGTCACTCCATCTAGTCAACAAACAGGTACTGTCACCTTCTACATTTCCGAATAGTATTACACAGAACAACATTTCTCTATAGATTTGACCCACTGTTCTACTACTATTAGATCTAAATATCCACCAAAACTCGATGATCTTTTCCTCATAATTAATTGATTTCTAGTTGCTACCTCTTTGGTGATGGAGGATGTTCCCCGTTATTCTGGTTATTTTTCATAACATGATATAGCTAGGTAAGAATCACCATGATTTTACAAACTCCACCTCCCAAATCAGTAGGGATGTTGTTTACGAAATCATTGCATTGGCCCTTGTATGAGTTGTTGGCCTGGTTTCTCCTGGTTCCCACCATATTATAAAATATAAAATGTTAGAGTAAAACATAAGTCAACAAGTCATGAATAAATAACGTATTAATTCATTCAATTTTCCCTAAATGCAAAAATTATGGGATACCTATTTAAATATTCATGGGTTCATGTTTGTATATAATCTCACAAAAGAGGGTTTCTCTTAGTTTCACTAATCCTAATTCCCAAATTAACTAAAACCTTCGTCAGATACCAACTATATATATAAGGACAATTATTACATAAATATTATATAATTTTAAAGATAAAAAACATAATTGTATTACACATAGAGGATAAAATGTTTCAGTGTCTTTGGAAAACTAAGACCACAAATAACATTTACAACATCAAACATAAACATTTATTTAATTCCATCTTCTATAGATTCTTTTTAGCACTTGACCTCCCTTTTGAACAATTACTCAGCTAAGGATATATATAAAAAATGGTTGAGATAAAATCCAATTAAGAGGATAGATAATAATAATATATAATGGGGTGGGAATAATTATAACATATGAAAAGGACATGAACATGAGAGGAAGCAAAAATATAAGACTTGAAATGTGTCAATGCATAAAAATGAAACATCGTGTCTTAGTGGATAACTACCACACTTACTTGTGAACAAATATAGAATCTTGTTCACAAATCATTTCACCGTAACTCATGAGATTCATAATTTTACCCAATTCATGGGAGCACTATATAATTCCTAGAACACCAGTCACATTCAAGCATTCATATTGCTTTATAAAATCCAGGCACACCCGAAACATCATAACATTAACATTATCATGCATGCCACATAGAACATATATAAAAAAGTAAAATAACTAACCCATGAAAATGAACGGGTTTCATATCATAACAAAACATTAATATACTTTGTTTTCCCTAAAGAATGTTGGAATAACATACTTGATACCATGTCCAACAACATTGAGTGAGAAATAAAAGGAGTGTTTTTTAAAGAAGTGTTTATTTAGAAAACATTTCATTGACACAAACTCCACTGGTAACCATTTATATCTGATAAAATGTAAGATAATGATGAAAAAATGATTTTTATGCTGTGATTATACAAACAATGGACTGTAATAGGGTCAACCCAAAGAATGAATGTTGGGTCTGAGAATTTCCCCTTACCTTTTATCTGAACAATTTTTTAATTTTAATGTACTGTATAACCATATTATATTAATTAACTAACAATTCCAGAACCTTTTGAACATGAATATGGTTAATTATGGTTTCATTAGGTTATTTTATTGGCATTTTTATGAGTTACAGGGTTTAAATCCAATGTATCGGAATGTTAGTTTTTATAGTTTTCTTGAGCAGTTCAGATGTATTCATAAATGGGAGTTCACGTGGAACATGGGTAAACATACAGAACTGATATTATATGTTATTAATTATGTTACTTGATTTTATATGATCTTATAATCAATTATGTTATATACCATGTGGATGAATCATTATATAATAATTAATGGATGATTGTTTGGGTTAATTTGGGTGTTTTTTCAACCACAACGAACTTGTTATGTTTAATCATTTAGTAATATTTAGATAAGTTAGTTTCATATCATTAAATAGGATATAATACATATAACAAAATATTATTAAACTATAAAAATTGTTTCATGACCAGATCTTAATTCAGTAATGGAAGTTGAAATCAAGTCGTTCTTGAAGGTGATAAATTAACACCTCACGAACAATATTCTCTTTTATAAAATAAAAAGAATAGGAGAAGGGGGGTTGGATGATATAATATCCTATTATTATAATAAAATTAAATTATATCTATAATAATAGAGTTACCATACCATGTGGATGTAGATATTTGGGGAGAAATTAATAAATGATCAAGAAATTGAATGAAATTTAATGGATAAAGATAGAGAGGATTTACCTCTTGAATCTTCATCTTGAGATCCTATATAAGAAAGCTATGATTCATCTTTTGATGAGAACAAAACCTCTTGGATGTAGTTTTGGGGATAGGAAAGATATTTAAGTAGAGTTTAGACAAGGAATAAAGCTTCAGGGGTGAGGGTAATTGAGGGTGTGAAGGGTGGTATTTATAGTGGATGGAGAAAGGATTTCTCAATATAAAATTCCTTAATTTATTATTTCCCCAAAATAAAAGGAATAGTGAGAATTACATGTACAGTAATAGTAATCATATCATGTGAAATTGAACCGAATATGGTTACATGATATGAACATCATGAATGACTCTAAAAATTGTTTATTTAGCTTATTTTGTAAATTATGGTATTTCACTATTCATAAAAATTCCAGGTATTTTAGAAAAATACCAAAAATTCACCCTTACAATTTATTGAAATGTTGAATCCAAAAAATAATTTTATTGCTCAAAAATAATTTTCTAAATATTATTTATTTAATTTTTAATTAAAACCATAATTTACTTGAAAAATACTCTTCTAAAAATTAAAACTGATTTTATAATGCTTTCGAAAATTACGTAAGGACTTATGAAATTATATTAAATCTATAAGAATAAGGTTTGATAATTTAAGAGCACATTTTATGAAAATATATTTTATTTTGAATTAATTAATTTTTTATAATGATTGATTTATGAATTTCAAAAAAAAACCAATACTTTTACTTTGGTCAAATTGTTACTTATAAGATGAATAAATTTAATTTAATTATTCATGGGTATGTTTACTATTATTTTGGATGATTAAATATTTTTAGGGTCATATTATAATTCATCAGGGTAGGTTAATATTGATAAAAGTAGGTTAATTTTCACCAAAAACTATTTTTTTTCAATTAGACACCAAAAATCATCCTGAACACAATCATGTATGTCGTATTTTAAAAATTAAAAACATAAAAGTGGAAAAATTATGTTTAATGATCCCATAGTATTTAGTATAATTATATGTTTTAGTGCTACCTAATGTAACTGTAATGTAAGGAATAATTATAAGAATGAAATTTTTTTGATAAAAATTTGGGACGTCACATATACGAAGACAATTTTGAAAATTTTTAGAGGTTGGTCATTGTGCATAAAATTTTCCTCCCTAGAGAATTCCCTCTCAACAAAGGACATATATTGGGTTTTCTACCATGATCTAGAGATAATATCATACTCATTAATTCATCTCAAGTTGGATAGATGTAGAGATGATCCTTCTATATTTAGGGGACTATGCTTGTGATCTAAGGACTGATGTAAGAAAATTGATACCACTACACTAGAAAACAGAGTAACATTAGCTATGTTTTAGAATCAATGGAGAAAACATTGATTACCACTATAGGGGACCTACTTTGGTTCTTCATCAATTCATAAAAAAGAAAATGAAATTTGGTTCATCAATACCTTCATTGAAAACTAACTACTCAAAACTAAGGTATTTATTTATGATATTAAATTTATTATAAGTTAATGTGAAGAAAGATCCTATATTTCTTCCAGAAATTAATTTTCATTATTATTCCAAAAAAATATCATTTTTCATTTCCTTCTCCATCAGGTATATTATTAATGATCACTAAAATATAAAAAATGAACTCTATAGGCCCAGAAGGAACATCTACTACATTAAAAACTATCCCCATGTACCGTGACTATACAACAATTGATGGTGTTGTTAAATTTCTAGGAAACATAGGAGTACCACATTCCCTATACCCTCTCAGACCTGACATTCTGGTCGATTCCCGCATCGATGAAAAACAATAGTACATGGATTTCCTAATTCTAGGCATTCAAAACCTATTCCCTATATAGTACCTTCCACGTATAGATTACCGTTTGGTGAACTTCATATATTTTTCCCATGAATCATTAATTTTCATGAAAGTACTTGATTATAATCATTTTTTCAAATAAAAAATTAGTGTTTTATCATATTTGGGATTAGTGGAAAGATGTGAAGTGATTGTGGAAAATTTGGTCCTCCATATTTGTAAGAATAGTGATGGGGTTTATGTAAGATGATCAGAGAAGACTCTAGATTTTTTAGTCCCCTTCATATAAATTGATAATATATTTATGTTCAGTAGAAGTTTTCTCAATATATGGCACATGACAATATAATCATGGAATACGCATTCTAGATTAGAGAAAGACTTCTATACTCTTTCAGTGATGATATGGTGCAAAAAAACTAATAGAGTTTAGAACTCTCCAAGAAACAAGGAAAAATTAAATTTGGTCTAAGGCACTATAATGTTTAATGTCCTTTTATCAATTAGGACTAATTGCTCCATTAATTTTAATAATCCCTCGACCAACAATCTTATAAATTTTTGAAATATGTGTCCCCAACTAGAATTTCTATGAGATGAGAATGAAATGTAAAGTCCAATTAGTTTGGTATCTTGGGTTATTTATAATGATAGATACAAAAATATATGGGTTGTAATGAGAGAAAAACTCCTACATCCTTTATTTTTATACCTTTTAATCATATATTGGTTTCCTATCAACATTGTAGTTTTTAGAAGGCTAGTCCTCCTATATTCTCTTTTTGGTTATTATCTTGTCCTATAAGAAAAATTTATAATCATCTTTGTATGGGGGTTACATCATGTACATATTTTCTTAAGAAGATAGTATTTATTTTGGTGAAAATATATAAGAACGTGATATCGTCATACCAGGAGCTTAGTGGTACTCAATGGTGATTAAAGAAGGTAGTTATCATGTTAGGGGTTGTGCATTAAATTCAAACCTTTCCCATTTATTCGATACTGGTTTACATTTCAGATATCAGGATCTTATTTGTTTCTATTAATTTATAATGGTTCATTATTTTCATTCATTGTAGATGATTACCATGTGATGTATGTATTATATATTAAAGTATGTCTTATTATTACACATTAATTACTAAAATATATTATGTAGTTGTGTATAGGTATATTTTGGATAAGGTCACCAAAGTTGCCTTATATACTTAATTGTGCAAGTCACTAACTATAGGATTATTAAATGGGTACATGGGGTGGAAAACCCATTATAATTCCAACATAGGGTAGTTATTGGTTTGTCATTTTTTCTTAGGATTGTATCATATCTGCTATATCATAGATCAAAAATTTGTAATTATATTTTTGATGAGGTTACCATTAGAATATGCAATAAAAATGTCAACAAATCATGAGATTGGATTTACTTGAAGAGATTCTATTATGGGGTGGAATATATCTATAGATTCACCAAGACAAGTATAACTTAATTTTAATACTGTTAGATACAAGTCAATATTTTCAATGTAAGGAAAGGGTGGTCGATGCCCAACATGGGTGGGTTTCATAGATTATCAAGACCATTTAGATTCACGTACTAGGATATGATTTGAATGGACACATGTTTACCATATTAAAATCATGGTTAAACTCTAATAATATATTATTTTAATCTAATTGTTTGTTCTTAAAGAACGGGTGGTTTCCTTAAAGCCTCCTATCATCAATCAGTTGAGTGATGAGGCTTTGTTCCTAGGACTGAATAGTAATATTTCGTTACTTACTATGTATGGAGTAAATCCATTTACTATAGTTTAACATGTAGATACTTCTCACAAAATAGAGGAGGATGATTCTCCACCTACTAAAAATTAAATTATCATAGTCGGATGAAATAAGGGTTTCTATAGGCCGAGGTCTCATTAGATGTCATGATGAGGCTACTCACGTGTTGAGATGAGATTTGCTCTTTAGAAATGGAGGACTAGAATGAGTTGGTGACTTGGGTGTTTCTCTTGGTTTGGTAACATATTGGATAAATAGATTTGATAATATTCAGCTTTTGTCTTGATGAAATGGTTAAAATATGATCATTGTTCTTCTAAATCGATGATGAGGAGACAGTCCCATGGTCAATATTTTATCTTATCTTCTATAAAGAGTATTACTCGTATACATTGAAGATAGAGAGCATCCAAAAGTTATTAAACCTAATGAAAAATAGTATTTCATCCAGTTAGTATACTTTATGATTTGTTATCCTTATTAAACACTCCCTCTATATCAAATATTTTGCATTCCATCAAGAATGGATGTTTTATCATGGCCTCTATAAAGAGGTTTGAGAGAGTTTTGTTTCATTTTATATCTCTAGACAAACTAATGTCTTTGATAGGTCTCAAATAACATAAAAAATTTTATAGAAGCAATAAATAATGACTGGAAATGGTATAAAATTACGACGAATCAATAAACAATTTTTATCTATCTGATGATAAGATTCATAATCACGTGTTCAATGGAAAACACATGCATGATTCCAATAATTTTGATTAACATAAAGAGAGTCAAACATAGTATATAATAAGGTAAGGGATTAAATTTTAAATTTATTGATAGGATGAGTTATAATGTTCTATGTCTGTCCAACCAAATGTACAATAGTGGTAGTTAAGGTATGACTAAAGATTGACCCCTATAAACATAGTAGTTGATTGACTAGGGAACTCTATACAGTGGATTAAAAGGTCATTGGTAAGGTGTAGTTGATTGAGGAGAAGGAAATGCACTTGATGGATATTAAAATGGATGGAACAATGATTAAAAATCACCACCACCACATATAGGAAGCCAATATCATTCTCTAGGATAAGTATAATATGGTTTCTATAAAACCTTGAAATTTAAATAAAAATTTATTTTTAAATAATAATAATTATACTATATCGTTCATTACACAGAATTGTGATTTTAAACTAACTATGAGATAGTGTAAATTAAGAATTACAACATAGCTGTAAAATTTGTTGAAATAAATTAAAATATCCAACATTAATAAATTACACAATAATTCATTTCATAATTATAAATGAGAATACAAACCAATTTAATGTAATGGAAATATTCATATTTTTATAACTACCAAAGTCATTTTCTCTATATAAATTAAATTAATTATAATTAATGAATTATAATAGTAAAATAAATATTATTTATATTCAATAAAATATTTTTGATATTCATCCAATATATTGTTTAGGCATAAGATTAGAATAAATCTAATTTTTGGAAAAAAAGATAAATTTTTTATCAATGTAATTTTACAACCTTTTAATGGAAACCCCAATTTAAATCTAATTTTTGACACATTTATAATATTTTAGTTACAATGTAAACATTTTCTTTGAAGCTAGGATATCAAAATTGCATATGGTAAAAAAAAATTATTTTTATGGTAAGTTTCATGTTTTAGTGAAATACATATTTTTATTAACAAAAGTGTATTATATAAAATTGTATTTATAAGGATATATTTTGTTGTTAATTGATTTTAAATATAAATTATTTCATTTAGATTTAAAATTTTACTGTTATGTGTTTCTAAAATTATTGTATTCTTGATTTAATTATAAAACCATTTTATGATTTCAAAAAATAGTTTTTCATGGAATTTTACTGTTTTTATTTTAAATTAAATTCCTCAACCTTTGTATTTTGAATTTTAAAAAATGGATTCAATAATTTGAATATATTGTTAAAATTTAATATATAGGTAGATTATTATTTTTTGTAAATAATAATAGTAACCATCGTAAATATTGTTACTATGACAAAGCGTAAATTAGGAAACTTCTGATAGAAGTTTGATTATAAAGACTATAAAATCAACTCAAAAAACTATAAAATTTTGTAAGATGAATTAAATGTGACGCTTAATAATTTAGGAATGAAATTATTTCATTTAATAGAATATTTTTGATGAAGACGACTTATATAATATTTAAATCAAAGAAAGACACAAAATATGATTTTCATTATCTTTAATAACTCATTTGTGTCCACTTGGGTTCAAATGATTGTTATCAATGAATCTGAATGTTATATTATAAAATAATAATGATATTTGAATGATATAAATTTATATTTGAAATTTTTTCCTACATTGATTAAATTGTGTTATTTATAATTTTTTATTTAATAAAAATATAATGACATCACATTCAGTTTTTAAATAAAACATCATTTTTAATATAGGGATATACAGTAGATAAAATCTACTGTAAATATTATTCTGAAATCAATAATATTTATCTTCATCATGGTATTTTATTTATAATTAATTGTAACAATATGTGTATATTAAATAATTACACAAAGCTCATGTAGTAATTATTTTATTAACAGAAATATCAAATATTTGTTATTAAAAATATTAAAATAATTATAATTTGGGATTATTTATGTATTTATTGAATTTAATAGATAAAATGGCCTATATGGGGTATAATAAAATATTTTTTGATGTTATGTTTTCAATATGATATTTTAAAAATCCATTAAACAAATATTATCAAAATTGAAACAGTTTATATTTTATCAATATAATGTTTAATTAAATTATTTCATAGACATAAATCATTTTTCAAAATAAAAAATAAGAAAAATGTTTTCCAAATGGCTCTAAATTGTACATTGAATTTTTATATTACATAAAATATTAAAAGTTAAAATCGATTTATATTTAAAATGTAGTAACCTTCATTAAAATTAAAATCAGTTAACTAATGGTTTATTAAAATGTCATCGTATAAATAAATTATAAAAATTGTCCAAACGATATTTATTTATTAGATTAATAACACATGTCATGTCATATTCTAATATAATAAATTTTTGTTGTATTTTTTATGAAATTAAATTTATTATAAATTAATTTTGTTAAAAATTCCAAAGGTTTCCCCAACTCAATTATAAAAAGGATCATCGTACCTCATTTATTCACAATTCATTGAGAAAATCTTGGCCATACCCATCCCAATTCCATTATAAATATCACTAGGTCCATTATATAGGTTATTATATTCTCAAAATACTTACTCTAGTTTACATAAGAGGATATCTAGGGGAGCCCGCTTAAGAAGAGGAAGTCTCCTTTACTGACTCTCTCAGATGCATTTCTTCTTTAACTTTTTCGTCCTTAGTTGTTTTCATTGTTAAGTTATTAGTTAAGTGTCAAATGTATTCTGTGATGTTATTATGAGTATATAACAACCATATTCCATCTTCTATCTATCCTATGAAAAATTAAATCACCACGTGTGTGTTTGTATGACCTACAATCTTTATAAAGTAGTGTAATATGTTTTCCCCCACAATACATGGATGTGATTATTGATGAAATTGATAACTATATACGATGATTATAAAATGATATTTATTCTTAAATAATATATACACTACCCAATTCAATACGATTTCACAATCAAGGGAATGATATTGTTGCATGTGCGTACATACGACCTACTATACCGATGATGTGATGTGATTAATTCTCCCTGATCAAAATTAATCAATGATTATATAAAATATTTGGTGGAAAAATTTGATATATAGTACCTTAATATCATTATATAAATTAATAGACTATATTACATTTATAATAATATGATATTATTCTACAAAACATGTGCAAGAAAATGAAGTAGTTAACACTAGAAAAAGAATAATAATGAGATATCAGTAAAAATGTGATAATATGATTACATACGATATCAAAAATATAAATATGGTTCTAGAATAATTCATTAATATAATTTAATCCATTATACATGATGTTTTGATACATATGATGGAACCCAGACATTCAGTAAGGGATAATTTTTCAATCTAATTATTATACGAGATTTTTTATACCTATGTATTTAATACAGTATATTTATTATCCATTCCCATGTTAAATGAAAACATATTAAAATATAATATTACAATTCTTATATGTTATTGAAATTCATTTTAACCCATTTATAAGTTTTTACAATGTTTTTTGGAATGAATATTTTGTTATTTTATATATGACGTACTTTTTAACTAATATGGAAAACGTACAAGAAAAATGTTTTCTATAAAATTATATTGAATGGACAGTTTTTTATTCTTTTATTCCACCTTTTTTAAGGTTCCTATAAAATATTATAGGATTATTTTCAAATAATATATTTTCTTTATTATTGAGTGACATTTTAAGAAATGAATATGATTTTAAAGAAGAAATATTATTTTTAATCAAGAATTATTTTCAAGTGATATCTATAATGTTACTTATCATTTAATGTGGATATTTTTCAAGGATGTTTTCCCTATCTTACCATTTTTTGGTTTATATTAAACCCATTTATTTAAATGGGTTATGTTATTATTGAATGATGTTTAACACCCTATTTATTTTCATAAGGTATTATATGATGACTGGTTTATTTTAATATGTAACACATATTTATGGTTTTCATTATTTTATGGTTGGGAACTATATATCCCTCCAATGCCTGAGGTAGAATTTATATCTCATAAGATAGATAGGACAGGAAAAATAAATGATATCAGATCAATAATACATAGATTGAATGGGATGTAATCCTGGATTAGTAATTCCGGGATGGAATGATGATTGAACTTAGTATAGTAAATGACTTTGTAATCATTGATTGTCTTGGAAATGAGGCGTGAATAATATGGAAATGATTTCATATTTTTATTTGTATTCCAAAATATTATTTCTTATATTGTGAATGCTTGATGTATGTGATTTATGATTTTTATGATTTATTTTGTGATGTGATGTAATGATCATTGATATACATGATAACATTTTCAAATATATTAATTAATTTCTTATGTATTAGGATTTTGTAATGATTGATATTTCCCTTACTGGTTATCGAAGATCACCCTATGTTATTTTTATTTTACAGAGATTATAAGGAAGTGTAAAATGTAATATTTAGCAAAAATCAGATCTAGATATGAAGGAATAAACAAGAGATGATATAGTTGATTTTTAAACCAGTTCTTTATGTTTCCATGTTTAAAAATGAATAAAATTATATAGTCATGGTGTTGGTATTTTATATTTTAAAATGGACATTCATCTATTAATAAGTAATATTTATGTTTGAAATGTATGGTCCATTACAAATGGTATGGGAGTATTGTTTAGTTAGCCTTTGGAAACTGGGATGAGAAAAAAATATCAAGAACCCTAACAATATGTCTATGTATATCTTAATTTTCTAATGTTTTGGTATTAATAAAGAATAAAATTGGATGAAACCACAAGTTTCATGAATTTAAATATTCTAAGTAATTCCCCTTGATGGAACTAGAAGGAAAGCTATACATGTTGAATAGGATATGAAATGTTATGATTGTCCTCATGAGAAACCAATTGTTATTGGAGCTGGAATAGAAAATATTATTGTCCTGCTCACATGAAATTATCATTCTATAATTTGTACAGGTCTTCCAAACAAGAAAAGGATAGAACAACATTCTATTTAGTACATCATGAGATAGAATATACCTTCATTCAATGTGTCCTTAGATCCACTAGTGAAATAACAATGGATTAGTACCACTAAAAGTGTTATTTTCTGTCCAAAAATATTCAGAACATGAAAAAGTGATATTCATTGTCTTTCATTTGGATGGTGAAGATAACCAATTGGGTAATACCATGATGAATATAAGGCAAAAAGATGAAATTTAACCCAAAAAATTGGATGATTTCATGAACATATTTTTCAGTAAGTGCTTTCCTTGTATTCTTTAAACGAATATGGAGATGAGGTTCCATGAGTTTAATCAAAATTATTATGAATCTGTTGGTTCGTAAAAAAATTTACAATAATTTCAACGTATTACACTTGTTTTAGAATTCAACCTGAGAGTATGATTGATTTATTTTTTAGTAGCTTGAAACCATGTCTCCCAAAGGAATTTTCCATAAGGGTCTTCAATAGGCATTATGAAATTATTTGATGTTATATCCTGAATGAAATGGATATTAGAGTGACCCTTCAGTATTATGGGTTTGATAAAAAGAGAAAAATGAAATCAAATTGAAAATATAAAGACTAAACTGAAAATAAATTGAACATAATTTTATTCTCAATGTGTGGAAAGAAATACAGAGGAAAAATTCATAAAGTAAATTGTAAATGTTTTATTTGTGGGAATGAAGGCAATCACAATGTTGACTAGTTATGTGATTGGAAAAAGATCTCTAATGACACGAATATAGAAAATTATACACAAAATGCTCCACCAACTCGTCAATGTTACAAGTGCAATGAAATAGGGCATTATGAAATCCAATACCATAATCCAAGGATTATTGATGATGATCAATTTCAAAAACCTCTTAAGGATAAATACAATGTAAAATCACACAAAACTACCAATGGCATGGTAGAGTATGAAAATCAATTGGTGAAAGGTAAATATACCATCCACAATAATGTATAAAATTAATTATTTTATTCTGGATCCACCAAATCATATATTTATTATGATTTTTCAAAGGGTATCATCATAATTCCACAATAATTAGATGTCGGGTTAGCTAAGAAAACTCCAAATATAACAATGATTTCATCATATGTTTTTATTCCTTCTTTGGTTTATGCTTGAGGAAAATTACTTCCATCAATTCACATGATCCTTACATTAGTAGAATTAGATGTGATTCTCTCCATTGATTGGCGTTCTCTATATATAGATCATATCAACTACTAAGGAAGGGAAATCCCATTCCATATTCATAATGAATCTATTATTGTCTATCGATGCAAGGATTAATATGAACTTGAAATCGAAATTTATTCCATATTATGGGTCTCAGTTACTATAAATAATGTTTTCCAATCATAGATGGTTAGGGATAAATCATAATCCAAATTCATATATACATCTCACTGCAATTGATGTAATGACTTTTGTAGTTTTATTCAATAATGCACTTAGTATCTGCTTAATTTTACAGGAATGAGGTATAGATGGATTCAAAGGAAGAAATAATCAAAATTTCAGAATTCACCCATTAAATTTCATAAACCTTCAATACACATTGTTTAATATGATTTTAGAACATCTCGCAATACATAATCCATGTCTTGAACAAAGTTGTGAGGTCTTTAGAAAAGGAAGCCAGTATATATTGTGAGTCGTTGATACATGAAGTGACCTAATACAAACAGTTTGAATGAGAAATCTTCTCTAGAGGGATAGCTAGATGGATAGTACACATAAATATTAATTGTTATATGAAGTGTAAGTAGTTAATCCTCATATTTGGGGTGAGATAGATGCATGATTTGGATATGCGTCCAAAATCATGGAGAACTTTGTGGATCGATGCTACCTGATGTATAATACATTTCACATCATGAATCATTTAACCTATATAAATGGTAGCTCGATAGATATTTTGGGGGCATTCCAATGTAGGGGATTCAATTTGTTTTTATTTCCATCTATTTTCCTTTGACCATTTCTCTCTCAAAATGAATTTTCATAATTATTTCATATTTTTGATCAATTCAAGAGTTTTGGATTGTTTTTTTAATCATTTACATCAAATTAACAATGCATCTCTTATTTTATCTCATCATCAAACTTGTAAAATCCATTTCATCATTTAATTAAAAGTATGTACTTTATTATGTTATGATTTATATTCAATTTCATGCTCATCCCACTTATGAATCGGAACTATTAAATGATTATGAATCAATTAGATTCAAATGATCATAGATTTTTTACCATGGTTCCATATATTTATTTCGTATAATTCCCTCATACTATGAGTAGCTAAACCACGTAGGGATAGGTATCAAGAGTAGATGTGTCTGAATTAATAATAAATCATTAATTCTAATTTTGGTAAACCTAAATGATTAGTAATCATGATAAAAGATAAATGTTTATTCTATTCATTTGAATGCCCCTAACCACATGATATTCAAGTGAGAACCTTATCCAAGTTAGAGTATATGAGGCTTCTACCACAATCCTAAGATACATTTTTTTATAGAATCTATGTTTAATGAACCTTGGTTGTCACTGTTTCCCGATAATGGAATAGTTTCCTCTTTGATAGAACTAGTTGACTTTAACAAAGTCAATAAGTGACTACCCCTCACCACACATCCTGAAAATTAGGACCCTACCAAGACTAGAATTAAGATCATACTCATTATAGATATGTCGAACTGATCCCAACCCCACTTTAATCATTTGAAGCAATCATCAAATACCATATATTTAGTGACTCACCAACTAAAAGAGTAAATAAAGGACTCCAAACTAATGGGTATCAATTATTAACCTCCATGATCCATATTTTACCCATTGATCGACCCTAAACTATCCCAATACTACAAATAAACAATAAGTAATACTTGGGAAATCAATAAATCCAATATGAACACACACCATGTAAATTCAATGATGAATGTGAGCACATAAAATTCAGACACTGTTTTTTAGGAGACAACAATTTTATTTTAATCCTCTAGAAGGAAAGATTTACGATTACCATTCCCTAACACACTTCCATTCTTTTCATTCAATACACCCTTACATTAACTTTTTTTAGATTAGAACATGTACACAGGTCCATTGACACATTTGAAGAATAATGAGACAAACAAACCATTAAACGTAAATCATGTAATCAAATGGTATCTTCGTGAATGATTACATTCAATGATAACTGATTCCATTTATCATGAATGACCAAAAATACAATAAATTCAAAAAATAAACCATGTAATTCTGGGGGAGAACCTGATTCATATAGAGAGAAACGTCACAGACTATGGATTTTCATCAATGCCTTGTGTAATACCAAGTATAGTACGTCCCCCCATTCAAGATCATGAATTAGAGAACAAACCTAGACTCATTCACATGATGTAGAGCATGGGGAAATTAATCAGACTTTAGAGTGAATATCCACAACAACACATCTTTAACATCCTAGATGTGTGTGATACCATTCTCAACTAGGGAGTTTCTTCAAATGCATAAGACTATCTTTCTTTCCATTATCTATAAGATAATGAGCTAAGGACTCCATAAAAATTCATGAATCTGATTCAATCACAACCTTGGATGATCTTTACATGATGTTTTTGGATAAATACATTCCAACAATTTAGACTTGGATGCTTTAAAATGACATTTATAACATCACTCAAACTATAGGAGAATCATCATGGGTAGCATGAGACCAAATATACATGCTAATGAGGATGTTTTTGACACAATAGATTATACATGTGGATCTAGTTTCAGATGCTCTACCATGGACTCTAGAAAATCCCATAAATGGTAGTCAATGCAACAGATGATGAATGATTAATGATTAAAACCCTAGTAGTCGGCATAGAAACTTGAGATGATGTTTCTCATAATGCCATCCTATTGAAAAGTGATTTTCTCCCACCCCGATGTGGTATCTACCAAGTGGATGAGAACACCAAATTAGTATTTCAAGTCAATGCACTCATAAAGAAGAGGTAATCATCCTAGATTCGAACAACACAACCCCTTATTTCCCCCCTTAATGGAGATATAATCATGTTAGATATATAGTGAACTACATCTCTAATGAAACATCAAAGATGTATTTGAAGAACCATAAACCTACTATTATAATTACCACAATTAGAATCAATAAAACCCTCTTTTTAAACCTCAGAAAGAATTGTACCTACAGAGACCAAATCAGATGAAGCTTCAGAACAACCAAGGATATTCTCTGCAGTGATGTTTTCATGCACCATTTCAGAATCAAGGACCAAAAGGGTATCCACCTATGAAACCAGTACCCAAACCTCAACAATAGATTCAACAATAAGCCTTCCCCCAAATATCTCAACCAAAATTCTAACCCGTCGATCATAGACATCACCAATAGACTTCTCCCCAAAGTATTCTAGATAACCTATTGGATACCTTTGTTCAAAAGGTATAAAAGATAATGACCACTCTAGAAACAGAAATTCAAAACCAATGATCAAATTTGAGAAATAATGATATTAAAATGGATAAAACATTAAATTCTTTTTTTGATAGATTAATAGGAACCCTTCTTGGTAATACTGAGATATACACAAGGGAGGAATCCATGTTGGTAGTTCAGAGAAGTGAGAAGATTATGGATTTCTGACAACACAAACGAATAGATGAAAGAAAATAGGAACAACATACGAAATAACAAATATACGATGAAAAAATTGATAATACTACACCAAAAACACCTCAATAAGAGTAACCATATATGAATAAAAAACTCATATGTTTCCAAATGTACCTTTTTATCCACTCCCCTTCATACCAACATGAATTTCCCTTCCCAGAAAGTGAATGACAAGGTAGATAGGAGGCTTAATACACAAAAATCATGGATATGTTAAATTAATTTCATAGAAACATGCCATTTGTAGAAAAAATATCCCATATTTTAATCTATGATAAATTTCTCAAAGACTAACTATCCAATGAAAGTAAGATTCCTGATCTTTGGTTTATCTCATTAAATGATGAATTCAATACTACATTTTAGAAATAAATCCATCCAAAATTGAGAGATCCCAGAATTTTTTTGATACCTTGGGTTATTGGAAAATGTAAATTCGGAAGAGCTCTAAGTGACCTTGGAGCTAGGATCAACGTCATTCCAATAAATTTTTTATGAAATCTAGGTCTCTATGAACTAAAAACAACAGAATTATCACAACAACTCACCAACATATTAGTGATGTACCCCATGATAAATCTCGATGTTTTTTAGTTAAAGATGGAAAATTCAACTTTCCATTAGAAATTCTTGTTATTGAAAAGGATGATGAAGGATTCATACCAAATATACATTTAAAATCATTACTATCCATATTAATGTCATTGATAGATGTGAATCAAGGATGTATGATCTTTTGTGTTTGAGAAGAACAAGTACTGTTCAACCAGAATAATGTTTCCCAACCATCAGAAGATGATGTTGATTGCAATGCCATCTCTATCACTAAAAAATGAGATGATTACAAGGCCATTGGAGAAGAAAGTAATGATTCACTCTCAGAGAAGGAATAAGAGTATGATTTTGAGTAATTGATCATTACTGAAACTCTCACTAGAGACACCTTTCCCCCTTTCATTCCTTCCATCTTTCAACCACCAAATATATAACTAAATCCTCCACCATGTTTTTAGGTACATATTCCAAGTATATTAATCCACTCTACAAATTATTATCAAATCAAATTTGTTTCATGTGTAAGAATAGAAATACAATAAATGTTTTAAGAGACATAAACAATCTATTTCATGGGGAGTGTAAGGCCACAAAGTGAATAATCTTACTGAATGAACTCACAAGATCCTACTTGAAGAAGATGAAAAGATGAAATGAAAACCTCAATGGCGTCTCATGCCACCGATGAAATAAGTCATAAAAAATAATGTTATGAAACTCTTGGATGCAAGAATAATCTTGTACATATTGGATACTGAATGGGTGAGATCCATACAGGTTGAGTCTAAGAGTGGGGGACTCATAGTAGAGAGGACTGATGATAACAAATTGATTTCAACATGAAACATCACTAGATTGAGTGTTTTTATGGTTACAGATGCCTGCATGAAGCATCACTAAAGGATAATTTTATTTTACCCTTCACTAATCAATTTCTATAAGGACTTTAGGACATGAATTATACTTTTTTCAGGGATGGATATTCATGATATAACCAAATTTAATTTGACCTAGCAGGTTACCTAAAGACCAAATTCATATTCCCATTTGGTACTATATCCTAATGAAAATCACATTCTTATTGTACAATGATCTATAAATATTTTAGAGATACATGATGCATAATTTCCATGACAAGGAAAAATAATTCCCTGAAATATTCATGGATGATGTCCCTGTCTTAGAAAGATCATTTGAAGTCTATGTAAGATATATGGAATTAGTCTTGCAATGTTGTGAAAATAAATTCCTTGTCCTAAATTGGGGTAAATTCAATTTAATTATTCCTGGAGAAGTATTACTAAAGAATAAAATCCATAAGGAATCATAGTTGATCCATTAAAGATCAAATTAATCTTGGATTTACAAGAACCCTCAAAGGTAAATGGTATTTGATGTTTTCTAGGCCATGCTTTATTTCAAAGATGTTTTGTAAAAGATTTTTTTGATGTATCCCATCCAATGACAAATCTATTTTTTATATATATTCCTTCATAATTCACGAAGGATAGTAAACATTCTTTCAATAGATTGATGAAAAGTATGACAGAATAACCCATCATCATTTCACCTTACAATGATAAGGATTTTGAGTTATTGTGTGATGAAAATGACAGTGTTATTAGTGCTATGTTTGGTCAGAAAATTTGACATATATTTTTTACCATCTATTAGGAGAGCCTCAAACTAAGTGAATATAAAGTAAATTAAACAACTTCATTTAAATTTCTCATAGAAATTATATTTTCCCTTTATTAATTTTATTTTTATCTAGTTTTTTCAATAGATATTGTATATAGTGATCATTCAGCCCTATGAAACATGATGAATGAGATGGATGTCATGTCGAGGCTAATATGGTGAATCTACCTACGATATGAATTTTATATCATTATCATGGATACTATGAAAAAATAGAATAAAATTGTGGATCATTTTTTTCAGGCATCCTCTACACCTCATTAAACAATATGAGGAGGCTAACATTGAAGTATACTTCAAATTTGAATCCCTGTTTAGTATCAAAGTACTATCGTGGTTCTCAAATAATGAAAATTAACACTCCTTTTTAATTTTACATCAATACCATTTATACTAATAGTGGAAAATATTCCTAGTTTTTTCCAAGCATTACTATGGGGATTAACTACTTTTGTTCCAGCGTTGTGTTAATTGATTTTTAATACATTCCATGAAACATGCATGGTAAATAAAAAATAATAAATTTTCATATTTATTAATATTTTTGAATTGAATATTAATTTTTCCTTAAATGGGATTCTATGTTTGATGTCGTACCTGGCATGTAATAATGGGATTCTTTGAAAATCTCATTTTGCACAAAAGGCAATATCATACAGAAAAATAATAATATAATATTTTTTAAATGGTAGTTAACGCCCTATAATTTTGTTAGAGGGAATCAATATATCTAACTAAAATATGATTATACATATTTTTAAATGTTTTTACATTTATCCAATAAAATATATATTCTAAAAATGCGAATGAATCTGATTTTAGTCATAAATACTCTAAATTTTTTAAAAGGTTGATTAATAGTATTTTGATGGCGAAGACTTTTTAAATATAGTTTTTCACACTTTCATAAGTTCAATTTGAAAAAATAAAAATCTTCTTTAGAATTGAAACACCAAAATTTAATTTGGGTAAAATTTGGGTATTTTTTGTATAAAATTCATTTTAATGAATAGTGAAAAATATTGCATTTTAATTAAAAACTTCTTTTGAATCAAATATATTTATATGCATACATTATCCTTTTAATTATTTTTAAAGATTATTTGGATTTTATTTTTTCCATTTAATCCAACTATTTCCATTGGATGTAATTTTTCTTTAAAATTGATCAAAAACAAGTTTCAGCCTTTTGATAGTTATTATTTTATAAAAACACGCTTTTCATTTTGAAAACAGGAATTAATTTTAAATTAATTTTTGTAACTTCGTTATTTTGAATTTTAAACAATTTCTTAAATATTCAGATTCTATAGGTCCAATTAGTGTAAATAGTTAATATTTATTTTTATACACTTTGATTAGTAACATTAGTAAATATTTTTTTTACCATGGTAAAAGGTTAAATCTGGTAAATAAGTGTAAAAAATAATATTATAAAAATATTAAATTACAATAACACGTGTCGTAATACTATTGAATGATACATGTCATAATATGTGCATCCTTGGGTCGATTTGGGTATCCCAAGAAGCCCCTTTCAAATGAAAATGATACTTTATAAAAATTAATTTAAAGATAAGGAAAATTTAACATAAACATATAACTCTTAGTAAAACAATTTTTATAATGGGATATATATGTTATATTTTAACCTATAAAAAGTGTTTATAAAGATAGAAAAATTTCCTATATCATGGTATTTTATTTATTATTTTTAGACATTTTATAAATAAATTTAATTATGACAAATTCCTGATGCAATTACTTATTCATTAATAATGGGTTCAAAAAAATGATATTTTAATAATTAATATAAATTTATATTGTAACTTTTTATTCCATAGACAATTTTAGAGATAATTATGAATTTTTATCTTTTAGTTAATGATTTTTGTATGTAAGAATCAAGCTCTTGTATAATTTTTAAAATTCTTGATATGAATAGTTTATAAATTGATGTAAATGAGTTTTCAAAACAATGAATACTTTATTAAAGTTAAAAAAATCCTAAAAACGTATTATTCATCCAACTGACATATATGATGTTATAAATGACATTAATGACCCATTTTGGGTCTCTTGTCATTTTAATGAAACTATATTAATCATATAGTATGAATACTGTAAAAGTTATATAAGTTAAAAAAGTTTTAATAAAAATATAAGGATTAAAAAAATATCAAAAACCGATCAAATTATTATTGGACAACTTTTTCTACTTATATACACTATATCTTTTAACTAAACATTTATTGTTCCTTTTGAAACCGAAAATTACTTATCAATAAAATAATACATTCACACTTTTCTAAAGAGCCCCTCCACCATCTTATAAAAGGCCACCACCTCTATCCCATTACTCGCACCTCTGATGCCTCTTGGCTCATCAAAAATCCACTCCAAGATGCTCCCAAAATCCCTATATTCCTCATAGAATCATTCCAGCAGGTAGAAGGAAATTAAATAAATCCATTTTGTTCAAATCAATTAGAGTTACCCAATTTTAAGGTAACGTCTTGTCTCAAGTTCTTTTCTACTATTTCCCACATCCGACCCCCTAAACTCCAATGATTACATTATTTTAAAACAACCCAATTATATTCAAAATACTAGGATGTTTATATGATGAGTATTTGAACTACACATCCACACACCTCCATCTAATGGATATGAACATACTGTTTCTATGGACTGCAAACTACAGCCTCACGAAACGATGATTGTTGAGTTATCAACCATCACATATCATTGTGACCATTATGATGGCACTGTATTTATTTAATATATATATTATGTTTATGTTTTCTCTATTCTTGTTTATATTTCATTTAGATCATACATTATTGTTTCCAAAAATGGGTAAATATGATAATTTCATTTGAAGAAGTGCGGACAATCACCCCCTCAAAGTGATATAACTCGTTCATGCCATATGTGGAATGTATAAAAGATAATGTTAATGAAAATATATATTATATTATACTAAAATTATAATATATATATATATGTATCATTATGTTTTCATTATATTAAATATGAAATATAAATGAAAGTTGCATTCATGCGTACGTACGACTTACTATCTCTATGAATAGTGCATATAATTTCTTATATCCAAATATTCTGTACTAATATATATAAATATATATACTAGATATATAATTAATATATTATATCTAAATAATGAATATTTTTATAGAGATAATGGACTTTTTAACACATGGAAAACTTGTAATTATATGAAGATTATTTTTGACTCTAGTACCAAATATTGAAAAAATTACCGTTATTAACTTAATTGATTTTTTAATGTTTATAACATGGTAATAAGTCATATAAAATAAATAATAAAGATGAAAAAAGTTCTGAAGCAAGTTGAATTTAACATTAGTTTATTATTTAGACGAATAAATAACAAACGTGTCAAGTCGGACATGAAGTAAGGGACTTTGTCACAATCATCATTCATTGAGCCATATTTTGATTTATACATGAAATTCTGTTATATGGCATATAAACCATATTTAATTTACATTTCATTCAATTTTAATATGTTTCTAGAAAGCGTTTTACTAAATGAAAAAAATTAATATTATTTTTAACATAAGCTGTGAAACGACCTTTCCGCCGCCACGAGTATTATTTGATAATTTTCGTATATAAAAATCCATAGTGTTTTTTTAAAAAGGAAAATAAATTCCATATACTATTTTTATGTATTTTGGTATTGAAAATGGTTTTGATAAAGCATTGATTATTTCAATATCGTGAAATTATTTATTTTCATTGAAATGTGGAAATGTTATCTTTTATTTATGCTTGTTTTATTTGTTATGATTTGTGGGTATTGTTTTACGTATATGGGTAGTTTCATTATAATCCTATGTCAGGTAAGACTGAGAGAGCTATCCAATGCATTGGGTAATATGTCAAAGGTGAAAGTTAATGTTTCTCTAAATAGATTTAGGTAATACACAATGATGGGTATTCCAACGTAGTTCCCTATGTATCTATGAAATCTATAGTGTATGTTTGATATGAATTCCACAAGTTACCTTTATGATTTATGATTTCTATGTGTCATTGGAAAATCATATGTTTTCTTAAGTTATGTTAAAGACCTTATGTTTTGTATGTATTGATGAACTAATGATTTCATTCTTTATTTTATAACCCTTATTAAGCTTTTTATGCTATTCCTAAGTTTTTGAAATTTTTTTCATAGGGTATAAGGCAAGGTAAGACAAAGGAAGAATTCAAGAAGATTTATATCAAGAAATTTTTTTATTATTTTAAGATTTTTTATTTTATGAAAAAAATTGACACCAATTAGAAATTTCTAATTATTAATATTTGAGATATAATTGAATAGTTTTGGAATAATTCTCTAAAACTATAAATATAAAAAGAACCTCAATGTGAAATATTATCTTAATTCAAGATTATGTAATGATTAATGATGGGGAAATATAGTTGGTACCCGAGGACGGTTTAGACAACTTTAGCAGTTAGTTTATTGTTAAATTAATATCAATAAATTAAGTTATAGTAAGATTGAAATGATATACCATTTAAATAATACCATGTTTCTTCTCCTAATATATTACTATGTTCAGAATGGTTTTCCATAGAGAAAATAGGTAATCTATAATGGGACGACATCAGGAGGAAGAAAACATTCCAAATTAGCAACCTCGGATGGTCGGAATCAGAATAGAACATTTAGTTGTAGTGATGGAAGAATTGACTCAGGATATAAATGGTGGTGGTATTCATTCACAAGACCATCAAGATCAATCATAAAGGAACATGTCAGTAGTGGAGCATTTCAAGAGGCAACATCCCTCACCATTTAGAGGATCATTTGACCATGTGTTATCTGAATGATTGATTAATTAAATGGAAAGGATTTTTTTATGTCATGGGATTTTTACAACATCAAAAGCATAGTCTCCCTTTTTACCAATTTGATGGTGAAGCCAATTAGTTTTAGTTGATGTTTAAAAATATCAGGGATAGTGAAGAGACTGAAGCTCTTGATTAGTATGAATTCAATGGTATATTTCTTGAGAAATATTTTCCTAAGGTTGTTCTTCTTAGGAGGGAAAAAACAATTCAAGGAATTGAGGCATAAAGATGAATCAATGGTTTCTTATGAAGAAAAATTCACTCGACTGGAAAGGTATTCTCCAAATATTATATGACATCTTGATACTAAAATCAATAGATTTTACTCCGGATTAATGCAAATTTATCAAAGGGAATTAGCATCTCGTGAGATAAAAAGTTATGAAAAACTTGCTCGACATGCAGAGATGGTGGAAATGGAGTTTGATAATGATCATGTGTTCTTTGGAAAAGAGAAGAATAAGATGTTGAGGTGGAAGATGAAAGGTAAGAACTCTTCAAAAATGTCTAATGATATGAAACATAAGTGTACAATTTGTGATTTTTTTTGTTAAAACCCATGCTGGGGAATGTCTTCTGAATTATAATATGTGCTGATGATGTTTTATAATGGGACATAAGGATCATAATTGAATTGAAAAAGATTAGGTTAATGGTAAGAAAAATTCACCTTTACAATTAGAAAAACGTTTTAAGTGCAATGAAATGGGGTATTATGAAAATGTGTGTCCAACGAAGAACTCAACTGGAGGAAAGTAGCCGGTCTACATGTAGAAATAGGTAGTGAAATCTTTTTCAACTACATCAGAAGATGTTAGGCCATCGAATGATGTAGTACCAGGTAGAATATTGTTTATTCATATTATTTCAATGTGTTTTTTGATTCAGGGTCTATACATCCTTTCATTTCTAAGATGTTTTCTCATAAATTGGGAATTCCAACTCATGATTTGAATCATGAACTTATGGTAAAAACATCAAGGGGACTGTTGGTGGAAGAGAAATTAAAAGAAACTTCATGTCACTATATTCAAAATTAATCTACATGAAAAACATAATGTTTTGCCTCTAGTATAGTTTGATGTTATTCATAGTATGTATTGTCTTCAATTTTGTCATGCTACGATTAATTACAAAGCTAAAGAGGTTCATTTTCATAAATAATTTCAGTTTCTGTACATGAATGAACCCAAAATTATGATAACATATCAGGAATATGAGAAACTATTAAAATATGGAAATTAATGTTACCTTTCAGATATTATTGAAAACTAACGAAATGATTAGATTAGTGTTTTTCTAGTGGTAAATGAGTATCTTGATGTTTTTACTGATGAGTCTCTTTGTATAATACCTAATTGGGATGTTTAATTTACAATGGACTTCGTTACAGAAGCTATGAAAATTTCCAAACCCCCTTATTGAATGACTGAAATTTTAATTATAGTGTTAAATAAGCAGTTGAAGGAGTCATTAGATAAAAGTTTCATTCAACCTGTAATATCACCATGGGGTGCTTCTGTCTTGTTTGTTAGAAATAAAGACAATTCAATGAGACTTTTCATCGATTTGAGAGAATTAAAAAATATCATTGTTAAGAAAAAGTATTCTTTGCCTCATATCGATGATTTGTTTGATCAGTTCCAAAGAGATCAATATTTTTAAATGATTGACTTAAGGTTGGGGTACAATCAACTAAAAGTAACCAAAGCCATCATTCTGAAGATCACGTTTTGTACTAGATATGGCCATTATTAATTTGTGGTTATTCATTATGGATTAACCAATGCACCTACTGTATTCGTGGATCTTATGAATAAAATTTTATGTGAGTTCCTGTAAAGGTTTGTTGTTGTGTACATTGATGATATTTTGGTTCATTCGGAAATTAAATAGGAACATGAATATCATTTCATGGTTTTCTTATAAACAATAAAAAATTAAAATTGTATGATATGTTCATCAAGAGTGAGGTTTGGTTAAAAAAATATCATTCCTTTTTCACGTTGAATCAAAAAATTGAATAACTATTGATCAATATAAAACAAAATTGGTTGAAGAATGTCCATGACCCAAAAATATAACCAAGATACCTATATTTTATGAATTGGAAGGATATTACTAGAGGATGGTTGAAAACATTGAACAGTTATATAGCCCACTGACAGAATTAACTTGAAAATTTGTTAAGTACATCTGGACAAAAGAATGTGATTATTGTTTTTAGAAATTGAAAATAAGATTTGTGAATGCTCAGGTTTTGTCACTACCTTCTGAAAAAGGTGAGTTTGTTATCTATCGTGGTGCTTCATAAAACGGACTTGTTTGTTTCTTAATGAAAAATTATCATGTAATTTCTTATTCTTTACGTTAGTTTACACCACTAGAGTTAAATTAACCTACACATTCTTTGGAATTAGCTGTTGTTGTTTTTTTGTAAAAAAATATGTTTCATTGTCTGTACGGAGTAAAATTTGAAATATATACTGACCATAATTGTTTGATGTATATATTCACTTAAAGAAAATTGAACATGAGACGGAGGAGATGACTAGAATTAATCAAGGATTATAACATCCATGAAATGAAAATAAAGTGGTAGATGCTTTGAGTCCGAAAAGTAATGCTACACTAACCATGTTACATTTCGAATAATATCCTTTGACTAATGATTTGATGAAATTTTGAAAATATGTTATTAGTGTAGGAAATTACACTATTTTTTTTAAGTGTCAGTGGAATCATTTCTATCATACAGAATTAATCAAGCATAAAAGGAAGATAACGAGTTGCAGAAAATGGTGGAGTTGGTTCAGAATAGTTGGTTTCACAATTTTAGCATTGATAATTACGATATTTTGAGTTTTGGTGAGAGATTATGTGTTCTTTGTGATTCAAATTTGAAGAAATAGTTATTATGTGAAGCTTATATTTCTCTTTCATAGATCATTCTTACTTTACTAACATGTATAGAGATCATCAAGAGTATTACTATGGGATAAAATGAAAATAGATATTACTGATTTTACTGTGAAGTGTCTGACTTTTCAACTGGTTAAATGAGAGTGGAAATTAGAAAAAGGGAAGCCTCCTCCTTTACTATTTCTAGAGTGTAAATGAGAAAATATATCCATGGACTTCATTGTGGGATTACCACTGACATCTCGAAGTAATAATGATATCTGGGTTATGTTGATTTATTTACTAAATCTACTCATTTCATTTATATCCAAGATAATATTTTTCTAGATCATCTTTCACAGTTTTATGTTGAAGAGATAGTAAGGATTCATGGACTTCCCCTCTCCATTGTATTTGATCGTGATCCCATGTTTACATATAATTTTTGGAAAGGCCTTCGAAGTCGTTGGGTACTGAATTAAATTATAGTGCATCTTTTTATCCTCAATCAGATGGGCTGACAAAACGAACAATTCAGATATTTTAGGATATGCTTCATGCAAGAAAAATGGATTACCCTGGATGTTGGGACCAACATAATTCTTTGTTTAAATTTTCACACAATAAATGTTTTCATTCTAGTATACATATGGATCCATTTGAGGCATTATATGGAAGGCGGTGTCAAAATCCAGCTATTTGGGTTCATGTAGGTGAAAGGAAACAAATGGGACATGAGTTGTTATAATAGATCGAAGAAGGAGTTCAGTTGATTTATAATAACATGATAATAGCTCAGAGTTGACAGAAAAGTTATGTGTGTAATTATAGGAAGTATCTTTCTTTCGAGGTGGACGATCATGTCTTTCTTATTGTTTCTCCATGGAAATGTGTGTAGTGTTTTTGTATGAAGTCAAAATTGAGTTCGAGGTTCATTCGACCTTATGAAATCCTATAGAGAAGTGGATCAGTTGTGTAAAGAGTAGCTTTACTACAATTTTAATACCAGGTACACAATGTTTTTCATGTTTTAATGTTGAGAATGTTTATGCTTGATCCATCTCATATTTTGAGTTGAGAGGTAGTTCAATTCTAAGAGAATATTTATTATGAAGAACAAATAGTCTGGATTCTTGATCGAAGAGAGAATGTGTGGAAGAATAAGGTAATTTATCATGTAAAGGTTTTTTTCAAAAATCCATATTATTGAAGTGGCAACGTGAGAATCTGAAAATGCCACGAGGGAAACATACCCCCGTTTATTTGGTAAGTGAATAAAATTGTGATTACGTAATCTCCAAAAGGGGTGAAGGATGTAACATCCTAGGTAAATAAATAATATGAAATTTTAAAATTTATTAATATTTATGAATTAAATATTAATTTTACCTTAAAAGAGATGCTATGTTCGATGGTGTATCGGACACAAAAGAATGGGTTTCTCTGAAAATATCATGTACCACATAAGGTTGAGTCATACGGAAAAATAATAATATAAAATTATTTTAAATGGAAGTTAACTCCTAGCCATTTTATTAGAGGTAATGAATAGAAATATCTAAAATATGATTATACATTTTTGTTAAATGTTTTTACACATTGTACATAAAATTTATATGCTTAAAATGTGAATTAATCCAATTTTATTCATAAATACTATAATGTTCTTTAAAAGGTCGATTTACCTCCATTTTATGGAAATACCTTTTTAAATCTACATTTTGTCACTTTTATTTGATATATTTGATATAATTAATAATCTTATTTATAATTGGGATATCAAAATTACCTTTCTGTAAAATTTTGGTAATTTTTTTTTGTTAAAGATCATTTTTAATAAATAGTGAAAAATAATGCATTTTAATAAAAAATTACATTTTAATATAATTTATTTATATGGTTAAATTATCATTTTAATTGGTTTTAAATATTAATTGGAAAATGTTTTTATAATTAAATCTGATGCGGGCTATTGGAAGTAATTTCTCATTAAAATTGGCCATAAATAAGCTTCAATCTTTTGAGAGTTATTATATTTTAAAAAAATGTTTTTCGTTTTGAAAACATGAATTAATTTTAAATTAATTAATGGAACTTATGTGTTTTGAATTTGGAAAAATGGATTTCATATTTGGAATCAGGTGGTCCAAATTATGTAAATAGGTAACTTTTAATTATAGACAATTTGAATAGTAACTTTTGAAAATATTTTATTTACAATAGTTAAAGGGTAAATCTAGTAAATCCGAGTAACAAATAATAATACAATGATACTAAATTACCCTAAAACATATCCTAATTATATTAGATGATACATGTATGACCACAGAAATCCTTGGGTTGATTTTAGGACCCCATGGAGCCACTTTCATGTGAAAATTACACTTTATAAAAGTTATTTTAAATTTATGTAAAATGTAACATAAAGATATATCTAATAGAAAAAAAAATTATGGAGGGTTATATATGTTATATTTTTTAAAATAAATATTCATTAAAAATAAAAAAATTCCTACATCATGGTGATTTATTTATAAATTGTATACATTATTCAAATAAATTTCATTATGAAACAATATTGATGCAGTAATTACTTCATTAATAATGGATTCAAATAAATGAAATTATAATTATTAAAACAAAATTATATTTAAATGTGTTTTTTGCATACAGGATATTAGAGATATTAATTAATTTTTATCTTTTAATTAATTATTTATTTTAGAAACAATCAAGTAGTTAGAGATTTTTTAAGTGTCATGATATGAATAGTTTATAAATTGACATAAATGAGTTTTTAAAAAAATTAATTTCTTATTAAATGATAAAATATTCCTAAAAATATATGATCTATCCAACTGACATATATGATGTTAAAAATTAAATTAATGATCCATTTTGGGTCCCTTAAATTTTATAGTAAATATATTAACCATATAATATGAATATGGTAAAAGTTAATTAAGTTAACTAATGGTGAAATAAAAAATATAAGGATTAAAAAAATTCCCACACCTGACCAATTATTATTGAATAATTTTATTTAGACTTATATTCACCTTATATTTTAATTAAATATGTTTTGGGATTTTTGAAACCAAAAAATAATTTTATAATAAGATAATACTTTCAAACATTCTTAAAGAGCCCCTCTCCCACTTATAAAATTCCACCAATTGCAAACCAATACACACACCTCTAAAGCCTCACGGATCATCCAAACTCTGCTATGAGAAGCTCCTAAAATCCCAATATTTCTCCTAGAATCCTTCCCATAGGTAGAATACAATTCAAGAATGCCTTTTGGTAAAAACCAAAGGGAGTTACCAGATTTAAAGGTAATATTTGCTCTCATGTTCTTTCCTTTTATATTCCATCTCCACCCCAAACATTTTTTATTACTTTATTTAATAACAAAAACAATATAATATATATAATAAGTTCTTTTTTAGGAGGATTTGAACCACACGTCCACATACTTTCATCTAATAGACACGAACATACTGTTTCATTGGACGGTAAATTACGGCCTCACAAAACGATGATTGTTCAATTATCTCCCAACGCCTATCATGGTGTCTATTTTGATGACACTGTAATTATATATGATATACATTTTATTTATTTATTCTTTATTCTTATGTATTTTTCATTTATAGAATACATTTATGGTTTCCAAAATGGATTAATATGATTATTTCATTTGATGAAGTGCGGACTACCGCTCCCAAAAATTGATATGAATCATTCAGGCCATAGGTGGAACGTATAAATGATGGAGTTAATGAAATTATATATTATTTTATACTATATTATAATATAAATATATTTCATTAAGTTTTCATTTCAATAAATATGAAATATAAATGAATGTAGTGTTCTTGCATACGTATGACTTACTATCTCCACGAACAGTGCATTTCATTTCTTAATTCAAAAGGTTATGTATAGTTATAAATACATATATTTACTAGATATATATGATATATGTGTTACCTAAATGTTGAATATCATTCTAGAGATAATTTAATTTTGACCACATGGACAACTTGTAATTATAAAAAGTTCATTTTTGACTAAATTTCAAAATAGTGACAAATTGACCATTATTAAGTTGATTGGTAATTTTATTGTTTATAACATGGTAATAAGTGATATAGAAGAAATAATAAACTTCAAAAAGTATCTGAAGCATGTAGAAATTAACATTAGTTTATTATTTGGGAGATTAAATAATGAATGAGTCATGTCGGACACGTGGTAAGGGACTTCATCTGAATCGCCTTTCATTGAGGAATATTATGATTTATACATGACATTATTTTATACGTTCTATAAACGCCTTTTTAAATTTTATTTAATTCAAAGGGAATAATTTTCTATGAATAGTTTCAGTAAACCAAAAAATTAATGTATCTTTTTAATGTAGGCAGTGACAGTGACCTTCCACTGCCACGAGTATTATTTGATCTTTAGCTTCTTTACATGCTATAGAGTTTTTTAAAAGGAAAATAAATACCATATACCTTTTTTCTGAATTTTAGTATTGAAAATGGTTGTGAGAAAGCATTTGTTATTTTAATATCAAGAAATGATATATTGTGATTGAAATGTGGAAATATAATCTTTCTATTATGCTTGTTTATGTGTTATGGTTCTTGGGAATTGTTTTACATATATATGTAGTTCCGTGAAAAAACTAGGGTGGATGAACCCCAATTAGCTCTCTAATCAATTGCTTAATGTGACGAAGGTAAATTTTAATGTTTCTCCTATGATAATTAGGGAATATACTATGATGGATATTTTAACAGAACTCCATATGTAGCTATGAAAGTTATAATGTAAGTATGATATAAATTCCACAAGTTACCTTTATAGTTTAATATTTCTATGTGTCAATCATAAATCATATGATTTCTTGATGTATGTTTAAGAGCATATGTTTTGTATGAATTGATGAAATAATGATTTCATTATTTATTTTATAACCATTACTTATCTTTTTATTATCTTCCCATGTTTTTGAAAAAAAAATTCATAGGGTATATGGAAGGGTACGAGAAAGGAATAATTCAAGAATATTTATATCACAAAAATAATTATTTTTTTCTTTTACGAGTTTTTATTTTTTGAAAATATTGGGTACTTAGTAGAAGTTTCTAAATTTTAATATTAGATATGTAATTTAATAGTTATGTCCTAATTATCTATTACAATAAACCTGAAAATATCATCAATGTTAATTATTAACATAATTCATGATTATATAATGTTCAAGTCTAGGTACTTATAATGCATTCCCAATAAGAACACGTGTAATATGATTTAGATGTGTCACAAGTCGCCAACTATTAGACATCATGGACTTGAGTGCGTAATGACCAAATTTTTTCAATGTGGACTATTTTGGCCCAACCTAATTCATAACACAAGGATATTCTATGAAAAATGTGATAGATTCCAGTGGATTTGTAACATAAGAAAAATGATTGATATTCCACAAAATCTCATTATAGAAGTCTAAATCATAGAAAATATGGGAATAAAATTAATGAGAACATTCCCACATTCATATGGAAAATCCAACGTTCTGATTGGTGTTGACAACATCTCGAAAACACTTGATTCTAAAGATAAATCAAATGAAATAATGATTATTTTCACAAACGTTATAAAAAATAATGTGTTTGCTATAGTTTTATTCCAAATATTACTCACCAGTGATTGAGGAAAAAAAATTCACAAACCAAAATGTGAGAGGATTACGGGAGAATTATGTAATCAGATAAAATACAGGAAATCCCTACAAATCACAAACAAGTGGTCATGTGGAACTATCAAATAGGGAGATAAATTTTTATTTGGAAAATACTGTTAATACAAATAAAATTGATTAGTTTCTCAAACTGGACGATGCACTATGGGTATACTGAACCATATACAAGGCACCTATATGCACCACACCGTTTATACTATTTAGTAAGAGACCATCACACCTTCCGGTTGAGCTAGAGCATCATTCATTTTAGGCAATATAAAAACTGAATATAGATTTTGAGAATTCTCTAGAAGCTAAAATGATACAATTAACTGTTTAAAAGATATATAGAGGGGTTCCTACAATAATTATAAAAGCAATAAGGGTAAAATGAAGATATTTCATGATCAATACACTGATATGCATATCATTATACCAAGGAATAAGGACCTTTTATTTAACACATTATTGGAACTATTCCTTGATATTCTAAAGTATCATTGATTAGTTCCTTTTGATGTTGTGTTAGTCCTTCCGTATGAGACTATCAAAATTCAATGAGAAGGTGGACCACCATTCAATTTGAAAGGTTAAAGACTGAAAATTTTGCAAGAACCATTCACAGAGGGTTGTTTTGATCACCCTAAAATTCAATTACACATATTTGAAGTCAAGATCACAACATTAAAATAAGAACATATAAGGTGGCGACCCATAGTCAGACATCTTAGCCAATTATTGATTAGGGTATCCTTAAGAATTTTTTTGGGTGGGATAAGAGATGAATGCATTGAATAAATAAAGTCTAAACTAAAACATCCAATTAAATGTGGTGAAATAAAATTACATAGTGTGTAACCTCTCTATAAAAAATTATTTTCAATTCCCCATTACACAACATTAACCTCAGTTACATGTTGTGTAATATTTCTGGTCTATTTTTTATAATAATGTTGACAAAACCTAGGCTCATAACCCACATCACCCCATGACCTTTCATCTTCCCCCTCATAGTTCCTAAACTCCAGAACCTTGAGGCCTTCTCACTTGAGTCATCCCCCACTTCTCAAAACCCATACACCCCCTTTCCCCTCACCCAACCCTGCTCACTTTTCTCTTACATCTTCCCTCTCTCCCAACATATACCCATGACCTGCACCATCCCTTTTATTAGCCGAAACATGCACCCACCAATTGTACCATCCCTCCCTTCTTCTATGGCCTGAACCAATGGACCCCAGCTATAATTCCCCGACCCCAGAATCCTCGAGTAAGTGCATTATTAAATTACATTGACATTATTAGATGGAAATAAATCTAGATGGGCCATTCATTTTAGTGGTCTCAGAAATCCAAATTACATACATGATGCCCAAAATAAATTGGGAAAACAAAATAAAACTTGATACATAATCAATGTACTATACTAATCCGTAAATGCTTATTCAATGTTCACAAATTAATAAATTAGGGAATGAAAATTAATAGTTGTTATTTTAAATTCTCATTAAGTTTATGGAAATGGGGAATCCCTAATGATTCAACATTAATAAATTAACATAAAAAAGTGCATAATTGATAACACATGTAATTCAAATAACAAGATAGAGAAATATCAATATGGATGTTTCCAAAACAGAAAATTTTTTATTTAATATATGAACTGAAAATGAAATTTATCTATAACTTTTTCAATGATATAAGCCATGGATGAATACTAACAGAATAATTAAAATGAAATTTATCCATATATATGTCCATGAAATATCTCATGGATGAATAATAACTACAAATTAATGAGGGTAATACATAATTATTGGAATTTATATTTCATAAGTACATCATAGCTTTACCATCAAGACCATTCAAAACATGGTTTAAAAAATTTAGGTTAAACGCCCATCTAATTGGATAAGTTATTCTTCTCCTGAGAATACCAATGCATCAAGGGGCTATACCTAACTGGGCCTCACATGTGTCATACCAGTCCAAAGAATTTATCATATTTATGAAAAGTGTTCCTTAATAAAATGTATCCATAATTAATATGATATAAATATTTATAAATATTACTTCAAATAAGGATAATGAACGATAAGGGTTATTGACATCAAAACAATCTGGGGGGGAAATAATATTTAAACATTCCTATATATCCCATACCACATTAAAAAATTTAAATAGTAATTTCCAATGAATTAAATGAATCTTATAACTATATGATAATTAGTATATTCAGGTTATAACATGTCAATGGGAATTATATACACCAAATAAGTATGAATTGGTTCATAAAAAACATATGTCTCAATGGTAAGTAAGATTTGATGAAATCCATTACCTTATCATTCCTTTTGGTTTTCTGGTACATGTTATCATGTATATTCATTTAAAATATGTTACTAACCTAAACTAGGACATTAATAATATTTATAGTATCATATATTAACTTATTACAATATTTTATTACAAATTGTATTAAGAACGTTCCATTATTTTGTCTATTTTAGGTGTTAATTGACTAGTTTTTCAAGTATGTTTTAACTTGTAATTTTTTTTCTTATAAAAGTTATCTAGGTTTCATCATATAAGAATGTAAAAAAATCACTAAATATCTAATATATTCTATAAATATGTGTTTATAATTTGGTATAATATTTTTACAATATATATGAAATGCACCATTAATGGAGACGGTAGTACGTACATACACATGAACGCAACTTTCATTTCATTATTGTATTAAAATAATTAATACTAAATTATAAATATGTATATTATAATTCCAGTATAATATCATTTTTATATATTTTATATAGTTTTATTAAAAACATATTTTATACATTCCATTTATGTCATCAACGAATCATAGTGCTTTGATGGTGCGATAGTCCGCACTTCCTCAAACAGAATTATCGTGTTGACCATACATGGATAGCATACTGGTATGTTATAAATAAACATTAAAGAATATTATGTCAAAATAAATAACACATATATATAATATAATTATATTTCCCATCATAATGCCCACCATGATAGGTGGTACGGAAAAATTGAACAATAATCAATTTGTAAGGATGTATTTCCCCATACACAGAAACATTATGTTCGTTACCCATTATTTAGAAATGTTTATAAGTTTAATTTGAATCCTTATGATAAAAATATCCAATAATATTAAATATTTTATTATTATGTAATAATAATAATAATAATATAGAGAGTGTATAAATGAAATAAAATTAGAAAGCATGAGAGAAGGCATTCCCTCTTAATCAGGTAACTTTTAGTGGTTTATACCAAAAGGACTTCTTTGAAATCTTCCCACCCAAAAGTATGCTTCTAGGTATAGGTAAGGGACGTTGTGAGACTATTTGGGAGGATTTGTTAATCATATGTGGTTTTTGAGGTGTTAGGAATTGGGAGAGTTAATGGCCTTTTATAGGGAAGGGGGAGTGGCACTATTGTAAATACCAAATGGTATTCAATAATGGCTGGTATAACATAAATAAAGAGCCTCCAAAATAGAAAAAAATTGAATAAAGTAGAATAATGGTTTCACAAATCAACATCTACACACACAAAAAATGTCCATTTTTATAATTTGGTTTTTGAACGTATATGATTCCCCAATTTTATCATTTGTTTTTTATTATAGCCTCTAGGTTTCTAATCTATTTAATTTTAACATTAAGAATAAATTAAATTGAGATTTATTTGAAAATGTAGATAAACTGAATTATTAATATGATATCTAATTTATAAAATAATTTTTTGATGTTTTTCTTTTGAAATAATTTTTAATCATGCGCAAGTGATGTGTTAAAACGATGTTTGAACTTAGACCACATTAACAATGTATATACATATTATGGGTCAATATGTCAATTATAAAAGATTAATTATTCTATTAATAGAGAATAATTAAAATTTAATAACACATAAAAATAAATTTTTATAATATAATATTTTTAATAATTTAAAATCATTTGAAAATATTCATTTATTGTAAAATAACAATAATATCAAATTTGATATTATTTATTTAATTTTAGATTAAAAATATATATATATTATATTGTAATTAAACTATATTAGGATTACATGTGTTTAAGAAGATATATTCATATAAAAAATAAAAAAAATTTATTGAAATTATTATATTCACTTTTAATATTTCTAGTATCATTTATTTTAGTTATTTATTAACTAAATAATCACTATATTGATGTTTCTTAAGAATTTTATGTACCTAAAACATATTTAAATGTTATTGATATTTTATTAGGTTAAAAATAACCCATATATCCTCAAAAAGGATATATATAACCTAATGTATGATGTTTTCTATATATCTTAATGTTTTATAAATGTTAAAGGTTAGGAATGTTCCCATTTTGTCTTTCTCTTTACTAAACAATTTATATAAGGAAATTACATTTAATTATATCCCGATAACCATATATTTTAAACCATGTGAGAAAATGATAAAATTTGTGGAATCCAATGGATTTTGTAAAAGATTAAATGTCATTTTGATCCTTAATTTTGCAGTTTAGTACTTTATTATGCTTTATCATTCATTAATCAACCCAATTAATCATAATCATATTCACTAATCATTTTGGTCAACAAATTAATTTTATATTACTATAAAACAAAATCAAACTAATTACATATTTTTATTTCATATTTTTAGAATTCAAATCATAGAAGTGAGAAAATTAAGATCAATGTCAATCCCACTGATGGGGTGAAATAACAGGTTTTTATTATAGAAAAATGTTCAAAAGTTGGTTACGTTTTTATATTCAATTTAATGGTAAAAGTAATTATAGTTATATTAAATGTATAAATTGATGTATAATTAATATAACATGACTCTAAAACAAATAAATCATATTATTTATCCTTAATAATTATGCAAACAAAAGGATATTGTTTACAAAATGGCTATAATTTTCAGTATTCATAAAAAAAATGAAGATTCTTATAAAATCCATAATATTCAACATAAAATATTTTAAAATTTTAAATTCAAGAATGATGATTACATTGAAATATAAATTTCATTAAATTAAAAAAAAATTATTTTTAAAATAGGTTCACCATCCAATGGTGGTAAAACTCGATATTTTTTCATAACACAAGCTAATTCATTGTTGTATGTAACATAAGTTTAACATCATGTTTAATGAATTCCCAAAAAATTATGTATTCAAAATGGAAAATATTTTAAATTATTGGGGTTTCACACCATATCCATACATTTTCATCCTCATCCTATGATGAACAAACACTTTCAAAGAGGCCCCGTGGAGTAGTGTTTTCAACAACTATCAATCATTCTTCTCTATCCGCTTCTACTGATGCTCCAACCACGGCACGAGAGACATCCTCCTCCACATCGTCCTCATGTGATCAAAGTGTCCAGCTTCATTCTATCATCTATTTTACCAACCCTAGAGACGGGTTCAATCTCATCAAATTTTAGGTGAAGCCAATGCGCAGGAACATGAACCTTGATATGCCCATCCTAGCAAGGTTGAACATTAGTGATGCAATCCGTGACCTATTGGAGGCACTTCATATCAAAATTTTCTTAATGTTTCATGAGGACACCTAAAGGGAGTATTTTCAGGATTTTCATGTGATGTTCAAGATTAACATTGATAGTATCAAATTCTACCTAGGTAGTTAGCCACATGATCTTTCATTCATTGAGTTTGTAATCGATCTAGACATTTAAACCAATGAGTTTTTTATATCAATGGTCTAACCAATTCTACAGCTCGATCCACGCTGAGCTGATTTTCAGCATCTTTGGGAGGTGATTTCCTGAGCTCCCTAGTTTCCTCAGGAGTCGCACATCCTGAAATCTACCCAACATTGAGGAGAATCATTACATATTCTATATCAACCTATGACCCATGGATGGTTCTCCTGGGATGATTTTCATGGAAACATCATCCAGATAGATGTGTTCATTCTCACAGTAGCCATCGGTGGACCAACCATCAACATGGATACCTAAATATATAATTGATACAAAGCCCACACCTAATGGAATCATGGAACTTTGATGTGTGATTCATTTAGAACCCAGCTTGTTTGGAAGATAAGCTTTTTCGATACAAAACTACCCCTAACCACCATGAGACCTATTGAACTCATCAACTTTGGGATTCTATATAGGATGATTCTATTGGTGATGGATAATGATGTCGAATTTTGGGAACCGATAGGACAGGAGGCCATACCCCGAAATGAAGAAGCACCAAATGAGGAACCACCACATGCTGCAGTGATAGACAAACCCATTAATCCACACACCACCTCTACACATGTTCCACCCATTCATCCTAATACCAGTTCAACAACATAATCTATAGTTCTAACACCACCAACCAATCCCACCGATTCTTATATCTGGGAAACCGAATAGTGCATCCTGGTGAACTAGTGATTGATTTCCATTTACATCCATCTGTCTTTCATCATTATTTAAGTTCACCACCCCACCACCACTAGCCCTGGAGAACCCCTAATCTTTTTCCACAATCTCTATAACCCATCTCGACCTAACGAATGACAATAATGGTCCTACAACTTGATAATAGTTTTTAGAAAACAAGGCCTAGCAGGGTTAGGGGCCAGCCATTTTTGCATCTCTAGAGGAACTCTTCATTGATCCAACTTCCAGACCCAAAACCTCTTTATGGATCTGCACCTATCCACCAACCACTCTACCCCATGCATCAATCTATACAACTTCATCGCCTATCACTGACCATCCTTTTCAAACTAATGTTGTGACCATGGATCCAAACCTACCATATCCATCACCATAATATGGTGTCCTAATGACGAAGAAGATATTTTGGAATGATGCCTAATTGTCTGTTTTTATTTCATTTTTTGAATTTAAACTATTGTTGTATGGGTGATCAATTGTATTTTTCATCATTATGTACCATCTTCTTTATACTGATCATCATATATATGGGTATTTATATTTTTCATCTTTTCTAGGATTACATTTCACTTCATTCAATGTTTACAAGGAAATTTCTAGCTCCTCTTAGACGTATTCCATTTTCAATAGCCTAATACCACCATTTTTTTATAACAACGGGTAATAAATCATTTCGTAGAAATCACATATCTACCCTAGGAACTATCTATAGATATACATTACATGAGAAAATAACCACATTCCATGATTACATTCCACCATCATCTGATTCACACTCACATTCCAGCCCCTGAATTTTTCAACCTGGTTAGGTGACATCACAAATAGGAAGACACTACCACTAGTAGCTGCAAATGCAAGAGGATCACCTATGCCGAAAGACCCCATTGTAGGATATCTTGGTCCATCTAGAATGCTAATGAAGTTATTTTTTCAATTATTGGGACACAACCCAGAGTTTATTTTTTCTAGATTGAGTCAACATGGGTGACTTATTTTTCATTTTGAGTAACATTTTTAAAGTCACTGTAAAAATTAAATTTTTTTAATAAAAATGTTTTCTTATTCATATTAGTATATAATACTTCTAATTCTTATGCTATTACAATGTTTAACCTTTAGGATAGATGTTTACATTTTGAATAATTTGTTATCTAACCCAATTTTAGGTGACTCAGACTCGGCATTCAGACAACCCAAATTCTTTCATGGCATATCACTTTATCTAAGGTGATCCTTATTCCATAATTTTATAAATTGTAAAATTTCTTTTATATTTTTATAAGATTTATTTCCCATTACACTCCCATATAATTTCAATGATAGTTCGAGTATTGTCTTTTTCAATGTCTTGGGGAGTTTCTCACGATCGCCACTATCAATACACTTCAAAATTTTCTTATTCACACATGTTCATGAGACATTTTTCAAAAAATAAGCATTATTTAAACATGAATAACATCATTACCTTATAAATGAAAGAAAATGCTATGTTGGTAATTTATATAATCAATTTTTAATTTTGATATATAATTTTATAATTTTTTAGTATCTTTTATATTTAATTCAAATTCAAGAAATTTTGAAATTATGATTATTAGATTATTACTTGGTTTTTATATCCTTTTTTATTTATTGTTTTAATTATTATTCTCATTACCTAATAGGAATTCAAGTATAAAATTTCATATTTCATCTATTAATATTTCATGAGTTATACCTAGGATATGTCAACCTGTTAGAACATGCATTGAGTTCATATCAAGGCTATGAATGAACAAGTATAATTTTAAAATGATTGAGTCAAAAATTATTGAGCTAGTTTTCTTAAGACCCACTTTATATATTTCCACCAATTAGCCCATTGTTTCCATGAATGACCTTATAGGGTGATGCTATTCGATGCCCACTTTTCATTCACACTATAATCCTTATATATTTTATTATGTCACTATTGAATGATTCTGGGAAATCATTTAGAAATAATATAATGTTTATATTTGAGGAGATTTATGGTGTAATCATCATACTATGTTGTTGTGATCCCTATTGACTTTGTAGATTTTATCTTTTTTTAGTTCCTTTGAAAATTAAAAATGAAAAGAAAACTGAAATGGGTCATATACTAGGATATTTGAAAATTACCATTTCCAAAATGATGAATCCCTTGAAGGATCATATGTGATTAGGGGATAGATGTGAGATCCGTCCTAGATATGATTTTTTGAAAAGTAGAAACACAAAATAAAAAGGAATGGCATGGAATACTCGTTGTGTACTTATTTCACAATTATATGGATCCAATAGGATCTGTTGGAGTGGAAACTTGATTATGTGAGATAAGAAATTATATTACACTTATCCTAATAGTCATGCATTATGATAATATATTACGCCGCTTTTGAGATTAATTTTCATTTTTACCCACCTGCCCACAACTATATAGTTATTAGTTGTTAAAGGTTGGAGTCCTCATGATTAATTATATACTTGTATTTACAATGTGGAGATGATAGAACCAATGGATACTTATGGATTTGAACATGTACACATGGTATGATCATACATCCAATTTCATTTTAACCAGAGTGATGAGAAATAATGCATTTTGAGGTAAATTATAAATGGGTGTAACATTCAAGGAACACATAAAAGATTATAAATGAATGATTGGAATTTTTTTAACAAACTGAGCTATAACGCATTAAATATTTTTTATGCAGCTATGATTCTAGAAACATACATTTTTTTCATACACAAAGTTTTATTTTTCTATGCATAATTAATTTCTCCTTCTTTAGTGGGATTATTATTTTTTTAATAAATGTAAAGAGTTTTTTTCATGATGAAAATAAATTGTTTAAGTGTTGGGAATTTGATAATCCATATTTATATATAAATTTTTCTATAATTTATATAAGTATTTAAGTTTTTTTATTCGATAACGAGATTAATTTTCCATGAATGAGGTTTATATGGATTAAAAGGACAAAATACAAAATAAATGAAAAATTCACCTATTTCAAAACATGAACCATCAATAAATGTCATATAATATGATTTCACAGCATCATACAAAACATGATCCAAGTCATGAACCAAGTAGTGATGTCTGTAGAAAAGGAATCTGATACACATCATGAGTCATCAATAGAAGACATGACATCATTTAAACCAGTTGAATGAGAAATCATCCTTAGTGGAATAGTTGGAAGGTTGGTACACATCGTGATTCATTGGTACACGACGTATAAGTTGTGAAACCTCATATTTTGGCTGAGATACACATGATATTTTTATAAGATTCAAAAAAATGTAGAACTATATAGATCAATAGTACATGACATGAAATCCATTACACATAATGACTCATTTTATAAATATATATTGATGACCTACAATGATTTATAGGGTAGTCTAGAGTAGATGATTATCGTTTTTTTGTTTCTTTCAATTTTCAATTAACACTTTCCATATCAAAATAAAAATACATCTTTGTTTCTTATATTATTTCAATTCTATGTCCAATTAATTTTTTCTACATCATCTCAAAATTTATATCACGTAATTTAACTTATTTTCTTGTTGAACTTGTCATATCCATGTTTTATTTTCATTTCAAGTAAATATTTTATTAAGTCGTGATTCATATTCTATTTCTTGCTTATCCCACACTTGAATCCAAACCATTACATGACTACAAATCTTTTGCATTCAAACATTCTTAGCAAGTTCAATATGGTTTGATATATTTATTTCTAAGAATCCACTCCTAAAAAGAGTGGCTAAGACACTTAGGGGTAGGGATAAAAAGTATATGTCTCTAATTCATAATAAATCATTAATAATTATTTTAGTGACCCCAAATGATTAGTAATTATGATGAAAGATAAATTCATATCCTATTGATTTTAATTCCCCTAACTATGGGATATTGAAATGAAGGACCTGATCTTGGCTAGAGTATATTATGCTATAACCACAAGACTAAGACAAATTCTTGTATAGGAGCCATGTTTAATGAACCTAGGTTTTCATTATATCTCAATAAATGAATAGTTTACTCTTAAGCAGAACTACATGAATTGACCAAAGTCAAATAGTGACTTCCTCTTTCTTGATAAAATAAAATTTTGGACCATTAAAATATTAAAATAATGATCATCCTCCTTACAGATACTTGAAAATGATCTAAACCAATATCTAATCATTTGATGCAATAATAATCTACCATTGATTTTTTAACTGCCCAAACAATGTAATATTGAATTGAATCTTACATAAAGGGTCTCAAGCCATTATCCTCCAAGATAAATTGTTATCCCCATAGGATCAACCATTAACTATCACTATACTATGCTATAGAAGTAAGTAAATTTGTGAAATCCATAAATATAACATGACTATAGCCTGTGTGAATTCAATGATGTGTAGAGATGCATCATTAAACTCACCATTATGGATACACCTATTGTACGAGTGTTTTTTGATTCCATTCCAAAAGAATTTTCAGGTCATCCAAAGAATCAGTAAGTTGTGTTTTCAATAGATCTTATATTGGGTGATATTCCAATTTCAAATACTACTTATATAATAGAACCAATTGATTTGATATTATTTAATAAGAAACTCCAGTAGAATCTTGTCAATGGATTCATACGCCCTAGTGCATCTCCTTGGGGTGCACCTGTTCTGTTTGTATGAAATAATATGGATCAATGAGAAACTATATTGATTATAAACAACATAACATGATCATTATCTTGAAAAAATTCACCCTTCCCATGTTTATGCATTATTTGGCTGACTATACAAGGCACAATACTTTTTCATGAGTGATGTTTATTTTGGATATCCTCAATTTAGGGTCAAATAGTGGATATATTGAATATTACCTTCCATACATGGTATAACCACTATGAATTCATATAGATTCATTTTGTCTATACTAATTACCATTCTATATACATCAAATTAACGAATAGTGTGTTTTGATACTATCTTGATCTGTTTCAGGTAATATTTATTGAATATATTCTAGTATATTCGAAGGGAGAGTGAGAAACTTAATATCACTAGATGATTATGATGGAGATCCTTTGAATGGATAATATTTATGAAAAATACACGAAATATGTGTTTTGAATTGATAATGTATTTTTGGGGACACATAATCTTAATATAGGGGATAGCTAAGGATCCAAAAAGGAAACATGTTACTAAACATTAGACTGGACCAACAAAGTCGACTAATATCCTATTTTTTCTTCCTCTGGATCAATACTATCTACAAATATATGAAATATTTTTAGGATTATCAAATACACTGACCATGTTGACTCAGAAAGGATTTAGGTTTATGTTCATAGAGTAATGTTACCAAAATGTAAATGAGTCAAAAATAATGTCAGTCAATGCACCAATGCTAAAAATATCCTATAGTGGGCAGGGTTTTTGATATATATTGATTCATCCGAGAAGGGGATGGTATGTGTTCTCCTGAAAAATGATACGGTGATAGCTTTTGCCTCTCGACAGTTGATGATGTGTGGGAAAATTTACAAAACTCATGAGTTGTAGTTTGTTTCAGTAATCTTTTCATTAATGATATGATGGCACTATCATTATGGAGAAATGGGTCACATATATACGGATCATAAAACAATGAAGTATGTATTCACTCAAATAGAGATAAATAAGTGTGAAAGGATATGGTTTGAGTTTATTATTGATTATGATTTCTCAATACATTACCATCCTTTGAATTATCAAAGTGGTAGATGCATTGAGTTGAATAGACCATTCTAGACTTTCTTTGAAAATAGCAGAAACGATCCAATATTTATAGATTTGAAATGAATTGAATCAGACATCTTAAAAAATTGGATACGTCTTACCTTTTGAAAATTAACTTTCATCCATTTATACAATTTAAGATTATGGAGGTGCTGAAGGATGGTGTAGAGCTACAAATAATAGTGTTAATTCTTCCTAAGTAAAACCATTGTTTTTATGAAATAATAAGGTATAGAATACATGTTTTTATTCCTCCTATAAAAAATTTAATGAAGAACCAATTAGATGAGGCTCATTTTTCATCATTATATATTCATCCTACAAGAACAAATATATATATTGACCTAAAATAGTATTTCTGGTGGGATTGAACGAAGAGAGAAATAGAATAATATGGTTCTCAATGATCATTTTGTAAGATTGTTATGGCTATTATATAAACATCAAACGGTATGTTACAACCATTACACATGATTGAATGGAAATGGGAAAACATCACCATGGACTTTGTCATAGGACTTCCAAAAACAGACAAAGGCCATATTTATATATGGTTTATAGTCAATGACCAAAAATAGTTAGAACATTTTTATTAGAAAATATTTATCTCTTTATTAGAATGATAATATATATGTTAGAGAAGTAGAAATAATGCATGGATTACCACATTACATTGTATCTAATTAGGACCTGAAGTTTACCTCGATGATCTGGACAATTCTTCAGTAGACACTGGATATGATGTTATGATTCAACACCACTTATCATCCTCAGATAGTTGGAAATTATAACAGGATAATTCGAATTATAGAATAAATATTGTGAGCTTGCTCAATGTATTTACAAGTTAGTTGGGACCAACATCATCCTTTGATAAATTTTCATTCCAAAATAGCTTTCACTCCAATATTCAGATGGGTATATATGAGTCCCTCTATAGAAAGTAGTGATAAACTCCAATGTGATGGGAAGATGTTGAGGAAATAAAGATGATGGGACATTATCATGTTGAGGAAAAGGCAAAAAAGGTCAAATCCATTCAATAACACATAAGGGATGCTCATAATCGATAAAGATTTTATGTTGGAAATCAATGAAATAATCTAGAGTTTATGTGGGTTATAAGGTAATCCTATAAATATCTCCATGGAAGGGAGTGACGAGTTTCATAAATTAAGGAAGGAAAATCAAGTGGAATATCAATCCTTCTTCAATTTTGGATCGTATTTATAAGGAAGCTAATATTTTTTTGCTTTCAAAAAATCAGTCTCATGTTCAAATGGTTTTATATGTATGCCTCATAAAGAAGTAAATACATAATCTTTAACTTGTATTAAAAAAATAAGACATATAGCTGGATTAATATCATTCATATGAAGAACATCCAATAGATATTCAGTTTCATAGTGAAAATGCTCTACAAAATAATACTACTCACATGGTCAATGTCTTCTGGAGAGATCGCTATTTTCCAGAAGCAACCTGGGAACCAAAGGATGTGGTGATAAAGACGTATCCTCATATGTTTGTATCTAAGTGAAAAAATTTGTGTGATGAATTCATTTTAAGGGTGGTAGAATATAACATCCCTATATTTTAATGATTATTTCTCTTTAAATTATATTTACCAATCAATAAGTTATATTTCATGAAAATGTGAGTCGATTAAAACCATGAGAAAGTATAAAATTAAAATTATAGCATAGCCATTAAATTTTAGGGAATAAATAGGAATTATAAAATTATGAAAGTAACATTATAATTTAATGATTAATTATAATCTAAAATATAAAGCAATTGAATGTAACAGAAATATTCATATTTTTATAACTCTCAAAGTCATTTTTATTTGAAAATTAAATTAATTATAATTATTGGATGATAATAAAGAAATAAATATGTTATATACTCAATAAAATATTAATTATATTCATCCAATAAATTTTATAGGAATATTATAAGTATAAATATAATTCAATGAATAAAATGATTTTTTTCAAATGGCAATTTTACTGACATTGAACGGAGAACACATTTTAAATGTAATTTTTGAAACTTTTATCATTATTATATAATAATGTAAACTTTTTATTTGAATTTCATATATCAAAATTTACTTTAGTTAAATTTTTTGGTATTTTTCTGTTGTGTTTCAAGTATTATTGAAATACATATTTTTATTACAGGAAATAAATTTTCTTAAAAATATTTAGTTGTCCAAATATTGTTCTGAATTATTTTAAATTTTTAATTAATTCATTTGAATTTAAAATAGTATAATTATGGTTACTAAAAGGGATTTTATATGAGATTTTATTATAAAAATATATTATATTCTTGAAAAACTATTTTCTAGCAATTTATACGTTTTATTTTAAATAAATTTACGAACTATCATTGTTTTGGATTTTGAATCAGGGATTCAAAAATATTAAATTTAAGATTAAAATATATTAAATACGTATGTTTTATTTTAATCTAATATGAATAATAACCATGGTAAAAAATTTTACACTAGTAAAGGGTAAGTTAGTTCATTTTGGATAAAAAGGAAATTATAAAGACGATAAAATGACCCTAAAAATGCCATACTATTATTTGATTAATGAAATTATACCCTTAAAACTTATGGATCTAAATTAAGTCACATATTTGAATAATTCCCATGAAAACCACCAATATAATATTTAAATCAATGAATGATATAAAATTTCATTTTCTTTTTCATTAATAAATCGTATATGTTCATATAGGTAATAATGAGTGTTGTGAGCGAATATAAATGTTAATGTTTTACATTTAAAACGCATTCCAATGATATAAATTTATTTTTGACGTATTGGGATACATGGACGAAATGTTTTTATTTATAATATTTTCTATAATAAAAATTAAAATATTTCCCCTACATGTTTAAAATAACATATAATTTTTAATATAAGTTTATAAATTAGATAAATTAAACTATAAATAATAATAATAATTAATGAATAGTTATATTCATAAAGGTATTTTTTTAGTCTTTACTAAATAATTGTGTATATTAAATACTTATATAAAACATATTTAAAAATTATTTTATTAATGGAAATATAAATTATATATCATTGAAAATATTAATACATTTATAATTTGGGATAATAAATATAAATAATGATTTTTATATATTACCTTAACATATAAAAGATAATAAAATAAATTTTTCTCAGTGTTATTTTTTAATCTTGATATTTTAAAATTGTAATTAACAAATATTTTCAAAATTGACACTATGAATTTTTTAACAAAATAATCTCTTCTTGAATTACGTAGAAAATACTCAAAATTATTTAAAATTTCCTACTACTTATAATATGTTATAAAAGTATAATTGTTTTTTCATTTATGGTCTAATTAACATCAGAAAATAAAATTTACAATTATTTTTTATTAAATAATAGTTATCTTAGTAAAAGTTAAAATCGTCCTACTATGGGATAATTAAAATGATAAAGTTTAAATGAATATAAAAACAAGTATAAAATATATTTTCTCGTTATATAAGAAAAATTATCATATCATCTCCAATTATATGACATTTTTTAGTATTTTTAATGACAATGAAATTATTATAAATTAATATTTTTTAAATTTCCAAAGGTTATCCCACCCAAAATATAAAAGGGAACTTCCTCCTAAATTTCATTACATCTAATTAATCCTTATATCTTGGTCCTAATCCCCATTTCCATTATCATATACACTAGACATATTATAGGGATTCTGTTTGTCTCAAAATACAAAATTTAGTGTCCCTAATAAGACATCTATATGGAGCTCACTGAAGTAGAGGTAACCGACTCTCTCAAGATCAGTTATTCTACAACATATTCTTCATTTTTTGTTTCTGTTATAATTATTAACTCAATTATAAAATATATAATTAGTGTATATTTGGTTATAGAACAACTATATTCCAATTTTTACCTGTCCTATAAAAAACTAAATCATCATTCATGCATATGTACCACCAACTGTCTTTGCATCATGGTTTAATCTATTTTTCATCACCACTTTAATAGGATGGATGGAATAATAGAGATAAAGACAATATATTAATATTATAAAATTAAATAGTTTTTAGAATAATATGTAAGACAACCACTTCAATACCATTTCATAATTAAGGGATGGACATCATCACACAAGAATATTTACAACTTACCATCTCTATGATGGGATGTGATAAATTATCCATGATCACCATTATTGAGTGATTATATAAATGAATTGAAATAATAATATGATAAATCTTACTTTAATATCCTTTTGTAAAAAAATTCTATATTCTATGTTGAATAACCAGAAAATATATGACAAAACATACATTAGAAAAAGACACCCAAAAGAAATGTAATAAATAAATATCATTAAATGGTTTATAATATGATCATATATGATGTCTTAAATATAAATGGATCCAGATTAAATTAATAAAATTATTAAATCCATTATAATGGAGTTTCTCAAATGTATGAAGGAAGTCGTACCTAAGTTAACAAATAATTATACAATCTAATTATTATTTGAGATTTATTACATGTAAATATTTAATGTGGTGTATTTATTATACATGTCCACATTCCTTAAAAATATATCAAAAAATATTCATACCTTTGTTATACAATTTTTTAGTTTTCTTTTTTTTCAATTTTATAAGTTTTTACTATGCATTTTGAATGGAATATTTTTTCATTTTCTATATGACTTATCTTGAAAAATTATTTGAATAATATTTTCTATTAAATTATATGGAATAAATGGGTTTTTATGCTATCATGTCACATTATTTACATGATGTCTCCGTTAGATTCATTCAAGGTTATTTTCAATGAAAATGATTTCTTTCAAAATTGGTCATTATTTTAATTAATAATATTTTTTCAAAGCATTAATTATATTTTTATAAGGACATATTTTCAGGTTATATATAAAATGTTACATATATTTTAATGAGTATATTTTTAATGGATGCTACCAATATTATACAATTTATTAATTTATATGAAAAAATGTATTTAAATTGCTTATTATATGATTTAATGATGTCTAAGAATCCCATTTATTTTAATGGGTTATTATATGATGAATGATTTATGTTCTTGTGGACCACATATTTATGGTTTTCATTATGTGACAAGTGGGACCTAAATCTCTCTCTAACGGATTGGTTAAAGATTTATATCTCATGATATATACCTTACTACAACTGGAAATGATATATATTCAGAAATATAGGGATGAAACGAGATGTAAATATGATTTACTAACACAAGGATTGAATGATGAGTGGACTCAATTTACTGAATGACATTATCCTATACTATTGTATGGGAAATGAGACTTGACTAATATGGACATGATTTTATATTCTTACTTTTATTCCACAATTCCATGTTATATGTCATTATTTCATGAAGTTTGTGATTTATGAACATTTAGGATTTAACATATGACATGATATGACGATATTGGATATTTGGGGAAAATGTTTCATATGTTTTTCTTATGTTATTGTGTCTTATTATTATGGTATGAATAATTTATCCCTAATTGGGAATCTGATCTCACCCATTATAATGTTGCTTTCCCCCAAATATGTATATTCTTGTTTACAAAGATGTTTCAAAAAGGTGTTTTAGATATGAAGGAATAAGAAGGAGATGATTTAGATGTTTTATGAACTAATTGTATATATTTCTCATTTTCCAAATACAGTTATACTATATAGTCCTTGTATGGTTTTGTTTTTATTCAAAATTAAAATTCTTCAAATTAGAATAAATATTTGTATATTTATTGTATGGGCCTTTATAATTTCAATCAAATGTTATAAATAGAGGTCATGTGTAGGTTATTCTTGACAATTTTCAATGTATGATTTGTGTCTTCAATCCATTATGACTGATAGACATCGATGTCAATGTCTTATATTCATTTATTTTAACATCCCATGTAATATATATTTAAATATATGTAGACCCCCTTTCCCAAAATTTTTGTTGAGCCCAAGTTGTATGTCTTGTATTATTTAGTATTTGTTAATTTAAATGGAATTTTATTGATGATTGATCCCAATATGATGAATAATAAGTTAAGAAGAAGTTTTAATTAGAAGTGTGCTTGGATGTTTAGTTGATACACCCAATCTTGTTAATTAAGATGAAAATCACATGTACTATGTTAATGTATATTGATCCCTTGATGATTTAAATAAATATCTTCTAAGTAGTTTTAAAAATTTTATTATCATTTATTGTATGAAAAGGTAAAAATGAATATGTTCTTACAATATATAAGCTTTCAAGATTTATCTAAATAAATGAGGTTTATTGCGTATTTCACTTTTATGAAGGAGTTAAAATGATTATTTATACATATAGGTGATGAATAACTAGAGGATCAAAAATATGAATGTATTGATGTTTTTTTATTTATGATAAAAAATATTTAATAAAATAAAATATTGAAAGATGTTTTAATGTTGAATAGTTTTTCTGAATGGTGTCTAAAAAAGCAGTTTCATCACTATTCCATAATTGAATATGAAAATTGGGCATATAGGTCTATATAGAATGATAAAAGGATGATATATACCTAAAATAGTCATTTTGAATGTTTTTTTGAAAATTATTTACTCCTATAGAGAAAAGTATATCTTGTTTATGTCATAGAGAGAATTCATTTTGATCTAGAGTTCTTAGCATCACACGAAAATAAAAAAACCATTTCATTATTATTATTTAGTAAGCCCTTTTGAGTTCAGTACTTCTCTTGTAAAAAATATTTCCAAATTGAATTTTATAGGTTAGATTGTGGATGTTTTACGAGGACTATTAATTTTTAAAATCAAAATGGTTTTGTATATGTTATTATAATTAAACAGTTTCCATTTTGAGTTAAATCTGCATTATCAAATATGTGTTCTATTAAATAATAAAATAATTGGTAGTACCAAATGGGGATCTTCACAATATAGATCATTATGTGGTATGAAACAGTTATTCCTATTTGAAAAAGAGGGTATACAATATTTAATGTTATTGTTATGAGATTGTTTTTTGTAATTACCAGGACTATGTTAAAAGGATCCCCAATGGGTGGTAAACATAGTATTTCATGTCATAGTATTTAAAAATGATACATGTGTGAAATGGTGTGGATGGAACACACCAAAATTCTGGGTGTTTTAAGAGTGATTTATAAGAATTTCAATTCAATTGGGCCTAAAAGTTGTCCAATATTCGATAGTGCATTCCATTTTCTAAAGAAGGAACCTAAATTGAGTTGATCTAATGACATGTCTCTTGTAATGACCTAAGAGACTCTTAAACTAAATTTTTTATTTTTTTTACCAGATAAACTGGGTCTATGAAATTTAATATTATTTAGTAGTTCAAAAATAATGGGTAGAAGTTAAAGACCGGGTAAGTTTTTTTGTTATATGACTTTAAATTTGAAATTAAAATTCAAAGGATAATATACATCAATTTTGTAATAATAATTTTAATTGATTCATGAAAATAGTACATTATGAGAGACTAGATATTGGAAGACATATTTGATAATATTTTTTATTTATAATGGTGAGACTCATCACTCCATTTTATTCTTAAGAATATAAATTTTTCAATTAATTGGATATTAGTATGAGAATGTTAAGTCATGTTGTAGACTAAAGGAAAATAAGATTAAGATAATAATATAAAATAATAAGGAGTAGTTATTTTTGGCTATTTTACTTCATAGATATTATAAAAATATTGAATCATGTTAATGAGAATATGATAAATTATAATGATATGCATATTAAGATCTCATAGATAAAGAATTATTTTTTTATTTTATATTTAATGACACCATTCTATTCACTATTTTAAAGAGGGAAAATAATTTTACTACTACTGTAAACAAAAATAAGAACAATAAGAACAACATTCTTGTGCTTAGGAGAGTATGTAATGAATAATAAGGATATCCAAAAGAAAATCAATAATATTTTTGAGAACTAAATTAGTCTTAGAATCTATTATTTCTAGCAAACACTATTGTAAACTATTGAAAAATTAATTCGAGTATCCATCTAGGTGGTGAATTAGTATGAGACACACTATGAAATATCGAGAGAATTTAGTGGAGAAACTATATCAAGGATCGACCCTTCTCATTATAATAAAAAGAAAATTTAATAGGTAATGTAATATTTATCATTTCAAAATAACAGAGAAAACTAACCATATCATATTGAGAAGTAAACCTTATAAAAATATATTATTCCCCTTATGTGGGTGTGTTCATGTGTGTTTCATACAAGGTTGAAAGTGTCACAAGAAAAAAAGAACTATTAAAATTAACAAGTGATAGAGATAAAAAGGATAAAATTATATATACTATTAAATGCTAAAAATAATAATTCGTCCCCTGTTTTTGTGTTCAATACGTCGCTAACAATTCCCATTGGCTATAATTAGATCTTGATTCACTAAAGATTTGATTCCATGTATTTGAAGATATTACCATTAAGAGATTTGAAGTAAATTTTTTAAATTTCAATGATGTTAAATTTTAGAAAAGATTCATCAACCTATGATTAGAATTATATTTCTTCTTTGACAATGTTGAATAGAAGAATGAATTAGAGGCAGATATTGAATAATTTATCCCTCTTGTAAATACAAGGATATGTTATAGATTATCCATTAAATAATCGTCAAGTAGAAATATTTCAACTATAATGATAATAAGAAGTTGAAAAAAATTAACATTAAGTAAATATAAATCCCTTTTACCATAATTGGATTATGGGATTCAAGAGAACATGAAGTAACTGAAAATCCATGATAAAATAGTCCACATGAAAATCTTAATAATAGTTGGAATTATTATTATGAAAATAGATATCTATGTTGATAATTTAAAAATATTTTCATTATTTATTTTAGACAGAATTATATCTTTTTCTTTTGGAATTCTTAATTTTTTTTGAATATATCACTGATAATGAGGATGAATTAGATAAATTTGTAAATGATTTGTATCAAACGATTTTATCATGTGTAAATATCTCCACCAAAGTTGGATATGAGAAACATATGATGGTTTTTATTGAGTAAAACACCACAAGATTATAAGAATAATAGATCAATATAATCATTTATAATAAACAGACTACTATTGAAGTTGAAATAATATTTATAATTTGGAATAAATTCTAAAATTTTACATCAATATAAAAAAGAAACAATGGGTTGTTAATTTCAATAAGATCAAGGTGCATGATACTTTATTAAAATAAATAATAAAGAATAATGATGATGAAATCAAAATATTTTCATACTATTAATATACATTAAATGATTTTGATAATAATAAGTTCATTAACATCATGATGTGTTTATATATACAATTTAATGTGAATATTTTGTAACTACTCCATACTAGTATTCAAATGATGGTCATAGATGACATTATCCAACCATTCGTGTTGTAAAGGAATGTTATTATAATGAATGTATTCTATGTAGTATAATATTATCTTGCGATCATCCTGTGATTTTCCCAAACAGTATTTGAGAATTCTGTATCATCCATTACAAATTACTTTCCTTTTTAAAAACTATATCGTTAAAATTTAATGGTTTATTTTATAAACTACACAAATATGAATGAGAAAAAAGTAGGGGAAGGCTACCCCAAGACATATTTTTGATATAATGATGTATGATTATTCAAGTTTCATAAGTAGAGCATAAAATATATAGGTGAATTTCCAAAAATGATGTTATCAAATTTTGAAAGCAACCAATTTTTAAGAGAAGACTGATATTTATTGGTTCGTGATGGTGTGGTAATAGTTTTGGCCAAAATTCATCGAATTTTCATTCTAATCCATCAAATCCAGAATTTATAAGGATTACTATTTCACGATTAATAAATCCCAAAGATAAGAAACATTCAAAAAATTATAAAAATTCATTTACTTCAAATTGATTTTGTCTGATTAATGAAAAATGTAATGATTTCCATAGTTGTGGTAAAAAACAGTGCATATAATTCTCAGCATCTATCAGATTAAAAGTAATAAATAAGGTAACCAAAATTAAAGAGTAAATATGTAAAATATTTTGGAAAAAAAACTAATATTCAAATTATAATTAAATAATAATGCATCAATGAAGTAAAATGAGAGATCTTTGGATAATAATTCCATGAATTTTATAAATATTTCATTATTAAATTTGATTCAATGAGAATAAAAGAAACTCATAATGTACTTTGAAGATTCTATATAAATTTTTATAATTTTGAAAATAATTTTTTTAGCTATTTTTATATTGTATTTAGAGGTAGAAAATAATATTAATGAAGAAAAAAATGTATTCCAAACATGATAATGATTGTTCACATGAAGATCTAAAATTTCTTGATAATTTTTCAAAAAATTAAAACCCATGTGGAAAATAATAACTATATGGAAAATTTATAGAATCTATAAAAAAAAATATTCATTTATACCAATAAAAAAATAACCATTCAGGTTAATAATTAATGCACTACAATGATGGTTGATGAATATTTAAATTGTATCTGAAAAGAAGATTTGGATGTTAGGAGATCAGTGAAACGTAATGTACAAAATGATTCAATGTATAAATATTAATATATGAAGGAAAGATGAAATAGAGAAACATGGTTGAAAAAAACATCTCAACTACTATGTTCTCTTCATGGATAAATAATATCTACCTTATTTCAATAACTCTGTGTGTTATTAGTATGCGAAAATATTCACGTAATTAACGGTGATACATTTTTTAGGGGGAGAACTTGAGAAAATTAAAATTCTGCTAATGATATGCTGTTAAGAGATGAAGCCTATGTGTAGAGTTGATTTTTACATTATTATTCCAAAGAAAATTTGATGAACGAATTAATAATATTTTGTAATGTTGGATTAAGGGTTTTCAATACTATATGTAAAAATAATAAACATTATATTTTTGTAAATTCAATATACTATTCTAAAGAATATGCATTAAATACCTTAATATGTGTTAGATATGTGGAAGTTATCAAATCTACACATCAACATGAATTAATCAATTTTGGTTTATTCTCAAATTGGATCAAATTAATTACAATATATTGTACAGATAAAAAATTATCATTTTTACGAGTTTCTCTTTAAGGGAGATACATGTAATGAAAGAATAATAAGGTACAAGAGTAATTATTTCAAAAAAATAGAAATATTATATAAATTCATTGATCAAATTCCGTTGATAATGAAAGTTTTCTCATTCTATCATGCTTGGAAATAACTGTTAGTTTATAAATTTAACGAAGATAAAATTATTTTAATTAGTGAAATGATGTTAACTAATATATGTTCTATTTTTATAATATAACCCAACTACATTATGCATAAATTTTATTAACTTATATTAATTTCAGAATAGGAAGAACAATTGAATATTACATGAAATTTCTTTTATTATATTTGGTATATCATATGTTATTATCGAATTTATTCTCAGGAAATTTTTGAGTAGTTTTTGAGATAGATAATGGATATTATATTTTAGAAAAATAAAATTCATATAACAATCAAAAACATTATCTTCTCAATAAACCCCTATTATTTTCTATACTAAGAATGTATCATGTATACATGGAGTGGAATGGTTGATTGAATGTTACTTGAGTAAGAAATGATTCAATAATTCCCCAAGAATTTTTTACTTCTTATAAATAAAAGGAAATAAAGTGAAATTAATGGTTAATAAGAATGGGAAATGAGAAAAAATGAATGAAGTGAAATTGAACATTGATAATAATTAAAATTAATTGGAATCAAATTCAATGGTGAAAAAATGATGATATTGTTTATCCTACAATTTTATTTTTATTTATTTCAGTAGATTTCTATGATTTTTGAGTTTTATTAATGATTGATTACAATATGTTAAGGAATAATTAAACTATGGGTATTTATATGAAGTGGTTATTAATGTTTACATAATGAACATATGATTGATCAATGAGAATATGTTCAAAAGTATTTTGTTTTATTACATTGGGTAAAAAATGATTGGAAAACACATCATGAATTTTTTATAATTTTTTTTAATAAATAATATTGAAAATAAATTTTGATATTTTCCTCCAATATAATATCCTCTATGAATTATTTATTTTAATGGAAATAGTGTTTCATTTTTGTCACGGTATATAGTACTTATAATGATAATTTATATATCTCTATAAAAGAGGATTAGGATATTTTTATATTTTTTATTGTTGTGGTGGATTCATTCATTATCAATTCATAAATCTTGTTTAAAATCTGATGTTTAAATAAGTTTTGATGTTTGAGAGTGGAACTAAAATGTGTTTGAATATGAATTGGCAAGACCATGCCGTAATGGAACATGAAAAATATGAGTAGTGGGTTTTATGGGAATATATGTTTTCTATTCATTATATGGATTCATTTAATGGTGTTTTAATCTTAGAGATACTCTTATTAGAAATGGAAAAATAATTTTATGTTATGGATGTCATATATGGTGATTTGATGATCCTCGCATCACATGAACTATAGATATTTTAAAAATGGGGGTTACAAAATTATTCTTTACATTAGTTATTCTTCTAATAAAGAAATATAGGAAATAAAAATCTATAATATTCACTATAGTGGATTTATAAATTGTATTTTCATTATGAATCAAAATGAATATCTCTATACCGTGGAGAATCCATAGTGTCTATTATGAGTTAATGTCAATTTATCATCATATTTTTTAATAAAATAGGAAATCAGTGGGAATTTATAAATATAGATATGTATTCTATAAATCATCAAGTCACATTATAAAATTCTATAATTATGAAAAGGCGATTATATATTAAATCATGGTATTCTTGTGAGAAATTTTTTACTTCCTAGTGTGGAATCATTCAGAAGATCAATATAGAAAACTACACATTTAAATACATGTCATTGTGTTCAAAAATAATCCATGTGTGAAACATCATTGAAGTAATGTGTCATGGGGCATAGAATATTGTAAAATGTGGCCATGTTATTTAGTTATATTTTAAAAAAATTTGTTCAACACATCATACATTTATATTTGGTCTGAAGAAAGATCCTAATTAATTTTTATTTGATTACATGGTTGTTTAAAAAACTCAATAGCCACTAAAAGTTGATATAGAAAGTCATTTGTTCTCATAAATGGTGTCTGAACGATTAAAAATTATCCAATTTTGGTAAAATAAATTGGAAAAGCTGACGAGAAGAAGGTGATATTTCATTACTAAAATTTTAAATTCAATTTAAAATTAAATTAACAAACCATTATTGTGGTGAGATAATGAGATGAAATCATGCATGAAAATAGTGTGTTGTGAGAGTAAAAATACTACAAAACATATGAAAAAAATTATATTAATAGAAAGGATGGAGTGATATGACACACAATTATATATTGAATAATTTCAATGAATTGCACACAAATATAAGATGGGGAGTGACTGTGTTATATCTATTCACTAATGAATTATATTAAGAGAATAAGATAAAATAAGAATGTGAATTTGTTCTGTATTATAGGTATTCATAGAAAAAATAACAGCCTTTTATATAGTCTATGAGAACAATTTGAAGTTGAAACCTATGAATTTAAATTTAAAATAAAATAAATTAAGTCTATATTTTTTTCATGGAGGAAACAATTAGTTAACGTCTATATAGGGGAAAAGATGGCGTGTTCTTATAATTATGTAATAGATGAAGACGATGAACATGAAAAATACTTTGTGGGTAATTGAAGAAGGATAAGAAGAGTAATTTTAACATCAACAAGTTTTAGCTCTCAATTTTGGGTATAATATCTTATCATTACCAACAATATTTTCAACTATAGTGATATAAGAATAAAGAACTATTTGGAAGTATTGTTACTATAGAATTAATCAATAAATAATGGGAGACTATAGTTCAACATAATTTCAAGGGTAAATCCTTCTCTTTATACAAAACAATAAATTTTTCTGGTCAGTGAGATCGTGGTCATTTAAAAATCACACCAATGAATACACATATAGTTTTTAGAGATGAAAGTTATAAAAATATAATTTTCTAATTGTGTGGGTGGGTTGGGGTGTGTATATTTTTAGGGAGAATCTTATATGAGAGATTAAAATGATCATTCACATTAACTAGTGATATAGGTTAAAAGGATAAAATGTGTGAATTGTAATAAAGCCCACCCAAATTACTTCCCCACCCCTAGTGTTAAATTACACCCTAAATAATACCATAATTGTTTATCTAGAGACACTATTATGAAGTGATCACAAATTTTCAAAATATTTTTTCATTCTCTTAGTGAAGATTTCTTTTAATAAGACCTTATAATGGATGGGATTATTCCTCGCGATATAATACAATGAAGGTATTAGTTATCCTTAATTAATTCCCATATATATTTCTTCCATTAGATAGTGACATGCTACTGATCTGACGGGATGAGGTTATCAATCATCGGTGCGTGGGAACATTAGTTGATGTAAGAAGGACTGGTTAATAAGAAGTTATAGCTTATCACCCAATAGTTAGTGATTTTTGATTTTTCTATTAAAGATAATTTATAATATCTCAATAATGTTGTCAATGATATGTATATGGAGATCTATCCCATGGACATTTTTTTATTTCCCCCTTATTATAAGATATAATTAAATATCTATCTAAAATAATAGACACCACTGATATCATTTATATCAAATTAGACGGTCCTAGATAATCATATGTTGAAAAAGGTGTAAATAATGAATCTTATAGAGAAACGATTCATCCGAGAATTTGTGTTCCCTAGTGAAGCTATAATGATTTTAACTAGCAATCTGTATGCAACAATGAGGTTTTATATTGACTATTGTCACCTGAAATAGGTTATAGTCATGAAAAAATACACTATTTTGAGGTTTGATGAACTCTTTACCCTAATGAAATAAATAAAGTTCTTATAAAGGATAAATTTAATTTTTGGTTATCAAAATCCCTTTGTTTTATGAGGAGGATATGTCAAATATGGGTTTAATAGGTCACCTTGGGAATTATGAGTATTATTTTATAAAATTTGATGTAATGAACAAACCATCTATATACATGAAACTTATGATAAAAATATTATAGATTTATATGGATCAGTTCATAGGAGTATTCATTGACAATATCCAGGTCTATTAAACATTAGAAAAAGATCATACAACATATTTTGGATTGTAATCGACTTCATTTGAGAAATCTATCCCCATAGTAAAATCTCAAAGTGTATGTTTTTGAATTTAAGGGTCCCATTTTTGGGGCATGTCATCTCAAAGGGTAGTGTATCTATGGTCCTTGTGATTATAGAGGTAGTCATATCCAATGATCTTTAATGAGTTGAGTTCGTAATGCATTGTATCAATGTGTAGATTAGATATTTCCAATGATTCATGGTGGTGTTCTCAAGGAACAATGATACCACCATATCCATTACCAAAAATAGAATCACTTTACTTTGTTCATGTATTTTCCAAGATCCATCAAGGACATGAAAAAGTTGTTGATGAGTGTTGGTACTGGCAATTTTAAAAAAGCATGCTTGTGGGGAAAATAAAAATTTTCATATCACGATTAATAGATTGACATAGTCTTTAGTTATTCTCAAATAGGAATACAATATTAAGAGTATATGGGAATTAATTAACTATTAAATATAAAATTGAAACCATACTACACTAAATATTGATCCAACACATTTTTGATTTCCATTGGAGATCATTTCCTGATGGAAACTATCAAGAAAGACTATATATCATAACTACACACTATAACTTATTGTTATTTAATAGATAACTTATTTTGAAACACTATTTAAATAAAGGAAATAAATCCACTAATTTATTGATGATCAACATAATTTGTTTCCAATGATTTGGGAGGAGAAACTTAAATCGGGGTCCTGAAATGACTTAGTCTCTCTCTGGGAAGTTGAGGGAGGGGAGAGGGGCCCTAAAATTTATATTATGAAATGTTATTTGAATTGAAGCTCAATATTTTTATAATATATTTTCCATGAACAATATAATATTACACATTGGCCCTCTAATAGTTGAACAAACTAAATAAGAACAAACACATCAACTATGAACCATAAAGACTAGAAATATTTATATTTTTATATGATTTTTATATAGAAATATTACATATTATTAGATGAATATTCAATACATAACATTATAATTTATTAAATAAGTTAATAGTTCCATGTTCTTTGAAAACATGGATATATAATGAACTTATGCATTCAAGACTTTTATTGTCACCAACTAATTTCTTTATAACTAGACCCCTTCTAAGACATTAAATACATAGGACCCTTCTTCATAAAATAGGGAAAGCCAATGTTATAAATGGTGGAATTTTTTTCTCATTAAAAGTAAACAATGGATATATATATGATTCGTCCTTTTTGAATAGGGAATCCCTATTTGTGGCATTTTTTAACCCTCCACAAAAGGGAATATCCCACCACATGAAATTGTCACTCCAAAGAGAGCCCCATAAAGGAAGGAGATGTAGCCAGTTGAGATGGAAGGGAATCATAGAGAGTGAAAACCCTATTATAGATAGTTTTACATAGAAGAAATTTATCATAGTTTGGTTGCACCTCATTTTCACAACCCCACTCAGGAATCGGGCAACCTAATAAAATGAGTGGACAATGTCTCTTACTACGTCATAAGATCATAACAATAGTAGAAGTCATATTTTTTTCAATATACGTAACAATAAAAGATCATTTCCTTAGTTAAAAATTAATGAAAAGTCTATAACAATGTATTTGTTTCACACTTGATTCCATTATATATTTATTCAATGTTCTCTCCCTAAACAATCCTAGTGGACAGAGTCCCTTACAAATCATCATTCACTCCCCATTCTAGTCTATATTATCTTATGAGTTATAAATCCTTACCCATTTCATTAGGGAAATATATAATTTTAAAATCACCAATACCATAATCATAATCCATTGAAATGTGTCAAAAAATATCAAAAATCATTCCACATATATCAAAACCTTTGGAAAAGAATCTATTTTCATAAGAACTCCATCATTTCATTATAACATAACACATGGAATATAAATTGGTTTTATAAACATCCTGTTATCATAATCATAAACCAATAAAAAAAATTATTAGGATGGTATCATAGTACTGTATCCCCAATAAATCATAATTAAAATCAATATATGTTATAAAAAATGATAATTCAATTAAAATATCTCCTGGAATATTTCCTGAAGAGATTCCGTTTTAAATTTTGAATCACTGATTTAAAATCATAAAATTTCCAAAATATTATGGATAAAATATTATTTTAAATTTTACATGGAACCCAGTAAATTACAATTCAATTATTTTAGTAATCATGATAGTGGGAAATTATATTCATTCCATGTACATTGAAACATATATTCCATTTACAATTCTTGTTAAAAGTAAAGAATTAAACCATTTAAAAATTGAATATAATATTCCTATTAATAAACACTTTAAGGATACATATGTGGATAAAAATGACACTACTAAATATAATTATAATATAAAAAATATAATATATTTTAAATAAAATAAGGGCCTATAAGACAAATGATCTTCACCTAAATAGAGAGATAAAATAAAATTTCGCTCACATTATGTTGGTCTATAGATCTCATAAATATAGTAAAATACATGGAAAACATATAATATAATGAAATAACAAAAATAGAATAAAAGAAATAGTATTGTTAAGAGATATTCCATAATATTTCATCATCAAAACCTAATAATAAATATTACTATTAAACAATGATATTGTAACAAAAATATATTGCGTAATTTTCGACATGATTTGAATGCACTCCAAAATCCTGGACAAAAAATATAAATTTATTATAATGATATAATGGAATATTTTTCATACGTATAATATCATAAATTATCTATAAATAAAAATAAAATATCCATTTATTAATAATTACTTATTAAAATCATTGTTTTTGGGTGTTAACTATTTTGTTTTTCTTGAAAATTCCGCCATGGTAGTTCATTTCTTCTAAAATTGATCATGGTTCCATAATCATCAAAATATTAGACACATTATATATAAAATATATACTCATTATATAGAATTATATTCATAAAAAATTATATATATAAAAATGAATTACACTATTCATAGGGACAACAGGTCACACATACACATGAATGTGGTTTTTACGTTTTAACAGATAGAATAAAAGAATGTAAAATTAAAATCAATATTATGGAATAATTTTTATATAATATATCATATATGAATAGATTATATCCTTACTATCAATAATTTAATGTATTATTGAAAAATTAATCACATCACTTTGTAGAGGTGGTCGTCCACACGTTTTCACAAATGACACTATAATTGTATGCAACAGATAGGATGGTATGAAATTATATAAGACATTATAATTATATAATGATAATTATTCCATATTTATGATTTATTAATATTAAACCAATCATAATACCCATAAATGATTTTTTTTTGCAAAAAAAATTGTATCGCTACGGGGAAGTTGTAGTCCATACATATACCTGAGTGATACATTTACATCCCATTTGAAAAAAATAGTGTGAATAATGGTGGATAAATAATCATAATAAAATGTCGTTATATTTTGTATATATTTTATTTATGTTAGTTTGAATACCATATATTTAGGTTAGTTTAACTAAAAAATAATTTGATGTTGTTTGGGTAAGATTATTTTTAACATCCCAAGTAAGTAATGAAAAATAGATATTTTAATCTATGTATATTAATGAATTAGATAGTGTTTTAGAGGCTTAAAATGAGAATAAATCCAATCTTAAGCATGTAATACACTAATATTTTTAAAAGATTGTTTTTCTGCCTTTTGATGGAAAACCATTTTTAAATCTATCTTTTGACAATATTATAAGCTATGTTTGTCAAAATAAACTTATTGTTTATGATTGGGACATCAAAATTTACTTTGTGTAAATTTTTGGTATTTTTCCGATAAAGTTAATTTTTTAATGAATATAGAAAAATGTTGTATTTTAATTCATAACCTCTTTCTAATATAATATATTTATATGATTAGATTATCTTTTCAATTTGTTTTAAATTTCAATTAGAATATATTTTTACCATTTAATCCAATAGTGGTTGTTTGAATTAATTTCACATTGAAATCGGACTTAAACTAGTGTCAATCTTTTGAAGCTTATTGTTTCATAAAAACACGCTATTTGCTTTGACAACGGGAATTAATTATTAAATTAATTAATGCAACTTCTATGTTTTGAATTTTGTAAAATAGAATTCATTTTTGAATTCGATTATCAAATATAGCTTAGGGTGATGTTTTGGTATTTTTCTGAAAAACTTCAATTTTTGATGAATAGTGAAACCACTAAGTGGTACTTAAAAAAACTGATTTTACTTTTAAATGAAATTTTACCACCTCTGTGTTTTTAATTTAAAAAATTATACATACATTTTTTTCATTAAGACGTAAAATGTGGTTCAATGGGATTAGAATAATTTTTTTTGAATAGTAACTTTTAAGTTTTTAATCGCGATTAGAGGTAATTGGTGTAGTTTAAGGTAAAAATAATGTTTTAATAATCTGAAATGACCTAGACACATGTCCTACCATTATTGGATGTGTCATAGCCGACCTAGACAATCCATGGGTCAACTTGGGGACCCCATGGAGCCACATTGGTTGGAAAATGACATTAATATCTTTTAATTTAATGTTAAAGTAAAAATTACACAAACATGAGTTGTTTAACTAAAACATATTTTACATAGAGTTATACAAGTCCGATTTTTGAATATAAATAGTCATTAGAAAGATAAAAAGATTTCATACATCATAGTATGTTTTTTATAATTTTTAGACATTAAATAAATTAAATTATTTATGACACCATGATGATGCAGCAATGACCTCGTTATTTAACGATTTAAATAAAATGAAAAGATAATGTCAAATCTAAGACCTAAACATGTCCAAAACCTATTGTATCAGTGGCTTTAGAACCCTTATCACCTTATCCTCATAATAAATCAATTTGAGACCTTTGAAATCCGAATCTCATTTGAAAATAATGTAACATTTTGTAACATTCCAAGAGTGCCCCTCCTCTCCTCTTATAAAAGGCCCCCACCTCTACCTCTTAAACCACACCTCTCAAGCCTTTGTCTCTTCCAAACCCTACTCATTTTGTCTCTCCACATCCCTATATTACTACTAGAAGCCTCACATTGGGCAAAAGTCTTCCCGAGGAAGCCTTTGAGCTCAAATCAAAAAGAGTTACCTGACTTGAAGGTAGTGTCTTCTCTTGTGTTCTTTTGTTTTATTTTGCTTATCCAACCCTATAATCACTTTTTATTCATTAATTTGTAACAACAACAGTATCTCCAATATACTATGTTGTCTTTATAAGAAGTATTTGAGCTACACCAACACACACCTCTGTCTAATGGGTAAATAACATACAGTTTCTATGGTTGGCGAATTTCTGCCTCACGAAACGATGATTGTTCAATCTTCTTTTAACACCATTAATGGTGGCCATTAAGATGTCACTATATTTATATATGATATATATAATGTTTATGTTTTCCTTATGCTTATGTATTTTTTATTTTTGGAATACCTTTATGGTTTCCATTGTGGTTAAACATGATAATTTCATTTTTGGAAGTGCGGACTACCGCCCCCTTATAGTGATTTGATTCGTTAATGCCATATGTGGGACGTATAAAGGATGGATTTAAAGTTATTATATATGATGTATGTTAAATATAAATGATGAATATAATTCTGGAAATAATATATACATACCTATAATTTAGTTTTAATTCCATTAATATGACATAGAAATGATAGTACCGTTAATGCGTACGTACGGCTTACCGTCTCCATGAACGGTGCATTTCATTTTTTACCCCTAAATGATTATGTAATTTTATAAATAAATGTATATGATGGATATATATGATATATATGATATCCAAATCATTAATATCATTCTGGATATAATGAAACATTGACCACACGAACAACATGTAATTGTAAGAAGTCCACTTTCGACTTAAGAACCAAATATCAACAAAGTAAACATTATTAACTTAAATGATTAAATAATGTTTATAACAAGGTAATAAGTGATATAAATGTAATAATGAACATAAAAAAGGTTCTTAAGCAAGTATAAATTAACTCAATTTTTTTATTCATGAGGTTAAAGAATGATCGAGTCAAGTCGGACCCGAGGTTTGGGACTTCGTCTCAATCTCCTTTCAGTGAGGCATAATTTGTTTTATACACAACCTTCATTTATACGGTGTATAAGCCCATTTTACTTTTATGTTTATCCAGAAGGAATATTTTTTTATACGAAGCATTTATTAAACGACAAAAGGGAATGTTTTTGTCGTACGTATGCGGCGACAACGACTTCTCCGCCGCTGTGACCATTATTTGAGTTTCAGTTCCCTCTACAAGCCATACTTTATTAAAAATGAAAACTAAATACCATGTTTTACATTTCTCTTATTTTGGTATTGAAAATGATTTTCATAGTGTTTTTATTATATCAATGTGTTGTATTGATATCTTGTGATTGAAATGTGGAAATGTTATGTTACCTTCATGCATGTTTTATGTGATACGATTATGTTATGATTCTTGGGAATTATTATGAAGACGGGTGGTTCTGTGATAAACTAAGGGCAGGTGAGCCCGATATAGCTCTCCAATGCATTGGGTGACGGGAAGGAGTTAAACGTTTAGGTTTCTCCGAATAGATTTAGGGAATATACTATGATGGGTATTCCCAACATAACCAAGAGGGTTACTCCCTACGTAAGAATGTTATAAATGCCTCAAGTTACCTTTATGTCTTATGATTTCTATGATTTATTCATGATTTGATGAGTTATGTTAAAGTGATTATGTTTTATGGGTAAATTATGATTTCATTCATATGTATATATGTACTCATGTTTCCTTTCCATATTTTCATATCCCTTACTGAGCTTTTTATGCTCATCCCATGTTTTGAGATGTCTTTCACAGGTCAAGGGAAAGATACATGATATGATGATAGTTTCAATGAAGTGTCAATAAAGAATCCATGTTTTATTTTAAATATGTTTCTGTTGATGGGAAAAATGAATACTATCTTAAATGTAACCACTTTGTTTAAATGTGGAATGTAATGCATGTTTTATGATCTAATTCTCTAAAACTCTATAACTGAAAAGATCCTCAAGGTTTATTCTTGAAATATCTCAAGATTAAGTATGTTTTAAGGCTTGGGCCTTATAGTTGGTATCAGAGGTCAGTTTAGATAACTTTAGGAGTTATAATTTTATTAAATGATTATCCAAATTTTTTTATGGTCAAGTTTAAATGGTATAGAATTTGAATATTACCATGTTGCTTCATCTAAGATATGTTTGTTCAGAATGGTTTTCCATAGAGGAAACATGGAAGCAGTGCTAGGAAGGCACACAGAAGGAAATAACCTTCCGAATCAGCATCCTGAGATGGTTGGAATTGGAACTGAATAGTTTTCTTTAGAAATGGCACCATTGAATCAAGAGATAAATGGTGGTGGTATCCATGCACGAGATCAGCCAAATCAACCGAAGTGGAACATGTTAGTGGTGGAACATTTCATAAAGAAACATCCCCCATCATTCAGAGGATCATCTGACCCTGTGCTAGCAGAAGGGTGGATTAAATCACTGGGGAAGATTTTCGATGTCATTGGGTGTTCAGACAATCAAAAGGTTAGTCTTGCTATTTAACGTTCGGAGGGTGAGGCAGATCAATGGTGGTCGATGGTTAAAAATATCAGGGACGCTAATGAGATTGATGCTCTCGACTCGGATGAATTCAAAGGTATGTTTCTTGAGACGTATTTTCCTAAAGATTTTTGACTTAGGATGGAAAAGCAATTCATGGAATTGAGGCAAGAGGAAGACTCAGTGGCTGCCTATGAATAAAGGTTCACCCGGTTGGCATGGTATGCTCCAAATTTTATCTGAGACTTTGATAGTAAAATCAATCATTTTTACTCATGATTAAATCCAAAATATCGAAGGTCATTGGCTTATCGTGAATTTAAAAATTATGAAAGGCTTGTTCGATGTGCTGAGAAGGTGGAAATGGAGTTTTCCGATGATCAAGTGTTCTATAACAACCAGTAGAAGAAGAGACCGAGGTGTCAGGAGAAAGGATAGAATTCTTCAAAAAGGTTTGACAGTAAGAAAACTAAGATTCTAGTTTGTGATAAATGTGGTAAAAGGCATGCTGGGGAATGTCTTCTGAATTCTGTAAAGTGCTACCGATGTGGTAAGATGGGACATAAGGCACGTGATTGAAATGAAAAAGATCAAGGTGATGGTACGTCCAAATTTTATTTATAGTTAGTGAAATGTTTTAAGTGCAATGAGATGGGTCACTATGCAAACGAGTGTCTGACAAAGAGCTTGAGTGATGGTAAGCAGTTTGAATACAAGAAGAAAGGGGTAGTGAAATCCTTTGCAACTACTTCAGCAGATGTCGGGCCATCAAATGAATTTTATCATGTACTTTGTTTGTTTTTTCAGATTATGCCAGTGTGTTGTTTGATTTGGGGTCTACACATTCTTTCATCTCTGAAACCGTTTCTAGTAAAATGGGAATACCACCTCAAGAAATGACTCCTGAACTTGTGGTAAAAACACCTGGGGAAAATGTTGAGGCAAAAAGAATTTATAAGAATCTTCCTATCCTTATCTATGGAAATAACCTACTTGCAAACCGTACTGTTCTACCTCTAGTAGAGTTTGATGTTATCTTGGGTATGGATTTGCTCTCTATTTACCATGCTAAGATTGACTATAGAGCTAAATAAGTTTATTTTCAGAACGACTTTTAGTTTGTGTACATGAATGTCCCCTTACTGTTGATAACATATCAAGAGGATGAGAAACCTGTAAAAGATGGAAATGAATGTTACCTTGCACATATTGTTGAAAACAAGGGAACTGTTCAGATTAATGATATGCCAGTGGTAAATGAGTATCCTGATGTTTTTCTGGATGCGTTGCCTGAAATAATACTAGATAGGGAAGTTGAGTATACTATTGACTTAGTTCCTGATGCTATTCCAATTAAAAAACCCCCTTAACGAATGGATCAAATTGAACTTTTAGAGTTTAAGGATCAATTGCATGATTTGTTAGAGAAACGTTTCATTCGACCTAGCACATCACCATGTGGTGCTACTATTTTATTTGTTAAAAAGTAATATGGTTCTATGGGAGTTTTCATTGATTATAGATCCTTGAATAACATCACTGTTAAGAAAAAATATCTTTTGCCTCATATCAATGATTTGTTTCATCAGCTCCAGGGAGCTTAGTATTTTTCAAAGATTGACCTGAGATCGGGGTACCATCTACTGAAGGTAAAGGAAGCAGATGTTCTGAAGACTGCGTTTCTTACAAGATATGGCCATTATGAATTTGTAGTAATGCCTTTTGGACTAACCAATGAACCTTCTATATTCATTGACTTAATGAATATAATTTTCCATGACTTCTTGGATAAGTTTGTGGTGGTTTTCATTGATGATATTTTGGTGTTTTATAAAAGTAAAGAGGAGCATGAAAGGCATTTAAGGGTTATTTTTTAAACCTTAAAAGAAAAGAAATTGTATGGGAAATTCAGAAAGTGTGAATTTTGGTTACAACAAATATCTTTGCTTGGTCACATTGTTTATAAAGATGGGATAACCATTGATCCTGCAAAAACAAAGGTTGTTGAAGAATGTCCAAGACCCACAAATGTAACTGAGATCCGTAGTTTTCTTGGTTTGGAAGGCTATTACCGAAGGTTTGTTAGAAATTTTTCATGATTATCTAGTCCAATGACAAAGCAAACTTGGAAGGGTGTTAAGTTTATCTAGATAAAATAATGTGATGGTTGTTTTCAGGAGTTGAAAAGAAGATTTGTGAATGCTCCATTTTTGGCACTACGTTCCCGGAATGGTGAGTTTGTTATCTACAGTGATGCTTCATTGAAAGGACTTGATTGTGTCCTAATGCAGAATGATCAGGTAATTGCTTATGCTTCACGTCAGTTGAAAACTCCTGAGGTAAATTATCCTACAATGATTTGGAATTAGCTGCTGTTGTTTTCGCATTAAAAATTTGGAGGCTTCATTTTTATGGAGTAAAGTGTGAAATATATACCGATCAAAAAAGATTAAAGTATATATTCACTCAGAAATAATTGAACATGAGAAAGAGGAGATAGATAGAATTAATCAAGGATTATGATTGTACAATTCATTACCTTTCGGGAAAATAAAATAAATGGATGATGCTTTGAGTCGAAAAATTAATACTTCATTAGTAATGTTGTGTTTGGAACGTGATCCTTTGGTTATGGATTTGATGAAATTTGGCATAGAAGTTTTTGGTGCAGGATGTTCTTCTATTTTGTTTCAGGTATCAGTGAAATCTTCTCTATCAGATAGAATCAAGCAAGCACAGAATCAAGGCAGTGAGTTGCAGAAAAAGGTAGAGCTGGTTCAGAAGGGTAAGTTGCCTGAATTCAACATTGATAATGATTGTGTTTTGAGATTTGGGAAGCGATTGTGTGTTCCATGTGATTCACAGTTGAAGAGAGAGTTGTTATGTGAAGCTCAAAGTTCTCCATTTTCAGTTCAACCTGGAAGTACTAAGATCTATAGAGATCTTCAGGGGTATTACTGGTGGGATGGAATAAAAAGAAATATTGCTGATTTTACTGTGGAGTATTTGACTTGTCAATAGGTTAAAGGAGAGCGGAAGTTACCGAATGTGATGCTTCAGCCTTTACTAATACAAGAATGGAAATGGGAAAATATATCCATGGACTTTTTTGTGGGATTGCCGAAGACACCTCGACGTAATAATGAAATCTGGGTTATTGTTGATCGCGTGACTAAATCTGCTCATTTCCTTGCTATACGGGATACTTTTTCCCTAGATTAACTTTCCCGTTTGTATCTTAAAGAGATAATTAGGTTACATGGAGTTCATCTCTCCATTGTATCTAACCGTGATCCCAGGTTCACTTCTATCTTTTGGAAAGGCCTTCAGAAGTTGTTGGGTACTAAATTAAATTTTAGTACAGCTTTTCATCCTCAATCAGATGGGAAATCAGAATGAAAAATTAAGACTTTGGAAGATATGCTACGTGCTTGTTCGAGGGATTATCAGGGAAGTTGGGACCAACATATTTTTTTGGTTGAGTTTTCATATAATACAGTTTTCATTCAAGTATACAGATGACACCATATGAGGCATTATATGGGAAGCGGTGTCGAACTCCATCTTTCTGGAATGAAGTGGGTGAAGGGAAGTTGATGGGACCAGAATTGGTAGAAGAGATGGCAGAAAATGTTTTGCTGATACAGAAACACATGAGAACAACTCAGAGCAGGCAAAAGAGTTATGCAGACCACATGAGGAAGGATCTCTCTTTTGAGGTAGGTGATCATGTTTTTCTCAAAGTTTCAACGTGTAAAAGTGTGATGTGATTTGGTAAGAAAGGAAAGTTGAGTCCAAGGTTCATCGGACCATATGAAATTCTGGAGAGAGTTGGATCAGTTTCTTACCCAGATGATTTACTTCCGAGTTTATCTCAGGTACGCAATGTTTTTCATGATTCAATGTTAAGGAAGTACATGCCAGATCCATCTCATGTTTTGAGTCCAGAGGTAGTTCAGCTGGAAGAGAACCTATCTTATGAGGAAAAACCGGTCCAGATTCTTGACCACAGGGAGAAGGTGTTAAGGAATATGGTGATTCATCAAGTAAAGGTTTTGTGGAATAACCACATGATTGAAGAGGCAACATGGGAATCTAAAAATGCAATGAGGGATAAATACCCCCCACTTATTCGATAAGTAAATGAATTGCGGGGAAGCAATTTTCTAATGGGGGGTGGATGTGACATCCCAAGTAAGTAATTAATAATAGATATTTTTCTCTATGTCTATTAATGAATTAGATAGTGTTTTAGAGGCTTACAATGAGAATAAATCCAATCTTAAGCATGTAATACACTAATATTTTTGAAAGATTGTTTTACTGCCTTTTGATGGAAAACCATTTTTATATCTATATTTTGATTATTTTATAAGCTATGTTTTTCAAAATAAACTTATTCATTATGATTGGGACATCAAAATTTACTTTGGGTAAATTTTTGATATTTTTCCGATATAGTTCATTTTTTAATGAATAGTGAAAAATGTTCTATTTTAATTCAAAACCTCTTTCTAATATAATTTATTTATACGATTAGATTATCTTTTTAATTGGTTTTAAATTTCAATTAGAATATATTTTTACCATTTAATCCAATAGTGGTCGTTGGAAATAATTTCACTTTGAAATCTAACTTAAACTAGTGTCAATCTTTTGATACTAATTGTTTCATAAAAACACGCTATTTGCTCTAACATCAGGAATTAATTATTAAATTAATTAATGCAACTTATATGTTTTGAATTTTCTAAAATAGACATAAATCTTGAATTCGGAATATCAAATATATCTTAGGGCGATGTTTTGGTATTTTTCTGAAAAATTTCAATTTTTGATAAATAGTGAAACCACTAAGTGATACTTAAAAAAACTGATTTTCCGTTTAACTAAAATTTTACAACCTCTGTGTTTTGAATTTCAAAAATCCTAAATACATGGTTGTCATTAAGAAGTAAAATTTGGTTCAATGGGATTAAATTTTTTTCGTGAATAGTCCCTTTTAAGTTTCTAATCGCGATTAGAGGTAATTAGTGTTGTTTAAGGTAAAAATAATGTTTTAATAATATGAAATGACCTAGACACAAGTCCTACCCCTATTGGATGTGTCATGTCCGACCAAGACAATCCATGGGTCAGCATGGGGACTCCATGGAGCCACTTTAGTAGGAAAATGACATTAATATCTTTTAATTTAATGTTAAAGTAAAAATGACACAAACATGAGTTGTTTTACTAAAACAATTTTTACATGGGGTTATACAAGTCCAATTTTTGACTATAAATATTAATTGGAAATCTAAAAATAATTCCTACATCTTATTATTTTTTTATAATTTTTTGACATTAAATAAATTAAATTATTTTTGACACCATGATGATGGAGTGATGACCTCATTATTTAACAATTTAAATAAAATGAAAATATAAAGTAAAATATAAGACCTACACTTGTCAAAAACCTATTAGATGGATAGATTTAGAACACTTATCACCGTATCTTTGAAATAAATCAATGTGGGACCTTTAAAATCCAAAACTCTTTTGAAAATAAAGTAACATTTTGTAACTTTCCAAGAGTACACCTCCTCTCCCCTTATAAAAGGCCCCCACCTCTACCTCTTTACCCACACCTCTCAAGAATTTGGCTCGGCCAACCCCTTCTCATTTTGTCTCTCCACATACCTCTAATACTCCTAGAAGCCTCATCTTGGGCAGAAGTCTTCCCAAGGAATCCTTTGAGCTCAAATCAAAAAGAGTTATCGGACTTGAAGGTAGTGTCTTCTCTTGTGTTCTTTAGTTTTATTTTTCTTCTCCAACCCACTAAAATCTTTTTATTCCTTTATTTTGTAAAAAACAGTATCATCAATATACTATGATGTTTTTATAAGAAATATTATAGTTACACCTACACACACCTCTGTCTATGGGTTAAAGAACATACTGTATCTGTGGTTGGCGAATTTCTGCCTCACGAAACGATGATTGTTCAATCTTCTTTTAACACCACTAATGGTGGCCATTAAATTGTCACTCTATTTATATTTGATATATATTATTTTTATATTTTTCTTATGCTTCTGTATTTTTTATTTGTGGCATACCTTTATGGTTTCCATTGTGGTTAAACGCGATAATTTCATTTTAGGAAGTGCGGACATCCTCCCCCTCAAAGTGATTGGATTCGTTAATGTCATATATGGGACGTATAAAGGATGGATTTAAAGTTATTATATATGATGTATGTAACATCTAAATGATTAATAGAATTCTGAAATTAAAATATACATACATATAATTTAGTTTTAATTCCATTAATATGACATAGAAATGAAAGTGGCGTTCATGCGTACGTACGGCTTACCGTCTCCATGAACGGTGCATTTCATTTTTTACCTCTAAATGATTATGTAATATTATAAATACATGAATATTCTGGATATATATGATATATATGATATCCCAATCATGAATATCATTCTGGATATAATGAGTCTTTGACCACACGAACACCATGTAATTGTAAGAAGTCCACCTTCGACTTAAGAACCAAATATTGACACAATAAACATTATTAACATAAATTATTACATAATGTTTATAACATGGTAATAAGTGATATAAAAGTAATAATGAACTTGAAAAAGGTTCTTAAGCAAGGATAAATTAACTCAATTTTATTATTCAAGATGTTAAATAATGATTGAGTCAATTCGGACCCGAGGTATGGGACTTCGTCTCAATGTCCTTTCATTGAGGAATATTTTGTTTTATACACAACCTTATTTTATACGGTGTATAAACCCCTTTTACATTGACGTTTATCCAAAAGGAATCTTTTTTTATACGAAGCATTTTACTAAATGACAAAAGGGAATGTTTTTGTCGTACTTATGCGGCGACAACGACTTTTCCGCCGCCGTGACCATTATTTGAGTTTTGGATTCCTCTACAAGCCATACTTTTTTATAGTGAAAAATAAATACAATATTTTACTTTTATTTTATTTTGGTATTGAAAATGGTTTTCATAATGTTTTTATTATATCACTATAATGTATTGATATCTTGTGATTGAAATTTGGAAATGTTATGTCTGTTTTATGCTTGTTTTATGTGTTACGATTATGTTATGGTTCTTGGGCATTATTATGAAGACGGGTGGTTCTGTGATAAACTAAGGGCAGGTGATCCCGATATAGCTCTCCAATGCATTGGGTAATGCGAAAGAGTTAAACATTAAGGTTTCTCTAAAGAGATTAAGGGAATATTCATTGATGGGTATTCCAAACATAACCAAGAGGGTTACTCCCTACGTAAGAATGTTATGAATGCCTCAACTTACCTTTATGTCTTATGATTTTTATGATTTATTCCTGATTTGATGAGGTATGTTAAAGTGCTTATGTTTTATGGGTAAAGTATGATTTCATTCTTATGTATATATGTATTCATGTTTCCTTTCCATATTTTCATATACCTTACTGAGGTTTTTATGATCATCCCATGTTTTGAAATGTTTTTCACAGGTCAAGGGAAAGGTACATGATATGATGATAGTGTCAAGGAAGTGTCAAGGAAAAATCCTTGTTTTATTTTAAATATGTTTCTGTTGATGAGAAAAATGAATACTATATTTTATGTGACCACTTTGTTTAATGTGGAATGTAATGCATGTTTTCTGATCTAATTCCCTAAAACTCTAAACTTGAAAGGATCCTCAAGGTTTATTCTGGAAATATCTCAAGATTAAGTAAGGTGTAAGGCTGGGGCCTTATATTATTACGTCTCTCTTTTGGATAGACACATTTAGATCCTTTCTTATATATAAATGAAATTATTATTTAAGAAGAATATATCTGATAACTCATGAGTATATAATTTTAATATTAAATTTCATAGGTTTTATAAGAGATATTTGTATAAAAATGGCGTAAATAAAATATTGATGTGGCGTCTACTTAAAATGTTGGGGAGATGACACACAAGGAATTTCCAAAAATATGAAAATATGACAAAGTCATATTGATGATTTTTTTTCAAAATAGAAAATATTTAAATATGGGATATTATTTGGTATAAAAATTTCCATTAAATAGGGTTTATAAAATTTTAATAATATAACATACACATATATTGGGTTTTAATACCCCATGTAAACCCTTTTTCACATTAATCATAGCAAGAGTTTTTTAGATTTATTATTATTCTTTATGAAAAATATATTATAGCCCTTATAATATAATATTAATTATGTTTATTAACAATATTTAATAAATTTTACAAACTAAAATTGACAACATTGGAATAATTTGATAAATACTATACATGAAAACATAATCAGATGTGGTTTTCACGAATTTTGTTTTCTTACGTATAAAAGGTATTTATAAAAACAATAAGAATAAAATTGATAACAATGACATTAATTGTATTATTAATAATATAAATTAACTAATTTTACATTGAAATAATTTTAAATAATAAAACATTGCTAATTATTGAAACAAAAAGTCAATTTTCAATAAAAATCTATATTTTTCCATATTCATAGAAAAATAAATAATTTAAACAATTATAAAAATTTTACTATTAGAAAAAATTGGATTTATGTTTTCAAAAATGATATTTACATAGAAATATAAATCTTCAAAAATTGGAAAAAATAAATTATATAATATTCTCACAAAATTCAATGAAATACATTTTGATGAAATATTTATTTTCTTAATATATAATGGTATTACTAAATATTGAGTACTTATTTATCAATATTTTTATTTATCTACAACGATTTAAATTAATAATTATAATTTGGTTATTCCAATTCAATCCAAAACTTGAATGGATCTGGTATAATGGTAAACTATATTATTTATCATTTAGACATAGGCATCCATATATTGGAAGTTCTCGAAGAAACTAAATTTATTTGAGATAAAATATATCTTAAAAATTCAGGGTGTTAAAATATACACACCTTAAAATTAATTAATCCACCTAAATTCCATCTATAAGATATAAAAAAGTGGTATATATCAATTTCATCCCATCCAAATGTTCCCAAGTATCTTATTTGAATTTATTAATCCTTTAATGATCTACAACTTGGTAAGAAGTCATGTTTATATGAACATTATCTCTACGGTTCAGTATTTATAATTAATTATATTAATATGATATATCATGATCATGTGTTACAAACATTGATTTTAGTACATATAAAGGATTAGTTTTGTATTTTATTAGAAGATATACATTGAACACATCATGAATGCAAGAGAGTATTGGTGGAAGTGAAAAGAGATAAGCTTTCTTCATTAAAATATCAAAAATATAATTTGGATAATTATAACAAGGGTGATTCTATTCATTATTTCTTAATATCATAATCTTTTTCCTTGGAGAAATTTATAGGAATTAATTCCCATCTCTTTTCAATTTTATATTTTATCGATGATTGTTAGCATTCATTTTCTATAAACATTGAACTTCCTTGAAATGTTGTTGAATGGATAAAACATTATATGAAATTTTATGATCAATATAATGATACAATATACTTAATTATATAATTTTATCATAGTAAAACGTATTTATACATTTTATTCTATAGATTTAGTCCTAAGGATCTATCTGAATGTTAATGTTAAGGATATTGTTGTAATTTAATTCGATAGGTGCGAGATCTGGATCCCAAACACCATTTTATTCCAATAATCAAGATCTCAACATATCATAAAATTTTTAAAATGGGTATATATTTCATTCAGTTTTTATGAGGATGCTAGGAACTACTATAACCTAACACTAAATATAGATCATGATGAAGACTAATCCAGAATGTCTAGTAAACCATATATCTCATTCAGATAAAATAAAATTTGGTACTCTATGGAAAATTAACACTTTCATAATGTATATTTTAGAAATAAAATAAATAGGGTAATTATATATGATCTAATGAAGTTCATTGAATTAATAGTGTTGTGATCTAAAAAACAATTATAATTATTTCCTTTAGTAATTTTGGGTAAAATGAATAAAAAATTCATAGTGAGGTTTTCTTATTTCCATTAGGGTATAGGTAATGGTTGTAAAATTACCTTAGTAATATATCTTATAACCATAACTTTTTTTTTCAAACCAACCACTAGGGTATATACATTTTAATATCCCTTTTCATGTTTTCTCTAAAAAATACACTTCTAGATCTCTATATGTCATTGTATTTCAAGGATTATTAGAGAATTGAGGATAAGGAAATTTATCTAACATACCCTTAGTAAAATATTGTATGGTTGGTAAAAATACATGTTTTATAAACCTTTTAAATCCTACACAATCATATTTTAACTTAGCAACATTTCTCACCATCATTTGTAGCTCCACATCATCCTTTTCTTCTACTAAAATATTCACTTTGATTGACAGATGACCACTAATTTGAGAAAGATATGATTTATACACATACGTCATGTTTTAAAGGTATATATTTTTAAAATAAAAAAAACATATTTTATATTTTATAATACCCATAATAGATAATATTACATGATATTTCAACTAATAATATTTTACAAAATTTTATCTTTTCTAGGGTTGTAATGAATTCAGTAGCCATAATTATTATTTTACTTCAGCCATCTTCTCTGGTGTATATTCAACTCTTTCATACTACCTATATAATTTAATATTTTATTATTAGTTGATAATTTACACCTTTCTATTTAATTATAGTTACATAACATCTAAAAAGAAATAAATACCACAATTAACTCCAAATCACTAGTTGGTTAATTTTTTTCATGAACCATCAATTAATATAAGCACTAAAATATAACCTTATCCATTTACATGAGGACTCATCCTAGTACCTTATTCAATTCATTAATATGCTTCAAAAACACTTATCCAATATATAGTACTTCAATTAATTGTTTTCTTGATACCCTTTTCCTCAGTTCCATGAAATATTAGTCATAATAATTTATCCAAAGAATGTTGGAACCCTTCAATTTTAACTTGGTTACTTGATTAGTCTCCCATGAGAAATGTTTCAAAAAGTGTTGATAACATACACCCAATCCTTGAAAATGGTAATTTATAACCACAATGGTTTTATTGTTAAAATATTCAATAACATATATCATTGATGATTCCATCGATATATCCTCAATTGATATTATATTACCAATAAATGATTCTTTTTTCACTAAAATTCACCCTTGGTAAATTTTTCATAAAAATTATTCTTTCATAGGGTCTTTAGTACTTATCTAATGTGAAACCATTTGTCATATATTCTTTTTCAATATATTAGGATATCATATATAAATACTAACAAAAAATGATTAAGGTATTTTCTAAAGACTCTATTCATTAAATAAATAATGATAGTAATGGATTAGAAAAACCAAATTGATTACTATAAATTCATGGTGTACATACTATATACATAAGGTTTTCATGGGTATGTATTAAATTTTGACCCTCAAAAGACATTATCATGTTGAAGCAAATCTTCAAAAAATATTCACTTCGTCATAATTGATAAAAAATCATCAATATAGGGAATAAAATACTGATTTACGGTTTTGATCTTGTTAAGTTCATCATAATCGATGTAGTTCCACATTTCTCTATATTTCTCCTAAAAAAATAATAGTGTCACCTAATGGTGATAAAAATTTATAAAGTAATATCTTATCATATTTCTCATTGAGTTTCTAATTTAACTCTTACAACTCAATATGGTTCATTCCTTATAGAGTTTTCAAAATTGGTGTAGTACTAGGTTTGAAAACTAAAAAGCATGATTTGGATGATGATAAGTAAAATCCTCCAACGAAATCAAAAAACAAGTATACAATAGTAATATCATTAATTTTTACTTTATATGAATTAGTTGGGATAAAAAACCTCAACGGAATAGGAATCATGACCCACATAATGGATTTAATTTCAATTAAACATTCATATTTATCAACACACTAGTATATAGTCATAAGTTTTATTAGAATATTGGCCACAAATTATATTCCTGAGGTATTTTATCTGGTCTTCATGTAATGAAATGAAGTCCATTCATAACATAAAATCAAAGAAAACAAGAGGGAGAATATTGAGAATATCAGGCACTAAATTCATTAAAACATCAATCCTTGAAGAATAATATGATTCAGATGTGACAATATCACAATAAAGAGTTATCATTTCTAATTCAAAATTTAATCCTTGGGGTGGTATTGTGATTCCATTATAAAATTCATCAAATATAAAAGAGTGTCAAGATGTAGATTCAAATAATACATCCACAGTTATAGATAGGTTAATAAGTGTTCTGTTCACTACATTGTCATCATAACCCACGTTAGAAATAGTGATTCTATAAGATCTTTCATTTTCACTCAGAATAAGAGGATAATTGGGACATTTATCATCATTATTATTTATATTTTAACTCTAGTTAAAATCATTCCCTTGCACCTTATATATTGAATGCTGAGGTGTGTGAGATTGGTTTTATTATTTTCTATTTCATTAGATAACACCTTATTCCCATCATTTTGGAGATATATTTCCCAATGAGAATTTTTTAAACATATAAAATAATTACTAGACCCTGTATTAAAATTTACTCTATTTTTCCTTCCATAGATAGAGTATAAATAAAATCGAATCCCCTTATCTCAAACATTTTTATTTTTTGAATATACATTGCATTCCAACATTCATTTCATAATTAGACTATGAGAGTGACAAGTAACTCTAAAATCAATTTCATCTTTAATAGCACATCACATGATTTCTTTATTTCTAGTATAGTTCGTTATGGATGATTCCATTTATTGAATTGTTTTTAAGAAATTAAACAATCGAAAAATCATAATTTCATTTTGGATAAAAATACTATATTTCTTCTATTAAATTCATGTAATAATAACCTCATATATACAAAGAGATTCAAAATCCATCAACTTTATCTCAAGGAATTACATATCCATTTTTATGAAAATTATGTGAATTACATATTGATAAATAAGTTTACAAACTCACCCCCTCCATGTAGTTAATTTCTTCATGTTTCTATATATTTTTTATAATAATCTGCTATTGATATTATTTTCCTTAAAAATGAAAATAAACTAAAAAATATTTTTATATTTTGAACATCGTAAAATGTATCATTTTATTTTAGTAGTACTGATCCACTTCTCATTTACTAGTGGATCTACATTCCCACTAATAGAATGTGGATGTTTCCTCATGAAGGAATCGATAGAACATTTTTCTCTACATTTCTTGTTGGGATGTTATTCCCGATTCATAGCTTGAAAATATATATAATGGTAGATATATGATTTTTAATTTCATCTTCAATAATATTTGTTTGATCAGGAAGAGATTCATTTCATTGTCTTTAAGATTCATTTTTAACATGATACCTTTTGGTTCCATCCATTTACTGAAACAATAAATCATATGGTGATCAATAATAATCATAGTGGTAAACCACATAATTAGGGGAGATCAATTATAAATTTTCAAAATAATTACACCATCCTTTCAATCTATTACACCTTAGGTTCAAAGTAATTCATTCATGATAATTACTTACTCAAATACTTTTTCATTGATTACAAAGAAAATATGATCTAAACCAATAATATCATCTACTAGTGTGAAATGAAGTGTGCAATAAGGTCACACTCACTATGTAGTATATTGATGTTCACGTTATTCCCAAAAAACTATTTTAAGGGTTTTTATCCTAAATTGTATTTGTTAAAAAACCATTTCCACAAGTAGTATCATGATAAAGATGTTCATTAAGAAAAACCAAACACTCTCTTTTTAGAAAAATATTGTACATTCTTCATTAAGTTGGATTGTCCTAATAGTTCTCATTAACGATATATAATCCATGTTTCATATGCAACTAAACCATTATTTGATACAAACTATAGCAACACATAGTTTTAAAAAAAAATTATATTTCATTATATGAATATTAAATTCATAAAATTAAAATAAATTTATGAATCATATTGGTTTAGTGTATTTGGGAAAATGGTAACATATAGAAAAAAAATTATAAGTTATCAACATTTTCTCCTCTAGGTCCTTCATAAGATGCACACATATTTTACATATCATACATAAAACCTTTCTCTACAAACTAGTGAGGGGAAACACAATAAATAGTCATCATAAATGGTCATTATAAATAAACAAGGTAGATATCAATTTTCATACAGACATAACAAGACCATAAGGGTTTGGGAAATTATCATAATAATTGAAACTAGACCTACTATATACTTGGCCATATTCTTGAATCATGTAACAATGCTTCCTGATTCACAAGACATAAATCGTAAAAGATTCAAATAACAAAAACTATGATTTAATAACATAGGAATAAGACTATAGTTTGTGGCATACACATAATTAAGAATTGTTTTTCCAAGACTCTCTAAAAACACTATAATATTATTTGGTGTTTATTACACATTGAATCATAACATTAATCTACATTTTCACTGTAAACTATCATAGTGGACAATGTACCGTACTGATCTAGGTTCACTTACCATTTTGGACCCTATCAACTCATAAGATATTTTCCATTACCCAATTCATTGGATGGATGTATAATTATAGGACCACATATCACGTAATCATAATTTATTAATTTGTGTTTCATGAGTTCAAAAATCATTATATATCATGACCCATGTAATCAAAAATCATTTCCAAACAATTTCTTCATTTCACTATTTGAAGAATCATAAAATATAAATATGTTTCAGAATAATAGAATCTATATAACAATAATACATATTAATAAATAATAAGGATGGAATCCTCTGATCATGTTCCCATTAAATCATAATCAACATCAATGGATATTATAAAAAATGATAGTTCCATTAAAAGTTCTCTTGGAATATTTCATAATGAAAATACACATTTCATTTTAGAATTAAATAATTAAAATATAAAAATTTGAAAATTATTAGAGAATTTTTATTCATTGAAAATAACAATTGAATATTTTAATGGAATATTCAATTCATTTAGTGGTATTGATAGTCGTACATTGTCTTTAGTTCGTGAATATTAAATCAATCCTTTATTTTATATTTTTGGAAAAAAATTCAAAAGTACCTTGTTTAGAAAATTATATGAGTATACTTTTTATAATTTTTTTTAATTATTTAAAGAATGATAAAAATTACTTTAAATATTTATAGGGGAACATATATTATAGATATTATAAAATTTATTTAGAGGAAACATGGACATGGAAGAACAAAAATTTCAATGTAGAGAGAAATAATATAGGTTATCATTAAAACATTCTTATAGAATAATGAAATCATATGTAATACACCATGATTTTACGGAGATAGATTATATTTAATTTTATTTATGTCTTGTGTTTTACTCTATACCAATATTATATTGTTCTATACACAACACTGTATTATCATGTAGTATATAAAACATTATTCTTAGATTGTGTTGCACGTAATTTCAATATATTTCGATAGAATTAATTTCAGGAGACACTGGGTATATATTTTTTTCAATATATAAATGAAATAATTTTGGATTATGTCATATGCAACACAAAATGATGCTTTCACTACACCAAACACAGACTATTCTTACATTAAACAGACGAATGACTGTCCTCAATAGCTTGTGTTTTATACAATATCGAGTTTCACTAAACAATGATAAATTTTTTAAATATTATTAATTAATGAGATATAAACTATAAATGATGAATACTATTAACCAAATTATTAATTTTATATAACATTATCATTTATCTTACTCATTTTTTAGAACATTATAATAGAAAAAAAATCATTTTTTAGATAAAAGAAGTATTTTAAAAAAATTATAGTTTTTCCACCTTTTATTGGAACAACCATTTTAAATCTTCTTTTTTAAAATTTATATGTTAAATTTGATAAAATAAATTTTTTATTTACAATAGGAACATCAAATTTTACATTGAATGATATTTTGGTATTTTTATGATATAATTCATATTTTTTTGAATAGTGAAAATAATGTATTTTAATTCAAAACTGCCTTTTAATATAATTTATTTATATAGTTAGATTGTAAATTTTATTGGTTTTAAAGTGTAATGGGATTATATTTTTATTATTTAATACAATTTTGGTCATTTCAAGTAATTTCCCATTGAATTAATTACTAAAAAATATATGTTTATAATTTGGAAAGATGGATTCCATATTTGCAATTATTATGTTCAAATTTTATAAATAGGTATTTTTTTATATTTGTACATTATGTATATTAAATTTAGTAATTATTTTATTTACCATGGTTAAAATGTAAATCCGGTAAATAAGGGAAAAAAAGAAATATAATAATAATAATATAATACCCTAAAACATGACCTAATCCTATTGGATGAGATATTTCTGACCATGGTTATCCTTGGGTCTATTTTGGGTCACCACTAATTAACTTGGATGTGAAAATGACATTTTATTAGAATTAATTTCAAGTGAAGATAATTATAATCAAAACGTATATGTTTTACTAAATCAATTTAAAAATGGGATTATATAACTGATCTCTATGCCTATAATTAATCATTGTAAATAAAAAAATATTTCCTCCATCATGTAATTTTATTTAAAATTTTTATACATAACATAAATATATTTATTTACGTCATAAGTATGATGTAATGATTACCTCATTAATGAAAGATTCAAATAAATAAATTTATAAATATTAAAATAACATTAATTTAAATATTTTGGTGAAATCAATGTTTTTTTTGATGACATTGAAATAATTGGGATGATTTAATTCCTTTGTATTTATATAATAAGGTTTTTATTAATTTTTAAAAAAGTTATGTATGAATAGTATCCAAAATTTACATAATTTATAACATAAAAAATAAAATAATTTGTTAAATGATATTAAATTCATAAAAATTTAATATTCATTCAAATGGTTAATATATGTAAAAATATGTCATAAATATCATTTTTTGGGTCCATTGACATGATATGATAATTTCATTAACCGACAATCTATAAATAATATGATATCACAATAAAATTAAAATTGTAATATATGAGTTAAACAAACAAGATAAGGATAAAACAATATTAAAAATTGTATAGAAATTATTGGATGATGGGTATTCGAGCTAGATTCATCTTATCTTGGAATTTAATATGTTTATTTACTATTTAAATTTAAATTTAATATATAATAAATTAATATTTTGGGACTTTCCTAAAGTGCACCTCTCCACTCTTATAAATGAGAACCTCCTCCCTCTTCTATTTACTCCATTTTTAGCCATCATGTAGAGAAAAAACTATGAATTTCTCTTCATAAAATCCGTATCTATATTCTATAGGTTCTGGTATTCTCAAAAAAACCATATCTAGTGCCCTAAGAGGAAATTAAAAGGATGCATGTCGAAGAAGAGATAATCCCCTCTACCGATTATTTCAAATTTATTTCTTCTTCTTCATCATATTTTTTATATGATTCATTATAATTTAATAAATTTAGTATCACTAATATACTGATATTTTATTATAAATAAGAATCAACTCTATTTCAACTTTTATCTACCCTATGAAAAATGATGTCACTACGCTTGCGTATGTACAACTTACCCTCTCCACGCCATGGTGTAATCTGTTTTTCACCACCATCTCACATGGATGGGTATAATGGTGGATATATTAACTATATAGGATTATTATAACATTATACTAATTCTATGATATTATAAACCATCCACATCAATATTATTCAACAATTATGGGAACTATATCGTTTCTTGTGCGTATGTACGACTTACCATCTCCACGGTGCGATGAGATTCACTCTCCACATTAACGTTTTAAAAGTGATTATAGAGTATATATAATAAATAACAATGAAAAATATGAAATAATAACTCTGTTGGATTTATTTATATATGTTTATGTCATTTACTTACTTCCATTCAATTTAATAAGGAAACGAAAATAGCGTTCGTGCTTATGTACGGTCTACCTTCTTCATGAACTGTGTAATCCATTTCATATATGTATATATATATATACAGAATATATATATATATATGTATATTATATATTATTTTATACATTATAGAAGTAAGTAAATGATCATATACGTAATAATATCAAAAATAAAAATTTTGAACACGTATAACAAATTAAATGATTATTACCCAAAAAGTTTATATACCATGAAATTAACAAATGAATGGGTAATATAATGTAATATATATATCATAAATGATATCATAAATATTATTATTAATTTTGTTATGAATTAATAATATGTCTGAACCCACTACAAAGTATTTTGGGACACATATAGATGAAATCAGACCAAAAGTAAGAGATAATTTTGCAATCTCATTTTTAGAAAATATTTCATATACTTTAGTATTTACATGGATTATTTGTATCATCCATGTCCATGTTTTCCAAAAATAGTTTCATAAAATGTTTACTATTATTCTAGGTATGTTTAATGTCATTTTTACCCATTTTTTACATTTACTACGTGGTATGGAAGGAATCATTCTTTTGTTTACCATATAAGGTACCTTGTTTGACCTTTTTCTGCAAAAGTATGAAGCATATGTTTTTTAAAATTATACGACAAGAAATTTTTTTAACTGTTTCATGAGGTCATATTTCTATGAATATTACTCTTCAGAATTTCAAGTTTATTTTCAACTGAATTATTTTCTTCTAAAATTGCATGACATTTTGAGAAAATAAAATGTTTTTTAAGAAGAAAAGATATTTTCCTCAGTAACTATGTTCAATAATTTTATCAAAATTATTTTCCACATAAGACAAAATAGGGATATGTTTAAAATGTAGTATTTTTTTTTTGTGTGGTGTTTATGATGGAATTATTTTTATGAAATCCATTTATCATATATGGATTCTGTTTGGATGACATGATGTTTAAGAATACCATTTTATTTCATGGGTTATGTTTTGATGAATGATTTTTGTTTTGTGCAATATCTAAGAATGATTTTATTATGAGATGGGTGGGACCTATATCTATGTCCAATGAATTGGGTAAAGATTTATATATCATGAGATAATGAATTTTGAAATGGAATGTAAATTTGGTTCAGTAATAGAGGGTTGGAATGGCATGTAAAAAAAGTTCAGTAATGGACTTCGTCCACTGTGATGGTCTGGGAAGCAATGCCTTGGCTAATAAAAAAATCATATTATGTGCTTAATGGTTTTCCACAATTCCATGTTTTATTCTCATTCTATTATATTATGGTTTATTTTATTTTATGATCTATGTCTTACATAGTGCCAAGATTTATTTCATGACTTAAGATTTTTATGATTAAATATTATGTTCATGTTTTTTCGTTCAAATATGTATTGTATGTTTTATGTTCTACATGTTGACCCTTACTGAGCATTTGAAATCTCCCTTTTCATTTTTTCTTTTCCTAGTATATAAAGAACTGTTTTAGGTAGGAAAATAAGGTGAATATCTTTATGAGAGATATTGAATATCTTTTACCATGACTAGAAGATTATGTTCTGAGTTTCCAGAGACACTAAACTAAAACGGTCTTTGGGAATCTATTTGTGTCATGTATTAAGAATTCTTAAAATTAATTTAAACTTCCATGTACATAAATATTAGATCTCTATAGTTGGTATCAAAGCGATGTTTTGGTTAACCATTGGAATATAGGATGGAAAAACAATAGTGAGAACCCTAGAGATATTTCTAAGGTATGTCTAGGGATCTCTCTAAGGGTAAGTCTAACTAATGATTATAGTCCTAGTATAATGGTAAAGATCATAAATTACCTAGGATTAAACCTAATATGTTAGAGATTTAATTTACACCTATGTGATATGTTGTTTTCCGATTTTTGATATTTGTCTCTCACACTATTCTTTTTTGGTTTTAGAAAAATTGCTAGAAATATGAGGATTCATCTTAATGGAGAATATTATAGGAAATGTAATGATATTATTCATGAGAAACAAAATGAAATAGTAGTTGGATGTAGAAACATAATGATTATTCTTAACTAGAAATCTCATTGTACGACCAATAATATCAACATTGGCGAGTTTCCTATTGTAGATACTTAGAGGAAGATGGAGTTTCATGGTGATCATTCAGGAAAAAAAGTTCAATTTTCCTCATGTAAATCTTGTGGGAAGATACATCAAGGATAATGTTTCTAAGGAATTAGAAGATACATTGGGGGTGGAATAGAAGGACACAAAGTGAGTAATTGGAAAGGAAAAGGATTCATTAACTCAATGGACAAATATATTGGTATTACTAAGACATCAACAGCAGTTAAATGTTTTAAATGTGGAATTTATGTGCCTTATAAAAATAAATTCCCAATGGGAAAAAATCATGAATAGAATAATCATGGTCGTATGGTTAGTATTTATTTTGATGAGTATGATGAGACTAAAAATGAGATATGATATTAAAGAACTGTTGCGGAATAAAATGATGAAGCTCGGTCAATAGTTTAAGAAGGTAGTGGAATGATTGAATTTTTATCAAGATTAATTTTATATATGTAATTTAATGGTACAATGGAATAAAGAATCATCTAAATATTGTTACATAATTTCTTCCTTAATTAATGTAATGTATATGTTTAATATTACCAGTAACCATGAATGTTTATTCATATATTTTTGAAAAAAACATGATATGCACATAATTAAGGGTTAAGTGGATAATGAGATGTTTGATTGTATTAATGAGCTCATGACTGATATAAGGAAAAGTGATTTCATGGTTTGAGTATATTGAATTTTTTGGATATTTGTATTTGGAAGGAGTTAAATTTGTTAGAAATTCGTGTTTTCCCTACGGTCCTACGGTAATTCTTGTTTCAAGAGAATACATGATTAAGGTATTCACATGTTTGGAATGTGACGTTCAAGAACTAATTTATGTGATATGGAAGGTATATTTTTTGTTGATTTAGTTTACCTCATTCAATGTTTTATATTTTTGATAGGATTGTAATGTAATCCATTGATGGGTAGCATAAGTTATTTTCTATTTTCTGTTTGTTAGATTAAAGTATTATCTAACTATTGGTGGACTTATTCTTATTTGATAACCAATTCTAAACTTTTTTTTAGATAGTTGGAAAGGCATAACATTCTATCTAATTTCCTTCTAACACTTCATGAATGAAAAATTCAACTTTATTTCATTAAGAGATGTAGTGGAAAGTGTTCTAGGAATGAAAAATCGTGAGATTGTACAAAAATAAGGTAAGTATTTATTCCCATGAAAACTTTTTCAAATCCTGAGAAAGGATCTTGAAAACCCAAAATGTTATTTTAGTACATAATTATCTGATGAGTGATATGGTCACTTAAATCATCACATATTTATAACATTCTAGTAGTCTACTTTCTCTAATCATTATTATCTATCAATATCCATTAGAATCTGATGATTATATTTCTCTTCCATATCCCTGTTTTCACAAACCAATTATGTTCTCTTATGTAGATACCTAATGATGAGTTACTTTGGTTGACCGTTGTTTTCTATCATTCCTTTTAATGTGGTGTTTTGGTATTCCATTTTATGTTTTGGGTTTCCATGAAAGAAACTTTCATATATAAAACCATTTGTAACCCCAACGAATTTAGAGGCTAAAATTTATTTTAAGGAGGATTGAATGTAACACCACAAGATCTTATGAGGTAGATTCATTTTATTTTATTTTTTGTCTTTTGTTTTAGGCTACACCATGATTATATTGCACTATACACAACATCAAATTAACGTGTAGTATACACAACACTATTCTTAGCTTCAGTTGCACATAATTTTTAAATATTTCGATTGAATTCACCTCCTCCAACACTGATTATAGACTTTTCTTAATGTAAAAATGAACAAAGTTGGATTATCTTAAAATAAAAACAAAGTTAGGCTTTCAATATATGCATCACTAACTTGGCTTGTGTTACATGCAAGAGTGTCCTTCATCGATAGCTTGTGTTGTACGCAATATCGAGTTTCACTAAACACTGATATATTTTTAATATATTATTATTTAATGGGTTATAAACTACATTTTATTAATATTATTATAAAACTTTTTAACTTTATATAATATTATAATTCATCTTACTCAATTTCTAGAACCTTATATGAGAACTAAATCAATTTTTTGGATAAAAGAATTAATTTTTTAGAAAAATGCAGTTTTACCACCTTTTGATGGTGCACCCAATTTAAATTTAGTTTTTTTTTCATTATTACATGTTCAATTCGACAAAATAAATTTCTTCATTATAAGAGGAACATCAAAATTTTATTTGGTTGAAATTTTTTTATTTTTCTGATAAAATTTCTATATTTTATAAATAGTGAAAATACAATATTTTAATTCATAACTACCTTTTAATATATTATATATATATATATATATATTGTTAGATAGTACTTTTACTTGGTTTTAAAATTTAATTGGATTATATTTTTATCATTTAATAAAATTTTGTTCATTTTAATTAATTTCACTTTTAAATTTGACATCTACACATTTCAATACGATGATAGTCATTATTTTATAAAAAACTCAGTTTATTGTCTTGACAACAAGAATTAATTATAAGTTAAATACTGAATCTTATTACTTTGGAATTTGGAAAAATTAATTCTATATTTGGAATTATAAAGATTAAATTTGGTAAGTTTTTACTTTTTCTTCTTGTAAATTTTGAATAGTAACATCAGTATTTGTTTTTTACCGTGGTCAAATAGAAAATCTGGTAAATAAGGGTAAAAAATAATATAATAAAAATATTAAAATATAATAAAACATGTAATAATATAATTGGATGAGATATTTCTGACCATGGGAATCCTTGTGTCGAGTGTGGGACCCCATCGATTCACTTGGTTGTGAAAATGATATTTTATAAGAATTAATTTAATGTAAAGATAATTATAACCTAAACATATAACTTTTATTAAATCAATTATATTAAGGGGATATATAATAGATATATAATTATATAAATATTCAATATAAATACAAAACAATTTCCTACATCATGGAATTTTATTTATAATTTTTAGATGTTAGATAAATATATTTATTTATGACAAAATTATGATATAGTGATTACCTCATTAATTAAATATTCAAATTAATTAATTTATAAATATGAGAATATATTTAGTTTGAATATTTTGATACCCTCCCAAAAATTTTGGATTAAATTGACATATTATGGACGTGTTAATGCATTATTTTCAAAGTAACAAGGTTATGATTTTTTTTAAAAAGTCAAGTATGAATAGTATCCAAAATTAACATAATTCATAAATTAAAAAATAAAAATTGTTTATTAAACGATATTAAATTACTAAACATCTAATATTCATAAAAATGGTTAATATAAGTCCAAATATGTGATAAATCAGTTTTTTGTGGTTCTTTATCATGATATGGAAATTCCATTATCCCAAAATCTAAAAATAACATGATATCATGATAAGACTAAAAAGGGTCAAATAATGGTTAAACAAAAGATAGAAATAAAAAAATATTCAAACCATGTCAAATAATTATTGGATGATGGGTATTCAAACCAAAATCATCTTATATTCTAAATAAATAAGTTTTTATCAATTTAAATCTAAATTTAATTCATAATAAATTAATCTTTTAGGGTTTTCCTAAAGTGACCCTCTCCCCTATTACAAAAATGAAACACATCCCTCTACTATTCATTCCGTTTTGAGCCTCCATCATCGTGAAAACCCTTTCCAAATTCTTGGATAATCTTCCCTAGTCAAATTATAGAGGTTCCGGTATTCTCAAAAGACTAACTCTAATTTCCCAAGACCAAAATTAAAAGAGGCATACCGAGGAAGTGGTAATATCTTCTACCGATTCTTTCATATTTTCTTCTTCATCTACTTCATATTCTTTAGTTATTTCATTATAAAGTAATAACATCAGTATTAATCATTTCGTTATATGCTATTATAAATATGAAATAAAATTATTTCACATTCTATACATCATTCCAAAAATGATTTCACCGTGCATGAGTACGTACGACTTATCATTTCCACACTGTGGCAAAATCTACTTTTCACCACGACCTTACTACAATGGGTATAATGGTGGAAATAGTAAACATATTTGATTATTATTAAATTATACTTATTCTATGATATTATACACCATCATGTACAATACCATTCAAAAATTATGAGGAAAATATAATCTCTCATGCGTCCGTACGACTTACAGTCTCTACTGTCATGACCTACCTCCCCATGTCATGATCATTGTCATCTGACCCCATGGGTCTTCTGTAATACGTTGGTTTCCTTCCTAGAACACCATAGTCTATTACTCAATAGGTTCATTTATCAGACTAATGACTGTCTCCACAGGCCAACACATGTTCTCTCAGTGTGTTTTGACCTCACTCACACACACCTTGGGAAACATTCCAGAAGGTCACCCATCCTAATTACTACTCCAGGCTAAGAATGCTTAACTATAGAGTTATAATCAGGCATGCTCTCGAAAAGAAAGATGCATCATGTTGACATGGGTGGTAACATTTAGCCTTTTAAGTATCACCTCTGTAGGGGTGTTACATTATCCACCCCTTTAAAGACAACGCCATCGTTGTGGACCAAAAGCCTCAAACCCAGGCAATGCCTACGCACTTCCGGTAGGGTATTGGCTCTGATACCATTTGTCACAAACCGAATCTGGTCGCCATCAAAACCAACACACGACCCAGCCCGCAACAAGCCCTGAAGGGCGTTCCCATTATCAATGGGCTGGAACTTATTCTTGGGTTTCATAAAATTAAAATTGGGAATGATTTACCCGAGTTTATAAACATAATCCAGAAAAATAATCCAATAAAACGAATTTGGATTTTTAAATCCAAACCATCTTTTACAAAAAATCAGAACTGAATTATATATTTTAAAAAAACTCAATAAGACTATAAAAAGGTAAAAAAACTAAAGGGAATATCCTAATAACCCTCATGGAAAGGGGCACCACCCTCAATCCAACTCCACAATACTTCACCACCCAGGACCTGCTAGAAACCCAAACCACTAGAACTAAAAATTGTACCCAACCTGTGACAACAAAATAACCAAATCTACTTACACCAAAGGGTGTAAGTATAGTGTGAGCCAATTCCCAATAGGTTACCCCCAATAATATATTCCATTTGATAAACATTTAATGATGAAAATCATGCATGTTTTCAAAAACATGAAATGATAGTTACAATTTCTAAAAGATGCATCATTAAATAAATATAGTTTTTCGGTGGGCTAATTTAAATAATAAAAACATCTAAAATAAATACCAAAGCTACTAAATTTTCCACCCACTCATACCATTTTCTGACGGCAAGCAAAAAATATCTGGTGAGAATAAGCAATGCAAAATAACCCCTAGGCACTAGATAGTTGTGGGTCCAAGGTACCTCGTATCTCGGTGAGAGTAACCATCGCAAATATATGTTCTCGTGCATGAGCCACTAGTAAAGAATATACCCATGACCTAGTGTTCCCCAATCATCATCATAATAGTTTAGTTAGTGTTGTAGGAATCAATCTTACTTACTGAAACTGAGGCCAAACCCCTCGAATTTACTAGGATACTAGTACACATCTACCAACCTAGATACCTGGGTTTTCCCATTGTGCTCAAACATGTTCAATAGGTCAATGAATAGACTTTTTGCATGAAAATATCATTTATATATCATAAAATGACCAAAAATATTACATGTATACAACAGAAGTCACATAAGTCCACTTTTCATTCAAATTGATTTTGAAATCTGACTCACAGAAAAATAGCCAACACCACTTTTCTGGATGGGTGACCTTTTGGGATGTTTTTCAGGGTGTGTGTGAGTGAGGAAAAAACAAACTGAATGAACATGTGTTGGCTTGTGGGAACATTCATTAGTCTAATAGATGGCCTTATTGAGTAATAGCCTTTGGTGATCCAGGACTGAAACCAAGGTATTACAGGAGACCCATGGGATTTGATGACATGGTTCATGACCGAGGGAGGCGGGTTGTGACAAAATGGTATCAGAGGAGGTTCAGGATAACTCTTTGGGTCATGTTACATGGGGAAGAGTTAGGATAGTATGGATTTAGGACCGTTGGGACTTGGAATTCCAGTTATGGGTAGTGTTCCTGATCACCACACATCATTATGGGATTCAAGTTTCGAGGATAATTTTGGATTTATATATGTTTTTTGGCTTTCTTCGTTCGATGATGATTAGGGGAAATGAAAAGAGAGTTGGTTTAATGGTATTAGTGAGCTCATAGGGCCAGGAAAGCCATGTGGAGCCAAGGATATTACCTAGAACAATCTATGTGATAGATAAGTGGTTATAATATGGTCGCCAACCATATTTCCAAGTCACCCAACAAAACTAGTTTCCTCTTGCATTGTTTTGTGCTTGAGTTTTGAAAACATCACACTTTGGTTTTAAGAAGCATAATGTTTTTATGAAATGATTTTCAAATAATGAGGGAATGGTTTGACATATGAAATAGTGGAACTGAATTTTCGGAATTGATTGGATGTAGAAAATGGTGTTCATAATCCACATTTGAATGCAGAAACTATATTGATGGTGGTTTTGAAAAGTATTTCCAATAGAATTTTATAAACAATAAAAGTGTGTTTTAATGGGTTGAGTTGTTTGGAAATTTATGTGAATATCATGAAATGGTGTTATTTTCAAAATGTTTGTTTCTTTATAATATGTTTTTATGATTTGAAATAGGATTTTGATCTTCTGGTTAGCAGTTTTGAGAAAATGGATTTTTTGGTTGACTGTTATGGTTTTGAAAAATGGAATGAATTTTTTGTAATAACCTTTGGTATTTCCATGAGCAACCCCATGCATGGGGTTATATGGGATGATGTATCGTTTATGGCATGACTGGATCTGTGTTGTGATGGATATGTTGAGGGTGCCCAGTGTAGCACAGAAACAAGCATGTTTAAGGCCCATGGGGTACCATTCGTGGATAGGGTAACCATTGAACCATTTGTTTTCAAAGAAATGTTTTTAAATAAAAACATGAGGTCATGATGAATTGTTTGGGATGGCTTATATTTTTCGTTTTTGGGAAATGTTGATGTTGTGGGATGTTTTGAGTCCAAGAACCCCTCCTGTTTTAACTTTGTTTTGGGTTTATATTTGGACGGTAAGCTCGGTTGAAGGACTGGTTAGTATTCTCCTCTAAGAAATGTTTCAAGGAACCTTTATGGTGGTTCCCTTCATGTGTTTGGATCTGGTTTATGGGTTGCTTTTACCAATTTACCTGCTTGGTTGGGTCCTTGGGTTGTCCTGTTGGATAAGGTACTCCCCCATTAAGTGTTAATGCATAATTGAAGTGCAACCCTGATTGTTTCACTGTTGGAAAATCCTCTAGTTGATCAATATATTGGATATTTTATTGATAATTGTTGATTTAGTCTACTCCCATTAAAGTCATTGATTTGTGGATCCTATTTTATTCATAGAGTGCTCGTGGAAGGTTAAAAGATACCTTAGTTTCTTAAGATTCCTGATCCGTCGATAGTGGAAGTGGTATGGGGTTGTTAGCGTAGATGATTGTCTCAATGGTGTCTAAGAGGGCCTCTTAGTTATTTATAGTTTCTTTGAAGCATGATTCCATGTTAAACCACCATTTTTTGGGATTTGGGTCATGAGAGCCTATTGTAGCCACATTTTAAAATTTTATGTTGTTTGGGGACATAGAATAAGTTATCATTCCATCTATAGGTTCCATTAGTCGCAATGGTCATGTTCGGTGACCCCTTGTGATGTCATGTGCTCATTTGGCTGTAAAGGGAAAATTTGTGCAATCCTCTAATATTATTTGTTATGTTTGGAGAATCTATCCCTTGGAAAAACATTAAAATCATACATTTTAATGGAATGAGAGTATAGGTGTTATTTACTTCTATTGTTTCTCACCATAAGAATCATTGTGTGATGTGTGTGCATCTTCTAAGCCCTTATTTTAGTGAGATATCAGTTTAGGTTAATGTGAGTTTGGAACGTGTTTTTCCTTGGTAAATTTATCAGGGATTTCATTGAAGTTGTTTGTATCATCGAAATAAGAATTTCTGTTTAGGTGGTTTCTAAATCCTAACTAAGAGGGCGAATATTCTTTAATCATTTGAGCTCTAGCCATAGGTCCCGGAGAGATGCTGGCATGTAGTCAGGGGAAATCATAGGGTCATTTAAATCCTCGTACAAAGTACTATCATTAATATGAATGATGGGAATAGTTCAAACCTCTTGTGTCATCATGGTTCAGAATATAGTTTATGCACGATTAGTAGTGGTTGTGTGCTAGGAATCCATGTGAAAATAATGATCCCCATGGTTGGTGCACTATTTCTCAAACCATGTAGACTAACCGTGTGACCTACCCAACTTTTTTGAAATTTGGGGTCTTTCTATGCCTGTCCATGCTGGTTGTTATGATGGTATTTTATTATAGGGGGATACCCAATATGAGTTTCATGTGTGTTAAGTTGGAAATGTATAATGGGATTTTACCCCTTGTACCAGAAGTCTGTTTGGGCCTCCCCATGTTAGTCCCCTGATTCTGTCTCGGAAAAAAATATAGGTTGTATCTTATGTTTGGGAGCCTAGTGTTTGTTCCCCCATACCAGTAACATATAATTTTCTATGGTCTTGTCTCAGAGTTTGGTAGTCCCATTCAATGATAACAATCTACCTATATCTTCCTTTGGTAAACATTGAGATTGGAGAGTGCCCAATGGTTTAGTTATGACAAGGTAAGTGTAACCTTGGTCGATGTTGTTTTTCATTTGGGTGAATTGATTGAGTCTTGTCCGGATAGTGTTCAAGGAGTTTTATTTTGGGATAAAGTGTGAATGTGATTGATCATTTCCGGAAAGTGGTGTAAGTTTTTTTTGTGAGAGTAATAATTAATTAATTGGTCACTATAGTTGTTTTGTAGTTTGGGGCTAAAACCTGGCAAATGAGTACCTCTTGGTTTCTCAGTTGGGTTTGCTTATTGCTTTGCTCGTGATGTGAATTTCTAGGGTGGAATGTTTTCATGGTGGGGATAATTTTTACATAAATAACTTATATTAAATTTAAATTCCATTTAATTTCCATTCATGATTTGTTTTGGGGGTTTCCCATGCTTTTGTGGAGGAATGAGTGAGTTTTCATGAATTTCTCCAAACCGTGAGCCCAATTCCAGATTTAAAAATAAAATTTAATTCCTTTATAACTCCTTCATTTTTCAACATTTTTTATCCATTAAAATTCTTAATTATCATCCCCTTACCTATTAACACCGCCATATTAATTTTTACCATTTAGGAATCCATTTTCATGGTGGCTATGAGTTTTTATTTTAGGGATTGGGCCTTCCCAAAAGCCCACTTTCTGCATTAAAAGTAATTGTTAAAAAATTAATATATCCTTCAATATTTACGGTTTTTCGGTTATTAAAACTCTCACCGAAGCCCAGATGTGTAAAGAGAGCACCCAATCTCTCTTCCCACAATTTGGATCTCAATAGAATCACCAAAGTGGTCGAAACAGCTATGGATTTCAGAAATCGCCCAGATTTGGAGAGATAAATTGATTCTTTCATAAATACATCTATTTTTCCTCTATTTCTCCCATTATAGTTCCTACATAATATAATAATCCTTGTTCGAACATAACTTGAATGGTTGGAGGTTTTCAAATTCAGATGCTGGTGCTTTTTCAGTTGTTTTATTGAAGATAGTTTTGAGTAAGTGTTTCTGTCTTAAATTTCTTCCTTCTCCTTAGGGTTTCCTCACTCTTTTGTTATGTTCTAAAATGTCCAGATGTTCTAGTTTGAACCTATGGTTTGATTTCGTGTCTTTTTGGTTAAATATTTTTATATAGGGCTGGATTTATCGTCCTTGTGATGTCGTGGTGTTGTTGTTGATGTTTTACACCATGTTTTGAGGGAATCGACACTTTTGGTAGGTGGCTCCTTGTGTAATTTTATTGATTAGTTAGCATGTTGTATTTTATAATTTTTTATATTCCTCAAATGTTGGGTGTGGTGTGAAAACTGTTTATGATTTATTTGGTTAAGTGTTTAATTTTATGGGTGCAATTTAACATGAAATTGGGTGTTTTCATGTGTTACTCGTGGGGTATTATTTTGGTGTATTTTATAACATAAGGAATTGGACTAATAAAACATTATGGGCCTGAAAATTATGGTTTTTTAATGTATTAGTGTCATATGGGATTAAAAAGAGGGTTTTTGAATATGTTTTATGTGTAAAACAGTGTTATACTTCTTGAGAGCATTTTATGAAAATGTGTGTTTTCATTTGGATCTTTTGTGGTATTATTCAAGGTGATTTTATAAAACATGAAAGTTGTTTTATAAATGTATATAATGTTTCAAATTATATTTTGGATAGGAATTGGTATGTTTTTTGGTCTTAAATTGGAGTTTTGAATTGGGTTTTATGTGCAAGACATATTTACAACACTTGGGTCATTTTTATGAAAATTGTAAATGTTTTAGTTGGTTAAACAAAGGGGAAAAAGGGTGAATATTTACTTTTTGTTATGTGTGTTCACCTATTAAGGGGTTTTTAATGGGTAAGTAATGTTTTTAGTTTTCAAAAAAAATTAGAATGTTTTTTAAATATTGGAAATGTTTTATTAAATTGTGATGTTAGTGCAAAAAAAAATTTTGGGATGCTTCATGTATGATTGATGCTAAAATTACTTTGAATGTAAAAATGGTATTTTGTAACATTTGAGTGGGATTTTATGTGAGTTATAATATTTTGGAATTTTTTTATAAAATTGTTTAATGGATTTTTGGATGTCTTAATGAAATGTGAAAAGTATTGTGGGTTATTTTTGTGTGAGTCGGATTTCAAAATCAATTTGAATGAAAAGTGGACTTTTGTGACTTCTATTGTATACATGTGGGATGTTTGGTGAATTTATCATATAGAAATGATATTTTCCAGATAAAAGTATATTCATTGAATTTTTGAACTTGTTTGAGCACAAAGGAAGAAACTGGGTATCAAGGTGGTTGGACATGTACTATTATGCTAGTGAATCTGTGGGGTTTGGCCTTAGTTTCACTTAGCAAGATTGATACATAAAACTCCAACTAAAATATTATGATGATGATTGGGCACCAATAGTTTATGGGTATGTTCCCTACTAGTGGCTCGTTCATGAGAACAAATATTTGTGATTGTTACTCTCACCAAGATACGAGGTACCTAGGACCCACAGCTAGATAGTATCTAGGGGTTAATCCCTGTTGCTTGCGCTCACTATATATTTTGTGCTCATTTTTGGCATATGGTAGGAGTGGATGGAAAATTAAGTAGATTTGTTTTTATTTTAAAAGTGTTTATTCTTTAAATTTTCCGACCAGATAAATATTTTTATTTAATGTTGCATATTTTAGAAATTGTAACTAGCATTTCATTTTTTTGAAAAATTTCTTGCATTACGTCATGTAATGTTTATCAGATGGAATATATTAGTGGTGTAATCCTATTGGAATTTGGCTCACAACCTACTTACACCCTTGGGTGTAAGTAGATTTGGTTATTTTTATTGTCGCAGGTTGGGAATACTTTTTAGTTCTAGTGGTTCAGGTTTCTAGTAGGTCCTTGGTGGTGAAGTCTTGTGGAGATGTCTTGAGGGAGGTGCCCCATTCCATGAGGGTTCTTGGGATGTTACCTTTTGATTTTGTACCTTTATTATAGTCCTATTGAGTTGTTTTAAAATATTCAATTCAGTTTTGATTTTTTGTAAAAGATTGTTTGGATTGAAAAATACAGATTCATTTTATTGGGTTCTTTTGTTGGTTTAAGTTTATAAACATCGGTAAATCATTCCCAATTTTCATTTAATGGTACCCAGGCAATTGTGCTAGCCCATGGGGATCGGAAATTCCCTTTGGGCCTTGTTTTAGGCTGGGGTGAGTGCTGGTTTTGATGGGGACCAGATTCGGTTTGTGACATCCACGATGCGATGAGATTTCCTCTCCAGATAAGCCATTCAAGAATTATTATAAATTATATATAACAAATAATCATGAAATATATTACACAATAATACTACTATATTTATGTATATATGTATATGTCATTTACTGACTTCCATTCAATTTAATAAGGAACGGAAAAAAACGTTCATGCGTATGTATGGTCTACTATCACTATGAACGGTGTATTCCATTTATTTTATCTATATATTATATATATTCATTTATATAATAAATATATATAATATATAAAACATGCTTTAAATTCTGGAATTAAATAAATGATGATATATGTAAAAATATCATGAATAATAATTCAAAACACGAACGATAAATAGAACGATTATTATCCAAAACATTTCATTTACATTGAATTTAAAAATGAAAGGGTAATATAATGTAATAAGTAAATAATATATGTCAAAATAAATATTATTATAGTTATATTACAAGTTAATAATATTTATTAACCCATTATTCTGTAGTTTTAGACACATACGGAATGAAATTAGACATAAGGTGAAAGATAATTTTGAAATCTCATTTTTATCCAAGATTGCGTATACGTAGGTTTTTACCAGGGTTATATTTATCATTCATGTTAATTTTTTTTATAAAAGTGTTTTCAAAAAATGTTTACTATTATTTCATGTATTTGTAATGTCATTTTTTCTTATTTTTTACTTTTACTACATTTTATGGTATAAGGTACTTTGTTGGTCCTTTTCGGAAAAGGTAAGAGAAGTAATTTTTTAACATATAAAACATGAATAGATTTTTGGGTTTCACAACCCCTTATTTCTATGAATCTTTATATACACTATTTCATGTTTATTTTTCACTGAATTGTTTTATTTTAAAATTGAGCATAATTTTGAGAAAATAAACCGTTTTTGATGAAGAAAGGATCTTTTCCTCAAGGACAAAGTTCAAGTGTTTTATCAAAATTATTTTCCATTTAAGAAGACATATTGTTATGTTTTATCCCTTTTATTACTTTGATTTTTTTGTTTATGATGGAATAATTTTTATGAGGTCAATTGATTTTATATGTATTATGTAATGATGACATGATGTCATAGAATCCAAAATTATTTCACAATATATGCTATAATGAATGATTTATATTTTGTGGAATATGTAACATTGATTTCATTATGATATGTATAAAACCTATATATCCTTTGAATGCATTGGGTAATGATTTATATCTCATGAGATATATAAGGCCGAAACAGCGGGTAAATCATGTTCAGTAATACAGGGTTGGAATGACAAGGAAACCAGGTTCATTAATGGACTTCATCCACTATGATGGTCTTGGAAGTAATACCTTGGCTACTATAGAAATCATATTTTTTTTCTTAATGGTTTTCCAAAATTCCATGTTTTATTCTCATGATATTCAATAATGTTTAATTATTTTTATGATATATGCCTTTTATAGTGCCAAGATTTATTTCAGGACACAAGATTTTTATTTTTAATCATTATTTTATTGTTTTTACATTCAAATGATTATGATTTATTTAATGTTCTCCATATTTACCCTTACTGAGCATTTGAGCTCACCCTTTTAATATTTTCTTCTTCCTAGGATATAAATAATGGTTTTAGGTAGGAAAAAATGGAAACACTTTATGGGTGATGTTGAAGATCGTTCACCATGATTAGAAGATTATGTTTCAAGATTCCAAAGACACTAAACTAATATTATATTTGTGTGTCTGTTTGTGCCATGTATTAATTCTTCTGCAAAATAAATGTAATGTCCATGTACATATATCTTGGGAATCTACGTCAAATATATATATATATATATAAATGAATGGAAAATATAGTAAATCCATAAATAATTATAATAGAATGAAATTCATGTAATTATTGAGATATTGGTTATAAAAGTTTATAATTATAGACTTATTTATAAACCATCCTCATAAACAACAAGAGTTTGACATAAATCTATTACCTTATGTTCATTTTGATTCACAAGTAATTTAAACTCCTAAATATTTAATTTAAATTTTTTATACATACATAGAATAATAATTTACAAAATAATAATTTAATATATTATCATCTTATATAATTTCAACACCAATTTAATAATAATTTATTATAATAATAATTGTGTTTGTGTATTAAAAATTTAAATTTTCATGCAAATATCAGTTTTGTAGTTGGATTGATTGAACTTTGATCATGATTTCATAATTTTCATAAAGATAATCATAATATAAATATAATAATTATATATATATATATATATTTAGATTCATCGATATATTTTAGAGGTAAAAATTGAATGACACAATTCATAGAGAGGGTATATCATTCATTCTCATGAACATTGTCTTCAATTTTTGATGGATGGAACGAAAGAAAGGGAAAAAAATAATTTAGATTTCATGAAATATTATGATAACATATATAATATATTTTCAATAAATATAACATTACTACCATCCATGTAATCCAAAAATGAAAAACTATTCATATATCTTCATGGAGGTGTTAATCCACATGTTTAGAGGGGTGACATTATCATTTTCCTATGAATATGAAAGAAAGAATGTAGATATGATGTTATAATTATAGAGGAATAATTATGTCAAAAATATTATGTATACTAATTAATCCCATAATAACACCCATCCATAGAATATAGTTATTGACAATGAATTGTATCTCTCTCTTGAGGTGGTAGTCTACATGTACGCAAGAGCAATACATTCAGTTATATTTTATGTAAAATAAGTCCAATAATGGTTGGTAAATAACAATACAAACTTTTTTATATATTTATGATAATAAATCTATTATTTCATTATGTATACCGTAGATTCACATGATCTTAATGTATACATATTTTAATGTGGTCGGGTGGGATGGGTATTTCTCCATCATTTGACATCCCTTAATCATTTTATATTGACACATGAAATATTTTTTATGATTAAAAAAAAACCAATTTACTATAATCTTGATATTATATTTTTAGATGTACTAGTTGGATAATATATATCCTAGTGGTGTAAATAAATAAATAATTGGTGTCCTTTTACTACTGGTGGAGAGGACAGACTTATAATTTCCTAAAAATATATTACAAATTCATATAGAAGAAAAATGATTTCAAATGTTCATATATTATATTCTGGGTTAGTATGTTGTCTAAATATTACAAATAAATCAGATTTTGATAAGTTTAATAATCAAAACACCCATATCTCATAGTTTAACCCCTGGTAAACTCATTTTAACATTAACTGTAGACATTTCTAATGTTTTCACTATTCATTGTTACTGAAAAATAAGTAGACCTTAAGATATAATTTTAGATATTATAATTATAACAATGGAATCCATTTTTTCAATTTTAATTCATATATTAGGTATATTTTATTTAAAATAAAACTTGAAAAACATGATGAAATGTAGTTTTAAAGAAAATATTTTCTTGAGTATAGAAATGTGTTAAATCTAAATCCATTCAAAACCATTTTTCAATGACATCAATTATGTAATTAAAATTATAAATTAAATAATTTAACTTTTAAAATAATCTTGGTAATGTATTTAAATGAAAGTTAGTTTTCAATAAAAATAAGTATATTTCAATATTCAATGATTGATAAACCTTTTCAAAATATTATTACTTTTAAAATATAGCATAATTTTGACATGATTATCATAGAAATTGTGGTTATTTTTAGAGAAGAAATTTAATACAATTGAAAAAATTATTTACATTGTTTTTTATAAAAATAAAAATAAAATCTCTTATTTTGGAAAAATGTATTTTTAAAACATGTAAAATCATAGCTAAAAATAGGGTACTGATTAATCAATAGATTTTATTTCTCCAAAAATAATTTAAATAATTTCCAAAAATTAGTTACTCATATTATCTCCATAAATAAAAGATATAAGTTATAATGTTGAACTCTATTATGGTTAATTTATATAAGGGTGTCTGTGTACCAAAATCTATAATGAAATTAAACCTATGCACCACATATATCCCATGACATAACCCTAATTCATCGTGGCTCTACTCCCTCCTCCCGATCAGAGGAGGGAGGATTGCAATCTCTGGTGCAGAAAAAGAGAGTTCCATACTTTCCATTCTCAAATCCTGATTCTCTTAAGCCCTTCTCTATGGTTTCGCTATCCCTGAAAATCCCCGAGTTTTTTCAGGATGATTCTCAACTTCCTCTATCCCCGACGGAGATCACCTGTGCCACAGAACTTTTAAATTTATCCCTGGTTTCTAGGATTCACCAACATCGTCATTTAGTTGATGAATTTGAATGATTTATTTCTGGTTCCTGTAAGAAAAAGGACCATGCGATCGATGGGATGCTAGATCGGTGTCACATTATTGTTCGTTTTCGATTGGAGGAAGACCTTTTCTTCACCCGGTATATGGCCTCCCGAAGATGCAACAAAGCTTCCTTTCACCTGTTCCATTGGTGTTTTGATTTCCATATGCGGTGCGACCCATCAACGATCGCATCTTGGGTTAGTCTTCCTGGTATCCCTCTTTCCATTCAAAATCTAGCTATCTTGTGCATTATGGGGAATATTATTGGAATATACCTCTGTTCTGATCGGCGAACGGAGGTTCTGTGTCATCCTGTTTGTCCAATAATTTGCGTGGAAGTGGATTTTACGAAACCACCCGTGAATTGGGTATGGATCACGGACGGGGAAGAATTCTGATGGAAGCAGGAGGTCATGTTTGAGTCTTGGATGGATTAATGTGTCAATTTTCGTCATTTTGGTCATCTAGCATTGGCCTGTCGAGGCAAGAATGTGACAGGAAATTTGCAAGCTGTGGAATTGGGACCTAGTGGCTCTACCAACAGTGGTATGGAGCAGCTACTGGTTGAGATTTAGCCTGAGAATTCTTTGCGTTGTTAAACCGGTAACAAAATATTTTAGGGGAAGATTATATTGTCAGGGATCATGAAGTGTGCTGTAAGGGTGATAATATATGAGTAGTGAGAGAAGGTTGATGAGCGGCCTCATCCAGTTGCGGTTGGTGAGGCTGTATAGACTACCGCATTGGCTCCTATGATGAGGGTTGTGCCAACAGTGAATGGAATTTCGCAATTAGTGGATTTAGGACCTAGTGGCACTGGAACTGTGATTTTCTATGGGCATGGAATTAATGATCATGGCGGGCTTGTATAGTTATGGAAGGTGAGGCTGCACAAAATACAAAAGTTACAGCAGTGATGAAGGCGGTGCCACCTGCATTGAATCCCGCTGTGAAGAAAGTGTTTGAAACTCTGAAATCAGATCTTGGGAGCTGGAAATAGACCTTTCCCGCTATTAATGGAAATGGCCACCTACATGTGGCTTATTTTGTCACTCATAATTATATTATGTTATTGGAGACCGAGAGAAAACCTCTTACAGCGGAAGATTTGAAATGCATTGTGTCTGAAAATTTGTAGATTGTCCATTATTTCCAGCCTGTAAGGACTGAGGTCCCTCTTGGAAAGGGCTCCATTGATGATAATTTTAGTGAGCTTCCCATTAAATGCCTCAATCTGATTGATGTTCAATCGTATTAGGCAGGAGGAGGATGTTTGTCTGCGTCAGAGGGTATGATTATTTAAGGAACCGATGGATGTCAATGTTTTGGTCCTGTGCACATTAATAGAAAATGGGGAAGTGTCTCTGATAATGACAAAGAGAACTCTAATGATGTTTCCAGAATATCCTATAGTGATATTATTCAATGTTAAAAGACTAAACTGTCTGCATTTGAAGGATGTATGAATGCTCCAGCAAAAAGGCGTCCGGGAAAAGATTACTCCTACCTACCGAACCCAGTTACCACTAGATCATCCTCTATGAGGGGTAATTCTTTGAGGGATGTTAGTTGTGTGAAGAAGGGAATGCAATCTCCTATGGCGTTTCTATCATTGTAAAAGCTGAATCTGAGAAGGAAGTATGCTATGGTTCTAAATCAATATGAACTCTCAGAGTGGGAATCAGCTACGGTGGATGAAACATTTCACAGGAATATGGTGCTTGGGATTATTTCTATGATTTTTATTTGTTTTCCTTGTTGTGATTTTCCACCTTTCCATACTTTTTCTTTTTATTAATAAATGGTCAGAGGTTTACCTCTGGCTGAGCTTTCCTAGGTATATATATGTGACAGTATATATATATATATATTATTAAACAATGAATAATATACTATTCATTGGTAAATTAGACTTTTCCCCTTTTAGTATTCACAGAAATCATGTTTATACCAATTGAATATAAATTTATCCATTATTTTTCAAAACATAGGTAATATTGAATTTATTTATCACATTTGACTAATCATATTCAGAGATATCCTGGCCCCACGTGAGGCCCCCATGTCCTAAACATCAATTTTTTATAATTGGCCATGCTTCTAAATATGCATTGTGTGTGACCCTCTATGCCCATATATCAATAGGAGTGAGTCATACCCCTGAGGAAAGAGTGGGATCGTGATATATGTCATGGACCTAAGGGACATAAATGATTTTTTATAACAATGATAAAATTCCATGATGAATGCCATGTAATAAAATATCTTTGTATTGTGATATCTCATAAATCTGGATATGCAATTCTTATCATCATAGTTTCTTAAATTTTCATTTTCATCCCTTTCCAGATAAATTTATCTTCTTATATAATTTCAATTGATTTAATAAAGGTAAAAACATCAACGTCAATTATTATAGAGATATCTCTTCCTTTTAGAAGTGACTAGTTGTATCTTCATTATTGAATGAATTCTATATCATAAATTATTTACACAATGTTGACTACCTCTCAAGGAAAAAAATTTCAATATAATTATAATAAATCAATGTAATTGATCAAATGATATATATTTATAATGTTTTAAATTAGTGAGTACACCACATATGGTCATAGTTAAGAGAAAACTATTCCACTCAAAACATTTAGTGTTTCTACAGGTAGGTTAGCCCTCATGATCTCTTTTATATGAGATCAGTATGTGTGAACTTCCTGAGATAAAGTCAGAAAGCTTATGAGCCTCTAATAAAAAATAGTTAGACAACATCTATGTATCATCAGAATGATGTATCTAGCCTATAGGATATATCTATAGTCTTATAGTTAATAGTACCATTATGTTCTCATTATAGTTGGTAACTTTATCAACCTATTAATATGATAAATATTCTATAGATATTACATTATAAGTAGTTGATTCATAAGTTTCAATAGTATTTTGGTAAAAATATGACATGAATAAGTATCTATAGTCATGATATCGTAAGATAATGTTATTAACAAAATTCAATCAAATAATATAAAAAATAGATAAATATCATAACCAAATCACATAATTATCATATATTATTTATAATAAATTATGAACTCTGAGAATTACCTTGATAGGAATTATTTCGTCAATGATGGATCTAAAAATGAATATAAAACATGTCAAAATTACATTATAGAAATAAATAATAGATTAACTCCAACAGTGATCCACACATGATCAAAGCACCTTTGAACATCAATGTAGAAAACATCATGGGAAAGAGAAGTAGATCCTAATGATTTCATAATTTGTGACAACCTAGGAACATATATAATAATTTGTTTTCATCCATGAATTAAATAGATAAACCCATTATAAATGAATAATTAATTATGGTTAATTTTTTTATGTTTTTAAATCTATTCTAATTTAATTATATCTTCTACCTATAGTAGTGTAAATAAAATTTATTCATCTTATATGTAAAGATAAGTTATATTTATATCATGGAATAGGTTTATAAAATTTATTAATATGATAAATTATGTGTATGTATTTTTGTGAAACATAAATGTTTATTTACAATATTATAATTAATACAATGACTAAAAATAAAACGTATCTATAACAACCCTACACTTTATTACAAACATAAACATGATTTATTACATAAAATTTAACTTAATATTAAGGGTAGGATTTAGAGGAATGGTGTCTTGGGAAATTAGGAACATTACATGACGACTTAAAGTCATAAAATACAAACACTTTATTGAAAACTTATATTAAATAAACACAACATTATTTTATCAATTTCATTCCATGTGATAACCTAAGGAAATATGTAAGAAAAGGGTGATATATAAAGCTGAGTAAAGGAGTAATAAAGGAATAACAAGAATAATATATTACATTTTAGGAAATAATAATATCAATGCATCATTATAGAAACATGAACATAAAGGCATGATATAACATGACTATCATAACATGGAAACATGGAAACAATATTTTACAAGATATTAGCATGAGACATGGATCATTGCACATAGAGATTGATTAAAACCTAATTGAACTTGAATTATCATGATTAAACCCCAAATTCACTAGACTTATCATGATAATAATCTTTACCCAATGCGTTAGAGCGCTATTAGGGTGCACCCTTCTTATTAATATCATTTCATGTATAAGTGTCCCACATGGATCATACAACATGGAATCATTCAACATAATCATTTTTCAAATGATAAAGGAATATGGAATACGTAAATTAAACTATATAATCATTCAGTAAATGTTTTTAAAGTTAAAACCCCTTGATAGAGAAATGGGAATGGTAATCACTACATAATGAATTTGTCTTGGAAAATAGAGGATTAATTTCGACAGCACAGCGATATGACATTAGAATTCATTAAAATGGTTGATGGGAGAGAAATGTGTATCTCATCATATGTACATGAAATGGAAAATAATTTGGTCACATAGATACATGTCCCAACATATGTAATGGAATTTAGATGCATAATAAAAAATAATTTCTTGAATGTAAATGAGGAGAGAGAAATCCCTTATGGAATTTCATCATCGAAATAGGTGAACATGGGAGGAAATAATGATAGAGAAATAGATCTCATGTCATTCAAAAAAAATGAGGGGTGTATGAATGAAGATATAAATAATACCATAACATTTTGAATTGATGGCAATATTATGTAACTACGAAATGATATTTGGATGAAAATGAGAAAGGAATAAATACCTTCATTGGAAATGTGATTCCAACGGATTGAGAGAGGCTTGAGAGAGGCTCCTAGGGAGAATGGGGTACCATAAAAAGATTATAGAGACTGGAAGTCTAATGTTGTTCAAGATCCAATGGTTTCAATAGAAGACAAAAGGTACCTTTGATGGGTTTATATAAGAAATGGGAGTGAATTCTTTATAATTTTGGTTTTGGACACTAAAAATTAAATTAATCAAAACCACAATATAGACCATGTTTTATCCCACGTTTTTTAAAGGGGATTGGAATACATTATTTTACAAGGATAATGTCCAACCATATTAAAATACATGGCTTGATTATGTGGAGGTGAGTCACACTCTCATGGAAATCATTTTAAAATCTTAAAATGTTTTGAAAGTCTTGGCTGGCCCACTGAGGCTTTATGAAATAAATACAATAAATATAAAATCACATTATTTTAAAGGTAAAACAAATATTGTCTAAAAATACCATTTATAGTATTTTATTATATCACTATTTGGTCATTATGATGTTATAAAACACATTATATATTCAAATGATATTTAATTTTTACTGAAAAATTCGATTATCTCAAAAAATTAGAAAAAATTAACCATTGGATAATTTTGACGTCTTGATTACAAAAATAAAATTATTTTTTCTTAAACAATTATATTTATATGTGAATTTTAACTTTTAAAATACATTATGACATTTATAAAAAATGATGTGTTGTGACAGAAATAGCTTTCAATCCTTAACAAAAATTACAATTTTATTCACAAAAATTATATGATCATTTATATTTAATAAAAATTAATTTATTAATAATATTTTATTAAATTATTATTTAATACAAAAATATATTAATTCCTCAATATATATTTCATAATTGACTATTATGAAAAAACTATTATTTGTTCTTAAAACACCATGTACAAAGTAAAAATAATAAAATGAATGTATATTGTTTATTATATACAAAACTAATGAAAATAATTATTTTGAAAGGATATTGTTACACAAACCCTTTTAACACCAGAATAAGACCTTAGGGTAAGGTGTGAGATGGTGAAAGACTCTTGGGGAGTTTCAGATAGCATAACTCGGGTGGTAATCTCAATTAACTTCTACTTCTCCCGTAGGTGGTTCAGCTCAAGCATAATGTGCAGAAGATTGGCATGGTCTTGGTCAAGAGTGAAGACCAGTGATGCTACCTCCTTTCTAAGCTTCGACAAATGTGCTTTGTTTGGAGGAATTCTACTATATGAGGTCATCACTTCCATTTTATGAGTAAATTGGATTTGTTGAAGCCCCATATTTATACTAATATTGTTGTCATTGTTCAAAAGCTATATTATCAATAATAATAATTCTTAATAGTATTTTAAAATTTAAAAACATAAATCTAAGGATGTTCATTTGTCTTATATAACCATTTTACATTCTAATACATTTAATCATATCAAGCAGAATTTTTATTAAATAATATTTGGGTCATTACAATCTCCCCTTAATAAATTTGTCCCTTTAAATTTCCTCTTTCCACACTAAAATAGATGCAGGTAACTCTACATTACCACATCATCTAATTCCCATGTTGGCATTTCAAACTTGTGGTTTCAACACAACACCTTGACAAGGGGAATTGTTTTATTTCATAAAACTTTTTCCCTACGATCTACGATCTTCATCGGATTCTCTTAATAGGAGTGGTCATTACCCAATGGAACCTCCTATTCATTGAGTAAATGGGATGGGTCAGGTATCTAATTCTTCTAGAGTGATATGGGGAATACTTAAATTACTTGAGATAGGTTCAGTGGGAGTGCTAGTAGATAGACCAGTGATCCCATGCGATCAAGGATCCCAAAAGGGATGTTGTACATTGGAATAAGATTTATCTTATTCCCAAATCTCATATCTCTCCTCCACGATGATATAAATAGAAATACCATGTCTCTGACATCACACTCTAGGTATCATAGACAATTATCTGCATAACTATTTTGTCAAATTTGAGCAGCATTAATGTGTTGCTGGATAGTCTTAATCTTCACCACTATTTCTTCAACCATTTATGTACCTAAAAGATTTAACTCCCCTTATTCATCCCAATGTGTCAGTGTTCTGTACCACTTCCAATAAAAGGCATTATAAGGATCCATGTAAATTCTTGAGTGGAAACTGTTATTCTATGATAACTCAACCAAAGGATGATTTTGATCCCATACTCTATTTAAGTCTATTGAGAATTCTCTCAATATATCTTCAAGTGTTTAGATAGTACGCTTATATTTCCCTTCAATTTGAGGATGATAAGTCATACTGATGTTTAGCACAGTATTAGATCACGTTGAAGACACTTGAAGATCATAGAGGTTAATCTTGGAGCACAAAAGGTTACAATCAATATTGTAACACCATGTATCCTTACAACTTATCTGATATATATTCGTTCCAGTTGATCCAGTGAGAAATCCTTTGAAATTAAAAAGAAGTGTCTAGTATTTTTAAGACAATCAACAATAACCAAGATAGAATTTTTTTCCATTGTATGTCCTCAGATATCTGGTGACAAATTCCATGGTGATGTTATCCCATTTCCATTTAGGTATGAGTAATGGTTGTATCATACCCTTATACATATTCTTGTCAACCTTCATTTGAAAACATATCCGAAACGTTGATATATACTCAGTTTTATCCATATTCATGTTATTCAAAAAATAATGCTCTTAGATAACTAGATACATATTTGTGTTTCAAGGGAGAATGGAGAAATTTGAACTATGTTCATCATCCAAAAGTTAACTTTTTTAACTCTTGATTTGATTGAACCCGTAGTCTTGACCCAAATCTCACAATTCCTTCTTTATTAACATCGTTCTTCAAGAATTTCCAATTTATCATAGTCCACATTCTTTTGAATTACCATAAAATCATTTTGAGCATCCATTAACCTTTCCAAAAGAGATGGTTGAGTAATAATTTGTGTAAGGATTGATAACTTTCCCTTCATTGTGATTCCAATGTACATCTTCATCAAATCTACGAATATTGGATCATTTTCCATTCCCATCAATGATTGAATTGTTGGGTCCTTTCTACTTATATATTCTAGCTCATTATTCGAATTCTCAAGGTTTTAATGGATTCAACAATTATAGTCTTTGACCGACTCTAGCCATATTCATTGGTGCATATGTAACACTTTCTATGTGAATATATATACTTGAGGCTTTTGTGATCTGTATATATTTCAAACCTCTCCACAAAGAGGTAATTCCACTAAATTTTCAAAGAAAATATTACTACATCCAATTCCATATCATGTGTTGGATAATTTTTCAAATGAAAATTCAATTGCCTTGAAGTATAGGCAATGATTATGTAATTTTGAATCAACACACAGACCAAACTCGTTTTCGAAACATCACTGAATAAAAAAAAATTATCCACTTGTAGGTAATGTGAACAAAGGGTCATTAATAAGCATCATTTTTAAATCATTGATGATCTCTTTCCATTCATTAAATCATGAAAACTTGACTCCCTTCAGTGTTAGCATTGTAAATGGGTTTGAAAATCATGAGTAATTTCTCACAAATCAGTGATAATATCTAGCTAACCCAAGGAATCTATAGATATCCATAAATTATGCTGGATTTTTCCTTTCCTCAATTGCTGATGTCATGGAGGGATACATAGATATCTCATTTCTTGTATTTATATGACCCCAGAATGATACTTCCTTCATTTAGAACTCACAGTTCCTATACTTTTCATTAATCTTATCTTTTTTCAGGTTCCCTAGTATAGTGTTTAGATACTCCACATGATCCTTCTTTGTTTTAGAGTATATTATAATTTAATATATAAGACTATGACAATTGTTTAGAGATATTCTTTGAAGAATCAATTAATAATGTACATTAAAATTGTTACAGAATTAGTGAGTCTAAATGGAATTTATATGAATTCATAGTGCATGTATGTTGTAAAAAAGAAGTATTGTGGATATCCTCCTTCTTCACAGTTATGTGGTAATATCCCAAATGAAAATCCACATTGGATAAGTATTGTGATCCACATAGATGATCATACAAGTAACCTATTCTTGAAAAGGATACTTTTTCTTTATCGTGTTTTTTTGATCTCATGATAATCAATGCAAAGGCACATTGAACCATCCTTTTTCTTGACAAATAGGACTAGTGCACCACATGGGGAGGAACATGGGAATACAAACCCTTTCTATAGTTTCTCTTATAGTTTTTTATTTATCTCCACAATCTTAAAAATATCCATTCAATATGGAGTCTTAGATATTAACTAAGCCCTCGGTATAAGATAAATTGAGAATTCAACATATCTTCTAAGAATAAGATAAGTCAATTCCTCAGGGAAAACCTCAGTGAATTCCCCCATAATAGGATTGTATTTAAGGATTTTTTCTTCTTTAGAATATACCACATTAATAGTATATGCATTCTCATAGGGCACTAATATACACACTTGAGATAACGGTGATAAATATAAATCACCCTCCTCCTTTCACTTGTACAGAATTAGGGGACAATTCGCTATATGCTTAGTGATTTCCCTCTCACAACAATTTATGATGTATCTATATAAGGAAATCTAATCCATACCAAGAATTGAATCAAATTACATTATAGGGTGTACGAAAAAGATCAACGGGAAGTTGAAAATAGAAATTTTGATATGGGAAGAATTATGTTCATGTGATGCAATGATTTCCCTAGTTTTTCATTCTCACCGACATCACGACTTCCATGATTTGTGGTGGTGGGTTTGGAATAGTTCTATTAAACATTAGGGATGTAAAATAAAGTATATGACTATAATCAAAAAGTATGTTTTCTATTCTTTAAATAATAAACATTATACCTTTTATCACTTCTTTGTCGGGGTTTTCTTCAGTGGTAGTGGTGCAAAAAGCACTCACTTGCTGCCTTAGAGATTGTTGGTCACCTCCGAAAACCCATGCCATAGGGCACTGGTTTACAAAGTGTGTAGGTTTTCTATAGTTCATGTAATGAAAAATGTACTGAGAGTTGAACAGAGTGTTCGTAACATTGGTCGTAGCAGTGGGTTTTTTTTGTCTGTATTGAATGGACAGGTGCCCTTTTCTTCCACACCTAAGGAATTTCCTCGTCCCCTTCATGAATTTTCTAGGGTGCTTTTTTCTGCACCTTTGGAAAGTGGGGTACTATAATTTTATAGCAGTAGTGGATTTATCCATCAGACCACCAAAACTACAGTCCACCTTCTACTTTGTATCCTCATGATACCCCAAATATTGGTCGATCTCTATTTCGACTTTGATGGTACATCAGTCATTTTCCTCATATATTTTGAAGTTAATTCTCACAAGTTCTTTCTGATGGAAAGGTTTTATCCAACCAAAGAACTGGTGAACCTTGTATTTCGGGGTAATGAAAAAGATGGAGGTGTATCATTAAAGCCCTGTGAGGTTTTCTTTGTAGGCTCTAATGGATTCGTCATATTTTTCTCGAGGGAGAGGAAGTTTCTTTACATCTTAAGTCGGAGAATGCGTGGAAAATATTAATAGAAAATCATTTTCTAGAAATCATTCCATTACAATACATAAATATCTTCCTGAGGTTTCATATTTTTCATCAATGTCCACCATTGATCAGATTCACCCTCCATAAGACAAGTACCATGAATAACATTCTCTTTTTCATAACATTTAAGGATGGAGAAGATCTTCTCATTTAAGTTTATCCATTGTTCAGAGATTGAGGGTTCAGATGATCCGTTAAAATTATGACGCATTTTTCTCATGAAGATCTTGATTGTAGATTTTCCTTTGGGGGGGGGGGTGAATTATTCTTTTAACCCATGTTTCTATTCATAACATGAGTTAATTGAGAGAGTAACATGAAACATTTTTCAATTCCTTCTACCATTAGATTGGAAATCTCATTAAAACATTCATACAATTGATCTCTACCATGGTTGTTAGCTCGAGTCCTCTTATTACCGGCCATTGGCTAGAATGAAAGGATATTTAGGGAAAAACATATTGGTGAATCCAATGATAAAAGAGGTAATATATTAATTATATTTATTTATTTATCTTATCTATGTTATCCGTGATCTACATCACAATATATATTCTGAGGGGATTATTTTAATTCCCTTATTAATGGTTATTCTTGATCTTATAATGTTACCAAAGAATATCCCTTGAGAGCGTTGTTACTAAGACAACAACAAGGCCCATTGTAGTGCACTAGTTCTCATTTGATTCTATCTCAAAACGGTGTTTTTGGGTTTTACCCCTAGACACATATGTGCCAGATCCTCCTCTACATGATCGTATCCATATAGGGATGTATTAACTTGGTAAAACAGATAATCAATAATCACTAAAATTTAGGGAATTCTTTATTATACATAGACTTATCTTTAAGTATTTCACTAGGGTTTTCGAATAATAATCCAGAAAATAACTAATCATATCCTCTAGTACCAAATATACCAACCAAGACCTTTATTACACACAAATAATTATTTATTATGTAAAAATGAACATTAGATGACTCTGAGGATAGATAGATCTAGTGTGTTGGGAAATTAGGAATAGTTCATGACAATTTAAGACCTAAAATTCAGCAAACTTATTGAAAACATCTCTTGCATGACCACAACATTCCTTTGAACTCAGCATTTCATGAGATAACATATGGACATGAATAAGAAAAAGGATATCTATAATGCCTTGTAAGGGAGTAAGCATGGAATGAAATGAATAATATAGTACATGTTAGGAAATAGGAATATCAATGGATCACAATAGAAACATGAACATAAATGCATGATATAACAGGACTATCATAACATATAAATGGGGAATAATATTTAACAAGAAATTAGAATGAGCCAAGGTTTATTGCACATGTAGAATTAGTAAACCTGTATTTCATATGAATTACCATGAGTAAAACCTCATTTAACTTGATTTATCTTGATACTAATCTTTACCCAATGAATTGGAGTGCTCTTAGGGCGTACCCATCTTAATCATTTCATTTTTTGAATAAGTGTACCACTTGGATCATACAACCTGGAATCATTCAAGAATCAACATTTATTCCATGAAAAAGAAATTTAAAATAAATATAAGCAAATATATAATAAATAATTAAATATTTTTAATGCTGAATTCCCTTGATAGTGAAATGGGAATGGTATCCACTACACAATTGCTTTTTTCTTGGAAAATTATGGTGCAATTTTTCCAGCATAACAATGTGATAGAACAATTCAAAAAAATGGTTGATGAGAGAGAAAGGGGTATCTAATCATATTTAAACAAAATTGACAGTACATGGGTCCTATATATACATCTACCATCAAATTTAGCTGAATTTATATGTATGATATAAAATAATTTATTACTTGTAAATGAGGAGAGATAAATTCTTTATAGAATTTCAGAATGGTAATGGGGGTACAAGGGAGGAATAAATGAGCGATAATGAGGAATATCATCAATAAAAATAAATAATCGATGTATTAGGGAGGTGATCAATCATACCCCAAAATTTTTAATTGAAAATAAAAGTGTATAATAACAAAATATAATTTGTATAAAAATGGGAAATGAAAAAATACATTAATTGGAAGTGTGATCCCAACAGCTTGGGAGAGGATTAAGAGAGGATTCTAGGTAGATTAAATGAACCTTGAGAGGATTTTAGAGAGTGGAGGGAAGAGGTTGGTTGAGCTATAAAGGTTTTGGGTGAAGAGAAGTGGGATGTTGGGTGTGTTTATATAGGAAAAGGGTGGGAATTCCTTTTTTATTTATGTTTTGGACACAACACATTAAACTAATCAAAACCACAAACCATCCCTTGGTTTTTGCCCATAGATTGTCCCAAAGGGGAGTGGAAAGCATTGTTTTATATGGACAATGGATGAACATATTAAAATATCAGGTTTCTTATGTGGAGATGAGACACACCCTCCAAAAAATCATTTCAAAATGTTAAAATGTATTATATGCCGTGTGGGTCCACTATCGCATGGTTAAATAAATAAAAAATATATTAAATCACATTATTTTAATTCTAAATCAAATATTATATGAACAGACATTTTATAGTATTTTATTACATTACTTTACGATTATAATTATGTCATAAAACATAATATATATTTAAACGGTATTTATTTTTTACCAAAAAAAATTCGACTCTCCTACATAATTATGAAAAATTCACCCTTTGATAATTTCAACATCTTCATTAAAAAAATAATATTAATTTTATCTAAATAATTTTCTAAATATGTGAACATTTATATTTAAATTAAATAATTTATTTTTATGAAAATTCATTAGTTTTGAGAAAAAATAGATTTCAAACATTTATAAAAAATAAAATTTTATTCATTAAAATTGTACGATAATTTATATTTTATGAAATATAATTTTGTATGAATATTTTATTATAATATTATTAATTCCAAAATCCATTAATTCTTCAAAATAAATTTCTTCATTTAATATTAACTAAAAATTATTTTTTTGGGTAAAACACCATATTGAAAGTATCAATAATAAAATTATTTTATATTATTTATTCTATACAAAACTATAGAACATAATCATAGTGCTAGGTTGTTGTTACATAACACCTTATAAACACCACATATGACCAAAGGGTAATGTGTGCAATGGTGATGACTCTTCAGGGGGATCTGATAACATCACTTTGGTTGTAATCTATATTAAATTCCACTTCTAACCTAGGCTGTTCCACTCAAGCATAATGTATTGAAGCTCATATTTGGATTGGTCAAGAGTGAATCACTGTGACGCTACCCTATTTTTGAGTTCTAAAAATTGGGCTTTGTGTGGAGCAATTCTACTAAAAGAGTACATCACTTCCTTTTTCTGATTAAATTAGATTTTATAATACTCTATAATTATACTAATCATGTGGTCACTATTCAATGATATATTTTAGCAATGATAAAAATTCATAACGGTATATTAAAATCCCCAAACAGAAAACCGAGGAATTACATTTTTCTTATAAAACTATTTTACATTATTATACATTTATTCATACCAAGAGGAATTTTCATTAATAAAATTAATGGTCATTACAATATCTTCATAAAATAGATTCATAATATAATATTTTGATTCCTTATGATTATAAGATAATTTTATGAGGCCTTAATTAATTTTTCAATGTGTTATAAAATTAGTTATAATTTTGAATTTGGTGTGTTTTCAATAAATAGGGATTTTAATTAATAATTAATTTTCTCATGTTTATAAAATTATGTTCATAAAATAGAGATCAGTTTAAAATTCTACACATCAAAAAATGGTTGGGGTTAATTTTTCAAATTTTTATAAAATACTTGATTTTTGGTGGATTGTGGAATAGGATAATTTTCTGTATTTAAACAATTCATGAATTATTGTGTCATAAATTATGAAAGGACAATGTAAGATCAAATTATATAATGATTATTCCATATTTTAATATATTTAGGGATAATTATCAAAATATTCCTTCTATTTAGTCAATATAATTAATTAATGAGTATAAATTTTCTAAAACTCTCCTCTCATCCACTATAAATACAACCCTTAACCAAATATTCTCCTCACTAGTCAAAGACCTATATCTTATTTAATTAGTTCCCAATTTCCTTCAAAAGATCCTTCTCCATATCCAAGACCATTTAGTCTCAATAATATTTTAAAATTATGTTCTTCAAGGAGGTTCTCATGGAGGGAAATTCAAGAGGTAAAATCATATTTATATTTCATTTACTTTAATTTATTTTATTATTATATCCCCACCACCCCTATACAAAGTGACATAAAAAATTCATTATCTTACATATACATAAATTTAATTTTTTTAAGGGAATATATATCATCAAAAATCTCTTTATTCTTCACTTATTATAGAAAATGAATGCCTCATCTGTGATGTGTCGATTCACCATCTTTATGAACGTTAAATTTTAATTTTAATTTACCAGCTTCAAGGATTTTAATAAAACCATTATTATGGTTAAATAATATTTTATTAATCTTATTATATGTTATATGGTTTTCTATAACCATAATATAAACATAATATTGAATAAAATGTTATATATTCATGAATGTTGTAAAACACGAAAAAATAAATTAAATAATTTTCATTGATGTTAAATATAATGATTCATCCTTATATGAGAAACAAATGATATAAGGTGTAATTAAAAAACCATGAAACATATTAATACCATTTCATTCAACTTATTTAGTTTTTCGTCTATTCTACATAAAAACCCACAGTGAACCATCAATGGAAATCAGGAAATAAATGTACACGAAATAGTAAAAATTACAAAATATTATTAATGAATTCATAGAATGATGCAATAAGAAGATCATATAAGTAATTATAAATATGAATATGGATATTGAATATATTAATAACACTCTATGAACCATTATAATGTTGGTTTGATCGCATCTGATGTTAGACAAACTTTAATTAAGGGACATTTCATTAAAAACACACTTTTAAAATTCCATTTTTACAAAAATCAAAACAAATGTTTTTTATTAATATACTATTTTTAATGAATTTGTATTCTTTCCTTAAAATTGTTAGTCAAAATGGGTAGGACATATATCTCCCTTGAATTCATTGGGCATTTTTATGTTAGAAATTGATCTTAACAGTTATCCAAATTATAATAGTGATGGTTACACCATAAGGTAGCCTTCAGGGTTACATTATAAGGTCGATGTGAGGGATAAACTTATATGGAATCAAAATGTGATAAAATATTATCTAATTAATTCTACAAGGTTACCTATATAGTTTTAATTATTTTTTCAATATCTTATGGAAATATCTTGTTTTCACAAGGTAACTTTATGATACTTATGTGTTAAAAATCTATCACTGTGAAAATGATTTCTTATGTTTATATGTATTCTTGTACTAACTGTTTATTTCATGATTTTTAAGTTTCATAATGACCTTTATGTTTTTATCACATGTTTTATGATATTTTTTAATAGGGTTTGAGGATGGGTAGCATAAAATAAGAGGCCAATATGGTGATGATTTTTCTTGAAATGATGTCATGATTTATTAAAAAAATTATTATGGAAGCAATGGAAACCTTTTTAGTAGTACCCTAATTTTATTAATGTGGGTTGTTTGTATGAATTATGTTTTAATTCTATAAAACTATAAAATTAAATGATATATCATAAAATAAAAAAGTGAGTTCAATATGAATATGGTATATTATATATTTATTAGGGTCAAGTCATTATAGTTAGTATCAAAAAACTATTTAGATAACAGTAGTGGTGCATATGATGTTAATAGAATATCATTAATAATTTTTTTGATATACTTATTTTGAAATGATATATCAGTTGAATATTATTATGTTTCATCCTCATTGTTATGTCCGTTCAGAATGGGTTTCCATAGATAAAATTGGTTTGATACCGTTTGAAAGGGCTTGGAGGTTGATATCATTCTAAATCCAAAATATGGAACAATGGGGATTAGAATTGAGATGTTTTTGATAGTAATAGATCAACTAAATCATGATATAAATAGAAGTGGAATCCATGAAATATAATATCCAACACTACCACATAAGAGCATAATGACACCAGAACATTTTATAATGAAACACCATTAGGATTTCAGTGGATCTTTAGAACTGGTGGTTGATTAAGGGTAGATAAAATCCCATGGAAACATATTATATTTCATGGGGTGTTCAGATAATAAATATCTTGTCTTTCTATTTACCATATTTATGATGAAATCAACCAGTGGTGGTAAATGGTCAATAATATATATTTTATAGTGATGAGGTTTATGCCATGGAATGAGATGAATTTAAGAATAATTTCTTGAAAACTATTTTCTGAAGGTGGTCCGACATAGTATTGAAAATAAATTGTTTAAAATGGAAAAAGAAGTAGGATTATTCAATGGTCATTTCTTATGAAAACTTCAATTGATGAGAATGTTATGTTCAAAATAATTATTGAGATCATAATATTAAAATAAATCATTTTTACATTTTATTGAATCCAATACATTGAATGCAATTTCCCTTCTGTGAATTCAATGTTATGATAAACATTTATGATATGTATGCATGATATATATGGAGTTTTCTGTTGATCAGTTGAACAATGAAATCAATAAAAATTAGGGTTTCATATGGAATTGAATTTTTAGGAATAATTTAATGAAATATGAACGTAGGACAGTCGAATTTCCAGTTTCTAAAATATTTGAAAAAAGAACCTCGTTGAATGAATTTTCAAAAATTGGAAGGGTTTTTTGATGTTTAATGTTTGTACATTTGGCTTAATATTGAAAAAAAAATTCCCACATGAATAATTCTAATATGAAAATTCTATAGTATATTAAATGTGGGGTGATGGGGAATTATGAAAATATCTACCCAAAGAAAGATCTGAATGATGGAAAGAAGATATATAATAAGAATAAAGGTTCTATGATATGTCGGCATATGTTGGGCCATCCAATGAAGTAGTATCATGTATGCTATTTTTTATACTAATATTTTAATAATGTTTTTCTAATAAAATGTCCACATATTGCTTTATTTGTGAGAAATTTTTAGGTAAATTATAAATTTTTCCTAATGAATGGAAACTAAAACTTTTTGTTAAATCACCAGTGGGAGATATTAATGTAAATCAACATTTTATGAATATTACTATTATTTAATGTGAAATAACATTATCATGGAATCTTATTAGTCATCCCTTAGTAGAGATTGATGTTATTCTGGTTGAGGAATGGATTTATGTATATCATAAAAAGAATGATTGTAGAGATAAAGAAGTAATTGTTTTTGAAAGAGTTTTAGTTTATATACAAGTGTGAAACCATAACAACGATAATATATTAGGACACAGAAAAAAAATTAAAATATGTTAATGAATTTTATCTTCCACATATTGTTGAAAAAAAAGGATTCTTTCAGATTAATTATGTGCTAGTGGTAAATTAAAATCAAATAAGTTTCGTTTAATGTGTTTCCGGGTGTTCTAACTGACTATGATGTTTATTTTACCATTTAATTAGTTACTAATTCTAAGACAATTTCTAACACCCCTTATTAGATGGATTATCTGGAAATTCTTAAATTGAAAAAGAAGTTCTATGATTTTGTAGATAGAGGTATCATTCTTCCTTGATTTTCAGTAATCGGTGCTCCAAATTGTTTTCAAGAAAGACACATCCATAAATATTTTCATTGATTATAGAGATATACAATAATTATCCATGACCTCATATCGATGAAATGTTTGACTAAATCTTGGGAGATAAATATTATTCCATGATTGACATGATGTGTTGGTAACATCATCTGATGTTTGAGGAGGAAGAAATATAAAAAAATCATTTTTACAAGATATGGTCATTATATATTTATTAATATGTGCTTTGGTTTGATAAATTCTCATACCAAAGTTATGGATCTTTTTTTAAATAATAATTTTAAAATATTTTGTGTAGTCTGTTATAAATTTAATTGTAGATATTTTGGTCTTTTAAAAAATTGATGAGGACCATATATAAAATTTATGGATTGTCATGAAATATCTCAATGAAAATAAATTATGTAAGAAAATTATGAAATTTTTATTTTTGATTGCAACATATTTATTTTTTTAGGATCATTTTAAATAATTATGGAATAATATTTCATCCCACAAAAACAAACGCGGTTGATGAATGGAAAAGACATACAAATGTTATTGAGACATGTAGTATTCATGAATTAGATGGACATTACCAACATTTTGTAAAAAATGTTACATGGTTATCTAGTCTCCTAACTATGTTAAAATGAAAAGGTGCTAAATTAATTTAGAAAAAAATAATCTTATTTTTGTTTTTAATAATTTAACATATAATTGGAGAATGATAATTATGTTTTTCTCTCTCCAAGAAATGGTGATTTTTCAACTAGAATTATTCTTCTTTGAAGGGCATAGTTGTGTTCTGATGTCTAATAAATAGGTAATTTCTAATGCTTTAGGACAAATAACACTTCATGAATAAAATTATCATGCACATGATTTGGAATTAATATTTGTTTTTTTTACTTTAAAATTTTCTTGAATCATCTATATGGATCTGAATATGAAATATATCCTTATTATAAATATTTTAAGTATTTATTAACTCATATGAAATTTAAAATGAGGCAGAGAACATAATGGAACTGATAAAATATTATGATTTCATTAAAAATTTCCACACAATAAAATAAAAATAGTGGTATATTCAATGAATCAAAAACAACATGAATAATTAACCATGTTACATTTAAAACAAACCACATTTGTTTCTGATTTGATGAATTCTTTATTGGAAGTAATTGTTGTAGGAAATTCAAATGCTTGGATTTAGGTTTTAATGTTTTGATAACTCTCATATAGAATTAAGAAAGAATAAAATTAAGACTATGAGTTATATAAATTGTATATATTGTTAAAAAGATAATTTTTTCATTATTTATCATTGATAAATATTTTTTTTGTCAATTGTATAAAAAGATTATGTGTTCATTGTTATCCGTAGGAAGAGAAATAATATGTTTATGAATCTTATATTTCTCTGTATTCTGTTCATCCCAACACCACTATGATGTACATAGATCTTTGAGATTTTTATTGGTGGGATGAAATGAAAAGATATATTGTATATTTTACCATGAATTTTTTTACTTGTCAATATGTTAAATTAGAGTGAAATTTACCTAGGGGGATTCTTTAGACTTTTATATTCCTAGAGTTGAAATGGGAAAATATATCCATGGAATTCATGGTGGGACACAAAATAATTCTATAAGTAAAAACGAAATTAGGTTTATCCTTGAATAACTGACTAAATATTCACATTCCCTTACTATTAGAGATACTATGTCTTTATATCAACATTCTAGATTGTAGCTCTAATAGATAGTCTAGTCACATGGAGTTCTTCTCTATATTTTTATAGACCATAATCACAGGTTATCTTATATCTTTTGGAAAGGCCTTCTGAAATCATTAGGAATTGAATTAAATTTCATCAATTCCTTTCATCACAAATTTCTTGGATATACTACGAGAACAATTCAAACATTAAAAAGATGTTAAGTACTTGTTCAATGGATTAACAAGGAAGTTAAGATCAAAATTTATTTAGTTGTGTTTTGTTATAGTATCATTATTCTTTCTAGTATATAGATGACACATTTTGTAGAATTGTACGGATAAATATTTCGAACTCCAAAATTTTGGGATGAATCATTGAAAAATAAGTTAGTGGGACTAAAATTAGTAGACAAGGAGGGCAAGAAAGTTATGGTGATAAAAAAACACATGAGTACAGATCTAGGTTGGTAGAAATGTAATATAAATAACATGAGGAAAAAAATTTCATTAAAGTAAGTTGATCATGTCTTTCTCAAAGATTATCAATGGAAATGTGTGGTACATGTTAGTAATAAGGGTGAACTAATTTCATAGTTCGTTAGATGGTTTTAAATCCTAGATAAAGTTGTACTAATTTCCTATCGAATAACTTTTCCATTGAGTTAATCATAGGCACACAAAGTATTTCAAGTTTCAATGGTAAGAAATTATGTTCCAGATTTGTCTCTTATTTTGGTCTCAGAAGTAGTCCGGCTTAAAGATAACCATTCTTATAATGATAAATCTATTCAGATTCATGACTATAGGGAGAATGTATATTGGAATAAGGTAATTCATCAGGATAATGTTTTTTGAAGTAACTACGTGGTTATAGAAGTAACATGAAAATATAAAAATGTTTTGTGTGACATGAATCCTCACATTCTTTATAAGAGAATACAAATTGTGAGGATTTAATTTTGAAAAGGTGGGGAGAATGTGACATACTTTGTACATATAAAATTATTTTTTTATATAGTATTTTAATAGATAAACTCATTAAAAATTTATAATGAAATAAGATTTATTTATCTAAATTAATGAATTTATACTAATAAAATAGTAACCTATCCTATGAGAGTATAAAATATGTGCTTATTATAAGAAAAATTATGATATTTTTTTATTAGGTAGTTGGTATATAAATGTTTTGAAAATTCTAAATAAACTATTTTTATTTTTGTGATACATAAATTTTTATTTACAATTTTATAATTAATATATTGATTTAAAAAAGTTATATTTATAAAATTAATTCATAAATTAATATTATTTTATTATAATATAATTTTGTCAGACCTTAAATAATTTATCAATGTGTTATAAAGTCAATTATAATTTAAAAATTGGGTTTTCTCAAATAAATAATGATTTTAACTAAAAATATAAAGTCTCTTATTTTAAGAATTATTATAACTTTGCTGATTTCATTTATGATGTATAAACATCAAAATATATTTGAGGTTAACTTTTCGGATTTTTTGGAAATATTGGGATTTTTTGTTTATAGTCAAAAAACGATAATATAGGGTATTTAAAAATTTCGTGAATAATTGAGTCATGGATGATGTAAGGATGATGTAAGACCACAATCTCATTAAATACTTCATTATTTTAATTAATTTATTTATAATTATAATACTATTTGTATTCTTGACCAAAAATAATATACTAATAAATATAGTAATGAAAATACACTCATCTTGTCCACTATAAATTTCATCCCTCTCCACATCTTCTCCTCATATCTCAAAGCATTGTATATTTTTTAATTTATACCCAATTCCCTTAAAAATCTTATTAACCACGTCCAAACACTTATATTGTCAAAAAAATTACAAAACCATGTGTTTTAAGGAGTTTCTTAATGTGGATAATTAACGAAGTAAAATTATATATCTTTTTTTAATATATTCTATTAATTTTTTATAATTTTATTATTATCTCCTTACATCCCATATACAATGTGATATGATATATTTGGTATCATATGTAAATAATCTGAAATTTTTTTCTGTTAATGGAATATACATCATCAAAAAACTCCATCTTCTCTTCTTATTCATGAAAATGAAAGCATCATGTATGACATGACGATTCACTGCCTTCATGGATGTAAAATTTTACTTTTATATTATCACCATCTAGGATGGTCATAAGACTATTACTATTGTTAAATAATATTTCCTAATACATATATTTTTGTAATTTAATTTTGTTGAACAAATATATAAATAGGAAATTGGATAAATTGATTCATATTTTTTATGGATGTAAAAACCACCGAATTAAATCCAATCATTTTCATTAATGTTTTATCTAAGACTGATCCTCATATCCAAAAATAGTTGATATATGGTATCATATAAAAATTTATATATATATTGATACCATTTCATTAATATTTTTTATTTTTTCTTTCATTCGATAAGAAAATCCATAACGAATGAAAAATGGGAACTTGGTAATTAATATACTGAAAATAATGAAAATAATAACATATTTTAAAACAATTTAGAGGAAATATGTCATATGAAGAAAATAAATGTAATTATAAATATTAAAATTTTTATTTAATATATTTATTACATTCTTTTAACCATAATATAGGAGTTTTGATAATGTTTTAATTAATACAACCCCATAAAAAGGGTCTTCTCATAAAAAATCCACTTTTAAATTTTATTTTTAACAAAATCAAATTGAATGTTTTTAAAATGAATTTATTCTTGTTTTATGATTATGTTCAAGTTCATGGAAATTATTTATGATAATTGTTGGGACATATATCCCCTTATAATTTAGTTAGTATGTTTTCTTGGATGTTAACCATAATAGTAATTCCATGTGTAACTCTTATTGTTACACCATAAGGTAGCCATGACTGTTACATTTTATGATATCCTTGAGGGTTAAAAATCATATGGTAGACATGAGGGTTTCAATATTATGTATGTTAATCCCTATGTTATTGATATATTTTGGTTTATTTTTTCAATATTTTATTTAAATCTCTTGTTTTTACTTTGTAACATTATGATAATTATGTGAGAGAAATATGACTTTATGAAAATGATTTGATATCTTTAAAACTATTCATTAGCTAATGGTTTCAATAATTCTTTTTAGGTTCTTTATAGAGGATTTATTTTCAAATCCAATTTTTAAATTCTTTTCCACTAGGATTAAGGAGGGGTAATAAAAATAATGAATCGAAACAAAATTTTGTGAAAATTTATCAAAAAAATATGCGTTCCTTTATTAAACAAATTTTTATTATAGAAGAAATGTATATGATTTTATTAGTACACATTTTATATTTTTATGGGTTCATATAGTCATGAATATTTTTATAATTACACTAAAATATATTACAAAAAAATCAATAGGAATATAATAATGTTAATTATAATTTTATTTACAAGATTAGGTAATTATTAAGGCTGGGTCCTTTTAAAATTTTCAATGATATCTAAAATAATTTCCTTAAGGATGGGTTCTCTTTATTCCCTATAGACTTGAGTGTGGTGGTAGAGTAGGGAAGATCATCATTCTTACTATAATTCTTAAATAAGGAAATCTCTAGGTATTTAAGTGGATTTTATTCGAATATCGTTATAAAAAACAAATAAATTGGATCTCAAAAGAAATTAATATAATTCAGTTTATATATTTCAAGGGTTAGAAAATAACAATTACCCAGACTATTATTATTTCTATAATCCCTATAGAACCACATGTATATAATAATAATATTATTATTTACCTCATTTATAATCATGCACAAAACCTAAAAATTAAATTATATATATGTTTGGCCTTAAATAATTACTAATTATATAATAAATAAATATATATTAATTATTCAAAAATTAATAAATAAATTTTATATTCCTTGAATATAAAATAAAAATTAATTAAATATTATAATCACAAAATAAATTCTCGTATAAGTGGTTATAGAATATATGTGATCAAGTATAAATGAGTCACTATTGAATGAAGTGTGGAAAAAATATTTATTCCACTTTAAATAATAAATCATAATATTTTATTTAACTTCTATATTTAATACAATTTTTGTTTCACCAATTAGGAATTTTTTCTTAGTGGCATTATAAGAAGCAACCTATTTCCCATAGTTAGTGTCTACCAACATGTAAAGGAACCCAGAGAGAAATAAGTTAATTTGAAATTGACATAAAACCTCATATTGATGCTTAATGTCTAATATAATCTCTTTATAATAATATCTCTAATCAAGAAGGTTGTATGTTGGTACCTCAACCCATATTCTTGATTTTTCTTTCTTTTACTATCTGAAAATTGATCTTCCCTATAGAATACAATTGAAATGGATTTATTTAGGAAATATCATTTGAATAAAATGACCTGAGATATAAAATTCCATTATATAAAAGAATTTACAACCCTTTTCGTTCAATATTCATCACTGAAATATTACTTGTGAGGTACCCAATGTATCCGACCTCACTGCAGAAATATTTTTTCATAGTTCTCATTAAAATAAAAAAAGTTAGTGACTAATAGAACTCAATAATAATGATCATATAGTATAAGGATAAATGCACATGTCAATATGTTTTAACATCCAAGTACAATAATAAATTTTGATTTTCTACTAGCATGAACCATTCTCGTAATATCCTACACTATATATTACCATGGGAAGACACTATGAGGAGGTTCCTGAATATATTATGACTCTACACCCCTAATATCTTGTAATATTTTTTATGCTAAAATTATTTCATAAAATTATATAAAATATATTTAAAAATATTGTGTTGACAGTTCTTTGTTCTCATTATAGAGGGGAACTGCAATGACCTTTCAATGAAACTGATACTATAAAAAATTATCACATACACTATTATGATGCATAAAAAACATGATGTGAAAATAAATATATTAACATTAATAAATATATTATAGTTAATCAGACACTACACTAAATTGGTTTTTAGGAAATCCATCCTCACACTATAGGAATCTTGGAAATACACTTATCCACTAGAAATCCTTTACAATATCATTGGATCCTATATTTAAATATATATGATTCCACTACAAGCTATATCTAATAACAAATTTATAGATATTTAAATATTACACTGGATAATAGACACTCTATTTTCTTCTTCTTTCTTATAGGTGTAGTTCTTCTTCCAATGGTTTAGATTTATATATGAAAAGCATAATGCATTTTAATACTTCTCTTACAATTAAAAATTCTTCTTATGGTAAGGATCGTTCTGAAGATCCTTGGATCTATTATGAGTCTCTATATAAAATTTCATATTATTATTTTAATTCTCACCATAATTACCACATTTTTATGCCCTATATCATGTTCAATAATGTTAATGAGAGTATGATGTTACAAAAGATTCATTTCCCTTTTAAAAATGTTATAATTATAAATAAAATAGGATAAATATCTTTGTACTGATGATATAATGATATATACTCATATATTATCAGGTAATTTAAGTCCCATTATCATTAAAAGATACTAGTATCGACTAATTTTAAATGCACGAGGCCTATCCAACACCTAATCACCTTGCATTTAATTTAAAAAAGAATATGATGTCTAATACCTTATATTTCTAACCATAACTTGGTATAGATCATGACTGCAAGTCATTATGCCACATGAATCCATATTATTATGTTTCAATATAATTTCATTGATCATAGACAATAATATGACACATTTTACTTTTGGGAAATTGTCTATTTGATCCAAATAGAGATTTACCTCTTCCCCAACTGCCTCAGGACTTGTAATTTCATGAATGGGGTTCTCCATCACATGTGATTTCCTTTCATGGAATAAAATACCATGTAATAACCATTTTCATACTTTTAAATTAGTTCCAATTAAATGATTATCCTTCTTAATTAAAAATCATAGTGATATGGATGATTTCATGTGGGTTTTATTTTTATAATTAATACGAGATAAATTTTAGTACTTTATTTTATAATATTAGTTAATAAATAATTTTTTTTCTCCCACTATTTTATCGAAATCCAAAATCCCTCGCTGTTGAATTTGGATTGTATTGTTGAAACGAAATTCTAGTTGTAATATTCCATATTCACCCACCCATAACAGATTTGAATGTAAATCAAACTATCTAATGATTTTTAGGATGACATATCTTTCTAATTACATAAAAAAATAGATCATTAACATATTTATTGGACCCCCATTCCTAAAATCCAATTAACGTGTTTTATAAAAAAAAATTAATGAGTTTTTCAACATCTCATGAATGTTATATCCCTAAATGCATATTGGATTAAGTCAACAGAAAACTCAATATTGAAATTCACTAATAATTTAAATCTCCCCAACATAGGTTCGTGAAGAACATTAGATTATGGTTCAATTAATACCCATATAGTAGAATGTTATTCCAAATCAATATATATAATTAGTAGATTTTATTATTTTGTGTGAGTTTAACATTTTTTTCATTAATACATGCATGTCCATATAAAGTGAATTTACTAATGTGATTAATCATGCCTTATATACAGCATTGAAATAATACAATATTATTTTAGTTATATCATGCTATCTAATTAGTAAATTAATTCGTGTTTTCATGAAAAACATTAGTAATGATAATAACTATGAAATTTGTAGAATGAAAATAATAATAGTTTTTTCATCATGTAAATTTCATAATAGTTATTTTATCAAGAATATGATAAAATAACCATTCAACCAAAGGAAAAAACAATATTTACCATAATATGGATCATGTTAGAGCATTCATATTCTAGTTACATCAATTTCTAAAAGAAAAAACTAATAGTTCCATTTATTTTCCCGGCCTATGAGTCTCCCTCTTTGTGTGGGGATGATTCTGGGGATCATAATACAATTTATGTGTAATGTATCCTTCTCTTATTTAATTATATTTTTCACCACATTTTATGTGAGTTTGTAATTCCCTATTTCCTTATCCAGTTGGTGAATTAATGTAGGAATTTCCTAAAGTCCCTTCTCAAAAAAATTTATGTTATAATTAATAATAAAACTATATAAGGAATTGGTAAGTGGAGAATGTATGAAATATCTACGAAACTCATCTATGAATTTAATCCCAAATATTTATATGTGTTCAATGTGGAAAATAATAACAACTAAATGAGTAATAGTTGGTTTCAGCTCTCCCAAATTAGTTGGAAATAATGCATTAGAGATATTTTATCTCTCTTTCCTTAATATACGATGATATAGATCACAAAGTTTATACATCATGATATAGGAATCAATGTCATCATGTTTCTTCATAATCTATTTTTTCATTGATTATAGAATGAAATAAAAAACATCTACGGAATCATTTAAATTTTTCACATAGAGAGGTAACACTTCATCACTCGTCTCTTTACCAGTAATATTAGGAAAATTGCCTTTCAGTGCATACAATTTCCATTCATGGTGTAGGATAACACATAATTACCATTTCCAATCATGGAATTTTTTTCAAGTTATAAGGTTATCCTTCCCATATATGGATCACAATTATATGATTGTCATCATTTTTATTTTAATTTCTAAAACTATGATAAGCCTAATTTGATAAATTTATCGAATAAAGTTTAGACAAATAAATAAATATTATATTTATTAATCTCCCAAAATTTTACAAAAACATAATAGAAATCATAATAATATTTATAATATATTTTTCCATGGATATTCTAGCAGTAATAATACATATTCACCTTCTCATCACATTGAATTTGGTTGGTCAGTAAATTTGAAGTGTCCATTGAAGGTATTCCAATTTCAAATTGCATTAACACATATTTACATAGACCACTGAGTAGAATCAGAAATATTAAAATCCTTAAATTTTATTTTACCAATATTTTTATCTTAGATACACCAATTACTTCTTTGGAAATAAAACCATGATGTGGAAATAGATAAGTAAACCAAAATATCATGATCTAATTCCGCAAAAATTGAAATCACCCCTACTTTTTCTGTTTAAGCATATTAAACTAGGGTTCTATTTTAACTATAGTAGTGTAAGGATATAATTATTTAATATATATAATTGACTTTTTAATCTTTTATACATAAATTTCCAATTATTAACTTTATTACATGAATTTTAATGTTAATAATTTTTACTTAAGTGATTATCCATGCCTTGGATAATGTTTACAACTATGTAATTTTATTATTTTTCCTATCATGCATGTCTTTTAATTCATTTATTCATGTGTTCAAGAAATGAAAATCCATAATGAAATTATCATAAAAATAGACATAAATTAAATATTAATGTTGAATAATCATGAGCATTCACTATTAGTCGGTTTATCTTGAGGATAATAAACTATTCATGACTGAGGGGAAAAAACCTTGAACCATTTGTTTTTCCATGATTTAGGTTTACACATATCCATATATTTATTTCTCTTGCATTGGTTTTCCCACAACTATATACATGAACTGCTTCCACTGGCATGGGATCTCAATCAATTACATTTTGTTTTAAAAATTTATATGTGAGGTAAACCAAAGAATTGGTTTTGGGGTTTACATACTAAAATATGGGCATGAATGCCTTTAGATAATGAGAGGAGGGATGACATTGCAGCTAAAATTTTAATTTAATAATAAATTAAAATAAACTAATCAAATTATAAGGTATTTTCTATACTAACGACTATGCACATGCTTGCAAAAAATTACAGATTTAATAAATCTAGCATTAAATTATAATTATTATTAATTATTATAAAACACACTGAATTAAAATAATTATCTTCACTATTTAGTCAATTATTTTATCTTAACTATCATATGAATATTCATCACATTCTCATTCATAATAATTTTAAACAAATCAGATCAATTTATTTAAAATGTCGTTTGTATAAAAAATATACCATAGAGGGAAAAAATTGAGTTCCCATCTAAAATTTACAATCTTTATTATACTCATGTACTATTTAAAATTGTGATATGTTTCATAGAAAACATATGACTTATTTTCCTATAACATAATATCAACCTAATGGCCACAATGAAAACATGTTATTTACATAGTGTTTTACACATCAATTCTTGACAATTAATGACTATTATATAAATTATACATGATATGTATATATGAAAATTACACAAAAATTAATTAGGAATATATATTAATATATAACCCATAAAATTTTGTTTAATATCAACATAATGACAAAAAAAATTCATTTTGATAAGGTTTAAAGATTTTAATTTGGTAATAGTACACAATATGTACATTAGATCAACATGTAATGTATTGATCTCACCACTTATTAGTGACACATGTCTAGGGACTTCGTGTATAATTTTTCCATGCAAAATTATGATTTCATGACATGTAAATGGGCTACAAATCTAGTGTTATCTGAGCTAAAATAAAACTAGTCATGTTACCTATGTAAGAAGATACTTGACTTTCTTGATATCAATGACTACACATCATGAAGGTAAGTTACATGGCATGTACATTGGATGACATTTCCCCATGATGGCCTAGAAAATATTTTGTGTGTAATTAAATTCACCATGTGTAATAAATTCACATAGTTTAAATTAATTCTTAATTTATTCATGGTTCATTAAAAACTAGTACATGTCTTGTACCTCTATATTAAATGATGTGTATAATTATATTGTATATTCAGGCATGTTGCCACCACTAAAATAGTTCATCTAATTTATTTTTTTCATAAAATTTATTGTTTTTATTATATTTGAATGAAATGACAAGGAAGATAACATAACACGAAATTTTGATTAAATAACTATTAAAATACAATTTAAAACTCATGAAAAAAATCAAATATCAATTAATTATATTTAAAAAATTATAAATATTTGTGTTTTAGGTTTAATACCACTTGTATTTTCTACTTGTATCGGATGGGGAGGGTGTAGAATTACTAACTGTTCTTTTGTCATAGTAATTGACTAATCCACTTTTTTATATCATTACCTACACCATGATCAAAGGAAATGAATCAAATAATAGATAAAATAGATAAAAAACCGAACCAAAACCTAGGATTATAAAAAAGTATTTATATTCAATTTATGAAATTAAATAATTGCATTATGAGAAATTATTTCCTCTTTGATGATGTAAAAACATATCTATGTCTTACCATCAATATATTATTGGAATCAGGAATATATTCCCTCTAGAAGTGGTCCACAAATGATCTATTAACTTATGAACATAATTGTAGTAATCTGTAGGTTATATCATAGAAGATACAAATAATTCAATCACTCTTCTTTGATCTACTCCAGGGTCACCTCAAGGGTTCTCTTCTATCTATCTAGACTTGTGAGTGGTGGTGTATGAGTAATGTTCTCTATTCATTAGGGAATTATTGGAGAGGGAACTCTTTTGGTACATTGGAAGATACTCTCTGAATCAAATTGTTCTCAAAAAATTAATTGTATCTAATATGAAAATAAAATAATTTGTTTTATATACAAGTAGGGTATGAAAATAATAATTTCGCACACACCCTTATTATTTTCATAATCCCTATGGATCCCCATTGCCATTAAAATAGTTATATTATTATTATTTCATGAAATTTACTAAACTCGTGAATTGAATTAAAAATTAGTTAATTAAATATTATTTAATATATATTATTTCTCACAAAACCATTAAATTCGGTTTGAAAATCCTGCATAAACGTTATCAAACCATAAATAATGAAAATATAATCAATTAATTAACTAATTAATATCACTATATAATTTAGAATAATGAAAATCATATTATAATCTGTAGCTTGGAAATAAATATTTATTAAATGCTCTTCTCAAATAATATTCTCTCAAATAAAAAATAATCGGCTATATAAAATCTTTCAGATAGGAATAATAATTAATCCACATATATGAATTATTTTTATTCAACTTCTTAAATAATAATCTAATATATAAATGATATTTTGGATACAAATAGTGTGTGACCTTCTAGGTATCATTCTTTAAAGAATTAGGAGAACTATCATAAATTCCGTTGTTACCGTCTATAAACACAAAAACACACCAATAGTTATTTATGTAAATGTAATAATGACATAATACATCATATGAATACATTCAATATATAATTATTCCTTTATTGTGATATCTCTTATAAAACATGTTTCATTATGGTTCTATCAACATATGTTCTTGATGTCTATTTCCGTTACATTTTCCAAATCGAACATGCCTATAAAGCACTAAGGACGTGGATTTATTTTGGTTATATCATTTCCACAAAAGGTTATGAGGTATAAAATTTTATTATGGAATATTGGGTTAAAATCTTCTTCCCATTATCCATCAACAAAATATAACTCACGAAGCACCCAATTTGTCCTACCTATCTTCAAACATATGTCTTCACAGTTTTTTTCAATACATAATAATATGATTTTTATAATAGTCATAAATAAAAATATTGAATTTTATTTTTTAATAAACATATATGAAGAAATCAATATCCAATGAAATAAGTAAATTTTTATTCTCTAATATTGGGTCTCATTTTCATATTATAATACACTGGATATTAGTAATGGTGTTAACCATGACAAGGTGCCTCAAAGACCAATAAGTATCCATCCCTAATATATTATATCATTTGTGTACCTTAAATTATTTTATCTGTATATATAAAATATATTTAATAAAAATATAATGGTTCTTATAGGATCTAATTATATCAGAAAACTTGTATCACCTTTTAGTGCAATAGCTACCCTTAGGACATTATCTCATGAAATGTTACGTAGAAAAACAATCAATATATAAAAAATATTTTATGAAAATTTTAAAAAAAAATGAATACTGATTATCATGAATTATACAGAATATGTTTCTATTGAACCTAATCTAACAAACCATTATCAAAACAATGAGTATCCTTTTGCTATGTTTTCCACAGTAAGGATACAATTATGTTTTATTTTGTAATGAATATGTGACTACACATAGATTTATGATGATCCAATAAAAGTATGTGATTGTGTATGGAACTATGAAACAATGAAATCAGGAGTATGACTATGTGAACAATGATATGAAACATTCAAATGTATTAGTCACCATAAAGTCCCATAAAAATCACATTATCTATGATTCTTTCATAGTATTGATTGACCACTATAGTTTAATGTATATATTTTATAAAAGATATATCTACCTTAATACGAGGAATTAATTAGAGTAACTATACAATTATATCATGGAAATTTTAAATACTACAATAAATAGATATGTGATGGTCTATTCCCTTTGCAATAAATACCATGCTCAACTTATGAAGGAGTTTCGGAGTAGCAGGTCTAAATTGAGATATACTTGGTGGATAAGCAATAAACCTAATTTACATTAATAATAGTGGTGTACCTAATACATATTTAGTTTCCGGGGGTCCCTATTTAGATACATCAACTATGAGTTCGTGTATGAATATATATCTTTCTGTGATGCACCTAATTGACTTTTTGAAGGTAAAGACCATGTAATCCTCTTCCAAGGGCAGAAAATAGTTCTAGTCACACTACATGAGGACGTACCAAAGTAACATTACACATCCCTATAGCGGTATATCCTAGTGTAATAGTGATATATTAAGACCCTAGAATTAATTTTATTGTATTTTTATAAATAAGGTAATTTATCAGTTCATATTGATGTCTCTCAGCTTTATGAAGGAAAAGATATTACCAAGTTCATGTAAGACTATCCCAACCCATTATGGTTACATGAAGAGCATGTGATGAAATATCAGATGATTTTTTATGTGAATTTCATGCTATGGGAATTTCCATGAGTCAATTTGGTTGATCATCAAAAAAATAACTATTTCATCCAACTAACATTCGATTTGAGAGAAATGTTTCACATAGTGTTTCAGATGCTTGTAGTTGAATGAGGCTGTCTGATTATAGGGGATACTCTTAGCCATAATTTTAGACTATGATTATCGGTCTTCATATATGTTGTATCATAAATTATTGGAAATATTATAGACTCATTTTGGTTGATTACTATGTTCCACTCTCTGAATTATGGTTAGAAAAGTAATACAATTTTTTTTGAGGATATATTGAGGGACTATATTATTGATTTTAGACAGATCATAGAGAATCAAAACCACTATTGGATTAAGTAAAAGAAATTGATACCAACCCTCTATTGAAATGATAAATTTTGAGACTTTATATGAGTAAGGATTCCAAAATAAACTCTGGCCCTTGGGGATTTTTTGTTAGCTCAAGGATATGGTGTGGGTATAACATGGAACATGTTACACATATAACAAATATGCCAATCATGAATAAATATATATCTTATAAATGTGTGGTTTTGATGACACAATTACATTCCATCCCATGATCCCATCATATTTGTTTTTATTTTGTAACTTATCAATTTTTCCTCAGTCGCACCCCTAAAAGCATGAATTTATCTCCTAGTGATGATGACCATCCACATAATTCCTTCACCTGTATGTTCCCATCATATTTTACAATTATTCTATCATTGTAATTTCATCCTATCAATACCCAGCCTTTATTTTTTCATCTGTTCACAACCCTATCCCCTTGACCATAACCACTTAATTATAATCCCTCCATCAAAAAAATAACTTATACTAACGTCCAAGATAAAATTTCCCCTCCCCGCCCCTTATATCTCAATAAAATTTCTCCTTATCAGACTGTAACCTTGAAAACACATTCTCCACCACCATTTTCTTTTAATATTGATGTTTGAAAACCACCCTATCTCACAATGAATGAAAACCAAAAATATCAGAAATCAAATATCAATTCACCTATGTCAATGAGACACCATATGTTTTTCTTGATACAAGACAATGGTTTATGTGATGCATATTACCAAAATATACTTTTTTATATAGAATATTATCAACTCAAATCCATTAATGGGTTAATGTTCCATGTGTTTATCATATACAAAGAATCTAGAGGGGTCATGAATCTTTATTGGATCTCCCTGGTCAGGTCAAATCGACCATATTCTACTAAATTATTTCATTCATTGATCATTAGATGATTATATTTTTCAATTTTTATTGAAATTGGGTTGGATAAATTTATATGCGATTTTTTATTATATCATAAAAATTAAGATATTTAATTTTTTACATTATTCCTTCTTCTCACTGGCTCTAATATGCCATCCTAATAACAACATTCACATAACTTCCCCACTCTAATTCATACCACATGCCACTATTTTAATTATTTGTTTAATTATAAAAATTAGATAAAAACATGTCATCCAATTTAGTGTTAAATGTGGGATGTAATTTTAAAATTAGATATGAACATATAAAGATAAAACATATGAAATGTATAAAAGGCCACAACCATTATAAACATTGCTCATTTATCCCTAATCTTTCTGTTTTTTATTCTTATTTATGGGAATCCAAATAGGTTCCCCCTATGTTTGATAGAGATTAGTTATTTGATTCTTATATGGTGTAAATTTGTAGGGGTTATGATCTATATTGGGAAAAATAGTTTTGATAAGATTTTTTATATCTTAGATCCATCATAAATCCTATAATGATTTACTATATTATCATTTGGATTTAGAGGATTGAGGTCATGTGATCCTAAAATTCCTTCCATTACGTGGTTTATGGGGATTTCTATGTATGTAATATATCTCTAATGTTTATCAGGGAATTAAAAATCCAAAATATTGTTGGAGAGGTTACTTAACACCTATATATACACAAATTTTTGTTCGGCTGTATAATATATTCCATGTATTACCACTGAGGTGATATATGTTTGACCTATCTAATTTGGTGTGCTAGATAAAGAAGAAGATATTAACTTTTGGGAGTACTAGGTTCTGGTTGGGGTCTGGATGGTGATGTCTCTATGGTCCCTAGTAATACCATTTTTATATGTTCTATGGCAGCAAGGAAACATTTAAAAGTGGTCATGGGAACATAAGAAATAGAAGTGGGAATCGTAACCACACCGCTTGGAAAAGTTTATTATATTTTGTATGAAAATACAAGATTTTGAAGATGATTTTGTAGCCCATGATTTATTGTCGAAAAAATATAAATATATTAATTGGAATTTTATATCATGGTCATTGAGTTGTTTCAATATAAAATACAACATTGAATACAAAATATATTATATTTAAAAAATAATATATTATTTTTATTTCATGTTAGTGTTTTTATGGGTAAAAACCCTTATATCTAAAATACTATTTTGAATTGGAAATAATTAATCATAATTTCAAAAGATAGTGGGGATTTACCCATCAAGAGATATAATTTTGGTTGGAATTCAAGGATCCATGGAATTATTGTCAAAAGTGTTCTATTAATATAAATAAATGATAGACCCAAATTTATCAAATAAAATATTTTCTATAAATATGTGATTAACAACTAAAATTAGGTATATGTAGTATAAACCCAAATTAGAGATAGGGATTGAAATGATATGAGATATTTAGAGGCTTAATAATGAACTCTCTTTGGTGATTTTCAATTAAACCTAGAATGTATGTGGATTGCATCAAATGAAAATATTTCAATTAATGAATAACTCATTATGTATGTTTTCCCTCAATTATTCATAAATTTAATATTAGTGTTATTATTCTAGGTTTATTACTGTAATTAAAAAGCACCAAAAATTTATGTTTAGTTTTTTCCCAAACATGTATAATTTCGTCCAAAATTATTTATTATTAAAATATTCCCACAATATGAATGGTGGGTTAACTATATTATGAGACTCTGAAACCACATTATCCCTTATTATATTCTCTCTACCACTTTTCATGTTCCCTATTATCCTTCCCTATTGACAATGTTTAAAAAAAATTGTATTGAAAAGCTGATTAAGTGATAAATCATATTGTGTGGTTCATTTTTGGACATGATTGTAGTGAAATTGGTGTTGTAAGACGATTGAAGTGTGAAATATGATGTTTTTTGGTGATTGAATATCTCTAACGGTAAAATGGAAAGTTATATGTAAATATTATTCAAGGAGGTCCATTAGGGGGGGAGACAAAAAAGATTATTTTGGGAGTTATAATAGTATGATTATAGATGAGGAATAATTATAGAGAAGATATTGTTATCTGATATATGAAGATTATAGTGGATCTAAATGAAACTGATTTTGCATGGAAGAAAGGGAAGAATGGTTTTAGTGGTTACATTTTTGGATGAATGGGTTTTCTGTATGTTAAAACATGATAATATGGAATGGTATATTAGAATGACACAACATTTATCATGCTGCAAAATGTCATGGTTTCATGAATATATAAAATATTACCTAGGTTGTATAGTATATATACATTTTTTGTAGTTACATGTTATGTAGATATACATGGGTGATATTATATGTTTCAAAAAACATTTTTAATTACATTACATATGGGAAAGGGGGAACTCATGGTATACTGACCATAAGGATTTTGTTACTTTTATTATATTCCAAGAAACCCTTGATTCCCATACATTACCTACGATATTAAAAATTTTATATTGGTTGAGAACCGTAAGGATGGTTTTTTTGAGTACATGTATTAACTAATGTTTGACGCTCATATGAATTTTCTCCAAGAGTATATGTCATGTATTGTTCTCCCTATGGAATATATTCAAAAATTATTCATGTATCATAGGTTTGGGAAAGCGAGTATCATAATTTGTGATTTCCAAAATAAAAAAGAAATTGTATGGATATCTTTTTTATTATAGATGAAATTCTACATTATTTAAGAAATTTTTATGACATTGATCCATAGAGTAGATAATCAGTTTCATGTGATTGTATCATAGAATAATTAAGGGTTGGAAATTCCCTAGCAATATAGGGTGTCATGGTTGAGGATGCATAAATTCTTTATTGATATTGATACACCCCCATATGATCATGGTATTATTACTCATTGATCATGAATAGGGTGGTTAATCCCACACTCCCAACAAGGTGTGGTCCCCCTGCCCCACCATTACTAATTGAGTTAGGATCTCTACAAATAATGTGAAAACGTCCTCTAAATATGGATTGTGGTAATCATACATTAAATGTTATTGTTTAAAAGAGGCATGATTCCTCTATTGAGTTTGGTGATCCCTCAATCAGCACTCTTATACCTTGGAATGGCTTGGGGCCACCACTAATGTTTTTAGAGGTTCTATGGACATAGAAAGTTGGGTAGCTCATATTATTTTGTTTATCATTGATATTTATAATTTATTTATTGAAATAAATAGTGATTGAGCATCATGTATTTTTGGATATTTACCTTGAATGAAAATATGTGTTACTTCTCCCCTTTGTGGTATTAGATTTGATAGTTTCCATAACATTACTCATTTTTATTATGGTTATCCTACTGGGTTTGTCTAAACTCACCCATGATTTAGAGATCAACCAAAATTTTCAGAACTTATGCATACATTGTATAGTTCAATGTCAGTCTCATTGGAAACAATATCAATAGACTAGGAGATAATGGATATCTTTGGTAATGGGTATATAAAAATGTTCATGAATGTATTATTACATTAAGGGGAGACTTTATTTATTAGTTTTTGTATTTTTGTTAGATTTTTGAATGTGTGCTTCTATTATTTCCCCTTTACATGTGGTTTTTATATTATCATTATTATGGTTGACTAGTCCTTGAAAAATTCAATATTTTTTATAGTCAGATTATTACCATGTTGCATTGATTTTATATTATTCATGATATTATGTGGTGGTATATAGGGACATTTAGGAAAGGGAGCCTCTGTTTTGTGATATTATTACACAATTCTAGTTTCCAGTTTCTAGACCATTTGGGTTTTTCTTAAGGAAGAATGGACACCCTACATCTAGCTCATACACGATCATGATGGGTCAGTACATGTAGATATTTTTGGTTAACATTATACATATTATGAAAAAAAATATAAAAGTATTTATTATTAAATTACATATAACTTTATCGTCCTTACATTCAAGGATTCTCATCCAAATAAATATCTATCTCTCTAAGTAGTGGGAGTATTGAGAAAAAAATATGGTTCTTCTACACCCATTAGATTGAAAAACAAATCTTCTGCTACCAGATTATGTGAATCATTGAAATAACATGAAATAAAGGATCTTCTCAAGCCAATCATAAATATCCATCTTGTATTTTGTTAATAAGGGTTCATACTTTTCATCTATCTACCCCTATGTTGTAATATGTTATTGATCATGTACATTCATACATAGCAATAAAATATCAAGAAAAGTTCATCTGGTTCGTCACTGAGTTTATAAATAGGAAATAAGAAACCAAACAACCCCATATGTATTCTGAAATGGTCAAATGAACTTCATGAAAAATATTAAACCCCAACTAAAACTCCACAAATCAGGATGTTGTTATACCATTAAGTATAGATGGTCTTCCACAATAAACTATAAGGATATCCATCTTATATATATATATAGGAATTATGATGTATATATTATATTTAGGTATCTTCTAGATAATTTCCACCTTATCTATTTTCAATCATATACCAACTCCATACATATAATTGTTGACTAAATACTCTTTTTCTTGTATGGATTTGGAATGAAATGTTTCCCAATATAGGGGTAAAAGGGTTTTAGTCCAATAATTATGTGAAATATATTATTTTATGTAAATTAAAATAATATTAGGAGATCATCCAAACTCTTACTGAAACCCAACACACCATCCTGGAAGATATCATCAATGACTTGAATGAACATCTCTATCTGACCATATTTATGGTGATGGAATGCCGAACTCAATCAAAAATGGGTCAGGATTTATTCTTGTAGGATCCACTATAATCAGTATGTGAGTTTAGAATAATTATTAAAGGTAATTAAATATGGTATTCTATATAACCATTGGATCACATTTTGGTATGGGAATTTCATGCATTGTATAGAACAATGATTCTGAATTTTAATGAAGTTTCCTTGGTAATATAGTTATTGGATAGTAATACAACTTCACCAAGAATCATAAAAATGGAATTTTATCATGAAATACAATGATATATAGTCTATAATCTACTCTAGGACCTCAAGAAGGTGGATCCCATAAGTGGTAAATAGAATAATATCCTTCACATACTAATAGGTGAGGCAAGATGATATGAAATCAGTGAGACTACAGTTAATTCTTGGACACAACAATTGATTATTCGTTTCCTTGTAAATTATCAAAATTTTAAATTTATCATTGTGGGAGATATATGTAAATAAATCAAAACCTCATCACACATCATCGTAAAAACTACTGATCGCCCCTACAAGAGGATGAATTTATCCCCATATTTATTGAATATATATGATGTATCTCGCAAGAATATATGATCTTGAAAAATATTTTAATAAATATAAAAAATATATAGCATCAGTAACCTTCTATAAAATATTATAGACACATCTATCAATTATAAATAAGCAACATCACCTACATCAACTAAATTTTACTATAGTGAGGTCACTATATAAGAAATTTCATAATCAATATTGGTCATATATTTCTAATAACATCATATTACAATATTTTACATTTTCATATAGGAAATAATATATCTAATACATTGAAATATAAGAATAATAACACCACAAACTCATTTTTATCATATAATGTTGAATATATACTTCAGACTCTAATAATCTATATGCAAAAAAATCAGTCACTATAGTGATAATGACTCTAAATATGTAACTAAAGTTACACATTTCAGATTTAATTAATTGATTTTATTATTATTATCATGTGGTATCATCATTCTAGATGGATAATGTAATACCCTAATATTTTTAATGGATAAAATATGATTTATTATTTAAAATATATCCAACACCATGCTTAAATGAATAAAGTAATATTATTATTTAAATGTGGTTTTTATCATGTTATAGTTAAATTGTACTGTATGAATTGGTATATCTAGTTATTTAAATAAATATATAGATCCTTATCAATATAAATTTATTAGTTAATTATTATAAAATATTAACTTATTCATTTTTGTAATGTCATTTTATTCTTTAGATATTCAATTTTCCAAAAAATGGGGTTTCTTGATTTTGGTGAGTAAATGTTATAGTTAATATCAATAATTTATAGAAATATTATTTGGGAAAATGAAATTTATTTTTTAAATAATAATATTAAAATAAGTATTTAATGAAATTTTTAAATATTTTTAGAAAAATTATATTTTCGTTGAATAGTAATACATAAAATGTTTTTATAAAATATAGTATCCTTTGGAATATATTCAAGATATAATTATGATATAAAAATATATTAAACTTATGTAATAGCTCATGTATGATACTATAATATGAATATCAATCAATAAAATTCTTAACAATTTAATTATAATCTATTTCATAATAAGAATGAAAATCATTTTTTGTGAGGTTGATGTTCTTATGTAGCACTAGAAAAGTAAAATTTAATGTCTTATATCTAATAATAAATATGTAAAAAGTATTATCATGACCATTTTATTAAATATAATATAAAATTCCTGATTTTGAATAATAATTTTTAATTTTGTCGTTATATTACAAGAATCTTATCTAAATGATAGTGGTTGTCCATAAAATAAAAAAATTGGTTATGTCTTCATGGCATAGATATGAGAAAATACAAAATATTTATTAATATATTTGATTATATTGAGACCAATTTATTTTTTTTAAATATGAAATAAGTACCTTAAATACATATAAAATACAAGTGTAGATCTAGTGTAAGGTGAAGAAAATTCAATAAAATGATTTTAAAAATAATAAAAAAAATTATGAGCAATTAAATTACAAGAATACCAGAATAAATCATATTTTATTAACAATATCTCGAACATAATCATCAAAGGGGATACATTATCACTTTTTGTATCCCCTTAGATAAGATTATGACCCTTAAAATATTTTTTTAATGAAAAGTTGAATATGGCACACTAATTTTTTAATAAGTATAATATTTTTATTATGTTTTTATTCTAATGATATGTAAATTAATAAATATTATTTTGAAAACTAATATTTTTATATTCATCATGGAAATTTAAATTTAAATTTTACTAAATAATTTATAACCTTAAATTTTTACACATCATTGAATCAATAATTCTTCTGTTAATAGAAAATTAAAATAAATGATAACAAATATATTAAAATAAATATAATTTGAAATATTTATGTAGATAAATGTATTATATAGATGAAATTTATATTTATAGGATATAATAAAATAGTTCTTTTAATTTAATTATCACCATTAGTTTTTAAATGCAATGTACAATATAGGATCAAAAATAAAAACAATGATATTTATTTCCAAAATTATTTTTTGAAATTATTTAAAAATAATAAAATATTAAATATTGAAAATTGGTATAATATATGTTCAAATGTTTCATACACTATTAATATAAGGTATTTTTGGAAGCATTTGGTTCTATAGTAGTCTTATTATATAATAATGTATTGATATATTCCAAAGCTTCCCATCACATGCATCGTAAAAGGACATATCCTCCCTCATTTCATTAAACAACATTAATCATTATATATTTAACATTCTATGAATAATTATAATCTCCATATTCTTTGAAACATTCTGGAGGTGATGGTATTCCAAAATTACGAACCCTAGACCCCATTAGAGAATATCTAAAGGATTTGTTATGATGAAGTGGTAATCTCTCTAACTGGTCACGTTAAATTTATAAACACATATACCTAATATAATCTATCAAAGTTATCATTAAATAAATAATCCACTATCAATAATATTATTAAATATTATTCTAATTATTAAAGCACCATTGTATTTTCTCATTCTCGTCAATAAAAATTTAATTTATCGCTCGTTTGTATGTCGGGCTTACCATCTCCACATAGTGTTACAATTCATTTTTCAACACAATATTTTAGTGATGAGTATTATGAGGTATATAATTTTTATATATATAATTAATGATATAATAATTCTTATGGGAGGATAATATCAACATTTTCTTTATTATCATCTATGATTTTGGTAAATTATAACATCCCCTATGCATACGTATGAACTACCATCTCCAGGATGTGATGCGTTTAATTTTTCATTTATATTTCACATGGGTTGTAATATGGAAGTATTTTATGAATATAATTGATATATATACATAAATATTATTATATATAATTTTAATAGTATTTTATATTCTTTAATTCCATCTGTCAAAAAATGGAATCAATGTTCATGCATATAAACGACATACCATCTCAATGATCTATATAATTAATATATATATATATAATCTTAATTAATGACTATAAATATGTATATAATTAATTTTTATAATTTTTTAATAATTATAACCTTATAAAAGATTGCAGAATGATCTAAGTATAAGTAATGAGACATCTGAAACAAAATATACAGGAAAAAAGTCGTTACCACAAAAAACAATGATTTGAACAATGAATCGATAATAAATTTGTGAAAAAGTGTTAAAACAAAATAATATATCATACGATAAATATAATTATTCTTTATAAATATATTTATAATGAATATATAATTATTATTCTATAGGTTCAAATGCAATCAATGTAAATTGAACCTAAGGTAAGGGACTTCCTCGAAATTTTCTCCTATTGAGAAAAATTTTGATATCATGCACCAGTATTCTATTTTGTGGTGTATAGAACACCACTTTTACATGTTGAATAAGGAATTTTGTTGTTGTCATGCTATTTTTATTAAAATTAATTTATTCTTTCATTTCTCATACGATTCAGCTGATAACATTTTGGTATTGGGTTTTTGTCTCACTTTTATTTCTATAGGACACATACCTTATACTCTACTTGTTTCTATTGTGTAGTGTTTATAAAAACCATGAATATATAATATTACTCTTACAATGAGAATAATATTATATTAATAACCAAATTAAATTATCTATTTCTTGGGTATTATTATTCAAAATTTCTTAATGTGGTAATGGTTCTTTCGCACTATCATTGTTATTCTAGACTGTTTATACTTATGTCACCGATGAAGAAATTTTCTCTTCAATGTGAATGATTTAAAAAAAACCATTAAATTATTTTTAAATATTATCCACAATTTTTTTAAAATAATTTTAATAAAATTTTACTTTTTAATAATTGGTTTCAAATTAATCTTTTTGACATTTTACAAATGAGGTACTTGGTGATTTTTTTAAAAATGTACTGATTGTTTGTTAACATATAAAAAAGAGTGGATTTTCTTAAAATCATGAAACCATAATTATTCTAAAAATATTTTTTTCACATTTTAAGGTTCGATTAATGGAAATTTTTTCCATTACAAAGTATCATCTTTGAAAATATATTATTTCCAATAGAAATATTCTTTTAGTTATGAATTACTTCACGTGATATTTTTTTAAAAAATCCATTAAAAATTAAATTATTTTATTTCACTAATTATTCAATGGAAATATTATCCATGGATTCCATCCTTCATCTTAATCTATTTTTTTATGTTTATGATTGTATGAAATTTATGAAACCTTTTCATTTTCAAAAAGTTATGTTACGATGAAATGTTTATTGAACCCATTAATAAATTTTTGTTCTGAAATGATGATTGATTTTTTTTCTTATAAAAAAATTTATAATTTTTATTATATGACTGGTGGGACAAAAATATTCCTCCAATTAATTTGCTAATGAATAATATTCCATGATATAGAGAGTACAAGAATATTTAGTGGACTCTTTTTAGAAAGGGACTTTGTCAAAAATGATCATCTTGGTAATGATCCATAACTACTATCATGGATTGGGGAATAAAATTTTTACACAATTATGAAAGGGATTCCACTAGGGTTGGGGTAGTTTCCAACATAGGATTTATATCTACACATGGAAAATCCATGATTATGTGTATTCTACAATTCTATTTTTTGTTCCAATTTTATATTTTAATGGATCATGTTATTTACCTCCATTATAACATATATCTTATAAAAGTACCTGCTTTATGTCATGTGTAAAAATTATAATCCTTATTTTGTAGGGTAATGAACTTAAACGATAATATCATGTTCAAATACACTTTTTCTCATGTTTTTATTATATGATCATTTGTATCTATCTTATTTAACCTTACTGAACAATTGATTTCACCCTTCGTGGGTTTATTTTTTCCATAGGTCATAAGGAAAGATGTTAAATGAAATAAGTATAATAGGATTCCATGTGGGTGGTTTTTATAACCATTAGTAAAATAAAAAAATATGTCTATACTGTGAGATAATTGTGATCTTTACGGTCTAGTTTATTATGAATTCCTGATGTTATGTTTTAATTGTAATTCTCTAAAACACTAATAAAAAAAGTACATAAGGAATATATGTAATCCAAAATTTCTTTTTTAATTCTATAAGGATTTTATGGAATGGTAAAATTTTGTTTCATTTATTACTATCAAATCCAATAAATGTAATTTTTATGTTTTTATCACTAAACTCAGACGTGTGGGTTTGGTGTTGAAAGAGTTCGTATGAATGTTGGGTTTTGATAAATTTAGAGGTTATTAGGTTTTCCAGATATGTTATCTTAAAAATTATAGATACACTCATGGGAATATGAGATCATAATTTTTGATTCATATACACTCTATTTGGGGTTTTTTCTTAAGAACATTTTAGTGAAATGAGATATTTTCATATACATATATATTTGAGGTAGTTATAGACCATTAGATTTTAGATGAAAAATGAATTATATGAGATAAACATTGAGGTTAACCCATTTATTTAGTCTTTAATTTATTATGGGTTTTTAGTATATTTCATACATTTCAATGAATGTTATAATAATTATAGGTTTTAAAAAAGGATTAATTAAAGTTTGGGTGATAACCCTTTACGTCCAAAAAGGATACAATACATTATTACACAATAGAAGGGTGACAAGGGTACAATGCCTACCACTAGACTTTGTTTTCTAGGATATTATAAAATTATGTTTCAAACAATATTGATTTTTGGTATCTTTGTTTGATTATTGTTAATATAATGTTTTATGGTTTTATTTTTGGAATACTGGATGTCTTATCTTTAGGATTCGTATATGAATTTTGTATGATTTTGTGGTGATTATAGTAATTTATTGAAATAGTAAAAATATATTAGAAATTATATGATTAGAGAATATGTACTTTTTTCATTTTATGGAGGTTAATATTTGATTTATTCTGGAGGACTTTGCGATAAAGTATTTCTTATTTTTGGTTTTCAATCAAAGTCAATAATATTTACTTGAATTCTAAGGATATTTATTTACCAAATAATCAATATTGAGCATTGGGTAATAATGTTTAATTGTGGAGAATAATGTATTTTGGGAATCAGAATACTAAATATTATGATTTTGGTTAATGATAAAATAAGGGTGGAATATATTATTATTCATGCTGGTATTATGTGATTCGTGATATGTTGAATTTAGTTCCTTAGGGATGAAAACATTATCATGAGTAACTAATCATTTGAAGAAGAAGCTGAGATTTGGGTGGAAATTGTTTAAAGTATGAAACTCTACATGTATGTTATGTGTCATTAATTATGTTCTTACACATGGAATAAAAATAATTTCATAAAACTATGAAAATTATATAAGATTAAAATCATTATCCATTTTCTTTTCTGATCGAAATATCAATAAACTTTTAACCGATCATAGATTTATAGAATTGTGATCATCAAATTCCTCATGAATGTGTTCTATATCACTATGTATTGTCCTTTGGAATTAGTTTTTTCTTTCATATAGATGTTTTCATTTTACAACTATGATATACTATATTGAAACCATGTGTTTGTTACTCTAGATTAATGTTTTACTTCCAATTATTTTTAAGTGGATATTTTATTGACCCTTATTACAATGTGGGATTTAAATAAGGGTAGTTTGAATAGTTATACACCTAGATACCAATACCTTGTCCAAATTTTTAGGTTGATATGTTTTATTGGGGGCGTGTAATACCTGATGAGTTTAAAATGGAAGACTATGTTTCATAGTGTATAAGATAAGAAACATATGGAATAAAGGAACAACACACTATTATTATTTAATTGTATCTATTATAATATAGAAGTTCAATTGGTGGGTATCAATTGGATGAATTGATTTATGAATTGTTTTACAAAATAATCAATATAAATTAATATTTATATGAATATAATATAATAATTCTTTTTCTGTAATGTCATTTTATTCAATAAAAATTTGTTTTCTTCATAAATTGGTTTTCCTTGTTTTTAAGAGTTAATATTATAATTTCTACCTCGAAGGATTATAAAATTAATTTTTTAAATTGAATTTAATTTTTAAATTAACAAATAAAATTTATTCTATTTGGAAATTTTGATAATTTTCTTAGAAAGATATATATTTAGTGATTAGTAAAAAATATATTTTTTATGAAATTAGATATATATTTTGATATCATCGTGGTAAAATTATGATATAAAAAGTTATCAAACTTATGTAATTAATAATATATTCATTTAAAATATAAATATAATAAAAAACATTGAAACATGAAAACTATAATTGATTTCATAATAAATATGAAAATATATTTTTAGTGCTGATGCAGAACATACACAATACTTTCATAGTACTGGAAATGTTAAATTAAATGTCACATATCTAATAATTGAGTGGTGTAAATGATTTCAATGAAAAAGTTATTGAATATAATCTAAAAATAATGATATAGGCCATTAATTTCCAATTATGGAGTTTTATAACAAGAATCTTATCCAAATGAATACGAAAATATTGCACAAATCATATAAAGTAAACATAAAACATTATATAAGTTTCATTTAAATCTATATGAGTAAATACACATGATGAAAAAATATTAATGATTATATTTAGACTAATAAATTTATTTATAATTTTTATATATGAAATATCTATATTAAATGATTATGTAACACTAAGATAGTGCTTCTATAAGAAGATGAAAAATCCTGAAAATGATTTTAGAGATACTAAAAAAATTATAAAAACCATTAAATGAATAAAATTTGAATAAATATTATTTTACGATTAAATCCTGACCATAATCATATGGGAGGTTAAATTTTAGGCATTTTGGATCAATATTGATAATTTTATTTAACATTATAATATTTTATTAATTAAAAATTCAAATATGGATAACACTTGTTTTTAAAAATTAAAAAACAATTAATATATTTTTATCCAATTGATATATATAATAATAAATAATATCATAAAATATAAAATATTTATCTTCAGGATGATACTTTTTATATTTTTAGTGAATAAATAATTTCCTTAAATGCTTCCACAACGGTGATTCAATAATTATTCAATTAATGGAAAATTAAAATAAATTATATTAAAAATATAATGATAATATATAATATGAGGTATTGAAGATGATATAAATATTATCTAGATGTCCTCCAAATTTTTATCATATAATTTTTTTAAATTTTACATGACTTCATGAAAACAACACCAGAATAAGATTCAATGCATGCCTGTGATGCAAATCTCATCGGTGCCTGCAACACAAATAAAGACCATATCTTCTCAACCTACCCCCAAACAATGTCGAACAAAGTGGATACCTTCATCGTTCTGTCAGGAGTGCGAACACGGGTCCGCCACCGCACCCCCATGAATCGATGGCCCAAAAACGGAGAGATCTTTTGAGTTTTTCAAGACCAATGATCGACGCCTCCATGGGAAGAAACTACATGCCATGAGTTTGATAGGTCAAAGAACCAAATAGAGGACCAAAACAGATCTATATTAGGGGAGGAAGTGGGGGGACCCTATTCAGGAGCCCCTATTGGGCCCACCGATTGGTACATGTTTTTAGCGAATAGTATGATAATTAATATTTATGATATATTATGGGATTAATTTTTAAAAATATTATTTAAAAACAATGAAAATATTACATAATAACTAAGGGGATAACATATTATCTATATTGTCATACCATATTCATTTATAGTTTATTTGAAACCATTTATCTCTAGAAAAGCCTATATGGATGAAATTCTCGATATTGTAGTAGTACTGTGGTAGGGCACTATAGTAGAACTATAACAATGGAGGAACTATAGTGCCAGGGACACTATAGAGGAAATGTTACAATATTGGAAACTATATTGGTTGCATTACTTTATCAGCAACTAAAGTATACTAGGTCATATAGTAGTATTATTCATAAGAGGGCCATTTGGGTAAATATGGGCTTTCATGACCCTTGGCCTTTGGGATTTTTAATGGGTCTCCCTCCACCCAGTAAAAATAGGTCATTATCTGCATAAAAATAAAATGATTCTTTAGCCCAAACCATTAAAAAAAAATTTTATTGAAAATACCTATTATATTTTGATCTTTTCAAAATTGAAATTGATCCTCACACTTACATTATAAAAGGAAAACTCCAACTCATTTAATTAATAAATATAAAAACAAAAATTTAGGCTGTAATATTCGAAATACGGTTCTAAAATTCTCTATAAATATTTTAGAGGTGTTTTTATTCCAATAATACCAACCCTTGAGCAGTTTATAAGAGATATAAAGGGGTTGTTTCATGTAAGAGTTAATCTCACCAACCGATCAATTTCTTTTTATAATCATAGTTAACTCACCTAATATATGATATTTTTATTAAAATAATAACTTCATTATCTCATATATTCTAATATGTCAATGTGATTATGAAAACAACATTATATAATGTCATTTACATTAATCAAACAGTGAAAGTATTGCTTGTGCAAATATACAGCTTACCATCTCCATTTATTGATACAATTAATTTTTCACCACCACATTTTATGGGGGTATTATTATTGAAATAATAGTTATATATGATGTTAATCATATAATTATACATATGTATTTATAGTATCATTTCTACCATATTATTATCCTCTCTTCTAGGAAACGATAATGGCACTCATGTGTAGGTATATGCAATCATTTCAACGAGGTGATGTAATTAATTTTTCATTTATATTTAACAAGTATCATAATAAGGAGGAATTTTATGAAAAAATGATATATATGAAATAATTATTATTATTTAAAAAAGTATTTCCAATTACCTTTCTTTCATTCCATTAGTAATAAAATGGATGTATTGCTCATTCATATGCATGACTTTCCATCTTTATGTATTGTGTAATTCATTTTCCAATCCATAATTTTTATAAATGACTTAAAATATATATTTATATATAAACATAATGAATATTTATAATTTTTAAACCATTATTTAATCTTTCGATGTTATGGGATCATGATCCATGTATAATGATCATGACTTCTGAACCGAAACATACATGAAGAATGAAGTAGTTACCACCCCAATACCATGATTTCAATAATGAAATGGTAATAAATATGTGATCAAATTATAGTAGTAAATAAAATATGGTGTCCTATATATTACTCTGTTTATTAAATAAATGTATAATAAATTTATATTTATTTTATATGAGTTTCAATCACGTACAAAGGAAATCAAACATATGGTAAGGGACTTTGTCTCAAATTTCCTTCATTGAGTCATATTTTGATGTTGTGAACCCATATTCTATTATGAGGTGTATATAACAACTCTTTGATGTGTAATATCCTGAAGATATTTATATCCATGATATTTAATGTTCTATTAAATTTTTTTCAGTCAAGTTTCATATGATTATACTCATTGAAATTTGTTAAAGTATTTGCATCTCAATTTTATTTTTGTACAACACATGTCATGTAAATTGAATTATTCTTTTATTTTGTATATGCACAACCCATTAATTCATTTTATGAGTTGTATCATGGAAATTATGAGATATATATATCCATATTAATTTCATTATTCCATGGGTCTTATAATCAAAACTGACCAAAGTGGTAAGGGATTATTTCATAATCTCACCATTATTTGGGAATATATATATTTAATTCTCTACTATGTATTAATTATATTCTATTTTGATGTATTCTACAAATGATTCCAAAAAGTTTATTAATATTATCGTATAATTTTAAAAATAATTTATACCACTATTGATTTTTTTTACAAAATTGCATGAACTAAATCTTTTTTCATTTTTCCAATGTGGTCCTTTTTTACTTTTTCGTCTAAAATATAGATGGTTTATGTTTTTGAATTATACAACATGATTGGATATTCTGGCCATCATGATGCCTTAATTTTTTGAATCATCCTTTACAAGCTTATAAGTTTTGTAACACCCGAGACTTTTGTGAGAAATATTTTATTTTTATGTTATATAAATCATCAAAGGAATTTTTCACTACACGCAACATTAGCTTGGATTTCTTTACATGCAATCGCGATCTTCCTCGATAGCTTGCGTCATACGCAATACCGAGTTTCACTAAACAACGATATGATATTATAATATTATCAAAACAAGCCATTATGAATAGTAGTACCCACTTTTTGAAATTTTGTAAACATCATTTCACAAAATGGAATTCATTTTTGGATTCGGAATATTGAAATTATCCTAGGGTGAATTTTTTGTATACTTCTGAAAACATTTAATTTTTTATGAATAGTGAAAACACTAGGTTACTATTTAAAAACCGACTTTTTATTTAAATAATTATTTATTTTATTTAAATTTATTTTAGGTAAAAATTGATAAATAATACCTATATAAGTTCAATTCAATTCATTGGAGTCATTTTATAATAATTTTAGATATATAAAATTTTTATTGAACTTTTCACCGTGTTTTACCCACCTCGTAGGAGAATTTGCAAATTTACATAAAACATAATTTTACCGCTTTTGTGAATGGAATTTCAAAAATCCTAGAGACACGGTTCATTTCAGTACGTAAAATGTGGTTCAATGAGATTAAAATATTTTTTGGTGAATAGTAACCTTTTACTTTTATTTACCATGGTTAAAAGTAAATAGGGTAATTAAGGGTAAAAATGATATTATTATTACCATAAAAAATGTTCAAATTATATTGGATAAGTGTAATTGGACCAAAAACAAACTTAGGAATAAAATATAACCATTTAGGCCCACTTGGATTAGATTAGATCATTTAATATTAATTTATTTAAAAAGGGGTTAAAATAGTTAAAATCAATGTTTAATAAGTAGATCATTTTTAATAAAGGGTTATACATAAGATAAATTCAAATATAAATATTCATTAGAAATAATTAAAGATTTACTACATAATGGTATTTTATTTGTAATTTTTGGACATTAAATAATTTAATTTATTTATGACACAATGATGATGCAGTAATTATATTATTAATTAAATACTGACATAATTGATGTTATAAATACCCAAATAAATGTAATTTGAGACTTTTTATGAATTAAAATAATTTACTACGTTAATATGACATGTTAGTATCGATTAAATTAAATTTTTTCGAACTAATCTTTCTTTTATGAGTTTTATAAAAATCATTTACCAAATAGTGTGAAAATTGACACGAAATATTTTTTAAAACAAATATTATATTATTAATTGTTATTTTATTTCAAAAAATCTATGGTTTGGCCAAATGACTTATATAATGTTATATATATTAATAATAAACATCTTGGGGTTCTTTTGGCTTGTTATAGTATGTTTATTAACATTATAGTGTAAGAACACCTAAAGACACAGTAAAAGTAAAATTATTTATCTTAAAGTTAAATCTAAATGATAATGATAAAATAGAACCCTAAACTTGTCTAAATTATATTGGATGAGATTATTTCTACCCATAACCACCTTATCTTCGAAATAAATCAATTTGGAGCTATTAAAAACCAAATATGACTTTATAATAAGGTAATTGTTTTATTTTTTCCTAAGGTGCCCCTCTCCTCCCTTATAAAAGGGCACCTCCTCCCTCTCTTCATCACACCACATTGAGACTTCAAAGTCGTCCAACCCTGAATAATTCTCTTCTCCACTTCCCTAGAAACATCCTATAGGTCCTGGTCTTCTTTAAAGACCAATTTTAGTGCCCTAAAAGGTGGTCTCAAAGAGGCGCTCCAAAGAAGAGGTAATATCTGTTACCGATTCATTCAACTTGATTTCTTCTTCCACTTCTTCTTCTTTAGTTGTATCATTATGAAGTAATAACATCAATATCATTAATATACTTATATGTTATTATAAGTATGAAATAACCATATTTCACCATCTATTTATCCTATAGAAAACAAAATCATCGCCCGTGCGTACGTACGGAATACCGTCTCCACGCCGTGGTGTAATCTATTTTCCACCACCACCTTACATGAATGGTTATAATGGTGTTAATAATAACTATATATGATTAATTTAATGTGATATTGATTCTGAAATAGTATACATACACTACAATACAATTCCATGATCATGGGAATGATATCATCGCTCGTGCGTACGTACGGAATACTGTCTCCACGATGTGATGCGACTCGTTCTACATGATATTCATTGCATAATGATTATATAAATGAATTTAATGAATTAATATGATATATATTACACTAATACCATTCTGGAAATGATTTATCTATAACCTAAAAATAATAATAAGAATTTATTCTACAAAACACGCATAAGAACAAAAATTAATAAACACCCGAATAACAAGTAGTAATGAAATATTACAAATAAGAAGCTAATAATATGAAAATATGTGATATCATAAAAAAATTTATGATTCTGGAATAATTAAATAACATTATTTAAATCATTATACAGGAGGCTCAGACACTTACGAAGCAAATCGGACCTAAGGTAAGGGAAAATCTCACAATCTCATTTTTATCCGAGATTGTTTCTACATCAGAGTTTACTGGGGAATATTTATCACCCACATCCATGTTTCCTACATATTTAATATTATTTCCATCCAAATATAATATTTTTAATCCAATTTTACCCTTCAGTAAGTTTTTAGTAAAAGATATGAAAGGAATATTTTTCTGTTATTCATACGAGGTACTTTTTGACTTTTCCGACATAAGTACGAGAAGAATGTTATTTTAAATTATATGGCATGAATGAATTTTTAAAACATTATTTCCAAGAATCTTCCTTTACATGTTTTAAAGATTATTTTTAATCATCTTCTTTAGTTTAATATTTTATTACATGTTAAAAAATGAAAAATGTTTTTGAAGTAGAAATGATATTTTCCTCAAGAATGGAGTTCAAGTGTTTTATCAAAATTATTTTCCATCTAAGATAATATGAGGTTTTGATTATATCCCTATTATTACAATGATTTGATTATGTTGTGATGGAATTATTTTTATTAATTCCTTTATCTTATATAAATTGTTTTATGATGTCACGATGTTTAAGAATCCCATTTTTATTACATGGGTTGTGCAATGATGTATGATTTATGATTTTGTGGCACATATAAGAATGGTATCATTATGAGATGGGTGGGACCTATATCTCTCTTCAATGCATTGGGTAAATATTTATGTCTCATGAGATATACATGGCTGGAACGGCAGGTTAATCTGATTCAGTGAAACAGGACTAAAACGAGGAGTGAACTCGTTTCAGAAATGGACTTTGTCCGCTAAGATAGTCTTGGCTATGACTGTTGACTACTAGGAAATGATTCTATATGATTATGTGTGTATTCCATAAATTTTAATGTTTTTTTATGATTATTGGGATTACATTTCACTACTATGATTTATCCGATGTTATGAAATTATGATCTCTTTTGCAGGTTAAGATTTCTGAAATGATATGTTATTATGAATATGATGTGATTGATATTTCTTTTGTTTACCCGTACTGAGCATTTGATCTCACCCTTTTGTATGTTTTCATTCCCTAGGTCAGTAACATGGTTATTATATAGGATATTCCAAAAAGGGTCACAAGATATGATGAAATAAATGGGAGACAATGTAGATGATTTATGAACCACTTGTTTATGTTTCCCAGTTTCTAAAGACACTATACCTATACAGTCCTTTCCTGGTTTTGTTATATGTTGTAATAAGTGTGCTTAAATTCTGAAGTAATAACAACGTATGTAAAGTATGGGTCATTATAAGGATCCTTTCAAATAATATTTTTCCTTTATAATTGATCATTTATTTTAATGAAATGATGTTAAAATAGAACAGATATTTTCTTAAAAAATTATTTCAATTGATCTATAAAAATATTTTACCACCAAAAGTAACATTATTTTATGTTACTTGTTGTTTATTGGGTATATTAACTAAATGTACCATCCTTTTTCTTTTTTTTTCTTTTTTACAATTTATTGATATTTATATAGCCAATTTTTTCACAGGTTATGTTATGATGAAGTGTTTTTGGAACCCATTTCATTCCATATGTTCTTATATGAGGAATGATTTTTGTTTTTATGGAACACATATTCATGGATTTCAATATGTGGTTGTTGGGACCAATATATCCATATGCTACAATATGTAATAATTTATATCCCCTGAGATATACCTGATTGGAGTGGGGGTGAACTCACTTTAGTAATGTATATTGTCCAATCAACAGGTTTTAGGAGTGAACCTTGATAAATATAATAGTTTGGGGAGTGAACCCAATCCACATTGTCATTAGGGCTGCCACTAGAAATGGGGTTGGGTTCCCCTGGGAGGTATATCCACCCATGTATTTTCTATGAATATATGTATTCCATAATTTATTATTGTATGACTACGTTATACCCTTATTTATCATGATTATTACTTTATTTATGACTCATATCTTATGAACTATTGTGATTTATTTCATCACTATAAATTAAGATATTTTATTTGTAGATTAATGTCGTCAAATTATAATATCATGTTATGATACACTATTTTCCTGTTATTCTTATATGATCACTAAAATCTCTCTAATTTACCCTTATTGAGCATTTGAGTTCACCCTTATTTTTTTCATTGAGTTTTGATAAATTATATTAAGTGTATTGGGTATATAAGGATTCCATGAGGATGAAGCTAATTACATATTATGAAATAACCAATCCTGGGTATAGTGGTGGATAATTTTGATCTTTATAAGCTATTTGTTCATGAATCCAATTTGTTATATGTTTTTCAATATTCTCTAAAACACTATACAGAAAAGATTCTACAGTATTAAATTGATCGAATATTTAGTTTTCTTTTTATAATAATTAAGTGTAATGAAAAAAATGGGTCACATTTATCATCATCACATCTAGATATTTAATGTTTATCTTTTTAGAAATATATCTACAAATTTGTGTTTTTGGAAATTAAATATAAGAAATAATGGATATGAAATGAAACAAAATAAATTAATTACCAAATATAATGTCATCATATATCATAACATAATCATTACCTTCTTTTATAAATTATAATTTTTCCTTGTTCAACCCCTTCTTCATGTATTCAAAATAAATTTTAAAATGTGAATACATAATGGAAGAATTACCCTTTATGGTATGGGTAGTAATAGAAGATAAAATCCAATAAAAAATCACTCATGTATATATGGTTACATTATTCTAACCTATGGATTATTTGTTCCACAAGATTTGTCCTGTGTGACTTGCAATAAATCACCACATCAACCTTGATGAAATATACTACAAGATCTCCCTCTAAAACAACATTTCTTTAATAATTGACACCTCAAATATATAAATTTTAATTGAATATATTTTCAAATAATAAATTCTCATAATGGAAGTTCAAAATATACATAAAATGATCGATATGATTTCCACTATTTGGTAATAAATTAGAATTTCATCAATTATTAGAACCACAAACTAACCTATGTAACCATAGATGTCCCCTTTCAAAATTAAAATGGAATTTTTCAGGGTGATCATCACTACTAATAACAACACTAGAACTAATTGTGATCATAGAGTCACCAAATTATTATCATTAGGCTCCCCATAAAATCTTAAATATGGTGACAACATGTCCAGAGATCTAACATTGAGAAATAATTATATTATTTCAATAATTTAATGATATCATATATCCTTAAAATAATTTATTTTTTTCATCATCTATAATTTATTTAGGTTTTTTAGTTAAAAAATCATCATGATGTCATCCACTTAGGTATAGAATAAAACCTCATCCTCCCAAATGGAAGTACTTGGTTTAATAAAACCTTCCTCTATAAGGTTCTATTATTTACCCTTCATCTCCCTATATTCATTCTAGACTATTAAATAAGTTAATATTAAAAAATTTATAGTCTTATAGGTAAAATCAATTTTAAAAATTATCATCATTGTGGGTAGGTGACCCTGGAACATCATCTCTAAATATATCCATATGTTGCATCACTGAAGAATATAAATTCTCTCCCATGGTGAAATCAGGACACAATGCCAGGATTTTCAATTGATGGGTAATATGATTCAATATTCTAGGGGTTTTAACAATTATTATTATCTATGAAATAATTCTGTAGTGAATTGGAATATAATACTATATACCCAATTCAATATTACTTTATAATAAAAATTACATTAACCCAAATGTCCACAATGGATAACCATTACATGCTATGGATATCCTCAGAGGGTCTCATTTCTATCATGATGTGAATATTAAAAAATTTATCCTTCTAATGGTTTAGATCACGCTAATAGAATATATGAATGAGAATATTTTGTCCACCCATAGAAGTATATAGATGAAGAGGTTGAGTTAGGGAATCAATTGAAATATTTTACTCTCTAATAAAAGATATTGTATGAAAATAAGAGTTATCGAAATGTAGATTGGTATGGGTTGCAAAGTTCATAAGAAACAAATAATACCTCAATTTATATCATGAAAATCATGATAGAGGTTTTTTTAGCTTATACATGATGTTGTTTCTATAAGTGGTGGTGGGGGATGTGAATAAGATTTCATCCACCCATCACATCTCCTAGAGAACTAACAAATATATCATAGATTTATATAGGAGTGGTATTACTTCTATATTATATATGATCATATTCCCTATATTTCATATATTATAGAGGATTATCTATCTTTTTCATATAGAACCACCACTGTCGTTCTAGTAGGACAAAAATGATATATGTTTCCTCTCATTCAAAAAAGATAACAATATCTTTCTCCTAGACATATGGAACTGATATAGTATAACAATAACACCTTTCTCTATGACTTGGATTATTAATACTCTTTTCATTAGTGATGTGATCCGGAATGATATCAACACATTTCTAGCATTGATGGATTGAAAGAAAAAAATCATTTAATTTTTCATTAATGGGTTGTAACTTTGATAGAACATTATCAATCACCTATGAATTCTTGAGGACCCTTTCCTTGGTAGAAATGTAAAATGGTAGAATCCCTTATATTAGATCATAAATAATTCTATTGTTGAATAATATAGACCAAATATATTTTTTTGGGATCATACAGATAGATTATCATATGATACATGTGAACATTAAAGTATTCTAATACACAATCATGTTTTACTAGTGACATTCCATTATCTCCAAGACTTATACTACCCCGAATATTTCTATATATCACTCATCTATATTTATACACTCAAAATACATCCAAGAAAAACTAGATGAATAATGATTCTTTGAGACCTGTGCCTATTATTGACATATTTCTTATTGAAAAAGACTCATAGTTAGAACCATCATATTATTGGTAGCAATTCAAACTATACGGATAAATAGAGAAACTGAATCTTGATAATCCTCTACTAAATAAGGATCTGAGTAAACATATAATTAATGATGAATATATAATTTTATCTTAAAATGGTACTATAGAATTGAATATTCTCATTTTTCTCTTCACGGAATTCCATATGAATTATGGGTGTTTTTTCCTCTTCTCATTTTGTATGGGATTAACTCTCTAGTAAATAATTTGGGGAAATAACCTCTTTTCTAGACCATGTGATGACATATCTTCACTCAAATGGATGGAGTTCTCTGGATGATATGAATACATGGGCTCATCATAACCCCACTACTATATAGAATATCTATAGGATGACATTTGATACTTGAAAATATGAACCCATTTTTATCCAGTTAGATTTTAATGATATGAATCAAGGAAGACATATATGAAATCAAAATTGACATTTCAAATATTTAATGTACCATATGTTATATATTATAACTGATTACGTAGAGGTTTGGTTTTATCAATATATTATCAGAGTCCAAGGGAAATGATATTTTGGAAGACCATAGTAATTTTTTAGTCCCTTGTAATATTAACTTTACAAAAAATAACATAACACAATTTTCCCTAGAATACCAAACGAAAAATAATAGTAAAACTAAATTCAATCTATTTCTATTTGATAGAAACCACTCTGATACCATTATTTCATGTCATGAGCCGTCAATATATCACATGTGCGGGAGGTAATACACGTCATACACCATAATCATACCGCTAATGGGATAAGGATTGGAGACTCAAAACAAGAACACATCGCATATATATGGGATTAGTTGCACAATAAACCTATATACAACCAATACACTCCATAAAAATAGAAAATAATGAAAAATCGGTAAATTAATAACATTATTTTGTCAGAAATGTGTCACATCCAAACATGTAAAAGGTGTATCAATAATGGTACCAATAAATATTGGTGGAACACAAGGTTAAATATAAATTGATAAATTTTATCACCAATAACTATTAAAATGGTAACTCACATCATGAAAATATTTATGAAATATCATTTAGAAGTAATATTCAATAATTATGGATAACCTCAAACTCTATTACTACAATACCCACTATTGTATCCAAAATATAGTTGGTTATATACATTGACTCAACACATGTGGGAATGAGCCCCATGTAAGGGTAAGTATAATCATACCCAATTAGACACCCCAAAAACAAAACACAGATGCTAGTAAATATGTTACCCCAATATAGTAGTGAAACCCATATATGATTTAACAGAAAAAATTAACCATGTTATATAAGAATATAAATCATCATTGTTCATATCTAGCATATTCATACACCAAAAGAATCCAATGTTACTCAAAATATTTCTATACATTACTACCCAAAATACCCATTATCCAATACATCATAATCTTCCCTCTATATTTGTGGTGGAAGACCCACACCACATTAAAGTATTCTTTTTTATAAAATAGATACCTTCAAATATAAAATAAACACTCATCATAGTGTTTGGTTTTCATTAAAATAAGTGGATAGATATTTTATAATAGTAACACATGTTATTTATAAGAAATGGGGTTCGAAACTCTATAATGTATATATAAAATTCATTACCTATAATTAATATGCCTCTTAGGGGTTAATAACCATGTTTCATATCCAAATATCTCTCCCTCGCTCTATTACTATCTCTATGAGTTGATAGAACACCGCATACTCAAAAGATATCATAAAATACCCCATCATAAAAAGATATATATATATATATATATTAATAATAAAATAAATTGGATAATACTTGTGATTTAATCTGACATTCTAGTGAGATGATATTATAAATTCTAAACTTACGGATACATGAAATTAAATAACATGTATATTACAAGTGTTCATTTAAAACTAGGTGATCATAAGTCATCACGTTTTAGTTTATCTGATGACCAACATCATAGAATTCCAAAATGTGCTACATGGTTTATGAGACCTATGTACTAGTTGGGTGTGTACATCCATTGGATGTCATGTTTCATAATGATTATACCTGATGTAAACCCTAATGTACATGATCTGTGGAACTTGTGGTTTATCATTCACGCAATCTAATATAAGAAGAGTATTGATTTTGGAATAACATGTTGTGTAATATTAAATATGAGTACATGACATAAAAATATTGCATACACATAATTTTTAATCAAGATTTAACTATGCTACATTTCAAGGATATTTATAGTTTTGAGTTGCAGAAAATTATTTAATAACTCTTACATAATGAACTCATGCATTATAGTTGAAACATCGACTCAGTATCAATTTTACTAAATAAAATACTTTTAGAAGGATGATTATTTTCTTATATTAAAAAATATTTATTATATTCAACAAACTACCACTACTATTTCAAAACCCATCAATTATTTTTTTCTTGGGAAACCTTGTGGGATGGTATACTTTTTCATATAGTAGAACAAGCATAGTTTTCCACCTGATTCACTCCCTAACAAATTTTTGTTGAAGTATGTGTATTCATGCGACCATTAGAGTGGGTTCGGAGATCTATTGAAGAGGAGTTTCACTAAAAATAGATTAGTGTTTGAATCATTGATATACTATTAATATATGAATATTCAACTAGGTCACCATCCTTTATCATGTTGAATAAGGAAGCAATAAGAACATATGAATCCTGATTGAAGGATCCAATAGTTGAATTGAAGTTATATGGTAACTGTTATTTCATCAGAAATCATTGATCATGGTGTTTCCATTACATCTATCCCAAATGATGTGGAGTTGATAATGATAAATTCTAATATGAATAATTTGGATATCTTAATCTCGTTGAAGAATGATTTGGTTGACCCCAATCTAGTACTTGATTCATATCTACCATTGGAAAGTATTTGAGTGGATATGGTCTTCCAATATTGACTCAGTTCTCTAAAATGAACATTGTATATAGGGGTAGTTCTCTTTTAAAATGTTTAAATGACTGAAAATACATTAGTGGTGTCTAATAGGAATAGACATATAGGATATGAGGTTTCAGAGAAAGAATTTCATGGATGGGATGAAGTAGTGGAAGGGTCTATCCCTAGTAAAATGTTTCATGTTATGAAATTTGGTAACATGTTTAAGAATTTTGAAACTAAGAAATCAACCCTGGTAATTAATGATTGTTGTCATATTTTCATCTTCAAGGATTTTCAAGATATTCATACCGCTGATTCCAGTGATGTGGCATGTTTCCTTGTTTCTATTGAATGTATGAAATAATGCCACAATATAGGGATTTATAATACAAGGAGAGAAAGGAATTATGTTTTCCAAATACATGGTAAATTACATATTGTTTAATAATAATGAAGCTAAATTATGGAATGATAAATCATATATTCATAATATATTGGTGACAAGATTGGCATCGATGTTAAGAATGAAGGAGATGATAATTACCACATCATTATAATAGAATGGAAATAACGGTGGTAATTCCAATGAAAATAATAAGTCAAGTAGACAAAAGCTGAAATTATCTTGAGGTAAGGAGACAATATGGGTGATGATTATGTCAATATAGAGTTCACCACTAGTCAGGTTATTTTCATGAAGGATTGTCCATCACATGTGGATCCAAATAATAGAGAGGCTGTGTCTAATAAGGACGTCCCCCCCAATGGTATATTTTCTAGCCAGTATTGGGAGTTTGGATAATAGCTCAATATATATTTGAATATTGTAGGGAAGCTTTTCCATTCCGAGGAAGAAATAGTAGAGGAGGATTTTGTGATCAATTCCACATAAGAGTAGGTTTAAAGGATGATAGAGTGGATTATATGAGTCGATAGAAATGTTTAGTGATGTGCATAGATCAATAAGCCTGATTTTATTTTGATAAGAGGTTACATTGAATAGTTGATCAACATGTATGAGTACATCCCATAATAGGAAATGATGTCCTATCAATTCGAAGCCCTTATAAAGGATAATCTATAAACATAGGTTACTAAGTTATCCTATAAATTATTTAAGTATAATGCTTAAAATATGATATATATATTTTTCAATTAGTCGTTTATATCATATGGTATTATTGAACCTGAGGGAACATTTATGGTTTCTCACTTTTTTTCCTTAAAAATGTTTTGATAATAAAAAATATAATTTTCAGTCAGTAATATAACATAAATATTTGTATTTGGAATATAATAATATGTAATGTTACACTTTAGTACATTTTGGAATCAGGATATCATAAAATATAATTTTTCATAACAATAATAAACCTTGAGCTCGAATAATCCTCTAATTACACATGAAACCACTGTTACTACACAATTTTTTCCATAAAACACTTCTTAAGAAAAAAATGGTGTAAAAAATTAAAATTCATGAGTATTTTCTAAAAAAACATGATAATCCATGAAAAACATTTTCATAAAGAAACATATATTACACACAAAGGTTAAAATCATTCCTTTAAAAAAAGGATCATTGTCTTACCATATGAGATCAAAATATTGACATTGAAAAATGGTTTTCGGCATTGAAAATTCAATTTGGTATTTTGGGAGATCATCTACATAGACCCTTTAAAATCCGCCATATTATATCCTTTACAAAAGTAATAACCTACTCATATCATTCCAATATAATTCTACAGATAACATAATCAATAATTAATAAAATGTAGATCTATGTCAGAATCACCATTAATCAAAATTAAGATAAAAGAGTCATAAAATATATTAAAATATAGAACCAAGTATTTCCATCCTAATATATTATAAATTATTCTTTTTAACACATGTACAAAGTACTTTTGGGAATATTATAATAATAATGATCAAAATACTTCTCTTTGAAAAATCTATGAAAAATACCCAGAAGATGGTAAATAAAAGTGAATAGTGAAAAATAATTTAAAAATAAAAATAACAATTCTTGAATAATAATAGTCACGATAGTGTGAAATTATACTCATGTCTTCGGTGTTACATAATATTATCGTTTAACTTTTGTAAAAATTAAAGAAATAATCCATTTGGGAAATATTTAAATGTATTATTTAAAAAATCATAAAAACTATCATACTGGGTTTAAAATAAAATTGAATATTATTTTTTGAATAATAAAATTATACATGAAATGTTTAAAATAACATGGATATTGACGAAAAATTTAACAAAAACTTTAATACATTTAAAATAAGGTTTTCAAGTAAAATCTCTAACCTCATGTATGACTTGTCATGATGTTATTTAATAACTACATAATGAAATAATATAAATTATTTCACTAACAATTAACAATTTACATGTTCAATATCTTATCATTAAAATATTAATTCATTTATTTCATTTTCATATTTAATTAATTAATCAGTTAAGTCCATATTGGTTTTTTGAGGATGTTTAGTTAATTATTTCAAAAAAACATTGTTGTGTTAACCAAGGTAAAAGATTTCATTTTTCAAATATATCCAAAAATCCAAATCATTGTACTTTTATTGTTTATAATATATAAATCAATAATATGGACATCCATGAATGATGTATATGAAAAAAAATCTCATCACATCATGAAGGTGGTAGTCTGCACGTATAATTTAATGAAATTATAATTTCTCAATGGAGGGAAAAATATTAAAATAGAACATATATTTTATTTATATAACTAAATTATTTCAATAATATCTTATATATTAATTTAATCCATTAAAATAAACACTCAATTGATGTGGTGAAGAATAACAAAACTCATCGCTTCATGGAGGTATTAATCTACACATATGTACTAGTAATGTTTTAATTTAATATAGGATAGAAAAAAATATGAATTTTGATTATAGTATAAGAATAATAAAACTTCAATATATTGATGATATTGGTGTCCTTATTTAAGCAATGTTGAAGCTAACATGAAGGAGGTAGAAGATTAACTGAAAAGAGAAACTTTTTCATGATATATGTCTTCTAGTTTGAAAAACCAATTTTAGATTTAGCATAAGGACATTATAGATGATTATTATGGAAATAATAATTTATTTAGAACAAGGGAATGAAACATTGTAGAGGTATTTGGTCAGAGATCAGTGAGATAAACTAAACATTGGATGTGTTAGCAATAGTTGAAATGGTTTCCTATAATAGTCCAAAATCAATGGTGTTTCAATGTATATTTAGTCTTTACGAGTCCACAGTAAATTAGTACATAACCTAAAAATGGTTAATCATTCATATTTTAGAACATATTAATTCCAACTTATTAATTTATCCACTTAACGAATTTAAATCAATTAATTAAATATTTTTTTATCATAAAATATTCCAAAAGTCATTTTCATTTTTATTATCATATCATGACTTTAGAAAATAAATTGACTACCAAAGCATTAATATATTTTCACAACCATTATATATTGTTGTTACTAAATTTATAAAAATATCAGGGGATCTTTAAAATCATCTAATAATATAATTTATATATGTTTCAAATCATTTAATTAATTTTTCTTTTCTTATTAAAAATGTTAACTCATCATTATTGAAATATTTTATAAAATTATCCAATTATAAAAAAATAAAAAATTATTAACAAAATAAAAAATTATTTCAATTCATCATGGAATTTTATTATTTTAATATAAGTATTTAACGAAATATATGTCACAAAAACTTATTTATTATTATTTTTGGTTTCATTCACCTTGTGCAAGCTCCCAGAAATAATTTGAATATTTTTCATATTGTATAAATCTAAAATATATAATTATTAGTATAAATAATAAATTACACATAATATATATACCTAAATTTTCCTACAGACTTATTCCTTCTCAAATATTTTCTTTAGTAAACAAAACATTTCTTTCTTAGTGTTTATCAAGCACTGGATCGACTCTAAAAATGATTATCATATTTAACTTCAATTAAATTATAATATACATTTTTGGAATTATTATTTTTTCATATTTTTTTTAATATGTTCACAAATCAGCCATTTGTTACGTTTCCTGATGTTTTATATCATATATTTGTTTTGGTGATATAATAATAGATATGGTATTTCAAAAAAAATATTTATTTATTATTCACCAAAAGTTTATCTTCATTATTAAAACCCCAAAAATATATAATACGATAAATTTTACTAGTTGAATCCAAATCATAAGTCATTTGAATCATATTAATATTATAACAATTAGAAAATTATATTTTAAAATAAAAAATATCATACACTGAAAAAATTTATTTAAAATAAAAGTTAACCTTTTTTATATGAAAATTCTTATTCATGATCCATATCATAATCAATATATTTCTAACATATGAACTGTAATAAAAAATATGACAAAAATGTAAACATGAGTTAATAGTATACATATTTTCATTCACGTTCATCCACGTTAAATTTATATCCTCTTAATTTAATTTACTACATAAACAACATGGGATACTTTTTGTTCAAATAAAATTTTGATTCCCAAGTTGTCTATTCAATAATATGGGTTCTCTATAAAACCTTAATATAGTGATGATTCCTATTCCACAACATATAATTTATATGATCAAAAATATTAATGGGTTATTCCTCATATGAATGTTTGTATTCCAACTCAATTAATTTAGGACTCAGAACATGAGAACCATCCAGTCTATTTTTTTCTTAGCAATGAAACATGAAAAAATTCATATACATGGGATATACACAGATTCATGGCTAGAAAATATGAAACATATAGAACATTATCTATTGACTTGTGCTGTCCAATTTATCACGGAATTTACAATGACTTATAATCAAATTGAATAACTATTTTACAAGGATATTTTTTATGAAAAACATGATTGAATACCTAGAATGAATGATATTTCCTCCAGTTATTCGCAAAAAAATTATAACTAATAGGGGGTGTTATCAAACTCCTTTGAATATCCTTCACTTTATCAACCATCTATTCTAAAAATTCTGGCCCTAAAAACCATCATTTAGAAAATACATTCTAAAAACATGATTCGGACATTTCTTTTGATAAAACTCATCAAAATTAGTTAAATGTATACTGGAATACCAGATGTTTTCATGAGAAAATTTAGCTAAAAAAATAAGTTGATCCCAACTTCCTTGGTAATCTCATAAAAAATAATGAATAATATCCTCTAAATTATGAATCATTTACTTTCACTATCCAATATATTGAAGAGGAAAGGTTGTATTGAAATATAATTTAGTGCCAATTGAATTCACAAGGGTTTAAAAAAATCAAGGTAAATAGAGGATCAATATCAGATAAAAAAGAAACAAAAACAACATAAAATAGGGATGTCTCTTTAAAATAAATTATCTACAGATGATCCAAATAAATATAATCTCTAATGGAATAAAATTTTACCTATTTATTCAAATTATCAACATTAAACGACATTAAAATATTAAATAATCATTTAATTAGTAACCCAACCCCAAAATCCATTGATATGTTTTCAAATTTTCATTAAATCACTATAAGATGTTAAATTATCCACTTCTACTATTTTAATTATTTTTTAACCATTTGAATGATAAATTATTTCATTGTAAATTCGAAATCATCTCCATCTGTTCCATCACTAAATAAATGTTATTAAACGTCTTTAAAATTCATATTTCTACTAATATAAATTGAAAAAAATGCTATGATAATTACTCCATTATTCTTTATTAAAATAAGAAACAAAATTCATGTGAAATATTTTTCTAAAATATAAAACACCCAATTTTTCAATGTTTATTTGAAGAAAGTTTATTTTCATGACCAATACTACCTTTTCATACAAAAAATGATCATCCTTCTAACATTATATAAACTTTTGGAATAATTTCTATTTCATTAACATCTATTAATAATATTGGTTATTTCTTCATAGAAAATTTTGAGTCTATTATAAATAAAATAATTTACTATAAGATCGTGCGAAAAATATTAAATAGTTAATTAAACTTTCTAATTTCATATTTAATAAATTTATAACAAATTTTCTATTATCAAATGTTAATGAATCATGTAGTCACAATCCCTTATCAGCTGTTAATATCATCATTACCTCATATTTATCTCTTTCTTAGATAAAATATACATTAAAATTTTATGATTTGTATGTATTTAATATTACAATCTATATAAATGATATCTCTGAAATATTGTTTCCTCAACCAACACATCTTGTTCAAATATATGATTTGAATAATTTATCTCAAGATATTTCAATTTTCATGATGCATAAGAATTTACGAAATCATTTTGAATCTAAAAATAATCATTTCCCTTAAAAGAATAATTTTTAAGATGAAAAATTCTCCATTTCTAAAAAATAAGTCCAAAACTAGAGAAACCTTGAATATCCTACTAAATTCATTGGAATATTCATCACATTCATTAATCTAGATAAAATTAACTTCATTTTTTTGTAAACATGGGTAATGTTATAGAAAACCAATACTGTTTTTAAAAAAACAATTTGGTAGTAACGTTATAATCTATGAAAATAATTAATCCTTATGATATTCAATGTTCTTGGTTACTCTTCAACAACATTAATTTTATATAAATAAAGAATAATTCCATCTAAATTTTAAATATTCCCATGTAATGAAATCAATCACAACCATAATTAAAATTTATTAAATTTTCCAGATATGTTCTTTTTAGTGAACTTATTCAAAATAATCCTGATATTTTTCTTATGCTCATCATAACACTTTTGATATATCTGGATGTCATCAATTAATAGACCCAAAAATTTATCCATTAACACATGGATAAAATTATTCATAAGTTCCAAAAATATATCTATTTCATTTTGTAATAAATACTTCATAACCAAAAAGTCAAATTTATTATACAAAGTATAATACACTATTTTTGGAATTTCACCCCCAATCGTCTTCATCTAGTGGTATCTGGACCCGAGATCAATCATTAAAAAACATTAACTACCCCATAGCTAATAGAATATTTTATATACCTGAGGAAACACAAAATTATTATTAATGTTGATGTTATTGTATAATATATAATCAATATAGATCCCAATGTAAAAATCATTCTTTTATACAAACAAAATAGGATCACCCAAAACCAATGTGATGGTATGAATGAAACCTTCATAAAAAAACATCATCAAAATAATTTTTGAATTTAAAATGGTCCTAATGAGATATTCAATAAATTTTTTTTGGGATTAAATTAACATTGGGATGTAAGAAAATTGATAATTTCTTCCCTAATTCATGTATAAAATAAAAAAAAAAGTTTTTTAAAAAATACCTCAAAATATTCATTTTCTATAGGAATATCACTAATTTTAGTAGTTCCATTATTTTAAGCATTATGGGAATGATAGCTACCAATTCCATTTTTAATTAAATTGTCTACTTTTTTATATCATATAAAGGGTGATAATTCATTCCTATGCAGAAACTGAAACTCTCTATAAAAAATGACATCTTTGGAAAAATAATCTATTATATCGTGATAAAATGAATGTCAATCCATATGGAGAATAATATATAACTCCCTAAGCAGAAATACCTCAGGGTTTTTAGCTAAATCTTTTCTATAAAAAATAACATGAATGTTATTATATATCATTTTTACCTTAATAATATATCCTAGTGATTTTAACAAAACATTTTGCTTTATTTCTTGAGGAGAAATTCCCAATTTACAAGAAAATTCCACAGAAATGAATGAATTTGTAGAACCCAAATAAAATATGACAATGCATAATAAGTACTATAAACCACATTTCCAGACGTTCCATTATCTATCTAATTAGTCGCAATTGAATTATACATGTCTTTTTACTAGTGATCTTCATTAATTTCATCCTTTATTTATATATTTCAACAAGTACTCCCATAATGACCCATATCATCATAATTAAATCATTTTTATTTTATTAATTAAATATCTCTATAGCCATTTTTTGTAGACATGTGTTAGATTTAAAAATTTACCATATCATATAGACATTTCATTATTCCAAATGATTTCCTATGATTATTTTTACAACACTTTTGATATATTTCAAACATGATTTTCATACCATAAAATCTCATCAGTAAATATTTCCACATTAACTTCTATTTGGATATATTTGTTTTAGTATTCTTCAAAGAACTATTGATCATTATAAAAAACCATTATTACCCAATCAACACATCAAACAAGACTATACTAACTAATGGATTCATGAGAAGCTAATTATCTTCTTTATTATTTATTCATGCATGTTTAAAATCAATAAAATTTACTATCAAGATCATAGATACAATTTTGTGCAGACTATTTGAATTAGATGAAGTTTTCTTTATATGCTACTAATGAATCATCCTCCATTCATACCAAATACATGATTTTATTTTCCATTATAACCAAGAAAACATTTGAAAATTATACACTTGAAATATACTCTTATGTTCATCTAATTACAATGCATTAATAAAATCTATTTCTCATATATTATTAATGACTGACCACTACTATTAAACTTTTCCTTCAAAAAAAACAAGTATCAAGATATTGCATATGATTTTCTGAACATCCTAAGAAATAAAATATCTTATCCAAGGAATTAAACCATTTTTCTAGTATCATAGGTTCAGATGATACACTAAATACAAGAGGGAGATGTTTTATGAAATTCTTTATAATGGGAATGTCTCTCTTTGATAAAATTTCTTTTGTTATTCTATAGAATCCATCTTAATTTATAACCATTATTAACTAGTCCATCAATGTTAAAAATTGTTATATTCTAATTCCAACCATTCCGGGTTAAAGAATTGGAATGATATTTTCAACTTTGCGCCTTCAAGTATTATTTTCCTTATTTACACTAGAGAAAACTATTCTAAACAGACATATATTAGATGAAGAAAAATTTAATCATCAATTTATATATCATTTCAACATAACATTAAAATAGAATCTCCGAAAGATATTCTATTAGTATTACCTTATCCAATAATTTTTCTAAATATCTCTTTTTATACCAACTATGAGGAGCCATCCTTAAAAATTACATATTCTTGGTTTAAATAAGAAATCTATTTCTTATATTTTTAAGATATTTTTTATTTATAGTTTCAGATACTTTTTCATAACTCTTGAATTATGAACCCATGAATTATAGTAGACAATTACGCTCAGTATCAATTTTTTCGTTACAATATTTTTAAAATTAAAGACATTTTATTTTAATTAAATATCATCATGATTTTAGACATAACTTCATCATTCCTTTTACCCACCCTTTTAATATGTGACTTTTTTTGAAAATATGGGATAATCAAAAAAAATTGTAGCGTTCATGTGAATTGTTTAAATGAAACTTTATGATCAATTTATATACTATGACATCTTAAAATTTATTTTTTCCTTTAATATAGTCTGCCTTGGACTCAAATTATCATTTTGATACAAATTAAACTAGGTTCACTATAAGAAAATTTCATAAGACAATTTTGAAATAAAAATTATAGGAAATTCATATTCATAATGGCTTTAGAGAATAAATGAGAACACATGAATATGCTTAAATAAAAATATGTATTTTTACCTTTAATGTAAATAATGATTCATTTAATCAAAATAACATTATCTTACATTATGAAATAATAATATTTAAATGAAAAATTATTATCTTGAACAAAAAATTCATGAATGACTCTTATCACAACATCTTCATAGTAACCATTAAAACCCCATAAAATTACCATTGAAATTTTAATAACATTCTTAGTTAATTAAAACATAATTCTCTGTAGAAGTTAATCATTATCCAACACAATAGAGAAATATATCTGGCTTATATTTCATCATAATCAATTTCTGAGGAACATAACATAAAAAAATATAAACATAAATTGTATACATAAAAATTAAAAAATTAATCCACTTAACAAATATTCATAATGACAGTCATGTTTCAAGTAAAAATAATAGTAAAAAAAATTTCATTGAAAAATATTTAAACAAATATTTCTAGAAGAATGGAAATGAAATTTAATTTTGAAAAACATTAAAAATAGTATAATATAATTCTTAAATAATAATATTTGTTATAGAAATAAATTATTCTCATAACATATGTGTTAAAAAATATTCATTCCAAATTTTTTTTAAAATGAAAAATAACCCACTCAAAAATATTTAAAATTGATATTTTGAAGCCATCATAAAGAATGTAAATGTTGGTTCAAATGAGATTGAACATAAATTTAATAATATTAACAACACACATGAAATAGTTTAACTAGAATTCATATAGAGGAAATATAGAATAAATCATTAAAACAATTAAAATGAGGCTTAAAAGAAATAACCATTACATTGATTCCAACATTTCACATAAATTCTATAAATATTATATAATGAAAAAATATTATTTAATTAAGTCCTAAAGAACCTTATATATGTTTAATATTTTATCAAGAAATAATTTTTTCATTTAGTTCAATGATATAATTAATTACATAATTGGTTAATTACATATATATTGTTCTGAGTATGTTTGGTTCATAATTTTTAAATGAATTCAGTGTATGGACCACGGTAAATCATATCATTAGACCATCATATAAAAGATATAAATAATGAATTTATTATAATTTATATACATCAAATAATATTTAATAATAAATCCATGAATTTTTTAAATTAAAAAAATTACATTGCTTAGTGAAGGTCGAAGTCCACAAAAACAAAAGAGTGATGTTATAATTTTTTAATGGATGGATGGGTATGAAGATAGATGAAATATAATATTTATGAAATTATAATTATATCTTGAACCTATTATATATAATGTAAAATGGAACACATTTCTTTGGGGATGCTGTAATTTTCATGTATGCATAATAGAGGTTTTCCATTTCAGTAATATCAAAAAAGGATATGAAAAAATGAGGCATCATAATCATAATAACATTAAATTATATATGAGATGATGATATTATTACTTAATCTTGGTTAAATAATATTATACAGATATTTAGAAATAAATTAAAAATGGTGAATGTGGTTAAGAGTTTTACATTTTTCTTTAGAAAAACCCATTTATATTGAGATTAAATACTATATTGATCTGCCATATGGTCACATTAATGGATTGGTAATATGTTAATGGAATTCTATTTGGGTATTTTGGTTGTATTTTTTTTATGAAAAATATAACTAGATTAGTGGTATAAATGGTTGAAATGAGTCCCTTTTATTAGAAAACAATATATTTCATTCTAATAAATATTTATTCTATAAGTGTCAATAATATAATTACCAAATATCAAGTAGAATAAAATTGGAAAAAGGGAGAAATTATATACCATATTAAATACCATTTGTTGATTTACATAATTGTTTTGACTTTTAAAATAATTAATTAAATATTTTTATCATAGAACATATATAATGTAATTTTCCCTGTTATCGTCCTATCATGAGTTCGAAAAATATCTTTATAGACAAAAATTTCAAATATAATCTCATAGAAAATTCATTATCCTATATTAATATTTATAAAATATAGGGGACACTAAAATTCATTCAAATATTATCATTTTTGATATTTTTAAATTCATTTACAAAATTTTCTTTTCATTTTCCTATATACTGAGACATCTCGACATATATATTTTATACAATTAAACGGATTTAAATTATATTAATATAATTATTAAAATAATAATTATTTATATTAACACATATTGTATAATTATATTTTCTTAAAAAATATTTCATATGTTATTTTCACTTTAATCATGTTCAGCAAGAACTACACAATCATTTGGGTATGTTCATTTTTATAAGAATCCATTTATTTAAAAATATTACATCATATCATCAATATCATAAAATATAAATTAATAAATTTGGGAATGGAACTCTTATAAAATATTATAATTTGGAAACCAAGTTTAAATATCAATGTGTGGCACAAGGATAATGTCATATTGAAAATAAATTATATATTTATGAAGAAATAAATAGTAATTTATATTTATGGAATTTTTTGTTTTATTATATTTACATTTTATTTATATACATTAATTGTTTCATAAATTTATATATCATATTTAGGTCATCGTGATATCATAAAAGACCCCAAATTTTATAAAGACAATTTATTTATTGATCATGAAAATTGAATTATCTTCTATAAAAACTAAATAATTCATCTTATAGAAAATTAAAATTTCAGAATACAAAACCTAATCTCACATTATATAAAAATTTCTAAAATTTATAAAATTTACATGCTAGATAATTCTTATATTTTGTGGGAAACAAATTATTTAAAATAAAAACTAATCCTTTCTCATATAAAAAATCATTTTGTGTTACATATCATAATAATATTATTTAAATGAAATGAAATCAAAAAAATTATATAAATAAATAATAATATTTTTTTATTACTTTATATATGGTTTATCACATAACGTCACATAGTTTATGACATTTTTCATTCCAAAGAAACGATAGTTCTATAAGGAAAATTATGCATGGCAGGAACATGGAAGATTATATGACACATAGTTGGGTTTTCTTCCCCATGATAACACAAACCAAATAAGAAAAATCAAACAGAACCACCACTATCACTATTTCAACCATCCGTACCTTAACTAAAAAATAAATCTGACTCCCATGTGGGTCAGCATCATGCCTAATCAATGCTTTACTACAACAATTTATTCTCATTGCTGATCTTGAACTGGACATTATGTCGAAACTATTTTTTGTCACATCAAATATATTTCTATGTCTTTTTAGAATACTAGCCAGGTTATTACAATATCATGGAAGGATACAACTATAGCTTACATTTTTTGTGGTATAGAATCCCTATAATCAAACTATAGTATGTAAAAAATGGAAGATGAAAATGAATAATAATGTTTAATCGGTACTTCGGCCACCAATAAATGAGTCTTTATTCACATTTGTCAAAAAATATAATTAAAAAAATTATTTTATAAGGGATTGAATGATAAATCATATCAATTCATCTATAATACCACCTGATTTTTTTATATATATTTCCTAAATTAATTTAATGTCTGTGATAAAATTCTCCACACGAACCACTGAACTAAAATGATCCACAAGAATTTGGTCATAATACCAGTAAAATTATTAGAATAATATGACCACAATTATATTAAATTATATCAACCAAATAATAGTTATTATATTTAGAGGATATAAAATTAATATTTTTTAGTGTTTAAGAGACTTCATGTTCTCAAATAATTATTTAAAGAATTAGTTATTTAAATAGACCCCTTTAACATTATTCATTTTATAATATATAATATTTATATAAAATATATTAAATTTTAGAATGAAATAAAATTATTAATTAATATTAAATAATGTAGTAAAATTCTAATTTCTAAAAATGAAATTTTCAAAGAAATTTAGTTATCATTATATTTTGAAATATCATTAAAAATAAAATAAAAATTTAATTTTTAATTTCTACTTTTTAAAATTTATAATTATTTTTGAATTTCACAGATCAATACTATCCTATTATAATGATTGAAATTGTTTCTAATGTAATTTTCTTTTAGGTGAATAATTATAAATATAGTTTTTACTAAAATTATAACATTAATGACAATATCAAGAAGTAATTGAAACACAAAAACATATAAACATTTTCTACGATAAAAAATTTATTATTTTTTAAAATAATACATTTTTAAGTACAATAATAAATCTATTTATTCATGGCCTTCCAACATAAGTAATATTTTCCAATAAAAAAATGTTTCTATAGTTTCATTCAAATAAAAATTATTTTTACAAAATTTTGTTATGGAATGAATTTAAAGTAAAATTTTATATTATATAATAATTAAATTTATAGCAAGAAAATAATAAAATTGATATTTTTATCCTACACATTAATTTTAAGATTAATATATACACTTCTTATAAAATGATTATTTTATATGTTATATGTCGTAATGATAAAAGTAATTTTCCCAAGACAATATAATTTTATAATATAAAAAAATTTAATGTTTTGGCACATTTGGTGTAAATTATTTAACAATGTTGATTTTATTTTTAGGAATTAAAATCAAATTGCATAGGTAAAAACAGGTTATTGACATGAAAAATTAAAACGGTATATTGTTAAAAAAAACATGTTGTAAAATAAATGAATCATGTTTAAAAAATGTGAAACAATAGAAGGTTGAGATTTTCTCACTATATATCTCCTCCAAATAAAATATTTTTATTTCTAAAAGAAAATTTAAGGAAAAAATGGGAATCAGACCAATTCAAATTACCGAAATAGTTAAACCTCATTAGAAATTTTTAGGTCATTCCAGAACAAATTAAAGCGGTTAGTGTCCTTTACCTTGAATAGACACTATTCGATGGAGGTAACCTCTATATCCGGGTTGTCCATGATGAGATACGTGAAGTGAAATGCCATCCTTTTCCTCTAGGTTTGTTTCCCCCTCTTTGAAACCATGTATGAAAATCATATTCTGTTTGTCTATCCATGATGATTGTTCTTCATTTAAATCAATGTGTAGTGGTCTTTCGAACATTCTATTAGCATCCTCCTCTAATACCTTGATCAGGATATACTCTACTAGTATTTCTTCATTAGATTTCTTGAGAATCTCCGGGATGTTTTCTGATTAGGTGTCCTCCTTATTCTTTGAGATGTTAGATGCAACTTCTAAACTCTCTTGAGGGATTTTGCCTTTGATAGATGCCCTTATAACCTAAAAAATAGGTAAGGTTTAGTTGTCTTTTCATCTTCGTGGCCTCTAACTTTGCGGAATAAACCCATCAGAATCAACCAGTGTTTTCTTTAATTTCATTGAAGACGACCAAATGTTTTCTTCTGAAATTTTCGTATCTTTGTCCTCCTAGGACCAAGGTTCTGAGGCAGACTCATTGACCTCTGATTTATCATAAGACCTCTCTTGTAAATTCTATAGTTTTCCAGGCCTCTCTTTATCAAGAGATCCATATTCAAATAACGTAGAATCAGCTTCACCCAGTAATGAAAAACAGTTATAGGAACCACTAGACCCTCTAAAAATACCTGTATTAACAGAGAGGGAGGCAACATTCCCCTGACTAGGTCATGTTCTATCCACTCAGAGAACATAACTAAGCATGGGCCATTCACTGAACTCAAGACAACCACCTTTTCTATAGTACCCACCATCATTGTAGATATTCTGATACTAGAAGATCAATCCTTGAAAAATAATGGGGGTTCATAAAGGTTCACATTTCATCACATATAAAAGGGTATCACTTGATCATTCAAATAGTTTCACATTTCTGTTAATATTTACATGAAACAATTCCCATTTTTCCAATTCGAGAAGTCCCTTAATAGCCCAAATCCACTATTTACCTTCCGTTTTTACAATCCTTTATTTTGAAAGGATACATTCTTGCTAACATGGATGTATCCAAAATCATTATTACATAATCCTTTTACTTTTGTTCTAAATATTTATACCATAAATCTATCCCATAAACTATAAAAAAATGTCCTCAATATCATTAGTATAAAAGATTTTATTTATAATAATTGAAAACCAATTATTTATTCCTTTTTATCCACTTAGAAAAAAATTATGATTACGAGTACATGCACACTTCCACCTCTTTGAACCAGGGAGCTTTATTTTATATCGCCACCTAAATGGGATTGATTTAAAAATGTATTTGGGGAAAAACCATGATTTTCATGAATGTGTGAATATTATGTTTATAAAATATCAAATTGGATCAGTAAATATATAATATTATTTAGGATCATAATAATTTTATTATAATCAAAATAATAAAAAGAGTCAAGTAAACTTTAGTCTAAAAACCATATTTTAATGTAACTAAACTATTTAAATAAAAGAATACATTATGTATGATTACCGAACACAAACATAGGTCGATTAACAGAGTGAAAGTTTTGAATCTATGATCAATATAATTATATCAGAGTAGAAATCGCAATCACTATGGATCATATTTATCAGAGTAAAATAATAATAATCACAATTTATTATATTAATCCATTTGTTTTTTTAATCATAGTCTACGTATGAAATATAAAATAATCATAATTGAATGATGAATTTTATTATTCACATTCTATAAAATGTTTAGTGTAAAATAAAAAGATTAATTTGGTAATTAAAATAACAGTTATCAAAAGAATGAATGAATTTTAAGATATTGAATGAAAAACATCATTTAACCTTAAAAGAAATGTAGTCTTTAACCAAGACTAAGTGTATCCAATGTTTGTTAATTCTATAAAAATTTTAATTTCCTTAATATGAAATACCATGATATGATGATTGGAATGGAATTGTCCTCTTATACCTCAATTCCCTTGATATGATAATCATAATCTATATTTACATAGACATATTATCCCTCCATCCAATCGATCGTATTCTCTATCTTCCAATCACCGAAATCCATTGATCATTATGATAATTGTAGTATGATCCAATTATATATGTTCATAAGGTTACAAACTATTATGGTTTCCTTAGAATGAATCTTACTAAAGAATCACAAAATATTGAGAATGAGATGTTCATCCTAAGTAAACATAATAAAAATTCAAGGGATAATGTAATCGAATAATCAGTCCCAACCTCTTAAAATGACCTAATATTAATATGCAGTCTTCTAATGGTCATATTGATCTCCAAAAAGGAATATTTTTTCATGTTTGTTTCACTGACATTAGACACCATGAACTTGACACCTCATTATAACTATATAGCAAGAATTATATTTTTTAATACTATTAAAATCGTAATATTTTTCCTTAAATTAGAAATAATTATTCTATATTCTTAGTAAAATAATAGGACATTATAAATGACATTGTTTTGATTTTCATTAAAAAGAACATTATAATAATCATTTTGATGTTTATCAGTACTGATATAAGTCTAATTCTAAAGACTTATTAATTGTGAAAATCATGACAGAAATATGGTCTTATAGTTCTAATGAAGGTTATCCCAATTAATAAGAGAAAAAATCATCAAGATAATAATATTGAAGAATGTATTTTTCTAATCATAAATACATTAAAACTTATTCTAGGTATGCTAGAATATAATGTTTTCTACAAAATATTAAAATACTATGGATAAAAAAAGTTAGTAAACTTATCTTAAGAAGGTGTTTGTAATTTCAAAAACAAAAAAATTGAAAATTACGAAGTAAAACATATGACACAACAATATCCTCCTTTTTATAATGCACAATCCCTAATATATTAGTCAATAATAACATTTAAAAACATTAAAACCATGTCCTACTATGTAATTATTATTCATATTTACCTATTAAAACAACACATCATCCAAATTTAACAAATATATTGAATATTATGAGGATTATGGTGTTGAAAATTATAAAATCACCCTTAGGATAAAACCATATAATAAAGATAGTGTTGTTTACCTTAATGAAATATTCTATACCTTTTTCATATTTTTCCTATGGATAAAACCTTCTCTTTATCAAATTATTTTTCCCCCATTCATATAAATTCCCACAAATTGTAAAAGATTATCTTCCATTGTGAAAATCCTAAAAAATAGGGTAAATTCTCATGTTACAAAATCATGTCTGAGAAGGTAATAATAAACAAAACATAAAAATTAATTAACTAATCATAGAATAAATAAAATTTAACCAATAATAATTTGAAAACATCTGAAAATTTTGTATCAGGATGATGAAAATAATTTATTCCTAGAAACACATTGAAATATTTCACATATAAAATAAAGAGAGAGATAAAAGGATCAAATTTACTTTTTCTTCATCAATGACTCTCCAAATGAATTGATCTGTTTGAACACATGTGAATATTTCACTGTCTTCTAATATTTCTCTTCTAAATGGATTATATTTTTAAATTCACCTAACATATTTGTTAAATTCCTCCATGATAAATAAATGATAGAAATAAATTAATTAGAGTCTGGTTATCTCAATAATAATTTCTCGGATCTTCTTTTGTAGAGCTTCAAAATCCATATTTCATTCACCAATTCCATCATGAAATTTATAGAAACATTTTAAAATTTAATCCTTGTGATAGAATAATTCATTGAAATTATTTTTTGATTCATAAAATTTTTCCATTGTTACATAAAATCAATCTTATTTGATCTTAATATCATTATCAACTTGATGAGATAACATTACAACTAGATTTAATGCCTTTTTATTTGTCGGAAAATGTTCTTGAAATGTTTCCAAATCTACCATTATCTGAATAACCATTTCAATAAGAATCATTGTTGACATTTTTTTAGATAATATATTTTATAAATTGGATAAAACATCACTTTATTACAAATAAATTATAATAATACTTCCAATTATTCCAAAAACAAGAACAATATATTCAAATACATTTAAAGAAACTATTTAATATGAATTTGACAATTCCAGCTGAACCTCAAGAGGTTAAATTTTACCCACTCTAACATGGAAATTCATTCCTTCATTTTTTAAATTCATAGAAATATTTGATTCTTCGTAGATCGATAATTTATTATCATTAACTTATTTATCCCCATATAACACTAAGATATAAATATATATATTATTCTTCACTTTTGTACCTGTTTTGTTTTATGATCACCTTAATCCATCTTTGATGATGATTCAGATATTTCTCCATATGATGATTATTCTTTATAACTACATGGATTTAATTTTTTCATCCTTAATAGGTATACCCAAATGTGATTATAATTATTGTGATGACCATTTTTCATATTTATGTTCTTCCTTATCATCTACCTCATTATTTTCATTCTCTTCCTCGTATTCTTCTGGTTCATCCACATCATCATAAATTTATTCTAAAACTTATTCATATTAAATTTTTTATTCTTCTTCACCTCCTTTTTAATATTATATCTCATCTCTATCAACAAGTTCATTAGATTCCTTTATAACCCCTTCTTTATTATGTCTCAGAGTTCTGTGGTTCTCTTTAGGAGATGGCTTGTGTTCTAATTTTTTATCTAGCACAATATTTTCAATAACAACAATCTCTTTGAATTTTTATATCATTGAGAAATAATTAGAATGTATAGTAGAATTATCATCAATAGAATATCTTACTCCATGATTCAGTTGAATATTCTAATAAATTGGTATATCATATTTCTCATAATCCCTTTCCCCTACTTTTAAAAGAATCACACAAATGTGACCATTAATAAACTTTTATTTTTTTTTCTTTCTTATAGTATTATTCCTCTATCATATCAGCAATGAATATATTTAAATATATGGAGCTATCTAGATCATTTTATAATTATCTATCCATTTTTTTGTATATATTCATCAAAAAAAATTAGTTGAAAATATCTTTTATTTCACCTATTTATTTAGTGGAGATGTCCCTATTTTCCTTGTATTTCTATTCTAAACATTTTCTAACTTCATTGATAGTTAATCTCATGAAATGAAACTACCAATGTTCTGAATAATATTTTTATAATTTTTATCAAAATCAAATATCATATCGTATATTATATCATTACTGATGAATGAAATCATTTCCCTCATCCAATATGATTTTTTTCTATTCTGGGAAAACATAATGAACTTTTCAACCAATTTCCTTAAGCAAGCTAAAAACACGATGATTTATAACATGATTTTACCTGACAATATATTCTCTATAGAAAATTAAACTCATTAAATCTATTTTTATAATTTCCACCAAAACATTTAATATGAAAAAATAAAAAAAATTAATGTGTAACAATATCCATTCCACTTTAAGAGAAACCATTTCATCCATAATTAAATAACCATATTTTCTATCGGTATATGGTAAATCTTCCGAAAATTTTATTAATGATCAAATAATGAATATCTTATAATATTTTAATTAAATTATATGTGATCGTCATAAAGATTATTTGTGTGAAAATATTCTTTCCCTCTTTAGGTAATCTTATAATACTTGTAGATTTCTCTTAATATAACTTGTTTTGGTTCCCATACATGGAAAATTGAAAATTTTCTATTATATATTCCTTGAAAATCATAATGGAGGCATAATAATCATATACAATATCTAGGTAGTAATGATAAAAATATTTGTATGATTTTTTAACACATAATGATTTACATCCTTAAATATAAATTGTCCTTTGAAATAAAAATCATATATTTAATAAAAATCTCTTTCATATAACCTTTTCATGAGAGAAAAACATTTCTTATACACTTCATCAGATTCCATCATATTGAGTCCTATATTGGAGAGTCCAATAGAATTATGAACATTAGGAATGAGAAACATGAAGGGGTCAAAAACTCAAGAGCATAAACTTTAAACAATTGATGTGGGACACGATATTCCTCTTAATATATACATCAACTATGATGGTTCACCTTCAATATCAAAATCAATTGTTGAGATGAGATAAATAAAATCTGATGGTTTATATTAATAAAAATAAACATTCAAATAATGTTTTGAATATTCCACATAAAAAATATTATACGATTGAGAATGTATTTTATTAGGAAAACAATTACAATTTTTTAAATAAATAATGGGTTTTACAAAAAAATATGTCTATATCGACAACTGTTATTGAATTAACATAATTAAATAGTGTAAAAATTAAAAATAATATAGATGTATCATTCTGGGTGAAGAGTTTCATTAGTATAAATAATATTCTATTATAGGTATTTATAAACCAAAAAAAATTATAAAAAAATTAAAAATTGGAATTTAATATGACAGTTTACAGTAGAAAACTAAATATAATAGGTTTCAGGTACTCTAAAGACAATATTTTTCAAAAGAGTAATAACAAAAATTTCAAATAAGAAAAATTGATCCAGAAATATTGTAAAATTTTATAATTATGTGGGAATTTTTAGAATGATGACTCCCATATTTTTAAGTAAAAATGTGTCTTGAATACTCATTAAGATAAAACATTTAATTAAAGCATAAATTTTTAGAAAACAAATAGTTTTAATAAAAACTAAAATTTCTGAAAAAAAATATATGAACTCCACCTATGAAATGGAATATCATAAGGTAAGAAGATAGGTCCACAATATGTACATATGATTGATTACTTTATGTTGATAATTCCTATCTTATGATAGATATATTAAAATCTATCAGAAAGATGTGGTTTTTTATATATATTAGTAAATTGATCTTTTGTTCAGATGAATTATAAAATTATATGTCCACTATGTGTATCATACCAAAGGAAATAATGTCTTCTATCTATGTTATAAGAAAGTGATTGATGAAATTGGACATTAATTAAAGAAATTGAACTTTGTTATCAAAAAGAATTTGATTATTGTAAAGATCCTTCTATATTTAGTGTGTGTATCTTGAATCCATAACACGTGATAAAAAACATCAATATGCCACATTTTTGGAATAATTAGTGGAAATTCATACTAAGTGTTGATTCTTACAAGATCAAGAGACTAATTAGTCTTCTAGTAAATGACATGTTATGGTTCTGCTTTTCTTACCCATTCAACAACCACAAAAATCATCAACCTAATAAAATTAGTTTTAAAAATTTTCCATAAGAATAAAAACGTACTAAATCCATAATAACATAACGATAAAAATAATTCTTATATATATTTTAAATGATATTCTTTTTTATTTTCTTTATACCTTGCACATAAGAGTACAAAAAAATAAAATCAAGCTTACTAGAAATTATATAATGTAGAATTCATATCATACCATTTAAAATATTTTGATCAACTAATTTCTATGCCTCATATAGATATAGTGTAATTTATGTAATAATTAAAGTATTACTACCTTTATTAATTTCATATGAAAATTTATTAAGAATATATTTTATATACATATTTTGGGATATAAACATCTTTCTAGTTTTTTGTGATATTTTAATACCATGAAATTATTTTTACACACCCATCATAGACATTTAAGACATGTATTTCATGATATCTACAAATATATATGGTTGATATTATTCAGTTGATCCGAATATATTGATATCAACCTAAATTTTTACAATCCCATTATTTCTATTAAATTAATTTAAAAAACATTATATCCACATGTCCATTAAATTTTTTTAGGAAAATTAATATTAATCAATTATCCCATATTGAACTTATATTCATAACTGGTTGAAAAACAATACTAATGATACATTGTATAAAATGATTCATAAGAATCAACTGAATTCATGGGTTTTGAAATGTATGATCTTCAATAATGTGTAAAGAATATTCATATTGAAAAACATAAAAAATTAATATTTGAGTTCTATAATTTTGAGAGGGAAATTCTAATAATGGTTGAAAATAAGTTTTAAAAAATTACATATGATGATGTTGGATTGGGTTATTTGAAAACAAACAGAATAGTTACATCAAAATTAACATGAAATGTATCCCCAAAAGAATTTTTTTATTAATAACTCTCCAATTTTTAGAAGTAGTGGAAAAAAACTAAAAATACACCTTCATCATATTTGGGTTAAATATTTTGAATTTTAACATTAATATTCAATATGAATACTTAGAAATCAAATAATTTGATGTAATAACCTCTTAGTTTTATTTCTATCTACAAATCATTAGGAATTTTTTTAGTAAAATTTCTAATAAAAAATGATTTAGAGTACAGAAAGAAGTACTAACTGTTGTAACCCAAAAATGATTAAAAAATATGTATTCACTAAAAATATAACTATTTACTTTTTGAGGAAATATATTTTATCTTTTAAAAACACCATTATTTATGAGTGGTTCTGGGTGTAGAAAATCCATTTTCAACACCTTTGTAATTAAAAAAATATATTAAAATATGAATTTTAAAATTATCTACCATGATCAATATGAATTGTAATAAATGGAAGGTTTCTCAAATTATTAATTTTCTCTACAATGTTCTTAATATAAAAACGGTATCAGTCTTCATTGGGATAAATTAATCATAGACTAAGACATATACACAGTATTTTATTCTAATATTTCTTGTTTGTGTATGAACACATAAGTCTATGTGCACTAACTATAAATCATTAAACGATGATACTTAATTAATATATTTAAAACATGATTTATGTTTCATTCTGTATTGAAAATGGTAATAAAATTTTGAATAATCAAATATAAATTTTGATTAATTCTTAAAAATTTATTTCTTAGTCGCTTTTAGATAAGTTTATAAGGATATAATGTAACATCCCAGGTAAATATTGCGTAAGAAATTTTCATATTTATTAATTTTTTTGAATTAAATATTCTTTTTACTTTAAATGGGATAATATGATTCGATGGAATACTTGATATGCAACAGTGGGTTACTTTGAAATCTTACGTTGCACACAATGCTATGTCATACTAAAAAATAATAATATAATATTATTATTTTAAAAAGTAGTTAACACCTAGCCGTTATAATGGTGGGAATGAAAATAACTAACTACAATATGATTATAAATGTTTATAAAATGTTTTTACATTTATAAAATACGTTCTAGTGCCTTAAAAATAAGAAATAATTAATTTAAAGCATAAATAATCTAATATTCATTAAATGGTCAATTGACCACCTTTAAATGGAGAAACCTCATTAAATATAGTATTTTCCACTTTTATATTTTCTATTTGTCGAAATAAATTTCTTCTTTAGATTAGGGACATCAAAATCTACTTTGGGTATGCTTTTGGTAATTTTCTGATAAAATTCATTTTTAATGAATAGTGAAAAACACTATATTTTAATTCAAATATGCTCCTAAATATAGCTTATTTATATGATTATATTATATTATTAATTTGTTTTAATGTGTAATTAGATAATATTTTTACCATTCAATATAATGGTGTTCATTGGAATTAATTTCACTATGAAATTGGACATAAATAAGTGTCAATCTTTTGATTGATTTTGTCTCTTAAAAAACACTATTTGTTTTGACAACGAGAATTGATTTTAAATTAATTAACAAAAATTATATGATTTTAACTTGGTAAAATATACATCATTTTTTAATTTGGAATATAAAATATATATTAGGCTGAATGATTGCTATTTTTTCTGAAAAACATTAATTTTTGATGAATAGTAGAACCACTAAGTAGTAGTTAAAAACCTGAATTTTTCAATTAAATAAAATTTTACCATTTCTGGGAATTAAATTTCTAAAATCCAATATACATGGTTGTTATTAGTAAGTAAAATTTGATTCGATAATATGAAAATATTTTTTGGTGAATAGTAAATGTTGACTTTTATTTACCGCATTTAAAGGTAAATAGGGTAATTCAAGGTAAAAAGAATATTATAAAAATTAAAAATTACATTAACACTTGTCCTAACCTTATTTTATGAGTCATGTACAAACATAGTCATCCTTGGGTTTATATTGGGACCCCATGGAGCTACTTATGAGTGATAATGTCACTTTATTTTAATTAACTTAATGTAAAGGAAAATTTGACCAAAACAAATATCTTTTAGTAAATTAATTTTTACATTAAGGTTATAGAAGTTATAATTTCAAATATAAATATTATTTAGAAATATAAATAGATTTACTACATCAAAGTATTAATTTATAATTTTTGGACATCAAATAAATTAAATTATTTATGACAGTAAAATGATGCAGTATTTACCTCATTAATAAATGATCTCAATAAATAATATAATATATATTAACATAATATCCAAAACCTGTCCATTTATTATTGGATTATTTTATTTCTACCATTATTAACCTTATCTTCTACTTTAATGATTTTCGGACCTATTGAAACCGAATATAAGTTTATATGAAAATAATTGTTTCAGACATCCCTAAAGAGCCCCTCTCCCCCCTAATAAAAGGACACCACTTCTGACCAGTTCCTCACACATATAAAGCCTTTTGGCTCGTCCAACCACTACCCAAGAAAGCTACCAAATTCCCTATCCTTTTCCTAGAAGCATTACCTTAGGCATTAGGGAGTTGATGATATCCTTTTGGTTCATACCAAAGGGATTTACCCAAATTTAAGGTGACAATTTCTCTTTACTTATTTTCTTTTATTTTTATTCTCCGAACCTCTAAAATATTTTTATTCTTTTCTTTTAAAACAAACACCAGTATCATAAATATATTAGGATTAATTTATGATAAGGATTCAAAATTCACATACAAACACCTCCATCTAATGGGTGAAAAACATACTGTTTCTGTGGATGACAAACTAACGCCTCACAATGCGATGATTGTCCAGTTATATTCTACCACCTCTCATTGGGGAAATTAATGTGGAACTGTATAGATATATGATATATATTATTTTTATGTTTTTCTATGATTCAATAATTTTTATTTTCATAAAAACTTTTGCGATTTCTAAAATGTGTAAACACTATAATTTCATTTGAGGAAGTGCGGACTACCACCCCTTCAAAGTGATGTGACTCATCCATACCATACGAGGGACATATAATGGATGGAGCTACTGAGATAATATATATTATATTATAAAGTAATTATAATATACCAATGTATTTTTATGTTTTCATGCCATTAAATTTGAAATATAAAATAAAGTAGCGTTCATGCGTACGTACAACTTACCACCTCGATGAAGAGTGCATTACATTTCGTACCTCCAAAAGTAATGTAGAATTATAAATATATGTATATACTAGATATATATGAAATTTTATGTAAATAAATCATGAATATAATTCTTGATATAATGAAATTTTTACCACATCAAAAACCTGTAATTATAAGATGTCCATTTTTGAATCAGGTACCAAATATCGACAAAACAACCGTTATTAACTTAAATGATTGCATAATGATTATTACGTGGTAATAAGTGATAACAAAGTAATAATTAAAAATAAAATGGTCCTTATGAAATTATAAATTAACATTAGTTTATTATTCTTGAGATTAATGAATGAACGGGTCAAGTCGGACATGAGGTAAGAGATTTTTTATCTCACTTTTTATTCTGTGAGATTTCCATTATTCACCAATAATTCATTGCATGTGGTGTATTTTTACTAACATTTTGAATATATGCGAAGCATGATTGTATTCATTGTGTAATATAATTTAATTAATGTGTATTTATGTCTTCATTTTATGATCCTACATTCATGGGTTGTATGTTTTGTATGTTACCAAATGGGTAAGGGAGCCTTTTAACCCAATTTCTATTCCTTGGGTTAATATTCTAATTCTTAATTACATCATGATATTATTATGTGTGTAATCAATCTTTATTTATTTATGTAGTAATTTCCACCCCCTTGGTGTGGATATACTTTTTATACCCCTAATAACTCCATTGATAAATTCTCAAGTCATCAATATGAACTTGATAAGAGTAATTTTAAATCAATTTCCATTCATTGAGTTAAACGTCCAAGTCATTGGTTTTGTATTAAAGAGAACATGTGGTAATTTACTATAATTTATTTCCACCAAATATCCAATCATATTGAGTGTATTTATATTTTTCACACTTTATTATATAATTTATTTATCCTTAATATAAGGATACCTATTTTATAAGGGATTTCATCTCAATTTACATTCCATTGAGACTACACTATCTTTATGCACCAATTCAATTTTATACGGTGTATATACTATCCTTTTTCATATTATACCATAAATTATTTTATTCTATTAATATTATAAAGATCTTATTAGATTTTATTCCTCAATTATTTGTATTCAAGCATCTCTCATTTTGTTAAAAACTCTTTAACTTAAATATCATTTTAAATATTTTAATGATTTATTCTTATAAATCATTATAATTAATGTCCCTGTTTTAAATATTGTTTTTAGGATTTATATAAATGGACATTAATTTTTTATAATCATAATTTATTTAAAATATCTAAATTGTTATGGGACACTTTGATTCAAAAATATCTTTCTTAAGTGTTTTATATTGTTATGAAAATGGTTTGATAATGTTTTTTTAATTCAATATATGGATTTGATATAATGTGATTGGAATGTTGAAATGTTATCACTTCAATATTTATGTGTTATGTGTTATGATTATGGTAATTGGGCATTGTTTATATATGCGGGTGGTTTTGTGATAAACTTATGACGGGTGATCCCGAGATAGCTCTCCAATGCATTGGGTAATGTGACAAAGTAAACGCTAATGTTTCTCCTAAGAGATTTTGGGAATATACTATGTTAGGTATTCCAAAGAAATTCCAAATGTAGTTATGATAGATATAATGTAAGTTTGTTACGTATGACATAAGTTACCTTTATGATTTTGGATTTCTATGCATTATTCATAAATTTTACGACTTAATGAGTTATGTTATGATAGAAAAGTATAGTGTCGTTGATTTGAATCTATTGACGGGTCAATGTTTTCATTCCTTATTTTATAACCGTTACCAAGATTTTTATGCTCACCTGAAGTTTTGAAATAGTTTTCACAGGACTAAAAGATGAATAGGGTCACTGAGGGAATCAAGGAAAGTCATGATGTCTAAAACCTGGAACTAAACAATTTGTTTTTTAATGTTTTTATTTTATGAAATAACGAATACTGAGTAAAAGTATCTTATTTGTATATTTTTGAGATGTAATAGTTATTGTCTAAATATCTAAAACTCTAAACCTAAATGGATCCTAAATGTGTATTATTAACATAATTCAATATTATGTAATGTTTTAAGGTCGTGTCCTTATAGTTGGTATCAGTGGTCAGTTTAGAAAAATATAATGATTAAGAGTTTTTGCTAAAAACATGGCCAGTCACTATGTCCATTATTTTAGTTAAACCCTTGTTTTATAACTTTTTCAGATCAAAGAAATTCGGTTACAATTGGAAGGAGAAGTATCTCAAACTGCATTCATATCTCTTCATTATGATGTGCCTGCTATAATTATTGCAATGTCATGTTCAAATGATTGTGAAGCATTTTTTAGCATACAACACACTTGAAAGATGTTGTTTGAGATATCAAACACCTCCACTATACATAGATATCATCATGGATCATGGATTATATTTAATCAAATCTTATTTTTACAATACTCTCATATTTTCAGGAAAGGTATATATTATCATGGAATTTTCAAATATTTTACCTTATCACATGATTATGATGGATATTATGATTTTGAATAAGGTGATGAGGAAAGAGAGCCTGGTAAAACCTATTTATATTTAATTTTAAATTATAGTCATTCAGCACAAACTTATGGTATTTTAAAAGGACCAGTGATTGAAATTTTTAACTAAAACTCTAATCGATTTTTTTATGAAAAGAATGCTTTATCAGATGTTATTAAATTATATGTTATACATGATTATTTTTCGAAACTATTTTTCTGTGAACACCCTTATGACCAATGTTGTACAAGGTGTATTTGGATGAAGGAACAGAATGATTTTTAAGGATCTCAATATTATTTTTTTCAATTGATGGACCTTCTATCTATGTGAACAAGATGATGATGAAACCACATGGACACCATGATCAAGGTATGATGTTCATTCTTTTATGTGTAGTTTTATTTTTTAACATAGAGATAAAAATAATTACAAAATATATGATGTTGTGTTCTTAATGTTTTGGGATGAAAATGAATGGTATAAGAAAAATTTTTAGATCAAAACATGTTAGGGTTATTTTTGAGTTTTATAAAAGGAACTACCCACAAGACGGGTGACAACTCATCGCGTCTGACAGGGCTGTAGGAATCGAACCCACAATCGAAGGACGCTAAGTGATCATCACCTACCACTATACTATGTGAAGTCCCTATTGAGTATGACTTATTATTTTTTGTTAAATGATTTTATAGATAAATAATAAGATTGTTTTTGGAACATATGTTTTTTTTTCAAATGGATATTCTTAACATAGGAAAATAGTTCTGTGATTATGTGATAAATGATTGTTTGGAAGAAATTCTCTCTTTTGGAGAACATTATATGCTTAAGGGAAATAGAATACTATGGGATCTCATTTTTAGAGTAATTGTTGAAATTTTATTTGGGAAGAACCTATGTTTATATTGTCGATATAAGGTGATTTGGGTTATTTATGGAAATCATTAACCTAACATAGAGAATATGTGATTAGGTTAATTACTTTTTAGTATTAAAATTTATGAGTTACTAATTTTATTTGGATATAAATGTTAAGATTTATCATGGAAGACTATGTGATTAAAAACATCTAAGATTTGGGTTTCAATCTTATTTTGGATTACATTGATGAGTTTTATAGACAGTTGTTTATTGAATAGTCTTTTTTGAATCGTGGGTATTTTTTGAAAAAATTTTATGAGTAAGAGTAGTTCACCTTTTTTGAAAAGATTATCCTTTTGGGGGATTATCTTAGCTTGTACTGACCATTTTGGTTATAGTTAATGTCTAAAGTCATGGGAAATATATAGTTCATATTTTTTGGATTATGTAATTCTATAGATGATTATTATACCGCTTTTAATGTGAACAAGTCATCTTGAATACTCAACGATTAGAGAAGAGATGAGTTTGTGGTATAATTTTATTATAGGGTGACACTCTACATGACAAGTAAGTATATTTCCTTATGATCTTGGTCTAGTAATTAATAAAATTCTTCAAATCTATGAAAAGGTTCTTTAAAAAATGATATAAGATCTATTTTATCATTATAATTTTACCCAAACACAATTTTATGGTATTATGATGGTTATTTTTCCATGATCAAGTTCTCTATCACTCTCTATTAATCTATGAGAGTTAGTTTCTCTTCCATATAGATGTGTTTATCGAATACTTGTATCTATTGTCTTGGGTGACCATTGTACTTATCAATTTTTCTTTAAAAGTGATATATTTATTGACTCTTTTTCTAATGTGGGACATTCAATTATGTTTCCAAACCCAGTTACAAAATTGCGAGGAAACTATTTCAAAAATGTGGGAAGGATGTAACATCCCAGGTAAATATTGAGTAGTAAATTTATATCTTTATTAATATTTGTGAATTAAATATTAAATTTACATTAAACGGATGATATGATTTGATGGCATACCCGGTACACAACAATGGGTCTCTTTGAAATCTTACATTGCACACAATGCTGAGTCATACTGAAAAATAATAATTTAATATTATAATTTTAAATAGTAGTAAACGCCTAGGTGCTATAATGGCGAGAGGGAATAGAACTAACTAATATAACATTATACATTTTTTTAAATGGTTTTACATTTATCCAATAAATTATACACCCCTTAAAATAAGAAAGAATCTATTTTAAGCATAAATACTCTAATATTCTTTAAAAGGTCGCTTTACTACCTTTTAATGGTGAACCATTATTCAATATTGTTATGGTCACTTTTATATGTTATATTTTAGAAAATAAATTTCTTCTTTAGATTTGGGGCATCAAAATTTACTTTGGGTAAATTTTGTGTATTTTTCTGACAAAATTCATATTTAATGAATAGTGAAGAGTTCTATATTTTAATTCAAATCTTATTTTAAATATCACATTTTTATATGATTGAATTATATTTTTAATTTCTATTAAAGTGTAATTAGATGATATTTTTACCATTTTATCTAATGGTGGTTATTATAATTAATTTCACATTGAAATTGGATATTAAAAAGTGTCAATATTTTGTTAGACATCGTTTATAAATAACACCCTATTTGTTTTGACAATGGGAACAAATTTTAAATTAATTAATGAATCTTCTATGATATTAATTTAGTATAATATAAATCCTTTTTGAATTCAGAATATCAAATATAGCTGAGGCTAAATTTTTGGTATTTTTATGAAAACCATAATTTTTTTGATGAATAGTGAATCCACTATGTAGGAGTAAAAAACATGACATTTTCATTTAAATGAAATCTTACCGCATCTGTAAATTGAAATTATAAAATCCGACATAAATGATTGTAATTATTATGTAAAATTTGATTCAATTAGATGGAAATAGTTTTTTGGTGAATAATAACTTTTGACTTTTATTTACCGCTGTTAAAGGTAAATAAGGCAATTCTAGGTAAATTTTTTTTATAATAATGCACAATTACATTAAAACTTGTCCTAACCTTATTTTATGAGTCATTTCAAACAATTGGAATCATTTAGTAGATTTTTCGACCCCATTAAGCCCCTTATGAGTGATAATGACACTTTATTTTAATTAACTTAATGTGAAGGGAAAAATGACAAATAACAAATATATATTGGAATATTAATTTTTATATAGGATTATATAAGTTAGAATTTCGACTATAAATATTATATAGAAAGAAAAAAAGATTTACTACATTATTAATTTATTTTTTAAATTTTTAGACACCAACTAAATTAAATTATTTATGACACAAAAATGATGTAGTATTTACCTCATTAATAAAATATTAAAATAAATAAGATTATAAATATTAAATTAAAACAATAATCTTGTCCACTTATTATTGGATGATTTTATTTCAATAATCAGTAACCTTATATATTACTTTAATTATATTTGGACTTATTGAAACCGAATATTAGTTTATTAAAAAATAATTGATTCAAACATTTCTAAAGAGACCCTCCTCCCACTTATAAAAGGACACCACTTCTATCAAATTCATCAGACCTCTGAGGCCCATTGTCTCATCAAACCTCCTATCAACTAAGCTCCCTATATCCCTATCCTCCTCCTAGAAGCCTTACCTTAGGCAAAAGGCTCTTCATTAAACCCTTTTGGTTCATACCATAGTGAGATTCCCAAATTAAATTTAACAATTTCTCTTCACTTATTTTCATTTAGTTTAATTCTCCAACCCCATGAACTCTTTTTATTCATTTATTTTATAATAACACCAGTATTATAAATATATTAGAATGTTTTTATGAGAAGTATTAGAACTACAGTTAAACACACCTCCATCTAATGGGTGAAGAACATATTGTTTCCGTGGATGGAAAACTAACGCCTCACGAAGCGATGATTATTAAATTATCTTCTACCGCCTCTTATGCTGGCCATTAAGATGAAACTGAGCTTATATATGATATATATTATGTTTATTTTTTCTTTATTCTTTGGTAATTTTTATTTACAAATATACCTTTATTCCTTCCAATATGTATAAATACGATAATTTCATTTAAAGATGTGCATACTACCGACCCCTCAACGTGATATGACTCATTCAAAACATATGTGGGACATATAAATGATGGAGTTACTGAGATTATATATAATATATTATACTAGAATTATAATATACCTAAGTATCATTATGTTTTCATTCCATTAAATTTGAAATAGAAATAAAAGTATCATTCATGTGTACGTACGGCTTACTGCCTCCAAGAACGTTGCATTTCATTTCTTACCTCCAAATGTTATGTACTATTATAAATACATGTATATACTCGATATATATGATAATATATATATATATATATATATCATTAATATCATTCTGTATATAATTGAAATTTGACCACATGAATAACCTGTAATTATAAGAAGTACATTTTTGACTCAAGAACCAAATATTTACAAAACGACCTTTATTTACATAAATTATTGCATAATGTCTATAACATGGTAATAAGTGATATAAAGGAATAATAAACTTGAAAAATGTACTAAATAAAGTTAAAATTAACATTATCTTATTATTATGTAGATTAAAGAACGAACGGGTCAAGTCATACACAAGGTAAGCGTTTTCTTATCTCACTATTAATTCCATGAGATTTCCATTATTCCTTGTTAATTTATTGCATGTGTTGTATTGTGTTCTTCCATTTGATATATATTATCATGATCCTATTTATATTAATTTTATTCAATTTATCATTTGGTGGTTATTAACTTTTTTTCATACGACTCGATTGATTACAACATGGTAAGGGATTTTTATATCACTTTTTATTCCCTTGAGATTTATGGGTTGTATGTTTTTTAAGTTACCAAATTGGTAAGGGAACATTTTAAACCAATTTTTATTCCTTGGGTAAAATTCTAATTCATAATAATGTTATGCTATTATTATGTGTGGAATCAATATTTATTTAATTGTATTGTAATTTACACCCCCATGGTGTGGATATACTTTTGATACACCTAATCACTCCGATGACAAATTCTCAAGTCATTAATATGAACTTGATAAGAGTAATTTTAACTCAATTTCCATTCATTGAGTTAAACATCCAAGTCATTGGTATTGAATTAAAAAGAACATGTGTAATTCTCTAAAAATCTAAACCTAAAAACATGATCAATTTGAATTAATAACTAATTTCAAAATTGATTAATGTTTTAAGGATGAGTCCATAAGTAAAATGTCATATCTTTCTGAGCCATAAAAAATATTTATCATTAATTATATATAAGATAGGTAAGTATTTACTTCTAAGGTTTTCTATTTGATGTTATAAACATTCTCATGTTGATTTTAAAAATGAAAAAAATTTATCATTAGAACTATGTACTTAATATTTATCATTCATAATGTTCCCAATGAAACATTCGTCCCATAATTTATATATTCATACAGGGTTGTTCTTACGAAATTTAAAAATAAAACATTCGAAATTTGAGCTTCACCAAGAGGAAAAATATTTCATCTACATTCTATATCTCCTCAAGAACTATCATAGTAAGTTACTTTTCAACCTATTATTTCGATTATTTATTGAATAAGTCATAATTTCCATTCAAGTTCCTAGAAAAAAATTTATCAACATACCATGTATTATTTTTTATGGAACTATCATTGTTTTCTTGAAAACAAAAAATTTTTAATATTGGCACACAACCATTCATGATTCGAGTAATATTAAAAAAGACTAAAGAATCCATATTTGTTTAGAAAAATAAGTTTTTTTAAATTCTATCGATGTAAATTTTTTAATGAATTATTATTTATCAAATGACAACCACTTTGAAAATTTGTTGAAAATGGATAATTATTAAGAACAAATAAAATGTTTCTAAAAAACATGTTTTTTATATGTATAACCCAATCCAAAACCATTACCATGAGGAGGGATTACATTATTCATTTTATAACTATATTCACTTACAGTGGTATCATTTAACAAAAAAATTCAAAATATATATTTAATTTTTTATTTTTTCAACTAAACCATTATCCTCATTTGTAATAGTTTCATAATTATGATTTTTTTATAAAACATTTTTAATAGAAGTTAATTTTTAAAAATCATTAGAAATATATTACGTCATTTAAATAGTCATATTATGATATTTGGAATGCTCTTATATTTTTTCATTCAAATTTTTTTCTTGGATAATCCTTAAGAGGTTTTCCATTGCAATATCAAGCATTTCTCAAATTTGACTATTTTAATTCTTAATAAATCTAAGAAATCATGACCCTTCCACATTATAAGGCGATAAATTATCATTAATGGATGAGACAGATTCTTCTTCTCATGATGTATAACTTTTATCATCAAGATAAATTTCACATAAAAACATATTGGTATGTTTTTTATTATTTCATTCATTATACACAAAACATTGTTTTTCATTATAACATTATATAAAATTTGTATGTTCTTATAACCTAAAATTTTTTTATCTTAAGAAATAAAAAAATAATCACCTCCACTAGAAATAAATGTGTCAGTTATATTGAGAAATTTATTTCTATTAAATTTATAATACTTTGTGGAAATTATTTTTGAATTGTTTTTTCGTATATATTTTTTATTCATGTTTGGATAATCTAATATGATCTGTCCACTTTTCGTATACACTTAGAAAGTGACCTCATGTTTTATATCACTTATTTTCTTCTGTCCTTTTTGTATCAGCACTGAAAATATTTCATTCTAACTATCAAATTCATCTATATGGACAAGTTTTCTAATTCATTTTCAGAATGTTCAAAAACACTTGAATCTGTTTGAAAATTAACTATCTTCAATCATGAATACATAATTATATTTTTACCAGAATTAATTTGAGAAGGTGTGTTTAATGTTGTAACAATGTAAACACCATCATTTTTTATTTTTCTTTACACCTCTTTTTAATTTTCTTTCATGATTCATAAGAGAACAAATAATTTCCTTAAGAGTGATATATTTTAACATACATGTCACTTAAATAAACGTTCTATTTGATTCTCACTCATTGGGATTAATATCAACTATCATTTACACAAGTATATCATCATCAAGACCATTCTCAACAAATTATTTTTAACTCTTTTTAATTTTTATAAAACTCTAACACATCTTTGTAACGGATTCTCCTAGTAAGAAATCAAAATCATGGAAGCCTACCCTTTACATAGCTCTTCGAATATCAATAGCATAAAATTTAAAAAATGTGTAACTCTAATATTTTTATAAATACCACCATCATATTAACAAGATATAATATGACTATAAATGATTCTACTCAAAGAAAAAAATAATGTTTTCATTACTCTATAGTGTATATAATATTTATTTTCATTATGATTAAAATAAGTCACTTCCTTATTTATATTTTTCTAAACTCCAGTAAGCATAAAAAAATTAAAAATTGTCTTTTTTATAAAAAACATTAATCATATCCCTCCAGTACTCATAATTAACATCATACAAAAGTGTGACATCTGTAAGGATTCATATTTTCTATAGATATGATATTCATTCTTGCCATCATTAAAAACAAAAAAAATTGTTCCAAAAATACACATTATCGTAATAAATGATTATATAAAATTTTTATATCAAATCTTTAACAACATGAAATAGTAAATAATGTAAAAAACATAGCTAGTATATGAGTACTAGCATCCCACTATGATTCCAATTGTTGAATCAGTATATCTATGAAAATTATTAGGATCAAAATAATATGATTATAATGGAAATACATACAAGAGGGGGGTTAATTATATTTTTAAAAACATTGTTTAAATTTTTTTAAAAAACTCATCTCTATGTATAGTTATTGGAAAAAGACTTAGACTAATTCACGATGTCAAAAAATTTGAAATAGGATCAATCAGATAATATCAAAGTAAAAAATTTTAATCAGTTTAGATACAATTTATTATAGTACACGAATCATAATCACGATGTATAAAATTAATCTTATTTTATTGTTTTTATCGTAATGAGATTAAAACATATTAAAATCAACATATAAAGATGAATAAAATTATTCACATTCTATTAAATGTGCAATAGAATGTTAAAACTTATATGAAATAATTAATACAATAATTAAAGAATATTAATGACTTTAAGTATATAAAATTAAAAAAATATTTTAACTTTATGATAAAGGTATTCTATAACCCAGAATAAAGGTATCCCAATTTTTATACAAACATGAATGTATGTTATTTATTACCAAGAAATCCCTCGATACAATGATCAAAGTGGATTTATATTATTATGTAAAGACCCGTAAAATTCAAGGGAAATTTTTTCTTAATTTTCTTTGGAAATTTTCAAGAGCGCGGTTTCTGACGGCACCTGATTCCGAGGCCCGGAGTTCCCGGAATCAATTTCCGAAGAATGGCTCGGGTACGTTCAGTGAACGAACGAGCGGAAATTTCTAACTTTTGATCTGGTGCTCGGAATTGAAATCCGAGGGCACCGATGAACTCGCAGCGCCGATATTCGCTTATGGAGACCTTTTCCGAGGTTGCGTTTATTGCGGGTTGAAAGTTAGTTTTTGGGTTTTTAGATTAAGTTAAATAAAATTTGTGAAATACAAAATTTTATTTTAACTTGATGTTTTTTTAATCCATCCAAAGGGAGTTGGGAGTGGTACCCACATCCTCTTAATCTCTCTTGGGAGGATTAAGTGTGGTGGGGCCCACACAAAACCCAACCTTCCATCTCCCATTAACCCTCCTTTTTAATTAATGTTTGACAACTAAAGTATTAATTGAGGTGAGTTGTTCAAATTCAAACCTTTGAAATTCATTTGTTAAGTTGTGAATAAAATAAGCTCTTATCTTATTTTGTTGGGTTAGAACTCTTTAGCCATCTTGAGAGCTTTTTAGAGCTTTTCCTTCTTCTTCAAGCTTGGACGAAGAATGCTCAAGCTTTGACGAAGAACGCTCAAGCTCCGACGAAGAACGCCGCTCCTCTCTTCTTCGTCTTCCGTGTCAACGAGAGGGAACGCCGCTTCCTCCTCGGACTCCCTTCGTCGACATAAGAAGATTCGCCAACGACGTACCTCTTCGGACGTACCTCTTCGTCATCGAATTTGACGAACGATTACCGTGACGCCCGACCTCCGCGACGTTGTCTTCCGCGGGACATTGACAAATCTTCGAACCTATACCCAAGGTAGGGGTTGTTGTTTTTGTTTATTTATGTATCCTTGTTCGTGGTTCTAGCATGAATAACGTGAGGATTTTAAATATGTGTTTTTGTTTAATGTGAGGGGGCCGGACCGCATGAACATGGACGAACCCCCTCCTTCGTTCTTGATGTTTTATATTGCGGATGAAACAAGGTGGCATGGTGCCGTCGCACCACGTGGTTATTCGCCCGATTTTATTGCGCGGCGCCGTCGCGCCGCGCCATGGAAAAATCATCAAGAATGCGACGCCGTCGCGCCACGTCGAAGGGAATCAAACGTGCGGCGGAGGGGCGCGGTGCCGTCGCACAGCGCCGGACGACGAACACCGCGGCCGGTTCCAGGCCGTGGCGGGACGAGAAGACCGGCGGCCGGGCCGCCGGCGTCGGAAGCCGGAAAAAGGGGACTGGTTTACCGGTCCCGTTGAAGAAAAACGGGCCGGCCAGAAGGCCGGCCGGTTGGTCAAAATCCGGGGGAAATTAATTCCCCCGGCCAGCAGTTAAAGCCCCTCCCATTTAATTGGGAGGGGGCGGTTTCCTTGAGGGGGGGCAGGCGGCCCCCCGGTTCCTCCTCAAAGCGGGCCCCCAAGAGGGGGGGCCGTTGATTGGCAAAACGGCGCGGCTATGTCGCGCCGCCAATTGAAGAAGCGGGGGGCTTGCACCCCCCCCCCCCCCACCCCCCCCCCACCCCCCCCCCCCCCCCCGCGTGCTGCCTCCGTGCGGCGCCAGGCTGCCGTGCCGCCAGGCTGCCGCGCCGCCGGCCGACCGGCCGGTCCGGGTCGGGTCGACCAGGTTCGGGTCGACCCGGTTCGGGCCGACCCAGGGGGGGTCGGGCCGGGTTGGCCCGGACTCGGACCCCCCGTTTCGAATCAGTTTCGGCCTTTTGGCCATAACATGAGCCACGGACCTCCGATCCAAGAACCGTCTGCGGAAACACGATCCTTGAATCGAGACGGTCGTTTCGGTATATCGCACTGAAAGTTTCGGAATACATTGAGTTCGGCCGGGTTGGTTCGTTCACGAAACCAACCGGGCCTTCGGAGCAGAAACGCTCATATCTTGAACTACGGACGTCCGATTGACGTGCCGTCATCTTTGTTGTGTTCCTATTAGTGAGATGGTTCTTTTGGCATACTCCGCCCGAGGTTTGGACGCAGGTGGAGTACGGTCGGGTTGGTTTTGCCTTAAAAACCAACCGGGCCCCGGGGACGAAAATGCCAATAACTCTCAGACCGGGCGTCCGATCGACGCGCCGTCTGTTGCGTTGAGTTCCTGTTGACGATACAGAACATTTGGATACATCAACTCTGGACTTTGTGACAGTTGATGTATCAGCCTCTCGGCTCGTGGAGCGGACCCTCCGAACGAGCTTGCTGTGTGCAGGAACCCTAGTGCTGGCTGCGACTGTTACTATGACTACTACTGCTACTGTGACTGCGACGCCGACAGTACAGAGATCCTGTGTGGATTCGACGACGACGACTTCAGCACTCAGCGATTCTACGTGGATCAGTGCTACATGTCCTGTGTGGGCCCGATCCTGTGTGGGTCCGATCCTGTGTGGGTCTTTGCGCTCAGCGGTCCTGTGTGAACCAGCGCCTACAGGTCCTACATGGGCCTGATCCTGTGTGGGTCTTTTGCGGGGGTTAGTTACCTATTGATCCTTCGTGGGTCCGACGACTTAGATGGATCAGAGATCATCTTTTTCGTCTTTTGTAGAAGTATACCTCTGTGAGCTGAATCCTGTTGCTTTCCTGTGTGTATTGTGTTGTGCTATCCTGTGTGGATTACGTTTTGCTTTCCTATGTGGAATACGTTCACTTTCCTCTGTGGACTGAGTTGTACTTGGGCTCGGAGGTTGGTGCGTATTTGAAATTGATTACTTAGGTATATGTATGGGCATATACCTAAGCAGTGTTGGTTGTTACTTCGTGATTGTACCTTTCTTTGTGGGTTATCCTTTGTGGATTTGAGAGACCTTCAGGGGTCTCGGGGTCCCTACTGAGTAGCTTATACTCACCCTTGCACGGGTTTTGCCCGCACTACATTGTGTTGGTTGCAGATGACGGACAGCGTTGATCTTAGCTGAGGCTTGCAGAGCAGGACGGTACCTGGAGGTGGACAACTGGGCGGGACGTGCTCGGAGCGGACGGCGGGACCCGTGGAGCAGTGGAGCTATCTGTACCCACCCTTCAGGTGGAATTTCCAGGGGACAGCTCGGTGTAGCGGCTTTTACTTTTCAGTTACTGTTTTCCCTTTCGAGTTGTACTTTACTTTCAGTTTGGGTTTATATACTGGCCCATTTACTTTTCCTCACTTTCAGTTGTACTCCGCTTTTTCTTAGTGTTTACTTTCCGCTTTCTTACTCCGTGGTGTTTGTTTACTTTACAAAGGCAATGCTTTCCCTTTTTACCGGATTTACGCCTTGGTGCTAGTCGCCAGCCCCTGGCCTATGGAAGGCGGGCTTGGGGTAGTCACGGCACGGACCCCGAGGGCGGGTCGTGACAAATTGGTATCAGAGGAGTTCGGTTCTACCGCGAACTCTGGTCTTTTCTATGTGAAGCAATAATGTTTAGCGTATTGAGTGTGGTTATCAGTCCAGGGAGTCCAGTGTTGGTGCGGCAGCCGATGTATCCGTACACCAGGACCCTGAATTCTGATTTCCGACTTAATGCACGAAAACATTGATTGCGTGTGTGTTTCAAAGTTTTCTATGTGATTACTTATATCAGCTCACCAGGTATATTGTTCTGACCGTGGCGCACCTGTTTCCTTTTCAGGATAGCCCCACGACGGCAGTCAGCTAGGGTTCCGAGAGTCGAGTGTGACGACAGCCCACCGAGCGACGAGGCTTCGGTGCAGGGCCCTTTGTCAGCAGTGGCACTGGCGGTAGATCTACCCGCCGAGCCCCCGATTCTTCCAGCGCCAGCCGCTGACGATGCACGTCGCCTCAGCGCACTGCATGAGTTTCAGCGCCAGCGACCGCCCAGGTTTCACGGGGAGACGGATCCCCAGGCAGCAGAGGACTGGCTGGAGGCAGTGGTACGAGTGTTTAGGCTAGTGAGGACACCAGCAGACCTCATGGTGATCCTCGCTGCGAGCCTACTACACGCAGCAGCAGGACGATGGTGGAGCTTGATGCTCCAGGTGCACGATGAGGCATCTCTACTTTGTACGGACTTTGAGAGCCTCTTCCGCTCGGAGTTCGTCCCAGCCACCCTTCGTGCGGTGCGTATCCAGGAGCTTCTTCAGCTGCGGCAGGGCAGCATGACGGTCGCTCAGTACTCGGCGAGATTTACTGATCTCTCGCGCTACTCGACCGACATGGTACGAGACCCATTCTTCCGGGGCCGGACCTTCGAGCAGGGTTTGAGACACGAGATCAGGGCATCGCTGATCTCCCTCAGCATACCGACTCAGACAGGAGTACTGGAGCGGGACCTTTTGATCGAGAGCTTCCTTGCTGAGTCTACACCAGCGCAACAACCCACCGTAGGGCGGCACGTGGCAGAGTCATCTGCAGCAGGAAGTCGACGGATGACTCAGGGGTCCAGATAGACCAGACCTTCGGGCAGACGACCTCAGGGCACTGGCTCAGCAGTGCAGGGCACACAGCGAGGAGCCAGTCTTTCGAGAGGCAGACAGTGCTACTCGTGCGGCGGGCAGGGCCACATGGCTCGTGACTGCCCGACCCGCCATGCCGAGGAGCAGCAGACAGTTGAGGGACCACCGAGGCAGAGGCAGATGGTCGACCGTGGCGGTCCGCAGGGAGGAGGCGGACGAGGCAGAGGAGCTGGACGAGCAGCCGGTGGTGGGCGATGCTTTGAGGCTCTACCACCACCACCACCAGGAGGTCCACCCCGACCTGAGGGAGCTGGCGGGCAGAGACATGCACAGCTCTAGGCAGCAGAGGCCTACGACCACGGCGCGCCCGATATGATTCGAGGTACTATCTGTGTCTATTCCACCCTTTCTACAGTTCTTATAGACACAGGAGCGAGTCACTCTTTCATAGCCGCTGCCCTTGTTCGGAGCTCGGAGATTCCGACAGAGCCGTTGGCTCGATCCTTACGGCTAGAGACTCCTACGGGAGCTGACTCGACGATTACGCCCTGGTGCCGGCAGTGTGAGCTTACTCTAGGAGGCGAGATCTTCGGCTGGGATCTTCTTGTAGCAGCATCGAGGCCTTACGACGTCATCTTGGGCATGGATTGGCTATCTACGGTCCATGCGCAGATTGACTGTTTTAGGCGCAAGGTGCGATGTGTACGCACCGACGGGAGCAGGTTCACCTTCACCGGCGAGAAGGGAGCCTTAGCAGCAGAGGATGGACTTCCGCGGAGGAGAGGACAACCCATTACTCATCAGTTAGCTAGCCTCATCCTTGGAGCAGTTGACGTGCGGAGTCCTGGTTTTCCTGCAGTGATGGATCAATTTGCAGACGTTTTTTCCGACGATGTTCCAGGGCTACCTCCTCGCAGAGAGGTAGACTTTTATATTGACTTGTACCCCTGGACAGCCCCGATATCCACTCCAGCATATCGGATGGACCCCGCCGAGCTTCGAGAGCTACGGGTACAGTTGGAGGACTTGCAGGGCAAGGGGTTTATCCGACCCAGTGCTTCACCCTGGGCTTCCCCGATATTGTTCGCCAAGAAGGAGGACGGGAACTTGCGACTTTGTGTTGACTATCGTCGCCTGAACCAGGTGACAGTGAGGAACAAGTATCCACTACCGAGGATTGATGACCTCTTTGATCAGCTCAAGGGAGCACGGTGGTTCTCGAAGATAGACCTCAGGTCAGGCTATCATCAGCTCAGAGTCAGAGACGAGGATGTGCAGAAGACGTCCTTCATATGTCGGTGTTGACGCTCCTTTCGTCACGGAATCTAAAAGTTCGGAAAAGGGAATATCTGAGCTCAAAGTGATTAATCCTTTGAAGCAACATCAAAAATCGACAAAGGGATGAACAAGGAGAACATTGCCCATAGGTCGCGCAAGTTCCCTCTTGGTCGCGCAAGTACACTTGCGCGCCGCCTCAACACTTGCGCGACCCCTCATGGTCGTGCAAGGGACTTGCGCGACAGATGTGGTAACCGCCCAGTAACCGCCCGGGGTCTTCTTTTGCCTATAAATAGACCCTGTGGGCCCCCCATTCGAGAGGATCTCTTTCCAGAAACTCGGATGAAAGCTCCCGACGCCCAAGCCTCTTCTCAAAGCTTCCAGAACACTTCTAAGGTAATTTCTTACCTAGAATGGAAGATCTCAAGGGAAGAAGGAAGGCCAAGTGTTGAAACTGATCAAACACTTGCGCGCCGACTTAATTCCTTCAATATAACTTGCGCGTCCCCTCTCTGGAAGAACCTTAGGAGGATTATAAAGGGTTTAATAAAGAATCGCTCAAGTATTTCAACTATGGTTGTAAATCGCGCAAGTATCCCTCATGTCGCGCAAGTATACTTGCGCGACCAATACTTGCGCGCCGCCGCAGGACTTGCGCGACTTTTAATACTTGCGCGCCCCTATCTTTTTGGGTGCCCACCTTGCCCATTTTTACCCCTCTTAAGCCATTTCACCCTTCCTATTCAAGATTCAGTCTTCAAGATACTCTTCAAAGCCATTTATGACATGATTTCTTGGTTTGACATCCTTATCTGAAAGGAATTCTGTGAAATACCTCTCAAAACCTAGTGATTTAAAAATCTTTATGTCACCAAAGATTGAGAATTCATTCATTTCAAACCTCATCCTTTAAAATGAGATAATCCTAACCTGGGTCTCCTTTTCAGGAATAAGACTCAGTCATAACCTTGGGCTTCCTTTTCAGGAGTAAGCCCCAAGTCCCCTAACCTAGGCTTTCTTCTCAGGAATAAGTCCTAGTCATAAATCGTGGGCATCCTTCTTAGGAGTAAGCCCCAAGTCTCTTAAAATTTCTCTTAACCAGTCATAAATTACCTTTGATTTGGGTTTCCTTTTCAGGAATAAAACCCAATCATAAGTCCCCTCCTAACTTGGGCATCCTCCTTAGGAGTAAGCCCCAAGATTAGAGTATTCAAATCTCCATGAAGCACATATAACTTTGTGGACACTGTTCTTGGATTTTTTCCCTAAAAGTAAATCCTAAACTTTCGTCTATCTGGGCAGTCATCTATACATAAGCCCCAAAACAAAATTCTTATGATTGCATCTTTTATGGCACAATTGTCTGAATTTTACAAATACCTCTTGTTTCTCACACCGAGCATGACTCACGTGAGCTTAGAGTGTAAAAGTAATTATGACATTCATCTTTGAGCCATCAATCATAAAACATCATATCCCATTCCTCGAACTACGTGGGTTCTGATTCCTTTTTCAAAACAAAGGATACGTAGGTAGCCCATTTATGGGTTCGATCCCAACATTGAAATAATCTTTGTCCTTCTGAATGACGATAAACTTCATGTGCCCCACTGAGTGGATTTAAAACCAGCCTGGTCATCAAAATGACCAAGAGACTTTTATATAAATGTTTTGAAAGATACCATTGACCAAGAATCTCTAAACAAATATAGATGATTCTATATTGATGAAGAACCTCGAATACATATAAAAGATTCTCTAAATTTCTTGCATATTTAATCATTGATTGTTAAAACTAAAGGAAAGCTCATTTTATACTTGGTAATGTAATAAGGATTCACTAACTTAACTTAAATCTATAAAGAGAGTCCCGGAGTAGACAATAATTCCCCTCAAAAAGGTGTAATGAGTCCGACCTCCCATCCTCTCGACCAATGCAAATTCCTAAGCCTCATTAGCCCACAAGCTAATGAGCGCCTGCCTTTGGAAAGTAGGTCCAAACGGATGTGGAATCATTGGATGTTTCCGGTTCTACGAACAAACCCGTTAGAAACCGATCGGAACGTTTGAATCTCCCGTCCAGGAGGTCATCCCCGGATTCCGCGCGAAACAAAAATGGTGAACCCGACGTGAATCCTTAACCAAGTTAAAGTGATGTTCTTCTTATCTGTTAGGCCCTTTGGGCCAACAAGGAAATCATTGAAATATGATCATCCAAAAGATGCAGTAGCCGGATTCATCTCGATTATGTCTGTTACATGGAACATGCACTCTTTTTTCAAGATCTTCTACAAAAAATGGCTTTCCTTAAATTCACCCATGTGAATACTGCTGCTGGGAACACCTCTACTGTGAGGTCTACTGCTGTGAAAACCAATGCTGCTACTCCTGCTGGAACGTCATCCGCTCTGAGGATGACATCACCAACTCAGCATCTTCAACGCTGTGTTTCTAATGCACTGGTTAAGGAGTATCGTCGCAACGGTACTATCCCAACTCTGGAGGCCGCTCGTCAAGCCCTCCAAGTTAACAATTCTACCTGGTCGTCCGGACAACGGCGACCAGCAATCAAGAAGCAGACGGTGCTGACTACCGTCTCAAACCGTTTCGGGTCGTTATCCCCGGAACGCAATTTCCATTCACTCCCTTATTCCGAGGAAGTGAATGAGCAGGTCCCGCAGGACCTTAATTCAAAAAGACAGGAGTCCTTCTCAAGGGCTCCCATCAACAATCGCCGCCAGACTCGTGCGGTAGTGCGCCCTCAACATGATGAGGGTACCGACTCCAGGCGTTCAGCTCAGGTTCCTCGAACCCGAGCAGGCAAGATGAATCGCCAGAGACGGAACCCAGTTAACAATAGGCAGGTTGTCATCCCTGCCATTTCCGGAGAAGTCCACCAACCTAACTTGGTGGCAAATAACGAGCAGGCATACACACCTGTTCGTTTTAATCCCGCTGTCCAGCAGACTCGTCTGGCAGCATCAAGCCGATCCCGCCAGGCAATTCCGGCGGAGTACCATAGGCAGGAACATACACCTGCTTATACATCAGCAGTTAGTCAGCAGGCTCGTCTGACTACATATGATGGATCTCTTCAACAGCGTTTGGCGAAGTGTAATCAGCAGACACATACACCTGCTAATACTAATCAATCCTACCAACAGTCTCGCTTGGTAGCGCACGGAGAAGTCAGTCGGAAAGTCCCGACGACAAACAGGAGGCAGACTAAACTCTCTGCCTCCACACTTGAGTACTGTCAGGATTCACTGACAGGAAAAGGAGGACAGGAGCAGGCACATACACCTACTCCAAGCCCGGAATGGACGTATATCCCTGTTCCGGCGGCTGAAGTCACCAAACATATTTTGTCAATGGTGAAAGAGCAGAAGTAAATTCCTGCTCATATTCTGGATGCTTGCCAGGATATCATAACAGCTTCAGCATCATCTCAGGGACAGACACATAAATCTATCCCTAGCGGTGGAGTGACACATCAACAATTCACTCCGGAACAGACACACACATCTGTTCCAGTCCAAGAGGGTTGTGGGGCCTACTCCCCCATATCATATGGACAACCAAGTCAGGAACATACACCTGATTTGAGCGATGATCGTCAGCCTAACCTGACCATCTTTCCTGATCAGGCACATACACCTGCTCAGAGCAATCACTTTCGTCATCAAGTGATTTCTAAAGCGAGTAAGAAGGCATCTACGAAAAAGATCCGCCCAGCACAGTCAGGAGATCAAAGGCCAATCTGCAACAAGGCCTTGCTCGATGCTGGAGTTCTTGAAGCCCTCATACATTTATCTGTCGGAATTCAAGATTCTACTCCCTCAGTTCCCAATAACAGGAACATTAATCCCGAAGGTCTTCAACAGACACTTCCTCATGAAGACTTGCTTCATGAAAATTCGGTCAATCTTGAAGTTTCTTCTTCAGATGAGAGCCACAAGAACCCTCTATGTGGTCAGAAGGCCAAGGAGCAAGAGATTTCATCTTTTGCTGTAACCCATCATGAAGGTCCTCCTCATGGTGATGAACTTCGCTGCGAAAGTCCTCTCCACAGTAGTGATTCACATTGTCTCGAAAATTCTTCAGAAGGCAATGTAGTGACGAGAAAGCCCTCCTATCTCGAGGCACTTGCAAACGTAAAACCAGTCATGTCTGAAGTTTTACTATCGGCAGGTGAAACTCTTTCTCCATCAGAAGATAGCTTGGGGTTCAGGTTATTCTCCGAACCTTCCCTGGGTCATTCATCTTCCAGCATGAATAGTGATTCCTCTACCAATCTTGTTGAATCCGATGAAGCAACAAGGAAACACCAACTCTGGTCCAAACAGGTAGAAGAATCTTCATTTAATGATAAAGAGGAAATGCTGAACATGAGGAAAAAACTGGCAAAAGGTGAAGTACCAGTCATGTTTTGGCCTTTGGCTGACTCACAGTATGACATTCCAAAGATGTTGACAGATGATGGAATCCATGATATTCGTCTCAACATATGGAAAACTCTTTGTCAATTAAAGAAGAAGGTATTATCTTACGATGAATATGAAAATCATCTTAAGATAATAGAAGGGTTACAACGCCAGATTGATTTGGCATCTCTATCAGTCTCTCGGTATCCGAAGGCTGAAAAGCAACAGAGAACCCTTCAACGTTCATGCCTTGGCGCACTAAGAAGATTGCGTCAGTTAATAACCAATGCTCCATCTAATGTTCATATCAGAGGATGGGGTATTCACGGAGCACTACATTTCACAGTGCTTTCCGGTCAGCAAAGCCCGCCGAAAATGGTCTCATGCAATGTTATTGCCCATGGCCGGCCACAGTCAATGGGCTTTGTTCATAATCAAAATCTTGCTCGAGATCAAGCTTCAACTAGTTCCTCTCAAAATCAAGTATATAGAGAACATGTTGTTGAATTGCTCCTACACCAAGCAGGCGAGAATATTGCACAAGCCTCTCGTCTGGAGCAAACACGTCATCAAATGACAGAAGTTTCGGAAATCATCCAACGGTCTGTTGAACCAGGTGATAAAAGTGGATACAGGTTAATGCATCCAGCTAATTTCCGAACTAAGATTCGCAAGATCAAGAGAGATTTTAAAAAGATCTCAGACATAGCATGTCAAGAGACACCCCATCTTGCCAGACTGGGGACTTCTCTAACCCAACCCTCAGAATCAATGATTGGGATTCGAGGAGTTGAGCGGAAGCAACAGGAACACCCCCAGTCCACCGGACTGGGGACTTTTTCAAATCTTCAATCCCTCCCTCAGAGAAAGTCAGTATTCTCTCGATTAGGGAATAAGCCTCAAGAGGAACGAAGAGCCAAGATGTCAGGAGATTCTCTCCAAGTGACGGTTCTCCAAGAAATTCTTGAGGGATCAAGTCAACGGAATGCCATGTCTTATCATGGACATAAAAGGAGACAATATCACAGAAATGCTGATAGAAAGGATTCCATGAAATATGCATCCATTAATGTCATCACTGCCGTTGCTGCTGATTCACCAGATGAGGCTCAATCAGAGGGATCAGATGAAGAGGTTCCTGCTCAAGAAGTTGCGCACACAGACCTAAATGAAGAAGGTGTGCGCACACGTAATCAAAGGCTTACCCAAAATCTGGGTATTCCTTCAAGTAACCCACTTCCCCCTCTCCGAAAAGGATCCAATAAGGGGAAAGGAAAGAATCAGGTTACTTCTCACCCTTCCTCTGAAGGAGGTCAATCGCTCTCATTAGAGCAAAGGCTTGCACAACAGGAGGAAGAAATGAAAGAATTAATAAGGTTGAATGCAGAACTACTTCAGAGTAGTCTTCTTCTTAAGAATGCTGAAGTCCGACAGCCGAATGAATTTGTTGTAACTACTGAGATGGATCAGGAATATCCTCCTTTATCAGTACACCCACAGAGGTCTAATCCTACGGGTCAAACGCAACAACGGTTGGAAGCACTACCATTAGTTGCAGCACCAACCTCCACGGCTGTCCAAGCTCCATTCATTGCACCTACCCAAAACCAAGTTCAACCTGACGTTTCTCAAAAGTTAATAACTACTATTGAGTCATTAACAGCTCGGTTAGAAACTATGGAAGGGAAACGGGCGCAAGTTCAACCTGAAAAGAAAGTTTACCCTGAATGGGTAGATTCAATTTCTCCTCCATCCAGTTTTGGAAACCCTATTTTCCCTACTTTCAATGGATCAGGCGACCCTGAACAACATTTGACGCATTACGTGTCTTGTTGTGATCCTATGATGGGAACTCCAGAACAACAAGAAGCAGTGAAACTCAGATGCTTCGTGCGAACCTTGCAAGGACCAGCTTTTGTCTGGTATACAAGCTTGAAATCCCGGTCAGTCATCGGATGGGAGGATCTTCGTCAAAAATTCCTTCTTCAGTTCAGCTCAACTTTGCCAAAAACGACAGTTTTCGATCTTACAAACTGCAAGCAAAGGGAGAATGAAAGAGTCTCTGATTTCATTGCTCGTTGGAAGGGATTAACGTATTCCTTGAGTTTATCACTCCCTCAGGAGGAATTGTTGCCAATCTGTGTGGCAAATTTGCGTGACGAATTACGCACGCCATTGATCCCTGTGAAATACACAGGAGGGTTTCGAGACCTTACTTCAATCGCTCAACAGATTGAAGATTCCCTTATGCAGGCTAAGGTTAAATCTCGTGTAATTCCATCAGCTCCAGGAAGAAGAATGGGTAAAGCAGAAGCTGCTACAGTTATTCTTAAACAGGCACCTGTACCTATTTCTACTTCAAAACCTTCATCTTCTCGAAGGGCTCCACCTCCTGAACGCCAACAACAAAGGCTGTTTCGTCCAAATGATCAAAAAGATCAACGACAAAAACAATTTGAGGATATTAAGAGTAAAACACACTCTTTCCAAAGTGAGAAAGTTCCTGGTTACTTCATTTCAGCTCTGGAAATAATTTGGTTCAATTACCAGTGCCGAAGAGACCAAACAAGGAAGGAGATGAAGACCGTCCCAATTATTGTCCCTTTCATCAAATGTTGGGACATCCCATCCAGGAGTGTTTTGTCTTTAAAGACCTCCTACAAAAGATGGTTGACTTGGGACAAGTCAAATTGAAGGGTTCTTCAGCTCATGTAGCGTGTATTACCGCTACAGATCCAGAGGAAGGAGGCGAGTGGCAGGAAGTCAAAAGCAAAACTGCGAAAAAATATGATGATTGGATGGTCAGAAAGACAATCAATCGGACCCATTCCATTTTGCGAACACAATTGAAGAAGCCAATTGTGTCTCCTACAAAAGCTGCAGTAAAGCCTCCATCAAAGGACAAATCCTCAAAAGGCCAGTGCAATTCAAAGAAGAAAGAGGAATCAGGAGAAGATGAGTATGTATCAAAGCCTAAATTGTCTTTGACTCTGGCAGATTTCATGCCATCTACTTCAAAGCCACGGGCACCGCCCCATCAAACGGCACAGCCTAAACAGGCTAATCAGGCAGAGTCTTTATCAGACGAAGAGTTAATCTTTGGTTCTGTCTAATCTCAATGGATGGAGAACACATCATGACTCCAACTAATGCCAGATTTCTGAAGAAGTATTTTGTATAAACACAAAATATTGTTCCCAGAACCAAGACATACAATTGGTTCATACACAAAGGTCCGGTATGACCTTAAACTACACAAAGGTCCGGTATGACCTTAAACTACACAAAGGTCCGGTATGACCTTAAACTACACCATGGTCCAGTATGACCTTAAACTACAACTTCGTCCAACATGATGTTAAACTGTGTCACCTTCAATGTCCGAGATGACATTAAACTAAATTTTGTCCCTGCAACATGACATTAAACTGTGCAGCACCAATAGTCCTAACTGCAAGACTTTAAACTGCATAGTCCCTGATTTTGTCCTACATGACAATAAACTGTATAGAAGTTCCTATATTTTGTCCGAGATGACATTAAACTATATTTTGTCCTAGCAACATGACATTAAACTGTGTGGCACTTTCATCGTCCAGCATGACGTTAAACTGTGTTAAGTCCCTTATTGTCCTACATGACACTAAACTGTATTCTGTCCGAGATGACATTAAACTATATCGTGTCATAGCAACATGACATTAAACTGTGTGGCACTTCCAACGTCCAGCATGACGATAAACTGTAAAAAGATCAGAACTGATATCCTCATATTGATTCACCTTAGTCTTAGCTACATGACTTTAAACTGTACAACAACAGTTCGTCCTTTCTATATGACGCTAAAACTATACAGCAATGGTCCAGTATGACTTTAAACTGCAACTTCGTCCCACACGACATTAAACTGTGAAAAAGTTCCATAAATAGTCCAGCATGACCTTAAAACTGCATCATTCCTGGTCCATGTATACGACCATAAACTATTTGCAAATATGTCCAGCAAGACGTTAAATTGTGACGTCCTAACTACATGACGCTAAACTGTATAAAAGTCTCTCACGTCCGGAAAGACGTTAAACTATATAATCATCAAAAGTCCAGCATGACATTAAAACTGCACAATCCCCCTTTCGTCCAATATGACGTTAAACTGTATTGTCCTCATCGTCCTAACTACATGACGCTAAACTGTACAGAAAGTCCTTGATATGTCCTACATGACATTAAACTGTGCATCGTTAAGGTTGTTATTACCTCTTGTTTCTCACACCGAGTATGACTCACGTGAGCTTAGAGCGAACATCAACCATAACACTCCCTTTGGGCCACTAACCATGTGTAAGTCCCAACAACATTTTTTTAGATCATTGTCCACAAGAACAACTTGATCATTAATTCATTCTTTAATTGAACTACACAGACTTTGATCCTTGCCCTCCAGGCTGGGTATGTAGGCAACCTCCCAAAGGTTCAAGCCCAAAAACAATCTCTTCACATTGGTTCACCACAATCTCGTATGATGATGATTTGTGAAACCACCCCTGGAATCAATATCTTTACATTGATTCACTTTCGTCCTTGTTATATGACGTTAAACTATACAACACTTTTGTCCGGTACGACAATAAACTACAATATTCTTTGATTTCCTCATTTGAGAAGGAACCATTATTAACATTGATTCTTTTTCAATCATGGTTTTCATTTTCAAAAGACTACGTACATACATGGTAATGCCTAAACTTTTTATCTTAGGTTAAAACCATCATTGCACTAAAGTCCCCTTTTTACCCTTCACATGTACGAACCAAATTTGTACAAAGGGTAGATCTAGAACTACGTGGACTTGATTCCCATCCTTATGGGATACGTAGGAACATTCGAGTGTCCCTCGAATCCAGTCCCAAGTCTTTTGGGCCTAACCCCAAATTTCACTTTCAGTCCCTTGGCTGAAAAGTCTTCATGAAAACACACACTGTGTATTCATTATTATGGTCCGAATTCTATGACCCTAAACTAAGATCACTCATACTTTCGTCCTCCACGACGTTAAACTGCATTTCAAGAACTACGTGGAAATGATTCCCATCCTTATGGGATACGTAGGAACATTCGAGTGTCCCTCGAATCCAGTCCCAAGTCTTTTGGGCCTAACCCCAAATTTCACTTTCAGTCCCTTGGCTGAAAAGTCTTCATGAAAACACACACTGTGTATTCATTATTATGGTCCGAATTCTATGACCCTAAACTAAGATCACTCATACTTTCGTCCTGCACGATGTTAAACTGCGTTTCAAGAACTACGTATGGCATGATTCTCATTCTTATGAGATACGTAGTGAAGTCCAAATTTCAATTCAGGATCCAGCCACAACATGATTATGGTTTTCATTGACCTATGTATCTCTATATACATTGGAAAATACCAATCTTTATGTATTATAATCCTAACCTTAAATATTTTCAGATCTTCATAACCCTTTTCATGACTTATAGTCACAAAAATGTCAAACTTCTGAGAATTCTTTTGCCGGACTATGCAGCACGTGCCCATAGGTGGCCTTGCATAAACAGTCCACATAACAGACTTGTCAGCCAAGAGATGCTATTTATTTGACCATGCAGCCAATGCCCATAGGTGGCCCTGCATGTTTTCAACCCCCTAACGGGTTTGTTAAATAATAGTAACTTCATTCTTAGGAAGAATGCCTCTTTTGTCCTTATTTGTCTTAAACGACAGTATGTAGGGATCCGAAAAAATAGCCATCCTTAACATATTGGTCCCATATCCTTTTTCATGATCTGAAAGTATTCAAGTCTATGGTTTATTCTCCTTCCCTACGTTTGGGTCAGACCTTCGTAGGAGTGATATTCATCTAGTTCTTCGATATTCTTGTTCGGAAATATCCTTTCCATATTCAAGTACCTCTTTCCATACAACAAACTCTATGCTTTAGAAAATTTGAATCTCCATAAACATTCACTGGCTTTTAGCACTAGGAAAGTAAATTTCTGAGAGTTCTTTTGCCTGACTATGCAGCACGTGCCCATAGGTGGCCTTGCATAAACAGTCCACATAATAGACTTGTCAGCCAAAAGATGCTATTTTATTTGACTATGCAGCCAATGCCCATAGGTGGCCCTGCATATTTCAACCCCCTAACGGGTTTTGTTAAATAATAGTAACTTCATTCTTGGAAACTACTTTTTCTAATGCCCTTTTAGCTCTTTTTCATATCATTCCTCAGATTCAAATATTCTTAAGTCATAGTTTACATATTTTCTCTCATATTTGAGTATGGTAATTTGTTTTCAGATAAATTATCAAGGAATTGAATCCATTTTAATCCATTTTTCGGTCAAAGCTATTTCGACCTTAAACATTAGCCTCTTTATGTCCGGCTTGCATGACTTTAAACTGCCCACACAAAAGACAGAGGAACTATGAATAAAAGTCAAGTTCCAACTCACTAAATATACATTTTTTGTATGATTTAGCTAATATTGAGCAGTTAAAAGATTCAAAGTTTGTAGGGTTATTTGTAATAATCCTAGTAAAAATCAAACTATGCTTACTAAGCCCATTGGCTTAAGTAAATTTGAAGCAGGTAATGGAAGAATGAAAGCACAAATGATTGAAGACAAAAGTGTTTTTCATTGATACACAAGAGTTAGAAGGACATCCACAGAATGGAATCTCTTCTCTTTTTCAAGAAATTACAGGAGATTGTCAACAAAAGTCTTCATTTGATGTATAGCATCCTGAGCCTTATCAACAGTTGCTTGAAGCTCGTGCACTTGACCAGCTTCACTCTTTTCAGCTTGCTGAAATGCCTTCTTAGCATCTGCAATGGCTTTCATGCCATTTATATGAGTTTCATCCAATGATTCATTAAGCTGATCAAGTTCCCCAGTAACAGCATCTAACTGTTGCTGGAGTTGCACCAGCTGGACGACCTTTTCTTTGATTTTTTGCTTCAGATCCTTCATCTTGACAACATAATCAGCTTCAGCCTGGGATATCGCAGCCTCAAATTCGCCTATGTTGACTGACAATTTCACTCTGGTCAAATCTTCGCGACTTGTCTGCATTTGCTCACTCCTGAAGATAATCTGTTTCACTGCAGCATGGATCTTTTCATACCCAAAACCAACAAGTCCCATTATAACAAATTGGGATGACAATCGGGAAATTTTTGATGGTAGCTCTTCTAAGGGCACCCCCGATATGATGTTCCATATATTGTTCCACGCCTTACGTCGTGAAAAGCTGAACGCTTTGAGCATCTATGGATCTGATTCAACATCTTCGTCAGAAGGGGGTATGTAATCTGGAATTAACATGCTTAAGGAAGTGCCTCATCTTGCTCTCTCCCCTCTGACATGGGCTTCTTCACTTTCAATTCCCGTTGGGGCAGAGGCTGAAGCCTCATCTCCGGATCTAGCCATTACAGTTGATGGCCCTACATGATCAATTGAAAGATTTTAGTTGAATCTTAAAGGATAACAAAAGAATGGATTGTCTTGCAAATAAAGTACAATCACAAATATTGTTATCCCTTACCCAATGGTGGTTCAGCAACATGAGAAGACTTCTCCCCATCTTTCCCGGTTTCAACAGGATTTTCAAGATGGGTCTCAGGAGAGTTTATTGGATTTAGCTCTACTTGAGCTAATGTTTCTGCAATGATAGGGTTGACATCAGTGTCCACACCCTCTTCAGGCATTGGCAGTTCAGCAGCTTCTACGGAAGAAACTGCATATTATTTTACATCATGGTTAGAAATATTTTCTTTTAAAAGAAAAATTTGGGCGAAGGGTAACACTCACGCCCAAGGTCTTCTAAATCACATGACAATCTAGCATGATCATAAAATTCTTCAAAAGTCATTCCTTGATTCATCATTTCATCCAATGATACTTCAGAATCTTGGTTAGTCTCACCAGTGGGAGCATTTGCTATGTCTTCTTGCTGACTTATGTCCTGCAACCCCTGACCCTGGACAGCATCTTCAGTAGTGGGAGGGATACTGGGAATGGATGGCAGCTCTTCTCCAGGAGCTACCAAGTCAGCTTGAGTTTGTGGTTGTTCTACAGCACCCTCCACGGCCTTTGAAGAAGGATCAGTCCCTTCCCTCAAGGGGGAAATTGAAGAAGCCCCTGCAATCCTCAGAAATATGAGTAACCATATGATTATGGGTATAAAATCATGATTGTTCGAAGGACTTACCACTGCTAATGAAACGTTTAGCTAAGGATTTCCTCCTTCGTTGCCTTGGCTTCTTTTGCTTTTTTGGAGTTTCAGCTGTCTCCTTTATTGGCACTTGGATTGGCGAATGAAAGGCTATGTCCAATGCCTCATTCATGGCCTGCTGACCTGGAGATATCTCGCCTGGTTCGCGAGGAGAATCAGCAGCAGCCCCAATAGCGGTACCACCAGGGCTATATTGTGGTGAAGGAAACCCGGTCCCTTTCTTTGCAAGCTGCAAGATGAAGAAAATAACTTCCTTAAGTAACAAAGCTTCGACTGAAATCAAGTTGCAAAGAAAATAAGGAAGGAAAACTTACATCTTCAGGAGCCATGTACTCTTGCCACTCTTCATCTCCAGAACCACCAGCCCCCTTAGTGGTGCCACGATCAATCATTTCCTTCACCCGCCTGGTGATAGGAACCGAATTATCAGTGGCATATATGAGCATTTCCAGCTCTCTGATATAAGCTCGCACTTCATTGGGGTTATCTCCGTATTGAAGGTCTTTGGAAGCTAGAAGATATCCTATCCCAGGAAGTTGTAGGCCCTCACACAAATCCAGCCAGGCGGTTTCAGTATCACAGTATAAGCTCTGCCATAGCTGAACAGCCTCTGGTCTTAGATATAAAGGCCGTGAGGAAGGTCCTACAATTTTTGATTTTAATTTCTTCCCAACTCCTGCAACTACAGATAGAGAATAAGAAAGTGAGACTTATTACTTTATAAAGTAGCAGTGATTGAAGTTATTACAATCAAATAACTCACCAGGAGCTGATGGAGTGGGTCTTTTAACTCTGGCCGGAGGATTATATCGGGCACGAAGCCGCTTTGCTGCCGGTTGTGCCTCATCATCCCCATCATGATGATCTGAAGAATCAGTTCTAGAGGAGGAGTCTGTTGAACCTATTTCAGGAGGAGAAGCATCACCTTCATTAGGAAGAGTTTCTTTCTCTACAGTCCTCTTCCTCTTTCCCACTTGATATACAGGATGATTCAGTATCCCTTTGGGGTATGATGCTATCCAGTGTTCGGCATAAAATGTAGTCAGATAATGTGCCGCTTTTTCAACTGGTAGATCAAATACTGCCCCAGTCTTCTCTCTTGATGTCAGCAACCATAGTTGTCGAGCAACCATCGGATGTTGCTCTAACCTGACATGTACTGGAGGGGATACAACAATCTGTTGCAAACATTTGAATTGGAGTGCAAATCTATATGGAGCATAGGCCTCGCATATGATTTATCCATCAATCCTGGCTACTAACACGCCATCCCTGCAAGCTAGCATGTATGCCCTCAAATCCAAAGGGGCTTTCCCATCATCAACAAACCGCCCAGATGGCGGACTTCCATAAGGAAAGAAGTTGAATTCCTTATACATGCTTAGTCTTACTTTTATGTCATAACCATTGACATCTAATGGAGAAATTCCAGAGAATGCTTGCACTGACGGTCTGAAAAGAGCTTCCAGGAATTTGTAATCCATTCTGTACATTGTAAGTCCTGAAGTGAGTGGCGATCCATCCCCACAAAACCTGGAATGGTCCCACTATTCTTAAAGGAGATTTACCCTGGAAGACGTGAAGTAAACTCCTGTGGATCTTTGCTAAAATGGGTGTGGCTAACCCCACCATTTTTCCCTCAGCTAACTTGGCCGCAATGACGAAGGTCCCTGGCCTAACGCCTCCCTTCGAATCCCTGACCGGCAAGAGGTAAATACTGAGCCACATTGCCAAGAAACCCGCCAGACGAGTTTTCTTTGGAATTCTTTGATTCACTTCATAGCCCCATTTTTCAAACTCTCCTGCTTCTAGAGTTGGCCAGAATGTGCCAGGAGCTCCTCTCTTCTCAGGTTTTGGGCAAGTGGTAGGACGTCTAGGCCGGGTATCCTTGGATTTCTTTTTCTTGGATCCTTTTTCCTTTGGCTCCATCCCTTTCTTCTCAGTAAGAAACACCTTCATCCATTCTTCCGGATGGATATCTTTTCTGAAATGAGTTAATGAGGTCTCTGAACTCTTGAGCTTGTGAAAGATTTTGAATAATTCTCAAGCCAAAGCAGGAGTCTTCTCTGGATCATTCCAAGTCACCTTGGGAGGAATGAATTCATCATACATATCGCCCAAGATTGGAGCTCCTGAAATCTTGTGGACATCCCACAAACTGATACCTACTTCTCCATGAGTCAAGTGGAAAGAATTAGTCGCTGGACTCCAGTGGCTGAGTATCTCTGGCACGAAGATATCATGTCTGTAAATATATGTCTGCCCAACCCAAACAGCTTCATATATTGCATCTCTCTTCAGATCCTCAATAAACTCTGCGCAAGTCTGTCGCACCCAGTATGCCCACATCCAAGTTGGCTTCACACCTCCCCCAGGGCGGAAATCCCAACTTTTCTTCCAGCCTTTGGACTGATCCATCTGAGCATCTCGGAAGATTGAAGGATGACAATGTGGTTGAAGCTCAGGTGTATGTTTTTTCAGATCTGGTGTGCAAGGGCTATGATGCATCACATAAGCCTTCTCTACTGTTCCAGCAGTTTGAAATACTCCTCCGCCTGAGATATTTGCTGAAGCAAAATTGGTATAATTCTGAAACCAAGAAAATGGAAGATAATTCTTTACTTCTGGAATAATGACTTCTTGCAGATGACCATGACCATACAAAGGTAGATAAGTGCAGTGAGGAAAGTCGTAATGATATTTCTTCAGATACTTAGCCAAATCTGGAAGAGTGCTGTTTTTGACAGTATAGTAATCAGGGCCAATGATATTCATCATATCATCTATCCGCTTGCTAGACAGTTCATCAAGTAATCCAGGTCTAAGAGCCATTGAATCTGCATAGGAGTTGAATAAATTAAACTCTTAAATGGGTTTTATTTTTCATAAAATTTGTGAAAGAATTTGAAAAAAATGGCTAAGGCATTAAGGCGCGCAAGTATGGAGATGTCGCGCAAGTGGTACATGTGCCGCGCAAGTTTTGGTCGCGCAAGTATTACCGCGCAAGCCCTATTACCTTGGGAGTAGCGCGGCAGCGAAGAAACAGCGAAAACAAGAGACTTGCGCGGCGAGGAAGACTTGCGCGGCGAGAGCTCGAGAAATCCGGAACTTCAGATGCCATCTACGGCCGGAAGCCGTGTATTTATAGGCCAGGGGGCCTATCTGCGCGCCGCATCCAGATTACTCAATGCCTGCGCGACGAAGACTTGCGCGCCGACTTCTGTGCATTTAAGACTTGCGCGCCGCCCTTTTCCTTTGGAGGGATTCGATTTCCTCAGAGTCAAATCCTCATTTTCTCTCCGGATCCAACTCTGAGGGGGGGACTTTTGTTGACGCTCCTTTCGTCACGGAATCTAAAAGTTCGGAAAAGGGAATATCTGAGCTCAAAGTGATTAATCCTTTGAAGCAACATCAAAAATAGACAAAGGGATGAACAAGGAGAACATTGCCCATAGGTCGCGCAAGTTCCCTCTTGGTCGCGCAAGTACACTTGCGCGCCGCCTCAACACTTGCGCGACCCCTCATGGTCGTGCAAGGGACTTGCGCGACAGATCTGGTAACCGCCCAGTAACCGCCCGGGGTCTTCTTTTGCCTATAAATAGACCCTGTGGGCCCCCCATTCGAGAGGATCTCTTTCCAGAAACTCGGATCAAAGCTCCTGACGCCCAAGTCTCTTCTCAAAGCTTCCAGAACACTTCTAAGGTAATTTCTTACCTAGAATGGAAGATCTCAAGGGAAGAAGGAAGGCCAAGTGTTGAAACTGATCAAACACTTGCGCGCCGACTTAATTCCTTCAATATAACTTGCGCGTCCCCTCTCTGGAAGAACCTCAGGAGGATTATAAAGGGTTTAATAAATAATCGCTCAAGTATTTCAACTCTGGTTGTAAATCGCGCAAGTATCCCTCATGTCGCGCAAGTATACTTGCACGACCAATACTTGCGCGCTGCCGCAGGACTTGCGCGACTTTTAATACTTGCGCGCCCCTATCTTTTTGGGTGCCCACCTTGCCCATTTTTACCCCTCTTAAGCCATTTCACCCTTCCTATTCAAGATTCAGTCTTCAAGATACTCTTCAAAGCCATTTATGGCATGATTTCTTGGTTTGACATCCTTATCTGAAAGGAATTCTGTGAAATACCTCTCAAAACCTAGTGATTTAAACATCTTTATGTCACCAAAGATTGAGAATTCATTCATTTCAAACCTCATCCTTTAAAATGAGAGAATCCTAACCTGGGTCTCCTTTTCAAGAATAAGACTCAGTCATAACCTTGGGCTTCCTTTTCAGGAGTAAGCCCCAAGTCCCCTAACCTAGGCTTTCTTCTCAGGAATAAGTCCTAGTCATAAATCTTGGGCATCCTTCTTAGGAGTAAGCCCCAAGTCTCTTAAAATTTCTCTTAACCAGTCATAAATTACCTTTGATTTGGGTTTCCTTTTCAGGAATAAAACCCAATCATAAGTCCCCTCCTAACTTGGGCATCCTCCTTAGGAGTAAGCCCCAAGATTAGAGTATTCAAATCTCCATGAAGCACATATAACTTTGTGGACCCTGTTCTTGGATTTTTTCCCTAAAAGTAAATCCTAAACTTTCGTCTATCTGGGCAGTCATCTATACATAAGCCCCAAAACAAAATTCTTATGATTGCATCTTTTATGGCACAATTGTCTGAATTTTACAAATACCTCTTGTTTCTCACACCGAGCATGACTCACGTGAGCTTAGAGTGTAAAAGTAATTATGACATTCATCTTTGAGCCATCAATCATAAAACATCATATCCCATTCCTCGAACTACGTGGGTTCTGATTCCTTTTTCAAAACAAAGGATACGTAGGTAGCCCATTTATGGGTTCGATCCCAACATTGAAATAATCTCTGTCCTTCTGAATGACGATAAACTTCAAGTTCCCCACAGAGTGGCTTTAAAACCAGCCTGGTCATCAAAATGACCAAGAGACTTTTATATAAATGTTTTGAAGGATACCATTGACCAAGAATCTCTAAACAAATATAGATGATTCTATATTGATGAAGAACCTCGAATACATATAAAAGATTCTCTAAATTTCTTGCATATTTAATCATTGATTGTTAAAACTAAAGGAAAGCTCATTTTATACTTGGTAATGTAATAAGGATTCACGAACTTAACTTAAATCTATAAAGAGAGTCCCGGAGTAGACAATAATTCCCCTCAAAAAGGTGTGATGAGTCCGACCTCCCATCCTCTCGACCAATGCAAATTCCTAAGACTCATTAGCCCACAAGCTAATGAGCGCCTGCCTTTGGAAAGTAGGTCCAAACGGATGTGGAATCATTGGATGTTTCCGGTTCTACGAACAAACCCGTTAGAAACCGATCGGAACGTTTGAATCTCCCGTCCAGGAGGTCATCCCCAGATTCTGCGCGAAACAGTCGGTATGGCCATTATGAGTTCTTGGTTATGCCTTTCGGTGTAACCAATGCTCCAGCAGTGTTCATGGCTCTCATGAACAGGATCTTTCAGCCATACCTCGATCGGTTTGTCGTGGTCTTCATCGACGACATTCTGATTTACTCTACGACTGAGGAGGAGCATGCCTATCACATGCGAGTTATACTAGACACACTCCAAGAGCACCAGCTTTATGGTAAGCTCTCGAAGTTCCAGTTCTGGATACGTGAGGTCCACTTCATGGGACACGTTATCTCTGAGGCGGGAGTTGCCATGGATCCCGCGAAGATTGTGGTTGTGTTAGCTTGGGAGCCACCCAGGAGCGTGACTGAGGTCCGGAGTTTCTTGGGACTAGATGGATACTATCGGAGATTCGTGCCAGACTTCTCTAGAGTTGCGGCACCACTCATAGCTTTGACGAAGAAGGGGAAACCCTTCGTATGGTCAGACAGATGTCAGCAGAGCTTCCAGGAGCTGAGACAGAGATTGACTAGCGCACCTATCTTGAGGTTTCCTGAGGAGGGAGTAGGGTACGTAGTCTACTGCGATGCATCAGGAACCGGACTCGGATATGTTCTGATGCAGGAGCGGGCAGTGATCGCCTATGGATCACGTCAGTTGAGGCCGCATGAGCAGAACTACGCTACCCATGACCTGGAGTTAGATGTAGTGGTCTTCGCTCTGAAGACATGGCGACACTACCTGATGGGCGAGCACTTCACAGTCTTTTCCGATCATCAGAGTCTCAGGTATATCTTCTCGCAGAAGGACCTGAACCTGAGACAGCAGCGATGGCTCGAGTTCCTCCAGGACTATGACTTTGAGATAGTCTATACTACTGGGAAGGGGAACGTAGTAGCCGATGCCCTCAGCAGGAGGACGGGCATACAGCTACTTGAAGAGGCGACATAACAGCTAGCCTCTTTGCAGATATCCTTCGTGGATAGAGATGGACCAGCCTTCCTTCAGTCTCTCACAGTCACTCCTCCACTACTACAGCGGGTCAGAGAGGCACAACGTGAGGACGCTGACTGTGAGACACGGCGTGCACAGATATCCTCGGGACAGGTACCTGATGGTTTCTCCCTTGGAGCAGAGCACGACATCCTTTTCAGAGGACGTACCATGGTACCAGTCTCTTTGCGAGAAGAAGTACTGAGAGAGTTTCACACTTCTCCTTTGGCGGTACATCCTCGAGTGGTGAAGATGTACCATGACCTCAGACGATAGCACTGGTGGTCGGGCATGAAGAAGGCAGTTGCAGAGTTCGTTTCTCGATGCCTCACCTGCCAGTAGGTGAAGGCAGAGCATCAGGTACCAGTGGGCTTGGTACAACCCTTGGAGGTTCCGGAGTGGAAGTGGGACGGCATATCAATGGACTTCGTGACTGGACTTCCACACACTTCCAGAGGTCACGACTCCATCTGGGTGATTGTTGACCGACTCACCAAGTCGGCACACCTCTTACCCATCAGAGAGCAGGGCTCAGTGGAGAGATTGGGACGTCTCTACTTTCAGGAGATTGTGCGGCTCCACGGCGTGCCATCATCTACCGTCTCTGATCGAGATTCTCGCTTTACTTCCCGGCTTTGGAAGGGGTTACAGGAGGCGTTCGGGACACAGCTACGTCTGAGCACAGCCTTTCACCCTCAGATGGATGGTCAGACGGAGAGGACCATTCAGACTCTCGAGGACATGCTCCGTGCATGTGTCCTCGACTTTGGTCGTAGCTGGGAGGACCACCTACCCTTGGTGGAGTTTGCGTACAACAACAGCTACCACTCCACCATCGGAATGGCACCGTACAAGGTGTTGTACGGCCGACCTTGTAGATCTCCTTTGTGCTGGACAGACCCTGGAGAGTCAGCACTGGTGGGACCGGAGATGGTCCAGGCCATGACAGAGAAGGTCCAGGTCATCCAGGAGCGGATGAGGACAGCTCAGAGCCGGAAGAAGTCATATGCTGGCAGGAGGCGGAGGCCACTGGAGTTCGAGGATGGCGACCACGTCTTCTTGCGGGTCTCACTTCGACGTGGTATTCGGAGATTTGGCCGAGACGGCAAGTTATCTCCGCGCTTCATCGGACCCTTCCTGGTCCTCAGCAGGGTTGGCGAGGTGGCTTATCGCCTGGATCTGCCACCTCAGTTGCACCGGGTGCACGACGTCTTCCACGTATCCCTGCTGAGGAGATACGTGCACGACCCGACACACATCATTGACCATGGGGAGCTTGATGTTGACGATGGGGCGACTTTTACGGAGGTCCCGGTGGAGATAGAGGATCGACAGGAGTGAGTCCTGCGTGGGATATCGATTCCTCTTGTGCGCATCAGATGGCAGCACGGGAATCTCTAGGAGAGCACATGAAAGCGGGAGGCTCAGATGCGTGCTCAGTACCCTCATTTGTTTCCCTAGTTTTTTATGTATCTTTACGGGGACGTAAAGCTCTGAGGTGGGAGTAATGTAAAGACCCTTAAAATTCAAGGGAAATTTTTTCTTAATTTTATTTGGAATTTTACAAGAGCGTGGTTTCTGACGGCACCTGATTCCGAGGCCCGGAGTGCCGAGAATCAATTTCCAAAGATTTGCTCGGGTACGTTCAGTGAACGAACGAGCGGAAATTTCTAACTTTTGATCAGTTGCTCGGAATTGAAATCTGAGGGCACCGATGAACTCGCAGTGCCGATATTCGCTTAAGGAGACCTTTTCCGAGGTTGCGTTTATTGTGGGTTGAATGTTAGTTTTTGGGTTTTTAGATTAAGTTAAATAAAATCTGTGAAATACAAAATTTTATTTTAACTTGATGTTTTTTTTAATCCATCCAAAGGGAGTCGGGAGTGGAACCCACATCCACTTAATCTCTCTTGGGAGGATTAAGTGTGGTGGGGCCCACAAGAAACCCCACCTTCCATCTCCCTTTAACCCTCCTTTTTAATTATTGTTTGACAACTAATGTATTAATTGAGGTGAGTTGTTCAAATTCAAACCTTTGAAATTCATTTGTTAAGTTGTGAATAAAATAAGCTCTTATCTTATTTTGTTGGGTTAGAACTCTTTAGCCATCTTGAGAGCTTTTGAGAGTTTTTCCTCCTTCTTCAAGCTTTGACGAAGAACGCTCAAGCTTTGACGAAGAACGCTCAAGCTCCGACGAAGAACGCCGCTCCTCTCTTCTTCGTCTTCCGTGTCAACGAGAGGGAACACCGCTTACTCCTCGGACTCCCTTCGTCGACATAAGAAGATTCTCCAACGACGTACCTCTTCGGACGTACCTCTTCGTCATCGAATTTGACGAACGATTACCGTGACGCCCGACCTCCACGACGTTGTCTTCCGCGGGACGTTGTCAAATCTTCGAACCAATACCCAAGGTAGGGGTTGTTGTTTTTGTTTATTTATTTATCCTTGTTCGTGGTTCTAGCATGACTAACGTGAGGATTTTAAATATGTGTTTATGTTTAACGTGAGGGGGCCGGACCGCATGAACACGGCCGAACCCCCTCCTTCGTTCTTGATGTTTTATATTGCGGATGAAACAAGGTGGCGTGGTGCTGTCGCACCACGCGGTTATTCGCTCGATTTTATTGCGCGTCGTCGTCACGCCGCGCCATGGAAAAATCATCAAGAACGTGACACCGTCACGCCGCGTCGAAGGGAATCAAAGGTGCGGCGGAGGGGCGCGGTGCCATCGCACCGCGCCGGACGACGAACACCGCGGCCGGTTCCGGGCCGCGGTGGGACGAGAAGACCGGCGGCCGGGCCGCCGGCGTCGGAAGCCGGAAAAAGGGGACCGGTTTACCGGTCCCGTTGAAGAAAAACCGGCCGGCCAGAAGGCCGGCCGGTTTGTCAAAATCCGGGGGAAATTAATTCCCCCGGCCAGCAGTTAAAGCCCCTCCCATTTAATTGGGAGGGGCGGTTTCCTTGAGGGGGGGCATGCGGCCCCCCGGTTCCTCCTCAAAGCGGGCCCCCAGGAGGGGGGCCGTTGATTGGCAAAACGGCGCGGCTATGCCGCGCTGCCAATTGAAGAAGCGGGGGGCTTGCCCCCCCCCCCCCCCCCCCTCGCGTGCTGCCTCCGTGCGGCGCCAAGCCGCCGCATCGCCAGGCCGCCGCGCCGCCGCGCCGCCGGCCGGCCTGCCGGGCCGGGTCGGACCCGGGTCGGACCCGGGTCGGGTTGCCCGGTTCGGGCCAACCCAGGGGGGGTCGGGCCGGGTCGGCCCGGACCCGGACCCCCCGTTTCAAATAAGTTTCGGTCATTTGGCCATAACTTGAGCCACAGACCTCCGATCGACGAACCGTCTGCGGAAACGCGATCCTTGGATCGAGGCGGTAGTTTCGGTATATCGCACTCCAAGTTTTGGAATACTTTGAGTTCGTCCGGGTTGGTTCGTTCACGAAACCAACAGGGCCTTCGGAACGGAAACGCTCATATCTTGAGCTACGGACGTCCGATTGACGTGCCGTCAGCTTTGTTGTGTTCCTCTTAGTGAGACGGTTCTTTTGGCATACTCTGCCCGAGGTTTGGACGCAGGTGGAGTACGGTCGGGTTGGTTTTGCCTTAAAAACCAACCGGGCCCCGGGGACGAAAATGCCAATAACTCTCAGACCAGAAGTCCGATCAACGTGCTGTCTGTTGCGTTGAGTTCCTGTTGACGATACAGAACTTTTGGATACATCAACTCTAGACTTTGTGACAGTTTATGTATCAGCCTCTCGGCTCGTGGAGCGGACCCTCCGAACGAGCTTGCTGTGTGCGGGAACCCTAGTGCTGGCTGCGACTGTTACTATGACTACTACTGCTACTATGACTGCGACGACGACAGTACAGAGATCCTTTGTGGATTCGACGACGACGACTTCAGCACTCAGTGATCCTACGTGGATCAGTGCTACAGGTCCTGTGTGGGCCCGATCCTGTGTGGGTCCGTTCCTGTGTGGGTCTTTGCGCTCAGCGGTCCTGTGTGAACCAGCGCCTACAGGTCATACGTGGGCCTGATCCTATGTGGGTCTTTTGCAGGGGTTAGTTACCTATCGATCCTTCGTGGGTCCGACGACTTAGATGGATCAGAGATCATCTTTTTCGTCTTTTGTAGAAGTATACCTCTGTGAGCTGAATCCTGTTGCTTTCCTGTGTGGATTGTGTTGTGCTATCCTGTGTGGATTACGTTTTGCTTTCCTGTGTGGAATACGTTTACTTTCCTCTGTGGACTGAGTTGTACTTGGGCTCGGAGGTTGGTGCGTATTTGAAATTGATTACTTAGGTATATGTATGGGCATATACACAAGCAGTTTCGGTTGATACTTCGTGATTGTACATTTCTTCGTGGTTTATCCTTTGTGGATTTAAGAGACCTTCAGGGGTCTCAGGGTCCCTACTGAGTAGCTTATACTCACCCCTGCACGGGTTTTGCCCGCACTACATTGTGTTGGTTGCAGACGACGGACATCGTTGATCTTAGCTGAGGCTTGCAGATCAGGACGGTACCTGGAGGTGGACAACTAGGCGGGACGTGCTCGGAGCGGACGGCGGGACCCGTGGAGCAGTGGAGCTATCTGTACCCACCCTTCAGGTGGAATTTCCAGTGGACAGCTCGGTGTAGCGGCTTTTACTTTTCAGTTGTTGTTTTCCCTTTCGAGTTGTACTTTACTTTCAGTTTGGGTTTGTATACTGGCCCATTTACTTTTTCGCACTTTCAGTTGTACTCTACTTTTGCTTAGTGTTTACTTTCCGCTTGCTTACTCTGTGGTGTTTGTTTACATTACAAAGGCAATGCCTTCCCTTTTTACCGGGATTTACGCCTTGGTGCTAGTCGCCAGCCCCTGGCCTATGGAAGGCGGGCTTGGTGTAGTCACGGCACGGACCCCGAGGGCGGGTCGTGACATATTATCCTTTGAAGCCCTCGATATTATCATCAGATTCTCAATCTACCTACCCCCAGTAGACCTGGATACAATGGATTGGATTCTCTATATTCATATCCCTAGAATACATTGATCATTATAATGATAAGACAGAGTTACAATTACCAAAGTTTAGAAGGAGAAAACCAAGAAAGGGTTACCTTTGATAAATCTCTCTAATGAATTTAAAAATACTAGGAATGATATTGTTTCTGTATTTCATCATCAAAAAATTAGAGAGTGAATGTAATCGACCATCCTTCCCCAAACTCTACAATTGAATCGATATTTATAGGTGAACATCTAATGGTCATATTGATCTCCCAACATTCATATACATCTGATATTGTTGTTATGACTTTAGACACTTAGAGCATGACATCTCAACATAACTGAATGTCTGTCGTCATACTGGTTAACACCATTATAATGATAAAATTTTCCTTACATTAGAATCATGTCACATATAATCTCATTATATATATAGGTCAATTCAATGGAATTTCTTATTGTTTACTTAGCAATAACCATTATATATATGTCTGATATCTATCGATTCCAGTATCAGTATGATTATCAAGACCTTGTCATTAAAAAAAATCATGAATGAGTTTATAACTTATTGATCTGAATAAAGTGAGTGAGATTAATTAGAAACATACTCATTACAGTAATCATAATAAAGAACGTATGTTTATGACTGTAAATATTTAGAACTTATACTATGTATAGTAAAATATAATGTTTCTTCAAAAAAACTAAAACACATTGGAAATAAAAGTTAATAAATATGTCTTAAGAATGTTTTTGATATTTCTAAAAGAAAAAAGGAAATTAATTAATTTATACACCTATCTCAACATATCAAACATTTTATAGGTGATTTAAATAACAAATGACTATAGTAAAATTAACTAACTAAAAAACTTATTGATGTATCTTTCATAATATATATTAATTTTTAAAATATATATATATATATAGAAATTATGTAATATTATAATAATTAAGGAGATAAATTCCGAGAATTATAGATATTACGATGTTATTCTATAATAGCTTTAGAAATGGTTAGCATAGAAAATTATTTAGGAATAAATAGAATGACCCACCTCAAATTAAAAAATAAGAAAGAATTATGTGATATAGATATTTAATGCCAAAAAATGTTTCCCAATAAATAAAAAATATATTAATAATACATCTAAAAAAGTTTCCAATAAAATTAATTTTATTATTCATAATATCCTCCACACAAACAGAGCACATTAGATCATTTGAAAAATTTTCTTATTAGAAAATTTCTCCCCCTGAGACATATCTCTTATTAAACATAATGTATTCTTTGCAATGGTGTATCTACTACCCCATTAATCTTTTTTTTCAGAATCCTCCCATTATTAATTTTATTCAATGGTTTCTTTGAAAAAATATTCTTCAAGGGGGTTTGAATCAAATATTTTTAATATTATAAGGAGTTTATTATCTCAAATTTAATTCCTTAACGAATGTTTCTTATTATGCCCTATTATATCATTAATATTATTTGATTACTACCTACGAGATTTATTTATTTTATATTGATGAAAAATGGGGATTTAAATCTCTATATAATTTTTTTTATTTAAATTTATATCAGATCAATGTATATTGTGGTTTAATGAGTTTTTGTTAACTCAATTTCCTTTTTTGAGTATAATGAATCATCATAAATTTCTTTATTCTAATATTTTATGGTTCCAAAAAAAAATTGGTTTTTGTATCTCAATTTCCATTATTGAGATAAAATAAATTTTCCTAAAAAAATATCTAATATTTGATTCTTATATAAAAATGATTTCTGTTCATGGTACTCTGTATTCAACAAGAGTTGGTGGTATAAATTTTTAATTTTAAAAAGAACATAATTTATTTTGAATATGTTAAAAAAGTTTTTCAAAAATAATTTTATTGTTTCACTCATCATATGAGAGTTCTTTTATATGAAGACTCTCGTTATTTTAAATTTGTTTTCATAATGATATTAAATATTAGTGATTATGAAAGGATACAAAATAATTATAATATTTAATTAATTAATGGATTTTGTTTATAAAATTATATAAATGTTTTAAATTATTTTTTGAAGGATTCAGTTTTATGAAATACTTTTTTATGTGTTTTAATATATTATAATATAATATTTTCCGAAATTTTTTATCTCTTAGTTATTTTATTTTATGGGATCCCTATTTTTATTTTAAGATAATTTTTTCAAATATCCTATTTTAATTAAGTATTTTATTTTTATTAGATATTTTTATGTCGTTTCCATGCCTTTCAAAATGTGTTCATCCACACTTGTGTTTCATGTGATTTGTCAGAACTTAAAAAAAATGTATTCTTTCATCAATGAAAATACCCTTAATGGTTCTCATGTTACACTAGGAATATTTTTAACCATATATCCAACTTAATTCAATACATGTCTTATTTTATTTTCTAGGAATGTTTTTCTGGAAACCCATCCCTTTTCTATGATTTAATTATTTGGTGTTTGATATATAAATTTTTTAATGTTATAATTTAATTTATGTGTATGGATGATTAATATGTGATAGTTTGTTTCTTCTGAAACGCTTCAATACATTTGTAACTTTTATATCTCACAAGATAAAAAGGGTGTAAGGGAATATTTATCCCATTAAAATGGTACGTGTGGGATGTTATATCAATACAAAGGGTACAAAAGATTATTTATCACTAGACAAGAGGGTACCTGGGAGGATTTACCCAAGAAAATTGGAATATAAGATGATTTATATGGTGGAATATTATAGAAAATAGGATTTATATCTTAGAAAAGTGTAAATGGAAGGATTTATCTCAATAAAAAGAGTACATATTATTATTTATCCCAAAAAATGGCATAAAAGGGAATTATCCCAGTCCAAAATGTAGATGAGAGGATTGTCCCAAGAATAATAATATACAAGGGAGATTTGACTCATTTTATAATCTGATGAATTTAATGGTGGGCATCATTGATGCATGATTTCATTTTAGATCACATTTTTTGAGTTGTAAATATTATCAATTTAATTCAAAATTAAATTCCATATTTGAAGAGTAAATGTAGCTTGGATGTTTAGTTAAAGAATACATTATTGAAGAAAAATATTATAATGTTCATTGAAGATTTTCATTGCTCAATCAACGTTATATAGAAGGACTAAAATTATATATATGGATGAAGAATAATTGTTTTCAAGCATAGTGGGAAAATATTTATTTGGGGATATCAAATATAAAAATTGAATCTATTATTATTTAATCTAAATCTGTTTTTATGTATTTTGTTTGAATATATCTTGTTATAAGAATTCCAAGGGGTGGGGCCAAGAACTCATATTTTATTATGGCTCACCACATTGGACCCAACCCATCATGGCCAGCCCAAGGAGGTGGGAGAGTATATAATAGGTAGAGAACATGTATAGACTAGGGGGCGTGTGAATTGGTTGTGCATAGGAGCATGTGAACATATATGCCCAACACATAGTGGGGCATCATTATAAGTATAATGAATTAATAAGGAGGCTAAATTCATCCGATATTTTGATGTTTGATTTTTGAGTAACATTTTACTATTCACATATCATTTGAAATATGTTTATATTAGAATAGAAAATAAATTCCCACATGTCTCATCATTATCCACACATTCATGAGAAATATGTAAACAAACACTACAATCAATGACATGTTTGGTACAGATAATATATGTTATAAAGTGAGTGACTACATTAATGTTTGAGTGACCACATGATGGGCCAAGGGATTTCACATTCGTGTTATGCAACCAAAATAAGCCGTTGAGTGAACAGAAGGTATGTTTCGACCAGCTATAAATCAATGGGAGACACATTTCGTTCGAATTGACCATAATGATATAAACCACATGATAATAAAATAAATAGATTGATCATTTAGAACAAATTAACAACTCATTCTCATCTACATTATATATAATGATCATCCAAAAGTGTTACATTGATAAAATTCATTATCATTTCTTGAATTGAACATGTAATATGAATCAATAATGCGTTATAAGAATTGGGTGTTCATATTAGCATGCCTGAGAGGCCTAAAAAAGGGATGGGTTAGATCAAGATTCATTTGTTGCAACATCATTTGTATTCATGTATATCCAATGATAAAAATAAATTCACATCCAATTTATTCATTTAATGATATGGAATAATATATATAGGCTATAAATATATTCAATAGTTTAAATTGATTCCTATTGAATAGATGTCAAAATAAATATGGGTACAATCTTATGATCAAATTTTACGTTTCTTTGTGAAGGAGTTGAATACAAAAATTGTATTTGAACCAAGATGATTCCAACTAATATAAACATAGTTTAAAATTTATATCATTGTATATTATATTAAATTATATTTAATGAAAAAGTGTGAATTATTCATTGGATTGTCTTAAGTCACAATTGGAAGTTCCACAATTATAGTTGTTTCAGGTATTAAAAAATATATTTAACACGATATTGGATTCATGAAATTACCACTAAAATATAAGGAATATAATAATTCAAATATTTAATTCATGGTCACATAGTTATAAATATTTTAAATATTGTATTTTTATAATAATTTAATGGAGGCTAATAATTGTTGATATGGTCGGGGGATGTCACCAAATATTTAAAAGGAATTTAATTACCATAAAACATGGTTACATAAATAATGGATTTATATTGTTTTTTAAATATAATAATGAATATGATAGAAAAATAAAAACATATCGACATAGTAGTTATTATTATCAAATATATTGTAGTTCATTGATGATGATTAAGGCTGCTGATCTGATTCACAAATTGGATATAATATTACCATCTATCAATGAATAATTTAGAGACATATCTTTAATAATTCTTATATTCCATAAGTTGTAGACTAAATTGGAAAGTGAACTAGTGAAATATATTTAAAAAAATATAGAAGTCTGATTAAAATGGAAGCAAGAGAATAATATATAGTGAAAATTAATGTGTACTAAATAAAGAAGAGAGAATTAGAGATGGTGTTGAACATATCTGATAGAACATGATGAAAATACGAGAGGAGTATTACTCAAACATTCTAATGTATAGGGGAGAAAAATATCATGAATATAAAAGGAGAAGGTGTTTCATGTATGTTTTTAATATAAATAAAGATAAAATATAATAACAAGTAATAATTGCAGTATTCAATAGATGTGACATCTAGTTGATGTATTATTTAATATTGTAAATAACATAAATAGGATAAATACTATATATACTTAAAATATAAATATCAACAAAACAGATATATTTGGACCATGTTAACACTATTCATGTGACAAGGGATTATTTTTCCTCCTCCTTCTTGAGTGTAGTGTTATACAAATCATGTTTATAATTATTTTATATTGAACCCATTTGAATTGTTATCTTAGTACAGTGGAATATGTGATCAAGGATTATTTATATGTTTAACTATGGAAAATTATTTATTATTGAAAAGTGTTCCATGTAAATATCCTATCAAAATTTTTTATGTTCAAGAGAATGATGGAAAGGAATGAGATTGTGAAAATAAATATCTTCACTAATCAAATATTTAATGGGATTAAAATGTAACCTTAGATAAAACTACAAAAACACTATTTCTACCTCCATTATTGAGTATATCAAAATTGGCCACATCAATTATTATCTGAGAATATTATCTGATGCATTATTTTCATATTTTATTTTTTCTCTTTTTGATGATTAGATGTCCCTTACCTAAATTTATAATTGTTTTTTTTGGTGAAGAATATTATATTCTATTGAAAATCGAATTTTCTACTAATAATTCTATGAACAAGAAAAATAATGATAAAATAAAGTTCATTAATATGACCTTATTTTTCCAATGAGAAAAAATATTAGTCTCTCTAAACCATGATAGTAATGAAAATATATCTATTTGGGAGAATAATGAAAGTTGGTTGATGAAACTACTATGATGTAGGAATGTAATTTTAACCCAATTTATTTAATTCACTCCAGTGTTCTAGCGGTTTTGTATAATTCATTCTAAAACATCCTTAATAATGATCCATGATTCATTTGGAGAGATTCCATGTTTGAGGATATTTCAATTGATTCATTAAAAAACATTATTCATAGAATCACATAAGTACTTGTTTCTTTTATTAACTATGATTTTGAAATCATACAGGATTAAATTACTCCACATTATTATAATTAATGACTATCGTTGAAGGATATTATATGGTACTTTCTATTATGTGATATTCACTAAAACCTATATAAATCCAATGAATCTGAAAAGGTGGTCCTTGAAATTTTTTTCATGTTTTATAAATAGTGTATCAAAAAAATATGATAGAATTATGAGACAAAAAAATTGTTTGAAAACAAAATAATTTCATTGGATGAAGATAAAAGACCTTATCATGTTGTCACAAAAGTGAAATTGGATGTCAAATATATTAGGATATTGATCCAACTTGTTTTTTTATGATAATATCAAAATTAATAAAAATGTTCAATGAATTAATAATGATATATGATAAAAATTAATGGTTATTAAAAAATGTAAAATTCACTCCCAACATGAGAATTCATGATCTTGAGGACAATTTATAGAATCTGGAATGTTCTTAGGCCACATTATCCAAAAAAGTTAATGAAGTTATTGTAATAGATCATTCTAAGGAGGATTAAATTGTCAAAAGAATAATTTTTTAATATAATGGAATGACATAATTTAATAATCATACCAAAGTAGTTTTGATGAATGATGTACCATAAAATCCATTTTGTAATGATTTACATACACATGTTTTAATGAATAGTGTAGTATTAATAATATATAAACATATATAGATGAAGATAAATTGAGATAATCCTGACACTATGCCTATGGTGGATAGAAGAAGCGATATTTGGGTTGTTTCTAGAAGAAGATCCTACTTGGTGAAAATGAGACATAAGAATAGCATGTTAATTGAGTTTGAATTTTTTCACAACATATAGTTAATAAAATAATATTCTATTTTGTCTGTATTTATTATTGTTACAATAGGATTGGGAATTATTTATTGGATTTTTAGTGTATTACTATTAATTCTATTACAAAAATGATTCCCATTTTTATGTTAAAAAGTTAGAGAATAATAAATTTTAATATATGAGGAGGAATTTTTCTACATAAAATAAATTCAATATAAGGTAAGATATAATTACTAATTTCAATAATAATGTTCAAATGAAGAGTATATTCTCATTTAATCCTATATAAAAATTAGATAAGATAATCAAAACATATTTTTCTTAATGAAATAAAAATAAAGCATTGAAGGATTTTTAATGAATGTAGTGAATAAAAATTAACCTAATAATATATCAATAAATAAAAGCGATAGATCATTGGAAAATAATTCTATAAAAAATTATATTCCAAGAAGGTCTAAAAAGAACATGATCTGTGAATCATCAAACATATCAGTAATGCTGCTGAGTAACCATTATTTTGAAGGTATATAATAATTTTTATATAATTTACCTATTGATGTTTTATTTATCAAACTAGTAAATCTTGAAAGAGAACAAAAGACGATAAATGAAAAATGAACGGGCAAGTTCTAATGGAAAAGAATAGGGACAATATTGTGATAATGAATTTCATGATATTTTTCTAATAATAGTCAATTATTTTGATAAATATGTTATGTGTCTATGTTTTAATGATGATACACATATTCCTAGATATATCTATTCAATAATTCATTTACAAGAAGAGATTATAAATAAGATAAACGTGGAATAATGTGATTTATTCGCCATAAAGGCTTATGATAAAAAATTTATAACCAATTAAATTGAGAAATGATTATTACCATGTTCCAAATAATTAAATTGGAATTGACGTATTCATGTGGAACCATGATAAATTGGAAATTATGGTTTAAAAAATTCTCTCAACCTAGCTATTCATATTTAAAAAACTAGATGATCCACCATATTCTAATAATCTGTGTGTATATTAAAAATTTATACTATTAAATAATTAAATGGTGATGCATTCTCTCAAGGGAAAAACCTTATAAAGATTAAATGATATCATTTTTTGGTAGTCTAGAAGAGGACTTCATATTCTTTGATTTTTCTCAACATTTATATTTTGAAAAATTTGATTATCAGATCATCCTTGATAGGGTTGAAGGAATTTTTTGTTTTAAACTCATTATAGAAAAATGAATAATATTTCTTCCTACTTTCATGTCACTTTCTAAAATTCCAAATCATTTGTGATAAATATGATCACCCATGGTAATGTTTTTGGATTTTTCAAATCATGATGTCTGCAATTTTAGGATACATTTTGGAATATTTTATATGTAAAAATAATTTGATTCATCTTTTAAAGAGATCAACCACTATCATTATCTTGAGAATTACCTCCTTGAGGGTAGTAAAGTGAAGAATGATGAAGAAGTGGTCAAATTCACGATCTACTAAAAATGTGAATATTATTTAATGTACATGATGATCATGTAATTAATGAGGTGCCAACGAGCCTGTACCTTAGTGGTACATGCTCTTGCTTGGCACCCAAAAGACCCAGGATTGAATCCAGGAAGGGGATAATTTCCTAGGTACTGTAGTAGTACTGTAGCAGGACTATTGCAGCAGCGGCAGCACTGTAGCGGCAGAGGGACTGTGGCAAATACTATTATGGTCGCGGTACCATAGCAGTGTGGGTACTTTAGCAGTACTGATCATTGAGGGGTCCTTTGGGAAAAAAGGCTTTCAAGCCTTGTATTCAGGCCACAAGGCCTTGGGATTTAGGGATATGTAATGTGTATCCCTCTACCCCATCTATGGAGGTCTCTGCTTTCAAATAATAAATTGAGGCTTTGGCCCCAACCTTTTAAAAAAATGTAATTGATGAGGTATCATTTTCTTATCTCTCAACATTGATAAATAAATTTAAAAAAATATGAAAAAAAGAAAAATAAGTTCAATTAATAAATTACTTAAGAAAAATTAAAAGATAAAGACGTTATAGGGGTGTTAATCTTACTAATATTATTTGGATTTTTAGAAAATGATTATTGAAGTGAGTGTAGGAGTTTCATTTTAATTTTTTTATAATTTATTTCGATCAAAATTTGAATCTTCATCATTATATACAATTTGAAATAACTTATAGAAATAATTTTGAGTTCTCTTTTCAATTGGAATGACTCTGTTTTATTATGTAAAAAAATAATGTTCAATTTTAAACCAACCTATTTTATACACCTAAAAAATATAAAGTAGAAATGGATTAGAATGGTTGAAAAAAAAATCTTATGTATGAATTGATTCAACTTTTTGTAAGTAGTTCTTATTTAATTTCAGTAACAATGTGAAAAGATGAAATTAAATATTGATAAGAAATAGAGAGATAAGTCATTATATATATTGAAACAACCTTGAGAATATATTTCCAATAAATAAAAATACGGTATTTTTTATCCCACATTATGTGATTTGAATTTATTTCCATGATATGTCAATATGATAAATAATAAATGAAGTGAAGAATGTTCATAGATGTTTATATGAATAATCCAATATTTAATAAGATGAAAAAGTATTTATTAAACTATTGTGGAGATCTATCCATGTTAACTGCTTTCATTAAAAATATATATGGATGAAAAATATTAATTCAGGAGATCTATGGAATAACATTTCATGATGTGATGGGATATGGAATAGGCATGTATGAAAATTTTATCAAAATGTTTTATAAAGACTATTGTACAAATAAAGACAGGCCTAATAATTTAAAGGCACTACCTCAACCACACATATGGGATCATGAATCACTCCATAAGAGCCAACGCAACATTTATAAACATTGGTAGAAGCTGTGAAATGTTGGGTTAGATAAAAACATTGATTATAACAATTATCATGTAGTGTCTTTAGAAATGAGTGTTATGGAACCATTTTGTGGGGCAGTATGGCAGTGGAAAAGGAAAATCCAAGAGTGGAACCTGATACATGACCCCTGAGAGGCATTGGAATGGTGGATTATTATTATGTAGGGACTGTTAATGGTATCACCATATGTGGTATCATATAGAAGTGTTTCACAATTCTCTAATCATTTATAATATTGATTTATCGACTGATAAAATGATTTTGGACAAAATTTATCATCTTAGTCATAAGGATCATGATATGTCTTCATGGAAACACTATGATCTACAACAATTCCTATGGTGTTTCATTTAATTGTAAATCAACTGACTAGATGAAGGTTCGTGTGACATCATAAAGTGTCAAGTGACTGGACATTGGAATTGCAAGACCATATAAAGGTTTTGAATTCCAAAAGTTGATTTTGGATCAACTATAATGAAATGAAACACACATTTAGTTCATATTGATAGTAAATCTGAAGTGACCCAACCATAGAATACTAGAGTGGGTTCCTACTATAATTACATTTTCATGATTACAAGGAAACTAATCATAATGATCCGAGTTTTTTGTAGTATTGCTAAAATAGATGCATACATGAATCTTTTTCTAAAAATAGATATACTAATAATAAGATAATATTTTTAAATATAAATATCTTCTAAGACAACATTATTTGATCTAGTATATCCCTACATATACTTCATAGTATACTTATTGAATTTTTGTGGAAGCTGATACCAAATAAGAGTAAAATAAAATTCTTAGTAAGGGTAATGTATAGTGGATCAAATAATGAAGAAATTAGAAAAATAATTATAACATTGAAAAAAAAACTCACATTTCATAATCAATAAACTAAAAAATAATTTAATTAAAAATATTTAACGATGTTTAAAACAAACACAATACTTTCAAATGAATAGATGAGGAAAATTAAAATAAGGAAATTTCAAAAATTGAATCACATTCCATTTAACTAATGAACTAAAAATTTTAACCTTAAATATTTCATTGAAAAATATTATAGATGAAAAATAGTTGAAACTAATTGAGTGAAATGAATAATTATTGGATATTAATTCTAAGGAAAATGAAATGATATACCGCCAATACCTTTCATAACATAGTTAAAACTACAGAGCGAAACCCATTTAATTTTCACAATATATTTGTCTCATCAGAACAAGTCGATACTTCTAGGGGATATATAATGTTTTTACCCCACCAATAGTTATAATTATAATGAATTCCACATATCAATTGATCAAAATATATATTAGGACAAATGAAATATAAATATTTATTAAAGAATACTAATTTTTAAATATTTCCCTAGATAATCAAATAACTGTCAAATTATAAACCATATGTAAATAGTGCTCAGTTTAGGAAATTGTAATACCTACGATGACTTATATGCATAATTAGAGAAAATTAAATGTCATATGAATAAATGAAAATTATTATTTCAAGGTGACTAAAATGAATTATGAAGATGAGTTTCAATTCAATCCTTGGCAAAATCAATCATAAACCATCCAAGTGGATAAGGAAGGTATACAAACAATATATCATGGGTGGAGTAAAATAAAGAGTTGTTGTCATTGATGACTAGATATACTATAAAATGATCATTTAAATTCATTTTTTTGGGAAACTATATTTTATGAAGAACCATTTCATTGAAAATTAACTTTTGAAAACTTTTCATTATAAAGTGATATTTTAAAACTGAAAATTAGGATTTAATGAAATTATGTAATGTAAATCCATACATTTCCTATCAGGTAGAAATAACATTACATTTTTTATAGTAAAAGGATAAAAAATTGTTGTTTTAAAAGAGATAAGATGAATCCTTTGATATAATTGGTAAAATAAAATATGGGTAAATAAATTAATAAAACATTATTTAAAGGGTAAAAAAATTTGGGAAATCATTTTTCTAAAAGTATTTTTTCTAAAGAAAACCAATTCTCCAAATAAAGAGATAATGAATTCATGTTTTCATTACAAATTTTGATAAAAAAGTTTGAGTGCAAAACATTAAGACAATGTTACATATACCTAAAAAGGTCAATATTTACTATAGGAGGGGAAAGATAAAAGGTTTATTGAGTAATTTTCATATAATTTCTTAGACTATAAATTTAAGATCATTAGAATTATTATAGAGGAAAATAAACAATAAAAATTCCAAAGTTTCCCATTCCACATTGAAACATTTCAAATAATAATTTTCATGAGGTAATAACATTACATGAAAATTATAATATCATGAGAATAAACTAATTCATGAAATAAAATTTCAATTAAATTTATATACAACATATAAATGAAACTGGGTGCATAACAAAAAATAAGTCACAATGGAAGGTAAATTGAGAAGAAATCATTTACCTTGAACCCAACTTCTCCTGTGTGTATTTATATTAATGAACAGTAAAATTATGTTAGTTATATAATTTCATGGGTACCTTTTTAATGTGTATCATTTCCTTTATTTTAAATTTTACAATTTTTATAAAACTACAAAAACTATTATGATTAAATTGGGTGTTTTGACTAAATTCGATTTATGTGTCAAAAACACTTTGGTTATTCAACAATGGTAAAAGATGTAATTATATAACATTTAAAAAATAATAATTAAATTATTTTAAAAAATTTACATAAATTATACTTTTAAAACCAATCTCTAAATATGGTTATGACAAATGAACCAACATTAAAGTCATGGAGATGGTAGGTCTTACGTACACTAGAGTAACATTCTCATTTTTCAGTTATCGTTATGGAAAGGTGGTAAGTAAGATCAATATTTCCATAAATATAATTATATAATAAATACCATTTTATTAAATCATGTTTATATATATATATATATATATATTTATTTTTGTGTAAAATTTATCACATCGATTCGTCATGTTGGAAATATATATGTCCATGAATGATATTATCACTTTTTAAGTGGGTTTCAAATTATAATAAATAAAATTATATATATATTATTTTTTCAGAAAGGTAATTCTATTATGAATATCATATAAATGTTTTTAATGTCACATGTTAGTAATTAAAACTTCCCTTGTATGTTCCCTATTTAGTGTGAATTAATCACATATCATTGATGGGGTGTAGTCCACATTACAACAAACTATGTTATTATTACCACAAACGATGTGATTATTTTTAAACAATATGGATATAATAAGTGATTATGTTAGAAAATAATTATTTAATCAGAAATAAATACTATATTTCTTATATAACAAATATAAATATATTTTCCATCATAATTTTATACCGTCTGAGGTGTTAATGGACAAATGATCAACATTGTTTTGTGAGGCTGTAGTTCTCCTTACACATATATGGTATGTCCGTTTCCCATTAGATGGAAGTGTGTGTTTGTTTAGGTCGAACCATTAATATTTCAAAATACTATTATGTTTAGGATGATAATTTTTCTATATAAACATGGAATATGAATATTTTAGTTTTTGTATAATAGAAATAAAACTAAAAATCATGAAAAAATATGTTTCCTCTTAATCATGTAACTATTTTTGATTTTCAGTAATGGGATTCCATGGATGGATTTTTTTCTCAAGAATATGATTCGGGGTTGAGGGGAGGGATTTTGAGGATAAATTTGGGTTGTTAATGGTCAATCCAAACTGTCTTGAGAAATGTGAGGAAGTGAGAGGATTGGAGGCCTTTTAATTTTGAGGATGAGTGTGATGCTCAAACATATTGGGAAAGGGAATTCCACCAATGTTTTTACTATATAATGTTGATATAATAATTTTATGAATTAGATCCAAAAATTTATATGGTCAAAATATATCCATTATAAATTAAAAAATTTTTATTCAAAATATGGAGTCGATATTTCCATATTCAAAACCTATATGTTGAAAAAATATGTGAAATTTAATCACTTGGACGGGACATCAATTTAGGTTTCTAAATTAAAAATTTCCATAAGTTTTATATGTTATTATAATAAATTTCAATGCTAATTTTTTTACAATTATCTAAATTAGATTACTTGTTAAAAATTATATCTAAATAACCATTAAAACCAATTTAAAAAATAATTTGTCCTTAAAAATAAATTATGTGAAACTTCCATTTTGACCTAAAAATATTGTATTTTTCCTTAATCACTAAATAAATTAAACTCCAAAAAACAATACCAACATTTAAACCTATCAAAATTTTTATGTTTCTATTTAAAATATTTTGTTTTTTCATATAAGAACAATAAAAGTATGAAAAAATTTATTTAATGTTGGTCCACCATTAAATGGTTATCAAAGTGTCGTAATAAAAATATTTTATTTTATTCATAAAATCGGGCTTGATCTAATCTAACATCTATAGAATACATTGGATGAGTATTAATAATGTTATGTTGAATATATAATATATATCTTAAAATAATATCACTCATTAATTTTAGTTAATTTAATTTATTAAGAGAAACCATCTTTTTGAAAATGAAAATAGTTTACAAAAAAGATACTTATATTATATTCAATTGGTTCTTATATTCATTTATAATTAAATTGTAACCAATTAATTCATTTAAAATTTCTTGTAAACCATGTTTTTCTATATGTTTTTTAATAATATTCATAGTAACTAATTTAAATGATACTTTATATATTATTATTTTAATTAATAATATATTTTTTCCTGTAAAGCATTGTGTTGAATGTATTTCAAGCCATCAATGTAAATTGTTATTTCTTGCTAAGTGTAATAACATAGTGTTATGTTTATTAAAATATATAAAATATATAGAATATAATAAAAATAATAATTATATTATTATGCCTAAGGATATCATGTTATCTTACACTCATGGTCTTTTGTGTCATAAACATTATGAAATAAAATCATCACGCATTAAATTTTCAGGGCATTGCATTATCCCTACCATAAATAAATTTCATCCTCATAATTTAAGTTTGATTTTGCGGATAAATATATTTTATATTTTAATATTTTATATCCTACAACAAGATAAGTGTTCGTAAAACATCTTCTCATAATAAAGAATGAGAATTACAAGGGCCCCATGGACTAACTTATTACAAGGTCTCTATGTAAGATAATATTAGTGGAACGTAATGATACATACATGGAGGGAAAATGTAAATATTTATAGTGAGATATTGTGTTCATCAATCACAATCAAGTTAATGATCAATGTAAATGTTAGGGAAATAAATCCATTAATCAACAATGATTTAGAAGAACATCAGTTGAAAATAATTTAGGTATTTGGATAACATTTTTTTGATGCCATTTTCCTTGTAATGAAATATTCCATTATTGCCTCATAATATAAGGAAATTTTCTTAAATTATATATTGTAATGTTTTATAAAAATTTCATATTTTTGTTACGATGCAATAATGTTCAAATTTAAACTTTAATTCTTCAAATGGATATACAAAAATTAACTTTCATTCCTAAAGAACTAGAATAAACATTTAAGGGATCAAAGCACCCATAAAAGAGTTAAATGTTGAACTATTTGTCATAATATATTCTCCAATGTTCATATGGTTAATTCATTATTATATAAACAAAAAAAAATAAACTATGGGTATATCAGGAATATAAATTAATCTATTTATTTAACATAAAAGTGTATATTTACTAAGACATTGTGTATTTATGTGGTTTGCGTGAAACCCTTATCAACCATCTGTAATGGGTTCATTACATATAGATTTTCTAGATTTGATGTGTTTTCACATGACATATATGTTTAGATTTTCAATAATAATACTAATATTATTTAAAAAATGAATATAACAGACATCCTTGATATTAAATCATTAAATAGACTATAGTTTTCAAAACAACCCAAACACATAAACACTTTATCTATTTTCTTCTTCATAGGTCCTTACTTGGTCTGGGGATTATTTGTCATATTTTTTATATTATATCTAAATCATAACATGTATTATTCAATAATACTCCTTATATTTAACCAAGTTTATTCGTTGATATTTTCTTTTCAAATCCTTGATAAATGTTTTGCATGGAAATGAGAATTATATTAAGATTATCCACTAGGGGTGTCCAACTAGGTGCAAAGAAAGGCCTATTGTCATATACCATTTTATGATGATTTATGCCCAACACACATTTGTAGTGTTGTTACTCCTACGTGTATCTATTTGAGAACCACATCCACCGATAGTTCCAATACCAAGATTTATTTCAAGGAAAACCACATAGTCCCCATCTAAGTGAAACATTTGGATGTTATTTTACAGATTTTATTAAATTATACCTTGTTGATACATTCTTCTATGTTTTATTGAATATAGTTCTTACGCTTTCTACTACACTTTATTTGATACCAACTATAGAAAACTAACCCAAGAAATTCCATAGTAGGTTTCTGTTATCAATTAAATTGGCAAGATTATAAAGAATCACATCCTAAAGGATTGAGAATCTAGTGTCTTTAATAAATTATATACATACATGAGTATTTTATTAAAAATGAATACAATAATTAAAAATAATTTTATTTATATTTATATAACATTGAGGATATCCTTATTCCATAAAATATACCCATACATAATTATCATTGTACGCTTCTTGTATTTTTGGGGGAGATGATAAATAATAATGGTGAACTCAAATTCGTAGTTTAAGAAATATATGGAGGAAGAAATAATGAATCAATAAGAACAATAATTATGAAATGGAAAATAACTAAATTAACATGAAAAAATATTAAAAAATGGGAAGGAACTACATACACAATATAACAAGGTAATAAATAGTAACACATAAAATTCAAATAAGAAGATAAGGAAAAATGAATATGGAATGGTGAGAAATTGAAACACATTCTATTTAACCAGTTCACCAATAATTTAATGAATCCATAGATATGTCATTGAAAAATCTCATGGATGAGTAAAATCTAAAACAAAATGTGGTAAATGCTTTGTTATTGGAAATGATGTCAAAAACACATGAAAAACTATACCATCAACACATTTAGGAAGATTTTTAAAGATATGAATATAATCCCATTGAAATTGCACAAATTAATTTTCACATGAGAACATATCGATGCATCAAGGCCATATATATAATTCAAGCCTCACTAATCATTACAATTCCAAATCAACACTTTTATCGAATGGTCAAAATGAATAATATGCCTTATCAAATATCTGTATTGATTATATATTATGGATTTACCAATATTTTACCCTTTAATCAAACAACATTCAAATTAGAACCCATTTTTAAATTGCATAATTTTTAGGAAATATTAACATCTTAGGTAATTGATCTAGTTAATTAGGGGGAATTAAATGTAAAATGATAATAGGAAATTGAATATTTCAAGGGAACTAAAAGGACTTGAGTAAGTGAATTTCAATATAATACTTTTTTAAATCAATCATAAACCATCCCTGAGAAGGATATTAATGGTATTAATAAAACATATCCCAAGTGGAGTAAAATAAAATTTTTATATCATTGATGAATAGAAATATTATATTAAGATCATTTAAAATCATTCTTTAGGAAAATAAAATTGAGTTCTGAAAAAAAAATTCATTGAAAAATTACTTTTTAGAAATTTTATATTAAAAGAATGATTTTAAACATGAAATAGAAGTATCCAAGATATTATGGTGGTTAAATCCATATAATATGTATGTGGTAAAAAACATTTTGTAGAGGTTAAAAGGTTAAAAATGATCTTTTTTGGAAAGAGATTACAATATTCCTTTTAAATAATTGGTAAGAGAAAGAATAGGTAATTAATTATTAATAAATCTCATGGGGAAGGTATATAATATCTTCATTTATTTAGAAAATTTGGGTTTTAGAAAAATATGGTTTCTCCATGTTATGAGGGAATGGTGTAAGGTTTTCTTAAAAAAAGTTTCCAAAATATCTTCAGTACCAACAAGTGTAATATGGGACAAATATTATAAAAATCTCATGAATAACTAGATGAGATTGAAATTAAAGGATATAGTGAACAATGTTTATATAATTTCATTTAATGGAATTGAAATATGATTTGAAATGTTTGTGAGGAAAATAATCTTCAAACATTCCTATTTGTCTCATACCACGTTAAATAATTTTAAATCCTAATAATATGGAATTAATAACATTAAATGAAAAATATAATACTATGATAAAGTAGATATTCATGACATAACATTTCAAAGGCCTTTATATAAACCATATAAAATAAACATGGTGCACGACACTAAGTTAGTGTCAATGGTATGAAAAATGAGAAGAAATATTTAACCTTGTGTCTAACTTCTTTCACGTGTCCTTATATTCATGGATAATAAACATATGAAAACAATTTACGTACTTGATAATTCATTTCAACTTTATCCAAACTTTTATTTCAGTTATTAATATGTTTTATAAAACTCATTAAAATATTAAATTTACATTTTTTGTTTTATCTAAATTCCGTTTATGCATCAAAAACAACTTTTGTGGGTCATCAATGGTCAAAGGGGTAATTATATAACCCATAAAGAACAATAATAATGATGTAATTATAATATTTCTAGATAAATTATTATTTTAAAATGAATAATTAAATAAGGTTATTGAAAATGAACTAATGTTACAATTAAAGAGATGATAAGTCGTACATACGCGTGAGTAACATTCTATTGTTTTAATGATCGTTATTGAAAGAAGGTAAGTAACTTAAATATTTTTATAATGATAATTATATAATAAACAAAATATTATTTAATCATATATACATATATATTTATATAAATATTAGTTAAAATAAATCAAAACATTTTTATAGAGCGGTAGACCAGACATCCACGAACAATAATATCACATTTTAGTTAGTTAAAAGGGTAATAAAGAAAATGAAATATATATATATATATTATAATTATTGAAAGGTAATTATTTCATGGATATAATATTGTTTTTTTATTTCACATATGTTTAATTAAAACCAATCTTTTTATGATCCATGTATAGTTTCAAAAAATGACATCGCTTTGATGGGGCTATTTCCAATACATCCAAAAATGATATTATCATTTATACAAAAAATTTAAAGTGTGAGTTATAAAGGCTCAGAAATTCTATGGATTTTCTTTCATAAATTCATGAAATTTTTACGTGTCTGCGAAAATTTTAGGGGCTTGATTCTGAGGCCTCGTTTGCCCGGAATCAATTTCTGATGTTTTGTTCAGGTAAGTTCAGTAAATGTATGATCAAGATTTTATACCTTTTGAACAGGGGCTCGGAATTGAAATCCAAGGTCACCGTTGAACTCATAGCACTGATATTCGCTTATGAATACTTTCACCTCTATGGAAGTTGATCGTGAGTAAAAGTTTGTTTTTCCTTTTTTATAAAAAGATAATAAAATAAAGAACAACACTTTGTTTTATTTTGGTCACCATGTGGAGGCAGGGTGGTTAAAATCTCCACTTTGGAGCTAGAGGTGGGACTGTCGCACCCTAACCCCCCACGAGACGTTATGGTGGTGGGGCCTACATGAGCATAAACCTCCAATGGGAGGAAAATTGAAGTGGGGACCACCCGAGCCGCATAACCTCCCTATTAATAATAGGGGTGGGGACCACCCGACCCCTATTGATGGTGCATGATGAAACCTCCCCACTCTCCCTAATTAATGAGGTAGTGCCTCCCCACATTTCCCCTCAATTAAATTGGTCCAATGCATAATTAAATTATGCCAATCCTCGAGACTAATTAAGGGGATCCGGGTAATTAATTTATACTATTTGAATTTTGTGCGAACGGTTAAAATAATAGACATACTATTATTTTTGTTGGCATGATCAATTTTTGTTGGAGTCTTTAGAGAAGAAATTGGGAGAAACTTGTCCTCTCCAACAAAGAATGTTGTCCCCAAATAAGAACGAATAAAACAAAGAATGCCAGATTTCTTCTTCGACTTCTTTCCTCGAATCCTACTGATCTGGAGCACCTTCCACCGCCGACTCAACTCGAGATTCAAACAGCGTGGCAGACGTGACAGACAATGAATTCTTTTCTCTTCTTTCTGTGAATCCGAACATTAATGAATGATGAAAGGAAAATGATAAGGTAGAGAGATTATTTCATGGTGATATTTCCCCATTGATTCTTACCTTCTAAAACAAAGAACGTGAACCAACTTATTATCATGTTGATCCACATATACTTTTCCTTGCTGGTTGGGAATTTATTATTTAAGAGGGTTGTGGGAAATGATGTTTTTAATTATCTTCTAAATCTTATTTTGTTGAGATTCTTTCTATCGCACTAACGTGGAGGGTGTAGGACAAACAATCATGGACCAACCCCTCTTCCGCTCTTCTTGAATGATGTGTTCTAGTTGAACGAAGAAGGCAGATTATTACTGTGGTGATGAATGGAGAACCATCTCCGATCCACAAAGAAACCCCTTCGTTTTTCCTCCAAAAAGAGATAAGGAGCACCCCAATCCTCTGAAAAATCTGAAATCTCACGTGAGCCTTGAGTGGTAGGATGAATGGTCGAAGGATGGGAAATCCCGAGTGGCCTGGGACATAAAACCCTATTTATTTTAAGTGGTCGCATGGCTTGGATGCACAGTTTGGGAAACCGTGTGCCAACCATGCGGTAGCCACTGTCTCACTTAGGGACCTCGCATGGCTTTGCCACACGGTTTGGGAAACCGTGCTCCAACCATGTGGTAGCCACTATCCCAGCTAGGGACTTCGCATGGCTTGGACACATGGTTTGTCCAGAACGTGCACCAACCATGCGCCCCTACAAAAACCTCCATAACTTTGGCACCAGACGTTTGATTGATAAACCGTCAGTGTAACTGGGAACCTCGTAGCATGACAGTCCCTTTGAGAATACCCCACTGAAGTTCGGGGTATATTAGAGATACAATCAAGTTGGATCGTACACTAATCCCGCTCGGCCCCTGGGTCTAAAAGGCTAATAACTAACAGACCGGGCGTCTGATTGACGCACTGTCTGTTGTGTTGAGACCCCTATAAAGTGGAAGACATTTGAGGTACTCTTTGGGGGAGCTTCGCGACAGTTGGGGTATCGACTAATAGCTAGTGGTGTAGATCCTTCCACTGATGAGAAGATAGAGTACGGAGAATTAGTAGCTGGATGATATCTGACGACTGCTTGAACGATTCGACTCGGAGTGACTCGACTAACCCAGTGGGGAGTGCCTCTGTGTGACTTAGCAGAACCATGGTGGAGAATCGCCTCTGTGTGAGCATGGTAGACCTGTGATACTCTACAGGAGGAGTATCATTGTAGGCTATTATGGGGAGTTCCTCTGTGTGATGCAGTATTCCCAGGATACTCGACAAGAGGATTTCCTCAGAAGTTCAAGGTTAGTGGGAGGTGCCTCTATGTGACGCGGCATGCCCACTATACTTGATAGAGGAGGAGTATGAAACCAACCCTAGTTTTGATAATAAAAATCCTGGTTTGAGTTGAGTAACTGAATATTGTGTTTTCCTCCTATTTGATATGGGTTACTAGATAACATAGGTGTATGTATGGGAATATACCTACGTAATGGTTATCCGTTGATTTCTTACTTTTTGATTTATCCATGTTGAATTTTGTGAGACCTTGAGGGTCTCGGGGTCCCTACTTAGTATCTTTATACTCACCCATGTCTGGGTTATGCCTGCACCTAGTTGTGTTGGATACAGGCAAGGGATAGCACTGATGGAGGCCAAGAGCCCTAGGACTGGATGGTACCTAGAGGTGGACCATACGACGAGTCAGTACACAGAGGAGTCTGATATATGTGGAGTGTGGAGGTGGCCATCTGTACCTACCCGTCAAGTAGGAACCTCAAAGGACGATCTAAGAGCTTCTCTTTACCTTTCAACTATTTGTTTCGTTTTCAGTTGTATATGTACATTACATTTTGGCTTGTATTTTCAGACCCTTTTACTTTCTATCACACTCATATGTATTCAAATTTATATATTATTTACTTCCTATCATACTTTGTTGTGTGTGTTTTCAGTTTATAATGGAAATGCCTTACCTATTTTAAGGATTTTTGACTTTGGTGCTTCTCGCCAGCCCCTGGCCTATGGAAGGCGGGCTTGGGGTACTCACAATATGGGCCCCAAAGGATGGGTTAAGAGAAATTTGTATTAGAGTAGTCAGTTCTACTGTAGAACATAGAACTCCGATCATTCTTTTCTGTGAAGAAATAGTGTTAAGGGTAATAAGTGTGATTTTCAGTTCAGGGAGTCCAGGGTTGGTGCAAACGGCTGAAGTATCCATACACTAGGACCCTGACATCTGATTGCCGACTCAGTGCATGAAAATACTGATTGCATGTGTGTTTTCAAAAGTTTTCTTTATGTCACCTAAAACAAGTCTGCTATCTAGGAATATTCTTTTGACCGTGATGCATTTGTTTCTTTCGGGAAGCCTCCCCACGGACGACCAGGTAGAGCCCCTAGAGTCATATGTATTGACCACCCACCAAGCGGCGAGGCCTTGGTGCAAGGCCCCTTTCCAGTTGAGGCACCAGCAGAGGCACCAACGGTACTACTCCTCATCGGGCCACCAATGCCACCAGTCCCATCAACAAACGATGAACACCTCTTAGTTGTGTTGCACGAGTTTTAGTGCTAGAGGCCACCCAGGTTCATGGGAGTTATGGACCCACTGGAAGTTGAGGATTGGCTGGAGGCTATGGTGAGAGTCTTCAGGATAGTAGGGACACAAGATGATTTCATGGTGACCCTTACTGCCAGCCTCCTTCGGGCAGCAGTAGGAAGTTGGTGAAGCCTGATGCTTGAAGTGCATCACGAGGCGACCCTACTCTTGGCAGACTTCAAGAGCCTTTTGCGGTCGGAGTTTTTCCCAGCCACCCTTTGAGAGATGAAGATACAGGATCTACTGTATCTATGGCAGGGTGGAATGATGTTGGTGCAGTACTCAGTGAGGTTCACCAACCTCTCATGCTACTTCTCACTGATATGGTATGTGACCTATTCTTTAGGTCTCAGATTCCATCTTCAACTTATTTCCTCGAATACTACCGACATGGAGCGCCTTCTGCAGCTATCTCAACTCGGTATTTAGAGAGTGTGGTAGACGTGACGAATGATGAATTATTTAGTCTTCCTCTATTGATTTCAAACGTCAATGAACTATGAATGGAAAATTATATAGAAGGGTGTTTTTTGCATGATTATGTTTTTCCATTGAGTATTACCTTCTAAAAAAATAATGCACACCAAATTATTATCAAGTTGATCCACATATGTTTTTCCATACGGGTTGACAATAATTGTTTTAGAGGGTTATGGGAAATAATGTTTTTAATTATCTTCCATATCTTCTTTTGTTGAGCCACTTTCTACTACACTAACACGGAGGGTGTTGGTCAAACAAACACAGCTTGACCCCTATACCGCTCTTCTTGAATGACGTGTTCTACACGAAGGAAGAAGGCGGCCTTTTTCCAAGGTGATGAATAGAGAACCATCTCTGATCCACCATGAACCCCCTTTGTTTTGCCTCCAAAACGAGATAAGGAGCTCCCCCAAACTTTGAAAAATTGGAAATCCTGTGTGAGCCTTGAGTGGGAGGAAAAATGGGGGAAAGATTGGAAATACCGAGTGGCACCGGACTTCAAACCATAATTTTTTTAGTGGTCGCACGGTGTGGAAGAACGGTTTTGGAAACTGTGCGCCAACCATGTGGTATCCACTGCCCCACTTGTGGACTTCACACGGCATGGAAACATGGTTTGTCCAGACCATCTGCCAACCATGCGCCCCTGCACAAACCTCCATAACATTGGCACCAAGAATCCATTTGATGAACCATCAACGGCACTATAAACCATGGATCACGACCGTCCCTTTGATAATACCCCACTGGAGTTTGGGGTATATTTGAGATACAGTTAGGTTGGATCATACATGAATGCAGTCGGTTTCGAGGGACAAAAAGGATAATAACTACCAGACCAAGCGTCTGATTGAAGCACCGTCTGTTGTGTTGAGACCCCTATGACATGGAAGGAATTTGAGGAACTTTTTTGGAGATTCACTACAGTTAGAGAATATACTAGTTTCTCGTAGATAAGATCATTCTGGTGACGAGCAGACAGAGTACGGAGACCGATTAGCTTGATGATATCTGATGACTGCTTAACCGATTCGACAAGTAGAGACTTGGCTAGCCCAGTGGAGAGAACCTCTATGTGATGCGGAAGACCCATAGAGGATGAGCGCCTCTGTGTGAGCGCGGCAGACCCAAGATACTCGATATGATAAATACATATGTAGGCTATGAGAGGGTGTTCCCCTATGGGATGTGGTAGACCCATAGTGGGGAGAGACTCTATGTGACGTAGAAGTCCCATGGTACTCGATAGGATGAGTGTCTCAGTAGTCCAATGTTAGTGAGAATTGCCTCTATGTGACGTGGAGGGACCACTGTACTCTATAGAGGAGGAGTACGCCACCAGCCAGGGTTTCGTTAACAAAAATCCTGGTTTGAGCTGCGTCAAGTACTTTTGTGTTTTCCTCATGATTAAGATGGGTTACTATATAACATTGGTCTATGTATATACATATAACTAATTAATGATTATCTGTTGATTTCGTAACTTTTGATTTATCCTTGTTGGATTTTGTGAGACCTTTAGGGTCTCAGGGTCCCTACTGAGTATTTTTATACTCACCCTTACATGGGCTATGCCCGTACCTCGTTGTGTTGGATGCAGACAATGGACATCGTTGATGTAGGAAAAGAGCGCCAGGACTATACGGTACTCGGAGGTGGACCTTACGACGAGTCGGTACACAGAGGAGTTTAAAGGACATAGACTGCTGAGGTGGACATCTATACCTACCCTTTAGGTAGGAACCCCGAAGTATGATCCAGGAGCTGCTCTTTACCTTTCAGCTATTTTTTCATTTTCCAGTACTTGTACTTTACAGTTGGGATTTTTTTTCGGCCCCTTTTACCCTCTAGCACACTCATATGTATTCAGATTTACTTAGTATTTACATCCTATCATACTCTATTTTATGTGTTTTCAGTTTATATATTCAATTACTTCCCATTTTATGGGATTTGGACCTTTGGTGCTCGTCGCCAGCCCCTGGCCTATGGAAGGAGGGCTTGAGGTAGTCACGATACGGGCCCTAGGGAACAGGTTGTGACATGATTTTATATGTTATAAAAGTATTAAATAACCATAAATTAATATTAAATATCATATATGAAATATATAAAAAAAATTGGTATTATAATTCAAAAACATGAGATGTGGTAAAGGAAAAAATGAACAGCTTGGTGTCGTGAGGCGGTTGTTCATCATACACAGAAATAGTATGTTTGTTACCCAATAGATGGAATTTTTTTAGTTATAAAACATAACCAAAAATTATCCTACTATATTTATGATATTATTTTATATAGAAAAGTAATGAGGATAATTTATAGGGTGGATAATGGAAATAAAAATGAAGATCTTGGGGAAAGATGTAACCTCTTATTCGGGAAAATCTAGTTGGTTTGTACATATGGGCTTCCTTGGATGGATTTATTCCCAAGGGGAACTTCTTGGTTGAGGGGAGATATTTTTACCAGCTATTTGGGTATATATTTTCTTATTCAATGTGGTTTGAGAGGTATATGGACATGGGTTTAGAGTAGAACTATTTATAGTTGATGAGGAGTATCACTCTAGTAAATTTTGGGATAGAAAATTACACCGGCGTTTTAACAAATTTTAAAAGATCCAGTAATCGTCAAAATTACATCAATGATATGATAGTGTCAGAATATGTCCATAAATAATATTTTCAAAAATTTAATAGGTTATTGGTTCCCTTAGGTTTAATTTTTATTCCCATATTAATCTTAATTTAACTTGAATCGTTGTAATTAGTTTTTTGTACCTTCACAAAAATTCATGGTAAGAAATAATTTCACCATATTAGAAGTTAAAGTTTATTATTATACATAATATTGAAGCGATTTTTCAAAATTCAAAACACATTATAAGAATGAATTAATTTACATTTCATCCCTTAGATGGGATGACAATGTGGATTTTTAAAGTAAACACATCTAAAAGTTTTCTAGGTTTTTATAATCAGCATCAAAGTGAAACTAAATAAAATTAAATATGTTGTATTAATTGATAAAAATTGTATTTAAATAATCATTAAAACAAATTTAGAAAATCATTTATCCTTATTAATAAATTATATAAAAAATAATTTCGAAACTAATATTTTGTGTTTTTTCAATTCATTAAAAACGAAACATCACATAAAATTTCCAAAAAGTAACCCTTTCATAATATATTTTTATTAATTTCAGATATTTTGTTTATTATTTCATATAATATTGCTTATAGTTCCCACAATTTTATTTTAAATAGGTTCTCCTTTTTAAGGTGGTAAAAGTGCCTTAACTAAAATATAGTATTTTATGCCTAAAATTGGGTATTATCTCATCTTATGTCAATAAAATATATTAGATTTATCAAAAAATATTAAATTGAACATATGATATATATATATATATATATCATTACCTAATTTTAATTAATTTAATTTATTAGTTCTATATAATTATATTATCATAAAAATATTTTTCTATAAATATTTTCAATTTATTTTTAATAAGTTCCTATATTCATTTAAAATTAAATTTTTAAAAATAAATTAATTATATATTTGTGTAAAAAAAATTATATATGTTATTTAATACTCTTAATCATGAATAATTTAATGTCTAGGTTATATTTTATCATATTATATAATAATATACTGTTTTTCTTAAAATCCTATTATTTCATGTAATACAAGACATTAAAGAAACTCATTGTCTCGTGTGACGTATACTATCTCAGTTTCGCATGCATTTAATTATATAGAATATATTAAATCTATATAAAAAATAAAATTTATTTATAAGTCTCATGATATTATACTCTTTTAGTTGCTTGGTGTTTCTTTTCGTACTCACTATCAAATTCAATGTTCATATATTAAAAATTGGATGCATTAAATTATCCCCTCCTTAAACAAATAGAATCCCTAAAACATAAGCACTATCTTGGTGATATATTTTTTACTATTTACTATGCATGTAATCCCACATAGTAATAAGGTTTCATAAAGTATCATCTATAAAAGATAGAATATGAATTACCAAGTTTAAGTGGAGTAACTTTTAACTAGGTCTCCTAGTAGGAGAACATTAGTGGAATTTAGAGATACATACATTGACAGAAAATATAAACATTTATTGAGAGTAACTAAGGTTATTAACTAAAAATTACTCAATGGTCATTGGAATGTTTTGGGTATAAAATCCATAAATCTATAATGATTTAGAATACCATCAATTTAACAAAAATTAAGGTATTATGAAAAAAACATTTAAAATACCATTACCCATGGTGATAAATACATGTACTACCACAAAATATAAATAATTTTAAATAAATTATATATTTTAATTTCATAAGATTAATTAAATATTTTGGTTGTTCTTTGATTAAATTCTAATTGATACCTTACATCATAAAATAGATATAAATAAATTAACATTGATTCATGATATACTGAAATAAACTTTTAATACATTATAAAGCCCATATTAGAGTGAATAATATAACTTTTTCCATTAAATATTCTCCAAAGTTTCTATCATTAATATATTAATCTCTAATACTGAAAATTTTCACTATTGGTTCATCATTTTTATTTCTTCCTAAATTTTTCTAAATACAAACAATTAAATAATAACCAGGACATTTGGTATGTTATTGTTTGGTCGGTGACCCTAATCATCCATCGATCTTAAGTTCAAGACCCTGAGAATTATAATATTTAATGGGTTTTAATCCAATATACATGTTTTCCCTTTATATGATATTATTTATATAATCTCTGAAATAAATATAATATCAATCAATGATATTTAATCATTAAATATCCTACTATTTTCAATAAATATATATCACAAAAGTACTTCATCCTTTTATTTCTACATTGGTCCTCTCTTAGTCTAGGTTAAACCCATAACATAGTTTATCTGATATCTAGATCATGACGCCTTATTTTCGATATAAAACATCTTAGGATTAACCTATGTCAATCATTTCCATTTTCATTTCAAATCTATCATAATCGGCTGCCACGAAAATGGGAATTACATTAATCATATCCCCTTGGAGTGTCAATCCATGTGTGAATTAAGGCATGATATCATGTACTAGGTTACTCTATGTCCGGACTAACACACCTTTTCCGAGTCGGTAATCCTAAGTATATCAATGCCAAAACCACATCCTCTTGTAGTAAACAAAAATAATGTATTGCTAGGAAAACCACATAGTCTCAATCAAAACAAAACATTAGTATGATCATCAATACCTATCCTAAAATTATATCACATATAAACACTATTTAATCTATAATTTTATAAATCTTGTTCCCTACATTGCAACTCAACTTTTTTTTATACCATCTATAACAACCTGACCCCAGAAATCAAGGAGTCAGTGTCTACTATTAATTACATTCGCAAGATTACAACGAATCATATCCCAAGTACCAAGAGTTTACTATTCTTGGTAAACTAGATACATACATGGAGATTTTATTACAAATGTATACACTAATTACATGACAATAATTTTTCTAAATAAATAACTTTGATGATAACATTATTACATATAGTATATACCTGCATATCATTGATTGTTTTCTTCCTTGATTCCTATGTAATAGAGAAAATATAAGGGTGATCTCAAATTCTCAGTAAATATAATGTATAGTGGAATAAATTGTGAATAAATGTGGAAAATAATTAGGATTTTGTGAATAATTGATCTCACATTCTATATAATCAACTAACTAATAAGAAATTTCATAGACAATATGGAACAATAAAAAATGGAAACACATAATATTTAAAAAAAATATAAGGAAAAATAAATGTTGAATGGTATGAAAATAAAACACATTACATTTAACACATGAACTAAAAATAAATTGTATCTATTAAAATGTTGATGAAAAATTACATGGATTTATAAGAACTGATACTAAATTAGGGAAATTTTTAATTCCATTAGGTTGTGTGTAAGGAAAATAAAATCCTATAACATCAATGAATTTAACAAGATGGTTAACACTACGGATAGAAACCCATTTAATATGTTAATATTAATTTTCTCCTGAGAAAATATTGTTGTATTGAGGTAATATTTCATGTATTGGCCCCACATGTCATTACAAGTAAAACAATTCCACATATAAATTGATGAAAATAATTAATATTCTTTATTAGATATTAATATTGATTAACGAATACAAATATTCTAATTTATCCTCAGATAATCAAATAACAGTAAAAGTATAAATTGTATTTATATGGTATATTATTTTTGAAATAGTAATATCAATGATAATTGATATGGGAAATTAAGGAAAATTCATTGTCAAATGAACTTATGATATTTGATATTTAAAGATGACTAAATGGAATTATGCAAGTAAATTTTAATACTGTACATGGAAAAATCATTCACAAAAAATCCAGGGGATGATTAAGGATTTTATCTATAAACAATATCCTATATGGACTAAAATAAAGGGTTATTTTAATTAATAAATTGATATATTATAATAAGATCATCTAAAAACATTCATAAAGAAAAATATCTTTTTTTTCAATAATTGATTCTTTTTTAAAATAAATTTTGAATTTTTTTTAAATAATAATATTTTAACCATAAAAGGATTCATCAAATAAATGATGGCATGTAAACCTATATGTGACATATGATGTTAGATGAACATTCAATTTTCATAGTATAATTTTTGAAAAATTCCTTGTTTGGGAAGAAATAAGAAGATTCATTTGAAATAATTCATAAAAGAAAAAATGATTTCAAAATATATATAAAAAAATAAATTTTCGAAGGGTAAAAGAATTTTTGAAAACATTATTAGAAAACTAGGTTTTTATAATAAAATAACTTTTCCGACTAAAGAGAAAATGAAGTTAGGTTTCCTTAAAACCATTTTCAAAACAATTTTGAGTAAGGAGTGGAAAATGGAAATAATACTTGAAAAATTGACATCAATAACTATAAGAGTGGAACATTAAAGGGTTAATTGAGAAATTGACATATAATTTCCTTGAAATAAAATTTAAGATCATTTTAATTACTCCCAAGTAAAATAATCCTTAAAAATTCCAAAGTGTCCCATACAAATTTGAAAATTATTAAATCATAATCCTCATGAAGTAATAAAATTATATGAAACTTCTAATATCATTAGACTAAATATATTTTTTATATTACATGTCAAAAGATTTTATATACACTATATAATAGAAACTAGGTGCATGACAAGAAATAAGTCATAATGGAATGTAATTTGAGATGAAATACCTTACATTGAATTTGACATGTCTAGTGTAACTTTATACTCTTGAATAATAATCTTTTGTTAATGGTTTAATATATTGAGATCCTTTACCCTGTTAATCATAAATTATATATAACTTATTATTATGATTTATAAATATACATAAATTATTATGTTTACGTCATGTGTTTCGGCTAAATTTGGTTTATGTGTCAAAAAAACTTTAGTGGGTCTAGTATGGTCAATGAGGTCATTATATAATATCTACATAAAAATAAACCATAAATAATTATCATATTTATGCATAATTTATTCTACTACAACAAATCATTAAATATGGGAATGAAAAATGAACCAATGTTACTTTCAGGGAGAAGGTATGTCGTATATATGCTTGAGTAACATTCCCATTTTTAAATAAACATTCTAGAAATAAGCTAAGTAACTTAAATATGTTCATAATGATAATCATGTCATAAATAAAATATTATTAAATTATATATACTTATATATATAATTCTTTTGATATAAAAGGAATCACATCATGTCGAGGAGGCAGTAGTCCACAAATCCACGAATAACATTATCAAATTTTATGTATATGTGAAAGGGTAATTAAGAAAATGATATATATATATATATATATTATAGAAACATAATTATTTGATTAATATAATATACGGTTTTTCTGTGTCAAATATTTTAATTAAAACCATTCTTTATATGTTCCATGTATAGTGTGAATGAATCGCATCACCTTGATGGGGCGATAGTCCACATTTCAACAAATGATGTTATTCTTTTAACACAAAATGAACAATATACGTGTATGTGGTATAAAATAATTAAGGAATAATATAAAAATATAATATACTTAATATAACATATATAAATAGATTTTCTATCATAATTCCCAACAATGAGTGGCAATAAAGGACAAATGAACAACATTGTTTTGTGAGGCCTAAGTTCTTTGTACACAAAAACTATAAGTTCATAAGACATTCAATAGATGTTTTAGTAACATTATGTATAAAAAATAAAATAAAAATATCCTAGTATAGTTAATATACTTTTTTTAATATATAAATGGAATATGAAGATATTAGGGTTGGAGAATTTAAATAAAACTAAAGTTATTGGTGAAAGATGTTTCCTATTAATCAGGTAATACCTATTGGTTTGAAACCAAGGGTTTAAATGGATTGATTTAATACAAATGCGATGATTCTCATTTGTGTACAGGTATGATTAGTATATATTTTTTAATACCGTAGTCAGTCCAATTTGACTTGAGATGTTTAAGGATGTGGGAGGAGAGGAAACATTTTTATAATAGAGAGGGAGTGACACTATTATAAATTTTGGGGAAGGGAATCCCACTAGAAATTTTTCCTTTTTATGTGGATACACTAATGGAAACAATTCTATAAAATGGAGTATAGGGTCAAAATATATCAATACAATGGATTTTGGATATATTTAAAGGTCATTTTGGCTCATAGGTTTATGGTTTAGTCCCATGTTATGCTTAATTTCACCTTGATCATTGTAATTAATTTTAATTACATTCAAAAATATTTTGTGAAAAAAATTAATTCCATATTATTAGACATTATAAATTATGATCATTCCAAATATAGATTCCATTTTTAAAAACTTGAATCACCAAATGAGAAAAAAAATTTAAATTTAATGTCAATGATGAGATGAAAATGCAGCTTTTAATGTAAAAATATCAGAATTTGTCCTCTGTTTTTATAGTCAATTTAAAAGTGAAATAGATAAAAATTTCAGGAATTGGATTAAATAATAAAAAATTTATCTGACTAAAGATTAATACAAATTAAAAATGATATTTAATGATATAGATAAATTAGATTAATATACATTTTTAAACTATTATTATGTATTTTTCATTATTCATTAAAAAATGAAACATCAATGTAAAATTCCAAAATGTTACACGAAACTAATTTTTATATTTATATTTCAAATAATAATTTTAATTTTTTAATAAATATTTATAAATATTCCAAAAATATATTTAAAAGAGGTTCTCCATTAAATGGTGGTAAATGTGCCTTAATAAAAATGTAGTATTTTATGCATAAAATTGGTTTTGTTCCTATCTTAGGTCTATCAAATATATTAATTGAGTAAAAAATATAGTATATTTAAGATATAAATTCATATTATATTTATATCACCCATTTCTTTTAATTTATTTATTTTTGTAATCTTAAACCTATACGTGAGCATAAACATTGTATTCTTTAATGATTTTCACATTATACTAATTGTGTTCTTATATTCATTTCTAAATAATTTGTAAATAGTTAGGTAATTTTATAGTTTTTGAAATAAAATTTTCTATAAGATAGATATTACTATTCATAACATCTCTTATATATTATTATAATAAATAATAATACATGCTTTTTATTTGGTAATACTCTGTCTTTCTAGTAATACAAGCCCTAAAAATAAACATGTAGTTTCATGAAATTTATGATAACTTAGTGTAAGATTAATTGAAATATATATAATATATTTAATTTTTTATAATAGAAAATATATTATATACACTTGGGATATTATATTCTCTTATGTTCTTGGTGTTGTGTGTGATACCTGCTATCAAACACTGTGTTCATGCATTAGATTTTTCATGGAATTATAATAAAAATTGACCATATGATCATCATATTTACCTCGTGATAATATGGATCAAATGAAAAACCAATTCTCATCAACATTAAATTTAATTATCAAATTCATGTTTTACAATGACTGAAATCATAACTATCTCTATCATTTATCATGCAGGATGATTCTACTTTGTCTAATGATGAAAAAATTATCAACATAAGTTTGAATGATGGGTATAGAAAATTAATTGATAAGTTAAAAATACTTGTTTTTAGTATAACATTCATTTACATGTATCAAAGGCAAAATGAAAATATTTGTATAAATTATTTTTTAATAGAATGTAAATAATATATTCATATTCTAAATGCATTCAAGAGTTTCATATTATTCTTATTGAATAGATCCCAAAATAATTATGGTTATGATATTATGATCATGATTCATCATGTTTTTTGAAGAAGGAAAATAATACCTGAAGGTTATTATAACAATGGTGATTCTAGATGATCGAATAATAGTTAAAAATATATATCATGATGAATCATAATTCATGTTTTTAATGAAGATGCATGAAATATATTTGGAATTATCTTATTACGTAAATGGAGGTTCCATTATTAAATTAGTTCATCTATATATGAATATATTTAAAACAACATTTAATTAATAAATTATCATGGAAGGATGAGGAGAAGATTACCCATGGAAATTATTACACACTCATGTTGTTATTGATAATTTATATGATGTGGTTTTATGAAATGAAAATAGAGGGTGACAATAGTAGATCTACTAAAGGGATATCACCAGTGATTATGATAGATTTTAATTACCATAATAAATAAAATTTTAAATAATATATTTAAATATTTTATAAATACATAAATTAATATCAATTAATGAGACAAAATAGAGGACTAAAAATAAGTTATTACTATCATATATATTATAGGTTTCTAAATACGACGAAGGTTAACATTAATACCTATAAATTAGAGAGAAAATTAAAGGTATCAACTAACATTATAGATAATCAACTCTAAACAATAATATTTTTATAAATATGTTATTTACTATAAATTAATACATGATTTATTACAAAATATCACACTTTTTATAACATAAAGGATCATGAATTCTAGTTTATTTGAGAATTATGTAAATTTCATAACAATTTAAAATATGAAAAATAACAACATTTTTGAAAACGTTTCTAACACGTTCACATAGAAAACTACATCAGATAACATGGGGGTGTACATAAGAATGTTGTGAGCTATATAGACCAATATGGAAATAAACATGGAATACGGTAATACATCTCATAAAATAGAAATTTAAATGGGACCCAAAAATAGTAGGAATCATAAACATGAACAATGAGGTGTCATATTACATTTTAATAGAACTAAAACATGGGAAATTGAGAAATAACATAAGAAACTTCATAATAAACACACGTCCAGGCCAACTGCTAAGAAATCCTGGCAGAAATAATCCATTAAAATAAATATTTTTCCTCTTTTATCCGAACATGATATCTAATGAGACAAAAAATTACCAAATGCATTTAATTACTATATAATTTGAGTCACACACATAAAACCCATTTCATTCTCATTATTAATATTTCTATATAGATCAAAAAACATGGATTCATTCATTATCATTTTTTATTATGAGATAATGGAGTTTGTAATAAATAAATTTAAGTCCCATTTTAGATATTTATATATTTATAAAGGGGAATACCCTTGATATAAAATGGGTTTGTATTTATTACATGATTGTTTATTCTTAGAAATTCATGGTGAAATTTCGACAGTATAAGAATGTATCTTATGAATTCATAAAACGGATTGATGATAGATAAAGGGTAATATTATCATTTTTACATAAATTGGGATGTAATTGGGGAATGTAAATTCATATCCCAACATTTTTCGTTAAAAATAGATGTCATAGACTAAAAAGAAACATGAATAAAAAATAAGAGGAAATGATACCTTACTTGTGTGTGTGATTCCAAATGATTGTGAGGAGCTTCTTGAGAGCATGGGAATCCTTTAAGGGAGACATTAGATGATAGGTTAGAGTAATGAAATGTTTGAAGAATATTTATTTAATATAAAAGGGATCATGGTGGGTTTGTATAGGAAAAGAGTGTGGATTTGTTTATTATTTTTCAAACATTGGTTTTGGACCCTGTATAATAAAATAACCAACCCCATACACCTTACCATGGTTTTTCCCATGGTTTATAAAAAAGGGTAGTGCATTAGATTATTTTATATTGATAATGTACTGAGAAAATAAAATAATATCCTTTATAATATTGATGTAGGTCATACTCTTAAATAAATTATTTTAAAACATTTAAATATATTAATGATATTTTCAGATTCACATATTCTTTAATAAATTACTAAAATAAACATTAAATCACATTATATGAAAGGGAAAAGCTATATCTGTTCATGTATCTCAATTATTGTATTTTTTACATCACATTTATGCCATTAAGATGTCATAATACACAATGTATATTTACATAATATTAAATTTTTATCTGAAGTATCGTTTATCTTAGAGAATTACAAAAAATATCGAATGGATAATTTTAAATTAGTATTCAAAAAAATATTCATTTTATATAATTAATTATATGTATTTTCTTATCTTTATATTTTAAATATATTCAATATATATTGAAAAATGTTTTTTTTACAATAAAACATTTTGAACCCTTACAAAAATTATATTTTACTTCATAAAAATTATACGACCATTTATATTTAACTAAAATTATTTAATAATAATATTATATTGAAATATAATTTTTTTAGAAATATATTAAATAAACAAAATAAATTCATTAATTGAATATGAATATTTCAAAAAATTCTATCTATATTTTTTTCAACAAAATCAAAATCATTAATAACGAGACATTAATATAATGAAAATGTATTCATATTCAAAAATAATAATTTACATACTCCAAATGATGGTGTATTTATATTTAATCCTTTAATATACAATAAAATTCCCAAATAGTAAGGTAGATGATGGTGTGAATTTCATGGGGTAGTTTGTTTAACATGGTTTGGGTCGAGATCTCGTTGAGATTGATCTTCTCCCACAAATAGATTTTCTCATGCATAAATTTTTGGATCTTATTATTGTCATTGTCAATATAAAGGCAACTAGATTTTATCATCCTTGGAATCACTAATAAATGGGCTTTATACCGGGAAATACTAATAGATGAGAAAATCACATCCTTTTTCTATGTCAACAAGATTTTTTAAAACACCATATTTATAATAATCATGTGATCACTATTAATTAGATATATTATCAAAATTAATGATGATTAATTTTCTTTTAATTATGATAAAAGAAGAACAAACAATTGAATTATTTGTCTATAACAAAAATAGATAAAAATACATTTAAATAAATCGGAAAGTATAATTTTATTTATAATCGTTTGGGTCATTAAAACAAAACACCATTAAGAAGTTGACCACTCGAAATTGTATTTGGCTAATATAAATATATGATTGTTTCTATGTTTCATCAACACATCTAGTTACCAATTTGAATATTCAAACTTATAATTTCTCCAAAACACTTTGACAAGGTGTATTATATTATTCATTTGAAATTTTTCTCTTTTATCTAATATCATCACTAGTTGCACCTCATAGGTATGTTTATTCCTCAATGGTACCACCTATGGATTGAGTACATGTGAGGGGTCCTGTTTTTTACTTCCAAGATACGTATACAGGAAATAATACATGAACATGATTTTAGTTAGGTGGTAGTATTATTCGAGAGGCCAAAACTCTATTGAGATCAAGGATCTAAGAGGGGCAGATGTTTCATGGTATATGATTTCCCTTATTACCAAATCGCATCACATTATTCCATTGAGATATGTGAATTTAAACCACGTCTACAACATAAAAAATCAGGGTATCAGTGATAATTATAAACATACAACTTCTACTTACATTGAGTATCCTTGAGGTGCTACTGAATAGTCTAAGCCATTTCCACCATTTCCTCAACCATTTCAGGACATAGTAGTTTTCGTTCCCCAACCACATCCCATCATTTTATTATACTTCTACTCTTCCGATAATTTCCATTATAGGGAGACATTTGGATGATTGATTGTAAATATTTGTCATAAGATAAATCAACCAAAGTAGTATCTCAGTCTCATCACCCTTTGATGTCAATTTATCATGTTATCAATGTGTACTCATGTTTCTAAATTATAAAATCGGACTGGCCATCAGATTGATGATGATAGAAAATACTAAAGTTTAGCTTAATCATTAGATCATGTTGGTGACTATTCCATAACGTGATGGTGAATCTCATATATCAATGAGATACAATCATTTGTTATACACCATGTAGGCTTATCACTTTTCTGATTTATATCTGTTAAAGTTGTTACAGTGATAAATCATCTAAAATCTCAATGATCTATATAATCGTTGTAAAATAGTACACGAAAACATAGGCAGAATTATTCCCTCATTATGTCTTTAAGAGACCAGTGATAATTTCCATGGTGACTTTTTCACATTTACATGTAGGTATGGGTAATGGTATCATCATCCCCTTATATTTTTTCCTATATAATTTCACTTGGTCAAATAACTGAAATTTTTTTATATATTGAAGTCCCCTTTATCATATTGTCCCACCAATGGTTCTCTCAAAGATCTTGATACCTCATTGTGATTCTTAGATGGATAATAAAGGTAGAACTAAGTGCATCATCTCATATGTCATTCTATTAATTATGATTTAAGTGTACACATCATCTTCACCGTAATCTAACAGTACCTTTTTTATTAACATTGAATATCCTAGATTCCTAGATTTTTCTTTTGTTATTGTTTCTATTATCGTCATAATTTTCAAAAAATTTATTTGAGAATCCATTATCATTCATATAAGGGATGGTTTAGTAATCATTTGTGAAATGATTGATGATGTCCTTTCCTTTATGATTTACATATCCATCGTTTCCAATTGTAAGAAGATCGGATCTCTCTAAATTGTCATCAATAACAGAATTATTACACCCTTTATACTTAGAGTTTTTTACCACATTACTTGAATTACTAGGATGTTAGTGCATTGATTAGTTATGTTCTATGATCAGCTCTAACCATCTTTGTGGCTGCATATTGAGCTCTCTATATTTGAATATATAATGATGATTTTTTGATACCTATATATTTTACACTTCTCCCCCAAAAATATAATTATTCCACATTTTCAACTCAAAGGTCACTATAGATAACTATAGATCATGCATTGGGTAGTACATTTAATGAAATTTCAACTTCCTTGAATCATATGATATGACTTTGATATTATGAATTAACACACAGTTCAATACCTTCATTGATGTTTCACCTAACCAAATGAAATGTTCACTTGTAGATAGTGTGAGCACATGTGTAGTGATAACACTCCTTTTAATCTCATTTAAGATAGCTTTCAATTTATCATAATAGTTATAAATTTCTCCCATACAAGTATCTTCGGTTTGAGGGATTGATAATTGTGAGAAACGTTTCCCAAATCTATAATAATACCCAGAAAATACATGTAATCTATGGATATCTATCATTTTTTTCGCCTTGGTAATATATTAATTTCTAAAAAATTTCAAGGATCCATAGATATCCAATTTATTAGGATGTTATTCTCCAATAATAGCCTTCCTTTGACAAGAAACTAGATTCATTTTTCATGGAATAGTTCTTTTAAATTTTTAAGGGCTTTGGAATTGTTCTCATATAATCCTGATGCTCCACCTAGATTTTAGAGTACATTAGAATATCATCTATAAAGACTGCCACACATATATTAAGGTAAATTCTAAAGGCTCATTTTTTCATTTCCATGAATACTTATGGAGAATTAATGAGTTTGAATGGTGTTACAATGAACTCATAGTGAACATACCTTGTACAAAAAGAAGGCTTATAGATATCCCCCTTCTTCACCATAACATGGTAATATCCTATCCTCATTTCCACCATAGATTATTATTGTTCCACATGTATCAGATTGAACAATTCATCAAACTGGGGAATACAATACTTTTTCTTTAAAATTATCTCATTGTTCTCCTAACAATCAATGAAAAGGTGTGACGTCCTATCATTCTTTTTGACAAAGAGGACTAGAGCACCCCATAGTGAAGGACATAGTAATGTGACTCATTATCTAGATTTTTATGTATTTGATTATTCAGTTCCTCAAGTTCACCAATAATATTTATTTACATATTCATGGATATTTTTAACTCCATCGGTGTATGATTTTTTGAAAATTCAACCTCAAGGATATGAGGAATACATGGAAATTCATCAAGAAACGCATCCTTGTATTACCTCATAATAGGCATGTATTTGGGGATGATTTATTCCTTAAACTCAATCATTTATGCTCAATACTCAAAATTATAGGGAAATAATATATAGGATTGTGATGTTGGTTCCAAAAAATATACATCCTACTCCTTACATATGTGAAGAATCGGGGGTCAATTCATGATATAGAGAGTGATTTTCTTCTCATGGAAGTTTATGATTAATATATTTAGCGAGATCCAATATTGGAATAAAAAATCCTAAAACTCCTCAAAAAGGATAATGATATGGATTGTTGTAATTTTAATCCCACAAATTTTTACATGGGAGGATTTATATAATAGGGATGAAATAATTTCCCAATTTGAGGTTCCCACCGACAAATCTACATCAACACTATTTTGGTGGTGTTTCAATAGATCTAGTAAAAATTAATGATATGAATGAACAAAATGGACTAGAATAATATTTAATACATATTGTTCTCATATAAATAACATGTGTACCTTCCACCACTTCATTTTTAGGATCCACCCCAGTATTTGGGTGGAAAAAAGCGCAATTGTTCTTCCTTTGAGGTTCTCAGTTATCACTAAAAACCCTTGGCTTAATTGATTGGTTTGAAAAGTGACATAGTTCACTACTAAAAAATAATTATTTCAAAGTGTAGGTATTTATCAGCTCTAATAAAATTTGATAATAAATTTATCCTTTTCTCAGTGCATTATTCATAGCACTGATAAAGATTTTTTTATCAGTGCAATTTTAGTGCTGATAATGGTCAAAATAAATAAAATGAGTAATTCAATAAATAATTAATTAATAATTAATTTATTAAAATAGTTATTAAAAATTTTATTTATCAAATAACAATTTATTAAAATGAATAAATTTAGTATATATTGTCAAATATTAAAAAAAATTATTATTTATATAATTATGATAGTTAATGTTAGTAAATTAAATATATAGATATATATTAATGTATATAAATATGATTTATATATTAATAAATATTTATGTTATTGGCATTAAATAGTCATATATTTTTTGAATAATTGATTTTTATTGAAAATTAAAATGAATTAACAATACAGACAAATTTTGTTGTGTAATAGACATAAAATTGGATGTGATTTAAATTTTCCACATAACAAAGATCAAATTGATGTTATATAGATTTCACATATACGTAATTAATGGATTTCTATATAAAATTCACATAAACAAAACATATCCATTTTTCAATATTGTTAAAGTGTAATTATTTTTAATTTATTAAACTTCACTCATTTTTAACATATATGCATGCACTTAATATTAGATATACATTACTAATTAAAAATTATAATTTTTAAAAAAATACTTATAAATAAAAATGTTTATAAATGTACATTTAAAATATTTATAAAATTTTATAATTCTAATTACAAATATATAAATATTTTTAAATGAATTTATATATATATATATATAAATACTAAATTTATAATTGAAAAACTTAAATAGTGAATATATTTACTATGTTTATATTTATGTATATTTAATTTATATATATATATATATAGATATATAATTATAGAATTATTTGAATTTATAAAAATATTATTTTTTAAAATATTTCTATATTTATAAATAGATAATTATAAAATTATAATTAAAATATTTAAAAATGAATATATTTAATATATTTATATTTATAAATATTTATGGAGTTTATATATATATATATAATTATTTATATTTATAATAATAAATCCTTTATAAACACTTATGTAATAATCACTGATAAACGAATACTTATCAACACTTTTCTACGCTGATAAACACATACCTCTATCAGCGCTTATTTGTAAGCGCTAACAAAAGATTTCCAATATATTTTAAAAAACATTACAATTAGTGAGATTTTAGAGATATCCTAACTTTTCCAAGGAATCCACCCATTGTTGTCACTCCTCCTCTGTGAATCGAAGCTTCAATCACACCACTCGGCTGCCTCTAATTGCTCAAACATCACGTCTGACATCTAATGTTTGATTGTAATTAGGTTTTCTAAAGAGGGTCTCATATTTTCTTCAATATATCAAGGTAGGCATTTCGATTTCTTTTGTGTATTTTTAATTTTATTTTATATTTCATCTTCATAGATTTTTTTATTTTTGGTCCAGTTCTTTTATACTACTTTTCTATTGGATAATGAATAGAACAATTTATTTATGATCATATTTTTTATTGACTACTGATGTTTTGGTATTTTTAATTTTTTTGTATCAATTTTCTTCATTTTCTATTATTACATCTAAATAGAGCACTAAATCCAATGTGCCTTTGGTTACCCATAGATTCACCATCCAAGTGCGCTTCAATCCAAGCTATAAATTTAGGATGCTAAACAACATCAATTGAACATGTAAAAGGAATGATACTACAAATAATAATAATTCCCCATGAAATAATGAAATCACGATTAGAGATATGACATTAGTCTAATTAATGGGAATTGGAATCCTATGTTGTATATATTATCCATGATCATGAGGAAATAAGATTTAATTTGGTTTTAAAATATAAAGAATCATTTCGACTTCTCTAAATGATAAGTTTTATTTATTTCACAACTACCTAAAATTTTATATATGCATAATCAAACATCTAAAATATTTGATCCATCTCATAATAGAATATGAGAAAATAATATTTCTATATAGAATCAACATATAATAATCCATTATCTACTTCAAAGGGATATTCATCAAATATTTTGATTGAAATTATTTATTGTGACTAACATAATTGTATGTTACACATGTTCTTCAATTTTATATTAATCATGGTATTTTTTTCAAAACATGGATATCATTGGTTGTGGATTCATGTAATCTTCCACTACTAATATGGGTTTTATTAAATCCAAGGAAAATTACAATATGTATAATATACATTCAATGCATCAAATGATTCTTTAAATTGTATTCAAAATGATGAAATAATGTTTGTTATAACCCATTCACAAGAAATGGAGTAATTTTATTCAATGGAATTTATTAGTAATTAAGATATCTTAAAAAAATATAGTCAATTAATATTATATAATATCTTTTTTATATGTAGTTTTTTGGATTCATTGGGTTTTGGAATATCATATCATTTTATATATCAATTTATAATGTATTACATTATAAAATAAAGAATTTTCATGTCTCAAAATATATAATTAAATCATTTTTATTATATCGATAAATCATTGGAAATATAAATAATACTATAATTCAACTCTTTTGTTTTTGTGCTGATAACATAACATATGATAGGTAACATAAGATTATATATTTATTTTTAGGGTACATCAGTTATAATGCGTGATATATATTTCATAAACATCATGGATTTAGATATAATATATATCACTAAATACATATTTAAAAACAATAATATTTTTCATATTATCATTTATAAATAGAATAATTTGATTAATAATTAGATTATATTTTTTTTAAATTTTTGTTTTTTGAAATTGAAATAAATTATAATTATTTTATATATAATTTTTTATAAGTTATTTATAATTTCTTATTAATGGATTATGTATCATTTAAAAAATATTTCTCATTAATATAAATTAATAATAACAATATACCTTTTTGATATATTTTTAGTGACTTATTATATTGACGATGAATATGTCATGTGTATTTATTTAAATGTTGTTCAAATATAATCTTATATGTAGCAAATAGGAAGTATATGAACACAAAATGGATGCACAATAATTTTTTGACAAAACAATATGAATATTGAGTTAAAGAGTTCATCATGTTTGTAATAGAGCATGCCGACGACGATTCTAAAATCCAATAAACTTGTTTATATCATTGCTTTTGAAGAAAAATATTTCTTAAAGTGTAGGAAGAATGTTTCATTAAAAATTAATTGATCACATCTATAATTGCAGGACTAAGAACTGGGAAAAAATAATGTTCACATTGATTGGGGTGATACTATTGTTTATGAATCATTTGATATGAATACATTTGTAAAGGATGATGGAGATCACCTGAACAAAATGTAAATATAAATTCAATACTATTTTCATGATTTACTATAGTTGTTTAAGGATTTAAATAGATTTTGCAAGAAACTATTATATACTTATGGCACTAAATACACACAATTTCCAGATATATTGAAGTTATATAATATTAATGATGGAAACAGATTGAGTGAAACCATCATTACAGAACAATATAATATTTAAAAGGATATGATACTTGAAGAAAATGAACTACCTAGCATAACATATGACACCAAAAAATTTTACGTTAATAGTGAATGATCTCTAAAAAAATAATTTTTTCCAAATGATTTCATATTTTATCGCAAGGACCATGAATCACTCATAAAATTACCAAGGTGTGGTGCAGATCGAAACAAGAAGAGTGAGTCATGTACTTTGAAATATGTACGGTATATTCTTATCACTCCACGGTTTAAATGACTATATGGATTTTGGGATACTAAGATTCACTTAACATAGATTACATATACTATAATTAATGATGGGAACCCATATAATCAAGTAGATTATCCTCAGTGGAAGAGATTTGATTACGATTTTTTCGTGAAATTGTAGATCATATGAGAAACATTATTCTTTTTTTATCTATTGATGGAATAAAATATTTTGGTATACAGAGCAATACTAATAGTTCATCTCCCATCAGGTTGATAAATTGTTTCTTCCTCCGTGGTTATATATGAAGTGTAAATATTGTTGGAACCAGGGTCTTCAAAGCATGATTTGGCGTATGGTTTGTGTTTTTTGTCATTCCTCAGTGGACGTTAAGGATGTGTACCACCAAAGAGATCATACCGTTCAAGCAGAAAATAGTAGTGAAGGTGGCTCCATTTCCCATTGTTTGCAAAATTTTTGGGCATGAAAATCGGCCAATAAAGTAAAGTGTTTTTGGAAAAGTTACTTGCGCACCAAGGTCTTGGAGGATAAAATACTTGCGTGCCATATGTTTTTGAGGATCAGAACTTCAAAATCTGGATAAGGAAAGAAGGTCACACAAGTATTTGTTGCGCCACACAAGTGAGTTGTGCGACAGAGGTTGTGGGAAAAGAGACTTGCGCGCCAATGATGGACTTGCGCGCCTCCGCACAGGGGGTCCAGTTTGCTTATAAATACTGGACCACCCCTCCTCATTTTGAACGGACTTAAAGACTGAGAGATTGTTCGAGCTCTCGTCGCGCAGGTGGTTGAGTCGCGCAGGTGGTAGTTTGGTCGCGCAAGTAGAGCGTGCGCGCCGGTTGTCTGTTGTGCGCCCAAGGTGGTTTGGGAGTGAAAGGAAGTGAACCGCGCAAGTTTGTCGTCGAGGAAGGAAGCATCGCGCAGGTGCATTGGTGACACTTGCGCGCCAGTTTGGACTTATGCGACGTATTGGGACTTGTGCGTCCGGCTTGGAGAAGCGCGGCAAGTTTTTTTGAAGCCCTCCGGCGTGTTTGGAGCTGCACGAAAGCCAGGAGACTACCTGATACATTCGAGGAAAAGTGATATTCTGCTTCTGGTGAGAATCAGACTTCAATAGAGAATCTACACACAAGAGAAGATTCATTCTCATGAAAATGATGAAGATACCTTCATGTCTATAAACTGAGTGGGACTTCACCAACGGAAGTGAGCCAGGGGGAGTCAACGGGAGTGACCCGTGGGGAGCAGTGGGCTATCCCTGAAACATTGTAAAGGCAGTGAGCATGGGACAGAATAACTGTACCTGAACTATTGTAATCTACCTCTAGTGAAGCATAGTGGATTTTGGTACGACCGACAACCTGTCGGCGTATTCTCCTTGGACGTAGCCCTTAGTGGTGAACCAAGTAAAAAGGGTTGTGTCTTCTCTGTGCATGTGAATGTTTGCTTTCTGATCATAATCATCATACAAGTTTAACAAGTTCCTACCAACGTGGGAATAAGATCCACCACATTAAAAGAAAAAGTGGTCACCCTGATTCACCCCTCCCCTCTCAGGGTTTCCCGGGGTCCTTCAAATATATTATGTGTTCTCTTCCTATATCTAGATAAAAAAAACCCAGTAATTATATTGATGTCTAATTGGACACATTTATTAATGATATGAAATTGATGTGTGGTGTAGGTGTAAAAATTTATGATCCTCATAGAAGTGAATAATTCACATAAATGTCCATGTTATACATAATAAAAAATGAGTTCCCTGATTATGGTAATTTAATAGTCTATTTCATTAATAGAATACTAGGGTATCCCATTTTTGAAAAACGCAAATACTCAGTTCGGTAGAAATATTCTTCAAAAAAAATTAAGACATCATCGATTGTTACATCAAAGAAATAAATTCTGATCCTAGGTGAAGAAATTCAATGGGAATATTGAATAATGTGTAACACTATCTCTAGTAATGGAAGATCAATATTACAAAAAAATAAAATAACATTGTCATTGTTTTCGGTAAATGATTTTTAAAAACTCTTACAAAATCAGGTTGGTTGAAGAGATCATTTTTATTTTAATTACCCTATTAAAATTGTTTGTATGTCAAATAATTTCTTCATATTATTCAAAAGAAAAGTATACTTGGTATTTTTTTTAGTGTTACTAAATTTATTTGGAAAAACAAAATATGACATCAAGGCTAGTTTATACATGATTAACATTTGAATAAGGGATGAGAAGGCACTAGTGTAGGGTAAAAGGAAGAATTTTCTTCCTCTAGTATCTTACACTCTATCCAGACAAAAAAATTGAAATTTCTTCTTTTCTATACTAGAATAAATGTTTCACACGAGTATTCATCAATTATAAAGCTTGTCTTTTCAATGAATAATTAGAAGTTACAAGGACTAAAATCACACAAATGTTGTTTTTTTGATGAAATATTTTATGCATGTTGATTTATTTTCCATTTTTCCTCAAAATTAACGACATAAATTAACCATACTCTATTTTTATTAAATATATATGCAGTAAAGTTGCAGAATCGTCAGTGTTTCCCATAATTAATAAGGATATTATTGTTATATTAAGTGTATTAGATATTTATTCCCACAGTTATTCTCTTATATAATTGTCCACCTGATAGTTCACTTACACTGAGAGGTTCAACTATGTGGTTCAAATCCATTATAGATGGATGTACCATATTGGAAAACATATGGATATTTTGAATGGTTATATTAATAATCAAAGTCATCTAGAATGTTGTATTGAATAATTATATATTGTTGATGAATCTGTTTAATTTTGTACTTATTACCTATGAGATGTTGAAAGCATCAGGGTCCCATTGTCTCTCCATAGTGAACACCTTATGTGTGAATGGATCTCCAGAATAGATTTCATTACAATTACCTTGACCGAGCATGAGTAAGGACATATTCTCCTATTATATAATAGTGAAGATGTGGCTACATATAATGATTCCCACAGAGAAATTCATAGAGATTTGAATTCATCATGTATTAAAGGATGGATATTAATTAAACACAATTAACTATTTATAAGACGATTCAGAGATCAAATTTAAAAGAAGTTATATGATAATACAAATACAATTGTAGAATGACATCAATGGCTAGCCAAAGGACTGAATGAAAATGATATATCTTACACTGATTTTATAATTGATGGTTATAAATTCTATAAAGAATAACATGATGGCTTTAGTATGATACAAAACAATGGTGTTATGATTGTTTCATATGTGATCCACATAATAGTTTCCAAGGATAGAAGTCCAATTTTAGCAAGTATGTCTTATTTTTTTCTTTTTTAAAAGTTATATGAGTTAGATTATACAACATTTCAAGTGTCACATTATCGTTGAATATGTTTTTACAATACCAATGGAGTTAATTTTGATGAAATGGGATTTATAAAGGTGAATTTCAATTTGGATGGGGAAAACTAGTTGTGCAAAATGTAATATCACGAAATGGATGTATTTTATGTCTCTGATTAAAAAAACTGAATCGGTCAATTTTCCTTCTAGTGACTAAAAATAACATTGAGTTAGATGAAAAATCAATCGATGATGACCCCTTTAATGGGACATTAAAATCAGATCATGTTGGTCCCAATATAGAAAATTTATATTACTTTATATGGGCCAAAAATAAGGGATTTAAATTTTTGATATAGTGACTAAATCCATGAAACCATTAAAAAATATGTTTAAATTAGAAGCTATTTTTTCAATATAATATTTTTTCCTCATAATATTATATATTCTCTACTCCATTAAAGTAAAATAAATTAAATGTTTGACTACGATTGATGAAAATGCCATCTACACATGATTATTTTATCAATCCCCCTAAAAAACATACTATAATGAAGGAACCCTTTTAAAATTATGAAAAAGTAATGTTACGATATAAGTTCATTATTTTACAGAATAATTATATAGTGGAACATTGATTTAGTTTTCGTTATTCCTTTTAGAGATAGTTTATTTTAAAAGATCAATGACAATGTGTAGGAAAATCAAGGACACTACAACTGTTCAACCAAAAAGTAAATATGCACATACTCAATACTAAGAATACTCATTCACATTATTTAAATAGATTTTGAAAACAATCCATAAGTCATTTGTTATGTGAATTATTTAGCCGCACCTCGATCTGATACACAATGCTATTTGTATGAGTCAAAATACATTTTTCAATTTTAAAATGAATTTTAGTAAAAAAGACAAGTGAAATACTAAAATATGATAAAATATAATAATATTGTTTTCAAACATTGGGACAATGATCTATATGTCATTTGGGATGTGTATGAATAAGTTTCACCTCAATTCGATTCATGGTGTAACTAGTATGAATAAAAGTTTGTCTTTTTTATTTAAAATTTGCATCCATTTCTGTAAAAAGCACAAGTGACCAACTAAAAACTATGAAAAAAACATTAAAATTGTCTAAATACATTTGGAAAATGGCACATATGTAATTTTTGATGTGATGGATTCAACCACACCTCAATCCGATGCAGAATGTGATCAGTATGAGTCAATGTATGTATTTCAATTATGATATTACAATTTTTTTAATTGATAAATAACATAATCTAAGCTGATGAAACACATTATGATTTTTTTGATACATTAGGAAAATTATAAACAAGTCATTTGAGACGTTTCATAATCAGTCGCACCTTAGTCTGATGCATTGTGTGACAGGTATAATTCCAAGTGCATCTTTTTATTGAGAATTGATATCATTTTTTTGTAAAATTAACATATTTTGGTAATTTAATTCTTTATATTATTAAAAACATAATAATTATTTTCATATACAGGAGCATTATTTTTACTAGGAAAGGATGGTTTGTTAGAGAATTTCACGGGTCGGGTCAGGACTAAACGATAATGTATCATCGATGTTTTTGAATGTAGGTAATAGTTTGTCATTATGTAATTTTATAAACTAATTTTAGAAATGTATCTAATATTTTTTTCATCATCAGTTTGTTTTTTAAATTTTATTTCATTTCATTCCTCAATTGGTAAATATTTTTTTTGATATTTGATGTGTTGTTGGTCCGATCAATGCATTTTTAAGCATAAAAAAGGTATACATTTTATGTACATAGATAAGCACTAAAAAATGTTTCATTTAGTAGTTATAAATTAAAGTGTTGGTAAATGGTTCCTTTATCTGTAATTTTTAGCACTGATAAAGGACCCCTTTATCATCACCTTTTTAGAACTGATTAAAGGCCAGGGATTCTAACATGTCTCATATAGTTAGTGTATTTCTATCATTGATAAAATCTATTTTTATCACTTTTAAATTACAATTTATTAGTAGTCGTTCCTTGTAGTTGGAGAAATGAAAATTGTGATGAGGGTTGACTAGGTCATTCCATTCCACATTCGAATTATCAATATTATCATATTGGAAATAGTTAGTTAGTTTTCATTCCTTCCCACACCTAAATGATTTCCTCATCACCCTTAGGAATTTTATGGGGTGATTCTTTCATAAAATTTGACAAGTGGGATTTGGAAATTTCATAGAACCATTACATTTCTCCATTAAACATTCATAATTAAATTCCTCTATCCACTTCTAAAGATTTCTATACCATTGAGATTCAGTAAAAACAATTTGGACATTGAGGGACCATTCTAAAATTTTATCATAGGTATCAAAGTCTCACATGATCATTGATTTTTATAGGTTTGGTTTTACCCAAAAAAAATAGGTAGTAAACCTTGAATTCAAGAAAAATGAAAAAACTAGAGGTGTTTGGTGAAAGTCATGAGAGTTTATCATCGTCTGCCCTGAAATATTCGTCATTGTTTTTCTTGTGGGTAAGGAAATACATTTCCATATTAATATGTATTGGGTGTGGAAAATATTTATTGAATTATTTTTATATAAATCTTTCCAACCCATCCCTATAATATCTTCCTTGAGATTTTTACTCTAGATCAATTTCTCCAACTCATTGGTCTCTCCATCTATACATTAAACCAATAGTAGAATCTTATAGTGTTCATATCATTAAAGGATATAGAATATATTCTCTGAGTAGTAGGTCCATTGTTTCATGACTAAAAGATCAAATGATCCATTAAATGTTGGAGACAATTTTCACATAGAGATCTAAATTATAGCATGTTCATTATTATGTGGATTTGGGTGTTCCTCGTTATCTTGGAATCTATTTAGAACATAATTTAGTTGTGTAGTGTCATAAAAAATTTTATGATTCCTTTCATTTGAGTAGTCATCACATTTTTTGTACCATTGAATATTTACTTCATTCCTACAATTTCTGGTCATTTACTAGAATAAAGGGAATATTAGAGTTGAATATTTCCAAGTTATTAAACACATAAATGGGAATTTAATTTTATTTATGAATTTTAGGGTTTCAATCTACATTATACAAGAACTATTTTCAAACATATATTATTATGATAATTTTAGTTCCAATAATAATGGTTCATAATATTTTTATGAATATACCAAATCATATCCCTCATTAATGTCAAACTAGCACCATAATAAGGCATATTTTCTTGTATCAGGTTAGGCTAAGTCAGTCCTACTGCACCTTTTCGGAGTTCATGCCCATATATATATATATATATATATATATCAGAACCACTTCCACTTTTAGAATCCTAATAGGGATGTATTTTCCTGATAAACCACTTACTCTAATTAAACAATAATTTATAGATGTATTTTTATACTTAATCATATCCCTATGGATTTCTCTATAGTTTTGTTATCAAGAACTCAAAAATAACTAAACATTTCCTTCGATAATAACTATAAAACAATTTTCTTTATTGGAAATTAATACATGATTTATTATGTAAATTGACACTTAAAAACCCCTAAGATCATTAATTTTTATGTTTTTGGAAATTAGGCTCATTACATAATAGTGTAAAATAGGAAAATAAAATCTATATTGAAAAATTCATTAACATTCTTCCACTTTAAACAACATTGGATAGCCTTGGCATATACATATGAAATGGGTGAGATATGAAGTTCAGTAAGGTAATAAGCATGGGATAAGATAATACATGATAGAAAATAGGAATATCAATGGGACATTAAAATATTTTGAATCAACAATCAGAATAATATGGGATGATATAACATGATAATATATAAGAAACATGGGAAGCATGGAAACAACATGAAACACAATATCATATACATTATTCAAGTCCAAATAACAAAAAATCATCATGGAATAAGTCCCATAATTGCATAAGGTACACTCATATCACAACATGATATATTTTGAGGCTAAAAATACCCAATCCATTGGAGTGATACATAATTTTGGCATCACCTATCACATTCATTTCATTCACAGGATTAAGTGTTCCACATTGATAATAAAATATGAATTCATTCATCATAAAAATTTATTCCAGGATCGAGGAGTTTTGAATAAGTACATGTAAGTCTCAATTCAAATAATTATTGCTTATATAAGAGATTTGTTTATTAAAAAATCAGTATGTTATTCAATACAAGATTTTTTTAGTGTAGAAAAACATTAGAGATTTTAGAATCATAATGATACAACTAAAAATGTAATAAAAATGGTTGATAAAATAGAATGGGATATCACAAAATTTTTATAATAAATAAGAAGTAATAGGGACACGTAAAGGCATATGCAAAAATAGTAATTGGAAATATAGGGCATAAGATAAAAAATCAATAAGGAAGATGAATAGATACCTTACCTATGTGTGTGACTCCAAATGCTTGGTTGGAGAATCATGATAACTTAGGAAATGTTGGGAGGACTATAGAGAAAGGAAATTAGATTAAAAATGTGATATAAGGATTTTAAGTGAACATAAACGGGAGATTTGGTGTGGTTATGTATAAAAAGATTTGATAATTATTTATTATTACTCAAACATAGGTTTTGGACTCTATATGAGAAATAAAAAAATCCTCAAACCATACAATGGTTTCTAACTAATGAGAGCGGTTTAATTTATTTTATAAGGGGAGGCACTAACTATATTAAATAAGACCCTTGATTATGTGTAAGTGAGTAATACTATTAAATAAATGATATTAAAACCTATAAATATATTAACTCTTTTGGAGGATTGATGAATGCTTAAAAATTCAATCAAATTGACATAAAATCTAATTAATTAAGTGTGAAACATATATTTGATATTTTATTCCACATAAAATATTTATCATATCTCTTTTGGGTCATTATGATTTCTTAATACATATAATATATTTATATATTACTTAAATTGTACTTGAAAATTTGACTATTTAATGAAAATTATGAAAAAAATAACCATTAGATAATTTAGAAGTTCTAATTAAAAAATATTTCTCATTTTTCCTAATCAATTTCCAAAATATGATAATTTAATATTTAAAAATAATCTTCATCGTGTATTGATAAATTTTGGGTTTTCTAACAAAAATCATTTTCAATGCATTAAAAAATTACATTTACCTTCATAAAATTTATATGATCATTTATAATAAATAAAAAATATTTTATAATAATATTAAAATTAATAAATTATTTATTTCTAAAATCTATTATGTCATCAAAATGACTTCATTAATTGAGTATGAATACTATCAAATTTTTTATTTATATCTTATTGCATCAAAACAAAATTAAATTAATATTTAACAATACTAGAATGAAAACATAATCATATTCTATAAAAAATAATGTAAATACTATTATTGATAGGTTCTAGATACATAACACTTTAATACATCCAAAATTTCCCTAAGAGTATGGTGTATGATAGTGAGAATTTCATGGGGTGGTTCGGTGAACATGATTTCATCCGTCATCTCAATGAGCATGAAATTCATCCATTAACTATTTTTCTAGTGCTTAAGTTATTGGATCTCGATATAGGTTTGGTCACGGTCAAATACTACTGATGATATCTCCCTTTCATTATCTGATTAATGGGAATCATAGGGTATGATCGTATTGAATGAAGTTATCACAGCCTTTTTCTACGCCAATTGGATTTTTTGAAGCCCTATATTTATAATAATTATGTGATAATTGTTGAATGGAAATATTATAAAAATTAATTTTGTTTATTGGTAATTTGAAAATGATATAATTAGACCAAATTAATGAATTTTTTTTCAACAACAACAATGTATAAGAATAAATTTAAATAGTTCAAAATTTGGAATTTTATTTACAATAGTATATGTTGTTTCATAGATACATCATGATGATTCGACAAAATTGATAAGAGATCTAGTGAAACATATTTTCTATATAAAATGAATGAAATAATAATTCTTATGAAATAGAATAAAATATAATTAAAAATATTGTTCACTAAAGAAATACGGGGAAAAAGGATTTATTTGGGCAGATATATTTTAAGAGGAAGAAGAGAATGAAGGATAATCACTAAAACTTTTTTTTGGAATGGTGTTTTCACTATATGACAAAAAATAAGAATTATTTTATTTTTCATTGATGTTTATGTAAAATAATAAGTAATGAAAGAACAAAGAAGAATTATAATACCATATAGAGGTCACTTATGGTGAAATAATTACTTGATGATTCAACGAAGATTAAAGAGTTGGAGACTTATTATATAGGATGAATAAGGATACAATGATCTTTTTTAGTTGGACCGGGTTATCACATGTTTATGAAATCATGAATATTTTTTATCCCCCTAATAAGTGTAGGACACCACACTTTAGTTTCGATATTATTTTCTCAATGACCCACTTTAATAGTTTCTCAATATAGTATCATGTGTGGTGGAGTACTATTTCATGCTTTAACTGTCGAATAACATTTCTTATTGAAAAGTGAACATTTCAAATCTATTTCCCACTTTTGGTGCATGATAAAAAACAATTGTAGGGTCATGATAAAATCATGATCTTACCAAATAAAATAAGTAATGGGATAAAATATCCTGTTTTATAAAGATGTACTAACACTAGTTCACCCCCACCCCTTTGAGTTTTTTGTTTATCCCAATATGGAATATAGGTTTATATGATTATGATTATGATCATCATTATATCATATTCATATTATTATGACCCATGTATCGCGTTTATTATATCATGATTCCATAATTTTTTGTATGAAATATCTTTTTCATTTTAGATTATCTATACTTCTATCATGAATTATAGATAACTCTTATTATTCGACTTTATTCTAATAATATTTTTCTCCCAAACTCATGTTTTACCATGAAATTTATCATGATGATATATAGATTTCCCTTTCCCCTCACCGAAGTTTAATATCACCCATATCTCATGTTTTATTTCTAATGGTTTTGAAGATGAGTTTAAATTATGAAATTTTTTTAGGGGATTCTGTTGTGGTTCAATTAGTGATAATTATTCAATAAGTTTCTTAGGTCATTAATCCTAAAATTCACTAAACCTTTACTTAATGGGATCTTAATATGATATATGTTTTGTGGGTTTTATATTATGTTAATTTTTTAAAACAATGATATGTTCATCTCATATTATATCAAATCAATAGTTAAAAAAACTATTTTTATGTTAATACATAGAATTGTGGATCTTTTATTTCTTATTTAGTGTCAGAGAAGAGTTTAGTTAATTTTTGGATTATTTTAGTTATTTTATGGATTAATATTAGAGAAAAATATTTAAATCCTTAGATATTAGTTTTGATAATGGATAAAATAATTTTTTGTAATTTAGAGACTGTGTGGTTCAAAATGTAATTAAATTCATGTATAGATGTAGGAATGTGGATGAAATTGGGAACGAAATGAACTTACTAGTATTCTAACTAAAAAATTTGGGTTGAGTGTCAACTAAATTTCCATTTTAGTGTATTATGAGGGAACCTAAGACTCCACACCTGGCCAAACAATCCTAGGGATATTCTTTAGTTAATCACATTCTCTGTATAGGTCATCCTAATGGATTTATTATGTTAATAAATTATGATATAGAACAAAATATATCATTATCTAAAGAAACATATATTATTGTATGAGTTATTTAGGTTCATCTAAAAACTAATTTTATAAAATCAAAGAGTAATACATTATGACGTTCATTTTTTCATCATATAATGATAATAATATATTATTAATTGGATTTAAGATATGTTAACTATTTTGGTTTTAGTAATGGTTTTATATAGGAGGAACCATGTTAGTAGTAGAAATTATGGAAAAAAATAATATTCCTAATAAAAAATTAGGTGGGGTATAATATTGTGTTGAAAATATTATATTTGTTCTCAACCAACTATATCTAGTTTCTCTTAGAAAATTTAATCTCTAAAAATATCTAAAACAAAAAAATAAACTATGAATTGGGTTTCAGAAAAAACCATGTCGAAAAGATGATTATGGAATGAATATTAAACTTCAATCATGTCATGAATGCAGGAAGAATCAATCAATGGAATGTCTTAAAAGAATATGAAAAGTCTTCCAGTATCGAATAACTGGCCACTGAGACTAATAATATCAAGTTAATGTAAATAATATTACCAATGGTTCAAATGGGATAAATGTACACTACATATAATGTAAGGGTCTTGGGTATTATGAATATTAATTCCATACTTAAATGTAAAATAAGAATAAAAGATCTCATAAACATCATTGTTAAGATAATAACAGAAAGCCTATGAAAAGACTACAATCGAAGTGGATTTTTTTTATTTAAGTGGTTTTAAGTATTCATCTCTCTAAACTAATCTATTTCTTATATTGTGTAAATTCAAAAAATATTAGAAATATATTTATAAATTCTTAACTATTGGTAGTATCATAACTATATCCTTAAAATATGAATCTTCTTCCATATTTTTGGAATTTTTATTCATGAATGTCTTAATATCCCTCCTTTAAATTATTTTTACATTATTAGGGAAATGGATTATCTCTATTCACATTGTCACACTATTAATTACCAACATAGGGGAAACACATTTCATACTATCCTATGATATTATATTAATGTGAGGATGATTATGTACACCATTTAGAAGAAAAATATATAATGTTGGTCAAGATATATAACATTAATATATGAATGTCTTAAATTATTCGAGAAAAAACTCAATGATATGGATAATCATATTATAAGGAAGAAAGATATGTTTTGTATGTTTGAAAGGATGATATCACTCTAGATATTGTTTCACGAGTCATGTGTATATTTTAAAGACACTTATATATTTATATTAAAAGATGATAATTAAAATTCGGATGATATTATTTATTTAAGGTTGAAGAATGTAACACGATGTGATTTTATAATAATTCATTCCAATGTAAATTAAATTTGATTGATAGCTTTCTTTATAAGCATCACCAAACTAAAAAAGATGAAAAATATTTGATGGATAGTATAAGGAAAATTATAATAATATATGAAACTCTAATAAATAAAATGATATTAACAATTTAAAAATGCTTTTATTTGGATAATATATATTAATATGAATTATTATTTAAACGTCCTTTTCATTCCCAAATTACTAATTAATTTATTAAAAAAAATAAAAATAAATAATTTTTATTTAATTATTATGAAAATATATAATCTTTAATAATATTAGATATATATTATCACTAAATAAATATTAAATTATAATGACATAAAATTTAGAACTCCTAAGATTTTAAAGGATATTTTTCGATAATATAAATTTTTCTATATATTTTTAAATTATGATTTGAAAGATAAATTTATTTGTATGAAAATTATAATTTTTAAGAAATAACTTCATATTTTAACTCAACAAATCAATATTATTACAAGTTTTATTTTTGATATTCTTCAGAAATAAATAATTTTTATGTGAATAGTGAAAATTAAAATTTAAATTAAATCATATTATTTAAATTATATCCATAAGTGTAGCATCAAAACATATAAAAAATTTAAGACACAATTATTATTAAATAGTAATATTATTAATTTTAAATACTATTATGCGTTTAGAATATATTATGTTTGATAATATAAGTAACATTTTAAAAAAATAGACATGTTTTGGTCTTTCTTTTGAATTAATAATATATAAAAAAATCAGCCTTTATGTTCATTAAAATCCACATAAGTTCATTTTAATGTATAACTTAAAAAAACTATAATAAAAACCAAAGTAATTTTAATTTTATAGTGCACATAAATTTTAATCATCAAAATATTTTCTTTCATAAAATGATATGTTATGTGTTAGATATATTCGTGGAAAAATTTATTTTCTCATTTCAATAAAAAATTGATATATAAAATTTATTTAATATTTGGAATCACTGGGTCCAAATTATTAAAAATTTCAATATTATTTTTTGTAATTAAAAGAATATTTACTAGTTAAAAACTATTTTCCAATGTAATAACTAAATGGTGGTATATTAAAAATCACATGGTAGAATTATTGTAAAATAGTTTGGATACTTGTCAAAAATTTAGATGTAGAAATATTGACCATAAATTAAAATATAATATATTATTGATCATTTTGGATCCTTTTACCCAGGAATTGTTTCATTCAATTATTAAAAAAAATTATTTCACAAATGTTTGTTTTTCGTCACTTATAAAATGAGATCACTCACACCCTATCAGGGATATATATACCCATGGATGTTTCAATGAAACCATGTCGAACTTGACTCATCTATATTTCCCATTCATGAAATTAATCCCCTAGTCAACATAGTTTATCCTAATCTCTTCTTTTAAAAGGATTATTTTAAGAGAAATTTCATGGTCCTGAAGTGAGTATTACATAATCCCCATGTATTTATTGTTAATATTTATTTTCCAAACAAATCCAAAATATAGAAATCTAATTACCTAAATATCATTATAATTATGATTTATTATTATATTAAGGCAACAACAATAATTTATTCCTTTCTATCAGCTAAAGAAAAGAAAATAACGTTAATCATGCATATATATACTCTAACACCTCTACAAAGCATTGGGTTTTTCTTCCCATCACACTAAAATATGAATGATTTTAAAATATTATTAATGTTTCAAAATGGGTCTTCTGAAACTATAAATATTACAAACATATAATATTTGACATTCGATAAGTGATATTTATAATAAATGATCATTGGAATCTTAATAACCAAAAATTAACATATTAGAGTACATTTCATAATCTGTGATAATTTTATAATAAAATATTTTACTATATAAATATTATTTTAGTTGAATAATAAATGAAAAATTCCCCTATAATTAAAAATATTATGAATTTATTCTATAAAAAATTTTAGCAAATAGTCAACATACCAAAAGAGTTACATAAAATTGACTGAACCCCCTCAAATAACCAATATAAGGAAACAATATATAATAAATAAATAAAAGCTGTTAATAAATATATGACAGTAAATGAAATATATATAAATATTATTCCTAAAAATGTATATAATAAACGAAATTTTATTATTTTTAAAGTTAACAACATGCTCCGAGTGAATCATGACAACTGTAACGGTTTCCCATCTCCAATTTTCACCAACTCAGATATATATTTTATTAAAACCCATTTCATCCTGGTAATGGTTCATTTAATGAAATAACAATAGTTTTTATATTTACACAACCATTATTCATGGTATTTAATTTTTTATTTCATGACCTATCCTGTTATGGTTTTTTATTTGTAATTTTATGAATTAATAAGGGGTTCTTTATGTAATGGCATGGACCTCTCCGGTCAATTACGTTGTGAATTTTGGTGTTGGAGGTGTTCTGAGAGGTCAAAGGGACTTATCCCCAACACTTTTACAATTTTCCAGTTTTGTGAACAGTGTTTCCAGTTTTATGAACAGTAACAGATCGGTCTCACCGATCGGTCTGACAGATCGGTCTCACAGATCAGTTTCACAGATCGGTGTGACAGATCGGTTTCACAGAACGGTCTGACAGATCGGTTTCACAGATCGGTGTGACAGATCAGTTTCACAGATTGGTCTGACAGATCGGTTTTCACAGATCGGTGTGACAGATCGGTTTCACAGATCGGTCTGACAGATCGGTTTCACGGATCGGTCTGACAGATCGGTTTCAAGGATCGGTGTGACAGATCCGTTTCACAGATCGGTCTGACAGATCGGTTTCACAGATCGGTGTGACAGATCAGTTTCACAGATCGGTGCGACAGATCGGTTTCACAGATTGGTCTGACAGATCGGTTTCACAAATCAGTCTGACAGATCAGTTTCACAGATCGGTCTGACAGATCGGTTTCACAGATCGGTGTGACAGATCGGTTTCACAGATCAGTCTGACAGATCCGTTTCACAGATCGGTGTGACAGATCGGTTTCACAGATTGGTCTGACAGATCGGTTTCACAGATCGGTATGACAGATTAGTTTCACAGATCGGTGTGACAGATCGGTTTCACTGATCGGTCTGACAGATCAGTTTCACAGATCGGTGTGACAAATCGTTTTCACAGATCAGTTTCACAGATCAGCTTCATGTACAGTAACAGTGGGTGAACAGTGTTTCTAGACTCCTACAGTTTTTCCCCTTTTGACGTTTCTTTTGACGTAAAATACATTTAAAGCCTTATTTTAAGGGCTCTTAAGGCCGTTTCAAATGCCATAAATCCTATATTAATTATTCCTAAGGCTTGGAATGTTTTACTTGGTCAAACCGCGTGGGTTAATGTGATCCGTTTTTAATGGAGAATTAACCGGATCTTAAACCATCACCCCATTAAATCTTCAAAAGGGGCGAGATATCATTCTCCCTTGATCTTTCCCTTTGTTATCAACTAAGAGGCACTAGAACCTTTCAATCCTTTCCGTAGGAGTTTCATAATCAATATTTACTCCTAAGATTGGTTCCGCTTTGTTTTGATGCAACCATGCTGTGTCGACCAATCTTCGATATAAGGTATGTTGTATCGTCGTTCTTTTGGGGTTCATCTTCTCCTATCCTCCTTTCCATAATTATACCATGTAATTTCCAAGATTCTAATGGGTTTTCTTGGGGTTGGTTGGTATTGTCGTACCGTCGCATCCTCCGGTGGATGCAGTTGTCGTGAGAGGAGGATTGTGACCCGTTGTGTTGATAAAGGACGTCAAGAACTCTTCGAGGTAGGGGATTCATGGCTTCTCTAATTGTATATTTGCAATCGTAGAATTAGCTTGATTTATCCCTTTGGATCACAATGAAATTGACCTAATTAAATACTTGAACCAGATTAAGAGAATTGGTTTATTGCATGTTGTTTCTTTATACCGTGATAACGGTTTCCACATGTTTTACTAGATAGAGTGTTATCTATGTTTTCTTTGATTTTTTATTCGTTCATGATAGAAATTGATAATGAACGTAAAGCCGGAATTAATTGTTAATTAATTGGCTAAAGATAAAGAGGCATATAAATTAATCTGGTTATTGTCGTTGTTGTAGTTATTCTAATTTGAGGATAATCAAATTAGGGATGTAAGCATGGTTATTTAATTGTGATAGATTACTGATTAGGTATCCATGATTGGAACCTATGAATAACAAATATGTTAATTCAATATGTATTAGAGAACAGATTATGTGGGAATTTCTAAAAGGGTTCTGATTTACCCTCTTGTTTGTTAAAGGGTCAAGAGCCCATGATGTGATGTTTGTTTTCCTGCTGCGTGTGCTGTGATGTAAGCCTGGATGGCTGTTGTCATATGTGGAGGCATGGAGGCCTTGTGGTTATGGCAGCAGAAGAAGCCTAGAGTGGCGAGATGCATCAGTTTATGCATGTGGGTGTCAGGGAGGACACCAGGGGTGATGGGATGGGATGGATGTGGTTGCTAGTTGCTTGTAGTTTTCTTGAATGTTAATCTTCTTTGCTTTTCCCCACTGCTCAAGGGAGCTGGTCTTGCTACCCTTCTTCCGAAGGAGGTGAAGACGCGCGGGGTATGCCACGTGCTTTCTGTGTTTAGCCTCTCGAGGGAGAATGGGTATATACTCTTTCTATAGGCGGTAAAGACTCGATGGGTAGTATATCTACTCACCGTGTTGAGCCTCCTTTGTGTTTAGAAGCATAGGATGCTTTTCTAGAATGCATGGGAATGTGGAAAAGTAATTTTGTAATGAATGTTTGATTAAATGGTGAAAATCCATGGGGATGGAGATGCTGGAATTTAATAGTGATGTGAATCCTAAAAAAGCGTAGTTTTTTAATGTGATTCCAATTTAGTTTAATGTGGAATTGTTCATTATTAATTAATGTTCAATGAATTAATTAATTTAAAGTGGAACTGATAAAATGACAACGAAGTAATCTAATAAAGCTCTTCAAATGTTTGTGTGCTAATAGGATACCTAGTCTTGAAGTAGCAGCCTGGAGTCTGAGAGACGTTAGCTGCAGTTGTATCTAAGACTAGGTAATGACCATAGTGTGGATGTGAGTTACATATATATTCTGTAATTTTTGTGTTTCTATACGCTACTCCACCCTGTCGGTAAGGGAAACTGACACCCCGGGGATTCTGAGCCCTGGGGGGTGTTTTCCCCAACATTCTGATGGGAGGTTGAATGACTGACTACCCCCTTTGGCTCCGCTCTCTTCTCTTGGTAGATACATGTGCCATGAGGCACAATGGTTAGTTACCCCATATATGTGTGTAGAGGGCTGTAATGGCTTGTGGTTATTCACACACATATATTCTGGATATGGTATCATATGGACTACTATAGGTGTAAAGTGTATAGGCTATGATGGCTTGAGGATCCTTACTCGGAGTATGGGCTGTAATGGCTTGAGGTATTATACCTGACGTATGATACACGTTATGCGATCTGTGGTGCTCCCGGAGACTACCTGGTTACTTTTGGTTGTAAGGACGGTGTGGTGCTTCGCCCAGGTGTCTACGGGCAAGCCTTTGTGGTGCACGAGGTGCAGATTGTGGATCTTAGCCCAGGTGTATGCGGGAAGGCCTTTGGAGAGAGATGCATAGGACGTATGTCGTTGGGGAAAAGCGGCAAACCATTGGAGAAGTAGTAGCGGGGTACCCTTGATATTCTTTAATATATGCTATTTTCTTGTATGTGTTACTTGGTGAGAGTAGCCATGGTGAGGTTGGGAACATAGTATACCTGTTTAGCTGACGAGTTAGATTCACTTGTTTTTCACTGGGCTTTAGCATGCTTTCTTTACTTTTGCACGAGATTCTTGGGGGAGGATCCTACTGAGTATATTGTTATACTCACCCTATAAATATATATATAAACTGTTTTTCAGGTCACTTGGAGCAGGTTGGAGATCAAGCTGGTTACTACTAGCTTGCGGTTGGAGGAGGAGCTGTTTGGGCTTGTGGTCACTGTCGTTTTACTTTCTTTTGGGTACTTTTAGTTTCCCCTTTCAGTTGTAGTACTTTTTCCTGACATTTCATATATGTACATGGTTTCCTTTTATATCTCAGTTCTAAGTTGGTGTTGATTGGAGTCAATTCTAGCTATCACTTCTGCGTCTGTTCTCTTAGAGGGTAATGCCTCCCATTTGTATGTTATTATACCCTCGGTGCTAGTCGCCAACCCGGGGCCTACTGGAGGCGGGACTCAGGGGTCATTATCTCGCTTTTCACATTGCCGACCCAGGAGGGGTACACTTTTTGGGGATGGGGTCATGACACTTTATCTAAAATTCAATTCCATGAGAAATATTTCTTATTATGTATTATGATCCCATGGGTGTATTGTGATTATAACCATAGGTCTTTATTTTTCCCATATTCATAAAATTTAGGGGGTTTCCAGATATATATTCTATGTATCATTAAATTATTTACAAATCAAAAGTACCCACATTTGTAATGTCTTTGTTAACTCAAATTCTTTTGTTGAGCTATAATGTTTCTTCTAGAACTTCTTTCATAAAATATTTATTGATTCCAAATTAATATTTTTTTTATAATACATTATACTACTATATGGGGTGGGTAATAAATTTATATTGTGATATATAAATATACCTTTAATAAATATGGTAATTAAATTCAAAAAAACTCTTTTATGGTTTCTCTCATGATATGTGCATTATTAATTTAAAGGACTCCAATTTAGGTTTTCAAATATTTTGCAATATTTTTTCACCTCTAAGTTGTTTTTAAATGAAAATTAAATAATCATATATTTTTCAAAGGTAAATTTTATTAAAATCTAATTATTGATCATAATAGGTGATTAAAATAATAAGTTTTTTAGAAAGGATGTCCCATGATTTTTTATTTTTTATTAATTTTTTTAAAACAAAATTTTAGGATACATGACAAGATTTATCCCACAAGAAAAGGTACATGATAGGATATATCTCAATACAAAGGGTACATGGGATAATTTATCATATGTAAATTGTAACACCTGATGATTTAACACAAGTCCAAGTTTATATATAACGATTTATCCTAAGATAAACGGTTCATGGGAGGATTTATACGAAGATTAAAGATAAAGGATTTATCCCAAGCCAAAATATACACATGATAATTATAATAATACTATGTTTATACAATAGCACTATCTCGAGCCATAGAAGTCACATATATTATTATCCTAATCCTTCTATGTGATGAATGTTAGGGTGGGTTGCCATGGAATATGATTTACATTCTTATATTTATGGAACATATTTATTTTATATTATTATGAGCAATCCACTTGGATCATGTATATTTTATCATGATTCCAAAATATCTATCCATGGTACCTATATTACCATTTGATATTATGTTTCCTTCTGTCATGGATTATAGTCAAATCTTAACAATCCATGTTTTTATTATAAGATATTTCTCTGTAGATCATATCATGAGAAAAACCTTGATAAAATGTTAATGAAATTTTCCTTTAATTAAAACATTCAGATCACCCATTTCTTATGGTTCTATTTTCCAAATTATAATGTTTAATATAACATATAAAAATTCTAGCAGTGTGTGTGTTGTGGTACAATTATGGGAATTTTTTAAATAAGATTCTTATATTTCGTATACTAGAAGACACTAAAACTTCTATTAGAAATATTGTGAGATGATTTATGATTTATAAAGTTTATCGTATGGAAATTTTGTAAAATAATATATGCTTCATTGGAATTTTTATCAAATTTGATGTTTAATGAAAGTGTATTAGCGCCAAACACAGGTTATGGGTATGGAGAACCACATTATCCATGATAAATCTATGAAATACATACTCTTTAATGAAATTGGAATAAAATTACTTGAAACTCATTTATATATAAACCACTAATATATGTTATCTTGAATAATCGATGATTCCCCCAAATATCTCAAAATTAAAAATAATCAACAAAGTAAATGTATTTTAACAACACATATATTTATAAAAAATTGAGTAGAATATAATGTAATATTGAACATTATTAATTACAAAATATAATCTTGATAAATTTATTGTAATTTTAAATGAAATACATTTATGAAATGTGGGTTGAATAAGATTATAAACATACCCCTCTATTGAACGTAAATTTCATTAATAAAGTTTTTTCCAAAAAATGAGAAGGGAAACTTTGATAATGATAACCTAAAGGTTAAAAAATTCAAATTTCATAAAGTAATAATAATTAGAATAAGGTATGAAAAATTATAGAATTATATTAGCTCCTCGATGAAAAAAATGAATCCATGAGGAATAGTTTGATATCTTGCTTAAACGTTAATGTAGTTATTGATTGATAATTTCATGAAAAATGATATAAAAACAAATTTTTAAATTAGATAATGTTAATGATGTCTCCAATGGGAAATCTAATTAAAATATTAATATTTATATATCTGATTCATGAATCCCACAAATAAATATTATATATCTCCTATAAAAATAACCATGCATTAGACACTACCATTAGGTCATAATTTCTATTCATGAATTTTTATAGAATATTAATAAATATCAGGGACATTACTAAAAATAATATAATTACTATATTATTTTTTCAAATAAAAGCATAACTTTTTATGATGAACCAAATTTAGGACCACCATTCTAATTATTATTAAAATTATTTGAATGTTTTTAAAAAAAATTATATGTTTCTATATATATATATAATTAAATATTAATAAATTAATTAGAATTTATTAATTTAAAATAAAGAAACATAAATAAATATCTGAATAAATATATATTGATATATATATACATTCACACATGCACATGTATTTATCTATATATATATACTTATACTATATTAAATATATAGTAATAATTTAAATACTCAGTGGAGTAATATGAGTTAATTATAGTAAATAAGAGCATGGGTATTCAATTCTTATCCTACTAATTTATATGAAGATTTTTTAGAATGGGTCATCTCATGGGGGCTCTTTGTAATAAATAAACAAAAAAACTAAAAATTGAATATAAAATATAAAAAACATGTTTTAATTAAAAATTTGGACAAAACAACACATGGATACAAATATGTACAAATTTTTTTGTAAAGTGACTCCCAACACAAATATATGTTACTTTTTCTATCAATTTCCAATTCTATTCTTGTGGAATAAAATACCACTATATTTTATTTTCCATATATTGTACATAAACTATACATGCATAAAATCATTATATATATATGTGTGTGTGTATGTGTTTTGTAAACCAAGAGACACCCTAAGAGGGTGGCTAATTATGGTGTTGTCTGAATAATGTGTTTCTTCATTAGATAGCCACATTATTGAATGTTTTTCCCATGTTAGTTGTAACTAGGGTTAAAAAAAGTCAATCTTATCAGCAAATCTAGTGAATAAATAATATTAAAAATATTATAATCTAAATGATGATTATTTATCAGATGGAGTTGGATTATTTGCTAACAAGGGTTGGAATTATAATAAAACTATGTTAATTTTTGGTTAATTATTTGATTTTCAACATATATAGTTTTGGGCATTAGAATAAAAAAATAATTTTTGGAATAGAAATTTGAGTCCTAAGGGTTATATGGTCATTAATCTGGGATTTAACCATTTGTGGTTTTTTAAATGTCTCATAATTTATTTACATCTTATATGTTATTCCAAAATGGAAAGTGAAGATGTAAAATTTTTTTCCAATGTATGACATGACAATAATAAGGGAAAAGGTTAATCTAAAATTTAATGTTGATATGATGTTTTCGAGAATTAAATTAGTGGTTTTGATGTTAATTTTGAAGATTCAAAATTTATTTTGTAAGTATTCTTGAAATCTATGATCTAGGATAATATATTTGAAAATAGATAATTATCAAAACACATGGGTAACTAGTAATATTCATAAGAGTAAATAGTTTATGGTAGGTCGAAATGTTGAAAGTTCCAAGCCTCTCACTCTTTTTATAAGATAAATCTGGGATGCACACTGAATAATGGATGGGTCGGGAAGAATTTTTTGTATGTAAGAGTACTCTAGAAGAACTTCGTGTTATGTTGACAAAGTATTGGAGTCTTTTTTTTTTGAGTGTAAGAATCACCAGGTAATACTCCCATAGAATTGAATGTCAGGATGTAAACACCTATTCTTATAAATCAATCCTAAATGAATACATAATAGTTATATCAGTGACATATAGATATATTTATGACTTATTTAAATATACAAGGGTGATACATAAAATTCATTTTGACAAACCAAATTTGATTCTAAAGAGTAATTCTGTCTCATTAGAGATAACACATTGATGATAATTCATAGATATTGGATGATGTTTTTTGTCATTTCATTATCTATCTAAGATTAAGGATTTATGGTCTATAAATGTTTTAGATATGTTGTATTAATAATGTCATAAGATTAACATATTAGAAATCTATGATATAGAAAATCATGATAAGATTATAGGGGGTTTATTCTATGATATTTCAATTATTTAAATGTTGACTTTTTTGGGTCAAATGGGATTAATTTTTTATAAATAATGACTTCCCTGATTTGAAAATATATTCCACAGTATAATTATTTCATGTAGATTTATAACATATAGAATAATTCCATGTCAACAATAATGGATATTTTAAATATTGTTTTTATTCATGAACATTAAAAATATCTCTCATGTTTGATTATGCGACATATATTAAATTTCATTTAAAAATTAAGGATATAGGTTCTATAAAGGAATTAAAAAGGTTTGATCTTAATATAAAGTGGTAATAATATTTTCCCTTACCCCTTATATGATCATGTAACTTAAAAGATTTAAATAATATTCTATTATAAATTGTTCCATCAAACTGATGAATAATTAATGAACTCAAAGAATGTAAACATATAGAATTTATCTATATTTAGGTAAAATGTTGTTTAGGAATTATAGTTTTGTCTATCTCAATAAATTATATGTGTTGTAAACTATGAAAAAAGTATAAATAGTTAGGATTATTTTATATATCCAATATCTATTGAGTAATTACATATGAGAAGAGAGGAAATTATTGACAAAGTTTTAATAACATTCGAAATAAGAATAATTTTCCATAAGAACACATGGGAAAGAGATGATGTTGTTTTTGGATTTTTTTCATAACTAATCTATAAAGGTGAAACATGGGCATAAAAGGTACCAATATACAATAGGTATAGATAAAATAATGTTAATTTAAACCTTTCATAAATTCCATGCCATGGTGGTAATCCTCTTTTACAGTAGTGAGAGAAGAGAGCGAAAGTTAAGGAAGTGACCCTTTATGTTTGTGGTCCATCCTAAAAATTTGTAATGCGAGTTTCCTTAGGTGTATGAGAAACATATCTAAAATCCACGATTAATAGTGAGTCTAGTGGTTTTTTTGTATAGATATACTATATTTTTCATCCTCATTTTATTATCTGGGTGTATATAAGCCATGTTAAATTTCATGTGTCTATTATTAATCCTTATTTTTTTCTACAATATGAAAAGTACATAATTTTGGTTAGTGAAATAATTTATTTTATATGGTAAAGGATATGATAAAGGGGATTATATCACACAATAATCACCCATTAAAGAACATAGTTTTGGACATAATAACTATGAGGTCATGATGATTGGTGGAAATGAATGGTTATTGAAAATGTGTTCAAATTAGAAAAATTAAATACCATGATTCAACCCCCCCCCCCCTCACACTCTAAATAGGCTATATATTATTAATGTACCATGTGATATTAATAATTGATATCAGGCCATCACTTACCTTTAATGGATTAATATTTTTTGGATTAATGTAATTGGTTTTGCGGTTATGTTTTATTCTAAAATTTCAATATTTTGGAGATATTAAAAAGAGAATTATTTTAGTAAACATTCAAATCTCTAGTTGGATTCCATATTTTGAAACAATTTATGGGGATTGAAATATTTAGATAAAATAATCCAATAACACTATTATAGATTTTATTTATGACCTTAATTATGAATATATTATTTTATTCAATGATCTTTTAGTATTATTTGGTGATCTATATATTTCATGTGGTATTATATTTACTGATAATGAATATATCCTAATGAATAAAATTGTGGATGTGAACCAACTATCATAGGAGGTAGATTAAAATATGAAAAAAAAATCATGAAGTGAAAAAAGATAACATGTTTAAATATATCCATTTTAATGTTCTATAAATATATGATAAAAATTTGAGAACCCTAAATATTAGAATAGTAGAAGTGGAAATTAATATGGGTAAAAAAGAATCATTAGTCATATAATTGAAATAAATGTCAACAATAGTGAAAAATATCAATTCTAGTATAAAGTATAGGAGACATTTTTCAAAGAAAGTTCAAATGATGTAGGCCATGAAGGAAACACTGGCTACACACCAGGAAGAACTAGCCAAGTGGAAACATAGGACTAAATAATAAAAAAATTTCATTATGGATTTTGTAATATATATGAACACCCTTATTATAAAGCAAGGTGACAAGTTATATAATCTTTAGCATTCATCGGAATATTAGTTGTTTATGTGGATGATTCTTAAGAAATATATAAATGATATAATTGTGGAACTAATAAAATATGTTTAGGAACATGAATAAGATATTAACTTAGTTACAAATCATATTGAATAGTATAATTCTAGGTTGATCCAATTATAATAAAATTTTTAATTTTTTTCATTATCCCTTGAGAGGTTATAGTGTTATAAATCACACATATTCCATATATATGGAGAAACATGAAACAATTGTTATGTCACAAAGTAATTTATTGATTTGAAAACTTAATAGTGTCTAAGATGAAACACCTTTGAAATATAATAAAAAATAAACTATCAGAATTCTAATGAAAATAATATAACAATTGAATATCATGATTTTTTTAAGAAGATACCTATTAGATGTAAGGAAAATGAATGAATCAAAGAAGAGGGTTTGGACACATTTATTTTAAAACATAATGAATGTTCATATTTCTAACTACTTTCATTAAAATTTGTAATATAATAAATATAGTTAATTTTATGAATGTTTATAAAAATTATTTTCGAATAATATAAGGAAAATTATGTGTTATATTCCAATAATTATTATTATTCTTGTTTTATCTATAGTGAACATATTAATATATGTTCTATTATAATGAGATGAGAAAATTTGTGTGAATTCAATTAAAATCTATTATTCAGAGTAATATATTTTTGGGGCTTGTTATAAAATACAACCTTGTTAAATGTACCTTGAAAATGAGTTCCAAATATATAACTAAAACAATTTTTTTTGAAGGACCATAAATTTATTTTGAAGAGTGTGAAGGTCACCTACTTCTAAAGATTTAAATCCCATGCAACTGAATCATTCCAAAGAAAAATATATATTAATAATCCTAATGATTCATTTAAGAATAATTATGTCAATAGGTAGTTTTTTATAATAAAATTTCTATCATGGAAGATTCAAGTGTTTTTTTTGATGGTAAGAGTACTCTGGTATAGACAACATAAATGTTGGTCTATCAGTAGATGATCAAACCTGAGGAAAATAAAGTGATGTTGGATTCCATAAAAATAATTTAAGATATGAATATTAACTCTAAATTAAATTAAAAATAATTAATTTCATTTCCTAAATATTCAACATCATCCTCATCCTATGGAAATTAGTATAAGCCTCCCCCAATGAATTTAAAATTTAGTAATTATAATTTATGTGTTTTTGGATTTTAGGGTGATAAATTCAATAGAGAAGTTGAATCAAAAGTTGAAACTATTATTTTGACATAATCTAAATTTAAAATTTTATATTTCAAGTTATAAATATGAAATATTTTTGGATCTAGAATTTTTATAATAATCCATAGAGAAACGAAATTTGATGAAATTTAATGTTAGACTAGTGGTTTCATAGGTGGAATCAAGGACCTGTTGAGGTGATTTCTCTAAGATAATTCATTATTCAATTGGAAATGAAATTTAAAGACGTAAAATACATCCCTAATAATGAATCAGTAATAATAGTATATAATTCATATTTTTTTATATTAAATGTTATTTCAACTGGGTGATTTTATAATTTAAAAAGATGCTATGAGGATTAAATTCATTCATAATATTAAGAATATTTTTATTGAATAAAGTGAGAAGTTGATGGGTATTTTTATATGAAAATTTAAATGTGGCATCCCTATCTTTCAAGGAATGACACCTGATTGATAAAGGAAAAAAACAAAATCTAATAATAGGAATATCTTTCTATAAAGTGGTATCAATTATAAAAATTTGTTTAAGAATTGTTTTTAATATGATTGGAAAAATACCAATATGGTATGACAAACACAGTTTAGTTCATTATCATTTAAAAATAGTTCTTTTAAATGTGTTTATGTTCTGTATAAAATATCCTTTGTAGAATATGAAAATTATTACTACATTTATCTTAAGGATTTAGGTGATTTAAATAGTCATCATTGATATTTTTAACTTACTATCATATCTCCTACACCGTGTTCCATATTAGTTGGATTATAGGAATCTTTTGTGGATAAATGCTTTTAGGTATACTTACTCATTGAAAATATTTATATATTGGAACCAAAATTGATGGAATTTCATGGAATAAAATATAAATATAAAATATTTTTTATCATGTTATTTTAAATTGGAGAAAAATATCAAATTATAAAATTATTGAACTCCATTTAAACACATTCATTCATGTATTTATTAATTTGATGCATGGGACTTCTGTATAATGTGATATAAAATTTATTTAATATATTAAAAAAATTTTCATAGGATATTACTCCCATGAAGACAGTGTCAAAATAATCATTCTTGCATGATGAATCTCATATTATCCCCTTTCAAGATCTATAATAGATTTATATATTTTGTTTTTTTACATAAATATGATTGGGAGAGTTTTATAAAAAGTTTTATTTACTCAAAATATCTTGTAAGATTTTGAATTTATAGAAAATGAAGAAATTAAATCATCATGAATATATATATATATATATATAATATTTTTTAAGCGGAAACATTGTGAATTTGATACAATGTCACAAAGGTGGATAATGGAACATCTAGTATCTTTTAATATTAATGAGTGGGGTCATGATATTTTGTTAATATATGAAAAGTGATAGTGTCATTGATAATTCCAAATGGGTATATTTTTATGATCCAACTATGTCTGGGTGATTTGATGTATTTATATTTATTTAATAGGTGTTGTAATTTTCATCATCTGATTGTTTTTTTATTGATTTTATTACGAAAAACATATGGTTTTTGGTAATGGAATTTGGGATATATTATTCTTGAATATATTCATGTATTTTAAAAGGAATTATCCTCAACAGTATGTATTAAATTTTGATGTCTTTATGTTGATGTTTTTATATCGTGGGTATCATGGTTGGGTGTTGGAAGTGGAATTGATGATTTCTGGAAGTCATCTAAAGTATGAGATGAGAATATGAAAGTAAAAGGTTTTCTTGTATGTTAATTTGATTGTTATGTATTATAGAAATAAATTATGTGTTTATAAGTTATATTCATGAGATGAAATAGATATTTTAAAAGTATTTTAGAAAACTTTTGGTTAAGAAAATTTCTATGAAAATCATTTAGTATAAAAAAATATACCTATTTGGATTCATAAGACAAATTAATACCAAGAATATTGAAACATAAAAATTACCCCAACTCTAACCTGATACATAATAGTAATACTTGTTTTAATATGATGAATGTATAGGTCGTATAAAATATTATTATATATGTAATAGTACTCTGTAAATACATTGTGTAGATTTGACAATGCCCTGATGTTTTCCTAAATTTTTAAGATTCAATAGGATGTTCATTCAAAGAGTAAATAGTCTTCATTGAATCCCCATGATTTCATTAATATAACGTAATTCAATACACATGTCTCATTTTTACTGATTAAGGAAATTTTTAATATTCATTTCAATCAATAATGGGGATATATATGTGTGTGTGTTAATCTGTGACACCAAGGTGGTTCATAAGAGTCCGTCCACAATAGTGGGTAGCACATGTGAGAGTCTTTCTTTAATTTCATGGTGGTAGATAAGCTTTATTCTGTAGACTATTTTGATCAATTTTTTTGGGAAGTAGTCATAGTTTTAGATATTATTTATCAATAATGACATATGATTAATTTTTTGGAAATATATGATGAAACAAATAATGGTGATATAAAATGAGTTTTATTCCATTGTATTTTATTAATTAAATTAATATATTTTTATTATATTATCTCATTTTATATTAGATAATGAGTTTTGATTTCATTTGAGAAGCTACACCATAGTGTTATTATTCTATATTCAAGTTGTAGCTAGAGAATAATTATATGAAAATTTTTACGATAGTTTTCATGGGTGTTTCCATATTCAAATATGGAATATTAAATTATTTGTTTATTATATGATTCCAATTTGTTTTCATTTTATGTAAAATGTTATATATTTTATAGATGAAGCCTAAAAGGTAGATCCTAAAAGAGAGTATAGAAATATTATATTTCCTTATTCCTATGATGATCAAGATAGACATGAATTTGAATAAAGTTATTGGATAGATTCTCTCATCGCACTCATTGATATTATATGATATTTAATGAGGGAAATGTGAATATTTTCTGGAGATATACGGAAAATGATGTTTTAGAATTTTTTACACACATATCACTAAAAGGGAAACAATTTCACTACATTGAAATTTTGTAGGGGTGATGAAGATTTCATATATAATATATTTACAGAGGAAATCCATAATAGTAGAGAAAAAATAGGCACTCATTTAAAAAGTTAACAAAGAAGGAGATTCAATGACAACTCCTTAGAAAGAGATTCTTTTATTCATGGTTTCATTTGAAGCTAATTTATGATAGTGAAGTATGATCATAAAATTGAAACATCATATATCTGATGAAACTATAATATTGGTGAATATTTTTTGATTATATTTGATTCAAATGTATTAATAATTTCTTGATGTAGTGATCAAAGAGATTATAAGTCAAGGGATTTACATTGGTACACAGTGGTCCATCCAAATTATTATAAGGGCAGTAAACCTATTTCTAAGATTGTTCTATCCTGAACTCACCAAAAATATTATTTTTGTTGGATTATGTTGTAACTAAACATTAATAATTTCATGCCACTTGGACTAACCTAGGGTTGGTGAACCAAAGAAACATTTATGTGTCTTGTGAGCATAATTTGTATATTCTAAATGAAAAAAATAATTGAAATTGGGTAAAAATTCATTTGTTATTTCTTTTAAAGGATTGGGAATGTGTGATTATAAATGAATCATCATCATAGATTTCAAAACAAATGGGGGGCCTATTAATTTTGAGATCATGATCATCTGGCATTGAGGGAGTTTGGAAAAAATTCCAATTGGAAAATTCCCATGCCTTGATTCAATAGACACCCTCTTAGGGAATTTTTCACTAGATTTACTTTTGATATCAATAAAATTTATGGTTTGAAAAATAAAAGATGGTTTTCATTTGGTTTAAAATATTTGTATAAATTAAAAAATAATACACTCAGTATTATATTGGAGTTTAAAAAAACCAATATAAAAAAATATTTTTTTTGAATAAAAGATATACATGGGGTCAAATTTTATACACAGGTTTAGGAAATGAATAACAACCTTCTAAATGTTAAACTCTCCTCTAACATAAAACATAGATCTAAATTATATTAGTTTATATAGTATCAGTTTTGTGATATAATTTTTGAATTTAAGTACACTCAGAGATAGAAATGTATACATTTTGTAAAATATATCATAATTTTAGATGTGATGAAATCATAAACCCCATGAGATACCTCCATACAAATTTCTCGATATAATCTTCTGAATTTAAGTATAGTTGAATATTTAATTTATAATAAATCATCATAGTTGCAATAAATTGTTGTAAGATAAGAATAATTAAAGAATATTAGTCATATTCAATAAGAATTATCTTTCCTTTCCACAAAAGGTCATATAATTGATAATTCATTATCATATATACTCCTCATTATGTGTTTGATTTTTTAGTGATAATCATTCCAAATTTTTTATTCATTATCCTTCTAAGAATATTGGATCCTGAAATATAATAACTCATTTTATGTTTTTATTTATTACCTCAATTAGAAAAAAGTTGAACTTTAAATAAATAATGTATTCTACAAAATATATTTTTGTTATTCCCTTTATTCTATTTTTCCATTACCATTTCTATAAACTCTAAATTATTTATATTTATTCTATGTACTACTTATTTCTATAGTAGTCCCCAAATACATCGGGAGAATATTGAAATTTAAATTCAAAATTTAATGCCCCAACATTAAATTATATCTTCCTCTATATAAAACTCATCCATTAGATGTTCATAATTTAAAAAATAAGGTATTTTAAATATAATTTAACTATTTTCAATCATGAAATAATTTATATTTTAAACATAGAACAATATTATTATGATTAAATATTTATATATTAGTTTGTTTGTATTTTATTATATTGTTATTAATTTATTATAAACCCATGAGTATTACATTTACAAATTGAATTCTTACCCATTTATAAATACATTACTACAATTATATTTTCTAATGGTTTTGGAATATTTATATAAATAAATGAAACCATATAGATAGGTTTTATTCATGAAATATGTGGTTATAAATCATTAATTATCCTCTCAAAAGTACAAGTTAATTTTCGATGTATTAGAGGAGATATGTTTTGGATCATTATAGAATCCAATTATGTCTACACAGACTATCCAGATTCAATATACCGAATTTCAATGCACATGGGATAACATAAGGGATAAATGTTGTATTTATTATATTGAGTATTTAATACCCTTTTTAGGTTACATCAACTACCAAAATTTCACCCTCTTACTTGAGGTTTAGTTATATTTATGGTTAAATCAATGAAGAAATGTTTTTAGATAAGATGGATAATTGCATCTAGATGCATTGATTTAATGTGAACATAGATAATGATAAAGATCGAGCTAGATATTCCTATTATTTTATGATATGAAAAAAATAAATTCATCAAAAAAACATTTAAAATTTCGTCCCTTTAAATTAAATTAAAATAAAATATACATGTATTACTGTGGTGGGAAGCATCCATTTGGAACAACATTATCATTGAACTTATTTCCACTTATCAACCTAAAAATGTTGATCATTATTTTAACACTTTCTAGGTGAATATATTCTTAAAGATTTTGTGGTTAGTATATATTTTTCTTTTTACTCCGTACAAATGATGACTACAAATTTTTAATGAAAAAACAGCAACATCTAATTTCAAATCATATTTAGGGTAATTTAACTCAAGAGGATTAAATTTACATGAAGAATAAGAAATTACCTGATCATTCTACATAAGGACACAACACATTCCATTCAACAAATCATCAATATAGATAAAGACTCAACATTTCTGGAAGGCAGTGCTAAAAATGGATCATTCACCAATCTCATTTTCAATTTTTGAAAACAGTTGTCACATTCTTTTGTCCAGATAAACATAACACCTATTCGAGTTAGCATAGTCAGTGGGATAGATAACAGGGAAAAATATTCCATAATGCACTCATAATAGCCCACTAAATAAAGAAAACTACAGATATCGGAAATATTTGTGGGTCTTGGCCATTCTTCAATAACTTTTGTTTTAGCAAGATCAACAATTGTGCCAATTGTTGAAACAATGTGATGAAGAAAGAAAATTTTTTGTACCCAAAACACACACTTGATGAATTTTCCAAATAGTTTATTTTCTTTTAAGGTTTTCAAGACAACCATTAATTTTATTTCATGTTCCTATTTACATTTTGGAATAAACAAAAAAATCATCAATTAACACAACCACAATGTTTTCCATTAACTCATGGTAAATTATATTCATAAGATCCAAGAATACAGTAGGTGCATTGGTTAACCCAAAAGGAATGATTAAAAATTCATAATGGTCATATCTAGTATGGAACATAGTATTCAAAATGTCTTCTTCTTTTACTTTCAACTGATGGTACCCTAGCCTAATGTCAATCATCAAAAAATACTGAGCTCCCTATATTTGGTCAAAAAAATCATCGATATGAGGAAAGGGATACTTGTTCTTAATAGTTATTTTATTCAATGATCTATAATAAATACAATGTCTCATTTAACCATCTTTCTTTTTGACAAACAAGGTAGGAGCACCCCATAGTGATTTGCTTGGTTGAATGAAACCATTATCTAATAACTCGTAAAATTTCTTCAATAGCTCTAGAAGTTCAATTGAGTCATCCAATAAGGGGGTTTTTAAATTTTATTAGAATCTGGAAGTAAGTAAACATTAAATTAAACATCCCTATTAGGTATAATACATGGAAACTAATTAGGAAAAAACATCACCATACTCATTTTCCACTGACACATCATTAATCGTAATGGTTCAATTAATTTCAAAAATATGTGCAAGATAACATTCATTTCTATCTTTTAATAGTTCCTCATCTTTCTATTGTGTTATAAAAATTAAGGGTTCAATCTAGTGCACAAACTAAAATTATTTTTGAAAAGAAATCACGTTAGCTCTGCAATCAATCATAACATGAAAAATAGAAAGCCAATCCATACCCAAAATAAAATCAAAATATACTACAGGAAAAACTATAAGGATTGCAGGTAGATTATTTCTATACACAAGGATAAGAAGGTACTTATGTTTTCTTTTTGTCTCAAAATTTCTTCTAGTTGTTTTTAACATATGTTTAGGATTTATATCTTCAAATGGAATTCCCAATTTATTAGAAAACTACTCAGAAATTAAATAATGCGTAGACCCTGAGTCAAACAACACATTGGCATAATCTGAACAAACTCACAACATACCTGATATAATTATACATAAGTAATGATAATATCATTTCTACCATATTATAATCCACTCTTTTGGGAAACGATAATGGAACTCATGTGTAGGTATGGACAATCATTTCAACGATGTGATGTAATTAATTTTTCATTTATATTTAACAAGTATCATAATAAGGATGAATTTTATGAAAAAATGATATATATGAAATTATAATTATTCTTTAAACATGTATTTTCATTTACCTTTCTTTCATTCCATTAGTAAAAAATGGATGTATTGCTCATTCATAAGCATGACATTCCATCTCTATGTATTGTGTAATTCATTTTCTAATCCGTAATTTTAATAAATGACATAATATATAAATTTATATATAAATAATGAATATATATAATTTTTAAACCATAATTTATTCTTTGGATGTTATGGTATCATGATCCATGTATAATGATCGAGACTTCTGAACCAAAACATACATGAAAAATGATGCAGTTACCACCCAAAAACAATGATTTTAATAATTAAATGGTAATAAATATGTGATAAAATAACATAAGTAAATAAAATAGGTTGTTAGATATATGAATATATTTATTAAATAAATGTATAATGTATTTATATTTATTATACACGAGTTTTAAACATGTACGAAGGATATCAAACATATGGTAAGGGAATTTATCTCAAATTTCCTTCAATGTGGCATATTTTGATGTTGGGAACCTATATTCTATTATGAAGTGTATAGAACACCTCTTTGATTTCCTATATCATGAATATATTTTTTCCCTGCTATTTAATGTTCTATTAAATGTTTTTCATTCATTTTTCATATGATTATACTCATTGTAATTTGGTAAAGTATTTTCATCTCAATTTTATTTCTGTATGACACATGTAATATAAATTGAATTATTATTTTATATTGTATATGTACTACCCATTAATTCATTTTATGAGTCATATCATGGAAATTATGAGACATATATATCCATATTTATTTCATTATTCAATGGGTATTATGATAAAATGTGACCAAAGTTGTAGGGGTTTATTTCATAATCTCATCATTATTCGGGATTATATATATTTAATTATCTACTATCTAATACATTAATTCCATTTCCATGTTTTCTAAAAATCCTACCAAAATTTATTTAATATTATCATAAAATTTTAAAAATAATTTTTACCAGTTTTGAATTTTTACAAAATTGTAAGAACTAAATCTTTTTTCATTTTTCAAATGTGGTCCATTGTGACTTTTTTGACTAAAATATAGAAGTTTTATGTTTTTAAATTATACAACATGATTGAATCTTATGGACAACAAGATGACTTAATTATTTGAATCATCCTTCAATATCTTATAAGGATCCTTTCAAATAATCATTTTTTCTTTATAATTGATCATTTATTTTAATGAAATGATTTTAAAATGGAAAAGATATTTTTCATAAAAATTATTTCAATTGATTTTTAAAAATTATTTTTCAACCAAAAGTAACATTATTTTAGGTTACTTGTTCTTTATTGTGAATATGAACTAAGTATAGCATCATTTATCTATTGTTTTGTTTTTTTACAATTGATTGATATTTATGAAACCAATTTTTTCACAGGTTATGTTATGATGAATTGTTTTTGGATCCAATTTCATTCAATATTTTCTTCTATGAGTACTGATTTTTATTTTTATGGAACTCATATTCATGGATTTCAATATGTGGTTGTCGAGACCTATATATCCATATGCTATAGTGGTTAATAATTTATATACATTGAGATATTCCGGACTAGAGTTGGGGTGAACACACTTCAGTAATGTATATTGACTGATCGACTGGTTTTAGGAGTGAACCTTGAAAAATATAATAGTTTGGGGGAAAGAACCCAATCCACAGTGTCATTATGGATTCCATTAGAAATGGGGGTGGGTTCCCCTGGGAGGTATATCCACCCCTGGATTTTCTATGATTATATGTATTCCATAATTTATTATTGTATTCCTATGTTATACCCTTATCGATCATGCTCTTTATATTATTTATGACTCGTATCTTATGAAATATTACGATTTACGTCATCAATGTAAATTAAGATATTTTATTTGTATATTAATAACGTCAAATTATAATATCATGTAATCATACAATATTTTTTTGTTATTCTTATATGATCACTATAATCTCACTTATTTAGCCTTAATGAGAATTTTAGTTCACCCTTATTTTTTTCATTGAGTTATGAAAAATTATATAAGTGTATTGGGTCTAGAAGGACTCCACATGGATGACTCTAACTAACTATTATAAAATAACCAATATAGGGTATAGTGGTAGATAATTTTTATCTTTATAAGCTATTTGTTTATGAATCCAATTTGTTATATTTTTTTCAATATTCCCTAAAACTCCATACATAAAATCTTCAACAGTATTAAATTGTCCGAATATTTAGTTCTGTCATTTTAATAATTAATTGTAATGAAAAAATGTGTCACATTTATCATCATCACATCTAGATATTTTATGTTTATTTTTTAGAACTATATCTAGAAGTCTGTGTTTGTATATATTATATATATGAAATCATGTATATGAAATTAAACATAATAACTTAAATCCCAAATAGAATATCATCAGATAACATATCACAATCATCACCTTCCATTAAAAATTATAAATTTTTTCCCTGGTCAACACCTTCATTATGTCTCCAAAATACATTTGAAAATGGCCATTCATAATTGAAGGATCACCCCTTATGACATGGATAGTAATAGGAGCTAAAATCCAATAGAAAAATCACACCTAGATATATGGTAAAATCATTATAATCTAAGGATTATTTGTACCACAAACTCGGTTTAGAGTGACTTGAAATCAATCACCGCATCAACCTTGATGAAATATACTACATGTACACCATCTAAAAGAACATGTCTTCAATAATTGACATCCCAAATCCATACATTTCAATTTAATATCTTTTCAAATAAAAAAATCTCATAATTGAAGTTCAAAATATACTTAAAATGATCAATATGACTTCCACTACTCTGTAATAAATTAGAATTTCGTCAATTAATACAACCACAAACCAGCCTGTGTTACCATAGAAGTACCCTATCAAAAGTCACATAGAACCTTTCAGGGTGTTCATCACTACTAATAGCATCACTAGAACTCATTTTGATCAAAGAGGCACCAAATTATTATCTCTAGGCTCCCCATAAAAACTTGAATAAGGTGAAAACTTGTCCAGAGATCAAACATTGAGAAATAATTATATTATTTTTATTATTCAAAGAGATCATATGTCCTTAAAAGAATTTATTTTATTCTTCATTTATACTTTATTTAGGTTTTTTTATTTTGAAAAAATATTCATGATCTCAACCACATAAGTAGAGAATAAAACATCATCTTCCCAAATTGAATCACTTGGTTTAATAAAACCTTGCTCTATAAGGTTATATTATTTACCCTTCATCTCCCTATGTTCATTCTAGACTATTAAATAAGATAATAATAAAAAAATTATAGTCTAATAGGTAAAATCGATTTTAAAAATTATCATCATTGTGGGTGGGTGACCTTAGAACAAAAAGTCGAAATAAATCCATATGCTACTTCATAGAAGAATTTAAATTCTATCCCATGCTGAAATTATCACAGAAATCCAGAATTTTTAATTGATGGGTAATATGATTCAATAGTCTTGGGGTTTTAATTTTCTTTATTATATATGGTATAATTTTTTAGGGAATGGTAATCTATTCATGTATTCCCTATTCAATATTACTCTATAATTAAAAAAACATTAACGAAAATGTATAAAAAGGATAACCATTACATGTTATGGATATCATCAGAGGGTCTCGTTTCCATCATGATGTGATTACTAAAAAATTTATCCTTCTAATGTTTTATATCACACTGATGGAATATATGACTGAGAATATTATGTCCACCCATAGAATTATATAGCTGAAGAGGTTGGGTTAGGGAATCTATTGGAATATATTACTCTCTAATAAAATATATTGTATGAAAAAAGGAGCTGTTGAAAATTTAGATTCATATGGGTTCCAAAGTTCATAAGAACAAAATAATACCTCAATTTATATCATGAAAATCCTGATATATGCTTTTGTACCTTATATATAATGTGGTTTTTATAAGTAGGTGTGGGGGATGCGAATAAGATTTCATCCGCCGATCACATCTCATTAAAAACTAACAAATATATCATAGATTTATATAGGATTGGTACTCCTTCCACATTATATATCATCATAATCTCCATATTTCATATATTATGGAGGATTATCTATTTTTTCATATAGAACAACAACTGTCATCCTAGTAGGACAGAAATTATCCATGTGTCCTCTCATTCCAAAAAGATTACAATCTATTTCTCCTAGCCATGTGGTACTGATATAGTATAAAAATTACACATTTCTATATGACTAAGATTATTAATATTATTTTCATTAGTGATATGATCTAGAATGGTATCAAAAAATTTCTAACATTGATGGATCAAATGAAAAAAACCATGTACTTTTTCATTAATGGGTTGTAACATTGTTACAAAATTATAAATCACCTATGAATTCATGAAGATCCATTCATTGTTAGAAACATACAATGGTATAATCACTTATATTATCTTAAAGAACGATGTTGAGGGCACCCTCAAATGATATTCAGTTTTAGGTTACTTAAGTGCAGCAGAGTGGCTGACCAAGGTCGTCTCTCAAATGAGGAAGTGAATTTAACAACTTATTAAAGGTATTCTAAAAATAAAATAGATTATAATTAAAACAATAGTTTAAAGGATGGGGGTTTTATAGTTTATAAATCTACAATATGTTTTCTGGAAGAAGATTGTAATTTTCTTAATTTTGAAATGTAAGTTGATTAACAAAGCACAATGAGAAGATGTTTTTTTAGAAAACTATTTAAAAGAAGTAGTCGATCTAACTATACCTCTTCATTTACTTATTAACCATTATCATTAAAATTAACATCTTATTAATTATGATCCCTTAATTTTTTAACCCTTGAATCCTACGGGAGTTAACTTAACCACAAAGATGAAATCAATTAAACCCTAGGCTAGTTTCATAACATGCAATCGTAGAACCCTGTTTTGATTAATGTTCTAAGTCTTGATTATGTTCAGGGGTTAATTAGGGAAAAAATACACTCTGTAAATGAGGATTAATTAAGTTTGGGGAAGATATTTGAACTCTATAAACTTATCACATGGGACTTGGTTTCACAGATTATGTTTGCCCTCTCATAATTTACACAAAATCTCGACCTCGCGTGTTTTGGTGTAAATTGTTCGATTACTTGATTAATTTCATTTAAATTAGAACTCAATTAATAGACCATATTATTTGAATTAAATTATCTCGTTGATTCAAAATAAATTAAAGAATGAGGTGAGAATCAAATTTATTACATAAAAAAACTACTCTTCCATGAGCGGCGTAGTCATCGTAGAAACATTTTTTATTTTCAACGGTTTAGAAAGGGTATAACCCAATATCATTTCCACTCTTGATTTCGATCCCAAATAGTAAGATTAAGATAAAAAAAAATTGAAAATTACAGAATAAATGGATGAAAAACTAAGTGTTTATTGAAAGATGAAAAGAAATACAACATGAAGAAGAAGAAGGAGAAGAGGAGGAGGGCTTGATGAGGGGATACTCACTTCAAGAGATACCCCACATACAATGATTGGAGAATTGGTGTAAAAACTCTTCTCTTCTGCCTTTAACCTCCCAAAGCACGTTCCAATACCTCCAAATGATAAAAACACTAATTTATTGAGTGGAGGGGAGGCTCGGTTTAATGAATTTTCATGTGTAATGAGAAATCTCGGCCAAATATTTTAATACAATTTTCATCGCCCATTTGGCCTCCAAAACGTGTGCATCATCTCTTCTTCCATAAGGATAAACTATGCGGATATGGGTCCTCTATATCCTTTTAAGTTTGTGCTCAATCCAAGGATAGATGAAAGAGTTATGGCAGCAATACAGAATCTTTTCCATTCTGGTGTGTCCAGCCCACCGTTGACTTTATGGCCCAATTAATCCATTCAAATGTGTTATTTTGATCTAGTGTCCTGAATAAAAGTTGTATACCATGTAGTAAGGAACACCATTACAAAATAATAATTACAAATAATTAAAATAAAAATATTTATTATTTAAATACTATAGTGATTTTGAAAAGGTAAAACTGGAATTTTCATCAAATATTCATATGAATGATCTAATCCCAAATACATTCTAATTGTAAATATTTAACCCAATGTGAGGAAATTATATCATTTATTATCAAAACAAATTCAATAAAATTTTGTTTTATCAACTCCCACACACTTACCCTTTTGCACTCCTGGGTAAAACCCCATATCAATTCAACATCAATATCAAATCAATTAAAATTTTAAAAAACATATCATTGAGATCCATAATTTCCACACCAAAAATAAAAAGATATCCTGCCTCATGATAAACATTATTTCAAGTTCTCAATTTATATCATTCAATATATTTCCACTTTATTTATCCTCCCTTGCACAAAACACTTACCTCACTTGAATTTTCTCTAATCACTCAAATATCATTTTTTCAATGTATTTCTCATCCAAATTCATACAAGGGTCACCATAGGGATGATAAATTCATACATCACCACCCGATGTGAGTCAAGGATATATGTTTATCATGAGGAATTTTCAGGGTTGTTCTGTGGCTTTTGGTTGGTAGGATTTAGATGTGAAAAATTATGAGGGTGAATGAGGAGGGATTGATTCTCTTTTTTTAAAGAAAAATTGCATTAATCTAAATTTCAATTAAATATGGTCTCCTCATTAATTCCCATAGTTCAAATCAGGTCCATCATCATGAAAAGTCATAGAAATTTTACACCATTCATCATTCACCAACTAAAATTCCAATCTTCTCAAACATGATTTTCTTGAAATCTTTAGGTATGCAAAACATTCTACATCAATTAGAAGCAATATAAAGGCACATCTTTCAATATAATGATTTTCATCAGCATAAAACACATCTCTTCTGAATTTAATTTTTCACCCAAAGTATCACAGAATGTGGTATCACAACACAAGATAGCTTCCCCCACACTTTAGCTCAACTAGATTATGCAATTTCACATAAAGAGTTGTTTGGATAGGGAAAATTGGCTTGTAATGTGGAAAACTTAATAGGATGTGCATGTATTCTAAGGGATACAAGGATTAAATGTTCAATGTATAACATTATGAAAAGGGATTCTTTGAAATAGGGGCTTTAATACCAAAAAAATTCCTCAATCATTTAAACATAATTACCTCAAACCCTCATGTTTTAACTGAAATAAATCAAATTCTGGTTAAATCATGCATGGTTTGGTTTTCTCAAAAAGATAGGTGAATTTAAAGAATATGAAAATAATGTTTTAGAAGCCTCACAAAAAAGTGGTTTCAAATATAAAGACAGTGAGATGTGGCATGTGATTCAAAATTCAATGTACTTTTCATGAAATTACTAAATATTTGAACATGAAACAAAGTCATTTTCAGAATTAATTTAATATTACTTTCATGGGATAAATTGTTTCACTCATTTATATGCATTTAAAAAATTTATGAGAATCATTTCAGCAAAAAAATTTCACAAACACAAATAAAATTGTAAAATAAACACACAAAATTTGAAAAACACACAACAATTTTTTTAACAGGAAAACAATTGAAATTACAAAACTACAAGGATACCTCCCCCACACTTAAAATATTGCATTGTCCTAAATGTGAACCCATGAGATGATATATGCTCATGAAATTCAGAATTTTTAAATAGGAAAAATAATATAAAAGTGAAAGGGTTAGGAACAGCCTGATGTGCTTAAGTGCTGATGGGGTCATGCATTGCGATAAAATACACTGCATCAGAAGGAAGTCCCTCAACGTATCTTGTCAAACATTGTTCATTGAGTGTAATGCTCTTTCCAATGTCCTCTTGTGTGATCTCTACTACACCATAAGGAAAAAATTAGATGCAATATAAGGTCTTAACCATCTGGAACTCAACTTACCAGGCATCAGCTTTAGTCATGAACTGTAGAGAAGGACTTTCTCCCCAACATGAAATTCCATTTTCTGGATCATTTTATCAGGAACAACATTTTATCTTTCCTTTTAGATCCTTGAGATCTCATATAATGACAGTTGAACCTCTTCAAGCTCTTGAATTTGCAACTTTCTTTCAATTCCATCTTGGGCCAAATCCATGTTGCATTTCATTATATCCCAATAAGCCCGATGCTCAACTTCCATGGGGAGATGAAAAACATTCCCAAAAACAATCTGAAATGGGGACATACCAATGGGATTCTTGTATGTTGTCCTATAAGCCCACAATGCATCATCTATGTTCTTGCTCCAATCCTTCCTATTTGGCTGCATGGTTTTCTCCTTGATTTGTTTCAACACACGATTTGAAACCTCAGGCTGGCCATTTGTTTGGGGGTGGTATGGTGTTGATGTTTTCTGTGTCACCCCATACTTTCAAAGGAGGGGAGAAAAATTCCTATTTCAAAAGTGTGTCCCTTGGTCACCAATGATGGCCTTTGGTACTCCAAACCTGCATAAAATTTGAGCCTTGACAAAATCCACTACAACATGAGATTCCTCGGCCTTGTTGGCCATGGACTCCACCCATTTACTCACATAATCGATAGAAACATGGATATACAAGAATACAAATGAACTATGAAAATGACCCATAAAATAAATTCCCCAAACATCAAAAATCTAACAGAATAAAATGGATTTTTGGGGAATCTCGTGTCTCCTTGAATTGTTTCCAGTGTGTTGGCAATGAGAGAATGACTTACAAAAACATGGGAATCATGGAATAAGATAGGCCAATATAATCTAGAGTCCAAAACATTCATAGTTGTCTGTTGGGGTCCAATGTTTCCACCACAGGAAAGTGTGTGACATAAATGCAAAACAGACTCAAACTCACCTCCTAATGACTTGGTCACTACACATGCACTAGAGTTAGGGATCATCCCACACATAAAACATAGAGACACTTTTTAATTTTTGGACTTGATGCTTCATCAAATTTACTGGGATTTCAGAGGTAACTATGTAATTAACTAAAGAAACATACCAAGGATGCGTCCCTGAGATGGTATAGATATGCTCATCGGGGAAAGTGTCCCGAAGTGGTACCTGGTCTATGGTGTCCCCCTCTGGTGTGTGAGTAAGCCTACTCATGTGGTCTGCCACCAAATTATCTGACCCCTTCTTGTCCTTTATCGCTATGTAAAACTCTTGAAGAATGAGCATCCAACGGATAAGTCGTGGCTTTGAATTTGGCTTCTTTAGGAGGTAGCTCAAAGCTGGATGGTCAGAAAAAATAACTACTTTAGATCCCAATAAATATGAACGAAATTTATCTAAAGAAAATAAAACAGCAAGAAACTCCTTTTCTATTGTGCTATAGTTTGATTGGGATGAATCCAACGTCCTCTATGCATATTAAATTCCATGTGAACGTCCCTCCACCCTCTGAGATAAGACAACTCCAACCGTGAAGTTTGATGCATCACACATAAGCACAAGTTGAAGGTCCAACTGTGGGGGCTATATGATCGGTGGAGTGGTCAGGAACTTCTTTAGATCATCAAATGATACCCTGCAAGAATCATCAAAATTGAAGTCAATATCTTTTTGAAGCTATTGAGATAAGGGTATAACGATCTTACTAAAATATCTGATGAAGCGTCGATAAAATCCAGTATGTCCAATGAATGATGGAACATCATGCACACATGTAGGATATGAAAAGGATGAAATAATGTCTGGCTTAGATTTATCACGTTCAATTCCATGTTGTGAGACTATATGACCAAAGACAATTCCCTTTTCGACCAGGAAATGACATTTTTCAAAATTCATGACCATGTTTTTCTCAATACAACGATGAAACACATCACCAAACTAGAGAGACATTCATCAAATGAGGATCCATAAACTATAAAATCATCCATTAATACCTCCATGGAGGTCTCAATGAAATATGAGAAAATACTCATCATACATATCTGGAAGGTACCTGGGGAATTGCAAAGTCCAAATGGCATCCTTCAGTAAGTAAGGGTACCGAATTGGTAGGTGAATGTCATCTTCTCCTGGTCCTCTGCTGCAATGGGAACCTAAAAATAGCCAGAGAAACCATACAAGAAGCAATAATGTGTCCTACCTTCAAGTCTCACAAGCATATGGTCAATGAATGGAAGTGGGAAATCATCCTTATGAGTGGATTTATTTAGTTTTCTATAATCAATACACACTCACCAATTGTTCTGTACTCTTACAGGAACTAACTCATCATTTCCATTTTTTATAACAGTGAATCCAGTTTTCTTTGGTACAACCTGGACAAGGAAAACCCATTGTGAGTCAAAAATAGGGTAAATGATACCCACCTCAAGTAATTTTTCAACTTCTTTCTTAACAACTTACAAAAGTGTTGGAGTAAGTCTCCTTTGTGGATGCCTAATCGGTTTTCCCCATCCTCCAAGAGAATCCTATGCATGCAGATTGAGGGGCTAATACTTGATATTTCTGCCAATGTCCATAAAATTTCCCTAATGTTATCTCTAAAAACATTCAAAAGTTTTTCTTTATGTTCAAAAGAGATATTGTTAGAAATGATAACAGGAAATCTATCACCACTCAGGAAGTATGCATATTTATGATTTGGGGGTAATGACTTGAGTTCCAATGTAGGGGGGTGATGTATGGATGGAGAAATTGATGCAACAAACATATCTACATAGGGAACATCAATATCAGAATAATAATCACAAAAATTATAAAATAATGCATCAAATCCCTCATCATACTCAACATCCATGTCATAATCAATGTTTATATGATCATAATTTGAATACACATCAAAATAAAATCCAAGAGAGGTTTGTCCATCAAAAAACAGATGTGGAAGTACTCTTAGACATCAAACTAGAACCAATACTCATAATATCCCTAAGAATAAGATAATAAAAATCCATGGAATTTTTACTTGGTGGTTCAAAATGGGAGATAACAAAAGTAGAATGGTCATTATAGGGGTACTTCATGTAGTCCATATAATTAAAAAATACAACTTCATCTCCAAACTCCATGGAAGGTGTACCCTCATGAACATTTATGATTGTTTTTTCAGTTTTGAGGAAGGTTCTACCTAAGATAATGGGAGCATGATAAGTTACCTGATCATCCTCCATTTTGAGCAAATAGAGGTCTGCTGGAATGATCATGTCTCTTACTCAGACAAGTACATCCTCAAGGACTCCCACTGGATATGGCGTAGCTCTATTCGCCAATTGCACCACTACACTTGTCGGCATCAACTCACCAACCTGTAAATAAGAGAATAAAGGGTGAGGCATCTCATTTATTGAAGCACCTAAATCACAAAGAGCATCAGAGAAGTGTAACTCCCTTATGGTACATGGGATGTTGAATGTCCCGGGATCCTTGCACTATGTTGTTATTTTTAGAGTTAGTGTAATTAGTGTTGAGACATTCCTTCCAAGGTTAATCCTATCATTTCCATTGAGCCATCTTCGATTGGTGAAGAGTCCTTTTAAGAATTCGGAATACCTCGGGATTTGTTTGATGGCTTCAAGTAGAAGGATGTTGATATCAACACGCTTGAATGTGTCCAAAATCACTTTTCTCATTTCCTCTTCAGACATCTTCTAGGATTGAACAACCCTATTTGGAAAGGGAAGAGGTTTAGGAGGAACACCATCAATATTTTCCTTACCTTTATCTTTCTTCTTGGGTTCTCATCAGTTGGTATGGAATGGGGCTTCTCCGGAGTTGAGGTGAATCCCAATGGAATGGTAGGTGGAGAGGCATCAGTTGTTTGCTTCCCAGTTCTCAATGTGATGGCACTGGCATTCCCCTTTGGATTTGTAGTATGTTGGGATGGTAGATTTCCAGAATTCTTACATACCAGTTCATGGAGGGCAGTGTCAATCTGGCTCATTTGTAAGAATATACCTTGTATGTGGGATTCACTTGTTGTTGTCTTGTTGATACTTGAGATTCAAATCTCTTTTGGGGTTGTTGGAAACCTTGCTGGTAATGTGGAGACCGTTGGATGTTTTGTTGAAAGGGTGGCCTTTGTTTTTCTCCAAAGCCATACCTCATTTCTGATTGATCCTTCCAGCCTTGGTTGTATGTTGGATCAAACTTCTTTTGGGAATATAGTTGTTGTTGTTGTTGCTGATATGGTCTCCCAGGGAACACTACGTCACGATCTTCTGTTTCTTGGAGTTGTGGGCAACAGTCAGTTGGGTGGCTTGTCTCGGTGAAAATACCACAAGGCTGTGAAGGAGGGGGTTGGGATGTCTTTTATTCCAATGTAATATGTCTCACCATAGTTTTCAATTCTTCCAAATTTGTATCAATCAAATGACTTTCAAGAGAATATGGAATTACCTGATATACTCCCCTGACATGTGGTGCACCTAGATCGCCAAATTGTTGGGAGTTTTGGGCCATTTAGTCGATCAATACACGTTAAACTACTGGTGTCTTGTCCACCAATGCTCCTCCAGCCGCGACATCCACCATGATCCTCTCTATAGGTGCGATTCCTTCGTAAAATTATTGGATAAGGAGTTTCTCACTAATATTGTGATGTGAGCAGCTTACACACAACTTCTTGAATCATTCCCAGTACTCATACATTTACTCCCCTTGGGATTTCATAATCCCAGATATCTCTTTAAAAATGTAAGTTGTCCTTGATGATGGAAAAAATATCTTCAAGAAAAGACGTTTCAAATCATTCCAACAAGTTACATCTTTGGGTTGTAAATAATACATCAAATCTTTCACAGCTTCATCAAGTGATAATGGGAAAGCTCTTAATTTGATTTGGTCTTCAGATACATTTCATGGTTTCAAGGTTGATCCAACCACATTAAATTCTTTAAGGTGTTTATTTGGATCCTCACCTGAGAGGCCATGAAATTTTGGAAGAAGATGAATTAATCAATATTTCAATTCAATGTCTGATTCAAGATTTGGGTATGCAATACAATTTGGTTGATAGTTAATATCAGATGTAGCCGATTATCGAATGGTTATAATAATATCATTTCCATTATTTTTAGCCATTGGTTCTTATTTTATGGTTGAATTTGAATTGGTTCCAATTTCAATGTTTTGATATTGGAATAATTCTACAACTGGTTGAATGTTGAAACTTCTCGTAGACTGAGATTGTCTGATTCCTGCCCTAAGGAATCATTCAATCTCAGGATCAAGACTTAAGAGATCTTCGAGATTTTTTCATGTCATAAATCAAATAAAAATGAAAATAATGAAATTGGACCATGATAAAATAGAAATTATAAGTTCGATTTAAGGGTCCAAAAAACCAGTAGAAGAAAATAAAAGATGAAGAGAAAAAAATCAGATTGGTTAAAGAAGGAAAAAAGAAGAGAGGAAGAGAATAAAATTTAAAATAAAATAAATACATATAATTTGTTGAAATAATTACTTGCCTCTCCAGAAACGGTTTTAGTTTTAAAGAACGTTGTTGTGGGAACCCTCATATGATATTCAGTTTTAGGTTACTTAGGTGCAGTAGAGTGGCTGACCAAGGTCATCTCTCAAAGGATGAAGTGAATTTAACAACTTTTTAAAGGTATTATGAAAATATAATAGAATAGAATTAAAACACTAGTTTAAAGGATGGGGGTGTTTATAGTTTATAAATCTTGAAGAAGTTTTCTAGAAGAAGATTCTATTTTTTTAATTTTGAAATGTAAGTTGATTAACAAAGCACAACGAGAAAATGTTGTCTTAGAAATCTATTTAAAATAAGTAGTAGATCTAACTCTACTTCTTCATTTACTTATTAATAATTATCATTAAAATTAACATCCAAGTAATTATGATCCCCTAATTTGTTAACCCTTGAAACCTACGGGAGTTAACTTAGCCGCAAAAATGAAATGAATTAAACCCTAGGCTAGTTTTAGAACATGTAATCATAGCACCCTGCTTTGATTAATTTTTCTAAGCCTAGATTATGGTCAGTGGTTAATTAGGGAACAAATACACTCTGTAAATAAATATTAATTGAGTTTATGGATTATATTTGAACTCTACAAATTTTTCCCGTGTGACTTGGTTTCACAGATTAAGTTTGTGCTCTCATAATTAACAAAAAATATCGACCTCGCGTGTTATTGTGTAAATTGTTCAATTTCTTTCTTAATTTCATTTAAATTAAAACTCAATTAATAGGCCATATTATTATAATTATAGTAGATCATTGATTCTAAATAAATTATGGAAGGATGTGATAATTAGATTGATTACATAAAAAAACTACTCTTCCATGAGCGGTGTAGTCATCGTAGAAACGTTTTGCATTTGCCACGGTTCCGAAAGGGTATAACCCAATCTCATTTCCAATATTGATTTCCAACCCAAATAGGAAGATTAAGAGAATATGAAAATTGAAAATAACAGAATTAATGGAAGACAAACTAAGAGTTTATTGAAATAAGAAAAACATTACAACATGAAGAAGAAGAAGGAGAAGAGGAGGGCTTGATGAGGGGATCCTTGCTTCAAGACCTTCCCCTCTTACAATGGTTGGAGAATTGGAGTGAAACCTCATCTCTAATGACTTAAACTTTCCAATCCACATACCAAAACCTCATAAAGAGAAAAACACTAATTTATTGAGTGGAGGGGAGGCTAGGATTCAAGAGGTTTCAAGTGTGAATGGGAAATCTCGGCCAAATATTTTAATACAAATTGAACCTCCCATTTGATCTCCAAAACACATGAATCAATTCTTATTCTAGTAAGTAGGCTAAAATGTGCAGATATGGGTCCACTATCTCCTCTCAAAAGTTGGTCTCAATCCAAGCCCATATGAAAGAGTTTTGGCTGAAATACAGAAGCTCCTCCACTATGGCGTGTCCAGCCCGCCTTTGATTTAGGGAACAATTACTCCATCCAAATGTTTTATTTTGATCTCATGTCATGAATAAAAGTTTTATACCATGATGTAGAGAACACATTTACAATATATTTTGTTCAAATAATTCAAATAAAAATATTTATGATTGAAATACTACAGTGATTTTGAAAGGGTAAAACTGAAATTTTCATCAAATATTCAAATGAATGATCTAATCTGAAATACTTTCTAATTGTACATATTTAACACAATGTGAGGAAATTATATCATTTATTATCAATAAAATATTCAATAAAATAGTTTTAGATCATTATCTCCTAAAAAATTATATTGTTGAATAAAATAGACCAAATATATATATTTGGGATCAAATTGATAGATTATCATTTGATACATGTGAACATTAAAGTATTATAATACTCAATAATGTTTCAATAGTGACATTAAAATATATACAAGACATAAACAAACCCCAATATTTCTATATTTTACTCCTCTACATTTAAACACACGATCTCCATCCATGAAAAACTATCGGCATCACGATTTTATGAGATCTGTGTCTATTGTTAACATATTTATATGTGAAAGAGACTTATAGTTAAAACCATCATATTATTCGTAGAAATTAAAACTAGAAGGATAGATAGAGAAACTGAATCATGATAATCTTCCTCTCCTCCATTTGTATGGGATTATCTCTCAATTACATAATTTAGGGAAAGAACTTCCTTTATTGTCCATGTGATGACATATCTTCACTCAAATGGATGGAGTTTGTAGGATGATTTGAATAAATGTGCTCAGCATAACCCCACTACTATATATAATATCTATAGGGTGACATTTGATATTTCAAAATATGAACCCATTTTTATGAAGTTAAATTTTAATGGTATGACCAAAGGAAAACATATTTGAAAACAAAATTTAAGTTTCAAATATTGAATGTACCATATTTGATACAGTACAATTGATTACGTAGAGTTTTGGTTTGATCAATTGATTATCAGATTCCTAGGGAAAGGATATTTTGGCACCCATGGTAATTTTTGAGTTCCTTGTAATATTAACTATACGTAATATAACATAACACAATTTTACCAAGAATACAAAACCAAAAATCTTAGTAAAAATAAATCCAATCTATTCCTATTGGAAAATAACCACTCTGATACCACAATTTCATGTATTCATCCATCAACATATCACAAGTTCGAGTGGTAATACATGTCTTATACTGTAATGTCAGTTCCAATGGGATAAGGGTTGGAGACTAGAAACAAGAACACATAACACATATATGGGATTAGTTACACAATAAACCTATATAAAACCAATACACTCCATAAAAATAGATAATAATGAAAAATCGGTAAATTAACAACATTGTTTTGTCATGCATGTGACACATTCAGAACTATAAACGGTGTAGCAATAATTGTACTAATAAATGTGGGGAATACACACGGTTAAATATAAAGTGATAAATTCATCACCAATAACTAGTAAAATTTTACTTCACATCATATAAATATTTTTGCAATATCATTTAGAAATTATATTCAACAACTATGGATATCCTCAAACTCTATTAGTATAATCCCCACTATTATATGCACAAAATAGTTGGTTATAAACATTGACTCAACACATGTGGGCTTGAGGCCCATCTAGGGGTAAGTATAATCATAGCCAATTAGATACCCCAAAAACAAAACATATATGTTAGTAAATATGTTACCTTAATGTAGTAGTGAAAACCATATATGATTTAAGGGAAAAAATTTACCATGTTATATAAAAATATAAATAATCATTGTTCATATCCAATATATTCATATACCAAATGTAACTAATATTACTCAAAATGTTTCTTATATATTTCTACCCAAAACAACCATTATCCACTACATCATAATCATCCCTCAATAGTAGTGGTGGTAGATTCACACCTCATTGAAGTCTTCTTTAATGTAAAGGAGATACCTACAAATTAAAAATAGACACACCTCACTGTGTTTTGTTTTCGTTAAAATAGGTGGTTACATATTTTATAATAGTTACACATGTGATTTATAAAAATGGTGTTTGAAACTCTATAAATTATATATAAAAATTATTACCTATGATTAGTATGCCTTTTAGGGGTTAATAACCATGTTTCATATCCAACTATCTCTCCCTCGCACTATTACTATCTCCATGAGTAGATAGAACACCACATACACAAAATATCTCATAACATACCCCTATATAAAAATATATATATACATAAAATAATATTAATAATAAAATATATTGGATAATACATATGATTGGATCTAACATTCTGGTTAGATGATATGATAAATTCTAGACTTCCCGATACATGAAATTAAATATTTTTTATATTTCTTGTGTTTATATAAAACCAGGTGATTATAATTCATCACGTTCTAGTTTATCCGATGAACCAAATCGTGGAATTCTCAAATGTGGTACATGGATTATGGGACCTATGTACTAGTTGGTTGTTTACATCTATTGGAGGTCATGTTTCATCATGCTAATACATGATATAAACCCTAATCTACATGATGTGTGGGACTTGTGGTTTATCATTCACGTAATCTAATATAAGAAGAGTATTGAGGTTGGAACAACAAGCTGTGTAATATTAAATATCAGTACATGAAATTAAAATTTTCCAAAAACATAATTTTTAAACAATAATTAACAATGCTATATTTCAAGTATATTTATATTTTTTGTTGTAGAAAATTACTTCATAACTCTTACATAATTAACCCATGCATTGTAGTGGAAACATCGACTCAATGTCAATTTTTTCAAATACAATACCTTTAGAAGGATGAATATTTTCTTTTATTGAAAAATATTTATTATATTCACCAAACTCCCAGAACTGTTTCAAAATCCATCAATAATATTTTTCTTCTTAGACCTGGTTGGATGGTATTCCTTTTCAGATAGTAGAAAAAGCATATTATTCCACCTGATTCACCCCTTCTGATGCATTTGTCTTGAAGTATGTGTATTCATGCCACCATTAGAGTGGGTTTTGAGAACAATTGATGAAGAGTTTCACTGAAAAATAAATTAGTGTCTGAATAATTGATAGACTATTGTTCATTTAATATTCAATTGGGCCACAGTCCTTTATAATGTTGATGAGGGAACCAAGAGGGACATATTACTCCTGATTTAAGGGTCCAGTAGTTAAATTGATGTAATATGGTAACTGTTATTTCTTCAGACACGGTTGATCATGGTGTTTCCATTAAATCTATCCTAAATGAGGTATAGATGATACCCACCAATTATAATATGAATAATTCAGATATCCTAAGCCGGTATAAGAATGATTTGGTTGACCCAAATCCAGCACTTGATTCATATGTACTATTAGAAAGAATTTGAGTGGATATGGTCTTCTAATATTGACTCAATTCTCTGAAATATTATTTGTATATAGGGGTAGTTCTCTTTGGAAATGTTTATATTACTAAAAATACGTTGCTGGTGTCTAATAGGAAATAAACTATTGGATATGAGGTTTTAGAGAAATAATTACAGGGAGGGGAGGAAGTATTGGGATGGTATATCCCTATTAAAATGTTTTTAGTTATGAAATTTGGTAACATGTTTTAAAATTTTAGAACTAAGGAGTCAACACTAGTTATTAGTGATCCTGGTCGGGTTTTTATATTCTCGGACTATCAAGATTTTCATATAGCTCATTCTAGTGATGAGGCATGTAGCCTTGTTTCTATTGAATTTGTGATAGAATACCACAATATATGGATTTATAATAAAATGAGAAAATGAAACGATGTGTGCCCAATACATGGTAAATTACATATTGTTCAATAATAATGAAGCTAATATATGGAATGATTTCTCATATATTCAAAAACTATTGGAGACATGATTGGAATCGAGGTTAAGAATGAAGGAGATGATCAGTACCACATCAATGTCATAGAATGGAAATAACGATGGTAAGTCTAAAGAAAATAATAAGTCAAGTGAGAGAAAAGTAGAAATTATCTTCATTTAAAAAAGTCTATGTTTGTGAGGATTATGTCAATATAGAGTTCACCACTACTCACGTTATTTTCATGAAGGATGGTCCATCACAAGTGGATCATAATAATAGAGAGGTTATGTATAACACGGTCATCCCCATAAATGGTATATTGGTTAGCCTGTATTGGGAGATTAGATAATAGCTCAATATAAATTGGAATATTATCAAGAAACACATCCATTTTGAGGAAGAAATAGTAGAGGAGTCTTTTGTGATCAATTCCACACAAGAGTAGCTTTAAAGGATTATAAAATAGATTATACGAGTCAATACAAATGTTTAGTGATGTGAATAGATCAAAAAGAATGATTTTATTTTGATAAGAGGTTACAATGAATAGTTGATCAACAAGTAATAGTACATCCCATCCTAGGAAATGATGTTATATCAATTTGAAGCCCTTATAAAGGATGATCCATAAACATAGGAAACTAAGTCATCCTATAAATTATTTAAGTATTATTCTTAAAATATCCTATATATATATTTCAATTAGATTTTTATATCATATGGTATTATTCATCATGAGTGAACATTTATGGTTTCTCACTTTGTTCCTTAAAAAAATTTTGATCATAAAAAATATAATTTTCAGTCAGTAATTTAACATAAATCATTGTAGTTAGAATATTATAATATGTAATGTAACTCATAAGTAAATTTTGGAATCAGTATATCATAAAATATTGTTTTCCATAACAATAATAAACCTTGAGCTCGAATAACCCTCTAATTACACATGAAACCACCATAACTGCCCAATCTTTTCCATAAAACAATTACTATGAAAAAATTAATGTTAAAAATCAAATTCATGAGTATATCCAAAAAAATGACTGTTTAAGAAAAAAAATTTCCTAAAGAGAAAACTTTTACCCACAAATGGTAAAATCATTCAATTAAACAAAATATCATTGTCATACCATATAAAATCATAATATTAACAAGGAAAAATAGTATTCGACATTGAAAATCCAATTTGGTATTTTGGGATATCATCTACATAGAACCTTTGAAATCCACTATATAATAACCTTTACAAATGTAATAACCTACTCAGTTAATTCCTATATAATTCTCTAGATGACATAATCAATACCTAATAAAATGGAGATCTATGTCAGAATCACCATTAATCATAAGTAACATAAAAGGGTGTAAAATGTATAAAAATATAGAATCAGTCATTTCCATCCTAAAATAATATAAATTATTCCATTTAATACATGTAAAAAGCTCTATTGGGAATATTATAAAAATAATGATCAAAATACTTCTTCTTTGAAAAATCATTCAAAAATTATCAGAAGAATGAGAAATAAAACTGAATAGTAAAAAATAATTAAAAAATAAATATACTGATTCTTAAATAAGAACAGTCATGATGGTGTGAAATTATACTCATGTATTATTTGTTAAAAAATATTATCATTTCACTTTTGCACAAATTAATGAAATAATCCATTTGGGAAATATTTAAATGTATTATTTAAAAACAATAAAAATTGTCATTATTTGTTTAAAATAACATTGAAAACTAATTTTTGGATAACATAAATATTCATGAAATTTTTTAAAAAAGGATATTGACGGATATTTTATAAAAACCTTTAATTCAATTAAAATAAGTTTTTCAAGTAAAATATCTAACCTCATGTATTACTTGTCAGGATGTTCTTTATTTACTATATAATAAAATAATATAAATTATTTTTCTTATTATTATCCATTTACATGTTTAATATATTATCATTAAAATATTTATTTCATTTATTTGGTTGACATATTTAATTAAAAAATCAGTTAAGTCCATATTGGTTTTTTGAGGATGTTCAGTTCATAATTTAAAAAAACGTTCTTGGACTAACCAGGGTAAAAGAGTTTATTTTTCAAACATATCCAAAAATCCCAATCATTAATCTTTTATTTTTTACAATATATAATTCAATATTATGACCATCCATTAATGATGTATACGAAAAAAAATCTCATCGCATCATTGAGGTGGTAGTTCGCATGTACGTTTGAATGAAATTATAATTTTTCAATGGATGGAAAAAAATGAAAATAGAATATATATTTTATTTATATAACTAAATTATTTCAGTAATATCTTATATAATAATTAAATCCATTATAATAACCACCCAATTGATGTGGTGGAGAAAAACAAAACACATCGCTTCGTGGTGGTGCTAATCTACACATACGTACAAGTAATGTTTTAATTTAATATATTATAGAAATAAATATTAATATTGATTATTGGTTAAGAATAATAAAACTTCAATATATTGATGATACTAGTGTTCTTATTTAATCAATGTTGAACATTACTTGAAGGAGGTATAAGAATAAATAAAAAGAAAAGCTATGTCAAGACAAATGCCTTCTAGTTTGAAGACCCACTTTTATATTTAGCTTAAGGATGTTATAGAAGATTATTATGGAAATAAAAATTTCTATAAAAAAAGGGAATGAAACACTGTAGATGTATTTGGTCAGTGATCGGAGAGATAAACTAAACATTTTATGTGTTAGAAATGGCTGAAATGGGTTCCTTTTATAGTCCAATCCCAAGGGTGTTTCAATGAATATGTAGTATTTACGAGTCAACTATAAATTAGTACATAGAAAAAAAAATGGTTAATCATTGATATTTTAGAAGATCTTAATTCCCACTTATTCATTATATACATAACAAATTTAAATCAATTAATTAAATATTTTTTATCATAAAATATACAAAAAGTCATTTTAATTTGTATTATCATATAATAACTTTAAAAAATATATTGACTTTCAAAACATTCATATATTTTCAGAAAAATTATACATTATTTTTACTAAATTATGAAAAATATCATAGGATCTTTAAAATTATCTAATAATATGATTTTTTATATGTTTCAAATAATTTAATTAATTTTTCTTTTATTATTAAAAATGTTGCCTTTTAATTATTGAAATATATTAAAAAATTTATACTATTATAAAAAAAATTAAAAAAAATTAAAAAAATAAACATTTATTTAAAATTATTAACAAATATTATTATTTTTATATTTTGTATTTACTGAAATATATGTCACCAAAACAGATTTATTTTACTTTCTGTTTCATTCAGCTTGTTCAACCACCTGAAAATAATTTGACTATTTATCATATTATATAACTCTAAAATTTATAATTATATGTATAAATAATAAATTACACATAAAATGATTTCCTAATTTACTCTATAGACTTATTCCCTCTCAAATATTATCTTTAATAAACAAAACAATTCTTTCTTAGTGCTTTGCAGGCACTTCATCAACCATGAAAATGATTCTCATATTTAACATGAAATAAATTATAATATACGTGTTTATAATTTTTTTTATCATATTTTCATAATATGATCACACATCATCCATTTGTTAAGTTCCCTGATGTTTTTATCATATTTCTGTTTTGGTGATATAATAAAATATATGGTATTTCATAAAAACAATATATTTATTATTCACCAAAATTTTATCTTCATATTTAAAACCCAAAAAACATATATTATGATAAATTTTACTAGATGAATCCAAATGAGAAGAAAATTTAAAAATATTAAAATTATAAAATTAATAAAATTATCTTTTGCAATAAAAAATATCATACATTGAAAAAAATTATTTAAAATAAAAATTAATCTATTTTTATAAGAAAATTATAATTAATTTTCCATATTATAATCAATATATTTCTAATATATGAACTGGAATAAACAATATGACAAAAATGTAAACAAGAGTTACTAGTAAACACATTTTATTTCACATTCATCCATGTTAAATTTAAATCGTCTCTATTTCATTCACTACTTAAACAACTTGGGATGATTTTTGATCAAAAAATATTTATATTCCCATGTTGTTTATTCAATAATATGGGTTTTCTATAAAACCATAACATAGTCAATATTCTTATTCCACATCATATACTTTATATGGTCAAAAATATTAATGGGTTGATCCTCAAATGAATTTTTCTATTCCAACTAATCTAATTCAGGACTCAGAACATGAAAACCATCTGGTCCATTTTTTCATTGCAATGAATCATGAAACAGTTCATATACATTGGATGAACACAGAGACTAGGCTACAAAATATGAAACATATCCAAATTTCTTTATTGATTTGTATTGTCCAAATTATTATGGACTATACAATTCCTTATAATCAAAATTAAAAACAATTTTACAAGGATATTATTTATGTAAACATGTGCATACATAGAATGAATGTTATTTTCTCTAGTTATTCACAAAACAATTCTACCTGCTAGGGGGTGTTATCAAAATCCTCTGAATATCCATCACCTTATCTACCATTTATTCTACAAATTCTGTCCCTAAAAACCATTTTTAGAAACTCCATTCTAAAAAACATGATTCAGACATTTCTTTCCATATAATGAATCACGAGTAGTTACATGTATACTAGAATACCAAATGTTTTCATGAGAAAATTCAACTACTAAAATAAGTTGATCCCAACTTCCCTGGTAATCTGATAAAAAATAATTAATAATATCCTCTAAATTATGAATCATTTACTTTCAATTTCCACTATATTGATGAGGAAAAGTTGTATTGAAATTTAATTTAGTGCAAATTGAATTAACAAGGGTTTAAAAAAATCAAGGTAAATAGAGGATCAATATCAGAATAAAAAGAAATAAAAAAATTATAAAACAGGGTTATCTCTTTAAAATAAATTATATACAGATGATCCAAATTAATATAATCTCTAATGGGATAAAATTTTACCTATTTATTCAAATTATAAACATTAAACCACATTAAATTATTAAATAATAATGTCCTCGATAACTTAACCCAATATCTATTGATATGTTTTCAAATTTCAATTAAATCATTATAAAATATTAAAGTATCCCCTTCGATGATTTTAAATATTTTTTTACCAACTGAATGATAAATTATTTCATAGTTATTTGATAATCATCTCCATCCCTACCATCACTAAAGAAATGCTCATAAAGGTATTTAAAAATCATAGTCCTACCAATATGAATTGAAAATAAAATGCTATGGTCATTACTCAATTATTCGTTCTTAAAATAGGAATCAAAAGACTTGTGTAATATTTTTCTAAAATATAAAACACCCCATTTTTTAATGTATATGTTAAGAAATATTATTTTATTAACCAATAAAATCTTTTCATATAAAACATTATCCTCTGTCTACCCTTATATAATTTTTTTGAATAATTTTTATTTCATTAACATCTATAAAAAATATTGGTTTTTTCTTCATAGAAAATTTCTAGGCTCATATACATCAAATCATTTACTATAGGATCATGCTCCAAATAAAAAATAGTTATGAAACTTTATAATATCATTTCTAATAATCTCATACCAATTTTCTATAATTAGATGAAAATGAATCATGCAGTCATAATCGCTTATCATCCCATAATGCCATCTTTACCTCATATGTATATCTTTCTAAGATAAAATATACATTAAAATTTTATGATCTGTATGTATTTCATATTACAATATATATAAATGATATCTCTGAAATATTGATATATGATTAGAATAATTTAGCTTAAGATATTTGAATTTTCATGATGCATCAGAATTTACGAAATCATTTTCAATCTAAAAATAATAATTTCCCTTAAAAGAATATTTTTGATGATGAAAAAGTCTCCATTTCTAAAAATTAGGTCCAAAAATAGAGAAATCACGAATCTCCTACTAAATTCATGGGAATATTCATCACATTATTTTATAAAGATGAATTTAACTGCATTTTTTTATAAATATAGGTAATGTTATAGAAAACCAATAATGTTTTTTAAAAATTTATTTTTAGTAACCTTATAATCTAAAAAATAATGAATCCTTGTGATACTTGATGTTCTTGGTTAATCATCAACCACATTAGTTTTATCTAGATGAAGAATAATTCAATCTAAATTAAATATATTCCCATGTAATGAAATAAATCACAACCATAATTAAAATTTATTAAATTTTCCATATATGTTCTTTTTAGTTAACTTGTTCAAAATAATCCTGAAATATTTCTCATGCTCATCATAATACTGTGAATATATCCGGATGTCATAAATAAACAGACCCATAAATTCATCCAATAACACAAGGAAAAAATTATTCATAAGTTCCAAAAATATATCTATATCATTTTGTAATAAAAATTTCATAACCAAAAAGTCATTTTTTTACCAAGTACAAAACACTATTTCTGGAATTTCATCCCCAAACCCCTTCATCTAGTGGTACCTGGACCTGAGATCAATCCATAAAAAAATTTAACTACCCCATTGATAAACAAATAATTTATTTACATGAGGAAACAAATAATTATTATTAATATTGATGTGATTGAGTAATATATAATAAATATAGATCCCAATGTGAAAATCCTTCTTTTATACAAATCAAATAGTGTCACCCCAAACCGATGTGATGGTATGAATGAAACCGTCATTAAAAATCTCTTTAAATAAAATTTTCAATTCAACACGTTCTTCTTGAGATTTTCAATTAAATGTTTTTATAATTAAATTTTCATTGGGAAGTAAGACAATTGAAAATTCCATCCCCGATTGTTGTATAAAATAAAGAAATGTTTATAAAAAATACCTCAAAATATTCATTTTCTATAGGAATATCACAACTTTTAGTAGTTCCATTATACTCAGAATTATGGGAATAATAAAATATATTTCTATATTTAATTAATTTATCTAATTGTTTATATCTTATCAAGGGAGATAAGTCATTCCTATGAACAAACTGAAACTCGCTATAAAAAATGACATATTTGGATAAATAATCAATCATATCTTGATAAAAATAAAGTCAATCCATATCGAGAATAATATTAAACTACCTATGTAGAAATAGATCACTGTTTTTTAGGAAAATAATTTCAATAAAAAATAACATGAAAATTATTATATTTCATTTTTACCTTACTAATATTTCCTCGTGGTTTTACCAAATCATTTGGATTTATTTCTTAAGGAGAAATTCCCGATTTACAAGAAAATTACACAGAAATGAATGAATTTGTATAACCCAAATAAAGAAAGACAATGCATAATAAGTACTAAAAACCACATTTCCAGACTTTCCATTATCTATTGAATTAGTCTCAATTGATTTATCCATGCCTTTTACAAGTGATCTTCATTAATTTCATCCTTTATTCCAATATTTCAACAAGTACTAACATAATGTCCCATATCATCCTAATTAAACCATTTTTATTTTATTAATTAAATATATGTATAGTCATTTCTTATAGACATATATCAGATTAAAAAATTTACCATATCATATAGACATTGCATTATTCCAAATGGATTCCCTATTATTATTTTTACAACACTTTTCAAATATTTCAAACATGATTTTAATACCAAAAAATCTCAACAGTAGAAAGTTCCACATTAACATCTATTTGGATTTATTTTTTTCATTTTCTTCATAGAACTAATGATCATTATAAAACAACATTATTAACAACTCAACACATCAAACAAGACTATAATAACTAATGGATTCATGAGAAGATAATTCTCTTTTATATTATTTCTTCAATCTTGTTTAAAATCAATAAATTTTACTATCAAGATCAATGATTCAATTATGTGAAGACTATTTGAATCAGATGATGTTTTCTATATATGAAACCAATGAATCTTCCTCTATTCACACCAAATAAAAGATTTTATTTTCCATTATAAGCAAGGAAACATTTGAAAATTCTAATCATGAAATATATTCTTACATTCATCCAATTCCAATGCATCAATAACATGTCTTTCTCATATATTATTAATGACTGGCCACTACTATTAAACATTTCCTTCAAAAAAATAAGTATCATGATATTACATATTATTTTTTGAACATCCTAAGAAATAAAATATCTTATCCAAGGAATTAAACCATTTATCAGGTATTATATGTTCAGATGACACACCGAATACAAGAGGGTGTGGTTTCAGGAAATTCTCTATAATGGGAACATCTCTTTTTGATAAAATTTCGATTGTTATTCTATAAAATCTATCTTAATTTATAACCATTATTAACTAGTCCACCAGTGTTACAAAATGATATATTCTAATTTCAGCCATTCCAGGTAAAATAATTTGAATGATATTTTCCACTTTCTGCCTTCAAGTATGATTTTCCTTGTTTCCACTATGGAAAACTTTTATAAACAGATATATATTAGAAGAAAAAAAAATTGAATCATCATTTTATATATATTTTCAACATAACATTAAAATAGAATCACCCAAGGGTATTATATTAGTATTATCTTATCCAATAATTTTTTATAAATATCTATTTTTCTACCAACAATGAGGATCCATCCTTAGAAAATTACATATTTTTGGTTTAAATATGAATTCAATTTCTTATATTTTTCGGATATTTGTGATTTAGAGTTTTAGATACTTTTTCATAACTCATGAAATAAAAACCCATGAATTATAGTGGACACTTACGCTATGTATCAATTTTTAACATTAAAATATTTTTAAAAATAAAGACATTTTATCTCCATTAAATATCCTCAGGATTTTAGACATAACTTCATCATTCCTTTTACACACACTTTTCATTTGTGATTTTTTTTCGAAAATATGGGAAAATAAAAAAAATATTGTAGGGTTCATGTTAATTTTTTAAAAGAAACTTTATGTTCCATTTCTACACTATGACATCTTAAAATTTATTTTTTTTCCTTTAACATAGTAATCCTTGGACTCAAATATTCATTTTCATATAAATAAAACTAAAATCACTATCCAATGTTTTCATAAGAAATTTTTTAAAAAAATGATGGAAAATTAATATTCATAATGGCATTATAGATTAAATGAGAACACAAGAATAAGTTTACATAAAAAAGTACATTTTACCATTAATGTAAATAATGATTCATTTAAACAAAATACCATTATATTACCTTTTGAAATAATACTATTTTAATGAAAAATAAAGGTAATGAACAACAAATTCATGAATGACTTTTATCACAACATCTTCACAAAACCCATTTAAAACCCATAAAATAACCATTGAAATTTTAATAACATGCTTAGTTAATTGAAACATTATTCTCTGTAGAAGTTAATAATTACCCCACACAATAGAGAGGTATACTTGGTTTATATTTCATCATAATCAATTTTTGAGTAACATAACATAAAGAACACATATAACCATACATTGTGTATATATAACATCAAATTTTTTTCATATTGACACATATGCACAATCTCAGTCATGTTTCGTGTAAAAATAATATTAAAAATATATTTCATTGAAATATATTTAAACAAATATTCCCAAAAGATTGGAAATGCAATTTAATTTAGAAAACCATGAAAAAAGTATAATATAATTCTTAAATAATAATATTCATTATGGAAATAAATTATTTTCATTACATATATGTTAAAAAATATTCATTCCAAATTTTTTGAAGATGAAAAATAACCCATTCAAAAATATTTAAAATTCATATTTTAAAACCTTCATAAAGAATGTAAATTCTGGTTTAAATGACATTGAACATAAATTTAATAACATTATCATCACACATGAAACATTTTAAAATCATCCATATAGAGTTAATATAGAATAAAATCAATAAAAATTTTAAAATAATGTTTAAAAGAAATAACCATTACATCGATTCCAACATTTCACATAAATTCTATAACTATTATATAATGAAAATATATTATTTACTTAAGTCCAAAAAAACCTTATATATGTTTTATATTTTATCATGAAATAACTTTTTCATTTATTTCAATGATATAATTAATTACATAATCAGTTAATTACACAAATATTGTTCTGAGTATGTTTGGTTCATAATTTCTAAATGAATTTAATGTATTGACCAAGGTAAATCATATCATTAGACCATCATATAAAATATATTAATAATAAAATTATTATCATTTATATAAATCAGATTATATTTAATAATGATCCATAAAATTTTTAAATTAAAAAAATTACATCGCTTAGTGAATGTGGAAGTACACAAAAACAAAACATTGATGTTATCATTTATTAATGGATGGAAGGGTAATAAGATTGATGATATATAGTATTTATGAAATTATAATTATATCTTTAACATATAATAAATAATGGAAAATGGAACACATCACTTTGGGGATGTGGTAAATTTTATGTATGCATAATAGAGGTTTTCCATTCCAACTATATAAAAAAATGATGTGAAAAAATGTGGCATCATAACCATAATATCATTAAATTATATATACGATACTGATATTATTACTTAATCATGGTAAAATAGTATTTTATAGATATTTAGAAATAAATTAAAAATGAAGAATGTGGTTAAGAGTTTTACATTCTTCTTTTGAAAAACCCATTTTTATTACGATTAAATATTACATAGATCTGCATTTTGGTAACATTAATGGATATCTAATATGGTAATGTTATTTTATTTGGGTATTTGGATTCAATTTTTATGAAAAAATAACTATATTTGTGCTACAGATGGTTGAAATGAGTCCCTTTTATTGGAAAATAATATGTTTCATTTTAATAAATATATAGTCTGTAAGTGTCTATAATATAATTATCTAATATCAAGTAGAATAAAATTGGTAAAAGTGAGAAATTATATACCATATTAAATACCACTTATTGAATTATATAATTTTTATCACTTTTAAATTAATTAATTAAATTTGTTTATCATAGAACATATATAATGTAATTTTCATTGTTATCGACTTATCATGAGTTCAAAAAATAACTCTATAGACAAATATTTCAAATAAAATCTCACAGAAACTTCATTATCCAATATTTTTGTTTATAAAATTATGAGGACACCAAAACTCATCCAAAAATTATTATTTTTTATATTTTTAAAATCATTTACGAAATTTTCATTTCATTTTACTAAATACTGCGACATCTTAGTATACATTTTTTAAACAATAAAAATGATTTAAAAAAATTAATTTATTTTTTACAAAATAATTATTTATTTTTAAAACATATTGGATATTTATATTTGATTAAAACATATTTAATATTTTATTTTCACTTTAATCATGTTCAGAAAGAACTACACAATCATTTGGGTATGTTCCTTGTTATAAATTTCCATTAGTTTAAAAATAATATTTCATATCATCAGTAGCATAACATATAAATTAATCAATTTTGGAATAAAACTCTTATAAAATTTATCATTAGGAAACCTAGTTTAAATATCCATGTGTGGTACATGTACAATGAAAGATTGATTTTTTTTAAAGTTATCTAGTAATAACAACAAATTTATATTTATGGAATTGTTTTTGTATTATATTTAAATTATATTATCATAAATAAATTGTTTCATAAATTAATATAACATATTTAGGTAATGGTGATATCATAAAAGACTCCAAATTTCATAAAAATGATATTTTTTTATGGATCACAAAAATTGAAATTTCTACTATAAAAAATAAATAATTCTTCTTATAGAAAATTAATATTTCAGAATGAAAAACAAAATATCGCATTATAAATATAAATCTAAAACATGTAAAATTTACATGTTAGATAAATCGTCTATTTTGTGGAAAATTATATATTTAAAATAAAAACTAATCATTAATCAAATAAAAATTCATTTTGTGTTACATATCATAACAATATTATTTAAATTAAATTAATTCAAAATAAAATATACAAATAAATAATAATATTCTTTATTACTTATATATGGTTTATCACAAAAAGTCTTACAGTTTATGGCATTTTTCATTCCACAGAAACCATAGTCCTATAAAAAATATTATGTATGGCAGGAACATGGAAGATTATGTGACACATAGTTCGGTTTTCTTCCGTACGATAACACTAACCTAATATGAGAAATAAAACAGAACAACTACTATCACTATATCAACCAGCCATACCTGAACTAAAAAATAAATCTGAATACCATGTGGGTCATTGTCATGCCTCACAAATGCTTTACTAGAAAAATTTATTCTCATTATTGATCTTGAAATGGACATTATTTCCAAACTCTTTTTTGTCACATCAAATATATTTCTAAGCCTTGTTAGAATACTATCCTTGTTATTGCAACATTAAGGAAGGATATAACTATAGCATTCCTTTGTTTGTGGCATATAATCCCTATAATCAAACTATAGCATGTAAAACATGGAAGATGAAAATGAATAGCAATGGTCAATAGGAACTTTTACCACAAATAAATGAGTCTTTATTCACATTTCCCAAAATATATATTTAAAACAATAATTTTAAGAGGGATTGAATGATAAATCGTATAAATTAATCTCTAAAACCACATGATTTTTTATATATGTTTCCTAAATAAATTTAATGCATGTGATAACATTCTCCACATGAACCACTGAACTAAAATGAGCCAAGAAAATTAGGTCATTATACCAGTAATATTATCAGAATAATATAACCACTAGTATATTAAATTATATCAACCAAATAATAGTTATTATATTTAGAGGATATGAAATTAATATTTTTTAATATTTAAAAGACTACCCATTCTCAAATAACTATTTAAAGAACTAATTATTTAAATATACCCCTTTAACATTATTCATATCATAATATATAATATATAAATAAAATATATTATATGTTAGCATGAATTAAAATTATTAAATAATATGAAATAATATTGTAAAATCATAATATTTAAAAATGAAATTTTTAACGAATGTTAGTTATCATTATATTTTGAATTTTCAATAATAATATATATTTTTCAATTTTTTATTTCTAATTTATAAAATTTAAAGTTATTTTCGATTTACAAAGATCAATATTATCCTATGGTAATGATTGGAATTGTCTCTAATTTATTTTCTTTTAGGTGAATAATGAAAAATACAGTTTTTACTAAAATTAAATCAATAATGACTTTATCGATAAGTAATTGAAACACAAAAACATATAAACATTTTCTATGATAAAAATATATTTTTTTAAAAAAAATTTACATTTCTAAGAACTATAATAAATCTATTTAATCATGGACTTTATACATAAGTAATATTTTTCAATAAAAAAGTTATTTTTATATTTCTGTTCAAATAAAAATTATTTTTATAAAATTAGGTTTTGGAATGAATTAAAAGTAAGATTTTATATTATATAATAAATAAATTTATATCATGAAAATAATAAAATTTATATTTTTATCCTGCACATTAATTTTAAGATTAAAATATACACTTCTTATAAAATCATGATTTTATATCTTATATGCACTAATGATAAAAGCAATTTTCCCTAGACAAAATAATTTTATATTATAAAAAATATTTAATGTTTGGACTTAATGGGTGTAAATTATTTGAAATTGTTGATTTTATTTTTATGCATTAAAATTAAATTACATAGGTATAAACAAGTTAGTTACATGAAAAATTCAAATGGTAGATTTTTAAAAAAACATGTTGTAAAATGAATGAAACATGTTTAAAATGTGAAATAATAAAAGGTGAAGATTTTCTCAACTATATCTCTCCTCCTCCAAATAAAATATTATTTTTTCTAAAATAAATTTATAGGAAAAGTGGGAAACTGACAATTTCAAAACACGGAAAAAGATAAACCTCATAAGAAATTTTTAGGCCATTGCAGAACAAATTAAAGCTGTTAAAGTTCTCTACCTAGAATAGGATCCATTCAATGAAGGTATCATCTATATCCAAGTTGTCCTTGATGAGATCCTCCAAGTGAAATTCCATCCTATCCCATGTAACCACATGCTCCTCTAGGTTTTTTTCCCCTCATTGAAACCATGTATAAAAATCCTATTCTGTTTGTTTATCCAATATGATTGTTCTTTATTTAAATCAACGTGCAGTGGACTTTTGAAAATTCTAGGAGCATCCTCCTCTGATACCATGATCATTAAAGACTCCTCTATCATTTCTTCATTATAATGCATGAGAATCTCTTGGATGTTTTTTAACTCATCATCCTCCTTATTCTTTGAGATGTTAGCAGCATCTTCCAAATGATCTTGAGGGATTTTTCCATTGATAGAACCCATTGTAAGCGGACTAGGTAAGGTTGAGTAGTATTTTCATCTTCGCGGCCTCCGACTATGCTGAATAAACCCATCAGAAACAACTAGGGTGTTCTTTCCATTCTTTGAATATGACAGAAGGTACACTTCTACAATTTCCATATCCTTGTCCTCTGAGGACCAAGGTTCTAAGACAGACTCATTTACCTCTCCTTTATCATCTATCCTCTCTTGTAAATGCTGTATTTTTCCATGTCTCTCTTCATGAAGGGATCCATATTAAAATAGGGGAGGATATGCTTCACCCAACAATGAAAAATGTTTCTGGGAACCACTAGACCCTCCAGCTATACCTGTATTAACTAGAGAAGTAGGCATCTTGCCCCTACCTGGGACATGTTTGGTCCACTCTGAGACCTTAACTGAGCATGGGTTGTTCACTGAACTCAAGGCAGCCCCCAGTTCTACGGTAACATCCATCTTTGGAGATCTGCTGAGACCAGAAGATTCATCCTCAAAAAATTATGGGTGTTCTTATAGGTTCACATTTCATCACATATAATAGGGGATCACATTATATTTCAAATAGCTACACATCACTATTAATAATTCCATGAAAAAATTCCCATATTTCCAATTAGAGAAGTCCCTTAACTGCCCAAATCCACTAGTTGCATTCTATTTTATCAATCCTTTATTTTTAAAGGATACATTCACGATAACGTGGATGTTTCCTAATTCATTTTTACATAATCCTTTTACTTTGGTTCTTAATATTTATCTTCTAAATATATCCCAATAATTATAAAACAATGACCTCAATATCATTAGTATACAAGATTTTATTTGTAATAATAGAAAACCCATTATTTATTCCTTTTTATCCACTTAGAAAGAAAATGATTATGAGTACATGCATGCTTCCACATCTGTGAACCATGGTGCTTTGTTTTACATAAATTCCAAAGTGGGATGAATATAAAAATTTATTTGAGGAAATACCTTGATTTTTTTGAAACATTGAATATTATATATATAAAATGTCATTCTAGATCAGTAAATATATAATATTAATTAGGATCATAATAATTTATTATAATAAAAATAATCAAAAGATTCAAGTAAATTTTAGTCTAAAAACATATTTTAATGTAACTAAACTATCTAAATAAAAGTCCCCTTTATGTATGATTACCAAAATCAAACTTATTTAGATTAACAGAGTCAAAAATATGGATCTGTGATCAATATGATTATATTAGATTAGAAATCATAATCACTATGGATCAAATTAATCAGAGTATAATAATCATAATCAAAATTGATTATATTAAATCAATTGTATTTTTTAATCATTGTCTACTTATAAAATATAAAATAATAAAAATTGAATGATGAATTTTATTATTCACTTTATATAAAATGTTTAGTGGAAAATAAATCCATTAATTTAGTAATTAATATAACAGCTATCAAAAGAATGAATGAATTTCAAGATATTAAAAGGCAAACATCTTTTAACCTTGTGATAAATGTAGTATTTAACATAGACTAAGTGTATCAGATTTTTTATAATTGTATGAAAATATAAATTTCTTTAATAAGAAATACCATGACATGATGATTGGAATTGTAATGGCTCGGACCTCTCCAGTCCATTACTTTGTGAATTTTGGTGTTGGAGGTGTTCCGGGAGGTCAAGGGGACTTATCCCCAACACTTTGCCAATTTTTCCAGTTCTGTAAATAGTGCTTCCAGTTTTATGAACAGTAACAGATCGGCCTCACCGATTGGCCTGACAGATCGGTCTCACAGATCAGTTTCACATATCGGTGTGACAGATCGGTTTACAGATCGGTCTGATAGATCCGTTTCACAGATTGGTGTGACAGATCAGTTTCACAGATTGATGTGAGAGATCAGTTTCACAGATCGGTGTGACAGATCGGTTTCACAGATCAGTCTGACAGATCAGTTTCGCAGATCGGTGTGACAGATCGGTTTCACAGATCGGTTTCACATATCAGTTTCACAGATCGGTTTCACAGATCGGTGTGACAGACCAGTTTCACAGATCGGTGTGACAGATCGGTTTCACAGATCGGTGTGACAGATCGGATTCACAGATCGGTGTGACAGATCGGTTTCACAGATCGGTTTCACAGATCAGTTTCACAGATCGGTTTCACAGATCAGTGTGACAGATCGGTTTCACAGATCAGTGTGACAGATCGGTTTCACATATCGGTCTGATAGATCAGTTTCACAGATCGGTGTGACAGATCGGTTTCACAGATCGGTGTGACAGATCGGTTTCATAGATCGGTGTGACAGATCTGTTTCACAGATCGGTTTCACAGATCAGTTTCACAGATCAGTTTCACAGATCAGTTTCACAGATCGGTTTCATGTACAGAAACAGTGGGTGAACAGTGTTGCCAGATTCCTACAGTTTTTCCCCTTTTGACGTTTCCTTTGATGTAAAATACTTTTTAAGAATTATTTTAAGGGATCTTAAGGCCGTTTAAAATTCCATAAATACTATATTAATTATTCCTAAGGCTTGGAATGTTTTACTTGGTCAAACCGCGTGGGTTAATACGATCCGTTTTTAATGGAGAATTAACCGGATCTTAAACTGTCGCCCCATTAAATCTTCAAAAAGGGATGAGATATCATTCTACCTTGTTCTTTCCCTTTGTTCTCAACTAGGAGGCACTAGAACCTTTCAATCCTTTCCGTAGGAGTTTCACAATCAATCATTACTCCTAGTATTGGTTTCGCTTTGTTTTGATGCAACCGAGCCGTGTCGATCAATCTTCGATATAAGGTATGTTGTATCGTTGTTCTTTTGGGGTTTATCTTCTCCCATCCTCCTTTCCATAATTATACCATGTAATTTCCAAGATTCTAATGGGTTTTCTTAGGGTTGGTTGGTACTGTCGTACCGCAGCATCCTCCGGTGGATGCAGTGGTCGCGAGGGGAGGATTGTGACCTGTTGTGTGGATAAAGAACGTGAGGAACTGTTTGAGGTAGGGGATTCATGGATCTCTAATTGTATATGTGCAATCGTAGAATTATCATGATTTATCCCTTTGGATCACAATGAAATTGACCTAATTAAATACTTAAACCAGATTAAAAGAATTGGTTGATCGCATGTTGTTGCTTTATACCGTGATAACGGTTTGCCTCATGTTTTCCTAGATATAGTGAAATCTATGTTTTCATTGATTTGTTGTTCTTTCATGATATAAATTGATAATGAACGTAAATCTAGAATTAATTGGCTAAAGATAAAGAGTCATGTAAATCAATCTGGTTATTGTCGTTGTTGTAGTTGTTCTAATTTGAGGATAATCAAATTAGGGAAGTAATCATGGTTATTTAATTGTGATAGCTTGCTGATTAGGTATCCGTGATTGGAACCTACGAATAACAAATCTGAAAAATCAATATGGATTAATGAAAAGATTATGTGGGAATTTCTAAAGGGGTTCTGAGTTACCCTCTTGTTTGCTAAAGGGTCAAGGGCCCATGGTTGTGATTGTTGTTTTTCTTCTGCTTGTGCTATGATGTGAGCCTGGATGGATGTTGTGATATGTGGAGGCGTGGAGGCTTTGTGGTTATGGTAGTGGATGACGCCTAGAGTGGCGATATGCATTAGTTATTCATGTGGGTGTCGGGGAGGACACCAGGGGTGATGGAATGGGATGGATGTGGTTGCTGGATGCTTGTGGTTTTCTTTGAATGTTAATCTGCTTTTCTTTTCCCCACTGCTCATGGCATCTGGTCTTGCTACCCTTCTTCTGAAGGAGGCAAACACGCGCGGGGTATGCCACGTGCTTTCCGTGTTTATCCTCTCGAGGGAGAATGGCTATATTCTCTTTCTATAGGCGGCAAAGACTCGACGGGTAGTATATATACTCACCGTGTTGATCCTCCTTTGTGTTTAGAAGCATAAGATGCTTTTCTAGAATGCCTGGGAATGTGGAAAAGTAATTATGTAATGAATGTTTGATTAAATGGTGAAAACCCACGGGGATGGAGATACTGGCATTTAATAGTGATGTGAATCCTAAAAAGGAGCAGTTTTTGATTATGATGCGAATTCAGTTTAATGTGGAATTGTTCATTATTAATTAATGTTTAAAGAATTAATTAATGTACAGTGGAACTGATAAAATTAGAATGGAGTAATCTAATAAATCTCTTCAAATGTTTGTGTGCGTATAGGATACCTAGTCTTAGAAGTAGAAGCCTGGATTCTGAGAGAAGTTAGCTGCAGTTGTATCTAAGACTAGGTAATGCCCATAGGGTGGATGTGAGTTACTTATATATTCTGTACTTTTTGTGTTTCTATACGCTAATCCACCCTGTCGGTAAGGGTAACTGACACCACGGGGATTTTGATCCCTGGGGGGATGTTTTCCACAACATTCTGATGGGAGGTTGAATGTCTGACTACCCCCTTTAGCTCTGCTCTCTTCTCTTGGTAGATAGTTGTGCCATGAGGCACAGCGGTTAGTTACCACATATATGTGTGTAGAGGGATGTAATGGCTTGTTGTTATTCACACACATATATTCTGGATATAGTATCCTATGGACTACTATAGGTGTAACGTGTATAGGCTATGATGGCTTGAGGATCCATACTCAGAGTATGGGCTGTAATGGCTTGAGTTATTATACCTGACGTATGGTACACGTTATGCACACTGTGGTGGCTCCCTTAGACTACCTGGTTCTTTTGGTTGTGTGGACGGTGTGGTGCTTCGCCCAGGTGTCTGCGGGCAAGCCTTTGTGGTGCACGAGGTGGAGAATGTGGAGCTTAGCCCAGGTGTCTGCGTGCAAGCCTTTGGAGAGAGATGCACATGACGTATGTCGTTGTGGAAAAGCGGCAAACCAGTGGGGAAGTAGTAGCGGGGTACCCTTGATATTCTTTACTATATGCTATATTCTTGTATGCGTTACTTGGCGAGAGTAGCCATGGTGAGGTTGGGAACATAGTATACCTGTTTAGGTGACGAGTTAGTTTCACTTGTTGTTCACTGGGCTTTAACATGCTTTCTTTACTCTTGAACGAGAGGCTTGGGGAGGATCCTACTGAGTATACTGTTATACTCACCCTATGTATATATGAACTGTTTTTCAGGTCACTTGGAGCAGGTTGGAGATCAAGCTGGTTACTACTAGCTTGCGGTTGGAGGAGGAGCTTTTTGGGCTTGTGGTCGCTGTCGTTTTACTTTCTTTTGGGTACGTTTAGTTTCCCCTTTCAGTTGTAGTACTTTTGCATGACATTTCATATATGTACTTGGTATCCTTTTATATCTCAGTTCTAAGTTGGAGTTGATTGGAGTCTATTCTATCTCTCTCTTCTGCATGTGTTCTCTTAGAGGGTAATGCCTCCCATTTGTGTGTTTATTATACCCTCGGTGCTAGTCGCCAACCCGTGGCCTACTAGAGGCGGGACTCGGGGGTCATTATCTCTCTTCTCACATTGCTTGCCCAGGAGGGGTACACTTTGTGGGGAGGGGGTCATGATAGAGTGGTATCAAAGGTCTGGTTGAAGTATAGGATGGAGTTTGGAGTTAGGCACAGGTGAGGATTCATGGGTTGGTAGGGGAACAGTGTAATTCATGTTTAGAAAGTGGGGTAAACACTGGAGACTGGCAGAAACATAAGAGTTTCGGGCCCCCTATGATCTGTTGCGCGGATCTTTAAGTTTACGATGGCTACTAAACAAAGTGATACTGGTTGCAGGGTAGAGACCTAGGAAAGGATCATGCATCATTATTCCATGCGCATGTGTTTGAATGGGTAGACCTTGGGATAGGTAACCTAAAATTAATAAAACAATATAATTAATTAATTAATGTTGAGTCTTCCATATTCCAGGCTTAGGATATCTAACGGTTGTTATTTTATAGGTATGGCTCCAGGTCGATTTCCTCGTCAGGTTTGCACAGAAGGTGCCCAGCAGGCTGTTCCAGCAGATCGCCGCCGGGTAGAGGTTGACGACGATGACACTTGGAGGAAGACACTCCGAGAGTTTCGGCTCCAGAGTCTATAGAAGTATGAGGGCTCCGTTTCAGATGCAGTCACATAAGACTGGTTGTAGGAGATCGAGATAGGCTTCAGTTCGATTCGTGCTTGGAAGGAACACTGGGAGTCCTTGGTTGTGACGATGCTGCGTGGAGTAGCAAGGCAGTGGTGGTCCTTGTTCCTCAGTGATCGTGAGGAGTCAACAATCTCATGGGAGGAGTTTTGAGACAGGTTTAGATTCGAGTTTCTTTCATCGACTGCGAAGGTGTCCAGTCGCCAGGAGCTTCTCACCCTTCGATAGGGGAGCTCCAATGTTCGAGAGTTTGGAATCTGTTTCAGGAACCTTCTACGATATGCTTCAGACCTATTACCAGATGATAAGGCTAGGGCGAGGCATTTCGAGGAGGATTTGCGTCCAGAGATCCAACGCCGGGTCACCCCATTTATGCTGAAGACATATCTTGAGGTGCTGGCGAGGGCAGAGGTTGTTGAGAGGACTTTATCCAGGACTAGATCGTCACGAGAGGGGAATCGTCATGATTCGTCATGAAGCAGAGCTGTGGTCCAGGGTTCTCGGTTTTCAGGACAGAATAGTTTCCGTTCACCTGGGGGTAGGTCCCAGCCCTTCCCATCTCGTTTCTCCGGAGGCAGGAACTCTCAGGCCTATGCCAAGGGATCAGGTGATTGTTTTTCTTGTGGTGGTCGTGGTCATCAGCAGCGGGAGTGCCCGACTTTTCAGAGCAGTCATCGTGCACTAGGCGCTCCACTCCAGGTTCCTCCGTTGAGGCAGTTTCAGCCGAGGCAGCAGCAATAGGTTGCACCATCTTTAGATCACCCAAGGGTAGATGGAGCAGGCAGAGGACAGCCCCAGGACGCTCCCCATCCTCAGAGAGCAGAGCATGGCCGTGGTGGTGGTCGTCATCAGGGTTAGAGAGGCCGTGGAGGTGGTCGTGGTCTGCTTCATGCTCTAGCGTTGCCAGCTCCAGGCGATCCAGACATCGTCCGAGGTACCCTTTTCTTGTTTTCTACCTTGGTGTATGCCTTGTTTGATTCAGGAGTGACACACTCTTTTATATCCCCTAACCTTGTCAATGCTTTGGGACTTGAGGTAGAGAGGCTTCCAGTGCCCTTGGTGTTGACTACGCCAGTTGGAGGTCGAGCTAGCTTGTTTGATGTATATAGAGACTGTGAGCTAGTGTTGGGGCAGCACCACTCTTGGGGAGATTTCCTATGTTTATCAATACTACCATATGATGTCATCTTCATCATGGATTGGTTGTATTCTGTGCAGGCTATTGTGGATTTCTACAGGAAGAAGGTCGTTTTCTTTGATGCAGATGGAGAGAAAGTTGTGTTTGTTGGTGAGATAGATCCTCGGATGAGTCATATTCGAGTTTCATCCTTATCATCCATGATGGCTGATATGATGTTATGTTCTTCAGAGGTTGAGCAGTCGGCGTTTCCTAGGGTTTTGGAGGAGTACCCTAATGTATTTCGTGAAGAGGTTGTAGCATTACCCCCTCGACGAGAGATCGAGTTTGGGATCGAGCTACAGCCAGGAGCGTCTCCTATCTCTATGTCTCCGTATTGGATGGCCACTTATGAGTTACGAGAGCTATGTATACAACTCGATGGTTTGTTGCAGTGTGGTTTTTTCCGGCCAAGTGTGTCACCGTGGGGTGCACCAGTTTTGTTTGTGAAAAAGGCTGACGGCAGTTTGCGGTTGTGCGTCGATTATCGTCGATTAAAAAAAGTGACAATAAAGAATCTCTATCCTCTTCCATGGATTTATGACCTATTCGATCAACTGAAGGGTGCATGTTGGTTCTCAAAGATCGACTTGCGGTCAGGATATCATCAGATGCGTGTAAAGGATGAGGATATCCCGAAAACTTTTTCCGTTGTCGTCATGGGCGTTATGAGTTTGTTGTAATGCCATTCGGCGTGAAGAATGCTCCAGCTATTTTCATGGGGTTGATGAATGTTGTGTTTCGTGAATTCCTGGACAAGTTTGTTGTGGTTTTTATCGATGACATCCTTGGTACTCCACATCTGAAGAAGAGCATGCAGAGCATCTACGAGTCGTTTTGGGAGTTCTTCGCCAACATCAGTTGTATGGCAAGTTTTCCACGTGTGAGTTTTGGGCTCGAGAAGTTCGATTCTTGGGGCATGTTGTGTCCCAACAGGGAGTAGCTGTGGATCCTTAGAAGATAAAAGCAGTGGTCTCATGGGCATCCCCCAAGACCATGTCAGAGGTGCGAAGTTTCCTTGGTCTCGCTGGCTATTATAGGAGGTTTGTAGCCAATTTCTCCCGAGTTGCGACTCCTCTGACATCTTTGACCAAGAAGGATCAAGAGTTCATATAGACTGATCAGTGTCAGGTAGTTTTCTATTATCTAAAGGAGAAGTTGGTAAGTGCTCCAGTCCATTTTCTTCCAGCGGAGGGAGTCCAGTTTGATGTTTTCTGTGATGCTTCACATCTGGGGCTAGGATGTGTTCTCATGCAGCAGAGGTCAGTTGTTTCTTATGGGTCTTGGATGTTTCATCCACATGAACGCAACTATGCCACCCATGATCTTGAGTTGGCAGCCGTGGTGTTTGCGCTGATGTTGTGGAGACATTACCTCATTGGTGAGCACTTTGTGGTTTTCACCGATCATAAGAGTTTGAGGTATGTTTTCTCCCAACGTGACTTGAACTTGAGGCAGCGTCAGTGGATGGAGTTCTTGCAGGAATACGACTTTGAAATATCCTATACACCTGGAAAAGGGAATGTTGTAGCTGATTCACTAAGCCGAAAGTCACGTAGTGATGCTGTGCGTGAATCCAGTGACTCTTGGAGAGTAATGGAGGAACTGTCAGCATTACATCTTGATATGGAAGAGGTTGGAAGTAGAGGTTGTCTTTTCCAGATGACGGTCCAGTCATCTCTGATGCAGAAGGTGGAAGAGTCTCAGTTGGGAGATCCAGAGGTGGAAGTTTGGAGAGACAGAGTTGTTTGTGGAGAGGCCCCTGATGTTTGGTTGGAGGATGAACAACACCAAGTGTTGTATCATGGAAGGCTTTTTGTTCCCTTGGAGATGTGGGAGACGGTTCTCCGAGAGTTCCATAGTTCACCCTTGGCATTACATCCTGGTGTGACGAAGATGTACCCATCCATAAGGAGTTAGTTCTGGTGGCCTGGGTTGAAACGTATGGTTGCAGAGTGTGTGTCTCGATGTTTAGTCTGCCAGAAGGTGAAGGCCGAACACCGTGTTCCTGGTGGTCTTCTCCAGCAATTAGAGATTCCTCAGTGGAAGTGGGAGGACATCTCAATGGGCTTTGTTACAGGTTTACCTCGAACTCCGGGAGGACATGATGCTATATGGGTGGTAGTGGATCGTTTAACTAAATCGGCCAACTTCATAGCAATCAAGGAGTCGAGCTCAGTGGAGGTTTTGTCGAGGCAGTATCTGGAGGAGGTCGTGAGGCTTCACGGAGTTCCTAAGATGATCATTTCTGATCGAGATCCTCATTTTACCTCTAGGGTGTGGAGAGGTCTCCAGCATTCTTTTGGTTCTCAATTATGCCTTAGCACTGCTTTTCATCCTTAAACGGATGGTCAGACAGAGCGAAAAATCCAGACACTTGAAGACATGTTGCGCTCTTGTGTTCTTGATTTTGGAGGTTCATGGACAAAGCACTTACCCTTGGTTGAGTTCTCTTACAATAATAGTTTTCACTCCACCATTGGTATGGTGCCATTTAAATCCCTGTATGGCCGGCATTTCCGTTCTCCATTGTGCTGGACTGGGGTCGGAGAGTCAGCAATTCTCGGACCAGAACTAGTGCAGAATACGACAGAGATGGTACAGGTGATTCATGAGAGGATGAAGACAGCACCGGATCGTCAAAAAACATATGCTGATCAAAGAAGGAGACTGTTAGAGTTTAATGTTGGGGATCACGTGTTTCTAAAGGTGACTCCCCATCGTGGGCAGTGAAGGTTTGGTCATGGAAGTAAGATTTATCCCCGGTTTGTTGGGCCTTTCGAGGTGTTAGCTCGTGTTGGAGTTGTGGCGTATCGAGTAGCACTTCCCCATCATATGAGTCGGATACATGATGTTTTCCACATATCACAGATCTGTCATTATCATCATGATGATTCTCATGTTATCGATTGGGGAGAGATTAATATTGATGATGATGCAACCTTCGAGGAGCAACCTGTGGAGAACCAAGACCGCAAGGAGAAGGTGTTGCGTGGGCATTCTATCCCCTTAGTTCGTGTCTTGTGGTGACACTGTGGCATGGAGGAGAGTACCTGGGAACGTGAGTCACAAATACGTGCTCAGTACCCAGAGTTGTTTAATGTTTAACTCTTTTTTTGTAATGTTGTTCCCTTTATGGCTAGACCTTTCATGTTTTATTTATGTACCTTTGATGTGATGTTATGAATGAATTGTTTGGGTATGGATTGTTTGTTCCCAGATGTCGTAGTTTTGTTCCAGCTTTCGAACAACTCATGGTGGTTTTCCCCTGAGAGGTATCTTATGGGGTGGTTGTTTAGACCCCTCTTTTCTTCCGGGTTGGTTTTTAATTCTCGAGGACGAGAATGTTTTGAGAGGTATCTAATGTAATGGACCGGACCTCTCCGGTCCATTACTTTGTGAATTTTTTTGTTGGAGGTGTTCCGGGAGGTCATGTGGACTTATCCCCAACACTTTGTCAATTTTTTCAGTTCTGTGAACAGTGTTTCCAGTTTTATGAACAGTAACAGATCGGTCTCACCGATCAGTCTGACAAATCGGTCTCACAGATTAGTTTTATAGATCGGTGTGACAGATCGGTTACACAGATCAGTCAGATATATCAGTTTCACAGATCGGTGTGACAGATCGGTTTCACATATCGGTGTGACAGATCAGTTTCATGGATCGGTGTGACAAATCGGTTTCACATATCGGTCTGACAGATCAGTTTCACAGATCGCTGTGACATATCGGTTTCACAGATCGGTGTGACAGATCAGATTCACAGATCGGTGTGACAGATCGGTTTCACAGATCGGTTTCACAGATCGGTTTCATAGATCAGTTTCACAGATCAGTTTCACAGATCGGTTTCACAGATCAGTGTGACTGATCAGTTTCACAGATCGTTGTGACAGATCGGTTTCACAGATCGGTCTGACAGATCAATTTCACAGATCGGTGTGACAGATCGGTTTCACAGATCGGTGTGACAGATCGGTTTCACAAATCAGTGTGACAGATCGGTTTCACAGATTGGTTTCACAGATCAGTTTCACAGATCAGTTTCACAAATCGGTTTCACATATCGGTTTCATGTATAGTAACAGTGGGTGAACAATGTTTCCAGATTCCTACAGTTTTTCCGCTTTTGACGTTTCCTTTGACATAAAATACATTTAAAGACTTATTTTAAGGGCTTTTAAGGCTGTTTAAAATTCCATAAATCATATATTAATTATTCCTAAGGCTTGGAATGTTTTACTTGGTCAAACCGCGTGGGTTAATGCGATCCGTTTTTAATGAAGAATTAACCGGATCTTAAACTGTCTCCCCATTAAATCTTCAAAAATGGATAAGATATCATTCTCCCTTGTTCTTTCCCTTTGTTCTCAACTAGGAGGTACTAGAACCTTTCAATCCATTCCGTAGGAGTTGCACAATCAATCATTACTCCTAGGATTGGTTCCGCTTTTTTTTATGCAACCGAGTCATGTCGATCAATCTTCGATATAAGGTATGTTGTATCATTGTTCTTTTGGGCTTTATCATCTTCTATCCTACTTTCCATAATTATACCATGTAATTTCCAAGATTCTAATGGGTTTTCTTGGGGTTGGTTGGTACTGTCATACCGCAGCATCCTCCGGTGGATGCAGTTGTCGCGAGGGGAGGATCGTGACCTGTTGTGTGGATAAAGAATGTGAGGAACTGTTTGAGGTAGGGGATTCATGGCTCTCTAATTGTATATGTGCAATCATAGAATTAGCATGATTTATCCCTTTGGATCACAATGAAATTGACCTAATTAAATACTTGAACCAGATTAAAAGAATTGGTTGATCGCATGTTGTTTCTTTATACCGTGATAACGGTTTGCCTCATGTTTTCCAAGATATAGTGATATCTATGTTTTCATTGATTTGTTTTTCGTTCATGATAGAAATTGATAATGAACGTAAAGCTGGAATTAATTGGCTAAAGATAAAGAGGCATGTAAATTAATCTGGTTATTTCCGTTGTTGTAGTTGTTATAATTTGAGGATAATCAAATTAGGGAAGTAAGCATGGTTATTTAATTGTGATATCTTGCTGATTAGGTATCCGTGATTGGAACCTACGAATAAAAAATCTTCCAAATCAATATGGATTAATGAACAGATTATGTGAGAATTTCTAAAGGGGTTCTGAGTTACCCTCTTGTTTGCAAAAGGGTCAAGGGCCCATGGTTGTGATTGTTGTTTTTCTGCTGCTTGTGTTGTGATGTGAGCCTGGATGGATGTTGTGATATGTGGAGGAGTGGAGGCCTTGTGGTTATGGTAGTGTGTGATGCCTAGTGTGGCGATATGCATCAGTTATGCATGTGGGTGTCGGGGATGACACCAGGGGTGATGGAATGGGATGGATGTGGTTGCTGGATGCTTGTGGTATTCTTTGAATGTTAATATTCATTGCATTTCCCCACTGCTCAAGGCAGCTGTTCTTACTACCCTTCTTCTGTAGGAGGCGAAGACACGCGGGGTATGCCACGTGCTTTCCGTGTTTAGCCTCTCGAGGGAGAATGGGTATATGCTCTTTCTATAGGTGGAAACAACTCGACGGGTAGTATATCTACTCACCGTGTTGAGCCTCATTTGTGTTTAGAAGCATAGGATGATTTTCTAGAATTCCTGGGAATATGGAAAAGTAATTTTGTAATTAATGTTTGATTAAATGGTGAAAAACCACGGGGATGGAGATACTGGAATTTAATAGTGATGTGAATCCTAAAAAGGAGCAGTTTTTGAATGTGACGCCAATTCAGTTTAATGTGGAATTGTTCATTCTTAATTAATGTTTAAATAATTAATTAATGTACAGTGGAACTGATAAAATGAGAACGGAGTAATCTAATAAATCTATTCAAATTTTTGTGTGCTTATAGGATTCCTAGTCTTAGAAGTAGCAGCCTGGAGTCTAAGAGACGTTAGCTGGAGTTGTATCTAAGACCAGGTAATGCCCATAGTGTGGATGTGAGTTACTTATATATTCTGTACTTTTTGTGTTTCTATACGCTACTCCACCCTATCGGTAAGGGCAACTGACACCCCCGGGATTTTGAGCCTTGGGGGGTGTTTTCCCCAACATTCTGATGGAAGGTTGAATGGCTGACTACCCCCTTTGGCTCCGCTCTCTTCTCTTGGTAGATACTTGTGGCATGAGGCACAGCGGTTAGTTACCCCATATATGTGTGTAGATGGATGTAATGTCTTGTGGTTATTCACACACATATATTCTGGATATAGTATCCTACGGACTACTATAGGTGTAACGTGTATAGGCTATGATGGCTTGAGGATCCTTACTCGGAGTATGGGTTGTAATGGCTTGAGGTATTATACCCGACGTATGATATACGTTATGCGAGCTGTGGTGTCTCCTGGAGACTACCTGGTTACTTTTGGTTGTGAGGACGGTGTGGTGCTTCTCCCAGGTGTCTGCGGGCAAGCCTTTGTGGTGCACGAGGTGCAGATTGTGGAGCTTAGCCCAGGTGTCTGCGGGAAAGCCTTTGGAGAGAGATGCATAGGACTTCTGTCATTGGGGAAAAGTGGAAAACCAGTGGGGAAGTAGTAGCAGGGTACCCTTGATATTATTTACTATATTCTATATTCTTGTATGCGTTACTTGGCGAGAGTAGCCATGGTGAGGTTGGGAACATATTATACCTATTTAGGTGACGAGTTAGTTTCACTTGTTGTTCACTGGGCTTTAGCATGCTTTCTTTACTCTTACACGAGAGGCTTGGGGAGGATCCTACTGAGTATACTGTTATACTCACCCTATGTATATATAAACTGTTTTTCAGGTCACTTGGAGCAGGTTGGAGATCAAGATGGTTACTACTAGCTTGCGGTTGGAGGAGGAGCTGTTTGGGCTTGTGGTCGCTGTCATTTTACTTTCTTTTGGGTACTTTTAGTTTCCCCTTTCAGTTGTAGTACTTTTGCATGACATTTCATATATGTACTTGGTTTCCTTTTATATCTCAGTTCTATGTTGGAGTTGATTGGAGTCTATTCTATCTCTCTCTTCGGCATGTGTTCTCTTAGAGGGTAATGCCTCCCATTTTTGTGTTTATTATACCCTCGGTGCTAGTCGCCAACCCGGGGCCTACTGGAGGCGGGACTCGGGGGTCATTATCTCTCTTCTCACATTGCCGGCCCTAGAGGGGTATACTTTGTGGGGAGGGGTCATGACAGATTGGAGTCTATACTTTGGAGTTAGGTACAGGTGAGGATGCATGGGATGGTAGGGCAACAGTGTCATTCATGTTTAGAAAGTGGGGTAAACACTGGAGACCTGCAGAGACATAGGCCTTTAGGGACCCCTATGATCTATTGCACGGACCTTTATGTTTACAATGGCTACTAAACAAAGTGATACAGGTTTCAGGATAGATACCTAGGAAAGGATCATGCATCATTATTCTTTGCGCCTGTGTTTTAATGTGTAGTTCTTGGGATAGGTAACCTAAAATTAATAAAAAAAATTATTAATTAATTTTGAGTCTTCCATATTCCAGGATTAGGAGCTCTAGCGGTTGTTATTTTACAGGTATGGTTCCAGTTCGACGTCCTCGTCAAGTTTGCGTAGAAGGTGCCCAGCAGGCTGTTCCAGCAGATCACCGCCGGGTAGAGGTTGACGACGATGACACTTAGAGGAAGACACTCCGAGAGTTTCAGCGCCAGAGTCTACAGAAGTACGATGGCACCATTTCAGATGCAGTCACAGAAGACTGGTTGGAGGAGATCGAGATAGGCTTCAGTTCGATTCTTGCTCGGAAGGAACACTGGGTGTCCTTGGTTGTGACGATGCTGCGTGGAGCAGCGAGGCAGTGGTGGTCCTTGTTCCTCAGTGATCGTGAGGAGTCAGCAATCTCATGGGAGGAGTTTCAAGAAAGGTTTAGAGTCGAGTTTCTTTCATCGACTGCGAAGGTGTCTAGTCGCCAGGAGCTTCTCACCCTTCGACAGGGGAGATACAGAGTTCGAGAGTTTGGAATCCATTTCAGGAACCTTCTACGATATGCTTCAGACCTGTTACTAGATGATGAGGCCAGGTCAAGGCATTTCGAGGAAGCTTTGCGTCCAGAGATCCAGCGCCAAGTCACCCCATTTATGCTGAAGACATATCTCGAGGTGCTGGCGGTGGTAGAGGTTCTTGAGAGTAATTTGGCTAGGACTGGATCTTCACGAGAGGGGAATCGTCATGATTCTTCACGAAGTAGAGATGTGGTCTGGGGTTCCCGGTTTTCAGGACAGAAGAGTTTCCGTTCACCTGGGGGTAGGTCCCAGCCCTTCCCATCTCGTTTCTCCGGAGGCAGCAACTCTCAGGCCTATGCCAAGGGATCAGGCGCTTGTTTTTCTTATGGTGGTCTGGTCATCAGCAGCGGGAGTGACCGACTTTTCAGAGAAGTCATCGTGCATCAGGCGCTCAACTCCAGGTTCCTCCGTTGAGGCAGTTTTTGCCGAGGCAGCAGCAGCAGGTTACACCAGCTTTAGATCACCCAAGGGTAGATGGAGCAGGCAGAGGACAACTCCATGACGCTCCCCATCCTCAGAGAGCAGAGCGCGGCCGTGGTGGTGGTCGTCATCAGGGTCATAGAGGCCGTGGAGGTGGTCGTGGTCAGCTTTATGCTCTAGCGTTGCCAGCTCCAGGCGAGCCAGACGTCGTCCGAGGTACCCTTTGCTTGTTCTCTACCTTGCTGTATGCCTTGTTTGATTCAGGAGCGACACACTCCTTTATATCCCCTACCCTTGTCCATGCTTTGGGACTTGAGGTAGAGAGGTTTCCAGTGCCCTTGGCGTTGACTACGCTAGTTGGAGGTCGAGCTAGCTTGTTTGAAGTATGTAGAGACTGTGAGCTAGTGTTGGGGCAGCACCGCTCTTGGGGAGATTTCCTATGTTTACGAATACAACCATATGATGTCATCCTTAGCATGGATTGGTTGTATTCGGTGTAGGCTATTGTGGATTCCTATAGGAAGAAGGTCATTTTCATTGATGCAGATAGAGAGAAAGTAGTGTTTTTTGGTGAGAGAGATCCTCAGATGAGTCATAGACGAGTTTCATCCTAATCCTCCATGATGGCTGAGATGATGTTATGTTCTTTAGAGGTTGAGCAGTTGGCGTTTCCTAGGGTTGTGGAGGAGTACCCATATGTATTTCCCGAAGAGGTTGTAGCATTACCCCCTCGACAAGAGATCGAGTTTGGGATCGAGCTACAACCAGGAGCGTCTCTTATCTCTATGTCTCCGTATAGGATGGCCCCTTCTGAGTTACGAGAGCTACGTATACAGCTCGATGGTCTGTTGCAGTGTGGTTTTGTTCGGCCAAGTGTGTCACCGTGGGGTGCACCAGTTTTGTTTGTGAAAAAGGCTGACGGCAGTTTGCGGTTGTGCGTCGATTATCGTCGATTAAACAAAGTGACAATAAATAATCGCTATCCTCTTCCACGTATTGATGACCTATTCGATCAACTGAAGGGTGCAAGTTGGTTCTCAATGATCGACTTGCGGTCAGGATATCATCAGATGCATGTAAAGGATGAGGATATCCCGAAAACTGCTTTTCGTTGTCGTCATGGGAATTATGAGTTTGTTGTAATGCCATTCGGTGTGAATAATGCTCCAGCTATTTTCATGGGGTTGATGAATGCTGTGTTCCGTGAATTCCTGGACAAGTTTTTTGTGGTTTTCATCGATGACATCCTTGGTACTCCACATCTGACGGAGAGCATGCAGAGCATCTACGAGCCATTTTGGGAGTTCTTCGCCAACATCAGCTGTTTGGTAAGTTGTCCAAGTGTGAGTTTTGGGCTCGAGAAATTCGTTTCTTGGGGAATGTTGTGTCCCAACATAGAGTAGCTGTGGATCCTTAGAATATAGAAGCAGTGGTGTCATGGGAGGCCCCCAAGACCGTGTCAGAGGTGCGATGTTTCCTTGGTCTCGCAGGCTATTATAGGAGGTTTGTAACCAATTTCTCCCGACTTGCGACTCCTCTGACAGCTTTGACCAATAAGGATCAAGCTTTCATATGGACAGATCAGTGTCAGGCAGCTTTCGAATATCTAAAGGAGAAGTTGGTAAGTGCTCAGTCCTTTGTCTTCCAGTGGAGGGAGTCCAGTTTGATGTTTTCTGTGATGCTTCACATCTGGGGCTAGGCTGTGTTCTCATACAGCAGAGGTCAATTGTTTCTTATGGGTCTCGGCAGTTGCGTCCACATGAACGCAACTATGCCACCCATGATCTTGAGTTGGCAACCGTGGTGTCTGCGCTGATGTTGTGGAGACATTACCTCATTGGTGAGCACATTGTGGTTTTCACCGATCATAAGAGTTTGTGGTATGTTTTCTCCCAACGTGACTTGAACTTGAGGCAGCGTCGGTGGATGGAGTTCATGCAGGAATACGACTTTGAAATATCCTATACACCTGGAAAAGGGAACGTTGTAGCTGATGCACTAAGCCGAAAGTCACATAGTGATGCTGTGCGCGAATTCGGTGACTCTTGGAGAGTAATGGAGGAACTTTCAACATTACATCTTGATATGGAATAGGTTGGAGGTAGAGGTAGTCTTTTCCAGATGACGGTGCAGTCATCTCTGATGCAGAAGGTGGAAGAGTCTCAGTTGGGTGATCTAGAGGTGGAAGTTTGGAGAGACAGAGTTGTTTGTGGAGAAGCCCCTGATAGTTGGTTGGAGGATGAACAACACCGAGTGTTGTATCATGGAAGGCATTTTGTTCCCTTGGCGATGCACGAGATGGTTCTCCGAGAGTTCCATAGTTCACCCTTGGAAGTACATCCTGGTGTGACGAAGATGTACCGATCCTTAAGGAGTCAGTTGTGGTGGCCTGTGCTGAAACGTATGGTTGCAGAGTGTGTGTCTCGATGTTTAGTCTGCCAGAAGGTGAAGGCCGAACACCGTGTTCCTGGTGGTCTTCTCCAGCAATTAGATATTCCTCAGTGGAAGTGGGAGGACATCTCAATGGACTTTTTTACAGGTTTACCTCGAACTCTGGGAGGACATGATGCTATATGGGTGGCAGTGGATCGTTTAACTAAATCGGCCCACTTCATAGCAATCAAGGAGTCAAGATTAGTGGAGGTATTGTCGAGGCAGTATCTGGAGGAGGTGGTGAGGCTTCACGGAGTTCCTAAGACGATCATTTCTGATCGAGATCCTCATTTTACCTCTAGGGTGTGGAGAGGTCTCCAGCATGCTTTTGGTTCTCAATTATGCCTTAGCACTGCTTTTCATCCTCATACGGATGGTCAGACAGAGCGAACAATCCAGACTCTTGAAGACATGTTGCACTCTCGTGTTCTTGATTTTGGAGGTTCATGGACCAAGAACTTACCCTTGGTAGAGTTCCCTTACTATAATAGTTTTCACTCCACCATTGGTATGGCGCCATTTGAAGCCCTGTATGGCCAGCCTTGTCGTTCTCTATTGTGCTAGACTGGGGTCGGAGATTCAGCAATTCTCAGACCAGAACTAGTGCAGAATACAACAGAGATGGTACAGGTGATTCGTGAGAGGATGCAGACAGCACAGGATCGTCAGAAATCATATGCTGATCAATGAAGGAGACCGTTAGAGTTGAATGTTGGGGATCATGTGTTTCTAACGGTGACTCCCCGTCGTGGGCAGCGAAGGTTTGGTCGTGGAAGTAAGATTTCTCCCCGGTTTGTTGGGCCTTTCGAGGTGTTAGCTCGTGTTGGAGTTGTGGCGTATCGAGTAGCACTTCCCCCTCATATGAGTCGGATACATGATGTTTTCCATGTATCACAGCTCCGTCGTTATCTTCAAGATGAATCTCATGTTATAGATTGGGGAGAGATCGATATTGACGATGATGCAACCTTCGAGGAGTGACCTGTGGAGATGCAAGACCGAAAGGAGAAGGTGTTGCGTGGGTGTTCTATCCCCTTAGTTCGTGTCTTGTGGTGACACGGTGGCATGGAGGAGAGTACCTGGGAACGTGAGTCACAGATACGTGCTCAGTACCCAGAGTTTTTTAATGTTTAACTCTTTTTTTTAATGTTGTTTCCTTTATGGTTAGACCTTTCATGTTTTATTTATGTACCTTTTATGTGATGTTATGAATGAATTGTTTGGGTATGGATTTTTTGTTCCTGGATGTCGTAGTTTTGTTCCAGCTTTCAAATAACTCATGGTGGTTTTCCCTTGAGAGGTATCTTATGGGGTGGTTGTTCAGACCCCTCTTTTCTTCCGGGTTGGTTTTTAATTCTTGAGGACGAGAATGTTTTGAGAGGTATCGAATGTAATGGCCCGGACCTCTCTGGTCCATTACATTGTGAATTTTGTTGTTGGAGGTGTTCCGGGAGGTCAAGGGGACTTATCCCCAACACTTTGCCAATTTTTCTAGTTCTGTGAACAGTGTTTCCATTTTTATGAACAGTAACAGATCGGTCTCACCAATCGGTCTGACAGATCGGTCTCAAAGATCAGTTTCAGAGATCGGTGTGATAGATCGGTTTCACAGATCGGTGTGACAAATCAGTTACACATATCGGTGTGACAGATCGGTTTCACAGATCGGTCTGACAGATCAGTTTCACATATCGGTGTGACAGATCGGTTTCACAGATCGGTGTGATAGATCAGTTTCACAGATCGGTGTGACAGATCGGTTTCACAGATCGGTTTCACAGATCAGTTTCACAGATCGGTGTGACAGATCAGTTTCACAGATCGCTGTGACAGATCGGTTTCACAGATCAGTCTGACAGATCAGTTTCACAGATCGGTGTGACAGATCGGTTTCACAGATCAGTGTGACAGATCGATTTTAGAGATCGGTGTGACAGATCAGTTTCACAGATCGGTTTCACAGATCGGTTTCACGTATCAGTTTCACAGTTCGGTTTCACAGATCGGTTTCATGTACAGTAACAGTGGGTGAACAGTGTTTCCAGATTCCTACAGTTTTTCCCCTTTTGATGTTTCCTTTGACGTAAAATACATTTAATGCCTTATTTTAAGGGCTCTTAAGGCCGTTTAAAATGCCATAAATCCTATATTAATTATTCCAAAGGATTGGAATGTTTTACTTGGTCAAGCCGCATGGTTTAATGCGATCCGTTTTTAAGGGAGAATTAACCGGATCTTAAACTGTCGCCCCATTAAATCTTCAAAAAGGGATGAGATATCATTCTCCCTTGTTCTTTCCCTTTGTTCTCAACTAGGAGGCACTATAACCTTTCAATTATTTCCATAGGAGTTTCACAATCAATCATTACTCCTAGGATTGGTTCCGCTTTGTTTTGATGCAAGCGAGCCGTGTCGATCAATCTTCGATATAAGGTATGTTGTATCGTTGTTCTTTTGGGGTTTATCATCTCCTATACTCCTTTCCATAATTATACCATATAATATCCAATATTCTAATGGGTTTTCTTGGGGTTGGTTGGTACTGTCGTACCGCAGCATCCTCCGGTGGATGCAGTTGTCGCGAGGGGAGGATCGTGACCTGTTGTGTGGATAAAGGACGTGAGGAACTATTTGAGGTAGGGTATTCATGGCTCTCTAATTGTATATGTGCAATAGTAAAATTAGCATGATTTATCCCTTTGGATCACAATGAAATTGACCTAATTAAATACTTGAACCGGATTAAAAGAATTGGTTGATCGCATGTTGTTGCTTTATACCGTGACAACGGTTTGCCTCATGTTTTCCTAGATATAGTGATATCTATGTTTTCATTGATTTGTTGTTCTTTCATGATAGAAATTGTTAATGAACGTAAAGCTGGAATTAATTGGCTAAAGATAAAGAGTCATGTAAATTAATCTGGTTATTGACGTTGTTGTAGTTGTTCTAATTTGAGGATAATCAAATTAGGGAAGTAAGCATGGTTATTTAATTGTGATGGATTGCTGATTAGGTATTCATGATTAGAACCTACGAATAACAAATCTTCCAAATCAATATGGATTAAAGAACAGATTATGTGGGAATTTCTAAAGGGTTTCTGAGTTACCCTCTTGTTTGCTAAAGGGTCAAGGTCCCATGGTTGTGATTGTTGTTTTTCTACTGTTTGTGCTGTGATGTGATCCTGGATGGATGTTGTGATATTTGGAGGCATGGAGACCTTGTGGTTATGGCAGTGGATGACGCCTACAGTGGCGATATGCATCAGTTATGCATGTGGGTGTTGGGGAGGACACTAGGGGTGATGGAATGGGATGGATGTGGTTGTTGGATGCTTGTGGTTTTCTTTGAAAGATAATTTGCTTTTATTTTCCCCACTGCTCAAGGCAGCTGGTCTTGCTACCCTTATTCTGAAGGAGGAGAAGACGTGCGGGGTATGTCACGTGATTTCCATGTTTAGCCTCTCGAGGGAGAATGGGTATATGCTCTTTCTATAGGCGGAAAAGACTCGATGGGTAGTATATCTACTCACCGTGTTGAGCCTCCTTTGTGTTTAGAAGCATAAGATGCTTTTCTCGAATGCCTGGGAATGTGGAAAAGTAATTCTGTAATGAATGTTTGATTAAATGGAGAAAACCCACGGGGATGGAGATACTGGAATTTAATAGTGATGTGAATCCTAAAAAGGAGCAGTTTTTGAATGTGATGCCAATTCAGTTTAATGTGGAATTGTTCATTATTAATTAATGTTTAAAGAATTAATTAATGTACAGTGAAACTGATAAAATGAGAACGGAATAATCTAATAAATCTCTTCAAATGTTTGTGTGCTTATAGGATACCTAGTCTTAGAAGTAGCAGCCTGGATTATGAGAGATGTTAGCTGCAGTTGTATCTAAGACTAGGTAATGCCCATAGTGTGGATGTGAGTTACTTATATATTCGGTACTTTTTGTGTTTCTATACGCTACTCCACCCTGTCGGTAAGGGAAACTGACTCCCCGGGGATTTTGAGCCCTGGGGGGGGGGGTGTGTTTTCCCCAACATTCTGATGGGAGGTTGAATGGCTGACTACCCCCTTTGGCTCCACTCTCTTATCTTGGTAGATACTTGTGCCATGAGGCACAACAGTTAGTTATCCCATATATGTGTGTAGAGGGCTGTAATGGCTTGTGGTTATTCACACACATATATTCTGGATATAGTACCCTATGGACTACTATAGGTGTAATGTGTATAGGCTACGATGGCTTGAGGATCCTTACTCGGAGTATGGGCTATAATGGCTTGAGGTATTATACCCGACGTATGATACACGTTATGCGAGCTGTGGTGGCTCTCGGAGACTACCTGGTTACTTTTGGTTGTGAGGATGGTGTGGTGCTTCACCCAGGTGTCTGCGGGCAAGCCTTTGTGGTGCAAGAGGTGAAGATTGTGGAGCTTAGCCCAGGTGTCTGCGGGAAAGCCATTGGAGAGAGATTCACAGGACGTATGTCGTTGCGGCAAAGCGGCAAACCAGTGGGGAAGTATTAGCGGGGTACCCTTGATATTCTTTACTATATGCTATATTCTTTTATGCGTTACTTGGCGAGAGTATCCATGGTGAGGTTGGGAACATAGTATACCTATTTTGGTGACGAGTTAGTTTCACTTGTTGTTCACTAGGCTTTAGCATTCTTTCTTTACTCCTGCACGAGAGGATTGGGGAGGATCCTACTGAGTATACTGTTATACTCACCCTATGTATATATAAATTGTTTTTCGGGTCACTTGGAGCAGGTTGGAGATCATGTTGGTTACTACTAGCTTGAGGTTGGAGGAGGAGCTGTTCGGGCTTGTGGTTGCTGTCGTTTTACTTTCTTTTGGGTACTTTTAGTTTCCCCTTTCAGTTGTAGTACTTTTTCATGACATTTCATATATGTACTTGGTTTCCTTTTATATATCAGTTCTAAGTTGGAGTTGATTGGAGTCTATTATATCACTCTCTTCTCCATGTGTTCTCTTATAGGGTAATGCCTCCCATTTGTGTGTTTATTTTACCCTCGCTGCTAGTCGCCAACCCGGGGCCAACTAGAGGCGGGACTCGGGGGTCATTATCTCTCTTCTCACATTGCTGGCCCAGGAGGGGTACACTTTGTGGGGAGGGGGTCGTGACCGGAATGGCACTGTCTTCTTATACCTGAATTCCCTTGATATGATAATCATAATCTATATTTACTTAGACATATTATGACTCTATCTAATCGATCAGATTCTCTATCTTCCAATCATCGAAATCCATTGATCATTTTGATTAATGTACAATGTTACAATTATTTAAGTTTATAAGGTTAAAACTTAATACATTTTCTTTAGAACGAATCTCCCTAATGAATCAAAAAATACTGAGAATGAGATGTTCATCCTAAGTAAACATAATAAAAATTCAATAGAGAATGTAATCGACTAATCAGTCCCAACCTCTTTAAATGACATAATATACACACGCAATCATATAATGGTCATATTGATCTCCAAAAAGGCATATATTTTTATGTTTTCAACACTAACATTAGTCATTACGAACATGTAATCTCATTATAACAATATAACATGAATTATATTTGTTAATACTCTAAAAATCATAATATTTTTCCTTAAATTACAAACAAGTCTTCAATATTATTAGTGAATGAATAGTATATTATAAATGACATTATTATGATTTTCATTAAAAAATTATAAAAATCATTTTAACATTTATCAGAACTAATATACATCCAATTTTTAAGTCTTATTAATTGTGAAAATCATGACAGAAATCTTGTCTTATGGTTCTAATGAAGGTTATCCCAATTAATAATAAAAAAACTCATCATGATAATCATATTGAAGAATGTATTCATCTAATCATAAATACATTACATCTTATTCTAAGTGTGCTAGAATATAATGTTTTCTACAAACATTAAAATAATAAGGATAAAAAAAGGTACTAAACTTATTTTGAGAAGGTGTTTGTAATTTCCAAAAAAACAAATGGAAAATTAAGAAGTAAAACTTATGACACAATAATCTCCCCCATTTTAGAATGCACAATCCTTAAAACATAAGTAAATAATTACATTGAAAAACATACAAACCACGTCCTATTATTTAATTCTTATTTAGAGTTACCTATTAAAACAATACTTCATCCAAATTTAACAAATATATTAAATACGATGAAGAGTATGGTGTGAATATTAGAAAATAACCAGTAGGATAAAATATTATAATAAAGATAGTGTTCTTCACCTTTAACAAATATTCTCCACCTTTTTAACTACTTTCCTTTGGATAAAACCTTCTCTATATCAAATTATTTATCCCTATTCATATAAATTATCCCACATTGTAAAAGCTTATCTTCCATTGTGAAAATCCTAAATAATAGGGAAAATTATCGTGTAACCAATCGTTTCTGAGAAGGTAATAATAAACAAAACATAAAAATTAAGTAAATAATAATCCAATAAATAAAATTCAACCAATAATAATTTGAAAAACTTTTGAACAATTTAGATTGGGATGATGAAAATAATTTATTCATAGAAACACATTGAAATATTTCACATCTAAAATAAAGATAGAGTTCAACAGAAAAAATTTACTCTTTCTTCATCATTGTCTCTACAAATGCATTGATCGTCTGGAACACATGGGAATATTTTACTGCCTTCAGAAATTTATCTTCTAAATGGATTAGCATCTTGACTTCATCTGAAATATTTTTTATATTCCACCATTATAAATAAATGATAGAAATAAATGAATTAAAGTCTGGTCATCATAGTATTAATGTCTCGAATCTTCTTTTGTAGAGCTTCAAAACCCATATTTCATTCACCAATTATATATTAAAATTTATAAAAAATTTAAAAATTTATTCATTGTGATAAAATAATTCATTGAAATTATTTGTTGATTCAAAAAAATTATCCATTATTTCATAAAATCAACACTCTTTCATATTAATGTCATTATCAACATGGAGAGACAACATTACAACTGGATTTCATGACTTTTAATTTATCAGAAACATTCTTGAAATGTTTCCAAACCTACCATTATCAGAATAACCATTTCTATAAGAAATGTTATTGACTTTTATTTCTGATAAAATATTTTACAAATTAGCTAAAATATCGGTTTATTACTTGGAAAATATATTGTTTTTCCTCCAATTATTCCAAAAACCAGAACAATGAATTCAAAACCATTTAAAGAAATGGTTTAGTATGAATTTGAATTTTCTAGATGAACCTCAAGAGGGTTAATTATACTCAGTATGACATCCAAATTCATTATATAATTTTTTAAATTCACCGAAAGATGTGTTTCGTCTTTAATAAATATTTTACTATCATTAACATATTTATCCCTAGATAACACCAAGATATAAATATACATATTAGTATTCACTTTCGTACCTCTTTTTTATTTATGATAACCTTCGTCTATATTGGATGATGATTCAGATATTTCTTCATATGATTATTATTCTTGAGAACTACATGGATTCTATTTTTTCAGCCTTCATGTGTATGTCTGAATGTGATTATTATTATTCTGATGATGATTTTTCATATTTCTGTTCTTCCTTATCATCTACATCAATATTTTCTTTCTCTTCCTCATCTTCTTCTGGGTCATCCACCTCTTCCTCAATTTATTCTAAAACATAATCATATTAAATTTTTTATTATTCTTCGCCTCCTTAACATTATTTCTCATATCCATCAACATTTTCATTAAATTCCATTATAACCCCTTCTTGATTATTTCTCAAAGTTCTATGTGTTACATTAGGAGCCGGCTTGAGATATAATTGTTTATCTAGAACAATATTTTCAATAACAATAATCTCTTTGAATTTTTATTCCATTGGCAGATCATCAGAATGTTTAGTAGAATTATCATCAATAGAAAATATTACTGCATGATTTAGTTGAATATTCTAATAAATTGGTACATAATCTATCTCATTATCCCTTTCCAATACTATTAAAATAATCTCAAAAATATGACCTTTAAGAAACTTTTATTTTAGTTTTTTTCATTTAGGATTATTCCTCTAGCATATCAGCAATGCATATATTTAAAGACTTGGAACAAGCTAGATCATTTTCTAATTATGGATCTAGTTTTTTGTTGATCTTTTTTATCTATTCATCAAAACATTTAGTCAGAAATCTCTTTTATTTCAACTATTTATTTAGTGGATAAGCCCCTATTTTCCTTTTATTTCTATACTAAAAATTTTCTAACTTCCTTGATAGTTAATCTCTAGAAATAGAACTACCAAATTTTTAAAGAATATTTTTATAATTTTTATCCAAATTAAATATTCTATTTTCCTTTATATCATCACTAATGTATGAAAGCATTTCACTCGTCCAATATGATTTTCTTGTATTCTAGAAAACATAATTCACTTTTCAACCTATTTCCTTAATCAAGATAAAAACATGATGACTCATAACTTGATTTCCCATAACATGATATTCTCTTTAGAAATTGAAACTAACTATATCTATCATTATCATTTCCACACGAATGTTTAATATGAAAACATCAGAAAATTTTTATGTGTAACAATATCCCTTCCACTTTAATAGAAACTATTTCATCCATAATGAAATAACCCTATTGTCTAGCAGTAGACGGTAAATCTTCCTGAAATTTTCTTAATGATAAAATAATGAATATCATATAATATTTTAATTAAATTATACGTGATCATCATGAAGATTATGTTTTGGAAAATATAGTTTCCCTCTTGAGGTCACTCTTATAAGACTCGTATATTACACTTAATATAACTTATATTGGTTCCCATACATAGAAAAATAAAAAATTTCTATTCTATATTCCTTGAAAATCATAATGGAGGCATGATAATCATATATTAGATCTAGGTAGTAAAGATCAAAATATGCTTATTTTTCTTTAAGACATAATGATTTCCATCCTTAAATATCAATTATCCTCTCAAACAAAAATCATATATTTCATAAAAAAACTGTTTCATATAACTTTTCATGAGAGAAAAAAAATTCTTATACTCTTCATTAGATTCCATCATATTGAGTCTTAGATTGGAGAGTCCAATAGATTGCTGACCATTAAGAATGAGAAACATTAAGGGTTCAAAAACTCATGTACATAAACTTTGAACAATTGATGTGGGACATGGGGTCCCTCTTTATATATGCATCAACTATGATGGTTCACCTTCAATTTCAAAATCAACTATTGAGATGAGATAAATCTAATATGATGGTTTGTATTAATCTAAATAAACATTAAAATAATGCTTTGAACACTCTATATATAAAAAATACTATACGATTAAAAATTTATTTTATTTGGAAAACAATTACGATTTTTTAAAAAAATAATGGTTTTACAAAAACTATGTCTATATCAATAATAATTAATTAATCAAAATAAAAAATAGTGTAATGATTAAAAATAATATATAAGTACCATTCTGGTTGAAGAGTTTCATTAATAAAAATAATATTCTATTACAGGTATTTGGAAACTAAATAAATTTAAAAAAATTAAAATTTGGGATTGAATATGATATTTTCAATAAAAAACTAATTATATTAGTTTTCAGGTACACTAAAAACAATATTTTTAAAACAAATAATCAAAAAATATCTCAAATATGAAAAATTGAGACAAAAATAATGTAACATTTTATATGTCTGAGGAAATTTTTAAAATGATGACTCCAAAAAATTTTAAGTAAAAATTAGTCCTGAATACTCATTAAAATAAAACATTTATGTATAGCATAAATTTTTAGAAAACAAATAGTTTTAATAAAAACAAAAAATTTTGAATAACAAAAAATATATGAACTCCACTTTTGAAAAGGAATATCATAAGGTATGAAGATTGGTCTATAATATATAGATATGATTGATTAATTTATGTTGAAAATTCATATCTTATGATAGATATATTAAAATCTATCAGAAGGAAGTGGTTTTGTATAAATATCAGTAAGTTGATCTTTTATTCAGATGAATTATAAAATTATATGTCCTCTATGTGTATGATCCCAATGTAAATAGTGTATTATATCTATGTTGTAATCATGTTATGGATGTAATTGGACATTAGTTAATGAAATGGAACTTTTTTTATCAAAAAGTATTTGAGTTTTCTAAAGCTGTTTCCAAAGTTTGTGTGTTTATCTTGCATCTATAACACTTGAGAAAATCAACTTAAATATTCCACATATTTGGCATCATTAGTGGAAATGTATACTAAGTGTTCATTCTTAAATGATCTAGAGACTAATTAGTCTTCTAATAACTTACATGTTATGGATGTGCTTTTCATACCAATTCTACAACCACATAAATTAGCATCTTAATAAAATTATATTAAAAAAAGTTCAATAAGAAAGAAAAATTACTAAATCCATAATATCATAATGATAAAAAAATTATATATATTCTAAATGATATTATTTTTTATTTTCTTTATATCTTACACATAAGAGTACACAAATATATAATCAAGCTTACTATTAATTATGAAATATAGAATTCATATCATACTGTTTAAAATATTTTTATCAACTAGTTTCTAAGCCTCATTAAGATATAATGTAATTTAGGTAATAATGAAAGTTTTCGTACTTATAGTAATTCCCTATGAAATTTTATTAAGAAGATATTTTATATGCATATTTTGAGGTATAAAACTTCGTTCTAGTTTTTGTGATATTTTAATACCATGAAATTATTTTTACACACCCATCATAGTCATTTATAACTCATACTTCATGACATATACAAATAAATATTGTAGAAATTATTGAGTTGATCCGAATATAATGTCATCAACATAAATTTTACAATCCCATTATTTCTAATAACTTAATTATAAAAAAAATTATATCTGCATGTCCATTATAAAATATTATTTTATGAAAAATCATGTTAATATATTTTCCAAAATGTAACATAAATTTTTAACTTGTCAAAAAAAATAATGATACATTGCATAGGACGATTCATAAGAAGCAACTAAATTCATGGGTTTTTAATTGTATGTTCTTCAATAATGGGTAAAAAATATTCATATAGAAAAACATAAAAAAACTAATTCTTGAGTTCTATCTGTATGAGAGGAACATTATAATAATGTTTGAAAATATGTTTTAAAAAATAACATATGATGATGTTGGTTGTTTTTATTCGAAAAAAAACAGACCAGTTACATCAAAATTAACATGAAATGTATCCCCAAAAGAAAATTAATTTTATCAAAAACTCTTCAATTTTTGGAAGTAGTTGAATAAAATAATTATATACCTTCATCATAATTGGGTTATATTTTTTAAATTTTATATTTCATATTCAATATGAATACTTGGAAATTAAATACATTTATGTAATAACCATTTGGTTTTATATCTATCTACAAATCATTTGTAATTTTATTAATAAAATTTATATCAAAAACATGATTTAGAGTACAGAAATATCTACAAATTACATTAGCCCAAAAATGATTAAAAATTATGTATTAACTAAAAATATATCTATTTACTTCTTAATGAAATCTATTTCATCATTTAAATACACCTTTTTTTCTTAGTGGTTCTAGGTCGATAAATGCTATGTTCAACACCTTTGTATGTAAAAAAATACAAACCAGAAGTTACAAATTATAGACCATTATCACAATGAATAATAATAAATGGAAGGTTTCTCACATTGTTAAATTTGTCTACAATTTTTTTAAAATAAAAAAAATGTTTCAGTTTTCATTAGGATAAATTAATCATAAATTAAGTCATATACAGAGTATTTTATTTTATTATTTCTAGTTTGTGTATAAAAAAAAGTCTATGTGCACTAACTATAAATCATAAAAGGATGATACTTCATTAAAATATTTAAAACTTGATATATGTTTAATTTTTTATTGAAATGGGTTACCAAATTTTTAATAATCATATATAAATTCTGATAAATCCTTAAAAATTTCATTCTTAGTCCCTTTACATAATTTTATAAGGATACAATGTAACATCCCATGTAAATATTGAGTAAAAAAAATTTATATTTATTAATTTTTGTGAGTTATATATTACTTTTACTTTAAAGGGGATGATCTGATTCGATGGAATACTTGATATGCAATAATGGGTTACATTGAAATCATACGTTTCACGCAATGCTAATTCATACTGAAAAATAATAATATAATATTATTATTTAAAATAGTAGTTAAAACCAAGTTGTCATAATGGTGGGAATGAACAAAACTAACTACAATCTGATTATACATGTTTATTAAATGTTTTTACATTTATCAAATAAATTCTCAAGACTTAAAAATAAGAAAGGATCTAATTTAAATCATAAATACTCTAATATTATTTAAATGGATAATTTACCACCTTTTAATGGATAACAATCATTAAATCTAGTATTGGTCACTCTCATATGTTATATTTTATAGAGTAAATTTATTCTTTAGATTCAGGACATCAAAATTTACTTTTGGTATGTTTTTGTAATTTTTCAGAAAAAATTAATTTATTTAATGAATAGTTGAAAAAAATGTATTTTAATTTAATCATGATTTTAAATATAACTTATTGATATGGTTAGATTATATTTTTAATTGGTTATAAATTGTAATTAGATTATATTTATACAATTTAGTCTAATGGTGGTATTTTTAATTAATTTCACTTTGAAATTGGATATAAATAAGTGTCAACCTTTTGATATATATTGTTTCTTAAAAAACTCTATTGGTTTTGACAATGGGAATTCATTTAAAATTAATTAACACTAATTATTGGATTTTATTTTCATAAAATATACAAAATTTTGGAATTTTCAATAACAAATATAGTATAGGATGAATTATTGGTATTTTTTGAAAAACATCAATTTTTGATAAATAGTGAAACTACTAAGTTGTAGTTAAAAACCTAACTTTTTCATTTAAATGAAATTTTACCGCTTCTATGAATTGAATTTAAAAATCCAAAATACATGGTTATTATTAGTAATTAAAATTTTGTTCAATAATATGGAAATATTTTTTGTTCAATAGTAACTTTTGACTTTTATTTACCACAGATAAAGGTAAATAGGGTAATTCAAGATAAAAAGAATATTATAATAATAAAAAATTACTTTAACACTTGTTCTAACCTTATTTTATGAGTCATTTCCAACCATAAGAATTCTTGGGTTTATTTTAGGACCCCATGGAGCTACTTATGAGTGATAATGACACTTTATTTTAATTAACTTAAAGTAAAGGCAAAAATTTCCAAAACAATTATATTTTAGTAAATTAATTTTTACATTAGGGTTATATAAGTTATAATTTCAAATATCAATATTCATTGGAAAGATAAAAATATTTACAACATCATGGTTTTTTTATAATTTTTAGACATCAAATAAATTAATTTATTTATGACACGAAAATGAGGCAGTATTTACCTCATTAATAAATGATTTATATAAATAAGATAATATATATTAAAATAATATCCATAACCTATATTTTTATTGTTAGATGATTTAATTTCGACCATTAGTCACCTTATCTTCAACTTTAATGATTATTGGACCTATTGAAATCGAATATATGTTTATATGAAAATAATTTTTCAAACATTCCTAAAGATCCCCTCCCCTATAAAAGGACACCACTTAGAAACAATTCCTCACATCCCTGAAGACTTTTGGCTCGTCCAAAAACTACCCAATTAAGCTCCAAACATTTATACCCTCCTCCCAGAAGACTTACCTTAGGAAGAAGGCACATGAATAAATCCATTTGGTTCATACCAAAGGGATTTACCCAAATTTAACGTGATGGTTTCTCTTAAATTATTGTCTTTTATTTTAATTCTAAAACCCCCTAAAATATTTTTATTAATTTATTTTAAAAAAACACCTGTATCCTAAATATAATAGGATGTTGTTATAATAATAATTTTAACTACACATACACACACCTCCATCTAAAGGGTGAAAAACATATTGTTTCTGTGGATGACAAACTAACGCCTCACGAAGTGATGATTATTCAATTATCTACTACCACCTCTCATGGTGTCAATTAAGATTGAACTATATAGATATATGATATATATTTTGTTTATTTTTTTCTATGATGCTGTAATTTGTATTTAGAAACAAAATTTTATGCTTTCCAATATGTGTAAGCACGATAATTTCATTTGAGGAAGTGCGGACTACCACTCTCTTAAGGTGATGTGACTCATTCATTCCATACTTGGGACATATAATGTATGGATTTACTGAGATTATATATATTATATTATACTATAATGTTAATATAATTTTGTATTGTTAAGTTTTCATTCCATTAAAAATGAAATAGAAATGAAAGTAGCGTTCATTCTTACGTACGACTTACCACCTCCATGAATGTTGCATTTCATTTCATACCTACAAAAGTAATGTAATTTTATAAATACATGTATATACTGGATATATATGACATATTACATATATAAATCATGAATATAATTCTGGATATAATGGAATTTTAACAACATGAACAACCTGTAATTATAAGTAGTCCATTTTTGACTCAAGTACCAAATATCGACAAAACGACCATTATTAAATTTAATGATTGCATAATGATTAAAATGTGGTAAAAAGTGATATAAAAATTATAATAAACATTAAAAAGTGTTTTAAGATAGTAAAAATTAACTTTATTATATTATTCAGGAGATTATTGATCGAACAGGTCAAGTCGGACACGAGGTAAGGGATTTTTTATCTCACTTTTAATTCCGTGAGATTTCTATTATTAACCAATAATTTATTTCATGTAGTGTATTTTGTACTTCCATTTGATATATATTATCATTATCCTCTTTATATTCATGTTATTCTAAGAATAATTTTGTTTTTATTAACTTTTTGTCCTACGAATCGATTGAATACAACATGGAAAAATATTTTCATCTCACTTTTTATTCCCTTGAGATTCATGCTATATTTGCATCTATTTTATTTTGTGTAATATATGTGATGCCCATGATTTTATTTATTGTGTAAAATAATTTAATTTATAGGTATTTCAATCTTCATTTTATGATCCGTCTTTCATGGTTTGTATGTTTTGTAAGTTACCAAATTGTTATGGGATCCTTTTAACCCGATTTCTATTCCATGGGTAAATATTCTAATTCTTAATTAAATCATGATATTATTATGAGTGGAATAAATATTTATTTATTTATGTTGTAATTTACACCCCCATGGTGTGGATATAATTTTGATCTACCTAATCACTCCATTGATAAATTCTCAAGTCATCAATATGATCTTGATAAGAGTAATTTTAACTCATTTTCATTCATTGAGTTAAACATCAATGTCATTGGTTTTGTATTAAAAAGAACTTGTGTGAATTTCCTATAATTTATTTTCACTAAATATCCTATCATATTGAGTGTATTTATATTTTTCACACATTATTATGTAATTTATTTATCCTTACTCTAAGGATACAATTTTTATAAGGGATTTCATCTAAATTTACATTCCATTCAGACTACATTATCGTTATGCACCAATTCAATTTTATACAGTTTATATACTATCCTTTGGCAGATTATATCATGAATCCATTTATTCTATTGATATTATAATGATCTGATTAAATTTTATTCCTCAATAATTTTTATTCAATCGTCTCCCATTTTGTTAAAAACTCTTTAACATAAATATCGTTTTAAATGTTTTAAACATTTATTATTATAAATAATTATAATTAATTTCCATGATTGAAAAATTGTTTTTAGGATTTATATATATGGAAATTAATGATATCAAATGATTATTCATTTAAAATATTCAATGTGGTATGGGGAACTTTGATTAAAGAATTTCTTTATTAAATGTTTTATTTTTTTTTGAAAATGTTATGATAAAAAATAGTTTAATTAAATATCTATATTTGATATAATGTGATTGGAATGTGGAAATGTAATCATTTCAATATTTTTGTGTTAAGTGTTACGATTGGGGTTATTGTGCATTTTTCATGTATAAGGGTGGTTTTGTGATAAACCTAGGATGGGTGAGCCTGATATAGCTCTGCAATGCATTGGGTAACATGACAAAGGTAAACATTAATGTTTCTCCTAAGAGATTTTGGGAATATAATATGATGGGTATTCCAAAGTAACTCCCTAAGTAGTAATGATAGCTACAATGTAAGTATGTTATGTATTCCACAAGTTACCTTTATGATTTAGGATTTCTTTTCATTATTGATAAATATTAATATTTCATGAGTTATGTTATGTTTGAGAAGTATTGTTTCATTGATATGAATTTATTGATGGTTCAATGTTTACATTACTTAATTTTTAACCCGTACTATGATTTTTTATATGCATTCGATGTTTTGAATAGTTTTTCATTGGACTTAATGATGAATAGGGTCAAGTATGGAATTAAGGAAAAGTCATGATGTCTAAAACATGGAACTAGACATGTTGTTTTATTAATGTTTTTATTTTATGAAAAAATAGATACTGAGAGGAAGTGTTTACTTTGTAAATTTCTGAGATGTAATATTTATGGCCTAATTATCATAAATTCTAAACCAAAAAATATCCTTAATCTATATTATTAACATAATTCAAGATTATGTAATGTTTTAAGGTCGAGTCCTTGTAGCTCATATCAGAGGTCTGTTTAGTCATATTTAGGGATACAGAGTATCTGTTAAACACATGGTTAGTCCCTATGTCTATCATTTTTGTAAAATCCTTGTTTTATAACTTTTTCAGATCAAGGAATGTTAGTTTCAAATTGACATATAAGTATCTAAAACTAAATTTAAATCTATTCCGGATGACATTATTGCAATAATTATTTCAAAGTCATGTTTGGATGATTGTGAAGCTTTTTCTAGCATACAACTCACTTGCAAGATGTTGTTTGAGATATCAAACACCTCCAATATACCTCGATATCATCATGGATAATCATTTGTATTTAATAAAATCTTATTTTTACAATGCTCTCATATTTTCAAGAAAGGTAAATATTGTAAAGGAATTTTCAAATATTTGACCTTATCACATGATTAAGAAGCGTATTATGATTTTGAAAATGGTGTTTTAGAAGGAGATCCTTGTGAAACCTATTTAAATTTAATTTTAAATTATAGTCTTTCATCACATACATATGGTATTTTAAAAGGACCATTGATTGAAATTTTTATATCAAACTCAATCCGACTGTTTTATAAAAAGAATGTTTTATCCGGTGTTTTGAAATTATATTTTATACAAGATTATTTTTCAAATCAATTTTTCTATGAACACCCATATGACCCTTGTTGTACAAGGTGTATTTGGATGAAGGAAGAAAATGATTTTGAAGGATCTAAAAATCATTTTTTCAATGCATGGGGCTTCTACCTACGTGAGCATGATGATCATGAAACCACACGGACCCCATGATCATGGTATGATGTTCTTTCTTTTGGGAGTAGTTTTATTTTATAATATCGAGGTGAAAATAATGACAATATATAAGATGTTGGTATCTTAATGTTTTTGGATGAAAATGGTTGTTATAAGAAAACCTTTGACGTTAAAACATGTTAGGGTTATTTTGAGTTTTATAAAAAGAACAACCCATAAGATGGGTGACAACCCATCGCGTCCGGTAAGGCTGTAAGAATCGAACCCACAACAAAAGGGTGACAAGTGTGCATCCCCTACCACTATACTATGTAAAGTCCCTATTAAGTATGACTTATTCTTTTTAGTTAAATGATTTTATAGATCAAGAATAAGAAGGTTTTGGGAACTTATTTTTTATTTCAAATGGATATACATAATATAGGAAATTTTTTTTGATAATGCGATAAATGATTGTTTGGACGGCATTAAATATTTTTGGGATCATTATATGCTTAAGGGAAATAGAATACAATGGGATCTGATTTTTGGATTAATGGTTGAAATTTTATTTGGGAAGAATATATGTTTTTATGGTGGACATAAGGGGATTTGGGTTATTTATAGAAATGATTAACCTATCATAGATAATATATGATTAGGTAAACTACTTTTCCGTATGAGACTTTATGAGTAACTGATGTTATTTGGATATGAATGTTGAGATTTATCTTATAAGACTACATGATTAAATCCATCTATGATTTGGGTTCCAATATGTTTTTTGATTTCATTGAAGAATTTTATACACAGTTGTTTATTGAATATTCCTTTTTAATCTTGGGTATTTTTTAAAAAATGTTGAACATTAAGAGTAGTTTTCCTTTTTTTTAATGATTACCCTTTTTGGGGATTATCTAATCTTGTACTGACCATTTTGGTTTTGGTTAATGTCTAAACACATGGGAAATAATTAGTTCTTCTTTTGTGGATAATCTAATTCTCTAGATTATGATTATACCGCTTCTAATGTGAACAATTCATCTTGAATACTCATCTATTGGAGAAAAGAGGAGTTTTTAGTAGAATTTTTTTAAAGGGTGACACTCTGCATGACAAGTACGTATATTTCATTATGATCTTGGTCTAGTTATTAATAAAATTCTTCAAATCTATGACAAGGATCTTAAAAAAAGATATAATCTCTCTTTTATCATTATACTTTAACCCAACCACAAAATTATGATATGTTTGTGGTTATCTTTCCATGATCAAGTTCTCTATCATTCTCTATTAATCTATGAGAGTTAGTTTCTCTTCCATATACATGTATTTATAGAATCCTAGTATCAATATTCTGGGGTTACCTTTTTACTTCTATTTCATTCCTTAAAAGTGGTAAATTTATTTACTCTTTTTCCGATTTGGGACATTCAATTATGTTTCCAAGCCCAGTTACAAAATTTTGAGGACACTATTCCCAAAATGCGGGAATGATGTAACATTCTAGGTAAATATTGAGTAGATCATTTTTATATTAATTAATATTTGTGAATTAAATATTAATTTAACTTTAATGGGATGTTATGATTCAATGGTATACCCGATACACAACAATGGGTCCCTTTAAAATCTAACATTTCACACAATGTTGAGTCATACTGAAAAATAACAATATAATATTATTATTTTAAACGGTAGTTAACTTCTTGCCACTGTAATGGTGGGAATGAATAGAACTAACTAAAATAATATTATACGTGTTTGTGAAATGGTTTTACATTTATCCAATAATTATACAACTCTTAAAATAAGAATGAATCTAATTTTATGAATAATTACTCTAATATTCTTTAAAATGACGATTTACCGCCTTTTAATGGTGAACCGTCATTAAATATAGTTCTGGTCACTTTAATATGTTCTATTTGACAAAATAAATTTCTTCTTTGGATTCAGGGCATAAATATTTAATTTGGGTAAATTTTTGGTATTTTTATGATTAAATTCATTTTTCAATGAATAGTGAAAAGTACCGTATTTTAATTAAAATCATCTTTTTAATATAACTTATTTATATAACTATATTATATTTTTAATTTTTTTAAAGTTTATTTGAGATTATATTTTTACCATTTTATCTAATTTTGGTTATTATAATTCTTTTCACTTTGAAATTGGACATAAAATTGTGTCAATATTTTGATAGATATCGTTTCTTAAAAACACGCTATTTGTTTTGACAATGAGAACTGATTTAAGTTAATTAATGCAACTTATATGATATTACTTTTTTTTAAATGACATAATTTTTTAATTCGGAATATCTAATATAGCTTAGGCTGATTTATTGTTATATTTTTGAAAAACATCAATTTTTGATGAATAGTGAAACCACTAAGTAGTATTTAAAAACATGACATTTTCATTTAAATGAAATTTTACCGCTTCTATCAATTCAATTTAAAAAATATGGCATACATGGTTGTTATTAGTAAGTAAAATTTTGTTCAATAAGATGAAAATAATTTTTGTGGAATAGTTACTTTTGACTTTTATTTATCACGATTAAAGGTAAATAGGGTAATTCAAGGTAAAAAGAATATTATAATAAAAACTATTACTTTAAAACTTGTCCTAACGTAATTTGATGAGTCATGTCAGACCATAGTCATCATTGGGTAGATTTTGGGACCCCATGGAGCCACTTATGAGTGATAATGAATCTTTATTTTAATTAACTTAAATGACAAAAACAAATATATTTTAGTAAATTAATTTTTACATTGGGTTATGTAAGTTAGAATATAGACTATAAATATTATATGAAAATCGAAAAATATTTCATACGTAATTTTATTTTTTTAATAAAAACTAGACATCATATAAAATAAATTATTTATGACACAAAAATGATGCAGTATTTACCTCATTTGTAATTATTTAAATAAAGAAGATTATAAATATTAAATTAACATACAAATTTTGTCCAATTATTATTGGATGATTTTATTTCAACCATTAGTAAACTTATATTTTACATTAATGATTTTTTGGGCCTATTCGAACCATAGATAGGTTTATAATAAAATAATTGTTGCAATCATTCAAAAATAGCCCCTCCTCCCCTTATAAAATGACACCACTTCTATCCAATTCCTCACACCTCTAAACCTTTTTCCCCATCAAAACTCTTCACAATTAAGCTCTCAATATGCCTCTACTCCTCCTAGAAGCCTTACCTAAGGCAGAAGTCACTTCAAGGAACCATTTTGATTCATACCATAGAGAATTTCCCAAATTAAATTTAACAATTTCTCTTCACTTATTATATTTATTTTTATTCTCCAACCCCCTAAACTATTTTTATTACTTTATTTTATAAAAACACCAGTATACTAAATATAATAGGATATTTTTATGAGAAATATTATAACTACACTTACACACACCTCTATTTAATGTGTGAAGAACATAATGTTTCTGTGGATGGAAGACTAACGCTTCACAAAAAGATGATTATTCAGTTATCTACTACCGCCTCTCATGGTGGACATTAAGATGAAACTGTAATTATATATGATATATATTATGTTTATTTTTTCTTTATTCTTCTGTATATTTTATTTACAAACATAACATTATTCTTTCCTATATGTGTAAACATGATAATTTCATTTGAGGAATTGTAGTCTACTGACCCCTCAAAGTGATATGACTCATTCATACCATACGTGGGACATATAAAGGTTGGAGTAACCAAGATTATATATATTATATTATACAAGAATCATGATATACCTATGTATTGTTTTGTTTTCATTCCATTAAATAGGAAATAGAATTTAATGTAGCATTCATGTGTACGTATGACTTACCGCCTCAATGAACGTTTCATTTCATTTCTTACCTACAAATGTAATGTACTATTATAAATACATGAATATACTTGATATATATGATATTATATATATATATATTTTTTAATCATGAATATCATTTTGGATATATTGAACTTTTTACCACATGAACAACCGGTAATTATAAGAAGTCCATTTTTGACTCATGTACCAAATATCGACAAAACAACCTTTATTTACAGAAAAGTTTGAATAATATTTATAACATGGTATTAAGTGATAAAAAGGAATAATAAACTTGAAAAAAAATTTATGCATGTAGAAATTAAAATTTGATTATTATTCATGATATTAAAGAATGAACGGGTCAAGTTCGACACGAGGTAAGGGATTTGTTATATCCCGATTAAGTCTGTTATATTTCCATTATTCACCATTAATTTATTACATATAGTGTATTCTGTTATTCCATTTGATATATATTATCAAGATCCTCTTTATATTCATGTTATTATGAGAATAATTTTTTGGTTATTAACTTATTGTCATACAACTCAATTGATTACAATGTGGTAAGGGATTTTCGTCTCACTTTTCATTCCCTTGAGATTCATACTTTATTTTACACTATTTACATTTGTGTAGTTTATGTACTTCCCATAGTTGTATTCATTTTGAAATATAATTCAAATTATGGGGATTTAAATATTCATTTTATGATTCTTCTTTTATGGTTTGTATGTTTTGTATGTTACCAAATTAGTAAGGGATACTTTTAACCCAATTTCTATTCCTTGGGACAAAATTCTAATTCTTAATTATTTCATGACATTATTCTGTGTGGAATCAATATTTATTTATTTATGTTTTAATTTCCACCCCCTTGGTGTGGATATACTTTTGATACACCTAATCAATCCGCTGATAAATTCTCAAGTCATCAATATGAACTTCATAAGAGTAATTTTAACTCAATTTCCATTCATTGAGTTAAACATCCATGTCATTAATTTTGTATTAAAAATAACATGTGTAATTATCTAAAACTCTAAACCATAAAATATCTTCAATGTTAATTAATAAATTAATTTCATATTTTTTTTATTTTTTAAGGTTGATTCCTTAAGTACAATGTCGTATCCTTAAAAGAACTAAAAAATATTTATCAATAATTACATATAAGATAGGTAAGTATTTACTTCTATGATTTTCTATTTTATGTTTATAATCATTCTCATCTCGATTTGGAAAATGAAAAAATTTATCATTGGAACTATGTACTGAACATTTTTCATTTTTTAATGTTCCCAATGTAACATTCATCCCATAATTTGTATATTCATATCAGGTAGTTATTATGAAATATAGAAATAAAACATTTGAAATATGAGCTTTTCCAAGAGGAAAAAGATTACATCTACATACTATATATCCTCAAGAACTATCTCAGTAAGTTAAATTTCCACATATTATTTCGATTATTTATTTCATAAGTCATAATTTCCATACATGTTGCTAGAACAAAATCTATCAATATACCATGTATTATTTTTGTTGGTACTATCATTGTTTTCTTGAAAACAAAAATGTTTGATTATAGGCACACAACCATTCTTGATTCCATTAAGATTAAAAAAGCCTCAAGATTCCATATTTGTTCAGAAAAATAGGATTTGTGAAATTCTATAGAGGGAAATTATTTAATGAATAATTCTTTATCGAATAACCAGCACTTTGACAATTTTTTATAAAAGGAAATTTTTTATGAACAAATAAAATGTTTCAAAAAACATTTTTTTAAATGTATAACCCAATAAAAAGCCATTACCATGAGGTTAGATTACATTATTCATTTTATAAATAAATTCACATTCAGTAGAATCATTTAAAAATGTTTTTTCAAAATAGATATTTAATATTTAAGTTTTTCAACTAAACCATTATCATCATTTGAAAAAGTTTCAGAATTATGATTAATGTATAAAACATTTTCCTAAGAAGTTAGTTTTTAAAAATCATTAGAAATAGATTATTTCATTTAAATAGTCATATTAAGATATTTGGAATGCTCTTATATTTTTTTATTCAAAATATTTGTTCTTGAATAATCCTTAACAGGTTTTCCTGAGCATTATCAATCATTTTTCAAATTTTACAATTTTCATTCTCATGAAATTTAATAAATCATGAAACTTCCACCTTATAAGGTAAAGAATTATTATCAATGGATGAGTAAGATTGTTCTTCTTGTGTTGTATAAATTTTATCATCAAGATAAATTTCACTAAATGATATATTGGTATGTTTTTTATTATTTCCAAAATTATAAAAAAAACACTGTTTTTCTTTAGATACATTAGAAAAAATTTGTATGCTCCTATAACCTGAACATTAGTTATCTTAAGAACTCCCAAAATAATCACCTCCACTAGAAATAAAAGTGTCGGTTATATTGAGAAATTTATTACCATTATATTTATAATACATTGTGGAATTTATTTTTTATTTATTTCCATATCTATAATTTTTATTCATATTTGGATAATCTAGTATGATTTGTCCACTTTTCGCATACTCTTAGAAATTAACCTCATGTTTTATATCGCTAATTTTATTATGACCTTTTTTGTATCTGCACTGAATATATTTTGTTCTAACTATGAAATTCATCTATCGGGACAAGTTTTCTAATACATTTTCAGAATGTTCAAAAAAACTTGATTCGGTTTGAAAAACCACTATCTTAAATCATGAATAAATAGTAACATTTTTAGCAGAATTAATTTGAGAAGTTGTGTTTAATGTCGTAACAATGTAAACACTATGATTTTTTTTATTTTTCTCTACATCTCTTTCTAATCTACTTTCAGGATTCATAAGGGAACCGGTAATATCATGAAGATTAAGATATTTTAACATAATTATCTCTAATATAGATGTTCTATTTGATTCCCACTAATTGGGATTAATATCAACTATCATTTCCACAAGGATATCATCATCAAGACCATTCTCACCAATTTATTTTTAACACATTTTAATAGTTATAAAACTCTAACACATCTTTGTAACTGATTCCCCTAGTAAGAAATCAAAATCAAGGAAGCCTACTCTTAACATAGCTCTTTGAATATAAATAACAAATGATTTAAAAAATGTGTAACTCTAATATTTTTATAAGTACCATTATCGTATTAAAAAGATAAAATATGACTATAAATGATTTTATCAAAGAAAAAAAATGTTTTCGTTACACTATAGTGTATATAAATTTTATTTTCATTATAATTTAAAAAGTCACTTCCTTATCTAGAATTCTATAATCTTTAGTAAGATTAAAAATATTAAAAATTGTTATGTTTATAAAGAACCTTAATTGTATCATTATATTACTCATAATCAACATTGTCAAAAAGTTTGAGGTCTGTAAGGATTGATATTTTCTATAGATATGATATTAAATCATGCCATCATTAAAAGCAAATATTAATATTTGTTTCCAAAATACACTTTAGTGTAATACAAGTTTATAAAAAATGTTTATATCAAAACCTTAACAACGTGAAATAGTAAATAAAGTAAAAAACGTAGCTAGTATATGAGTATTGGCATCCAACTCTGATTCCAATTGTGGAATCAGTATATCTATGGAAATGATTAGTATCAAAAGAATATGATTATAATTGAAATACATACAATATGTGCGTTAATTATATTTTTCAAAATATTATTTAAATTTATTAAAAAATCCGCTTTATGTATAGTAATCGGAAATAGACTTATTATAATTCACAGAGTCAAAAAATCAGAACTAGCATCAATCAGATTATATAAGAGTAAATATTGTAATCACTCTAGATACAATTTATTCGAGTACAAGAATCATAATCACGGTGTATTAATTTAATTAAATTTTATTTTTTTTATCGTAAATATTGTAAAACATATAAAAAACAACATATAAAGATGAATACAATTATTCACACTTAATTAAATGTGAATTATAAAGTTAAAACTTTAATGAAATAATTAATACAATAGATAACAAAATATAATTACTTTAAATATATTAAATGATAAAAATATTTTAACATTATGATAACTGTATTATATAACCTAGACTATAGGTATCCAACTTTTTATACATACAAGAAAGTATTTCATTTATTACCAAAAAACCCTCGATACAATAATCATATTGGATTTATCTTCCTATCCTTGGAAGCCCTAAATATTATCATCACATTCTCAATCTACCTACCCCCGGAAGACCTTGATACGATGGATTGGATTCTCTATCTTCTTATCCCCATAATCCATTGGTTGTTATAATGATCAGATGGAGTTACAATTACCAAAGTTCATAAGGGGAAAACCGATAAAGGTTTACATTTGATGAATATTTATAAAGAATTTAAAAATACTAAGAATGATATTTTTATAGTATGTAATCTTCAAAAAAATTAGAGTGTGAATATAATCGACCATCCTTCCCCAATATCTACAAATGACTAAATATTTATAGGTGAGCTTCAAATGGTCATATTGATCTCCCAATATTCATATGATTCAGATCTTGTTGTGATGAATTTAGACACTTGGAGAATCACATCTCAACATAATTGATTGTCCGTCATCATATTGGAAAACCACATTATAATGATAAACTTTTCCTTGCATTAGAAACATGTCTTCTATAATATCATTGTATATATAGGTCAATTCAATAGAATTTCTTATTGTTTCCTTAGAGATAACCATTATATGTATTCGTCTGATAATTATTGATGCATGTATCAGTTTGATTATGATGTCCTTGTCATCAAAAAAATCATGAATGAGTTTATAACATATAGATCTAATTAAAGTGAGTATGATTAATCGGACACATACTAATTATAGTAATCATAATAAATAATGTATTTTTATGACTGTGAATATTTAGAACATATACTATGCATAGTACAATATAATGTTTCTACAAAAACAAACTAAAACACATTGGATATAAAAGTTAATAAATACATCATAAGAAATTTCTTGCTATTTATAAAGGAGAAAAGTAAAAAATAATGAATTAATACATCTATCTCAATATATAAAACATTTTATATGTGATTTAAATAATAAATGACCATATTAAAATCAAATACCTAAAATAAATATTGATGTATCTTTCTTAATCTCAATTCATATCAAATATATATATATATATTTATAGAAATTATATTACATTATAATAATTATAGACATATATTCCTAGAATTATAGATATTATAATGTTATTCTATAACACCATTAGAAATAGTTAGCATAGAAAATTAGTTATGAATAAATAGATTGACCCACATCATATAAAAAAAATAAGAATGAACTATGTGATATAGATATTTAATATCAAAAAAATTTCTTAATAAATATAAAATATATTAATAATACTTCTAAAAAAGTTTCCAATAAAATTAATTTTATTAATGATAATGTAAACCAAATAAACAAAGCACTTTAGTTCCATGGAAAAAGTTTCTTATTGGAAAATTTCTCCCCATTATACATATCTCTTATTAAAAATAATTTATTATTTTTAATGGTGTATCTACTACCTCATTAATCTTTTTTTTCAGTATCCTCCCATTATTAATTTTATTCAATGGTTTATATGAAAACATATTCTTCACGGGGGTTTGAATCAAATATTTTTAATATTTTAAGGAATTCATTATCTCGAATTTAATTCCGTAAAGAATGTTTCTTATTATGCACCATTATATCTTCAATATGGTTTGATTACTACCGAATGGATTTATTTATTTTATATTAATGAAAAAATGGGGATTTAACTCTCCATTTAATGTTTTTTATTTAAATATATATCAAATCAATGGATACTCTGGTTTAATGAGTTTTTTAACTCAATTTCCTTTTTTGAGAATAATTAATCTTCATAAATTTCTTTATTCTAATATTTTATGCTTCCAAACAATATTGGTTTTTGTTAACTTAATTTTCATTATTTAGATATAATAAATCTTCCTAAAATAATATATAGTCTTTGATGCTTCCATAAAAAATATTTCAGTTCATGGTACACTATAATCAACATGAGTTGGTGGTATAGATTTTTAATTTTACAATGAACATAATTTATTATAAGTATGGTAATTTTTTTTTTCAAAAACACTTTTACGGTTTGTCTCATCATATGAGTTATTCTTTTTGAAGACTCTCATTATTTTAAAATTGTTTTCATAATGATTATAAATATTAGTGATTTTTAAAGGATAAGAAATTATTATACTATTTAATCAATTTATGTATTTTGTTTATAAATTTATAGAAATGTTTTGAAATATATGTTGAAATATTCGGTTTTATGAAATACTTTTTTTGTATTTTAATATATTATAATATAATATTTTCAGAAAGTGTTTATCTCTTAGTTAATTTATTTTATGGGGTTCCTATTTTTTATGTTAATTTTTTCAAATATCCTATTCTGATTATGCATTTTATTTTTAGTAGATATTTTTATATTGTTTCCAAGCCTATCAAAATGTGTTCATCCACACTTGTGTTTCCAGTGATTTTTCAGAACTTAATAAAAATGTACTCTTTCACGAATTAAAATACTGTTAATGGTTCTTATGATACACTAGGAATATTTTTAACCTTATATGCAACTAAATTCAATAGATGTCTTTTATAATTTTCTAGGAATGTTTTTCTTGAAACCCATCCATTTTCTATGGTTTAATTAATTAGTGTTTGATGTATGAATTTTTTAATGTTATATTTGATTTTATGTGTATGGATGATTATTATGTGATTGCTGGGTTCCAATAAAACCATTGAATGCATTTGTAACTTTTATATTTCACAAGATAAAAAGGGTTTAATAGAATATTTATCCCATAAAAAGTTTACATCTGGGAAGTTATATCAATACAAAGGGTACAAAAGATTATTTATCACAAGACAAGACGGTAAATGAGAGGTTTTATCCTTAGAAAATGCATATATAAAATGATTTATATCAAGTAATAGTATAAGAAAAGAGGATTTATATCTTAAAACGGAATAAATAGAATGATTTATCTCAATAATAAGATTACATATGATGATATATCCCAAAAAATGGTATAAAAGGGGATTATCCCATTCCAAAATGAATATGAGAGGGTTATCCCAAGAATAATAATTTACATGCGTGATTTGTCCCATTTTATTATCTGATGAAGGTATTGGTGGGCATCATTGATGCATGATTTCATTTGAGAATGTATTTTTTGAGTTGTAAATATGATCAATTTATTTCAAAATTAATTTCCATAATTGAAGAGTATATGTATCTTGGAAGTTTAGTTGAAGAATAGATAATTGAAGAAGAAGATCATAATTTGGTCTGATGATTTTCAGAGCTCCATTAATGTTATTTAAGAGACCTAAAAATATATATGGATGAAGAATAATATTTTTCAAGCAAGGTGACAAAATATTTTTTGGGGATATAAAATATAAAAATTGAATGTATTATTATATAATCTATATCTATTTTTATGTATTTGGTTAGAATATATCTTTTTATAAGAATTAGAAGGGGTCTGGTCAAGTGCTCATATTGGATTATGGGTCACCAAATTGGACCCAACCCATCATGGCCATCCTAAGGAGGTGGGAGAGTATGGAATAGGTATAGAACACGTATGGACAAGGGGGAGCCTATGAATTGTTTGTGCAGAAGTGCATGTGAACATATATGCCCATCATGCAGTGGGGCATCACTATATATATAATGAATTAATAAGGTGGCCAAATTCAAGCAATATTTTGATGGTGGATTTTAGAGTAACATGTAACTATTCACATATTATTTGAAATATGTTTGTATTAGAATAGAAAATTAATTCCCACATGTCTCATCATCATCCTCAATCTCATGTGAAATTTGTACACAAACACTGGAATCAATGACATGTTTTGTACATATAATATATGTTCTAAATTGGGTGACTACATTAATGTTTTAGTGACCACATGATGGGCTGAGGGATTTCGCACTAGATTTATGAATCCAAAATAAGCAGTTGAGGGAACACAAGGTATGTTTCTATCGGCTATAAATTAATGGAGGACACATTTCATTTGAATTGACCCTAATGATATAAAAAAAATAAATAAATAAATATATTGATCAACAAGAACAAATTCACATATTATTCTCATCTACTGTATATATAATGATCAACCAAAAGTGTAACATTGATCAAATTCGTGATGATTTCTTGAATAGAACATCTAATATGAATCAATAATGTTTTATAATAATTCGGTGTTCATATTAGCATGCATGAGAGGCCTCAAATGTGTATGGGTTAGATCAAGATTCATTTGTTGCATCTTCATTTGTATTCATGTATATTCAATGATAAAAGGATATTCACATCGAATTTATTCATTTAATGATATGGAATAATATATATAGACTATGAATATATTCAATAGTTTAAATTTATTACAAGTGAATAGATGTCAAAAATAAATATGGTTACAATCTTGTGATCATATTTCAAGTTTCTTTATGATAGAGGGGAATACCAAAATAGTATTTGAACCACGATGATTCCAACTAATCTAAACATAGTTTAAACTTCATATCTTGGTATATTTTATTAAATTATATTTAATGAAAAAGTGTGAAAGATTAATTGGAATGTATTATGACACAATTGTAAGGTCCACAATTAAAGAAGTTTTACATATCAATATATATATTTAACATGATATTGGATCAATGAAATTACCACTAAAATATATGGAATATAATAATTAAAATAGTTATTTCATGGACATATAGTAATTAATATTTTAAATGTTATATTTTAATGATAATATAATGGAGGCTAATAATTGTTGATATGGTCGAGGGATGTCACCAAATATTTAAAAGGAATTTAATTACCATATGTCTCAGTTACATAAATAATGGATTTAATTTTATTTTTAAATATATTACTGAATAATATAAAAAATAATATTATATCAACATAGTAGTTATAATATTAAAATATATTTTTTTTCTTTGAAGATGATTAAGGTTGCTGATCTCATTCACAAATTGAAGATAATACTATCCTCTATCAATTATTATTATAGAGACATATCTTTAATAATTCATATGGTCCCTAAATTGTTGATGATATTGGAAGGAGATATACTGAAATATATTTAAAAAAATATTGATGAGTGATTAATAAGGAAGCAAGAGAATAATATATAGTGAAAATTATTTTGTACTAAAGAAAGAAGAGAAATTAATAGAAGGAGTTTCACATATCTATTAGAACATGATGAAAATAAGGAAGGAGTATTAATCAAACATACTAATGTAGATGGGAGAAAAATATCATGAAGATAAAAGAAGAAGGCATTTATTATATTTTTTTAATATAAATAACGATAATAGATAATTACATGTAATAATTTCAGTATTAAATAGATTTAACATCTAGTTGATGAATTTTTTAATATTTTAAATAACATAAATGAGATACAGACTATATATACATGAAATATAAATATCCATAAAATAGATATATTCGGATCATATTAAAACTATTCAAGTGACAATAGATTGTTTTTCGTCCCCCTTCTTGAGTGTAGTGTTCTACAAATCATGTTTAGAATTATTTTTTAGTCAACCCTTTTGAATTGTTATCGTAGTATAGTGGAATATGTGATCAAGGATTATTTATATGCTTAACTATGTAAAATTATTTATTATTTATAGGTGTTCCATGTAAATATCCTATCAACATTTAATATGTCCTAGAGAATGATGGAAAGGAACGAGATTGTGAAAATCGATATCTTCACTAATCGAAGAGGTAAAGGGATTAAAATGTAACCATAGATAAAACTACCACAACATTATTTCTACCACCATTGTTGAGTATATTATAATCTGTCACATCAATTAGTATCAGAGAATATTCTCTTATACATTATTTTCATATTTTATTTTTTCTCTTTTTGGTGATTAGATGTTCCTTACCTAAATTCATAATTGTTTTTTGTGAAGAATATTATATTCTATTGAATAATTAATTTTCTACTAATAATTCTATGAACAAGAAAAATAATGATAAAATAATGTTCATGAATATGACCTTCTTGATCCAATGTGAAGAAATATTAGTCTCTCTAAACCATGATAGCAATGAAAATGTATCCATTTGGGAGAATAAGGAAAATTGGTTGATGATACTACTATGATGTTGGAATGTAATTTTAACCTAATTTGTTCAATTCACTCAAGTTTTCTAGCAGTTTTGAATATTTCATTATAAAAAAACCCTAATAATTATCCATGATTCATTTGGAGAGATTCCATGGTTGAGGATCTTTCAATTGATTCATTAAAAACATGATTCTTGGAATCCCAGAAGTAATTGTATCTTTTATTTATTATGTTTTCGAAATCATACTGGATTAGGTAACTCAACTTTATTATAATTAATGAATATCACAGAAGGATCTTATGGGGTAAATTCTATTATGTGATATTCACTGAAACATATATAAATCAAATGAAGCTGAAAAGGTGGTCCTTGAATTTTTTTTCTTCATGTTTTAAAAATAGTGTCTCAACAAAATATGATAGAATTAAGAGTCCAAAAAATGGTTTCAGAATAAAATTATTTCATTGGAAGAAAATAAAATATCTTATAATGATGTTACAAAAGTGAAATTGGATGTAAAATATATGAGGATATTGATCCTACTTGTTTTTTGGATGAGAATATTAAAATAAATAAATAAGTTAAATGATTTAATAATGAGATCAAATAAAAATTTATGGTTTCTAAAATTGTAAAATAAACTCCCAATATGAGAATTCATGATCTTGAGGTCAAGTTAGAATATCTAGAATGTTCTTAGGCCACATGATACAAAAAAGTTAATGAAGATATTGTAATTGATCATTCTAAGGAGGATTAAATTTTTAAAAGAATAATTTTTTAAAATAATTGAATTACAACATTTAATGATAATAACAATGTAGTTTTGATCAATGATTTACCATCTACAACATTTTGTAATGATTTACCTACATATGTTTAAAAAAATACTATAGTATTAAAAATATATAAACATGTATGGATTAAGATAAATGGAAATAATCCTAACACCATGCTTATAGTGGATAGAGGAAGCGATATTTGTGTTGTTTCTAAAAGAAGATCCAAATTGGTGAAAATAAGACATAAAAATATCATGTTAGTTATGTTGGAATTTTTTCACAACATGTAGTTAATAAAAGAATATTCTATTTTGTATGGATTTATTATTGTCGCAATAGTATTGGGAATTGTTTATTAGATTTATAGTGTATTCCTCTTAATTATATTACAAAAATTATTCCCATTTTTATGTTAAAAAGGAAGAGAACAAAAAAATTTAATATTTGAGGAGGAATTTTTCTATATTATATAAATTTGATATAAGGTAATATACAATTACTAATTGTAATAACAATGTTTAAATTAATAATACATTCTCATTTAATCCTTTATAAACATCAAATAAGATAATCAGAACAAATATTTTTTTTATGAAATAAGAATAAACCATTTGTTGATTATTGATGAATGTAGTGAATATTAATTAACCTAAAATATATCAGTAAATAAAATTTATAGATCATTGGACAATAATCCTATAAAAATTAGATTCCAAATAGGTCTAAAAAGACTAGTATTTGTGAATCATCTAACATATAAGTAATGATGGTGGGTAACCATAATTTTGAAAGTATATAATAATTTTTTTCCAATATACCTAGTGATATTTTATTCATAAAACTAGGAAATCCTGAATGGGAAAAAAAGACGATAAAGGAAAAATGACCAGGCAAGTTATAATGGAAAATAATATGCACAACATTGTGATAATGAATTTCATGATATTTTTATACTAAAACTCAATTATTTTGATAAATATGTTTGGATTCTGAGTTTTAATGTTGATACACATATTCTTAGGGATATATATTCAATAATTTATGGACAAGAAAATCCTATAAATAAGATAAATGTATAATAATGTGATTTGTTCCCCATAAAGGCTTAGGATAAAAAAAAATTAACCAATGAAATTGAGAAATGATTATTACCATGTTCCAAAAAAAAGTAATTGGATTTGACGTATACATATAAAAACATGATGAATGGGAAATGATGGTTTAAAAAATCCTCTCAACCTAGCTATTCATATTTAAAAAAACAAGTGGATCCACCTTATTCCAACAAACATTGAGTATATTACTTATTTATACTATTAAATATTTTAATGGTGATACATTATTTCAAGGGAAAAACCTTATAAATATTGACGAATATCATTTTTAGATAGTCTAGATGAAGACTTCACAATCTATTATTTTTCTCAATATTTTTATTTTGGAAAATGTGATTATCAGATCCACTTTGATAAGGTTGAAGGAATTTTTTATTTCTAATACATGATAGTAAAATTAATAATATTTCTTGCTATTTTCATTTCAATTTCTAAAATTCCAAAGCATTTGTGATAAATATGTTCACCCTTTGTAATGTTTTTGGCTATTTCAAATCAAGATATCCACAATTTTGTGATTCATTTTTTTATATTTTCTATGTAAAAATCTTGTGATTCATCTTTTAAAGAGATCAAGCACTATAATTATCAAGAGAAGTGCCTCCATGAGGGGTATTAAAGTGATTAATGATAAAGAAGTGGTCAAAATGACAATCTACTAAAAATGTGAATATTATTGAATGTACTTGATGATCATGTAATTGAAAAGGTATCATTTTCTTATCCCTCATTATTGATAAATAAATTTAAATAGATACTAAGAAAGAGAAAAAATGTTTAATTAATAAATGACATAAGAAAATTAAAAGTATGAAGACGTTATAAGGGTGTTGATCCTACTATTAATCATTGGATTTTTAGAATATTCTTATTGAAGTGAGTGAAGGTGTTTCATTTTTATTTTTTTATAATTTTTTTCAATCACATTTTGAATCATCATCATTATAATCAATTTGAAATAACATCCATAAAATATTTTGAGTTCTCATTTCAATTGGAATGACTCTGTTTCATTATAGAGAAAAATAATGTTCCATGTTAAACTATATAATTTTATACACCTATAAATGATTAAGATGAATTGGAGTGGAATGGTTGAATTTTTTTTGTTATATATGAATTGATATAACTTTTTCTAAGTAGTTCTTATTTTATTTCAGAAATAGTGAGAAAATATGAAATGAAACATTGATAACAACTAGGTAGATAAGTAATTACATATATTTAAACATCCTTGAGAATAAATTTCCAACAAATAAAAATACGGGATTTTTTATCCCACTTTATGTGAGTTGATTTTATTTCCATGCTATGTAAATATTTTAAACAATAACTAAAGTGAAGAATTTTCATAGATGTTTAGGTGAATAATCCAATATTTAAGAAGATGAAGAATAAGTTGTTAGAATATTGTGGAGCTCTATCCATGTTATGTAATAGAATTAAAAATATATATGGATGAAGAATATTAATTGAGGAGATATATGGAATAACATTTCATGATGTGATGGTATATGGAATTAGAATATATTAAAATATTATCAAAATGTTTTATAAAGATTATTGTTTAAATAATTCCATCCATAAGAATGTAAAGGCACTACCTCAACCACACATATAGGATCATGGATCACTCCATAAAAGAAAACCCAACATTTATAAACATTGGTAGAAGATGTGTAATTTTGAGGTAGAAAACAACCATGATTAGAAAAATTTTTATGTACTGAATTTGGAAATGAGCGTTATGGAACCATTGTATAGGGAAATATGGTAGTGGGGTGGGACAATTGAAGATTGGAACCTGAGAGATGCTACTGAGAGGTTTTGGAATTGTTGATTGTTAATAAGGATAGAATTTTAATGATATAATCATATGTGGTATCATATAAGAGTGTTTCACAATTCTTTTTTCATTTATAATATGGATATATCAACTGATAAAATGATTTTGGACAACATTCATCATCTTACTCCAATAAATCATGATATGTATTCATGGAAACACTATGATCGACCATAATTCCTATAGAGTTCCCATTAATTGTAAATCAACTTACTAGTTGATGGTTCGTTTGACTGCATAAAGTTTTGAGTGACTGGGAATTGGAATTTCAATACCATATAAACGTTTTGAATTCCAAATTTTGATTTTGGATTAACAATAATGAAATAAAGCACACATTTAGATCATATTGATTGTAAATTTGAAGTGACCGAAACACATAATACTAGAGAGGGTGCCTACGAAAATTACATTAGCATGATTACAAGGAAATAAATCATGATGATCCTATATTTTTGTTATCTTTCTAAAATAGATACATACATGCCTCTTTATTTAAAAAATAGATATACCAATTATAACATAATGTTTTTGAAAATAAATATCTTTGAAGACAACATTATTTGATCTAGTATATCCCGACATGTACTTCACAGTATACTTCTTGTATTTTTGGGTAAGATGAAACAAAATAAGAGTAAGATAAAATTATTATTAAGGGTAATGTATAGTGGATAAAATAATGAGGAAATTAGAACAATAATTATAACATGGTTAACAAAAAAACTCATATTTCATATTCAATAAACTAATAATGAATTTGTTAACAAATATGGAATGATATGTAATACAAACACAAGACTTTCATATGACTATATAATGAAAATTAAAATAAGGAAATGTAAAAAATTGTCTCACATTCCATTAAACTAATGAACTAAAAAATGTATCCTTAGATATGTCATTGAAAAATATCATGGATGAAAAATAGTTATAACTAATTGAGTGAAATGAATAATTATTGAATTTTAATTCTAAGTAAAATGAAACGATATACCGCAAAGACCATTTATAATATATTTAAAACTACAGAGCGAAACCCATTTAATTTTCACAATATATTTGTCTCACCAGAACCAGTCGATGCTTCAAGGGACTATATAAAGTTTTCCCCACACCAATCGTTACAAGTATAAATAATTTCCCATATAAATTGATCAAAAAATATATTAGGATTAATGAAATAAAAAAATTTATTAAAGAGTGAATTTTTTTAAATATTTCCCTAGACAATTAAATAACTGTAAAATTATAAACCATATGTAAATAGAGCACGGTTTATGAAATTTTAATACCTATGACGACTGATATAGATAATTAGAGAAAATGAAATTTCAAATGATCATAGGAAAGTTATTATTTAAAGGATACTAAAAGGAAATATGAATGTGAGTTTCAATTCAATCCTTGGCTAAATCAATCATAAACCATCCAGGGGAAGGATAAGGAAGGTATACATACAATATGTCCTAGGTGGAGTAAAATAGAGGGTTGTTGTCATTAATGACTAGATATATTATAAAATAACCATTTAAAAACATTTTATGGGAACCTATACATTTTTGAATAACTATTTCAATCAAAATTCATGTTTGAAAAATTTTCATTAAAAAGTGAAATTTTAAAAATGAAAATTAGGCTTTAATGAAATTATGGAAGGTAAATACATACATGTCCTATTAGGTATAAATAATTTTACATTTTTCATGGTAAAAGGATAAAAAATTATTTTTTTAAAAGAGACTAGAAGATTGATTTTGAATAATTGGTAAAAGGAAATAAGGGTAAAAAAATTATTATAACATTTTTTTAAGGGTAACAACATTTAGGAAATCATTTTTCTAAAACTAGTTTGTCTAATGAAAACCAACTCCCCAAATAAAATGGTAATGAAATCATGTTTTCATTAAAACATTTATAAAAAATTTTGACTACCAAACATTGGGAGAATGTTACATATACCTAAAAAGGTCATGAATTACTATAGGTGTGGAAAAATAAATGGTTTTATTGAGTAATTTTCATATAAATTCTAAGACTATAAATGAAAGATCATTAGAATTATTATTGAGGAAAATAATCATTAAACATTCCAAAGTGTCCCATACCACTTTGAAACATTTCAAATTATAATTTTCATGGGGTCATAACATTACATGAAAATAATAATTTCATGATAATAAACTGATTCATGATATAACATTTCAATTATATGTATATACATCATATAAACGAAACTGGGTGCATAACAAAAAATAAGTCTCAATGGAAGGTAAATTGAGAATAATTCTTATACCTTGCACCCAACTACTCACGTGTGTATTTATATTAATGAATTGTAAAATTATGTTAGTTATTTAATTTCTTGAGAACCATTTTAATGTTTATCATAACATTTATTTTACTTATTACAATTTTTATAAAACTATATAAACTATTATGTTTACTTTAGGTGTTTTTACTAAATTCAATTTATTTGTCAAAAACACTTTAGTTATTCAACAATGGTCAAAGAGGTCATTATGTAACAGTTACATAATAATAATTACATTTTTTGAAAAAATTACTTTATACTTTTAAAACCAATATTTTAATATGGTTATGAAAACTGAACCAATGTTACAATCATGGAGATGGTAGGACTTACGTACACCAGAGTAACATTCGCAATTTTCAATGATCGTTATGGAAAGGTGGTAAATAACATCAATATTTCCATAAATATGATTCTATCGTAAATACCATTTTATTTAATCATGTTTACATATATATATATATAATTATTTTTTGTGTAAAATTAATCACATTAATTCATGGTGGTGGTCGTCCATCTATCCATTATTGATGTTATCACTTACTAAGTTTTTTTAAAATTGTAAAAAAGAAAAAGATATATATATTATTTTTCAGAAAGGTAATTATGTCATAAATATCATATAAAAGTTTTTAATTTCACATATTATTAATTAATACCATCCTTTATATGTTCCATGTATAATGTTAATTAATCAGATATCATTGATGGGGTGTAGTCCACTCTACCACAAACTATGTTATTATTACCACAAACAATGTTATTATTTTTAGGCAATATGTATATAATAAGATTTTATGTTATAAAATAATTAAAGAATCAGAAATAAATAACAAATATCAAATATAACAAATATAAATTGATTTTCCATCATAATTTTAAACCATCTAAGGTGGTAAAGGGAAAATGAACAACATTGTTTCGTGAGGCTTTAGTTCTCCTTAACCATATATAGTATGTTCGTTTCCCATTAGATTGAAGTTTGTGTTTGTGTTGGTCAAACCATTAACATTTGCAAATACTATTTTTTTGAGGATGATAATTTTTATATATAAACATCGAATAGAAATAGGTTAGGTTTTCTAGAATGGAAATAAAACTAAAAATCTTGAAAAAATATGTTTCCTCTTAATCATGTAACTACATTTGGATTGTAGTAATGGGATTACATGGATGGATTTTTTCTCAAGAATATGATTCGAGGTTGAGGGGAGGGATATTAAGGATATACTTGTGTTGATAATGATCAATTCAAACTGGCTTGAGAAATCTGAGGAAGTGGGAGGATAAGAGGCCTTTTATAGTGGAGGAGGTGTGTGATGCTCGAACATTTTGTAAAAGGTAATTCCACCAATGTTTTTACTATATTATGTGGATATAATAATGTTATGAATTAGATCCAAAAAATTAGAGGGTCAAAAGATGGCCATTATAAATTAAAAAAATTTATTCAAAATTTGGTGTCCAAATTTCCAAATTTGAAACTCATATGTTGCAAAAACTAATTGAAATTTAATCATGTGGATGAGACATCAATTCAGGTTTCTCAATTAATAATTTCCAAAAGTTTTATATGTTTTTATAATAAATTTCAATGTAATGTTTATTAAAATTATATAAATTGGATTACTTTTTAAAAATTATATCTAATTAAACTTGAAATCTAATTTAAAAAATTTTCTTTCCTTATAAATAAATTAGGTGAAAATTCAGTTTTGATATAAAATATAGTATTTTTCATTAATCATTAAATAAATTAAACTCCAAAAAATACCAACAATTAAACCAATTCAATTTTTTATACTTATATTTAAAATATTATGTTTATTTTTTCGAATAATAACTATAAAAGTACGAAAAATTGTATTTCAAATAGGTTTTCCATTAAAACGTTATCAAAGTGCCTTAATAAAAATATTTTATTTTATTCATTAAATTTTTTTTGTTCTTATCTAACATTTATGGAATACATTTGATGAGTATTAAAAATGTTATGCTGAATATATAATATATATATTAAAATAGTATCACTCACTAATTGTAATTAATTTATTTTTTTAAGATTAACCATCTTTTTTAGAATAAATTTTTTTCTATAAACATATTTACATTATATTCAATTGGTTCTTATATTCATTTCGAATTACTTTTTATCCAATTAATTCATTTAATATTTATATAAACCATTTTTATATGTTTTTTAATGATAATAATAGTAAATAATTTAAATGATACTTTATATCTTGTAAACTTATATAATAATATATTATTTTCTAGTAAAACATAGTCTTGAATGTGTTGCAAGACATCAATGTAAATTGTTATTGCTTTCTATGTATAATAACTCATTGTTAAGTACATTAAAATATATTGAATATATTGAATCTAATGAAAATAATAATTATATTATTATGCCTTAGGATATTATATTAGCTTACTCTCTCAGTCATTAGTGTCATACACACTATCAAATAAAATCCTCATGCATTAAATTTTCAGGGCACTACATTATCCCTACCATAAATAAATTGCTTCCTCATAATTTTATATTTATTTTCGGGATAAATTTAATTGATATTTCTAATATTTTAAATCCTACAACATGATAAGAGTTCATAAAACATCTTCTTGATAATAGAGAATGGGAATTACAAGGTCCCCATGGACTAACTTATTACAAGGTCTCTAAGTAGGACAATATCAGTGGAAGGTAAAGATAAATACATGGAGGGAAAATGTAAATATTTACAGTGAGATATTATGGTGATCAATCACACACAAGTTAATTATCAATGGAAATTTTAGGGACCTAAACCCATAAATGAACAATGATTTATTAGAACATTATTTGAAAATAATTAAGGTAATCGGTAACATTTTTTTGATTTAATTTTTCTTGTAATGAAATATTACATTATTACCTCATAATATAAAGAAAATTTCCTAAATTATACATTATAATTTTTTATAAACAATTCAATATTTTGGTTATGATGCAATCCAGTTCAAATTCATACCTTAATTCTTCATATGGATATACAAAAATTAACTTTTATTCCTAAAGCACTAAAATCAACATTGAATGGATCAAAGCGCCCATTAAAGAGTGAAAAGTTTAACTATTAGTCTCAATATATACTACAATGTTCATATGGTTAGTACATTTGCTAATAATCATAAATAATTAAACTAATGGAACATAATTAATATAAATTAATCTAATTATTTAATATAAAAAATGTAAATTAACTAGGATGTTGTGTATGTATGTGGTTTTCATGAAACCCTTGTCATCCTTCTGTAATGGGTTCATTACATATAGCATTGGTAGATTTCATGAGTTTTCACCTAATATATATGTTTAGATTTTCAATAATTATACTAATATGATTTAAAAAATGAATATAATAAACATCCTTGATATTAAATCCTTAAATAGACTACAGTTTTCAAGATAACTCAGACACATAAATACTTTATACATTTTTTCTGCATAGGTCCTTACATTGTCTGGGGTTTATTTATCATATTTTTTATATGATATCTAAATCATGAAATGTATTCTTCAATATAAAAATCCTTATATTTAACTATGTTTATTCATTGATATTTTCTTTTCAAATCCTTGAAAATTTTTTGGCATGGAAATGGGAATTATATTACGATTTTCCACGAGGTGTGTCCAACCAGGTGCGTAGAAAGGCATGTTTCCATATACCATTTTATGATGATTCAGGCCCAACACACAATTTTAGTGTTGTTACACCTAGGTTTTTCTATTTTATAACCATGTCCATCGATAGTTTCTAGACGCGGATTTATTTCAAGGAAAACCATAGAGTCCCTATCTACAAAAAAACATTTGGATGTTGTTTTATATATTTTCATAAATTCTACCTTATTGATACATTATCTAATCTATGTTTTATTCAGTATAGTTTCTACACTTTCTACTACAATTTATTTGATACCAACTATATAAAACTAACCAATGAAATTCCAAAGATGGTTTCTGTTATCAATTAAATTGGCATAATTATAAATAACCACATCTTAAAGGATTGAGAGTTTAGTGTTCTCAATAAAATATATTCATACATGAGTATTTTACTAAAAATGAATCCACAAATTAAAAAATAATTTTATTTCTTTTTAAATGACATTGGGGATATCCTTATTGCATAAAATATACCTATACATATTTTTCCTTGTGCGCTTCTTGGATTTTTTGGAGAGATGAAACAAAATAATGGTGAAATCAAATGCTCGGTTTAGGAAATATATAGAGGAAACGATAATGAATTAATGAGAAAAAAAATTTAGAAATGTAAAATAACTAAATTAACATGAAATATAATAAAAAATGTGAATAAACTACATAGAAAATATAACAAAGTAAAAAATAGTAACACATGGAATTAAAATAACTAGATAAGAACAAATCAAAATGGAATAGTGAGAAACTGAAACACATGTCATTTAAACAGTGAACCAAAAATGAAATGAATCCATAGATATTTCATTGAAGAATCTCATGGATGAGTAAAATATAAAACAATATGTTGTGAATGATTTCTTATTAGACATCAGGTTTAAGGGAGATGAAAAACTATACCATCAAAACATTTAGAAAGATGATTATAGCTATTAATAGAACCCTAATTAAATTGCAGAAATTATTTTTCACATGAGAACCTATCGACGCATCGAGGGGATATTTAAAATTCGAGCCCCACCGATCATTACAAGTCCAAACAAATACTTTTATCAATTGGTTAAAATAAATAATTTGCCTTATCAAATATCTGTATTGATTATATAATATGTATTTATCAATATTTTATTATATAATCAATCAATATTCAAAGTAGAGCCCACTTTTAAATACAATAATGTTTTGGAAATATTAACATCCAAGGTAATTGATCTGGTTAATTAGAGTAAATTCAACGTAAAATGATAATAATAAATTGAATATTTCAAGGGAACTAGAAGGAATTGAGGAAGTGAATTTCCGTACAATAGATTTTTAAATCTATCATAAACCATCCCCATGAAGGATATTTATGTTATTAATACAAAATTTCCCAAGTTGAGTAAAATAAAATTCATATATCATTGATGAATATAAATATTATATTACGATCATTTAAAATCATTCTTGAGGTAAATAAATTTTTTTTCTAAAACACAATTTCATTGAAAAATCACATTTGAGAATTTTTTTATAAAAATATACATTTTAGACATGAAATATAAGAATCAAGGAAATGACAGTGGTTAAATATATACATTATTTATAAGGTAAAAAGAAATTTTTTTGGAGGGTAAAAGGTTTAAAAAGTTCCTTGTTTTGAAAGAGATAACAATATTCCACTGAAAGAATTGGTAAGAGACAAAAAGGGCAATTTTTTTAATAAATCTCATGGTGAAGGGATATAATATTTGAGATTTTTGTTTAGCAAATTGTGTTTTTAGAAAAAGATGGGTTCTCCATGTTATGAGGCAATGATGTAAGTTTTTATTAAAAACATTTTTCCAAAATATCTTCAGTTCCAATGAGTGGAAAATAGTTCTAATATTACAAAAAACTAATGAATAACTAGATGACATGAAAATTAAATGATATAGTGAAAAATGATAATATAATTCCCTATAATGGAATTGAAATATGATTTGAAATTTTTGTGAGGAAAATAATCATCAAACATTCCAATTTTTCTCAAACCACATTAATGAATTTTAAATCATAAAAATAAGGAATTAATAAAATTAAATGAAAATTATAATAATATGATAAAATAGATATTCATAACATAAAATTTAAAAGGCCATTATATAAAGCATATAAAATAAACATGGTGCATGACAGCATGTTAGTCTAATCGTATGAAATTGAGATGAAATCTCTTACCATATGTCTAACTTTTTTTGTGTGTCCATGTATTCATGAATAATAGACATATGAGAATTATTTATGTACTTGAAAATAAATTTCATGATTATCAAAACATTTATTTCACTTATTAATATGTTTTATAAAACTTATTAAAATATTAAATTTACATTTGGTGTTTTAAATAAATTCAGTTTATACATCAAAAACAACTTTTTTGGGTCATCCATGGTCAAAGGGATAATTATATAACACATATATAACAATAATAATTATGTAATTATAATATTTCTAGACAAATTATTATTTTAAAACCAATAATTAAATATTTTTATTGAAAATGAACCAATATTACAAATAAAGAGATGCTAGGTCGTACCTACGCGTGAGTAACATTCTATTATTTCAATGATCATTATTGAAAAAAGAAAAGTAACTTCAATATTAGTATAATGATAATTATATAATAAATAAAATATTATTTACTCATATATGCATATATATATAGATACATTAGGTAAATGCTATCAGAACATTTTTATGGGGTAGTAGTCCACACATCCATGAACAACATTATCAGTTTTTAGTGTGTGAAAATGGTAATAAAGAAAATGAAATATATATATATATATATTATAAATATTTAAAGGTAATTATTTCATGAATATAATACTATTTTTTTATTTCACATATGTTTAATTAAAACCAACTTTTATTTGTTCCATGTATAGTGTCAATAAATCGCATCGCTTTGATGGGGCTATTGTCCATACTTCCACAAATGATATTATCATTTTTTAAAATGTAATGTATGAGTTGTAAAGGCCCGAAAGTTCCATAGAATTTTTTTTTCATAAATTCATCAGATTTTTAAGTGTCTGTGAAAATTTACGGCGCTTGATTCTGAGGCCTGGTGTGCCCAGAATCAATTTCTGATGTTTTGTTCGGGGGTTGTTCTGTAAACGTACTAGTCTGATTTTATAACTTTTCAACCGGTGCTCAGAATTGAATTTTTATGGCACCATTGAACTTGTAGTGCCGGTATTCGCTTAATAATACTTTTACCTCGATGGCTGTTGGTCGGCAGTAAATGCTAGTTTTTGGATTTTTTATAAAAAGATTAAAAAATAAAGTACAACACTTTATTTTATTTTGGTCTCCATATATAGGTTGGGTGGATAAAATCTTCACTATGGAGGTAGAGGTGGGAACTCTACACCCTAACCTCCCATAAGTAGTTAGGGTGTTGGGTCCCACTCGATAATAACCACCCAGGGGAGGATAATTGAGGTGGCGAACACCTGAGCTGCATAACCTCCCTATTAATGATATGGGCTGGGACAACCTGACCCCTATTGATGGTGGATGATAAAACCTCTCCATTGTCCCTCATTAATTAGGGAGATCCTCTCCACCTTTCCCCTTAATTAAATTGGACCAATGCATAATTAAATTATGCCAATCCTCCACATTAATTAAGGGGATCCGGGTAATTAATTTTTACCGTTTGAATTTTGTGCCAACAGTTAAGATAATAAAAAAACTATTATTTTTTTGGCATGATTCATTTTTGGTCAAGGATTTAGAGAAGAGGTTTGGAGAAACTTATCCTCTCCAATGTAAGAACACTCCTCCCAATGAAGAAAAAAGATTGCGAAGAATGCCAGATTTCTTCTTCGACTTCATTCCTCGAATCTTACCTACGTGGAGCACCTTCCGCGGCCGACTCAACTCGGGATTTAGAGAGCATATAAGACGCAACTAACGGCCAATTATTTAATATTATTCCGGATACTTCCAATGTCAATGAATGAAGAACTACAAATAATAAGGTAGGGGATTTTTTTCTTGATGATGTTTTCTCTTGATTCTTACCTTCTAAAATGAATAACGTGGACCAACTTATTATCATGTTGTTCTGAGGATGTTTTTCCATGCGGGTTGGGAATTTATTATTGAATAGGGTTGTGGGAAATGATGTTTTTAATTATCTTCCATATATTCTTTTGTTGAGACACTTGCTACTGCACTAACAAGGAGGGTGTCAGTTAAACAAACATGGCCTGACCCCTCTGTCGATCTTCTTGAATGATGTGTTCTACGCGAAAGAACAAGGTGGATTTTTTTCATGGTGATGAATGGAGAACCATCTCTGATCCACAAAGAACCCCATTGATTTTTCCTCTAAAATGAGATAAGGAGCTCCCCTAACCTCTGAAAAACATGAAATCCCACGCGATCCTCAAGTGGGAGAAGGAAAGGGGGAAGGATGGGAAATAACAAGTGGCACGGGACTTAAAACCCAAATTTTTTAAGTGGTCACATGGCTTGCACACAGGGTTTGGGAAACCGTGCGCAAACCATGAGTTAGACACTATCTCACTTCGGGACCTCAAAACGCTAGGCCGCATGATTTGGGAAACTGTGTGCCAACCATGTAGTGGCCACTGTCCCACCCAAAGACTTCGCATGTCTTGGACGCATGGTTTGTCTAGACAGTCCGACAACCATGCGCCCCTGCAGAAACCTCCATAAAGTTGGGACCAGGTGTTCGTTTGATGAACCATCCATGGTTCTAAGAACCATGGAGCCCGATGGTCCCTTTGAGAATACCCCACTGGAGTTCAGGGAATATTAGAGATACGATCAGGTTGGATCGTACAAGAATCTAGCTAGGCCCCCAGAACTAAAAGGATAATAACTAACAGACCAGGAGTCTGATTGAAGCACCATCTATTGCATTGGGACCCCAATGATGCGTTAGGCCTCTGAGTTAATTCTTCATAGTGCTTCATGATAGTTAGAGTATTGAACAGTAGCTCGTGGAGCGGATCCATCCGGTGACGAGCATATAGAGTACGATGACCTAGTAGCTGGGTGAGATCTGACGACTGCTTGACTGATTTGACTCAAAGTAACTCGACAAGCCTAGTGGGGAGCACCTCTGTGTGATGCGGTAGATCCATAGTGGAGGAGCGCCTCTATGTGAGCACGGTAGACCCACAGTACCTGTCAAGAGGAGTACCTATCTTGGCTATTAGGGGGAGCCCCTCTATGTGACGTGGTAGACCCAGAGTGGGAAGTGCCTCTGTGTGACATAGAAAACCCATAATACTCAATAGGAGGAGTACCTTAGCAGTCCAAGGTTAGTGGGAAGCACCTCTGTGTGATGTTGTTGGCCCACTATATTCGATATAGGCGGTGTACACCACCAACCATGGTTTCGATAATAAAAATCTTGGTTTGAGCTGAGTCAATGACTTTTGTGTTTTCCTCATGATTAAGATGTGTTAATAGATAACTTAGTTATAATGTATGGTAATATTACTAAGTAATGTTTATCTATTGATTTCGTACATTATGATTTATCCTTGGTTGATTTAGTGAGACCTTGAGGGTCTCGGGTTCCCTACAAAGTATCGTTATACTCACCCATGCACGGGCTATTCCCGCACCTCGTGTTATTGGATCTAGACGACGGACAACGCTGACGGAGGCCATGAGCGCCCGGATAGAATGGTACTCATAGGTGGACCTTACGACGAGTAGGTACACAGAGGAGTCTGAGAGACTTGGAGTGATGAGGTGGCCATATGTACCTACCCTTCGGGTAGGAACCTCGAAGGACGATCTAGTAGCTTCTCTTTACATTTTAGATGTTTGTCCCTTTTTCAGTCGTACTTGTAATGTACAGTTGGGATTGTATATTCGTACCTTTTTACTTTCCATCACACTCATATGTATTCATCTTTACTTATTATTTACTTCCACTCAAACTCTATTGTGTGTGTTTTTAGTTTATAATGACCATTTCTCCCCAGTTTTAGGGATTTACACCTTTGGTGCTTGTTGCCATCCCCTAGCCTATGAAAGGAGGCTTGGGGTAGTCACGATACAGGCCCCGGGGGATGGGTCCTGACAAATTTGTATCAGAGGATTCATTTTTACTGTAGAACATAGATCTCTGGTCATTATTTTATGTGAAGTAATAGTGTTAATGGTACTATATGTGGTTTCTAGTTCAGGGAGTCCAGTGTTTGTGCGGGCGGCCGACGTGTCCATAAACCAGGACCCTGTCTTATAATATCCAACTTCGTGCATGAAAACACTAATTGAATATGTGTTTTCAAATGTTTTCTTTAAGTCACCTCAAATAGGTCAGCTCACTAGGAAAAGCCTTTTGACTATGTCAAATTTGTTTCTTTGAGGATGCCTCCCCATAGACAACTAGTTATAGCCCCGAGAGTCGTACGTATTGATAGCCCACCAAGAGACGAGGACTCAGTGTAGGTCACCCTTCCAGTTGAGGCACAAGTATCGGCACCAGCAATACTTCTCCACGTTGGGCCACCGATTCCACCAGTCCTAGAAGCAGACGATGCACACCTCTTGAGCACGTTGCACGAGTTCCAGTACCAGATGCCACCCAGGTTCAAGGCAGATATATATCCATAGGCATCTGAGGATTGGCTGGGGGCTATGGTGAGAGTATTCAGGCTAGTAGGGACAACTGAATATTTCATGGTGATCCTTGCTGCTAGCCTCCTTCAGGCAGCAGCAGGCAGATGATAGAGCCTGATGCTCTAGGTGCATCATGAGGCGACCCTACTCTGGGAACACTTCGAGAGCCTGTTCCCTGTAGAGTTTTTCACATACACCCTTCGAGCAGTGCAGATATAGGAGCCACTATATCTACGGTAGTATAGCATGGTGGTGGCGTAGTACTCAGTGAGGTTTACCAAACTGTCGTGCTACACCACTCATATAGTATGGGATATGTTATTTAGTGCCCAAGCATTCTATCAGGGACTCAGGCGGTAGATCATAGCTTCGGTGATCTCCCTCAGCATCCTAACGCATGCGGGGGTGTTAGAGAGAGACATCATAGTAGAGAGTTTCCTTTTTGAGCAGTCTCCAGAAGCGAGACCCAGCACTAGCTGACATGTAGTGGAGTCTTCAGAAGCTGGTAGTAGACAGATTTTGCATAGGTCCAAGAGGACCGGTCCTAAAGGTGGTGGACTGCATGACTCAGGATTGGTTGTTTAGGGAACACTGATCAGAGACACATATACTGGTAGAAGTCAATGTTACTAATGTGGCGGGATTGGTCACATAGCACATGACTATCCGACTCACCCCTTTGATGATCAGCAGATAGTTGAGGGACCTCCCAGGTTGAGGCAGAGATTCAATCAAGGTGGTCTATAGGACGCAAGAGGACATGGAATAGGAGCTGGTCATGTAACTAGCAGTGGACGACTTTACAAGGTGTTTCTAACACCACCACCAGGAGGACCACCCCACCCGTAGGGAGCTGGTGGACAGGGGAGAGCTCAGCTTTTGGTAGTTGAGGCACATGACCATGGCTCTCTGGAAATGATTCGAGGTATAATCTGTGTCTACTCCACCATATTTTCAGTTCTTATAGACATAGGTTCCAGACAATCATACATTTCCACTACCCTCGTTCGGAGCTCGAAGATTTTGACGGAGTCGTTGGCTCGATCTTTAAGACTAGAGACTCTTACGGGAGTAGACATGACAATTATGCACTGGTACCGACAATGTGAACTTACTTTAGGAGGTGAGAGATTTGGCTGGGATCTCCTAGTAGTGTCGTCGAGGCATTACGACTTCATCTTGGGTATGGACTAGTTGTCAATATTCCATGCTCAGATCGACTGTATTATGAAAAAAGTGTGGTGTGTCCACAAGGATGGGACCAGTTTTACAGTCACCGACAAGAAGTGAACCTTTAAAGCGCATAAAAGACATAATCAAAGGAGGTTACAATCGATCACTCACCAGTTGGCTTTCCTTACCCTTGGAGTTGTTGATGTAGAGAGCCTGACATATCCGGTAGCGGAGGACCAGTATGTGGATGTTTTCCCGGATGAGGTCCTAGGTCTACCTCCTCGTAGAGAGGTGGACTTCTACATGGACCTAGGCCCCGAGATGTCGCTGATATCAACACCAAAATATTGGATGGACCCTACTGATCTTCGTGAGTTGTGGGTACTACTGGAGGACTTATAGTAGAAGGGATTCATCCGGCCTAGTATTTCTCCATGGTCATCCCCGATTCTGTTTTCCAAGAAGGTGGATGGGAGCTTGTGGCTTTGTGTTGACTACCAGTGCCTGAATCAAGTGACCGTGAAGAACAAGTACCAACTATCAAGGATTGATGACATATTTGACCAGTTGAAGGGAGCACAGTGGTTCTCGAAGAAAGACCTCAGATCGGGCTGTCACTAGCTCGGAGTTTGAGATGAGGATGTGTACAATACAGACTTCAAGTGTCGTTACATCCACTAAGAGTTCTTGTTTATGCCCTTTGGCATAACAAAAGCTCTATCAGTTTTCATTAGTCCCGTGAACTAGATATTTCAGCCTTACCTCAATCTTTTTGTCGTAGTCTTCATAGATGACATTTTAATCTACTCGACTACGGAGGTGGAGCATGCCTACCATTTACGGGTAGTACGAGACACACTACAAGAACACCAGCTTTATGGTAAGCTATCGAAATGCCAGTTTTGGATTCAAGAGTTACACATCTTGGGTCATGTTTTCTTGGAGGCTGGAGATGCAATAGATCTAGAAATGATCATGGCGGTACATGGTTGGGATCCACCCAAGAGTGTAACGGAGGTTCAATGTTTCCTAGGTTTGGCTGGAAACCATTAGAGGTTCGTTCTAGACATCTCCAGAGTTGCAGAACCACTATCTTCCTTGACGAAGAATGGGCACCCCTTCATGTGGTTGGAGAGATGCTAGCAGAGCTTTCAAGAGCTAAGACAGAGGATAACTAGTGTCCATGTCTTGAGACCTCCAGAGGAAGCCATATGCGCTCAGCAGAAGGATTGGTATTCAGTTGCTAGGAAAAGCAACAGAGCAGCTGGCTACCTTACAGATATCCATTGTGGATAGAGATGGAGCGGCCTATCTATAGTCTCTTACAGTCACTCCCTCACTTTTTCAGCGAGTCCGGGAGGCACAACACGGGGACTCTGACTGTGAGACACAACGTTCTCAGATATCCATAGGGCAGGCACCTGATGGATTTTCTGAAGGTAGGGAGCATGTAAACATCTTCAGTGGACGAACCATGGTACCAATTTCACTTCAGGACGAAGTGTTTAGAGGTTCCACAATTCCCCTCTAACGGTACATCCATGAGTGGAGAAGATGTACTAGGACCTTTGACGAGAGCACAGGTGGCCAGGTATGAAGATGGCAGTAGTAGGATTTTTCTCACGATGCCTCACGTGCCAGCAAGTCAAGGAGGAGCACCAGGTACCAGGGGGCTTTGTTCATCCCTTAGAGGTCCCACAGAAGAAGTGAGATGGGATATCCATGGACTTTGTGACTGGTCTTCCATGTATATCTAGGGGTCACGACTTGATTTGGGTGACTGTTGACCGACTCACCAAGTCAGCCCACATCCTACCAATCATAGAGCAGGGCTTATTAAAGAGCATGGGATGCCTCTATGTGAAATATATTGTGCATCTAAATGGTATAACATTGATGATTTTCACCGATCATGACACATGATTTACATCCACGCTATGGAAGGGGTTGTTGGGAGATTTCGGGAAATAGCATCGCTTGAGCACTGCCTTCAATCCACAAACGGATGGTCAGACCGAGAGGACCATTCAGACCCTCGAGGACATGATTCATGCATGTATCCTTGACATCAGTCATATCTTGGAGGATCATCTACCTTTTGTGGAGTTTGCGTACAACAACATCTATCACTCCACCATCTCCATTGCACCTGTTTAGGCCTTGTATGGTCGAACATGCATATAACCACTAAGTTGGACAGGCCCAGGGGAGTCATCACTAGTGCGTCCAAAGATGGTACAGGCTACCAAAGAGTAGGTATAGATCATCCAGGAGCATATGAAGACTGCACAGTTTAGCCAGAAGTCGTATGCTGAAAGGATACGAAGACCTCTGGAGTTTGAGGATGGAGACCACATCTTCATACAGGTCTCACCTCAATGAGGTCTATAATGATTTGGCCGAGACTGCAAGTTATCTAATTTTTTCATCAGACCATTGCAAGTATTCATTAGAGTAGGCGAGTTGTCTTACCGCTTATCTCTTCCACCTCAGTTTCACCAGGTGTATGATGTCTTCCACGTGTCTCAGTTTAGGAGACATGTGCACGACCCTTCTCACATCATCAATCATAGAGAGGTGGACATTGATGATGGGGAGACTTTCACAGAGGTTCATGTTAAGATTGGGGATCAACTAGAGTAGTTCCTATATTGATGGTTGATACCTCTAGTGTGCATTCGTTGGAAGCATAGGAACCTCCAGGAGAGCACATGGGAGCGGGTGGCTCAGTACCCCCATTTGTTCACATAGTTCGAGTAGTAGATTATGGGGATATAAAGCCCTAAGGTTGGGAGAATGTAAAGACCTCTAAATTCCATTGGATTTTTTTTATTAAATTCATGGGATTTTTACGAGTCTGCAAAAATTAACGGCAGTTGATTCCGAGGCCCGGTGTGACCGGAACCAATTTCTGAAGTTTTGTTCCGGTACAATCAGTAAACGTAAAAGTGGGATTTTATAACTTTTGAACCGGTGCTTAGAATTGAAATATGAGGCCATCGTTGAACTCGTAGTGCCGATATTCTTTTAGAAAGACTTTCATCTAGATAACAGTTAGTCGGAAGTAAAAGTTAGTTTTTTGGTTTTTTATAAAAATATAATAAAATATAGTATAACACTTTATTTTATTTTGGTCTCCATGTGGGGGTTGTGTGGTTAAAATATACATTATGGAGCTGGAGGTGGGACCAGCACACCCTAACCTCCCATGAGAGGTTATGGTGGTGGGGCCCACCCGAGAATAACCTCACCTGGGAGGATAATTGTGGTGGGGACCACCCGAGCCGCATAACCTTGCTATTAATGAGAGGGGTGGGAACCACCCAACCCCTTTTGATTGTGGAGGATAAAACCTCTCCACTATCCCTCATTAATGATGGAGAGCCACTCCACCTTTCCCCTTAATTAAATTGTCCCAACACATAATTAAAATATTCCAATCCTCCACATTAATTAAGGGGAGCCAGGTAATTAATTTTTTCCATTTGAATTTTGTGCCAACGGTTAAAATAATAGACAAACTATTATTTTTGTTGGAATGATTAATTTTTAGGGGAGGATTTAGAGAAGTTAATGGGAGAAACTTATCATCTCCAACGAAGAACACTCCTGCCAATGAAGAACGAATAATGTGAAGAACGCCAGATTTCTTCTTTAACTTCTTTCCTCGAATCCTACCGACATGAAGCACCTTCCACAGCCAACTCAACTCGGGATTTGGAGAGCATGGCAGATGCGACAAATGACAAATTATTTATTCATCTTCCCATGAAATCAAATGTTAATGAACGAAGAATGAAAAATAATAAGGTATGGGGTTTATTTCTTGATGATGTTTTTCACTTGATTCTTACCTTCTAAAGCAAAGAATGTAGACCAACTTATTATCAACTGGATATGCGGATGTTTTTCCTTGCGGGTTGCAAATTTATTATTTAAGAGGTTTGTGGGAAATGATTTTTTTAATTATCATCTATATCTTATTTGGTTGAGCCACTTTCTACTTCTCAAATGAAAAGGGTGGAGGCTAATCAAACATGGACCGACCCATCTTCCGCTCTTCTCGAATGATGTGTTCTACATGAAGGAAGAAGGATGATTTTTTCGCTGCGATGATTGGAGAACCATATCATATCCACCAAGAACACCCTTAGTTTTGCCTCCAAAACGAGATAAGGAGCTCTCCCAACTTCTGAAAAATTGGTAATCCCACATGAGCCTCGATTTGGATGAAGAATGGGGGAAAGATAAGAAAACACGAGTGGCCCTAGACTTAAAAACTCAATTTTTTAAGTGGTCCCCCAGTTTGGACGTATGGTTTGGGAAACTATGAACCAACCGTGCGGTAGCCACTGTCTCACCTGTGGACCTCACATGGCATGAATGCATGGTTTGGAAAACTATGTGCCCACCATGCGATTTCCACTATCCCACTCAGGGACTTCACGCCGCTTGGATGCATGGTTTTTCTAGACAGTGTGCCAACCATGTGCCCCTGCACAACCCTCCATAACATTGGCACCAGGCGTCCATTTGACGAACCGTCAGTGGTGCTCGAAACCATGGAGCACAAAGGTCTTTTTATGAATAGGCCACTGGGGTTTTGGGTATATTTGATATATGGTCAGGTTGGATCATACACGAATCCATCTAGGCCCTTGGGACTAAAAGGAAAATAACTAACAGACTGGGCGTCCGATTGACGCACTATCTATTGTGTTAAGACCCCTATTGTCACGACCCGCCTTCACCAAAAGGATGTAAGGGTCAGAAGATTTCCAGGCCCTTCCTTTTTTAAGTTGAAGGAGAGATAATGAACCCCGAGACCCGCCTTCAATAGGTCCCGGAGTTGCGACTAGCACCAAAGGAATAGAAATTTCTCACAAATGGAAGGCATTACCCCTTTTTGTTTTATAAGATCGAGAGATAAGGTGATGAAACTCAACAACACCAAGGTAAAAGAAAAGTAAATCCAAAAAAATAAACCATTCCCACATGCATGTTCCAAAAGTAAATCCACAAAGTACAAAAGGTGACAACAAAGGTAAGTACCAAAGAGGAAAAGCAACAACTGCAACTGCCCCAAAGGTCCAAGCTAGTATAGTCCTGCGTGATCCCCGATGTCCTCCTAGAAACCTAAAAGCACTTACATATACGTAGGGTGAGCATACAAGTACAATCAGTAGGGAAAACCAAAGACTCTCATGCACAAGTGGGGGAATGTGCTAAAGTCCCGTGAGAAAAAGGAGTAAACCAAACACCTATCAAGGTAAACTATCCACCCCATGCCTCACCAAAGCACACTCCCCATATAATGACAGTCAAGTAATATATATATAATTAGAGCACATCGATGTTTGGGTACCCCGCGCCACATTCCCACTTGTTATTGAGACATCCTACGCATCGGACCAATCCCTCCATTCTGTCACCGTAGTCCCATTGCCACACCCGCTCGCACACACCTGGGCCCCAACCACACACAGTCCCACTGCCGAAATCCCGCTTGCACACACCTGGGCCATAATTGTCACACGTAACCACGCCTGTAAACACCTAGGCCATAACAACCACCACCATGCATGAAGACACCTGGGCCAGAATATCCACTGCCACGCCCGAAGAAACATGGGCCTCATCCCCAAGATGGTTGGGAAACCACCTGCTGCACACACCTGGCCAACCGTCACACTACCCCACCCGAAGGTTCTTGGGCTAATAATGGACCTCAGGCCATCACATCCTGTCTGAAGATACTTGGGCTATCCGGGAAAGGGAGTAGAAAAGGAGCTAATAACCAGCCACTAAGAATAGTGTTGGGAAAAACACCCTCCCCCATGAAATGGGGTTGTTCAGCACTAAGTGCTCAACTTGGGTGGGGTGAAAATAAGAAACACAAAGCTAAAAGTTTAGATATTGGTAAAAAAACACTCACCCAAAGCATAGGTTTTCCTAACCAGCCTACAGAACACAACACCACTGCGTCAAAGTCACAAGTCACGACTCTCACCAACAAAACCCATTTGTCCCATTCTTGTTTCATGTTCAGTAATAATGTTTAATTAAGTTTAAGCACTACTGGGAAACTAGTAGGCATAGGCACAAGTCCAGGAATGTAAACAGTCAAGCATCAACCGTATCAACCGTAACGCCCACACCCGGCTCTCAACAACAGAGGATCCCACCCCAATTCGTGATATAAACAAGTACCCACCCGGTCTTAAAACTCACAACCACCGAATCCATACCAACATTGGATCCCATCCCCAATTTCACACAACCATCGAGTGTATAAAGACAGGGGATCCCATCCCCTCCCACATCTCCAGCAATCGGCCTGAAAAAGAATACAACCAACTACCACCATCAACACAAGTCAGGGTCATGCCGGTATTTTCATATTTAAACGACTTAACACACTCCATGATTTCAACTTTCTTGTGTTTTAATCGAGGTTATCACAGAAGGATTGATCCTGGTGACTCAATTTATTTGTCTGGATATACGTGATTAACCAATTTACTTTTCACAGCAGGAGTTTACAACCATAACAAGCCATTTAAAACATCAGCAGTGGTTCATTAGTGCACAAACAACAACCACCAACGGCCTCGATTTTCAGAAGACATAAGCCAGCACGACTCAACAAGATGGTCATAATATAAACAACATCAACGATCATAGCCCCCCTTTATTTATAGAATCCAGTTCATTATCTTCATTTAGGTTTGGTTTTTCCAATTCTATAGAACAGAAGCATTCCCACCCCGCATGATACACAAAAGAGAGAGGTGAAGGAGAAATTCCCTACCTGTTTATAGATGATCGACGTTTAGGTCGGGCGCGGAACCTTACAGATAACGATGCGGCGCGCCCGATGCACCAGAAGCTGTTTGTGAAATGCCGTGATCCAGGAAAGGAGAAACCACGGATAACCCTTAGTTTATAAGATCCGCGGACGGTTGAGGTGAGAATGTGAAACCGCATAAGGCGCGGGGGTCGTGGGTTGACAACGCGGCTCCACTAGTCATTAAAGGTGTTCAGGTGGTTTAAACCGACTCATAAATTGATTAAGTATGTAATTAAAACTCTTACACACATTACGGGTCTTTAAAACATGCTCAAACAGGTCAAAATAGGGTTTAAAGCCCCATTTGCGCAAAAAGGAGCGCTAATGGAAATAACCCGTGGGGTAGGCAAGAGCCACTGGTAGCTGAGAGCTACCGGTGGGTGACAAATACCGGTAGTTGAGCTGCCGGTAGGCTGCAGCTACCGGTAGGCCACAGGTACCGGTAGGCCGAGAAACCGGTAGGATGCAGCTACCGGGAGGCCGAGCCACCAGTAGGCTGCAGCTACCGGTAGGCCGAGCTACCGGTAGGCTGCGACTACCAGTAGGCCGAGCTACCGGTAGGCTATAGCTACCGGTAGGCCGCGCTACCAGTAGACAGAGCTACTGGTGGCTGCAGCTACTGGTAGACTGAGCTACCAGGAGACAGAGCTACCTGTAGGCCAACACCACCGTGATTCCCAGACCTGAAAACCCAAAACGAGATTTTCACAAAGTAATGGACCCCAAAAACCCGGGCCATTACATCAAATACCTCTTAAAAGATTCTCGTCCTTGAGAATAAAAACAAAACCAGAAGGGAAGAGAGGGTCCGAACAACCACCTCAAAAGATACCTCTTAGGAGAGAACCCATGCTAACTAAAACATTTCCCGCCAAGAACCAAGCATCATACCATGCCAAACTGCCCGGGCATGTGTGTTGGGGAGTCTCCTCCCCCATGTCAAGATATTATCCGCTTTGGGCAGCACTGACTCGCTCGCACAGGTTTGATCGCATCCACCTTAATGCGTCTTGATTAGGGGCCGGGTTATCTCCTCCCCATAGCCAGGAATTTTCACACACAAACAGAGGAAAGAAAAGAAGTACATCTCATAGCCAAAAGACAAAACATTCTACCACAACAGGTACACCAACGAAAAAACTCAAAACAACTCTCGGTAGTGTGTACGCATCTGTGCTTCCCTCTCCCACGTACTCTCCTCAAGCCCACCATGTCTCCACAACACACGAACCAAAGGGAAGGTTCCACCACAAAGCACCTTATCCTTGCGATCCTTGATCATCACTGGTCTCTCCACAAAGGTCACGTCGTCCTCGAGGTCCAGCTCACCCCAATCAAGGACGTGTGAATCGTCGGGAAGATACCGACGGAGCTGGGACCCATAGAAGACACCATGTATCCTCAGTAGCGGCGGGGGAAACGCTAGCTGATAAGCCACCTCGCCGACCCGCCGCAACACTTCGAAGGATATGATGAACCTGGGGGAAAGCTTACTCCCCTTGTCGAACCTCCGCATCCCACACCGAGGGGAGACCTTCAAGAACACGTGGTCCCCAACCTCAAGCTCCAAGGGACTCCTCCTGGTATCAACATAAAAATTCTGTCAGTCCTGGCCCGCCTTAAACCTTTCCTGTATGAGCTGAACCTTCTTTGTTGTGTTCTGCACCACCTCCGGGCCAAGGATGCCTGCCTCTCCTACTTCGGCCCAACACATAGGTGAACGGAATGGCCTCCCATACAAGGCTTCAAACGGTTCCATACCGATGGTAGAGTGATAGCTATTATTGTAGGCGAACTCTACTAGGGGCAAGTGTTGCACCCATGATCCTCCTGAGTCCAGAACACATGCTCGTAGCATATCCTCCAAGGTCTGGATGGTGCGCTCTATTTGTCAATCTGTCTGGGGATGAAAAGCAGTGATAAGGCATAACTGGGTGCCAAACGCATGCTGTAATCCTCTCCAGAATCGCGATGTAAACCGTGCATCCCAATCCAAGACTATAGACCTCCGATCTCCATGCAATTGCACCACCTCATCCACGTACTTTTGTGCCAAAAAATCCACAATACTCGACTCCCTGATTTCCAGAAAGTGATCCGATTTCGTCAACCTGTCCACTACCACCCAGATGGCATCGTATCCCCCTTGGACCTTGGGTAGTCCTGTGAATAAATCCATCGATATGTCATCCCACATCCACTCGGGGACATCTAGGGGCTGCAGTAGGCCTCCTTGAACTCGGTGTTCAGCCTTCATTTGCTGACACACTAAGCACTTGGCCAAAAACTCTGCCACCGTTCGCTTAACTCCAGGCCACCAGAACTACCTCTTCAGTCCCTGGTACATCGTGGAAACTTCTGGGGTGTACCGCCAGGGGTGTGTGGTGGAACTCACTGATAACCTTTCCGTGCATCACTCCTAGAAAAACCAACCTTTTCTGGAAAAGCATCCGGTTCTGACCATCCTCTGTCCATCCTTCCAGATCATTTCCCTGGTCAACTCAGTCACGCATCACTTCGCACTCGGGTTCTCCCCAATGAGACTCCTCCACTTGTCGAAACAGAGATGACTGCACTATCATCTGATATAGGCAGCCTCTTCCACTATCCATCTTCGTATCCAGGTGTAAGGTAGAAAACTCCTCCATTGCCTTCCAAGCATCCGCCAACTCTCGGACCGCTACCTTATGTGTCCTCCTGCTCAAGGCATCACCCACCACATAGCCCTTGCCCTCAGTATAAGAGATCTCAAAGTTGTAATCCGGGAAGAACTCCACCCATCTCCGCTGTCGCAAGTTTAAGTCCCGTTGGGAGAAGATATACCTCAAGCTTTTGTGATCCGTGAATACCACAAAGCGTTCCCCGATGAGGTAGTGCCGCCATAACTTTAGCGTAAAAATGACCGCTGCAAGCTCCAGGTCGTGGGTGGCGTAATTACGCTCATGGGGGCGTAACTGCCTGGACCAATAAGAGATCACCTCGTGTCGCTGCATCAACATGCATCCCAGGCCCTATCCTGAATCATCACAGAACACCTCATAGGACACCCCTTCTTCTAGTAATCTCAACATTGGGGCAGTAACCAACTTCTCTTTTAGATAGTTGAAGGCTAACTCGCACTGCTCGCTCCACACGAAAATCTGGTCTTTCTTGGTCAGGGATGTCAACGGGACCGCAACTCAGGAGAAGTTGGGTACGAACCTCCGATAGTAACCTGCCAGCCCAAAGAAACTACAAACCACTGCCACATTCTTGGGTCCTTTCCAAGAAAAAAACGCCTCAAATTTTGATGGGTCCACCGCTACCCCCTGCTCGGACACCATGTGCCCTAGGAAGTGCACTTCTCGTGTCCAAAACTTGCATTTCGACAACTTACCATAGAGCTGATGATGTCGGAGGACCTCCAAAACCGTCCTCAGGTGCTCCACATGGTCCTCCTCTGATCTTGAGTAGACCAGGATGTCATCGTTGAATACGACCACGAACCGATCCAGGTACTCCCGGAAGATGGAGTTCATAAGCCCCATGAACACAGCTAGGGAATTCTTAACGCCGAAGGGCATGACTACGAACTCGAAGTGTCCATACCTGCATCTGAATGTTGTCTTTGGTATGTCGCCCTCCTTCACACTTAGATGGTGATACCCAGACCGTAGGTCGATATTTGAGAACCACCCTGCCCCTTTCAGCTGGTTGAAGAGATCGTCTATCCTTGGAATAGGGTAGAGATTATTGATCGTCACCTGATTCAGCCTCCTGTAGTCGATGCAAAACCTGAGACCACCATCTGCCTTTTTGCGAACAAGACTGGAGTGCACCACGGTGTTGCACTTGGGTGAACATAACCCCTCTTCATCAGATCGTCAATCTTGATCCGCAACTCCGGTAGCTCTGAAGGTTCCATCCGGTAAGGTGCCATAGAGATCGGACAAGCGTCGGGCTGCAGTTATATCCCAAACTTGATATCACACCGAGCGGGTAGAGTCGTCACCTCCTTAGGGAAGACGTCCATAAACTCACAGACGATCTCTGGCACTTTCACCATTTCAGCATCTAAGGATTCCACCGTCAGCACGACCAACAAGGATAGGAGGGGTTCCTCTCGTCTGTTGCCCTTCTGACCACCCCGCTCGCCGGTGAAGGTAACACGCCGACCGCCCCAGTCTTAGAACACGACCCTTCTTCATAAACAGTCGATGATGTCACACATAGAAAATAGCCAGTCGATGCCTAGTATGACATCTTATTCTTGTATCTGTAGTAGGAGAAGATCCCTAACCGAATGATGTGGCCCTATTATCAGTCTACATCCCGACAAACAAACAACAAGTTGGTCTGACCTCCGACTGGTGTGCTCAACACCAGGGGCTCTGGAAGTCTCTCCGCATCTAAACCCAAGGCATGGGCTATACTTGGTGCAACAAAAGAGTGCCGGGCTCCGGTATCGAACAAGGCATAAGCAAGAGTGCTAAACAGACTGATCGTACCTCGAACAACCACTGGCCCTACTGGAACTACTGCCTCCGCAGTGTGTAACTGTCCACGCCCAGCTCCCCTACCCCTTGGCTGTCGGCCACCTCCTCAACCACGCCCCAGTCGAGGTCCTAGAGGTGCGCCCTGAGGTCGGCCTACTCCTCCTACGTCTACCCTCGGAGGAGCAGGAGATCGCTGTCCCTGCTGCTGTTGGAAAGGTCTGGCTGGAAGCTACTGCTGGGGCGGGTGCGGGACTTTCTGCCACCGCCGTACTGTACCCGGTCCGGGCACTGACTCCGGAGATGTCTGGGGTTCCCACAGAGGAAGCACTGCGGTCTCGGGCCTGAAGAGAAAGGGTGAGGGTCGGGGGATCGAAACAGAAACTACTGCGGTCTGCTCCCTGCTGGTCGGAACCTGGAGGGTCCTGACACTGGAGGCCTGGTGCGGACGGCCTTTCCCTTCGATGGTCCTAGCTGGATCCCCTCTCGTGACACTCCTCCTAGATCATGCATCATCTCCACCACTTCTTCCTTCTTCTGGACCTCCAAGTACGTCGGCAGGGTAAAGGGGGTAACTGCATACTAGAGGGAGGGTCGGAGCACCTCCTCTAAACGTCTTGCTCGAGACTCCTCATCGAGAAAGAGGTCTGGGGAAAAACGTAGGAGGTCCTTGAACTTGATCCCTTGCTCCCTCACGGACATACTACCCTACTGGTGGGAGAGTAGCTCCTGCCTCTTTTCTACCTTCATCGTTGTGGAGAGGAATTCCGCCCGGAACTCCCTCTCGAAATCCTCCCAATCCACCTCAGACTCTCTCCTCTCCCCCAGGTAAAGCGTCCACCACTGACGTGCTGCTCCCCGCATCTGGCTGACGTCCAGAGGAACGCAGTACTCGGCCGGGGCCCGAATCCGACTGAAATCCATAACTAGATCCTCTTGCCATCCTTCCATCTTCATTTCGGTGATGCTGCCCTCATACTTCTCGAGGGCCTGTCGCTGGAAGGCCCGAAGAGTCTTCTGCCACTGGTCGTCCTCTTCCTCTCGATCATCTCTCTGCCGATCATCCAAAGTAGTCTCTGGGGCCTCGATCGCCTGTACCAAACGTGGTCGCCTTCCAGGTGCCATAACTGTAAGGTAAACAAGGAATGCCACATCCCAAGTAGTGTAGAATATCGTTCATAAAACTTTTTAAATTTTTAATTTATCCTTAATTCCCAAGACATCCTAGAAACACAAGAACACAAGCCATTATGATTCATGTACCTTTCCTAGGGTCTCTACCCTGCAATCAGAGTGGCCTCACTTGGACATTCATTAGGTCCCGAGTCCTTGCATAGGATCACAGGGGGCCCTAAAATCCCGTGTCCAAGCCGGTATTCCCTGGCCTAATTCACACGCCAAGGTCACCCAACACTATTTCCTTACCATCCCATGCAATCCTCACCATGCCTAACTCCAGACTCCATACTATCTCTCAATCATCACCTCTGATACCATTCTGTCACGACCCGCCTTCACCAAAAGGAGGGAAGGGTCAGCAGATTGCCAGACCCTTCCTTCTTTAAGATGAAGGAGAGATAATGACCCTCGAAACCCGCCTTCAATAGGTCCCGGAGTGGCGACTAGCACCAAGGGTATAGAAATTTCTCACAAATGGAAGGCAATACACCTTTTTGTTTTATAAGATCGAGAGATAAAGTGATGAAACTCAACAACACCAAGGTAAAAGAAAATTAAAGCCAAAAAAATAAACCATTCCCACATGCATGTTCCAAATGTAAAGCCACAAAGCACAAAAGGTGAATACAAAGGTAAGTACCAAAGAGTAAAAGCAACAACTGCAACTGCCCCAAAGGTACGAGCTAGTATGGTCCTACGTGATCCCTGAAGTCCTCCTGGAAACCTGAAAGCAGTTTTATTTACGTAGTGTGATCATACAAGTACACTCAGTAGGGGAAACCAAAGACTCTCGTGCACAAGTGGGGGAACGTGCTAAAGTCGCGTGAGAAAAAGGAGTAAACCAAACACCTATCAAGGTAAACTATCCACCCCGTGCCTCACCAAGGCACACTGCCCAAGTAAAAAAAGTCAAGTAATATATATATATATAATCAGAGCACATCGATGTTTGGGTACCCCGCACCACTTTCCCACTGGTTATTGAGACATCGTATGCATCGGACCAATCCCGCCATTCTGTCACCGCAGTCCCATTGCCACACCCGCCTGCCCACACCTGGGCCACAACCACACGCAGTCCCACTGCCGAAATACCACTTGCACACACCTGGGCCATATTTATCACACGTAACCACGCCTGCAAACACCTAGGCCATAACAACCACCACCACGCCCGAAGACACCTGTGCCTCATCCCGAAGATGCTTGGGAAACCACCTACCGCACACACCTGGCCAACCGTCACACTGCCCCGCCTGAAGGATCTTGTGTTAATAATGGTCCTCAATCCATCACAGCCTGCCCGAAGATACTTGGGCTATCTGGGAAATGGAGCAGAAAAGGAGCTAATAACCATCCACTAAGAATAGTGTTGGGAAAAACACCCTCCCCCATGAAATGGGGGTGTTCGGAACTATGTTCTCAACTTGGGTGGGGCACGAATAAGAAACACAAACCTACAAGTATAGATATAGGTAATAAACACTCACCCAAAGCATAGGTTTTCCTAACCAGCCTACAGAACACAACACCACTGCGTCCAAGTCACAAGTCATGTCTCTCACCAACAAACCCCATTTGTCCCATTCTTGTTTCATGTTCAGTAGTAATGTTTAATTAAGATTAAGCACTACTGGGAAAATAGTAGGCACATGCACAAGTCCAGGAAAGTAAACAGTCAAGCATCAACCGTAACGCCCACACCCACCTCTCAACAACAGAGGATGCCACCCCAATTCGTGATATAAACATGTACCCACCCGGTATTAAAACTCACAACCACTGAATCCATTCCAACAGGGGATCCCATCCCCAAATTCACACAACCACCGAGATTATAAAGACAGGGGATCCCATCCCCTCCCACATCTCCAGCAATCTTCCCGGAAAAGAAAACGACCAACTACCACCATCAACACAAGTCAAGGTTATTCCGGTATTTTCAGATTTAAATGACTTAACACACTCCATGATTTCAATTTTCATGTGATTTAACCAGGGTTATCACAGAAGGATTGATCCTGGTTCCTCAATTTATTTTCCCAGATATACGTGATTAACCAATTTACTTTTCACAGCAGGAGTTTACAACCACAACAAGCCATTTAAAACATCAACAGGGGTTCATTAGTTCACAAACAACAACCAATAGCGGCCTCGATTTTCAGAAGACAAAAGCCAGCACGACTCAACAAGATGGTCATAATATAAACAACATCAATGATCATAGCCACCCCTTTCATTATAGAATCCAGTTCATTATCTTCATTTAGGTCTAGTTTGTCCAATTCTATAGAACAGAAGAACGCCCACCCCACATGATACACAAAAGAGAGAGGCAAAGGATAAATTCGCTACATGTTGATAGATGATCGACGTTTAGGCCGGGTGAAGAACATTACGGATAATGATGCAGCACGCCCGATGCACTAGAGGTTATTTGTGAAAAGCCGTGATTGAGGAAATGAGAAACAATGGCTAACCCTTAGTTTATAAGAGATGCGAACGGTTGAGGTGAGAATGTGAAACTGCGTAAGGCGCAGGGGTCGTGGCTTGACCACACGGATCTACTCATCATTAAAGGGGTTCGAGTGGTTTAAATACACTAATTAATTGATTAAGTATTTAGTTAAAACTCTTACACACATTACGGGTCATTAAAACATGCTCAAACAGGTCAAAATAGGGCTTAAACCCCTATTTTTGCAAAAAAGAAGTGCTACTGGAAATAACCCGCGGGGTAGGCCAGAGCCATTGATAGCTGAGAGTGACCGGTGGGTGACAGCTACCGGTAGGCCGAGCTAGCGGTAGGTTGCAGCTACCGGTAGGCCGAGCTATCCGTAGGCTGCAGCTACCGGTTGGCCGAGCTACCGGTAGCCAGAGCTACCGGTAGCTGAAGCTACCGGTTGACCGAGCTACCAGGAGACAGAGCTATCGGTAGGCTGCGACCACCAGTAGACCGAGCTACCGGTAGGCCTGCTACCAGTAGTCTAAGGCTACTGGTAGGCCTACACCACCGTGATTCCTAGACCCGAAACCCCAAAACAAGATTTTCAAAAAGTAATGGACCCCAAAAACCCGGGCCATTACACCTATGATGTGGAGGACCTTTAAGATACTTCTTTTTGGTGCTTTGCGATAGTCGGAGTATCGACCAGTAGCTTATGGAGTGTATCCTTCTAGTGATGAGATAACATATTATAGAGACCATGTAGCTGGTTGAGATTCAATGACTGCTTGATCGATTCGATAGTGAGTGACTCGACTAACCCATGTGGGTAGTGCCTCTGTGTGACGCTGCAGACCCATGGGGGAGGAGCACCTCTATGTGAGCATGGAAAACTTGCAGTACTCGATAGGAGAAGTAACTCTATAGGCTATTAGGGGGAGTTCCTCTGTGTGACGCGGAAGACCCACGGTGGGGTGCACCCTTGTGTGACGCAGCAGACCCATGTTATTCGACAGAAGTAGTGCCTCAGTAGTCCTAGGCTAGTGGGAAGTGACTCTGTGTGACGTGGCAGGCCCACTGTACTATATAAAGGAGGATTACGCCACCATCCATGGTTTCAATAATAAAAATCCTTTTTTGAGCTATGTCAATGACTTTTGTGTTTTCCTCATGATTGAGATGGGTTACTAGATAACATAAGTATATGTATGGTCATATATCTACATAATGGTTATCCGTTGATTTCATACATTGTGATTTATCCTTGTTGGATTTTTTGACACCTTTAGGGCCTTGGGGTCCCTACTAAGTATCGTTATACTTACGGATGCACGGGCTATGCCTACACCTTGTTGTGTTGGATGCAGACGACAGGAAACACTGACGGAGGTCGAGAGAACAAGGAATGGAAGGTACTCGGAGGTGGACCTTATGACGAGTTGGTATAAAGATGATTCTGAAGGACATGGAGTACTGAGGTGGCCATCTATACCCACCCTTCTGGTATAAACCACGGAAAACGATCTAGGAGCTGCTTTTTACCTTTCAACTATCTAACCCTTTTTCAGTTGTGCTCGTACTTTATAGTTGGGCTTGTATTTCCGTCCCCTTTTACATTCCAGCACACTCATATGTATTAAAATTTACATAGTGTTTACTTCGTAATGTACCTTGTGGTGTGTATTTTCAGGTTAAAAAAGCAATTCCTTCCCGGTTTTAGGGATTTATTCCTTTTGTGCTAGTCACCAGCCCCTGGTCTGTGGAAGGCGAGCTTGGGGTAGTCACGATACGGGCCCCGGGGGATGGGTAATGACATGATTTTATAATTTATAAAAGAATTAAATAATAATAAATAAATATTATATATTATATATGAAATATATAAACATTTTTTGTCTTATAATTCAAAAACATGAGAGGCAGTGAAGGAAAAAATGAACAACTTGGTGTCGTCAGGCGGTAGTTCGTCGTACACAGAAATAATACATTTGTTACCCAATAAATGTATGTTTTTTTAGTTATAAAACATAACCTAAAAATATCCTACTATATTTAAGATATTGGTTTATATATAAATGGAACAAGGATAATTTATAGGGTGGATAATTGAAATAAAACTTAAGAGGTTGGGGAATGATGTCACCTCTTAATCGTGAAACTCTAGTTAGTTTATATAGAAGGGATTCCTTGTATGTATTTATTCCCAAGAGGAACTTCATGGTTGAGGGGTGATATTTTTAGGAGCTATTTGGGGATATATTTTCTTATTCAATGTGAATTGAGAGGTATAAGGACGTGGGTTTAGATGAGAACTTTTTATAGTGGATGAGGAGTGTCACTCTTGTAAATCATGGGAAAGGGAATTACACCGATTTTTTAACACTTTATAAAGGATCCAATAATCATCCAAATTACATCCATGAGAATATAGGGTCACAATATTTCTAAAAATAAGATTTTAGACATGATTATAGGTTACTGGTTCTCTTTAATTTAAAGTTTAGTCCCATATTAATCTTAATTTAACCTAAATCATTGTAATTAATTTTGATTACCTTCACTAAAATTCTTGGTAAAAAATAATTTCACCATATTAGAAGTCGTATATTTTTATGATACATAATATTGAATCTATTTTTCCAAATTCCAATCACATAATATGATTAAATTAATTTAAATTTCATCCCGTAAATTAGACAACAATGAGGGTTTTTAAAGTAAAATTGTCTGAAATATTGCTACGTTTTTATAATCAACATCAAAGTGAAACTAATTAGAATGGAATAAATTGTATTAATTTATAAAAATTTTATTTAAATAATCATTAAAAAAATTTAAAATATCATTTATCCTTATAAATATTTTATATAAAAAATAAGTTTACAACTAATATTTACTGTTTTTACAATTTATTAAAAATAAAACTTCACATAAATTTTCCAAATAGTCTCCCTTTCATAATATTTTTATATTAATTTAAAATATTAAGTTTATTATTTCATATAATATTTATAATAGTTCCCGCAATTGTATTTTAAATAGGTTCTACTTTTTAAGGTGGTAAAAGTGACTTAACTAAAATTTAGTATTTTATGCCTAAAATTTAGAATTATCACGTCTTATGTCAATAAAATATATTATATTTATCAAAAAAACATTAAATTGAATATATGATATATATATATCATAAACTAATTTTAATTAATTAAATTTATTATGTCAATATAACTTTATTATCATAAAAATATTTTTCTATAAATATATTCAATTTATTATAAATTTGTACATATATTAATTTAAAATTAAATTATAACCAATTAATTAATTTTATATTTTCTTTAAAAACATTTTTTAGAAGTTATTTAATACTCTTCATTACAAATAATTTAATGACTAGGTTATATTTTATCAAATTAAATAATAATATATTTTTTTCAGAAAATCCTAGTATTTCGTGTAATACAATACATCAAAGAATGTCATTGTTGTGTGTGACGTACGCTATCTTAGTTTTGCATGAATTTTATTATATATTATATATACAATCTATAAAAAATATATATTGTATTTACAAGTCTCATGATATTATACTCTCTTAGTTTCTTGGTGTATCTTTTCTTACTCACTATCAAATTCAATGTTTATATATTTAAAATTGGAGGCATTAAATTATCCCTACCTTAAATAAATAGATTCCTCAAAACATAAACACTATCATGGTGATATATTGTTTAATATTTACTATGCAAGAAATCCCACATTTTGATAAGGTTTTATAATGTATCATCTATACAAGAATGAATATGAATTCCCAATGTCATGTGGAATAACATGTAACTAGTTATCCTAGTAAGAGAAAATTACTGGAATGTATATATACATAAATTGAAGGGAAAATATTAAAATTTAATGAGAGTCACAAAGGTTATTAATTAAATATTACTCAATGGTCATTGGAATGTTTCGGAAATAAAATCCTTAAATCTATAATGATTTAGCAGACCAAGAGTTCAACAAAAATTAAGGTATTAGGAAAAAAATTAAAATACGTTTCCCCATGGTGATAAATACATGTACTAACACAGAATATAAATAATTTTACATAAATTTTATATTTTAATTTCATAAGATGAATTAAATATTTTAGTTGTGCTTTGATTAAATTCTAATTGATAACTTAATTCAAAAAATAAATATACATAAATTATATTTGATTCACAATACACAGAAATAAACTTTTAACAGATTATAAATCCCATAATATAGTGAATAGTCCAACTATTTTCCATTAACTATTCTACAAAGTTGATATCGTTAATATATTAATCTATAATCCTGAAAATTTCCACTATTGGTTCATCATTTATATTTATTCTTAATTTTTTTTAAATAAAAACAAGGACATGTTAACAAGGATATTTGGCATGTTATTGTTTGGTGTGTGAACCTAATAATTTTTTGATCCTCAATTCAAGAACATGATCCTTCCCATATTTAATGGTTTGTCACCCAATATACATATTTTCCATTTCTAAAAAATTATTTATATAATTTCTGAAATATATATAATATAAATCATTGAAATTTATTCATTAAATATCCTACTATTTTCAATACATCCCTATAAAAAATGTACGTTATCCATTTATTTCTACATAGGTCCTTTCATGGTCTAGGTTAAAACCATAACATCGTTTATCAGATATCTAAATCATGACCCATTATTTTTAATACAAAACACCTTAGGATGAACCTAGGCCACTCATTTTAATTTTCATTTCAAATTCTTCATAATAGGCTTACATGAAAATGGGAATTACATTAAGCGTATCCCCTTGGAGTGTCAATCCAAGTGTGAAGTAAGGTGTGTTATAATGTACTAGGTTATTCTGATTCCGGACTAACACACCATTTCTATGTTGTTACTTCTATGTATATCTATTCAAAAACCACATCCTCTTGTAGTAAAAAAAATAATTTATTTCTAGGAAAACCACATAGTGTCTATCAAACCAAATCATTAGGATGATCTTCTATACCTATCCTAAAATTATATCACAGATAAAAATTATTTAATCTATAATTTTCTAAATCTATTTCCCTAGGTTTCTACTAAACTATCCTTTATACCATATATAACAACTCGACCCTAGAAATCTAGGAGTCTATGTCTACTATTAATTACATTGGCAAGATTACAACGAATCATATCCCAAAGTACCAAGAGTTTACTAGTCTTGGTAAACTAGATACATACATGGATATTTTATTATAAATTTATACACTAATTACATGACAATGATTTTTTTAAATAAATAACAATGAGTATGAAATTATTCCATCTAGTATATACATGCACATCATTCATTGTTTTCTTACTTTATTCATATATATGAGTAAAAATATAAGGGTGAGATCAAATTCTCAGTAAATGTAATGTATAATGGAATAAATTATGAATCAATGTGGAAAATAATTATGATTTCGTGAATAATTGGTCTCACATTATATATAATCAACTAACTAATAAGGAAGTGCATAAAAAATATGGCACAATAATAAATGGAAACACATTCTATATAAAAAACTATATAAGAAAAAATCAATTTTGAGTGTTTTGAAAATGAAACACATTACATTTATCCAATGAACTAAAAATAAATTGTATCTATAGAAATGTTGATGAAAAATATCATGGATTTAGAAGAACTGATACTAAATTAGGGAAATTTTTAATTACATTTGGTCAAGTGTAAGGAAAATAAAATCTTATACCATCAATTCCTTTAACAAGATGGTTAACACTATGAATAGAAACCCATTTAATATGTAAATATAAATTTTCTCATAATAAAATATTGTTTTATTGAGGGAATATTTAATGTATTGGCCCCACAGATCATTAAAAGTAAAAGAATTCCACATATAAATTTCTCAAAATAATTAATATTCTTTATAAGATATTAATATTGATTAAATAATACAGATTTACCAATATATCCTTTGATAATCAAATATCATTAAAAGTATAAACTGTATTTATATTGCATATTATTTTTGAAATAGTAATATACATGATAATAGATATGGGAAATTATGAGAAATTCAATGTAAAAAGAATATGTGAAATAGTATATTTAAAAGATGACTAAATGGAATTATGGATGTGAATTTCTATACTATCCATGGAAACATCATTCACAAAACATTCATAGGATGAATATGGATTTTATCTATAAAAAGTATCCCATATGGACTACAATAAAGGTTTATTTTCATTAATTAATTTTTATATTATAATAATATCTTCTAAAAACATTCATAAAAAATATCTTTTTTTTTTCAAAAATTGATTCTTTTAAAAAGAAAATTTGAAAACATTTTCAATAAATAATAACATTGTAACCATAAAAATATTATTCAAATAAATGATGGCATGTAAACCTATATGTGACAAATAATGTCAGAAGAACATTCAATTTTCATAGCATAATTTAATGAAAATGCCTAGTTTCGGAAGAAATAAGAAGTTTAATTTGAAATAATTAATAAATGAAAAAATGAGTAAAAATATATATATCTTAAAAATAATTTTTTGAATGGTAATAAATTTTTTTAAAACAGTATTAGAGTCTAGGTTTTTTTAATAAAATATCTTTTCGTCTAAAGTGATAATGAAGTTATGTTTCCTTATAACCATTTTAAAAACAATTTTGAGTACGAAGGAGTAGAAAATGGAAATAATAATCGATGAATTGACATAAATAACTATAGGAGTGGAAAATTAAAGTTTTAATTGATAAATTGACATATAATTTCGTTGAAATTAAATTTATGCTCATTTTAATTATTCATGAATAAAATAATCATTAAAAAATTTAAACTACCCCATACAAATGTAAAAATTATTCAATCATAATCCTAATGAAGGAATAAAATTAAATGAAACATCTATTATCATTAGAATAAAAATATTTTTTATATTCAATGTCAAAAGTTTGGATATACACTATATAAAAGAAACTAGGTTCATGAATAGCAATAAGTCATAATGGAATGAAATTTGAGATTAAATACCTTACATTGCATTTCACATGGCTAGTGTAACTTTATACTGTTAAATAATAATCATTTGTTAATAATTTAATATATGAATAACCTTTATCCTTTTAATCCTAAATTATATTTAACTTATTATTAATTTTTATATAACTACATAAATTATTATTTTTATGTCATGTGTTTTGACTAAATTTGGTTTATGTGTCAAAAACATATTTAGTGGATCTAGTATGGTCAATGTGGTCATTATATAATATATATATAATTAAACAATAAATAATTATCATATTAATTCATAATTAATTCTTTCACAAAAAATCATTAAATAAGGACATGAAAAATGAACCAATGATGCTATCAGGGTGAAGGAATGTCATACGTATGCTTGAATAAGATTCCCAGTTTTAAATAAACATCCTAGAAAGAAGGTGAGTAACTTAAATATGTCCATAATGATAATCACGTCATAAATTAAATATTATTTAATTATATATACTTATACAAATAATTCTTATGATGTAAAAAGAATCCCATCATGTCGACGAGGCAGTAGCCCACATATCCATGAATAACATTATCACATTTTATGTAAATGTGAAAGGGTAATTAAGAAAATGATATATATATATATATATAAATATATATTATAGAAAAATAATTCTTTAATTAATATCATATAGAGTTTTTTGTCACATAATTTAATTAAACCCATCCTTTATAAGTTCCATGTATAGTGTGAATGAATCACATCACTTTGATGGGGCGATAATCCACACATCAACAAATTATGTTATTGTTTTAACACAAAATGGAACAATTAAGTATATGTGGTATAAAATAATGAAAGAATAATATAATATAAAATACCTAATATTACATATATAAATATATTCTCTATCATAATTCCCAATAATGAGTAGTGATAATGGAAAAATGAACAACATTTTTTCGTGAGGCCGAAGTTCTCTATACACAAAAACAGTATGTTTATAATATATTCGATAGAAGTTCTTGTTATATTAGAAATAAAAAATAATATAAAAATATCCTAGTATATTTATGATAATTTTTTGTAATATATACATGGAATATGAAGAAATTAGGGGTGGATATTTGAAATAAAACTAATGTTCTTGGTGAATGATATTGCCTCTTAATCAGGTAATACCTATTGGTTTGAAACAAAGGGCTTACACTGAAGGATTTAATTCCAATGCGATAATTCTCTGTTGAGTATAGGTTTGATCAGTATACATTTTTTTAAAATCATGGTCAATCCAATTTTACTTGAGAGGTGTAAGGATGTGTGAGTAGAGGATACATTTTTACAGTAGAGGAGGAGTTACACTCTTATAAAGATGGGGGAAGAGAATTCTAGCAGCATTGTTTCCATTGTATGTAGATCCAATAATGGTTCAAATTCTATAAAATGGAGTATAGGGTCAAAATATATCCATACAAAGGGATTTTGGATAGATTAAAAGTCATTTTGGATATATTTAAAGTTAATTTTGTGTAAATAACATTTTTTATAAGTTAGTTAATACTATTCCTAACATCTAATTTAATAGCTAGCTTATATATTATTATATTAAATCATAATACATTGTTTATTTTGGTAAAACTCAGTCTTTCTAGTAATACAATCCCAAAAAGAAACATGTATCATTTTGAAATTTATGATAACTTAGTGTAAAATGCATTAAAATATATATAATATATTTAATTTTAGAGAATAGAAAATATATTATACACACTTGGGATATTATATTCTCTTATGGGCTTAGTGTTGTTTGTGATAGCCACTATCAAATACAGTGTTCCTACTTTATATTTTTTATGTAATTACAATACATATTGACCATAATATCATCATATTGACCTCGTCATAATCTGGATCAAATGAACAACCTCTTCTCATCAACATTAAATGTAATTATCAAATTCATGATTTACATTGACTGACTTCATAACCCTCTCTTTGATTTATCTTATAGGATGAATCAACATTGTCTAATGATGAAAACAATCAACATAAGTTTGAATGATCGTTATAGAAAATTAATTGATAAGTTAAAAATACTTATTTTTAGTATCATATTCATTCACATGTATCAATGGCATAATAGAAATATATGTATAATTTTTTTTAAAATAAAGTATATTATATATATTTTTTAAAATAGGTGGTGTCTCATTCTAGGACCAAGACACGTTTTATTATTAAAATGAGAAAGGGGGTTACATGATTCTTAAGTAAGGGAATTTTTGAAAATCCCTTTCATAATGAGGAAGAAGCTCAACAGGTAGATCCTCTTTCCAAATGAGATCCTGGATGATACACATATTAGCTAGACTGTAAGCTTCCTTGTTTGCCTCCCGAAATGTGTGTGTGGCAAGTAAATAATATATGCATATTCCAAATTCATTCAAGAGTTTCATATTATTCATATTGAATTGATCTCAAAATAATAATGTATATGATATTATGATCATGATTCAAGATGTTTTTTGAAGAAGAGAAATAATTCTGGAAGGGTATTATAACCATCGTGACTCTAGATGATCGAATAATAGTTGAAAATAGATATCATTATAAATCATAATACATGTTTTTTAATGATGATTCCTGAAATATGCTTGGAATTATCTTACTAAGTCAATCGAGGTTAAATGATTAAATTAGTTCATGTATATATTAATATATATACAATAACATTTAATTCCTAAATTATCATGGAATGATGAGGAGAATATTTCCCATGATAGTTATTACACACTCATATTGTTATTGATAATATATATAATGTGTTTTTATTAAATGAAAATAGAGGATGTAAATAGAAGACATATTCAAGGTATTTCACCAGTGATTATGAAATATTTTAATTACCCTAGTAAATAAAATTTTAAAAAATATATTTAAATATTTTATAAATACATTAATTAATAACAGTTAATGAGATAAAAGAAATAATTAAAAATAAATTATTAATATCATATAAATTATAGGTTTCCAATGATGATTATGGTTAATATTAATACCTATAAATTAGAGATAAAATTATAGGTATCAACTAATATTACAATGAATATACTCGAAATAATAATATTATTATGAATATGTTCTTTACTAAAACATAATACATGATTTAATAAAAAATATCACACTTAGTATAACATGAAGGATCATGAATTCTATTATATTTTAGAATTAGGTTAATTTCATCACAATTTAAAATACAAAAAATAACATCATTGTTGAAAAATTTTCTAACATGCTCACAAAAAAACTGCATCAGATAACATGGGTGTGTACATAAGAATGTGGTGAGATGTATAGACCAATAAGGAAATAAAAATGGCATAAGGTAATACATCTCATATAATAGGAATATAAATAGGACCCAAAAATATTAGGAATCATAAACATGAAAAATGAGGCGTGATATAACATGATAACCGAAATGAATCATGAGAAATGTGGAAATAACTTAAAACACTTCAAAATAATCATACGTCAAGACCAACTACTTAGAATTCATGACAAAAAAATACATTAAAAGAAATTTTTTTCAATCTTTGTCCCAACATGATGTCTCATGAGAGTAAAAATTACCATATGCATTGAATTACTATATAATTTGAGTCACACACATAAAATTCATTTCATTATCATTCTTAAGAGTTCTATATAGATCAAACAACATGGATTCATTAATTATCATTTTTTATAATGAGAAAATGAAGTGTGTAATAAATAAATTTAGGTCCCATTTTAGATAAGTATATTTTAATAAAGGTGAGTACCCTTGATAGGAAATGGGTTTTTTATTTTTTAAATGATTGTTTTTTTCATGGAAAGTCATGGTGAATATTCAACTGCAAAAAAATTTATCTCTTAAATTCATAAAAAGGGTTGATGATATATAAAGGGTAATATTATCATTTTTATATAAATTGGGATGTAATTTGGGAATTTAAATTCATTTCCCAAAATTTTTATTTAGAAATAGAAGGCATAGACTAAAAAGAAACATGAATAAAGAATATGAGGAAAGGATACCTTACATGTGTGTGTGATTCCAAATCATTGTGAGGAGCTTCACGAGATCTTGTGAAAACATTAAGGGACACTATAGATGATAGGGTAGAGTAATGAAATTTTGAAGAATATTTATTGAATATAAATGGGATCGTGGATGGGTTTGTATAATAAAAGAGTTTGGATTTATTTTTTATTTTTCAAACATTGGTTTAGGACCCTGTATAATAAAATAACCAAACCCATAAACCTTTCCATGGATTTTTTCCATGGTTTTTAAAAAATGGGAGTGCATTAGAATCTTTTATATGGCTAATATCCTGAAATAATAAAATAATATCCTTTCTTATATTGAAGTGAGTTATACTATTAAATAAATGATATTAAAACATTTAAATATATTAATGACATTGGAGGATTCACATATTCCTTATAAAATTAAAAAATAGACATTAAATCTCATTGTATGAAATGGAAAAGCTAGACCTAGTCACGTATCTAATGTATTGTATTTATTACGTCACTTTTAGGCCATTAAGATGTCATAATACAAAATATATATTTACATTGTGTTAAATTTTTACCTAAAATATCATTTATCTTAGAAAATTACAAAAAAATATCCAACGGATAATTTCAAATTTAGGATTCAAAAAATCTTCTTTTTATATAATTAATTATATGATTTTTCTTATTTTTAGATTTTAAATAAATTCGATATATATTGATAAATGTTTCTTTATTTACAATAACAGTTTTTGAACCCCTATAAAAATTACATTTGATTTCATAAAAATTATATGATCATTTATATTTAATAATAATTATTTAATTATAATATTATATTGAAATATAATTTTTTTTTGAAAATACATTACATCATCAAAATAAATTTCTTAATTTAATTTGAATATTACCAAAAATTTTATCTATATTTTATTGCAACAAAATTAAAATCATTAATAATGTAACATTAATATAATGAAAATGAATTCATATTCGAAAATTATAATGTACATACTCCTATTGATGGTGTATTTATATTTAATCCTTTAATATATAATAACATTCCCAAATAGTAACGTAGATGATGGTGTGAATTTCATGGGGTAGTTTGTTGAACATGGTTTGAGATGAGATCTCGTTGAGATTGATCTTCTCCCATAAATAGATTTCTCGTGCATAAATTTTTTGATCTCGTTGTTTTCATGGTCAATATAAAGGAAACTAGATATTATCTACCTCGGAATAACTAATAAATGGGACTTATACAGGGAGATACTAATGGATGAGACCATCACATCCTTTTTCTAGGTCAACTAGAATTTTTAAAACAACATATTTATAATAATCATGTGACCACTATTAATTGAATGTATTATCAAAATAAATTATGATTAATTTTCCTTCAAATGTGATAAAAGAAAATAAAATAAGTGATTTTTTTGTCTATAACAAAAATAAATAATAATAAATTTAAATAAATCAGAAGGTATAATTTTATTCATAACAGTTTGGGTCATTAAAATCAACACCTATTAAGAAATTTCTCACACGAAATATTATTTAGCTAATATAAATATATGAATATAGCTCTGTTTCATCAACACATCTGGTTCCCAGTTTCAATATTCAAACATATATTTTCACAACATCACTTTGAATAGGTTTATTTTATTATTCTTTAGAACTTTGTCTCTATGATCTAAATCATCACCAGCTACACCTCAGATGTTAGTATATTCATTAATGGTACCACCTGTGGATTGAGTACATGTGAGGGGTCCTGTTTTTTACTTCTTTGATAATTATGCCTGAAATAAACCATGGAAATGAGATTATTTATGTGGTAGTGTTATTCGAGAGGCCACAACTCCATTTAGATCAAGGATCTAAGAGGGGTTGATGTTTCACGGTATAAGATTTCCCTTATTAATAAATCTCATCACATTATTCCATTCAGATATGTGAATTAAAACCCTTTCTACTAAAAAAATCATGGCATCATTGATGTTTATCGACATACCTCATCTTCCGACATTGAGTGTCCTTGAGGTGCTACGGAATAGTCCATGCCATTTCCACCATTTCCTCAACCATTTCAGGACATAGTAGTTTTATTTCCCCAACCACATCCCATCATGTTCTTCTTCATAAACTCTTCCCATAATTTCCATCATATGGTGACATTGGGATGATTTATTGTAAATATTTTTCATAAGATAAATCAACCAAAGTATTATCTCGATCTCATCATTCGTTGATGTCAATTGAGCATGCTATCAATGTGTACTCAAGTGTCTAAATTATCAACTCGGACTGGGAATAAGATTGATGATGATAGAAAATACTGAAGTTCAGCACAATCATTAGATCATGTTGGAGACTATTTCATAAATTGAAGGTGAATCTTAGATATCAATTAGATACAATAATTTTATATATTCCATGTATCCCTATCACTTTTCTTATTTATATCTATTAAAGTTATTATAGTGATAAATCATCTAAAATCTCAATTAAATTTGTAGTCTTTGTAAAAGAATACACCATATACCAGATAACATTATTCCCACATGACGTCTTTAAGAGACCATTGAAAATTTCCATGGTGCTTTTTTCACATTTACATGTAGTTATGGGTAATGGTTTCATCATCTCCTTATATTTTTTACTTTCTAATTTCACTTGTTGAAATAACTGAAATTGTGTTGTATACATCACGGTCTCTTTATTCATATTTTCCACCAATTGTTCTCTCAAAGATCATGATACATCATTGTGATTATTGGATTGATAATAAAGGTAGAACTAAGTGCATCATCTAATTGGTCCATCTATTAATTATCATTTGAGGGTACAAATCATCGAGACCCAAATCTAAAAATACCTTTTTCATTAACATTGAATATCCTATATTTTTTTTATTATTATTTCAATTTTCTTCATAATATTTACAACATTTCACCGAGAATCCATTATCATTCTTATAAGGGACTACTGACTAATAATTTGTGAAATGATTGATGATATCCCTTCCTTTATGATTCACATATCTATCTTTTCCAATTTTATGAAGATCAGATCTCTTTCAGTTTTCATAAATAATAGAATTATTTCACCCTTTCTACATAGTTTTTTTTCACATTAATTGAATTACCAGGATGATAGTGTATTGAGTAGTTATGGTATTTGATCAGCTCTAACCATATTTGTAGCTGCATATTGAGATCTTTATATTTGAATATATACTTGAGGATTTTTTGATACATATATATTTCACACTTCTCCACCCAAAATATAATAATTCAACATTTTCAACTCAATGGTCACTATAGCTATCTCTTGATCATGCGTTGGGTATTACATTTCATGAACATTAAACTTCCATGAATAATAGTATATGACTTTGATATTATTAATTAAAACATATTCCAATACCTTCATTGAATATTCACCCAACCAAATGAAAATTAATCCACTTGTTGATAGTGTGACCATAGGTGTAGTGCTAACACTTATTTTAATCTCCTTAAACATATCTTACCATTTATCATAAAAGGTATACATTTCTACCTTACATGTTATGTCGGTTTGAGGGTTTGATAATTTTGAGAAACGTTTCCCTAATCTATGAAAATACCAAGAAAATACATGTAATATATGAATTTATATCAATTTTTTTATCCTTGCTAATATATTAATTTCATTAATTTTTTATGAATCCATAGATATACAATTTCTTATGATATTATTCTCCATGAATGATCCTTCCTTCAACTAGAAATCACATTCATATTACATGGAATAATTATTTTACTTTTTTAAGGGATTTGGTATAGTTCTCATATGATCCTCATGCTCCACCTAGATTATAGAGTATATTATAATATCATCTATAAATACTACCACAAATATATTGAGGTAAATCCTAAACAAACTATTTCTAATTTCCATAATGATTTATGGAGAATTAGTGAGTTTGAATGGTGTTAAAATGAACTCATAGTGTACATACCTTGTACAAAAGAAAGCCTTAGATATATCCTCCTTCATCACCATAACATGGTAATATCCTAACCACATTTCCACCATATAGAATTATTGTTTCCCTGGTAGCCGATTGAACAAGTCTTCAATCTAGGGAATATAATACATGTTCTTTATAATGATTTTATTTCTCTCCTAAAAATCAATTCAAAGGCGCAATGTCCTATCATTCTTCTTAACAAAGAGGACTGGTGCACCACATAGTGAAGCCCATAGTAATGTGACCCATTATCTCGATTCTTATGTATTTTTTTATTCAGTTCCTCGAGTTCACCAATAATATTTCATTACATATTCATGGATATTTTTAACTACCTAGGTGTATGATTTTTTGAAAATTAAACCTCAAGGCTATGATAAATACAAGTAAATTCATCAAGAAACACAACATTTTATTATCTCATAGAAGGAATGTATTTGGGGATGATTCATTCCTTAGAGTCAATAATTTTGGTTCGATACTCTTAATCATATATAAATGATATATAGGCTTGTGATGTTGGTTCCAAAAAATATCCATCTTCCTCCTTACACTTGTACTGAATCGGGGGTCAATACGTCATATAGAGAGTGATTTGCTCCTCGTGGAAGTTTATGATGGATCTATTTAGCGAGATCCAATCCACGCATAAAATATCCTAAAACTCCTAAAAAGGGAGTATGATAAGGTTTGTTGTAATGTTCATCCCACAAATTATGATAGGGGAAGATTTATATAATTGGGAAGAAATAATTTCCCAATTTGAGGTTTTCACTGACATATCTACATCAACACTTTTTGGTGGTGTTTCAATAGATCTAGTAAACATTCATGATATGAATGAATGAATTGGATTAGAATAAAATTTAATAGTTCTTATTCCAAGATAAATAACAAGTGTACCACCCACCACTTCATTTTCAGTATCCACCCCAGTATTTGTGTCGGAAAAAGCTCAACTTTTCTTCCTTGGCTATTCTTGGTTATCACTGAAAACCCTTGTCTTAGTTGATTGGTTTGAAAAGTGACCTATTTTACTACTACAAAAAAATTATTTATTTGCGTAGGTATTTATCAGCTCTTGAAAAAACTAATAATAAATTTATCCTTTTCTCAGCGCATTATTCATTACGCTGATAATGATTTTACTATCAGGGCAATTTTTTTACTGATAATGGTCTAAATAAATTAAATGAGTAATTAAATAAATAATTAAATACAAATTACGTTATTTAAATAATTATTAAAAAATTTATTTATTAAATTACAATTGATAAAAATGAATAAATTTAGTATACATTGTAAAATATTAAAAAATTTATTATTTATATAATTATGATAGTTAATTTTAATAAATTAAATATATAGATATATATTAATGTATATAAATATTATTTATATATTGAAAAATATTTATGTTCTTGGTATTAAATATTCATATATTTTTTAAATAATTGATTTTAATTGAAAATAAATTTGAAATAAAAATAAAGACTAATTGCATATTGTAATAGACATAAAATTTAATTTCGTTTAATTTTTCAATATAACAAAGATCAAATGCATGTTTTATTGATTTCACATATACATAATTAATGAATTTTTATATAAAATTCACACAAACAAAACCTATCCATTTTTCAATATTGTTAAAAAGTACTTATTTTTAATTTATTCAATTTCACTCATTTTTAACATATATACATTCACATAATATTAGATATTTTGTTAATAATGTTAAAATTATAATTCTAAAAAATATTTATAAATAAAAATATTTATAAAAGTACATTTTCAGTATTTATAAAATTTTATATTTATAATTACAAATAAATAAATATTTTTAAAAAATTTATATATTTATATATTTTTATGTAATTATTAAATTTGTAATAAAAATACTTAAATAGTGAATATATTTAATATGTTTATATTTCTATATATAGAATATACATATATATATTTATATAATTTTATAATTATAAGTATTTATATAAATATTATTTTTTAAATAATTTTTATATTTATAAATAGATAACTATAATATTATAATTAAAATATTTAAAAAAGAATATACTTACTATGCTTATATTTATAAATATTTAATGAATTTATATATATATAATTATTTATATTTATAATAATAAATCCATTATAAACACATAAGTAATAAGCACTAATAAAAGAATAATTATCAACACTTTTCCACGCTAATAAACACATACTTCTATTTGCACTTATTTGATAGTGGTGACAAAATTTCCCAATATATTTTAAAAAACATAACCATTTGTGAGATTGTAGAGATATCATAACCTTTCCATGGAAGCCACCCATTGTTGTTATTCCTCCCTTGTGAATCGAATCTTGAATCACACCACTTGACTGCCTCTAATTGCTCGAACATACTTTCTGACATCTGATGTTTTATTGTAATTAGGGTTTTAGAAGAGGGTCTCATATTTTCATCAACCTATCAGGGTTGTCCTTTCGATTTACTTTGTGTATTTTTCATTTTCTTTTTTATTTCTTCTTTAGAGATGCTTTTATTTTTGGTCCACTAATTTTATACTACTTTTCTATTAGATAATGAACATAAAAATTTATTTATGATCCATTTTTGATTGACTAATGATGTTTTGGTCTTTTAAAATATGATTTTAATCAATTTTATTCATTATATATTATTACATATAAAGAGATCACTAAATCCAAGGTGCCTTTTGTTACCCTTAGATACACCATTCAAGTGGACTTTAATCCAAGCAATAAATGTAGGATGCTAAACAACATCAATTGTACTAGTAGAAGGAATGATATTACAAATAATACTAATTTTCCATGAAATAATAAAATACTAATTGGAGATACGACATTAGCCCCATTAATGGGAATTGGATTTTTATGTAGTATAAATTATCCATGATAATGAGGAAATAATATTTAATTTGGTTTTTAAATATAAATAATCATTTTGAATTCTCTAAATGAAATGTTTTATTTCTTTCACTGCTGCATAAAATTTTCTATATGCCTAATCAAACATCTAAAGTATAATCATCCTTATCTTAATAGAATTTGAGAAAATAATATTTCCATATAGAAAAAACATATGATAATACTTTATCTACTATAAAGGTATATTCATCAAATATTTTGACTGAAATTAATTGTTGTGACCAACATAAGTGTATGTAACACATGTTCTTCAATTTTATATTCATAATGGGATTTTTTTCAAAACATGGATATCATTAGTTGTGGATTCATGTAATCTTCCACTACTAATATGATTTTTATTAAATCCATGGAAAATTACATTCTGTATAATATAATTTCCATGCATAAAATGATTCTTCAAATTGTATTCAATATGATGAAATAATGTATGTTATAACCCATTCACAAGAAATGGAGTAATTTTTTCTATACCGTTTATTATTAATTAAGATATCTAAAAAAAATATAGTCTGTTAATATGATATAATAAATTTTTATAGAGGATTTTTTTTGATTGATTGGGTTTTGGCATATTATATCATTTTATATCGCAATTTATAATGTATTGCATAATAAAACAATGAAATTTCAATTTTCAAAAGAGAGAATCAAATCATGTTTATTATATCGATCAATATTTGAAAATATAAATATTATTAAAATTCAACTCTTCGATTTTCTGTGCTAATAACATAATATAGGATAAATAAAAATGGATTATGTATTTCATTTTAGGTAACATCAATTGTAAGGAAAGATATATATTTAATCAATATCATGGATTTTGATATAATTTATATAACTAAATACATATTTAATAACAATAATAATTTTATAATTATTATTTATAAATAAAATATATCGATTTATAGTTTGATTATAATTTTTTTTCCAAAATTAGTTTTGTGTAATTGAGACAACTTTTAATTATTATATTTATATATTTTTGTAAATTATTTATAATTTCTTATTAATGGATTATAGGACATTTCAAAAATATTGGTCATTAATATAAATTAGTAATACTGATATACCTTTTTGATATATGTTTAGTGACTTATTGTATTGATGATTAATATTTCATGTGAATTTATTTAAATTTTGGTCAAAATTAAAATTTTATGTACCAAATAATATGGATATGAACCGAAAATGGATGCACACTAATTTATTGTCAAAAAAATATGAATATGGAGTTAAAGAGTTCATCTTGTTTGTAATAGAGCATGCCGACGATGCTTCTAAAATCTAATATACTTGTTTACATCCTTATTTTTCAAGAAAAATTTGTCTAGAAGTGTTGGAAGAATATTTGATTAAAAATTAATAGATCACATCTATAATTGTTGGACTAAGCACCAGGAAAACATAATTATTACATAGATTTGGGTGATACTTCAGTTTATGAATCATTTGATATGAATAGATTTGTAAAGGACGATTGAGATCGCATGGAAGAAATGGAAAAAGAAATTGAATACTATTTTCATGATTTTCTATAGTTGTTTGAGGATTTAAATATATGTTCCAAGAAAATTTTATATAATGATTGCACTAAATACACCGCCTTTCCAAATATGTTGAAGTTATATATTATGAATGATGAAAACAGATTGAGTGACACTAACGATATAGAAACATATAATCTTCTAAAAGATATGCTATCGGAAGAAAATGAACTACCTAGCTTATCATATGACACTGAAAAATGTTACGTTAACTTTGAATGATCTCTAAAAAATGCAATCTTTTCCAAATGATTTCATATTGTATCGCAAGGACCAAGAATCACTCATTAAATTCCCAAGGTGTGGAGCAGATCGACCCAAGAAGAATGAATCAAGTACTTTGAAATATACATGGTACATTCTTATAATTCCACAGTTTAAAAGACTATATGGATTTTGGGATACTAAGATTAATTTAACATGGAATACATATACTAAAATTAACTATGGGAACCTATATCATCCAGTATATTGTCCTTAGTAGACGAGAATTGAATACAAGTTTTTCATTAATTTGTAGATCAGATGAGAAAAATTATTCTTGCATTATCAATTGATGGAATAAAACATTTTGGTATATAGAGAATTACAAATAGTACATGTCCTATCATGTTGTTAAATTTTAACCTCTTCCATGGTTGTATATGAATTGTAAATACATTATGTGTCCTCTTCTTATATCTATAAAAAAGAAACCTAGTAAATATGTTGATGTCTAATTTGAACATTTGATTAATGATATAAATTTGATGTGTCGTGAAGTTGTTAAAATGTATGATCCTCATAGATGTGAATAATTCACATTAATGGACATATTTTACATAATAATAATTTATTTCCCTGATTATGGTAATTTATCAGTCTATTTCATTAATGGAATGATAGGGTATACCATTTTTAAAAAACACAAATACTCAATTCAGTTGAAACATTCTTTGAAAAAAAAAATTGGACATCATAAATTATGACATCAAAGACATAAATACCGATCCTAGATGAATACATTCAATGGTAGAATCGGACAATGATTAACACCATCTCTAGTAATGGATGATAAATATTACAAAAAAGAAAATAACATTGGCATTGTTTTCTGTAAATTATTTTTTTAAACCCTCACAAAATTAGTTTGGTTGAAGAGATCAATTTTATTTGAATTACCCTATTGAAATTGTTTGTATGTCAAATAATTTCTTCATATTATTCATGATGAAAGATATATTTTGTTGTGTTTTTGTAATTTTAATAAATTTAATTGGAAAAACAAAATATGACAACAATGATAGTTTATACTTTATTAAAATTTGAATAAAGGAAGATAAGGCACTAGTGAAGGGTAATATGATTACATTTCTTCCCATAATAGCTTACACTCTATCCAGATAAGAAAAATTGCAAATTTTTATTTTCTAGAGTAGATTAAAAGTTTCACATGAGTATTCATCAATTATTGAGATTGTATTTTCAATGACTAATTGGAAGATAAAACGACTAAAATCACACAAATGTTGTTTTTAATGAAATATTTAATCCATGTTGATTTATTTTTCATTTTACCTCAAAATGAATGACATAAATTAACCATTCTATATTTTTTTGAAAGATATATGTAGTAAAGTTGCAGACCCCCAAATGTTTCCCATAATGAATAAGGATATTATTTTTTAATTATGTGTATTAGAGATTTATTCCCACAATCATTCTCTCATATAATGGTCCACCTGATAGTTCACTTGCTCCGAGAGGTTCAACTATGTAGTTCAAATCCATTATAAATGGAAGTTACATATTGAATGGTATTTGAATATTTTGAATGGTTATATTCAGAATCAATGTCATCTAGAATGTTGTATTGAATAATACTATATTGTTGAAGAATATATTGAATTTTGTTCTTATTACCTATCATATGTTGAAAGCATCAGTGTCCCAATGTCTCTCCATAGCGAACAGCTTATGTGCGAATGGATATCTGGAATAAATGTCACTACAATTACTATGACCGAGCATGATCAAGGAGATAATCACATATTATATAATAGTGAATAAGTGGATACATAAAATGAATCCCACAGAGAAATTCATAGAGATTTGAATTCCTAAAGGGTTTAAGGATGGATATCAAATACATATAATAAAATATTTATAGGATGGTTCAGAGATCAAATTTAATAGTAGTTATATTAAAATCCAAATACAATTGTTAAATGACATCAATGGCTAGCCAAGGGACTGAATGAAAAGGATATATCTTACACTGATTTTATAATTGAGGGTTATAAATTCTATATAGAAAAATTTGATGAATTTTATACTATGAAAAACAATGGTGTGATGATTGTTTCTTAGGTGATTCACATATATTGTTAAAAGGATAGAAGTCCAATTTTAGAAAATATTTCATATTTTGACCTTATTAAAAAGATATATGATTTGGATTATACAACATTTCAAGTGTCACATTAGCGTTTAATATGTGATTAAAATATAAAGGGAGTTAATTTTTATGAAGTGGGATTTATAAAGTTGAATTTCAGTTTGGATTGGAAAAATGAGTTGTTCATAATGGAATATCAGGAAATCAATGTATTTTTTATATCTAATCAAAAAAAATTGAATCGGTCAATTTTCCTACTAGTGACTAAAAATAATGTTGAGTTAGATGAAAATTCAATCGATTATGACCCCTTCTATGGGACATTACATTCAGATCATGTCGGTCCCAATGTAGAAAATTTTTATTACATTGTAGGGACCAAAAATAAGGGATTTAGAATTTTGACATAGAGACTGAATCCTTGAAACCTATAAAAAAATATGGATAAATTTGATGCTATTTTTTTAATATATTATTTTTTCCTCATAATATTAATTGTTCTCTACTGGATCAAAGTAAACTAAATTAAATGATTGACTACTCTTGAAGAAAATGTCTTTTATACATGATTATGTTACAAATCTCCGAAAATAATAAACTATAATGAAGGAACCCTATTAGAATTATGAAAATGTAATGTTATGATATACGTTCCTTATTTTATAGAAAAATTATACAGTGGAACATTGATTTTGTTTTCATTATACCTTGTAGAGAGAGTTTATTTTAGAATAACAATGACAATGTGCATGAAAATCAAGGAAACTACCACTGGTCAATCAAAAGGTTAATCTAAAAATAATCAATTCTAAGAATATTCATTCAAATTGTTTAAATACATTTGGGAAAAAATCCATAAGAAATTTTTTTTGTGAAGGATTTAGTCGCACCTCAATCTGATACACAATGTTATTTGTTTGAGTGAAAAAACATTTTTCAATTTTAAAATGAAATTTTAGTAAAATAGACAAGTGACATATGAAATACTGATAAAAAAACAATCATATTGTTTTGAAACATTGGGACAATGATCTATAAGTCATTTGGTACGTTTATGAATCTGTTTCACCTCAATTCGATGCACAAGGTACCCTGTAAGATTATAAGTTTGTATTTTTTATTTAAAATTTTCATCCATTTCTGTAAAAAGGACAACTGACCAAATAAAAACAAAAAAACATTAAAATTTTCTAAATACATTAGGAAAATTAAACATATGTAATTTTTGATGTGATGGATTCGGCCACACCTCAATCTGATAGAGAATGTAATCAGTATGAGTTAATGTATGTATTTCAATTAAGAAATTACATTTTGTAAAAATGATAAATTACCTAATAAAAGATAATGAAACATATTATGATTGTTTTGATAAATTAGGAAAATTATACACAAGTCATTTAAGACGTGTCATAATCAGTCGCACCTCATTCTGATGCATTGTGTGACAGTTATGATTCCAAGTGCATCTTTTTATTTAAAATTGATATCATTTCTTGTCAAATTAACTCTTTTTTCTATTTAATTTCTTTATATTATTAAAAACATAATAATTGCTTTCTTATATAGGTTCATTATTTTTTATCATGAAGGGGTGGTTTTCTTCGAGTATTTCATGGGTCAGTTCAGGATTAACTGATAATGTAACATCGATGTTTCTGAATGTATGTAATTATTTGTATTTATGTAATTTTATAAACTAATTTTTTCAATATCTGTAATATATATTTTTTTCTTCATCAATTGGTTTTTTAAATTTTATTTCATTTAATTATTCAATTGATATATTTTTTTGACATTTGATGTGTTTTTGGTCCTATCAATGCTTTTATAAGCATAGATAAAGGTATATATTATCTATAAATCTGTATGCATTAAAAATGTTTCCTTTAGTAGTTTTAAATTAATGTGTTGGTAAGTGGTTCCTTTATTATGACTTTTTTAGCACTGATAAAGGTCCCCTTTATGATCACCTTTTTAGCACTAATTAAATCCCATGGCTTCTAACATGTCTCATGTAGTCATCGTATTTCTAGCATTGAAAAAAATCCATATTTAGTGGTTTTAAATTACAATTTTTTAGTAGTGGTTCCTTGTAGTCGGACTAATAGAAAATTTTATGTGGGTTGACGAGGTCATTCCATTACACTGTCGAATTAGCAAGATTATCCTACTGGAAATAGTTTGTTAGTTTTCCTTCCTTCCCACACCTAAATGATTTCCTCATCACCCTTAGGAAATTTAAGGATTGATTCTTTCATAACATTTGACAAGTGGGATTTGTAAATTTCATAGAACCATTATATATCTCTATTGAACTTCGATAAATAAATTTCACTATCCACTTATTATCAATGTGATACCCTATAGTTTCAAAAAACACAATTTGGACTTTAGGGGCCCATCCTGAAATTTTATCATAGCTATCAAAGTCTCATATCATCATTGATTTTTATAGTTTTGGTCTTACCCACAAAAAATATGTAGTAAACATTGAATTCATGAAAAATGAAAAAACTAGAGGTGTTTTGTGAAATTCATGAAAGTTTATCCAAATATTTCCTGATATATTCGTCATTGTTTTTCATATGGTTAAGAAAATACATTCCATATTTAGATGAATTGTTTGAGGAAAATATTTATTGAAATTTTTTATATAAATCCTTCCAAACCATCACTATAATATCTTCCTCAGGATTTATATTCTAGATCAATTTATCTAACTCATTCGTCTCTCCATCCATATTGTAAACCACTGGTAGAATCTTCTAGTGTTCATATCATTAAAGGATATATAATATCTACTCTGAGTTTTAGGTCCATTGTTCCATGACAAAAAGATCAAATGATCCATTATATGATGGAGGCCTTTGTCACATAGAGATCTAAATTATAGCATGTTCATTATTATGGGGATTTGGGTGGTCCTCATTATCTAGGAATCTATTCAAAACCATATTTAGTTGTGTAGTGTCATCAAAAATTTAATGATTCCTTTCATTCGAGAAGTCATCACATTTTCTATACCATTGATGTTTTACTCGATTCCAACAATTTATGGTCATTTCATAGAATAAAGGGAAAACAAGGGTTGAAATTTTCTAAATTATTAAACACATAAATGGGAATTTAAATTTACTTATGAATTTCAAGGCTTCAATCTACGTTATTAAAGAACTATTTCCTAACATATATTCTTATGAGAATTTTTATTCCCATAATAATGGGTAATAATTATCATATGAATGTACTAAATCATATCCCCCATAAATGTCAAACTATGACAATAATAAGGCCTATTTTCATGTATCATGTTAGGTTATGTAAGTCATGATGCACCTTTTCGGATTTCATACCCATATATACATTTATGTCAAATCTATTTCCACTTTTAGTATCCTGATAGAGATGTATTTTCTTGATTAACCACTTACTGTAAACTAAAAATAATTTATAAATTTTTTTAATACTTAATCTTATCCCCAAGTATTTCTTTATTTTTTTGTAATCCAAAACTCAAAAATAACTAAAGATTTACTTTGATACTAACTATAAAAACATGTTGTTTATTAGAAATTAGTGAATGGTTTATTATGTAATATATCACTTAAAAACCCACTAATATCAATAATTCTACTGTCTTTGTGAATTAGGTTCATTACATAATAGTTTAAAATTGGAAAACAACATCTATATTAAAAAATTCATTAACATTCTTTTACGTAGACCAACATTAGATAACCTAGGGATGTACATAAGAAATGGGTGATATATGAAGTCCACTAAGGTAGTAAGCATGGGACAAGATAATAAATGATAGAAAATATGCATATCAATGGGACATTAAAAATAGTGAGAATAAAAAATATGAACAATATGGCATGATATAACATGATAATATATAAGAAACATGGGAAGCATGAAAACAAAATGAAACACAATATCATAAACATTGTTCAGGTATAAATAAAAAAAATCATCATGGAATAAGTCCCATAAATGCATAAGGTAAACCTGTATCCCAACATGATATATTGTGAGGCTAAACATTACCTAATCCATAGGAGAAATACATAATTCCAGCATCACCCATCACATTCATTTTATTATCATGATTAAGTTTTCCACATTGATAATACAATATGAATTCATTCATCATAAAAATTTATTCAAGGATCGAGGATTTCTGAATAAGTACATTTAAGTATCAATTGAAAAAATTATTGCTTATATAAGAGAATTCCATTATCAAAAAATCAGTATGGAATTCAATACAAGATTGTTTTAGCATAGAAAATAATTGGGAATTTTGGAAGCATAACATTGTCACTAAATATTTAATAAAAATGGTTGATAATAGATAAAGTAATATCATAACAATTTTATATAAAATTAGAATTAATAGGGACATGTTCAAACAAATTCAACAATAGTAATTGGAAATATAGGGCATAAGATAAAAAATCAATAAAGAAGATGAATAGATCCCTTACCTATATGTGTGACTCCAAATGCTTGGTAAGAGAATCGAGATAACATGGGGCATGATGGGAGGACTATAGACAAGGGAGATTAGACTAAGGATGTGATATAAAGATTTTAAATGATGATAAAGGGGATATTTGGTGTTTTTGTGTAGAAAACGATTTGAGAATTCGTTATTATTTCTCAAACATAGGTTTTGGACTCTATATGAAAAATTAAAAAGAATCCACAAACCATATAACGGTTTCAAACTAATCGGAGTGGATTCAATTATTCTATATGGCCAGGCACTAACTATATTAATTAAGACCCTTTATTATGTGTTAGTGAGTTATACAATTAAATAAATGATATTAAAACCATAGAATATATTAACATTCTTAGATTATTTATGAATGCTTATAAATTCAATAAAATGGACATAAAATATATTTAATTAAATGTGAAACATAAATTTGATATTTTATTCGACTTAAAATATTTATTATATCACTTTTGGGTCATTATGATTTCTTAATACATAGAATATATTTATACATTATTTAAAATGTACTGGAAAATTTGACTATTTAAAGAAAATTATAAAAAAATTCACCATTAGATAATTTAGAAAATTTAATTAAAAAATATTATTCATTTTTTCTAATTAATTTCCCAAATATGATAATTTAAACATAAAAAATACGTATCATCGTGTATTGATAAATTTTGGGTTTTTTTGACAAAAAGCATTTTCAACGCCTTAAAAATCATATTTACCTTCATAAAAATAATAATAACATTTATAATAAATAAAAAAATATTTTATAAAAATATTTAAAATAATATATTTTTTATTTCTAAAATCAATTATGTCATCAAAATATCTTCATTAATTGAGTATGAATATTATCAAATATTATATTTATATCTTACTACATAAAAACAAAATTCAATTAAAATGTAACAATAATATAATGAGAATATATTCATATTCTGTAAAGAATAATGTATATACTGATATAGATAGGTTCTTGATATATATCACTTTAATACATCAAAAATTTCCCTAAGAGTATGGTGTATGATAGTGATAATTTCATGGTGTGGTTCGGTGAACATGATTTGGTTCGTCATTTGAATGAGCATGAAATTCTCTCTTTAGCTATTTCTCTAGTTCATAAGTTATTGGATATCAATATAGTTTTGGTAATGGTCAAATACCAGTGATGATAACTCCCTTGCGTTCTCCGATTAATGGGAATCATCGGGTATAATCGTATCGAATGAAGTCATCACATCCTTTTTCTACGCCAATTGGATTTTTTGAAGCCCAATATTTATAATAATCATGTGATAATTGTTGAATGGATATATAATAAAAAATAATGATGTTTATTAGTCATTTGAAAAGGGTATAATTGGACCACATTAATGAATTTTCATTCTGTACTAACAATCTATAAGAAGAAATTTAAATATATCAAAAATTGGAATTTTATTTACAATAGTATATGTTTTTACACAGATACATCATGATGATTCAACAAAATTGAGAAGAGATCTTGTGAAACATATATTCCATAAAAAAAAGAATCAAAAAAGAATTACTATGAAATAGAATAAAATATAGTTAAAATTCATATTCACTAAAGAAATATGGGGTAAAAGGTTTTCTTTTGGCATATATGTTTTCAGAGGAAGAAGATAATGAAGGATAAGCACTAAAACTGTTTGTTTGAATGGTGTTTTCACTATATAACAAAAAAAAATAATTATTTTATTTTTCATTGTTGTTTATGTAAATTAATAAGTAATGAAAGAATGAAGATGCATTATAATACCATATAAAAGTGGAATCTAGTGAAATAATTAATTGAGGGTTCTACAAACATTAAGAAGTTGGAGACTTATTATATAGGATGAATGAGGATATAATGATATTTTTTTTGTTGGACCAGTTTATCACATGTCTATGAAATCCAGAATATTTTGTATCCCCACAATAAGTGGAGGACACCACACATTTGTTTCGATATTATTCTCTCAATGACCCACTATAATAGTTTCTCACTATAGTATCTTGTGTGATGGAGTACTATATTATGCTTTCACTATCTAATATCCTTTCTTATTGAAATGTGAAAATTGTAAATATATTTCCCACTTTTTGTGCATGATAAAGAACAATGAAAATGTAATGATAAAATCATGATCTTACCCAATAAAATATGTAAAGGGATAAAATATAATACTGTATAAATATGTACTAACACTAGTTCACCCCCAACACATTTAGTTTTGTTTTTATCCCAAGACGGTATATAGGTTTATATGCTTATCTTTTTTATCATCATTATGTCATATTCTTATGATAATGACCCATTTATTGAGTTTATTATCTCATGATTCCAGACTTTTTTGTATGAAATATATTTTGCATTTTAGATTTTCTATCCTTCTATAATGAATTGTAGATAACTCTTATTGTTTCACGTTATTAAAATAATATTTTTCTCCCTGACTCATGGTTTATCATTATATTTTTCATCAGGAAATATAGATGTCCCTTTCCACTCACTAAGGTTTAATATAACCAATATATCATGTTTTATTTTCGATGGTTTTGAATATTAGTATAACTTATGAATTTTATTTAGGGGAGTCTATTGTGGTTCAATTAATGATAATTATTCCATAGGTTTCTGATGTCATTGATCCTAAAAGTCACTAAACCATTCCTTCCTGGGATTTTGAGATGATTTGTGATTTTTGGGTTGTATATTATTTTAATGTTCTATTAAAATGAAATGTTCATCTCATATTATATCAAATAAAATGTTTAAAAAACTATTTTTATGTTAATACCTAGAATTGTGGATTTGGTGTTTCTCATTTATTTTTAAAGATGAGTTTAGTTATTTTTTTGGATTATTTTAGTTATTTTATGGATTAATATTAGAGAAAAATATTAAAAACCAATGATATTACTTTTGGTAAAGGATAAAATCATTTTTGTAAATAAGAGTCTATGTGGTTCAAAATGTAATTACATTCATGTATAGATATAGGAATGTGGATGAAGTTTGGAACCAAATGAACATAATGGTATTCTATCTAATAAATTTGGATTGAGTGTTAACTAAATCTTTATTTTAGTGTATTATGAGTGAACATAAGACTCCACACCTGGACAAAAAATCATGGGGATATTCTTTAGTTAATAACATTCTATGTATAGGCCATCATAATGGATTTATTAGGTTAATGAATTATGATATGGAACAAAATATAACATGATCTAAAGAAACATATATTAAATTAAGAGTTATTTTGGTTCAATTAAAAACAAATTTTAAAAAAAATCAATGTGTGATACATTTTGACGTTCAGTTTTTCATCATAAATTGATAATAATATATTATTAATTTGATTTCATTCATGTAAATTGTTTTGGTTTTAGTAATGGTTTTATATAGGAGGAACCATGTTAGTATTAGAAATTATGGAAAATAAAATAACCTTCCTAATAAAAAATTTGGTGGGGTATAATATGGTATTGAAAATATTATATTTGTTCTCCACCAACTATCTTTAGATTCTCGTGAAAATTTCAATCATTAAAAATAACTAAAAAAACTATGATTTGGGATTCAATGAAGATCGAGTTCAAAAGATGATTAAGGAATAAATATTCAACTTCAAACATGTCATGAATTATGGAAGAATCTACCAACAAAATGTCTTAAAGGAATAAGAAAATGTTTCTAGTATAGAATAATGGGATACTAAGCCCAATAATTTCATGTTAATATAAATAATCTAATCAATTATACAAATTGGATGAATGTACACTATATATAATGTATGGTTATTGGGTATTATGAAAATTAATTCCATATTTCAACGGATAATAAGAATAATAGAGCTCATAAACATAATTGTTAAGAGAATAACATAAATCCTATTTAAAGACTACAATATAAGAGGAATTTTTTTTATTTAATTGGTGTTATTTATTTATCTCACTAAACTGATCTATTTCTTATATTTTCTAAATTCCATAAACTATGAGAAATCTATTTATAAATTTATAACGATTGGTTTTATCATAACTATATCCCAAAATTATTAATATTCTTCAACTATTCTAGGATTATGATTCATGAAAGTCTTAATATCTCTCCTTTAAATGATTTTTACCTTATTAGAGAAATGGATTGTCTATCTTCACAATGTCACACTATTAATTACCAACATAGGGGAAACACATTTCATATCAACCTATGATATTCTATCAATGCGAGGATGATTATGTACACCATTTAGAAGAAAAATATACAATGTTGGTCCTAATAAAAAACATTAATAGAGTCATGTCTTAAATTATTGGCGAAAAAATCAATGATATAGATAATCCAATTATAAGGAAAAAATGTACGTTTTTTGTGTTTGAAAGGATGATATCTCTCTAGATATTCTTTCATGAGTCATATTTATATTTTAGAGATACTTATATATTTACATTACAAGATGATAATTAAAATTCGGATGATTTAATTTATTTAAGGTTGAAGAATGTAACACCATGTGATTTTACAAAAATTCATTCCAAACTAATTCAAATGTGTTTGATAGCTTTCTCCATAAGTAACACCAAACTAAAAAAGATGAAAAATATTTGATGGATAGTATAAGAAAAATTATAATAATTTTTGAAACTCTAATAAATAAAATGATATTAACTATTTAAAAAAGATTTTATTTGGATAATATATATTAATATTAATTATTATTTGAACATCCTATTCATTCTCAAATAACTAATTAATTAATTAATAAAATAAAAAAATGTTTAATAATATTTATGACAATATATAATCATTAATTATATTATATATATATTATCACTAAATAAACATAGAATTAGAATGACATAAAAATGAGAACTCTTAAGGTATAAAAGGGTATTTTTCTATAATAAAAATTTTTCTATATATTTTTAAATTATGATTTGAATGATATATTTATTTCTTTTAAAATTATAATTATTAAGAAATAACTTCATATTTTAACTCAAAAATTCAATAATATTATAAGTTTTATTTTTGATATTCTTCACAAATAAATAATTTTTATGTGAATAGTGAAAATTAAACTATTAATTAAATCATATTATTTAACTTATATCCATAAGTGTAGCATCAAAACATATAAAAAATTTTGAGACACAATTATTATTAATTTGTAATATTATCAATTTTAAATACTATTACACATTTAGAATACATTATGTTTGAAAATATAAGTAACATTTTACTAAGTGAGACATGTTTTGGTCTTTCTTTTTAATTTACTATAGTTAAAAAACAGCCTTTACGTTAATTAATATCCACATAAAATAAATTCAATGTATAATTACAAAATTATAATAAAAATAAAAATTCCTTTAATATTATAGTTCTCATAAATTTAAATATTTGAAATTTTTTCTATCTTAAAATAATATGTTATGTGTTAGATGTATTCATGGAAGAAATTATTTTTTCATCACAATATAAAATTTATATATAAAATTGATTTAATATTTGGAATCACTAGGTCTGAAATATTACACATTTCAAAATTATTTTTTGTAATTAAAAGAAACTTTTCTGGGTAAAAACTATTTTTCAATGGAAAAACTAAATGGTGGTATATTATAAATCGAGTGGTAAAATGATTGAAAAAATGTTGGGATATGTGTCAAAAAAGTTAGTCGTAGAAAAATTTTCCTAAAATTAAAAAATAATATATTATTTATCATTTTGGATCCATTTACCCAGGAATTGTTTCCATCAATAATTAATAAAAATTTAGGGTTCACAAAAGTTCTTTTTTCATCACTTATAAAATGAAATCACTAACACCCAATCAGGGTTATATATACCCATGGAAATGTCAATGAAACCATGTCAAATTTTACACTTCTATATTTCCCTTTCATGAACACAATCCCCTAATCAACAAAGTTTATCCTAATCACTTCTTTTAAAATGAATCTTTTATGAGAAATTTCATTGTCTTAAAGTGAGTATTACTTAATCACAATCTATCTATTCTTAATATTTATCTTCCAAACAAATCCAAGAATATAGAAATATAATTACCTAAATATCATTATAATTCATATTTTTTAATATATTAAGGTACCAATCCTCATTTATTCGTTTCTATTAGCTAAAAAAATAAAAGAACGTTAAATATGAATATATATAGTCTAACACATCCACAAAACGTTATGTTTTACTTCCCATCCCCCCATAGCATGGATGATTTTGAAATATTATTTATATTGCAAAATAAGTCTTATAAAGTTACAAATATTACACACATATAATATTTGACATTTTATAAGTGATATGTATAATATGCTATCATTGGAATCTTAATAACCAAAAATGAACATTTTAGAGTACATTTCATAATCTGTGATCATTTTATAATAAATTATTTTAATATATAAATATTTATTTACTTGAATAATAAATGAACTTTTCCCTTATAATTATAATGATTATTAATTTATTCTATAAAAAATTTTACAATATCCAACCTACCAACAGAGTTTCCTAAAATTGATAGAACCACATCAAATATCCAATATAAGGAAACAATATATAATAAATAAATAAAACATATCAATAAATATATTCCAGTAAATGACATATGTATAAATATTATTCCTAAAAAGGTATATAATAAACATAATTTTATTATTTTTAATGTTAATAACATGCTCGAATTGAATCATGACTAATGTAACGGTTTCTCACCTCTAATTTTCACCCTCTTAGCCATATGTTTTATTAAACCCAAATTCTTCTTTTAATGTTTCATTTTATGAACGAAAAATATTTTTTCTATTTACACAACCATTATTCATGGTTTTTAATTTTGTTTTTCACGTCATATCCTTTTATTGTTTTTTATTTTGAATTTTAGGAATTAATAAGGGGTTCTTTATCTCAAATTTAATACCACGAGTAATATTTCATATTATGTATTATGATAACATAGATTATGTGTGAATATAACCTCAGGTCTTTATTTTTTCCATATTCATAAAATTTAGGGGGATTCTTGATCTATATTTTTTGTATCATTAAATGAATTACAATTCAAAAGTACCCACGTTTGTAAGGACTTTGTTAACTCAAATTATTGTGTTGATCTATAATGTGCCTTCAAGAACTTCTTTCTTTAAAGATTTATTGATCCCACATTAAGATTTTATTTTATAATACATCATACTACTATATGTGGTGGTAATAAATTTATAATGAGATTTATAAATATACCATTTATAATTATGGTAATAAAAATCAAAAAACTCTTTTATTGTTTCTCTCAATCTGTATGCATAATTAATTACAAAGACTGATTTTTAGGTTTTCAAATATTTTCCTAATTTATTTCAACTCTAAGTTATTCTTAAATGAAAATTAAATATTCATATATATTTCAATGCTAATTTTTTCTAAATATAATTATTGATCATAACAGGTGATTAAAAGATTTATTTTTTTGAAAGGATGTCTCATGATTTTTTTTCTTATTTTTTTAAATGAAAATTTAATGTTACATAAAATGATTTATCCCACAAGAAAATGTACATGAAAGGATATATCCCAATTCAAAGGGTTAATGGGATAATTTATCATATGGAAAATGTAACACCTAATGATTTAACCCAAGCCAATGTTTATATATTAAGATTTATCCTAAGATAAACGGTTCATGTGAGTATTTATACCACGATTAAAGATAATGGATTTATCACAAGCCATAGGATACATATGAGAATTATAATAATACTAACATTATTCTATAGGACTATCTCAAGCCATAGAAGTCACATGTATGATTATCCTAATCCTTCTATATGATGAATGTCTTGGTGGGTCGCCTTGGCATATGATTAATATTCATATAATTATGGCACATATTTATTTTATATTATTATGAACATTCCACGTGGATCATGTATATTTTCTCATGATTCCGCAATAGTAATCCATGGTAACTATATTCCAATATGATATTATGTTTCCTCGTATCATGGATTATAGTTAAATCTTAACATTCTGTGTTTTTATTATAAGATATTTCTCTGTATATCATATTTTGAGAAAACCCTTGATAACATGTTAATGAAATTTTCTATTTATTAAAAATTTCAAATCACCCATTTCTTATGGTTTATTTTCCCAAATTCAAATGTTTAATATAACTTTTAAGAATTATAGCAGTGTGTTTGTTGTGGTATGATTATGGGAATTTTTTAAATAAGATTCTTATATTTCTTATCCTAGAAGACACTAAAAATTTTATTATAAATATTGTGAGATGATTTAGGAGTTTTAATGTTTATCATTTTGAAATTGTTTAATATAATGTTATGTTCAATGTAATTTGAATCAAATTCGATGTTTAATAAAAGTGTTTTAGAACCAAACCCAGGTTATGGTTCTAGGGAACCACATTATCCGTGATAGATCCATGAAATACATACTTTTTAAAGAAATGGGAAGGAAAATATTTGAAACTCATTCATATATAAATCACCAAAATATGTTATCATGAATAATCGATGATTCCCCCAAATATCTCAAAATTGAAAATAATCACAAAATTAAATATATTTTAACACCACAAAAAATTATAAAAAATTGAGTAGAATATAATGTAATATTGAACATGATTAATTAAAAAATATAATCATGATAAATTTAGGCTATTTTAAAATGAAATAGATTTATAAAACTTGTGTTGAATATGATTATAAACATGCCCCTCTATTGAACTTAAATTTCATTAATAAAATTTTTATCAAAAAATGAGAAGGGAAACTTTTATAATGATCATAGAAAAGGTTAAAAAATTAATATTTCATAAATTAGTAGTAATTAGAAATAGAAAAGAAAAATTATAGAATTATATTCACTCTTACATGAATAAAAATATAATCCATGGGGAATGGTTTGATATCTTACATAAAATTTAATTCAGTTATTGATTGATAATTCCATGAAAAATGATAGAAAATTTAATTTTTAAATTGGATAAGGTTAACGGTGTCTGCAATGAAAAATATAATTAAAAATTTGATATTTTTCCTGTCCAATTGAGGAATCCAACAAATGGAAATTTTATATCTCCTATAGAAATAACCATGTTTTAGACACTACCATTGGGTCATAATTTATATTCAAGATTTTTTATATGATATTAATTAATTTCTGGGATGGTACTAAAAATAATATAATTACTTATTATTTTTTCAAATACATTCATAACTATTTATGATGAACCAACTATAGGACCACCATTATAAATATAATTAAAATTATTTTATAGTTTTTATCAAAATATTATAGGTTTATACACATATATATATAATTAAATATTAATAAATAATTAGTATTTATAAATTTTAAATAAACAAACTTACATAAGTAGTTTATTAAATATATATATATATATATATATATAAACATGAACACATGCACATGTATTTATCTTTATATATATATTTATGTCAGATTAAATATATAGTAACAATTTAAAAACTCAGTGGAGTGATATGAGTTGATTACAGTAAATAAGAGGTGGGGGATTCAATTCTTACCCTACTATTTTATATGACGATTTTTTACGATGGGTCATCTAATGGGGTACCATTGTAATAAATAAACAATGAAACTATAAATTATATATAAAATCTAATAAAATTAAATTAAAAATTTGAACAAAACATCCCATGAATAAAAATATCTAAATAATATGTTGTAAAGTTACCACTAACTCAAAAGTATGTTATTTTTTATAACAAATTCAAATTCTATTTTGGTCGAATAAACTACCTTTATATTTTATTTTTCTTTATATTTTATATCAAATATACAAGAATAAAATCATTATATATATATATATATATCTGTCTATGTTTGTGTTGTAAACCAAGAGACACACTAAGAGGCTTCTTATTACGGTGTTGTCCAAATAATGTGTTTCTTCATTAGATATCCACATTATTGAATCTTGTTCCTGTGTTAGTTGTAACAATTGTTAAAAAAGTCAATCATTTCAGAAAATCTAGTGATTAAATAATATTAAAAATATTATAATCTGAATCATGATTATTCATCGGGTGGAGTTAGATTATTTTACAACAATGGTTGGAATTATTATAGACCGATTGTAATTATTTGTTAATGATTTTTTTAACATATATTATATATGGAATTAGAATTAAAAAACTATTTTTGGAATTGAATTTGTAGTCCTAAATGTTATAATGTTCATTAATGTAGAATTTTCCCAGATGCGGTTTAGTCAATGTCTCATAATTTATGTAAATCATAAATTTTATTCCAAAAGGGACAGTGAAGATGTTAAAATGTTTTCCAAATTATGACATGACAATAATGAAGGAAAATGATAATCTAAAATTTAATTTTTATATGATGTGTTCATGAATTAAATTAGTGGTTTTGAAGTTAATTTTGAAGATATATAATTTATTTTGTAAGTATTTTGGAAATCTATGATATGTGATAATATATTTGAAAATAGATAATTCTCAAAACATATAGGCAACTGGTAATATTCATAAGACTATATAGTATATAATAGGTAAAAATGTGGAAATGTCCAAGACTCTCACTCTATATATAAGATAAATCTGGGGTGCACACTGAATAGTGTATGGGCTGTGAAGAATTTTTTTTGCATGTAAGAGTACTCTAGAAGCAATTCGTGTTGTGTTGACAAAGTATTGGAGTCTTTTTGTGAGTGTAAGAGTAACAAGGTTATACTCCCATAGAATTGACAGTCTTGAAGAAAAAACCTATCATTATAAATCAATCCTAAATCATTACATAATAGTTATTTCAGTGACATATTTATATATCTAAGACATATTTAAATATATAAGGGTGATAAAAATAATTCATTTTGACAACCCAAACTTGATATTGAAGATTAATTTTGTATCATTAGAAAGAACACATTGATGACAATTCATAGATGATGGATGATGTTTGTTTGTCATTTCATTAGCTATCTAAGATTAATGATTTTTGGTCTATAAATGTTTAAAATAAGTTATATTAATATAGTAAAAATATTAATAGATTGGATATCTATGATATAGAAAATCATCATATGATTATAGGATTATAATTCTATGTTATTTCTATTATCTAAAATTTGTCATTTTTTGGGTCAAATAGAACTAATTTTTTATAAATAATGACTATCCTGATTTGAGAATCTATTCCATAGTATTATTATTTCATGTAGATATTGAACATATTGAATAATTCCATGTCAACAATAATTGATATTATAAATTGTTTATTTATTTTTTAATATTAAAAATAACTCTCATGGTTTATTAGGTGACATGTATTATATTTCATTTAAAAAATAAGGATATGAGTTCTATATAGTAATTAAAAAGGTATGATCTTAATAGAGAGTGGTAATAATATTTTCCCATACCCTTGTGATGATGAAGTAACTCCTAATATTTAAATAAGGGTCTACGATAAATTTTTCCATCACACTAATGAATAATTAATTAACTCATAGAATGTAAACATATAGAATTTATCTACATTTAAGGAATTTTTTTGGGGATTATAGTGACGTCAATATCAATAAATTAAAGGAGTTATACACTATAAAAAAAGTATAAATATTTAGGATTATTTGATATATCCAATATCGATTAAGTAATTACATATAATAAGAGAAGAAATTATTGACACATATTTAATAACATTCGAAATAAGAATACTTTTCCATGAAAACTCATGGGAAAGAGATGATGATATTTTTGTATTTTTTTCATAACCATTGTATGAAGGTGAAACATGGGTATCAAAGGTACCAATTTACCATAGGTACAAATAAAACATTAGTCATTAAACCATTCATGAATTCCATGCCATGGTGGTAATCCTCTCTTACAGTAGTGAGAAAAGAGAGAGAAATTTCGAGCAGTGGCCCTTGAAGTTTGTGAGACATCCTACAAATTTGGAAAGGGAGTTTCCTTTGGTGTATAAGAAACAAATCTAAATCCACCACCAATAGTGAGTTTAGAGGTTTTTTAGGATTTATATACTATAGGTTTCATCAAAATTTTATTAACTGAGTGTATATGAGCCATGTAAATTATCATGTGTCTAGTGTGAATCCTTATTTATATTCTACAATATGAAAAGTACATAATTTTGTTTAGATAAATAATTTATTTTATATGGTCATGGATATGATAAAAGGGATTATATCAGATCATCATCACTGATTAAAGAACATATTTTTGGACATAATAACTATGAGGTCATGATGATTGGTGGAAATGAAAGGTTATGGAAAACGAGCTCAAAATAGAAAATTTCAATTCCATGATTAACCCCCCCCCCAACACACTAATTAGGGTATCGTTTATTAATATACCATGCGTGATTAATAATTTGTATCAGGTAATCTATTAACTTTACTAGATTATTATTTCTTTGGATTAATCTAATTGGTTTTGAGGTTATGTTTTATTCTAAAAATTCATTCATTTAGAGATATGAAAAAGAGAATTATTTTAATAAACATTCAATGATCTAGTAGGATTCCATATACTGAAACAATTTATGGGGATAGAAATATTTAGATAAAGAAATCCAATAACATTAGAATGGATTTTATTGATGACCTTATTTCTGAATATATTATTTCATTCAGTGATATTTTATTATTATATGGTGATCTATATATTTCATGTGGTATTATATTTACTGATAATGAATTTATCCTAATGAATACAATCATGGATGTGAACCAACATCATATGAGCTAGTTTAAAAATTGAAATAAGGAATCCTGATGTGAAAAAAGATAATATGTTTAAATATATCCATTTCAAAGTGCTATAAATATAGGATAACAAATTGAGAACCCTAAATATACGAATAGTAGAAGTTGACATTAATATGGGTTAAAATATAATTATAAGTCATATAATTTAAATAAATTTCAACAAGAGTGAACAATATCAATTCTAGTTAAAGGATATGAGAAATTTTTCAAAACAATTTCAAAAGATGTAGGCCATGAAGGATAAACTAGCTAAACACCAAAAAGAACTAGCCAAGTGGAAACATAGCCCTAAATATTAAAATTTATTCCTTATGGATTCTATAATATTGATGAACACCCTGATTATAATGAAACGTGACATATTATATAATTGTTTCCATAAATTTGAATATTAGTTGTCTATGTGAATGATTCTTAATAAATATATGAATGAAATAATTGTGGAACTAATAAAATATGACTAGGAACATGATTAAGATATTAACTTGGTTACAAAACATATTGAATAGTATAATTCCATGGTGATCCAATTATAAAAAAATTGTAATTTTTTTAATTATTCTTTAAGAGGTTATAGTGGTATAAATCACACATATTCCTTATCGATGCAGAAACATGAAACAATTGTTATGTAACAAAGTAATTTATTGATTTCAAAACTTAACAGTGTATAAGATAGAACACTGTTTAAATATTATAAAAAATAAACTATGGGAATTCTAATGAAAATAATATAGCATTTGAATATCTTGATTTTTTTTATAAAAGATACCTATAAGACGTAAGGACAAATTAATGAATCCAAGAAGAGGTTTTGGACATATTTATTTTACAACATAATGAATGGTTGTATTCCTAATTACTTACTTGAAAATTTGTAATATAATAAATACTGTTAAATTTAGGAATGTTTATAAAAATAATTTTCCTATAATATAAGGAAAACTATGTGTTATATTCCAATAATTATTCTTAATCTTGTTTTATTTATAGTAAAGATATTAATATATATTCTATTATAATGAGATGAGAAAACTGGTGTGCATTAAATGAAAATCTATTATTCAGAGTAAAATATTTTTGGGGATTGTTATAAAATACATCCTTGTTCAATGTATCTTGAAAATGAGTTCCAAATATATAACTGAAACAATTTTTGAATGACCATAAATTTATTTTGAAGAGTGTGAATGTCACCTAATTATAAAGTTTTAAATCTCATGCAAATTAAGCATCCCAAGGAACAATATATATTAATAATCCTAATTATTCATTTAAGAATAATCATGTTAATAGGTAGTTTTTTAAAATAAAATTTCTATCATAGAAGATTCAATTAACTTTCTTGATGGTAAGAGTACTTAGGGAGGAAGAACATAATTGTTGTTCCATCAATAGAAGAACAAACTCGAGGAAAATAAAGTGAAGTTATATTCCATAAAAATAATTTTAGATATTAATATTTACTCTAAATTAAATTAAAAAGAAATAATGGGATTTCCTAAATATTAAACATTATCATCATCCTGATGAATTTATTATAATCCTCTCCCTATATATTTAAAATTTAGTAATTATAATTTAACTGTTTTAGGAATTTAAGGTGATACATTCAATGGGTATATTGAATCAAAAAATGAAACTATTATTTTGACATAATCTAAATTTAAAATTTAATATTTGAAGTTATAAATATGAAATATTTTGGGATCTCAAATTTTAATAATAATCCCTAGAGCACACGAAATTTGTGGAAATGTAATGTTAGACTAGTGGTTTCACAGGTGGAATCAAGGACCAGTTGAAGTGATTGTTCTAAGATAATTCAATATTTAATTGGAAATGAACCTTAAAGGTAGAAAAGACACCCCTAATAAGGAATCAGTGATAATAGTATATATTTTAAATTTTTTAAATATGACATGTGATTTTATCTGGGTTTTTTTAGGATTTAAATAGATGCTAAGTGGATTAAATTCATTCATAATATTAATTATATATTTATTGAATTAATTGAGAGGTTGATGGGGATTTTTAATGAAAATTTAAATGTGGAATCCCAATCTACCATGGAAAGAAAACTGATGGATAATAGAAAAACACAATCTAATAATAGGAATCTCTTTTTATAAAGTGGTATCAATTATAAGAATAAGTATTATAATTTTTTTTAATATGATGGGAAAAATAGTGATATGGTATGACAAACTCCTTTTAGTTCATTTTCATCTAAAAATAGTTCTTTTAAATTTGTCTATGTTCTGAAGAAAAGCTATTTTTTAGAATATGAAAATTATTATTATATTTATCTTAAGGATGTATGTGATTTCTATAGTCATCATTGATATTTTTAACTTACTATCATATCTCCCACAATTATTTCCATATTAGTTGGATTATAGTAATTTTTGGTGGATCAATGATTTTCGGGATAGTCACTCATTGAAAATATTTATATATTGGCACCAAAATTGAAGGAGATTCAAGGAATAGAATATAAATATAAAATATTTATTATCATGTTATTTAAAATTGGAGAAAAATTCCAAATTATATGATTATTTAATTGAATTTAAATACCAATATTCATGTGTCTATTAATTTGATGCATGGGACGTCAATATAATGTGATATAAAATTTAATTAATATATTACAATTTTTTTCACCAGATATTAATCCCATGAAAACAGTGTTGAAATCATCATTCTAACATGATGAATCTCATACTATCCTTTTTTCAAGATGTATTAGAGATTTATAGATTTTTTTACATAAATATGATATGGAGAGTATTATAAAAAGTGTTATTTACACAAAATATCTTGTACGATTTTGAATTGATATAAAATGAAGAAATTAAATCATCCTGAATATATGTATATATATATTGTTTGATAAGAAACATCATGAATTTGATACATAGTCACAAAGGTGGATAATGAAACGTCTTTTATATTTTAATGTTTATGTGTGGGGTCATGACAATGTGTTAATATATGACTAGGGATAGTATTGCTAATAATTCCAAAAGGGGATAATTTTATTATCAAACTAAGGATTAATGATTTCATGTATTTATATTTATTTAAAAAGTGTAGGAATTTTCATCATCTTATTGTGTTTTTTATTTATTTCATTACGAAAAACATATGGTTTTTGCTTAGAAAATTTGTAATCTTATTCTATAATAGATTCAAGTATTTTAAAAGGAATGATGCTCACCAGTCTGTATTAAAATTGGATGTAGTTCTATTGATATTTTTATGTCGGGGGTATCATGGTTGGGTGTTGGAAGTGGAATAGATGATTTCATGAAGTCATCTAATGTATGACATGAGAATATGGAAATAAAATGTTTTATTGTATGTTAATTTGTTTTTTATCTTTTATGGAAATAAATTATTTGTTTATAAGTTATATTCATGAGATGAAATAGATATTTTAGAAGTATTTTAGAAAAATATTGCTTAAGAAAATTTCTATGAAATTCATTTAGTAAAAATAAAATGATAACTATTTTGATTCATAAGAGTAATTAATACCAAGAATCTTGAAACTTAATAAAACCAAAATTCTAACCCGATAGATAAGAGTAATACATGGTTCACTATAAAGAATGTATAGTTCCTGAAAAATATTATTATATATGTAATAGTACTCTATAAATACATTGTGTATATTTGATAATTTCTTGGTGTTTTCCTACATTTATAAGATTCAATAAGATATTCTTTTAAAGAATCAATAGTATTCATGGAATCCCCATGATTTCATTAAGATATACTAATTCAATACATATGTGTTATTTTAAATGATTTATGAAATTTTTAATATTCATTACAATCAATAATGGTGATATATATATATATATGTTAATCTATGACACCAGGGTGGTTCATAAGAGTCATTCCACAATATTGGGTAGCACATGCGGGAGTAATTTTTTAATTACAGGGAGATAGATAAGGTTTATTCTGTAGACTATTTTGAATAGTGTTTTGAGATGTATTCATAGTTTTAGATTTGATTTATCAATAATTACATATGATTAACTGTTTGAAAATATATGATGAAAAAAATAATAGTGATATAAATTGAGTATTATTCCATAGTATTTTATTAATTGAAATAAAATAATTTTTTTAGATTAGTTCATTTTATATTAGATAATGAATATTTTTTTCATTTTCGAAGCTACACCAGTGTTATTATTCCATATTCAAGTTGTAGCTAGATAATAATTACTTGAAACTTTTTATGATAGTTTTGATGGGTGTTTCCATATTTAAATATGGAAAATTACATTATTTGTTTATTATATGATTCCAATTTGTTTTCATTTGAAATAAAATGTTATATATTATATAGATGAAACCTAAAAGGTATATCCTAAAAGATACTATGGAAATAATATATTTTCTTATTCCTATGGTGAACAAGATAGACATGAATTTGAATAATGTTATTGGATAAATTTTGTCATCGCACTCATTACTATTTAATGATATTTAATGAGATAAATGTGAATAGTTTTTGGCGATATTCGGAAAATTGTGTTTTTGAATTTTTTACATACATATCACTATAAGGGAAAAAAATCCAGGACTATGAAACTTTATAGTGGTGAGGCAGATTTCATATATATGATATTGATAGAGGAAGTCCATAATAGTAGAGAAGAAAAAATAAGCACTCATTTAAGAAGTTTCCAAAGAAGGAGATTCAATGACGACTCATTAGAAAGAGATTATGTTATTCATGGTTTCTTTCATAGCTAATTTATGATAGTGAAGTATGATCATAAAATAAAAACATCATATATCTGATGAAACTATAATATTAGTGAGAATTTTTGGATTATATTTCATTCAAAGGTAATAATAATTTCTTGATGTAGTGATCAAAGAGATTATAAGTCAAGGGATTGAAATTATTATATAATGGGTTATCCCAAATATTATAAGGGGAGTAAAACAATTCCTAAGATTATTATGTCGTAAACTCACCAAAAAATAATATGTTTGTTCGATTATGTTGTGACTAAACATGAATAATTTCATGTCCCTTGGACTAACCTAGTGTTGGTGAACCAATGAAAAATTTATGTGCCTTGTGAGCATGATTTTTATATTCTAAATGAAAAAAATTAGTGAAATTGGGAAAAAATTCATTTTTTATTTCGAGTAAAGGATTGGGAATGTGGGATTATAAACTTATCATCATCATTGATTTCAGAAAAAATGGGGCCCTATTAATTTTGAGATCATGATCATCATGCATAGTGATAGTTTGGAAAAATATATTCCAATTGGAAAATACTCATGCCTTGATTCACCAGAAAACCTCTTAGAGTATCATTCACTATATTTACTTGTGATATATATAAAAATAATTTTTTGAAATAGAAAAGTTGGTTTGCATTTGGTATAACAATATTTTTATAAATCAAAAAATAATACAGTCGATATTATGTTGGAGTTTAAAAAATCCAATATAAAATATTTTTTTGTGAATAAAATATGTATGTGGGGTCAAATTTTATAGATGTATTTAGGAAATAAATAACTACGTCCTAAATGTTACACTCTCCTCTAACATATCACACATATCTAAATGATATTATTTTATATAGTATCAGTTTCGTGATATGATTTTTGGATTTAAGTACACTCAGAGATAGAAATGTCTACATTTTTAAAATGTAACATAATTATAGATGCGATGAAAACATAAACCCCATGATCTACCTCTATAAAACATTCTATATATAATCATCCCAATAAAAGAAGATTTGAATCTTTAATCTATAATAAATCAACATAGTTGAACTAAACTATTTTAAGAAAAGAATAATTAAATAATACAAGTCATATTCAATAAGAATTATCATCCATTTCCATAAAAGGTTATATAATTAATAATCCATTATCATATATCCTCCTCATTATGTTCGTGATATTTTAGTGATAATCATTCCAAATTTTTTATTCATTATCCTTCTCAGAATATTGGATCGTTAAATTTAATCACTCCTTTGAGATTTATATTTTTTACCTCAATTAAAAACAACTCGAACGTTAAATAAATAATGTATTATACAAAATAAATTTTTTTTATTCCCTTTCTTTTATTTTTCTATTAGAATTTATATAAACTCTAAATTATTTATATTTATTCAATTTACTACTTATTTCTAGAGTAGTCCCCAAATACATCTGGATATAATTGAAATTTAAAATCAAAATTTATTCTCCCAACATAAAATTTAATCTTCCCCTACATCAGACTCATCCATTAGATAGTCCTAATATTAAAAAAAGTATCTGAAATATATTTTAATTTTTTTCATTCATGAATAAATTATATTTTAAACATAAATAAGTATTATTATTATTAAATATTTGTATAATAGTTTGTTTTTATTTTATTATATTATATTAATTTATTAGAAACCCATGAGTATTACTTGTACAAAATTAATTCTGACCCATTTATAAGAACATTTATTAAATTATATCCTCTTATGGTTTAGTAATTTTTATAAAAATAAATGAAACCATATAGATAGGTTTTATTAATGACATATGTGGTTCTGAATCGTTAATTATCCCCTAAAAAGTACAACTTAATATTCTATGTATTGGAGGCGATATGTCTGGATCATTATAGAAAAAAATTATGTATAGACAGACTATCTAGATTCAATATACCGAAGTTCAATGCTTGTGGGATATCATATGGGTTGAATATAGTATTTATTATATTGAGTATTTAATACCCTTTTTATGTTTCATCCTCTACCAAAATTTCACCCTCTTACCAGAGGTTTAGATCAATTTATGGTCGAATCATTGAAGAAATGTTTTTCAGACAAGATAGCTAATTGCATCTAGATGCATTGATTTCATGTTCACATCATCAATGATAAATATCGAGCTAGATATTCATCTTATTTTATGATATGATACAAATAACTTCATCTAATAACTTTAAAATTTTAATTCCAATAAATTAAATTAATTTAAATTATACCTGAATTACTGTAGTGGGAACCATCCATTTGGAACAACATCATCATTGAACTTCTTTCCACTTATCATCCTGAAATTTTGATCTATATTTTAATTCTTTTTGAGTGAATTAATACTTCAAAATTTTTTGGTTAGTATATATTTGTCGTTTTACTCCATAAAAAGGATGAGTAAAATTTTTTAAAGGAAAAACAACAGCAGCCAATTGAAAATCATATGTGTCGTAATTTAACTCACGAGGTTTCAATTAACATGAAGCATAAGAAATTACCTGATAATTATACATAAGGACACAACCAATTCCATTCAAGGAAGCATCACTATAGATAAAAAACTCACCATTTCTGGAAGGCAGTTCCCAAATTGGATCATTCACCAATCTCATTTTCAATTCTTGAAACACAATCATCACATTCTTTTGTCCAAATGAACATAAGACCTATTCGAGTTAGCTGAGTCAGTGGGATAGATAATTGGGAAAAAATTTCCATAATCCACTTATAATTACCCACTAAACAATGAAAACTACATATCTCAGTAATATTTGTGGGGAATAGACATTCTTCAATATCTTATGTTTTTGTTGGATCAACAGTTGTGCCATTTTTTGAAACAATGTGAGCAAGAAAAAAAAATTTTGTACCCAAAACACACACTTTATAAATTTTCCATACAGTTTCTTTCCTTTTAGGGTTTTCAAGACAACCATTAAATGACATTCATGTTCCTATTTACATTTTGGAATAAAACAAATATCATCAATTAACACAACCATAATGTTATCCATGAACTCGTGGAAAATTCTATTCATAAGATCCACGAATACAATATGTGAATTGGTTAACCTAAAATGCATAAATACAAAATCATAATGGCCATATACAATATGGAACACGGTCTTCAGAATGTCTACATCATTTACTTTCAACTGATGTTTCCATGGCCTCATGTCAATATTCAAAAAATACTAAGCTCCTTGGTGATGATCAAACAAATCATCGATATGAGGCAAGGTAAACTTGTTATTAATATTTATTTTATTCAATACTCTATAATAAATACAATGTCTCATTGAACCATTTTTCTTCTTGACAAAAAAGATATGATCACCCCATGGTGATGTTCTTTGTCGAATGAAACCATTATCTATTAACTCCTAAAATTTCGTCAATAACTCTAGAAGTTCAATTTGAGTCATTCGATAAGGGGGTTTTGAAATTGTCATAGCATCAGAAAGTAAGCCAACATTAAATTCAACATCCTGATCATGTATAATACAAGGAAACTCCTCAGGAAAAAAAATCACGGTACTCATTTACCACTGGGACATCACTAATCTTCATGGTTCAATTAATTTCATAAATATGTTCATGGTAACAATAAGTTATATCTTTTACTATTTAGTCAGCTTCCTAATATGTTATCAAAATTAAGGGTTCATTTTTGTGCACAAACTAAAATTATTTCTGAAAATAAATCACTTTTTCTCTACAATCAATCACAACATGAGAAACTGAAATCCAATCCGTACCCAAAAAAACATCAAAATATACTACAAGAAAAACTATAAGGATTACAGGTAGATTCTTTCTGTACACAATAATAAGAAGGTTCTTATGTTTTCTTTTTGTCTCAAAATTTCCTCTAGGGTTTTTAACATAAGTTTAGGATTCATATATTGAGATGGAATTCCCAATTTATTAGAAAACTTCTCAGAAAAAAAATAATGTGTAGACCCTGAGTCAAACAACACATTAGTATAATTTGAATAATCTAACAGCATACCTGATACTGCATTATTTGTTGTCCCAATATCTACTGAATTAGTTTCATTGGATTTCACAAATCGTTTCTTATTGTAGTCTGGCTACATTACCTCAGTTGAGTTCTTTGAAGGACACTAATTTGAATAATGACCCATTTCATTTCACATAAAATATCAAACCTTTTGATTTTCATTGCCTTCTTATCATCTTCCGTACAATTACGAGAAATATGACCAAACATACCACATCGGAAGCAGTTTAAAGACATTGATAAATACTCTCCAGGATGGTTTTTCCCACTCTTATTACATGATGGATATTTAATTTTCTTACCTCTAGGGTTCTTTGATAAATACTTTCCTTTTTCCTACCAATTAGACCTCTTCTTTTGTTTACTCTCTTGGAACACCTGATCATCAAAAAACTCCATTTATACCTTCTCATCACATCTGACAAGTTTTTCATATCTTTTTAATTCATGAGAGGTTGATTCTATTTTATATCATAGCTTCAATCCTTAGTAAAACTGATTAATCTTACGATCAATATATCGGATGAAATTTGGAGCATACCATTCCATTCGAGTGAAATTTTCTTCAGAATTAGCTACTGAGTCATCCTCCTACCTCAATTACATGAATTGTTTTCCATCCTACGATGAACCACCTTAGGGAAATATTTCTCAAGAAACATTCATTTTAATTAATCCCAATTAAAAGCATCAATCTCCTCAATATCAAGGATCTATTTCACCACCGACCACCAATTATCTTCTTCAACTACAAAATGGAAAATAGAGAGACTAACATTTTGATGATCCGAACACACCATGACATCAAAAAACATTTTGTGTCCTTTAATCCACCCTTCTGCTTGCACAGGGTCATATGAACCTCTGAAATATGGGGGATGTTTACTCATGAAATGTTCCACTACCGACTGGATCTTTTATGTTTTTTCGGGATGATCTCATGCTTTGTAACTGCCACCATATATTTCCCGAGTTAATAGTGCCATCACTATAACCAACTATTCTATTCTGATTCTGACCATCTTAGGTTGGTGATTTGGAAGGTTATTCTCCTCTATCTAGATTCCCCCCATAGAAGCCAGATTTCCACTACGGAAAACCATTCTGAAGACATAACTATATTAGGCGAAGCAACTTGGTAATTTGTAAATTTTATTTCATTTCTATCTTACCATAAATAAATTTAACAATATCCTAACCCCTAAAGTTGTATAAAACGACCTCTGATACCAACTATTATGCCCCAAACATAAACATTACATAATTTTGAATTATATTAATAATTCACATTGAGGATATTTTTAGGATTATATTTTTAGATAATTAGGCCATCACTCATTACATTACATCTAAAATATTATAATGTAGACAATTCTACTCAGTATGCATTTTTTCATAAAATAAAAAATCTAAAAAAAGAGTCATGTTTAGTTCTATATTTTAGACATCATTACTTTTCCATGATCCTATCCATGACCCTATTAGTCATTATGTCCTATGAAAAAACATTTAAAAAAAGAAACATGGTATGTGCATAAAAATCATATTAATGCATACATAAAGAAGGAAAACGATAAGTTTTTCATAAAAAATAAGTAAACCATGAATAATTTATCATAAGAAATAATTTCCACCATTATAAAGTAGTATATACTCGTCACTGAATAAATGATCATTGAATACCCTTTTGTAAGAAAAATATTACCATAAGACCCACAGAAATAACACATAAAATATAAATGTAACTTGGGACATAAACATACTTAATAGGAATAAACATACGGTCAACTTCCTCACATATCACTAAATGGAAGAGCCATATGGCTGACTTACGTATGAAGTGAATTAGCTGTTATAAGGTAACCATCTGTCCTGGTTTATCATGGCACCACCCATCATTTGTTTATCACATAACAATCCGTCAAATGTCCATGTACCATTATAAAATTATAACACATAAAATATATAAAATATAAGCATTTCACTAATAACATTTCATTATCAATCACAAGAAATAATTTCAATATATTGAAATAATAAATCCATTTCAATAACCATTTTCAATACTAAAACACCCAAAAATAGAATAAGGGAATTATTTTCCTTTTAAAAACATTACTTATTATAAGGGATGCAAACTAATGATTATAGTCGCAGAGAGGTCATTTTCACCGCAAAAATTAAAAACCTTCCTTTTAATGTCTAGTAAATTAAATTTTAGAAAAAATATTTCCTTTGAATGAAATGATATGTTAAAGGGGTTTATACACCATGTAAAATAACTTTTCTAATAAATATGCCTCAATGAATAGAGATTGAAATGATGTGCCTTACCTCTTGTCTGAATTGGCCAGTTCTTTTTTAATTTCCTGAATAAAAAACATAAGTTAATTTTATCTTTCATAAGAACCCTTTTAAAAAATATTATTTCTTATATATCCCATATTACTTTGATATAACAATTAGTTAATTACTTGAGTTCATTTCAGACATTATTTTGATGTTTGGAACTTGAGTAAAAAATTAACTTATTATAATTATAAATAGTCAATGTAGTAGGAATTACATTATCTTAAGAATAATATTGATGATTTAGATATCATATATATCCAATATACATAAGTATATATAATAGCACATAACATTTCGAGATAACAAATTAAATGCACTGATCCTGGAGAGGGTAAGTCATATGTACGCATAACACTAAATTCATTTCTATTTCTCATTTTAATGGAAATAAAAACCCAATGATACATAGGTATATAAATATTCCAATATAATATCATATATAATTTAATTATCTCTATCCTTTATACATCCCACATATGGTATGAATGAGTCATATCGCTTTAAGGGGCAGTAGCCCGCACTTCCTCAAATGAAATTATAGTGTTTACCCATAATGGAAACCATAAGGCATACTATTCATGAAAAATATAAATGTATAGATCCAATATAAAAATAATATATATCACATGTAAATATAGTTCCATATTAATGGCCACCATGATAGGTTGTAGGAGAATATTGAACAATCATCGTTTTGTGAGGAAATAGTTCGCCATCCACAGAAACAGTATGTTCTTTACCCATTAGATAGAGGTGTGTGTAAGTGTAGTTTGATTCCTTATAATTAAAAAACCAAGTATATTTATGATACTAGTGTTTTTATAAAAAAATAATAAAATAAATTTAGGGTTTTTGGGAAGTAAAATAAAATAAAAGAACATAATGGAAGACGTTACCCATAAATCAGGTAACTCCCTTTGGATTGAACCAAAGGGTTTACTTGAAGTGGATTTTACCTAAGATAAGGCTTCTATATGGAATAGTGTTATATTTAGATATTATTTGGGAAAATATTTGATGAGCCAAGGGGCTTGAGAGCTGTGAGTAATGGGTTATAAGTGAGGGTTTTTTATAAGGGGGGAGGGGCCCTTTCGGAAATTTTGAAATATTATATTATTATATAATGATTTTAAGATTCCAAAGGTCCAAAACACATTATTGTCAAAGATACGATGACTCATGCTCGAAATATAATATTCCAATAAAGAAGGTAAATGTTTTTTATATTTTGTTAATTTTTATAATCTTATTTATTTAAATCATTCATCAATGTGGTAAATGTTGCATCATTATTATGTCATAAATAATTTTATTTATATGATGTCTAAAAATTATAAAAAAAACCATGATTTTTTAAATAATTTAATAAATATATTATATATTTATAGTCTATATTATAACTTATTTAACCACATGTAAAATGTAATTTACTAAAAGATATATGTTTATGTCATCTTTGTCTTTAATTTAAATTAATTATTATAGTGTCATTATCACTCTTAAGTGGCTCCATGGGGTCCCAAAATCGACCCAAGGATATCAATGGTTGGATATGTATCAAAACATAGGATTAGGACACATGTTAGGGTAAATTAATATTTTTATAAAATTATTTTTACCTTAAATTACATTATTTACCTTTATCTGTGGTAAATAAAATCAAAAGTTACTATTCAAAAAAATTATATTATTGAACAACATTTTGATTTCTAATAACCATAATTTATGTTGGATTTTTGAATTTCAATTCAAAAATGTTGTCAAATTTCATTTAAATGGAAAATCCGTTTTTTAACAACTTCTGAGTGTTTAAACTATTCATAAAATATTGAAGGTTTTTAAAAAAAGACAAAAAATTCAGCCGAACATCTATTTGATATTCCGAATTCAAAAAAGATGAATATTTTACCAAATTCAAAACATAGAAGTTGGATTAATTAATTTAAAATTAATTACGATTGTCAAAACAAAAGCGTGTTTTTTAGAAACAATAACTATCAAAAGATTGACACTCGTTTATGTCCAATTTCAATGTGAAATTACATCCAATGACCAAAATTGGATTAAATTGTAAAAATATATTCTAATTAAACATAATAAAATTTAAAAAGCTAATCTAACAATATAAATAAATAAGATTAAAAGGATGTTTTAAATTGAAATACTGTATTTTTTTTATAATTCATTAAAAAATGAATTTAATCATAAAGTTACAATGAATTGAACCACAGTAAATTTTGATGTCCCAATTATAAAGAAGAATTTTATTTTTCCAAAGAGAACATATAAAAGTGATCAAAACTTTTTTTGAATAGGTTATTCCATTAGAAGGCTGTAGTTCATCCTTTTAAAAAATATTAGATTATTTAGGCTTATAATTAGATTCATTCAGATTTTAGGCCTCTAATTTTTATTTAATAAATTTATAAACATTTAACAAACATGTATAATAATATTGTAGTTAGTTCATTTAATTCCCATCATTACAATGGATAAGAATTAAATAATATATAAAATAATATTATATTATTATTATTATTGTATGACTCTAAATTGTGTAAAACATAATATTTCAAAGAAACATGTTATAGCGTATTGGGAACACCATCAAACATTGCATCCCCTTTAAAGTGAAATCAATATTTTATTCACTAATATTAACAAAAATGAAAATGAATTAGTCTTTATTTACCAAGGATGTTTCAATATATCTCTTCCTACTATATCCACAAATCCTTAGATGCATTTTAGTGATATCTCCCAATGAGTATGCTACTATTTAAAGACCCCATTAATTCATTTTCACTTGATTTAATCTCCAAAATTTTCTAATGATAGAAAATATAATTCCATTCCATATTCAGAAAATAAATTCAATTAAAAATATTCCATGATTGATTCTAAAATTTAAATCCATATATTTAATGAAGACATTCTTGTAGGTAGAAAAATAAAATCCAGATAATATTAGTTGTCTGATGGTATAATCCAAATATTATATAATCTAAAAATATTTACAAGAAAAATATGTGATATTGAATATATATTGGAACATATAAGATCTGATATAACATCATTTATCCCATGTTACTCCTTGAGTGGGGGTGAATCATGGTGTCGACTAACTCATTTTATCCTCACTCGATAACCTATTTATTTAATCTCGTTCCCCTGTTTTGTTATACTAGTATTTAAATTATTTATTTATCAATTAATCAAGATAATAAAGAATATAATGTATGTAAATCAAGTAATAAACATATTTTTTTTCTTTTTTCACATTTACTGGGAAACAACCAATGAGTATACAAACAACATTATCACGGTCTATAAAAAACTGACCACAAACTTACTCTAAGATTGGAATGATTTTACTCATGTTACTCATTACCAAGGTACACTACAACTACCAATGTAAATTAAATAGGTTACTTCCTCCCATGTTTCTATCCCTTCACTTCCTTTATTCACTATAATAGAATATATTAGTTTATATACTTATATGTTACTTTTTAGACTTTTTTCTTAAATGTCACACCAAGATCAACATGTATTATAGATTTAAACTACATCATGATTACATATTTGATGAAAGCTTAAACTCTAGGAGCTTACTGAATGACTAAATAAATATATATTTAACACTCTGTGGGAAGTTTGAAATGATTAATTTCCACGTAAAACATAATATAATCACTAAATACTTTATAAAACTAATAACACCAAAAAAATATCTTTCTTGAATATGATTGACATTTACATCCCACAGATGAATGTATCTCTAACAATCCATATTTATATGATCCCACTAATTTAAATAATTATTCCTTAAATAAAAACTATGTTCATTATCTCTATTATATATTGTTTCTCTATATTCAATATTCAATAACTATATCTTGGGAATTATAAAATTAAAATAAAAAAATAAATCTTTAACCCATCTTCTGAATTCCCCTATATATAACTCATCAATTGAGTTCCCCTAAATCATTATATTTGAACTCTGTTTTACTAGTGATAATATTTTATAAACCAAAAAAAAATTATTGAGAGTTCCAAGTCATCAATTCTGCTTCCATAGTTTATCTTTTAAACCATTAAGGTATGGATCCTACTCGACACACCAATTTCATTATACATATCTTATAAATTCTTTTTTATTACATGAAATGAAATTATAATATCTTCAGTTTTGTAGGTAATTAAAAATATATAATTTTAACTCATTGAGATTAACCTTCTTGTTGTCTAGTGATAACCAGGATATAGTGATTCTTGTTGAAAAATCATATCAAAAGAGTATTTTTTATTCCAACCATTCTATTTTAGCTTCATCTTCATAAATATTTATATAATAAACACCATTATCCATGTATAATTGACTATCAAATATTATATTTCCCATATTCCCACACATGTTTTGGATATATATTTTTCGAACCCTAATCTATATAGAAAACACTCAATTTTTTATCCTTATTTTTTATAAGGATTTTGTAATCTCGATACAACTTATTCTATGAAATGGTCCTCATTATATTACTATTTTGATTCATTCATAAACAAAAACATTCATCCTTATTTCACTTTTAATGGAAAATATTTTATTTTAGTGTGTCTAAGAATGGATGACTTTCTTAAGATTATAAAATAAATTCTTCTATTCCAAATAACATATATTTTTTATATTTCATTCCTTCAACTCAAAATAAACCATGACACAATCCTCAATCAAAAATTATATCTTCTTAGGTTTGTACTCAATAACACATGCAACCATATAGTAGATAGAAAAATCACTTCTAATCAAAATTTATTTATATTTTGTTGGTTTTCAAAACACTATGTAATACCATCACAGTCCTTGTCTCATGTATTAATATAGAGTAGAAAAACAAACCATAATAGAGTCAGTTACACTTTTAAAAAATATCTCCCATTTATCTCCAGATAATTCATTATGTAGACATATTTTCAAAACATACTTCTAGGTAACATTTTTTGTGTTTTTGGGCCGATTTCATTTTTAAAAAAGGAGGGTTTCCTCATTCATTTTTAGAATTTTATAATTTTTGTTGACTAGTAATGTTAGAAATATCCAATATAATGGAATGGAATAACTATATTATGTATAGAGAATTTTTTATACTAGGTGAATGTATTTACAAAAAATTACTCATATAAATATTTAAAAGTAACAAGTTTCATGAATATTTGAGGTTTTTTATAATGTGGATCATTAAGAATACATCTAGTGTTGTGAATTATGGGTTTCACAAAGGTGTCTATCATCGTGAATGCTTGATGTGAAGATAGTAAATCTTTGTGAATATGAGATGTTACTAGAAAAGAAAATGTCTATAATGAATCATGAAAATTGGGAGATTTGTGAACTAAAATTGATAGATTCATGAAAAGACCATTACAAGCATGCAAGATTCTGGAATAGTGTGAAAATATTATAAACAGTTCTCTACCCCTCATTTTAATTAGATAATAACCTAAAAAATACAAAGGCTCTGAATCCATTAAGGTTTCATATGAAGGTTATTCTTATGAAAACAGATGCAATGAAAGAATGTTCATGAAGGCTATATAAACTGAATGAAAATTGGATTAATAATGAATGAATTTATGTTCATTAAGGATATATAAACTGATTGAATCTTTTGATCTTGATGAGGGTTGTCATCTAATAGAAGGCTAGGTGATATTTTTGAATGTATGGTTATTCATGACGTATTTTTAGCTTCATAAAAGTGGCGAGCTTCAGAAAAGTTTTGTTTTTCACAAAATAAGGTTATTATTATTAATAATTGGATAGATTTGGGAAGGATGTGTGAGATTTATGAAATTTGGGACCTTCATGTAAGTATTGAAAATGGATTTCCCAGTAAAATATATGGTAAACTAGTATTCATCAAGTGGATGAAAGTGTAACTTAATGATGAACCAAATGGGGTGTAAAAATATTGATTCATGTGTTCAAAATAATAATTTTTAGAAAGAGTGGTGATCATACTTCATTTGAGATTACAGAGAGCTTTCATATTGGGATCAGTTATAAACCATGATGGATTGACTATCTGCTCTAATCATTAAAATGGTAGGGATCATAGGTATAGAAGTCATATATACTAAACATTATTTTGAAATTGATCCTTAATGGATTTGGTAAATATGCACATATCCATTGTATTCCCTATAGAATTTTCCCAGTGAGGTATAACCAATAAAACATTATGTGTCTCATGTATTCATTCATTTATGTTCATATATGATATCTGAAAGTAAGAGAAGAGTGTTTTGTTTGAATAAGAAAAAAGATATGAAGTGGAAGGTACATTAATATTTCATTCCCTGAATCTCCCCTTGTCCCCTCTATGGTTATTTAAACTAGTTGGGCTACTATATCAAACTCCTTAATATAATATAATATAGATAAATAAAAATTATAATCATTATCAAAAAACCATTTGATACATATTTTACATCACACGTCAGTCTCCTTATTCTATTTTTAATTATTGATTTCCCAAAGACATGTGTGTCAATGTTTCTCTTACTCATGTCCCTAAATCATTATGAATTCATATTCTATACTTATATGTTCATCCTCAAACATCAATGTCATATATTTAAATTATAATCGTTCTTTATAAAATATATAGTCTCTCGGATTATAAATATATATCCTCTATAACTCCATGGGTTTCATGAACATTCTTCATAACTCCATAGTTTATAGACTCCATATATCTTCATGTACTTCAATATACATATACTTATTTTAATATTAATTTAAATCATCTCCATCAATGGTGGAAAAACATGTAACATCATTGAAACTAGAAGCCCAGATCTAGTGGTTACATTATTACTTTCTAACAAGATACAAGGAATTGAATTCTAAAGTGGCCAAAATTTTCTTGCTCTTGTTAAACTAGATATATAATTGAATATCAAATTAAAATTGAAAATTTATAATGTAAAACATAGTAAATGTAAATATTATATATCCATGAAAACATTAATGAATTCTTTCTTCATAACATGGGAAAGGGGAATAACATAAAGGTGAAATTAGATGCGCTATGAGGGTTATGTATTGTAGATTTTACCACGAGTAAATAAGAAATAATAAATATGGAAAGGTGAATAACTGAAAAAATTGTCATCTAATAAAAAATGGGACCATTTCGAATAATAATTTTAGGGTAAATGAACATAAAATGATTCTATATAAATAACTATATGTGCCTGAAAATTTTCTAAAGAATTTTATTCACAATAATCACATGTAAATTATTAACTAATATAATAATAATTCAATTCACAATTATAGACATAAAAAAGTTACCATTGATTCCTTTTACCAAGGAAATTTAATCTCTGGGTAGTTATATACCAAAAATAAATTTAATAAGTCTATATTACTAGAGTTTTGCGTGAGACTGATATATTCACACCAGGGTTATATATTTTTTTCCATAACTATTACATAATAAGTCCATTGAATTCATCATATTAATCAATAATTATACATAATCAACATTACTTAGTAAACACGTCTTTTTATATGATGAACTAAAATTTAGAATCATAATACATTCTGATGTCATAATTATCATAAAAAATCTATATAAATGCCATGTATGGTATCAATACAAAATATTATATGTGTATAATAAATTTATTGTATTCATTGAAAAATTGAAATTGAATAAAAATATTAGTAAAAACATCTGGTTGAAAATGTCTATTTCACTTTGAATATAATTTTATAATATATATTATTTTCTAGAATATTATTGGAAAAAATTATTTAAAAATAACCATTTATTTTTTTTAATTTAAGATTAAACACAATTAGGGGTCATTATGATGGTAAATTCATTTCTTTTCACGTACATTAATAATATTCCTTTCAATGTTTTGTTAAAAATTCAATATTTACATTATTCTGAAAATAGAAAAAGAATTATGTTTTAAAAGATTAATAAATATCAAACCATGTGTAAAAATAGATTAAATAAACTATTGTGTAATATTAAAAATATTATTCAAAATATTTCATGAAAAAATGGACATGAAAGACAAATATTTTCAACTAAAGTGGAAATAATTTTTATTTTCCATGAAAACAATGTTTTAATATTTTGGGAACATAATAGAGGAAAATGAAAGGAAAATATATCATTTTCCAAAATAAAAACACAAGAATAAAATATAATTTATATAGGATCAATGATCTTATATTTATCCCAATATTTACTAAATAATAAATAATCATGAATAATGATGATAATTTTTAATAAAAAACTACAACTATTGAAACATGTGAATCATAATACCAAAAAAATTAATAAAATCAATTTAATCGTTAAATATGGTGAATATTATTGAAATATTGATATAACATTTCAAATGTTCAGTAAATACACATTATAAAATAATATAACTGTATTATATAATATATGTCCCAAATAATAAAATTTCATATGAAGAACCTTTATAATTATTATAACGATGTACTCGGAATTAATCAATCATGTGATTAGGTGAAACAAATATAAAAACACGGAAAAATTTTAATACATCAGAATTAATAAAAATGTTCATTAACATATAAAATTCACATTATATAGACAAATATTATGTGATATAAAACATTTAATAAAATTTATTGATGAAACATTTACCAATTGGTGACATTCAACTAAAATTCTCATGGTTGAAATAATTAGTATTGATGCCAAAAATTGAATGAATTGTTAATCATTTATGATATAATGTAAAAAATAAAAATCATAAAAATCATATAAAATCAATTAGCTTCATGAAATCAAATAATAATTCACTGAAAAAATCAAGACTAAATACCATACCTCAAGTTAGATTCATCATGTACATTATTTGTCATTATGAATAATAAAATTATTTAAATTATTTAAGTGTTAATATCGATTATCATATTTATTATTCATTTTATTTAATTTATTACAATGTTATATTTATTTATGTAATAAATTTAATTCAGGATGGTTGTTTTGATGATATTCATTACAAATGTCCGAAATGACTTCGGAAGGGTGACTATTGGAAAAATCGTAATTATTCCATCATGTACAGAATAAAAATAATGATATCATTATCAATTTTTACATTAATTATACATTTAATATTTGAAATTAAATAATTTTAAGAAATATGAACTACATTACAATCACGGAGACAGTTCGTTGAGAGTACGCTTTAGTAACGTTTATATTTTTCAATAGTTATAGTGGAAAGAAGGTAATAATTCTTTTTTCATTTTTTAATGATAATAATATCATAATTATAATATTATTTGCTTAAATACACTTATATATATATTATATTTGATTTTTAAATGAATAATGAATCGAATCGCTTCATGGATGGGATAATGAACTCTAATGCATGAATGAAGTTAAAAGTATTCAATGAATGGATTGGTAAAAAATTATATAATAATTTAATAGAATTAAAATATTTACATATAATAAACATATATATATATATATATATATATTAAATTAATCATTATAACCAACCATTATAAGAGATTATAGAAAATGAATTAAATAGATAAGTGATGTAACACCCCGAGATTTTATGAAAAATATTATTTTAATTTCATTAATGTATTTTGTTGTATTCTACACCAAGATTACCTTGCGCTATAAGCAACACCGTATTAGCTTGCAGTATACGCAACACTATTCTTGGACCGTGTTACACACAATTTTGATAATTGTTATTCTACGCAACATTGAGTATATATATATATATATATTAAATGTATAAATGAAATATGGTTGGATTCTATTATACGAAACAACGAAGGATTCTTTCACAACACGCAACCCTGACTTGGCTTGCATTGTACGCAATCGCGACCTTCCTCGATAGCGTGTGTTGTACGCAATACCGGGTTTTAATAAACAATGTTATATTATTATAATATTGTCATGAACTAGCCGTTATGAATAGTATTAACTAAATATTGAATTTTATAACATTATTATTCATCTTACACATTTCTAGAACATGGTATAAGAACAAAATAAATTTTTCGGGTAAAATAAGAATTTTTCAAAAAATGCAGTTTTGCCGCCTTTTGATGGTGCACCCACTCTAAATCTAGTTTTTGACATTTTTATAAGTTCAATTTGACAAAATAAAATTCTTCTTTGGAATCATGAAATAAAAATTTACTTTGGATAAAATTTTCATATTATTCTGGTAACTTTCACATTTTAATGAATAGTAAAAACACGCTATATTTTAATTAAAAACAACTTTTTTCATCATAATATCTTATGTGGTTAAATTATAATATTTAATGGTTTTAAAGTATAAATAGAATATATTTTTACCATTTAATATAATGTATGTCATTATCATTGATTTTACCTTGAATTCGTAGGTTAAATCAATTCAATCTTTTGCAATGTTTTAAACAAAAACCCGTTTTTATTCGACAACGGGATTAATTTTAATTTAATTTCTGCAACTTCTGTGTTTTGAATTTTAAAAAATGGATTCCATATTTGGAATCAGTGGGTCCAAAATTATGTTAATAGGATACTTTTTATTTTTCCGAATTATGAATAGTAACCACGGTAAATTTTATTTACCATAGTTAAAGGTAAATCGGGTAATTAAGGGTAAATATAATATTTTAAAATTACCCTAACAAATGTAAAAATGATATTGGATGACTAAAAAACGACCCATATCACCTAAGGGTCGGATTAGATTAATTTAATTAAATTTTGTCAATGAAAATAATTTAATTATTATTAAAACCAAAGAATGTGACAACATGTCACTTTCTTAAATCTTATAAGTATAATAATTTTAATCTAGTGATAAACTTCATGAAACTTTGAAGATGAATAGTCTCCAGAAATCTAATAAAATTATCTACATCATAGGAATTTATTTATAATTTTTAGGGATTAAATAATTATCATTTATTATGACACAAAGATAATGCAGTAATTGTCTTATTAATGAAATATTGACATAATTAATGTTATAAATGCCCCAATAAATGGAATTTGAGACTTTTTATGACTTACACTAATTTTCTAGGTTAATATGACATGTTATTGTTGATTTAAGTAACTTTGTTAGAACTTATTATTCTGTTATAAATTTCATTAAAATCTTGTACCAAATAGTGTCAAAATTGACACAAAATAGTTTTTAAATCAAATATTATATTACTAATTGTTATTTTATTCCTAAAACTCTAAGGTTCTGAAAAATGACTAATATAAGGATATATATATTAATAATAAAAAATTTGGGGTTCTTTTGGCATGTTATAGTATGTGTATTAACCATATAGTGAAAGAAAACAGAAAGACACGGTAAAAGTTAAATTATTTAACTTAGAGTTAAATCTAATTGATAAGGTTAACATAATACCCTAAACTTGCCTAAATATTATTGGTTGATAGGATATCTACCCATACCCACTTTACCTTCGAAATAAGACCCTTTGGAACCATTATAAACCGATTTTGACTTTAATATAAAATAATATTTTGAGGTATTCCTAAGTTGCCCCTCTCCTCCCTTATAAAAGGGCACCTCCTCCCCCTCCTCCTCACACCAATTTGAGCACTCAAGCTCGGAAAACCCCTGCCAATTTCTCCTATCCACTTCCCTAGAATAATCCTAGAGGTCCTGGTCTTCTTAAAAGACCAATCTTAGTTCCCTAAGTGGAGGATTCAAAGAAGCGTTCCAAAGAAGAGGTAATATCCATTACCGATCTTTTCAATTTCTTTCTTCTTCAACTTCTTCTTCATTAGTTGTTTCATGATAAAGTAATAACATCAGTATTACTTACATACTGATATGTTATTATAAATATGAAACAACCCTAATTCACCTTCTATCCATCCTACGGAAAAATGAAATCACCACGCGTGCGTACGTACGGAATACCGTCTCAACGCCGTGGTGTAATCTATTTTCCACCACCACCTTACAGGGATGGGTATAATGGTGTAATGAGTAACTATATATAATTATTATAAAGTAATATAGATACTGAAATAATATATATATACTCCAATACAATTCCACGATCATAGGAACGATATCATCACTCGTGCGTACGTACGGAATACCGTCTCCACGATGTGATGCGACTCGTTCTACATGATCATCATTACATAGTAATTATATAAATGAATTGAATGAATAAATATGATATATGTTACACTAATAACATTCTGTATATAAGGTATCTATAACCTTAAAAGAAGAATAAGAATTTATTTGGCAAAACACGCATAAGAACAAAAGGCAATAAAGACCTGAGTAACAAGTAACAATGAAATATTACTAACAAGAAGCTAATAATATGACCATATATGATATCATATCAATATGTATGATTCTGGAATTATTCAATAACATTATTTAAACCATTATACAGGAGATTCGGACACGTACAAAGCAAATCGGACCTAAGGTAAGGGAAATATCACAATTTCATTTTTATCCGAGATTGTTTATTCGTAAGTATTTACTGGGGTGTATTTTATCATCCACATCCATGTTTCATCGATATGTAATATTATTTCCATCCACCTACAATTGTTTAAATCCATTTTTACCCTTCGGTGAGTTTTTAGTAATATGTATGAAAGGAATCTTTTGTCGTTTTTTGTACGAGGTACTTTTTGACTTTTCTGGCAAAAGTACGAGAAAAATGTTTTTTTAAACTTATACGGCATGAATGGATTTTTAAAACATTATTTCCAAGAAGCTTCCTTTACAAGTCTTCAAGTTTATTTTTAATCAACTTCTTTAGTTTAGAATATTATGACATTTTAAGAAAGGAAAAGTGTTTTTTAAAGTAGAAAGGATATTTTCCTCAAGAATAAAGTTCAAGTGTTTTATCAAGATTATTTTCCATCTAAGATAATAAAGGTTTCTGTTTTTATCCCTATTATTACATTGATTTGATTATGTTATGATGGAATTATTTTTAAGAATTTCTTTTATCGTATATGAATTGTTTTATGATGTCATGATGTTTATGATTCCCATTTTTATTACATGGGTTATGAAATGATGTATGGTTTATGATTTTGTGGCACACATAAGAATGGTATCATTATGAGATGGTTGGGACCTATATCTCCCTCCAATGCATTGGGTAAAGATTTTATATCTCATGAGATAGACAGGGCTGGAACGGTAGGTTATACCGGTCCAGTGAAACAGGACTGAAACGAGGGTTACTCGATTCAGAAAGGGACTTTGTCCACTAAGATAGTCTTGGAAATGAGTCATGACTAACAAGAAATGATTTTCCAAGATTATGTGTGCATGCCACAAAGTTTCAAGTTTCATGTTATGATTATGGTGATCTCATTTTCTCTTCTATGATTTATTCCATGTTAAGATATTATGATCTCTTTTGAAGGTTATGATTTTCAAAAAGATATGATATGATTTTTAGTTCCTTTATTTGCCCTTGCTAAGCATTTGAGCTCACCCTTTTATGTTTTCTTTTGCCCAGGATATAAAGAAAGGTTTTAGGTAAAAAAAGGAAGATCTTTATGGGAGATGTTGAAGATCTTTCACCACGATTAGAAGATTATATTCCGAGTTTCCAAAGACACTAAACTATTATGGTCATTGTGTGTGTGTATTTGTAATGTACTAAGTATTCCGCAAAAGTAATGTAATGTACATGTACGCCAGGCTCCGGGTCTCTACAGTTGGTATCAGAGGAAAGGTTTAGTCAACCTTTGGAAACTAGGATGCGAAAACGTTAGTGAGATCCCTAGGGATATTTCTAAGGTATGTCTAGGGATGTCCCTAAGGATAAGTATACCTATAGGATATGGTCCTAGAACTATGGTAACGATCTTAGAATTTAACCTAAGATGTTAGATATTAAGGGTACTCCCCCTTTACTATGTTGTTTTTCCTAGCATGATTTTTGCCTCTCACACTATTCTTTTTGGTTTTTAGACGATGGATGGAACCCGAAGGAACCGTGTTGATCAATGCAATGGACAATGCAATGATTGTCCTCCTGAACAAACAAATGTTATGGGAGATGGAGTGCAAAATATTATTTCTATACTTACACAAGCTATGAATCATTATGGACTTCCAAATGAGCAGAGAAGGGAAATATATTTTATTGAGTCCTTCATGAGGCAACGTCCACCTTCTATCAGTGGGACTTCCGATCCACTTGTTGCTGAACAATGGATCAGTACCACTGAAAAGGTATTTTCAGTTCTTCAATGTTCTGAATATGATAAAGTCATCTTAGCAGTGTATCGTTTGGAAGGTGATGCTGATCAATGGTGGAATCTTATCAAGAATACGAGGCCAAGAGATGAAATTGAGTCCATGGAATGGGACGAGTTCAAGAACTTGTTTTTCAGTAAGTACTTCCCTCGTATTCTTCGAACAAAGATGGAAAAGGAGTTTCTTGAGCTGAAGAAGAAGGATGATGAATCTGTTGGTATATACGAACCGAATTTTACAAGACTTGCAAGGTATGCATGTGGCATTATCATCCAACCTGAAAGTAAAGTTGATCGATTTTTCAGTGGCTTAAAACCAAGTCTTCGAAGGGAATTAGCTATAAGAGACTTCAGTAGCTATGAAGAAATTGTGCGTTGTGCTAAAATGGTAGAAATGGAAGTTGGTGTTACATATCCATCTCATGGTTTTGACAAGAAACGAAAGATGGAGTTCAAGGAGAAATCTCAGAATAATGGTGAAAAGAAGATGAATGTTTCCTTATGCACAAAGTGTGGAAAGAAGCATGGTGGAGATTGTCTTAATGGGACTAGAAAATGTTTTAAGTGTGGAAAAGAAGGTCATCGAGCAGCTGAGTGTCGAAGTAATGGAAAAAGGGTTTCTAATGATGTGAATAAAGCAAACACTGCAGAGAACGCACCACCAACACTTCAATGCTTCAAGTGCAAGGAAATGGGGAATTATGCTAATAAATGCCCTAATCCAAGGGTTAGTGATGATCAATATGAGCAACCACTAAAGGCAAAGGACAAAGGGAAGTCACATGCGATCACTATTGGCAATGTTGAATATGACAATGATGTGGTGGAATGATTAAGTGTTTATGTAATGGGATTCCAAAATAATGTTGTATCATGTAGTATTGGAATATTTATGTATTGGTCTAATGTGGTATTCAAAGTAATTGAGATATTATGCGCATAATGAAGGGAAAACGAGAAAATGAAATGTTTAACAGTATTCATGAGCTCATGATTGATATAAGGACTAAGTGATATCATGGTTTGAGTATATAGAATTTTGAGGATTTTGGTATGTGGAAAGTGTTAACTTTAAACTGCATTCATGTTTTCACTAACGTATTCAAGAAAATACATGATTAAGGACTTTGAATGTTTGGAATGTGACCAACAAAACATATCTTATGATATATGGGGATCAACGATGGTATTAAATCTCTGGTAATCGTTTTCACTATGTTATGAGAGTAGACTACAGTATTATGGATAAGCCTAAAGATTAGAATGGATTATGTTGGACATAAGTTAGGATAAAACGTTTTTCGATATTATTGATGGGATGTTATATTAATATAGCTTTAGAAAAAGGACAACCTGCAGGACGGGCGACAACCCATCGCTTCGGACGAGGCTGTGGGAATCGAACCCACAACCGAATGGCGACTGGCCTTTATCGCATACTACTGGCCTACAGGAAGTCCCTGTTTAGTAGAAACTAGTTTTATTATATTAATCAGTATGATATATGAAGTATAAATCCATTTTAGGAACCATATATGATTAATCTCACTATGGAATGACTTATGCTAACCTTTTGTTTGATACAGATGGAATGACCCGTCATTCTATCAGATGATCTGCTAACACTTCACGAATAACAAATTCAACTTCATTTATTTAAGAGATGAAGTGGAAATTGTTCAAGGCACGAACAACAGTGAGATTGTACCAAAATGAAGTAAGTATTTATTCTAAGCAAATTTTCAAGTTTAGGGAAATGATCTTGAAAACCAAAAAATGTTGTCCTAGTGATCTTATACCTGATGAATCATATGGTACCTTATATCATCACAAATCTATGGATTTGTGATTACTGGCTTTTCCATAGCCATGTTCTCTACCACTCTCCATCAGAACATGACGGTTAGATTTCTCTTCCATGTCCATATTTTCACCTATGTTCTCCTATGTGGATACCCAGTGATTAGTTAACTTGGGTAACCATTACGTTTTATACTTTAGTTTTCAAAGATAAGTTTTGGTATTCCTTTTTACGATGTGGGTTTCTATCAAAGAAACTTTCGAAAAATAAACCATTTATAACCCCGACGAATTTTGAGGGTGAGATTAATTTTAAGGGGGGTAGAATGTAACGCCCCGAGATTTTATGAAAAATATTATTTTAATTTCATTAATGTCTTTTTTTGTATTCTACACCAAGATTACCTTGCGTTATACGCAACACCGTATTAGCTTGCAGTATACGCAACACTATTCTTGGACCGTGTTACACACAATTTTGATAATAGTTATTCTACGCAACATTGAGTATATATATATATATTAAATGTATAAATGAAATATGGTTGGATTCTGTTATACGAAACAACGAAGGATTCTTTCACAACACGCAACCCTGACTTGGCTTTCATTGCACGCAATCGCGACCTTCCTCGATAGCGTGTGTTGTACGCAATACCGGGTTTTAATAAACAATGTTATATTATTATAATATTGTCATGAACTAGCCGTTAGGAATAATATTAACTAAATATTGAATTTTATAACATTATTATTCATCTTTCACATTTCTAGAACATGGTATAAGAACAAAATAAATTTTTCGGGTAAAATAAGAATTTTTCAAAAAATGCAGTTTTGCCGCCTTTTGATGGCGCACCCACTCTAAAGCTAGTTTTTGACATGTTTATAAGTTCAATTTGACAAAATAAAATTCTTCTTTGGAATCATGAAATAAAAATTTACTTTGGATAAAATTTTCATATTATTCTGGTAACTTTCACATTTTAATGAATAGTAAAAACACGCTATATTTTAATTGAAAACAACTTTTTTCATCGTAATATCTTATGTGGTTAAATTATAATATTGATTGGTTTTAAAGTATAAATAGAATATATTTTTACCATTTAATATAATGTATGTCATTATCATTGATTTTACCTAGAATTCGTAGGTTAAATCAATTCAATCTTTTGCAATGTTTTAAACAAAAACCTGTTTTTATTCGACAACGGGATTAATTTTAATTTAATTTCTGCAACTTCTGTGTTTTGAATTTTAAAAAATGGATTCTTTATTTGGAATCAGTGGGTCCAGAATTATGTTAATAGGATACTTTTTATTTTTCCGAATTATGAATAGTAACTACGGTAAATTTTATTTACCATAGTTAAAGGTAAATCGGGTAATTAAGGGTAAATATAATATTTTAAAATTACCCTAACAAATGTAAAAATCTTATTGGATGACTAAAAAACGACCCATATCACCTAAGGGTCGTATTAGATTAATTTAATTAAATTTTTTCAATGAAAATAATTTAATTATTATTAAAACCAAAGAATGTGACAACATGTCACTTTCTTAAATCTTATAAGTATAATAATTTTAATCTAGTGATAAACTTCATGAAGCTTCCAACATGAATAGTCTCCCGAAATATAATACAATTATCTACATAATAGGAATTTATTTAGAATTTTTAGGGATTAAATAATTATCATTTATTATGACACAAAGATAATGCAGTAATTGTCTTATTAATGAAATATTGACATAATTAATGTTATAAATGCCCAAATAAATGTAATTTGAGACTTTTTATGACTTACACTAATTTTCTAGGTTAATATGACATGTTATTGTTGATTTAAGTAACTTGGTTCGAACTTATCATTCTGTTATGAATTTCTTAAAAATCTTGTACCAAATAGTGTCAAAATTGACACAAAATAGTTTTTAAATCAAATATTATATTACTAATTGTTATTTTATTCCTAAAAATCTAATGTTCTGCCAAATGACTTATATAAGGATATATATATATTAATAATAAACAATTTGGGGTTCGTTTGGCATGTTATAGTAAGTGTATTAACCATATACTGAAAGAAAACAAAAAGACACGGTAAAAGTTAAATTATTTAACTTAGAGATAAATCTAATTGATAAGGTTAAGATAATACACTAAACTTGTCTAAATCTTATTGGTTGATAGGATCCCGACCCATACCCACTTTAACTTCGAAATAAGACCCTTTGGAACCATTATAAACCGATTTTGACTTTAATATAAAATAATATTTTGAGGTATTCCTAAGGTGCCCCTCTCCTCCCTTATAAAAGGGCACCTCCTCCCCCTCCTCCTCACACCAATTTGAGCACTCAAGCTCGGCCAAACCCTGCCATTTTCTCCTCTCCACTTCCCTAGAATAATCCTAGAGGTCCTGGTCTTCTTAAAAGAGCAATCTTAGTTCCCTACGTGGAGGATTCAAAGAAGCGTTCCAAAGAAGAGGTAATATCCATTACCGATCTTTTCAATTTCTTTCTTCTTCAACTTCTTCTTCTTTAGTTTTTTCATGATAAAGTAATAACATAAGTATTACTTACATACTGATATGTTATTATAAATATGAAAGAACCCTAATTCACCTTCTATCCATCCTACGGAAAAATGAAATCACCGCGCGTGCGTACGTACGGAATACCGTCTCCACACCGTGGTGTAATCTATTTTCCACCACCAACATACAAGGATGGGTATAATGGTGTAATGAGTAACTATTTATGATTATTATAAAGTAATATTGATAATGAAATAATATATATATACTCCAATACAATTCCACGATCATAGGAACGATATCATCACTCGTGGGTACGTACGGAATACCGTCTCCACGATGTGATGCGACTCGTTCTACATGATCATCATTACATAGTAATTATATAAATGAATTGAATGAATAAATATGATATATGTTACAGTAATACCATTCTGGATATAAGGTATCTATAACCTTAAAAGAAGAATAAGAATTTATTCGGCAAAACACGCATAAGAACAAAAGGCAATAAAGACCCGAGTAACAAGTAACAATGAAATATTACTAACAAGAAGCTAAGAATATGACCATATATGATATCATATCAATATGTATGATTCTGTAATAAGTCAATAACATTATTTAAACCATTATACAAGAGCTTCGGACATGTACAAAGCAAATCGGACCTAAGGTAAGGGAAATATCACAATCTCATTTTTATCCGAGATTGTTTATTCGTACGTATTTACTGGGGTGTATTTTATCATCCACATCCATGTTTCATCAATATGTAATATTATTTCCATCCACCTAAAATTGTTTAAATCAATTTTTACCCTTCGGCGAGTTTTTAGTAATATGTATGAAAGGAATCTTTTGTCGTTTTTCTTACGAGGTACTTTTTGACTTTTCCGACAAAAGTACGAGAAGAATGTTTTTTTAACTTATACGGCATGAATGGATTTTTAATACATTATTTCCAAGAAGCTTCCTTTACAAGTTTTCATGTTTATTTTTGAAGTGCCCAGATCAGTGTGAATCACTGAGAGGGGGAGGGGTGAATCATTGATCCTTTAAAACTTTTTACTAATTGATTCTTAATCAATTAAACCTCTATGGCTGGTTAAAGCCTCGATCCACTCTTCTTGTATCTCTCACCTTTCCACGAATGATGCAGTAAATGTAAAGGCACTGGAAACAAGGATTTACAAGGTTCGGAACCAAAGGCCTACGTATTTTCCATGTTGGTTATACGCCCCAACATGGTTTCTCCCATTATAATCTGTTATTATTACAATGGTCGATACAGCATCCCATTGTATCTCTCCTGAGTCCCACAGGAGGGTCTTTATAGTGCATCCCACAGTGTTACCAGAGTCCCACTGGCCTGCTCCAGAATCCCACTGAAGACTTCTTCCACCCTGAGTCTCACAGGGGGCTTCTCCTGGCTCCTCGATTCACACGAGTAGCTTTTTTTCACTTTATGTTCTTCTAGTATCCTCAACAGCCTGGGATAAAGGATGCTGGCCTTGCTCTGCACTTCTGATCACTTGATCAGGTCTTATCATCTTGCTCAGGCTTTATCACCTTCTTCTAAGGATGACCTGGCTCTCTCTTCAAGAATCTTCAACAGCCTCTGATAAGGTCTGTTGGTCTTGCTCACAGCTTCTGATCACTTCTGTTGATCAGGATCTTCTCAATCACTGAAAACTCAGACAACTAATCTCTTTAACTTCAGTCTGGCTCAGTCTGACTTCACATCAACTTCATGCACTGAGTGCATGGCATCTCTGCATCCTCATGCACTGACTGCATGGCTTCTCAAATTCTTCAAGATCTTCTGGTCTTGGACAACTCAATTTCACACAGCCTGATTTAGCTTTGTTCACGTGCGCACGTGCATGCATGCATGCATGCACTCTCCTCTTTCTCCTCATGGTGCAATAAACCCTCAAAGGGTATATTCTCTTTAAGCACACACCTTCTTCACTCACACACTTTGTTCAATTTGTTCACACACTTAATGTGTGTTATACTTTAGTGTGGATGTCCTCTTCCTTCAACTTCTAAATGCGTACACTTTGTACACACCTAGGTTAGGCCTTCTTTGTTACCTGTTCAAGTACACATAAATTGTTCTTTGTTTTGCACACACTGGACTTGGGCCTCTTCCCACTTCTTGTTGCACACCCTTTACCAGTAGGTTGTTCTTCAATTTTGCACACACAAAATGTGTCTTCACTTGGTGCACACCCAAGGCATGAAAGCCTCGGGTCCTCTTTTCCACTTGGCACACACCCACTGTCCGTAGGTCGTCTTCTTCACTTGATCTCAAAGGAGGCGCGCAAGGGTATGCTTGAGCCGCGGCCAACTCCTTCTCCAACAGCCGCACAAGGTACCAAGCCACAAGGGTCGCGCAAGCCTCAACCAACCTTGAGCGCGCAAAAGATGCGGCTCGGGTTGTGCAAGCCTCAAGAGTGCAAGAGCACCTTGGGTGCGCAAGCTTCTCCTGCCGCTCAAGTATGCAGGCAGGGAGAGCTCTTCCTGTCGCGCAAGTGATGCGTACAGGGAACTCCTTCGGGCCTCGGGTGGCACCGGGACTTCAGCCGCGCAAGTGTGCGCGGGGCTTCTACTTCGCGAGGCAGAGAGTGCTTCTCAGGAGACTCAACGAATATTCAGCAAGCAAGCCTCAAGGGCTCGGCCTCATTTTTATAGGCAGAGGTGGTGCTTTACATCCGCGGAGTTATATCTTTGAATCCCCGAATTTATCGGGTTTTCATGATTTTGCAAATCTTGAACTTTCTCTCTTGTTTCACGCGGGTTCCCTCCTCTGTTATTTTTCTCTTCGTGCATGCTTAGTTGAACGTGTGCATGGCCTTTTTTAAACCCAATCCATGCAAAGAATCAACACCGAATGGCCCTCTCACCTTCGGTTGCTTCGGCCGAACTTCAAATTCTCCTCTCGTTGCATGCAAGCCCACTTTTAAGCATGGATAGGTTCAGTAGGTCTGGACGAGCTCAATGGAGCCTTCGGCTTCGGCAATGGTGGCCGAGAGCTCAAGAACCGTCGTCGGGGAGGCCTCTGGTTTGAACGGAGCTCGCGGGTGGCAGCGGCTGAGCTCGAGGAAGGAGACGCCTCGGAGCCGTCGGATGTGGAGTTGAGAAGACATCGGACGGCCGAGATCAGAAGATCTCGCGCGGGATCGATCGTGCGGTCGAGATCTGGCGCGCGATCGATCGAGCGGCCAGGATTCGCTCCCGGTGAAAATTGCGCGTCCCTCATCGAAACGGCGCGCGGTTTTTCCACGGTTTATCACCCAGCTCATGCCGCAACCCCTCGATTGAACTTCCAACCTCCACGGTGCCGCCCCGCACCGTGTTCTCTCTGCGGGCGCGCTCTTGCACCCACTCCTGCCACTCGGGCCCGCCACTTGCGCCCACTATGCATCCTTCGGGCGCGCGCTCTGGCGCCCATGCTGCGCAGGAACTGATCCCCTGCATGGCCCCGGCTTACACACGGCCCGGCATTGTGCCTCATGGAGTGCCCTAGCCTCGAGGGTTCCCCATGGGCGTGGGGACCTTGAGTCCCACATGTGCCTTGGGTGATGACCATCGGCTGGCCTCCTTGGTGGCCTATTTTTTGGCAAAGGAAATGAATAAGGACTTTGTTAAGAAACAAAGTACTCCCAATATAAAATGCAAAATGCCACTTAAGCCATCCTTCCTCTTCCTATTCTTCCTTCTTCATTTCTTCTTCATAAGAATTCTTCCAATCTCCTCAACATATATTCATTACTTAGGAGGGAAATTCTTGAAGGTTCTTCATCAACCGAGCTCCTGAATCAAATAATTCTTCAACATGCTTCTATGATCCAATAAGAGATCAAGTTGGATCTTCTTCAAATTCACATGCACTAAGTGATAGTGCATGGACTTCTTTAGCTCACTTCATCCACTTAGAGATTGTGGATGGATCTTCTTCATCTCCTCAGGCATTGTCAGTATAATGCATGGTCTTCAAACAATGTTGTGACATTGTATCTACTTGATACAAGTTCTTGGAACTTAAAGACCAGCTCAACAACCGTCAGATGTACATAGAGAATGTTTCAACCACAACATCCTATGTCACTTAGTGAATCTCCTAAGTGGCATGCATCTTAGTACCATGGCCATTCTCCTTTCCTCACCAACACCATCACATCTTTTGTCATTCACATATTGAAACTCTCTGACATCCATCCATTCATTCCTTGACAACAACATACCTCATTGACAACAAATGCAACACAGTGCACTTCAATCTCCCCCTTTGTATTTGTTGGCAATACACTAGAGCACATATGAATGGGTCAATATGTGTGCCAATATTTCTCCCCCTTATTGGCAATCAAATGCAAAGGTGTGGTGTGGTTCTCTTTCAAAAATATCTTCCTCCCTTATAAAAGCATTTTCTTGAAAAACACTGAGAGAGGGATGATGTCACATGTTCTCTTTAGCAAAGAACCTTTAGTAAATCAGCTCTAAGTCTACTTGGGCTAACCCGGTGTAGAAAACAAGAGTGATATGACCAAGGAATTCAAAGCTGTCCATAATTCTCTACACATGTGAGATCATGCTTAGGGGTTTGAAATTTTTCAGATATAACAATGAATTTGCTAAATCCTGCACAACTTCACAAAACTCATTAGAAAGTTCAGGTGTAATGATAAAGCTCCCCCTTTCATTCATTTTTCTTCAATCAATACTCCCCCTTAATTGTCATGATGAATACAACTAAGAAACAAGGGATGAAAGTATGATTGGAATACCTTCACTTTTCTCAAGATGGTATTAAATATCAGAATCCCATCTTCTACAGATTGGCTCCACCTGAAGGGGTGCACTCCATTCCTTCCAAACCATCCTCCAGCTGAGAATGATCATCATCTTCAATTCCCTACAATGTAAGAACATGTAAATACAAGTGATTAGGGAATAAGAAGGAACCTCCTTGGTTCATCAATGTGAACAACAAGGTTGAGAATATTCTCTCAACCGAGATGTCCCATTTTCACCATTCTTCACACTTGCACATTTGATCTTCAATGATGTTTGTGCTGGTGTGGATCTCAACACATCTTCATGTGAAATCTTCTTCTTCCCTTTTGCCTTAGCAATTGCCAGAACTTCATCTTCAGCTCTCTGCAGATCTTTGGCAAGTTGCAACTGATTTGGCCATATGACAAGTAAGTCACTTAGAAGTGTGGCCTCAGTTCTGGATATTCCACATGGTTCCTTCGATGCTGTTAAGCTACCTTTCTTAGGCAGCTTATTTTCAATCAATCCCTTCTGCTTCTTCTAGATTGATTGTCTTTTTGAGTCCAGTCTGCTACTATTTAATTCCATGGCTTGTTCACAAAGATCCATGGTGTGTCCTTTCTTTCCACAGTAGAATCATGTTTTCTTGGTGGTCCTTCTGGATGCATCACCCTTCTTGGATTTAGACTCCAAGGACTTCTCTTCCTTTTTCAACATCTTCTTGAGAGCATTGTCACCTCTCTTCTGTTTGCTTCCCAAGGATTCTTTCTGAGCCATGTTCTGTGATCTTTTCTTCTTTTGAGCTCTGGATACAGTTGGAGATTGACATGTATCTTTTTGACCACTTTTGCAATCATCCCAGATGTTGTCAAGTAATCCAAATCTATTTGCAGTAAACAGATGTCTCTGGACCTGTGGATGTTGCTTCTTTCTTTCTGGCTTGCTCCCCCTTGGCATGGGCTTCCGTTGTGCTTTGACATTTAGTGGATTGTACCAACAATCCTTTGCACAGTGCCCATACTTATTACAACACCATCATTGACCCACAAATCATGACTTCTTCAGTCCTTCTGATTTTAGGGTACTTTTCTGGAGCTGCTGTGTTGTTTCAGGAGAGATTTCTTTCGTCATTGACTTCATCCATACTTGTTCAGAGTTATTTTTCCCTCCTGCACTTTTTGTGGAAACACATTTAGAAGCATGGGTACAAGATGGTATGGATGGTACCTTCTTTCTAGAAGATGTTTCCCTTTTATTAGAGGATGTCTTTCTTTTAGAATCATCCTGCTCAATGCATACTTGAGTAGAAACATTTCTCCTTTCAGCTGACTGGGAGGCTTTGGCTTTGGGTGATTGTTGATTGTTCAATATCACCTCCAGTTCTAATCATTTCATATTGAGGGAGTTCTTTTCATCCTCAATAGTTCTTAGCCTTCCTTCCCATTTCTCTTCCAGTTGCTTTATCTGGTCTTCATGCACCTTATTCATTTCAAGCAATGAGTTGTCAAGCTCCTTCACCCTTTTTACTTTGTCTTCAAGTTGAGCATCTTTAACAACCATTGATACTCTGTGTAATTTTTCAATTGCACGGAAAACTTCTTTAACCATTGTCTTAAGGAATTATTTCTCAGAAAGGCTTCTTTGCAATTCTTCAGTAGTGTCTTCATATCTTTCATTGCAAAGGGAAACAGTTTCATCTTTAGCCTTCACCAGCTTTCTGAGAGTGTTGGTTATGCCAACCCTTTTTTCCAATTGGGCTTCCAGAGAATTGGCTTCATCTTCTAGCTGTAATTTTTCTTCTTGAAGATCAAGGATGCCTGTAGCTATACACATTGTCACTTCCTTGGGGACTGTCTTCTGAAGATATTTGATTGCATTTAGAAGATCATTGTGCCTTCCATCTTCATCACAGCTAGAGCAGGATTCATTAGAAGAATGATAAATGGAATTGTCATCTGATGTGACTTTCACATTTCTTTCCATAGAAGGAGTTTCTCTGATTGCAACAACCTTCTTCCTCATCTTCTTTGCCTGTTTCTTCATTCTATTTTTCAGAGTCTTGGTTGATATCTCCATTTGAGGTTGGTCACTCATTTCCTCAAATCTGCACTTTATAAAGACTCCCTTGGATCTTTTAGAGGTAACCTCCCTCTGATACCAATTGAAGTTCCCAGATCAGTGTGAATCACTGAGAGGGGGAGGGGGTGAATCAGTGATCCTTAAAAACTTTTTACTAATTGATTCTTAATCAATTAAACCTCTATGGCTGGTTAAAGCCTCGATCCACTCTTCATGTATCTCTCACCTTTCCACGAATGATGCAGTAAATGTAAAGGCACTGGACACAAGGATTTACAAGGTTCGGCACCAAAGGCCTACGTCTTTTCCATGTTGGTTATACGCCCCAACATGGTTTCTCCCATTATAATCTGTTATTATTACAATGGTCGATACAACATCCCACTGTATCTCTCCTGAGTCCCACAGGAGGGTCTTTATACTGCGTCCCACAGTGTTACCAGAGTCCCACTGGCCTGCTCCAGAATCCCACTGAAGACTTCTTCCACCCTGAGTCTCACAGGGGGCTTCTCCTGGCTCCTCGATTCACACGAGTAGCTCTTCTTCACTTTATGTTCTTCTAGTATCCTCAACAGCCTGGGATAAAGGATGATGGCCTTGCTCTGCACTTCTGATCACTTGATCAGGTCTTATCATCTTGCTCAGGCTTTATCACCTTCTTCTAAGGATGACCTGGCTCTCTCTTCAAGAATCTTCAACAGCCTCTGATAAGGTCTGTTGGTCTTGCTCACAGCTTCTGATCACTTCTGTTGATCAGGATCTTCTCAATCACTGAAAACTCAGACAACTAATCTCTTTAACTTCAGTCTGGCTCAGTTTGACTTCACATCAACTTCATGCACTGAGTGCATGGCATCTCTGCATCCTCATGCACTGACTGCATGGCTTCTCAAATTCTTCAAGATCTTCTGGTCTTGGACAACTCAATTTCACACAGCCTGATTTAGCTTTGTTCACGTGCGCACGTGCATGCATGCATGCATGCACTCTCCTCTTTCTCCTCATGGTGCAATAAACCCTCAAAGGGTATATTCTCTTTAAGCACACGCCTTCTTCACTCACACACTTTGTTCAATTTGTTCACACACTTAATGTGTGTTATACTTTAGTGTGGATGTCCTCTTCCTTCAACTTCTAAATGCGTACACTTTGTACACACCTAGGTTAGGCCTTCTTTGTTACTTGTTCAAGTACACATAAATTGTTCTTTGTTTTGCACACACTGGACTTGGGCCTCTTCCCACTTCTTGTTTCACACCCTTAAGCAGTAGGTTGTTCTTCAATTTTGCACACACAAAATGTGTCTTCACTTGGTGCACACACAAGGCATGAAAGCCTCGGGTCCTCTTCTCCACTTGGCACACACCCACATTCCGTAGGTGGTCTTCTTCACTTGATCTCAAAGGAGGCGCGCAAGGGTATGCTTGAGCCGCGGCCAAGTCCTTCTCCAACAGCCGCACAAGGTACCAAGACCAAGGGCCGCGCAAGCCTCAACCAACCTTGAGCGCGCAAAAGATGCGGCTCGGGTTGTGCAAGCCTCAAGAGTGAAAGAGCACCTTGGGTGCGCAAGCTTCTCCTGCCACGCAAGTATGCGGGCAGGGAGAGCTCTTCCTGTCACGCAAGTGATGCGCACAGGGAACTCCTTCGGGCCTCGGGTGGCACCGGGACTTCAGCCGCGCAAGTGTGCGCGAGGCTTCTACTTCGCGAGGCAGAGAGTGCTTCTCACGGGACTCCACAAATATTCAACAAGCAAGCCTCAAGGGCTCGGCCTCATTTTTATAGGCAGAGGCGGTGCTTTACATCCGCGGAGTTATATCTTTGAATCCCTGAATTTATCGGGTGTTCAAGATTTTTCAAATCTTGAACTTTCTCTCTTGTTTCACGCGGGTTCCCTCCTCTGTTATTTTTCTCTTTGTGCATGCTTAGTTGAACGTGTGCATGGCCTTTTTTAAACCCAATCCATGCAAAGCATCAACACCGAATGGCCCTCGCACCTTCGGTTTCTTCGGTCGAACTTCAAATTCTCCTCTCGTTGCATGCAAGCCCACTTGTAAGCATGGATAGGTTCAGTAGGTCTGGACGAGCTCAATGGAGCCTTCGGCTTCGGCAATGGTGGTCGGGAGCTCCAGAACCGTCGTCGGGGAGGCCTCTGGTTCGAACGGAGCTCGCGGGTGGCAGCGGCTGAGCTCGTGGAAGGAGACGCCTCGGAGTCGTCGGATGCGGAGTTGAGAAGACATCGGACGGCCGAGATAAGAAGATCTCACGCGAGATCGATCGTGCGGTCGATATCTGGTGTGCGATCGATCGAGCGGCCAGGATTCGCTCCCGGTGAAAATTGCGCGTCCCACATCGAAACGGCGCGCGGTTTTTCCGCGGTTTATCACCCAACTCCTGCCGCAACCCCTCGATTGAACTTCCAACCTCCACGGTGCCGCCCCGCACCGTGTTCTCTCTGCGGGCGCGCTCTTGCGCCCACTCCTGCCACTCGGGCGCGCCACTGGCGCCCACTATGCATCCTTCGGGCGCGCGCTCTGGCGCCCATGCTGTGCAGGACCTGATCCCCTGCATGGCCCCAGCTTACTCACGGCCCGGCCTTGTGCCTCATGGAGTGCCCTAGCCTCGAGGGTTCCCCATGGGCGTGGCGACCTTGAGTCCCACATGTGCCTTGGGTGATGACCCTCGGCTGGCCTCCTTGGGGGCCTATTTTTTTGCCGAAGGAAATGAATAAGGACTTTGTTAAGAAACAAAGTACTCCCAATATAAAATGCCAAATGCCACTTAAGCCATCCTTCCTCTTCCTATTCTTCCTTCTTCATTTCTTCTTCATAAGAATTCTTCCAATCTCCTCAACATATATTGATTACTTTGGAGGGAAATTATTGAAGGTTCTTCATCAACCGAGCTCCTGAATCAAATAATTCGTCAACATGCTTCTATGATCCAATAAGAGATAAAGTTGGATCTTCTTCAAATTCACATGCACTAAGTGATAGTGCATGGACTTCATTATCTCACTTCATCCACTTAGAGATTGTGGATGGATCTTCTTCATCTCCTCATGCATTGTCAGCACAATGCATGGTCTTCAAACAATGTTGTGACATTGTATCTACTTGATACAAGTTCTTGGAACTTAAAGACCAGCTCAACAACCGTCAGATGTACATAGAGAATGTTTCAACCACAACATCCTATGTCACTTAGTAAATCTCCTAAGTGACATGCATCTTAGTACCATGGCCATTCTCCTTTCCTCACCAACACCATCACATCCTTTGTCATTCACATATTGAAACTCTCTGACATCCATCCATTCATTCCTTGACAACAACATACCTCATTGACAACAAATGCAACACAGTGCACTTCAATTTTTAATCAACTTCTTTTAGTTTATAATTTTATGACATTCTAAGAAAGTAAAAGTGTTTTTTGAAGAAGAAACGATATTTTCCTCAAGAATAAAGTTCAAGTGTTTTATCAAGATTATTTCCCATCTAAGATAATAAGGGTTTCTGTTTTTATCCCTATTATTACATTGATTCTATTATGTTATGATGGAATTATTTTTAAGAATTTCTTTTATCGTATATGAATTTTTTTATGATGTCATGATGTTTAAGATTCCTATTTTTATTACATGGGTTATGAAATGATGTTTGGTTTATGATTTTGTGGCACACATAAGAATGGTATCATTATGAGATGGGTGGGACCTATATCTCCCTCCAATGCATTGGGTAAAGATTTTATATCTCATGAGATAGATAGGGCTGGAACGGTAGGTTATACCGGTCCAGTGAAACAGGACTGAAATGAGGGTTACTCGATTCAGAAAGGGACTTTGTCCACTAAGATAGTCTTGGCAATGAGTCATGACTAACAAGAAATGATTTTCCATGATTATGTGTGCATGCCACAAAGTTTCAAGTTTCATGTTATGATTATGGTGATCTCATTTTCACTTCTATGATTTATTCCATGTTATGATATTATGATCTCTTCTGAAGGTTATGATTTTCAAAAAGATATGATATGATTTTTAGTTCCTTTATTTTCCCTTGCTGAGCATTTGAGCTCACCCTTTTATGTTTTCTTTTCCCCAGGATATAAATAAAGGTTTTAGGTAAAAAAAGGAAGATCTTTATGGGAGATGATGAAGATCTTTCACCACGATTAGAAGAATATATTCCGAGTTTCCAAAGACACTAAACTATTACGGTCCTTGTGTGTGTGTTTTTGTAATGTACTAAGTATTCCGCAAAAGTAATGTAATGTACATGTACGTCAGGCTCCGGGTCTCTACAAGTGAGGAGGTAGTTCTCCCTAAAAACAAATGATTGTTTTATTTCCCATTTATTGGTAGATGAGATCGATTTAGATTATTTGATTAATAAAATAAAATAAATTTTGGTTGGAGATAATCATGTTACTATATAAAAATGTTTGAAAAAATAGTAATGATTTTAAATAATAAATAAAAAAATATTCATGTTTAATAAAATCCTCCCTTCTTCACACAACATCTTCATGTTTACACCGAAATCCTTCCTATGAGGATTCTCTAATAAAACTAAGGACTGTAGAACATTATAAGATAATTATTGAAGGTATTTTTTTAGGTGTTATCTAAAAAAATTATTTTTATGTTTGAATAAAATATAACAGCAGGTGTCCCTTTATAAGGGAGGTGAGGGGCTATTTTGGAAGTTATTCAATTTTAAAATATATATAAATTAGATTTAATAATGAAGAATAATCCAAAATGATATTATTTAAATAAATATTTACTATTGGTATAAATTCTATCATCCAAAAAAATTAGAATTGTTTGGATTTGGTTTTCACCCTTATCAAACCGTTTTAACCCATATTAAGAATTTTTTACAATTACCATAATAATAATGGATTTACTATTTTGGTGTCAAGATATTTACTATAATAGAAAAATTGGTACATAAATGGATCGTGTTTTAAATTATCTACATTATCCCAATAATTTTTTGGGGATATGATTTTTGGTAATTTCAATTCATTAAAGAAAATAATATTAATTTTAAAATATCAATAGTGTCATTTTTTTAAAATACATTTAATTTGACTTTGAAAACAACATAATAATAATAAAATTTGAATATAATAATTTAATAAAATAAAAAATATAAAAAATTCCTTGGATAAAAATATTACATCATATTTTATAACTTCTATATTGTTTGAATCATATTTCTATTTTTATATTAATTATTTTAAATTTTTGTCAATTTTTTGTAATCCATTAAAACAATTATTACATTTATAGAAATTATAAATAAATTCCCAAGATGGAAATGTTTTATTTACAATTAAACATAATATTTCTTACTATACCAAATTTTCTTTTATCACTATTGCAAAATATTATTGTTATTAAAATCAAGATAGAGATAATTGGTTTATTATGTTTTAATTAATTATTAAATAGGTAAAAATCAGAGGAATATGGAAGAAAAAGGCTAGACATTCTATATTTGGAGATAAGGTTCATAATTTAACCCATAAAATAGGATAAATTCGTGTTTTGGGCGAATTTTTAGTACTTATTGTCTAAGTTTTAACATTAACTACTTAGTATACCCATTGACATAGTCATAAATATTTTTTATTTTTACAATTAATTATTAAACAAAAATAACATGATATTATTGAAAACAATTAATTTTGATGATTCATAATATGAATTATTTTTTTTCCAAATTTAGTCCCTCCCATTAGAATAAATTCAATTAATAATTGTCCCTTAAATCATGATGAAAAAATGTTTTGCTGTAAATTTTTTTTGTGTAAATGTATTTTTATACTAAAATGAAGTATATTTGTTATTATTATATCATTAATTATATTATTTATATGAAATGTTTACTTGTATTTAATTATAATCAAAATAAAAATGTTATGGGCATTTTTTTAGAGACTATATTTTAAAATTAAGTATTTTATACAAATAACTGAAAATTCAATATTTTCAAAAAAACACAAAATCTCACCCTATGTTAACATTTGAATAATGATTAAAAAAATCATATATTTTTTATAATATAAAATTACTAAAATATGAAGAAATATATTTCAATTATCACACATGAAATGGAAAATAAAACAATTTTGGAGGAAACTGTATTTTTAACGTATAAAATAATTTTATTGAAAATTATGAATATATCTATAATTATTAAATATATTATATAAAACCCTAATTAATATTTTCATAATATTGTTAATCCTTTTCATAACCACTAATTCAAAATATATTTTATAATGGTTCTATTTAAAATATAATGTTTTATTGTTTATTTAAGTTATGTTTTACATGTTCTATACAATATTGAACATATAGTTTTTTTAAAATCTTATGGTGCAATAGAACATCACAATTAATTATCAAAAAATCCAACAACAGATAAATTTTTGAAATATTATTTTACATTCAAGTGTTTTGATTTATGATTTCAACTATATATTTGTTTTTTAAGAATTATTTTTTATTTTTGAAGTAGAATTTCGGTAATTATAGGGAAGGAAGGGGAAGGGATGTGTCAATGTTTGAGAATATTATAGTTATTTACTAGAATAGGAAATGAGGTTTATAATAGTATGTTATTGGGTAAATAGTTGTGGATGTAGATTAATATGTTCCACGGCTAGCCCCTACGTACTTGATGGCTATGAATTAGGTATCTGGTAATCTATTTGGTGGATTTTTTGGAAAATGAAGTCAGTCAATTATTTTATATTAATATTGGTAATTAATCCCATTTTTCTTCATTTTAAGGACAATTCATATGAATTTTGTCTTCCTCTATTTCTCAATTTACTACTCTAATGATTCTCCATTGTTTCATGTCAAAATTATATTTTATTGGTTAGATGATCATCATCTCAATAAGGGATACTAGCCATATATCATTATCTGATAAGGTAATGTCGCTTTATTACTATCATGTTTTAATTGTTATCCTATCATTATATTACAATGATTTTATCAATTTTGTATGCTCTAGAAGGAATCAAACCATCATTACTTATATTTATTGTACATATAGTGTTATGTGGTTAATAATTTAGAGTCTTTGGTATTTAATTGGGTGAATATATATATAAATTATGAACTAGTCTTGTTATTTAATAAATTATATGAGTTATATTACTTGAGAAATTAGGGTTATTGATGAACAATAATATGTCAACATTTTTTTTGAGTTTTAAATATTTTATATAATCATTTAATAATGAAATTATGGAATTATCTTTCTAAATTTATCATTTAATGAGAAATTTATTAAAATAAATCATTAATTTGATTTAGTAATTGATTCTGGACATAATGATAATAATGTAACAACCGAAATTTTTTATGTTTATATTTATTTTATGTGTTAATGGATATTTAAATTCAATAAAAAATTTAACCATTTTTATTGGAATTTTAGTTATAATATTAAATTAATTTGATATTTTAATGATTATATTGATATTTTTTAAAATATTATATTTTTATTGTAATTTTATTATGGAAATATTGATATCTAATATAATGGTTCAATGATGAAAATTAAGAGTGTGATACTTTTCTACGGTAATTAAATAGAAAATGGTCCACTAATAATGATTTTATATAAAAGTGTGATAAAGTGGATTCAAATAGGGAATTAATTCTAAATTATGATTTTTTATTATAAAAATTAATGTGTAAATTGTGGTTGATTACATGTGTGTTAAAAAATTGAGTGGTTTATTTATATTAAATAACTAAGGGTTGAATTATGATGTGATTGTGTTGAAAAGAATGTGGTGTTTGTGATTTTCTAAACTAAAACATTTTCTATGAAAACATAAATGATAATAGTTACATGAAAAGATCCTCATGCTAGACCAATAAATTGGAAATTGAAATCTGATCCACGATTTCATATTGGACTTGAGTTAGACTGGGTTTTAATGAGATTCCATGATTTTATCATATAATATTACATGATGTATTTGTTTCGTTACAATGTTCTAAAAATGGTATTATAGAATATACAAGCACTAACCGAACTATTTAGAGGAAAATAACGTAGTCATCGTTATCTCATAACACATTGTTTTCCATACCAAAAATTATATAATTATATAATTTAATATCATTATGTAGTTTATATACGATCATGTTATACACTAATAGATGTTTAGGTTTATATTTTTTTCTACTAAGGATATATTTTCCCTCTACATGAATTCAAACATTTTGTGCATAGAAATTATACACATGATGTTTCCGATAAAGTTTTGAAGCCTTATTGGCATTATATATTATTATCAGTGACATATTGGAGCTATATGCATTTTAATTTAGAAATATTCATAATTTTTATATTTTTTCAATTTTTATTAATATTTTCTGTCAATTATTTATATATTATTCATAGTTTAATTAAGTTATTTCTTAGTTTTTATCCCAAATAAGTATGAGTTTTGATAAAAATAACTATTGTATCTGTGTTCCGTGCTAGGAACATTATAGACTAAACTCATTGAATACTATATATTGCATTAGTGTACTTCAATGTAATTTTTTGGATTATTTTAAATTTTAATTATTTACATTTTATTTAATATAAATAATTTCTGATTTTTTTAAAAGTATTTTAATCTCTAATTTTGTATATAAACATGTTATAAAATTTAAGGGGATATTTTTTTCAAAAACTGTTTTTCCTTGCATGTTGTCGGTATATATTTAAATTAAATCCTAAAACAAATATTTTTTGAATTTTGGAAAATGTATTCCATATTTTTAATTAATAGGGACAAATTTATTAAATTTATACCTTTTATTTTTTGACAAACTGAATTTTAAACATACAAATTTTCATTTCCCGGGTAATGGTTATATTATATAATTTTGGTTAAAAACAAATTGATAAGAACTATAAAATGAAAAAAAACATTACTCAATATTATTATATGATTATATATAGACCATAATCATACAATGGTCTCATTTATACTCTTATGGGTCCACATGGGTGATATTAATGACTTTCGTAGAATTTTATTTCAGTGAAATTCAAACATTTCACCTTCTTCATTTCAAAAAAGGTAATATTTTTATTATGGATTAATCCAAAGGATATATTTCTCATGAAATTATAATTTTAAGGATAATATATTTATATTAAAAATTATTTTTTATTTTTAAATTAGAAATTATTATCTTAAATTCTAGCAAAACGCAAATGTAGTAATTAATTAAGAAATAAAAAAATCTATTAAATGATATTGAATATATTAAAAAATAAAATTTTAGATAATTAATGTAATAAAAGAAATTTATAGATTCCATTGACATTTATGGATATAATAAAATATAATCTGATATTGATTTACTGATTTATCGATATTTTTATGTTCAATTTTATTAATAGATTGAACATTTACATTAATGATATTGTTTTGCATTAAAATTCAATTAAAATATTTAAAAACCATAAAATCAGTAAATAAGTAAATTGGAATAATATATTCTCTAAAATTCAACCTCTTGTTCATTTATAGTACATTTAAAATCATTCATACATAAAATAGTTTAATTATTTTTAATCATTCAAGAATTACTAAGAGTGTCCCTTTCCTCTGTTATACAATGACACCTCTTCTTATCATTTATTCACACATCAAAACCAATTTCATTCTGAAACTACAATCCCAAAAACCTTCCTATAATCCCTCTATTAATTCGTGGGGCCTTGGATTAGGAAATATTTCATCCATAGTGGTCATAATGTCATAAAGAGAGAAGATTGTCCAAAAAAGATAAATCATTGTTAATTGACAGGTTTTTTTATTTCACATACCTAATAATTTATTAAAAGATTATAGAATAATAAAATAATTATCCATAATACCCAAAAGTATATTATGTAATTTAAATTAATTATATCAATCTCTAAATTTTTAAAATGGAAAATGATTCATCATTCAAAAATATGGCTGACTATCACCCCAAGTACTGATGTAATTCATTTTCCCTCAAAGTGTCTCTATATTTTTTTGGGATGATGGAATTAGTTTTCATATATGATATTCATGACATATTTATCATTCTGGAAATATTTTATATCATTTATTATTTTACTTATCCATTTAATAAAAATTTTAAATTCATTCATGTGTACGTGTGGAATACTGCATCCAATAAGCGATATGATTCATTTTTTAGAACCAATTCATAATAATGATATATATATTTTATTTGAATAACTAATAATATATTTATGAAATTATTATAATTCTATAAGGTTAAAATAATTCTAATATTCATTACATAATGATCCTATAAATATGGGAACATTACTCATGCGTACATATGGATACTCGTCTCCATGATTGTAATGTTGTTCATTTTTTCATAACCATATAAGTTGATGGGTTTAGAAGAATTATTATAAATTGTATTTATATCATAATTTTTATTATGTAGATAATTGAATAATGACCAATTTTACTATACTCATCATTCCAATTGTTTTTCACCAAATTTCAGAATATAGTCAAATGGTCTAATGTGGACTTAATTTTTTTATTAATTTAATATAATATGGTAATAAATTATATAAATGGAATAATGAATTTTAAGAAGGATCTTAATAATGTGTGAAATTTACCAGATTTTATTATATTGTATCATAAACAAAATTTTTAATAATTCATACAAATGATAACGATTTTTTTAAAATCCCCTTTTAAAGTTCCACTTTCGGTTCTCTTTACAAAAGCCAAAGGGATTGCATTTTTTAAATTTACCTTGAATTAAAAACATTGACATCCATCATGAAACCTCAATTAGTTTACTTTTCATTTATACATTTCAACATCTTTTTCAAGAAAAGTTTTTTCATTAATATATACTCAGTTAATATTATTTAAAATATATTTAATAAAAATGGTATTGTGATATCCCAAAGGGTTTTGTATATCGATTTGAAATAATTTATAATAGGTTTTATTCACGATATCAACCTTTAATTTTATTTTAAAAATCATTTATCCCAATTATATATCATGGGTGGGCCTGTTGTAGTTTTAGGTACACCCAAATAGTGCTCCATTGTAATGGGTAAAAATTTTATTTTCTGAAGAATTATATTTGAAGTAGGTCATATGGTTACCACAATTTGTATTGGTTCTTGTTTTGGTTCTGTAATGGTTATATAATGATGATGTCCCAAGTATCTTTTATAAATTTTCAATGTTTGATATAGAGTTATCATGGAATTTATATTATCTAAAAAAGAATATAGATGCTTCTTTTTAAGGAAGAATGATTTCAGTTTTTTGAAAGAAAGAGTATGTTTTTACGAAATGTTTATTAATGGTTTTATATGTTATTTACTATACTAACCAAATTTTTATTTTATGTCCATTACTAACCATTCTTTATCATCCATATTTTTTTTAATTTTTTTCATATGTTTTCAGTATATTTATGAATAAAGTGGAATTCAAGATAAATATTATGTGGATTTTTCAGGAAATAAACAAAATTCATTGTAAAAGATTAATATTATTGAAAATTTTATACTAAGAAGAGTTTTCCTATTTTCAGTATATGGGTTTTTGTGTAATATTTTTCACCTAATTATACAAAACTCTAAACCTGAAAATATCCTCAAATGTAATAAAATAAATTCTTCTCATATAACTCAAGATCGTGTGATTTTCAAGGTCAGGTACATAGATTTCGTATTATAGGAATGTATAGGTAACATTATGGGATAGGATAATGAAAATATAATACCCATAAAAACAATTTCAATATTTTTTATGATGGAATTACCTATAATTTTATAATTACCATGTTTCTTTGATGAAAACATGTTTGCTGAAAATGGTTTTTCATAGAATAAATTGGGAGGATGTAGTTGGAAGGAACCAATATGATGATATCCTTCAAAATTAGCTACCAAGAATGGTCAATATTAGAACTATGAAATATTTTTTGGTGATGTTTTAGTTGATACATTCTATAAATACTGGTGGTATCTAGGCCTAAGAGTTGTCAAATATACCATAGTGTAACATGATGATTGTAGAAAATTGTTGGTGAAAATCCTCCAAAACTCTTTGGATATTTTAACGTTATGATATTCAATGTATTTATAAATGGCATAGGGTAGATATTTTTAGTAAATGGGTGTTTCTCACATCAAAAGTTAATCCTATCCATTTATCAATTTTAAGGTAAAGTATGCTGATGCTGGTGTCTGGATAAAAATATCACAGAGAAATATGATTTTATCCCATTCAATGGGAAAAAATTAAAAACATTTTTACTAAGAAAATATCTGTTGAATTATAAGACTCTCAATGTAAAAATATTATGTTTTACCCTTGGTTGATATGAATAATATATACATATTTATCCACAAATTAATTTAATATTAATGTGAAAGTTATTTATTTTTCTGCAAATGTTGAGTTGGAGTTTTCTAACACTTTTGTGCCACGTGATGAAAAATTAATGAAGTGGTCTAGATAGAAAGTGATGGGAAAAAATTCATAAAATAAATATGGAAGTATGAAAATGGAGATCCTATATTATGGTATATGTTGTAATAATGAATAAGGAGAATGACTTATGAAATTATTGATGTGTTACCAGTGTGGTATGTTTTGTCACATGGAGTATCAATGTACTGAAAATAATCCCAAATTAGTAAAGGATGGGTTTACTGATAACTATCCAAAATTTTTGTTTTAAGATTCAATGAGTTGTGTCATTTTGATAACAACTATTTGAAGTTTGTTTCATTGGATGGATATCATCAATATCATAAACAAAAATGTGTAGTGAATTCATTTTCTTCTAATACATTTTATTTAAAAAAATTGAATGATGTGGTGATAGATATGATAATTTTCTACTAAATTTCTTCAAATTACTTATTTAACTCTAGATCCTCACATTCATTCATTTCGAAGAAAATTTCATGTTAATTATGAATATCACAAATAGAAAATAATATATAATTTTTCCAAATACTCTATGTGGAAATGTTTTAACATGAATGTTTTATAAGATCCTTCCTATTCTGGTCACTGTAACAGTATTTCTAGAAATGCATTTCTAACTACGCCATGTAATGTTTGAAGTTTCACTGTGTATGGATTGGATTTAAATATATCATGATAAAAAATATTATAAATACAAGAATTGTTTATTAAATGATATCATACCCTTTATAACCTACCAATAAACATATAAATAGATTAATTATTCCACTATATTTTACTTAACACACTTCGTTAAAAGTAATAAAACTATTTGAATTTAGGATTCATTGGTATTTAATGAATATATGGATGTTTTATTGATGAATTTATAGTTATTATTTCTAATCTATATGTTAAGTTTACAATTTAAAAAATCCATTATAATAAGCCTATTTTAAAAACCCCTTATCAAATTATTCATGTAGTACTTTTTGAACTAAGAATAATTATATGAGTTTTTATATAAATATTTTATTTGACCTACCACTTCACAATGGGGTGCTTCTATTTTTCATGGTAAAAGTAGATATTGTTCCAAATGGATTTTCATTGAGTTTATACATACGAATAACAAAACTTTTAATAATAATTATCATTTGGATCATATCAGTGGTTTGTCTGATTAGCTTTAGGGAGTGTAGTATTTCTCGATTAAAGATCTCTGATCCTGGTACCATAATTTGAAGGTAAGGGATATTGCTATTATAAATTATTATTTAAAAACTAGATATATGAACTATGGGGTTTTAATTATTACCGTTAGGTTATATTATGAATGAATTATATTTGTGGATATTAGAAATATATTTTTCTATGAACGTTTGGATATGTTTGTGGTTATTTTTATTGATGATATTTTTTTATTCCAAATTTTTAGAGGATCATTAGAAATATCCCATGACTCTTCTAAAAACCCTAAAATAAAATAATTTATATGTAAAATTATTAATATTTTATTTTTGGTTAAACTTGATTTATTTACAAGGAGAAATTTCAAGTAATGATGGTATAATTATTGATCCGAAAAAATGAGGTTGATGAATATCTAGGTCTAACAAATGTTACAAAGATTTATTGTTTTCATAAAATAATTGTATAATGTTATTGTTTTGATGAAATATTTTAATGGTTATACATCCCAGTAAATATGTTAAAAATGAGTCAAATATATCAGAATAATATAATATGATGATTGATTTTAGGAATTGAAAATAAGATTTTTGAATACTCTAATTATGTCCCTTACCCCAAGAAATGGTGATATTTCATTCCACAATGATTATTTTTTGAAGTTATTTGGTCATACTCTAATGTTTAATGATCAGGTAATTACTTTCACTTCATTCCAAATAAATCTTAATGGATGAAATTATCCTATAAATGATTTGGAATTATCGTCTACAGTTTTTTATATGAAAATTTAGAGGAATCATTTAAATAGAGAAAGGTCTGAAATATATATAGTTCATAACATTATAAAGTTAATATTAACAACAAAACAGTTTAACATAAGATATAGAAGATGTATTTAAATTAGAATGTATTATGATTTCATGATCCATTACCATCATTGAAAACAAAACAAGGTGTTTTATGATTACAATCAAAAAAATAATACAACATTTACCATTTTACATTTGGAACATCAGTCCTTGTTTAATGATTTGATAGATTTAAGAATAATTTTCTTGGAAATATGAACATACATTTTTTTGTTTCATATGTGAGTGTAATCATCCCAATCAGATAGAATTAAAAAATCTTAGATGCTATAATATTAATCACTAGAAAAGGGAGAATTTGTTATTAATGCTAAGTTGTTTAAATTTAATATATATATATATATATATATATTCTTTATATTTCTAATTATATTACGTGTTACTTGTGATTCCAATCCAAAGAGTTGATTTTAATGTGAAGCTCATATTTCTATATATTTAATTCATCTAGGTATCACTATGATGTATACAGAACGTCAGGAGTATTTCTGGTGGGATGGAATGAAAAGTTATATTACTGACTTTACTATGAAATGATTGACTAATAAATAAGTTAATTAATAATTAAAATTACTGAAGGGGTTACATCATCCATTTCTAGTTCCATATGATAAATGGATAAATATATTCATGGATTTTGAAGTTGGTTTGTTAAATACTAATCGAAGAAATATTGAAGGTTGGGTTTTGGTGATCAATTAACTAAATAAGAACATTTCCTTTCCATTTAAGATACAATGAATTTGGATCAAATTGATCGACTCTATTTGAATATGATATTCATGTTTGGTGGAGTTTCCATCTATATCATATTTTATTGTGATCTTAAATTCAATTTATATTTTTGGAAAGGACTTGAGAATTCATTGGGTACTAAATTAAATTTCAGTACAGATTTGAAACATCATTATGACGGATAGTCTTAGTAAATGATTCATACATTGGAATAAATGAACAATTTATATTCTATATATTACCTTGTAATATTTTTTCGACATATTTTTTTGTTCTTTCTTATAATAATAGTTTTCATTCCAATTGACACATAAAATCTTTTGATGAATTATAAGGAAATGATGTCACACTCCATCATTTTGTGTTGAATTATGTGAAAGGAAGATAGTGACAGTATAATTAGTATAGGAAAGTGTATAAAAGGTTAAAATAATTCACAACATTTGAGGATAGATCAGAATAAGATTAATTGTTTTTGAAAAACATGGGGAATGATCTTTTTTCGAGGTGGGTGATAATTGTTTTCTTAAATTATCTCCGTGGAAAAGTGGTTTGTGTTTTTTTTAAAATATTATGTCATGTACATTTTTTTGTACTATATGAAATCTTTTATACTGATGGATTAGATTTTTATTAAGTTTCCTTTCTCCTAATTTTATCCTTGGTACATAATGATTTCCATTTTTAATGTTAAGAATGTATGTGTTTATTTCATCACATGTTTTTTTCCTCGAAGTAGATCAGTTGGAAGAGAATCATTATTACGAGGAATAACCATTTTAGAATCTTGACCATAGAGAAAATGTTTTAAGTATAATGTTAATTAACCTGGTTAATGTTGTGTGGTAAAACAATACTGTTAAAGAAGAAATATGAGAATCTAAAAATGATATTGTGGAAATATATCGCCAATTTTTTAGGTGAATACAATTTATAGGGAACAATTTAAAAATGGGGGGGGGGTTGTAACAACCCAGGTAATGATAAAATTAATATTTTTTATATTTTTTAATATTCATAAATTATGTAGTTATATTTATATCAAATAAACTATGTACTTTGTAAAATCAATAACGTAATGGTATTATTAAACACATTTATAAAGTATTTTACTTAAAAATGTAATTTTAAAATTATAGAAATTTAATTTTTTAAAAATAAATGAATTCTTAATTCATCATGTTAAAATAATATTATAAATAATTTTTTATATATTTGTAAAAATATATATTTTTATATGTATAATGAAAAATGATTGTCTTTATTGAAAACTATATTTTATTTTTGTGTCTTTACATGTTAAAATTACATTTTGGTTCAATTTTAAATTATATTTAATTAATTTTTATTTAGAATAATCCAATTATGGGTCTTATAATGTATTTTATACATGAACTTATTATAAAAACAATTTATAATTTTAATGGGTATTTTACCAAAAGAACCATTTTTCATTCCATTTTGATGGTTTAATTTTAAATTAAATTAATAAACATTGTTAGCATCGGTTTTTTGAAGTAGAATGCATATTTGGAATCAGTGGTTCCAAATTTAGTAACTAGGTATCTTTTATTTTCGGTAATTGTGATATTAAACATTGTAATATTATTATCATGATAAAGGGTAAATATGAAAATTTAGATTTAAAATAAAATGATAAGATCCGTAAAATGAGTCAAACACTTTCGTACATCTTATTTTATGATCATATATTGACAATAATAATCCAAGTGTTAAATTGTTGACCTTTTTGGTACACTTAGACTAAATTTTGACTTTTATAGTATTTTATTTAATTACAAATCAATCATGTCGCACTCTTGTTTTTAATAATAGTAATATTTTTAATATGGTGTTATCCATATGATATGTATGACTATAAAAATACTTTTCCATGATAATATATTTATCATAGTCTTGATAATTTTTTTATTTATTTTAATTAATTAATAACTACCATAAATGTGTGCACAATGCAGATGCAGTAATTATATAAATAATGGAAAAAACTGATGAATGTTATGAAAATAATAAAATATATTTAATTTAATCAATATTTTTTATAAATTTGAATATAATATAACAATTTTTTAATTTTACTTCATTCGGTTATTTTTTAAATAATAATTAATGAATATTATGAAAATTGATAATAATTATATTTTATGTGATTAATATTTTATTAAATTTATAAAAAACATAAAATTAATAAATAAGAACAAATGGGATAATATATCGTATAAAATCACCCCAATGAATCTATATTCCATTTTTAAGCTTTTTTCCCCTAAAAATGTCTTATAACATTTTAATCAATTGATAAATACCAAGAGTACCCCTCCCATTTCTTGTTAAGAGGAACTTATTCCTATCATTTATTAAACATGAAAACCCCATTTGGATCACACGGGACATATCCAAATAAAATCCTATAATCCCTCCTATCATTATAGAGGCCTTGGTTTGGATATAATAATAACAACCAAGGTCTTAAGGTGTTATGAAAAATGAAATTGTCCAAATATGATGAATCAATTTTTATCATTAATTTCTATTTTGTTTAGTATTTCACAACCCTCAAACCTTCATCCATCATTAAAAAATAATAAATATAGTTTCATACATTTTATTTTATGTTATTATTCTAGTTTATTGAAGTGTATATATATATTTCCACATCCATCAAATGGGAATATTTCTAATCATTTTTTGTCTAGTAGACAACGACCTCGCAATTCAATGTAACTCATTTTCCATCACTATATGTCAAAATTCATTATAATGATGAAATTAATAGTTGTATTTGGTATTAAAAAATATTTATAATTCTTAAATGATAATATTTCATTTATATTTTAATCCTTTCATGTAATGAAATTTGCTAATGTTATTCATCAGTATGTGTTGACTACCTCCTCTATGATGGGATGTGATTTATTTTTCATTACAACGTCAGATGAATGATATATATATATATATAGGTTTATGTATATTTTGGGAAGTAATATGATATTATTTTCATTATGGGAATATGATATAATAACTAACTTTTTTCTATAATGACAATTGAAAAATAGAAATGTTACTCATTCATATGTATAACCAACAGGCTCTCTGATTGTAACATAGTTTTTTTCATAAACATATTAATATATGGATTTAAAAGTATAATTTATTTATAAAAATTATAATTATAGAATTTTTATTATTAGTGATATTTTGTTATAATTACCATTTTGACCACAGTCAGCATACCATAATCATTTCAAACATAATTAATGAATATTGTAAAATCCCTTAAAGTAGAATTAAATGATTTCACTCTTGTATATAAAATTTTAAAAAGTAAAATAAATGATATTATTTATATTAAAAACGTTTTTACAAAAGTATAAAATTTAAATATGTTTATTATTTAGTAATATAAATAACATATGTGATGATACAAACTCGAGGTAAGGGAAATCCATTTAAAAAATTGTCTTTTAAAGTTCATATTTCAACTCTTTTAAAAAAACATCCAAAGGAATGTTTGTTTTTAATATTATATAATATAATTTTAATTTCATAAAATAATGACCGCTATGTTTTTTTGTGTTTTCATTAATAATTTTCTATGTTTATTTTCAAAAAAATGATCATTATTATGTGCATAGTTAATCGATTTTTACACTATTTTTTATGAAAAATAAAAATTTCTTATCTGAATGTTTACTATCCTTGTGTTTGAATATGGATATAAAGAGTTTTATTCATGATATAACCCTTTCAAATTTTTAAAAATGTTTTTATACCCTTTTCAACTTATATTTGGGTTTTTTAATCATTGTGTTTCCCAAATAAAACTCTTATTCATGGGATAATTATTTTTTTCTCTGGTGAATTATATTGAAATAAGACCATATGGTCATTCAAATTTGTAATTGTTTACGTAAGGGGTTTGTAGGGTATCTATTATGAAAAATTATCATGGAAACTACATCACATTTATGTTCCCTCTAATGAGTTTTCATGGAAATATTTTTATCCCAAAAGGAAAGATAATTATTAATTTTTTATGAAAAATAATTCACTTTTTGGAAGAAAATGTATGTTAATTTGGAAATTTTATAATATATTTTTTCATATTATTCACTATAATAATATATTTATTCTTTTATGTATGTCCCTAATAATATTTTTTCAATGCATCTTTTTTTATAAATTTTTCAAAGGGTTTAAGGATGTGTAGAAATAAAGAATAATTATAGTATAATTTCATGATGATTTTTCATGAAAAGAAAACATGTGTTTTGTAATGGTTTTATATTATGAGTTAAATGTGTACTTATTATTTGTTTAATATTTTAAATTTTTGGGATTTATATAAATGATTTGGGACATAATTTAGGAAAATCTTAAATCTAAATAGATCCTCAAATGTAAGAGATTGTGTTCATTACTTAAAAATCAAGATGATTTAATTTATATGGTCGTTTCCTTACAAAAACCCTTTGAATGTAAAACATTACACTCCATGGAATTATTTTACACATATTTAGAATAATGTAACTCACACACTTTGAATGTATATGACAATTATGACAGAGAATAATAAGTTTTACTATACAATTCATCAATCGTTATGTCATAAAAATAGTATATATCAAACATATAATCTCATCTATCTCAATGATCAAAATAAAATAATTATGTAAATAATATTATATTTTATTATCAATCATCATAAACTATATATACTAGAAAATGTAACAATAAATAAAATTACAAATAAATATGAAAAAATCACTAAGACGGTGATCAAGAACTCGATTTATGTATTTCCATCTATTTTGTCCGCGCATATTCCATGATGTTCGGATAAAAATTTAGCTAACATCATAACTCTATAGATATCATTATATTTATTTATAACAACATTGATATTATGTTAGCATATTATAATTAAATTAATCCTACAACATCACAATTCTCCAAAATTCAAATGGAATATTTAGTTCCATGAAATAATGTATTAGAAGTCATGTCTATATAAAAATAGAACCTAAAACAAAAAAATACTAAAATATAAAAAATAATATTATATGTTATGATTTAAAAAATTAAAAATACATTATATTAATTTGAAAAAACTCTATTCCCCTTTTCTAAAATTACATAAATAAAATAAAATTATATGATTGAAAATAAATGAAATTAGAAACATCAAATAACATACGAAAAATATCCCCATAAATATAAAATTTTAGAAGAATAAAATATATCTTAAAATAGATGCAATATTTTAATAACAATCAAACAAACCATTAATAACCCCCCCCCCCTAATAATTAATGTAAAACATGAAAAAATGAAACTATAAACTTACAACACATTTATGACAACCCATATTTTTATTACAACTTAAACATGCTTTATTACATAAAACTTCACTTGATACAACAAAGAAGATCAAGAGGTTTAGTGTCTTTGGGGCTTAGGAACATTACATAAAAACTTTAAACTTGAAATACAACATCTTTATTGAAAACTTCCTTTACATGACCACTACATTCCTTCGTACTTAGCATTGCATGGGATAACCTAAGAACATGCATAAGAAAAGGGTGAGCTATAAAGCCCAGTAAGGGAGTAAACAATGAATAACATGAGGAGTGAAATACTTGTTAGTCAATAGTCATATCAATAGAGCATAAGAGAAACATGAACATAAAGGCATGATAAATCATGATAATCATAACATGGAAATGTGGCAACAACACTTAACATTGAATTAGCATGATCCAAGGCTCATTGCACATGGAGCATGAGTAAACCCTCATTGCACTTGAAGCACGAGTAAACCCTCATTTTAATTGAATTAGCATGAGTAAACACTCATTGCACATGACGTATCATGATACTATACTTTACCCAATGCATTGGAGCGCTATAAAGGGCACACCCTTCTTAAACATTTCATTTCATGCATAAGTGTGCCACATGGATCATAAAACATGGATTCATAAAACATAATCATTTCTTCCACGATAAAGGAATGTGGAATTCATACATGAATCTTTATAATCAATATGTAAACATGCATAAAGGTGAATACCCTTGATGGAGAAATGGGCATGGTATTCACTACACAAAGACATTGGCTTAGAAAATCGGTGTGATTTCGGCAGCGTAACAGCATGACATAAGAATTCATAAAAAAGGTTGATGAGAGAGAAAGGGTTTCCTCATCATATTTACAAGTAATGGAAAGTAAGGATGTAATATAGATACATGTCCCAACATTTGAAAAGGAATTTAGATTCATGATACATAAGTATTGCTTGAATATATAAGAGGAGAAAAAGGTTTCTTTCGGAATTTCGGCATAGTAACGGGTGTACATGGGAGGATTTTAATGAGAGTGAAAGGGGACTCCCATAATTCAAGAAATAATAGGGAAGTATGGGAGAGATGCGAACCCATACCCCAACATTCATAATTGAAATTAAAAGGGCAATACAACTTAACGAAAATTGACAAAAATTAGAAAGGAAGAAAAAAACCTTACTTGAAAGTGTGCTTCCAAAGGCTAGAGAGAGGCTTGTGAGAGGATTCTTGGGAGCTTGGGGAACCTTGGGAGGATTCTAGAGAGAGTAGGTCAGAGGTTGGACGAACTCCAAGTGATTTTAGTGAGGAGGAAGTGGGAGCTTGGGTGGGTTTATATAGGAAAGGTGAGAGAATTCTTTATTATTTAGGTTTGGGACCCCTTATATTAAAATAATCCAAACCACAAACCATCCCATGGTATTTGCCCATGGTTTCTGGAAAAAGGAAAGAGGAAAGAAATATTTTACAAGGCCAAGGTCCGAACTTATTAAAAAATTAGGGTTTCTTATGTGGAGGTGAGTCACACTCCCATGGAAATTAATTTAAAAAGGAAAAGTGTTGAATAAGTCTTGAGGGCTCCATTAATGATTGGAAAAGTAAGTCAAAAAAACCCAAAACCTCATTATTTTAATGATAAAACAAATATTGTCCGAACATAAGGATTATGGTATTTTATTACATCACCATTGGGTCATTATGATGTCATAAACCACATTATATATTTAAATGGTATTTAATTTTTACCCAAAAATTTGACTGTCTCAGAAAATTATGAAAAATTCACCATTGGATAATTTCGACGTCCTTATTCCAAAAATAATATTTATTTTAACTAAATAATTTTCTAAATATGTGAATTTTTACTTTTAAAATAAAAACCGACATTTATAAAAAAATTCACGGGTTTTGACAGAAATGGCTTTCAAACCTTAATAAAAATTTTAATTGCATTCATAAAATTTATAAGATCATTTATATTTAATAAAAATTAATTTAATATTAATAATAATATTTTATTAAACTATTATTTAATTCAAAAATCCTTTAATTTAATAAAATATAATTCTTAATTAAATAATAACTAAACAAACCATTTGTACTTTAAAAACTAATTACAATGTATCAAGAAAATTATATTAATTATTATATACAAAAAATAATGTACATGAACAAGGTGCTACTTATTTGTTACATAACCCCTTAAAATAGCCGCATAAGACCTAAAGGGAAAGGTGCGCGATGGTGACAGACTCTTGGGGCGGCTTGGATAACATATCTCGAGTGGTAATTTCAATCAACTTCCACTTTTCCCATAGACGGTCACGTTCGAGCTTGACTTGATGAAGCTCAGCTTGGGCTTGGTCAAGGGAAAAGCCCAAAGACGCCACCTCTTTTCCGAGCTCCGACAAATGGGCTTCGTTAGGGGAAATTCTACTGGATGAGCCCATCGCTTCCTTTGTCTGAGTAGAAATGGTTTCGTTAAAGCCTTATATTTATACTACTCAGATGATCACTGTTCAACGACTATAAAAGTAACGGTCACAAATCATAACATAAAACTAAAGAATTTGACATCTTATAAAAACATTTTTTTTCATAAAGAAACATTTAACTGGATCAAGAGGGATTTTCCATTAATGAAACTTTGGGTCGTTACAACATTCCCCCCTTAAGAAATTCCGCCCTCGAAATTTTCCTTTTCCCACACTAAAACAAATGTGGGTAACATAGCTTCATCATATACTCTGACTCCCAATTTGCTTCTTCAAACTTGTGGTTTCTCCACAACACATTGACGAGGGGCATTGTCTTATTTCGTAGAACTTTTTCTCTACGATCTAATATCTTCACTGGTTGCTCCTCATAAGAAAGATCATCTTCCAATTGTACCACCTCGGAAGAGAGTACATGTGAAGGGTCAGGTATGTACTTCCTTAAGAGGGATACATGAAATGCATCATGCACCTTGGACATAGTCGGTGGAAGTGCTAGTTGATAGGCCACAACCCCAACACGATCAAGAATCTCAAATGGGCCGATGTACCTTGGACTTAACTTCCCTTTCTTTCCAAACCTCATGACCTTCTTCCACGTAGATATGCGTAAAAACACCATGTCTCCGACTTTAAACTCAATGTCTCGTCGACGATTATCTGCATAACTCTTCTGTCGACTTTGGGCTGCCTTTATATGCTGCTGAATGGTTTTCACCTTCTCCACCATTTCTTCGACCATTTCTGGTCCAAGCAGCTTACGTTCACCGACCTCATCCCAACATGTCGGTGTTCTACACCTTTTCCCATACAGGGCTTCATATGGTGCCATTTGGATGCTCGAGTGGAAACTATTATTATAAGAGAACTCAACCAGAGGAAAATGTTGATCCCATCCTCCTTTAAAGTCCATTGAGTACGCTCTCAACATATCCTCAAGTATTTGGATAGTCCGCTCGGATTGGCCATCAGTTTGAGGATGATAGGCCGTACTGAAGTTTAGTTCAGTATTCAGAGCATGTTGAAGACTGTTCCAAAACTTAGAGGTAAATCTGGGATCTCGGTCAGACACAATAGATAGTGGTACTCCATGCAACCGTACCACTTCCCTGATATATATCTGTGCCAGTTGATCCCAAGAGAAATCCTCTCGAATAGCAATGAAGTGTGCAGTCTTTGTAAGACGATCCGCAACAACCCAGATTGCATTGTTGCCTTTGGATGTCCTTGGATGTCCGGTGACAAAGTCCATGGTGATGTTCTCCAATTTCCATTTTGGTATGGGCAATGGTTGCATCATCCCCTTAGACTTCTGCCTCTCTACCTTCACTTGCTGACACACCAGGCACTTTGATGTATATTCAGCGATCTTCTTCTACATATTATCCCACCAAACGTTTTCTCAGAGATCTCGATACATCTTTGTGCTCCCTGGGTGAATAGAGAAATTTGAACTATGTGCATCATCCAAAAGTTCCTTTTTCAGCTCCGAACATGATGGAACACATATTCTTTTCCCAAACCGCACAATTCCTTCTTCATTAACATTAAACATTGAGGATTTTCCATTTTTGATAGCTTCCACTTTTTCTTGGATTCCCGCATCATCCTTTTGAGCATCCTTTAACCTTTCCAAAAGAGATGGTTGAGCAATCATTTGTGAAAGTATTGATGATGTTCCCTTCTTTAGGATTCTCACGTCCATCTTCATCAAGTCTAAGAAGATTGGATCCTTCTCAATTCTCATCATTGATAGAATTGCTGGATCCTTTCTACTTAGGGCATCCGCCAACTAGTTCGCCTTCCCAGGGTGGTAATGTATTGAACAGTCATAATCCTTGATGATCTCTATCCATCTTCTCTGGCGCATATTAAGCTCTTTCTATGTGAATATATATTTAAGACTCTTGTGGTCAGTATATATCTCACATTTCTCTCCATAGAGATAATGCCGCCAGATTTTCAAGGCAAAGATCACCGCCGCCAACTCCAAATCATGCGTTGGATAGTTTCTCTCATGGATTTTCAACTGCCTTGAGGAATAGGATATCACTTTATCATTCTGCATCAGCACACATCCTAAGCCCTTCTTCGAAGCATCACTGAATACCACAAAAAGCTCCCCACTTGTGGGTAAAGTGAGCACAGGTGCAGTGATAAGCCTCCTTTTCAACTCCTTGAAACTTTCTTCGCATTCATCACTCCAAGAAAACTTTACTCCCTTTCGAGTTAGCTTGGTAATAGGGTTGGACAATCGTGAGAAATTTCTCACAAATCGTCGATAATATCCAGCTAACCCCAAGAAGCTACGGATATCAGTTACCGATGTTGGCGCTGGCCATCCCTCAATTGCATCTGTTTTGGAGGGGTCCATAGATATCCCATTGCTTGTGATGATATGACCCAAGAATGAATCTTCCTTCAACCAAAACTCACACTTGCTGTACTTTTCATAGAGATTCTCCTTCCGCAAAGTCTCTAGTACAGTTTTTAAATGCTCCTTATGGTCCTCCTTGGTTTTGGAGTATATTAGAATATCATCTATAAAGACTACCACAAATTTGTCTAGGTAATCTATAAAGACTCTATTCATCAAGTCCATGAATATTGCTGGAGCATTGGTGAGTCCGAAAGGCATTACTATGAATTCATAGTGCCCGTACCTTGTACGAAAAGCAGTCTTGGGGATATCTTCCTTCTTCACCCTTACTTGATAATATCCCGACCGCAAGTCGACCTTGGAGAAGTATTGTGCTCCACGCAGCTGATCAAACAAGTCATCGATTCTTGGGAGAGGATACTTGTTCTTTATCGTGATTTTGTTAAGTTCACGATAATCGATGCAAAGCCGCATTGACCCATCCTTCTTCTTGACGAAGAGGACTGGTGCACCCCATCGTGATGCACTTGGGCGTATAAACCCTTTATCCAGATTCTCCTGTAGTTGTTTCTTCAGCTCTTCAGGCTCAACAACAGCCATTCTATATGGAGTCTTGGATATTGGTAGCGCCCCAGGAATAAGTTCAATTGAGAACTCAACATCTCTTCTTGGAGGAAGACCAGAAAGTTCCTCGGGAAATACTTCAGCGAATTCCATCACAATAGGCATTTCTTCAAGGGTGGTTTCTTCCTTGGACTTAATCATCTGAGCCAGATATGCGTGCTCATAAGGCAGTAATATCCATGCTTGAGATGATGGAGCTAAAGGAGATTCATCTTCCTCCTGACACTTGTAAAGAATCGGGGGTCGATTCTCCATATGGAGTGTGATTTCCCTCTCCCGACAATTTATGTTGGCTCTATATAAGGAAAGACAATCCATTCCAAGAATTGCATCAAATTCCACCAAAGGGAGTATGAAGAGATTCGCTGGGAAATTCAATCCACATATTATAACAGGGGAGGACATATACTCATGGGATGCAATGATTTACCCATTTTCCCTACTCACCGACATCTTTACTTCCATGATTTGTGGTGGTGCAGGGATTGTTCTACTAAACTTTTGAGATATAAAAGAATGCGTAGAACCTGAATCAATAAGTACGTTCGCTATTCTTGAATGAATAACTAGCGTACCTGTCACCACTTCTTTGTCGGGGTTCACTTCGGTAGAAGTGATGGAAAAATCTCTTCCTTGTTGTCTTGGAGGTTGTTGATTGCCTCCGATAACCCTTGGATTAGGGCACTGATTCGAAAAATGACCCGGTTCTTTGCATTTGAAGCATTGAACAACACGTTGAGGTTCGAACGGAGCGTTCCTCTACTCTGTCGCAGCCGCGGGTCCTTCTTGCTGACAGTTAACAGCTAGGTGCCCTTCTCTTCCACACTTGAAGCATTTTCTTGTCCCCCTAAGGCAATTTCCAGGGTGCTTCTTTCCACACTTTTGGCAAGTGGGGTGCTGGATTTTCTTAGCGTCGTTAGATTTATCCATCGGACCACCAGCATTGAATTCCACCTTACGCTTCTTGTCCCCATGATACCCCGGTGATTCTCTGATCTCCATTTCAACCTTGAGGGCACATCGGACAATTTCCTCATAGCTGTCGAAGTCACGGATCGCTAATTCTTTCCGCAAGCTAGGCTTCAGCCCACCAAAGAAGCGGTCAACCTTGCATTCGGGGGTAACGACAAAGCCGGAAGCATATCGGGCAAGCCTTGGGAAGTTTTCCTCGTACGCTCCCACAGATTCTTCATCTTTCTGTTTGAGGGAAAGGAAGTCCCTTTCCATCTTAAGATGGAGGGTGCGTGGAAAATATTTATCGAAAAACATCTTCCAGAATTCCTTCCATTCCAAAGCCTCGATCTCCTCCTCAAGCTTCGTATTTGTGATCAATGTCCACCATTGATCAGCTTCACCCTCCATACGATAAGCCGCCAGGAGAACCTTCTCTTTTTCAGAGCATTGGAGGATGGAGAATATCTTTTCAATGGAGTTGATCCATTGTTCATCGATCATGGGATCAGATGATCCACTAAAAGTAGGAGGCCTTTGTCTCATTAAGCTTTCAATAGAGACTTTTTCTTTCTTAGGGGAGGTTGAACATTCCTCTGGACCAGTGTTTCTATTCAAAACATGAGTTATCTGAGAGAGAAGCGTGACAATGTTCGCGATTCCCGCTCCCATTGGATTGGGCATCTCATAAGTACAATCATCACATTGATCTTCACAACGGTTGTTAGCCCGAGTTCTCCTATTACCGGCCATTGGCTGGAATAAAAGGAAAGTTAGGGGTAACACATAAAGGGTAATCCAAAGACAAAAGTTGATGACTTATAAATAAACTTTAATCTCTTTAACTCATGAGTCTATAGGATTCAATCCAAGCTTTTCATGATATTCCTTCTAACATATATTCTTAGGGGCATTTTTTCCCTTAATAAGGGTTCATACTAAGATTGTGAATTTATCAAAACATATCCCCCGATAGTGTCGTAACCAAGAGTGCAGCAAGGCCCGTTGTCGTGCAACAGTTCCCGTTCGAGTCTAGCTCAAAGCGGTGTTTTCAGGTTTTACCCCTTGGATACATCTGTGCCAGAGCCGCCTCTACCTGCTCGTATCCAGACAGGGATGTATTTGTTTGATAAACCACTTACTTAGTATTTAACAAAACTTAGGGATGTTTTTATTATGCTTAGTCTTGTATCTAAGTCTTTACTAGGGTTTCCTAATCCCAAAAATAACTAAACCTATCCTCTGATACCAACTATGACAACCCTGCTTTTTATTACAACTTAAACATGCTTTATTACATAAAACTTCACTTGATCCAACAAAGATGATCGAGAGGTTTAGTGTCGTTGGGGCTTAGGATCATTACATAAAAACTTTAAACTTGATATACAACATCTTTATTGAAAACATCCTTTACATGACCACTACATTCCTTCGTACATAGCATTGCATGGGATAACCTGAGGACATGCATAAGAAAAGGGTGAGCTATAAAGCCCAGTAAGGGAGTAAACAATGAATAACATGAGTATTGAAATACATGTTAGGCAATAGGAATATCAATAGAGAATAAGAGAAACATGAACATAAAGGCATGATAAAGCATGTTAATCATAACATGGAAATGTGGCAACAACACTTAACATTGAATTAGCATGAGCCAAGGCTCATTGCACATGGAGCATGAGTAAAACCTCACTGCACTTGAAGCACGAGTAAACCCTCGTTGCACTTGAATTATCATGAGTAAACACTCATTGCACATGACGTATCATTATACTATACTTTACCCAATGCATTGGAGCGCTATAAAGGGCACACCATTCTTAAACATTTCATTTCATGCATAAGTGTGCCACATGGATCATAAAACATGGATTCATAAAACATAATAATTTCTTCCACAATAAAGGAATGTGGAATTCATACATGATACTTTATAATCAATATGTAAACGTGCATAAAGGTGAATACCCTTGATGGAGAAATGGGCATGGTATTCACTACACAAAGACATTTGCTTAGAAAATCGGTGTGATTTCGGCAGCGTAACGGCGTGACATAAGAATTCATAAAAAAGGTTGATGAGAGAGAAAGGGGTTCGTCATCATATTTACATGTAATGGACAGTAAGGAGTTCATATAGATACATTTCCCAACAATTGAAAAGGAATTTAGATTCATGATACAAAAGTATTGCTTGAATATAAAAGAGGAGAAAAAGGTTTCTTTCAGAATTTCAGCATAGTAATGGGTGTACATGGGAGGCTTTTAATGAGAGAGAAAGGGGACTCCCATCATTCAAGCAATAAGAGGGCAGTATGGGAGAGATGAGAAACCATACCCCAACATTAATAATTGAAATTAAAAGGGCAATAAAACTTAAAGAAAATTGACAAAAATGAGAAAGGAAGAAAAAACCCTTACTTGAAAGTGTGCTTCCAAAGGCTAGAGAGAGGCTTGTGAGAGGCTTCTTGGGAGCTTGGGGCACCTTGGGAGGATTCTAGAGAGAGTAGGTCAGAGGTTGGACGAACTCCAAGGTATTTTAGAGAGGAGGAAGTGGGAGCTTGGGTGGTTTTATATAGGAAAGGTGAGAGAATTCTTTATTATTTAGGTTTGGGACCCCTTATATTAAAATAATCCAAACCAGAATCCATCCCATGGTATTATCCCAGGGTTTCTGGAAAAGGAAAGAGAAAAATAATATTTTACAAGGCCATGGTCCTAACTTATTAAAAAATTAGGGTTGCTTATGTGGAGGTGAGTCACACTCCCATGGAAATTAATTTAAAAAGGAAAAGTGTTGAATAAGTCTTGAGGGCTCCATTAATGCTTTGAAAAGTAAGTCAAACAAACCCAAAACCTCGTTATTTTAATGGTAAAACACATATTGGCCGAACATAAGGATTATGGTATTTTATTACATCACCATTGGGTAATTATGATGTCATAAAACACATTATATATTTAAATGGTATTTAATTTTTACCCAAACATTTGACTGTCTCAGAAAATTATGAAAAATTCACTGTTGGATAATTTCGATGTCCTGATTCCAAAAATAATATTTATTTTATCTAAACAATAATATAAATATGTTAATTTTCACTTTTAAAATAAAAACCAACATTTATAAAAAAATTCACGGGTTTTGACAGAAATGGCTTTCAAACCTTAATAACAATTTTAATTTCATTCATAAAATTTATAAGATCATTTATATTTAATAAAAATTAATTTAATATTAATAATAATATTTTATTAAAATATTATTTAATTAAAAAATCCTTTAATTTAATAAAATATAATTATTAATTAAATAATTACTAAAAACACCATTTGTACTTTAAAAACTAATTACAATGTATCAAAAAAATTATATTCATTATTATATACAAAAAATAATGTACATGAACATGGTGCTACTTATTTGTTACATAACCCCTTAAAATAGCCGCATAAGGCCTAAGGGTAAGTTCCGCGATGGTGACAAGCTCTTGGGGCGGCTCGGATAACATAGCTCGAGTGGTAATTTCAATCAACTTCCACTTTTCCCGTAGACGATCACGTTTGAGCTTGACTTGATGAAGCTCAGCTTGGGCTTGGTCAAGGGCAAAGCCCAAAGACGCCACCTCTTTTCCGAGCTCTGACAAATGGGCTTCGTAAGGGGAAATTCTACTGGATGAGGCCATCACTTCCTTTGTCTGAGTAGAAATGGTTTCGTTAAAGCCTTATATTTATACTACTCAGATGATCACTGTTCAACAGCTATAAAAGTAACGGTCACAAATCTTAACATAAAACTAAAGAAGTTGACATCTTATAAAAACATTTTTTTTATAAAGAAACATTTAACTGGATCAAGAGGGTTTTCCATTAATGAATCTTTGGTTCGTTAAAACATTATAGTCACATCTCTATGCACATCCATTTTTTATTATTAAAAAGGAAAAATGAAAAAAAACATTTGGTGATAATAATTAATCAACCTTAAGAACAAAATAAATGAACCAACTATAATTTTTCTCCCGATTTATATAAATGATCATCTTCCATAGAAGATATATTGATATGATATTCTATTGGATTCCTCTTATCTTCTAACAAATCAATTTGAAAAGTAATGACCCCTATATAAGGATAATCAGCAAACTCAAGATTTCTCAATGGTTTATCCAAATAAGGATAAAATTATAACAATGTGTGAAATGTTATATAAAATTAAAATATTAGACTAGACTATTAAATATTAAGAGTAAAAACAAGGATAAATAAAATATAATTCATTAATTCGAAAAATTAAAGTCAATAAAATTTTTGCATATGTAAAAGAAAACAGTTGAAAACTAAACAAAAAATAATAACATGGGGTATTTAAAAAATAATTATGGTACATGATATAAATGATTACATCAAAATGTTAACATATATTAATCTTATGATAAACATAATATAAAATAGCTACAGTTTGAGAAGATGTATAGAGTATATCATAATATTCATATTTAATGAGATTTGAATACATATAAAGAAACAATATAAAAAGATATCAAAATTATAAAACATAATAATTTCATCCCGCAATCTTCGTGATTTTTTTGCATCATGGGTTGGTAAAATAAAAACAAAAACATGTGATAAAAATATATTGATCATTTTATTTGTTAATTTATTTTATTAAAACATATCATAATGTAAATTTTAAATAAAAATGTTAGCATTCTAATCTTATGTTCTGATAAAAATTAGAAAAATACCTTCTTTTTAATTATGACCCTAAATTAAGTTTTGTTATATATATGAACATGGATTGTTAATGATTTGATGGGTTATTATTCATGTATTTTTACAGAAACAAATCATACATCTTCACCAGGAAAGAGAAAAGTTTTAGAAAATCTAAATAAATACATCTTACAAACTGTAATATTAACATTTTAGCAACTCTTTTGGGTGTTCTATAAAAAGGAAATAAATTACATGTTCTAACGTTCAAATCAGGTAATATAATTTCATATTAACTATTATAAAGTGATATTTATTTATATTGTCTCCAAATGTCGCAAAAAATCACAGAAAAAAATACAATATATTGTAAATTGTAAATCTATAAAAGTAAACTTCTTTTCAACCCTCTAAAAAATTCTTACATGTCTGTTGTTATGGATTTATCAAGAATATATTTTTTTGATATACAAAATATTGTATGAATACTAGGGTAATTATAAAAACTAATACATAATTTCTGATCTCTAAAATACAATTATTAATTTTAATTTTTTTCATTTAGTCTATGACTAATTTATAACCCATGAAAGAAATGATGTTCACCCATTATACACATCTCAAATTTAATTTCCATCTGTTTTGAAACATTTTCAATAAAATTTTTAAGGGATAAATTAGATAAGGAGTCATGAAAATATATTATTACAATGATAATGTCATTAAATATTATCCTCATAAAATAATTTATATCTTACATTCCATTAACAAAATTTTTTGTTGCCAAATCAAAACAATGTTTCATAATAAAATCACTGGGATTGTTTATGATCATTGAGTTCTTTTTTATATTTAAATAAGTTTAGTGAAAAAATAATTTCATTAAAACTAGAAGGTTGTTTAATAGAAAAGTGCACTTAATTTTTTTTAAGAAAGTCTATAAATACATTTAAAATATTTTAATTTTATATGTGTTTTGGAGGAAAATAGAATTAGGATGCATTTAGCCACATTTACTTGTAAAACAAATATCCATAATTTATGGCCTCTTCTTAATTAAAACACTTTTCCACATGTATGGCCTTATTCATTAACTATTTCCCATTTTCATAAAACATCTCTTTGAAAAAAACATTCGAATCATAGTACTAAAATACAAATTGCATAATAGAGGAAATTAAAATCCTTTTCCCATTCAAATTGATTAAACTCTTATTATATAGAAATTATCTAAATCTCACAACCAAGTGGATAATCAAACAGATTAGGGTCTAATTGATATAATAATAAAAAATTATCACATTATTTTATTAGGGAATTTATGGCCCAAATCAATTGATTTATATCACCAATGATATTATAATTTGTATAATTCTTTATTATGTTATAGTTTCTATGTAAAAAAGATTATCATTAACAATCTACTAGTTGATAATATTCTATTAGTATACCTATACAAATTCTAATTTCTATTATATTTGATTCTTCGTCTAGAAGTAAAGAACTATGGTTTCAAAAATCAATATAAATTAATAATATAATTATTTTAGCTACACATAATAATTGGACTCACAAAACATAACATGAAATATTTATTTAATGATTTGTTTCAATCTGTTGAAGAAAATTCCCCTTACTTATGGGAGAGAGATTTATAAAAATATTTTCATCATAATTTAAAACAAATTTCTGTAAATTAACTTTAATATTACTGATGAATACATTACATATAAGGTCAATAAAGTAACCATGTTTTGGTTTTCTTATATTTTAATGATTTTATGTGGTTTCCATAAAACTAGGTTAAAAAAAATTATTTATTTCATATAAGTTGGAAAAAATGGTTTCCACCCAAAAAATAAAAATAAACTTTGTATCACATTAAAAATTGATAAATTTTTTTGGAAAGCATATATTTCCACTTTCAATTACATCATTAGATTAAGAGTTCTTGGTACTAAAATGTTTTTAGTATTAACTTCATTACTAGTGGAAGATTAAAAGGTAAAATTTACAATTTAAAAAAACATAATCGCTCAATATATTCAATATTGAATTCTTTTTTAAAAATTTAAGTATGATCATAAAACATTTTAAAATGATAATTAATCTGACTTAAAAGAATGAAATTAAACCCATGTAAAACTGGAATAATCATTAGTAAGAACATGGACATAATGTTTTCCTTCAACATTTATTACTTTTTTAGTATAAAAAGATCCATGACAACATACTCTAAATGTTTATAGTTTGATATTTATCTAGTTAGTTTAATGCTCGACTTAGGCCATTTATAATATTGGATATGGTCACAAACTATAAAATATTTTATCTTAATATCAAATAGACCATTAACTAATTTATTCATATAATTCATTGATATGATCTAAACATTATAGTATTCCAATATATAATTTAATTCCATTACTTATCCTTAATGTATTTAATTTAGGGTATGTTCCATAAGCTAAGGTCCATTACGTGGATAGTGTAGTTATTATCATGCCTATCGATAGAGAACAAGTAGAGACCATTCATATTAATTAAGCAAATTATTCATTCACAAACATCATGTACTAAAAATCCTCACATAATTTAATTGTACTAAAATATTTTTACTTATTCCCTAAAAAATTATGGATATTTTAGATAATGGTCTTATAATGAAACGAAATATCACTAAATTAGATTATTGTTTCATGCAAGTGGTCTCTATATATAACATGTCCACTGCCAACATTCTTTGAGTCTTGGTTGTTGGACTTATTTTATATAATTTTTTAAGAAAAAATATTTTCCTTTTACTATGTTCTTCATAATCTAGTACTTATCTTATTATTCTTAAAATAAAAATGATGACATTTGTGTACCCAAACATTCTTGCATCTGGTAATGTTACAAAAAACCTATATGAACCCACATCTATCCAACCACATTTTGTTTTAGAGATACTAAAACAAAATTTCGTTAAAATATATTTTATTTTCGAATTATTTAGCCTTATTTATGGATCAAAATTTTCACCAATAATCTCATATCTTATATTTTTTATTTAAAGGATTTTTTAAAAAATAAATTATTTAAAATAGAAATATCAACTCATGAAATAATAAAATATTATTTAAGCGGTTTTATTAAGAATAAAATTTCTTAAGAGATTATTAATGTTCACCCTAACCTAAGAAAAATTATAGTGAATATTTTTAAAACTACTAAAATTAGTATTTAATTTCAAAACTAATTAATAATCATCATTCGATCAAAATTTAAATAGATTTACCACCATATTAAGATATATGTTTTTAATCATTATATGAAACATCCAAAATATCTTCCTTGGTATATTTATAGTCCATTATAAACAATTTATTTTTCTTATCTAGGAATGTCACAGACACACAGATATATATATATATATATATAACCAAATGATAGAGTATAATCTTCAACATATGAAGATATGGGATAAAATTAATCTAACCCATTATTTTCATTAGAAGATAGATAATCATTATTTCTCTTTGTGTTGATAATATCCCTTAAAGAATTTATTTATTTACACATATAAAAATTTATTGACACTATATCATTATTTTCAAATCATGTGAAATCATGTTTGAATTATACTTGTTTTTTACACATATTTAATATAACATCTAAATATTTATTCTCATACAATTTTATTTATGTACCTACATTTATTGTTTGGAAATAATTTCATTCCATATATTTCAATCAAAAAATTTCCAAGATGAAAAAATTCTCCTTCAGTAGATTTTGAAGCACTAGTTTATGAATGATTTTTTCCATTCTATTTATAGTAATTGAATTTGAAGTGCTTGTAACAGAATTTAATTCTATGAAAGATAAATCTAATTCCACTGCATTTTTCATCTTCTCATTGTTAGTTTCTCACGTCATCATCTTCTAAAACATTATTAAATTCCTAGTGAAATCAATAATACCAGGCTTCATCATTTTCATTTTTTTCATCAATCATAACCAATTTTAATTCCCATTATTTTTTTATAAAATATATTATGTTATCCAAAAGTTGAAAAACATTTGTATTATAATTTATATAAGATTATAGTCTATTAAATACCATCATGAATCGTTGTTGAACAATGAAAACTAAATATCTTAGAATATATGGAATACTTGATAATAAATATTGATCGTCACCTTTCTTGTCTCAAGAAAATCATATGTTTCAAAGTGTGTTATTTTCAACACTATTTATATTCTTTAGGTTTTTTTCATAGTATCAAATATGACTATATATATTTCATATAATAGAATATATTAATTGGTTATATATATTATAATTTTATTGATACTTTAAATTTTTATTTCATGTATTAAGTAAAATTTCATTTTCCATAATTCTATATTTTTTATCCATCACTTGAAAATATTCCACAACAGAATTAATTAAAAAACTATTTATTGGAACTCTCTAATAATCATAGAATGTTCCAAATGTATTGGTATATGGTTTATAGTAAAATTTGAAAATGTATTTATTTCCATACTAGTCATATCAAATAAGAAAATATTTCTTCATCTAGATTAATAGTATAAGGAAATATGGATATATCAACACACTAATGTAAGAAAATGTTCCAAAACTAAAAGAGGTGATATTTACCCCATGTTTTGGCATCATAATAAATAAAGAGAGTATATCTGCTACCATATGTTTTTTACATAATATAATTATATCACATACAATAGGAGGATAATTGGTGTCACAAATAGACACACCATTTTCACAATGAAAAATTTATAAGTTATTAGGAAGATATAGAATTTGATTGGTCAGATTAAAAATAAGAAAATACAAACAAATTTGTAAATAAAAATATCATAAGTAGAATAGTTAACAGAAAAATGTAATAAAATCAATAACAAAAAAATTAAAGATAAAATAAAAAAAGTGTTTGATAGAATTTTAAATACTCTTATGAATAATATATATTACTGAAAATTTATTATAAAGGGAACTCATTTCATTTATTCTATTGTGTATTACGATTTTACAAAGCAATAATACAGAAGCGAAATTGAATGAACATTATTCTCTTGTATATTTTTATTATGTATTGAACTTAAGGACATGTGGTGTCATTCATTAGTGCTACAATAATATTGGAGAAGGATTTTACAAAATAGTATAAGATAATTCTACCTTTCAAACTCTTTTTTTAAAAAAAATTAATACATTAAACATTTGGATCTGATATATGGTATAGAAAAAAGTGTATATTATTAAATAGCATAACCAAATTATAGTTCTATGTTAATTAGGGATTATTTGATTGTATTATTTTTATTTTATATAATATATTTCATGTTATTAGGATCACTGAGTTTAGAGTGTGTATTGGGTTATATCGGCATCAATTTGGAACATATTTACATGATGTATTTGTATTTTCTTGTCTTTTTGATTGATTAACAATTTAAATTTTAGTAAAATATTATATGTATTAATAAACTAATTATTGTTCTAATGATGTGGCCATTAATAATTGATTAATTGTGTTAAATTGAAGGAATAAAATTTTTGATTTAATTTTATTATTTTTGATATCAGATGACTTCATGATTCTGTTCTAGAAGTTGGGTGTAATGACATTGTTTATAGAAAATTATGATTTTTATTGATAGAAATTATTTCTATTTTTGTATAATTATAGAACCAAAAATGAGTTGGCAAGAATCATGATAAGGAGAATGAGAAAGCTACCTCCGATGAGGGGCATATTAAATGAGAAGTAAACTATTTTTCATTATTGTGTGATCTTGAGACTCTAGTGGAAACTAATATTATAAAGGGTTTGATAAATTTAAATTAGAATATATATGGGAAGAAACCACAAGAAGACAGATTCATACCTAAAAAGTTATATGTTATTTTCATATAAACATCTTATATCAAAAGGAAATGTTGGGCCTCATGGTGTTGGGGAGTGGATGAGCTCAATTGACATGATCAATAATACAATTGAGCCACAGTAAGGGAATACAGTTAAAATTAATTTATTCTTGTTTGATAGAGATTCATGAAACTAGCGGTATATTTTCTCCCATGATAAGTGAAATGAATGGTTCTATGGGCATTCTATCCATGTAAATTTTTTTGTATATTATACATTGAATATCTTAAATATATATTGTTAAAAGTTTTTATGGGTAGTAAGTAAGTGAATATTTCTATTATTGATAATATACATATAACTACAGACATGATCAATTTTTATCTCAATGAGGTGAGAGATAATACTTCTAAAGATCAGCTATTTTAATAATGTTTAATGTTAATGTTCCCACCGCAGTCTCATGTCTACAATCATTTTTAGTTGATGCAGACGTTCAATCCAATGGTAGTTACCTACTTTTATTTGTCAAATTATTACTTAGAAGATGGGTAGGCTAAGGGGATAGGTGGTTAGGCTCATCAGACCCTTCTGGGTGGAATTATTTCCTACTATAGAACATGATATTTTAAGAAAACCCTTTACCACAAAATGATAATCCCATGGGAGTCAAGATGAACATGATATTTGAGGGATCAGTGGTTTTTCTGGGATGTTGGACATGAGCATATATATTTAGCTCATAAGGGAGAGATTCAATCTGAATGTTGTTCTTGAGAACCATGTAGTTTAATATCATATGATGGTGATATGTTCCTTGTAGTTTAACTTCATTTAGTATAGATTTTTTTTGAATTTATATTAAGGGAACAATGAGTGACATATGGCATTCTAGATCAATAGTGTTTCTTCTAGCGTTGGACATAAAGAGGGAAATTATAATAGAAATTTATGGGAACCCTAAAATGATGAATGATGATATGGGACATATTTTTAAGGAAGGAATGAAAACAGGGTTAAAAAATGTGAGTTTCCTATTAAACAATTTCAGGGCATAAGGGGATAGAAGAGGTCCCTCCATAGGCTGAATGGTATTTTGGTTGATAATAAATTTAAGGCAACCTTCTATTGATAGAAACAATGGAATAGTATATGTAGTCAATATAAGGGTCCTATGTAAACTGACATACCATTCTAGATAGATGATGAAAGTTTATGAGGATTTAAGTTTTCTAGGGAAAGGAGTATGATGTATGGAAGGAATGTGTTACAGAACAAAGAAGCATCTAAAGAGTCCTTGTACGTTTTTTTTATATTTCATTACATATATCTGTCTAACATTTAGGTAAGTATATAGTTTTTTCCAAGGTGGGCTCTTAAATAAGGGAACCCAATTAAGAATTTCTATATAATTAATTGGTTAAAAATTTGATATGGGTATTGCCTTCATTTGTTGGTTTGGTATATGACATAGGCTCTGAGAGTCACTACATATCTCAAAAGAGTGTTAGTCAATCCATACGTAGTTCTAGAATAGAAGTGTGGGGGGAGACCAACACCAATAGATGTGATCTACTAAATTATTGATTGAAATGGTTTGAATTATTATGTTATTAAACAAGGATAAATAATTGAGTCGCTCCTATATTAATCATATGAATCATCATGGTATTATAAATGGTAAGGATTATAGTTTAACACCGTGAATGGTGGATGTTGGACATGCAGTTTAATGTCATATGTTGATAATGATGTGTTATACTGTTTAACATCATGTTATTAAAACTTGTGATCCCATGTCAATAGTTTTTATCCATCCCAAGTGATGGGATGCGTAGAAGGGTGGGGTATGATATTTTTTACAATTATTTTGTACCCAAAACTATAGATTCATGCGTCACCAAATATCGTGAGATTTTAGGAATCAAGCCACTTATTGTTTTATAAACAATTTGTGGTAAAAGACCAACACACGAAGCTATGATACATTCATGAATTAAACCAAATGTTATATGGTGTAATGTTATGAAATGAGAAAATGAACCATATCGCTTTATTTAATGTATCAATAATGTTATTAATTGGGATTATACCTACAATGGTGGACCATGGGATAATTTTTTGGAACCATGAGGAGAAACTCACCTCATGGAGCTCGAATCTTACTCCTGAAAATGCACCTATGAGTAAACCCATGAGAATAATTCAACAGATAATTTCATAGGTTATAGGTCGTTTGTGGTTAATCTATACCTAGAAATGGAGATAGAAGGTATAGGTGTCACTACATATCTTATCAATGTCAGAATAAAGCCAATAATTATTCTAGAAGTCAATTCCTTATGTAGCTCAGCCCCATACAAATGGATGGGGACATTTTGACAATGATGATAGACTGAGGATTATAGAATTGGGCATCACTATGTATCATGGAATGACAAGAACAAAGGCACACAAATTTCTTGTTTGGTGGTGTGGTATAATAATAGTACACAATGTTTTGAACCATTCAAGCATAGATCAAAATGATGTGTAGTTTTACATCATGATTCAACGATATTAACCATATTCTTATACTTCATGTAGTACAATAAATGGTTTCTTATAGTTTTATATCATGAATCTCAAACCTATAATTTTAGGATTGATTTTTTTACACAATCAAGAAAAAAACACAGTGTGTGTAGAGTCCTTAAGGGAAAAGAATTTTTAGAACCATCTTATGAATAGAGGTTAAATTTTAGTTTGTCCTATGTAACGAGGCATAAAAATCACTATGTATCCTATGTGGAATGGAATGAAGACACACATAGTTAATGAAGGCAGGTGTGATAGGAAACCATCAGTAGACATTATCATCATCTCAGGTTCGGTTATAAATGTTTGTGTTGTTTTACATCATGCAACATGGATGTTAACCAATTTGTTGTACATCATATGGCCAAGATGATGATGTCTTGTAGTTTTAGTTAGTAGGACTATAACCTATAATTTTCCTTTTAAGGTTTTACATACATGACCATAAGGCTCTATATTTTAAAATTGTACAACATAGATTTTGATGGATTGAATTTTATTGTCTAGTGACATGGATGAAAACCATATAATTTAACGGCTTGCAAACATGATGATATGGTTTAGGGCTTACACCTATGGAGGAGCCAATGATTTATTTCTTCTATAATCACATGAACTATTTCTTGATAAATATTTCCTTGGTAGGTGGGAATAATATGTTTCAAAATAATTATGACAAAAGAGTAATATCTATTGGAGTGAACCGAGTCTATCTCATAAGTTCCTTCCTACATTAGATCTAGATTTGAAGGATTCTTCCCTGGTATCATGAGTGTTCTGATTAGAAGTACAAACTATCCATGGAAGAAATATTGGAGATGAATAATCTTGTTAATGTCTAGTGCTATCCATTTTGGGTATATTTTTAAATTTTACATGATATATAACATCTGGACATTGAGTTTGTCTAATTAATTAAAAAAAATATATGATTTTTTTTCATCTTAATGATGTCCACAACAAGATTTTTAGAGTGAGGGTAATTGAAACACAATAGGAAACATTTATTTTGTTCTGTAAACAAGTGAATATATATTTTCTTGAGTATCTAGGATGGTTTCAGTTTGGTAGGCTCGTAAAGAGGGTAAATGATATTCAATCCATGATTTTTTTTCTTTGTCCACCATCACTTTTAGAATTTTCAATAGTGTTTTATGGAATTATCCAATCTATTTAATTGGAATTTCATGGTAATGGGAAGAATTGTTGGATTATTTATTTTACAAATGATAAAACTTCATCATTTTGGAAGTTAAAAAGTTATTTTTGTTGTCTATCCATTTTTTGTGAGGGAAACCAAACCAGGTGATGTTTTTTTACTTCATTAATTTAATGATGCTTTTGGTTATGAATTCATTTAGGGGTATCACCTCATCTAATTAAGAGAACAATTTTTTAGAAGTAAGTATGAAAATAATCTTCTGATATGATTTTGGATGGTATGATCCTACAACATCAATCCCCCATATATGGAATGTCTCGGAGTATTTAGATATATACCGAATCTATATAGTGGTTAAGGGACAAAATTGGGGTATTAATGGAAGGAATAAAACATCTTGACATTTTTTTTGAAATCCTATGTCGTTGAATGTCATAAAAATCAATGACTCTTGGTTAAGTGAAAAATATTGTTTCCGGTCTGATATGCACTACAAATTCTAGCACAAACATCTTCCATGGTGTTGATCATATCATTACCCTCAATGATTCTTAAGAGGATTTCCAAAATTACTTTATTCTAAGTAAAATTCTAAATACTTGGCTTGTCATAAAGAGTCATATTGACCCATTATCATCAAATATACTATTTCACATATCTATCTAATGGATAGGTACCATTTTTTAGATAAACATTCATATGCATAATATACCTTTTTGAATCATTATCACATATTATAGTTGAATTTAACATGTTGATATCTTCTATGACACTTTGAAATAATGGTAATACTATTTTTGGTTGGTGATGTAGTTGATTGTTTCATGCAGATCTGAATCTTTAAAGACTATAGTGGCATAGGATAATGAATCAATATGTGAATTTTTTGAATGCATAACAAGAGATAATATAATTACATATGGGAATTCCCCTATCATGTCGTGAATATAATTAATCATGGGTATCATATAGTCTTTTATATTATATAATCACAATTGATATACTTAATTAAAAAGTAAATTCCACCCTTTATTCTCATGTCGGTCACTGGTATTTTCAAATCTAGTTGAGATCATATAATAAGGGCTGGGTATTCAGCTTGATTGTTAATCCATCCTTCCAATAGAAAAAATGAATAATAAAAAACAACCATCATTATTGAATGATAATTCCAAACCTAACATTGTTTAGCTTGGGATCTTCTAGTCCCTTTTTAGTTAGAATTGTGGATACACAATCAAAGTACATTCCCCACATTTGATTAGAATCATCAATGGAAAATATTTATTCATCTAGTATTTCAGCACTCATGGGTACTTCATCTATATAGTCATCTTCTTCACTGATTTTTTCTAATCCTATCCTTTTATATAAATTTGTGGTACGAACCTGATGTCATACTATTATAAAATGAATGCTCATCATGTCAAGTATCTAGTCAACAGTGGATGATTGAGGATATATTTTAGAAGACTGATTTGTGAGATGAAATGGAAATCAATGTGTTATATTTAATTATATATCATTTGAATTGAAAAAATAATTTCCAAATATTTCTTCTAGATGACTAAATATAAAGTATTACTTTCTATCTTGGTGAGACTAATATAATAAATTAACTTCTCGCAAAAAAATCACTATCTACATAATAAGGCTTTTATTGATCATTCAAAATCCAAAACATATAGAATGAGTGTCTTCACTACAAATGGTGGAATAAACATTGATGGTATCAACAGAAATTTCATGAGGCTATTAAAGGATACTTGTTTATCATCATCCCACTGAAAGACAATCCCTTTCTTGGTTATCATAGTAAAGGGGAAAAAATATTATTAGGATTTCTATATTATGTCAAATGTATAATAAGTGTCCCTAAAACCATATATATTCATTGATGTTTTGAGGTGGGGACATAAAAAAGAATATCCCTAGTCCTCTCAAGGATGAATTTGATGCCACAGTGGCATCAAATCAATCCTAAATATTTCCCTAAAGTATCACCAAAAGAACATTTAAGGTGAATCATCTTTAGGAAGTGTTGATGATTTATTCCAAATAAAATTTTCAAATTGGTAAGGTGATTATAAATTTTTTCAAATTAAACCTCGAAATCATCAACATATCATCCAATTGTTTTCAAAAAGAAGGGGTTAAAGATATTATGCATGGCACATTGATATGTCATGGAAGCATTCTTCAAACTCAAGGGAATTACTGGATAGCAGAAAACTCCCTCTAGGGGCCCCAAGGAATGAGTCTTATTCATCTTATCAATACATTCATATTATTTTATGTCTTTAATATCCATCCATGATGGAAATATCATGATATAGAAATTTTTAATTGTTATGTAGTGGTTTCATTAGAACCATAAATTAATCATTTAGAAAGATCTAATTGAGATCTCTAAAATCGATGAAACCCATTATATTCACACTCATTTACTTAAATGTAACTATTCTAGTGATTTATTTCTGGGATTTAAAATCCCAAAATGTGGTTATATTTGACAAGATTATCAAATTTGGATTCATCCTTGTAATAATGAGTCTATTGTTCCTTTATATATTCCTACATCTTTCCATTATGATCTTTTGGTAATCCTATTTGATGGGTATCTATATGATGATTTAATCATGTAATTTCAATATACTTTGAAGAACAAAATTCCCAGTATTCCGTAATAATATTGATATAAATATCTTGTTAATCAAGTGGTATACCTCTAATGATAAACATTACATGTGAATCCTCCTCTGTAAGCTATCTGATCTATCATAATTCACCAATAGTAGTAAATACCGCTTATTCTAATGTAGGGGAGGATCCCAGAGTTCATTTTTTTTATACTTATTCATTTTTCTTCTTCCAATATCCCAATTTTATGATGGTAAATATATTAAAGATAATCAGAAACTTTAAAGGAATGGTAATTTTCCCAATATTTGGCTTCAAATAGAGAAACCATGACTTCATTCATGGTCAACATATGATTTTGTGGACTAATTACATTATAAAGATAAGGTTGGAGCATTTTTTATTAGGTATCACTACCATGGGATGAATCAAATAATTATTTAATATTTTTCATGTTCTACTAATGTAGTTGATATCATGAATACTAGAAATTGTATGTTTGAATCTTAGTTGACACCATAGGCCTGACTAATGGACATGACATATTCCTCACTAAGATATCCGAATGGATTGGTTGTTGTAATTTCCAAACCATTCAGAGAATTGACCCTATAAACATCATTAATTATGGGTTCCTTCTCCTCTCTTCACTATATTCATCAATTATATTATTGATAATTATGGAACATTAATGGATTACTATCACTAGGTAAATTCCCAACCATTCCATTACTATAGTATTTAAGGCATTGAAGGTATAATGAAGGTATTCATGCATGGTGATACAACCAACGCCTTCTTGTAAATGCATTGAAATATATATCTTATTGGATGACTAAGAACATATAATTTCACTCGAAATCTCAAAAATATGTTATGATATTATTTCAACTGAGGGGTTTCAAATCACTTTTATTATACCCATGAAATTTTAGGGAGGTACGAGAAAATTCAGCTTCATTTTATCCCATTCATTGAATCACTCTTCTAAAAATAAGGTTGACACGTGATCCATTGTTGATAAGTTCTCAATGGATATCAATAACATTTATTCTACTAGATATGTATATGATTATGATATGTCCTTGTATACCATTATTCTGTAATGATTGTTTCAAAAAAAAATTCACATTTTTAGTGGTATTTTCATGATCCTACATGGATTGTCTAAGGTATTTCCATCTATTTTCCACAATATATAATGCTCTAGTTGGGATAGATATTGTATTTTGTATTCAACTATCTTCATTCCTCTTTTTGATTCCACAACACCTATGACCTCAATACATGTTTCAAAAATTTAGTGTGGAGAACAGAGGTTGATAATAAAAATCATAATTAAAATTAAGATCCATAAAATAAATGATATTAATGGATAAAAATATCAATAATTCCTCTAATGAGGAATAATTTTGATGAGTCATTACTCATTGTACTATTTTGTTGGGCGACACCCATTCTCTTAGAACTGTAGTGTTTTATTCTAAAATATTCAAGACTATATTTTGACATGGTATAGATTCTTCTCCATGAACTGGGATTCATATTTTCTAGCCAATATTTTCTTATTATATTGGGATTTCAAGGATTGCAGATCATATTGAGAAGGTTATTCAATGTTTGAAGTGGCCTTGGACACAATTAGTTGTTCCAATAGAGCCTTGAGAATAGTATAATTTCAATTGGTCATCATTTCAGTTTTATAAAAACTATATTTTTTCATCTTTTTTGGTGAATCCCTTTTATTTAACCTCTTATATTGGAAGAGTGGAAGAAATACATGACACTTGAAATGGAAATTTACCCAGAATCACATACTCTAAATCAACCATATTTTTCTAGAAATCATTTAAGAACAAACAATCATGGATGTTGTGTACTAATAGTAGATAAAAGGAGAAATAATTATTATGATCATAAAGAGAGACATGATTAGGTTTTTTGGTTTCATGTAGTGTTATCAATTTGTTTTCTAAAGCTTCTATAAAATAAAAAATAGATTGCTCATATTAGATTGTATAAGATATATTCTTATATTCTTTATATTAAAGTGGTTTGGATATAATTTTTATCCCAAAAATGGTTATTATTTTCTTCACCTCATTAAGGGGGTGTTTTAGGATATAATATAGGATTAAGAGTAGGATTCATAATAGGGGATAGTTTAGGAGTAACATTTGATTTTTCTTCATTGCCAATTCCCTTTCCCTATGAAGTCAGCACCATTCTGGATTTGTCTCTAGTTTTTAAGATATATTCTTCCAATATTTGGGGGAAATATAGAGATGTCTTAGAATCCTTATATTCAATGGTAATGAGTGTTGTTGAAAATTTTCCCTATCATTACACTATGTAATGATTCAAGAATTATTCAGTTGTAAATTTATTGTTTATGGAGTAAGTTATACCCTTACAAAATGAAATAGTGTCTGATGATAAATTAATTTCTAATTGTTTGTAGTTTTAGAGGTTTAGTACTATTTTTGTTCACAAAATTTATCTTAACATGTAACGGAACTACCAATGGAGGTCTTCCAATCCCTTAACCAGTTCTATGGGTAAAATAGGGTACAAGGAAAAGGATTTTCCTTTCATTTGTTAAATAATACACCAATGTATTTTGTATTAATGATGAAATAAATTATCCATATTTGGTCCATATCAAGATACACAATGGGTCAAATTATGATTTAGATTTCTCAATCTGTAAGATTTTGAAAACATGGGATTTTTAAAATTGGATAGGGGAATTGCTATATCAATCTGTATGGAGTAATTTTTTCTTTCTGAATACACCAGTTCATGATGTACTTCCATAACATCATATTGACAAACCAATGACATAATAATTTCAACAAGTCCTGTGGGGAAAGCCATGTGAGTAGTTACTGGAGTAGGAATCAGAAAAGGCTGTACAACCTCTATTTGTTCTATCTCAACATTTTCATGAACATGATGATTGTATCATGAATGTCATTAGTCATTTTTTTGTCTAATGGAAGGATTCATCATTATTTGGATATCATTGGTTCCAATAAGATTGATTTAATTTCACTTTTATAGTATAGAAATTAAAAATATTCTTTTTCAAGTAAAAAATTATTTTTTAGGGAGTAATCAGTTGGAATTGTGAAATGAGAATCTGTTGCAAAATGTATCCTATGAGAATATAACCTCTAATTAATTTGGCATTAATACTATTCATTTATTTCATTTCAATCGCATTATGATAAAAAAAAATATTTCCATTCTTAAGGGGTATTAATCCTTCCAGAAATGATTTAGATTGAACCATATCCTTATCCTTTTATGTAGCTGATTCTAATCGAGGAGGAGGTAGTGTAGAATTTATTAGAATCCCCAAATTCTGGTTACCACTTTTATTTATAGTGTGAACACATTATTATTTTGTTTTGGTGTAGACCAGAATTTTAATATATATATTATCCACCTATTCTCATACATTAGCCAAATTTTCTATATTATTTTAAGAATTTAAGATGATGATGACTATGGATGTGAACATAATTATAATCATTTCCTCAGTCTTGGAATAGTGAGAGAGATGGTTTCACTACTAATGTCAATAAAAAATATAAGATTTCTTGGAATTATTGTGTGATTAACATGTATTTTTTATTATAAATATCAAGGGAGTTGAACCATTCCATCTGGGATATTTTTAAACTATATGGTGAAGAGTAACCTGAAGCTAACCTCCAAATAATTACCTTTTATATTTTCCAAATAAAGAAACTAAATTATAGAAAGGGAAAAATTTTGAGGATTAATAGTGTATAACACCACAGAACTAAGTGGAGAAATAATTTCTCTGAGGATGACATAAAAATTCCCCCATCCCTTTATGATGGGGGTTCTCCAATTCTACATCCACTATATTTCATGAATGGTTCTTTTGGCTCTAAGTGTTCTGTTAAAAATTTCTCATCTTTATAAGATAGGGTTTCTTCTATACTAGAATCACTACAGTTACTATAGAAATTCTACTGATGTTGTGGAGATTTTTCTAACATGGGTTGGGTTCAACATAGGAAATGTATCTGACCATCATGGTTTCATTTATGTTGGAAATATTTGTGACATTTCCTCAATTTGATGATTTACCTCCCTTTAGTGGTAATCATGTTTCATATTGTATAATATTTGATGAATAAACCTTTTGGTGGATTTCTCTATTCTGGTCTAATGTATTTGAGATCCCATATGGGTGATTTCTAATTCATTAGACCATATATTGTGAGAATGGTTTGTTTTTTAATCCATAATAGTGAAATGACCTTAGATGAAGTCACTCTTAAAAAACATTATTGACCAGTTATCAGGGTTAAATTCAATGTCCCATTTTCCCAAGCACCTCATGGTAGAAGGTGTTTATCAAATTTTATTCTTCAAGGGGAGGACCTTCTTGATGAAATGAAATTCCCCTACAGGGAGGACATTTGCAACAAATTCCATCATTGGGGTGGGGGCCTACCATCGTGGCTTGATGTATTTTCGCAAGGATATACGCTACAACATATTCACTAGGAAATATTTTCTAGGTGGGAATTAACAAGGGAATGAATTTATAATTATTGGATTTTTTTAGCCACATGGAGGGATGCTACGATAGTTATCAAGATATGGGCTCCCAATATCTACCAGACTATCCACATAAAGTGATCCTTAAAATTATGATTCTAGGGAGGACCTCCAAAACTAGTGACAATCAATTTTTATAGAAGAAATTCACATTATACTCTTTTTTCTTCATAATTTAACGATGATATAACTCGATCACGGACAATAATAAATATATTCTATGGTCTTTATGAACACTATCATTTGGCATAACAGGGTCATAAACTAGCTTTTCATTTCCATCTTCATTTTTTAAGGATTATTTTTAAATTTAATCCACTTGTAAATTGAAGACACTTGTTGTGGGTGTTTAATTTCATGCATGGAAATTTTTTATAATATCCATTGTTATTTCTATAATTTTTTGAGAGATTTTGATAAATATAGTGTGGATATATGCATTCCCTAATGTGTCTACTGATGTAGAACAATGACCACCAGTTGGAATGGTGATATATTCCCAATATAGATTTCAATTTATCATCGGATGATCATCACCCTCCTATAAGGTTATAATAATATGTGTATTCTCCATAGAAATAGTGAAATTATGTAGCTATGTCTTTTAAATTGTAATGTTTTGGCTGTGGGTTTGGCTCTTAGTCATCACTGATGCTATCATTATATCCATGAAAAATTTTGAATATGGTCAGGAATAGATTTTTTTTAATTCCATCATTTCGAAATTATATAGGGTAACTTTATTAGCTAGAATGGGAATGTAACCCCATTATGTAACTATAATAGGGATATATTCCTAATATTTCCCTCATTTTATTATAGGGGTGTGCTGATAATAATCAAGTACAAGGTAAGAGATATGGTTCTTCCTTTATTGGTAGCCAGGATCAACTGATTGTTTTCTCCATGGGCCACCAAATTAGTCTTGTTGGCCTGATGAGTGTGGAATTGTGTGTACACCTAATGATGATTTTCTTCTAGGTTTGTTAAATGAGAATGAGGGGTGTAGAAAGGCGTTATTTCATGCTTGTGTTTTTCATCCGAGTTAGTTGTTTGTGATTGATGGTTGTGGGTAGGTGATGGTGCATACCCATGGTTTTAGGTTGTGTTGGTTTAACAAGCTTGAGGACTGTGGGAATGAGATAGCGCATGCTTGAAAATTTTCACCAAGTTGGTTTTTTTGTCTCAGTAGGTGTAGGAATTTGTTGGTTTGTAGTTCCGATTTTCCACCATGTTCATTTGGGGGTCTTCTTTGGATGCTACCAAACTATTGTGGAAGGCTTGGGGGTTTAGACAACTGTTATTCATTGTTCACGATTTTACACAATGATGTTCTAGAAGGATTCATAAGGAGTAATATTTGTACAGATCAACTCCATTCAGAATAGATTCCTCCTTTTAAAAAACTATCATGGGTTTTCTTGCTTAAATAGAATGGGATGCCCTCATGAGAGTAGTATCCCCATCATGCTGAGGGAATGGTTCCGGATAATACATGTAGTGGGAATTGTTGGTATGACAAATTTGGTGGGACCCATGTATATTTTTATGATCCCATTGGTGAAAATTAAATTAACAACCCTATAATAAGAGACGAATTTGTTGCATCATTTTTGGGAGTGGCTCCTAAAATTATTCGACATCCGAAATGATGACATTGGATTATCGACCACCAGTCATCAATGGGAAGATGAATGGATGGGATTTATAAGCTAGAGGTCTTATCAATATTACTCTGTGTTTGGGATATTACCATTATGGTGGTGCCCCCAAATGAGCATGTTCGTGACCTAGTGTAGAAGATCTTCATTCGGTGATGGTGTCCCATTGTTGTATGAACACTACTAAAAATAGATTATGAAGACATGTCATTTGCGACTAGATTCCATAAAAAATTACCCATTTTGGAAAATGTTGTCCCAAATATTACTTTTTTTGAAGGTCTGTGGTAAAAATTTATTAGTTGAAACGTGCAGTAGGACCGTCGGAAGAAAACATTTGTCTAATTTTTTAAGAAATTATATATGTTGACCCGTCGCAAATAGTTTAAGAATATACCCTTTTATGGAGGATCATCACAATTACTATTAGCGACAGTCCGTCACAAAGAGGTAAAAAATTATATAATATAATATTAAAAATAATATAATATAAATATAAATAATATCATAATGTTAATATTAATTGAATAAAATTTTTTATAAAAGAATCAATATAATATAATATTAATATTAATTAAATAACAATATTATTATTCGTAAAATAAAATTAATTATAATATAACTAATAAGTATAATAATATTATTAGTAGTATTAATGAAATAATAATATTATTAATATAATAAAAACCAAAGTATTCACAAAAATATAAAAATATATTAATTAAAAAAATAAATAATAAAAAACTATAAATTTTTAGACAATATTAAATACCCACTATTTAAAACAATAAATAGATAATATTAAAAAAACAAACTTTTCATTATAAAACCATACCTCACTAAGGGGGAGGGTCGCCTAGAGGAATTGGAGGAGATTGTGGAGGGAACACAATCCCTAAACAGTGAATCAAACATCACATGTTCTTAATATTCTCCCACTCCTTCTCCTACTACCATCGATTCATATCATTCAATATCAGATGCTGCTATAGTTGCAAGAACTCTTCTTGCTACTTCTGCTTCCACTGACACATCTCCTCCCAATCCTTACATCTACTCTCTAAATGCTCACTCTGATCTCACAACTACTCCGGACCACAATCTGACATTGCCGGGAACCTCCAATCTCCCAAGTGGTAGGATAACTGTACGTATTCCTATAAACATCATACATAATAATATCAGGCTATGAGTCTACCTATATGAAAATAAAATCAGAATTTTACTTTAAATGTTATATACAATATTTAAAAAATCTACTTACTGTATGATCCCTATGAATAATAAATGTATGACTACCAGCTCGATGTTTCACCTCCTATCTCCCCCAGTTTTTCAAACCTAATGACGTTCTAATCTGAAACTACCTACTTTACCAGTGTGTACATGATCCATCCCAAACCGATGATGAAATATAATCAGGTCGGTGAACATGACATGTCTCATCAAACTCCTTCACTCATGCTTTATCCATTACTTTCCTTTTCAATGTTTTCTAAAACATGGTGTAATGTTAATGCATAGCTCCCAAACATGGCTTCCAAATAGCCTCATGTGTTCTCTCCTAAATGGGATACTATAAAAGAGAAAAAATATTTATTATATCAAGGTATTAATTAAATTAATATCATGATAAATATTATTTATTTATGTACTAGCTAGTGATTGAACATCCATTGTTGTACATCAGTGGTAATATGATCCCATGACAGGCATGAACCAGAAAAATAATTATAAAATATTGTGATCCCCTTTCCAATAGCAATATGCCTAATGTTGTGAAAAAAAATAAAAAATAGTCAAAAAATTGAATATAAATAAATTAATAAAAACTATCTAAAATTCCAAAGTAAACTGACCACTTTGTGGGTGGATCAAACCAAATATGTGGACTTATCTCTTGGATAGGGTTGGGAATCAACAGTTGGGAAAGACCACACCCCCTTCGAGTACCCCTGAACTATTAAAATTCTGAGGGTCAGCTAATCCAACCTCCAGATTTTCCAATGGTAGATCAGCCTCATGTAACAGTCTATAAAGATCATCATCCATATGATATAAAAAATGATTTTTGTTAGAAAATATTTCAAAAAAAACTATTATATATAGAGCTATGTTATATATTATTATAAAATGCATTTGACTGTGTCAATGTCCATCTTAATCTACATCTTCATAGCTATTGATGCCAATGTATTCATCTTCCTCCTCAGCTTCATCAATTTCTATATTATTTTTAGTTTCATCTTATCCTGTCATTTCAAATTTTGTTGTCACATTAATAACATCATATTTACCATCGACCATTAACTATGGAGTGGCATCAGTGTAATTCGTGTATCTTCTGGAAAAATATGAATTCAAATAATTATCTTCAAAATTTTCAATTCAATTCACTTCAGCCAAACCATATTCACTTTTAGTAAACTGATTCTCTAGGGATTTAAATTTTATAATGTTACACCAATCACCCAACTATATTGAAATAGCACAGTAATTTGCTTAATAAATTTTATGTGCCTCATGAACTAATAAAAATGGATCATTTACTATAACCAGATGTTTATATTAAATATCAACGATTCAATGGATCAGATTAATACACAATCCTCTCTTTGTATCCAACCACTAACATCATTATGTAATTCTTTCCTAGATAACACAGTTCAATGATTTGTTCTATCATGTCATAATATTCAACCTAAGTTTCTTTATGATGGGATCCTCTCAAGAAAACACCACTATTTATTGAGTTTTTATTCAACATATGCATGTGTATGAAATTAAAACCCATTAAAGACATATGGATTATAATATTAATCTATTTTTGATGGTGGGATATTTAATAAAGACATTTGATTATCAGTTTTATCAGCATGGTGAGAAACTATAAATGTTTTAAACTGTTTATCATTATAGTAATTATTAAATTGATTTTTTATGGAAAATGAAAAAAAAATATGTTACAAGTTTTTGAAACCAGTTGGAAATTTTATTTTGAATTCATTCATCAAGAGATATTGCTGTAATTTGTGGAAACTATTTTGTAATATGATTATGATATAACATAAATAAAAAATATTATTAATTTAGTGTTATAAAAATTATAGAATATGTTATAGGTGCACTCATAGTAAATATGGTGTAATTTATTCACAGTTGTGAAGAATATATGTATGAGTTATGTTATTTTCATTATCTGAAACACATCATTCAGGAACTATTCCGAAGCCATGTTTTGGATGATTGAAAACTTTTAATTGATTGATCATGTCATTTTCAACTTTTCCCTCATTACAGCTCATGTATTTGTGTATTAAAGGATATTCAAATTGAATTTAATGAGAGTAGAAAAAAAATTCCTCTTGGAAATAAGATTTTGAAAATGAGCCTTCAACCGATGCTTTATAACGTACTTTTTTTATATTTTTATAACAATCTATCAAATGGGTACATCCATTGAAATTGTACTAGAACTCCAAATTTTTTTTCATGTGGAAAATTTAATATCAAATAATCAATTGAGTCAAACAAACATATTAGGATGATTTTATTCAATTTACATAATATTAAAACGATATCTTCAAGTAGTTTTATTAGGACATCATAGTCTTTTTTCAATGAAAAAATGACTTCATAAAAATTTGATATGTGTGTAAGGACATCCAAAGTTATAGGACTTAACAAACCTAAAAATCTAATTGGCATATGTCTTTCCATTAAAATATGACAGTCATGAATTTTCAATCTTGTAATATGACCATTTCTAAAACATCTTCCCAATTTGGAAGCATTACCATATGGAAGTATCATATATAAAATCCACCCAAAAATAATAAGTGGTAGTCTAAGGATAGTGTATATATTTCATTTGTATTAATTAACTTCTATGATCTGACAAATTTCAAACACTTCAGGTTCTGGTCACCTGCAAATTATTTCAAGATCTAATCAAGCCTATAAATTATCTTTGGTATTTTCTTGGTGTATACACAACTATATGAAATAAATTATCAATATAGTTCTTATCAATATGAATCACATCCAACATGTTACATACCAAAAAATCATTATAATATGGGGAATCCCAAAAAAAATTCTCTGTATTACACAATTTCCACTTTTCCAAACCCATCAATTTTTTTTTTCTATTATTATTGGTATGAATGTTATGGGAGGTAATATAAAGACAGTTTATTTTAACTTTGTACCTGATATCATTATTGGAGTCCCATCCTTATAAACTATTATTACTCTAAATTGAATTATTTTTTCTTCAAAAAGAATGATCGGTTGGAAGAAATCTACAAGGAATGTAAAAAAAAGGTTTTTTCATTAACGATAATAAACTATTTTTTCACTCAAATAGTCGAACATTATTTTTAGACCAGCTATACACCATCACAACAAAATTCCGTATGATTGAAATTCACTAATTTCCCACATTAATGTATCATTCAATATTATGATTTTTTACACTAGTTGTATATGTACTAACACCATTGCTCAAAAGTGAAATCAACTCATCAATCAATTGTTTCAAATAAACATCAACATACATTTCCTAATGACATGGAATACATAAAGTAAAAAAATATATATGGATCCTTAATCCACACCCATGGATGTAAATTATAATGAGTTATAAAGATAGGACAACATGAATATTGGCTACCATAACAACTAATAAGACAAAATCCATCAGTAGAAAGACTTAATCACATGTTTTGGACATCAAAAAAAACGACAGATTCCCTTTCTAAAAATGAATCCATGAATCACCATCAGAGTGATGATTTAATCTTTTACTAGTTGAAATATTGGATTTGTGACATGACATCAATTATTTTGTGTTTTGAGATATATGTAAACGTTCCAATTGTGGTGTGAGAGAGAAATATCTCAATCATTTACAGGAATAAATCATTACATTCTCAGTTGAGATTCCTTATAGCTTCATTTTTTCACATGTAGGAAAACTATCAAAAAACTCATTTACACCATAATATAATTTCTCTTCATTTTAACATGAATGAATCTTCTGAAATCCAACAACGGATTAAAAACTAGCCTCTTGCTCTCCATGAAATTTTTAGTCAACAGATTTCCTTTTGGTAGAAGTGTTTTTAACAAAGATAATATTTGATTAAAACAACTATTAGAAATTACATTATCTTATTTAATGTCCATATATTTAGAAACATCATCAATATTTCTCTCTTGGAAACAAGGATATATGGAATCTTATTCGGACCTCAATAACACATATAAATGAGATGGATCCAACTGAAAAGAAAAATCAATATCATCCTATGTTTTAGTTTGTTGAACAGATGGACCTTCCAGATTATGTAGTAAATTTTTAAAAATTGCTAGATTTGGAACCAAATAATTAAAATCCTGTCTGGAACTATGTTAAACATGTTGATATGAAAAAATAAAATCATGTTGAGAACTAAAATGCAGTAAATGACGTTCAATGTTGTAAAATGTGTCATATGTCCTCAAAGAACATTTTTTACAAAAACACTTAATTTTTTCTTCCAAAACAAGTTTTGGTTTCGATAATAAAAATTATAAGAAATCTTGAACACTCTCAAAATATAAATATTTTAATATAGAACTATTTGGATTCCTAGGAGGATTTATCCAAGCACGATCATCTAATAATGACTGTTGTGATCTTCCTCTTTCCCTATTTTTTTAAAAATATGAAATAGTTAGTTATTTTATATAATTAAATATAAGATAGTCATTATCCAAAAAAAATTGAACTTTTAAACTCTCTTTTCTAGGAATTAATCATAATTTCTATTATATTATATTTATTTTTACTATTTTTAAGCTTTTGTTATAATATATAAAAATTTATAAAAATTTCTACTAATTAACACAAATTATTATTGATATTAGGTATTTTTAATTAGTTATTATTCATTTATTGTGGCACAATTTCCAAAGGATTGGTGGCTGCTCTTTTATAAGATGACACATCCCCTTGAATCGTTCTATGACTCAAACCACTATGAAAACTCTATTCTGAAGTGTGAATATCTATTTTTATATACAAGATGATGGAGCACAGGGAGGCCTTGCTGCACTTCTCTTCATGCTCCCATGCATAATAAAATTAATATTCATTCGTCATAGTAGATTATTCATAGTGATTTCTATTGAAAAAAAGATTCAAGGGTATTAATCATCAGGAAAAAGGTCCTATTTTTTATGAAAACTCACTACCTTACAACATTCTATGACTAAAACCAGAATGAAATATATTCCCCAATTTATTTCTGAAAAAATTTTCATACATATTTTTTTGGGATAATGTTTCAAGGAACTGAGGCATCGATAAAAAGGAATGCTCCAATATGTAAGAAATTGTGACAGTTTATCAATGCACATGTAACACCACATGATTTCAATGTAATATATACCATTAAAGTAATTCAACATCTTATACTACAAACAACACTGACTTGGCTTACATTATAAAAAATATTGAGTTTCTACAAAACATCACTTTAATAATTTAAATGATATATATAAAAATTAAAAATTAAAATTTTCTATAAAAATAGTAACCAATAAATATAAAATGTCATTTATAATTCTATCACATAAATATACCATACTTATAAAGAAATGTATAAGTTTCATTAAAATACAAGTACTATTTTGACAGAGGAACTACTTCATATTCCCTTTGTGAATATTAATAAAATTAATTTTAGACACTATTATAATTTCACTTTTTTAAAATTTAAATAATTTTGTAAATCTGAATTCCAATATTAGATTAGGGGGAATGTTTTTTATTTTTATGAGATGTTTCATTTTTTAATGAATATAGAAAAATACCATGTTTTAATTCAAAACTGCCTTTTCACTAAATTTATATATATTGTTACATTATCCTCTTAGTTGGTTTTATAGTATATATAGATTATATTTGTATCATTTTATATAATGTATGTCATTGGATGTAAGTTGACATTTAAATTGTATATATACACATGTAAATCATTAGACAGGTTTTATTCCCTAAAAACCAGCTTTCAAATTATCACACCAAGAAGTAATTTTAAATTAATTATTGAAAGTTACATGTCTTGAATTTTGTAAAATATAAATCATTTTTAAATTCCAAATATCAAAATTATCCTTGTGTAAAGTTTTGGTATTTTTCTGAAAACATTCTATTTTTTATGAATTGTGAAAAACTATTCGTTGTTGTTTAAAACTGACTTTTATTTAAATAATAATTATTATTTTTGTTTATATTAAAAACAATAAAAATTCATAATACCTATATTATTTCAATTTAATTCATTGGAGTCATTTTATAATAATATTAGATGTATATATTTTTTTAAACGTTTTAATGACTTTTACCCACTTTCAAGGCACATTTGAAAATTTCCATAAAATGTAATTTTACAACCTTTATGAATTATATTTCAAAAATATAAGAGACATGGTTGATATCATTAAGTATAATGTGGTTTAACATGATGAAAATTGTTTTTGGTGAATAATAACTTTTCAATTTTATTTACCACGTTTAAAAGTGAATATGGAAATTAAATGTAACAATGATATTATAATTACCCTAAAAAATGTCCTATTTATATTTGATAAGTTTATATCGACAAAAATAAACCATTGGAGTAAATTATGATCCTATTTGTTTGACTTTTATTAGAATTGGACATTTATTACAATTTTATTTAAAGAAGAGTTAAAAGTATAAAATTCAATGTTTAATAACTAAACAATTTTTCATATTGGGTTATGCCAAATATAAATTTCACTATAAATATTAATTATAATTATAACGATATTTCCTAAATAATGGTATTTTATTTATAATTTAAATACATTAAATAATTAAATATATTTATAACCCAATGATGATGTAGTAATTATCTTATTTTTGAAAGGATAAATTAATTGATAATATGAATATAACAATAAATGTATATTGAGAATTTTTATGCATTAAACTAGTTTTTTAGGATTATATGACATTATAGGGTTGATTTAATGTGTTTTTTCGAAGTAATAATATTTTTTGACTTTCAAAACAAAACAAATACTAAATAGTGTCTAAATTGACATAAATGAGTTTTTAAAACAAATACTATATTAATAAATGATATAATATTCCAAAAAATATAAGGTTCATCCAAAGGACTTATATAAATTAGGATATGTAATTAATGAAACACTTGTGGTTCTCTTGGAAGTTTATATTCTGTTTGTTAACCATGTAATATAAAAATATAATAACATATGGTAAAAGTAAAACTACTTAACTAAAAATCAAATCTAAAATTTAAGGTTCAAATGTGACCTAGTCTTGTCCAAAACCTATTGGTTGAGAATATTTAGAACCATCCCCAAATTATCCTCGAAATAAATATATTTGGAGTCATTATTAAGCAAAAATGATTATATAATAAAATAGTATTTCAAGTCATTCGTAAAGTGACCCCACCTCTCTTATAAAAGTGTACTTTCCCTTCTCTTAATTTAACACCCCAAAGCCATTTGGCTCGGCCAAACCATGCTCAAATATCCTCCCAACTACAATCACTTCAACCTATAGTCCTTAAATTGATCATAAAGCCAACATATGGATACCTTTTTATCAAATCAAATGGAAGCATCCAAAGAAGAGGTAATAATTTCATCACCTCTTTCAATGTTCTTTTCATCATCCACTTATATTTCGTTGTTGTTTCCATACCAAAATAATAAATATAGTACCTTTTACATATTTTAATGTTATCATATGATTTGTAAAACCATATTTATTATTCTATCAATCCAATGAATGACTAATTCACCACACATGCATACTTACAGCTTACCGTCCCCACATCGTTGTATAGTATGTTATTCAACACATAATTATTTTTATGGGTATAACAATTAGTATAATAAATTTAAATAAAAAATATAACATCATTATTATTATTTATATTTTATATAACATCCAATTACATATGATTTCACCATCAATAGAATGATATTTTTTCTCGTGTGTACGTACAGATTATCGTCTCCACGAATGAGATGAAATTAATCCTCCATCATAACCATTCAAGAATAATTTTCATTTTATGATTAGAAATTATGTTTAATAAATTAATATAATTCTAGAAAAGAATCAAATACATCCTATCCATAACAAATATGACTTACGTTACAAAATATATAAAGGAAAGAGAATTAGTTAACACCCAAAACAATGATACTACTGAAATGTTATTAACAAATCATTATTACAAGATCACATATGATATCATATATATTTAGGAGTTTCTTATGTAATTCAATAAAAATGGTTTATGTATAATACATGAGTTTAATGTACCCTCTACTAAGGAAAATTAAAAGGTAAGGGGTTCTCATCTCACTTCTTATTCACATGATATTCTTGAGGTGTTTCCACTATTTCCTTTTTTGTGTTGTATGTATTGCCCATGATTATATTATTTGTCTAATATAATTTAATTCATTGGTTTTTAAATCTTCATTTTATGATACTTATTTCATGGGGTTTATGTTTCGTATGTTACCAAATCTGTAAGGGAATTTATAACATCGATTTCCACTCATTGGGTTTTATGCAAACTTCATTGATTATTTTACTCCAAGATTATGTGTGAAATAAATAAATATTTATTTATATTGTAATTTTACCTTTTCATTGTGTGGATATACTTTTGATACACATAATCACTCAATTAAAAAATTCTCGGTCATCGATATGAACATGATAAGAGTAATCTTAACTCAATTCCCATTCATTGAGTCACACATACAAGTCATTGGTGTTGTTTTTACAATAATATGTGTGAATGTCCTCTAATTTATTTACACTGAATATCCAATAATATTTAGTGTATTTATATTTTTCACTCATAATTATTTCATTGATTTATTCTTAACCTAAGGATACCATCTTTGTAAGAGATTTCATCTCAATTTACATTTCATTGAGACTTCATTATTGTTATTCATTAATTCACTTTTATATGGTGTACATAAATTACTTTCACACAGTATATCATGGATCCATTTATTCTCATGATATTATAATGTTTTTATGAACTCAATTATCTTTATTCATTCGTCTATCATTTGTTTAGTAATTCTAACTAAATATAATTTTAAATTTTTTAAATATTTATTCTACTAAATCTTTCTCATTAATGTCCTTGTTTTAAAAATGGTGTTAAGGATTAATTTATATGGACATGAATATTTTAAAATTAAAAGTCTTGTGGAAATTTTGAATGTTTTAGGGAACAATTTGATTCCAAAATCTATTTTTAATAGCTTCTTAATAAATAGTGTCACTTTTAAATGTTTTCAAGAAAAGGGGGTTACTTCTCTAAAATAGTTTTGCTGATTATTTTAAACTATGTCAATATCCTTTATTATAATTTATTCTTGATTGATGTTGCTTTATTATAATATCATCTTCTATATTGTATTGAATGAGTTCTGTTTGACTATGGATGTTTTATTTTTATACCATTCCTGGTTTGTGGTTAAAATATTGACATTTCATATAGTAGTTCTAATATAAATTTCTTGATTATATTTCAACCTTTTCATATGAGGAATGCATTGGACATATTATGTGATGGGTGGAGTGTGCTATATTTCCAAAATGCATCTGTAGGTCTCATGAAGAAAAACGAGTGTCTTGGCACAATCCCTTGACAAAATTATTATTTTTATTCTTGGGATAAGTCATTGACTATGTGCTTTTGATGTATATAATTATGCATTCCATAATTATGAAATTAGCTATTGATGTTACAAATGATTATTCTACTAGTAGAATATCAATGTGAATTAGTAAATGAGATTATTTGATTTATATTTTCCATATTATGATGAAGTTTATTTTTAAGAGGCTTGTGTTTTAGTCTTATACATTTCCTTGAATGTTTATGCTTATTTATGATATTTTCTGCTATATTGATATCCTTACTAAGTATTTATGCTCACCCATTTCGTGTTTTTTCTTTTTCCCATGATGTGAAGTGGTATATTATTATTGAAATACAGGGATTCACTAAGGGATATGATTTTGTTCGAAGGGGACACAATGATTTTTTCTTATTTCATTATGTAATGTATAACATAGGAATGTACCTAGTAATTACAAGGCTACTAATCTAGTAAGTATTTCGGGAGATGATCTCTTGGGAACAGGCTATTGTTATATAATAATGCATTGACACTAGGTAACTAGGGTCGGGGCATTACAATACCCAAATTTATTATGAATTATTACTAATTATTACTAATTATTACTAATTAATAGAAAATACTACTAATTATTACTAGGTATTACTAATCAATCGTTTTTAATTCCTTTAAATCATAATTATTCTTAATTAATCCTAACTATTACTAATTAATACTAATTATTACTAATTATTCAATGTTTTTTCTAATTGACCCTAATTATTACTAATTAATCCAAATTACTACTAATTAATCCTAATTATTAATAATTAATCATAATTATTACTAATTAATCCAAATTATTATTCATTGTTGACAGATAATCCTATTTATTGATAATTAATCATAATTAATATTAATTTTTTATAATAATTCCAAATTATTACTAATTATTACTAATAATTGTTAATTTATCCTATTTATTACTAATTATAAGTAATTATTACTAATTATTACTATCTATTGACAATTAATCCTAATTATTACTAATTAATCCTAATTAATTATTATTATTACTAAACATTTCTAATTTATCCTAATTATAGATAATTATGCATAATTATTAACAATTTTCACGAATTATTTATATTTATTACGAATTATTTGTAATTATTACTAATAATTTATAATTATTACGAATAATTGATACTTATTACTAATTATTGATAAGTATTCCTAATTATTACTATTTATAACTAATTATTTCTAATTAAATATAATTAAATATAATTATCATTAATTATTACAAATTATTACTTACAATTACTATTTATTACTATTTACAGTTATTTATTACTAATTATTACTATTTATTAGAAAATAAATCTAATTAAATATAGTTATTTCTAATTATTACTAATTATATCTAATTATTACTATTTTTTAATATTTTTACTATTTTTTTACTTATTATATATAGTTATATCTAATGATATCTAATTATATATAATAATATGTAATTATAGATAATTATATCTAATTATTACTAATTATATATAATTATTACTGATTATTACTGATTATTACTAATTATTACTAATTATAACTAATTATAACTAATTATTTCAAATTAGTACTAAATACAACAAATTGTTACTATTTATTACTGTTTATTACATTTTATTACTATTTTTTACTATTTATTACGATTTATTACTATTTATTACAAATTAATACTAATTATTAATAATTATTACTAATTATTTATGATTATTACTAATTATTACTGATTATTAATAAGTTTTACTGATTATTACTCATTGTTACCTGTTATAACTAATTAATACTAATTATTAGTAATTATTAGTAATTGATCCTAATTATTACTAATTATTAGTAATTAATAGTAATTAATCGTAATTTTTAATAATTTTTACTAATTATTACTAACTATTACTAATTAATCATAATTATTACTAATTATTCCAAATTATTACTAAATATTCCTAATAACAACTAATTATTTCTAATTAATCATCTTTATGGATAATTATTAGTAATTTTTTATATTTACTGCTAATTATTGATAATTATTACTAATTATTGACAATTGTTGCTAAGTGATCATATTTAATACTAATTATTACTATTTATTATATATTTTCACTAATTATTACTAATTATTCAGAATTATTGATAATTATAATGAATTATTTCTAATTAATATGAAATATTTAAAATTATTTCTAATTATTACAAATTATTTCTAATTATTACAAATTATTTTTAATTTTTACTAATTAATATAGTTTGTTAATAATTAATAAATTTTTTCTAGTAATTAATAATTAATATTACTTATTACTTATTAATAACTGTACATAGTAATTATTACTAGATATTAATAATTAGTTTAAGTCATTACTAATGAATACTAGTTATTACTAATTATTACAAATTATTTTAAATTATTACTAATTATTACAATGTATTACTAATTTACACATAGATAATATCACTAATATAAATTAATATGGAATAATCAAATATTCTATTCTAATTTTGTTAATTTACATGAAATTAAAAATAAATTAAAAATAATTTAAAATAAAATAAATGAAGTGGTGAATTAAAAAAATTACTTCAAACTATAGCTTTCGTAGTATTAATGTCGCAGATAATGCTTTGATTTAGATGATTACACTATGAAAAAGTTTACAAGAAAAATTATTTAGAAGAGATAGAGAGGGAATTTGAGTAAAAGGTGAAATCTGGGGAAAACGAATGGGGGTATATAAAGGCTAGATTCATTGCGACATGTGTATTTGAAACCGGATACCCATCGTAAATAGTGTTATTTGTGATACGGCTAGTCATAAATGACTCTTGCCGTATTAATTATTATAGGTCGTTAAAAAGATAATTGTGACGGGGCCCGTCGCAATTGGGTATCTTCCAACAAAGTATTTGCAACATGTCAAGTATCCCATCACAAATACTAAAAAAATCTGCTCATTATTAGCGAGGGAATAAGATCCTGTCACAAATACCCTTGGACGAGGGTTAGTGCATATTTTTCACTGAACATTTTGTGATGGGTCGTTACTTCCTGTGACAAATAACTAAAATTTGGGATGGGGCAATAGGCCCTTGGAAAATAACCCCTTTCGATGGGTAATTTGCGACGGGCTCCGGACCTATCGCAAATAGGCATTTTTCTCATAATGGGGCACCTGAAAACAGAAGAAAAACATGGGATTGGAAAAAAGTATTCCGTCGGATTGGATTGAAGGCAGTTCTTAATGAAATGGAAGTAAAATACAAAAAAAATGATTACCAACCAAAGAAGCATCTCATATAAATGAACAGATGGATAAATAATTATTTTTGGGTCCTTGTTTTGGGCCCAATTTCATTCTGTGAGAAGGGGTTTTACATGTGAGAGACATAGTCATATTTGTTAAGGATTCACATTGATGTATCCATTTTTTGTTCTCGGCGCAATATTATTCCCACAATCATTTTTAGTTGATGCATACTGACATTCAAAATGTAGGTGGCCATTTCAATTTCTTGAACAGGGACATATAAGATGCATGGGATGAGAGGATAGGATCTTGGGCTCATCACAACATTTTTTGGGGGAATTATTTCTTATTCCTACTACTCCCTAATAGATTTATGATAGTTTAATGAATCTGTTAAAAAATCCCATGTATGGACTAGGTCAACCATATGCTAAACATTACTATCATGTGATGACTTTAGAATCATTGCTATGTATATGTGGTTCTTCATTGATGGAGGAATATCTATTTATCTATGATTCTCCATCAAGGGTACATATTTTTGATATATTTGAGATTATTATATCATTTATAATCAAGATTCCATTTTTTTTCCACAAAATTGGTTGTTTGGTAATTATTTCATCAAATGGTAAGAAAATAATGGTTTTGATATTATGATTGCCCACATGAGACGGGCTTCCTATGATTCCTTGTGAATGGAATCAAAACCCTGGTATATTAGTTCCAATTTACAGGACACGTCATAGATTTTAAGATCATGTGAAGAGTATAATACAATGTAGTTCAATGTCATGTGAAAAAGACATCTAGGAAGATGGTTCCTACACAAGATTGGTTTTGGAGTTATGTTAAAGCTACCTAAAAGGGCAAGAATAAATGTAGTCTCCCTGGTGGGGTACAATAATATTAGAAATATTTTACAATAAGGATGGAGATGAATGGATATCATGAGTAATTTAACCATACCTGTTGAATACAACCCGACTGGGGATATAGCCCAGAAAACATTTAGTGAATTTTGATTGTTTTTTTGGACCTTTGGGAGGCTTCCTACAAATAATTATTTTTCGGGAATCAAATCCCATGTTGTTCAGTTGGATTGGGACTTGAACATTAGAATGATGCCCATTTAATTGCTTCGTCAAGAATGGTCCTTTAAATGTTTTTATCATTGGGAATGCGGACCATTTAGAAAATAGTAAAAATTGTTTTAGATTTTACACCTAGTAAGAGGTTCATTTCCTTACTTTTTTGGGACTATGGACCTTTAATGGTTTGTCTCATGGGAATTATATCTCTTTGAGAGGATAGTAATACTATTTTGTTGATTGACCTATTAGGATTCCAATTGAGATCTGAGAGGAATAATCATAAAGTTAGTTTTTTTTCTGAGATGGGTATTTGATCATGTGGATGAAATGGTTTATTCTAACCTCTATGACCATGTGAGTCATGATATATGGTGATAAAATAAGAAGTTAAAGATCAAGTAAATGAAACTATCACCTTTTCTGCTAATGGATGAGGATACGGTGATGGTAAAGGGAAAGTGAATTGATTTTGCTCGTCTCTTTTATGGTTTTGGTAATGCATATCTAGAAAAAGGATGATAATTAGGGATAGAGGGTTACTATAAGAGGGGTCAAATTTTCCTATTTCTAGAAAAAAGATGATTATAAGGCACTAACCCTAAAAAATATTGGAAATTATGATCCACCTGCATACCATCACTAATATGGAGGCCCCAGGAGCTACCTCCAAAGATATCCCCCCATTTCTGAGGGAATGTAAGATTGAGAATATTTTAAGGATCTCCATTTTTAATGAGGATTCCAATATGACCTAATTTACAATGGGAATGTATGATCAAAAGGTCACATAGGTGTTCCCATTGATTAAATCATAAATTTTTGGTGGTTTTGGAAGTGACCTTGGCCTGGTGGTTTATGAACAGGCCAAGTTGTGTTCTTTACAAAGGGTCACTCATTAATGGACCACATTGGGTCCTTCACATAAGGTGGTTCATGAAGGGAGTTACTGGGTCTTAGAGCATCTCAAGAGAGTTAGAGTGTGTCGGTTGGAATGTTCACAAAGGGGAAGAGGGAAGGTCGAATGCTTTGTGGAAGTGTGTTGAAACATGACTACCCCATCCAGTATTTAGTTTACTATAAGGGATAGTGTTCAACAAATAGATTTTCATCATGCAGTTTAGGGATTGATGGTCCACAACGGGGTTCTCTATCCAAATGGTAAGCCTGCAATGGGCTCTTTTCTATGAAAATATGTGTTTTCAATGTTGACCAATTATTAGGAACTTATTTACATTGATATATATGTTTTCTGTTTTTCTGATAAAAATCACTTTCTTGGACTGATTAAGAAAAATCATATATTCCCCGTCAGTCAGTGAGTTGAAGTTTATATAGGGATACAAATGTATACATGGAACCACACCCCATGAAATATTTGGGATTTTTGGAAGCCACCTCACACCACAAATGGGATAATTGTTTCTATGGGGCCTATAATAAACACCTCAACATAAAAATAAATTTTCCATTTGTTGGGGGGAGAGAGATACCGTGTCACCTCATAAATCAATTTAGCATTTTGGGATAGAATGAAAAAGATATCCCATGCTCAAAATAAATTTGTGTTTGAGGGGGAATTGAAAATGAAGTCTCACCCAAGAAATAAATTTTCATTTTTGGGAATTATTGTTGAGGTTTCTTCATAGTGTTACTTCATGGAGGTGTTATTTGGAGCAGGTAATCACATAGATAGCATTTTTTTGATGAAGAGAGTCCTTTGCGGATCATGGTACATTATCATTTTAATTTTAATCAAGTATCCAGGTTTATTTTAAACTATCCATTCAAAAAACAAATACATTACCCTCTTATGTTTCATGTAAATGTTATTGTATCTATCATTTCGATATATTAAAAAAGCTTTACCAATTTTTTTACCAAATATCATGGAATTGATAAAAAAATATCATTGTGTCTGATCATGAATTAGATACAAGTGATTAAGGTTGACAAGGTTGATTGGGAAGAGTTAAGAAGATGAGAGGAAATGAATATCACTAGGATAATGACTTAACATTTAGGTAGGCAATCAATTTTTCCTCTATTTTATCTAGAGTTGAGTATCTCATAGGGTTTTATCGGTGTATTCAATGAGTTCACAATCTATATATTTTTTGGGGTGAGATAAATGAGTTTCATTCTTATGATAACTGTGATATCCTTAGAATTCATGTTATAAGTTATTATATAGGGTTGGAATCCATATTTCAACATCCACATAAGAATCTTGTGCATGGGCCAATACTCTATAGTAGTGTTTTAGCCACATGATATCTGGTTAGTCAAGTAACAGAGGTTAAAAATGTTCTCAAGTACTAGGTCAATTAGGGGATATTATAGATGAGTAGATAAATATAATGATAAAGTCAAGGTATATGTTTTGATTATTTATTTTTTATTAATAAGTAAATAGGGGATAATAATGATGGTAATTTTATATTGATATGTATGATTTTGATTATCTATAATTTGGTTAGTTTTTTATTTTATTTGGTTACTTCTATTTCATTTATATTTATTTATTTACATTAAAGTATCAATTTAGGTGTGTACAATTTCTATGATGTTCTTTCTATAAATAATTCAATTTGAAAAATAGAGGGTCCTATCCAAAAATTCAAAACATGTGTAAATTATTTCTATAGATATATAAATATTTTTGATTAATTCACTCCAAATATGATATGATTTAATGTGATTATTTTAATTGATTAATCATTATATTTTCAGGAACATATTTATTGATACCATAGACAGGTAATATTCATCCCAACCATTAATGAATGAAAATGTTTCTTACTAAATCATATAATCAATATAATATAGTCATAAACTTTTTTGGAAAACTAATGAGGTTACCATTTCTATTTCCAAATAAGTTTCTTGGATCAACTGAGGGTGTTTATAGTGTATTTCCACTTATTGTACACACATATGAATATATGTTCACTAAATATTTATTACATACATTTACACTGGGGGAGGTGTATATTCTTATTGATATAGTATCGGATACTGAGCATACCTCTATAACTATATATCATATACATCTATATGAGTTCATAGAGTTAATGAATCTATTAGAAAATCATGAATTCAAAGGATTTGTTAGGATATTTGTGCCATTGTGTGGTGTTCCATTTCTTTTTTCTATGTAAAAAATTGATAGAATATGAATATATTTTATTTTTTGAAAGATTAACAATGTAACCATTTTGAATTAGTATGATTTTTTAAATATTTAATATTTATTTGATCAATTTATAGTATCTCATTTATTAATGATCCATATTCAATTTGTTCATAATTAATTTGATGATTGTATAGATAACATTCCTAATATAGATTTGAGGTATGGTATATACATTTTTAGTTCTTCTATATATTGTTTAATGTAAATAACCCACTAGCTATATTCATGGAATTAACCTAAAATGTTATCATTCATTATTTGGATTCGTCCATTATTATTTTTATTGATGATAAATTAATATACTCTTGATATTTTCATGATCCATGAGATAATTTAAATTTATTTATTAGAATCATTAAATGATAATTAATTTCATGCAAATATTTGAAAGTGATGTTTATAGATTAGTTAGGAATAGTTTTCTGGGATTTTTTTATTGAATATGGGATATTAATGGATCATGAAAAATTGGTTATCTTAATATCATGAGAAGTCCTTATAAATTCTTTAAATAATTAGTGTTTCAAGGAACATGCATTTCATTACAACAATTTTATATAGGAATACTCAACTTAAAAATGTTGATAATGTCATTTATAATTAATGTATTGAATTCTAAATGGAATTATAGACACAATTCTACAATTATGTTGATAATGTTGGATGGGTGATAGATACTATTTTTATCTGACCAAATCATTAGAATTTTTTAGGTTTATTTTTATGCCTACAGTGTGGGGTTGTGATGTTTTATAATTTAGGATGGGTATGCAATGGTATATGGTTCTTTTCATCTTTTTAGAAATGTGAATAATTACCCTAATCATGATCATCATTTGTCTTTGGTTGTGTGTGCACCCAAAATCTTGTGGAGTTATTAATTCAGTGAGAAGTGTGTGGTGTTCATGAACTATAAAAAATTAAAGTAAAATATTTTATAGGGAATTAAATATATCTGAGTCTAAATTGGTTAAATATATTCAAAAATTTGATTTTGAGATGATATATATTATAGTGAAAGGAAATTACATATTTGATTGTTTATGTAGGGTGTATTTGATTGAAATGGTTTTGGAATCAAAATATAAATGAGAGATTGTATCATTTTTATCATATGTTCATATTTATGTAACTAAATATGAAATATGTGTTGTTCTAGGACCATTATATATTAATTAATTTTATATGGAGTTGGTGAAAGAACTATGATGTTTATATTCTGAGTATCAGATTTTCCAAGAAAAAATAAATAGTGGGGAGAAAATATTTGGGTAGTCTTTTATTGGAAATTATTTTTTTATTTAAATAGGAGACATTATATTATAATGTATCAATTTATGGAAGAGAAATGATACTTTCATATTTCATAATAGGTAGTTTATCAAATTTTGATCATGATTTACCATATTTCCCCATGACATTTTTTGGAGGACAAGTATGGAGTGGGACATGTAATGTGTTGTTTCAATGAGATTACCCTATCATTGATTGAATTAAAAAATAAAAAACAAATTTGAATTCATTAGCAATTACAAATTTCAAAACATGAATGGGATTTTATCACCATGGATTTTTTTAATGGTTTTAGGAGACATCATAAAGGGAATGATTCATTATTTTCATTGATGATCATTTGAATAAATTGGTGTATTATAATAATAAAATAGATAAACTTATTATAGGATATTAGGATTTTTTTGGTAAAAATAGTTATCCTACTTCATATGACACTTAAAAGTACTATTTTTGTCATTATAATAAATTCACATATATTTTTTGAAAGTATTATAGAATATATTGGATTCCTATGTCTTATTGAGAACAAGTTATCTTGAAAAAATGAAAACCCAATATAAGAATTATATTTGGATTCATAAGGATATGATATAAGTGTGTATTTATTATTTTTATGTTATATTTGAGGATCATATGGCCTTAATATAGATTTAATTTTACAAAAACATTCAAGAATCTATTTAAGAGAATCCATTCAAGGAATTATATGGTAGGTCATGTAGATTAACCTTGTGATAAATGAATGTTAGTGAGGAATCAATCTATAGGATATGATGGTATAATATACTTATGATCAATAACATATATTGAAGAAGTGGTTATATATGTATAATAGAAGTACGATTAGATATGTAGATTTCATTGTATTGAGTTTGAAATTGGAGACTGTGTTTTTAGAAATAACTTGCCGTAGGAAATCCAAAAAAATGAAAAGAAAGGTAACTTATGATTTCTATTTGTTATGGTAAATAAAATTAACTATTGGATTAAGTATGTTTATTAGTGTCAAGGAATGACTATGAAGAATAGTTTTTTTCATGTTATCATACATATATTTAAATTGTAATGTCTGAACTAGATCAATATCATGTGCTTTAGTGTGATGATGTAAATCATGAGTTGTATACATATTAAATATATGGATCATCATATATCATTGAATTAATTAAAAATAAATTTTTATAAAAATATATACCTCTTATATATATTATATGGAATATTGGATATTTATTTGAGGATACTTGGGAATGAGAAGATGGAGTAATGATCCATGTTCTATTGTTATTCATTGACAGTTCTTTATGATGATTATCATTGTTTATAATTCTTATAGTGGAGAGTGATTAAAATCCTATGTTTTTATATATATATATTATATTTTATATTTTTGATTTTTACTAATTTAATTAAATTTGGTTTTTGGTGTGTTGGTTAAGATAAGGAAATGGAATGGGAAAGAGTTGGTGGAAATTACAAAAAACTCATAGTTGATGTAACACCCCAGGTAAATAAATATATGACATTTTTATATTTATCCCTATTTGTGAATAAAATTTAAATATTAATTTAAAGGGAATTATATGCTCGATGGCTTACCCAATACGCAACAACGAGTTCCTTTAAAATCTTACGTTGCACTCTAATAATAAAATAATTTTATTTTAAATGGTAGTTAACACCTAGCCGTTGAAATGGCGTGAATGAATAGAACTAACTAGAAAATGATTATATATGTTTGTCAAATATTTTTACTTTTTACAATAAATGTTAGAGGATTAAAAATGTGAATGAATCCAACTTTAAGCGTAATCATTCTAATATTCTTTAAAAGGTCAATTAATCGCCTTTTAATGGCGAACCTCTTTTTAATCCACTTGTTGACAATTTTATGTGTTATATTTGACAAAATAAAATTCTTCTTTAGAATCAGGACATCAAAATTTACATTGTGTAAATTTTTATTATTTTTCCGATAGAGATCAGTTTTTAATGAATAGTAAAAAATGATGTATTTTAATTAAAAACCTCTTTTTAATATAATTTATTTTTATGATTAGATTATCTATTTAATTGGTTTTAAAGTGAAATTAGAATATATTTTTACCATTTAATCCAATAGTGGTCATTGAAATTAATTTCACATTGAAATTGGACATAAACTAGTGTCAATATTTTGATATATATTGTTTCATAAAAACACGCTATTTGTACTGATAGCGGGAATTAATTATTAAATAAATTAATGTAACTTATATGTTTTTAATTTTGGAAAATATAAATCATTTTGGAATTCAGAATATCAAATATATCTTAGGGTGGATGTTTGGTATTTTTCTGAAGAACTTCAATTTTTGATGAATAGTAAAACCACTAAGTGGTAGTTTAAAAACAGTTTTTTTGTTTAAATAAAACATTACCACTTCTGTGATTTGAATTTTAAAAATAAGACATACATGGTTTTCATTAGGATGTAAAATGTGGTTCAATGAGATTAAAATTATTTTTTGGTGAATTGTAACTTTTAAGTTTTTAATCGCGAGTAGAGGTAATTAGTGTAATTTAAGGTAAAAATAATGTTTTAATAATATGAAATGACCTTGACACATGTCCTACCCTTATTGGATGTGTCATGTCCGACAAAGAAAATACATGGGTCATCTTCGGGACCCCATGGAGCCACTTTGGTAGGAAATGACAACAATAACTTTTTATTTAATGTTAAAATTAAAATGTCACAAACAAGTGTTGTTTTACTAAAACAATTTTTACATCGTTTTATACAAGTCATATTTTTTACTAAAAATATTAATTAGAAAGATAAAAGTATTTCCTACATCATGATATTTTTTTATACTTTTTAGACATTAAATAAAGTAAATTATTTATGATACCGTGATGATGCAGCAATTATCTCATTATTTAACAATTTAAATAAAATGAAAATAAAATGTAAAATATAAGACCTACACTTGTCAAAAACCTATTAGATGGGTGGATTTCGAACTATTATCACCATATACTTGAAATATATAATTTTGGGACCTTTAATATCCGAAAAACATTTTATAATAATGTTACTTTTCAAGACTTTCCAATAGTGCTCCCCCTCTCCTCTTATAAAAGGCCCCCACCTCTACCACCTTACCCGCACCTCTCAATCCTTTGTCTTGGCCAAAACATGCCCATTTTGTCTCTAAACATCTTTCTATTACTCCTAAAAGCCTCACTTTGTGCAGATGTTATTTCAAGGAAGCCTTTGAGCTCAAATCAAAAAGAGTTACCCGATTTAAAGGTAGTGTCTTCTCTTGTGTTCTTATGTTTTATTTTGCTTCTCCAACCCCCTAAACACTTTTTATTCATTTCCATTGAAACAACACCAATATATTCAATATACTAGGATTTTTTTATAATAATTATTCAAGCTACACTTACACACACATCCATCTAATGGTTAATGAACATACTGTTTCGGTGGATGGCGAATTACTACCTCACGAAACGATGATTGTTCAATATTCTTTTAACACCATTAAAGGTGGAAATTATGATGTCACTGTATTTTATATATCATATATATAGTATTTATGAATTCAATATTCTTCTGTATTTTATATTTAAAATATATCTTTATGCTTTGCATGTTGCGCAAATGCGATAATTTCATACGAGGATGTGTGGACTACCACCCCCTCAAGTGGTGTGACTCGTTCAAGCAATACATGGAATGTATAAAGAATGATATTAATGAACTTATGTGACCTATAAAACATATATATTATACTGGAATTATAATATATATATCTCTCAATTATTTTTAATTCCATGAATATGTCAATGAAATGAAAGTAGCGTTCATGAGTACATACGGCCTACCGTCACCATGAACGGTGCATTACATTTATTTTTTTCTCCAAGTGTTATGGATTAGTATAAAATGAATATTTACAGTATATATATGATATTTAAATCATTAATATAATTCTGGAGATGATGTACTTATAACTACATGGACAATCATTTTCAAACAAGTTCATTTTTGACTCATGTACCAAACATCGACAAAAACGTCTGATATGAACTAACATTATTAAACAATTATTATAACATTATAATATGTGATATAAACTGAATAATAATACATAAAGGAGTTCCTTAAGCAATTATAAATTGACCAATGTTTATTATTCATGAATATAGTGATATGAAAAAGACAAGTCAGACTTGAGGTAAGAGATCCTACCTCTCTCTGTATTTTTAAGCACTCTTTTTATGTAACTTACTTTAAGCTTTTCTTTATTATGTTGGGGGATGTTATTTTATATTCCTCTTGATTTAAATTTTATCTTAATTTAATGAGAGACCCTATTTTATCTCATCAATCAATTTTTGGATGTTTTATGTGGTGCCGTTATGCTGCCGAATTTTCATAAGGGGGTTTTCATGTCACTTTTTATTCTTGTGAGATTCATGCTACATTGGAAAATATTTCATTTTGTGTGGTGTATGTAATGCCCATTATTTTACTATTTGTATAACAAACTATCATTTATGGGTAGTTACATCTTCATTGTATGACCCTTCTTTCATGGAGTGTATGTTTCGAAAGTTTCCCAAATCGGTAAGGGAACCTTTCACCCTCCACTTTTTAAAAGACTTCTTTTGTTATGTCTTTTAATTTATGTCACTTTATGTTGGGATATGTTCTTCTATATCCTTATTGATGTAAATTTTATGTCCAAGTTATGAGATACCATTTTCTATCTCATCAACAAATTTTATGAATTTTAATGTGACGCCGTTAGGCTCTCGAATTTTACCAAGGGAACTTCTTAACCCAATTTCGATTTCATTGGGTTCTACATGTAGTTATTGAATATGACATCCTTTGAATATGTGTGAACGACCATTGATTTTTTTTTACACTTAATATCCACTTATATTGGGTGTATTTATATTTTTCACACATAATTATGAGATTGATTTATCCTTAATTTAAGGATACCTTCTTTACATGGGATTTCATCTCATTTTACATTTCTATTGAGACATCATTGTTGTTATGCACCAATTCACTCTTATATGGTGTATATACTGTCCTTTGGAATATTATATCATGAATTCCTTTATTCTCATGATATTATAAAGTTATGATTAAATGTTATTCCTCAATTATTTTATTCATGTGTCTGTCATTTTTTAAAAAACTCTTTTACTAAAATATAGTTTTAAATGTTTTAATAATTTATTCTTGTAAATATTACTCATTAATATCCATGTTTTCAAAATGGTATTAAGGATTTATTTATATGGATATTGATGGTTTCAAATGTTAAAAGCTTCGAATTGGTATGGGAGACTTTGATTCAATGATATCATTATTAAATGTTTTAAATGATTTTGAAAATGGTTTTTAGAATGGATTCATTATTTCAATATCATAAAATGATAGAATGTTATTTCAATGTGGGAATGTTATATTTCCTTTATGCATAAGTTATGTGCTATGATTATGTTATGGTTATTGGGTATTGTTTATGAAGACGGATGGTTCCGTGATAAACTAAGGGTGGGTGAGCCCGATATAGCTCTCCAATGCATTGGGTAACGTGAATGAGTTAAACGTTAAGGTTTCTCTGAAGAGATTTAGGGAATATACTGTGATAGGTATTTTAAACTTAACCAAGAGGGTTACTCCCTACGTAAGAATGTTACGAATGCCTCAAGATACCTTTATGTTTTATGATTTCTATGATTTATTCGTAAATCCTATGATTTCATGAGGTATGTTAAATTGCTTATGTTTTATGAGTAAAGTATTAATTCATTGATTATTATTTATACATGGACTAATGTTTTCTTTCCGTATTGTTATAACCCTTACTGAGCTTTTTATTCTCATCCCAAGTTTTTTTTTGAAATTTTTTTCATAGGAAATAAAGTTAAATAGGGTCAAGGAAGGGATCAAGGAAATGTCAGGCTGTCTAGAACAAGGAACTAGACATGACTCTTTTGTTCAATAGTTTTTATTTTGTGAAAAAAATGGAAGCTGAGTAGATGTGTCTACTTTGTAATCTTTTAGATGTAATAGTTATGACCTAATTCTCTAAAACTCTATACATGAAAAGATCCTGAATGTGAATTATTCATTTAATTCAATAATAAGTAATGTTTAAGGCTGGGTCATTATAGTTGATAGTAGAGGTCGGTTTAGATTACTTTAGAAGTTAGGGTATTCTTTAAGGATAAGTGACATTTCCATAATGGCTAGGATTCCAGAAAGGGACAAAGTTTTCAGATAAAGTGAATGAGTAAGTATATCTTAGTCTTTATCTTACTCATTAGTACATGATTATTTTGTTGATATACTCACCCTGGCATTTTTGGTTTCAGTAAATGGATGGATCTAGAAGGCACCAATGTGACAATGGGTTTGAAAGAAACTGTGGTGGTTCTCTGATTACGATATCAGATGAAATGGGGGATTCAATGAGAAATCTTATTGTTATTCTAAAACAACTATCAGGAGTAATGATCAACCACTTTAACCTTGGTGATTTATCTAATTCATCATGTACGAGAGAACCAACTCGACGTGGAAGTTCAGGTAATAATTATAAAGGTAACCATCAGGGTTTATATGATCCTTACTTTTGAGGTAATTATTGGTTACTATATGTTATTATGTTATATGAACGACATGAGATAAACTTGAGGTTAAATTATGTTATGGTTATTTTTGAAGTTTTTATCAATTTTTGGGGTTGTTATAAGAATTATATAGTTTTTGGAAAAGGACAACACGCAGACCATGGGACAACCCGTCACGTCGGAGGAAGATGCGGGAATCGAACCCACAACCAAAGTGCGACTAGTATTTAGTACCTACCACTAGACTATGTGAAGTCCCTGGTTAGTTTGACTAATTATTTTTAGTTAGATGATCTTATGAATCTAGAATAAGTTGAATTTGGGTTACCTATGGAGATTATTAACCTATCATGGAAGATATGTTATTAGTTTAATTACTATTCAATATGAGATTTTTAGAGCAACTGATGTTATTTGGAGATAAGTGTTAATTAGTACCTTGGAAGACTATGTGACTAAATCCTTCAAATATTTGGGTTTCAATCATAGTTTGGTTTACTTCGAAGATTTTTATGGACAAATTCTTTATTGAATGGTCCTCGTTGAACTTTGGGTATTGTTGGACAAATTTTGGATATTAATAATAGATTTACTTTTTATAAAGGGTTATCCTTTTCTAGATTATCTGATCGTGTTCTAACAATTTTGGATTTGGTAAGGGTCTAAATACATGGGTAATATATAGTGGATTAGGTGATTCTCTATAATTTGATTATAGCTCTCATAATGTGAACAAGTCATCCTAAATACTTGTCTTTTGGGGAAAATATGATTTCATGTAAGAAATCTAGTAAAAGCTGAAAGTCAACATGACAAGTAATTATGTTTCCTTATGTTTTTGTTATGCTCATAAATAAATTCCTCAATGAAAAGTAACATAAAACAAAAATGTTGTCTGTTAATTTTTCCTACTGGGGAATCCAATACCGTTTAACCAATCACAAGTTTGTGATTTTCTTGTGGATAACTCTCTCCTAAACATGTTTTCGATCACAATCCATCAAAACACGACCCTTTGTTTTCTCCTCCATGTCCATGTTTTCTTACATGGAATCCTAGTATGGGATAACTCGGGTGACCTCTATACTTCTCTTTCTTTCTTTTAAAGTGATTTTTTTTTACCGACGCTTTTTCCGGTGTGGGACTTTCAATGAAGTTTCTGAGCCCAATTTTAAAATTGCGAGGACGCAATTTACAAAAGGGGGGAAGGATGTAACACCCCAGGTAAATATAGAATATGAAATTTTTATATTTATCCCTATTTGGGAATAAAATGTTAATATTAATTTAAAGGGAACACTATGCTCGATGGCTTACCCAATACACAACAACGAGTTCCTTTGAAATCATACGTCGCACTCTAACAATGAAATAATTTTATTTCAAATGGTAGTTAACACCAAACCGTTGTAATGGCGTGAATTAACAGGACTAACTAATAAATTATTATATATGTTTGTCAAATATTTTTACTTTTTACAATAAATGTTAGAGGATTAAAAATGCGAATTAATCTAACCTTAAGCGTAAACATTCTAATATTGTTTAAAATGTCAATTAACTGCCTTTTAATGGAGAACCACTTTTAAATCCACTTGTTGAAAATTTTATGTGTTATATTTGACAAAATAAAATTCTTCTATAGAATCAGGACATCAGAATTTAGTTTGTGTAATTTTTTTGGCATTTTTCTGATAAAGTTCATTTTTTAATGAATAGTGAAAAATGTTGTATTTTAATTCAAACCCTCTTTTTATTATATTTTATTTATATGATTATATTATCTATTGAATTGGTTTTAAAGTTAAATTAGAATATATTTTTACCATTTAATCCAATAGTGGTAATTGGAATTAATTTCACTTTGAAATTGGACTTAAACTACTATCAATCTTTTGATATATATGGTTTCATAAAAACATGCTATGTGTTCTGATAGTGGGAATTAATTATTAAATTAATTAACTTAACTTATATGTTTTGAATTTTGTAAAATATACATCATTTTTTAATTCGGAATATCAAATATAGCTTAGGGTTAATTTTTGGTATTTTTCTAAAAAACTTCAATTATTGCTGAATAGTAAAACCACTAAGTGGTAGTTTAAAAACAGATTTTTCGGTTAAATAAAAATTTACCACTTATGTGATTTGAATTTTAAAAATATGAAATACATGTTTGTCATTAGTATGTAAAATGTGGTTCAATGAGATTAAAATATTTTTTTGGTGAATAGTAACTTTTATGTTTTTAATCGCGATTAGAGGTAATTAGTGTAATTTAAGGTAAAAATAATGTTTTAATAATACTAAATGACCATGACACATGTCCTACCCTTATTGGATGTGTCATGGACGACCAAGAAAATCAATGTGTAAACTTGGGGACCCCATGGATCCACTTTGGTAGGAAAATGACAATAATAACTTTTTATTTAAAGTTAAAATTAAAATGTCTCAAACATTTGTTGTTTTACTAAAACAATTTTTACATGGGGTTATACAAGTCATAGTTTTGACTATAAATATTAATTAGAAAGATAAAACTATTTCCTACATCATGATATTTGTTTTATAATTTTTAGACCTTAAATAAATTAAATTATTTATGATACCATGATGATGCAACGATTATCTCATTATTTAACGATTTAATGAAAATGAAAACATTATTTAAAATATAAGACCTACACTTGTAAAAAACCTATTGGATGGGTGTATTTCGAACTATTATCACCTTAACCTTGACATATATAATTTTTTGTCCTTTATAATCCGAAAAACATTTTATAATAATGTTACTTTTCAAGACGTTCCAAGAGTGCCCCCCTCTCCTCTTATAAAAGGCCTCCACCTCTACCACCTTACCCACACCTCTAAAGCCTTTGCCTCGGCCAAACCCTGCCCATTTTGTCTCTCCACATCCCTCTCTTACTCCTGGAAGCCTCACTTTGGGCAGATGTCTATCCAAGGAAGCCTTTGATCTCAAATCATAAATAGTTACCCAATTTAAAGGTAGTGTCTTCTCTTGTATTCTAATGTTTTATTTTGCTTCTCCAACCCCATAAACTCTTTTTATTCCTTTATTTTGTAACAAAAACAGTTTATTAAATATACTAGGATTTTTTTATAAGAAATATTCGAGCTACACTTACACACACATCCGTCTAATGGTTAAAGAACATACAATTGTTGTGGATGGCGAATTACTACCTCGCGAAACAATGATTGTTCAATATTCGTTTAACACATTTAAAAGTGGCCATTATGATGTCACTGTATTTTATATATGATATTTATGGTATTTATGTTTTCTATATGCTTCTGTTTATTATTTTTAAAACATACCTTTATGCTTTGCATGTTGCGCAAATGCGATAATTTCATACGAGGAAGTGAGGACTACCGCCCACTCAAGTGATGTGACTCGTTCATCCAATACATGGAATGTATAAATAATTAAATTAATGAAATTATGTGACCTATAAAACATAAATATTATACTGTAATTATAATATATATATCTCTCAATTCTTTTTAATTCCATTAATATGTCAATGAAATGAAAGTAGCGTTCATGCGTACGTACGGCCTACCGTGTCCATGGACGGTGTATTTCATTTCTTTTTATAGCCAAATGTTATGGAATAGTATAAAATGATTATTTACTGGATATATATGATATTTAAATCATTAATACTATTCTAGAGATTATTTAATTATAACTACATAGACAATCATTTTCAAACAAGTTCATTTTTGACTCATGTACCAAACATCGACAAAAATGTCTGATATGAAATAACATTATTAAACAATTATTATAACATTATAATATGTGATATTAAATGAACAATAATCCTTAAAGGATGTAATTAAGCAATTATAAGTTTAACAAAGTTTATTATTCAAGAATATAAAGAAACGAACAAGACAAGTCAGACTTGAGGTAAGGGATCATACCTCTCTTGGTATTTTTAAGTACTCTTTTTTATGTAACTTACATTAATCTCATTTTAATTATGTTGGGGGACGATATTTTATATTCCCCTTGATGTAAATTTTATGTTAATATGATGATACCCTATTTTATCTCATCAATCCATTTTTTGATGATTTATTTGGCGCTGTTAGGCTGTTGAATTTTCATAATGGGATTTTCATGTCACTTTTTATTCCTGTGAGATTCATGCTACATTGGACGATATTTCCTTTTGTGTGGCGTATGTACTGCCTATTATTTTACTAGTTGTATAATATAATCTCATTTATGGGTAGTTACATCTTCATTGCATGACCCTTCTTTCATGGGGTGTACGTTTCGAAAGTTTCCCAAATCGGTAAGGGAACCTTTCACCCTCATCTTTTTAAAAGACTTATTTTGTTATGTCTTTTAATTTACATCTCTTTATGTTGGGATATGTTCTTCTATATCATTATTGATGTAAATTTTATGTCCAAGTGATGAGATACCATTTTATCTCTCATAAAATAATTTTATGAATTTTAAAAAGACGTTGTTAGGCTGTCGAATTTTACAATGGGAACTTCTTAACCCAATTTCGATTTCTTTGGGTTAAACATGTAGTTATTGAATATGTCATCCTTTGAATATGTGTGAATGACCTTTGATTTTTTTACACATAATATGAACTTATGTTGGGTGTATTTATATTTGTCACACATAATTATGAGACTGATTTATCCCTAATTTAAGGATACATTCTTTATAGGGGATTTCATCACATTTTACATTTCTATTGAGACTTCATTGTTGTTATGCACCAATTCACTCTTATATCGTGTATATACTGTCCATTAGAATATTATACCATGAATGACTTTATTCTCATGATATTATAATGTTATTATTAAATGTTATTCCTCAATTATTGTATTCAAGTGTCTCTCATGTTGTTAAAATCCCTTTTACTAAAATATCATTTTAAATGTTTTAATGATTTATTCTTATAAATATTTATCATTAATATCCATCTTTTAAAAATGGTTTTTAGGATTTATTTATATGTATATTTATGGTTTAAAATGTTAATAGCTTCAAAGTGGTATGGGACACTTTGATTCAAAGATATCATTATTAAATGTTTTAAATGGTTTTGAAAATGGTTTTTAGAATGGATTCATTATTTCAATATCTTAAAATGGTATATTGATATTGCAATGTGGGAGTGTTATATTTCCTTTATGCTTAAGATATGTGCTATGATTATGTTATGGTTCTTGGGCATTGTTTATGAAGACGGGTGGTTCCGTAATAAACTAAGAGCGGGTGAGCCCGATATGGCTCTCCAATGAATTGGGTAATATAAAGAAGTTAAACGTTAATGTTTCCCTGAAGAGATTTAGGGAATATACTATGATGGGTATTTTAAACATAACCAAGAGGGTTACTCTCTACGTATTAATGTTATGAATTCCACAAGATACCTTTATGTCTTATGATTTTTATGAGTTATTCATAAATCCTATCATTTTATGAGGTATGTTAAATTTCATAGGTTTTATGAGTAAAGTATGATTTCATTGATTTCTATGTATACATGGACTAATGTTTTCTTTCCGTATTGTTATAACCCTTACTGAGATTTTTATGCTCATCCCATGTTTTTTTTTTGAAATGTTTTTCACAGGACAAAAATTTGAATAGGGTCAAGGATGGGATCAAGGAAATGTCAGGCTATCTAAGACAAGGAACTAGACATGACTCTTTTGTTCAAGAGTTTTTATTTTGTAAAAAAAATTGATGCTGAGTAGATGTGTCTACTTTGTAATCTTTGATATGTAATAGTTATGTCCTAATTCTCTAAAACTCTAAACCTGAAAAGATCCTCAATGTGAACAATTCATTTAATTCCATAATAAGTAATGTTTAAGGTCGGGTCCTTATAGTTTAGGCCACTAAGTTACAAATGGGATAGCACTAAAAAAATAGGTAGAAGAGGATGAGGATGTGTACTCGTGTTGGGTAGTAAATAATTTTTGGAAATATACTAGGTACCTTATAGTCTATTATGTTGATTTTAACTAATGTAATTTCATCATCATTCTATCATAGCTAACTCATACCTACATGTTATTTTTATTAATTATAGAGATATTTTTTATGAATTTATTCAACCCTAATCTATCCCATTATTACTTCAAAATTTTATTAAAATTTATAACTTTTATCATTTTATATTCATAATATATTAGAGGAATTTATTTTTAAACTATAATTAAAATTAGAAACATATAATATTTTTATAATAATAAAATGATTTTTAAATTTATTTTTATGATTCTTCTATTTTACATATATTTTAAAATATTTAGTGATTTTCTTTTCATAATATATAAATCCATCCATATTTATAAGGATTTTACCTATACTATGTAATTATAAATATATTTCGCTCTTTTTTGTTTAATTGTGTGATTTTGTAAAAAACTTTATGACACTTGTGATTTAATAATTCATGTGATTAATGTTATATGAAAAATATTATATTGTAGACTTTTTCGTATTTTTCTATCAATTGTATATATTTTATAAAACTGTATTAATAATGAATTTATTAAACTATGAATTTAATGTGATAATTTAATGATGAATATGGTTACATAATTTATTAATATTATGTAGTCATTAATTATTAATGTAATGATAAGAATATAATGTCCAAAACATTGTTTTTATTTTAAATTTATATTTTAAAGTCTTTTTCTGTCATGTATAAATTGGAATGTTATAAATATGAATTTTTCATATTTTTTGTGTTAATTTCATGTTTTTATGTTTGTTTTAACATGATATTTTTTATAGAATATTTTTTTCGAAAAATACATGTAATCATGTTTTAACAATTATAATTGTTTTTAATAGTTACTTATATATTAATAATAATTTAAATTTGGAAATATTTTGATCTAATGCATTGGATAAGTTCTAAAATATGTGATTATGATGGGGTTAAGAGGCATAAAGTTAATGTGGTTGTCTAATAATTATTTAAAAAAATTAATTGGATTTAAAAATATTATACTGTAAATTATTCATGTTATAATTACTACATAAAATATGATTGAAATTATGGGTGATTGAATTTGTTTTTTAAAAGTGGGTGAGTTATATTCTTAAATAACCAAGGGATTATTTATAATGTGTTTTTTTCTAAAAAAATAATGTTTGATTTTATTTACTAAAAAAATTATTGGAAATTTCCATCATGTTTTCACATAAAATTATCATTAGAAAAGGTTTATAAAGAGGAAATTGAAATGTGATCGAGAATTTTATCTATTTATCGAGATAGATCAAGGTTATATGAGGCACCATAAGTTGAAAATATAATTTTAATTGATCCATTTGTTGATAATTTTTTCTATTACTAGTATTATATGTGTTACTAGTAATATATAGAGCATGTATAAGAATCTCTAGGTTTTTTAGGTTACTCCTATCACTTTAAATGAATTACTGAAAATGATATTAATTAATAAATAAAAATATTTTAAATTGTAATATATGATCGAGATAAAATCAAAAGGATTCCTAGGTTTTCAATGGTTTATACTAATGATATTTATTAACACAATTTACGTTCACACTTTGTTTTCATAAATATTATATGAATTGTATTTCATTTAATGGCTGAAAACCGTAGTAGCATGAGAGATGATTTTAGGAGACATCATGGATTTGAGTAGATTTGAATTTGTAGTCATATTGACAAAGATAAGAAAAATTATATTTCAATAGTATTTACAATGTACGGATACTTTAGATTCTCCTTGGAGACTTTCTTTGATTCATGACATAAATATGTTTTGGATATTATAATGATATATTGAGCTTTTTTATATATGTTTTCCTAGTATATTAAAATAGTATGTTTATTTTTGGTATTTTGATGTAATGGTAAATTAGATGGAAAATCACTCCCCAAGTGATATCCTTAGAGCCTCATTTCTAGTCTTAAACATCTACTGATCAATTATAAAATTTTAGGTCATGGAACAAAACACCTCAGAAACACGGCCATGCTAGGGAATGATATTAACTTATGTATATATATATATGCATATATATACCTTATAGTATGACATTTTTACATAAGTACACACAAATATACAATATTTTTGAATTTAATAGTTACTTTTAATATATTATAATTTAAATATATATTACTATCTTGGTGTGTGTTCTCAATTTCAAATGAAATATTTATGTTGTAAATTTCAGAAGAAACTATTGGGCCATAAATATCTATTGAAAATAGGTGTTATATGGTTGAATTATTATGTGTTTTTATGAATGTGTGTGTTTCGTTGGTTTTGGATTTCGGCCTCGAAATGCCCAATGGCTCCATATCCGATGTTGGACGGACCTGCTTTCCAAAGGCAGGTGTTTGCTGGATGGTCTGGCCAGCGACACTTAAGAACTCACATTGGTCGAGAGGATGGGAAGTCGGGATCATCACACCCCTTTTTGGGGGGAAATTATTGCATGTTCCAGGACTCCCTTATAGATTTAAGATGCATTCATATGTTTGAGAATCTCTAGTTTATACCCAAACATAGTATCCACAGATTTAACATTAGTGGGAAATGGTCAACTGGACGCAGGGGTTCGGAATCATTTATGCCCGAGGTTTACCATCCCTCGTTGGATTAATGGCCCCAAAGAGTTGGAACTCACTTGAGGCAGAACTAGGAGTGGCACGGTGAACCGATGTGAAGATAATCGGATCAGCCGATTAATGGTATTGAACCTCAGGGAGTCTTCCTACGTACCCTACTTAGGAGGCAGGGATCAAATTCCACATAGTTCGGACAGGTGTCAGGGAACCGACGTGAAGATGGACCGGGTGGGCCGATGGGTGGTGGTCTTGAACCTCATCGAGGCTTCTTATGTACCATGTCTAGGAGGCAGGGATCAAAGTCCACATAGTTCGCATATACAGTTTAACATCATGCTGGAAGGGGGGATACAGTTTAACGTCGTGCTGGACGAGGGTGGAACTCGACGTGAACAAACGACCGAGTGGTGGGATTGAACCTGTTGGTGGTTCTTACGTACCATGCCTTGACATGGATCAATGTCCCCGTTGTTTGATTTGGAATGGGACTTATGGTCTAGGGCATCCCGGAATGATGGATTGGGGCTTACACTCTGAGGAGGCCAACAAGAGGATGGCATGGTCAATGCTTACTCTAAGCCCCCGTGAGTCATGCTCGTTGTGAGAAACAAGAAGCAACAGGGACCAGACGATCACGTCGTGAAAGTTGCATCTGTGAGAAGTGGAGTGGGGCTTACGCGTGGAGTGTCCCATTAAGTTCGAGGCTTACTCCTCGGTGGATGACCGGGGTGATTGATTGAGGCTTACACTCTGAGAAGGCCCAGAAGGTTGGGGCTTACTCTGAGATGGTCGCCCGTAGCAACAAATCTCTGTGGGAGAGGGAAAAGGGTGTGCTCTTGTGCCCACCTCCTCTCTTGCAGTGCATGAGGGATTCATTCGGATTGCTATTTTACCATATCCGTGGAACCCCAACCAAGTGGAGGGGCGGAAAGGGGATTTTCGAGCTCAGACTCCACATTACTGTGGGAATGTGAACCCAGGAATTCTTTAGGAATCTTCTCAATGGTCGAGGAAAAACCTTCCCCTCTACTTATCGTGGGTATGTTAACTCAAAATGGCACACTGATGCGCCTTAAAGATACACCACCTTAATCTTGTGGCTCTGGTGGAGGCATCGGCTCGTGGTCGATGAATAGGCCAATGAGGGAGTCGTGGAAGACTTGGCTGGATCAGATGGATTTTATCTGGCTCAGGAAATGAGAACACCGAAGTATTTGGAGAGCCACTGAGAGGTATGGGTGGTGGCGCCCTTCGCGTGGGGAAGTGACACGTGGCTGAAGAAGCCCTCTGCGAACCAGGTTGGTCCGCAGACTGATTGGTGTCACGCGATCCAGGGTGGTTCGCGGCTTCAGGTTCGATCTGCGAACCAAGGTGGTTCTTGGAGGGTCGGAGGCGGGCAGCGGCGACCACGGGCGTCGCCGGTCGGAGGCTCATCGGCTAGGGCTTCACCCATGTAGGAGAGTACTATGCGGTGCGACGGATGGGAAAAGAGGCATAAACTCCCTGGTCCGTGGGGAATTCATCCTCAGAGGGGGTATGGTTCACGGTTTTCCTTATTTTTGTTATTTTAGGTTTTTGGTTCACTAAGATATTATGAGTTTTCTAATTACTTGTTATTTCGTATACCTGTTGTGGTTCAAGGATGGTAATTTCACTGTTTGAAAAATCCGAAGCCTTCCTTCAACCGATCTCCTACTGAATCTCCAATCCCTCTGAATCCAATTCCAATTCTCTGACCCCTTTTTCTTTCCACATTAGTCTCCTTATATAGAGTGGGGAAAGGGATGTATCTATGTCCATGTGGAACCTTTTACGGAGACCCATAACCAAATACCTGGTTCAAAGCTGACTTGGTCAATCCGTGATTCGCGATGGGTATTGAACGCTTCTCCCTCCCTCTAACCAAACTCAGGGAGTGCTCCACGACTTCAGAGGGTTTCACTTCTATTCCGAAAATGACGGATGGTGCGGTGTGAATAGGTTGACGCGGTCCGCGATTGGGGCTGTTCATGATGGTGAACCAGACTGAAGCCCATCCAGCCTCGCGACCATGGAGGCTCTCCGCCTCCGTTTCGTGAACGACAATGGTTTGCGGAGGGGGTGCTTCATGGGGCATGACCACGTTGCGTTTCCATGGGACCGGTTCACAGACCGGTCCTGTTTGTGTCCCTTCCTTGATTATTTTCCCCAATTATTTGAGGTATTTGGGTAGAATACACTTTTCATAATTTTTAGGACCCTACAACTGCCCCCCATCAGAATGGGCTCCGATCCGAATGAAGAGGAGGCCATTCCGATGCAATGTTGTCCTAAAATTGAGATAGTTTGCGGTAGAGAGGTGGACCTGGTAGGGGACCACTCCTATAAATATGGGGATCCCTTCATTTTTCCTTTACCGAATTATTCGCGAAACCAAAGCTCCTTCGCCTCCGCATGTTCTCTCCTTCGCGAAGTGCCTCTTCAGTGAACCGGCAGTGACCTCCGTGAACCATTCCTTCTTCGCGGTCGCCTTCACCCGTGAACCAACTTCTCATCAGCGAACCATTACTCTTAATTAATTAAAAAGTAAGTGATGATTGGCTGCGGAGGAACTTGATTCGCAGTTTCGATGGTCAGTGGACTAAAATCTCTTGAACTTTAAAAGTGTCTAAGTCTCCCGAACATAATCACTTAAACTCCGGATTGAAATTCCGCAGAGCGACATGGTTCTTGGTTTCTTGGCCAATGCTCTGCGGGTCTGCATTTCGCGGATTGATTTCGTGAAGGGATGGTTCGCGGGATGATGTCATCTCAAACCATCCTTTGAGGCTCCTTAGCCATATATCTGGCTTTTTTGTCCAACTTTTTATTCCGAACTAACCATTTGTTTTCTCTCATTGTGCAGGGAGAAAATATGGTTCCCCTTCATTCTGCACCTACAGATCCCCTCTCAACTGGCTCTGAGAGACGTTCAGCTATGATTAACAGAGAATAGGTTGTCAAAGAAGACCCTAGTCATTCCATCATTCCCGATGACGGTGTATTGAAGAACCTACTCTCTCTGGAGCTTCTGAGTTATCCATTATCAAATCATCTCTTGTTCTATGGCTTCGGTCTTTAGGATGGCGTCTCTATCCCTCCTACTTTCTAAAGACTCCCTTCTCTTTTCCTGGAAGCTCCATCAAATTGCATTCAGGAAAACCTTACACAATCCGGGGAGATAATCTCTAATTCTGGTCTAAAAAATACATTTATTCTAAGGAGCTCTGTCTGGACCCAAAGTGATCTGCGTACTCAAGACTTTTCTCAGAATGTTATCCTTAAGGACTACCCTTCTATTATCAACCATTCTCGAAGTGATCCTGACACGGGGTGGATTCCCAGGTGGTATCTTTGGTCCGGTGGGCTCTTCTCAAATTATTGGCTTTCTGGGTCAATCATCATTGTTTGCAGTCTCCCGATTCATTGGAATCAGTCAATCTATACACCGTAGTGTGGGCTTCCGAATTTTTTGTTTATCCACCATCTTCGATCCTGCCGTCATGTTCACCTACTGGTGTTCAAGTACTAATACTTTCCACCTTTACCATGGTGAAGTTGGCATTAGTCTGTGGGACATCTACTAGATAGGAGGACTGCTGATTACTGGCGAGATGTATGAAATTTGTTTCCCACTCCCGAAGCATGGGACGACGTCTAACAGGTGCCATTATTGGTGAAGGAGTTGTTGGTTATGGCCGAGCAGTCATTGGGTCAGGCGTTGCATGACTGCTCTCTTATCCCCTATGGTACCTGGATAGGGTTATTTCTGAACACTACTGGTCCTGTTCCGAAGATCAAGTGCCACAGGACACATCCTTCTCAGCAGTCACAAACCTCCCCAAGTTCCTACTGGGTGGTTCTGGAGGTGGGAGACTACCTTTCATAGGGTTACGAGATGCGCCCTGGTGTGTCTCCTATGCTCCAGTTGGCCGGTATGTTTGCAATGTTCTTGAGAGGATGGATATTTCCTTTCTTGTGATGTTAACCCAGGTGTCCAGGCCTGCATTTTGATGATGGCGGGTGAGTTAGTAGAGGGCCACCTAGTAAATATGGTCATTCCCACTTTGGCCCATATCTATGAGCTACTATGCCACATACAGGTGACCAGGTCACCCTATCATCTAAGCGGGCCATTTCAATTTTTGTATGGATGGGTGGTGGATCATTTTCGTTGTTATGAGTATCGTCACAACACGGAAATCCCGCTTCCGACTTTTCAACCTACCCTTCTTGATATAGCTGGAGTTCGCCTGAAGTCCCTCAGCTCAACTAAAGTCCTCGAGCTTCAGAGGGACTCCTCCCAGTTCATCTTCACTTCCTACCCCACCCCTTCTGGAATCTCAGTTGACAACCGCCGAAGGATACTGGAGGAGCACTCTTACATGATATCTCTGTGGGAAGGATTTCTGTCTGCATGGATCGACGAGGTTTCTTTGTGTGAGCTGTATGCCCCATATTTCTTTTCTCACCAATTTGGGTGCATGAATGTCCAAGATTCCCTTCCCCTTCTCAGGATCAAGGGCTGCACTCGGTCATACTTCATCAGTGGTGGCTGATGCTGATGCGGGAGGGGTCTGACGCAAGCATTCCCCTGCCTGATATGGGGGCGGCCGCCGGCCTTTCCATGGAGTATACAAAAACAGGTGTAAAATACTATCCTGATGGGATCTTAAGGAAGGTTGTCCAATAGGTTCCCAAATTAGAAGGTATGGTGGCTGCTACATCCACCGCACCTTACTCATCATCTTTAAGGGAGGATTGACTAATGGATTGTCAATCAAAGTGACTCAGAGAAGATTCCCCTCCCAGCCCTGAAGTGGCCATAGTTCAGACAAATTCATCATTCGTGTGCATGGATGAGGATTATCTTGTGGTTTCGGGTGCCAGTGAGACCATCCCGGAAGTTCCGCCAGTCGATACAGGGCTTAGAATCTTGGTCCCCATGCCTGAACCATTGTTGGAGGCTCCAGACTTTCCAGCTTCGGAATCAACTTCTAGTGAGCACACGTCTGTGCGGGCTGCCATGCCAGACTTCGTTCTCGTATCATCCAGCAAGGATATCAAGGATCCTCGTACCATGGTAGACCATCAGGCAGTACACTGGTGGGCCTGGCTCCGAATGGATGAAATCATCCCTGAAACCCCATTAGCCGAAGTGGCAACTAAAACTGAACCTCTCTATCAGCTCTTCCTGGGTTTGGTGTCAGGTGGCTTTGACTATCGGCATTTCCATTCTCCAGCTTTCCAAGTTGTCATAGCCCGTGAGGAAGCTGTCACTAATTAATGCATGCTTTCTCACTTCGATGCCACTCGTTTTGGGGCCCAAACATTGGAGGAAACCACAACAAAGCTACATCAACTGATAGCATGGGAGGCGATCTCTCGAGATCAGCCGGCCATCCTATGCTCCGAATTGCATGAATGCGAAGAACGGGCCGTGATGCAGAGGGATCAATTATAAGCTATGAATGACCATCATGAAGCCACAAGAAAAGGGATCATCGACCTCCAAACCGTAGTGGAGCATATCCGTTTTGTGGCTTAGGTTGAAACCAGGGAGAAGGCAGTGTTGGAACAGTCCTGCAACGACCTTCGCCACACGATCGCTTATCTGGTGCAAAGAGCGAGGCCGGCTCCTTTGTAACTATCATAGCCACTTTTGTATCCTCTGTTTTACTTACCCCTCTTCCCCCTTTTTTGTGAGGGAGAGACACCATATTGTGGACGTCCTCCCTTTTTTTGTTCAAACGAAACACAGTCTCTGTCAATAACTTGTTGCTGTGAAATATGATTGTTACATAGAACAATTGTTGTGAAAATAAAAATTCACTGAATCAAAAATAATCATAACTCAGGAAAATGAGCTCTATCTTTTCCTAGACCATGGGATCCAGCGAGCATAGTTTGACTATTTCTAGGGTTTTGTAGAAAACCCCTAAAAACATTTCGTCTTTTTTTCTTTTAATGCCCTGAATTTTCCTGGGCCCATTTAATGTGGACCCAATGTGTATAACCTGGATTTCTCTTAGGTCTCCCTTTTCGGGTTTTCAGCCTAACATGCTTTGTGCCTTTTTCTTTTGTGAGCGGTTTAAAGTCCCTCCATCAATACTATCACTACTGATATTTTAGGTCGAACAGCTTTGACCAAATATGGTGGGGCGAGGGCCCCGATGGGGTTCAACTAATTAGAAGATGTCTCAATACTCTTCCGACACATGTGAAGGGAAACATGTTTGAATTTAAATGGCATGCAGGGAATGTCTCAAGATATAGGAGTCGTGTCGTCGTGCAGAGGTATGAAGAGCATTGACTAAGAAAAAAATGCCTTTGGTGGACAGTGCAGGGGCGATCAATATGCAGAGCCGCTGAGGGAATGGTATGCATAGTCATATAAAGATGTCCTTAAGTCATATACTTATCCATTTATGATGGCCGGGGGACTTCATGGAAGCCCAGCTCATGGAAACCACGATGGGTGGTTTGGGAAAAAGAAAATTAAAACCACTGGGGGGGCTCGGAAAGGGTATGTGATTTCTGAAAGGTTTTGATAGCATCTGTATCAATCAGAAGTGTGGAAGCATGGTTCACATCCTATGAATTTATCTAGCGTAAAGGGCGGTTGGGGATCAGCACAGTTTAAATTCATGCAGCTGGGACATCATCTAAAATGGAACTACTTCTCCAGGTTATCTGTAATCTTGTCAAAGACGTTCCGCCGCATTCAGGTAAGACTGTTGAAGATTTTGGTAAACTGTAGCTCAGCAGGTTTCTGAATGCAGGGATAGAAATGGGGGCTCAGAGGCCAAGAAGCGTACATAGAGAAGCATTTCCAAATGAAATCTTGCCTTTGGTAGACGGGCCATGGGTGATCAATATGTTGAGCCACTGAGGGAATGGTATGCATAGTCGTACAAAGGATTCCTTAAGTCAAAGACTATCCACTTCCGATAGCCGAGCAACTTTAGGGAAGTTGAGATTTGGGACCACCAGGGGTGGCTTATGGGAGTTCGGGTTTTTCTGAGTACAGTGTATGGATTACGATGAGAGGGCCCCTGAATACGGCGGAAATATCTAGACTAAACTTCATGAGAACGTGTGAAGTAATTCTTTCTCACGCTGGTGTGAGGTGGTAGTTCGTGCAGGTCTGACCCGTGCATTGAAGGATGGAGAAAATCCATTGCGTCTCACTGAACCCATGACAAGTATGACCGTGTAATTTATCATCATGTGATTGGAACATATTCTGTGCAGTTAAGCATCATGCGGCAAGGATGAGAGGAATTTTTAAAGGCTTTTGTGCAGTTTAACATAATTCAATGAGGATAGGGGCATTTTTTGAGCCAGTGAAAACGCTTGTGGTTGGAGGCATTTCCCTGGACGGTTGATTCTTGGAATTTGCAGTTTCGTGCCATGCGGCCAAGATATCCAATGCAGTTTAACATCATGCGGTGAGGACGTAGTTTCAAAGGCCACCCTTCATCAGAATATAACTGGTATTGAATACCTCAACACGCCCCAGATGTGGGGGGGGGGGGTGATTGGTGTAAATCATGGTTCTGGGGCTTCGTGGATCAGAAGAGGTTATATGGGGGCTCTGAGGCTGGTAAGTGTACGAAGCTAGGAAGAGCATTTCATATGGAAATCTCTCCTTTGGTTGATGGCCCAGGGGCAAACAATATGCAGAGCCGCTGAGGGAATGGTATGCATAGTCATGCAAAGGTGTCCACGGGTTGATAACTTTCTACTTCTGATGGACACTAATGGTTATGAGGATCCGCAATTATCAGGCCCACGAAGTCTGCCATTTGGCAAGAGAATGTCTAGACATGTCGGGGATATCCATCCCTGGTGTCTTGTTGAGTTTCAAAGACCCCCCTACACTGATATTTTATTTTTTTTCTTTTTTTGTGCATGGGGGTGTGCCTTCATTCCATACAGTTTGACGTCATGATGTAAGGACGACGTAATCTTAGTTTATCGTTCATAGAGCCCGGACCATTGGGTGACTATTGCTACAGTCACATGAAGGATAACTGAGTCAACATGTTCTAATATAATTGGAACAAGGTGGGGATGAAGGTTGTAAACTTCAAATTTGAGTTTTCCCGGATCAAGAGGTGTGGTGTGGGGGCTCTGAGGCCGGTTGGCGTACGGAGCTAGGAAGAGTACCACCTGAGGAAATAGTTTCTTTGATGGATGAGCCATGGGCTATCATTATGCAGAGCCAGTGAGAGCATGGTATGAATAGTTGTACAAAGGTGTCCTCTGGATGATAAATTTCCACTCCCGATGGTGATGAATGAGTATGAAAATCCACGATTTCTCATAGTGCAGAGTTTGGCACGTGGGGATAATGGTGTCCGGGTATACAAGAAACATATTCACTGAAATTTCCCGTTGAGTCAAAGTACACTTGTAACACCCCAAGATTTCATAGTGTGTTATTTCTTCAAAATAATTCAATAACTTGCACTACACGCAACACCGAGTTCAATCACACCATGACTTACAATGAAAAAATCCATTAAAAGAGGTCATGAATAGAATTAACTACATTTTAAACTTTAGATAATCCTTATAATTTTAGAATCCATATTATGAGTTTCTTAGTCATAATGCAAGAACAGATTCATTTTCAGTATTACACTTTTATCAACTTTTAATAGTGAAACCTTTTTAAATACAATATTTTATACTTTTTGACTAAATGGGGACATCAAAAAATTTAAAATGAAACTTCCCAAGCTTCCACGGTACGCTTTCCTTTGAATAAAACAGTAGCGTGTGTTGTACGCAACTTCGAGTTTTAACACACACCACAACCAATCAAACTAGCCGTTATGAATAGTAATACCTACTTTTTGAAATCATATATATTTTATATTTCAAAATAGACTTCATTTTTGGATTCGGAATATCTAATTTATCCTAAGGTGAAATTTTGGTACTTTTCGGATAACTTTCATATTTTGATGAATAGTGAAAATTAATAAATTTTAATTAAAAACAACTTTTTTAATCAAAATAATTAATAGTGATAAATTGTGAATTTGAGTGGTTTTAAAGTATATTTAGAATATATTTTTACCATTTAATATAATGTTGGTCATTGGACATAATTTTACAATTAAACCGAACATAAACAAGTGTCAATCTTTTGATAGTTATTACCTCTTAAAAACACGCTTTTTGTTTTGACAGCGGGAATTAATTTTAAATTAATTTCTGCCACTTCTGTGTTTTGAATTTAGAAAAATGGATTCCATATTTGGAATCAGGATGTTCAAATTGTGTAAATAGGTAACTTTTATTTTTAGACATTTTGAATAATTACTGCGGTAAATATTTTATTTACCATGGTTAAGGGTAAATCCGGTAAATAAGGGTAAAAAAATAATATTATAATAATACTAAATTACCCTAAAACGTGTCTTAACCCTATTGGTTGATACATGGTCGACCATGGGCATCTTTGGGTCTATTTTGGGACCCCATGGATCCACTTGTAAGTGATAATGACACTTTATTTTAATTAAGTCAAAATGAATACAAAAATGACACAAGCATATATCTTTTAGAAAACCAATTGTTACATAGGGTTATATATGTTGGATTTTCGATTATAAATATTCATTAGAAAGCTAAAAAGATTTCCTACATAATGATATTTTATTTATAATTTTTAGACATTAAATAACTTATTTTATGTATGACACAATGATGATGAAGTAATTACTATAATAGTGAACAATTAAAATAATTGATATTATAAATACCCAAATAAATATAATATGAAACTTTTAATGAATTAAACTAATTTTCTAGGCTAATATGATATATTAGGATTTATATAATTGACTTTGTTCGAAGTAATCAATCTGTTATGAGTTTCACAAAAATCAACTATTGAATAGTGTCAAAATTGACATAAAAGAGTTCTTAAAACAAATATTATATTATTAATTGATATTAAATTCCTAAAAATCTACGGTTCGGCCAAGAGACTTATATTATGATAGGTTAATCATTAATGGACCACTTGGGGGTCGCTTGGATGTATATAGTAAGTTTATTAACCATATAATATAAAAATACAAAGAGACATTGTAAAAGTGAAACTAATTAACTTAGAGTTAATACTTAAAGATAAGGTTAATATAAGTACCCAAACCTGTCTAAATTCTATTGGATGAGTTGTTTTCGACCCATCCCCACCTAAAACTTTGAATAGTCAACTTTGGAGCCATTAGAAACCGAATATGAATTTATTATAAATTAATATTTCTAGCTTTTCCAAAGGTGCCCCTCACCCCTCTTATAAAAGGGCACTCCTCCTTCTCTTTTCCTCACACCTCTCAAGCCACTTGGCTCGTCCAAAATCTGCCCAAATAAGCTCCCCAAATCCCTCTCCTCCTCCTTGAAGCTTCCCCTTAGGCAGAAAGCATTTCAATAAGTCCTTTGGTTCCAACCAAAGTGAGTTACCTAGATTAAAGGTAACGATTTCTCTTAAATTATTTTCCTTTATTTTGCTTCTCCAACCCCCAAACTCTTTTTATTTCCTTTCTTTTGTAACAACACCAGTATCCACAATATACTAGGATGTTGTTATAAGAAGGATTCAAACTACACATACACACAACTCCATCTATTGGATGATGAACATAATGTTTTTGTGGATGGCAAACTAACGCCTCACGAAACGATGATTGTTCAAATACATCTTACCGCCTCTCATGGTGGCCATTATGATGGCACTGTAATTAAATATGATATTAATGATATATATTTTATATATAAGCTTCTGTAATTCCATTTTATTTCATACCATTATTCGTTTCATGTTGTATATACATAGAATAATTTCATTTGAGGAAGTGCGGACTACCGCCCCCTTAAAATGATATGACTCGTTCATACCACACATGGAACGTATAAAGGATGGTGTTAATGAACTTAAGTAACATATATAAAATATTATATTATACTGGAATAGTAATATACCTATGTATCCTTTGGATTCGATTCTTTTAAAATAAAAATTAAATGGAAATAGCGTTCGTGCGTACGTACGGACTACCGTCTCCACGAACGCGATGAGATTCATTCTCCATCGTATCCATTCAAGTATAATTATCATTTAATGATTTAAAAATGATGTTTAAGGACTTGATATCATTCTGGATATGAATAAGATACAACAAACATGACTTATGTAACAAAACATATAAAGAAAATGAGTAAGTTAACACCCGAAATGACGATAATACTAAGATATTATTATCAAATCAATATTAAAAGATCATATATGATATCATATTAATGTATATGATTCTTGTATAATTTAGTAACAATTATTTCACTATTATACAGGAGGTTAACCTACCCCAACCAAGGAAAAGTACAAGGTAAGGGTTATTTCACAATCTCTTCATTATCCGAGGTTGTTTATACGTAATAATCTACTGGGATATCTTTATCATCCACATCCATGTTTCTTAAAAATGTATTTCAAAACATTTTTAATATTTACAAGAATATGGGTTAAAGTCATTTATACCCTTGTTTGACTTTTTATAAGAGGTTTATAAAGGAATCTTTCCGTCGTTTTCAAAACAAGGTCCTTTTTAACCTTTTCGACAGAATTGAGGTAAGAATGTTTTTTTAACTTCTACGGCGGGTGCGGTTATTTTACGCCGTTATAAAATCTTCAAAGCTTTCCTTACAAGATTATAAGAATATTTTCAAAGAAAATGTTTTATTTTATATGGATCTTAAATGATTTCAAAATAAAAGGAGATATTTCTTTAAAAAAAATTTTGATTTCATCTACGTCAACATCCTTTGATGGATTTTAAGATTATTTGAAGTTGATTTATTATGATACAAAACTTCTATATTGTATTGAAGGTTTTGTGATATGTTTGACTATGGATGTTCTATTTTTATACCATTCATAGTTTATGGTGAAATTATTGACATTTCGTATGCTAGTTTTAATACGAATGTTTATGTTATGTTTAAACCTTTTCATATGGGAATGCATTGGACTTAATAAGTGACGGGTGGAGCCCGCTATAGCTCCTCGATGCATCGGTAGGTCTCATGAGACAAACTAGTGTCTTGGCACAAGGCCTTGACAAAATCTTATTTGTAGTCTTGGCACGAGGCCTTGACTATGTGGTTATGATAGTCTGGCATTATGCATTCCAACATTATGAAAGTGGTTATTGATTTTTGCATGCGATTATTCGATTAGTAGAATATCCATGTGAATAAGTAAATGGCATTATTTCATTTTATTTATGTCATACCATGTTGAAAGTTCATGTTTGAAAGGCTTTTGTTTTAGTTATACATTGCTTGAAAAGTTTATTCTTATTTATGAAAGTTTCTGCTATATTGTCATCCTTACTGGGCATTTGAGCTCACCCCTTTTCTATGTTTTATTTTTCCCAGGAAGTGAAGAAGTATGTTATGAATGACCTGCAGGGTTATTATGTGGGGATATGAGTGTGGATTATGGATACAATATGTTGTTGTAGTAGTTTTTCGTTTTATGATGTAATGTAAAACTTATGAATATATCTAGTGTTTCCAAGGCTACTAAACCAATCGGTCTTTCGAGATTTGATCTTTCTTGTGATCATGCCAATGTTACGAAGTAATGCACCGACTCTGGGTAGCTGGGGTCGGGGCGTTACAGTTGGTATCAGAGGAAGTTTAGTACAAACCTTGGAAGCTAGATTTAGATAAACTCTGATTAGAGCACGTAGACCTAAGATGAACTTTGAGGATTAGTATAGAAGAACTTCCTAGAATTTTGGTATTGTAGAGATTTTGTGAGTTTTCCGAGCAATACATCCCTGTCTGGATACGAGCAGGTAGAGGCGGCTCTGGCACAGATGTACCTAGGGGTAAAACCCGAAAACACCGCTTTGAGCTAGACTCGAACGGGAACTGGTGCACGACAACGGGCCTTGCTGCACTCTTGGTTACGACACTCCCGGGGGATATGCTTAGGATAAATCTCATTTTCTTTACAAATCATTATGAAGGGTTTATGAGTATATACTTCCTCAAAGAAAACATTTTTATGATTATGGATTATATCCATAAATAGTTCAATTTATGTTAAGTGTTTTATAAGTATGGGATTATGTATTTTGATTCATAAACTGATCTAGTTTATGCCATTGTTTAGAAATGGCGCCCAGTAGAAGGAATGAGAACTCCAGAAATGCACATGATCCAAAGAGAAGGAAGGATAATATCTTTCATGGTCTTAAGCTATAATTTATAAGAGAAATAGTCTCCCATGTATTATCATCATATGAAGAAATAATATCATGTGTTGATAAGATAAGTAAAGAGTTTACTGAGTCCTATGGATTTGAAGGGAAGCAAGAGAAGAAAAGGATAGAAGAGAGAAAGATGGATAAAGGGAAGAGGGAAAAGAAGAATTTTCCCGTATGTGGTAACTGTGGAAAGAAACACCCTGGAAGTTGCCTGAAAGGAATGGGAGTTTGTTATAAGTGCGGAGGAAAAGGGCACAAAGTACGTGACTGCAAGGGTAAGAAAATGGTTTCAAATGTACAATGCTTCATTTGCAAGGAGTTTGGACACTACGCGAACCTATGTCCCAGTCATCAGTCTATGACGCAAATGATGCTATTGGATAATAATCAAGTTATGATACTACCACAGATGAAGAGGAATGATTAGAGTTCTTATGTTGATTATGTCAATTGAGTGTTGTACCAACAATGTACTTGTTATAATAATTATGGAGTATATAAGGATTGTACTGCAGTACTATTTCATTAAGGACTTGAGATTTTGTGGAACAAAGAAAAGTGACTCAATAGAAGGATAAATTTTTGGAAAATATATGGTTGAGAGAATGATAAACCATAATATAGTTCTGATACCGAGGTAGTGATTTTGGAATAATACATGATTGTTTTGGATAAATTATATTGGATATTCTTGACTACCTTGGAACTGATTATTGATTTGTATATTCCATCAGTGTTGGGGTTTAAAACATTTTTGGATTAATGAAGTATATCCAGCATTCTATATGGAATAAGGGAGCATGAATGTAATCAATAAGTAATATGGTAATTCAGGATGTTTCAGTGTATTAAAAGAATACATGATGAAGGTATTCATATTCTATTACGGGGTAAAAAGGATCTATATTATGTTTACCTTCCTTATAAATGTTGGACTGTGAGTTTGGATAGAAGTATTTTGGATAGTTCTAGTTTGGATTATTTTGGATTGCCATAAAAGGACAACCCGGAGGTCGGGCGGCAACCCGTCGCGTCCGGCAAGGCTGCGAGACTTGAACCCGCAACCGAAGGGCGACAAGGGTGTATCACCTACCACTGGCCCACGAGATGTCCTGGATTAAATAATGTAGTTTTTTTTAAAAAAAGATCTGGTAGATGAATTATAAATTCATTTATTTTGGAACCCTGTACGAATAGTATAAATAGAATTTTTTTTACGTTCTATTATCTTTTAGAGTGAAAGATGAGTTTGTGGTAGAAATTTATTAATGGATAAAACTCTAATTATAAAGTAAGTATATCTCCTTATTATCTTAGCCAATCTCATAAATAAATTCCTCAACATTAATAAAAGGAACTTAGAACAAAAATGTTTTCCTAGATGGTACCTTAAATCATCACTAATTTATGGCTTTGAGATTGTTGGCCTTTTCATAGCCATGTTCTCTACCACTCTCCATCAGATAATTGATGGTTAGATTTCTCCTCCATATCCATATTTTCATTCATGGAACCCTAGTATGTGTTATTTTCGGTAATCTTCATACTTTCGACTCTTTATTTTAAATAGAGTCCTCATTAATTCATTTTTCGATGTGGGATTTCCACTAAGATATTTTGAAACGTCAAAAATGTGTTATCCCAATACCCTATATTTTGTTGAACCGATGGTACTTCAAATCATCATAGATTGATGAGTTTAATGACCTCAATTTTATACTTGTTTGTGATTGATGATCTCAATTACTACCTATAAATATTTACGTTTTTTCTCCAATTATATGTCTCTAATTGCCACCAATGTTCTCCTAATCGAGATGATAATTTGGTGGTGACCCTTTAATTTCTCTTTTCCTCATATTAAGACTAAATTTTAGTAACCCAATTTCTGATGTGGGTTTTCCCACAAATATATTTACTAATTTCAACCTTTTATTTTCGAAGAACAATTTCAAATTGCGAGGACGCAATTTATTGAAGGAGGGGAGAATGTAACACCCCAAGATTTCATAGTGTGTTATTTCTTCAAAATAATTCAATAACTTGCACTACACGCAACACCGAGTTCAATCACACCATGACTTACAAAGAAAAAAGCCATTAAAATAGGTCATGAATAGAATTAACTACATTTTAAACTTTATATAATCCTTATAATTTTAGAATCCATATTATGAGTTTCTTAGTCATAATGCAAGAACAGATTCATTTTCAGTATTACACTTTTATCAACTTTTAATAGTGAAACCTTTTTAAATACAATATTTTATACTTTTTGACTAAATGGGGACATCAAAAAATTTAAAATTAAACTTCCCAAGCTTCCACGGTACGCTTTCCTTTGAATAAAACAGTAGCGTGTGTTGTACGCAACTTCGAGTTTTAACACACACCACAACCAATCAAACTAGCCGTTGTGAATAGTAATACCTACTTTTTGAAATCATATATATTTTATATTTCAAAATGGACTTCATTTTTGGATTCGGAATATCTAATTTATCCTAAGGTGAAATTTTGGTACTTTTCGGATAACTTTCATATTTTGATGAATAGTGAAAATTAATAAATTTTAATTAAAAACAACTTTTTTAATCAAAATAATTAATAGTGATAAATTGTGAATTTGAGTGGTTTTAAATTATATTTAGAATATATTTTTACCATTTAATATAATGTTGGTCATTGGACATAATTTTACAATTAAACCGAACATAAACAAGTGTCAATCTTTTGATAGTTATTACCTCTTAAAAACACGCTTTTTGTTTTGACAGCGGGAATTAATTTTAAATTAATTTCTGCCACTTCTGTGTTTTGAATTTAGAAAAATGGATTCCATATTTGGAATCAGGATGTTCAAATTGTGTAAATAGGTAACTTTTATTTTTAGACATTTTGAATAATTACTGCGGTAAATATTTTATTTACCATGGTTAAGGGTAAATCCGGTAAATAAGGGTAAAAAAATAATATTATAATAATACTAAATTACCCTAAAACGTGTCTTAACCCTATTGGTTGATACATGGTCGACCATGGGCATCTTTGGGTCTATTTTGGGACCCCATGGATCCACTTGTAAGTGATAATGACACTTTATTTTAATTAAGTCAAAATAAATACAAAAATGACACAAGCATATATCTTTTAGAAAACCAATTGTTACATAGGGTTATATATGTTGGATTTTAGATTATTAATATTCATTAGAAATCTAAAAAGATTTCCTACATAATGATATTTTATTTATTATTTTTAGACATTAAATAATTTATTTTATTTATGACACAATGATGATGCAGTAATTACTATAATAGTGAACAATTAAAATAATTGATATTATAAATACCCAAATAAATATAATATGAAACTTTTAATGAATTAAACTAATTTTCTAGGCTAATATGATATATTAGGATTGATTTAATGGACTTTGTTCGAAGTAATCAATCTGTTATGAGTTTCACAAAAATCAACTATTGAATAGTGTCAAAATTGACATAAAAGAGTTCTTAAAACAAATATTATATTATTAATTGATATTAAATTCCTAAAAATCTAAGGTTCGGCCAAGAGACTTATATTATGATAGGTTAATCATTAATGGACCACTTGGGGGTCGCGTGGATGTATATAGTAAGTTTATTAACCATATAATATAAAAATACAAAGAGACATTGTAAAAGTGAAACTAATTAACTTAGAGTTAATACTTAAAGATAAGGTTAATATAAGTACCCAAACCTGTCTAAATTCTATTGGATGAGTTGTTTTCGACCCATCCCCACCTCAACCTTTGAATAGTCAACTTTGGAGCCATTAGAAACCGAATATGAATTTATTATAAATTAATATTTCTAGCTCTTCCAAAGGTGCCCCTCACCCCTCTTATAAAAGGGCACTCCTCCTTCTCTTTTCCTCACACCTCTCAAGCCACTTGGCTCGTCCAAACTCTGCCCAAATAAGCTCCCCAAATCCCTCTCCTCCTCCTTGAAGCTTCCCCTTACGCAGAAAGCATTTCAAGAAGTCCTTTGGTTCCAACCAAAGTGAGTTACCTAGATTAAAGGTAACGATTTCTCTTAAATTATTTTCCTTTATTTTGCTTCTCCAACCCCCAAACTCTTTTTATTTCCTTTCTTTTGTAACAACACCAGTATCCTCAATATACTAGGATGTTGTTATAAGAAGGATTCAAACTACACATACACACAACTCCATCTAATGGATGATGAACATAATGTTTCTGTGGATGGCAAACTAACGCCTCACGAAACGATGATTGTTCAAATACATCTTACCGCCTCTCATGGTGGCCATTATGATGGAACTGTAATTAAATATGATATTAATGATATATATTTTATATATAAGCTTCTGTAATTCCATTTTATTTCATACCATTATTCGTTTCATGTTGTATATACATACGATAATTTCATTTGAGGAAGTGCGGACTACCACCCCCTTAAAATGATATGACTCGTTCATACCACACATGGAACGTATAAAGGATGGTGTTAATGAACTTAAGTAACATATATAAAATATTATATTATACTGGAATAGTAATATACCTATGTATCATTTGGATTCGATTCTTTTAAAATAAAAATTAAATGGAAATAGCGTTCGTGCGTACGTACGGACTACCGTCTCCACGAACGCGATGAGATTCATTCTCCATCATATCCATTCAAGTATAATTATCATTTAATGATTTAAAAATGATGTTTAAGGACTTGATATCAATCTGGATATGAATAAGATACAACAAACATGACTTATGTAACAAAACATATAAAGAAAATGAGTAAGTTAACACCCGAAATGACGATAATACTAAGATATTATTATCAAATCAATATTAAAAGATCATATATGATATCATATTAATGTATATGATTCTTGTATAATTTAGTAACAATTATTTCACTATTATACAGGAAGTTAACCTACCCCATCCAAGGAAAAGTACAAGGTAAGGGTTATTTCACAATCTCTTCATTATCCGAGGTTGTTTATACGTAATAATGTACTTGGATATCTTTATCATCCACATCCATGTTTCTTAAAAATGTATTTCAAAACATTTTTACTATTTACAAGAATATGGGTTAAAGTCATTTATACCCTTGTTTGACTTTTTATAAGAGGTTTATAAAGGAATCTTTCCGTCGTTTTCAAAACAAGGTCCTTTTTAACCTTTTCGACAGAATTGAGGTAAGAATGTTTTTTTTAACTTCTACGGCGGGTGCGGTTATTTTACGCCGTTATAAAATCTTCAAAGCTTTCCTTACAAGCTTATAAGAATATTTTCAAAGAAAATGTTTTATTTTATATGGATCTTAAATGATTTCAAAATAAAAGGAGATATTTCTTTAAAAAAAAATTTGATTTCATCTACGTCAACATCCTTTGATGGATTTTAAGATTATTTGAAGTTGATTTATTATGATACAAAACTTCTATATTGTATTGAATGTTTTGTGATATGTTTGACTATGGATGTGCTATTTTTATACCATTCATAGTTTATGGTGAAATTATTGACATTTCGTATGCTAGTTTTAATACGAATGTTTATGTTATGTTTAAACCTTTTCATATGGGAATGCATTGGACTTAATAAGTGACGGGTGGAGCCCGCTATAGCTCCTCGATGCATCAGTAGGTCTCATGAGACAAACTAGTGTCTTGGCACAATGCCTTGACAAAATCTTATTTGTAGTCTTGGCACGAGGCCTTGACTATGTGGTTATGATAGTCTGGCATTATGCATTCCAACATTATGAAAGTGGTTATTGATTTTTGCATGCGATTATTCGATTAGTAGAATATCCATGTGAATAAGTAAATGGTATTATTTCATTTTATTTATGTCATACCATGTTGAAAGTTCATGTTTGAAAGGCTTTTGTTTTAGTTATACATTGCCTGAAAAGTTTATTCTTATTTATGAAAGTTTCCGCTATATTGTCATCCTTACTGGGCATTTGAGCTCACCCCTTTTCTATGTTTTATTTTTCCCAGGAAGTGAAGAAGTAAGTTATGAATGACCTGCAGGGTTATTATGTGGGGATATGATTGTGGATTATGGATACAATATGTTGTTGTAGTAGTTTTTCGTTTTATGATGTAATGTAAAACTTATGAATATATCTAGTGTTTCCAAGGCTACTAAACCAATCGGTCTTTCGAGATTTAATCTTTCTTGTGATAATGCCAATGTTACGAAGTAATGCACCGACTCTGGGTAGCTGGCGTCGGGGCGTTAAAAGACTAGTCCTGGATTGATGTTTGTTGATGTGGGTCTCTATGTGAACCACTGACAGAAACATAGGCTAGCTAGATAGGGATACCCTGGAAACACCTGGATGTGAAAAGGAGAATGAACATGTAATCCACATTGCCATAAACTTCTGGATCATAAGGTATGGTATGGGGGCTCTGAGGTCGATAAGCGTACGGAGCTACGATGTGTATCCCCTATGGAAATATTTCCTTTGGTAGATGAGCTAGGGGCTATCATTATGCAGAGTTGCTGAGGGCATGGTATGCATAGTAATGAAAAGGTGTCCACAGGTCGATGACTTTCCACTCCCGATGGCCATGAGTGGTTATGAAGATCCAAAATTATCCCGGTAGTGGAGTATGATATATGGATAGAATGCATCCAAATGTGAAAGGAGTATCTCCATCTCGTATTTCTATATGTCTTGGGTGGGCCGCGACGATGTCCGTGCAGTTTAACATCATGCAGTGAGGACAATGTCTGTTCAGTTTAACGTCATGCGGTGAGGACGAATTATACACCCCATGCAGGTCTAATCCATACACCGGGGAAGGTGCATTTTTAACATTATTTTACATACAGTTTAACGTCGTGTGGCAAGGACAGGAAGTACAAACTATGCCAGTCTGGTTCGCACATGGGGGGAAAGGGAATTGTTTTTGTTTATTCTGGGGTCTAGGCCAGGACTAGGGATCCTGGCATCACTATGTATTCTGCGAGGGTAGGAATCAAGACGTATTTAGTTCTCTAGAAGAAGTACACCCCATCCAGGTCTGGTCCATACATGGGGGAAGGGGAATTTTTAACATTATTGTCCGTGTAGTTTAATGTCATGCATCAAGGATGAGAAGTACACCCCGTTCCGGTCTGGTTCGCACACGGGGGGGAGGGCATTTTTTTTGTTCAGGGGCATGGGCCATGACTAGGGATCCTGGCGTCGCTACATATTCTGTGAGGGCATGAATCAAGTCGTATGTAGTTCTCAAGAAGAAGTACACCTCGGGTAGCCCTGGTCCATACACGGGGAAAAGAAGGCATTTTTTTACCTTTTATTCAAGGGGTTGGGCCAGGACTGGGGATCCTGGCACCGCTACGTATCTTGCGAGAGAAGGAATCAATCCGTACATAGTTCTCTAGAATCCATACAGTTTAACGTCGTGCAATGAGGATGAGGGGTATTATTAGATTCTGTATAGTTTAACTTCATGCGGTGGGGATGTGGCACTATTAGTTTAAGGTCATAGATTTTGGACCATTGGGTGCTCGGCAGTTTAATGTCATTCCATTCAGACAATGAATACACCCTGTGATGGTCTGTCCCATACACGGCAGGAAGGGATCATTCTTGAGTCTTATTATCTGTGCAGTTTAGTGTCATGTTGTAAGGATAGACACCATGCAGTTTTACGTCATGCGGTGAGGACGTGAATACACCCCGAGCAAGTCTGGTCCGTACATGGGGGAATGGGAATTTTTGTTTTTCTTTTTGAGGTGGCTGGGCTAGGGTGTGGAATTCTGGCGTCACCACGTATCCTTCAAGGGCAGGAATCAAGACTCACATAGTTCTCTAAAATACAATTCACCCCGTGTCAGTCTGGTCCGTACACATGGGAAGAGGGTTTTTTTAATTCATATTGTCCATGAAGTTTAACATCATGCAGTGAGGAAGAAATAATCTTAGTTTAAAGTCATAGAGTCTGGACCATTGGGGGCTTGGCAGTTTAACATCATGCAGCTCGGAAAATGGATACATCTCAATTTTTTTCTTCGTCCATGCAGTTTATCATCATGTGGTAAGGATGATCTCCGTTCCGTTTAACATTGTGTAGTAAGGACGTAATACTTCTTGGTCTCTATGCGAAATACTTCTTTAGTAATATCGCATCGGTAGGAGCCGTGGTTAATTTCCCATCCATGGAGATTTGGGCATATGCTCCGTTGGAGTAGACCTTATGTACAACATATGGTCCCTCCCACTTGGTCTCCACCTTTGGAGGCTTCTTTCCAGTTATCATTGGGGTCCGGATGACCAATACAAATTCTCGTTCCAATAAATACAGGTGGTAAACCTTTTTGTTGAAGGCTCATGCGATTTGGTTCTGGTACACTTCCAGGTGGTGCAGAGTGTGCAACCGCTTCTTGTCTAGATATTCCAATTCACCTTGTTGATTTTCTGACTGCTCATCATCGGATAATTGATCATAGATGGAAACACGGAGTGAGGGAAGTTGGAGTTCAATGGGCAGGACCGCCTCCATGTCGTACACCAATGAGTACGGGGTAGACTGAGTAGCGGTGCAGATTGTGGTTCGATAAGCCCACAATGCATGGAGGAGTTTATCCGGCCATGACTTCTTGTCTTTTTCCACCATTTTCTAATGTATGTTGGACAGGGTCTTGTTGAAAGCTTCTATCTGTATGTTGGCCACTACATGGAAGCGGTATGAGTGGTTAATCATGATAAGATACTCGTGGTATAGCTTTTCCAATTTAGTAGAGCAGAAATTGGTGCTGTTGTCCGTCAGTATGGTATGAGGGATACCAAATCTGTTGATGATATTGGTCTTCAGGAAGCTGAAATATTTCTTGCCCCGAATCCCTTGAGGGGTATGGCTTCTGCCCATTTGGAAAAGAAGTCGGTTGCCATGAGTAAATACATCAACTGTTTGGCCGTGACGGGAGGGTATGGTCCCACGATGTCCATCCCCCAGATGGAAAACGGCCAGGAGTACTTATCTTGATGAAGTAACTCTGGGGGTTGGTTTATGAAGTTGGCATGAATCTTGAATTAGTGTAATTTTGTGGTAATGTGCTCACAATCTCGTGCCATTGTGGGCCAGTATTACCCAAACCCTCAAACCTAATGGGAATGCTTGGTCCATGGTTGATGTGCTCTACACGCTCCTTCATGTACTTCAGTCATGATGACAGTGGTTCCTTATCCATCAATGTATCTGAGGATCACTTCATCGAGGCCTCATTTATAGAGGACCTCTTGCTGACATGTGCCTCCATATAGGACAAAATTAATTTCCCTTCTCCATATTTTCTCTCTTTCAGCCCTATCAATTGGAAGCTCTCCCCATTGAAGGAAGTTCGTGATGGGGATCATCCAGCTGGTTGCAGGAGCATATGGCCCAGGGATAGGACTGACTTCATGGATTTATTCCATCTTAGCTTGAACAAATGGCAATACCATTAGACGGTGAGCAATGTTGATGACCGTTTCATCCTGGTTTGGGTCACCTAGGGTTGTGTCCGCGTTGGCTAATGCATCAGCCTGAGCATTCTGGGACCGGGGAATATAATTCAATGTTGGTTCTGTGGAGAACTCAGCAATTATCCCTCGAACATGGCCAAACAGGGGGATCAACTCTTCCATTTTAATAGCATAGTCAGTATTGACTTGCTTGATGACCAGCTCCGAGTCGCTTTTTACCTTAAGGTGTTGTACTTGTGCCTGGAGTGTGAGATCCAGGCATGCAATGAGGGATTAATATTCCACTTCATTGTTTGTACATCCCTCTGATAGGAGGATGGAATATGGATAAACTGCCTTTTCTGGGGACACGATTATTATCCCTAGACCCACTTTGTTGAATCTAGGGTCCTCCATCCTCTTCCCAATGGGGCTTCGGGACGCGCTGTCAAAGTACATTTCCCATGATGGGAACTCCTCTTGAACCGAGAAGATATCTTCATCAGGTAGTTCACTATCCGGTGCAGTTGTCTTTTTTGAAGGGTGCTCTACCAGAAAGTCTGCTAATGCCTGGCCCTTGATGGCTTTCTAAGGCACAAACCGGATGTTGAACTGTTGCAGGATGACCACCCATCTGGATAGGCGTCCGGTTAGCATCAGGCGACTGAGGATGTACATGAGCGGGTTACTCCGCGAGATCAAATGGACTTCCTAATGCTTGTTGACACTCCTTTCGTCACAGAATATAAAGATCGGAAAAGGGGAATATCTAAGCAAAAAGTGATTCATCCTTTGAAGAAACAACAAAAATCGACAAAGGGATGAACATGGAGAACATTGCCCATAGGTCGCGCAAGTTCCCTCATGGTCGCGCAAGTACACTTTCGCGCCGCCTAGTGGTCGTGCAAGTACTTTCGCGACGCCTTATGGTCGTGCAAGTGACTTGCGCGACCTAAGTGATAACTGCCCGGTAACCGCCCAGGGTCTTCTTTTGCTTATAAATAGACCATGTGGGCCCCCCATTCGGGAGGATCTTTTTCCAGAAACTCGGATTGAAGCTCCCGACTCCCAAGTCTCTTCTCAAAGCTTCCAGAACACTTCTAAGGTAATTTCTTACCTAGAACGGAAGGTTTAAAGAGAAGAAGGAAGGCCGAAGTGTTGAAAATCATCAAACACTTGCGCGCCGACTTATTTCCTTCAATATAACTTGTGCGTCCCTTTTCTGGAGGAACCTCGAGAACATTCTAAAGGGTTTAAAAAAGATTCTCTCAAGTATTTCAATGCTGGTTGAAAATCGCGCAAGTACAATATGTGTCGCGCAGGTATACCTGCGCGACCAATACTTGCGCGCCCACGGAAGACTTGCGCGCCTTGCAAGACTTACGCGCCCCTATCTTTTTGGGTGCCCATCTTGCCCATTTTTACCCCTCTTAAGCCATTTCACCTTTCCTTTTCAAGATTCAGTCTTCAAGACACTCTTCAAAGCCCTTTATGGCATGATTTCTTGATTTGACTTTCTTATCTGAAAGGAATTCTGTGGAATCTCTCTCAAAGTCTAGTGATTTAAATATCCTTATGTCACTAAAATACGGAGAGTTCATTCATTCAACCTCATCCTTTAAGATGAGAGAATCCTAAACTGGGTCTCCTTTTCAAGAATATTCTCCAGTTATAAAACCTTTAATCTGGGCATCTTTCTCAGAAGTAAGCCCCAAATTCTTAAAGTTCCCAATCTTGGGCATCCTCCTCAGGAGTAAGCCCCAATCAAGTCCTTTAATCTTGGGCATCTTTCTAAAGAATAATCCCCAACCTCAAATATGGGCATCCTCCTCAGGAGTAAGCCCCAAACCTTAATCCCTAACCTGGGTCTCCTTTTTCAGGAATAAGACTCAGTCATAATCTTGGGCTTCCTTTCCAGGAGTAAGCCCCAAGTCCCTTAACCTGGGTCTCTTTTTTCAGGAATAAGACTCAGTCATAATCTTGGGCTTCCTTTTCAGGAATAAGCCCCAAGTCCCCTTAAATTTCTCTTAACCAGTCATAATTTACTTTTGATTTGGGTTTCCTTTTTCGGAGTAAAACCCAATCATAAGTCCCCTCCTAACTTGGGCATCCTCCTTAGGAATAAGCCCCAAGATTAGAGTATTCAAATCTCCATGAAACACATATAACTTTATGGACCTTGTTCATGGATTTTCTCCCTAAAAGTAAATCCTAAACCTTCATCTATCTGGGCAGTCATCCATACATAAGCCCCAAAAAAATTCTTATGATTGCATCTTTCATGGCACAATTGTCTAAATTTTACCAATACCTCTTGTTTCTCACACCGAGCATGACTCACGTGAGCTTAGAGTGTAAAAGTAATTATGACATTCATCTTTAAGCCATCAATCATAAACATCATACTCCATTTCTCGAACTATGTGGGTTCTGATTCCTTTTCCAAAACAAAGGATACGTAGGTAGCCCATTTATGGGTTCGATCCCAACTTTGAAATAATCTCTGTCCTTCTGAATGACGATAAACTTCAAGTGCCCCACTGAGTGGCTTTAAAATCAGCCTGGTCATCATAAATGACCAAGAGACTTTTATATAAATGTTTTGAAGGATACCATTGACCAAGAATCTCTAAACAGATATAGATGATTCTCTATTGATGAAGAACCTCGAATACATATAAAAGATCCTCTAAATTTATTTTCATATTTAATCATTGATTGTTAAAACTAAAGGAAAGCACATTTTATACTTGGTAATGTAATAAGGATTCACGAACATAACTTAAATCTATAAAGAGAGTCCTGGAGTAGAAACTAATTCCCCTCAAAAAGGTGTGATGAGTCCGACCTCCCATCCTCTCGACCAATGCAAATTCCCAAGCCTCATTAGTCCACAAGCTAATGAGCGCCTGCCTTTGGAAAGTAGGTCCAAACGGATGTGGAATCATTGGATGTTTCTGGTTCTACGAACAAACCCGTTAGAAACCAATCGGAACGTTTGAATCTCCCGTCCCGGAGGTCATCCCCGGATTCCGTGCGAAACAAAAATGGTGAACCCGACGTGAATCATTAACCAAGTTAAAGTGATGTTCTTCTTAGTTGTTAGGCCCCTTGGGCCAACAAAGCAATCATTGACATATGCTCATCCAAAAGATGCAGTGTCCGGATTCATCTTGATTATGTCTATTACATGGAAAAGGCACTCTTTTCTCAAGATCTTCTGCAAAATGGCTTTCCTTAAATTCACCCCTGTGAATACTGCTGCTGTAAACACCTCTACTGTGAGGTCTGCTGCTGTGAAAACCAATGCTGCTACTCTTGCTGAAACGTCATCCGCTCTGAGTATGACATCACCAACTCAGCGTCTTCAACGCTGGGTTTCTAATGCACTGGTTAAGGAGTACCGTCGCAACGGTACTATCCCAACTCTGGAGGCCGCTCGTCAAGCCCTCCAAGTTAACAACTCTACCTGGTCGTCCGGACAACGGCGGCCAGCAATCAAGAAGCATGCGGTGCTGACTACCATCTCCAACCGTTTCGGGTCGTTATCACCGGAACGCAATTTCCATTCACTCCCTTACTCTGAGGAAGTGAATGAGCAGGTCCCTCAGGGCCTTAGTTCAAAAAGACAGGAGTCCTTCCCGAGGGCTCCCATCAACAATCTCCACCAGACTCGTGCGGTAGTGCGCCCTCAACATGATGAGGGTACCGACTCCAGGCATTCAGCTCAGGTTCCTCAAACCCGAGCAGGCAAGATGAACCGCCAGAGACGGAATCCGGTTAACAATAGGCAGGTTTTCATCCCTGCCATCTCCGGAGAAGTCCACCAACCTAACATGGTGGCAAACAACGAGCAGGCATACACACCTGTTCATTTTAATTCCGCTGTCCAGCAGACTCGTCTGGCAGCATCAAGCCTATCCCGCCAGGCAATTCCGGCGAAGTACCATAGGCAGGAACATACACCTGCTTATACATCACCAGTTAGTCAGCAGGCTCGTCTGACTACATATGATGGATCTCGTCAACTGCGTTTGGCGAAGTGTAATCAGCAGGCACATACACCTGCTCATACTAATCAGGCCTACCAACAGTCTCGCTTGGTAGCGCACGGAGAAGTCATTCGGAAGTCCCGACGACAAACAGGGGGCAGACTCAACTCTCTGTCTCCACACTTGAGTACTGTCAGGATTCACTGACAGAAAAAGGAGGACAGGAGAAGGCACATACACCTACTCCAAGCCCGGAATGGACGTATATCCCCGTCCCGGCGGCTGATGTCACCAAACATATTTTGTCAATGGTGAAATAGCAGAAGCAAATTCCTGCTCATATTCTGGATGCTTGCAAGGATATCATAACAGCTTCAGCATCATCACAGGGACAGACACATAAATCTATCCCTAGCAATGGAGTGACACATCAATAATTCACTCCGGAACAGACACACACATCTGTTCCAGTCCAAGAGGGTTATGGGGCATACTCCCCCATATCATACGGAAAACCAAGTCAGGCACATACACCTGATTTGAGTGGAGATCGTCATCCTAACCTGACCATCTTTCCTGATCAGGCACATACACCTGTTCAGAGCAATCACTTTCGTCATCAAGTGGTTTCTAAAGCTAGTAAGAAGGCATCTAGGAAAAAGATCCGCCCAGCACAGTCAGGAGATCAAAGGCCAATCTGCAACCAATCCTTGCTCGATGCTGGAGTTCTTGAAGCCCTCGGACATTTATCTGTTAGAATTCAAGATTCTACTCCCTCAGTTCCCAATAACGGGAACATTAATTCTGAAGATCTTCAACAGACACTTCCTCATGAAGACTTGCTTCATGAAAATTCGGTCAATCTTGAAGTTTCTTCTTCAGATGAGAGCCACAAGAACCCTCTGTGTGGTCAGAAGACCAAGGAGCAAGCGATTTCATCTTTTGTTGTAACCCATCATGACGTTCCTCCTCATGGTGATGATCTTCGCTGCGAAAGTCCTCTCCGAAGTAGTGATTCACGTTGTCTCGAAAATTCTTCAGAAGGCAATGTAGTGACGAGAAATCCCTCCTATCTCGAGGCACTTGCAAACGTAAAACCAGTCATGTCTGATGCTTTCCTATCGGCAGGTAAAACTCTTTCTCCATCAGAAGATAGCCTGGGGTTCAGGTTATTCTTCGAACCATCCCCAGGTCATTCATCTTCCAGCATGAATAGTGATATCTCTACCAATCTTGTTGAATATGATGAAGAAACAAGGAAACACCAACTCTGGTCCAAACAGGTAGAAGAATTTTCATTTAATGATAAAGAGGAAATGCTGAACATGAGGAAAAAACTGGCAAAAGGTGAAGTACCAGTCATGTTTTGGCCTTTGGCTGACTCCCAGTACGACATTCCAAAGATGTTGACGGATGATGGAATCCATGATATTCGTCTCAACATATGGAAAACACTTTGTCAATTGAAGAAGAAAGAATTATATTATGGTGATTATGAAAATCATATTAAGATAATAGAAGGGTTACAACTCCAGATTGATTTGGCATCTCTATCAGTCTCTCGGTATCCGAAGGCTGAAAAGCAACAGAGAACCCTTCAACGTTCATGCCTTGGCGCACTAAGAAAATTGCGTCAGTTAATTTCCAATGCTCCATCTGATGTTCATATCAGAGGATGGGGTGTTCACGGAGCACTACATTTCACAGTGCTTTCTAGTCAGCAAAGCCCGCCGAAAATGGTCTCATGTAATGTTATTACCCATGGCCGGCCACAGTCAATGGGCTTTGTTCATAATCAAAAGCTTTCTCAAGAACAGGATTCAACTAGTTCCTCTCAAAATCAAGTATATAGAGAACAAGTTGTTGAATTTCTCCTACATCAAGCAGGCGAGAATATTGCACAAGCCTCTCGTCTGGAGCAAACACGTCATCAAATGACAGAAGGTTCGGAAATCATCCAACGGTCTGTTGAACCAGGTGATAAAAGTGGATACAGTTTAATGCATCCATATAATTTCCGAACTAAGATTCGCAAGATCAAGATAGATTTTAAGAAGATCTCAGACATAGCATGTCAAGAGACACCCCAGCTTTCCAGACTGGGGAATTCTCTAACCCAACCCTCAGAGTCAACAAATGGGATTCGAGGAGTTGAGCAGAAGCAGTAGGAACATCCCCAGTCCACCGGACTGGGGACTTTTTCAAATCCTCAATCCCTCCCTCAGAGAAAGTCAGTATTCTCTCGATTAGGGAATAAGCCTCAAGAGGAACGAAGAGCCAAGCAGTCAGGAGATTCTCTCCAAGTGACGGTTCTCCAAGAAATTCCCGAGGGATCATGTCAACGGAATGCCATGTCTCATCATGGACATAGAAGAAGACAATATCACAGAAATGCTGATAGAAAGGATTCCATGCAATATGCATCCATTAATGTCATCAATGTCGTTGCTGCTGATTCACCAGATGAGGCTCAATCAGAAGGATCAGACGAAGAGGTTCCTGCTCAAGATGTTGCGCACACAGACCTAAATGAAGAAGGTGTGCGCACACGTAATCAAAGGCTTACCCAAAATCTGGGTATTCCTTCAAGTAACCCACTTCCCCCTGTCCTAAAAGGATCCAATAAGGGTAAAGGAAAGAATCAGGTTACTTCTCACCCTTCCTCTGAAGGAGGTCAATCGCTCTCATTAGAGAAAAGGTTTGCACAACAGGAGGAAGAAATGAAAGAATTAAGAAGGTTGAATGCAGAACTATTTCAGAGTAGTCTTCTTCTTAAGAATGATGAAGTCTGATAGCCAAAGGAATTTGTTGTAACTACTGAGATGGATCAGGAATATCCTCCTTTATCAGTACACCCTCATAGGTCTAATCCTACGGGTCAAACGCAACAACGGTTGGCAGCACTACCATCAGTTGCAGCACCAACCACAACGTCTGTCCAAGCTCCATTCATTGCACCTACCCAAAACCAAGTTCAACCTGACGTTTCTCAAAAGTTAATAACTACTATTGAGTCATTAACAGCTCGGTTAGAAACTATAGAAGGAAAACGGGCGCAAGTTCAACCTGAAAAGAAAGTTTACCCTGAATGGGTAGATTCAATTTCTCCTCCATCCAGTTTTGGAAACCCTGTTTTCCCTACTTTCAATGGATCAGGCGACCCTGAACAACATTTGATGCATTACGTGTCTTGTTGTGATCCTATGATGGGAACTCCAGAGCAGCAAGAAGCAGTGAAACTCAGATTCTTCGTGCGAACCTTGCAAGGACCAGCTTTTGTCTGGTATACAAGCTTGCAATCTCGGTCAGTCATCGGATGGGAGGATCTTCGTCAAAAATTCCTTCTTCAGTTTAGCTCAACATTACCAAAAACGACAGTTTTCGATCTTACAAACTGCAAGCAAAGGGAAAATGAAAGAGTCTCTGATTTCATTGCTCGTTGGAAGGGATTAACATATTCCTTGAGTTTAGCACTCCCTCCGGAGGAACTGTTTCCAATATGTGTGGCAAATTTGCGTGACGAATTACGCAAGTCATTGATCCCTGTGAAATACACTGGAGGGTTTCGAGACCTTACTTCAATCGCTCATCAGATTGAAGATTCCCTTATATAGGCTAAGGTTAAATCTCATGTAATTCCATCAGCTCCAGGAAGAAGAATGGGTAAAGCAGAAACTTCTACAGTTATGCTTAAACAAGCACCTGTACCTATTTCTACTTCAAAACCTTCATCTTCTCGAAGGGCTCCACCTCCTGAACGCCAACAACAAAGGCTGTTTCGTCCAAATGATCAAAAAGATCAACGACGGAAACAATTTGAGGATATGAAGAGTAAAACATACTATTTCCGAAGTGAGCAAGTTCTTGGTTACTTCATTTCAGCTCTGGAAAATAATTTGGTTCAATTACCAGTGCCCAAGAGGCCAAAAAGGAAGGAGATGAAGACCGTCCCAATTATTGTCTCTTTCATAAAATGTTGGGGCATCCCATCCAGGAGTGTTTTGTCTTTAAAGACCTCCTGAAAAAGATGGTCGACTTGGGACAAGTCAAATTGAAGGGTTTTTCAGCTCATGTAGCATGTATTACCGCTACAGATCCAGAGGAAGGAGGCGAGTGGCAGGAAGTCAAAAGAAAAACTGCGAAAAAATATGTTGAATGGATGGTAAGAAAGACAATCAATCGGACCCATTCCATTTTGCGAACACAATTGAAGAAGCCAATTGTGTCTCCTACAAAAGCTGCAGTAAAGCTTCCATCAAAAGAGAAATCCTCAAAAGGACAACGCAATTCAAAGAAGAAAGAGGAATCAGAAGAAGATGAGTATGTAGCAAAGCCTAAATTGTCTTTGACTCTGGCAGATTTCATGCCATCTACTTCAAAGCCACGGGCACCGTCCCACCAAACGGAACAGCCTAAACAGGCTAACCAGGCATAGTCTTTATCAGATGAAGAGTTAATCTTTGGTTCTATTAATATGCTTCAATTAACAGATTCATATTCCAGTCTTGATGAGCCCGAATTCCCTGTATCAAATAAGGGAACCCGAGGAAGTTCTAGAGGTTCAGGATATAGGGAATACATGGATCTTTCCGAAGCCACTACTCTAATTCTATCCCTGCTAGCACTGTATATGCAGCAGACACTCGTGGTAGAGCCCTTCAGCGAGCTCAAAAAGAACAAGAAAGTTCTTCTCCCAATGACCAACTCAGTTTCGGCACAATTATTTTGGAAGACCGATTAAAAGTTCCATCTTCTTTTTCTCAGCAAGTAAATGGATCTAATCAGTCTAATCTTCCAAAACCAAGGATGTTTCCAGCTTCAATACAAGATGCATCAGCTTCCAAAGCATCTACTTCCAAGGTACCTGCTAAACCGCATATTCCTATTGGGAAACACAGACCTCTAGATCAAAAGTATGATATATTGAAACACTTGGCCCAAGTACCATCCAAGTTATCAATTTTGGATGCTTTGAATCTATCAAAATATCTTCGGGAAGCACTCATCGAAGCTTTGTCAAGTCCTCAGGAGTTTGAAGCTGAAATTGCTGCAGCTGAAATCTATCACATAGAGAATAATCCTGCAGAATGTCATGCAGTGATATCTTTTACTGATAAAGATGAATATGATGTTGTGCATGGGCACATAAAACCTTTGTACTTATCTGGCAAAGTCAATGGTATAGATGTTCGAAGAGCTTTCATTGACAATGGTTCAGGAGTCAACCTCATGCCCATTCGTACACTTCGTCGATTGGGCCTCACAGAATCTAATTTATCTCTTTATACCATCATGTTGCAAGGATATGATAAAAATGAACAAGAACCACTGGGAAAAGTTACGCTTAGAACTCAGTTTGGATATCTTGTTTCCAATTCGGATTTCATGATTGTTGATCAAGACTCAGCTTTCAATATCTTGCTTGGAAGACCCTGGCTACATCAGCATGCATCTATTCCGTCATCATAGCATCAATGTCTCAAATACTGTTTCGATGGTCAAGTTGGAACATTGTATGGTGATAAGGCCCCGTTCAAGACATGTGAGTCTCAATACATTGAGGCGGAATTTTATCACATGAAGGGAAGAGAAAAATCTACAATGAAGGAAATTACCAAAGTTAATGCTCCATATGGTTTGGAAAAAATTCCAATAAATCCATTTTCACATGTGAGTACAGATTATGTGTTACCTATCAGTCAAATTGACAAAATAGGCCCAAATCAAAATACTCTTATGGAAAGATCCATAATGTCAATTACGGCAATCGAGCCAGACAACATGGGAGAAATTGGTAACTTACCAAACAGTGATGAAAGCATAAGTGGTGACGTTTTTATTTCGTCTGCTGAAATCCAACAAGTCTATACTTCGCTAATCAGGCCAGAAGAAGTTATAGAAACACCAGAGGTGAATAATGATGTCGATTCTCAATCCATCATCTCCTCTTTATTTATTAACGAAGACCCTTTATCATCAATAGGGTCGGAAATGGAAGCTTCTTCTTCAAAATGTGAAAATTTTGACATCTCTTATGATCATGAGAATTTCGTTTTTTCATCTACTTTGCAAGTAGAAACGGAAGAAATAACACATGATAAAGAGGAAGAGGAAGATCTTAGAGATGCTCCTCCAGTATTTGAAGAGGGTATCTCTACCACTGTGGATGAACTCAGAGAAGTAAATCTGGGTACAGAGAAAGATCCACGCCCCACTTTAATTAGTGCGTCCATGACCCTTGAAGAGCAGAAGATGTATATTTCTTTTCTAAAGCAAAATAAATATATTTTTGCTTGGAATTATACAAAGATGCCTGGCCTTGATCCTGATGTTGCCACCCATCATTTGGGTTTTCCAAAAGAACATCGACGATTCAAGCAAGCCGCGAGAAGAACACACCCAACCTACGCTTCCAAAATTGAGGCTGAAGTGGATAAGCTTATCAAAGCTAACTTCGTCAGAGAAGTTCAATATCCCAAGTGGTTGACTAATATTTTCCCTGTAAAGAAGAAGAATGGACAAATTAGGGTTTGCATTGATTTCAGAGAACTTAATCGGTATTGTCCTAAAGATGATTTCCCAGTTCTGATTACAGAACTCTTAATTGATGTGATGGCTGGCTATGAATTACTTTCTTTCATGGATGGATATTCTGGATATAATCAGATCCGAATGGCCCAAGAAGATGATGAATATACAGCCTTCAGAGCTCCTCAAGGTGTGTTTTGTTACCGGGTGATGCCATTTTGTTTAAAGAATGCAGGTGCAACATATCAACGCGCCATGCATCGTATCTTCAAACCTCTTTTAGGGAAATTTGTTGAATGCTATGTAGATGATTTGGTGGTTAAATCCAAACAACGTTTTGATCACTTGGCTGATTTGGAAGTCATATTCCACAAGCTTCGACAACATAATTTGAAGATGAACCCCTTAAAATGTGCTTTTGGGGTAACCTATGGAAAATTACTTGACTTTGTTGTACGCCATCGTGGTATTGAAGTCGATCCTGAGAAGACCAAATCAATCCTTGGTATGTCACCTCCTTAGAATTTAAAAGAATTAAGAGGACTTCAAGGACACTTATCCTATATTCGGCGTTTCATCGCCAATTTGGCAGGAAAAAGTTTACCCTTTACCAAATTATTGAAGAAAGGAGTCACTTACCAGTGGACTGAAGAATGTCAAGAAGCATTTGATGTTCTCAAGAAATACCTCTTGAGTCCACCAGTACTCATGCCACCTGTTGAAGGTAGACCTCTTATCCTCTACGTGACAGCTTTAGAGCGATCATTGGGTGCCTTTCTCGCTCAAAAGAATGATGCTGGGAATGAAAATAGTCTCTACTATCTCAGTAGAACTATGCTTGAAGCAGAAACCCGGTATTCAAGTATTGAAAAATGCTACCTAGCATTAATCTTTGCAGTTCAAAAACTGAGACACTACCTGCAACATCACGAGGTCAAATTGGTATCTCGTAATAATCCGCTCAAATTCATCCTTAGTCGTCCAATGCTTACAGGACGTCTGGAAAGGTGGGCGGTTATTCTACAGCAGTTCGACATCCAGTATGTCTCTCAAAAGGCAATTAAGGGCCAAACTCTGGCTGATTTCCTGGCTGAACATCCTTCAGTAGAAGACATGTATTCAGATATCGAACTCCCTGATGAGGAAGTTTTTTCTATTCAAGAGAGTCCTCAAACATGGGAAATGTATTTTGATGGTGCTTCTAGAAGTCCAACCGGGAAGAAAATGGAAAATCCTAAATTCAACAAAGTTGGTTTAGGAATTTTGCTCATTTCTCCAGATAAGGTAGTGTTACCTTATTCCTTTTTGTTGTGGGAAGGTGGTACCAATAATGAAGCTGAATACCAAGCTCTCATTACAGGCTTGGAGTTAGCGCTTCAAGAACAAGTGAATCACTTAAAGGTTAAAGGTGATTCAGACCTGGTAATCAAACAAGTCAATGGGGATTATGCCATCAGAAAAGAAGAATTAATCCCTTTGTATGATTACGTCAGAGAGTTAATGTCGGAATTCCCTTCAGAACCGACATTTTCTTATGTCCCAAGATCACAAAATGCTCAAGCTGATGCACTGGCTAATATAGCCACAGCATTAGCAGATCCAAATCGGGACGAAACAACCATCTGTATTGCCCACCGTCATGTAATTTCACCTTATGTTCAAGTCAGAACAGAGGAAATTAATGAAATTAGTCCCATTCCTGAACAATATGGTCATACTACAGGATGGATGTCACCTATCAGGGAATACCTTCAAAATGGAACACTTCCACCTGATAGAGCCGAGAAAGAACAAATTCGGCGACATGTGGTCAATTTTACTCTTTATGATGGCCCAAACCACCTCGAAAAAATTCTCTACAAACGTGGTTTTGATGGAGTTCTCTTCAGATGTATTGATGGTGAAGAGACAATGGTTGTCATAAAAGAAGTGCATGCAGGAGTCTGTGGTGCCCACCAGTCTGGACATAGACTGTCTGATCAAATTCGAAGGCTTGGATACTTTTGGCCTTCAATGATACAAGATTGTGTTAATTTCACAAAGAAGTTTCATTCATGCCAAGTATATGCCAACTTCATTCATCAACCTCCAGAGTTGCTTCATACAGCTAAATACTCATGGCCATTTTCCACATGGGGAATGGATGTAGTGGGACCTTACCCTTCAGCTACGGCCAATCAGTTTAAATACATTCTTACTGCTACTGATTTCTTTTCCAAATGGGCAGAGGCAGTACCTCTCAAAAAAGTCAGTTCTAAATGCATTGTTAGCTTCATCAAGTCTAACATCATTACTAGATTTGGTGTCCCTCATACCATATTGACGGACAACAGCACCATCTTCTGTTCTTCTGAGGTAAAGAAATTGTATCAAGAATACAACATTAAGTCCAACCATTCATCTCGATATCATGCAGCGGCTAATGGCCAGATAGAGGCCTTCAACAAGACTCTTTCAAATATACTGCAAAAGATGGTGGATAAAGATAAGAAGTCATGGCCAGATAAACTCTTTCATGCTTTATGGGCTTATCGGACTACCACTAGCAATGCAACGCGGTCAACTCCATATTCATTGGTATATGGAACAGAAGCAGTCTTGCCAATTGATGTTCAATTGCCCTCACTCAGAATAGCCATTTGTGATCAGTTATCTACAGATGAGCAATCCCAAAAGCGGTTGAATGAATTAGAACAGTTAGATGAGAAAAGATTGTGCACTTTGCACCACTTGGAAATCTATCAGAATTGAATAGCACGAGCTTTTAACAAAAAAGTTCGTCTTCGTTCATTCATTCAGGGAGAATTGGTATTGGTTCTCAGAGCACCAATGATACCAGGAAAGAAGCCTCCCAAGCATGAACCAAAATGGGAAGGACCTTATTCAATACATAAGGTCTACTCCAATGGAGCGTATTCTCTAATCTCAATGGATGGAGAACACATCACAACTCCAACTAATGCCATATTTCTGAAGAAGTATTTTGTATAAACACAAAATATTGTTCCCAGAGCCAAAATAGTCACATTGGTTCGTATATTTTGTCCCTGCAACATGACATTAAACTGTGCAGCACCAATAGTCCTAACTGCAAGACTTTAAAATGCATAGTCCCTGTAGTATGTCCTACATGACACTAAACTGTATAATGTCCTATCTACATGACATTAAACTGTACAGAAGTTCCTTATTTGTCCGAGATGACATTAAACTATATTGTGTCCTAGAAACATGACATTAAACTGTGTGGCACTTCCAACGTCCAGCATGACGATAAACTGTAAAAAGTCCCCAGAACTGATATCCTCATATTGGTTCACCTTAGACCTAGCTACATGACTTTAAAGTGTATAGCACCAGTTCGTCCTTGCTATATGATGTTAAAATATACAGCAATGGTCCAGTATGACTTTAAACTGCAACTTCGTCCCACACGACATTAAACTGTGAAAAAGTTCCATAAACCGTCCAGCATGACCTTAAACTGCATCATCCCTGTTCCATGTATATGACCATAAACTATTTGCAAATCCCTTATGTCCATCAAGACGTTAAACTGTGACGTCCTAACTACATGACGCTAAACTGTATAAAAGTCCCTCACGTCCGGAAAGACGTTAAACTATATAATCATCAAAGGTCCAGCATGACATTAAACATCACCATCCACGGTCCATGCATATGACCTTAAACTATTCACATTTTTGTCCAACATGACATAAATGGTGTGTTATTTTGTCCTTACGGCATGACATTAAACTGCACAGTCCCCCTTTCGTCCAATATGACGTTAAACTATTTTATCCCCATCGTCCTAACTACATGACGCTAAACTCTACAGAAAATCCTTGATAGGTCCTACATGACATTAAACTGTATTTTGTACCTGCTACATGACACTAAACTGTGCAGCACCAATAGTCCTAACTGCAAGACTTTAAACTGCATAGTCCCTTTTTTTTATGTCCTACATGACATTAAACTGTGCATCGTTAAGGTTGTTATTACCTCTTATTTCTCACACCGAGTATGACTCACGTGATCTTAGAGCGAACATCAACCATAACACTCTCTCTGGGCCACTAACCATGTGTAAGTCCCAACAACATTTTAAATGGATCATTGTCCCCAATAACAACTTGATCATTAATTAATTCTTTAAATTGAACTACACGGACTTTGATCCTTGCCCTCCAGGCTGGGTATGTAGGCAACCTCCCAGGGTTCAAGCCCAAAAAAAATATCTTCACATCGGTTCACCACTATCTCATATGATGATGATTTGTGAAACCGCCCCTGGAATCAATATCTTTACATTGATTCACTTTCGTCCTTGTTATATGACGTTAAACTATACAACACTTTTGTCCGGTACGACAATAAACTACAATATTCTTTGATTTCCTCATTTGAGAAGGAACCATTATTGACATTGATTTTTTTCAATCATGTTTCATTTCAAAAGACTACGTGCATACATGGTAATGCCTAAACTTTTTATCATAGGTTAAAACCATCATTGCACTAAAGTCCCCTTTCACCCTTCACATGTACGAACCAAATTTGTACCAAGGGTAATTCTAGAACTACGTGGACTTGATTCCCATCCTTATGGGATACGTAGGAACATTCGAGTGTCCCTCGAATCCAGTCCCAAGTCTTTTGGGCCTAACCCCAAATTTCACTTTCAGTCCCTTGGCTGAAAAGTCCTCATGAAAACACACACTGTGTATTCATTATTATGGTCCGAATTCTATGAACCTAAACTAAGATCACTCATCCTTTCGTCCTGCACGACGTTAAACTACATTTCAAGAACTACGTATGGCTTGATTCTCATTCTTATGAGATACGTAGTGAAGTCCAAATTTCAATTCAGGACCCAGCCACAACATGATTATGGTTTTCATTGACCTATGTATCTCTTTATACATTGGACAATACCCATCTTTATGTGTTATAATCCTAACCTTAAATATTTTCAGATCTTCATAACCCTTTTTCATGACTTCTAGTCACAAAAATGTCAAACTTCTGAGAATTCTTTTGCCTGACTATGCAGCACGTGCCCATAGGTGGCCTTGCATAAACATTCCACCTAACAGACTTGTCAGCCAAAAGATGCTATTTATTTGACCATGCAGCCAATGCCCATAGGTGGCCCTGCATATTTCAACCCCCTAACGGGTTTTGTTAAATAATAGTAACTTCATTTTTGGGAAGAATGACTCTTTTGTCCTTATTTGTCTTAAACGACAGTATGTAGGGATCCGCAAAAAATAGCCATCCTTAACATATTTGTCCCATATCCTTTTTCATGATCTGAAATTATTCAAGTCTATGGTTTATTCTTCTTCCCTACATTTGGGTCAGACCTTCGTAGGAGTGATATTCATCCAGTTCTTCGATATTCTTGTTCGGAAATATCTTCTCCATATTCAAGTACCTCTTTCCATACAAAAAACTCTATACTTTAGAAAATTTGAATCTCCATAAACTTTCACTGGCTTTTAGCACTAGGAAAGTAAATTTCTGGGATTTCTTTTCCCTGACTATGCAGCACGTGCCCATAGGTGGCCTTGCATAAACAGTCCACATAACAGACTTGTCAGCCAAAAGATGCTATTTATTTGACCATGCATCCAATGCCCATAGGTGGCCCTGCATATTTCAACCCCATAACGGGTTTTTTTAAATAATAGTAACTTCATTCTTGGAAACTACTTCTTCTAATGCCTTTTAGCTCTTTTTCATATCACTCCTCAGATTCAAATATTCTTAAGCCATAGTTTACATTTTTTCTCTCATACTTGAGTATGGTAATATGTTTTCAGATAAATTTTCAAAGAATTGAATCAATTTTTAATCCATTTTTTGGTCAAAGCTATTTCGACCTTAAACATTAGCCCCTTTAGGTCCGGCGTGCATGACTTTAAACTACCCACACAAAAGACAAAGGAACTCTGAATAAAAGTCATGTTCCAGCACACTTGCGCGCTGCCTTCTGTGCACTGAAGACGTGAAAACCACATTTTCCTTTGGATGTCTTTGATTTCCTCAGAGTCAAATCCTCATTTCTCTCCGGATCCAACTCTGAGGGGGGACTTTTGTTGACACTCCTTTCGTCACAGAATATAAAGATCGGAAAAGGGGAATATCTACGCAAAAAGTGATTCATCCTTTGAAGAAACATCAAAAATCAACAAAGGGATGAACATGGAGAACATTTCCCATAGGTCGCGCAAGTTCCCTCATGGTCGCGCAAGTACACTTGCGCACCGCCTAGTGGTCGTGCAAGTACTTGCGCGACGCCTTATGGTCGTGCAAGTGACTTGCGCGACCTAAGTGATAACCGCCCGGTAACCGCCCAGGGTCTTTTTTTGCCTATAAATAGACCCTGTGGGCCCCCCATTTGGGAGGATCTTTTTCCAGAAACTCGGATTGAAGCTCCCGACGCCCAAGTCTCTTCTCAAAGCTTCCGGACCACTTATAAGGTAATTTCTTACCTAGAACGGAAGAGTTAAAGAGAAGAAGGAAGGCCTAAGTGTTGAAAATCATCAAACACTTGCACACCGACTTATTTCCTTCAATATAACTTGTGCGTCCCTTTTCTGGAGGAACCTCTAGAACATTCTAAAGGGTTTAAAAAAGAGTCTCTCAAGTATTTCAATGCTGGTTGAAAATCACGCAAGTACACTATGTGTCGCGCAGGTATACCTGCGCAACCAATACTTGCGCGCCCACGGAAGACTTGCGCGCCTTGCAATACTTGCGCGCCCCTATCTTTTTGGGTGCCCATATTGCCCATTTTTACCCCTCTTAAGCCATTTCACCTTTCCTTTTCAAGATTCAGTCTTCAAGACACTCTTCAAAGCCCTTTATGGCATGATATCTTGATTTGGCTTTCTTATCTGAAAGGAATTCTGTGGAATCTCTCTCAATGTCTAGTGATTTAAATATCCTTATGTCACTAAAATACGGAGAGTTCATTCATTCAACCTCATACTTTAAGATGAGAGAATCCTAACCTGGGTCTCCTTTTCAGGAATAATCCCCAGTTATAAAACCTTTAATCTGGGTATCTTCCTCAGAAGTAAGCCCCAAATTCTTAAAGTTCCCAATCTTGGGCATCCTCCTCAGGAGTAAGCCCCAATCAAGTCCTTTAATCTTGGGCATCTTTCTTAAGCATAAGACCCAACCTCAAATATGGGCATCCTCCTTAGGAGTAAGCCCCAAACCTTAATCCCTAACCTGGGTCTCCTTTTTCAGGAATAAGACTCAATCATAATCTTGGGCTTCCTTTTCAGGAGTAAGCCCCAAGTCCCTTAACCTGGGTCTCCTTTTTCAGGAATAAGACTCAGTCATAATCTTGGGCTTCCTTTTCAGGAATAATCCCCAAGTCCCTTTAAATTTATCTTAACCGGTCATAATTTACCTTTGATTTGGGTTTCCTTTTCAGGAGTAAAACCCAATCATAAGTCCCCTCCTAACTTGGGCATCGTCCTTAGGAGAAAGCCCCAAGATTAGAGTATTCAAATCTCCATGAAACACATATAACTTTATGGACCATGTTCATGGATTTTCTCCCTAAAAGTAAATCCTAAACCTTCATCTATCTGGGCAGTCATCCATACATAAGCCCCAAACAAATTCTTATGATTGCATCTTTCATGGCACAATTGTCTAAATTTTACCAAAACCTCTTGTTTCTCACACCGAGCATGACTCACGTGAGCTTAGAGTGTAAAAGTAATTATGACATTCGTCTTTGAGCCATCAAATAATAAACATCATACTCCATTTCTCGAACTACGTGGGTTCTGATTTCTTTTCCAAAACAAAGGATACGTAGGTAGCCCATTTATGGGTTCGATCCCAACTTTGAAATAATCTCTGTCCTTCTTAATGAGGATAAACTTCAAGTGCCCCACTGAGTGGCTTTAAAATCAGCCGGGTCATCATAAATGACCAAGAGACTTTTATATAAATGTTTTGAAGGATACCATTGACCAAGAATCTCTAAACAGATATAGATGATTCTCTATTGATGAAGAACCTAGAATACATATAAAAGATTCTCTAAATTTCTTTGCATATTTAATCATTGATTGTTAAAACTAAAGGAAAGCACATTTTATACTTGGTAATGTAATAATGATTCACGAACATAACTTAAATATATAAAGAGAGTCCCGGAGTAGACAATAATTCCCCTCAAAAAGGTGTGATGAGTCCGACCTCCCATCCTCTCGACCAATGCAAATTCCCAAGCCTCATTAGTCCACAAGCTAATGAGCGCCCGCCTTTGGAAAGTAGGTCCAAACGGATGTGGAATCATTGGATGTTTCCGGTTCTACGAACAAACCCGTTAGAAACCGATCAGAACGTTTGAATCTCCCGTCCAGGAGGTCATCCCCGGATTCCGTGCGAAACAATGCTGCAGATAATGTCGCAGCTTTTGAACCGTGAAGTCCAAGGCCAGACAGAGGTTCTCGATATTTGAGTATTGAGTCTCAGCATCAATCATGGTTCGACTGAGGTAATAGAGACTGTTTACGCTGCTGGCATCATTATATGTGCTATGAAGGCTCCCAGTGACTGTTCTAGGGCTGTCACATATAGTATGAGAGGTCTTCCTTAAACCGGGGGCATGAGAACCGGTGGAAATAAGAGGTACTTCTTCAAGTAGTTGAATGCCTCTTGGGAGTCGTCCATCCATTGGTACGTGACCACCTTCATCATTAACTTGGTGAAGGGCAACCAATTTCCTTCCAGATTGGCTATGAACCGCCTAATATAGGCTAGGTGTCCTTGGAAACCCCTCAACATAGTGAGGTTGCGAGGAGGTGGCAGGCCAAGGACAACCTTTTTCTTCTTAGGGTCGACATCGATGCCATGATGGCAAATGACGATGCCAAGGAATTTCCCTGAGGTAACCCCAAAGGCGCATTTCAAGGGGTTCATCTTCAATCTATGCTGTCGGAGTTTGTTGAAGACGTTCTCAGGGTCTGACCAGTGATCTGATCACTGTCTGGTCTTGACCACCATGTCATCCACGTAACATTCAACAAATCTTCCCATAAATGGTTTAAAGATACGATGCATGGAATGCTGATACGTGGTGCCAAAATTCTTGGGACCCCAGCGCATGACCCTTTAACATAATACCCCTTTTGGGGCCCAGAAGGTAGTGGATTCGTCGTCTTCTCAGGCCATCCTAATTTGATTATATCTAGAATAGTTTTCCATGAAGGATAGAGCCTCATACCCGGCCGTCGCATCGATTAATAATTCATTGATTGGAACTGGGACGTCATCTTTCTTAAAATGCCAATTAAGGTCTCTGAAGTCAATACAGACGCAGCTTTTTCCGTTCTTTTCCTTAACGGTGATGATATTAGCCAACCAAATGGGGTACTAGACCTCCTAAATGAATACTTCATTAATGAGATTATCGACTTCAGCCTCTATCTTGGCAGTATGTGAGGGGTGTGTCCTTCTAGCGGCCTGTCTGAAGCCCCGATGGTCTTCTAGAAGACCTAGGTGATGCGTCGCTACCTTAGGATTGAGTCTTGGAATTTCCGTGTAATTCCAGGAAAAAACATCCTAGTGTTGCCTTAGGAAGGAGGTATATACTTCATGTTCTTCGGGAGACATGGCCGTACTAATTAGAGTGGGCCTCGGGTATTTGTCAGTACCATGTTTATTTCCATGAGTTCATCCACAGTGGTGAAGATACCTTCCTCAAATGCGGGAGGTGCATCCCTGAGATCATCCCCCTCTTCTTCTCCCAAATCCTCATCTTCTTGGTCTGATGAGGAGAGAGCTCATGTCACAGGTTCTTGGAAGTCCGGAGGCGAGATATCATGGGCATCCTTGCTCGAGCTTCCGCCCCCCGATTGAGGGCCAGCAGACATTACCACATTGTCACACTCGGCCGTTATGGATGAAGTCATGAGGATATCCGAGTGCATGTCCAGACTTGAAATCCTACCTGCCACGTGGTTGGTGGGAAGGATATAATCTATGCCAAGCCGCCTGAGGGGGTCGTCAGGAACAATTTCCAGGCCATTTGGAGCGAGGATCCAGTCGACACCATCAACCAAAGGCTTCTTTTTCTTTTTCTTGTTAAACCCAGCGTCAATGTAATGTGACTCGGAGAGATCGAAGGGGGCCTTGTCGGCGTGCAATGTCCAACTTTGTCCATTGCGCAGTACTTGATACACTAGTGGTAGGATGAAGGAATGACCATGTGTTTATGGAGCCATGGCCTTCCCAGCAGGGAATGGAATGCTGTGGTCTACCAGACCTCCAGGAATTCCGTGTAGGCTACCAGGTTACCAAAATGGGTCTTTAACTTTAAGTGTCCCATTGGATTCCGCTCACTCTTATCATACCCTAACAGAGTTGTGGTTGAGAGAATTAGATCATCCACACTGTAGCCCAACTTACAGAGTGTCTGTAGGTGAAGGAGGATAACTCCAGAGCCATTATCTATAAAGACATTACGTATCTCACTACCATTCAGCTTGCAGGACACATATAGCGGTCTGATGTGTCCTTGGATGATGGAATACTCATCATGATCGTTGAAGGATATCAAAGAATTGAATTCAACCTGGCCAGTCTCCATCCAGTAAACCTCGGCGGCTGCTACCTCAAATTGAAAATCATGGGGGCTGATCAAATCGTTGATAAGGGAATCCCTAAGGTCGGCTGACAAACCCAGGGCATCTGGGATTGACAACTTGGCTGGTACTAGCGCCAGCTACTTAAGGATGTCGTATTTATGCTTCAACAGTTGACGCTTCTCCGTTTGCGGGAAAGTATTAGTGGGTTCTTTGGGAGCTGGATCATTTGACGAGGAGGGACCGGCCGTGGGGACGGCTGTCGATGGTGTTCCCGCAATTTGAGGACTTGGCCCGACCGGTCTGTTTGTGTGCACTAGGCGACCAAACATTTGCTCCTCCTCTAGTGGGTATCACAGAACAACAGGTCCAGAGTGTCCGCTTGTGGAGGTGGAGGGGAATTCCTTCCCCTTCTGAGTCCTTTGAAGGTCCATCCCATGGGTTTCCGCGATATTAATGGTTTGGGCCAGGGTCTAGTCATAGGGTTGGTTTCGGCCACGGTTGTGCCTCCCCTGGTATACTCTAACTCTGTGATTCCTTCGCCCAGCTCCTCGTGCAGGGAAATCAGGTTCGTAACTATACCCCTCATCGTGGAATGATTCCATGAGATGGATGACATTGATAGAACCAATGATTAGCTCTTCCTCCTCTGACAGGTCAACCTGTTCAGTTGTCTCTTATGGTGTCGTTTGGCAGGTCGGTGCCCGTGGTGCCAAGTTTGAGGGCATGAAATATGCTAGGGTCGGGACTAATTTTGGCCTCGTCGTGAACTTCTCCTCTTATGATTGTCTCCTCCTTCGATTATGCCCAGATGACCGGCTCGTGGAGGATTGAAAAGCTAATGATGTCAGCTGCACGACATCAGGGGCTGTTGGTGGCAACAATGGCTGCTGTAGATGATCTCAAAGTATGCCCGGGGATCGGTTGATAGAATTCCGAGTCATCCAGTTGTCAAATTTCTGCCCCTGCTTTCTAGTGACTTTCTGCCACCCCTCCTCTTTGTCGAAGTCGGTGGTAGAGATACATGCCAGATGTGCTGGGGGTGGCCCCAGCTCGACCTGTCTGGAGTCTACCATCCTCTGCTAGAGGTCATTGAATATGAATCATTCTCGGATACTGTGTACCAACATCCAGTGGTAGGGGAAATAATCTAGCCTGTCATCGCGGCTGACCTCTTCAGGTCTCCTCAGCTCTGGAAGGCAGACCAAGTTGCAGTTCATGGCGGCAATGAGGTATCCCCAAACTTGATCATCATGGAATGAGTATACCTTTTGTCTTCGTTCCACAAACTGGTTCCGCTTCGGTCCTCTCTGATCATCCCTTTTAGGCAGGGGTGGCCACTGATATGCATGGGGACCTTGACGATTTGGTGGAGGCCGGAGTGATGGAGCGGGCATAGGGGCCGACTTGAGTGTGACAGCAGACGCTTCATCTCTAGGGGATCTTTTCACTAGAGCCTGTGAGGCTATTCGGGACTTTGAATTAGTCTTCTGCAGGGAGTCCTCAATTCTCTGGGCAATGGCTGAGAGATGGCGAAAGACAGTGGTGCACTCCACTAGTATGAGCGGTGTTCACAGCTCACCTCAAATATTATCGATGCATATGGCTAGAATCTCATCTTGAGGCATTGGTCTATTCAGAGAATAGATCAGACCTTTCCATCTTGCGATGAAATCTGAGACCCTATTGTTCTTCCTCTACTTGCAGTTCATGAGATCACTGACCATTGTTTTAGGCAGCATTGATCTGAAGTGGAATAGGAACTATTTGCGGAGGTTCTCCCAGCTCTTTATCGATTGGGCCGATAGACTCGTGTACCAGACGAAGGCGGCTCCTTTCAAGGTCCGTATGAAGTATCTGAGTTTCACTGCTTCTTGTTGTTCTAGAGTCCCCATCATAGGGTCTCAATAGGATACATAGTGCATCAAATACCACTTTGGATCGCCTGATCCATTGAAGATGGGGAATACAAGGCTCCCAAAATTGGGTGGAGGTGGTGTTTTGGTCACCCAATCTAGGTAGGGTTTCCACTCCAGTTGTATCAGAGCGCTTTGACCTTCCATCACGTCCAATAGATTTTTTAGTGCCTCGATGGTGTTGGTGAGACCCTAGTATACATCCTATTGGGCCCGGTCTTGACCAGGCATAGCCCGAGGCATTGCCTGATGATCATGATTGTCCAGAACCAAAGGTGTGTGTGCCATTTGTGGCACCTTTGGAGGGTTCAAGTGTACTCCCTATGGTTTCGTCCTAAGTGGAGGTAAGTCTTGGTATTCATATGAATCTACGTTTAGGTAGTTGGACGGGCTGGGTGCCTCGTTTGATGGGATCCCTGATCGTGCTTTGTCTCCTGGGGAAAACCTTAGCCATTGAGGTGCACTTGCTGGGATTTCATGACATGGCTCTTCTTGTGATGCACTTTCAATAAGTCGGTTCCTCTAGAGCAGCTCGGTGTTAAGACGCCCCAATTCTTTCATCTCTTCTTCCTTTCAGGAGAACATCTCATCGAGCATGAGTGGATCGTTTTTATCGAGAGAAAGGGACAGTTTAAGGGAAAATGTTCATTTACTTTTATCCTTGTTGGAAGGTCGATGGGTATGCGTAGGGTGGTTAGCTGAAGGGGAGGCCATATTTAAGGTATCCCTCTAGTTCCGGGTGTGCACACCTGGGGGTTCGTTGTGAGTCACAGCCAGACCGGAACCATCATCTCCTGATCTATCCAGATTTTCATTCTCCCTTGTGTCACCCATGGGTTTAGCCTCTATGGAGTTGATGAACGCATATCGAAGGGTGGAGGGGATGTCATCTTCCAAATAGGAGGATGATCTCCCCCGTCTTCATTTGGCCTTCCCCATCGTGACCTTTCATTGCCTTCGAACTTCTTGGAGAAGGGTGAAGCAGAGAGTTATTTGATGTGAACATACGTTGAACCTTCTTCTCAGAGGGTATGATGATTCAAATGACGGGATAGGACAAGAACCTCCTCTTATGATTGTCCTCCCTAGATGAGAGAACACTGATTCTTGTGGGGGGAGGTTGTTGTTGAGGGGGTAATAATGCCCCCAACCCTAAGGGCTGGTGTTGGACCCGTTCCTTGGACATCGAGTCTCTTCCTGGTTTTACTAGTCTTACGGGGGAATTTGTTGTAAAAAATGACCCCATCCCTATAGGCTAGGGTTGACCTTGGATGGAATCAGTGGCTTCTGCTATTGCGACCTGCCTGATCTCGCGTGCCCCCATCCTAGGGTGAATCAGATTTGGTGTCGAATTTACCTGTGGATCAGTCCCTTCTGGGGAGGCAGGAAAAGATCACTAATTGGCCTCTCTTAGGCGAGAGGCCTAATATATGCTATCGGTGTCCTGATTCAGGAGTTTTTGAATGGCTTGTTCCCATTGGTCCTGACTCTTCTGTGACTTACTCTGGGCCCGACTCTGTTGGGTGTGTTCCCTTTCTTGAACAGGGGGACCACTCGATTGTCGTCTCAATGTGACGGCGTTGCACCATACCATTTCGAATGGGTTTTGCTAGGCGGGTAGCAGAGTGAAATATAGAGCTCCATGTTCCCCCTATCCCTTGATATGGACTCCCATTGGAGCAACACTGATGAGGCAGCGCATCTCGTACAGTGCACGGAGGCAAGCTGCCTCCAGGTTTCCTTTACGCCTCTCGGGTCACTGTCGTCGCTCCATAGGATGGGCCTCCAGGTCGATGTGATGCAAGAGGTCTCCAATCATCTTGAGGAGGTTTACATACCTATCGTAGGGCAGGAATCTTGATGTTAGTCAATGGAGGGTTGTGCATATATTATGGCGGATGCCGTGAATGCATTCTTCCAAAAAATCTCTGGGTATGTCGAAATGAGAGGTGGTCGTGGGCCAAAACATAACTGGTATATCATTCCGGGCCATTTGTTTCCTCAAGTGCAGCATATCGGCATACTCCTCCGCCAGTGATTTCTCTACCTAGTCAGCCCAACTAAGGTGACCACTGTAGTCGGAGGTAGGGGGACCGGTAGGTATTGAGTCATTATGTGGGTGATTCTGAGGTGGTTCAGAGGATGAACGTTGTCCTGGAACGTCTCATGATTGTAGAAGGATGTCGTTAGTGACTAACTGGGAATCTGACATGCATGATCCCATCCTCATGAGTGCCTCGGCATACGAGGGCCTTTCGATGCTTGCTTAGGTAGGTGGAGGGCCTTCCTATTGAAGTATTATGTCATCGCAGGGAGGACCTCTGCAATGGCGGTCGTAATGGAGAGGAATACCATTACTGCTTACTGTTTCACTGCATAGAGGAATTTTGCAGTGCACATCCTTGGGAGGTCCTCCAAGACGTGTCATAGCAAGGGGAGGACCTTCTGGCCGTGTCGCGTGATTACGAGGAGGACCTTCACATCAACTGCCATCATAGTGAGGATGACCATCATGGCTTGATGTTCGACGCGCATCCTGGGTAGGACCTTTAGGACACTCCATGACAAGGGGTGGAACTTCTTGTTTCTTGGGACCATTGTAGGGAGGTCCTATGCTATGGCAGCCATGGTGGCGAGGAATTCCATCACAGCTGCAGAAATGGTGAGAACTACCATTACTGCTACCGTAGGGAGAATATCTACGGGATACATCATGGGGAGGGCCTCCAGAATGTATCGAAATGAGGGGAGGACCTTCTCATTGCTTGACGTCTCTACGGGGAGGACCTCTGTTATCAGGGTGGCGAGGAATACCATAGTGATCTGATGCCCGACTGCGCGGAGTTCCGTTGTAGCGTAACCCCCGGGGAGGACCTTCAGGGTAGGCCACGACAATGGGAGGACCTTCCTGTTGTGATGAGACGTCACTACAGGGAGGGCCTCCATAGTTGTGACTATGATAGCGAGGAATACTGTAATAATATGTTGTCCCACTGCATGGAGAGTGATTACAGTGTATTCCCTAGGGAGGACCTTCGAGGTGGACCGAAGGAAGTGAAGGAATTTCATTACTGCTCGATCATCCGGTCATGAAGAGGGTTTCCATGACTCGCATCAAATGAGGAGCTCTCGTGATCGATTGTTATATTCCCAAGGGGGAGGCCCCCATGGGTGCTCTGGGGAGGACCTTCAGAGCTACTGGTAGCGACATTGCGAGGTGGACCTTCTCAACAGCTACTTCCACTCCAAAAATATGGTAATGGGTGGGCAGGGTTCTAAGACATTGATGTAAGCATGGCGGTGTCAGGTACCCCAGCTTCAAGAAGAGCGGAGTCATGAAGGTGCATTCCAGATGCTCTTTTGCTTGCAGTGGGGACCATCTGCTGTTGACAATGGCCTTGACCTCTTTTGGGACCCTGTCTAATTAGGTCACGTGATGTCCTCGGGATACACCGACAAACATAATGACTTTTAGAAGGGATATATTCATGCTTTGTAGCATCCGCCATGATGGACGAGTGTCCCCCAGTTGGAACAAGTGAAGCTGCTTGATCCGGTTTCCCATGCGTCGCGGAATATGGCCGACGACCATCCTGGGCAGAAGTAGGGATGCAGATCTACTCTGAGGCGGCTATCTCGTCTCTTAGATGAGTCGCCTCAATTGGGGAGACAGGCTCACGGGCCCGAGTCCTTGTTGTTGCCACATATGAAATTACAATCTGTAAAGTGTGTAAGATATGATCAAGGATCGATACCTGCTCCTCCATCATTTCCAGGATATGTAGAGAGACATCTTTGTCTGGAACAGGTATGAAGGCCCATTCAGGTATCAGAGTAGGAATATCCTACTCCAGTCCTCTGGTGGTCAGTGGGTACTGACAATTCTCATGTGTTTGGGGCAGGTGAACGAATCTACCCCTCTACCGGGATACGCCGGTTTGTCTCTCCGTTTGCCACCACATCGGGGTGGCAGACATTACTTGCATCCGCAGGGAGTAGGACCTACATATATTGGATTCCCACCGTATTGAGTTGGTGTCCTTTGTTGCCTGGGAGACATGCCCGCCTATGATTTTCCACCACATCTGGGTAGTGGGCTTTGCTGATCTTCCCCATATTAATATGGCGGACGTCAAAAGAAACTACCAGGAGCTGGTCCAGCTGGTGCCGGGTCGCCACCACATCAGGTTGGTGGGATTCATGACCATGGGATGGGAGAGGTGCTTGCCTGGTGAGTGTTGTCCTGCGTGAGCGGTGGGCTTGATGGAGCTCAGCAGGGATGTGCACCGGCTCGTATGAGGCCTCCATGTCTGGATGGCGGGCCTGAGAGGAGAAAATAGGTGTAGGTGCCTGTTCATGGTATATCTCCATGGCTAGGCAGCGGAGCTCCTCCTCAGGGACCAGGGTGATGACCGTTCCCTGATTGTACGTCTGCCACCCTCGTCGGGTGGTACGAGGGGCCAGAGGTCGGGGAGTGTGGGCTTGAATCCTCGGGGAGACATCCTCCTCGGCGTGAGGATATTTAATCGTGGCATGACCATGATGACATCTTCTGGTGGGGGCCTTGGAGCGGAACCCCCGTTCAGTGGGGATGATGTCTTCATCGTCGACCTCATCTTCCTCCCTAAGATAAGGGAGGTATGCATTGTCCCATTCCAGGGATAGACTCCCGAAAAGGTTAGAGACAACGACATGGGTTGACTAGATCTGCCTTTGCGGCCACTGCTGGGCAGGCGACCGACGAGCTCTAGTGGATTGGAGGGCGTTCATAGCTGCCTTCACCATTGGGAGAGTACCGTTCACATGGTACTCTCAGATCAGTGCGTCCCAAACCCATCGTTGAAGACGCTGGGTGGGTGACGGGGTCCTCTATTGTGGAGGAAGTCCCGTCCTTGCATTGTTAGAAACACGCACTTGTGAGATCCATTGTGATGCCATTGGATCAAAGGGAGTTCTGAAGGTAGTACGTGAAAAACATTATAGAAAATATATGCAGAAAACCCATCAAAAAAGAATCTCATAATTCCATGCATAATTAATGACCTTGATTGGCCTTCCATTAGAGCATAAGGGGGCACAAGGTGGGATTAGGTTAAATTCGTCATGTTTGGTTAAAGATTCACTTATGGTTTACCATTTTTGTTTCGTTGGATTTGAAAGGCTCCGTATTTGATGATGGACAGACCTGCTTTCCAAAGCCAGGCGTTCACTGGATGGTCTGGCCTGTGACACTTAAGAACCCACATTGGTCAAGAGGATGGGAAGTCGGGCTCATCACAAATTTTTTGGGGTAAATTATTTCTTGTTACGGGACTCTCTTATAGATTTAAGACGTATTCATATGTTAGAAAATATTTGGTTTGTACCCAAACATTGTATCCACAGATTTAACCTTGGTGGGGAATGGTCAATTGGACATAGTGGTTTGGAATCATTTATGCCTGATGATTACCATCCCTCATTTGATTAATGACCGTGAAGAGTTGGAACTCTCTTGTGGCAGCAATAGGAGTTGTGTGGGAAACCTATGTGAAGATAATCAGATCGACCGATTGTTGGGCTTGAACCTCCGAGAGACTTCGTACGTACACTTCATAGGAGGCAGGGATCAAATTCCACGTAGTTCGGATTGGTGATGGGGAACCGAAGTGAATATGGACCAGGTTGTCCATTGGGTGGTGGGATTGAACCTCATTGAGGCTTACTACGTACCCTTCCTAGGAGGCAGGGATCATATTCAACGTAGTTTGCTTATACAGTTTAACATCATGCTGGATGGGAGCATACAGTTTAACGTCGTTCTAGATGAGGGTGGAACTCGACATGAAGAAACGACTGAGTGGTGGGAATGAACCTCATGGAGGCTTCCTATGTACCACGCCTTGACATGGATCAATGTCCCCGTAGTTCTCTTTGGCATTGGACTTATGCTCTAGGGAAGCCCGGAGGGATGGATTGGGGCTTACACTCTAAGGAGACCCTCAAGAGGATGGCTTGGTCGATGCTTACTCTAAGCCCACATGAGTCATTCTCGGTGTGAGAAATAAGAGGTAGCAGGGACCATAGGATCACGTCGCGAAAGGTGCATCCGTGAGAAGTGGAGTGGGGATTACGTGTGGAGTGGCCCATTATGGTCGGGGCTTACTCCTAGGTGGATGTCTGGGGTGATGGTTTGGGGCTTACACTCTGAGGAGGCCCAGAAGGCCAGGTCTTACTCTAAGATGGACGCCCGTAGCAACAAAGCTCAGCAGGAGAGGGAAAAGGGGGTGCTCCTGTGCCCGTCTCCTCTCTTGCAGTGCATGAGGGCTTCCTTCTGATGGATATTTTTCCATCTCTGAGGAACCCACAACATGTAGAGGGATAGAAAGGGGATTCCCGATCTGAGACTCCACATTACCGTGGGAATGTGAACAGAAGAATGCTTCAGGAATCTACTCAAGGGTCGGGGAAACCCCTTTACCTCTAATTACTGTTGCTATGTGAACTCAAAATGGCACGCTGATGTGCCAGAAAGTTACACCATGTGAATACGGTGGCTCTGGTGGAGGCCTCGGCTCAGGGCCGATGAATAGACCAATGAGGGAGTCGTAGAGGACTTGGCTGGATCAGAAAGATTTTATCTAGCTCGGGAAATGAGATCACCAATGTATTTGGCGAGCCACCGAGAGGTATGGTTGGTGGTGCCCTTCGCGTGGGGAAGTACCACACAGCTGGAGAAGACGTCTGCAAACCAGGGTGGTCCGCGGACTGATTGGCATCCCATGAACCAGTGTGGTTCACAGCTTCGGGTTCGATCCGTGAACCAGGGTTGTTCGCAGAGGGTCCCAGGCGGGCAGCGGCGGCTAAGGGCGGCGCCGGTCAGAGGCTCGTCGGTCGGGGATTCACCCGCGTAGTAGAGTGCTACGTGGTGCGACATATGGGAAAAGAGGCATAAACTCCCTGGTCCATGCAGAATTCATCCATGGAGTGGGTATGGTTCGGGATTTTCCTGGTTCTTGTTATTTTAGGTTAGCGGATCACCAAGTTATTATTCATTTTCCAATTCCTTGTTAATTCATATACCTACTATGGTTCACAGATGGGAATTTCGCTGTTTGTGAAATCCGAAGCCTTCCTTCAACCGATATCCTTACAAATATCCAATCCCTCTGAATCCAATTCCAATTCTCCGACCCCTTTTCCCCCTTAGTCCCCTTTTCAAGTGTATGGAAAGGGATGTATATGTGGCCACACGACACTTTTTGCGGAGGCCCATAACCAAAAACCATGTTTACAGTTGACTAGGTCAATCCGCGATTCACGGTTGGTATTAAACGTTTATCCCGTCCTCGAACCGAACTCAGTGAGTGCTCTACGGCTGCAGAGGGTTCCGCCTCTATTCTGATAATGACAGCGGGTGCGGCATGAACCGGTAGACGCGGTCCGCGATTGGGGCGGTTCATGACGGTGAACCGGACTGGCGCCCATCCTGCCTCGCGACCGCAGAGGGTCTCTGCCTCCATTTAGTGAACGACAATGGTTCGCAAAGGGGGCACTTACTGGGGCCTGGCCACGTTGCATTTCCATGGGACTGGTTCATGGACCAGTCCTGTTTGTGTCCCTTCTTTTATTTTTTTCCAAAATTTCTTTGGGGATTTGGGATAGAATATACTTTGCAGAATTTTAAGGACCCTACATTGTGTCTTTATGTGTGTTTATGTTTTTTGTACCTATATTAAGATATATATATATTTGTATATATTTTTTACTTATATTTATACATAATTATATATATGTAAATTTGTAACTAATATTATCAATATGTATTTCTGTACTTAAATTAATATATATGAGTGTTTGTGCTTATGTATATAATAATATGGAAATATATGTATTTATATATTTATGTATTTTATTCATTTTATTTATATGTACATATATTAATTTATATATATATATGTATGTATATGTATGTATGTATGTACATATTTTTTTATGGGTGTATGTATATATTTTCGTACGAATATTTGTATATAGGCATGTACATATGTATAAATCTGATATATTAATATGTATGTGTGTATGTATGTATTTATGTATGTATGTATGTATGTACGTATATATGTCTGTTTGTTTGTATGTATGTTTGTATGTAAATAAGTATGTATGTATATATATGTGTGTGTGTGTGTGTGAGTGTGTGTGTGCAGGTGTGAATTTAGGTGAGCATGCTAATATATATATATATATATATATATATATATATATATATATTGTATTCTTCTGTATATGTATGTACATCTGTATGTATATATTAATAATATATATAGTAAATTTATAATTTAGACTTTCAGTAAAAATTTCCCAACAAAAAAATTCTATGAAAACATACACCATTTATTTATACTTGTGATTCTATATTTGAAAATATAAATGTATATATATGTTTACAAATATTAATATGGATGTATGGATGTACATGTTTAAATATGTTCTTATATTAATATATATTTTTAAATATTTATATTTTTATATACATATATATATTTATATTATTAATTAATTACAGACTACTAAGTGATAAATATTTATTATGCAATAAAATCACACAAGCAACGACCAAATTCAAAGCCATGAAAATAGAACCTATGGGGGCCTAAAGTAATGATGTCCTAGTTGAACCCCTCTTATCAGATTAGCCCCCTCAATACCCAGTTCAAAATAGTCGTATGTATTTATGTATATAAGTGTTTATATACATGTATTTATTTATATTTATATTTATAGTATTATAAATATACAATGTTAATAAGACAATAAATTTGTAATATGATTTTATATTAACACCGATAGGTGGATATACAATATATTATGGTAATCATGCTCATGTAGAATCATGGATTGAATGACTTGACCATATAGAAAAGGGTATGTATGTGTGTGTGTCTATAAATTATAATTATAAAAATTATATTATTAATATTTATAATAAATTTTTTAAAAACTTTGTTGGAACAAATCTCACAAGGTAACATATAATCATTTTTCGGGTGGATTTTTTTGTTAACCAAGAGGGTTTCCATGATTAGTTGTGGTGTTCTAGAGTTATTCTAGATTACATTTATTAACAAAGAACCATGAAGAAGGAATGGACAGCATGGAGGTAGTATAATGTCATGAAGTGTGCAAATGATTTGAAAACCTGACCAAAAAAATCATACATGCCAAATGTAGATTTCAAATTGGAGTTTTCACGCACAGATGGGATCTTGTGTGATGCATTGAATCTTCTTCACAGGGTTTTGCGATGTGTATAAATAAGAGGCGACCACCATCATTCACAGCTACTCAAGACATAGGGGAATTTTGAGCTCTAAATCGTGTAATATTTTTAATTAAAGGGAGTATCATGAAATAATTCAAGTTGTCCACAATCTAATAATGTTTCTCTTAGGATTGAACTTGTGTGAAAGATGTGTTTCCTCAAAAATGTTAAATAATGCATGAAATGCATTAATGTTGAGTGAAAGATGCATTAAGTGTTGCGTGAATGATTTGATGTTTTCCAATTCATCTATGGTAAGGTGGTATTCATCACTGGATAAATATGGCACATCAATAGAGAATACACATACAGTGGAGGATGCATTCATTAGTGATGATGAATGGACTTTCATGTCAATCAACTGTGAGTGGTTCTTCTGAAGAAGCAGTGAGAACCCTTCAGTTATTAGATTAGTTTTCTTTCAAATTGTGATGGGTAGTAAACAAGGAGGGATAGTGATTCCACTCTAAATATTGTATACAATAGTGTGATTTTAGTGGATTTATTACATCATCACAACACCGTAGTATGTTCATTAGATGTATCCCAGTAAGGGTTAACCAAGTAATTTCTACGTGTCATGTGCATGCATTAATTTTGGTACATACCTTTCTACGGGAAAAAGACACTAAAGAGTTTTTAACAACAAAACAATATAAAAATTTGAAATTGTTTTAATATGTTATACCATGATTAACCCCCTCCCTCCCTCACGGTATTTGACCTTTGAGAACTAAAAATTGGTATCAAAGGGAAATGTTAATATCTATTTTTATCTCTCAATGGAGTTCATCAATCACAAAGGGATTATGATATTTGATGTGAAAAATTTTTAGTTATGGTAGAATCATATAAAACACTACTTCTGATCCTTATGAATTGATATTTTTACAATAGTGATTCTTGGTATTTTATTTGATATCAATTGTGGTGCTTTATCAGAAGCTGAAAGAAGGCAGTTGGATACTGACGGAAAAGGAATAAATTCTTTAGGAGGGTTCCCTATCCAATGAAATATATATGAAGGTGATGTTATGTAAAACATCACATGCCATGTGGGAAAAGTCATTGAATATATATGAAGGTGATTCAAAGGATAGAGATACAAATCTGCAGGTTCAATGGAAAAAGTATGAAGATATGAGAATGAACCCAAATGAGTCTATTGACACCTTATTTGACAAGGTAATTGTTGTAGTGGAAGACATTTTGTGACAAAGATAATTCAAAGAAGATATAACGATTATAAAGCGTATCTTGAAGAAACTTCCACCTTAGTGGAATCTTAATGTTTCGGTATGGGAAGATAGTGATCCCAAAGATTTTACACTGGATAACATGCATATTACTCTTATAGCATATGAAATGAGAAATAATGATAAATATGTTGTAAAAAATGGGAAATATAATGATTTGTCATTAAATACTATTAAGAAGATCACTATTTAAAATTATTTGGATGATGAAGAGACAATTGAGGTTATCTTACTCCTTTTGTCAAATCATCATTGATTAAAAGTAATCTTCAAGGGGAAACATCCACTTTCTTGATTTAAATGTGGAAGGGTGGGTCAACTAGTAGTTAGGTTCCCTAACAAGTTTTAAGTAGATGAATATGACAAAGTTGGTATCCCTATGAAGAATTATACATCCAATGAAAAAGGAAAGAAAAAATTTAATATAAATTTATTTTAGAAAATTATTATTCTTTCATAAGAATGTTATAGTTCAAATTAATTTGAGGTTGAAATGTTTCAAGATATAGAGAACATCAAAGACTATAGAAAATATTATATTGTATAAATTTTCAGTAGTGCTCAGAAAAATGAAAAATAAGGAAATTGATTAGGGATAAATTATAAGAAGAATTGATATAGTGGTGGAATTATAAAAATATCATCATTAAATAGAATTTTGGAGATCCAAAATTATGAAATCCAACAATTTGGTTCATGGAACCAAAACCTACATCAAGCAGTAGGATGAAGAGAAGTGTGAGTTAACAGGTGAAATTGTAAATATCATGTATTTGTTGGTAGTGGAAATCGATTTTAATGTATACATGAGGAAGCTGTAAAATCATACTATGAGTATGATCATTATTTACAATCTATATTAATTATTATTTCAAAAAAATTCATCATGAATAAGGGAGATGATAAGGAAGTGGTTGCTAAAATTTCCCTTAAAGAATCGGATCATTCTGGTGTATGTATCCCCGATAGTGGTTACACATCCCATATGATAGGGAATAATGATATTGTTATATGCATAAATTATGAAAAATATTTATTTTTAAAAAATTTAAATGAAGAATGGATGAAGATTTTTTTTTGGGAATGCTAGGTTTGTGAAAAAATAATTGATATGTGCTGACATCTTAGTAGTAGAAGGACTCAGTCACAACTTGCTTAGCGTTAGTCAACTATGTGACTCTTGGAATTCTATGATATTTACTACGAAGATGTGTATCTTATAATGAAGAGATTTTGTATTCATTCTACAGGGTCAATGTAAATGATGGAAATCTATACCTTGTAAGCGGGGAAAAATATATGTGACTTTTATCCCGAGAGGAAGAAAAAAATAAGTCGCATAAACAACTTGTTCATTTATGCCAATAATACTGGGAGATATGGTAATGTGTGATGTAGCTATAGACCTATCTAAGCTATCAATTTATCATACTCCTATAGGAGGTACATGAAAATATGGGAATATCATGAAAAATACATACAAGGAAAAGGAACAGAAGTCAACAACAGTGCTTGAATTGCTTCATACGGATGTTTGTGGACCTATCTCACTGAGATCTATTGACGGAAAGAGATATTACATTATGTTCATTGATAACAATAGCATAATGACTAGGGTAATAATCATTTCCCACATGTTTTATATTTTCATTTTCATAAAACTGTATTAGAAATAATGAGAAAGGATTAATGGATAGAAAATTCTAATTTTTTTGTACTGATAATGGTACGAAATTCACAAATAATCAAGGGGGATACCACCTCATGAAACACAGGATAAGGAATCATGTTTCTTTAGTGAGAAATCAATAATATTAAGGTGTCGTTTAGAAGAGAAAGCAAAACATTAATTACATTGATATAATTATTCTTTTTGAAAAATAACTACCATATAAATTTTGGAAGGAAATAGTCTTGAAAACGGTCAACATCTCTAATAGGGCTCTATTATGTCCGAAGGAAGGAATGAATCTATATGATATGTGGTACAAAAATAATCCAAAATTAAAACACTATAGATTCATTGAAATTAAGTTCATTACTCTCCAAAAAGAAAAATACAATAAATTTGAGTCACTTAGTGATGAGCATATATTCCTTGGATACTCAGGAAAAAGAAAATCATATAAATACTTTAATATTATTTTGGAAAAATTAGTTGAGTGGAAAGATATCACCATAGTATAGAATGGAGATAATATTATACAACATAAATATAAGATTCATGAAAATAGTGATGGGGATGAAAACAACATTGGGATAGAAGAAGTGTAACATACTAATTCAGAAGTAGTTACTATTGGTGACCAATAAGAATTAAAATCTATTTTTTTGAAGAAGCCAATGAGTTAAGCTGAAATTGATAGTAAAAATGTCATTGGTGTTTAAGTAGTGAACGTTCAAACACAGTGAATGAATTCATTAAAGTATGAATACTTCCTATATCAATAAGATCCTAAATGTTCTGTTGATGCAGTTGAAGATTAAAATTGGGATCGGGCTATGAATATAGAGATAGAACAAATTGTGAATAATGAAACATGGGAGATTGTTTTTAGGCCTACAAATAATAATTTCAATGGAACTGAATGGGTCGTTCACAATGTCATTAATAAATATGTCATAATGATTTGAAATAAATCATGACTAGTATGAAAAGGATTCTCCCAGCTAAAAGGTATCAATGTCGATGAGGATTATTCACCTCTTGTAATGATGGAGACAATCACATTATTCGTGTCCATTAAAGTGACATAGAATTTGAATATTGTCCAGATTGATATTCAGAACTCATTTATTAATGGTTTTCGAGAAGAAGATGTGTATTCTCAGAATTCAGATGGTTTTCTCATTCATGAAGATGATACAAATGATTGCGGGATAAAGAAGGCATCATATGGTTTAATAGAGGCACAAATAGTGTGGTATTCAATTCTTGATAGGTATTTTAAGAAGTTTGGTATTTAGTGTTGTGTAGTTTATTATAATCAATATGTGATTATTGATCATAATCATATGATTATTGTGTAGTTGTATGTTTATCAAATATTCTATAGTGAATCATGAAGAAAATTTGATAATTTTTTCTAAATTCTTGAAGAATGAGTTTGTAATGTCAATGATTGGTGAACAATAATTTTTCATAGGATTACATGTGACACAAGGAAGGAATGTAACATTCAATTTTCAATCGAAAATATTTCCATGTGGTTTTAAGAATTATTGTAATGGATAATTCTAAGGAGATGAAGAATCATGTTTCTTACCTATAAATCTATAAAAATATGATGATGAAAAGGTAGTTAATATCAATGAATACAAGAAATATATTGGATGTTTACTATACATGCTAGTGACAGTACCAGATATTAAGTTTCTCAGATGTGAATTAGTGAGATATCAAAGAAATGAAAATGAAATAAACATGCATTAAGTGGAAAGAATAATTTTGTATATCAATGGAAAGTTAGATTTCAGTTTGATGTAAAATTAAAAGTATTAGCCAATGCTATTTGTATATAAAGATGCATTTTGGAAAGGAACAACAGATGAAAAAAATCAATATTCGGAGGTTCTTTCTATCTTGGTGGATTGTGTAATTCGTAGATGAGTTAGAAAAAAATTGTATTTCATTGAGAACTATAGTAGCTGAATATATTACGGCTACTCAAGCATGCACATAGTTATTGTAGATAAAGCATCATCCTTATGACAAGGTAGTTGATGTGATGTCTCTAATTGACATCCGATGTGATAATTAAAGTACTATAAATCATAGAAACAGCCTAGTCCATCACTCAAGGAAGAACTACATTGAAATAAAATATAATTTTATCAAGGGGAATTTGGAAAAAGGGTTACTAATTTTGGATTATGTACCTACAAAACTACAGGATATATACATTCTGACAAAGGCCTTACCCATAGAATAATTTGAGAAGTGTAGGATGGATCTTGGAGTCCAGTCGACTCCCCACACATATAATGTATTGATGTTGGACCCCCTCCCCGAGGCTTGTTTTGTTTTTCCCTAATATATGGACCTATGTTCCTTTTAATATTGTAGACCACAATAGATTGACAATTGGATTCTTCGACATAGGTGGAGAAAGTTTGGTTATCAATGGGGAGAAGAAGACAGGTGACAGGTAGTGTCGTGTTATTAGGGGAGAAACAAGAAAGAGAGAGTATTAAATATAAAAATAATAGAAGTGATTGATCAAAGAATATATATCATTATATTTGAGGTATTTGATAAAATCAATTGATTGGATTCAATAATTAATATAAATAATGAAGTGATTCATTGATTACCTTTTTAATATACAATTTTTTCTCACGCCTAACATTGTTCATGTGGGATTAGAGTATGTGTTGAGTAATTATTTCATATCTAGTTGAATCACATGAAGCAAATGGTTTTTGAAGATGAATGAATATATAAAGATTTATAATTTTAATAAATAGTTGTCAACAAACACAAAGGGGGATATTGTTGGGAAAATATCCCTTAAGGTAACATTGAATCATATTTGGGTTGATTGTGTTAGTTGACAAAGAGGGTTTCCATGGCTAGTTGTGGTGTCCCAAATATATTTTTGACAACTTATGTTGATAAAGAACCATGAAAAATAAATGTATTATTTAGAGGAGGTACAAGAAGAATTGATACAAGGTGGCACTATTTGTCTGTTTGTATGCACATATATTGCCCCTCAATTTATGTATGCATGTAAATAAGTTGGAATTTGGAATATTAATATGTATGTATGTATGTATGTATGGACTTATGTATGTTTGTATTTATCTATGTATGGAATTATGGATGTTTGTATTTATCTATGTATATATGTATGTATGTATGTATATATGTATGAATGAATGTTTGTATGTATGTATGTATGTATGTATATATGTATGTATGTCTGTATGTCTGTATGTACATATGCACATATGTTTGTATGTATGTATGCATGTGCACATGCTAATATATATGTTTGTTTATATACCTCTATATATGTATGTACGTATGTTTGTATATAATAATATATATATATATATTAATAGTAAATTTCAGCTGTAAATTTTTAGTAAATATTTTAGATCATAAATTTTTAGTGAAACATACACTATATATTTATATTTGTGTTTGTGTGTGTGTAAATATATTTGTATATATACATTTAATAGTATTAATATTGATTTATGGATGTACATATTTATATATATTCTTATGTTAAGACATATTTTTAAATATTGTATAATAATATATGTATTTATATTTGTAAATAATTTCATTAAAATAGTCTCATATATGTACGTTTGTATGTATGTATATACATATATTATTTTATATTTCTATATATAATTTTATAAATATACAATGATAATAAAACTATAAATTTGTAATATGAATTTATATTATCAAATATATGTAGATATACAATATTTTATGGTTAACATGCTCATGTAGAATCACTAATTGAATGAAATGCACATATGGGAATGGGTATGTGTGTGTGTGTGTCTATACAATATAATTATAATAAAAATTATTATAATAATTATAATAATATTTTTTTAAATATTGTTGGGAATAAATTCTTCAAGGTAACATTGAAGACTTTTTGTGTTGGCTATGTTTGTTGACGAAGAGGGTTTCCATGGTTAGTTTTGGTGTACCAAAGATTATGTTGATATCTTATGTTGAAAAAGAAAAATTACAAAGGAATGGATGATCGGGAGGTGGTAAAAAAATATATACAATGTGGCCCTAATTTCCATTTTTGGCAAATTTTTGGGCCTCAAAATAGATAAAATAGAGATATGTGTTTTATTCAACGGAATTTTCAGGCAAGGTTGAAGATGGTGTGAAACATACATGCAAGGAATGTTTCGGGATTATAACATCATAATATGGAAATGTAATGAAGTGCATGAAGGATTTTTAAATGTGTGTGAAAGTTGAGGTTTCAGGAAAGAAACATGGGGCCTAATACGAAGTCAAATTTGGATTTTCATGTATAAGGGGTATCTTGAACGATGCATAGAATCTAAAACACATGGATAAGTGATTCTTATAAATAAAAGTTGACTCCCTCATTCACATCAGGTCAATACTTAAATTAAATCCAAGCTCATGATTGCATAATAATTTTATGTAATGTGAGTCGTGTCAATGAATTGGAGTTGCGCACAGGGTAAGGATGTTGGTCTAAGATTTCAGATGCATATAATATTGACATTGCACACCAACGGTTTTTCATGAAAAAAGATAAATCTTTTGCACAAGGCAATAATGTTTTGTACAAGACATACTAATGTTTGCGTGGAAGATTTTCAATTTCCTAATAAATCTGTTGTAATGTGGTATTCATTAGTGGACGAAATTGGGTCATAAATAGAGCATATATATATATATAGTGGAGTATGAATTCATTGGAGATAATGAAGGGACCTACAGGACAATTAATGATGATTTGGTCTTTTGAAGAAGCAGCGAGCACAATTATGTTGAGAGGGCAGTGAGGTTTCAAATTGTGATTTTTTCTAAACCACAAGGGATAGTGAGTCTTCTAAAAATGTTGTAAATTGTATGGAAATATTTGTAGATGTGATAAAATATCACATCACTTATTTATGTTATTTGGGCACAGCCTAGTGAGGATGAACCAAGTAAAATAAATTTTACATGTGCGTGATTTAATTTTGGTTCATACCATGCTTTGGGGAATAGAGAGGATTGAGTTATTTTGACAACATTCCAAGATCAAAAGGTGAAATTGTTTTAATATTTCATTTCCTAATTCACCACCTATCAGTGTATTTGAAAAATTATATGTAACAAAAATACATTAAAATATAATAAAGTAATCTATATATAAATATGTATAATTGAAATAGGAAATATGGGGAGTGGGATACCCCTTTACAATTTATTAAGTGAAAAAGAAATAAACAAAAAGAGGATGGGATAATATAAGAAACATCTACCCTCATTCATTATGTATATATTTATATTTAATAATGTTTTTTCTTGTTTAGATGATTTCAAACCAAATTCAACACACACACTCAATCACCCTTTAATTTTAAGCCTCATCCATCCCCCAATGATTGGAAGGAACTCACTAGGACCTCATTATAATTTCTAATGTCCCAAAGGCCCTTTTGTTAGGGGGTTTTCTAAAGGCCCTAATCTGCAATGTGGTTAGATCCTCTTATGGTCAAAATGATGAATATGATTGTCACTAAAATTTCTAGCCTACTATAGTGTGTGACTACTCCAATGCAATATTTCTTCCTATAGTAATTGCAAAAATGAATGGTTGGTATAATACCATTGAGAAATCCCAAAAATATAGGGATCATTGAGAGTTAAGTCCCCCTATATAAACGATTCTCGAAATGGTGGGGGTACCATTCAAGAACCACTTCATCAACATATATAAATTTAACAAAAGTATTCACAATATTAATGCTTCTTTAAACATATATATATATATATCTATATTTAAAGAATACATTCAAATACACATACATAAATTTGTAAATACAAACATAAATATATTCATATATGAAAACAATAATATTATTTTATTTTATTTCATATTATAATAAATTTTTTATATTTATAATATATATTTCAAATAATTATTATAGTAACATTTAATTATAAATATTACAAAAGGTAACATATTGATACTTATATATATATATAAAGCACAACTTGTAATGGAAAAGGTGTTTAAAGGGGAGAAATTGATCTTTCTATACCCATCCCTTGAAATTGTTGAGATATCAATATGTAGATTATAAATGATTGAATAAATTGGTCATATGTAAAAAAATTAATGTCTCCAAAGGTTTAAATCAGTTAGTATTCAATGTGAAGGATACATTCTCAAGATTCAATGAAAAATATTGTTAAAATGAATCAAATGTATTGCATGACTTTTATTCATTTATATATCTCATGAAGGAATCGTTATTAATTTACATATTATGTCACTTAATATTCTAAAATATTTAAGATAAAATGAATAATCTTTGTAAATGTATCGTTGAATGAATTTAATTTATGACCATTTTAATATTCTTTAATTTTTTTGCTTAATAATAGAATTATGTGTTTTCTAACCAAAATAATTGCTCATTTATTTAAATATACATTTATGATATTTTCTTACTCATCTCTATCAAAATATTTTCCATGGTAATACTTATAATAATTTGGAGATGTCTGTATCATAGTATATGTGGCACAATGTTTGTTAACGGATTTTCACATATTATAGAATGTTTTATGGGTTATATCTCTGAATATTTATCCATATAGATACTATAATATTATTTTTTTTTCAAAGTTATCCTCAAAAAATTATGGTCTATGGATTGTTTAATACATGCAAGGAATGAGCAAAGATCTCGAAAATATTTTTTCCGGAAAAGGTGCATATATAAAATGGGTCCCATAACTCCCAAAAATTTTATATTATATATCCTCATAAAAAAGTCAATTATTTTGATATCATACATTGCACAAAAAATTATTTCATATAGAATAATTCATATAAAATAACAAATATGAAATAATAAAACCTTATAAATGATGAATGAATGAAATAACGGGATAAACTAGAAATTAAAGAACTTATATTTATTAAAATGACCATTGGAATAGTAATGTGACCCTTAAGAATTGTAATTCATCATATAGAATTGTATCCTTAACTTTGAAATAATAAATCAAATTTAATAATCCTATAAATGGTAATATGATATAATTATATCATAGTACAAGTAAATAAATATTTTATAACATATTAATTTTTTTTTGATATTTTTTATAAACAATAATGTGTATTTTAACATTTTTAAATAATATAATGATTTAAAAGGAAATTTAATTGCATAAAATTTTTCATAGATTATTATTGTTGGTTATTATGATTATAATATAATTTTATGTTACCTTAATTATTTTTTCATAGTGTTATAAAATTAGTTATAATTTTAAAATTAGGGTTTTCCATCTAGATAGTTATTTAAAAAAAATAAAATTTATCCTATTTGTAAAACAATTTTCATTATCTAGAATACTGTTTTAGTTCTACCCACCAAAAAATGGTTAGTGTGAATTTTTATGATTATTTTGAAATAATTTAATTATTAGTGATTAGTAAAATACAGTAATTTATGGTATATATATATTATAAATTTAATGCACTATTACTTGTTTTAGGGATGATGTTAGAACCAAAATATATAAATAAACTTCATTATTTTGATATATTATTTATAATTTTCAATCAATTGATATTCTTATAGAAAAACAATTATCCAATGAATAAAATAGTGAGAAAAGAAATATCTCCTCTACTATAAATACCACACCTCACTACCACATCTCCTCAAACCACATAATCCTTGAAGATTATCATTTTATATAATGATTCGCTTTTTAAGTATCTTATCCATGATCCAAATCCTTTAATATCACCAAAATACAAATCCAACTCCCCATTTGGAGCTTTTCAACGCGATGGAATTTAAGAGGTAAAATACTCCTCATTTTTAAAAATTATTTCTTTTATTATCCTTACCTGTCCTCCTCTATAGAAAAATGAATTATGAAAATAATATCTTATATTACTATAATGATATTTTTGTAATAAAAAATAAATCATCAATCCCCACCTCTTATCAATTTTATTCTAATAACGAAAAATATCATGTGTGATGTAATGATTTAATTCCATTTTGGATGATCAGTTTTTGTTACCTACTTATAGGCTGGTTATAAAAAATTTATTAAGGTTAAATAATATTTTATTATACATATTATAAGTGATATAATTTATTGTAACCAATATATATGCATGATATCAATTGATAAAGAAAAACTAGTTTGTGATAATGGGAAATTCACAAAAATAAACTAATACTAATCATTAACATATTATCTAATAAATAAAACACATATCATGGAAATAATCATATATATGATTATATAATCTTCTATATGTTCACTAATAATATATAATTTAAATTTTGGTTAATTAATCCATTTTTTATATAAACTTCCATACATATTTACAAGTGAACCATTCCTAGAATCTAAGGAAACAAACACTCCAAAACGGTGATAGTGTATTTTATAACTAATAAAATGGTCACAAATTAACTTAATAAAATAATAATAAATCAAATAATTTTTAAGAAGTAATTTGTGAAGTTATTAATTATTCTAATTTCATTATCCATGAAAATAATTGCATTTGTTGAACACATTCACACATAATGTTTGGGATTATCCCCGAACATCTATTATTCATTCAGTTTATTCTTTATCTCTCTTTAAGCAAATTTAATTATTAATTATTATTATGTACCCATTATAAATTTTGTTTTTAGGTTCTAGATATATCTTGGAAACCCAAATTTTTATTCATTGATGGGAAATCCTTGTTTTATAAGGATCCCTTTTTAATTTCTCGTGATAAGCTAGCAAGATTTTTAGGGAACATTCCAATTTCATACCCATTTTCAGGTACACTCGATAATATATTTTAACCCACAAATAATTTTCAAAAATATATTATTTTAACATAAAAATTTATCTGAATTAATTTTAGGTTTTATAAAAATAATTAAACTTCTTCCATTTTAAAATTCTCTTAAATCTTCTTCCCTAAACAATATTGAGGAGGATATTTTATAATGATTATTATACTCACATTTTTTATTTTTTTCATTTAAATTTTAAATCATTTTTCATGATATATGAATTATTATCCACTAGTAAATTGTCTGTGGGGTATTCATACACGTCTTTTATGTATTACAAATATTCATTGAAGATTTCATTACATGTCTTTATTTCTTATATCAGGGATATGATTATTATCATAACCATAAAATATTTTTACATAATGAGTTTTATATGAATTATATTTAATTTAATCCATGAATAAATAATTAATTGGAATTGCAATTATGGGAGTGGCCCTGTTATAGATACCCCCTTTATGCATCGATAAGTTTCATGAGACAAAACAGTTGGAAACCATCCCTTCATGTTTGTTTCCAAATAAAATCTTATAGGGTTTTAACCATATACATAAACTATCGTAATGGTATAGTGGTTCATGTTAAAAATTTCTAATTTCATTTTTATCAAACATCCTACATAGAAATTTATATAGGCGTAACCCCATATATCATTTTTAGAATAAAATTCATCAACTTCATAATATTGAAATTTAATAAAAACCCATAATAACACAAAAATAATGAATAAAAATTTTAAATTTCATTTACGATGTTCAATAATATATTGTTAGGATTTATAAATGAAATGGATAGAATCACTTACCTCATCGACGTTTGAATGTGATGACAATTCATGAGAAGGAAGAGAAAACCCCAAGTGATAAACCATGCATTCTAATGTCTAAATATTCAACCCATATAAGCCAATAAAAAACCAAGGATTCATCAAAGTTAAAAAAAAATATGAAACCCAAAAAAACAATATATAGAGAGGATAAGATAGTAGGAATACAGAAAAAAAATCAAGGAGTAACATAACATAAACCAGGGAAGGATCTTCCACTGTTGGAGTGGAGCCAAGGAAAAAGTGACTTTAGGTGACCCATAGAGTTTCTAGGATTATTAGTAGAGGGGAAAAACTAATTGGGGGTTTAATTAAGGGATGTGAAAACATGGAAACCAACAAAATTAATATTCAAGGAAAGATGCATGGTGGTGTCATACATTTTTACAAACCATGCACCAATCATTGGCACACTATAATAAAGAAGGGACATCTGCATGGGCTAGTTTCACGGTTATGGAAACCATGCCCTATTAATTAAAATTATCCTATAAAAATTATATAACCTCTCTCATGTTAACCATTGGATTTCTACTAACCATGAACTATTCATTCATCAGATCATATACACCACCTACAGGTCACATGGTTCACTAATAGACTCACATAGATTTGAAAAAAAATGTGTAGCGAATGCAAGAAAAACTATGAAATAATAAAAGTAACTAAAAATTTAATTTTTACCATAAACCAAACGGTTTATCCCCAATAAATGCATATTAAACATTAACATGGCCATGAACAACACAATAACTCTAAAACAACAATAATTTTCAATAGAAACTCAAACCAAACGTCAACTAAAAATTTTAAACAAAAATAAAAAATAAAAAAATATTCAATAAAATAAAACCATGGCTGGTAGGTGACAATTCATCACAGCAAAAAAATATTCCTCCAGTAAAGTCACCCAAATGGATGAGGATAAAAACATGAATTCAGAATTAATCAAGGTCAAATAAATCAATAAACCTTAGTGTTACCTCTAAACAATACAAGTCACAGTTGAAGAACTCTAGAAGAACCCACAATATAATTTATAGTGGGTGTACCCAGCATTTAAAATTCCACCTGCATTTATCAACACCGTATACAAGGATCCCCAATAGAAATGTATCAAATAAAATATCGACAAAACCAAGATTCATCATTTCCACATGACACAATCATACCAAAAATTAGCACAACCCATAACCAAAACTAATCCACAAAGGGATGGCAACATAAGTTTCATAACTCTAAATGAAACAAAAAAAACTATAAAGAAATGAGGTCACAAATCCTTTCACAACTAAAAGAGGCTTTTTAAAATTAATAAAACTATAATATTGAATATTTATCCATCCCCAATACAACATTTGATGAAAAAAATGGAACAAAACCCCTACAATCATAAATTCTTGAATTCCTAAAGACCTCCACCCTGGGGCCTATAGATGGATCCATGGTATTTAAATGAATTTTCTACCCCATAGTGAGGAGAAGGAAATCTCCAACTGAGACATCGTATTCTAGAAACAATACATTAAGGACCTCTTCATGCGACCCAAATGGTCACATTATCAATGAACCATTAGAGGATGTTAGTAAAAAGGCTTCGAGTTCCCGAACAAATGAAATTAGAAACACATGAATGAATGGTCTAATGAATGAGAATTTGGAACAAATAAGGGAGATTCAATAGAAATATGTTATTCTATAACACATTCCAAGCCATATGGGTAACCCTCACAAGGTTAAGGAGAAGATATATTTACAACAAACACATACTACATGCTGGGAACCCACTCACAAATAAATACCTCATCATCAATAATATAAAAATTTGTTTTTCGGATGAAATAAAATGATACATAATCTCTAGACGAAGACCCAAAATGTAAAAAGGTGTATTTTGTGTTTTGATTAATGATGTCTCATGATAAAATTTAGAATATCTTTAAAATGATCAATATATGCCTTCACCATCTGTTGACATTTCTAGACACCCATGTTCTCTTCCACTTTCCTCACCTTCATATCCTCAAGTATAGACCAATAGGTAAAATTGGTCATAATGATTTTGAAATAAATTCAAACTTGTAATGATGATGTCATGGTCACCATCCATATATCTATCATTGAAACCATGACTGAACCTAAACCAACATGCACTATTATAGATTTGGAAGTTACCAATGATTTAAATGAATTTATGAAATTTTCAAGACACTTTTCATCCTCTAAAAGGCCTTAATAATTATGAAAAATAGTAAACAAAAAATATGATCTGGAATCTTCCACCTTACTAGGATTTTGGGAAGGGAAAATTAATGTAAGAGACTTAGTGGAATCCTTTGGGATCTTTCTGGGTGCCATACTCTATATATTACAAATACTCATAAATGAATAAACAGTGAACCATAATTCATAAAAAATAACATTTCAAGATAAAACACCACATCCTTGAACAAAATATCATTGAAAAACCCAAATAGCCTCTTTCAAACACCACCACATCCATTCAAATATTTTAAAACACTATAATACTATTCTAATTTTCATATTAAAAATCTCACATCACAATCAAATCAAGAAATATAAACCTAATTCTTAAATAAAATTTTACAAAACTCATTTTCTTTTTGAAGACCCTTTTCCAAAATACCACGATTCAGATTAAATCCTTTCACATCATCTTAAATACTCTAAAAAATAACTCACACTAAGACTCTAAAGATAAGGAACTAATATCCAAGAATAAAACTGTCACATGGAATAGAAAACCACTCTCATATAATTCACCAACCACTATAAGTATCTTGAACATTGCACTAGTTCTCCACAAGAGTCACTACAACATAAAAATATTCCATGTTGAATCGGTTCACTCCCATTGTCATTACCCAAACCACAATACCAACAATCAATGACGACATAAACCCTAAAATCCAAAACAAAATACTCATATCCCAAACTACCCCTAGTAACTCAAGGGCCATGATGAGTGATAGTTCATAACACTCTTATTGAAACTAAATTTTGATTCCCAACAACCATTTCTATAAAATACATGTTTCCCAAAATAATAAAGGAATCCTCTGATTCAATTCATTAATGATCCAACCTAGGTAATCCCTATGTAATTATCCTAGTATGTTATATAATAATTCTCAACAATATCTCCAGACAACCTAATTTTACAAATAAAAAATGAATCATATGATATTATTTTCTCATGAACCAACAATGGTCGACCCAGATTCAGTCACCGGATATGGTCTACAACAAGTCCAGAGTGGCATTCCCGATCCTCCAAGGATGGGAACTTGTTTTGTTCATCAAAGGTCAAATATATGGGAACAATTTATCCCATTAAATGTCAATCATAAAAGAAACATGGAAGGTAACACATCATAAAAATGAGAATAATCAAATCATTAAATAAAATAATTGCATAAACGAATCGATATGAAATAATAGTTCTCAAATAGAAAAAAACTAAATCTAATTGGAACTGAAATGATAAAAATATGACCTATTGGAGATCACTATCAGTAAAAACTTACAACTACAAATTAAAACCTAAACATGACATGAACATACAAATCAGCATGATCCTATCATTGTCGAGTGGTACAAGTAAGGTGTTAGTATAAAACAGACCAGTAAGTAAGCACCATTGAATTTAGAAATTTCATATCCAAAAACATTTAATAGTTCCTAGTTCAAAATAAATTAAGGAAAAGTATGTTTTTTCATTTAAAATGATAAATTCATATATTATTTTTAAACCCCAATTCAAAAACCACGAAGGAATGTGTAAACATAGCCTGAAGAAAGTAGATAAAGGAAATAAAAATATAATTCAGCATAAACAAATAGTCACAAAAAAATAAATCCATAATCAAAGTAAAATAGTATAAGTGTAGAAAGACATGTACCTAAAGATCATGTAAAAAAATATATGAAAATTTAAATAGGAACATACACATATATAATAATGGGTATTTCTTATATATCCCTTGAATAAATAGCTCTATGAGATTGGTTCGGTCACAATATCTAGAAATCTTTTCACCTCAATTGTCAATTACTAACATGGATGCTCTAAAACAACGTCAGTAGTGGAAAATACCAAATAGACTGTCATCTTTCTAAATGTATCTTATCCATATATTCGAGACAAGAAATAAATCATCACTCAAACCACTTGATGAATTCCATGAAACCAATCATAATAGTATAAAGTACGTGAGTAGGTTATCCCATTATTGAAATTAAACACAACCTAATGATTCCCACATGTATGCCTTTCCAACTTCTATACACCATTATATAGTCTTCCATTCATTATAATTATGACTATAGGTTTTTTTACATTACATAAAACATTTAAAAAGTTTTATACGGTCCCTCATGTCATCTAAGTTCAAATCTAGTTTCCAAAACAAAAAATATTAGCAACCTGACCTTAATATTAACACAATACACTTCCAAAACTATGGTGAAAACACCATTCATTTTTAGAAGATTCCAAATCAGCCATTTGATTCATGTGTTAGCCAAATCCTACATCAACGTGATGTTCTAGGAAACTTAGGGGAAAAATTAAAACACAACATTGAATAAATTTCAAAACTAAGAATACATTTAAGAATCACATTGTGTTTTTAGAAACCCATTTTGAATACATATCATAAATAGGAGAGGGAAGATGATAGAATTTCATTTGAAAACAATTTTCATCCCATCATCATTTTATAGAGATTCCATTTGTGTGCATGTGTATATCTATATGTGGAGCTCATGAACATATGGATATGCCTACATTAACCAAAACATTAATTGATATTTATAAGCCTATATATTTTTCCAATCAATTTAATAGAAGAATAATTTTCCTAAAACACAAAGATTTTAAAATAAGCATCAAAGCATAATGAGGTAAAAAAACCCACACAAAAAGATCATTTCCACATGTCACCCAATTACCTAAACTCATCCAAGGCTGATCACAATCTGTAAATACTCAAATAAATTTTAAAATTCTCAATGTTATTTTTTTAAAGACACCCTTCCATATATAAATATTCGTAACTAATTAAATAAATGGAAAAAACTAATTTTTCAACAACAATTCAATATTTAAATACTATAAGAAACATACAAACACACCACAAGTAAGAAAAACACATTTATGAATCATTTTTGAAAGAACGAGAATGTATTGGAATGATTAAAAAAGAAAATGGATAGAAAAAACGTCCTCAATGGAGTGTAAATGTGATGATAATATAGGACACGAAATAACTAAGACCAATAGAAAAACAACACACCCTAACATCACAGTAATCGTCCAACATATTTCAATATTCAACCTATAGTTCATAAAAGAGAAAAAAATACCACAAAAAAACAATAATTCAAAAAGTGCTATATGTGGAGAGAGTTAAAAGAGAAAAAATTCAAGGATAACTCAAAATAAATGAAAGGGATTCCACCATTAGATAGGATCCATATAGAAAGATAGTTTTGGATCTTTATATTGTGACGAGTATAAATAAGGGCGGAGAAGTTAGAATTATTTACTTAATTGTGTGTCAAAATTGGAAACACAAAAGTTTTTACAACTGGGAAGTCTAATGGTTTGAATGCACAATTTGAAAAATTATGGGCCAACCATCTGCACCTGACTGGAACGTAGTGACTATAGAATTTTTTCGTTGCTTGGATTTGGAAACCATGATCGAACTGAGAAAATAAAATTTATAAAAATTAAATAACCCTCAAATTTCTTAATGAATGATTTCTTAAGACCTTTACAAATCCATGAACTAGATACCAAACACCACCTACAGGCTGCACGATTAGCCCATTAAATCACATAGTTTTAGGAGAACTATGAATCAACCATGCAAGAAAAAATATAAAATAATGAAATGAACCATAACATCCATTTCCATGCACTAAAAAAATGGTTTCCCCCAAAACCACCCACACTAACCATGAATAGGTCCAAAAAGAACTTCAAACCTCCAAAAATTGAAAAACAGTCATCGGGAACTCAACCTCAACCACAACAACAAATTAAAATACTATAAAAAAGATGAAAATAAATAAATCAAAATAAATCCATGGTAAGTATGTGAAAATATAAATATCATATATATTTACTATTATCTATGTAAATCTAAAATGAAAAATGGGTCACACAACTTTGTTGAGGTGGTTGTCCACACGTAAACACTAGTGATTTATTAATTACAAATATTTTGGAATAAAAGAAACAAATATGACATAAAAATTATATAAACCTATTTATGTCATAAATATCATATATATTTATTATAAATGTATTTATACACATCAATGTAATGTGGTGATGAAAAAATGAATTGCATCGCTAAAAGATGAACAAATGAGTGATCTTTTATCTTTTTCTATAATAAAAAAGAGATTGAATATGGTGGTCATATGAACATAATAAAATATCAGTTTATATATTATGTTGGAATTATACTTTTAATATGGTTAAAAACACATTATCACGAATTAGAATAAGATATAAACATGGAAGGGTCAGTAAAACAGTTACCTGTTATCTGGAAAACTTTGTTAGAAATCATCTTAAGGGCTATAGTGTTAGTAATTTAAAAGTTCACAAACCTACATAACATTGATATGTATGTTTAAAATGTGATTTTATAGGGATTAGTTGATTAATTATTCTCAATGCGTGGAAACTAATAGAGAAAACAAGTGTTCATTTATTATTGAGGGGAGTGGAATTATTATAATTTCTTAAACTAAAATAATTTTTTTTTCAAAACAGTTTCAAATTAATATAATTTGAAACTAATATTATCATGAGTATAAATTCTATCATCCAAAATATCATTAGTTTTGGTTATTTTTTACCCATTAATTTAGTTTCAAAACCTCATTAACCCATTGGACAATTAGAGAAATATTATTGTTTTGAACCTTTAAACGGTCAAAAATATGACCATAAAAGGAAAAGCGAACCATATATGGACCTTGGATGATAATTTAAATCCGACCCAATTAATTTTTATGATAATGAGATTATAATTATTTAAAATAAATTAATAAAATTTTATTTATAATAAAAAATATATAATCAATTTTCAACAACATTCATTTAATTTGACTTTAAATACATAAATACTAAGAGGGAATTAAAATAAAATCATGTAAATAATACCTTAATTGGAATATATATCTTTTAAATTTCTAGAAAAATATAATTAATCTGATTTGATTTACATTTTGTATTTTTAAAATAATTTATTTTAGTTTTCTATTAACTGAATTAATAATTTCTCATCTTTGAGTATCGATTAAAGCTACAAATTCTATTAATGAATATTTAAAATAAATTTACATGATAAATAATCTATTTTAAATTTTAAAAATTCAACTAAATCAAAACATTATTTTTTTATCATTATCAAAAAATATAATTATTTTAGAAAAAGAAAATTATCTTTTTCTTCTCCATCACATTAATATTTTAATTTCAAAATATAGTTCCCATTGGAAAAAAGCATCATATTTTATATGATTGGATGATTACGGATGAAATAGACACATACTATTAAATAATTTCATGTGGGGGAGTTATTTATATTTAATTTTCACATTTTATACCATAATTTCTCATTTATTACTTAATGAGGTGATAAATTATAACAACGATTATATTGATAATAAATAAATTTAAAAGGGTAATATTTACAAATTTTAAACATAAAAAAAAAATTATTGTATATATTTTTCATTATTCTTTATCCAAAAGTATAATAGAATAATTTTAATCTAAATTTGTAAAATGCAATACATATTTTTAGAAAAGACAATATTTATGAATAAAAATTAATTTATATCCAAATAAAAAATTCATTGATTAAATTAAATTATTCTAAATAAAATATTTCAGATATTTCTATATAACCAAATCCAAAATGTAATATTATAATTATTCTACCTCGTTTAATGAATATAAATTAAATTTTTTTAAAAATCAATAGTTATCACTATTTACTGAAAACCCAATCATTTAAAAAAAAACTAATAATTTAACATAATGTAAATTTAGAGAAGATAATTTTAAAAAATAATATCAATTTTATAAAATAATATTACTAGCATATTTATATTATAATTAATATCCTCACACCCAAAAAAACAAATGAAATCATTTTTAGAGAGAATATATTTTTTATGTATAACATGATTTCCTATAAAAGTAAGTAAATTATTATTATTATTTAATGAGTAATATAAAACCATAATATATATGTTTAATTTTTTGGTTAATCCAATTCACACACAAAATTTTAATTACTATCTTATAACAGTCATATGTAAATAAAAATATTTCTCGGTTAAATTATGCTCAAATTTTCATGTTGTATACACATTTTAACATAGTGTCCTTAAAATATCTGGGTGATAAAATACCCACATTTCAATGAAATTTCATTCTCACGATTTGAAATTATTCTCAATAGAAAATAATTTTATATTTTAATTTATTTTGTGAAAACTCCACATCCAGAATATGGTTAAAAAGCATCCTCTTAAAAGAGGGAAAGTGAAATATAAAGTTAATATGGAAAGGAAACATTCAATGATTAATATAACGTGATAGAAAACATTGGCACAATAAATTTATAGAACCACAAACCCATGATTCTAAGATGGGTAGAAATTCCATCATCTTAGAGAAAATTTTGGTAATAGAATAAAATTTTTGTTTCCAGATCATTTCCTCCATGTTGAGAATTTAAATTTAAATATATACATATAAAAAAGGAAATTCTCTTACATAAAAATTATAATTTCATACTTCATTCCATTTCCACCATAATCTAATCCATTATTCAAACATTGAGTACTCAATATGGATTTCTCATGCCTAAATCACTAAAATGAACTTATAACGAATAAAATACCACACAAATGTGTGAAAACATATTATATAATTCATAAAATTTAACCACAAATAGTTTTTTTATGGAAATATTATATCCTAAATCAATATTCCTTCCAATAAATATATAATACATTTTAATTCACAATATCCTCAATAATAGCAATGGTCCAAAAAATATTATTCCACAAATAAATTACCATATAACCCTATCTATCTTTATAACACCAAATATAAATATTTTTATCCTAAATAGTGATCTCATTCATATTATCTTATATTCCCTAAATTTATTTTCATTCTTCCAATATAATCATTAATTTTAAGCAACATTTTTAACCTAAAGGTTACATATAATGCATCCAAAATGTAGAATCATAAAAATATCATTAATCTCTTAAGTAAATCAAAATATAAAATTTAAATGTATTTAACTTCACCAAAATATCATGAATAAAATTTAGATACTTATTAGAAAGGTAATCCTATCTTAATAATAAATGTCTATGAAAATATCATAATTTTAGTGAATCAAATTTCAATCATCATGATTATCATTATCCCATAAACTAATAGACCATCAAAAATATTACAATAACAAAAAGGTTTATTAGAAATTTAATAATTATTCTTTCTAAAACCAATCAGTGGTTCCCAATTACCACATAATATCACCACATAGAACATATAAATGTAGTTTTATGCCTTTAAACATGTTTAAACCGAAAAATTATAATTTTATGGTTATATTTATTAAATTTATATTAACCCCACGTAAAAACATATATGATTCAAAAAAATAACAAAATTATTATTCTGCAAATAAAATAATATTTCCATAAATAGAAAAAAAGAAATAAGCATAATTAAAGATGACTTAAATCAATTTTTCATCAAATCACTAACAAATAACATGGTAACCAATACTTTCTACTTTACATCATTAATTTGAATCATCGTATTATAATATATTTAATCCTTACACTTAAGTGATTGGAATAGAAATGGACCTTCCATGGTCCAAGAGTTAACCCTATGATTAGGTAATTGGCGTGGAAATGTGTAGATTACTCAAACAATAGACATTTAACATTAAATGCTACATTTATATTATATTCTTATACCTATATTAAACTCTTCATTTTTCCTTAACCTTTCATTAATATATGTTCTTAATTTCCACACATAAATATTTTTATCATTCTTTTGATAAATTTTCTGGGTTGTCTCTTTCCATATTTATGACATTAATAGAACTTAAATATATTCCTCACTTGGTCTCCACCACCATAGATCTTAGAGAAGTATATTTTTATAATGTTTATTTAGTATAATATATTGTTTTGGTGTATTTGTTTATCATATATAAGGATAATTTATTTTTAATAATCATAATATATTTCACTCCAGTCCAATTTGGCTGAAAATAATCACTGCATTTCCCACCACATTTAGTGTAAAGATGATTCATCATGTTTCTATAAACTATCAAAAAATAAATTCTATGAGAAACAATTATAATAGTGGGAAAATATAAAATCTCTACCATAAAAAATATAAGATATTATACTTTAATTAAAACAATCAATAAATTAATTCATAAGGTGTATGTTACTTATCTTCAAGGCTTGTCGTGGACTCCGGTAGGGGGAACACCTTTCCCAAACTCTTTTCATCATGTCCTAGAATGTGATCAGCTATTATATTAACTGCGGTCTTCGTGTGGGTAAGGTAATTCCCTTCTGAATATGGTACATTATCAGGGAGATTTATCATTTAATGGTTGTGGATTATAAAATTTTGTTTTTCAATGGATATCGAAGGTCGGTGCTGGGGATGTTGGGACTTCTTGAGGAGTATTGTATGTGTAGTGGGTAGGTGGTAAATAAGGAAAATAGATTTTTTTATACTTCCAGGAATGTCTCGGAGAGAAGGTCTAGGTGTCTTGATGCGGGTTAAATTATGAGAAGTGGCTTGTTTCAAATGGAATATCTCAGGGCTCTGGTGAGTCCTTTATCTTTTAGAATCCATAATTTTGATAAACTTTTAAGCATGATCACACAGATAATTTAAATTATAAATACATATTTCTCTCTTTTGGAGGCCGATATACCCTCATGAATAGTGTCCTTGTGTCCATTCCCAATGAATATATTTTCCACATTGTAGGTTACCAATTTTTTTGAAGCTACTTTGGATGGGATCATTGGGTCCTTTATTCAGGACGGGAAAATTGAAGGTCGACATCATTATTCATCAAGGAAGCGTCTGGCCAGAACTTTTGTGTCGGGGGGAATTAATATGAGGAGTATATCAATGACTATGCAAGGGTTTCATGCCAAACTTGCATAGGAGGCTTTCAAAGGGAGAATAGTTTGGGGCAGGACTATGCAAGGAAGATATGGGGTAAATATGAAGGTTCAAAGGCCAAGGCCTTATAAGGTTTGGATGTTGGTTCATCCGTATTTGGAACTCCTTCTTCAACATTAAATATGGATAGTGGGACTGGGGGATCTCAATTTTTGGCTCCAAAACTGGGGGGTTGGAAGTTTGTGGTTTTTGGGTTTCCTAACTGTGAATATTTCTCATAAAGAGTCTTGTGATAATACTATGTTTCTTTCCTCCATCCTTCATTATAATCATCACTCAGCTCTAAATAATATTGTGTTCAATGAGGATCCAAACAGACTTACTTTTATGGATAGTGTGTCGGGGAGGTTCTCGGTTAAGGACGTTAACCGTGCAAGGAGGGGTATATTTACGGAAGACCTGCGGGGATTGATTTTGTGGTGTAAGGAGATCCCGACTAAATTTAACTTCCTATATTGGAGAGTGAGTAACCAAGCACTACCCAATGAGTATAATATCCAGCATATAGAAGTGAGTTTTCCTTCAAAGTGTTGGTGTTGCAACAATCCTAATACAGAATCAGTGGCTCATCATTTTTTTTATAGTGAATGGGAAAATTTGGTTTTACAGTCCCTCGGGGATGGTGCTAGGTGGAAAAGGAAGGGGGATCACTGGTGGAATTTCTCAGTGGTTGGTTTCAAGGAGCGCGAGTGAAGGGGCCCGAGAGGAAGCCGAGGGCCATTTTCATAATGGCGGGGTGCTATGTTCTATTGATAGCTACGAATGAGGCAAGACACAAGAACATGAATGGATCTCTGACAAGTCTCATCTTTAAATCGCGAAACCTCCTGTAGGACATGTTTTGACTATTCATTGCATGGCAGGAGGCTCCTTCAGTTAGAATTCTTATTCCAAACTCTTCATTCTCAATCAAAATTATTTTTCAGGACAGGGTCACTAGGTTCACTAAAACCCTCTGTGTGCTGGATTAAAAATTAATACAGACAGGTCACTCCTTGGGGGGATATGAGAGGTAGAGGTGATGTCAAATATCATGTGGGTGCTATCACTGCATCCTTTAAAAATTTCTATGGCAAGGGTGAGGCACCATAGACGGAATCACATGCAATGGTCACCGGTTTGGAGCTGTGTCAGCAGAGGAAAATTCATCTTTGTGTAGTGGAGATGGACTCCCTCATCTTACATCATGATATCTTGGGAACATGGTCTACACTATGGAAAATTGAGTATTTAATTAGAAGGAGTAGACATATTTTGGGCAATCACATTGAGATCATCCACACATGGTTGGAGGGGAACATGGTTGCAGATTTTCTGGCATCCTTGGCTTCACCGGATGAAGGTATGTCATCTTTTATTACAATTGGGTCCTTCCCAAGGGAGGGGATTCATCATGTGGTTAATGATTCCCTTATCTTTCATTTTTTCAGACCTCCGTGACTGTTGCACCTGTATGTTTTCTTTCAAAAATCAATAAAAATGGTTATTTTTAGTAAATTACAAACATGATTCCCATTTTACATTAGAAATATAAAATGCATACCATAATAAATTCACTCATACATTATATTATTCATAATATAATGAATCATATAATAGAGAAAAAACAATAAAATGTTACTTTGGATTATTAGTAAGATTTACAAAAAATAGAAATTATAGAGTTAAAAAAGTAATAATCAATATGGCATGATAATAACTAACAACACATTCCATTTAATAAAAACAAGAGAACAAAATTAATCCATTGATAATAATAATGTTGTAATCTCATAGAGAATAACATATAAATTATTAATGAATTAAATTCATAAATATGAATGTAATTATCTCATAAATGATGATATAGCTATCATCAAAGCCTTATTTCAAGAAAATTTAAACTATGGGATTGTGTATACTAGAAATCTATTTAATTATTTTGTTTGAATTATTTTTCAAGTGAGAATTTTTGATATGTTGTGGGGATATATAATTATATTCCATTAATGTTATTATATATCCAATTCATTCCTCATATATTGGATGTTAAATTTCATACATAATATATATCCCTTATCAACAATTAACATAATTGAGTAAATAATATAAAATATTAATATCTTACAAGTTGATTGAATAACATTCAATGCGAAACACCATATGTAGAAATGTTATAGTGTTTCAGAAAACACATATCCACGATACAAATACTATTTATATTTTATAAAAATCTAATGTTCAATGATTACATGAAATTGAATGTTTTAAGGGAATATTAACACCAAGAAATCAATCCAGATATGAGAAATAACCATCAATTTATCATTAAAGTATATTTTCATAAAATAAAGTATTTTATAGAATAATATTATATATAAGAGAAAATTTTGAACTTTGTTTTTATAGAAATATTTTCATTAAAAACAATAGAAATATTTTATAACATTATTATGAGGGTAAAGTGGTTATGGTGATGGAGAAATATAATAACATTATATATGTTAATAAAATCTTTTGGACTTTTTGTAAAGAAATATGAAAATAAAACTTTTGGAAAATAATTAGATTTATTCAATTAAAACCATTTAAAATACTCTAGGATAACATAAAATTCCATTAAGAAGACACTGTAGTAATAAAACTAATAATTTTAAAACAATTAAAAAAAAATTTTATATACATGGAAGAAAATATAAATATCCAATCAAAAAATGAAATAATATTGGATTTCATCTTAAAATATTTTTTCATTATTGAAATAAAAAATAGATAAAAATTAAATATTAAATATTAAATGTCAATAAATATCCATTGGAGGAGAAAATAGATTTTTTATAATGATATATTATAATATTCCTTCAATGAAAATAAATTGAATCCAAAAAATGATATTGTAATTTAAATTATTACAACATGGTAATTTTTAAATTATTAATCCATAAGGATTAAATAATAAATGAAACATAAAACATTAATAATAAATTTATATTTTCATGTTCAATACCATATATGGTTTGTATATACGTCAAATAAATTTTAATAGGTCTATAAAACCAAATATATTTTGATGAAGTGGAAATTGAGATAAATTCCATTACACAGAACATATAATTGTTGTGAGATGTAATATACGAAGTGATTATTTTATAAAAATGTATATCTACATGGGGGAAGTTTAAATGAAAAATAATATAATTAAAATTTACAATACACGTGTTATTTTAATTAATTAGTCACTGAAGTAAAACTATAAACCAATGAATAGAAATTTAGTTAAGATTTCCCAGACCTAGCGTTAGACATGCATAAAAAAATTCTTTTAACATCCTCTTTAACATGTTTATATATATTTTAATGACATAAAAAGACCATATACATATATATAAAATAATATATGATTCATTTATAAATTTATTTCACCCATTTGTTAATAAATATCAATTGTTACCCATATTTTGAGTGTTATGTTCTGTGTTATTCATATATGTTTTTATTTTATGTTTCTGTACATATACACTGATTCTTTATCAATAATCAGCAAAACATTAATAATTATATAATTATCATATATATATATATCCATTTAATATATACTTATTACCATCCACGTAAATCTGAAATGAAAAGTTATTCTCATAGCTTTGTGGAGGCGGTAGCCTTCACAAACGCACGAGAAATGTTATCATTTTTCCGTGTAATGGAAGGTAAGAAGTTATATATGGTATATAATTGAGTAAGAAAATATATATCATATACCTCTATATTTATTAATCATTAGTTCCAACTATATAACCTTCCATGTAATGTGGTGATGAAAAACTAATTTCATCGTTATGTTGAGATGATAATTTTTTTGCATCCATGAGAGATGTATTCAATTTTTTTAAGATTTAAAAGAGATATAATATGTTTTTATGAAATTTTTAATAACATATAAGTATATTTTTTATAAATTAGTTATTATATTTGTATGCTTTTGAAAAAAATAATATTAGTTATAAGAAAAAATAAACTTGAATGAGTTAGTAAAGGCAATTGCCTCTTCTTCAATAGACTTCGATTAGATCAACTGTTCAAGGACCAAGGGATGGCCTTTGGAAAGGAAATGAATAATTATAACTTGGATTATGACATTGAGAAAGTAATTTTTGGGGGGTTTTCAAGATTAGATGCTCAATTTGGTGTAAAGATAATAGAGAAGTGGTTTTCTTTTATAACTGGGTAGAGGGACATTCTTTGAATTTCATAAAGTGATAAATTAATATGAATTATTTTTTATTTCCAAATTTAACAGAATTTAAAATATTTGATTATAACAAAATGTTTAATTTTACTACTGCCATGAAATAACATTTTCAAAGGTTTTGGTTATGTTTTCACCAGAATATTTTAGTTTTTCCTTTCCCCCTAACCCTTTGTACAATTACCATAATGTTATCGTTTTTTACACATAGAGTATCAGAAATTTTACCATAAAATGATAAATGTCCCAAAAATAGACCATTGTTTGGGTTTTGAATCATATAAAATATATATTTACGAATATAAGACCTTTATGAATTTTAAATCATTTAATAATATGTTTTTTGGTTATAAAATTTCATAACATTCATTTTTGAAACAATTCATTTAATTTAAAATTAAATAATCAAGAAAATGAGTTAATTTGAATATTATCCTTTAATATTTTTCTAACTTGTCATGTGTATATATAAAATTTTTAGAACATAATAATTCATCCAATTTGGGTCAGTTTTAATATTTTTAAAATAATTTATTTTATTTTTCTATTAATTTAATTAATATTTTATTAGTGTTGTGTTATCATTAATGATAATCATTAAATAATAAAAATTTAAAATAAAAAATTATTTAAAAGTAATTCCACTTGAAAAAAATCATAAAACCTAACATATTTTATTATCCATATCTCAAAATATAATTGATATTAATTGAGGTTGGGTAACATTTTTGTTTTAATCGGTGAGTTAAATATTATAAAGGAAAAAAATCATATCCAAATTTGAAAAAAGATATATTTTTAAATTTTCTATGATTATGGATGATATAAACATAGATAATGGTATTAATACATGTAATAAGTGGTGTTTTAACTCCATATTATACCAATTGTAACAATAATTTCTCAATTTAAAGTTTACCATTGTGATAAATTTTTCCATGCTTACTCTTCATAATTCTTATAAATTAACAAAAACTAGTAAAAAAAATAGTACCCATGGATTAAAAATATGGTATACATTTTAAAGATTGATTTTATAAAACTAGAAGAAATTAAATTTCATATAAATGTCTAAAATAAAATGAAAAGCATTTTTAGATAAACACATCGATATGGGTGAAAATTAATTTATATCAAAATCATTAATATTTTTTATTAAAATAAAAATATTATAAATAAAATGGATCATCAATTTAATTCAAACAAAATCATAAATTTTTTGGAGAATTTAAATTTCCTTAATTAATTAAAATATGTGGCAGTATTAGAAAGAACTGTATTATTCACTATTCAATAAAAAAATCAATCATTTCCAAAAAATCACAACATATCACAGAAATTTAATTTTTAAATGATGTTTTCAAAGATTAGTTTATTTTTTTAAAATACAATTAATATATTTTTAGGAAATTAAATTGGAATATGACACAACTAATGTAAAATTAATATATATTTCTAGAAAATGTAATTTTTTACTACAAAACGATTTCTGTGAAAATTAAATACTTATTTATTGTCAAAATTTACAGTATAAAAACCCATTATCAATCTTTTTCATAATGTTTTTTCATCTATTTATACCCACCAATTCATTTTATAATTTATAATGGTTATATTTAAATAATTCTATTTCACAAATTGTTTATGCATGTTTTTGCATAATGTATAATCATCAAAATTACGAGATTCTTTAAAATATCAAGGTGTTAAATATTGTAAATTATTTTTAAAATTTAAAAACTAAATGCCAGTAATTTTATTCACTTAAATAGTGAAATGATAGTTTTTCTTAAAAAAGTGGGATCATTTTATGAATTAATGTTACCATTTTAATGATGGAACCTTGGTGTTGAATATAAAAAAAAAGTAAAAAGATTCTTATATTAAGATTAAAAAATTAATCTCATAATATATATAAAATTATACAAGTTTTCATGTGAAAATTATTTCAAAATAAATATAAAAACATATAATCAAATTTTTTGATATATATTGTACAAAGGCTATATAGTTATCATGAAATATATTAGAAGAATACAATTTCAATGAAATTTTTTGATGTAATGTGGATAATGAGAATTAAGTTTCAACTAATGTTCTCAATATGATTTAGAATATAATTAATTAGTTAACATTTGAGTAACCATAATCCTATATTTGATAACATATTTCCTCCTATAATAATAATTGATGAGATTTCATCAATTAGCTTTTAATTATAAAAGAGATGGGTTTAATAAATCATTAATGAGTCGCCTAATTTTTTTGAGTTTTTTTGTTAAAAATATTCTCTTTTCTAAATAAATCTATATTAGGATAGTTTTAAATATTTATGGTAAAAGTTTAACAACATAAAAAATAGAAAGGTCGTGGATTATCAAAGAATAAAGCAGATTTTTTAAAATCAATTTTTTTTTTGTAAAAATAATGATAAATATTTTAATTTCAGAAATAATGAATATTCAAAGGTATTTTTCTTGAATACCATAGATATTTTAGGAATTATCATGCTGACTCCACTGCTTGATTTATTTTTTTAAAAATTACTTAATCTATTTCTTATTTATGTCTATATGATACATATATTATATTTTACTACTTTATATATGTAAATTAGTTTGAAATGTTGATGGAGATAGATTTATGTTACTATTTTAATAATATAGAAAGATTTTTAATATTTTAGAATTTAAAATCATGCTTAACTTTATGTCATATAATTTTAAATTAATAATTCATATTTTGTATAATATATTTTTTGTAGCATTAATAGGTATTGTGATGTCTATTGTATTAGAAATGAAGTTGTTTCATAATTAATTGACATCATTAATGATTGATACACATAATTTATAACATGGTATATTTTATAAAATAATATCAAATATGTGATATGGATGAAAATATTTTGAAATTATAAAGGATCAGAAAAATATTACTATATTCAAGTATATATTACAATGTCAAAAGAATTATTTTAAATATTGTTGTAAAATTACTTCTATCGATATAAATTACATATAATATAATGTTGACATATGAGATAACGTTTTAAATTTTTTAGTTATATATAATGTAAATGAAAATTAAGGTAATTTTTTGTGAGTTTAAATTTTTCATTTCATTGAATAATATATTTTGATGGGGTATATTTTCTAATATAATTGTTGGAGTTAATTTTGATATTATTAAAGTTGAAATTAAAACATACATATGAATATTATATAAATTTTAATTTCCTACCTTCCATTTTAATATAAATTGGATGTCAATATTTTTATCCTAAGAACATAAAACAAAATTAGGACATATTATACAAAATAACATAACATAAATGTATCATTTTTTTCTTCTTAAATCAAATATTATCAATATTTTTTATAAAATGTCAATGTTTTATCAATTTTAAACAATAACAATTACATAATAATATTGGATATTATCATGTAATTTTTTTGGATTCAAATTACAATTGATTAATTTAAGAAAACATGATTTATATATATATATATATATCAAATAATATTTTAAGAATACTCATCACATTAAAAAAACACACACCTAAGGATTGAAAAAGGTATCCAGAATTTAGAAATGTGGAAACATATACAATTGGTTGATAAGTGAAACACACCATATCTAAATTTTCTATTTATAACTATCACCGTTGTTATAAAATTAACACATAATACATTTCTTCACAACCTCAGGAAAGAAAACATAAAAGAGGGTGAGATTACATGCTCGGTAAGGGTAAAAAAGGGATATATATAAACATAACATGAGAAGAAGTGTATAAGAACATGAGAATAACATTTGAAAAACTTGAATTTCATATAAATGATAATAATATAATTTATTGAATAAATATTTTTATTTTATAAGACATTAATCATAAGATAATTAAATAACATGATCTATGAGAGAAAAACCATGTCATAAGGTATGAAATTATAGCATTCACATACGCATTGTTAAAAATTTCGATAATAGTCAAGGAACATTTCCAAGTCTATAATAATAGAACTGGTTCACTTTTATAAACATTTTAGTGGTCATGGTTCCCACCCAAGAGTATCATAGTAGTCAAAGTCCCTTATTTGAATAGTTTCACTCAAAAGTCCTACGATTTTTGTCCCATGATATTTCAATATATACGAAATGCATTGGAGGGAGATATAGTTCCCAACCATCATAGATGAAAAATCATAAAAATGTGTTCCATGTGATAATAAAAAATTCAACATATCAGTATCCATTAAGATAGTTGGGTTTCATATTCATTTCATAATCACATGAATCATGGAAAAGAAACAGGTTTCGTTAACATTTAATCATAACATAACCCATGGAAATCAAATTTGTTTCATACACTATGAATCATAACATAAAAAATGGAAAATTAATGGTTTCTAAAAGCATATATTCATTATAATCATAAAAACTCCTAATAAAAATATTATAGTACAATGGGATCATATACATAGTAACACTTATCCAACACCAAATGTTATTATCATTGATTAATAAAAATTTCATTAAATATCATTAAAACATCCTTGAAGAAAATATATATTCTTATTTTTTGAAAAACATATTTTAGATATAATAAAAAACATAATATTAAATAAAACATTTCATTTAAAAATATTATTTTGTAACATTAATATATTATTTAAAAAATTGAGTGGTCATGATGGTGGAATTTTTTTCATATCATACTCTTTTACAATATAGATTCCATTGACATTTTCAAAATATATCAAATGCACATTGTTAAAAATTGATAAAAAGATTGGTTTTAAAAAATTATATTAAAATTAAAATAAGGTTATAAATGACATAGAAAATTAATAGGTCATTTAAAAAATCCAAATGTTTTTTTAAACATGGATCTGGAATATAAATCAATTTTAACAGAGGAGAGAGACAAGAAGTATCTTTTCTAACGACATTAATTTGAAATATTAAATAAATAGCTAGTGTAAAATGATTATAGAACATGAATTTTAATTAAATAATAAGATGAGAATATAATTCATAGGTTTCGTGAGATATAGATCTTAAGATTCATCCTTGGAAATATAATAATAAACAATATCGATAAACAATGTTATTGTAAAAAAATGATTACAAATTGGGTATATTTTGAATTGTATACACCATTAAATACTAACATAAAATGAAAATTTATATTTCATTAAAATAATTATATTCATTTTATAACATGTATAAGTGATGTATATAAACCTCATAAGGTAATATAGGTGCATAACAGTTCTTATGGCCTAAATAAAGAAGTTTAAGAAAAAATCCCTTACATTAAACTCTTGATTTCCATAGTAAATTTTTTGACCACCTGTATAATAAATATAATTTTATTATAAATATATTAAATAAATATAATAACAAGAATATTACCATATAGGATTTAGATATGAATTTTTACTACTTTTATTCAATTATTTTATGTTAAAATCATGTTTGATGTAGTAACTACTTCAATTTTATTATTTCTTTTGGTTTATTATATTGGAAAATTTTAAATTGATCATGGTTATATAATATCAATAAATTTGAACATGATATTAATATTATATATATTTATCACATGTATAGAGAAATTAATCCATAAAATAAAGAGTTATTAAATGACAGACACCATTCATGGAGATGGTATGTCGTAGAGATACATGAATGTTGTTTCCATATTTTAGCAACTGAATCAAAAGAAAGATAAATAATAAATTACAAATATTAAATATTTTTTATGTAATATATATCACATATATTTGTTTATCTTTATCTTAGTTACATTCCATGAAAAGAGATAGTGAAAAGTTAATTACATCACTTCGTGAGGTAGTTGTCCACCATACACACAAATGAGGTTATTGTATTCTCTATAAAATTGAAAGAGAAAATGTATATATGATTTTATAATTAAATTATTATAATTATATCATAAATATAATATATAAAAATGAAACATAATTATATCTATCCATGATAATAAGTGACGGAAAATGAATTTCATCATTTCGTGAGCTGGAAGCCTTTCGTACACAAGATAAACAATTTCATTCCCCATGTTATGGAGGAGGGTATGGTTTTAGGTAATGAAAATAAAATAAAATAAATATTTAATTTTAATTTTTTATTATTAAATAATCATGGTTTAATAAATTTTTATGGAGGTGGATTATGAAATAAAATAAAACACCTTCATTTTGATATTACCACTTCATTAGACAACTTCTTCTTATTGACATTGAAATTCATCCAATGTTGGATTTATGAAAAGCCCCTGTATTATAAGATTATTTAAGGCAGTTAGGGGTGGGTTCTTCAATAATTGGGTGAACTAATTGGTTTTGTAAATGTATCAATGAGAGGATAGGGGAATCCTTTTATATGTGGGAGAGAGGACACACTTATAATTTATGAAAAGAATGAATTTCAAACACATTTTTCTCATTCCAAAATGAACCAAAATAGAACAGTTTAAAAATTTATAATCCTAAATGTCTAGATATTTCTATTTAATGTGCATTGGGAAGTTTTTCTGTAATTTTTAATGGTTATCTTTTTAGTTTAACCTCCTAATAGACTAGCTTTTACCTTTACATTGTAATTAATTATGTATTGTTATTTAAATTCTCTTAGGTAAAAAATTATGTTGAACATATTATATAATATGAATTATTTGAATTAAAAAATTTCAATCATTTTTTCAAATTACATTCTTAGAAGGGACAAAATTTGATTTAATATTTATCATACAGATTCCATGAAAACACAATTTCATAAAGAAATGTTTTTCAAATGTTAAAAACGTTTTTATTTCAAATTTGAATATAAAATTGATTCCAATAAACAATATTTATTCAATTTTAACATAATATGACAAATATTACTTTAAAACCAATTTAAAACATATTTTATCCAGATAAATTTTATAAAATAAATGGTTGTAATCAATAAATACCAAAATTTTTCATTTTTCATCAATGAAATATCATTTTTGATAAATTACATAAATTAAAATTAAGATATTTTTGAATTGATTATTTCAAAAAAGGAGTTCATTATTAAAATAAATTTACAAAAAAAATCAAAAATTATTTTTATTAATTTGTGGAAAAAAACCAATAAAATCATTTTTAGGAAAAAAAATATTTGATGAATTTACTAGAAATTATGTACTTTTTTATCATTGTGTATAATTTATATAAAACCATGATACATAATATTTGATAATAAATTATTCACATTCATACTATCATGTTTGATGTCTATGTCATAACATCAATATAAAATATTTATGTAAATAATATATTTTAGATTGGTTGAACTTTGTCTTAAGTTTAGGGAAAGCTATTGAAGAAATAAAATTTAATAAAAAAATTTATTTCATAAAATCATGGTGATTTATCTTATAAAACCATTAAAAATAAATTTTCCCTTTAAATTATATTATTTTTTGGAAAAAAATAAGGATAATTTTTCATCAATACATCCTCATTTTCCCACCTATCATTCATAAACTGGTTGTTTCACTGTAAAACACAAACCCAATGAGTGGTATTATTTTATAGACCTTTATCTATATGATCCAAAATACCTATGAGTTGTTCCTCAATAGAAATATCATGCTCCATCAATATGAATGCAAATATTAGTACATGTTAAAATTTAGTTATGTACTTATTCATGATAGATACATAGAACATGTCTTGAACATATGATAGGTTTAGTGAGATCTCTAACTAATATGGTACCATCTTGATATGAAAAATAATTTAAAAGGTGCTGATATACCTCATAATTCATTTAAATTTCATAAAAAATATAATAACATTATTCTAAAGGAAAAAATATTACAGTCACCATGTCACTAGAATCAAATTATAGATCATATCAATGATTATCATCAAAACTTTTCTATGAACATTTTGACACTATTTTGTTTTGTTGAATTTCTCAAACCTAATACTCTAGTTGTTCATCAGTCTCAACACCCGAGTTATTTATTTCTCTAACAACATTTAATCACATTCGAGATCTACACTTCATTTGATAAAGGGACAAATAGAGTTATCTCTATACTCTTATGGAGGTTATTATTAAATAAAAACTCAAATTAATGAAGCTGTAGATACAAACAACCTTTTAAACACAATTAAAAAATCTCAACATTTATTTTGGGGTTTGAATATATCTGTCGGTTTAAACATCTGTATAAGGATGATACACAGTGAGAGAACAAAACAATATATCAAGTTTTTTCTAAAGAATTCGCTAAAACATAGAGTTTACCATTATATCCTAATCAGACATAATGGAATATGGAAGTCCAGCTAACCTTGACATTTGATTAATGTATATCATGGAATGCGAATCCAAATTGAAATAATATATGATATTGTTGAAGTGTGTTGACATTTTATGGGGATATAATACATGTCATGTATCATAGTTTCCTTTATATGTTTTTTGGGAGTGAAATGATAAAATACATGGTAATGTTTTTCTATTTTCATTCTTCTATGGGTAATGGATGTAAAATCCAGTTGTATGTCTTTTATCTCATCATTAACTTAATGATATAAAAAGAATAGATATAAAACTCAATGATATCTCCCTTAATTTCACACAACCAAAAATTATCTTTCATATATCTATACATATATATACTTCTAGGATTAATACACAATGAATTAATATGATCCTCCAATAATAAATTCAACATCAAATCTAGTATCAATAGAACACAATCATAGTTCATGAATCTTATCATTACATATAAATAAATGTTAATCTTATTTACATTTCTCACCTTCTTATGTAGCTATATATCATTCAAATTCCCTCTTCAGTCATAACTTGTATATATAATGGAACATTAATTTGAAAAATAAAATATTTATTCCCTTTATTTGGAATTTCAAGAAGTATTCCTTCAAAATCCATTATTATTGGATATTTTAGGATACTCATCATGGATAATCTATTATGATCATTTTTACTCAAAGCATCAGCCACCTTTTTTACTTTCTTAATGTGATAATGTATTCAAAAATCATAATCAATAATTTTATCTACCCATATACTCCAGAGAGTGTTCAACTCATTATGTGTGAATATATACATTAGGATTTTGTGATCTGTATGTAAATCACACTTTTCCATATAATTATAATTCCTCTATATATATAATATATAAATTTCTACAACTAACTCTATATCATGATACATAAAGATTTCTCATGAACCTTCAATGTTTGAAATTAATTGGGTATTATATTGTCAATTTTTATAATAATGCAACCCAATCCATTCTAGGATGAATTACTAAAATTTAAAAACCATTGCCTACTATATGTTTATGTAATTACAAGTTTGTTGACTAATATTTGTTTAAGTTCCATTAAATTTTCCTCATATTCATTTGAAAAAAGGAACATGGAGACCATCAAAGCTAACATTTATTTGTGTTAAATTGATCATATAAATTCTCCATTATTCATTGATAATGTCCATAAAAACCAAGGATACATCATATCATAACCATTTGTTTTAGTCTATGATAACATTCAATATCCTCTTTCATTGATGGATCCCCAGATATACCCTCTATTGTGATTATGTGCACCATATTTGAAACCTCTTATCTCTAAAATTCACCCTAACGAAAGTAAATTTTTTGTACAAATTTTCCTTCGTTAGGTTATCGAAAAAAATTATGATTTTTATGATCTTCTCATCCCTTTAAATGGATTAAAATATATTCTATAAAAGATACCAAAAAATGATCAAGGTAATTTGTAAATATTTTTTTCAATAAATCCATGTAAATGGTTGGGAATTATTAAGACCAAATTAAATTTCAATATATTGTAGTGTCAATAACATTTATGAAATGTTTTATTGGGTATATCCTTCTTCTTGATCATTAATTTATGATATCAAGAATGATATTTGTTTACAGTAGTATTGAGATATGTATGATTGATCAAACAAGTCATCAATATGTTGTAAATGATAGTTGTTCTTGATTTTGATCTGGTTCATATCCTGATAATCAATAAAAACTCACATCATTCAAAAATTGTTTTTAAAATGATTATGGGTGAACCCCAAGGTGACAGACATGGAAAAATGAATCCCTTTTCAGAATTCCCATACAGTTTCTTTTTCAATTTTGTCAACTCAATCAAGTCCATTCTATAAGGACTGTTTAAAATGGGTGTGTAACGTGGTATGAGTTCCATTAGAATTTAATCTTTATGATTTGGTATAAGACCCTGATACTTTTCCAAAATTAAATCAATAAACTCTTGCATAATAAGAATATCCTAGTGGTTGATTTTTTCCGCATCCATCTAAGATAAATTCCACTACTGAATATTAATAAAAACCCATAAATGGATGTTATTTAAATTATAAGTTCATATATATCAGAACCTTGACATATGATCATATTTTTGTATGGAATATAAAAAATGGCATTACTTACTTGAATATTGATGGGGAATTTATGTAGAGAAATCCAATACATTCCTAAGATAACATCAAATTTAAATAAAGGAAGAATGTCAATATTTATAGGAAGAACATTACCATAAACTTCATTTAGAGAGGAATTATATAATTTTGATCTGATAATCATACCCTTATGGGTTTTCACTATTAATTATACATCTAACAGTGTTGGTGAAATCCTGATATACATAGAAAATTATTCATATTTATAATAATCAGTATATCCATTGAAAAATAAGACATCAATAGTTATAGATTGGGTTGAAAATGTACCCTTCACCTGGTTGTTATCACACACCTTATCCGAAATTGGGATCACATGATATTTCCCCTTGTTCCTCAGCTTAAGAAGCTTTCTGATTTTCATCATAATTAACCATTAGTTTTTTACATGGGTTAGCATAATGATCATACCCTTTATTTTTAAAAACTAGAGTGTAGTTGGTGAATTCTATCGATATCTCTCTCTATTGTCATTATTAATTAACATATACTTATCACATTATAATTTTTTACCAATGATCATTCCCTATAAAACTAAAAGATTTACCTATCCCCTTAAGATAGTTTCCTCTATATTTCCAACTACTCATCAAGAATTAACGAAATCCCATCTTCTTTAGTCCATGGTTCTTTGAGTTCCCCTTTAAAAACATCATTTTTTATATCAAAACCATGTGATTGATTAGTAGCTTCAATATCCATTACCATCATGAGAGAAAATTCAATGATTTATTCCCAACTATTGATGTCCCTTAATGCTAATAACCTTTAATGAATTGTCTTTAATCCAATGATTAATCGATAAACCTTACTTTCTAGTTTGAAAATAATTCCAGAAGTACAACATTCATGTCTCTTAAAATTTGAATCATATATACTAATGGATTCATTATCCTTCTTCTTTAGCTCAAGTAATTCCTCACTTATTTTTGTAAAAATAATATTAGCGAAGTAATTTTTGAAAATTAAACACTTAATCTTATCCCACTATATTGATGAATTTTCATCTTGTTGCATCATATTATTTATGAGATCCCACCATCGATCTACTTATCCTTCCACACAATATATAACAAAAATAACTTTTTCACATTCCAAACATGGGAGAATAGAAAATATCCTTTCAGTGGAACTGATACGTTTCTCAATGACTAGAATAAAATAGAGACCACTAAAAGATGGTTGATGTTCCCTCATAAAGGAATCAACAAAAAATTGTTCATCCATTGGTCATTTAGAACTACAGTTGGATTCAAAGCATGAGAATGTTGGTTGAGAATATAAATGATATTATTCATTGCATCTCTCATATCATTCCATAGTTTAAATGGAGAATTATTTCTTTAGACATATCATTCAAAATTAAGATGGTTCAATCAGGTTGCATCCATCGACTAAAATTAAAAATCATTTTGTGAGAAATAACAGTCAAAGTGAAAAAACATGTCACATAATATATCTATTTTGAGAAACCATAATATAAATCTATTAAACATATGGTTTAACATATTTTATTCATGGTTACCATGTATTCAAGTACCACATTATGGTTTATAATGAAAATGTAAATTAAAAAAATAAGATCCCCTACGAGTGACTAAATTGATGCATAATAAGTTCTATTATCGTGCGCTAGGTTACACTCGAGTGAATCCAGATGCACATTTTCTATCTTTTTTACCCTTAGGTACACCAATTTTTGAAACACATACACTTGTAGTGTCCACACATGGATGTACATCATGTTCAAAGAAGTAATTTCTTTATTACAAAAAAATGTTAGGATCATCCTTGATATTTCGTCTTATCCTAATGGTTTTCAATAAATGCTCTCATCCTACTCCTTAAAGGATCAATAAACCAATCCTATGACACAATCTATAAATTCCTACAATTTTCATACATAATTACTCAATTTTTTTAATGAACATTCATAACCGTACACAAATATATTCCTGAAAATCATAAAGGTATGGTGACCTTGGAAACATAGAAACATAAATAATTGAAGTTATTCAATACTAGAACCCTTGCTAGAAAATTCATAAATAAAACATTTCTTCAAAATATGGGGGAAATAAAATTAATAGAAGGTGATCTTAGATACATATTAACGTTTAAAATGTATATGTATAAACATGACATGATAAGAAAAATATATGAACCTGATAATAACTTTTGAATGTCATACGTTTCATATCAATTATCCTAATATTTAGTCATAGAATAATTATTGGTAGTTCATAAGATATTAACAGTAAGGGAATAAAAGAACATGATCTAGGAGAGGATAACAAGGAAAATAGACAAGGAAGTGTGGTACACACATAATCATATAAAATCATTTCCACCATAGTCAAGGAAAATTTATGTTTTCATCATAGTTTAATGGGATCACTTACAAAACCGTTGTAATATTTAACGTTCACTACCAATACTATCATAGTGAAAAATTATTGTTACTAAAGTGGGATCACTGTCAATTACATATTGTTTTATCTCATTATATTCCATTCATTTCGAAATTTAGCTGAGGTAGATATTATTCCCACCATTCACATAATGAAAATCAAACATGTGTGGGACACAAGATCATGAAAAGTTCATAATATTATAACCCATGAAAATAAGTACATTTCATAAGAATTATATCACATAATAACCCATGGAAAATAAATGTCTTACAAATATATGTCACCATAAAATAACCCATAAAAAAGGAATGGGTTTCATATATAGAACGTTAAATCATATCCCATAGAAAAAAACATGTTTTATTAACATATATTCATAAAAATCCTAAACCATCTAAAGAAATAATATTTTTTTCAACTATATAAATACCAAAAAAAAATAAGTATCACCGATGGTTATATTAATTTATGAATATAAATTCCATAAATTTTCTTTCAAATATTCTTGAGGAAAATATCCTTCCCATTTTGAAAAAACATCTCAAAAATCGAATGAGATCCCAAATATAAAATAATAAATATTCATTGAAAATAAAATCATAAACATGTAAATAATGAATAAAAACACTGAGTGGCCATGATGGTAGTGTATTAATTTAATGTCATATACATTAATACCAATATTTCTTTCATATTTTTTGTAAAAGTTAATTGAAACTCATTCTGAAAATAATAATAATATACAATTTAAAAAATTATGAAATGTAAAACAGGGATATAAATGACTTCAAAAAATAATATGGTATTTTTGAATAACCTATTTAATTTTTTTCTTTGAAAACATGGATTTGGATAAAAAATAATTTTTTACTGATGACAGAAATAAAGATAGTTTTTCATTATTATAATCTCTGGAACTCTTGAGTACATAATGTGAGGAAAATGAATGTAAATATTTTTCTAAATGAATAACTTGAGAATAAGAAAATTCATCTGTTTTTTTAGATATGTTTCATAATATTTCATCATTGGAAACATAATCATAATCTATCATACTAAATTATTATGTTCTAACAAAAAATCCTTACCACTTTTGAATTTTTTTAATCATAAAAATTATTAAAGATTAACATTAAATGAAACATTAAATATAAATAAAAGGAGGATATTTTTTATATGAAATGACAAGAATTTTTTATAAACATCATAAATAATATATGTTTAAAATATATCTTGTAACCCAAATTATGTAATTTTATTTAGAAATCTCATAACTTAAATCTCAACATCCTTCTAAAATGTTTGATCCACCTATATAATAAATATAAATTTATTATACATATATAAAGGAATGATAATCATATTTATAAAACTATATATGATTTACTTATGACTTTTTGTTAAATTTTTATCAATAATTACTTGTTAAAATAACATATTGGGTGATAAATTTAATTTTACTTCCTGTTTTGGTTTTTTATTTTTGATAATTTTACCCTAATCATAGTTCCACCATCTCCATAATGTTAACCAGGATATTAATATCAGTTGTATTTGGAATATAAGTATTTAGATTAATCGATAATATATATATATAATGAAATATCCCATTCATTGAGATGATAGGCTTTATGTAACCAAGATTGTCATTTCTATCATTTAATAAACGAATTTTGAGAAAGGTAAATAATATATTCTTATCCAAAAAAATTATTTCATATTTATCACATATATTTTTTAACCAAATATTTCATACCATCCATGAAAAGAGTAATTGTAAAACGAATCTAATCTCTTCAATAGGTGTTAGTCTAACATACACAGGAAAAACATTATCATTTTAAATATAGAATCGAAAGTAAGAAGGTATATAACAAACCCAAATCATGTACCCTAGTAATAATGTATACTGTATTATATTGGAAGATATATATAAGGGGTTAAATACCAGTGCATAGATCAGTTAATTAGTTTTGGAGAACCAGGTACACACATGGTACCCATTGAACTTTGGGAATAAAAATACATAGGAATGGAAAACAGCTAGAATACTTTAAACTCATACAATAATCCCTTCTTCATATCCTAGGTAAGTGAAAAAATAAGGATTAACTCAAATGTTCATTATGGTTTATTTAAGATGATATATATCGTGAATAAATAATTAATAATCAATATGGAAAGGTAAATAACAAAACAGACATTCCATTTAATCCATAACATTAATATCATAATTAGGTAAGGCATAAAAAATATGATACTGTAAATGATTGAAAATAATTCAATTTAATAAATAAACAAAGAAGTAAATACATTCTAATGTAATATCGATGGAAAAATTAAAAGGATAATAATAATAACATAATTCTTAATGACATAATTTCTTAATTATTGGATGTTAGGATTTTAGGCATCGTGATAACTCTATTATCATGACCTTTCACAAGAAAATTTAAAACTATGGGAAACCCAATTTTAATATGGCCAACTGATATGTCTCATGAGACTTTTCGATGGATCAAGGGGCTATATAATTCTATTCCCCACTCATAATTTCATGTACAATGCATTACCCATCTATCGAATGATCTATTTAATCCAATAACATTATTACTTATGAATAAATATCTCTCATGTTATAAATTTATTAATATTTCCATAGATAATCAAATAATATTAAATGTAACACTATATGTAAAAATGATGTTCATATTAGCAAATAATTAAATCCATGACCAAAATGATATGGATAATAAACCAATTTTATTTTATAATGGATAACATATAAAATTTCTTTGACATGAGTAATATAAATCCCAATATAAAGTGAAATTGTCAAATAGATTCTTACAAATTTGGTAACATTCAATTTATAACCACTTGAAAATTAAATTTCATCAAAACCATTTCCATCATGAATATAAAAATTATTGGTAAATACAAAAATTGGGATTTATATGCACTATATAAAATTTAATAGGTTCATATTAAAAAATATGTCACAAAGAAATTAAAATTGAGTTGAAAATAAATTATTGCATGCTTTTAATTGGTGGAACATGATTTATCCACATGGATAATGGTATTAATAGTTTTATTAATATATTAAACAACCATATTCATATTTATAATAACATATATGATCCTCCTATAACATTTTAAATCATTTTTTACAAATATTTCATTATTTTTATAGTTTGGATCCTAATTTCCATGTTTTCCCATGTATGTTTTGTCATGAACTTTCGATTTATTATGAATAGGTTATATATTAATCATATAAATATTGATATCAAAGATATAGATATCATATTTAATCAATATTTTAATCTTTATTTATATATATTATTGTTTGAAATTTGGAATGAATCACATTGCTTCACAAAGACATCGGGTCAAATATATGCACGAGAAACGTTATTGTTACTTTAAAGTAAAAATGGGGAAGAAATTTTATTGTATTTAAATTTTAAAAGTTTATATAATTTCATATCATTTATATATATTCGTTATATAAATAATTATGACTATAAATTCATGTTTTTTAGGGAAAACAATGACATCCATTCATTAGGTTTTAGTCTGTCACACACATGTGTGATGGTTCTATTTTCAATTTGATGGACTTGGATAGGGTAAAATATTATTTAATTAACATAATACCAGATTATTAAATTGGATATAATTGTGTTATTATATTGGGAGTGTCTTGAAATAATTTACGATTTAAAAAAAAAAAAAAAAATAAATAGCATGGTGAAGACAATTACTTCCACTTAAACACACCTCCTTCATATATCTTCTTAACGACCCTAGTGTTAGTATTTAAGGACGAACAATGCCTCTAAAACATGTATAATTATGTTGGGGGAATATGTTCATATAGTTTTTTCAAAAATAGATTTTTTAGATGTGTGAATAAGTGATGTGTGCTGGTGTCCTTTTAGAGCATGGGAAAGGAGATCTTCTTGGAAATCACTTGGAAATTTCCCAAAAGTATAAAAACTGATAATTTAATTCCCTATAAAATGATTCTATATGAAATTATTTTTGAATTATTTATATTATAGGGTTTATATATGTTTAGAAAATAATTATATAAATATTATGTCATTTATAACCCATATCTTCAAAGTTTAACGCCAAAATAAATATATTTTCACCATAACCATTGTAATTATTTTTTTAATTTTAATTAGGATAAATATTAATATCATATAATAAGTTAATATTAATTATTATGATTCCAAATATAAAATACACTTTTCCAAATTTATTTTCCAAAATTTTTATAAATCAATTTAAAATTAATGTTGATGACACAATGAAAAATTGTTTACCTAAAATTTATTTTACATGGAAAATATCATATTAAATTAAAATTATTAACATATATCTTAATTATATAAATTTAAATATAAACATATATATTGATAATATAGATATATTATATATTAATAAAACCCCATTAGAGAGTATTTATATTAATTATAATGTAGAAACATTATGCACATTCAAACATTTGTTAGAAAATGCGTATTTAAGCCCAAAAATATAATTACACTTAAATATAGTATATAGATTATTTAAATTTAATTAATTGTATAAAATAATAATAAATTATATTTATTTTACCTTTATATCAAATTTATATAGTAATGATATGTTTAAATTATTTATTTAATGAAAAGATGTGGTAGTTTTACAAAAATTAGTATTTTATTCATAGAAAAATAAATATTTATTGAAAAATATAAATTAAAATAAGTAACTATTTTGGTGGTTTTTATAAAATTTATGTTAATTTTTTAAAATAAATATTCTTATTGGGGTAAAAATTAATTTTTAATTATGTTTTAAAATAACGACAAAATAATCATTAATAGAGTATTATGTTTTATCTAAACCAGATGTTGAATGCATCACAATATATTAAAGAGATTAACAATAATTAAAAGGGAAAATATAATGAATTCATTGGGTGTTATATTACTCCCTCCTACAAAAACAATTGTTATCATAATTTCATGGATATCACATTTTAAACAATGGAGGGTAGTTCTTCTTCATAAGATCCTCTGGTCCAAACATTTCTTTCAATATTTTATGAGTTTCCACGAGTAAATTTATCAGTAGTGTACTAGATATATAGTTTCAATAATCTATATATGGTGTTTATAGTTAGATATATCATGCCCTAATTATATTTTTTATTAGACGAGAATACGCTATGGGTATAGCATGTTATTCCATAACAGTTATATGTCGAGCAAATCGTGTACTCTAGAGACTCATGGTGGAATTTTCAAATGATACAGACAACTCAAATTCAATGATTAATTTTAGGGATCAGATATATCTATATCTCATCATTCTGTTCTTATTGAACCTCATGAAACCCTTCCATGGATATAATTTTAATATAATGTGATATCCCACATGAAATTCCAAATCCATTCTCTATTTTTTGGAATAACTCTTTTTCCTACAATGAGATAATTAAATGTGAGACTAAATTTTATATACATTCTTTATTGCCTCTTTTATAATTTCGTTTCATACACTATTCTTTTCATTAATATAATCCTAAAAAATTATATTATGACATATGTTTCCATATAATGCTTTATGAGGATCCATTTGAATACTTATATGGAAACTAATGTAAGAGAAAAACTCTACAAAATGTAAATATTCATCCCATATAAAATTAAACATATGGGATTATGATCTCAATGTATCATTAATTAATTGAGTTATCATTTTGACTATATTTCAATTAAATTTTGTAATAATTTACTCAAATTAATTTTATTATTAGGTGACTCATAAATAATATTATAGAAATTTGATGTGAACTGAGGATCAAAATACGAAAATATTAGAAGAGGTTCCCCATGAAGTCTTAAAACTTCATTTATATATAGTATTATTATGGGAGGAAGTGTTAAAACATATATTATTGAGAGAAAATGTTATGATTTGTTTAATCATACAGAAATAAAACATATTTCCTAAATTTTCTCTTGGATTTATTGGTATTCTTGTGACAATGTCTATACAAAAATCATCCCATTCATAGACAGTAATTGGAAGAGGGTGAATGTATCCTCTAGGATGTTTTCTCTTAGTTTTCACTTATTGAAAAACTAAACATGCATACACATAATAAAAAACTTCCCTCTTTATTTTATACCACCAAAAATGTTCCTTAAAATTACTATACATCTTGGTACTACCAGGGTGTATAGAGAAATTTGATCTATGAGGGTAATCCAAAAAATAATTTTTATCCAAAGTATAAATGGAACATGTAATATATTTCAAAATTTTAAGACCCCATCTTCAAATAAATGTTCTACCAACTTTCCATCATTCATTGCATTAATTTTCCTCTAAAAATGATCATCCTAATACTCATATCATATAATCACATGTATCTTACATGGTTTCATAATTATTTGAAAAATTATTTACGTAGCCACTTATTTAATATTTAAAATATACATCTTTACTATATCCATTAACATATAATCCCTCTCAGTTGTCTTTTGTGTTATAAGTCCATAATATATTCTAATAAATTTATATTATACATTATATTCTTTCCCAGAGTTTTATTGTATTTTGAAATCACAATCCCTTTGAAGCTCAATAAAAAAATAATCATGGTGATTTAATTATATGAAAATAGTAATTTTTTTCTCATATAGCTAGTGTATAGCTTATATATTTAAAAAGAGAGATAATTTATTCTTATATAAAATGAGACAATTAAAACTGATGAATCAAGATCATGTGTTTGATATTTCTATTCATGAGTCTTCGATTTCCTTGATATATATGTAATAACATTTTCATTTTTCATATATAAAAACATATTCTCTTATCCAATGCACCACAATTTATCACAGACCCATAATTTCTTGATGTTAGAGTCAAAATTGGATCACAGGACAATTTACTTTTCATCTCATCAAAAAATTCTACACATTCCTTTTTTCAAATGATCTAAACACCTTCACATGAATGTTTTTCTAATGGGTTATCTAATCTGGAAAAACTATGATCAAAACAACTATAGTAACCTACCAAACCAATGATACATAGTACCATTTTTATATTCATTTATATAGGCCATTATCTAACTGAATTTGTTTTCATTGGATCAGCTGATATTCCACCCTTGGACACAATATGGCCATGAAATGATACTTCTTGATATTATAAATCGCACTTACGAAATTTAATGGATAACTTATTCCTCATAAGTATTACATAAATGTTCCACAAGTAAATCTCATTTTCCACTTAAATTTTATAATACAACTTGATATCATCATTGGCATCCCTAAAAATAGTTATTATATTCCTTAAATACATTATTCATTAGAACCATAATAAACTACGGGTGTAGTAGCCATTCCAAATGGAATTATTATAAACTCGTAATTATTATACCTCATTCAGAAGGTTACCTTAAGAATTAATCCCATATTCACTAGCAATTGATGATACCCATAATAATTATTAATCTTTGATAAATTTTGCGGTATATGAATTTTATCCAATAAGTAATCAATGTGTAGTACAGATACTTTTTCATTATCATAATAGAAATTATTTCTCTATAATGAATAAAAATCCTCAGGGTTCTATTTTTCTTCATAACAAATATAACATGGGTTCCCCATGGTGAAAAACTAGAGAGGATAAATCCTTAATCACATAACACCTCTATTTTTTTCCTCAAAACCACTAATTCCATAGTTTCAATTATATATGGAGTATCTAATATTTTAATTATTTTTCTAATTAAATCAATGTAAAACTCAACTTCATGATCAGGTGGATTCCTGGTTAATTATTCAGGAAATACATCATTTTATTTTTATAAAATTGGTGTGTCCTTCATTTGAGGATTAACCACTCTATCCCTATTTTATGTTTGATTTTCAATCTCAATAATCATATTTAGTATATCTATTATATTAGATCTAGAAATTTCATAGTCAATAATTTCCCAACTCTAATGATTATACAATCTAGATTTTCATTGTGAATCATAACTTCCTTCTACTAGAAATAAATTTATGTGTTATATTTTGAAAGATAGTTCATAGCATGATTTATATTTAATACATCTATATGTTTGAAAATGAGGTCCGTAAAGAAATAAAATATTTTTGTTATGATTCGTATCTCCTAGAAAATCTTTATTATAGTGAGACTCCCACAATGATTTTTAATTAATAACTGAATTCTTATACATCTTTGCAAATATCAAATTTCATTGGAAAACATGGTAGATATAAAAGAGTGTGAGGATGTATAATAAAATAAGGAATTATCTAAATTTGATTCTATGACTATTGTACCTACCAAACATTATTGGGTACTTTTACCTCAAGAGTAGTGATCACATAAGCTTGGCCTCCCCTTAAACTATAATGTGAGAAATTACCATGATACTTTTGGAATTCGTTTGCATAGTGTACCATTTCCTTATATTTGAAAAACTAAATAATAGTGTTTTAATTCATCCATCTGATATATTTATCCTAGTAAACCTTATCTCCACATATATAAAAAACACTAAATCTATTCACTAATTTTCCATGATGAGTTTTTTCATAATTCTCATAAGTTGACAAAAATTATTCCCTCCATCATTTTATTTAATGAATATAAATTTTCTTATCACTCATTCATCCAATTAAATTATTGATTACCCTTTAAACATAGGATCTTTATATTTAATTATCTGATTTGATTGAACAAAAGGATATTTCATCATATGATGAAAAATATTGAGATACCAGTTCTCTTTGATAATATAGCTTTATCCCATCATATAAATAGTTAATATTTCACTCTATTTTTCATATGTAAAATATATCGTACCTACCTAACATTGTAAAATATTCCTCACAATCAAAAAATATTCTTCTTCATTTTCCTTTACGAGAAATATATTTCTCTTAATTGTAGTTTTTTATCACGAGGGAAATATTTTTTAAAAAATTTCGCCTTAAAATAATTCTATTATGTGAGATCCATTCCTTCTTCCCAGTAATAAATCTAGAACAGCGACCATCATTGATAAGTATCACATTTGAGGAAATACAATATAAGTGTAACCTTTTCCTTTTCATCACATTTAAATGCCATAAATATCTTATATGTATAATTAATCCATTTCTCATATACCGTTGTATTAGTACTCCCACAAAATGATGGGGGCTTATGTCACATATAATTATCCAATATAAGAGAATCACATTGTTGAATAGTTTTCTCAATCCGTTAATGGTACTTTTTCATAACATGATTATGCTTTTCTAATATAGGCATGATCTGTTCATTTCCAGTATGGGATGTATTGTATTACACAACATGTAAATATTTACATTGACGATTAGTATTGATAAGATTCTCACTTCTAGGATACGTTTCTATATAATGGAACATACTATATTTTCTCATAAAATTTCGAATCTTAATTAATAAGGTATAATTAATTATATGGTGTAACAAAAAACATAAATGAAATGGGTTATGCGTGTATAATATTATAACCATAAACATGGTTTCTCTAGAGACATTATTATTTTGCAATCATTCATATTGGTTTATTATGATGATGTGAATTATGATAACCATATCCCCTAAGATTTGTAAACCACGTGAACAGTAAGACCACTTTTTTGTACCATGTAATGCTCAAGTGATCCCTAATGTTTTCTGTGTAGATATTACTTCTAGGCACATCTATTCTTGAAGAAAATCCAATTATATTACCCATAAAGGGATGAATTGTTAGGAAAGACAACATAATCTCTATCTCACCAAATCATTAAGGTATTACTATATTCTTGTCCACAAATTTTATAATAGATATTAATTCCAAGATTTGTTTTTTCATAAATTTAGTTTTGAAGCATTCCACATAATTTTATATTATATGAACTGTAATGACTCTAACCATAGTATCCTAGAGATGGTATCTAAATTATTGAATTGGGATAGATACAACGGGTAAAAACCCAAAGGACAGATCAGTTCATTAGTTTTCATGAACTAGATACATACATGATAACTATTTTATATTTGAAATAAAATACAAAACATAGTAATGTAAAACATTTATCATCCTTGAAACTCATTCAATAAACTATTATTCAAATCTGGGCGAATGGAAAAAATAAAGGTTATATAAAACACCTCGTAGGGGATAGATAAAAAAGAAGATATCATGAATCACTAATGAATAATCAATATTTAAAGGAAAATAATTAAATACACATGTCATTTAATTAATAACTTTTATATCATAATAAGATTCTATATAATAAATTTGGGTAGGTAAATAACTAAAAACACATGCCATTTAATCAATAAAATGAGAATAAAATGCATTCATAGATAATATAATTATGAAAATATCTTGGATATTAATATTAAATAAATAATAAAATATGTAAGTGATTAATTATTTGACATAATGATCTCATATCTCATATAATCACTATTATCAAGACCATTCGCAATAAAGCTTAAAACTATAGGTAAAACACCATTTAATTTGGCCAACTCATTCGTCTAATGAGACACATAAATGCAACAAAGCGATATGTAATTTTATGTTTCACCCATCGCTTCATGTCCAAAATATTTCAAATATACTTAATTATCAATTTCTTTCCTGAAAAAAAATTCCCTATCAATAAATATCCATATTGAGTAAAGGATATGGATTTATAAATATTTCCATATTTGATAATATAAATTTCAAAGAAAACACCATATATAAGAACTTTTTATGATTTAGGAAATATGTTTATCTATTAGAAAAATAATAATGATAATATAGTGATTTCATCCTGTAAAGTATAATGGATAATATTATTTTAACAAGAGTTAAAGTAATTCCTAAAAGATGTGATGTTGTCAAATAGATTCCTACCTCTTTGGTATCATTAAAATTATATAATACATGAAAGAATGAAAGTATAGTCATACATATTACATCATGAATAATTAATTATTCATGACAAATATATCAATGGGGTAGTTTATACACCATATAAATGCAAATATGATCATATTAACTAATATATCTAGATGAAATATACACTACAGGAAAAATACCCTATACCAACGGTTTGGTGAACAGTTGCCAAGTAAGCCGTGAGAATAGGCCCCTACCAATGGTTTTGGGAAAACTATTTGTATAATTAATAGGTAAATATATACCAATGGTTCCATAAACTGTTGGTATATGAAATTCAAAAAATAATCATCTGATGGGTTTTGATCCCAGCACCTTCCTTTTGTGATTTAATGACCTAACCACTATCCTAAATTAATTTTGTGAACATAATTTAGTAAATATATATATGTATTATCATAAGTATTTTAAATTTTGATTTAATTATTGTCTGTTATAAGAAGATTCCATTAAAAATAAATGTACCTATACGAAATTTTTTTAGAACCGTTGGTATAGGTTCATAGATTTCGGGACCTATACCAACGGTTTTGGAAAAATGTTGGTATAGGGGGGGCCAATACCAATAGATTAGCCAAACTATTGGTATATGTTCTCTATAAAGGACCTATACCAACGGTTTTTGCAAAACCATTGGTATTGTTCCAAATTAGTGAACGTATACCTATGGTTTGTCCAAACTGTTGGTATACCCCCCCCCATACAAACGGTTTGTCCACAACCGTTGGTATAGGTCTATATAAGTGACCTATACAAATGGTTTTTTCCAAACCCTTGGTATAGGTCCAAATAAGTGACCTATACCAACGGTTTTCCAAAACCATTGTTATAGATCATATTTCCAATAATGATATATAGAGATGAAAATCCATTACCTCGCGCTTTTCATTGGTAGAGAATGATTTAGTCCAATGAAAATTTATTAAATCTTAATATTTATTTTTAAAATAACCTTATTATATTTATAATTACATATATGATACACTTTTAACATTTTACCACATCATTGTTAATATTGTTTTTCATTTTCATTGTTTGTTGTGTTAATTACCTTGTTTTCACATGCGTGTTTTGTCGTGAAAGTTAATTTTCTTGTGAATATGAAATATATAAACCATATACCTAATTATATTGATGGTATTAAATATAATATTTACTCTTTTCATACATTTATAGAATAATTTATAAAATATGGACATTGAAAATGAATTGCATTGCTTCATAGAAATGGTTATACGTACGCATGAGAGATGATACATCATGTTAACGAGTGAAAGGGTAAGAAATGTTTTGGTATAATAATTTTATAAAATTAATATCTTGTAATATTTATCATATATAATTATTATTTCCATAATTATTACAATTCACGTGATTCGTTTTTGGAAAACAAATGACATCTGTTATTGAGGTTGTAGTCTTCCATAACCACGAGCGGTTGTTTTTTTCTATTTGATGGAGTGGGAGATGGTTAAATATTAATTCCTCAATATAATTATATATATTATATAATATATTATGGTATTATAATATTTTTTGTTTTAAGACATAGTTAATGTTTATAAAATAATAAATAAAAAGAAATACCAGGGTCAAGAGAATTACCTTCTCTTACAGGAACCTCTTATGGAACTCTTATTAAGAAGCTTAGTATAGGTATTTTTGGAGGAATAAAACCTATAATAAATGATTGAGGATGTTCTGGAGGGATTTCAGATTTTTTATTTTAAACTAGTTGGTTTTATAGGTTTGAATAAGTGAAGGTACAAGGTGCACTTTTATAAGTGGGGAAGGGAACCTTCTTGGAATTCTCGTGGAAATTTACCAAAAGAATCCAAAAGGATAAAGTAATTCCAAACAAAATTATTCCAAATAACCTTATATTAGAATTTGGAATATTATACAGTTGAAATATGGGTATATAATATCAATTAGAAAAATTTTACATCATTTTTAACTCGTATCTTCTTAGTTTAACCCCATGTAAACCCATTTTTAAATGAACCCTAACAAATTTTTTTTTACTAATTTCCCTCTTCATTTTGATGTAAATTAAGTTAAATTTTTAATTTATTTTTACTCAAAATATTTAATACATTTTTCCAAAATCAATTCGTCAATTTTCCATATTTTGATTTAATGTTGTTTTCACAAATGTGACTAAAAAATTGTTTTCAAGCAATCTATTTTTCATGAAATGTATTATATTATATTAACTATATAAGTGGAAATATTCATTATAATAATATACACATAAAAATATATATTTTAAAATCTATATATTTTACATAAATAATTCCTCCTAAGGGTTTATTTTGATTAATTAAAGTGGGTTATCATTACGCATCATAAAACATTATTCAGAAAAATGTGTTCTAAATCTGAAAAAATACTTAAACTAATCTATAGAACAAGGATAACATAGATTTATTTATTTGGATTAAATATTACTAGATAAAAATAATTTAACATTAATATCAAATTAAATATTTAATGTTAAATTTAAATTAGTTAATTTAGTTAAATAAACAATGATGTACAAAAATTTGTAATTCCATCTATTTACTGAAAAATCAATCTTTTCAGAAAAATATGAAAACCACTCTATGTATATTTGGATATTACGATTCAAAAAGTGATGTTAATTTTATCCAAGAAAAATTTAATTTTGTTAAAAATATACATTAAAAGAATTTTTAATACATTGAAAAAATCCCCCATTTAGAAAAATAATGTTTCCATAAAATATTTATTTTTCATTGGAATGATTGTATTATTTATTTTTAAAAAATAGATAAAAAATGATTATGACTAAATCATATAGTATTTTAATGTTTAGTTTTCTTATCATACCCTCCAATATAAGTTTTAGGTTATAACAGTCACATTAAAGTATTAATATTTTAATAGATAATTTTATTTCCTTCAAACCTATTGTTAAATATGACTCAATATTGGGTATAGTGCACGATATCAATGAAATTAAATTTAATTGAAAAACTCATAAAATATCATGGTATAATATTGAATATTATAATTGGGACTATAAAACTCACCATTTTCTAAATATTATCTAATATAAAAATAAAGATACAAGAATTCCAATACATCAGTAATACACTCACAACCCTCAAGCAGTATCCATATTCACCTAATGCTAAAAAATATTTGAAGTGCCCAGATCAGTGTGAATCACTGAGAGGGGGAGGGGGTGAATCAGTGATCCCTTAAAACTTTTTACTAATTGATTCTTAATCAATTAAACCTCTATGGCTGGTTAAAGCCTCGATCCACTCTTCTTGTATCTCTCAACCTTTCCCGGATAATGCAGTAATGAAAAGGCACAGGACACAAGGATTTACAAGGTTCGGCACCAAAGGCCTACATCCTTGCCATGCTCTCCAAGCATGGATTCTCCCATTATAATCTGTTAGTATTACAATGGTCGATACAGCTTCCCACCGTATCTCTCCTGAGTCCCACAGGAGGGTCTTTATACTGCGTCCCACAGTGTTACCAGAGTCCCACTGGCCTGCTCCAGAATCCCACTGAAGACTTCTTCTCCCTGAGTCCCACAGGGTCTTCTCCTGGCTCCTCGAGTCACACGAGTAGCTCTTCTTCTTGTTCAGCTCTTCAAGTATCTTCAGCAGTCTGGGATAAAGACTGCTGGCCTTGCTCTGTACCTCTGATCACTTGTGATGATCAGGTCTTCTCGTCTTGCTCAGGATTTATCTCCTTCTTCTCAGGATGACCTGGCCTCTCTTCAATTACTGAATACTCAGACAAATGATATCTTTAACTTTAGTCTGGTCCAGTCTCAGTTCAAAACAACTTCATGCACTGAATGCATGGCATCACAATATCTTCAAGATCTCTGGTCTTGGACTCCTCAAATGCACACAAGCTGGTTTGGCTTTGTTCACGTGTGCATGTGCATGCATGTATGCATACACTCCCCTTTTTCTCCTTGGTGTGATAAACCCACAATGGGTGTAAATACTTTTAGCACACACACCTTCTTGAACAACACACACTTTATTCTCTTTTGATTACACACATAAATGTGTGTTATACACTAGTGTGGATGTCTTCTCTTCTTCTTAGTGTGTACACACTTTGGTTTGCACACACACTAAGGTTCGGCCACTCCTTTTAATTTGCACACACACACAACATAGGTTGAGTTGTGGTCTTCACTTGTTGCACACACATGACTTGGCCTTCACTTCTTCTTGCACACACTTGGCCTCGGCTTACTTCTTCACTATAGCCCACACACACAATGGTGTGGTCTCGGCCTCCCTTGCACACACGTTTCTTGTATTGTCCAAGTGCACACAACCTATATGGTGTAATGCTTTTATTCTTCTTTGCACACACACCCAAGCACTAAGGGCTCGGTTCTTCCTCCTTTGCACACCTACTGCCAACAGCCTTTCTCCTTTGTTTGCACACACACAAAATGTGTGGTCTTTCACCTTTCTTTTGCACACACTTCCTCTCGGCCTTCAAATTTTACTTTGCACACACAAGAGGCAAAGCCTCGGGTTCTCTTCTGTTTTTGCACACACCCAAGTTGTGGTCTTCACTTCATCACTTCACACACATAAGAGATGTGGAATCGGGTTCTCCTTGCACACACAAGAGCCACGGCCTCCTCTTCTTCAACAGCCACACAAGGGTTCAGTGGCAAGGCGCGCAAGTCCTCTGGTGTAGCTTAGCCGCGCAAGTGTAATGACACACAGCCACAAGAGACCTCGGTGCAAGGCACCTCAACCACGGGGCGCACAAGTGCTACTGCCCCGGGTTCTTCCTGTCGCGCAAAGGGAAGGCGCGCAGGGGATCTCTTCTCCTCCTTCTTCTTGTCGCGCAAAGAAATAGCGCGCAAGGAACACCTTCAAAGCCTCGGGTGGCTTCGGGACAACAGCCGCGCAAGTGTGTTGCGCGGGGCTTCAAAGCTTCGCGAGGCAGAGCTCTCACGGGACTCGTATTTTCAAAAAGGATCAGCAAGCTTCACAGAGGGCTCGGCCTCATTTTTATAGGCAGAGGCTGCCTCAGATTATCCACGTGCAAATAACTCAAATTCCCGAAGTTTTCGGGTTTTCAAGATTCGGTGAAATCTTGTTTTCTTTCCTCTGTTTCAACGCGGGTTCTTTTTTTTTGTGTTTTCTCTTCGGTGCACACGGGTTCTCTTATTTATTATCTTCTTCACGTGCATGCGACTTAGAACGCATGCACGGACTCTGTCTCTTCTATCCCATGCAGAACACAAACACACCGAGGCCTCGGCACCTTCGGTTTGCCTCGGCTGAAGTCCGAATTCTCCTCTCGTTGCATGCAGGCTTATTTTAAACCATGGTCGTGTTTGGTGTGGAGAGACGAGTCGAATGGTGTTTTCATCTTCGGCAATGGTGGCCGGAAACTCGAATTCAACGTTCGGGAGGCTCTGGTTCAGCGGTTGCACGCGGGTGGCTTCGGCTCGAGCTCGAGGAGGAGGATGAAGCCACGGCCGTCGGATCAGACGATGGAGATACATCGGACGGCCGCGATCTGGTTGGGCCGCGGCGGATTAGATGGGCGGCCGAGATCTGGCGCGCGATTGATCGTGCGGCCAGGATCGTTCCCGGGTGAAATTTCGCCGTCCCACATCGAAACGCCGCGGGATTTTTCCGCGGTTTATCAAATAAGCGCTCCCCGCTACTCCTCAATTGAATATCCTCCCCTCTCGGTGCCGCCCCGCACCGAGTTCTTCTGCGGGCGCGCTCTGCGCCCACTCCTGCCACTCGGGCGCGCCACTGGCGCCCACTATGCGTGCTTTCGGGCGCGCGCGCTGCGCGGACTTCACCACCGCGTAGCTCGGGGCTTATACACGGCCCCCCTGCCTCTCGGGGGCTGGCCCCATGGGATCCCCTTGGGCGTGGTGACCTGGTCCCACATGTGCCTTGGGTTGAACCCTTAAGGCTGGCCTCCTTGGTGGCCTAATTTTTTTTGGCAAAGTAAATATAGGATACTTTGTATAAAAACAAAGTAACCACATACATAATTTGAAATGCCAAGAGCCACTCCAAGCCTTCTCCTCTAAGCCATTTCTTCTCTCTTCTTCTTAGGAATTCATCAATCCTCCTCTCATATGATCTTCACTTAGGATATCGAATTCCCGAGGGTTCTTCATCAACCGAGCTCTTGTTCAATTATTTCTTCTTCATTAGAATTCCTCCATTCTTCTTCAACATTTAGTCATCACTTTGTAATGGAATTCACGAAGGGTCTTCATCTTCAACTGAGCTCCTAAATCACTAAAATTCTTCAATGTGCTTCATTGATCTAATCAGAGATCAATTGGATCAACTTCAAATTCACATGCACTAAGAGTTAGTACATGGACTTCATTAAACCACTTCATCCACTTACAACTTATGGATGGAACATCTTGCTTCTTCAACTCCTCATGCATTGTGAAGACAATGCATGGTCTTCAATCATTGTTGTGACATTGTATCATCAGGATACAAGTTCTTGGAACTTAATGATCAGCTCAACAATCGTCAGATTTTTAGAGAATGTTTCAAACCATCATCTCCTAAGTCACTTAGTGAATCTCCTAAGTGACATGCATTTTGGTACCATGGCCATTCTCCTTCATAACCATCACCATCACATCCTTTGACATTCACATCTTGACTCCTTGACATCCATTCATTCCAAGACAACTTCATGCCTCATTGACAACAAATGCAACACAATGCACTTCAATCTCCCCCTTTGTATTTGTTGTCAATACACTCCTTCAGCACATATGAATGGGTCAATATGTGTGCCAATATTTCTCCCCCTTATTGGCAATCAAATGCAAAGGTGTGGTGTGGTTCTCTTTCATAAATATCTTCCTCCCTTTGAATAGCATCTTCTTGACAAACACTGAGAGAGGGATGATGTCACATGTTCTTCTTTAGCAAAGAACCTTTAGTAGATCAACTCTAAGTCTACTTGGGCTAACCCGGTGTAGAAAACAAGAGTGATATAACCAAGGAACTCAACGCTATCCAACATTCACTACACATGTGAGATCATGCTTCAGGGGTTTGAAATTTTCAGATATAACAATGAATTGCTAAATCCTGCACAACTTCACAAAACTCATTAGAATGTTCAGGTGCAAAGATAAAGCTCCCCCTTTCATCCATTTGCCTTCAATCAATACTCCCCCTTAATTGTCATGATGAATACAATTAAGAAACAAGGGATGAAAGTATGATTGGAATACCTTCACTTTTCTCAAGATGGTATTAATCTAAGAATCCCATCTTCTTCAGATTGGCTCCCCCTCAAGGGGTGCACTCCATTCTTTCCAAACCATCCTCCTGCTGAGAATGATCATCATCTTCAATTCCCTGCAATGTTAGCACATGCAAATACCAATAGTATAAGGGAATAAGATGGAACCTCCTTGGTTCATCAATGTGAACAACAAGGTTGAGAAGATTCTCTCAACCGAGATGTCCCATTTTCACCATTCTTCACACTTGCACATTTGATCTTCAATGATGTTTGTGCTGGTGTGGATCTCAAAACATCTTCATGTGAAATCTTCTTCTTCTCTTTTGCTTTAGCAATTGCCAGTACTTCCTCTTCAGCTATTTGTAGATCTTTGGCAAGTTACAACTGATTTGGCCATATGACTAGTAAATCATTTGGAAGAGTGGCCTCAGTTTTGGAAGTTCCACATGGTTCCTTAGATACTGTCAAGCTACCTCTCTTAGGCAACTTGTTTTCAATCAATCCCTTCTTATTCTGGATTGATTGTCTTTTAGAGTTCAGTCTGCTTCTATTTAGTTTCATGGCTTCTTTACAAAGGTCCATGATGTGTCCTTTCTTTCCACAGTAGAAGCATGTTTTCTTGGTGGTCCTACTGGATGACTCACCCTTCTTGGACTTAGACTCCAAGGTCTTCTCTTCATCTTTCAAAACCTTCTTGGGAGCATCTTCCAATTTCTTATGCTTGCTTCCCAAGAATTTTTTTTTAGCCAGTTTCAGTGATCTTATCTTCTTTTGAGCTCTGGATACAGTTGGAGATTGACATGTATCTATTTGACCACTCTTGCAATCATCCCAGATGTTATCAAGTAATCCAAATCTATTTGCAGTGAACAGATGTCTCTGGACCTGTGGATGTTGCTTCCTTCCTTCTGGCTTGCTCCCCCTAGGCATGGGCTTCCTCTGTGCTTTGGCATTCAGTGGATTGTACCAACAATCCTTTGCACAATGCCCATACTTATTACAACACCAACATTGACCCACAAATCTTGACCTCTTGATTCCTTCTGATTGTAGGGTACCTGTCTTGAATTGTTGTGCTGCTTCAGGAGAGCTTTCTTTCTTCATTGTCTTCATCCATACTTGTTTGGAATTATTTTTCCATCCTGCACTTTTTGTGGAAACACAATTAGAAGAATCAGTACAAGATGGTATGGATGGTACCTTCTTTCTAGAAGTTGTTGCACTTTCACTAGAGGATGTCTTTCTTTTAGAATCATCCTTCTCAATGCATACTTGAGTAGCAACATTTCTTCTTCCAGCTGACTGGGAGGATTCAGCTTTAGGTGATTGCTGATTTTTCAATATCACCTCTAGTTCTAAGCATTTCATATTGAGGGAGTTCTTCTCATCCTCAATAGTTCTTAGCTTTCCTTCCCAATTCTCCACCAGTTGTTTCATCTGGTCTTCATGCACCTTCTTCATTTCTTGCAATGAATTGTCAAGCTCCTTCACCATTTTTGCTTTGTCTTCAAGTTGAGAATCTTTGACAACCATTGAAACTCTGTGTCTCTTTTCCAGTGCACGGAAAACATCTTTGATCATTATCAAAAATATTTCTTTCTCAGAAGTGCTCCTCTGCAATTATTCATAGGTATCTTCATATCTTTCATTGCAAAGGGAAACAGTTTCATCCTTGGCATTCACCAGCTTTCTGAGAGTGTTGGTTATGCCAACCCTTGTTGCCAATTGGACTTCCAGAGAATTGGCTTCATCTTCTAGCTGTAATTTTTCTTCTTGAAGATCAAGGAGGCCTGTAGCTATACACATTGCAATTTCCTTGGCGACTCTCTTCTGAAGATATTTGATTGCATTTAGAAGATCATTGCTCCTTCCATCTTCATCACAGCTAGAGCAGGCTTCATCAGAAGAATGATAAAAGGAATTGTCATCTGATGTGACTTTCACATTTCTTTCCATAGAAGGAGTTTCTCTGATTGCAGCAACCTTCTTCTTCATCTTCTTGGCCTGTTTCTTCTTTCTATTTTTCTGAGTCTTGGCAGATATCTCCATTTGAGGCTGGTCACTCATTTCCTCAAATCTGCACTCCATAAAGACTCCCTTGGATCTTTTAGAGGGAACCTCCCTCTGATACCAATTGAAGTGCCCAGATCAGTGTGAATCACTGAGAGGGGGAGGGGGTGAATCAGTGATCCCTTAAAACTTTTTACTAATTGATTCTTAATCAATTAAACCTCTATGGCTGGTTAAAGCCTCGATCCACTCTTCTTGTATCTCTCAACCTTTCCCGGATAATGCAGTAATGAAAAGGCACAGGACACAAGGATTTACAAGGTTCGGCACCAAAGGCCTACATCCTTGCCATGCTCTCCAAGCATGGATTGTCCCATTATAATCTGTTAGTATTACAATGGTCGATACAGCTTCCCACCGTATCTCTCCTGAGTCCCACAGGAGGGTCTTTATACTGCGTCCCACAGTGTTACCAGAGTCCCACTGGCCTGCTCCAGAATCCCACTGAAGACTTCTTCTCCCTGAGTCCCACAGGGTCTTCTCCTGGCTCCTCGAGTCACACGAGTAGCTCTTCTTCTTGTTCAGCTCTTCAAGTATCTTCAGCAGTCTGGGATAAAGACTGTTGGCCTTGCTCTGTACCTCTGATCACTTGTGATGATCAGGTCTTCTCGTCTTGCTCAGGATTTATCTCCTTCTTCTCAGGATGACCTGGCCTCTCTTCAATTACTGAATACTCAGACAAATGATATCTTTAACTTTAGTCTGGTCCAGTCTCAGTTCAAAACAACTTCATGCACTGAATGCATGGCATCACAATATCTTCAAGATCTCTGGTCTTGGACTCCTCAAATGCACACAAGCTGGTTTGGCTTTGTTCACGTGTGCATGTGCATGCATGTATGCATGCACTCCCCTTTTTCTCCTTGGTGTGATAAACCCACAATGGGTGTAAATACTTTTAGCACACACACCTTCTTGAACAACACACACTTTATTCTCTTTTGATTACACACATAAATGTGTGTTATACACTAGTGTGGATGTCTTCTCTTCTTCTTAGTGTGTACACACTTTGGTTTGCACACACACTAAGGTTCGGCCACTCCTTTTAATTTGCACACACACACAACATAGGTTGAGTTGTGGTCTTCACTTGTTGCACACACATGACTTGGCCTTCACTTCTTCTTGCACACACTTGGCCTCGGCTTACTTCTTCACTATAGCCCACACACACAATGGTGTGGTCTCGGCCTCCCTTGCACACACGTTTCTTGTATTGTCCAAGTGCACACAACCTATATGGTGTAATGCTTTTATTCTTCTTTGCACACACACCCAAGCACTAAGGGCTCGGTTCTTCCTCCTTTGCACACCTACTGCCAACAGCCTTTCTCCTTTGTTTGCACACACACAAAATGTGTGGTCTTTCACCTTTCTTTTTCACACACTTCCTCTCGGCCTTCAAATTTTACTTTGCACATACAAGAGGCAAAGCCTCGGGTTCTCTTCTGTTTTTGCACACACCCAAGTTGTGGTCTTCACTTCATCACTTCACACACATAAGAGATGTGGAATCGGGTTCTCCTTGCACACACAAGAGCCACGGCCTCCTCTTCTTCAACAGCCACACAAGGGTGCAGTTGCAAGGCGCGCAAGTCCTCTGGTGTAGCTTAGCCGCGCAAGTGTAATGACACACAGCCACAAGAGACCTCGGTGCAAGGCACCTCAACCACGGGGCGCACAAGTGCTACTGCCCCGGGTTCTTCCTGTCGCGCAAAGGGAAGGCGCGCAGGGGATCTCTTCTCCTCCTTCTTCTTGTCGCGCAAAGAAATAGCGCGCAAGGAACACCTTCAAAGCCTCGGGTGGCTTCGGGACAACAGCCGCGCAAGTCTGTTGCGCGGGGCTTCAAAGCTTCGCGAGGCAGAGCTCTCACGGGACTCGTATTTTCAAAAAGGATCAGCAAGCTTCACAGAGGGCTCGGCCTCATTTTTATAGGCAGAGGCTGCCTCAGATTATCCGCGTGCAAATAACTCAAATTCCCGAAGTTTTCGGGTTTTCAAGATTCGGTGAAATCTTGTTTTCTTTCCTCTGTTTCAACGCGGGTTCTTTTTTTTTTGTGCTTTCTCTTCGGTGCACACGGGTTCTCTTATTTATTATCTTCTTCACGTGCATGCGACTTAGAACGCATGCACGGACTCTGTCTCTTCTATCCCATGCAGAACACAAACACACCGAGGCCTCGGCACCTTCGGTTTGCCTCGGCTGAAGTCCGAATTCTCCTCTCGTTGCATGCAGGCTTATTTTAAACCATGGTCATGTTTGGTGTGGAGAGACGAGTCGAATGGTGTTTTCATCTTCGGCAATGGTGGCCGGAAACTCGAATTCAACGTTCGGGAGGCTCTGGTTCAGCGGCTGCTCGCGGGTGGCTTCGGCTCGAGCTCGAGGAGGAGGACGAAGCCACGACCGTCGGATCAGACGATGGAGATACATCGGACGGCCGCGATCTGGTTGGGCCGCGGCGGATTAGATGGGCGGCCGAGATCTGGCGGGCGATTGATCGTGCGGCCAGGATCGTTCCCGGGTGAAATTTCGCCGTCCCACATCGAAACGCCGCGGGATTTTTCCGCGGTTTATCAAATAAGCGCTCCCCGCTACTCCTCAATTGAATCTCCTCCCCTCTCGGTGCCGCCCCACACCGAGTTCTTCTGCGGGCGCGCTCTGCGCCCACTCCTGCCACTCGGGCGCGCCACTGGCGCCCACTATGCGTGCCTTCGGGTGCGCGCGCTGCGCGGACTTCACCACCGCGTAGCTCGGGGCTTATACACGGCCCCCCTGCCTCTCAGGGGCTGGCCCCATGGGATCCCCTTGGGCGTGGTGACCTGGTCCCACATGTGCCTTGGGTTGAACCCTTAAGGCTGGCCTCCTTGGTGGCCTAATTTTTTTTGGCAAAGTAAATATAGGATACTTTGTATAAAAACAAAGTAACCACATACATAATTTGAAATGCCAAGAGCCACTCCAAGCCTTCTCCTCTAAGCCATTTCTTCTCTCTTCTTCTTAGGAATTCATCAATCCTCCTCTCATATGATCTTCACTTAGGATATCGAATTCCCGAGGGTTCTTCATCAACCGAGCTCTTGTTCAATTATTTCTTCTTCATTAGAATTCCTCCATTCTTCTTCAACATTTAGTCATCACTTTGTAATGGAATTCACGAAGGGTATTCATCTTCAACTGAGCTCCTAAATCACTAAAATTCTTCAATGTGCTTCATTGATCTAATCAGAGATCAATTGGATCAACTTCAAATTCACATACACTAAGAGTTAGTACATGGACTTCATTAAACCACTTCATCCACTTACAACTTATGGATGGAACATCTTGCTTCTTCAACTCCTCATGCATTGTGAAGACAATGCATGGTCTTCAATCATTGTTGTGACATTGTATCATCAGGATACAAGTTCTTGGAACTTAATGATCAGCTCAACAATCGTCAGATTTTTAGAGAATGTTTCAAACCATCATCTCCTAAGTCACTTAGTGAATCTCCTAAGTGACATGCATTTTGGTACCATGGCCATTCTCCTTCATCACCATCACCATCACATCCTTTGACATTCACATCTTGACTCCTTGACATCCATTCATTCCAAGACAACTTCATGCCTCATTGACAACAAATGCAACACAATGCACTTCAATATTGTTACTGGAATAAAAAAATTTGGGAAGTATTTTCCCCCACTAAAATAAATCAATAAATAGTATATTAATATATAATCCAAAAACAAGTTCATAAATATAAAATTCATTGGATATTTTTATTATACCTGAAAAATAAAATTAGAAAATAGATGACCAACAAAGATTAATGAAGACTAACTAAATAAAACAACATTAATATTCATTAAAAAAAATCACCATCCTATAAATTTATTTTGTTGACACATTAACTGTGTTTAAAATTTACAAATAACAAATAATGAATTTTCCACTTTACCGTCTTAATGAATTGAAACATCTACATATACATCGAAGTATAAATATGGATAGTGAGTGGAAAACCTAAAGGGATTACTCGAATGGCTATAATATATTCCCATGTGTTTGTAATACCAAAATAAAATATTAATTAAAATTTTTAAATAAGAACACATTTTTAAATAGCATCATTTAAATGAAATCCTTTTTGAAAATTTTAAATTAATTTTTTTTCAATACACATTTAAAACTTATTTTTATCCAAAATATGGATTAATAAAATTACACTACAATATCATGTAAACATTACTGAAAGAAAAAATAATTAGATACAAAACTTATTTCATTTAAATATTCTGTTCTATTATTTAAATTTTCATAAAGTTATATAAATAAAAACTCATAATAAATATAGATATCCCTAATTAACTCATTTATCTAATCGATAATGTCTGTAGAGACCCGGAGCCTGACGTACATGTACATTACATTACTTTTGCGGAATACTTAGTACATTACAAAAACACACACACAAGGACCGTAATAGTTTAGTGTCTTTGGAAACTCGGAATATAATCTTCTAATCATGGTGAATGATCTTCAACATCTCCCATAAAGAGCTTCCTTTTTTTACCTAAAACCATTCTTTATATCCTGGGGAAAGGAAAACATAAAATGGTGAGCTCAAATGCTCATCAAGGGAAAATAAAGGAACTAAAAATCATATCATATCTTTTTGAAAATAATAACCTTCAAAAGAGATCATAATATCTTAACATGGAATAAATCATAGAAGTGAAAATGAGATCACCATAATCATAACATGAAACTTGAAACTTTGTGGAATGCACACATAATCTTGGAAAATCATTTCTTGTTAGTCATGACTCATTGCCAAGACTATCTTAGTGGACAAAGTCCCTTTCTGAATCGAGTAACCCTCGTTTCAGTCATGTTTCACTGGACCGGTATAACCTACCGTTCCAGCCCTGTCTATCTCATGAGATATAAAATCTTTACCCAATGCATTGGAGGGAGATATAGGTCCCACCCATCTCATAATGATACCATTCTTATGTGTGCCACAAAATCATAAACCATACATCATTTCATAACCCATGTAATAAAAATGGGAATCTTAAACATCATGACATCATAAAACAATTCATATACGATAAAAGAAATTCTTAAAAATAATTCCATCATAACATAATCAAATCAATGTAATAATAGGGATAAAAACAGAAACCTTTATTATCTTAGATGGAAAAAAATCTTGATAAAACATTTGAACTTTATTCTTGAGGAAAATATCCTTTCTACTTCAAAAAACACTTTTCCTTTCTTAAAATGTCATAAAATTCTAAACTAAAAGAATTTGATTAAAAATAAACTTGAAAACTTGTAAAGTAAGATTCTTGGAAATAATGTTTTAAAAATCCATTCATGCCGTATAAGTTAAAAAAACATTCTTCTCGTACTTTTGTCGGAAAAGTCAAAAAGTACCTCATACGAAAAACGACAAAAGATTATTTTCATACATATTACTAAAAACTCACCGAAGGGTAAAAATGGATTTAAAAAATTGTAGGTGGATGGAAATAATATTATATATTGATGAAACATGGATGTGGATGATAAAATACACCCCAGTAAATACTTACGAATAAAAAAATCTCGGATAAAAATGAGATTGTGATATTTCCCTTACCTTAGGTCCGATTTGCATTGTACGTGTCCGAAGCTCCTGTATAATGGTTTAAATAATGTTATTGACTTATTACAGAATCATAAATAATGATATAATATCATATATCATCATATTCTTAGCTTATTGTTAGTAATATTTCATTGTTACTTGTTACTCGGGTCTTTATTGCCTTTTGTTCTTATGTGTGTTTTGCCGAATAAATTCTTATTCTTCTTTTAAGGTTATAGATACCTTATATCCAGAATGGTATTAGTGTAACATATATCATATTTATTCATTCAATTCATTTATATAATTACTATGTAATGATGATCATGTAGAACGAGTCGCTTCACATCGTGGAGACGGTATTCCGTACGTACGCACGAGTGATGATATCGTTCCTATGATCGTGGAATTGTATTGGAGTATATATATATTATTTCAGTATCAATATTACTTTATTATAATCATAAATTGTTACTCATTACACCATTATACCCATCCTTGTAAGGTGGTAGTGGAAAATAGATTACACCACGGCGTGGAGACGGTATTCCGTACGTACGCACGGGCGGTGATTTCATTTTTCCGTAGGATGGATAGAAGGTGAATTAGGGTTGTTTCATATTTATAATAACATATCAGTATGTAAGTCATACTGATGTTATTACTTTATCATGAAACAACTAAAGAATAAGAAGTTGAAGAAGAAAGAAATTGAAAAGATCGGTAATGGATATTACCTCTTCTTTGGAACGCTTCTTTGAATCCTCCACTTAGGGAACTAAGATTGGTCTTTTAAGAAGACCAGGACCTCTAGGATTATTCTAGGGAAGTGGAGAGGAGAAAATGGCAGGGGTTTTCTGAGCTTGAGTTCTCAAATTGGAGTGAGGATGAGGGGGAGGAGGTGTCCTTTTATAAGGGAGGAGAGGGGCACCTTAGGAATACCTCAAAATATTATTTTATATTAAAGTAAAAAATCGGTTTATAATGGTTACAAAGGGTCTTATTTCGAAGGTAAAGTGGGGATGGGTCGAGATTATATCAAAAAATAAGATTTAGAAAAGTTTAGGGTATTATCTTAACCTTATCAATTAGATTTAACTCTAAGTTAAATAATTTAACTTTTACCGTGTCTTTTTGTTTTCTTTCACTATATGGTTAATACACTTACTATAACAGGCCAAACGAAAACCAAATTTTTTATTATTAATATATATATCCTTATCTAATTAATTTGGTAGAACCTTAGATTTTTAGGAATAAAATAACAATTAGTAATATAATATTTTATTTAAAAACTATTTTGTGTCAATTTTGACACTATTTGGTACATGATTTTTATGAAATTAATAACAGAATGATAAGTTCGAACCAAGTTACTTAAATCAACAATAACATGTCATATTAACCTAGAAAATTAGTTTAAGTCATAAAAAGTCTCAAATTACATTTATTTGGGCATTTATAACATTAATTATGTCAATATTTCATTAATAAGACAATTACTGCATTATCTTTGTGTCATAATAAATGATAATTATTTAATCCCTAAAAATTATAAATAAATTCCTATGATATAGATAATTGTATTAGATTTTTGTATACTATTCATGTTCGAAGTTTCATGAAGTTTATCACTAGATTAAAATTATTTTACTTATACGATTTAAGAAAGTGACATGTTGTCACATTCTTTGGTTTTAATAATAATTAAATTATTTTCATTGACAAAATTTAATTAAATTAATCTAATCCGACCCTTAGGTGATTTGGGTCGTTTTTTAGTCATCCAATAGGATTTTTACATTTGTTAGGGTAATTTTAAAATATTATATTTACCCTTAATTACCCGATTTACCTTTAACTATGGTAAATAAAATTTACCGTAGTTACTATTCATAATTCAGAAAACTAAAAAGTATCCTATTAACATAATTTTGGACCCACTGATTCCAAATATGGAATACATTTTTTAAAATTCAAAACACAGAAGTTGCAGAAATTAAATTAAAATTAATCCCATTGTCGAATAAAAACGGTTTTTTGTTTAAAACATTGCAAAAGATTGAATTGATTTAACCTACGAATTCAAGGTAAAATCAATGATAATGACATACATTATATTAAATGGTAAAAATAAATTCTATTTATACTTTAAAACCATTCAATATTATAATTGAACCACATAAGATATTACGATGAAAAATGTTGTTTTTGATTAAAATATAGCGTGTTTTTACTATTCATTAAAATGTGAAAGTTACCAGAATAATATGAAAATTTTATCCAAAGTAAATTTTTATTTCATGATTCAAAAGAAGAAATTTATTTTGTCAAATTGAACTTATAAACATGTCAAAAACTGGATTTAGAGTGGGTGCGCCATCAAAAGGCGGCAAAACTGCATTTTTTGAAAAATTCTTATTTTACCCGAAAAATTTATTTTGTTCTTATACCATGTTCTAGAAATGTGTAAGATGAATAATAATGTTATAAAATTCAATATTTAGTTAATACTATTCATAACGGCTAGTTCATGACAATATTATAATAATATAACATTGTTTATTAAAACCTGGTATTCTGTACAACACACGCTATCGAGGAAGGTCGCGATTGCGTGTAATGCAAGCCACGTCAGGGTTGCGTGTTGTGAAAGAATCCTTCGTTGTTTCGTATAACAGAATCCAACCATATTTCATTTATACACTTAATATATATATCTATATCTATATATATACTCAATGTTGCGTAGAATAACTATTATCAAAATTGTGTGTAACACGGTCCAAGAATAGTGTTGCGTATACTGCAAGCTAATACGGTGTTGCGTATAGCGCAAGGTAATCTTGGTGTAGAATACAACAAAATACATTAATGAAATTAAAATAATATTTTTCATAAAATCTCGGGGTGTTACATTCTACCCACCTTAAAATGAATTTCGCCCTCGAAATTCTTCGGGGTTATAAATGGTTTATTATTCGAAAGTTTCTTTGATAGAAACTCACATTGTAAAAAGGAATTCCAAAACTTATCTTTAAAAACTAAAGTATAAAACGTAATGGTTCCCCAAGTTAACTAATCACTAGGTATCCACATAGGAGAACATAGATGAAAATATGGACATGGAAGAGAAATCTAACCGTCATGTTCTGATGGAGAGTGGTAGAGAACATGGCTATGGAAAAGCCAGTAATCACAAATCCATAGATTTGTGATGATATAAGGTACCATCTGATTCATCAGGTATAAGATCACTAGGACAACATTTTTTGGTTTTCAAGATCATTTCCCTAAAGTTGAAAATTTGCTTAGAATAAATACTTACTTTATTTTGGTACAATCTCACTGTTGTTCGTGCCATGAACAATTTCCACTTCATCTCTTAAATAAATGAAGTTGAATTTGTTATTCGTGATGTGTTAGCAGATCATGTGATAGAATGACGGGTCATTCCATCTGTATCAAACAAAAGGATAGAATAAGTCATTCCATAGTGAGATTAATCATATATGGTTCCTATAATGGATTTATACTTCATATATCATACTGATTAATATAATAAAACTAGTTTCTACTAAACAGGGACTTCCTGTAGGCCAGTAGTTGGCGATAAAGGCCAGTCACACTTCGGTTGTGGGTTCGATTCCCACAGCCTCGTCCGAAGCGATGGGTTGTCGCCCGTCCTGTAGGTTGTCCTTTTTCTAAAGCTATATTAATATAACATCCCATCAATAATATCGAAAAACGTTTTATCCTAACTTATGTCCAACATAATTCATTCTAATCTTTAGGCTTACCCATAATACTATTGTCTACTCTCATAACATAGTGAAAACGATTACCAGAGATTTAATACCATCGTTGATCCCCAAATATCATAAGATATTTTTTGTTGGTCACATTCCAAACATTCAAAGTCCTTAATCATGTATTTTCTTGAATACCTTAGTGAAAACATGAATGCAGTTTAAAGTTAACACTTTCGACATACCAAAATCCTCAAAATTCTATATACTCAAACCATGATATCACTTAGTCCTTTTATGAATCATGAGCTCATGAATACTGTTAAACATTTCATTTTCTCGTTTTCCCTTCATTATGCACATAATATCTCAATTACTTTGAATACCACATTAGACCAATACATAAATATTCCAATACTACATGATACAACATTATTTTGGAATCCCATTACATAAACACTTAACCATTCCACCACATCATTGTCATATTCAACATTTCCAATAGTGATCGCATGTGACTTCCCTTTGTCCTTTGCCTTCAGTGGTTGCTCATGTTGATCATCACTAACACTTGGATTAGGGCATTTATTAGCATAATGCCCCATTTCCTTGCACTTGAAGCATTGAAGTGTTGGTGGTGCGTTCTCTGCAGTGTTTTCTTTATTCACATCATTAGAAACCCTTTTTCCATTACTTCGAGTCTCAGTTGCTCGATGACCTTCTTTTCCACACTTAAAACATTTTCTAGTCCCTTTAAGACAATCTCCACCATGCTTTTTTCCACACATTGTGCATAAGGGAACATTCATCTTCTTTTCACCATTATTCTGAGATTTCTCCTTGAACTCCATCTTTCGTTTCTTGTCAAAACCATGAGATGGATATGTAACACCAACATCCATTTCTACCTTGTTAGCACAACACACAATTTCTTCATAGCTACTGAAGTCTCTTATAGCTAATGCCCTTCGAAGACTTGGTTTTAAGCCACTAAAAAATCGATCAACTTTACTTTCAGGTTGGATGATAATGCCAGATGCATACCTTGCAAGACTTGTAAAATTCGCTTCGTATATACCAACAGATTCATCATCCTTCTCCTTCAGCTCAAGAAACTCCTTTTCCATCTTTGTTCGAAGAATACGAGGGAAGTACATACTGAAAAACAAGTTCTTGAACTCGTCCCATTCCATGGACTCAATTTCATCTCTTGGCCTCGTATTCTTGATAAGATTCCACCATTGATCAGCATCACCTTCCAAACGATACACTGCTAAGATGACTTTATCATGTTCAGAACATTGAAGAACTGAAAATATCTTTTCAGTGGTACTGATCTATTGTTCAGCAACAAGTGGATCGGAAGTCCCACTGAAAGAAGGTGGACGTTGCCTCATGAAGGACTCAATAGAATATTGTTCCCTTCTCTGCTCATTTGGAAGTCCAGAATGATTCATAGCTTGTGTAAGTATAGCAATAAGATTTTTCACTCCATCTCCCATAACATTTTTTTGTTCAGGAGGACAATGATTGCATTGTACATTGCATTGATCAACACGGTTCCTTCGGGTTCCAGCCATCGTCTAAAACCCAAAAAGAATAGTGTGAGAGGCAAAAATCATGATAGGAAAAACAACATAGTAAAGTGGGAGTACCCTTAATATCTAACAACTTAGGTTAAATTCTAAGATCGTTACCGTAGTTCTAGGACCATATCCTATACTTATACTTATCCTTAGGGACATCCCTAGACATACCTTAGAAATATCTCTAGGGATCTCACTAACGTTTTCGCATCCTAGTTTCCAAAGGTTGACTAAACCTTTCCTCTGATACCAAATTTAGAGACCCGGAGCCTGACCTACATGTACATTACATTACTTTTGTGGAATACTTAGTACATTACAAAAACACACACACAAGGACCGTAATAGTTTAGTGTCTTTGGAAACTCAGATATAATCTTCTAATCGTGGTGAAAAATCTTCAACATCTCCCATAAAGATCTTCCTTTTTTTACCTAAAACCTTTCTTTATATCCTAGGGAAAAGAAAACATAAAAGGGTGAGCTCAAATGCTCAGCAAGGGAAAATAAAGGAACTAAAAATCATATCATATCTTTTTGAAAATCACAACCATCAAAAGAGATCATAATATCTTAACATGGAATAAATCATAGAAGTGAAAATGAGATCACCATAATCATAACATGAAACTTGAAACTTTGTGGCATGCACACATAATCTTGGAAAATCATTTCTTGTTAGTCATGACTCATTGCCAAGACTATCTTAGAGGACAAAGTCCCTTTCTGAATCGAGTAACCCTCGTTTCAGTCCTGTTTCACTAGACCGGTATAACCTACCGTTCCAGCCCTGTCTATCTCATGAGATATAAAATCTTTACCCAATGCATTGGAGGGAGATATAGGTCCCACCCATCTCATAATGATACCATTCTTATGAGTGCCACAAAATCATAAACCATACATCATTTCATAACCCATGTAATAAAAATGGGAATCTTAAACATCATGACATCATAAAACAATTCATATACGATAAAAGAAATTCTTAAAAATAATTCCATCATAACATAATCAAATCAATGTAATAATTGGGAGAAAAACAGAAACCTTTATTATCTTACATGGAAAATAATCTTGATAAAACACTTGAACTTTATTCTTGAGGAAAATATCCTTTCTACTTCAAAAAAAAACATTTCCTTTCTTAAAATGTCATAAAATTCTAAACTAAAAGAATTTGATTAAAAATAAACTTGAAAACTTGTAAAGTAATCTTCTTGGAAATAATGTTTTAAAAATCCATTCATTCCGTATAAGTTAAAAAAACATTCTTCTCGTACTTTTGTCGGAAAAGTCAAAAAGTACCTCGTATGAAAAACGACAAAAGATTCCTTTCATACATATTACTAAAAACTCACCAAAGGGTAAAACTGGATTTAAACAATTGTAGGTGGATGGAAATAATATTACATATTGATGAAACATGGATGTGGATGATAAAATACACCCTAGTAAATACTTACGAATAAACAATCTCGGATAAAAATGAGATTGTGATATTTCCCTTACCTTAGATCCAATTTGCTTTGTACGTGTCCGAAGCTCCTGTATAATGGTTTAAATAATGTTATTTACTTATTCCAGAATCATACATATTGATATGATATCATATATGGTCATATTCTTAGCGTCTTGTTAGTAATATTTCATTGTTACTTGTTACTCGGGTCTTTATTGCCTTCTGTTCTTATGAGTGTTTTTCGGAATAAATTCTTATTCTTCTTTTAAGGTTATAGATACCTTATATCCAGAATGGTATTAGTGTAACATATATAATATTTATTCATTCAATTCATTTATATAATTACTATGTAATGATGATCATGTAGAACGAGTCGCATCACATCGTGGAGACGGTATTCCGTATGTACGCACGAGTGATGATATCGTTCCTATGATCGTGGAATTGTATTGGAGTATATATATATTATTTCAGTATCAATATTACTTTATGATAATCATAAATATTTACTCATTACACCATTATACCCATCCTTGTAAGGTGGTGGTGGAAAATAGATTACACCACGGCGTGGAGACGGTATTCCGTACGTACGCACGCGCGGTGATTTCATTTTTCCGTAGGATGGATAGAAGGTTAATTAGGGTTGTTTCATATTTATAATAACATATCAGTATGTAAGTAATACTGATGTTATTACTTTATCATGAAACAACTAAAGAAGAAGAAGTTGAAGAAGAAAGAAATTGAAAAGATCGGTAATGGATATTACCTCTTCTTTGGAACGCTTCTTTGAATCCTCCACATAGGGAACTAAGATTGGTCTTTTAAGAAGACCAGGACCTCTAGGATTATTCTAGGGAAGTTGAGAGGAGAAAATGGCAGGGTTTGGCCGAGCTTGAGTGCTCAAATTGGTGTGAGGAGGAGGGGGAGGAGGTGCCCTTTTATAAGGGAGGAGAGGGGCACCTTAGGAATACCTCAAAATATTATTTTATATTAAAGTCAAAATCGGTTTATAATGGTTCCAAAGGGTATTATTTCGAAGGTAAAGTGGGTATGGGTCGAGATCCTATCAACCAATAAGATTTAGACATGTTTAGGGTATTATCGTAACCTTATCAATTAGATTTAACTCTAAGTTAAATAATTTAACTTTTACCGTGTCTTTTTGTTTTCTTTCACTATATGGTTAATAAACTTACTATAACATGCCAAACGAACCCCAAATTGTTTATTATTAATATATATATCCTTATCTAAGTCATTTGGAAGAACCTTAGATTTTTAGGAATAAAATAACAATTAGTAATATAATATTTTATTTAAAAACTATTTTGTGTCAATTTTGACACTATTTGGTACAATATTTTATGAAATTCATAACAGAATAATAAGTTCGAACCAAGTTACTTAAATCAACAATAACATGTCATATTAACCTAGAAAATTAGTTTAAGTCATAAAAAGTCTCAAATTACATTTATTTGGGCATTTATAACATTAATTATGTCAATATTTCATTAATAAGACAATTACTGCATTATCTTTGTGTCATAATAAATGATAATTATTTAATCCCTAAAAATTCTAAATAAATTCCTATGATGTTTATAATTGTATTATCTTTCTGGAGACTGTTCATGTTCGATTTTTCATGAAGTTTATCACTAGATTAAAATTATTATACTTATAAGATTTAAGAAAGTGACATGTTGTCACATTCTTTGGTTTTAATAATAATTAAATTATTTTCATTGAAAAAATTTAATTAAATTAATCTAATCCGACACTTAGGTGATATGGGTCGTTTTTTAGTCATCCAATAGGATTTTTACATTTTTTAGGGTAATTTTAAAATATTATATTTACCCTTAATTACCCGATTTACCTTTAACTATGATAAATAAACTTTACCGTAGTTACTATTCATAATTCGGAAAAATAAAAAGTATCCTATTAACATAATTTTGGACCCACTGATTCCAAATATGGAATCCATTTTTTAAAATTCAAAACACAGAAGTTGCAGAAATTAAATTAAAATTAATCCTGTTGTCGAATAAAAACGGGTTTTTGTTTAAAACATTGCAAAAGATTGAATTGATTTAACCAACGAAATCAATGTAAAATCAATGATAATGACATAAATTATATTAAATGGTAAAAATATATTCTATTTATACTTTAAAACCATTCAATATTATAATTTAACCACATAAGATATTACGATGAAAAATGTTGTTTTTAATTAAAATATAGCGTGTTTTTACTATTCATTAAAATGTGAAAGATACCAGAATAATATGAAAATTTTATCCAAAGAAAATTTTTATTTCATGATTCCAAAGAAGAATTTTATTTTGTCAAATTGAACTTATAAACATGTCAAAAACTAGATTTAGAGTGGGTGCGCCATCAAAAGGCGGCAAAACTGCATTTTTTGAAAAATTCTTATTTTACCCGAAAAAAATTATTTTGTTCTTATAACATGTTCTAGAAATGTGTTAGATGAATAATAATGTTATAAAATTCAATATTTAGTTAATACTATTCATAACGGCTAGTTCATGACAATATTATAATAATATAACATTGTTTATTAAAACCCGGTATTGCGTACAACACACGCTATCGAGGAAGGTCGTGATTGTGTGTAATGCAAGCCAAGTCAGGGTTGCGTGTTGTGAAAGAATACATCTTTGTTTCGTATAACAGAATCCAACCATATTTCATTTATACATTTAATATATATATATATATACTCAATGTTGCGTAGAATAACTATTATCAAAATTATGTGTAACACGGTCCAAGAATAGTGTTGCGTATACTGCAAGCTAATACGGTGTTGCGTATAGCGCAAGGTAATCTTGGTGTAGAATACAACAAAAGACAATAATGAAATTAAAATAATATTTTTCATAAAATCTCGGGGTGTTACATTCTACCCCCCTTAAAATGAATTTCACCCTCGAAATTCATCGGGGTTATAAATGGTTTATTATTCGAAAGTTTCTTTGATAGAAACCCACATCGTAAAAAGAAATACCAAAACTTATCTTTAAAAACTAAAGTATAAAACGTAATGGTTACCCAAGTTAACTAATCACTGGGTATCCACATAGGAGAACTTAGGTGAAAATATGGACATGGAAGAGAAATCTAACCGTCATGTTCAGATGGAGAGTGGTAGAGAACATGGCTATGGAAAAGCCAGTAATCACAAATCCATAGATTTGTGATGACATAAGGTACCATCTGATTCATCAGGTATAAGATCACTAGGACAACATTCTTTGGTTTTCAATATCATTTCCCTAAAGTTGAAAATTTTCTTAGAATAAATACTTACTTTATTTTGGTACAATCTCACTGTTGTTCGTGCCTTGAACAATTTCCACTTCATATCTTAAATAAATGAAGTTGAATTTGTTATTCGTGAAGTGTTAGCAGATCATGTGATAGAATGACGGGTCATTCCAACTGTATCAAGCAAAAGGTTAGCATAAGTCATTCCATAGTGAGATTAATCATATATGGTTCCTAAAATGGATTTATACTTCATATATCATACTGATTAATATAATAAAACTAGTTTATACTAAACAGGGACTTCCTGTAGGCCAGTAGTAGGCGATAAAGGCCAGTCGCACTTCGGTTGTGGGTTCGATTCCCACAGCCTCGTCCGAAGCGATGGGTTGTCGCCCGTCCTGCAGGTTGTCCTTTTTCTAAAGCTATATTAATATAACATCCCATCAATAATATCGAAAAATGTTTTATCCTAACTTATGTCCAACATAATCCATTCTAATCTTTAGGCTTACCCATAATACTGTAGTCTACTCTCATAACATAGTGAAAACGATTACCAGAGATTTAATACCATCGTTGATCCCCATATATCATAAGATATGTTTTGTTGGTCACATTCCAAACATTCAAAGTCCTTAATCATGTATTTTCTTGAATACCTTAGTGAAAACATGAATGCAGTTTAAAGTTAACACTTTCCACATACCAAAATCCTCAAAATTCTATATACTCAAACCATGATATCACTTAGTCCTTATATCAATCATGAGCTCATGAATACTGTTAAACATTTCATTTTCTCGTTTTCCCTTCATTATGCGCGTAATATCTCAATTACTTTGAATACCACATTAAACCAATACATAAATATTCCAATACTACATGATACAACATTATTTTGGAATCCCATTACATAAACACTTAATCATTCCACCACATCATTGTCATATTCAACATTGCCAATAGTGATCGCATGTGACTTCACTTTTTCTTTTTCCTTCATTGGTTGCTCATGTTGATCATCACTAACCCTTGGATTAGGGCATTTATTAGCATAATTCCCCATTTCCTTGCACTTGAAGCATTGAAGTGTTGGTGGTGCGTTCTCTGCAGTGTTTGCTTTATTCACATCATTAGAAACCCTTTTTCCATTAATTCGACACTCAGCTGCTCGATGGCCTTCTTTTCCACACTTCAAACATTTTCTAGTCCCTTTAAGACAATCTCCACCATGCTTCTTTCCACACTTTGTGCATAAGGAAACATTCATCTTCTTTTCACCATTATTCTGAGATTTCTCCTCGAACTCCATCTTTCGTTTCTTGTCAAAACCATGAGATGGATATGTAACACCAACTTCCATTTCTACCTTGTTAGCAGAACGCACAATTTCTTCATAGCTACTGAAGTCTCTTATAGATAATGCCCATCGAAGACTTGGTTTTAAGCCACTGAAAAATTGATCAACTTTACTTTCAGGTTGGATGATAATGCCAGATGTATACCTTGAATGTCTTGTAAAATTCTCTTCGTATATACCAACAGATTCATCATCCTTCTGCTTCAGCTCAAGAAACTCCTTTTCCATCTTTGTTCGAAGAATACGAGGGAAGTACTTACTGAAAAACAAGTTCTTGAACTCATCCCATTCCATGGACTCAATTTCATCTCTTGGCCTCGTATTCTTGATAAGATTCCACCATTGATCAGCATCACCTTCCAAACGATACACAGCTAAGATGACTTTATCATGTTCAGAACATTGAAGAACTGAAAATATCTTTTCAGTGGTACTGATCCATTTTTCAACAACAAGTGGATTGGAAGTCCCACTCAAAGAAGGTGGACGTTGCCTCATGAAGGACTCAATAGAATATTGTTCCCTTCTCTGCTCATTTGGAAGTCCAGAATGATTCCTAGCTTGTGTAAGTATAACAATAATATTTTTCACTCCATCTCCCATAACATTTGTATGTTCAGGAGGACAATCATTGCATTGTACATTGCATTGATCTACACGGTTCCTTCCGGTTCCATCCATCGTCTAAAACCCAAAAAGAATAGTTTGAGAGGCAAAAATCATGCTAGAAAAAAAAACATAGTAAAGTGGGAGTACCCTTAATATCTAACATCTTATGTTAAATTCTAAGATCGTTACCGTAGTTCTAGGACCATATCCTATACGTATACTTATCCTTAGGGACATCCCTAGACATACATTAGAAATATCTCTAGGGATCTCACTAACGTTTTCGCATCCTAGTTTCCAAAGGTTGACTAAACCTTTTCTCTGATACCAACTGTAGAGACTCGGAGCCTGACGTACATGTACATTACATCACTTTTGCGTAATACTTAGTACATTACAAAAACACACACACAAGGACCGTAATAGTTTAGTGTCTTTGGAAACTCGGAATATAATCTTCTAATCGTGGTGAAAGATCTTCAACATCTCCCATAAAGATCTTCCTTTTTTTACCTAAAACCTTTCTTTATATCCTGGGGAAAAGAAAACATAAAAGGGTGAGCTCAAATGCTCATAAAGGGCAAATAAAGGAACTAAAAATCATATCATATCTTTTTGAAAATCATAACCTTCAAAAGAGATCATAATATCTTAACATGGAATAAATCATAGAAGTGAAAATGAGATCACTATAATCATAACATGAAACTTGAAACTTTGTGGCATGCACACATAATCTTGGAAAATCATTTCTTGTTAGTCATGACTCATTGCCAAGACTATCTTAGTGGACAAAGTCCCTTTCTGAATCGAGTAACCCTCGTTTCAGTCCTGTTTCACTGGACCGGTATAACCTACCGTTCCAGCCCTGTCTATCTCATGAGATATAAAATCTTTACCCAATGCATTGGAGGGAGATATAGGTCCCACCCATCTCATAATGATACCATTCTTATGTGTGCCACAAAATCATAAACCATACATCATTTCATAACCCATGTAATAAAAATGGGAAACTTAAACATCATGACATCATAAAACAATTCATATACGATAAAAGAAATTCTTAAAAATAATTCCATCATAACATAATCAAATCAATGTAATAATAGAGATAAAAACAGAAACCTTTATTATCTTAGATGGAAAATAATCTTGATAAAACACTTGAACTTTATTCTTGAGGAAAATATCCTTTCTACTTCAAAAAACACTTTTCCTTTCTTAAAATGTCATAAAATTCAAAACTAAAAGAAGTTGATTAAAAATAAACTTGAAAACATGTAAAGGAAGCTTCTTGGAAATAATTTTTTAAAAATCCATTCATGTCGTATAAGTTAAAAAAAACATTCTTCTCGTACTTTTGTCGGAAAAGTCAAAAAGTACCTCGTACGAAAAATGACAAAAGATTCCTTTCATACATATTACTAAAAACTAACCAAAGGGTAAAAATGGATTTAAACAATTGTAGGTGGATGGAAATAATATTACATATTGATGAAACATGGATGTGGATGATAAAATACACCCCAGTAAATACTTACGAATAAACAATCTCGGATAAAAATGAGATTGTGATATTTCCCTTACCATAGGTCCGATTTGCTTTGTACATGTCCAAAGCTCCTGTATAATGGTTTAAATAATGTTATTGACTTATTCCAGAATCATACATATTGATATGATATCATATATGGTCATATTCTTAGCTTCTTGTTAGTAATATTTCATTGTTACTTGTTACTCGGGTCTTTATTGCCTTTTGTTCTTATGCGTGTTTTGCCGAATAAATTCTTATTATTATTTTAAGGTTATAGATACCTTATATCCAGAATGGTATTAGTGTAACATATATCATATTTATTCATTCAATTCATTTATATAATTACTATGTAATGATGATCATGTAGAACGAGTCGCATCACATCGTGGAGACGGTATTCCGTACGTACGTACGAGTGATGATATCGTTCCTATGATCATGGAATTGTATTGGAGTATATATATATTATTTCAGTATCAATATTACATTATAATAATCATAAATAGTTACTCATTACACCATTATACCCATCCTTGTAAGGTGGTGGTGGAAAATAGATTACACCATGGCGTGGAGACGGTATTCCGTACGTACGCACGCGCGGTGATTTCATTTTTCCGTAGGATGGATAGAAGGTGAATTAGGGTTGTTTCATATTTATAATAACATATAAGTATGTAAGTAATACTGATGTTATTACTTTATCATGAAACAACTAAAGAAGAAGAAGTTGAAGAAAAAAGAAATTGAAAAGATCGGTAATGGATATTACCTCTTCTTTGGAACGCTTCTTTGAATCCTCCACTTAGGGAACTAAGATTGGTCTTTTAAGAAGACAAGGACCTCTAGGATTATTCTAGAGAAGTGGAGAGGAGAAAATGGCAGGGGTTGGCCGATCTTGAGTTCTCAAATTGGTGTGAGGAGGAGGGGGAGGAGGTGCCCTTTTATAAGGGAGGAGAGGGGCACCTTAGGAATACCTCAAAATATTATTTTATATTAAAGTCAAAATCGGTTTATAATGGTTCCAAAGGGTATTATTTCGAAGGTAAAGTGGGGATGGGTCGAGATCCTATCAACCAATAAGATTTAGACATGTTTAGGGTATTATCGTAACCTTATCAATTAGATTTAACTCTAAGTTAAATAATTTAACTTTTACCGTGTCTTTTTTTTTGCTTTCACTATATGGTTAATACACTTACTATAACATGCCAAACGAACCCCAAATTGTTTATTATTAATATATATATATCCTTATCTAAGTCATTTGGCAGAACCTTAGATTTTTAGGAATAAAATAACAATTAGTAATATAATATTTGATTTAAAAACTATTTTGTGTCAATTTTGACACTATTTGGTACAAGATTTTTATGAAATTCATAACAGAATGATAAGTTCGAACCAAGTTACTTAAATCACCAATAACATGTCATATTAACCTAGAAAATTAGTGTAAGTCATAAAAAGTCTCAAATTACATTTATTTGGGCATTTATAACATTAATTATGTCAATATTTCATTAATTAGACAATTACTGCATTATCTTTGTGTCATAATAAATGATAATTATTTAATCCATAAAAATTCTAAATAAATTTCTATGATGTAGAGAATTGTATTAGAGTTCTGGATACTATTCATGTTCGAAGATTCATGAAGTTTATCACTAGATTAAAATTATTATACTTATAATATTTAAGAAAGTGACATGTTGTCACATTCATTGGTTTTAATAATAATTAAATTATTTTCATTGAAAAAATTTAATTAAATTAATCTAATCCGACCCTTAGGTTATATGGGTCGTTCTTTAGTCATCCAATAGGATTTTTACATTTTTTAGGGTAATTTTAAAATATTATATTTACCCTTAATTACATGATTTACCTTTAACTATGGTAAATAAAATTTACCGTAGTTACTATTCATAATTCGGAAAAATAAAAAGTATCCTATTAACATAATTTTGGACCCAATGATTCCAAATATGGAATCCATTTTTTAAAATTCAAAACACAGAAGTTGCAGAAATTAAATTAAAATTAATCCCGTTGTCGAATAAAAACGGGTTTTTGTTTAAAACATTGCAAAAGATTGAATTGATTTAACCTACAAATTCAAGGTAAAATCAATGATAATGACATACATTATATTAAATGGTAAAAATATATTCTATTTATACTTTAAAACCATTCAATATTATAATTTAACCACATAAGATATTATGATGAAAAAAGTTGTTTTTAATTAAAATATAGCGTGTTTTTACTATTCATTAAAATGTGAAAGTTACCATAATAATATGAAAATTTTATCCAATGTAAATTTTTATTTCATGATTCCAAAGAAGAATTTTATTTTGTCAAATTGAACTTATAAACATGTCAAAAACTAGATTTAGAGTGGGTGCGCCATCAAAAGGCGGCAAAACTGCATTTTTTGAAAAATTCTTATTTTACCCAAAATATTATTTTGTTCTTATACCATGTTCTAGAAATGTGTAAGATGAATAATAATGTTATAAAATTCAATATTTAGTTAATACTATTTATAACGGCTAGTTCCTGACAATATTATAATAATATGACATTGTTTATTAAAACCCGGTATTGCGTACAACACACGCTATCGAGGAAGGTCGCGATTGCGTGTAATGCAAGCCAAGTCAGGGTTGCGTGTTGTGAAAGAATCCTTCGTTGTTTCGTATAACAGAATCAAACCATATTTCATTTATACATTTAATATATATATATATATATATATACTCAATGTTGCGTAGAATAACTATTATCAAAATTGTGTGTAACACGGTCCAAGAATAGTGTTGTGTATACTGCAAGCTAATACGGTGTTGCGTATAGTGCAAGGTAATATTGGTGTAGAATACTACAAAAGACATTAATGAAATTAAAATAATATTTTTCATAAAATCTCAGGGTGTTACAATGTCCTTATAGGAATATAGTATGGAAAAAATTTGAATATACCCATATTATGTGAAAAGTAATTTGATGGCTATAAAAAGGAAACACACTAGCTTGGGATAGAAAACCAACAAAAATATTTCATTGTATTACTAGTAATTGACACACAAAATGTTATCAACCGTTTATATAACACCCTAGGATTCATTCCCAATGTGAAGATGTATAAATAATAATCTTATTCCCTCTATAACAAATTTAATACCAACCCCTCATTATAATATAACATATAGTATTACCCATGAAACCACAATGTAAATATATCATCATGTTTCAAAAAATATCTAATAACATTTTTTGGATTGATTTCAAAACCCATACTATAAACATATAATAGGATATCAATATTTAAAAAAAATAAAATATATTAATAAAGTTGATAAAAAATCAAAAAATATAATTTCAATATAATAAATCATTGAAAAAAATTAATGAAAATCATCATTTGAATGAAAATATAAGATTATTTAAATCCAAAACACTCAATTTGAATAAAGATAATATAATTATTGTTTTTTGAATGGACCTTAGTGTACCATATATATGTATTATTAAATATATATATATATTAAATTTAGGGATAAAGGGACTCCATAGGGAATTAATCACTTGATGTAGACATCACTATGCATTATGGCTGTCATAGGTGATACATTATATGGGATAATAGTACACGACCATCATTAAAATTAAGGTACATTACATGCACCATCATGGAACAAGGTCTGTAACACCACAAGTAAAAAATAAATTGAAATTCATTACAATTTTCATTAATTATATATTTATTAACATCATTTAAACAATAGTTTTCCCCTTTTAGGATTCGAATTTCAAAAAACACTTATCAATGGTTCTGATCAGTATGTTATTTGGAGTCTGATAAAATCAACATGTATTATGGTGAATAGTTTCATATCCTTATGAATAGTAACATGAATAGTAATATGACCATTATGAATAGTGAATCATATTATTGTTTTATTTTCATAAGGATATATGATAAATAGATGTAGATTAATTTTTCAAGGTGTTAAAAAAAGAGTTATAATTTTAAAATTTTATTTTTTAAAAAATTGTGATTTTATTTAATTATTAAATTGTTAATATATATAAAATTATTTTCAGAAATGGGGTTCATTTTTGAATTCTACACATTGGAAAATTTATAGGGTGAATTTATTTTATTTTTCTGATATTCAAGAATTTTTTATGAATAATAAAATACCATAAAATATGATAAATGATAAATTCTTGTTTTACTGCATCAAAGGCGATTCAAGGCAGATGTAATTGCACTTGGTTCAATCCCAAATGAAATTATTACTATTTTGGGTCAAATGAATCAAGGATATTCATAGTCTTGAGCAAAAAATATTATAATAATAATTAAAATAACGTAAAATCCCTCCTCTCCTCCACTATAAATACCACCACCATTACCCTCTTCTTCCCAGACCTCCCAATCCTTGAAACCTTTCTAATTTTTACCCAATAATTATACCAAGACCCTTCCCCACATAAAAGTCATACATGTCTCACCAAAATTCTAAAACCAAGGAAGTTAATAATGATTTGTAGGACAATAGATCAAATGGTAAACATCGTCTTTTGTTTTCATTCTTTTATTTTCAATTTCTTTTCATTTATTATTCATTCCATGTCTCCCCTTATCAAGGAGGAATAAATGATATAGTATCTGAAATAATCTATATTGCATATTTTCTATGTAAGAATCATCGTTATATTTCTTCTATGTGCACTATTTTTCAATAAATTAAAACATCATTCGTGATGTGTCGATTTACCTATATTAGGGACACTGTGATTTCAATTTCATTTACATCCTAAAATACTGGTCAAGAAACAGTTTTTGGTGTTGAAATAAATTATAATTTATGTATTATATCATAAATAAGGTTCTGGAGTCAGTTTATACACTTTTGGTGAATTTATAAAACCAAATTATTTCACTACGATCGAAGAATCACAAAAATGGCCTAAACAAATATCAATAATGTTTTTGCTTTTGAATCAACCTCATGTCAGAATTAAAAATGCTAAATGATATAATTTATGGTTCTATAAATATGTAAATACTAATCAAATCCAATTCTATATTTCCAGAACCAATTGACAAGAATATTCATCATGAATCGATCATGGAAATCAGGTAAAGAACACACCCTAAATAATGGAAGGAAACAAATAATTACAATTATAAGGAGAAATGATGTAATGAAATGATCATATATTAGATTATAAACCTTAATATATTTATTTAAGATAATAATAAAACACTTTTAACCATTATACATAATGATTATACATGTTTAAATTAAGACAAACCTGAGTTTAGGGAATTATTAAACTGGTTTCTATTCTTTAGGTTAACATTCTACTTCATTATTTATGTGGTATTAAATTTGTTTTTGTGATTATAAATTTATATATTATATTGAATTTTCTTTATTTGTTGTTTATATACATATTCCATCCACTCTATTAAGACTCACTTAAACTATAAGATATTTTTAAGGGAAATGTTTTTAAAAACTCATCTTTTAAAATTATCTTTTACAAAATTCAAAAGAAATGTTTTAATGGAATTATTCATATTGTATGGTTATGTTTTGGTTATTGGTAATTTTTTATAACAAAGTGTGGGACCTATATTTCCATCCAATGCATTGGGTATGTGTACACTCTATGTCAACTGTATGTTTACTCAATGTGTAACAACGATGGTTACAGAATAAGGTAGTTGTGAGGTTTACATTGTAAGAAATCCATGAGGGATACAAATTGTATGGTATATGTAAGGGTTATATTTATGTTCTATATGTTTTTTATAAATCTCATGGAAATATCAAGTTTCACAAGGATTATATGGGCGACAAGAATTTTATTTTTTTGAAAATGATTTGATACGTTTTATTTATTCAGGGAGTAATGTATTATTTCATTATTTTTATATCGCATACTGGGATTTTGTTATAATAACATGTTTTTAAATGATTTTCACTGGTTATAAGGATGTGTAAGAAAAATAAGGATGAAAACTAAAAAGTTATGAATAATATTTGAGGAAAATATTTTTATTTTAAAAGTATTATATTTTTCACAAAATCGATACAATATTTTGTGGTGTCTTCACTATATAAAGGTGGAATGTTAAGTAGGTTTTAAATTAAAATTCCCTAAATATCTAAACATAAAAAGATCCTTAATATGAAATGAATTGTTTACATGAATAAAATTTCATATTATGTAATGTAATAAGTTTTGGCCCTTGTAATTGGTAATAGAGGATGGTTTAGATAACATTAGGGGTTACGATGATGTTAATATAATAAAATAAATGATTTTTACTCATTGGATAATTTGAAATGTTATAGAATTTAATGATTACCAGGTTGTTTCAACTAATACATGATTGTTCAGAATTGTTTTTCACAGAAGAAATAGGGAAGCTGAAGAGTAGAAGAACCGATAGAATGATATCCTTATTAATATGTAGCCTAGAATGGTTGGAATTGGAACAGAGTAGTTTGTGAAATTAATGGATCGACTAATGTATAGAATAAATGGTGGTGTAATCCATGAAAAATAATAACCATATTTACCACTACAGAGCATGAAAATTGTGGAACATTTTTGGAGATGACACCCTGCTACTTTCGATTTATCATATGACCCATCAACGGGTAATGGATGGATTAAGGTCCATGAAAAGATATACAATTTTATTGAATGTTCAGATAATCCAAAATAAATTCTTTCTATTTAACAATTGAAGGTGTAGTTGACCAATGGTTGTCAATGTTAATGATTATCAGGTATTGAGAGGATGTTTTTGTCTTAGAGTGGGATGAATTTAAAATTCTTTTCCTTGAAAAATATTTTCAAAAGGTGGGCCAACATATGATGGAGAAGAAATTCCTTGAATTGAAGCAGAAGGATGAAGATTCATTGGCCTTGTGTGATGAGAACATCCCTCGAATGGGATGGTATGATTCGAATCATATTCATGATTAGGATAGAAAAATCAGCATCTTTTACTCAGGATTAAATTCAAGGAATTGAAGGGAAATAGCCACTCGTACATTCCAAATTTATGATAAACTAGTACATTGTACTGAGTGGGTAGAGATAGATTTTTCTTATGATCATGTTCACTTTGAAAACAAGTAGAGGAATAGTTCAAGATAGAAAATGATGGGTAACAATCAACCAAAATAGTTTGGTGGTATGAAATTACAGTTTTTAATTCGGGAATGGTGTGGCAAGAAGCACCCAGGGGAATGCATTACCAAACCTAGGAACTGGTTTTGATGTTGTAAGTATGGAAATATGACCTAATATTGTAATAAAAATAATCCTAATTCAAATCATTATCTTTAAACTATTAATTGTTTTAAATGTGGTTAGATAGGTTATTATAAAAATGTCTACCAAAAGAGATACTTGAATGATGAAAAGAAGTCATAATATAAGAAGAAAGGTGTAGTGAGATCCTTTATGACTGTGTATGTACATTCCAGGCCATCCAATTAAGGTTTATTAGGTATCCTATTTTTTGAAATCATATTTTTCAAAAATTTTGTTCAATATGGGGTTTACACATTCCGTTATATCTGAATAAGTTTCTTGTAAATTGGAAATATCACCTCAACAAACAAGATTAGATCATATTGTTAAAACACTATAGGGAAATATTATAGAAAATATGAATTATCATATTATTTTTATAGTGGAATGTGGAATTAATTTACCTTAAAACCTGGTTTTTTTAACTTGTATGTGATTGATTTTATTCTAGGAGTGGATTGGATTTTTGTTTCTCATATCAGGATTTATTGTTTAGCTAAAGAAGTTGTTTTTCAGATAGATTTTCAGTTTTTATTCATGAACAAACCCATAAAAATGATAAAATATTAGGAATTTGAGAAATAGTTGGAAGATGGTAATGAATATTATCTTTCTCATATTGTTGAAAATAATAGAACTATTCAGATTAATGATGAGCCAGTGGTAAATGAATACATTGTTTTTTTTCTAATGAGTTTCTCGATGTTATACCTAATTGGGAAGTCAAATTTAAAATTTAATTTGTTTTTTATTCTATGAAAATTTCAAAACCACCATATTGAATGGCTCAAATGTAATATAATGAATTGAAAAATTAGTTTAAATAGTTTTTTAATAAAGGCTTCAATCTTAATATCACTTCACAATGAGGAGTTCCTCGTGTGTTCATTAAATAAAGATGCTTCCATATGACTTTTAATTGAGTATTGAGTCTTGAATAACATCACTATTAAAAAAATAAAGATTTTCCTCATATCGATGAATTGTTTGATCGTCTCTAGGGATCATATAACTTTTACCTGATTGAATTGAGATCTGGATACCAATAGCTAATGGTGAAGGATGATAACATCCCAAAAATAGCCTATAATACTAGATATGGGCATTATTAAGTTGTTTTTATGATGGTTTGGTTAACTAATTCTCTTTATGTACTCATGGATTTTATGAATTTAATATTTCATGTGTTCTTAGATAATTTGTTAGTTGTGTTTATTAATGACATCCAAGTATATTCGAAGAGTAAAGGGGATCATGAAAAACATCTCAGGGTTGTTCTACTAACTTTAAAGGAAAATAAACAATATGGAAAATTTAACATGTGTGATTTTTAGTTGAAATAGATTTATTTATTGGTAATATTGAAAATAATTATGGAATAACCATTGATCCTGCCAAAAAAATGTGGTTGATGAATGTCCAAGACCTAAAAATGTTATAATGATTAATAGTTTTTTGGATTTTTATGTTATTAACAACGGTATGTCATAAACATTTAATGGTTATCTATCTAACAAACTATGTTAAAAAAAGTGGATAGATTTATTTGTACCTTAAAATATGATGTATTATCAATAACTAATGAACAGATTGGTGAATGCTCCAGTTTTGGCCTTGCCTTCCTGAAATGGTAAAATTTTCATCTGATGTGATGCTTCGTTGAAGGGACGTGGTTGTGTTTTGATGAATAACGATTAGGGAATTTTTTATGAATCAATATGATTAAAACATAATGAGATAAATTATCACACAAATTATTTTTAATTAGAAGCTGTGGTTTTTCTTTGAAAATTTGGATACATCACTTATACAGAGCCATATCTTAGATATATACTGACCATAAAAAGATGAAGTATATATTCACTCAGATTTAATTAAACAAGAGGTAGATAATATGGATTGAACTAAAAATGTATTATGATTTCAAGATTAATTACCATCCAAGAATAGAAAAGAAAACAAATTAGGGGATGACTTGAGTTGAAAAAATCATGCATCATTCACCATGTTACATTTGGGACATGATCCCTTGATTGGAAGAAATTTTTCTTGGGAGTTTTTGGTGTTCGAAATACCTTTATTATGTTTTAGGTTTCAGTGTAATCATCATTATAAGATAGAATTAAGAAATCATAGACGGAATACTATGAGCTATAGAAAAATTTTGAATTGGTTAAAATGGGTATGTCTCTATTATTTAACCTTGATAAAGATTGTGTTTTGTGATTTTGAAAAATATTGGGTGATCCTTGAGATTCCCACTAGAAGAAATACTTGTTTTGTAAAGCTCATAGTCCTCTATTTTGAGTTTATTTTGGAAGTATTAAGATGTACAGAGACCTTCTATAGTATTACAAGTGGGATGGAATGAAAAAAGATATTGTAGGTTTTACTGTGAAATATTTGACAAGCCAACAGGTTAAAGTAGAGCGATAGATAGCAAAGGGGATGCTTCAGCTCTTTTCAGTGACAGAGTGGAAATGGGAGAATATATTCATGCACTTCATGATGCGAATACCTATGAATTCTCAAGGCAATACTATGATTTGGGTTATTGTTGATCGGCTGATGAAACAATCACATTTTTTCTATTTGAGATAAAATGTTTTTGGATCATTTTTCTTGATTGTAAATAAAATATATTGTTAGGTTAAATGGATTTCCTCATTCCATTGTATCTGACAGGGATCCCAGGTTCATTTGTATCTTTTTTATGGGCCCTCAGAATTCATTGTGCACAAAATTAAATTTTAGTATAACTTTTCATCCTCAATTAGATGGGAAATCAGAATAAATGACTCATAAATTGGAGGATATGCATCAAGAATGTTCAATGGAAAACCAGGGATGTTGGGATCAAAATATTTATTTAATTGAGTTGTCTTATAATAATACTTTTCAATCTAATATATAGATGGAAACATTTGACGCATTGTATGGTAAGTGGTGTATAACTCCAAATTTAGGGGATGATGTCAGGGAAAAGGAGTTTGTGGGACCATAATTTTAAGTGTAAGTGGTTTTAAAAGTGAAGATGATCCAACAACACATGAGGATAACTCATATAATGAAGAACAATTATGTAGAAAGTTGGAGGAACGTATTTTATTCTAATGTTGGTGTCATGTTTTCCTTTAAATCTCACCATGGAAAGTTGTTACGCATTTTGTTTTGAATGGAATGCTATGTCCACGCTTTATTTGACATTATTAAATTCTAGAGAATATTGGACTTTCTACCTATTGAGTAGATTTTTTTATGTTTATCTTAGGTATATAATTTTTTTCATGTTTCCATGTTGAGAATGAATGTTCCATATTCATCTCATTTAATGATCCAAGAAGTAGTTTAGCTGGAAGAGAACATTTCTTATGAATGAAAACCAGTTCTGATTATTGATTGAAGGGAACAAGTATTTTTATATATGGTAATCCACTAGGTAATGGTTTTTTGGAGAAACCACATGGCTATAGACTAAACAAGGGAGTCTGAATATGTTATGAAAGAATGATACCCTCACTTGTTTAATGTGTAAATAAAATCGCCAGGAATCAATTTCAGGAAGATTGGGATAATGTAACACCCCTTGTTTTTAAAAAATAAATTGAAATGCATAAAACATTGTTTTAATTAGATAATTATAAATATTCATAAAATATAATTTCATTTCTTTTATGATTTGAATTTCAAAAAACATTTATATATAATTGTGATGAGTTTGTTATCTTGATTCAGATATAACCATCTTCATTTTTTTGTGTATGGTAACATAACCTTATGAATATTAATATGAACCATATATATAGTGAATAATAAAATTATTTTATTTTCATAAGGATATAACATAATGATATGGTGATTAATTTTTCACAGAGATAAAAATGTGTTATAGATTTAAAATATTTATTTTTTAATAAATTATTATTTTATTTACAAATTGAATTAATAATATTTAGAAAGATCATTTCATAAAATGGAGTTTATTTTTGTATTTTAAGCATCAAAAAATCGTTAGGGTGTTTTTTTGGGGGATTTTACTAAAATTCATGAAGTCTTTTTGTATAGTAAAATACAATAAAATATGATAAATGCTCAATACTTGTTTGCTGCATCATAGGTGGTGCAAAGATGATGCACGGAAACATAGTTTGAAATCACACAAGATTATTACTATTTTGGATAACATGAATTAATAATATTCATATTATTTATAAAAACATTATAATAATGACTAAAATAATGTAAAATCCCTCCTCACATCCAAAATAAATACCACCCTCATTCCTCTCTTCCTTTCACACCTCTCAAGCCTTGATCATTGCCTAAGTTCTACCCAATACTCCTTGCAATATTCGTACCCACATCCAAGTTCTTCTGGACTCACAAAAAGTCTATAACCATGGTCCTTTAGATGGATCTCAATGAGAATGGATCAATAGGTAAATATATTCTTTTGTTTTGTTTCTTTTCTATTAATTTTCTTTTCTATTCTTCTTATTTCCTCACCTCCCCTAATAAAAGAGGATTTAATGAACTAGTATCGTCCATATACATTATATAATCATGCTTATGTATGACTCACCATTAAACATCTTCTACTCTTCCACTTTTTAAACAAATTAACACATTGTCTGTGATGTGTTTCTTTACCGACATAGTTGATAGTGTGATTTCAATTTATTTATTTCCCTCAAGACTAGACATGAAACTATTTTTGTGGTTAAACCAGATTATAATTTATGTATTATATCTTATATAAGGTTATTCAATCATTTTATACACATGTAATTAATTTATAAAACAAAATGAGTTCATTAAGATAGAAGAATCATCGTAATGACCTAAACAAATAACAATAATGTTTTAACTTATGAATCATTTTAATGTCATAATTTAAATAAAAAATGGTATAACAAATGGTTATATAAATATGTACGTAATAATAAATTCTAGTTCTATATTTTCACTTCCAATCAATAAGAATAACAACCATGTACCGATCATGGAAACCATGTACAGAACACATCGAAAACAATGGAAGGAACAAAATAAAAACAATTAAAGGGATAAATGATGTCATTAAATGATCATATAAGGTATTATAAAAAGTAATATTTTTTTGTAGGATATTAATACCACTATTTTAACTTTTATAAATGAGTTTTAAACAATTTTTAAGCAAGACAAACCCAAGGCTAGTGAATTCTTAACACGATTTCCATTATTTGGTTTAACATTCTACTTCATTATTTATGTGGTATTATATTTTTTTGTGTGATAAAATTTTTATATATTTTTTTGAATTATGTGTATTTATTGTGTATATACATATTACATACACTCTATTATGTCAAAACTTAATTTTATGATATTTGTAAGTGATTTTTTTTAAATAATCATTTAAAATTCTGTTTTACGAAATTCAAAAGAAATGTTTTTATTGAGTTAATCATGTTGTATGCTAATTTTTTGGTTATTGGAAATTTTTTGATAAATTATGGGAAAAATATTTCCCTCAAATTATTTTAGGTATGTGTATGTTGGATGTCATATATATGGTTACTCCAAGTATAACTCTAATGGTTATACAAAAAGTTAGCTGTGAGGGTTACTTTGTAAGGTAGTCATGAGGGTGAAAAATTATTAGGTAGCTAACCGGGTTACAAGATTATGTACTTAATTCTGCATTTTACCATTAGGGTTCTATTTATGTTATATATGTTTTTTGGAAATATCATGGAAACCCAATTTTTCACAACATATGTTTATATTAGTGATAGGTATGTTTTTTAAAAATAATTTCATATATAATAATGATTCATGGAATAATGTGTTGTTTACTTATTTTTATATCGCTTCTGAGCATTTTTCTCTCATCCCAAGATTATAAATTATTTTCATCAGTTATAAGGATGTTTATGAAATTTAACAAATCCATGTTAAATGTTGTGATGATTTTTCAAAGAAAACATGTTTTATTTGAAAAGTATTATATTTTGGAAGAAATGGATACTATATTTTGGGTATTTTAACTATATGAATGTGGAATGTTATGTATGTTTTATATCACAATTCTCTAAAATTTTATATTTGAAAATATCCTCAATATGAAAGGAAGTGGGTTCTTGAATATAATCCAAGATTATATAATGTGGTAAGGTCGGGCACTTATAAGGCCACCAAAATAAATTATCTTTTGATATCATCATAAGTTTTAGTGTTGTAATGGTATATTTTGTCCAATAATAATATTTAAATCAGCTCACAAATGAGGAGGAGAACAGATAATAGGATAAATGAGGCTAAAATTAGGCATGTGAAAATGGAGTGAAAACCCAAAAATATATATGGAAATATGGAAAAGGAAGGAATTGATCAATGGGATTATATATATCTAATCAGACAGAATGAATTGAGATGGTACATTCCTATTAAAAATGGATATTAAAAAATATATCTTTTTTCAAATATATTTTAAAATAGTTTCTATAATTTTTAAACTAATAGAGTCATATAAAATCTATTTTAATGATGAAAAATCAAATCCAAACAATTATCTTATGATAATACCTATATCCTGACTAAAGCGATTCAAAAATTATTTCTAGTCTCAACCACTCGGGATTATCGATAGTTATATGACACTATAAGAAATAGATCCTTTAATAGATTACCATAAAACTTACTCTTAATAAAATACCTAATAATGTTTGATTAATTATAATGAACTTAAAAATTATTTTTATAGTTATTGTCACTACAAGGTCATCATATAACTTCAACTACCACATACTCGCAAATCTTATATATGAAACTATTTTTACAATTGAAAATAAATTGTACTCTTTTACGCTTAATAAAAATATCCATTATCCTTTAACAAAAATTATGTGTTGAGAATAATAATGATCACGATGATATTCAATTAAAAATAATATTTTTATCCATGGTAGATACCTTAAAATAAATAAAAAACATTTTTATATCCAATAATAGAAAAGCCAATAACCATTTTATTTATAAACATGAATGTTACAGTTATATAAACCAATTGAATGTCACTAATCAATACCCACCACCACTAGAAACCCCCACAAGGCCTTCTTTGAAGATGACAATGACCACTGAATACAACCTTTAATACACCTGGTTTTGGTGACTATCACTGATATAATTATATAGAAAAATGGGAGGTATTGCCCTAAAAATACTATGATAATGTAAAAGGAAACCACGATTAAACTTATTTACATAAATATAAATAAATAACTAACAAAATCATGATATTTTAAAAATAATATTTAAATTAAAAACTAATAGAAAAGTCTTATGGTCATAACTGCAACCAAAATCCAATGATATAATTTAATAATGTCCATCTCAGATATTGAATACCTCTATTTAAACATCGAAAATAAAATTATATATATATAATGCTGAGAATAAAGGTATACTCCTTCAGATTATTTTCTATAAAACTCATGAAAATATTGACGATGGATACTAATTCATTACCGAATAATTAGCATAACCAACAGGAACTAACTATGTCTACTATCACCCAACCTGATTGAGGTTTTCCCAATGAAAATTGAATAAAATTACAATAAACTATTATCAAAATAATATATCAAAGGGTCACCCCAAAATAACTTCCCATTTAGTTTCTCCACTGACAGCCTAATGGAAAACTTTCTGGTGCTCTCAATCCCTTCCATAGTCATATTGCATCACATCATTTCTCAAGTTTCAACCTTGAAACACATCAATATTGCATCGTCATCACAATCACATATCCACCATCGGTTAACATGTCATACAAATATATCCCATTCCCCTTATAGTAGGAAATCTTGAATTATATGGAGGTGGTCCTTGTTTCCACCTAAAACCAGGCATGACCCTCACCATATATCGTTATCTCAATCACATAATGATGTATTCTGGTATACCATATAACATTACATTAATCCTTTAAAACCTATATGTCTATATTTATTGTGATACATAAAACCCCATAATACACTTTTATTGGATATAGAGGTAAATGGATTATCCATCCATCTATTCCCTTACTAACTGACATGCTTTGGGGAAGTACCAAGAACTAAAAACATTTTTTCATCATTATTGCAATTTATCTCAGGTGTCAACATATAAAATAAAACTGGGTAAATAAAACATATAATAGTCATAAAATTTCCCTACCATAAGGATAAAAATAAAATAACACTACCAAAACCTATTATAACCTCTTAATCATCACGTCTTATTACTATGAACTACTAAAACTATCATAAGAAAACCAATGCTCTTTTATATAAAAAACCACAACATTGTTCACTATTTCCCATTCATTAATATATTTATTTCATTTAATGATTTAACATTTTACAAACTATATAAAATTAAATATTATATTTATTAACTACATATTAATAAAAAAAATAATTTACTCACCAACAATGTTAATTTCATAATTTACCCCTAAAATTTAATCAAAACTATTTTTTAATACGAAATTATAATTATATTTTGGCCTCATACATACTAAATTCTAACTAACTAGTATTAATATATTATTTAAAATAGTCAAATTTCATATCACAATTAAATGTAACTAATCTCCAAAACATAAAACCAACCACCATGAAACTAATATAATAAAAAATGTTAAAACATCCTAATTTCAACTTTACTATCCATGCTATCATAACCGCCCAAACATCACTCATCAAAAAACACAACATCTCCTAGATACCACCGATATCTCCAAATATTCATACCTATCAACACCAACCAGCTTCATCAACAAATTCTTGAATCTCTCACAAAAATTCCAAAAAGGAAATTCAATATGATTAATTATCCGGACAACATTTAGTAGTACAATACAACCAATTGTAATTATTTTCATAAGGATTTTTTTGATTCTGACATAAGAATCATTACCACATTTTATGATTCCAAACAATCCGTACATAATTTTTATAAATAGTTAACATTTTATGGAATGATATCTATGAAATTAATCATAGGAACAAATCATGTATCATATTTGAAAAATTAAAATCAATATAAAAAATTATCCATTTTTCAAATGAAATAACATGTTAATATTTATATAATTTTTGACACATATTCTTCATTCAATTTCATAATTCTTATTTTTCAATTTTTTAGGTAGATTCACATTATTTTCCAGGGGAAATATATAGCATATTAGTTCTAAAAATTACAAAAATGAAAATATTATTCCTAAATCATCTACAAAGATAGGGACCTCAACTTCATTGTGCAATAATAAGGAATGGAGGATATGTGATGAAAGGCACTAGGATTTTGATACTAAATATCAACGAATAATTACATAGAAAAAATCACCCAACCGTGAACCAAAACAAAAACTAACCACTTTCATAAGCTTACAAAGAAGAATAGGGATGTAATCTAAAGGAACATAAAAAAATCAAATTAAATTACTGATTATTTATTCTTATAACAATAATGGAAAAAAATAATTGAATCGTATAATAAAATCACAATAAAATTTTTGTGGTGTTTGATGGAAAATGTGAGACAAAAAATCGAGGAATGGTATGTTGAATTTATAAATCTAGATGCATGAATCTCCAAGAAATATTTGTAGGAATTTAGACATTTAAAATTTCATAGGCTCTAGAAATTCTCTTTTTAATTATTCAAGATAATTACCCTCATAATAAAAAATTAGAACATCCTAAAATAATGGATTAAATATTATATGGTGAAGTTATTAATTTTATATAAATATCCTCAATTTATTAAAATTATTTTAATTTATAATGAAATATTACATAAAAAATTTGATTTTATACAACCTAGAAAATATAGATATTAATTATTGGAAAGGCTCTTATATTAGGGGGAGGTACATTGGTGTATGATATCAATAATGCGTTGAATCTAACACATAAAAATGACTGTTACACATCATACATTTAGTGATGGAAAATAATTTTACATACCAGTATTTTAATTTTACAAATAAAATAATAATAATTAATTACTCTTATGAAAAATATTTATAAGTTATTTACTATTTTCAAATGCTCAAGTTGTTTCAAATATACTTTTATAAATTTGATAATTGATTCTAAAATATTATATATGTGTTGTTTTCTTTTCCAAAAAAAATTTAAATATAAATCAAAACTCTTATTTTAATAGTATAGGTAAGGTACTTATCCAATTTTCCTAACACAAAAAAATATTACTGAAAAATTATTATGTAATGGTAATTCCATATTTCTATTAATTATAAAAATATAATTTAAGACATAGATAAAAAACATAATGAAATACAAAAATACATTATTATTTATGGAACTACAAAAATACCCCTAGCCTTTCTAAAATTATATATCCCATCTATAAATATCATATTAAAATAACATTCACATCCCAAAACATTGAGAAATAAAAAATACATCTTAAGAATCCATTAACACTTGGGGGGTTATAAATGAATGAATTTGTGAATTATAAGCCTATAAATTCCATACCTTTAAAATTATTCATATTCATGGGAATAAAATCTAGCTCTTTATGGAACACAGAAAAGGGAATATCCATAAAACAATTACCCCATAGGATTCTCTAAAAATGTACCTCTTTATATCAAGAGTGTTCCACCAAGGAATAAAATGATGCATCTCTTATATAAACACAAGTTCATACAATTCACGTCAAAATATTAATAGTCAAACTGATTAAGGAATTTAAAACAAATATGAGATACACATTCTCTTGTACATATCCAAACCACCAAACCTCCCTAAAATAAAAACAATGGAAATAACATGTCAATTCAAAACCTTCTATAGATAATCCTAAATCTCAATTATCTTGTATGTGAACATCACATGGTTCCCTATATCGAATTTTCACTAATTAATGACATGATATTTCTCATAAAGACATCGATGATGAAAAGGAAAATGGAATATAGTGAAGAAAAAGTTGATCTCTAGGGGTTGGTCCTGCTAATATTCCATATCAACGTTGTTCCCCAAAACCACAAAATGAATTATAAACCATAGATAAGTCATACCACCGTATTTAATCATCAAAATTACATAGTTTTTAGGAAACCTCATGATCACATGACCTCCAACAGTGAACTCTAGAGTTATCCCCATCCAAAAATCATAAGTCCACTGATGGCCCTAGGCTACCTTCATCTTCTATAGAATTAATTGAACCTTATTGGCCATCAAATATATTATATCCTATTTAAAAATCATCAAATCACCAAATTTGGTGTAGTACAGTGAATACTTTAACGTCTTCCCATACAATTCCTCTAATATAGCCATGTTTATCGGAAGAGTGGTTATTATTATTATCGGTAATCTCAATAAAGGTAAATTTCATCACCCTTGACCAAATAAGAGAAAAAATTATGACTATATAATATCTTATATTTTCTTTATTGTCCTTTAAATCTGGATAACCATTTGAGGGTAGAAGGAATTCATAATATGATGATAAGTTCCAGAATCAAATTTAATAACTCCTTATAATAATTATGTTAAATTAGTGTCCCAATTAGAGATGGTCATCTTGAAAAAACTTGTGATGGGTAACTATTTCATCTATATATTGCCTCTTGTGAAAATATATATCACCCTATTCATATATTACTAATTAATTAAATTAAATCATGAACTCATCCAAAATCACAGAAATATCATCACTTCCTCCTTGAGTTCAAGGAAAATGGGAAGAAAACCCCATAAAAATGGTTTTAGGCTTCTACTTGGTGACATCAAATGGATAACAGAAACCTAAAAGAAAATGTATTTTTTTGCTTCACCTTTTGATAGATCTACATTACAATAAGAACTCTGCCCGAGACAACGTTATCTAGAGACAAAAAAATGAACTCATCAATGTAGGATAAATCTTGGATATAATTGAAAACACTCCCAAGGTTGGGCTTTGGAACTCATGAAGAGGCTATTCTCGCAACCCCAAAGGAATAAAAAACTTCCACCTAAATTTTATATAATGTTAATCATCATCTTACCACTCATGAGAATCATCACCAGAGAAGTCATGATATTCATTACATATATATCTGAGTCTCCTCATTGTAACTCTTACACCAACATTAATAATAATTATTACACTAACATTTAGTATATGAATCCCCTACTACTACTCTCATCCATATTGAGATAAATTTCTTCAATATCATCCATCACTCTCTAATATTCTCTTAAATACCAAAAAACATATCCTTATTAATTCTTGCTTAGTGAATTAGTAAAAATATTTTCTTTCCCAAATGTGTAATAGATAACTGTGTAATAATCATATAATAACTCTATCCAAAACCATTGATGCTGAATTAAATCATTCAATGAGTAATTATACCTCAATATCTATTAAATAGTGAAGACAGTAATTCATTTTTATAAGAAGTAATTCCTCGAAAACATTTTATAAAACACCACTAATTTCAACATAGGATCATGGGAGTAATAGATATTCTTATGGATATGTAACCACATTTAACCATATGAGATCACTATTATGTACTTTAGCATGTAAAAAACTAAAACATGAGGAATTTCATTGTGAAAAAACCTATAACATCATTTCTTCCTCTATAAGTGAGAATATGAGTGCACTAATTAACATTACCTTAAATTAATCAATATATCCATTACAATAATTAGTTCAAATGAAGATATGGTCCTTCATTTTAAAGGATTATAATATTTTCATAATGTGATGGAAAATGAACAAGACCGTACGATTGTATGAAAAATGTAAAAGGAAACTAAAGAAAACCATAAAATTCTTTGGTGATTTTAATGAAATAAATAGATTTATCATGGAAGGATTGACTAACAGCCCTGCCGATACCGCAGATTCCTAAGAAAGTGAAAATCATGCCTCAAAAACATTCACTAACACAAAATAAAATATATATATATATATGGGTGATAAAGGACTAGTAAATGAATCATAAGTTGCAATGAAAGTTTCTAATTTGATATTGATTATATAATGATTATATAGATGGACACGACCGCAAACAAATCTATGAACACATGGAACACAAAGTTTATGATTCCAATTATAATACATGGAAATTTTTTAAAATATAAAGAAATCACTATAAACTCAATGTTTCCAAATTGAGATTTTATTGTGGGTTTCATTATATAATCCCCCTTCACCTTCAACTAAGTATACCAAAAAATATATATCAATATAGGAAACTCATCTTTCTCCTTGAAAATCTCATAACAAATTATTCATCCATGGAAAAGAAGAATGGTTCTTGATAGTCAATTAATTTTAATATCAATAGTATGTACACAAAATAAAACCACCATATTTATTCTTGGTGAATAATATAAGAGAACACCATGGAATCAGTCAGGAATAGATTAATCCTTTTGGCCTCAAATCACCAGTCTAGATCCCTATCTATTATAGATTAGAAAGTTCCATATGATTGAGATTTAATGAGATCGGAGTGGAATTTTACTACCACTCTGTCTTAAAATATTATCATGTTGGGGGGATAGATATACTACATATTCAAAATCAATATTAAAAAACATGAACTTTTTATAGAAATCTACCTGATGATCCTATACATAATCAGGGGATTTTGTTGTTAAATGAGACCATATAGTCATTACATTCCTATGGTGTGTATGATGATTCTGATTATCAAAAAATATTGTATGTTGTCCCTCTTCATAAAAAAATACCACTCTATATTAGAATATATATATTGTGGTGCACATGGAATATAACTAATTGATGACAAGAATGAATTAATTTGGTCATATATGCATCATAAAGAAATCCACAACCAAATCATGATACACTATCATCATCTGAAAGTCGTGGAACATATAAATCAAACTCAACATAACTTAAACTTGTATTGTAAACATAATTTGAATATAAATCCCTTACATATTGATTCTATAAGAATTGAGTAAATTTTGAGTAATGAAGGGTTTTTGATATTATAAAATCAAAAAAAGAACCTACTAAGGAATAGGATAAATAGATTGTACTGTAGAACTTCTCTAGGCCATATGGAACATGTATCTTTATGCAATGAAAATAAACACACCCAACTCATCGACCTTGCTTACTCTATTCAAAACCACCACAAATCCTGAACTCATACCTATCTCCCATAGGATTATAGACATTATTGGGTTGTATGATATCTTCTCCATCACCTCCTAGGTGCCCAAAATCCTTTTAAACCTACTAATAATATGGCCAATAAGAGGTATTATGTGGGGGTGAATATGAAAATGAATCCTCAAAAAACACTAGTTTCAAAGGTTTGTCAAGATCTAGACCCTTCAATGACCATGACCTCCACAATTGAAGGAAAATAGGAAGAGTGCTTTTTTTGGAGGCAAGAGAACTTCTAGATCCTATGAAGTTGTAAGAAAACTACTATGGTTGAACTCCCCATTAGTTAGAACCTCAACTTCAACATCATCTATGTTTCTTTAAAAATAATTGTACTACTAATTTAGTTTTGAGGACTCCCGTATTGAGGTCATATTAAATAGACCTGAAACATCTCAATCAACTATTTATACTTCTACACATCTAGATACAGAAGAAATGTAAATACAGTAAACACTTACTAGATTAATGGATATAGTATGGACTATAAATGTCAGATTGTGACTTCAAATCATAAAAAAGGACCATTTAAAAGTGAATAAGATCCATGAATCTAATTTCCATCACATGAACGTTCATTCCCCTATTAACGGAAGATAATCTATTGAATATTCACTTCCATCATCCTTAATGAACAGAAATATGCATTCAGATTCTTCTACAAGGACCTAATACTCTATCCTATCATGGATCAAATTAAAAGAGATCACCAAATCTACTTGCATGTACTCAATAACAAAATAATATATTCTAAACTCATAATTCAAGACTACATGGTGTTTTAACTCACATGGAAACATCCTTTAAGTAACATACCCCTAAGCAGATCAATCCTCTAGTTGTTAACTGGATCATCCTATTGCACCTAACTAGGTTGAATTACCCAAGGATGGTGACTAGTAAACTTATCTACAAGTAAGTAATAAAACTATATTAATTTTATCATGGAATTTATTTTAAGATTATTTATTTATATTTGATTCAAATTCACACAGAACCGCCCCAATCTCAAACACAAGTCAAAACAATAATGATGATTGTATATTTTATAGGTCTATACACTATAATCAGTCTTACATACCTATGGTGTTCAGTAATAATAAGGTCCTTGAATTGGAATATATATGGGCTTAATCACCTATTTAATTATTTGTATCCCATGACCCATAACACTATAGGTTTTAATAACATTGTTTCCCTTTTAATCCCATATACATTATACCAGTTCCAAACTATAGTCTCTATGATAACGCCCATCCATATATTTGATACCACATTTTCATTAACCACAACCACTCTGAGTGACTCTTGGGATCGAAGGGGGATGCGATTGTCCCTATAATTCCTCTTCCAATAGAACATGGGTTGCTTACTAGAACTGGTTAAAGAAAATAAAAAAAGGGAAGGAATTACCATTATAAATCCCACAATGACACAAATATTCCACTAATAAAATCCATAATAAAAATATAAATCAATATCCTATAATTTCAATTAATTACATAAAAAGAAAACTATAAAAGGGAATAAAAAACTCATACTCCAATGGTATCAACTCTAATAGTATTCCCAATTTCTATGCAAATAATTTCCACCTTAATCATTGAATACCTCCAAGAAATATATAATAAAATTTTAAATATATTTATACATCTGGGTGATTGTACATGTAAAATCACAATAATCTTCCTAAAAACAAATTATAAAAATTTATATGAATAAATATAATGCTTTGGTCAAAAAATTGTAAATCCAACAAGCACATACCAATTTTATTATCACCTATCATTGTGAAGGATTTATCACCTAATTTCACATTCAAGTATAATAATTTAATATAATAATAATATAAAAAGGAGGAACCCCCATCCACTTCCTTGTTCTGTTTTCACTCTAATTACGTAATAAAAAATTCAATTGTTCCCTCAATCCATTCCACAATCATTTCATAACAAAACATTACTCATATCATAGCAATACCAATTATAACAGTCACAAAATCATCATCACATATTTACCATCACATAAAGTATCACAACTGCATATCATAATTTTATTACATTAGGGTAACATAAACATGATATAATTTAACCTTATTCCATACACTAATTATACATGACCCCCACTATATATAAACACATAAATTACATAATCATGTCTTTCGGTATATCATATGCAAATATATAAATCCATTATAGCTTATATTATTATACCTTTTATGATCCATCACAGAATGTTCCACACCTAGAAGTGATAAAAGTGTAAAGGGATTAATTATCCATTTATTTCATTAGTAATCTGGACGTTTGTGGAAAATACTCAAAACCCAAAACATTTGGTCTTCATTAAAGTTAACTAACTCGATTGAGGTGTTTATAAAATCAAATGTAAAATAATATTTATATTAGCCACACATAAACCTAAACTAAATTTCCAAACTAAAAAAACACCAATACCTCCTCTAATAACCTCCACATTATCACTATAACATATTAGAAAATGTTTCAACCATTAAAACACAATCCATCCAATTTTACATAGAAAATAACTATAACAATGTCCACCATTTCCCATTTATCTGTATAAATATTTAGTTTCTATATTTACCATTTCAATAATCATATTACATTAATTATGTTGTTTATTAACCATAAATAATGAAAAATAAATCTTTAGTCACCACCCATGTTCATTTCACCGTTTATCTTTGGATTTAAATCATCAACAATTTATTAAGAGCCACAACTCATTTAATTTTATCCCACTGCTAATTAAATTATGTCTCACTAATTATTGAATGTAATTTATTCTCTTAACATTCCATACCACTAGGAAACATAAGACATCCACAAAACCCACAACCAACCGACACAAAAGCAGATCAAAACCCACGATAAAAGCACCACTATTCTGCATAACCATGAATGCCATCATAACCACCCACTCATCAGACAAAATTAGCAATCACTTCCCATGTTCAACCTGGGAACCAGATTCATCACCCACTTTTTAAACACCTTAATACACAATCCAATCCGTAATAACTTCTAACTCCTCTTAAAAAATAAATTTCATGGAAAGTCAACAACAATAATAAAAAAAATAACAACCAGTATAACAATAAAACTAATATTTTTACTATACAAGTTATTTTCCTAATAGTTAGTTATGGATTTCATGATAATTGTTACAAAACATCTAGATTTCAAAAAAAAACTTTTTGTTACTATCTTTTAATATATAACCTAATTTAGTAGCTGATCTCAGTATTTAATTGTTTCCATAAAAAATATATTAGGGTAGTAAAAAAATTCTAAAAAAAATCCATTTATCACATGAAATTGAATAGGAATATTTAAATCACATATGACAAACATTACCAATAAATTTCATCAACTGTTATATTTATTAAGATAATTTATACCATTTACCCAATGATACCAATGGAATAATAATTCCTTATTTATATAAAAGGAAACACTTTTCTTGAATCCATTAATATGAATGAGATGTGAACTCTAATATGTTAGAATAAGGAAATGATTTTTGTTTATTTCAAGTATGGGAACATGTGGGAAAATAATTCAATAATGTATGACACAAAAATTACTAGTAAATAAGTAACCAAAACAAAAACTAACTGATTCATCTATATTCTAACGAAGAATCAAGAATGAAAATAATTGTTTTCAAAACTATTTAAACAAATTTAATAAAACTCTTTTAAGTTAATAAATATCTATTCCATCGTACATATGAGTATATTTATTTTCCAAATAGCTATAAATAAATGTAACTATGAATCCTAATGATAATAAATTGTGGAAAAGTTATTAAAAAATTCTCCAAACCCTGAAAATAGAAGAGTTATAACTGAGCGAGTAAGGTTCTTTCCAAACATTAAGCCAATAGGTAAGTCTAGTCTTAGTCAAAATCTAGACTAAAATAAAAAAATATAGAATTATATAAAAAGTTGTGAAAAAAGTTCTAGAACGATAGAAATTAAATCTTTCACATATATAGATAATATTAATGTAGTTTCTACTTCCTCAAATCCCCACAATTACTAAAAGACATCTCATGACTCCTATAACACATGGAGAAATGAAAAATTGAAGGGTTGGGAAATCCAAACCCTTACATTATGATAGGAAATAGAGATTAAATTTCATCCAAAAATGATCTTAAACAATTTTATCATACAAACACTCCTATCTTATATGTTTCCCCTTAGATCATTAATTTCTTCCATAGCAACATCACAATTATAATATTCCACTCACATTTAATTTTTAACCATATCGACTCACAAACTACACTACTCTCAAAACAAAAATCAAATTCCATTCCAAGTCAACAATGTATTAATTCAATATAAGGGAAAGATCTTGTGGATAACACTACAACTGATAACTCTGAAAAACATCATGAAACACATAACAATTAAATAAAAATGGTAAATAATATTCCACATCTTTAAGAAACTAATTTTTTTGTCAAGATAATGATTTAGACAATCAAAAAAATACTTCTCATAACACTAATAAAATTTAAACTATTTATTAAAGACAATTTGCGATGAAAAAGTGGACGATTTATAACAGGCTCTCCAAGAAACTTCTTTTTGATAAATATAAAATTATATCAAAAATAATATATTTATCTATGACTCTTTCTGATTGTCCATAAATCCCTCACAAATAGGTTTTGTGAAAATTCATCCATGGTAGTGGAAAATGCTTATTTACAGTGGAATATATGTTTCTATAAAAAATATCATTTTCACAACAAATTTTTTTGTGATTAACTATCCATCCAATCACAAAAATTACATTAGTGGGTTTTTAGAGACAGTGTATATCATTTTAAAAAATTATGATTAGTGAGAAATATTTAATCATAATCACTAATTTAAAATAAGACTTTATTTCATAATTTATGATCATTAAAAAATTATCATATAAAAACATTACCCTCTTGGCGATTTAATTATCATTTCCAGTATTCCTTATCAGGATTCTCTCAATTTCAATTAATAATATCTTATGTGGTTCTAAATCTTCTAATTCAAATACATGACTTCTAGTTTCTCATCCGATTGAATGTAATCTTATGATCTTATATTTTTAATATTTATTTATCTAATTTATTTATTTACTATTGTTATTATATATGTTTTTATATTTATATTTAATAAATTTATAGTTAATATAATTTATTAGTGTTTATTAATATTCATGTGTCACATTATTGATTTTTTTTATTTTTATATTATAAATTATTAAACTTATTTAGATTTTTAATATAAAATTTTTCATTCATATGGTTTAATTTTTTAGATTATATTAATAATAAACATTATATTCTAATTAATTAATAACAATATTATCATAATTTATTTTTCTTTTATTTAAATAAATAAATAATAATAAATCTACTATTTTATAAAATATAAATATTAACTAAGAAATTATAAAAGTAAAAAATATAATATGTTATAATAAATTAAGAAAATGTTGTTTAATAATAAAAAACTAATCTAAAATATTATAATTTAGTCATAATTAGAAATTAAATCTAATTATATAGATAATTTTAAAAAAATATAAAAATAAATAATTAATAAATAATAATTGATTGAAATAAATTAGTATAAATTAATAAAAATACATGAAACTAATGAAAAATATTTATACAATAAAAATAAAAGATTTTAATACTAACATTTCGTTTAGAAAATAATATTTTTTGAAATTATCCTTACGGTATTTTACTTAATAAATTTATAATCATAAAAAATATATAAAGAATAATTTATACCGGCTATATTTATAAAAAAATTATTGTACACAAATATAATTGAACCCTAAAAATTATTTCAAAATAAGATTATTTTGTTATTTATTTTTGAATAATAATAAAATAATTATATATTTATAATGATGTAGTAAACCGATAAATATTGTAAAATATAATCTAAAATAATAAAAGACTACTTTATTATAATGTTTTTTCCTATATTAGTATAAATTATTTTTATTAAAAACTCTTATAAATTTTTTAAATTCATTATAAATTTATTAAAAGTTTAATTTTAACATTAAAAAAATAAAATAAATAAAAGATTCCAAAAAATAAATTGTCAATAAATTTTATTATTGTTTGTAGTTTATTAAACAATAAAAAATGTATTATAATTTATATTACATTTAATAAAAATCATAAATAAATATAATATAAAACTAGAAAAATTTAATTGTATTTATATGTTAAATGACAAATATAAATATAAAAAATTTCTACAAATTAATAAAAACTACTAATTTTAAGTACTAATTAGTTATGATGGAATAATCTTTAAAAAATTTTGAAATGATCGATATATTTACAAAAATGAATAAATTATCATAGAAATATAATATTTTAATATAATTTTTCATACATTTGTAAATTAATTATTATTTGATTAAAAAGATAATAATAAGTTAATAGTTTTGTAATTTTTTATTTTTTTCTTAATAATGAAATAATATTTTAAAATTATTAAAATTATTATATTTTATTAAAAATAGTAAGTAAAAATTTATTATTTTATAAATGAAAATTTCTTAATATAAAATAAAAATTAATATCATCATATAAAAAATATAGTTTAGTTACAAAAAATAAACTATTCTCTATTAATAAATATCAATTAAAACTAAAGTTAATAAAAAAATTTTAAATATACACATAAATAATAAATAATATTCAGTCTAATAAATTAATAAATATAAGTTATATGTTAATAAATAAATAAATATAATGTTATAAATAAAAAAATGTGTAAATATATATATATATCAGAGGAATGAAGATAATATTAAAAAAATAATTATAATTAATGGATTAAATTAATAATGATTGAAATTAATAATATTTTATTTAAAAAAAATAAAACCTAAAAAAAATTAGAACTAAAAGTAAACTATATGAAAAAACTATTATATGTTGATGTATTAATCCACTTATTTTTAAAAACTAGTTACTATTATTTTTGAAGAAAATGTGTATAGTAGAAATATTGATTTATATTTTTTATGAGATCATGTGTGCATAATATAATGAAATAATCCATTGAATTGTGGTATATTTCATGTCATCAATAAGGTTACTAAATTATTAATCTCATTTTCATCATCAAATCCATAATTTTTTCAAAATGAAAAATTTAGATTCTTTATAACAAATATGATCACAAGTGATTTTAAAATTTTGTTATAGATAAAGGTTATCTTTTAATTTTGGGGATACAACATGATTTTTTTGTATCGACAAGGTGAAAATATGTTGAAGGGAATTTTATTTGATTATATAGATTTCATAGAATAAAAATTTAGTATATAAATATGTTTTTTAATCCTTCAAAGAAACATTAATTTAGATGAATACTTAAAATTTGAATCAGAACCATCTTCATTTAAAAAACTATAGAAATTTGTCAACCGAGCCTTATATCCTGGGTAAAAGATAATAAAATTAGAAGGCATTACAAAAATTTTTCCTATTGAGTATGATTTTGGAATTTATAATAGGTTTTTTGATCATATATGTTGTTTGGTTTAATATTTATTTCCTATGGGAAATACATTTCAATAAAATTTATATGAAATAAAAGTGTTTACCATTAACATATGTCTTTGTTATTAGAATATTAAATAATTTTTAAAAAAAATATATTATATTATAGTGATTTTAGGCTATTTTTAATTTTATAACATATAGAAAATCGAGGTATAATTACATTCAATATTTATAATCCAGACTATTTCCTTTAAAAATTTGGTTTTTTATATTATACTTAGATTACAATGTCTATTTTTACACAAAAAACATCATCATTATTGAATTATAATTTATCTAATATTTTTTTAAATGAAATATAAAATAAACCTTGTGATGGTTATTCATGTAAACACCAGGATCAGTGAGAACTAGATTTTTCTTCTGAGCATTTCAAAGCCTATTTTTTCTTTTCTATAGATAGTACTTTTACATTTGGTTATTATAGAAGTCAGTATTCCTATATTCGTATATTCATATATTATTAAACCATAATTACATGGATATTGATGAGGTAAACCTATCTCTATTTAGAGTTATTAATTCTACGGAATACATATAAAAATATTAATGCTTATTTGAAACAATTTATTGATGGGTTGAATTTTTTATATAGTAATGGTGTAACTACATATGATGTGGTTATAAACCTTGATTCAATGCTGATTAGAGCATTATTGTGGGAAGTTATTTATTTTATAGGATTTGGAATTTTATTTGGATAGTGTACACAAGCTCATAAATAATGATCAAACAATTATGGTAGTATTATTGAATTCATGATTGTTAATAGAAGAAACCCATTTTTTACTATCACTGGATATTTCTTCTTCTCTATCATCATCTCTGAAGGAATATAATTTTTTTATGAACGGTAAAATTGAAAATATGGATCTTAATAAGTAACGTTAGGTATGAAGTTCCAAACTATTATCTATAAATTACCTCTTATTATATTTTGACAAAATATACACCATTAAAAAATAGGATTCTCTTGGAGACATAAAAAATTGATAAATTTTACTCTCTTTTTGGATTTTTGATATCAGTCTTATTTTCATATTCATTTCCACCAATATGTAATTTATATTGAGAAGATATATTTTTATAAGACATTATAAAATATGTACTTCTAATCATGTATTACTAATGGAACAATATATACAATAATATATCTTTCCCAAAATGTTACCTATCCTAAAATGCTATTATTTGAAAACTATAAATCAGACAATTTAATTAATAAAAAATAGTATATGTTTTTTCTGATGAAAGTCATTTATTATTTAATTTGTTCATTTTAGATTTTATATTAGCATATGTATATGCTTATAATTTTATAATCATGTGAGAAATGGTCATATGAATCTGTTAAAAGAATATAGTTGTCATCTCATAATAGAAATGAATTTTCCTATTGATTTTACATGGATTTTGAATACTCCAATTTATAATGTATTGATCAAAATATCATAAAAACATGGTTTATGGAGATATTATTTACATCCTAATCAATGTTGAAGAAATAATATAAAACAGTATTATGCCTAAAATCTATCTTTAAAAAATTATAATGGGTACAAATAAAGAACTCCAACTACCTAACTTACACATATCAGTCCAAAAAATTGAATCTTTTTACAATCATTTGATCAAGGTCACTGTGAAAAAATTAAATCATATCCTTCCTCTGGAGTTATCCAAAGATTATGGGATTCAATATATGCCCATGTGGGATCTATCTCAATCAAGATTCTGTTAGAACCATATAATTAATGAATGGTGGGAAATGATATCTAATTAAAATTATATAACGGAATCCCATAGAATCAAAACATTATGGAATAATCCAACAGATGGCCAATGATCATTCTATTTTATATATCCACCAAAAGATCCTCTGTGTATCTGAAACATTGGGACATATTGAATTATCATTTCACAAAACATTCAAAATTTTATAACTCTTATAACAAATTGAATAATTTTCATGATAGTAATTTGACATTTAATTGATTATCCATGAATGTTAAAACTCCTAAAATGATCATCACATGATAATTCTACCAATTATGATATTTGGAAGTGCCACATGGTGGAAAATATATAAATTATCATAGAGTATGATAATACTCATACATAGACACTCTAACATAGTGTCTCAAACCACATTGTGATTCAAATAAGTGTAGAAAACCATTTGATCTAATCCATTATGTTGTGTTTATCTATTTAGTGTAGATACCCATCAATATCTAACATAAACTAGAATCAATATAGGCTTATCACATATTAAACTTATGTCACAGCATATGAAACAATTCATTAATCTAAAACCCAAACACCATTACTATACTTTCAAAACTTTTATTATATAAGATATAATAAATTCAATATGAATAACAGAATTTGTAATCCCTTTTTAATAATCATTTATATATTCTTTTAAATATCCTATAAAAACATTTGAGGTAGATCTCAATGTTTCATAAACATGATCCTTGTTCCCATGACTAATAAATTTTGACCTAATGGTCCTTTTCAATGATGAAAATAATTATGAAATTATAAATCATTAAAAATAATTATATATTCGACTCAGGAAAGGAATCAATTACACTCAATATATAATGTTTTATGGAGTTTCTAGTATAAAATACATGTATCACCATACTTGTGTTTACCGTTTGTATCACATACAAGTACAAATAGTCATATAATCATTTTTCCTAGATATATAGTTTCCATAGACCAAGGAGTATGTACATCACATATTTCTGATCATAAATTCTCAATTATCTATTTATAAACATACCATGTTAATGAATACATCATAATTCATTTATCTTAGTGAAAGAGCATATCACATTCTTGCCACCAAAATAGATAAGCATATCCTATATACTATCTAGGTATGATCATGCACTTCACAGTCAATATTAGTTGAGGCTAAGATGTCATAACCTTTATATAATATTAAAAATCCCATTTTGTCTTGGAAACAATGTACAATATAATCAGTAACATAATCATGTACACTTTAATTATAAATTCATCACGGATTTTGCAATAAAAGTATCAAAATATAAATTTTTTCTAGGATATAATTCTCACCCACATAGAGTATAATAAAATCTAAATATAAAACGTGTACCTCTAGTATACTAATGATATAGTGAATGACACTCTATATGGAATATACATTCCATTCATTTAGTAAAAGATTAACATATTTTGTGCATCATGAGTATATTTCATATCTCTATATGAAACCATGCACACACTAACCATAATATTTCCTCATGAACTATAATACACTATGATGAAAATAATTTACGGATAACTATGATTTTTATAGGTTACATATCATTTCACTTCCTGAAATATCTTCCATCAACTTAAAACAACATTAAATATGGAGTTTACTTTACAATAACTAAATAAATTTTTTATCGATAAACTATTTTAAGAATCATTAATAAAATCATACAAGATATCCATCATAACCATGTGACCTATGATATACATGAAGATCATCCTTAAATTTTCAATACATTTATAAATTCTTAAAACTCATTATATCTCTTTGTAATTCCTACCTCATCTATGTTTAACCACTTGAATAAACTCTTTCGATAACTAATTTAGTGAGAAACATCAATGACGATATAATTTTAACTAATATTTTGAATTAATATTATTATTCTTAATGTTTATCTCATTGAATATGTATTCATCCTTCATTATTATACATCTTAAAATATTATTATATTAATGCTATTTTTTTACTAAGAACTCATTCTATGTTCATAATTATCATAATTCACTGAACTATTCCAAAAAACATTTTCCTTGTTATCATTTTTGTTAAAAAATATATCTATGTAAATTAATTTAATATTATTTACTAATACATCAAAAAATACATTAGGGTATAATTTATTTTTTTATATTTTTATACTAACCTAATATAACTATATACATTTATCTTAACATACATACCCCAAACTCATTTTGGATATAATGTGAAACTAATTTGAACTTTAGAAATAATAATATTTTATTTATTAACATTATATATCTATAATTATAAGACATTAATTTCCCAACGAACAGAAATCCATTTTGGGTTTACAATAGAAAAGATAGTTACCCATGAAGCCCTCCTCTAATAGTTAATGGGTTTGTGACTTGCATTGAGGGTATGGATCACATGTATTGAGGGAATTACCCTCTAATTCCAAGGGAAATATAACCATCCCAACAATAAAATTCATATATATATATATATATATTGAAAATATTACTTTAACAAATCATGACTACAACTACATGAAACATAACAACACAACTAGAGATACTATGAGACCAAGATCCTCAAACTCTCTTTCTGTAATGGGAATAGTGTTTTCCCCATTATATATTAATATATCAAGTATAAAATCTCAAGATACAAAATAAATGGGTGATAACATAAGATAAATTTTTGTGATCATATTTCAGATAAAGTATATATCCATTTCAAAAAAATGTGTGAGGACATACATTTGTGAGAATAATTCATTAAGGAACTATTGAATCTGGAGAAAGATTATACATCCAATCATGATCAATGGAGATAAATAATATCTTAGTGACAACAATAATCAAGGGGTACTCCCCCAAATATAGGGAGAAAAAAAATCAAGGTAGATATCCTATATCTCATGTGAATATAATATCTACCATAACCTCCATTACATAAAACCAATCTGGTTTCCAACATAGCCTTGTGATCAATAATAAGTGAAATATAATTGATATATATATATATATGTATATGTATTATGATAAGGGCAGGAAATATTACCACCACTCTCTTTATAGATTAAAAGGTTTCTCCCACTCAAATTGGTATCTATCTGGTGCAAGAACACTTTACTAACTGACTAGGAATCCAAGAATGAAAAAACTTCCATATGGAATGACTTAAAAATTAAACATCATACAAATCATCTCATTGAATCATTATATATAAATCTCTATCTATGCTTCCATAAACATCATCTATAATAAAAATGAATTATGGTGTATCACCATACCTCCATCACTCATCCTATCATAATATAATCCTTGAGATTTCCCAACAAATTCCCATGTAATAGTAAATCACATGATCCAGACAGTGCATCCCAAATATCATATTAAATATATTTTGAATACATAAAATCCATGTATAAAAAAATAAATAAATAACTAAAATTTTAACTAAACGAACAAAAAAATCACCATCTCTACATCAAATAGATAACACAATCAATCAACAATTTATAACATCATAAATATTCTTATCATACCATTTCGGTTTTCAATTCATCACAATATATACTTATTCAACGTAACAGATCCCTATATCATTTAAATGTACAATTTATCATAACTCAGTAACAAAAAACCCATTCAATTATTTTAGGCTTAATCATATTTCCACTAATAAATTCTTTGTTATAGTTACCACTTCATTAATTCACTCTTTTCAAAACATTTCATAAAATAGAAAATTTATTTAGTTATTCCATACTTGTATTCATTTATTTAACATTAAACTTTATCCCACACCATCAAAAGTCTAAGACATACACATAAATATACATACCATTCCAAAAATAATAATTTTACAGACATTATGGCCACACAACTTCTCAAACTCAATCTATAAATGAATCATCCAGGAACCATCATGAATCCCAACTTACAACCCATACCAAATAAATCCCAACACTTAATCACTCAAATAAATAATAAAATTATTACTCTAGAATATAAGATAACTTTACTCTTAGTAATAATATTAAGGATTAGTCCTATTTGTTAGAAAAAGAAAAGGCCCTTTTAATTTGGATGGAACCCCTTACATTGGAGAGAATCCCAAAATAACAATAAATTATCAATATATAAAGTAAGGATCCAATAAGTTAAAAGAAAAAACATCACAACACTCTACTAGAAGACACTATATTATAAGGATTTTTTAACCCAATAATCCTAAAGGACAACCTAACTGTATAAGTGGGGAATAACATTACTTTTAAAATTTTATGATTTTAAATTTACGTCACCTAAAAATTAAAAATTAAATTTTCATGTATATTTATCATAACAACTGTAATTATAGATGTAAAATATCATACTCATGCCCATATCACATGTATATTACATCCCATATCATTGATATCAATGAATCTATATTTGAGTAGAACTTTATAAAACAAATAAAAAATGGGAAAAAAGAAGTGATAATCAACATGTTCACCATAAGACAATTAATTGATATCCAAATTCAACTATTCGATAAAATAAAATAACAAGGGTTTATAAATTCATTATATAGTATCTTGAAACAAATATAGAAACATAAAGTGGATATGGGAAGTATTTTATGAAAATATTAATATCAAATTATGTGTAACCATTACAAGAAAATAATTCAAAGGAATCTTACAAAATCACATTCTCCAACTAAAACATGAAAAATAGAGCCCAATATAATATATTTTCACAGATAAGTAATTAAAGAATTCAGTAACACGTCCCCAAGTCTAAACCAAAAGCATCAAGGGTAGCTCCTTCGAACCCTTTCTCTATGATCCAATACAGAAAAACAAAAAAAATACAATACATTTTTTGATACTTATCAATGATTGAAATATATTTCTAACATTTACAGGATATGCACCTTTAAGATTATAGTTTTAGATTGTTTTTGCCAATAATTCACTAATAAATATATTTTCATCTCAAAAAATAAAAAATTTTCCCACTGTATAGAAGCTAATTAATCTACAGTGAGTCTTCAACATCACCAAAAAATTCACCATATAATATTCTATTCTAATCTTATCATTTATAATACTTTATTTTATATCTTCTGGAAAAATAAACATAAGAAGCTATGAGATCATATGGTCATTAAGGGAATAATCATAGTAACGATTAATAATCTATAATTATAATCATATAAGGTACATCAAAAGAGAGATCCCCCATAATGATCTGTGGTTTTCATTTCCACTTCCTCTAGTAGTTTAGGTTTTCCCTCTATTATTCCCCTCCCACCCTCTAGTCTTTCTTCCTCTACTCCTCATCATGGGGCGGTTGAGGGTTGGTTCGTGTGGTGGTGGTGTGGTGTTGACCACTCAATGGATCACAGGTGGGCACATTACCATTAGATATATTGATTGTAAATGATGTTAAACCTCCTCTGAGAAATATTTTTGAAAGTATTTTCTCCAGATATCACGATGGCCTTGCTTCTTTTTCACCAATGGAACATCCTGTTTTCTTATTCATGTTGGGTGGTAAATGGTTTCACCGGGGTAAGACATTGATGGGTGTGATTTTATTTCTGGGTTATTACACAGCCAATGGAGGTGGATTTAAGAGAACTCAAATTCGGCCACATCCCCTTACTAGTGCTACTCTCATACGATTTTTTTCTAGAGTGCCTCTAATAAAGATATCTCAGGTAATCATCCTCCATCTTGGATCTAGTGTGAATTTCTATTTTTTAGTTTTTTAATCTAATCTTATTTCATTCGGTGTGGATCTGGTGGGTATTTTTTTCTTGTTCATTGGCATCTACCACGGAAACATATCATGGATGCTAGTGGTCCTAAGGTGAGGCTACATGTTGAGGGTGTGTTGCGGTCATATCTTGAGTTGGTAGTCAAGGTGATTTGCTGGTTTGTGGGGTGGGTGGAAGGTACCCAATTTTTTTTCACTCATATTCAGTGTATTATTGTATAGAGATAGCGGTAGATCATGGCCATACATGGTACCTCAAATTTTCCTACCCAGTTGTATTATTATTCTCTCTTGTTATGTCTACAATTTATCCCATACCATTCACACATGAATCCATCTTAGTATGGTTCGATGGCCCATTTGGTGACTTTGTTGATGTTGGTGTCTTTGTAGGATCAAATATGTATATATGTATATCTATTAGATGGAAAAATACAAGAGGGGGGTGAATTGTAGGTTTAAAAACCTATGAGTTTTAGCAATAAAGAGATTAGTTTAAATGATCTTAAACTAATACAAATACAAATACCCACAATTGTATTGAATGTAAAAAGGTATGATGTATTGTAATACTAATGTAATGTAAAACAATTGTATTCCAGATGAACACAATAAATAGAGTAATACAAAGATGAATGATTCTACCTTAAAGCGTATAGAATCAATCAATACAATATTTAATAGAATGATTGTAATTGAAAGAATTACAATTGAATATGTAAAGAAGAAAGGAAACAATACAAATTCCTTTCTAATACAAGTAGCAGCGGAAATGTAAAAGTATTACAATTCTTTTAACCCAAAGAGAAGGGTTATCCTTTCACCTAGGATAAAAGGTCTGTCTCACCAGCACCTTGGTGAGCCCTCGATAAGATGATCGGCACGTCTGTCTGCCTAACCCCGGCAGCCCTCGATACGATGATCGGCACGTCTGTCTGCCTATCCCCGGCAGCCCTCGATACGATGATCGGCACGTCTGTCTGCCTATCCCCAGCAGCCCTCGATTTTGTAGGTAATTGGCACCTCTGTCTTTCAATTACTTGAAAGCCCTCGATATGATGATCGGACGCACAAGGCAGATGAGAGAAGTCACAGTGTCTCTCTCTAGAATCTTTTTAGTTCACAGAGTCTCTTCATTCGTTCTCTTCATTCATCGTTGTTCTCTCAGCTTCAAATGAACTCCTATTTATAGGCCTTGGGTTCCAATGGTCATATTGCCTCCAACGGTCATATTGAAACAGAAAGCACAACATCGTTTTGATTAGTTTGTAACTAACTCAATGACATTGTTTTGTTAGGATATAAGATATAGAAATGATAAACATGAGTACAATTCATACACAATAAGTGTTTTTGACTAAGTATTGAAACAAGAATTTAACACAAGTTATGAGTAACAGAATCAATACAATTTTCATATTTAGTATGATCACCATTGAACGATTTGCATGGTAAGTACGATCAGTATTGTACGATACGATATGGTCAGTACGATCAGTATTGTACGATACGATATGCTCAGTACGATCAGTATGATCAGTACGATCAGCATGATCGGTATGATCAGTTTGATTAGTATCGTACGATACGATATGGATAGTACGATCACCATTGTACGATACGATAAACAAAATAGAAGACAATTTTAAATTCCATAATATAATAGAATGCATTTGTGATTTCCAAAACATGATATAGAAGTAAAAAGAGAAATTTTGACTCAACAATCTCCCCCTTTTTGGAAAGCACAACACACAAAGTAAATGTAACAAGAAATACTTATCTCCCCCTGAGTTATTGAAAACCCTTCTGAATAAGAAATTGAATACAACTAACTCCCCCTTAGGTATAGACTTTTCTAAGGATTGTATTCATAGATTTTCCTTAAGAGTGTTGTAAAGCATTATCCCCCTTTATAAAACATTCTCCCCTTTGTAAACATTCTCCCCCTTTTTGATTTACAAAAAGGAATAGGTAATCTTGAATTGTCTGAAGGATTTAGAGTAAAAAAACACAAGATAATGGATAAAAGGATCATAAAAGTCATTTCAAAACAAAGACATGTCCAAAAGAACACAAATACAACAATTATTTGTTTTCTCTTTCCTTATCCTTCTTTATAAGCTCATGAAGAACAGCTTTCATCTTTTTGATCTCCTTCTTGTCTTCAGAAATTGATTCACCCTGAGTTCTGAGAAGCTCTTGTTGGTCCGCAAAAATCTGATCTTGATTTCTGATAGTCTCCTCCTGGACCCTGATTACTTATTCAAGGGTATCAATTCTGTTTTGCAAATTCTTGTTATCTTTGGATAATAAAGAATTTTTATTCTTCAAAAAAACCATTTCATCTTTGAAAGATGAAACCTTCGAGAATTCAAATTGGAAAGCATTCATTCTCTCTTTCAAGTCTTTCACTGAAGGAACATCGGCTCTTTGAGAAGACAAAATATTTAACCTTTCAACCATTTATCTCTCAAGCTTATTGAAAGAAATTGCAAGATCATTTGATAACCTTCTTATATCTTCAATAGCAATTTCATGATCATTGATTGAGCTTTCTGTTTCGTACGACCACTTGGTCATCTCATTGCATGCCTTCTTATGAGCAACCGAACTTTCTGAAAGAACATTCAAATCGTCTTCTACTGACAAAACTTTCTTCCTTAATTCTTTTACAGAGCCAAACTTCTTCTTTTGATTGTCAGTAATAAAATAAATCTTCCCTTCCAGCCTCGGAAAATAAGGAATGGTCTTCTCAACCCATCTCAAAACATGAACAATGTAATCACTTTTCTTGAGAGAGATTGTATGCTCTGAATCAGTATCTTCATCGTACGATGCAAGTTCATACGTTCTTCTTGAGTCAACTACTGGCTGTTTTCCTTTTTCTTTTTCTTTCTGCTTTCTTTCTTCTTCCACTTTGTCACTAATGACAACAACTTTATCAGAAAGAGAGGATTGATCACCTTGCTTTTCCTGAAAAGAAATTATGTCCGTAGATTGTGCTTGATTGTCATGATGGTTTGTTGAACACCTTCACTCATCTTTTGAACCGATTCCTCTCTACTCTTCTTTTAACTTTGAAGAAATTATAAAAGAAAGTCTCCTACTTCTTCTTCCACTTCTTCTATCTCTTTCATCACTTTTTTTTGTTTTCCTTTCTCAGGGAGACTCTGTACGATGGGCTCTTGGTGCACTTCTTTTGTTAGTTGATCACTAGCTTGCTCTACTGCTTTCATGACTTTAGAGAGATCAAAGTCCCGAGCCTTTCTTTTCAAAAGAAGCTTCTTCTTCTTTTCAGCCTGAAGAGTTTCTTCTACCCTTACTCTTTCTGCAAAGGCCTCAGCAGGGTCAAGACCGAACTTCGGAATCACCTTCCTTTCTATGTTCCTTATCCTTTCTCCATTTTTCTACAACCTCCTTACTATACCTCGGCTTCATCTTGGGCTTTGAACTGGTTTGCGGATCAGACTTTTGAGTTACACCAGTAGACTGAAAATCATTGGATGGCATAGGTGCCGATTGATTCTGAGCCAATTCCGCTTCTATATCTCTGACAAAAAGTTTTGAATTGTGATCAAAACAAACATTAAACTTTTTCAACATACTTTTCCTAATCCAAGAAGGCTTCAGATCTATGGGGTTTCCTTTCAAAGGAATGTTACAAAACTTCATACTCTCAAGAATGAACTTCGTAAGGATGGCTGGATACATAATCATTTGGGACTTAATCCCTCCTGTCTTGACATTCTTAATGGTTTCAAAAACATACCCCATGAGATTCACTTTTCTCATATCCACAAGATAGTAAAGCATGAAAATATCAGAAACTTTCAGAGTTTCTCTATCCCCTTTCCTTGGGATAAGAAAACCTTGCATCCATAAAGTGACAAAATGATTGTCCGGAGAAAGATGAGATACTTTTCTCTTTTCTCCATTAATAACAAACAATGTCTTTTCAGCACTTTCTCTATTAAATGTACAAACTTACTCTGGTAGTTTTTGTGATGGACAGAAAGAATCCCCTTCTACAGAAACATTCAGAAAATGTGCTGCTTGTTTCACAGACATAGAAAATTTTCTATCGTACACAGCAAAGTTTATAGTCATGTCTTTGTCGAAATAAACGGTTTTGTAAAATTGACAAACTTCATCAAAAAGAATCGGATCTTGGGAATCAAGCTTTTCAACACACAGATGTTCCCACCCTTGAAACAAAATGATCCCCCTGATTGTAGAATCGTATGTATCGAAAAAGTCTCGAGATACTAACCTTTCTCTGTTAAAGTCTTTCTCTGTAAAATTCATTGAAGAAATTTCGGCGGGAGTGATAGCAGAGGATTGAGACATAAAGGTTATACTGATGAGAAGATTGTACGAAGATTTATAGCTGGTGAAGCAGAGCTTCGCCTCAAATCCTGAAAAAAACAATGTGGGTTTGGGGAGGGGAGGGGGGTATTTATAGGCGATAATGGGGAGACGTTTGATCTTCTACAGTCGAAAAAGGGTGACCATTGATCTTCTACGGTCAAGATTAGAGAAAACCAGATCAATGGTTAGGATTATAACAAAGGAAAAAAATAAAAAAAAATGAAAAGAAAAACCTGTCGGAGAACGTAAGGTAATTGTTGGTTTCGATAAATTTCAAAAGAAAATACAAACATACGAAATAAAATACAAAAGAATTATCAAACGACATGCCGATGGAAAACAAATTCAATACTATCATCGGTCGATTAAATACCATGATTGATTGATACGATGGAAAAGAAATTCAATACCATCATTGGTCATTTCAATACCATGACTGATTGATACGATGGAAAAGAATTTGATTACCATCATCCGTCGATATGATGGAAATTAATTTGATTACCATCATCGGTCGATACGATGGAAATGAATTTGATTACCATCATCGGTCGATACGATGGAAAAGAATTTGATTACCATCATCGGTCGATATGATGGAAAATAATTTTATTACCATCATCGGTCGATATGATGGAAAATAATTTGATTACCATCATCGGTCGATACGATGGAAAAGAATTTGATTACCATCATCGGTCGATACGATGGAAAAGAAATTGATTACCATCATCGGTCGATACGATGGAAAATAATTTGATTACCATCATCGGTCGATATGATGGAAAAGAATTTGATTACCATCATCAGTCGGTACGATGGAAAAGAAATTGATTACCATCATCGGTCGATACGATGGAAAAGAAATTGATTACCATCATCGGTTGATATGATGGAAAAGAAATTCATTACTATCATAGGTCGATACGATGGAAAAGAAAAAGTAAATGATACTATAAAACTGTCAATACGATAAACACAAAAAATTATACGATAAAACTGTCAATACGATAAACAGAAAAAGATACACATATTGAGAGAGTAAATAGTTAAAGATCATAAGATAAAAAGAAACTTAAAGACATAGAAAAAATGTCCTCCCCCTTTCTACGAGGATTTTCTTACTATTAGGAGAGATTTAAAACAGGAAGTAGATATGAATGATTATTTTAATATAATCATTCCTAGCTTCTGTTTTATAAATTCAAATCTATCGGAAGGTAAAGGTTTTGTAGAAATGTCAGCAAGTTGTTCTTGTGTTCCGATGAATTGTAAAACAATATCTCCTTTTTGTGTGTGATCTCTAAGAAAGTGATGCCTAACATCTATGTGTTTTTCACGTGAATGATGTGCTGGGTTATTACTAAGATCTATGGAACTTGTATTATCACAAAGAATTTGAGTTTTGGAGAAACTCAAACCATAGTCAGTGAGTGTGTGCTGCATCCACAATACTTGAGGACAACAACTTCCAGCTGCTACATATTCAGCTTCAGAAGTGGATAGTGCTACTGAGTGTTGTTTCTTGCAGGACCAAGAAACCAGGGAATCTCCTAAGAAGTGACATGCTCCAGATGTACTTTTTCTATCCATTCTACAACCACCAAAGTCAGCATCTGAAAAACTTTTTAAAACAAAATCATTCCCAGAAGAGTTAAAAAGACCTAAATCCATAGTGTATTTTAAATACCGAAAGATTCTCTTTATGGTTTTTAAGTGAGACTCTTTTGGATTAGATTGGTATCTTGCACATAAGCATACAGAAAACATCAAGTCTGGTCGACTAGCTATTAAGTATAGCAAGATTCCTATCATACCTCTAAATATTTTTTGATCTACTGGTTTTCCAGTTTCATCAAGATCAAGGATATTAGAGATACCAATTGGAGTACTAATACTTTTAGTTTTGTCAAATCCATACTTTTTGAGTAATCTTTTATATACTTATGTTGAGATATATAAGTTCCTTCTGGTTTTTGAGAAATTTGAAAACCTAGAGAGAATGTTAACTCCCCCATCATACTCATTTCAAACTCAGATTTCATTAAGTTTGCAAAATAATCAGTTAAAGATTTCTGAGTTGATCCAAATATGATGTCATCAACGTAGATTTGGACAATCAAAACATTTGTGTTTTCCATTTTTATAAAAAGGGTTGGATCTGTTGTACCTTTTGTATAACTGTTTTGTAAGCGAAAACCTGTAAGCCTATCATACCATGCTCTAGGGGCTTGTTTAAGACCATATAGTGCCTTGGTATGTTTAAAAACATGATTAGGATGTTTTGGGTCTTGAAAACCAGGAGGTTGTTCGACAAAAACTTCTTCTTGAACAAAACCATTTAGAAAAGCACATTTTACATCCATTTGAAATAGTTTGAAATTGAAATATGCTGCAAAGGCTAATAGAATACGAATAGATTCAAGTCTAGCTACAGGAGCATATGTTTCTTCATAATCTATTCCCTCTTGTTGATTATAGCCTTTAGCAACAAGTCTTGCTTTATTTATTACAATGATTCCATTTTCATCATATTTGTTTCTGGAAACCCATTTTACACCAATCACAGTTGTTTCTTTAGCTCTATCAACTAAAGTCCAGACTTGATTCCTTTCAAATTCATTTAGTTCATATTGCATTGCTTTGATCGAATCTTCATCACCTAAAGCCTCACTTGGTCTTTTAGGTTCAAATTGGGAATGAAAAGCTAGATGTTCTATTTCATTTCGTAAGGAATTTCTGGTCCTTACAGGTTGATTTATATCACCAATGATGTTATCACTGGGATGATTTTTAAGAAACAATTGATTTGGGTTTTGTAAAACTTGTTCATCAACATATGGTAGGATGTCTTCTATGGTAAATGTTTTAGGAATAATTTCTTGAACATTTTCCTTTTCAGAGTGATCTTCTACTAATAATTGATAAACATTTTTAGAAAACACATCCGAGGATGTAGGATTGGGTTGGTTGAAAACAAAAGGATTAGCTTCATCGAATTTTACATGTACTATTTCTTCAACAGTACACGTGTTTTTATTGAAAACTCTATAAGCCTTAGAAGTTGTAGAATAGCCTAGAAAGATTCCTTCATCAGATTTTGGTGCGAATTTATGTAGATTATCATTTGTATTCAGAATGAATACTTTGTATCCAAAAACATTGAAATATGAAACTTTAGGTTTTCGGCCAGTCCATAACTCATAAGGGGTTTTATTAAGAAATGGTCTAGTTAAAACGCGATTTGTAGTATAACAGGCAGTACTAATAGCTTCAGCCCAAAAGTGCTTAGAAATTGAGTATTCACTCAACATGGTTCAAGTCAATTCCTGAAGAATACAATTTCTTCTTTCAACAACACCATTTTGCTGAGGAGTTCTTGGAGCTGAGAAATTGTGAGTAATAACTTTCTTACTACAAAAAGTTTCAAAATCTGAATTTTGAAATTCACCACCATGATCACTATGAATAGTTATCAATGGTAGGTTTTTCTCATTTTTAACATGGGATCTAAAAGTTTTGAAATAGGAAAAGGCTTCAGATTTCTTTGTGAGAAAGTAAACCCATGTAAATCTAATAAAGTCATCAACTAAAACAAATACATAGTATTTGCCTCCAATGCTTCCAGATTGTGACGAACCAAAAAGATCCATATGCACTAACTGTAATGCATTAGAAGTTGAAACTTCTTTAATTGATTTAAATCTAGTTTTATGTTGCTTTCCAAATGGACAAGGATCACAGACTTTTGAAGAATCATATCTAAGATCCGGTAGCCCTTTTACAAGTCCTTTCTTTGAGAGTTTACTTAGGTTTCTCATATTACAGTTTCCTAGTCTCCTATTCCATAACCACGATTGGTCTTCTATTGCACTTAAGCAAGGTAAGTTTTGGTTCCTAAGGTCTTCTAAGTTAATTTTGTAAACATTCTCTTGCCTATGAGCAGATAGAATGAACACATCCTTGGAATTGTGAACAAGACACTTATCATTTCTAAAATTTACAAGGTAACCTTCATCACATAATTGACTAATGCTGATGAGATTGTGCCTAAGACCTTTAACAAACAAAACATTTGAGATAAGAACTTTTCAAAGAAAAACAATATTACCTATACCAACAATCTTCCCTTGAGTATTATCTCCAAAGGTAACTTTTCCACCTTTTGTTTTGATAACCTTTTCAAAGAGATCTTTGTTCCCAGTCATGTGTCGAGAACAACCACTATCCATGTACCAAGTATTATTATTGGTACACTTTTTGTTTTACTGAAAAAGAAACAATTAGTTTTTCGGAATCAAAACTTGTTTGGATCTAGAAGAGTTAGATAAAAGAATTTTAAGAATCCACATTTGTTTTTCAAAATAAGCTTTATGAAATCCTAAAGATTGAGTTTTGTTAAGAGAACAATCTCTTCTTCAGTGTCTACCACATTGACACTTAGAACAGAAAATGGTTTTTTGAGGAACAAAATAGTTATTGTTGAAAACAGGTTTAGAATAAGTATAACCAAGACCAGAGCGATTTCTCAAAGGTCTAATTTGAGAATACATCTTGTCAAAGTTTTCTTTTCCATGAGTAAAGTTTTACAAACATTTATTCAAAGATAAAATCTATGACATTAGTTTTAAAACCAAATTCTTACTCTCCAAAACATTTAAACTAGAGTTAGGCTCTAAAATATTTTTCTTTGAAATTTCAGTTTCAAGATCTTTAGAAAGTTTATCCTTATCAGATTTAACTTTATCAAGGGTTATTAAAATACTTTCAAAGTCAGAAGTTTTCACATCAAGATCTTTAGAAAGATCTGATACTTCTTTACTCAAGATTGAAATTCTAGAATTTGCCTTTTCAAATCTCTTTTTGAGCTTTGAATTCTCATTTTCACGTAATTTAGCAAATATAGGTACTTCTTCAAAAGAAGGTAATGTATCATCTTCTGATGACGAGGATTCATCATTTGAATATTCATAATATCTATTATTAGTATAATTTGCATTCAAAGAGACATTTGTAATAGCTTCAGCATTATGTACCTTAGCCATGAGATAATGGTATTCAATTGGTAGTCTGGCTAAGAATCTGATATTCCTTTGTCCTGATGTCTCATATTCTGAAGAATCATCTGATGAATCACTACCACTTGCACTCCACGTCTCATTTGATTTCAAGACTATCTTTGTCTTATAAAACCTTTTCTTTTTTCTTTTAGAGTGTTTCTCTTTTCTATCTTTCCTCTTTAGTAAAGGACAATCAGGCCTTATATGTCCTGCTTTCTTACATTCATAACAAGTTACCTCTGAATCTTTCTTATCCTTCCTATATTTCTTTTGGAATCAATATTGGAAATCTTTATTTCCCACAATCTTGTTCGTCCTTCGAGAAAGATTGGCTAACTCATTATCCGAAATATTACAATCACTTGAATCAGATATAACAACTTTCTTGGATTTAGACCTGTAAGACTTTCAGGTGTTTTAGCTTTAGATGCAAAAGCTACACTTCCATTCCTATTCTTCTTCTTGTTGAAATCCGCATCTCTCTTCATTCATGTCTCATGTTGTAGAAGAGTTCCAAAGAGTTCATCAAGAGTAATCTAGGAAACATTTCTATTTTCATCAATAGTTGTTCTTTTTGACTCCCATTCATTTGGCATTATATCTATAATCTTTTCAACAAGAGATTCATCATCAAGAACTTTCTCTCCCATAGATTGTAAGCTGTTGACATTTGTCATAAACCTTTGTTGCACTTTACATACTGGCTCTCCATAAGGAAAAACAAATCCATGATACTCTGCTCGAAGCATTGCTCTCCTTGTTTCTATAACCTTGGATGTACCAAAATGAGTGACTTCTAATTTCTTCCAAATACAGTTGGCTACTTCACAGGAAGATATCTGGCTATATATATTCCTGGTCATAGAGCATAATAATGTATTGCGTACCTTGTAATTTAGTTGATATTCTTGCTTCTCTTGGTTGGTGAAAGTACTGACTTCATTGTCAGGAATTTTGTAACATCCAGTAAGCATTATAAAGTTGTCTACACCAGTATTGATAACGAAAGTATTCATACGATCTCTCCAATACTCATAATCATTCCCATCAAAGATTGTTGGTCTAGAAGGATTCAGATTGTCTATTGACCCAATATTCATTCCTTCCATCTAATACAACACAAACTTTTCCACACCACACGTTAGTGATAGTAAGTATTCACAAAATATGAAAGAAATAAAGCTAGTAATACAAATCAGTTGAAAACCTCCTCTGATACCAATTGTAGGATCAAATATGTATATATGTATATCTATTAGATGGAACAATACAAGAGGGGGGTGAATTGTAGGTTTAAAAACCTACGAGTTTTAGCAATAAAGAGATTAGTTTAAATTATCTTAAACTAATACAAATACAAATACCCACAATTGTATTGAATGTAAAAAGGTATGATGTATTGTAATACTAATGTAATGTAAAACAATTGTATTCAAGATGAACACAATAAACAGAGTAATACAAAGATGAATGATTCTACCTTAAAGCGTATAGAATCAATCAATACAATATGTAATAGAATGATTGTAATTGAAACAATTACAATTGAATATGTAAAGAAGAAAGGAAACAATACAAATTCCTTTCTAATACAAGTAGCAGCGGAAATGTAAAAGTGTTACAATTCTTTTAACCCAAAGAGAAGGGTTATCCTCTCACCTAGGATAAAAGGTCTGTCTCACCAGCACCTTGGTGAGCCCTCGATACGATGATCGGCACGTCTATCTACCTATCCCCGGCAGCCCTCGATACGATGATCGGCACGTCTGTCTTCCTATCCCCGGCAGCCCTCGATATGATGATCGGCACGTCTGTCTGCCTATCCCCGGCAGCCCTCGATTTTGTAGGTAATCGGCACCTCTGTCTTTAAATTACTTGAAAGCCCTCGATACGATGATCGGACGCACAAGGCAGATGAGAGAAGTCACAGTTTCTCTATCTAGAATCTTGTTAGTTCACAGAGTCTCTTGATTCGTTCTCTTCGTTCATCTTTGTTCTCTCATCTTCAAATGACCTCTTATTTATAGGCCTCAGGTTCCAATCGTCATATTGCCTCCAACGGTCATATTGAAATAGAAAGCACGACATCGTTTTGATTAGTTTGTAACTAACTCAACGACATCGTTTTGTTAGGACATAAGATATAGAAATGATAAACATGAGTACAATTCATATACAGTAAGTGTTTTTGACTAAGTATTGAAACAAGAATCTAACACAAGTTATGAGTAACAGAATCAATACAATTTTCATATTTAGTATGATCACCATTGAAAGATTTGCATGGTAAGTACGATCAGTATTGTACGATACGATATGGTCAGTACGATCAGTATTGTACGATACGATATGGTCAGTACGATCAGTATGATCAGTACGATCAGCATGATCAGTACGATCAGCATGATCGGTACAATCAGTTTGATTAGTATCGTACGATACGATATGGATAGTACGATCACCATTGTATGATACGATAAACAAAATAGAAGACAATTGTAAATTCCATAATTTGATAGAATGCATTTGTGATTTCCAAAACATGATATAGAAGTCAAAATAGAACTTTTGACTCAATAGTCTTTTGTAAGGGTGGTCCAGTTTAGGATTGTATTCGAGTGGTGGATGATCTTGGATAGGGGCTCCATGACCAGTCGGCTTATGGGGCTTTTTCATGAGTTTCTTGTATAGTTCTCACTCATCCAAAAAGTGAATCATTTGAAAATTCAAAAAAAAGATGATTTTGAAAAATAAAACTTAATGGTCAAAAAATTTATAGATATCAATATTTATAAAATGATATCATAAAGATCATAGACTAATTTCATGGTAAATAATTACAGAAGGTAATAATGTAATTATGATTTTTTTATAAGTGAATTTCATTATAGGAGTGGAAAAAAAGAAGCATAATATCACAAGTATAAATCAAGGCTTCATGTCTGGTTAACATGACTTAGGCGGCTTGTCTAACTACCCACTCCTATAGTTCTCTAGGCTAACTACCCCTAAACCATGATATATTTTAATATAGAAACATTACCCATTGAATTAGAGGGATATATTATTCAACACCCACCTATCCCAAAACATGTACATGCATTTCTACTCTTCACAAAAATAAATCATAATATACTAAAGAACTTATGGAAAAAAATGGTTTATCTATCTTTTAAATGGAATCAACTAAATAAATCATAAAAAATTCTATCAATAATCATAAAATGATAACCCGTGTATAATAAATGAATATACCTTATCCTTAGGCAACATTTTAGAAAAATACCTCTGGGAAAATTTGATTAATTATATGGTATTTTCACAGTATAATAAAAGGATATAAAATTTTAACAACAATTTCCCAAATCACTCAATGTATTGGGAATCTAGGTGAACACCCTTAAATTAAATTAATCAAACAAAAGAAAATTCATTGAGAAAGACATTTGAAAAATTCATTCATGTACAAGTAGATGATTCAGAAAGACAAAAGTAGGGATGGATTATACCATACATGTAAAAAAATGTTTCATAATTAATCTAGATAAAGAAGTTTAATGGTATCATTTGAAGAGTTTCAATGGTAAAAAATAAAAAATTCATTATGAAAGTATTTATAAGCATTTGAAAAATTACTTCGAAAATAATAATATTCCATATAATTTAAAAACATATAAAATAAATATTTAATAAAACAATGAGTATACTAATTTCCATTTTTAAAACATCAAATAAAAGAGAGGAATTCTATTAGAAAACAATAAATTCAACAAAAATATATGTTTAGATGGAAATTCGTAAAAGATATTCATTATATTAAAAATGAGTCACCTAAATTAAAAATTAAAATAATTTTTTAAATGTTTTTTATATAAATTCAATGAAGTTGGAAATGACCTAAAAAATTTTAATGAAGTAATTTTAGGACATTATATCTGAAGAAAACAATTTTGAAAACTAATCCTGTGGAAAAATATTATATTACATTTAAAAGTTACATTGAAAACCATATCATAAATATGATAATAAAACCATTCTTTAATAATAGGTGAGATAAGTATTAGAGCTTCATTAAATATTATATAAACCATTTTTTTATATGTAAAATTTTGATATGAGGGAATAAATACATTTTGGCATAATATGGGGATCATTCTATTCAATGAAAAATTATCAAAGAGATTGTGATCCCCTAAAAAGAATAATTTTAGTTAATGGTTTCAATTTTAACAAGGAAAAATGAAATAATCCATATTTTAAATTAGTTTTTTCGAGAAAGGAATCATTTAAAATCAATGTCTAGAAGAAAATTTGTGACTCGTGAAAAATTAACAGTACTTGATACATCATATTCATTTTAAAAAAAACCTTTAAAAGATAAAAATAATGAAAATAAGTCTAAAATACCATGAATAAAATGTATTCAATTATAAAATAAAAAATTTGAAGAGTATACACTATATATGAGTATGTTGGATCCTAGGGTAAAATGTGTCTCGATGAAGGGAGTTTGAGACAAAATCCCATAACTTATTTCTCCCCGTAGTTGATTATATGCTAAATTATAATAAAAACCCATGAACATAATAATAATTTATTTGAAAACCATATTCATATATATAATCCATTTTTATATATTTAATTTATATTTATTTACTATGAATATATTGGTTCATTATAGCTTATTTTAAGCATCAGATGATAAGCCTTTTAATTATATTAAACATGATTTATAATTATAATATTAATCCTTGATATTTTATAAAAAATTAATAATTCCAATATTATCTATGTTTCCTTAATATTTATCTCGTTGTCATTTATAATTTTCACTTTCATCTCTTGAGATATTTAATTACGAATCTAAACTATTATGTTGGAGACAGACTTGTTTCATTGATTTTTTATGAAAGGTGATGATATATTATCAACATATTTAAATAATAATATTATAAATAAATAACCATTAAAAATATTTAATAAACTATTTCTTACATGTTGTAGTAATTATATAAAATTTATTTATCTTTATATTTATAAACATTACCACATCAATCAAGTATGGGGTAAACTGAAAAAACAAAGCATGTTGTACTGATCAAATGAGTAAGAAAATTTAGTTACATATTGTTAAGAAATAATTTATATATTGTTATAAATATATTATAAATCATATAACTATATAAAATACCTTCTTAAATCTAGTATTGTTATGTTGTGTTAACAAATCAATTTCATAGTTTTTTGAAGTGATAGTTTTCATGTACACAAGATTAATGAACCCGTTTCTCAATGATTGTACAAAGTTGAGGTTTTTGAAAATTTATCACATAAAATTTATACTAATAATCTAAATATATATTATTTTACTAATTATACTTTTAGTTACATACTTTCATGTGGCTAAGTAAAATAATTCATATCATTTGTGGAATCAGTTTTCCACACATACACATGTTTAATTATAAGGCCATGGCCTTAAACATTACTTAATATTGAATTAAATGAATAATTCACATTGAGGATATTTTCTGGTTTAGAGTTTTAGTGAATTAGGACATAACTGTTACATCTCGAAATATTATAAAGTAGACACTTCTACTAAGTTTCCATAGAATAAAAAAATTTCTTAAAAAGAAACATGTCCAGTTCCATGTTTTATATAGAATGACATTCCCTTGATCCCATCCTTGACCCTATTCCACATTAAGTCCTGTGAAAACCGTTTCAAAAAAAACTTGGGGTTATCATAAAAATCTCAGTAAGGGATACACAATGAATGAAAACTATTAGTTTTTCAAACATCATGTAAACCATGTATACTTTATCAAAGTAATACCTTCACCTTCATGAAGTAGTAAAAACTCATCACTGAATAAAATATCATTACTTACCTTTTTGTAACCAAAGGATTACCATAAAACCCATATAAAGAACACATAACATATAAAGGTAACTTGGGACATAAAAATACTTAAGTGGAATAACCATACGGTCGACTTCCATACATATCACTCAATAGAATAGCCATTCGGCCAACTTCCATACATACTTAATGGAATAGCGATACGGATGACTTCAATACCCAATGCATTGGAGGTTATAACGTAACCACCCATCCTGGTATTCACGACACCACCCATCATATGGTTTATCACGTAACCACCCGTCAAATGTCCAAGTACCATTATAAAAATCATAAGACATAAAACAAATATAATGGAAAGAAAACATTTCCACACTTTGATCACAATATATCACTTAAATATATTGACATAACAAATCCTTTATAAAAACCATTTTCAATACCTAAATACATAAAAGAGTATATGGTATTTATTTCATTTAAAAAAACATTACGGCTTGTTTAGGAAGCCAAAGACCAAATAATACTCGCGGCGGCGGAAAAGGTCGCTGTCATCGCGTACGTTAAAAGAAACATCCCTTTTTGTCGTTTTGTAAAATGCTTCTCAGAAAAAGAATCATTTTCTATAAAAGTAAAATTCAAAGGGTTTTATACACCGTATAAAAGAAAGTTGTGTGTAAAACGAAATATGCCTCAATGAAAGGAGATTGAGACGAAGTCCCTTACCTCGGGTCCGACTTGACTTGATCATTCTTTAATGTCCTGAATAATAAACTTGAGTTAATTTATACTTGATTAAGAACATTTTTAAAGTACATTATTCCTTTTATATCACTTATTACCATGTTATGAACATTATGTAGTCATTTAAGTTGATAACGGTCATTTGTCGATATTTGGTACTCAAGTCAAAAGTGAACTTCTTAAAATTACATGTTGTTAGTGTGTCAAAGGTTCATTATATCCAGAATAATATTCATGATTTGGATATCATATATATCATATATATCCAGAATATACATGTATTTATAATGTTACATAATCATTTAGAGGTAAGAAATGAAATTCACCGTTCATGGAGACGGTAAGCCGTACGTACGCATGAACGCTACTATCATTTCTGTGTCATATTAATGGAATTAAAACTAAATGAGAGATATGTATATTTTAATTCCAGAATTATATTAATCATTTATATGTAACATACATCATATATATCCATTATATATATTTACTTATAATAGTACTTTACATTTGACGATAAGAAATGAAATGCACCGTTCATGGAGACTGTAAGCCGTATGTACGCATGAACGCTACTTTCATTTCTATCTTATAATTTAATGGAGTGAAATCATAATTATAAAAAGTTATATTATAATTCCAATAAAATATCATATATAATATCATTAAATCCATCCTTTATACGTCCCACGTATGGCATTAACGAATCAAATCACTTTGAGGGGGCAGTAGTCCGCACTTCCTAAAATGAACATATCGTGTATACCCATAATGGAAGCCATAAAGGTATGCCATAAATAAAAAATAAAGTAGATTAAGGAAAAAATAAACATATTTTATATCATATATAAATATAGTGACATCTTAATGGACACCTTTAAAGGTGTTATATGAGTGTTGAACAATCATCGTTTCGTGAGGCAGAAATTCGTCATCTATTGAAACAGTATGTTCTTTAACCATTAGATGTAGGTGTGTGTAAGGGTAGCTCGAATAATTATTATAACAATATTCTAGTATATGAAATATACTGGTGTTGTTACAAAAGAAATGAATAAAAAGAGAATAGGGGGTTGGAGAAGAAAAATAAAACAAAAGGACTCAAGTGAAGACATTACCTTAAAATCGGGTAACTCCCTTTGGTTTGAGCTCAAAGGCTTCCTTGGGAAGACTTATGTACAATGTGAGGCTTCAAGGAGTAATAGAGGGATGTGGAGAGACAAAATGGGCAGGTTTTGGCCGATCAAAATGCTTTGGAAGTGTAGGTAAGGTGGTAGAGATGGGGGCCTTTTATAAGAGGAGAGGAGGGGCACTTTTGGAAAGTAAGGAAATGATACTTTATTTTAGAATGAGTTTAGGATTTTAATGGTCCCACATTGATTTGTTTCGAGGATAAGGTGATAAGGGTTATAAATCCACCCATCCAATAGGTTTTTGACATGTGTAGGTCTTATATTTTACATTATCTTTCCATTTTATTTAAATCGTTAAATAATGAGGTAATCGCTGCATCATCATGGTGTCATAAATAATTTAATTTATTTCATGTCTAAAAATTATAACAAAAAAATACTATGATTTAGGAAAGCCTTTTACCTTTCCAATGAGTATTTATAGTCAAAAATCTGATTTGTATAACCCCATGTAAAAATTGTTTTAGAAAAAAACTCATGTTTGTGACATTTTTTACTTTAACTTTAAATAAAAAGTTATTAATGTCATTTTCCAACCAAAGTGGCTTCATGGGGTCCCCAAGTTGACCAATGGATTTTCTTGGTCGTCCATGACACATCTACTGAGGTTAGGACATGTTTCAAGTTCATTTCATATTATTACAACATTATTTTTACCTTAAATTACACTAATTACCTCGAAACGCGATTAAAAACATAATAAGTTACTATTCACCAAAAAATTATTTTAATCCCATTGAACCACATTTTACTTCTTAATGACAATAATTTATGTCGGATTTTTGAAATTCAAAACACAGAGGTGGTAAATTTTCATTTAAACGAAAAATCAGTTTTTTAAGTACCACTTAGTGGTTTCACTATTCATCAAAAATTGAAGTTTTTTAGAAAAAAACCAAAACATACCCCTAAGCTATATTTGATATTCTGAATTCAAAAATGAATTCCATTTTACAAAATTCAAAACATATAAGTTTCATTAATTAATTTAATAATTAATTCCCGCTGTCAGAGCAAATAGCGTGTTTTTATTAAACAATAAGTATCCAAAGATTGACACTAGTTTAAGTCCAATTTCAAAGTGAAATTATTTCAACGACCACTATTGGATTTAATGGTAAAAATATATTCTAATTTCACTTGAAAACCAATTCAAAAGATATTCTAATCATATAAATAAATTAGATTAAAAGGCGGTTTTGAATTAAAATACAACATTTTACACTATTCAATAAAAAATGAACTTTATCGGAAAAATACCAAAAATTTACACAAAGTAAATTTTGATGTCACAATTCTAAAGAAGAGTTCTATTTGGTCCAATAGAATGTATAAGAGTGATCAAAAGTATATTTAATGACGGTTCTCTATCAAAAGGTGATAAGTGAACCTTTAGTGAAAACTAGGGCATATACTCCTAAAATTGAATTCTTTCCATATTTTAAGCCTTTATAATTTATTAGATAAAAGTAAAAACATTTAAAAAACATAAATAATCAAATTTGTTTTATTTCTATCAATTTCTTCCAATACAACAGCTATGTGTTAACTACCATTTAAAATAATATTATTTTATTACTAGTGTGCAACGTAAGATTTCAAAGAAACTCTTTGTTGCGTATCGGGTACGCTATCGAACATAGCAACCCCTTTAAAGTAAAATTAATATTTAATTCATAAATATTTATAAATATGAAAATGTTTTATTCATTATTTACCTGGTATGTTACATCCTTCCCCCCTTTTGGGTATTACGTCCTTGCAATTTTATTCACTTATCAAAATAAGTGGGGGTATTTATCCCTCACAGCATTTTTAGATTCCCACGTTTCCTATTCAACCATATGGTTTTTCCACAAAACCTTTACCTGGTGAATTACCTTATTTCGCAACACTTGCTCTCTTTGGTCATGAATCTGGACTGGTTGTTCTTCATAAGATAGGTTCTCTTCCAGCTGAACTACCTCTGGACTCATAACATGAGATGGATCTGGAATATACTTCCTCAACATCGAAACATGAAAAACATTTTGTACTTGATATAAACTCGGAGGTAAAGCCACTCGGTAAGAAACTGATCCAACTTTCTATATAATTTCATATGGTCCAATAAACCTTGGACTCAGCTTTCCTTTCTTACCAAATCTCATCACACTTTTCCATGGAGAAACATTGAGAAAAACATGATCACCTACCTCGAAAGATAGATCCTTCCTCCGGTTATCCGCATAACTCTTCTACCTGCTCTGAGCTATTCTCATGTGTTTCTGAATCAACTGAACGTTTTCTACCATCTCTTCTACCAATTCTGGTCCCATCAGCTTCCTTTCACCCACTTCATCCCAAAATGCTGGAGTTCGACACCACTTCCCATATAATACCTCAAATGGTGCCATCTGTATACTAGAATGAAAACTGTTATTATAAGAAAAATCATCCAAAGAAAGATGTTGGTCCCAACTTCCTTGATAATCCATCGAACAAGCTCGTAGCATATCCTCCAAGGTCTGAATTGTTCGTTCTGACTGCCCATCTGATTTCAGATGAAAAGTTGAACTAAAATTTAATTCAGTACCCAACGACTTCTGAAGTCCTTTCCAAAAGTTATAAGTAAACCTGAGATCACGATCGGACACAATGGAGAGAGGAACTCCATGTAACCTATGAAAACCCTTCTTTTTATTACAACTTAAGCATACTTTATTACATAAAACATCACTTGATACAACAAATAAGATCGAGAGGTTTAGTGTCTTTGGGGCTTAGGATCATTACATAAAAACTTTAAACTTGAAATACAACATCTTTATTTAAAACATCCATTACATGACCACTACATTCCTTCGTACTTAGCATTTCATGGGATAACCTGAGGACATGCATAAGAAAAGGGTGAGCTATAAAGCCCAGTAAGAGAGTACACAATGAATAACATGAGGGGTACAATACATGTTAGGTAATAGGAACATCAATAGAGCATTAGAGTAACATGAACATAAAAGCATGATAAATCATGATAACCATAACATGGAATTGTGGCAACAACACTTAATATTGAATTAGCATGAGCCAAGGCTCATTGCACATCGAGCATGAGTAAACCCTCATTGCACTTGAAGCATGAGTAAACCCTCTTTGCACTTCAATTAGCATGATTCAACACTCATTGCACATGACGTATCATGATACTATACTTTACCCAATGCATTGGAGTGCTATAAAGGGCGCACCCTTCTTAAACATTTCATTTCATGCATAAGTGTGCCACATGGATCATAAAACATGGATTCATAAAACATAATCATTTATTCCATGATAAAGGGATGTGGAATTAATACATGAAACTTTATAATCAATAAGTAAATGTGCATAAAGTTGAATACCCTGGATGGAGAAATAAGCATGGTATTCACTACACAATGATATTGGCTTAGAAAATCGGTGTGATTTCGGCAGCATAACGGCGTGACATAAGAATTCATAAAAAAGGTTGATGAGAGAGAAAGGGGTTACTCATCATATTTACATGTAATGGACAGTAAGGAGGTGATATAGATACACATACCAACAATTGAAAAGGAATTTAGATTCATGATACAAAAGTATTGCTTGAATATAAAAGAGGAGAAAAAGGTTTCTTTCGGAATTTCGGCATAGTAACGGGTGTACATGGGAGGCATTTAATGAGAGATAAAGGGGTCTCACATCATTCAAACAATAAGAGGGAAGTATGTGAGAGGTGAAAAACCATACCCCAACATTCATAATTGAAATTAAAAGGTCAATACAACTTAAAGAAAATTGACAAAAATGAGAAAGGAAGAAAACCCCTTACCTAGAAGTGTGCTTCCAAAGGCTAGAGAGAGGCTTCTGAGAGGATTCTTGGGAGCTTGGGGAACCTTGGGAGGATTCTAGAGAGAGTAGGGCAGAGGTTGGACGAACTCAAAGGGATTTTAGTGAGGAGTAAGTGGGAGCTTGGGTGGGTTTATATAGGAAAGGTGAGAGAATTCTTTATTATTTAGGTTTGGGACCCCTTATATTAAAATAATCCAACCCACAAACCATCTCATGGTATTTGCCCATGGTTTCTGTAAAAGGAAAGTGGAAGACAATATTTTACAAGGCCATGGTCCGAACTTATTAAAAAATTAGGGTTTCTTATGAGGAGGTGAGTCACACTCCCATGGAAATTAATTTAAAAAGGCAAAGTGTTGAATAAGTCTTGAGGGCTCCATTAATGTTTTGAAAAGTAAGTCAAACAAACCAAAAACCTCATTATTTTAATTATAAAATACATATTGGCCGAACATAAGGATTATGTTATTTTATTACATCACCATTGGGTCATTATGATATCATAAAACACATTATATATTTAAATGGTATTTAATTTTTACCCAAAAATTTGACTGTCTCAGAATATTATGAAAAATTCACCGTTGGATAATTTCAACGTCCTGATTCCAAAAATAATATTTATTTTATCTAAATAATTTTTTAAATATGTTAATTTTCAATTTTAAATTAAAAACCGACATTTATAAAAAAATTCACGGGTTTTGACAGAAATGGCTTTCAAACCTTAATAAAAATTTTAATTGCATTCATAAAATTATCAGATCATTTATAATTAATAAAAAATTAATTTAATATTAATAATAATATTTTATTAAAATATTATTTAATTCAAAAATCCTTTAATTTAATAAAATATAATTCTTAATTAAATAATAACTAAAAAACACCATGTGTACTTTAAAAACTAGTTACAATGTATCAAAAATGACTAGAAATTATATTCATTATTATATAAAAAAATAATGTACATGAACATGGTGCTACTTATTTGTTACATAACCCCTTAAAATATCCGCAGAAGACCTAAGGGTAAGGTGTGCGATGGTGACAGACTCTTTGGGTGGCTCAGATAACATCGCTCGTGATGTAATTTCAATCAACTTCCACTTTTCCCGTAAACGATCACGTTCGAGATTGACTTGATGAAGCTCAGCTTGGGCTTGGTCATGGGAAAAGCCCAAAGACGCCACCTCTTTTCCGAGATCTGACAAATGGGCTTCGTAAGGGGAAATTCTACTCGATGAGGCCATCGCTTCCTCTATCTGAGTAGAAATGGGTTCGTTAAAGACTTATATTTATACTACTCAGATGATCACTGTTCAATGGCTATAAAAGTAACGGTCACAAATCTTAACGTAATACTAATGAAGTTGACATCTTATAAAAACATTTTTCATAAAGAAACATTTAACTGGATCAAGAAGGATTTTCCATTAATGAAACTTTGGGTCGTTACAATATTCCCCCCTTAAGAAATTTCGCCCTCGAAATTTTCCTTCTCCCACACTAAAACAAATGTGGGTAACTCAGCTTCATCATATCCTCCGACTCCCAAGTTGCATCTTCAAACTTGTGCTTTCTCCACAACACCTTGACGAGGGGAATTGTCTTATTTTGTAGAACATTTTCTCTACGATCTAAGATCTTCACTGGTTTCTCCTCATAAGAAAGATCATCTTCTAATTGTACCACCTCGGAAGAGAGTACATGTGAAGGGTCTGGTATGTACTTCCTTAAGAGGGATACATGGAAGACATCATGCACCTTGGCCATAGTAGGTGGAAGTGCAAGTTGATAGGCCACAGCCTCAACACGATCAAGAATCTCGAAGGGGCCGATGTACCTTGAAGTTAACATCCCTTTCTTTCCAAACCTCATGACCTTCTTCCACGGAGATATGCGTAAAAACACCATGTCTCCGACTTTAAACTCAAGGTCTTGTCAACGATTATCTGCATAACTCTTCTGTCGACTTTGGGATGCCTTGATATGCTGCTGAATGGTTTTCACCTTCTCCACCATTTTGTCGACCATTTCTGGTCCAAGCAGCTTACGTTCACCGACCTCATCCCAACATGCCGGTGTTCTACACCTTTTCCCATACAGGGCTTCATATGGTTCCATTTGGATGCTCGAGTGGAAACTATTATTATAAAAGAACTCAACCAGAGGAAGATGTTGATTCCATCCTCCTTTAAAGTCCATTGAGCACGCTCTCAACATATCCTCAAGTGTTTGGATAGTCCGCTCGGATTGGCCATCAGTTTGAGGATGATAGGCCGTACTGAAGTTCAGTTCAGTATTCAAAGCATGTTTAAGACTCTTCGAAAACTTAGAGGTAAATCTTGGATCTTGGTCAGACATAATAGATAGTGGTACTCCATGCAACTGTACCACTTCCCTGATATATATCCGTGACAGTTGATCCAAAGAGAAATCCTCTCGAATAGCAATGAAGTGTGCAGTCTTTGTAAGACGATCCACAACAACCCATATTGCATTGTTGCCTTTGGATGTCCTTGGAAGTCTGGTGACAAAGTCCATCATGATGTTCTCCCATTTCCATTCTGGTATGGGCAATGGTTGCATCATCCCCTTATACTTCTGCCTCTCTACCTTCACTTGCTGACACACCAGGCACTTTGATGTATATTCAGCGATCTCCTTCTTCATATTATCCCCCAAACTGTTTTCTCGGAGATCGCGATACATCTTTGTGCTCCCTGGGTGAAAAGAGAAATTTGAACTATGTGCATCATCCAAAAGTTCCTTCTTCAGCTCCGAACTTGATGGAACACATTGTCTATTCCCAAACGGCACAATTCCTTCTTCATTAACATTAAACTCTGAGGATTTTCCCTTTTTGATAGCTTCCACTTTTTCATGGATTCCCGCATCATCCTTTTGAGCAACCATTAACCTTTCCAAAAGAGATGGTTGAGCAATCATTTTTGAAAGGATTGATGATGTTCCATTCTTTATGATTCCCATGTCCATCTTCATCAAGTCAAAGAAGATTGGATCCTTCTCAATTCTCATCATTGATAGAATCGTTGGATCCTTTCTACGTAGGGCATCCGCCACCTTGTTCGCCTTCCCAGGGTGGAAATGTATTGAACAGTCATAATCCTTGAAGAGCTCTATCCATCTTCTCTGGTGAATATTAAGCTCTTTCTTTGTGAATATATATTTAAGACTCTTGTGGTCAGTATATATCTCACATTTCTCTCCATAGAGATAATGCCGCCAGATTTTCAAGGAAAAGATCACCACCGCCAACTCCAGATCATGCGTTGGATAGCTTCGCTCATGGATTTTCAACTTCCTTGAAGCATAGGATATCCCTTTATCATTCTGCATTAGCACACATCCTAATCCATTCTTCGAAGCATCACTGAATACCACAAAAAGCTCCCCACTTGTGGGTAAAGTGAGCACGGGTGCAGTGATAAGCCTCCTTTTCAACTCCTTGAAGCTTTCTTCGTATTCATCACTCCAAGAAAACATTACTCCCTTTTGAGTTAGCTTGGTAAGAGGGTTGGAAAATCGTGAGAAATTGCTCACAAATCGTCGATAATATCCAGCTAACCCCAAGAAGCTACAGATATCAGTTACCGATGTTGGCCTCAGCCATCCCTCAATTGAATCTGTTTTGGAGGGGTCCATAGATATCCTATTGCTTGTGATGATATGGCCCAAGAATGAGACTTTCTTCAACCAAAACTCACACTTGCTGTACTTTGCATAGAGCTTCTCCTTGCACAAAGTCTATAGTACAGTTTTTAAATGCTCCTCATGGTCCTCCTCGGTTTTGGAGTATATTAGAATATCATCTATAAAGACTACCACAAATTTGTCAAGGTAACCTCTAAAGACTCTATTCATCAAGTCCATGAATACTTCTGGAGCATTGGTGAGTCCAAAAGGCATTACTATGAATTCATAGTGCCCGTACCTTGTAGGAAAAGCAGTCTTGGGGATATCTTCCTTCTTCACCCTTTCTTGATAATATCCCGACCGCAAGTCCACCTTGGAGAAGTATTGTGCTCCATGCATCTGATCAAACAAGTCATCGATTCTTGGGAGAGGATACTTGTTCTTTATCGTTATTTTGTTAAGTTCATTATAATCGATGCAATGTCGCATTGACCCATCCTTCTTCTTGACGAAGAGTACTGGTGCACCCCATGGTGATGCACTTGGGCGTATAAACCCTTTATCCAGATTCTCCTGTAGTTGTTTCTTCAGCTCATCAATCTCAACAACAGCCATTCTATATGGAGTCTTGGATATTGGTAGTGCCCCAGGTATAAGTTCAATTGAGAACTCAACATCTCTTCTTGGAGGAAGACCAGGAAGTTCCTCAAGAAATACTTCAGCGAATTCCCTCACAATAGGCATTTCTTCAAGGGTGGTTTCTTCCTTGGACTCAATCATCTGAGCCAGATATGCGTGCTCATAAGGCAGTAATATCCATGCTTGAGATGATGGAGCTAAAGTAGATTCATCTTCCTCCGGACACTTGTAATGAATCGGGGGTCGATTCTCCATATGGAGTGTGATTTCCCTCTCCCAACTATTTATGTTGGCTCTATATAAGGAAAGCCAATCCATGCCAAGAATTGCATCAAATTCCACTAAAGGAAGTATGACGAGGTTCGCTGGGAAATTTAATCCACAGATTATAACAGGGGAGGACTTATATTCATGGGATGCAATGATTGCCCCATTTGCCGTACTCACCGACATCTTTACTTCCAGGATTTGTGGTGGTGCTGGGATTGTTCTGCTAAACATTCGAGATATAAAAGAATGTGTAGAACCTGAATCAAAAATTATGTTCGCTATTCTTGAATGAATAACTAGCGTACCTGTCACCACTTCGTTGTCGGGGTTCACTTTGGTAGAAGTGATGGAAAAAGCTCTTCCTTGCTGTCTTGGTGGTTGTTGGTTGCCTCCGATAACCCTTGGATTAGGGCACTGATTCGCAAAATGACCCGGTTCTTTGCATTTGTAGCAATGAACAGCGCTTTGAGGTTCGAACGGAGCGTTCCTCTCCTCTGTCGGAGCCGCAGGTCCTTCTTTCCGACAGTTAATAGCTAGGTGCCCTTCTCTTCCACACCTAAAGCATTTTCTCGTCCCCCTAAGGCAATTTCCAGGGTGCTTCTTTCCGTACATTTGGCAAGTTGGGTGCTGGAACTTCGTAGCACCATTGGATTTATCCATCAGACCACCAGCATTGAAGTCCAACTTACGCTTCTCGTCCCCATGATACCCCTGTGTTTCTCCGATCTCCATTTCAACCTTGAGGTCACATCGGACAATTTTCTCATAGCTGTCGAAGTCACAGGTCACAAATGATTTCGGCAAGCTAGGCTTCATCCCACCAAAGAAGCGGTCAACCTTGCATTCGGGGGTAACGACAAAGTCGAAAGCGTATCATGCAAGCCTTGTGAAGTTTGCCTCGTACACTCCCACAGATTCTTCATCTTTCTGCTTGAGGGAAAGGAAGTCCCTTTCCATCTTAAGACGGAGGGTGTGCGGAAAATATTTATCGAAAAACATATTCTTGAATTCCTTCCATTCCAAAGCCTCGATCTCCTCCTCAGGCTTCATATTTTTGATCAACGTCCACCATTGATCAGCTTCACCCTCCATACGATAAGCCACCGGGATAACCTTCTCTTGTTCATAACATTGAAGGATAGAGAAGATCTTTTCAATGGAGTTGATCCATTGCTCAGCGATCGTGGGATCAGATGATCCACTAAAAGTAGGAGGCCTTTGTCTCATGATGCTCTTGATAGCGACTTGTTATTTCTTAGGGGGGGGGGGGGGGGGTTGAACGTTTTTCTTGACCCGTGTTTCTATTCAAAACTTGAGTTAGGTGAGAGAGAAGCGTGACAGAGTTCGTGATTCCCGCTCCCATTGGATTGGGCATCTCATAAGTACAATCATCACACTGATATTCACAATGGTTGTTAGCCCGGGTTCTCCTATTACCGGCCATTGGCTGGAATAAAAGGAAAGTTAGGGGTAACACATAAAGGGTAATCCAAAGAAAAAAGTTGATGACTTATAAATAAACTTTAATCTCTTTAACTCATGAGTCTATAGGATTCAATCCAGGCTTTTCATGATCTTCCTTCTAACATATATTCTTATGGGCATTTTCCCATAATAAGGGTTCATACTAAGATTGTGAATTTATCAAAACATATCCCCCGGGAGTGTCGTAACCAATAGTGCATCAAGGCTCGTTGTCGTGCACCAGTTCCCGTTCGAGTCTATCTCAAAGCAGTGTTTTCGGGTTTTACCCCTAGGATACATTTGTGCCAGAGCCGCCTCTACCTGCTCGTATCCAGACAGGGATGTATTTTTTTGATAAACCACTTAATTAGTATTTACCAAAACATAGGGATGCTTTTATTATACTTAGTATTGTATCTAAGGCTTTACTAGGGTTTCCTAATCCCAAAAATAACTAAACCTATCCTCTGATACCAACTATGACAACCCTGCTTTTTATTACAACGTAAGCATACTTTATTACATAAAAAAATCACATGATAAAACAAAGAAGATCGAGAGGTTTAGTGTCTTTTGGGATTAGGATCATTACATAAAAACTTTAAACTTGAAATACATCATCTTTATTGAAAACTTCCTTTACATGACCACTACATTCCTTCGTACTTAGCATTGCATGGGATAACCTGAGGACATGCATAAGAAAAGGGTGAGCTATAAAGCCCAGTAAGAGAGTACACAATGAATAACATGAGGAGTACAATACATGTTAGGAAATAGGAACATCAATAGGTCATTAGAGTAACATGAACATAAAGTCATGATAAAGCATGATAACCACAACATGGAAATGTGGCAACAACACTTAACATTGAATTAGCATAAGCCAAGGCTCATTGCACATGGAGCATGAGTAAACCCTCATTGCACTTGAAGCACGAGTAAACCCTCGTTGCACTTTAATTAGCATGAGTCAACACTCATTGCACATGACGTATCATGATACTATACTTTACCCAATGCATTGGAGCGCTATAAAGGGCACACCCTTCTTAAACATTTCATTTCATGCATAAGTGTGCCACATGGATCATAAAACATGGATTCATAAAACATAATCATTTATTCCACGATAAAGGGAAGTGGAATTAATACAAGAAACTTTATAATCAATAAGTAAATGATCATAAAGGTGAATACCCTTGATGGAGAAATGGGCATGGTATTCACTACACAATGATATTGGCTTAAAAATTCGGTGTGATTTCGGCAGCGTAACAGCGTGACATAAGAATTCATAAAAAAGGTTGATGAGAGAGAAAGGGGGTCCTCATCATATTTAGATGTAATGGACAGTAAGGAGGTCTTAATGATACATTTCCCAACAATTGAAAAGGAATTTATATTCATGATACAAAAGTATTGCTTGAATATAAAAGAGGAGAAAAAGGTTTCTTTCGGAATTTCGGCATAGTAACGGGTGTACATGGGAGGCATTTAATGGGAGAGAAAGGGGTATCCCATCATTCAAAAAATAAGAGGGAAGTATGGGAGAGGTGTGAAACCATACCCCAACATTCATAATTGATATTAAAAAGGCAATACAACTTAAAGAAAATTGACAAATATGAGAAAGGAAGAAAACCCCTTACTTGGAAGTGTGCTTCCAAAGGCTAGAGAGAGGCTTGGGAGAGGCTTCATGGGAGCCTGGGGCACCTTGGGAGGATTATAGAGAGAGTAGGGCAGAGGTTTGACGAACTCCAAGGGATTTTAGTGAGAAGTAAGTGGGAGCTTGGGTGGGTTTATATAGGAAAGATGAGAGAATTCTTTATTATTTAGGTTTGGGACCCCTTATATTAAAATAATCCAATCCACAAACCATCCCATGGTATTTGCCCATGGTTTCTGGAAACGGAAAGAATAAAAAAAATATTTTACAAGGCCAAGGTCTGAACTTATTAAAAAATTAGGATTGCTTATGTGGAGGTGAGTCACACTCCCATGGAAATTAATTTAAAAAGGCAAAGTGTTGAATAAGTCTTGAGGGCTCCATTAATGCTTTGAAAAGTAAGTCAAAAAAACCCAAAACCTCATTATTTTAATTATAAAACACATATTGGGCGAAAATAAGGATTATGTTATTTTATTCCATCACCATTGGGTCATTGTGATGTCATAAAACACATTATATATTTAAATGGTATTTAATTTTTACCCAAAATTTTGACTGTTTCAGAAAATTATGAAAAATTCACCGTTGGATAATTTCGACGTCCTAATTCCAAAAATAATATTTATTTTATCTAAATAATTTTTTAAATATGTGAATTTTTACTTTTAAAATAAAAACTGACATTTATAAAAAAAATCACGGGTTTTGACAGAAATGGCTTTCAAACCTTAATAAAAATTTTAATTGCATTCATTACATTATAAGATCATTTATAATTAATAAAAAATTAATTTAATATTAATAATAATATTTTATTAAAATATTATTTAATCCATAAATCCTTTAATTTAATAAAATATAATTCTTAATTAAATAATAACTAAAAAACACCATTTGTACTTTAAAAACTAGTTACAATGTATCAAAAATGACTAGAAATTATATTCATTATTATATACAAAAATAATGTACATGAACATAGTGCTACTTATTTGTTACATAACCCCTTAAAATAGCCACATAAGACCTAAGGGTAAGGTGTGCGATGGTGACAGACTCTTGGGGTGGCTCGGATAACATCGCTCGAGGTGTAATTTCAATCAACTTCCACTTTTCCCTTAGACGGTCACGTTCGAGCTTGACTTGATGAAGCTCAGCTTAGGCTTGGTCAAGGGAAAAGCACAAAGACGCCACCTCTTTTCCGAGCTCTAACAAATGGGCTTCGTAAGGGGCAATTCTACTGGATGAGGCCATCGCTTCCTTTGTCTGAGTAGAAATGGGTTCGTTAAAGCCTTATATTTATACTACTCATATGATCACTGTTCAACGGATATAAAAGTAACGGTCACAAATCATAACGTAAAACTAAAGAAGTTGACATCTTATAAAAACATTTTTCATAATGAAATATTTAACTGGATCAAGAGGGATTTTCCATTAACGAAACTTTGGGTCGTTACATAACCTGACAATCTCTTTAAGATACAAATGGGAAAGTTGATCTAGGGAAAAGGTAGGTCGTATAGCAAGGAAATGAGCAGATTTAGTCAAGCGATCAACAATAACCCAGATTGCATTATTACCTCTAGATGTCTTCGGTAATCCCATGACAAAATCCATGGATATATTTTCACATTTCCACTCTGGCACTGGTAAAGGATGAAGCATCCCTTTCGGTAACTGCCGCTCTGCTTTAACCTGGTGGCAAGTCAAACACTTCACAGTAAAATCAGAAATATCCCTTTTCATTCCATCCCACCAGTAATACTTCCGCAGATCTCTGTACATCTTAGTACTGCCAGGATGAACTGAAAACGGGGAACTATGAGCATCACATAACAACTCATTCTTCAACTGTGAATCACAAGGCACAGATAATCTCTTTCCAAACCTCAAAACACAATCATTATCAATGTTGAATTCAGGCAGCTTACCCTTCTAAACCAGATCTACCTTTTTCTGCAACTCACTATCTTGCTTTTTTGCTTGCTTGATTCTATCTGATAGGGAAGATGTCACTGATACCTGAAACAAAACAGAAGGACTTACTACTCAAACAACATCCATTCCAATGTTCATGAAATAAAAAACCAAAGGATATCGTTCCAAACGCAACAGTGTTAATGAAGCATTACTTTTTCGACTCAAAGCATCACCCAATTTATTTTCTTTTCCCGGATGGTAATGAATTGTACAATCATAATCCTTGATTAATTCCAGCCATCTCCTCTGTCTCATATTCAATTATTTCTGAGTGAATATGTACTTTAAAATTTTTTGATCAGTATATATTTCACACTTTACTCCATTCAAATGATGCCTCCAATTTTTTAAAGCAAAAACAATAGAAGCTAATTCCAAATCATGTGTAGGGTAATTTACCTCATGAGTTTTCAACTGACGTAAAGCATAAGCAATTACCTGATCATTCTGCATAAGGACACAGCCAAGTCCCTTCAAAGAAGCATCAATGTATATAACAAACTCACCATTCCTGGAAGGAAGTTCCAAAACTGGAGCATTCACCAATATTCTTTTCAACTCCTAAAAACAATCATCATATTCTTTTGTCCAGATGAACTTAACACCCTTACGAGTTAGCTTTGTCATTGGACTAGATAACCGCGAAAAGGTTTCAAAAAACCTTCGGTAGTAAACTTCCAAACCAAGAAAACTACGGATATCGGTTACATTTGTTGGTCTTGGCCATTCTTCATCAAATTTTTTTACCAGGTTCAACAGTTGTGCCATCTTTTGAAACAATGTGACCCAGGAAAGAAATTTGTTGTAACCAAAACTCACACTTGCTGAATTTCCCTTATAGTTTCTTTTCTGTTAAGGTTTGCAAGATAACCCTTAAATGACATTCATTCTCTTCTTTACTTTTAGAAAACACCAAAATATCATTGATGAAAACAAACACAAACTTATCCAAGAACTCATGGAAAATTCTATTCATAAGGTCCATGAATACAGAAGGTGCATTGGTTAACCCAAAACGCATAACTACAAATTCATAATGGCCATATCTAGTACGGAACACAGTCTTCGGAACGTCTTCTTCTTTTACTTTCAACTGATGGTACCCCGACCTCAAGTCAATCTTCGAAAAATACTGAGATCCCTGGAGCTGATCAAAAAAATCCTCGATATGAGGCAAAGAATACTTTTTCTAAACAGTAATATTATTCAAGGATCGATAACCAATTCAAAGTCTCATTGATACATCATTATTTTTAACAAACAATATAAGAGAACCCCATGGTGATGTGCTAGGTCGAATGAAACCTTTATCTAATAACTCCTGCAATTGCTTCTTTAACTCTAAAAGTTCAACTTGTGCCATTCGAAAAGGGGGTTCTGAAATTGGCTTAGAATCAGAAACTAAGTCAACAGTAAATTCAACTTCCCGATCACGAATAATACCAGGCAACTCATCAGGAAAAACATCAAGATACTCATTTACCACTGGCACATCATTAATCTGAACCGTTCCTTTATTTTCAACAATATGTGCAATGTAACATTCATTTCCATATTTTACAAGTTTCTCAACTTCCTGAAATGTTATCAAAAGAAAGGGTTAATTCTTGTACACAAACTGAAAATCTTTCTGAAAGGAAACCATTTTATCTCTGCAGTAAATATTAGCATGATAAACAGAAAACCAATCCATGCCCAAAATAACATCAAACTATACTAGAGCCAAAACAATAAGGTCTGCTGGTAGATTCTTTCCTCACACAAGGATAAGAAGGTTCTTATAATTCTTTTTTGTCTCAACGTTCCCTCCGGGTGTTTTTACCATAATTTCAGGGTTCATATCTTGAGATGGAATTTCCAATTTACTAGAAAACATCTCAGAAATGAAATAATGTGTAGACCCTGAATCAAACAAAAAACTGGCATAATATGAACAAACAAATATTGTACCTGATACTACTTCATTCGATGGCCCAACATCTGCTGAAGTTGTTGCAAAGGATTTGACCACCCCTTTCTGCTTGTATTCTGGCTGCTTTCCCCCAGTTGAGTTCTTCGTTATACACTCATTTTCATAATGACCCATTTCATTACACTTAAAACATCTTACCGCTGACTTTTCATTGCCTTCTTGATCATCTTCATTACAGTTACGAGAAATATGACCAGACATACCACACTGAAAGAACTTACCTGACTTGGATAAACATTCTCCAGGATGCATTTTACCACACTTCCCACAGGATGGATATTTTGTTTTCTTAACTCCTTGCTTCTTTGATGAATTCTTCCCATTTACCTGCCAACTGGACCTCTTATTCTGTTGTTTGTCGTAGAACACATGATCATCGGAAAACTCCATTTCCACCTTCTCCACACATCGAACAAGTTTTTCATAACTTTTTAACTCATGATAAGCTAAAGCCCTTCGATACTTTGGCTTTAACCCTGAGTAAAAACGGTTTATTTTACTATCAATATCTCGTATGATGTTTGGAGCATACCTTTCCAATCGAGTGAACTTTGATTCATAAGTAGCCACTGAGTCATCCTCCTACCTCAATTCTAAGAACTATTTTCCATCCTAAGACGATCCACCTTAGGAAAATATTTCTCAAGAAACATACCTTTGAATTCATCCCAGTGAAGATCATAAATCTCATCACTATCCCTGATATTTTTCACCATCGACCACCACTGATCAGCTTCACCTTCAAAACGGTAAACAACAAGTCTAACCTTTTAATGTTCTGAACACCCCATGACATCAAAAATCTTCTCCAGTGCTTTAATCCACCCTTCATCTTTCACAGGGTCAGATGATCCTCTGAATGATGGGGGATGTTTCCTCGTGAAATGTTCCACCATGAACATGTTCCTCTACGGTTGTTCTATCTGATCTCGTGCATGGATGCCACCACCATTTATAGCCTGATTCAACTATGCCATCACTGCAACAAACTGTTCAGTTCCGATTCCGACCATCTCAGGTTGCTGATTTGGAAGGTTGTCTTCCTCCTGATGTCTTCCCAACATAGCTACTTTTTTTCAACTGCGGAAAACCATTCTGAACACAGAAATTTCTTAGGCGAAGCACCATGGTAATCTTTAAATGCTATATCATTTTAATCATACCATAAATTAACTTATAATTTTACACTTTTCTAACTCCTAAAGTTGTCTAAACCGACCTTTGATACTAACTATAAGGCCCCGGCCTTAAACATTACTTAATATTGAATTAAATGAATAATTCACATTGAGGATATTTTCAGGTTTAGAGTTTTAGAGAATTAGGACATAACTGTTACATCTCAAATGATTACAAAGTAGACACTTCTACTAAGTTTCCATAGTGTAAAAAAAGTCATAAAAAGAAATATGTCCAGTTCCATGTTTTATATAGTATGACTTTCCCTTGATCCCATACTTGACCCAATTCCACATTACGTCCTGTGAAAAACGTTTCAAAAAAAACTTGGGGTGAGCATAAAAAGATCGGTAAGGGATACACAAAGAATGAAAACTGTTATTTTTTCAAACATCAAGTAAACCATGTATACTTTATCAAAGTAATACCTCCACCTTCATGAAGTAGTAAAAACTCTTCACTGAATAAAATATCATTACTTACCTTTTTATAACCAAAGGATTACCATAAAACCCATATAAAGAACACATAACATATAATGGTAACTTGGTACATAAACATACTTAAGTGGAATAACCATACGGTCGACTTCCACACATATCACTTAATGGAATAGCCATTCGGCCAACTTCCATACATACTTAATGCAATATCCATACAGCCGACTTCCATACCCAATGCATTGGAGGTTATAACGTAACCACCCGTCCTTGTATTCACGGCACCACCCGTCATGTGGTTTATCACATAACCACCCGTCAAATTTCCAAGTACCATTATAAAAATCATAAGACATAAAACAAATATAATGGAAAGAAATCATTTCCACACTTTGATCACAATATATCACTAAAATATATTGACATAAAAATTCCATTATAAAAACCATTTTCAATACCAAAATACATAAAGGAGTATATGGTATTTATTTCATTTAAAAATAACATTACGGCTTGTTCAGGATGCAAAGACCAAATAATACTCACGGCGGCAGAAAAGGTCGTTGTCACCGTGTACGTTAAAATAAACATTCTTTTTTGTCTTTTTGTAAAACGATTCATAGAAAAAGATTCCTTTTCTATAAAAGTAAATGTCAAAGGGGTTTATACACTGTATAAAATAATGGTGTTTGTAAAACAAAATATTCCTCAATGAAAGGAGATTGAGACGAAGTCCCTTACCTCGGGTCTAACTTGACTCGATCGTTCTTTAATGTCCTGAATAATAAACTTGAGTTAATTTATACTTGATTAATAACCTTTTTAAAGTTCACTATTCCTTTTATATCACTTATTACCATGTTATGAACATTATGTAGTCATTTATGTTGATAACGGTCGTTTGTCGATATTTGGTACTTGAGTCAAAAGTGAACTTCTTACAATTACATGTTGTTCTTCTGTCAAAGTTTCATTATATCCAGAATAATATTCATGATTTGGATATCATATATATCATATATATCCAGAATATACATGTATTTATAATATTACATAATCATTTAGAGGTAAGAAATGAAATGCACCGTTCATGTAGACGGTAAGCCGTACATACGCATGAACACTACTTTCATTTCTTTGTCATATTAATGGAATTAAAACTAAATGAGAGATATGTATATTTTAATTCCATAATTATATTAATCATTTAGATGTTACATACATCATATATATTCATTATATATATGTACTTATAATAGTACATTATATTTGAGGATAAGAAATGAAATGCACCGTTCATGGAGACGGTAAGCCGTATGTACGCATGAACGCTACTTTCATTTCTATCTCATACTTTAATGGAGTGAAATCATAATTATAAAAAGGTATATTATAATTACAGTATAATATAATATATAATATCATTAAATCCATCCTTTATACGTCCCACGTATGGCATTAACGAATCAAATCACTTTGAGGGGGAGGTATTCCGCACTTCCAAAAATGAAGATATCGTGTATACCCATAATGGAATCCATAAAGGTATGCCATAAATAAAAAATACAGAATCTTAAGGAAAAAATAAACATATTATATATCATATATAAAAATAGTGACATCTTAATATCCACCTTTAAAGGTGTTATATGAGTGTTGAATAATCATCGTTTCGTGGGGCAGAAATTCACCATCCACAGAAACAGTATGTTCTTTAACCATTAGATGTAGGTGTGTGTAAGTGTAGCTCTAATTCTTCTTATAAAAATATCCAAGTATATGGAAGATACTGGTTTTGTTACAAAAGAAATGAATAAAAATAGTTTAGGGGGTTGGAGAAGAAAAATAAAACAAAAGGACTCAAGTGAAGACATTACCTTAAAATCTGGTAACTCCCTTTGGTTTGAGCACAAAGGCTTCCTTGGGAAGACTTCTGCCAAAAGTGAGGCTTTAAGGAGTAAAAGAGGGATGTGGAGAGACAAAATGGGCAGGTTTTGGCCGATCCAAATTCTTTGGACGTGTGGGTAAGGTGGTAGAGATGGGGGCCTTTTATAAGAGGAGAGGAGGGGCACTCTTGGAATGTAAGGAAATGTTACTTTATTTTAGAATGAGTTTCGGATTTTAATGGTCCCACATTGATGTGTTTCAAGTATAATGTGATAAGGGTTCAAAATCCACCCATCCAATAGGTTTTGGATATGTGTAGGTCTTAGAGTTTAAATTATCTTTCCATTTTATTTGAATCGTTAAATAATGAGGTAATCGCTGCATCATCATGGTGTCATAAATAATTTAATTTATTTAATGTCTAAAAATTATAAAGAAAAACTACCATGATGTAGGAAATACTTTTACCTTTCCATTGAGTATTTATAGTCAAAAATATTATTTGTATAACCCCATGTAAAGTTTTTTTTAGTAAAATAACTCATGTTTGTGACATTTTTACATTAACTTTAAATAAAAAGTTATTAATGTCATTTTCCAACAAAAGTGGCTTCATGGGGTCCCCAAGTTGACCCATGGATTATCGTGGTCGTCCATGACACATACAATGTGGTTATGACATTTGTAAAGTTTATTTCATATTATTACAACATTATTTTTACCTTAAATTACACTAATTACCTCTAATCACGATTAAAAACTTAATAAGTTACTATTCACCAAAAAATTATTTTAATCCCATTGAACCAAATTTTACTTCTTAATGACAACCATTTATGTCGGAGTTTTGAAATTCAAAACACATAGGTGGTAAATTTTCATTTAAACGAAAAATCAGTTTTTTAAGTACCACTTAGTGGTTTAACTATTCATCAAAAATTGAAGTTTTTCAGACAAATACCAAAACTTCACCCTAAGATATATTTGATATTCCGAATTCAAAAATGAAGTCCATTTTAAAAAATTCAAAAAATATAAGTTTCATTAATTAATTTATTAATTATTTCTTGTCGTCAGAGCAAATAGCGTGTTTTTATGAAACAATAAGTATCAAAAGATTGACACTAGTTTAAGTCCGATTTCAAAGTGAAATTAATTCCAACGACCACTATTTTATTTAATGGTAAAAATATATTCTAATTTTACTTTAAAACCAATTCAAAAGATAATATAATCATATAAATAAACTAGATTAAAAAGAGGTTTTGAATTAATATACATCATTTTACACTATTCATTAAAAATGAACTTTATCAGAAAAATACCAAAAATTTACACAAAGTAAATTTTGATGTTCCAATTCTAAAGAAGAGTTTTATTTGGTCCAATAGAATGTATAAGAGTGGAAAAAAGTATATTTAATGACAATTCTCCATCAAAAGGCGATAAGTGAACCTTTAGTGAAAAATAGGGCATATACGCCTAAAATTGAATTCTTTCCATATTTTAAGCCTTTATCTTTTATTACATAAAAGTAAAAACATTTAAAAACATATATAATCATATTTTATTTATTTATATCCATTCCCGCCAATACAACGGCTATGTGTTAACTACCATTTAAAATAATATTATTTTATTACTAGTGTGCAACATAAGATTTCAAAGAAACTCTTTGTTGCGTATCGGGTACGCTATGGACCATAGATACACCTTTAAAGTAAAATTAATATTTAATTTGTAAATATTAATAATTATGAAAATATTTTATTCATTATTTACCTTGGATGTTACATTAATGATGTCTTTCCATGTTGAATGAACTTAATTAAGGTTAATGGAAAATATGCTAATTTTTGAATAGTATAAGTGACATAAAAAATATAATTATTAATAAAAACAATACATTATACAATCCAAATGAGGAAATGATGAAAAATGATCAACACCGTGTTATGGTTGTGGTAGTATACATGATCGATGTGTTCGTTTTTCTTAGATATTGTTATGAAATTAATGAATAATTAATGTCAAATTAACAATATAAAATTTACATATATATATAATACATAATTACTTATATTAACAATTTTATAAAAAACCATGAAGAGGAAAATTAAAATGAAATTCTTAAATGACTTTAATACCAATGTGGTGAATGTTGAATTTTCTCGGAATTGTCCTTAAAAATGAAGGGATCTAGATAATAAAGGTTGGAAAAAATATATAGTTAATTGGATAGGGTTATAGGAAAAAAAATGGGAAGATATTATCAAGTACTTTTAATGGATTTGTGTGATGAAGGGGAGTAATCGATCCCTTGTTTAATTGATGGGAAGGGACTTTTTCATCGAAATGAATGTTATGTTTTGGGTAAAAATGGGAGAGAATAAAAATTAGGTGAATTAGATAAATAAAGGTTTGTATGACATTTATGTAAGACAATAAAACAAAAAAAATTGATTTCTATATGTCATAAAGGTGATGTTAATTTGGAAAAATTAGACAAAAAATACAAGTCATTTAAATCCATATTACACCAAACTAAATATTAATCATGTCAATTGACATATTACTAAAAATTAAGTATAAAATTATTACAAAATTTTGACATGATGATTCAAAAATTGAGATCCATTTATCATAATTAATGATGGAATATGATTTTAAATTAAACACACGTAACACATAATAATTAATTTAAAATAGAATAGTATTTTTAAACATTAAATTTACTTTTAAGAAATAAAATTATGCTCAATTATTTTCATGATGGTAATTCAATTTTTGTAAAAATAAATAAAATTTTTGTGTCCTTAAAATAATTCAATATCTCAACTTCACCATGAGATGTTTTAATTAAGAAAAAATGGAAAATAGTTTTTTAATTATAATAAAATGAGGCTACTGTCAAAAAAATATAAAAATTTAATTTATAAGGCCAAAATAATAATTTAAATTTTATATTTATACCATTAAAATATATTTTTCATCAATAAGAATATTTTATAAAATCTTATTCTATTAAAATATACTGATAATGTTATAAAAGTTATTTTTGTTGGAAAAGATGTATTTTTCAATATTCACAAAAAAAATTATTTATGAAAATTTTGAAAATTATATCCAACTATTGTTTTATTTGGAGGTATTAAAAATGGAATTTTAATTTTTCAGATATAAAATAAAAAATTATAAAAATATATTTTAAACATAAAATATATAATAAAAAGAAAATTACATTTATTGAAATTAACACATATTAACTATTTTCATTCTAAAGGTAACAACTATTAATGGATTACTATATTTTTTTTATTATATATTTATTAATAATTTATTTTTAATATGTTGGGGTTTTTTATATTTTGTGTAGTTTATCAAATAGGTTATAAAACATTATATATATATATATATTAATATATCCAAGATATTTGGTCATTGCATCAATCTTGAGGGAAGAGTAAGATAGTGAAACGTATGAGTAAAAAAGGAAACCCCTCCCATCAGAACAAACCATCTCCATTGATCATGAGAGGAGTGTGATAAGTTTTTGCTTTTAAATGACTTCCTTATATGCGTTTATTATCAACGGTTGAAGTGAAATATAAATTCATGACTCGAAAAAATGAAGGGTTGTGTTTTGATCAATAAAAATGATTGATGTACAAAATCATAACGTGAAGGAATTAACAAGTGGAGGAGAATGATACAAAATATACTCATTTTATTCAAACATATATCAATCAAAATTTCCATGTTCCAAAAGGTAACTAATATGATTCTATCACCAGTGAAATAAAATGAATTTTTTGAATATAGGAGAAATCGTAGAAATATTTTACCTTATGGAATCCAAGAAACACAACACCAAAAGAACAAAACATGAGAACTAATAAATCAATGTAAAGATTAAATGAACCTATAAAATCAAATTCATAATAAAAAAATCAACCATAATCCACATTAACCAAACATTGATTCTTCTATCATCATCCCTTGTAGAAGGAATGAGGGAGAAAATGAAAAATAAATGAAATGGGAACTTGGATCAAATAAGTATCAACACCACCATACGAGAAGGTTAAGTTTCTTATATGGATAGACCAACCCTAAAAAATGGACCCTCGAACCAGATATAGCATGAGAGAAAATAAATCATTAAAACCATGAAGAGTAGTTAGCCAAAAATTATAGGTAAACATTACCCACCCTTTCCATGATATATTCAATTCCAACGGAGTTATAATGGCCTCATGTTAAACATAGACTCGATATTATGTGCTTTCAAATAGATAATTTCCACTTCATTTGTCGTTGTTTTTCCCTTTTAGAAACATGATCGACTGACACTAAGATGTTCTTTTACTCAAAATACCATGGAACTCTTAACCATGGCTCCCCTTAAATACCCACCGTGTCATGGTGTGATTCTATCTCTATTTTAAACACAACACTGTTGAGACCATAGTGTGTGGAATCCATTCTCACTATTTATAAAAAAACATTCACAACCAAGCCAATCCTTTACTCAACAAAACCAAATTCATGAACACAACCATTTTTTTTCACATAATCTCCAATAGGGAATCCCTCTATGCACCACAGTCTAAGATTCCACCACCACAACCTGAACAATCTATACTCATTTCACATAATGAAAGTTTTCAAGCACCAAGACCCTCAAAATGGTTATTTTACTCCCCATGGCTTCAAAGAACCACTCAGAACTGCTCCCCCTACCAGAACTCTAATACGGTTAGGAACATGACATACACCATGGGATATAACCTGAGAAATTTGGACCACAGAGATCTAAAACTCAACTCAATTCCTCTAAAATACTTAAAAACTCCTTATAAACTACCCTAAATCCCATTAATCATAATGGTTGCTGGTTTCCCAATTTTTCCATAGAAGTGAGTCTTAATCAAAATTTAATTTGTTGGTTGTGGTGAACCATAAATTACATGTGAAAAAAAACATTTTTTCTAGTGAAGGAATACAGAAAACTTATCTTCACATTAAATACAACTGAAACGATGGCCAAGAAAAGAGTCAAAAAAATGTGAAATTAGAAAATAAATATTTATATCATATATGGGGATATTCCTATAAAATAGGGTATCTATAGAACTTGAATTTTTATTGGAAATCCATAAACTCATATCTATAACTAACTACACACCAAATATGGTGAAGTGTGATGGGTCTTTGAGAGATAATACCACTGATACCCCACAAAAATAAAATAGAAATTGATAAAATCTCTCAAAATTAAACACCTTGTGATTCTCAATCATTGGGCTCAAAATTATGATCAAACTCTATATAGTCACCTTACTCTACTCTTTTGTGTATATCAAGATGCCAGAATTATAACATTAATCTCATATTATGTAGAAACTCAAGAACACTTTTTACTAAAATCTTCATTCATGGAAAGAACACTCTCTATGATCTATATTTGATTCCCCATATCATCACATTACATTAGAAAAAAGTTTTTAATGGTTTTCTAAATCTCCAGCATCATGGAAATCTAAAAATACTATTTTTAATTTGATCAACTAGCTAGGAAACACAAAAACATCTAACAAAGTTAGCATAATGATTTTAAAATTCTTCCACACTATCCTACTTCAACAAAATACTTTTTATTATCTTTAAAGATGATTTATATTTTTTATAAAAGAAATAAAATTATTCTTGAACCTTTTAAGACTTTATTCCAAATTCATCTCTTTCGGGATTCCACACTTCATGTTACACCTTCATTGATCAACAATAAGCCAACCACTAGAGTGAATTTTAATAGATCAGGAGTCCACACCAGTTCGATGTAATTTTCAATATCATATTATAATTCCTTAGACTTCTAGATGGTTTATCCCATAAAGAACATCTCTTCCTTAAACTATTGAATCATTAGCAAAGAATTATCCTATTATTCCACTTTTTTCATTCCCTCATGAAATTTCTTAATAAGGTTTCGGTTGCATAATTTTTGGCTCAACAAGAAACAACTAAGATATCACATATCACATGAATCACCAAATTATCATTGAGAGCATCCTATTATATAGGGAAACACATCTATGGGCCCGACATACCCTTCATAAAAATTCATTTTTTACACACAATATCTACGCTATCACAATCATCCTAACTAGTAGTAAAAACTAGAAAACCAATCTATGAAAATTTGTCAGCGATCCCAGCATCACCAATTATGTCAGAACATAGCCACCTCTATTATAAGAAAATTGTTTTTTCAAATATTTAACATATGAAAGGACTGTAGTCCAATAAAAATAGTACATGGTGTAAACTTATTTGTGATATATGATCTCATAAGTTATAAATATTTTTTTACTATGGTTTTTTCGATGGTTAACCGAATACAAAACAAAAAATGTTTGGTACACTTGAAATGAATAGCGGTGGGAATGATATTTTTTAGGGGGAATAATAAAATTTTCAACTAGTCCACTTTTCCTCGTTATTTTTGATAGAGTGGTATGTCTCTCACAAATAATTTGTTCAAATAACATCTATTTGCAATGGATTTGTTGCAAATAGTCATCTTGATAAGGGGTATTGGTGCTTGATCCATAAAAAATGTATTTTTTGGTACCCATCAACAATAGAACACCATCAGATATAGAATTTGTGGTGGATTGCATCATTATAATGATTATTTGTGTTGGATACTACAAAAATTCCCTTTTTTCAAGTGAATTTCGAACAAACTAATCTGTCGCAAATACATTTCTATTGAATGGGAAAAAAAATTTGGGAGTGGAATTTAAAACTTATAGGTATTCTATCAAAAATATATATCATAAATAAATAGATTTTCTATATAACATAAAAAAATTATCCAAATGATGGGTTTTTTACAATGGAAATTTCATTAAAAACGTTATCGTAAAAAATATTATTTGGGTAGCCCCCCCCCCCATAATCTTCCCATAAGCCATCCATTTTTATTGAAATACCCCATAATTTCAAATAAATCCATCAAATCAACAGATTCTATAAAAGATATAGAAATTATTTCACAATGTAGCATTCAAAGGTATTTATTAAACATTACTTTAAATTATAACAATTTTTTACTATTTTTTTTAATTAATATACATTATTAGTTATATTAATATCTTAAATTTCCATTATATTTAGTAAAAATTTGTGTACATTTATAATGAAATGAAAAAAAATTATACATTTTGGGAAATAAATATTAAAGTAGAATAAAATAAGAAAAAATGTTATAAATTTGAATAAATTAAAAAAATTGTTTAACATTTTATAAATTATTAATCTTTAGTCTAAATATATATAAATTAATAAAAATTAGTATTAAATTGTGTATATTACAAATAAATGGTAAACCTTATTATAAAATTACTATAAACATATAATATTTAGTATTATTTCATATAATTTTCAATAAATATGTATAAATTAATTGAAAATTAGAATAAGTTAATACAATTTACTATAAACCAAAAAATAAATCTAAATTAGTCTAAATTTTTATAAATTTATATTAATTATCAAAAAATATTATAAATTAATAATAATCATTTGATATTTTAATAAATAGATAACAACCAATTTAAATTAAAAAAATTATATATATATATATATATATTTATAAATTGATATAAATTCTTATTAATTCATATAAATTTAAATATATTTATATATATTTGAATAATTTAATTTAAATTTCTATAAATTGGTATAATTTAGTTTAATTTTTTAAAATTAGTATACTTTCATATGAAATTTTTATAAATTATAATAAATTTATATAATTTAGTTCAAATTAATATAAATTATTAAAAAAAATTATAAATTATTAAAAACATGAATACATTAATAAAAATTAATATATATTAGTATATAATTATAAAAATTATTATATATACAATGATATGTAAATAATTTCTATCATTTTTTTAAAATCATATAAATTAATATTTATACATAACAATTTGTATACATTTTTTTAATTTAATTTACATAATTATAAATTGTTTCAAATTTGTATACAATAATAAAAAATATATGTGTAATTATATATTACAATAAATTGATATAATTTACTATAAATTGATATAACATACTATAAATTGGTATACTATTGTATAAATTAATACATATTAGTACAGAGTTACAAAAATTAGTATTAATCACTCAAGAAGTCATATAAATTAATATTCATTTCATTAAATTGTAATAATTAGTACAAATCAATATATGTTTAATTAACTTATTAAATAATATAAAACTTTTAAAATTTAATATAATTTCATAAAATCATAAATTATAAGATGTTAGTGTTGTTTTATATAAATTAATGAAAATTATTATATATTTCCCAAAATTTACCAATAGATTGTATTAACTATTAAAAATTAGTATAATTTAATACCGTTTACTATAATTTGTTATAGATTATTATAAATTTTCATGTACTAGAGTGAATTAGTAAGTATAAATCTAAAAATGTATACATTCATATAAATTACAGTAAATTAATATATATTACTCGTAATTTGTATTAATTCCTCATAAATGTGTATAAATAAGTATACTTTACTGTAAATTATAAAAAAAATTAAAATCAATTAATAAAAATTAGTATAAATTAATAATAAAAGATAATATAATATAATATAGTTTAAATTAATATAAATTAGTATAATTTAGGCCAAATTTAAAAAAATTGATATAAATTAGAATAACATAATATAAATTATCAAAAATTATTATAAATTATTATAATTTAATGTTTAATAACATAAATTATTATTAATTCCAAAAAAAATAAGTATAAATAATTACAAGTTATTATAAATTGAGGTAATATGCTATAAATTATTATAAATTACTAGAATTTAAATAATTTTTAAAAAATTATAAAAATTAGTATAAATATATTTAAATTTTTATAAAATAACTTTACATTTATACATTAATAAAAATTTATATATTTTTTCATAAATTCATAACATGTTTATAAATTAGTATAAATAATTATAAAATAAAATATATTACTATATTTATGTATTAATTCTGGGTAAATTATTATAAATTAGAAAAAAATACTATAAAATATTACAATTTAGAATAAATTATAACAAATTATTTTTAACTTTTCATCAACTATTATAAATTAGATTAAATTAGTATTATTTATTATAATTGAATGAAAATTAGAAATAATTATTATAATTTATCATACATCGATATAATTTGGTATTAATTACTATAAATTATAAATAATTCCTCAATAATTATTATTAATTAATATTAATTTGTAAAAATTACTATCATTTTATATAAATCAATGCAATGCATAATTTTTCAGTGTAAATTGATATAATTTTAAAAAAATACAATAAATTTGGTTTAGTTAATAAATATTAGTATAAATTCATATTTTAAATTTTATAAACATTTATTAAACTGTAAGAAGAAATATTTTATGAGATATATTATATAAAATAATTAAATGTACCTTTATGGAATAAAATTGTGTAATAAATTTTATATAAACTATTTAATGTTGTTTTTTATGAAACGAATCGACCAAATAGAATGATGAAATTATTTTTACTATAGGATATTGAAGGGATTCATATTTATTGAAATCCATATGTGTCTGAATAATTCATGAATTAAAGGTGGTAAAGCATTTATGTCATCATTTCATAAATTTCAATAATGTTTTATAATGGACAATTATGTGCCCGTGTTAATAGTGTGATCTTAGAAGGTATAAAAGTTTTAATAATTTTAGGGTTAATATTATACAATTTGGTTTTCAAAATGATTTTAGATTTTTGTATTACCATTTTGTATAGAATTTGATAAGGAAATATATATTGTTTATTATTGAACCATTTTAGTTTCAAAATTTATTTCATGATGTTGTTAGCCATTCTATTCAATAAATTGAAATTAGAATAATGGTTATATTCCCAAATTATAACTATATATAATTTATTAGTTATTTAACTATACTAAGGGGTGTTTATATTTAATATCCAGATATTTTAAATGGAATGATGATGTTTGATATCACAATTGATATGAAATAGTAAGCTAAAACAAACAATAAGATATTATTATTTAAATATGCTGGTTACAAAATGCCTCTAAATGAGTGGAAATTAATAGTATTAAAAAATAATGTCTTATATAATGGCATTTAAATTATTTAATGTTTTAATTAATTCATTGAATAAAAGAAGTTATTTTTTAATAATGTAATATTATTCTTCCTAAATATGTTATCTTCAGATATGTTATTGTTGATTTTTTTGAAAAAATAGTATATTTAATAACATAATTTTTTAGAAAACAGATTTGATAAAATGAAATTAATTTTTTTAAATTATAATAAAAAAATCATATTTCAGTGAAAATTTCGTTCATTTTAGAAAATGTTTATTTTTAAATGAATATTGAAAAATAACAATTTTAATAAAACTATTATCATCATTATATTAAAAAATAACATTACGATTTGAATTTGATATCAATGTAAAGTAAGATATAAGTGTTTATATATAAAATTATTTATTTCATTTTAGTCATCCATATTTTAAATTTTGGTAAAATTTCATTTTTAGGTTTAAAAACCCATTTTTCAGGAAAAATATTTTTTCTTTTACTTTTTTGGATGAATTTTAAATTAATTTCTGCTTGATAAATGTTATGTATTTTTTAAAAATGTACTCCATATTTTTAATTATGAGTTAAAAATTTAGTAAATAGTTCACATTTTTTAGTTAGTATGTATAGTAACTTTAATAATTATAGTTAATACAACATAGGGTAAATTGGATGATTAAAGTGAAAAATAAAATGATAACGATTAAAAATGACCATAAAACTTGCCTAAAATTTATTTTATAAATCAGTTTGGCCCATACCAACCTAATTGTCTGTTATATGGAATTTTATGATCATGTATACAGGATTATAATATTTATAGTATTTTTTCCAAGAAAAGTGAACCATGTCAATTTTTTTAATAAATATAATATATTTAATAAGGGGATATTCAGAGGATATATTTATGGTATTTTATTTTTAAGTTTTAGTGAATATATAAAAAACATTAATAATTACAAAATATTGTTATAATAGTTATCATGTGGATGCTTTAGGCTTCCTTTATAGTTCTTGATGTTTTTAATCTACACATAACATAGAAATTAGGGGTGTTATTGAGGCCATTGAAAATTCTTACCTTCTTTGATGGGGTAGGTTTTTGTGGGATTGTGATTATTCTGTTACTGTTTATGTTATCAGATCGTTTTTCAGCATCATTTATAGTAGTTTACTACTATTTGGATTATTTTCTCAGATTATCACACTTATATTGACTACATTATCCATCACTTCTATAAGGAGGCCACCTCAATTTCAAATAGTAATGAAATTGGGATCTAATGGTAAAATATTTTCATGGTAGAATTAGGTTATTAGTTTTATTTTATATATTATTTTAGGGGGAAATGGTAAATTTCCCCGTTTTAGACTATTGTAATCTTGACTTTCTTGTAATTATATAAGAGAACTCTTTTGGTAATGGTCTCATCTTGTGATAAAAAATATAATAAAACTATTCAAATTAATATAATATGAGAATATTAATGTGATAAATTAATTTTCTAGATGGCCTTCAAATTTTAGGGATGTATAAACAATTGGATTGAATTCTATGGTTTATTTTGATATTATTAAATTCAAAGTAATAAATTGTTCTAAAAATTGAAATTATTGATATTTTCAAATAAATAATATTTTTTAAAATGATATAAAATCCATTAAAATCATTGATTTTACCATGTTATTATTATATAGTTTATAATTTAAATAATCATCCATTTATGGGATTTTTACCATTTATAGTAACTACATTTACCCTCAAAGTGTAAAAATCATTGTTGTGAGAGTATATTTCAAAAGGGATAGTGAGGGCTTAAAACCAAATGATTCGTGAAAGAAGTTTACTAATCATGTACGAAAACTATTTTATCTATGTATTTTAAACTATATGCATCCTATATATTAAATAAATGATTTTGGATCCATTTAGAGTTGAAGATTAATTTATATTAATTTAATATTTTCAAGAAACCCAAGAGTTCTCTTCTAATATATATAAAAGACATCATATTCATCTCTCTAATTCACACATCATAACACATTTGGTTTATCCTATAACTTACCAAATCACATCCTAGAATCCCTCCCCTCTTTTTATAGGTATTATATTAGAATATAACCAACCTTATATGGATTTATTTTTCAATCAACCGAAGTTTAATATATAAAAGGTATAGTTTTTATTTGATTGTTTTATTATTATTCCTTCAGCATCCTTCTATAAATATTATTTATACCGGATAATATAATAACACCATTATAATTCGTATAATGATTTTTAATTTCGTAATTCTATAACCTATATCAATCTCTTTTTGCATCAAAGGACAAATAAAACCATCATTCAAGTCTTTGGGAGACTATCACCTCACAAACAGATGTCAAACATTTTTTATCACCATTTCTCATTGGTGTATTATAATGAATGAGTAAATATTTATACAGGATATTTATGACATATTTATTATTATTAAATGACATTATTTAATTAACATTCATATTGTTCCATGCACCAGATAATAATTTTTTTGGTCATGTGTTTGTGGACTACCACCTCCACGAAGTGATTTTCAACATTTGTCATCACTACTTCATATGGATGATAAATATTTCAACATTTTAAGAAATAATTATACATATATAATATTATAATAACTATTTAATTATAAAATAAAATTTTATTTCTTTTCATAATGATCATTGATAAATGGAAATGTTACTCGTGTGTGTATATCCTACAATCTCTTGGACTGTAATATAGTTAAATATTAATAACACTTTTTCTGCCTCTGAGCAGCGGTTTCTTCCCCCCTCCACACACTTCTATGGTCTCTCTTCCAAGCTGTCTTCTCCCCTCCTCCGGCCGGGCCCGAACTCGGAGGCAGACTTATCATATCTGATCGACATCGTTGGGTGGTAGATATGTGTGTTTCGGCTTCTATTAAGGCTTGGCGGTGGCTTCATTGATACTTTCGGCTTCAGGATCTCATGTTGTTTCGTTGTGCTCACAACCGGCTTTGGAACCTTATGTGAAGGATTTATCGTTCCTGGAATCTGAGTTTCTCGGCCTCGGCATGCGTTGACGTCGAGTGGTCTAGATTCGGGTTGTGATGTCCCTTCCTTCTCTTGGAAGCTCTGGGTGTTTGGTGTCGATCTGGTTGCATGGTGACGACCTTTATATTTTAGGATCTTGTTGTAGTTTTGTTCTGTCCATCGTTATCCTCTATAATTGGTTCCCACTTCTTGGGTTTCCATTTCGGATGTGGTGTGATCAGCGTGGTCTACAGTGTACTCAATCAGCATTTGTATGCCTTCGAGTGTTGTGATCTCAGTGCGGCCTCGTCCCAGATCGGCATCGGCTCTAGTAAGAACTATTGTGTGTGGGGTTGGATCCAGTGATTCAGAGGTGGGAGGTCTTGCATTTTGGTGATCCTATAATATTTCTCCGGGTTTTGATTTGGCTAAGGTGAGATATTGTTTTATTAGATGTGAAATTTTTGTTATGGTGGTGGTACTATTGACGTGGTTGGTTGTGAATCTGCTGGTTTCTTGCTATTTAATTGTTGATGGAGGAATGGTTGTTCTATTGGGGAATCCAGATATTCTACATAGTTTTGCTTCAGAGGAGGATAGAGCTGGTTATATTCATCATTTATGGATTTTCGTATTTGTACGATTGAGAGGGTATAGTGTAGCCATCAGTACCGGGGCCTTGCATCCTTGCACGGGAAATCTTGCTGATCAGACATACTTTGGGGGAGACATTCAATAATGATATTGATGATGGGTAGAGGCACATCCATGTTGTCTTTTTCTAGGTTACAACCATTTTATTTTTCGAATCTTGTTAATTTCCTGATGTCTTGGTTTTCCCCATTTACCCTTAAAAGGGGCTTATCTAAAATCAATAAAAATATTGGCCTTCGGTCCTTTCAGTCAGTCATAACAACACTTTTTAATGGGTGAATATATAAGTATTAATGATGTATAAAAATAATAATTACATCACGATTATTATTTCATAGAATATGGAATATTTTCCTCTTTTACCATATCCAACCTACAAAAATCATTTTGGACTTATGTACACTGTCCCTTCATCCATCACTCTCGGACCTAGTGAAAAAGGGTCGGTTTGGAGACCTCAAGTATGACTCCCCAAAAAGTAGATTCTACTGACTAGTATCTAGGAGTTATAAATATATTTTGGAGACTATACACCCTTCTATAGAGTAACCAAACAGTGGAATAACTGAGTAACAAAAATAATGTAGTATTTAAGAAGAGTGGAACCCATATATCAATTAACTGGAAACAAAAGGAGAAACCAAATTACCAATAGTTATGTATCATTCAATGAAATTATGTGATGAATATAAAATAAAATTAAAAAAATAACAATATAATAACCATCTAAAACAATATAAAGTCAAAAGACCTAGGTCTCTAACCCCATGTGAGCCCCATATCTAAACTCAAGCACATCCAATAATTAACAATCAATGGAAAGTTCCATTCCCCATTCCCAAACCAACATCCATGTAATTGTCTTAGGTACCAAATGGTGGCATGAATATGGTGTGAGTTAAAATCATTAGGTTTATATCACTGTGCCTAAAAAACACTAGGCTGTTAATAAATGGATGCAATAATTTGATTACAGGTGTATTAATTAATCAATTAATACAATACCTTAAGAAATCTAAATTACAACTATACTATAATGTCTCTGAGCATGTTACTCAACCATGCCAACCATAACCATAAACTGTGGTATAATAAAAAAACCAGGTATAACCCTATGTATATCCATTTCATCCACCATGTAAAGACCTATTAATAATCATTTCAACATCAGTTCGGCCAAGACCACTATATAATCATTTTAGCATGTATCATTGAATGTATAACTCCATAAAAGAATTTCATAATGTATAACCAAGTATTTCCCACTATTTATTCATTTCATCCTTAGGGAAAATAGCTATATATTGGCATTTCAGAAAGTCTCAATAAGCATATCCCACTATATAAACGTTGAAACATCAAATCAGTTAGTTATAACAACATGAATATCACAATATAACATCATAATCCTTAAGGGTTAATTATGTAAATTAAAATCATTATTTCAATTAAAATTTAATTAATAAAAACATTTTTAAAAATCTATACCAATAGTCCATAATGTGTTACCATGGTGATATATATCATGCAATCACCTGGAATATCATGTTATGCAAAACAAATTTTAATCTAATATGCAATTAAATCTTAATCCAGGGATATTTCACCCAATGGGAATCCACAAGACAAGTTTCAATAACAATTTAGTATAAATGGATCCACCCCATATTCCAATCCATGAACTATTATCACTCATAAACCAGTTAATTAGAGCCCACTTTACATCGACTCAATAACAATATTGCATATAGTTGAAAATTAAATAGACCATGGGGTGAGGTTTAGATCCCTAACCATTTATCAATGGTCAAAAAGAAAATTACAATGGAAAAATCCAAAATGAGAAAAGGTTCAAGATGATCACAAGAATAACTTAGAACAACCTAGGTCGAGATCAAATCCCAAAACAAACAGTGGTAAAATGATTCCCCCACCACAATAAGGAATGATAGTAGATAAGGGGAAAATAATAATAAAACACTCACTAGGGAATTAATGCAATAGAGTGACATATAGAATAGAGGAATGGTCTCCAAAATGGCAAGAATTCACCTAGGGCTCGAGAGGAAGAAATTATATAGTTCTTAAATGAAAAAATAATATCTTAAAATCCATAAACCCACCCATCCTAAAAATTTCATTTCATGGAAGTATATTACATAGCATGTAATCATTAGATATGAGTTATGATCAAGTAACTATCACCTAATATATATTTTAAACATGACTAAATTTTAAAAAATGATTACCCGGTTTGAGATGTGTATCTACTTCACGACATGAACAAGTTTATCACATGTTTCTAGAAGAAGTTATAAATTTTGTAACAATTACAAAACATGAAAATTATCTACAGATAACATCAATCCATGTTTCCAAATAAAACAATTATATCACCTCTGAAGCCTTCTGAACTCAGGGGAATCCCTCATAAAAAACTAACACGTTTATACTAAGACTTTGTTAATTCAAAAAAATATACATCATAGTAATGTAGTTCATTTTCACACAAAAATTTTTTTGGTATCTCTAAAAAAGGAATATCCACTATGGTTTAAAGACAATAAAAAGTACAAATATAATAGTTTAATAGAAATATCTTAGGAATAATTACCTAAAAAATGACAAGATATTGCATTCCAAATATAACCAAAATGTCCAAAATGAACAAAATATATTAAGTAATTATAAAAAAATGCTGGTAAGTTGCGTAAAAAGGAATAATAAAATTTATAAATTCATTTAAGAATGTAAATTATTAACATATGTTAATTATTTAAGAAGATAATGAATGTATATGAGGAGTTATACTCTAGACAACGTGCGTTATTTTTAAAAATATCTCTTAAGGATCTTCATAAAAATATATTTTACATCCATATCTATATTTTTTAAAAATGTTTTAAATAAGTTATCTATAATTCTATTATGATTTTCAATGGCATTTTTACCCCTGGTTGACCTCTTACAAAACAGTTCAGAAGGAATATTTTTATCCTTTTCCAAATGAGTTACATTGTTATTTTTTTGAAAAAAAATATAAAAGGGTCATTTTTTAACTTATAAATAATGATTGTATTTTCCCACCATAATGATTACAATTTTCTTTAAATCTTAATTTATAAGAATATTTTGTTCATTCCAAAGAAAATATTTTAATTTATAGATCCACTATTTCCATAATAACTATTTTTTAAATAGAAATGTTATTTTCTATTTGAATGTTTTTAATAGTATTTTCATCATAGAATCCCACCTTCATTAACTAATTATCAGTATTTCATGTTTAAAATGGGGTTTTAAAAGAAATGTTTATTTTGATATAAAAAAGTTTTTTGCCTAAGGGTTGTAAAGATTTTTTCATATGATCTATATTCAAATGGGAAAGAAAAAATTTATTTATTAATGATATGGTACTTGATAAATTTATGTGAAACACGAGAGCCAGGTACATTATATATGATGGGTTGAACACCATCATAGATCATAGGTGATCTTGATATAGCTTTTATATTGGTGGAAACCAAATTGTGCTCTAACAAAATGGATATTGTACCCTTAATTTTGAGGAAAGAATAAGGGAGTTCTTGAATGGTATCACCTATGGATTTAGCTGGGGTCTAATTATATCTAGTAAAATCTTAAAACTGGATATGAAAATGATTATATATGTTTCTAAAAGGGTTATTATTTACTTGATATGAGTTTTAATGATTTTCTTTGAGAAAAAATAGTTTGTGATTCTTATTTTTAAATGATTTATTTCATCATCTCAACATGAATTCATATAAATGTATAATATTAATGGGTTTTCATTTTAACATTGAAAAAATGGTTTTCCACTATTTATTTCCCATAAAAATATTTTATTCTCATCCCACATTTGAAAATATTTTTCAAAGGATGAGTAGATACAATAATAAGATCAAGGTGAAAATGGTGAATATTTTAATGAAAACAAAAAATATTTTTATATTAATGAATTTTGTTTGGTGGATATAAATGGATATTGATTTAGATGATTCAACTTAAGATATATATATGGGTTTCTTATGTAATAGTTATGTCCTAAATCACTAAAACTCAAATCCAAAAAAATATAAGGGAATAAATAAATGTGAATTATTTTTTAATGGTACTAGTTTATGTGATTTTTAAGGATATGCCAATAAATTTGGAAACATAATAGTGTTTAGATAGAAATTGATGTTATAATGTTTTCATGTTTTATGACCGAAAGGGTTAATAATACCATCATGGGTTTACAATTTTAAGGATGAACTTAATTTTAAATTCCTAGACACCAGTTTTTTGGTTTTAAGTAATGAAATTTGAGGGAGTTAATGATATTAGTTGGGATTAGATTTAGAAGGGTATTTATATAAGGTTAATGGATTAGAATTTTAAAGCACTTTATAATATCTATGCTTATTTTTTTAATGATGACTATTTTTACTTTAACATGAGATAAATTTTTTCATTAATTTATGGTGTTATTTTATATAGATTAAATATCATTTATCAAGAAGGAATGAAAGTTAACTTTCACAACTTTCTTATCCACTCTAGATTATTTTATTAACACCAGTACCTCAAAATCATTTTTAGATGATTTTGAAATCTTCCTGGGTATTCAAATAACTTGGAAGAATCTTTGTGACTCATCTAACATATTTTAATTTTTCAAAAAAATTATTAGTCATGGTATTTTTTAATTTGACATGAAAGTATAAACTTTAAGAAAACATTATAAAAAGGAAATTCCATAATTGATATGACCATTTATTAACTATATGTTAAGAATCCTTTCCAAAGTTAAAAGGGATATCAAATAAATGATGATGTCTAAATCTATGGTTTGAATTATTTTCTTATATTCTATGTATGATATATGGCTGATTTTAGATTAAAAAATAATATGGATTATTATATATTAGTTTTATCTTTGAAAATATTGAGAAATATGTTTGATGACTTCGATACCTTTGAAAAGTGGAGTAGTAAAAATGTGATTATTTTTTGGATGTATTAATTGAGTTTTGATAAATGATTGAGGTAAATATAACCCTTTAGTTTGAAATATGATAATAGAATACTGAAGAAATATTCCTATATATTTTTTATACTTAAAATTAATTGTATAAGAACCCATTATGGTTTATCTGATCTCTTTTTTGGTATCATAGTCATTTATATAAACAATTTGAATCACAAAAATGAAATACCATTAATTTTTTTACTAAATATTAATGGTAATAAATCCCCTTATTAATTAATTCATTTTAAATAATCACTGGATTTTTACTAAAGTTATGTTATTCTTCAAAAATATTTTTTCTTAAAAATAGATTTTTAATGATTTTTATGAAAACGTTCTATGATTAATTTATTGAGATTTGTTTTTATAAATTTGATAAAATTATATTTATTTTTGATATCAGCATACCAGAAAGAAAAATTAGGGTTAAAATTTGGTATTATTTGGAAAGTATTAATTTTTTATTTATTTGTGAAAAATAATGATTTTTGTAAAACAGTTATATATTTTGTATTAAAAAATACCTTAATGATATGAATTTTATATCAAATAATATAAATTAATATTTATTCTTATATAATATAATTAATGATATTTAAATTATCCTTATACCTTCTTCTTCTATAAGTACATTTTATGCTTTGAAAAGGTATTTTTCAATAAAACTAATTTTCGTTGCGTTTTGAGGGATTAATTTTAAATTAAATTTTTTAGCTTATGAATTATGAAATTTTAAAAATTTATTACATATTTTTTATCCTAAATTCCATATTTATTAAATATCTACCTTTAAATTTCAGTCAAAATTAATAGTATCATTTGTAATTTTGGTGTCTATGGTAACTGGTAAATTGGGTATTTAATGTTAAAAATTAAATGATAAAGATTATTAATTGAACATAACACAAGGAATAGTTTTTTTATATGATAAAAATTCTTCCATAATTATTAAATACTATATTATATGCCCTTTTATATCCATTTTGATGATATTATAGCATTTATAGTGTTTTATTTCCAGAATAACTAAAAATATCACACTTGATTTCAATAAATGTAATATTTTTAATATGGCGTTATACGGAGTATAAATATGACTATTAATATTATTATTAAATATAAAAATTTATCTTAATCATTTGAATTTAGGTTCAATTTTTATGAAATAAATAATTACCGTAAATTTTTACACAACGCCAATAGAGAAATTATTCAAATAATGGAAATATCAAAAAATAAATTAACAAAAAATAAAAAATAATTAAATTTGATATGGATATTTTTATACAAGAATTTTCATTATAACCTTGAAATTCGATCAATGTGTACAAACAATAGTTTTTAATTATAATTTTTATCTTAATATTATTAAATTTAAAGTATTGAATAGTTCTAAAAATCACATTATTTATATTTTTAAATAAATAATATTTTATTAAATTAAACAAAAAAACATAGATATGTAATATTAGAAAAATGGTTTATTATATGGTTTATTATTTAAACCACATTCTATTTATGGGATTTTTTCTATATATAGTAACTATAATTACCCTCAAACACTAAAAACTCCTTCTATTAGGGTTTGATATAAATGGGTTGATGAGGGCTTAAAACTAAATGATAATGGTAAAAATGTGAACTAAACTTATCAAACAAATATTTTATGGTATTATTCAAACTATGACCGAAATATATTCTATTTAAACTATTTTGGAGATATTTTTGTTTGAAAACTAATTTATATATTTATTTAATATTTCATGAAATTCTAAGACGGACCCTCCCCTCTCTTATAAAATAGAGCCACATGTTCTATTTAAATCACCATTAATGTCCCATTTTATTCATCAAAGACATAAATAAGTTCACCCTATTGTCCATCTCCTCATTTTGAGGTCTTATTTTGGGTATAAAACCATCCTTTGAAAGCATAAGGTATTAATCAATGAACATTTTTATCTATTTTTCTAGTTTTATTTCTTCTTCCACCTCCTTAAATTCTTATTCAACCATGATAATATAATAAATAAACTATCAAACATATACATATTTTTATTATTTTAATTTAATATCCTATATGAATCTCCTCTTTCATAAAATGGGAAAGGAAACCATCCTCATCATGTTTGGAGGACTACGACCTTGCACAAAATGTAATTATTTTTCATCACTATCTTCCATGGATGGATTATATTGATATAATTAATATTAATATATGATATTAATGAAATATGTATCACTATTAAATTATTATATACCATTTTCTTAATATTATTTACCTACACTAAAAATTATAATATGATTCATGTGTACATGTGGACTAACACCTCCATGAAGAGATGTGATTCATTATTCATTACCACATCATATAGACTTTTTACATAATTTTAGTTAATAATAAAATATTACATATATTATATTATGATAATTATGTAAATATATAATAATATTTATCATCATTCAATAATTAGAGTTGAAAAATGTAAATGTAACTCTTGCATACGTACGGCCTACCATCTCTATGATTGTAACATTACTCATTTTTAATAAACATATTTAATGGTTGTATTGAAAAGTATAATTTATTTATAAATTATAATTATTTCTTGATTATTATTCAGTAGATAATGGATCATTTTCCATTTTAAACGTAGTCTGCCTTTTTATTGAATTTTAGATTTATGTACCAAATATCACCAAAATATATGATACGAACATAACTAATTATGTAATTATTATAACATGGTGATACTCGAGGTTTAAGAAATAATAAAAGCGAAAAAATTTCTTAATAAAATAATTTATTAACTGAATATTATTTTCTATGATGATAAATAACATACATGATGAATCAGTCTCAAGGAAATTTACTTTCTATAAAAATTTATCTTTTAAGGATTCCCTAAAAACTATCCTTTTCTTCTATATCCATGTTTTCAAAAAAATTATTAATAATGTATTTTCTAGTATATTATAAATTTTTTTATTCTTTCGTTGTATTTTTATCTTTTTAAATAATGGTTTGAAAGAAATATTTTTGTTATTTTCAAAAAAAAATTACTTTGCGATTTTATTGAAAAAAATATGAAAGGAATGTTTTTAAAATATATATGTAATGATCAAATTATTTCATGATTATGAATAATATTTTTATTGACACCCACATTATAGGTTTATATTTTTCTTTTCAAAGAAATTGTTTCCCATATTAATTTAATGGTTTTTAAATTAATTATTTTCTAAATGAAAACCTTATTTTACTTAAAACAGTTTTCATGTTATTTTATTAAAAGAAATACCCTCTGAATATTGTTTTCAATATCTATGTATTGAAATTGGATTTTAAAAATAAATTGGTATTTTATTATTTGAATTTATTTGGTATATGTGTTTCAAATTGATTTTTCAATGTTTTTTGAAGAAAACTAAAAAAATTAAATGTTTTATTCATGATATGGTACATAAGATTTATATATGAAATGAGTTAGAATACTATATCTTATAATAAGCTTAGAGCCCCATTAAATCACATGGGTGATACCAGCATAGTTTATATATTCTGTGTTCACAGACAAGGTCTTCTGATCTTGGATTAGCTTTGGGTGTACCCGAATAGCACTCCAATTAATTAAGTAATGTACATTGTCATTCAAGGAAAGAATTATGGATTCACCATATGGTTTCTACAAAGAATTTAATTTAGATCCTATTGTTTATGAAATAGTATTAAAACATCTTATGATTGTGATATTTGAAGATTCCAACAAAGGGTTTTTTAGTTTCATTATATGAGTTTTAGTTTTTTTGTTTGAGAAGAAAGTGTGAGTGATTTTAATTTAGAAATGATTTATTTCATCCTAAAATATACCATTGAGATAAAGGTAAAACATTCATGGTCTTCATGTTTTTAATTGGAATAAATTTCTCCTCTCTTTTCTCTACCTTACAAATCGTTTTATGATCATACCACAATTTAAAGTTTTAATCATAGGATGAGTGGGAAAAATGATGTTTTAAAGTTCTAAATGGAAAAGATTTATCCTGAAATAAAATCAGGTTTTATTTTAATGACTTTTTTATTGTGGAAAATATAGAGAATGATTTAGAATTTTCCACTTTTTATATATATGGTTTTTTATATAAGAGTTATAACATATTTTTCGAAATCACAAAACCTAAAACGTCCTTGGGAAGGAGATAATTTGAATTCTATTTTGATGTTACTATATTAAAGGGTTTTTTATTGTCAGGCCACTACATTATATACTGAATTAATGATATTAAATATTGAAGCTATTAAAAAGTTTATATTTTTAATCAGATTTTTAAATTTCAAACAATTTCTTTAATCATATATATAATATTTTGAAATATTTTTCCCCTAACTGGAATACATTTCCAAAAAATTTATTTGAATGAAAAAATATAATTCCTCACTTCGGTTATAGTTATCAATATATCAATTAACGATCAAATAACGTCCCCATATATTATGTTATATTAGTGTCATAAACTAATTTTCCAACATATTGTCAATAGATTTATATAGTGTTACAATAATAGTGATTCAGATTTATTCCAATTAAACAATTGAAGTATTTTATAATTACATCTAGAAAATGAAATCTATTTATTTCTCACAACAAATTATCAATGTTGATATAAAATAGATCCATTTTTTCTATTATTAAAATCTTAAATCATCCTTATATTGGTTATTCATGGAAGCACTTGATTGGGTGCATCATTGTTTTTCTGCAAGACATTATATTGAATATTCAATAATTACTACTCATGGTTTAGGTCCATTTAGATCTTATGATAGTCAATATTCAGGTTTTCATATTTTTTTTTATTTTATACAACTTATCCTATTGGATGTTGATGGTGGATATATATATATATATTATATTAAAAACACTAGAAAATTAAAACAGTAATAAGGATTATTATTTGAATAAATTTAGTCTTGTGTTAATTTTATAAAGGAATAATGGTGTAACTATATTCGATTTATATGTAGGAATATTTTTATAGTCCAAGATAAACTATTGTGATGTATGAATGAATTTCTAGAATATGGTATGCTATCTAGTTAGAGTCTTCTTGGTCCAAAACATTATCCATACTGTATGCATGATATCAATGAATTTATGCTTATCAATTTAAGAAATCATTGTATTTATGAATGTAATTTGATATTTTTTCCTATAAATCATCAATTCTATCGGAATCAATTATTTTAAAATGTATACTCAAATGTGAAGAACCTACAATAGTTCACTTATATTTTTTGGAAAAATATATTATCTCTCAATTATATCCTATTACATTTGTCCCAACTATAAAAATATAAAAAATATGGGGTTTTATGAGAGATCATAATTAGAGAATGTAAAAAAATTGGTGTTTTAATATTTTTCATGTTTGTTGATTATTCACATGTTAAATGTAGTTTATGTTAAGAATATTAATTTTGATAAAATATTGTATAATATGTTGGACACAATGATAAATTCAAAAGATATAATGAAAGAATGATTAGATTTTTTCTGAAATTTGAAGGCATCCTAAGCATCATTCACCTGAAAATGAAAGATCACAATCAATAATGAATCCAAATGAATCATATTCAATTTCTAAATATATATTTTAATTATTTTTTCTGTGGATTAAATGTTATCTTACTAGATGAATATGTTTCTTATTTTCCTTATTGCATCAGAAATTGACATATTACATTGTTAAAAAGTCATTGTTTTCATGTCATCATGAAAATGTTACTGTCTATTGGTCGCATTGGGATACTGAATTTCTTAATCTATTATGTGTTTAATGAAATATCAAATTTCTCATATGATATTAGTGTGGGAAAAAAATAATTTTATTCACCGAGTATGCTAAAAAATAAGTTGTTATATTTTTACTTAAATTGGAAAAAATATTGTCCTCATCCATGTTTAACTCAAACAAAAAATTAATATTTTATATACCATTTTATGCTAAATTTGTTGGGCCTGTATAATTTTTGTGTGTGTACCCATTTGAGTGATGTTTAAAAATATTGTTGAAGAAGGTATGTGACAATGATTTAGTTGAATGGTGAATTAATAAAGTGTACATGTAGAAAGAAATATAAAATTTCTTCTTTTATTAAATTCTTTTAGAATATACATAAGAATATAATGGAATATATCGAAAATAGGAAAATGTCATTGAAGTAATAGGTCCCAAGTTTTTATTATTTAATCTTCTTTGTTTTGGTTCTAGTTTCCATCATGGATGATGGATTATGAATAAAAATATTCACATAGATCATATATATACCCTTGTTAATTTTTGGGAAATGATATTATTTTTGTAATAAGTAATTAATTTATTTTTCTTCAATAGTAATATATATTAAAATTTTAATTTTTACATTTTTTTTATTATAAGATGATAATATGAAAAATAAATTTACACAAATTACCCCATCCACTTTTAAATAAAACCAACAACAAAATTTTTAATTGTTTTTGTCATGGATGTTAAGTTAAATTGATTATGATAGAAGATATAACATACAATTTCTATTTTATATACTTATTATTAATTTATTAAATATATCATAACCATTAAAAATAAATTGATATTTTATTATATTAACTGAATAATCCACATTAAAAACTACCCAAATCTTATAATGTTTATGTAGTTCACAGATTTCGATTTAATTCATGCACCCATGGTGAATAAAAAAATGAATAGTGGTTTATGATTAAAATTAATTCATAAATAATATTGTGAATATTACTTTTATGGTATTATAGATGAAATAATTGATCTATGTTATCTGGGAATAAGTATATTATAAAGTTATATTTTTTTTGGATTGATACTAATCAATGGTTGTATGTTCATCCATGAAATGGAATTTTTTATATCAAATATGAATTATTTATCATAGAAAATGCACCATTTTTTGGGATATCATGAACATGAAATTTATAATGAATATTAAACTTGTACTTCATGAGATATTAAGGAATGGTAGTGTGTAATAAAAATAAAATCATATCAGTTTATAAAAATAAAAGTGGTGTTATGATGCGAAAAATATTAAAATTTCATATGAAACATCAATGAATATATATCATAATAAAAGAGATAAAAATAACAATGAATACGGTTATTATCTTGTGGCGTTTATAATGTTTATGATGTTTCCACTAACATTGATGGGATATTGGATTATTAAATTGAAGCTAATATGGAAATTGATGATGTTGGAGAAGAAGATGAATACATTGATATTATTGAAACTAAATTCGATGTTGAAGATAAGGAATATATATATTATTTAATTTCAATAAATATTTTTTATATTCTTATATTTGACATATTTATTAACAATTATTTATAGGAATTATTATTTCTAAATTTTTTTTTTCAAAAAATATATATATTTTTTGAATTATTCATATTTCTTAAAAGAAAACATAATTTTTTTATAAAAATAATTATATGTTTTATATAGATTAGGAAAATAATGTCAAAATAATTCATATAATAACTTAGAATATTCTTCATGTTGATGGGCCTAATGTATTTTCAACCAGGGGTATTGAAATGACAATAGCCAAAAGAATGGGTCAGAGCCTTGTGGAATTAAGGATTAGATATTTCATCCATAGAGGATTCCAATGGTAGAAATTGATCATCACTGAAATAAGTAAATTAAAATATGAATTTTATTTAATGTCATCTTATTTATTCTATTTTTTAAATATATAAAAATTTATATTATTTTATGATTTTTTAAAAACTACTCTCTAGTCTAACTAGTTGAATTTTGATGAACTATTTTTCATCTCTATAGATTTCATAGGATCATATTATTATCCAGTTATATCATCATATGTTTTAGAACTAGTTTTTAGGTTTAAATAAAATATATTTTTTATTTTAAATTTTTATAATTTATAGTTTCATATATAATCAAATATTTGTAGAGAGTATGTTATCATATTCATGAGATTATGAGACCCACAATTTATGATTCATGATTGGATTGCATGTGTGATTGTTTCTTTTAGTTCCTACATAATATATAAAGGACACCTATGGATTGAGAATTGAAAACAATATTTGCTTAGACATGTAGGACTCATCAGCCTAATTACATTGGTCTATAGGTTTTAGTTGGATTTTTCATATACTAGATAGGATATACTTTCTCGAGGATATCTGATTTTTGTCATAAAATTTTTGAAATATAAGATGTCACCAAAAATACAAGTATAATACATTCAGAATAAATCAAAAAAATTTGGTATGTAATATTATTAATATTATATATATATATAATACTAAATTATTATGATAAATTTAAGAATTCTATAGTTTTTTCAACCATTACATAGTATGATGTGTACAAGAATAAGTACGTTGATAATAGTATTAGCTAGATTATTGGTTAATGATAGTGGTATATATATATATAATTATATAAAAACCATTAAACAGACATTCTATTTTGATTAATATTCTTAATTTATATTTATAGGGATGATGGATAAATGTGATGTTGTGGCTTCTCGCATGAATGAGAGTTATGATGATACATAAAGAAGGGATGAGGCCTCATTCAAGTCATGTGATTTTGATATAGTTTGGATACGGATGGAGATTGTTGATCTTCAAAGGTGTCAGGGGATATGTATAGGTTCACAATCAACCCATTCAACTTATTATGGAACTAAAGTGATGTATTCATATGTCTCACATGGTTATGTTTCATACATGTCATTGTTTTATATTTTTGAGTAAGTGGAGAGTTTGTGAGCTCAATATGATATTATATATAGATTGATTGAAGAGTAGTAAAAAGTTAAATGACTATAAGAAGAGTTTTAATTGCAATAGGATTATAAGAAAATAGATTTGATAATTTATATACAATGTCTTACACATATTTAGGGGATATAATTCTCTATGTAAGTTATTCTAGGTCCCTTTCCTCTTAGTGACATTCTAAATGTATTTTCCTATGTAAAATTTCATGTAATAAAATAGTATTAATTTTATAATGAATTAATTTTTATTTAGTGTTTTATATTTTTAATTATCTAAAATTATTTGTGAATGAATTGGTATTCTGTCAAAAATAATAATAGAAAATACATTTTTTGGAGTTTTTATTTCGTTATAGTTACTTTTTTATTGAATAATGAAACCTCCATAAAAAATATTTGTGTCATAATCAGAATTTTGTCGTAAAAATTAATAATAAATTATATACCTTGATTAAAAAAATTGTTTTTAAATACAATTATCTCTAGGTTGTTAATTTTGACAACTTTTCTTAAATAAATTTATTTGAGATTTTCTTTTCCAAAATGGATTATTTCCAACAGATTTCAATCACAAATAACTCATTTTATAAAGTTTATTTTTATATATTGCACCTTAAATATTCAAATAAAATTATTTCATTAATATAATAACTAATATAATAAAAACTAATTCTTGGAAACCATAAAAATGGATAATAAATCAATCACTCAGTTATCTAAAAATGATTTATTAATAAAAATTACATTAACAGATAAATATTAAATAATAATAGTTTCTATTACAATTTGTTATATTTAACCAACATTAAGAAAACATCAATGTGGGAACACATGGAATGTTCATCTTTATCCCCTTTTATCGTGGGTGATTTAAAATATTATCATAAAATTAATTTTATACTACTATCATAACATTATTCATTAAACCACCACATTATTAAACCTGGTTCCCAATCAAGATTTACAATGTAAATCAACCTTAAATTCTTATTAAACATCATAACTAAAGAAAAATAATATATTGAACTCATCATTCTTATAATAGAATAATCAATAATCAACTTATCATATACATTATAATGATTTCAAAAAACTAACCAAGTTTCAAAATTCCTAACACATTAATAGATCACACATGTCACCTAATAAAAAATTTTAATTCTACAATGATTTATTATCAAATGAACTAATATATAGATAAAAATTGTAATTAAAATAAACTTTATAAAAAATAATTTTTTTAACACTAGTAATGGAACATGCTAAAAAAATTAATTAATTCAAACCCATTTAAGTTATTAACTAATCAATAAAGTCATTATTAATAGGAAATGATTCTCAAATAAATTACAACTAGAAAAAAAATTTAATCTTGCTTCATCATTAGGAAAATCATATTGCCGTGAAAATTTTATTAATTCATATTAATTCCTTCAATTCCATAAAATCAATTATGTTTTCATTAATTAACATGAATCCAACCTCATGCTATAATATAAACATGTTTTTTTGAGGGAAGTAAGTTTTGAATAATATCCACATATTATAAGAGAGTATGTTTACAACTATCATGAATTATATTATAAATGTAACATAATTATAATGACAATATCATATAAGAATAGTTTAGAATATAAAAATAGACCAACAATTATTCGAATTCTAACATAAAATGATAACAATAAAAATTTTATATGAATACTTCCTGTATTTTTTTAACCAGAAATTAGTGACTTTAAACCTAAACACATTTAGTAGACTAGGAATGACCTTGCATTGAACCACATGGTCCTAAATACCCATGTATTTGTAGTCTTCTTCTCCTTACATCACATTTTAGGATAATATCAAACCATTTCCGGACCATACCCCTAAAATATTTACTTCTTCTTAACAACAAACTCCATCCTATATCCCAACCAAAAGCTTGACACCACTTATCATGGCCTTTCCTACTAAATTCCCTTATGGTTTTATAATATATATGAGTGTGGCCCTTGAAGTATTTCTCCAATAGGGTATGGGTTGTAAACTATCACAAATGGTGTTTTCACAGTTTTTAAGGCATTACTCTCTTAATTACTAACAAAATATAACCAAAACAGTATTTATATTCATATATATGTATATAAATTAAAAATATTTCATTGCTTAGTAATTACTATTACTACAAGAAACGTAATAATACAACTTTGATAATGAAATTCAGAATTTCTATATATCTACTATAGCTAACTAACCTATTGTGTTCACATTCTACATTGATTTATCCTAGAAAAAACTAATGAAACCCTGTAAATGTGTGAATACAATGGAGTACACACTATGACCAAATCATGAATGAAAATAAATATCCATGTGAAATTATTGTGTCTTGAAAAAAGGTGTGATAATAACTATGTATGCAATGTTTGAATCAAGATAATGTTAAAATCCCCATTCACAATCAAATGAGATTTATTATATATATAAAAACTATAATCGAGGGAGATGTTCCATATCTCAAAGATAAACAAATTAAGGTTTGTTTATGACATTTCAAGTTACCACAATCCCTACTGTAAACATCATTCCCAAGAATGAATTCAATTGAAAATATATTAATTCAATTATATGTCAAGGGAAATATAAATGATATATAATACAAAAAAGAAGATATAAAAATGAATGCGTCTACCTAAATCGATTAAGATCCCCTTTAAATTAAAACAGGTATTGAGAAGATATGATATCTCCCCACTAAGGTTACAAGAATAAAATAATTAAATTAAATCAATTTAACACAACATTTTAGAAACAAATATATCAATCATTTCATAGAATCATTCAGTATCACCTATAATCCTTAATACCATTATAATTAGCCATTGTTACTATGGATTAAGCTATTTTTTGTATCCCACACCATCCATTCTTTTATATCTTTATCCCGAATCCATTACAACTAATTTATATATATAGAGACCCTATACTTTTACATATAACATTACATGATTTTAAGACTAAATATAAATCAGACTAAGAAACTAAGGATCGTAAAGTCTAGTGTCTTTGAAAACTAGGTAATTAAAATATAAAACATGGGGATAAAAACACTTATTTATTTTATCTCAATAATGATCTCTTAACTTCCATTATGCTCATACATCTGCATAGTATATCCTCGGGAATCGCATGACCAATAACATGAGCAATAAATCCCCATAAGGGAATGAAGATAAGAATAAATATTAACAACATGTGTTAAGAGGCAAGACATAATGATATTAAAAGCATGGAAAATATTGAATCATAACATATAAACATGGGATAATATAAATATTGGATCATATAAATGTGGTAGAAACATAATAAATTACATTAGTATGAGTCAAGGCTAACCAACAGTCCTGTTTCCCATAGTAGTATGGGTCATGGCTAACCGCCAATCTCATTTCACATTGCATCTCATGATACTAAACATTGCCCAATGAATTGGAGCACTATCAAGGAGAACCCATCACAACATTTTCATGAATATTCTTTATACATAAATAATCATGTATAATCAACCATTCATAATGATACAGGTACCCATGGAATGAAATAGAAAATATAAAGCATAATAAATGGGTGTAAACTTTATGTTCCCATGAGAGGAAAGAATTAGAATATAAATGGAAGTGCATAAGGTAAAATTGGAATATAACATGTTAAGTGATGTCAAATATAATTGAAATTTTATAATGAATGTATTTATGAAACTTTATCATTAAATCAAATTTGAGAAAATTTAAAGTCAAATACAATTGGGCCTTTACAAAATTGGAAAATAATTTTTACAAAACCAATGGTAAACCATGAAGGTTTTCAAAATATAAGGACTGATTTTATAAATATATTGGTGGACTAAAATAGAAGATATAGTGCACTTGGAATTGGGTAAGAATTAGGGATGTTCCCTTAAAATAGGATTGCTTATCGAGAATAATTAAGGGGGGAATCACCTAAAAACATGTATATCCATAAAAGAGAATGAGGGATGGATCTTGAAACATGATTTTAGAGCCTATAAACAGAATTTTGAATTTCTCCATAAAAATAAAATATTGCTACTTTTGTTTGCAAGAATGATAGAGAAACACGAATGAATAAAGGTGGTTCGAGTACAATCAAATTCCTTAAGTTCAATGGTGTCCTACAGTTGATATTAATGACCTGAATAAAAACAAATAGGTTAACTAATAACTATAGAACCTCTTATATATGAAAATAATCTGTTAAAACCTTTTTGAGTTCATTCATAACCCTTGGATTGGTTACGAGGTTCAATTTCATGGTTCAGTCTGTTTGTTTCCTTGGTTCCAATGATCATTTCACTTATATTCATGTTTGAAGAATAATGTAAAATGGGAATGGTTAAATATTATGGGAGTAATATTTTATTATTGAAAATCAAGGGGGTTACATGATTGTAAATTCCAATAGGTTATTCGGCATGATGATGAATAATTTTATAAATTATTCAATGGTAATTGTTTCTGTTTATTGGCGGGTTTTGAACATAAAGATCATGTTTTGTTTTATAAATCAAATCCATGTGTAAAAAAGGATTCCAAAACCATGTACGAGACATAATACAAATAGTATGGTATAGTTTAGCCATGAAAATGGTTTCATGATCATAATTTAATTCGATAATATAAATTTAAAACCCATCGTCCGTGAATGTGGTAAATTTGCACATCTCGGATGGTATTTTCATTTTTCTATAAAAAATCAAAGGAGTGATGATGAACAATTATTCCATTATCATGAAAAAGATCAATTACATGTAAGGTACTCGATTCATCACAACATTTGGATAAAATGTGGTGAGGAAAGAAAAATAAATGTGATGAGCTTGAAAATGAAATAATATTTTCAAGATCCCTTATGAAAATTTGGCTGCCTAACGGTGTCACATAAAATTTCATAAAATGAATTAATGAGAGAAAATAGGGTATCTTGTCATATGGAAATAAAAAGTAACGTAAGAGGGATACGTAATATCAAACCCCTCATATGATAATGTAAATTCAAGGAGATAACATAAAAGAAGTGTTGACAAAAAGAAGATGGTGAAAGGTTCTTTTACATTGTACAGTAACTCCCAAAACATGATGGTTGGGATGGTGGGGGCTTAAGGACACCTTGGGAGGACTCCTAGGTAGGTTGAACCACTTTATCATAGATGATGAGGGATTTATAATAAATGATAACTAATGGATGAGGGGTATTTATAGTAAAAGAGAGATAAATTTTTATTAATTTAAAAAGACACCTCATTAGTGGTTTTTGAAAAACCATGGTATTTCCATTGGTATTTCTCCATGGTATTAGCCACTTCATACCCCTAATATCTTAATGTACTTTACTAACATCGACCAAAAATTTTATTAATTATTAAATCGTTATGATATCATTAAATATTCTGAAAACTTCAAAATGTATTATTACATTTCAAAAAAATTCAAGTATTTTTTAAAATAACAAAAAATTACCGTAACCATTTTTCAACATGTATAATTAAAAAATGAACTCTATTTTTTGAAAATAATTTTCTAAATTTTTTTAATTTATTTTTAAAATAATATCATAATTTATTCAACAAAATCATCATTAAAACTATAACTCGTTTTATAACACCTTAAAACTTAAATCAAGGTCCTATTAAATTATCTTATATCCACAAGTAAATAATTTAATGATTTAGGATTAAATTTTATGAAAATAAATTTTTATTTAAAATTATTAAATTAATCATAATATTGTAAATAAAATATTTATGAGGTACAAAAATACCAATTCTTATATTATGATCGTTTTTCTTTACTTCTAAGATGTCTAAATTGTATTTTTACATTCATGGCTACGGTTTCTATTTTTTTGTTACATTTCTATTCATTATAATTAATTTCTATTAATAAAGGCCTTCTACTATTCATAAGGGTATGATATTATTCATCAAAAATTACTTATGTCTTATCAGACATTAAATCACTTACCCGTCAAAATTTTATATGACCATTTATTGAATTTAAAATCACACAAATGACATAATTATGATCAGTTGTCACATAGTACATAGTTTTTCATTATGTTTTGACTCAATGTTATTATCTACCATATTTATAAGAAGGGATTCCATTGAAAACATTGGGTCATTACATTCATCCCCCCTTAAGAATATCCTCCATCAAAATTTTTGTTTACATTCTAGGCCAAAAACAGGTGCGGGTACTTTTCTTTCTTTGCATCCTCTAGTTCCCATGTTTCATCTTTGTACTTATGGTTCCTCTAGAGTACCTTGACCTGGTGAGTAGACTGATTAGGTACAACTTTATCTCTGTGATCGATGATCTTCACTAGTTTATCATCGTAAGAAAGATAATCCACCAACTATAACACCTTTGAAGAGAGTACATGTGAACTGTCTGGAATGTTCTTCTTTAAGAGGGATACATAGAACACATCATGTACTTTGGACATAGTATGTGGAAGTTCAAGTTGATAGGCCACAACTCCGACTCAATCTATGATCTCAAAGGGGTCGATGTTCTAGGGACTAAGCTTCCCTTTCTTTCCAAACCTCATGACCTTATTTCATAGAGATAAGAGTAGAAAAGCCATGCCACCCACTTGGAACTCAAGGTCTCATCGATGGTTCTCTTCTTAACACTTTTGTCGAATTTGGGATGGTATTATGTGATTTTCAATTGTTTTCACTATCTCCACTATTCTTTTGACCATTTCAGGTCGTAGTAGCTAAATCTCACCGAACTCATCCAATCATGTCAGTTTTCTGCACCTTTTCCCATAAAGGGATTCATATGGTTCCATTCAGATGATCAAGTGGAAAATATTATTATAAGAGAATTTAACCGATGAAAGATGTTAGTCCCAAACTCATTTGAAGTCCATATAATATTCTATCAATATATCATCTACTGTCTAAATAGTTCGCTCAAATTGGAAATTAGTTTGAAGATGATCAGCCATACTGATGTTCAGTTCAGTACGTAGAACATTTTGAATACTTTTCCAGAACATTGAGGTGAATTTACGATCTCAATAAGATACAATAGTCAGTGGTACTTCATATAGCCTTACCAATTCTTTGATATATATCTGTCTGAGTTGTTCTATTGAGAAGTCCTCTCAAATCATGATAAATTAATCTGTCTTCGTTAGACGATCCACAATAACCCATATAGAATTGTATCCTCTGGATGTCTGTGGAAGTCCAATGAAAGAGCCCATGGTGATGTTCTCCCACTTCAATATTGGTACGTGTAGTGGTTTCATCAACTCCATAGACTTATGTCTTTCTACATTCACTTGTTGAAATACCTGGAACATTAAATAATAAATTGACGCTTCAGCCCCAACCTTAAAAAATCTATGAACATTGATCTATATTCAGAAATATACCTTTTAATATTGTCCCACTATAACTTCTCTCTGATATCTTGATCCATCTTTCTATTCCCTGGGTGGATATTGAAGGTTGAGCTATATTAATCATTCAACAAATAATTCTTTATATATGGATCATATAGTACACATAATTGTGACCCATATCTTACAACTCCTTCCTCATCAATCATGAACTCAAAGTATTTTCAACTTATGATAGCTTCCATCCTTTTCAAAAGTTCCACATATTTTATTTTAGCATCCTTTATTTTCACCATGAGGGATGGTTAATCAAGCATTTGAGAAAGGATTGATGATGTTCTTCCCTTAATGATTCCCATTTCCATCATCTGCTAATCTAAGAAGATTGGATCCTTTTCAGTTGTCATTATTGAAAAAGATTCATGATGCTTTCATCATAGAGCATCTGCCACTTAATTTTCTTTACTAGGAAGTTAGTGGATTGAGTAGTCATAATCCCTGATGATCTCTATCCATCTTCACTATCGCATATTAAGCTATTTTTTGTGAATATATATTTGAGAATCATGTGATAAGTATATATCTCACCCTTTCCCCATAGAGATAATGCTGCTTGATTTTCAATGCAAAGACCACATCCACCAACTTTAAATCATGTGTTGGATAGTTTTTCTCGTGGATTTTTAGCTGCCTTGAGGCATAAGCAATCACTTTATCATTCTTCAACATCACAAAGACTAAGTCCTTATTAGAAGCATCAATAAACACCAAAACATTTCTCCACATATAGGGACTGTGATTAATGTTGCCGTAATTATCCTCTTTATCAACTCCTTGAAGCAGTATTCACATACATGGGTCCAGACAAACATTAATCCCTTCTGTTTCAGCTTGGAAATTGGAGTTTACAATCATGAAAAGTTCTTCACAAATCATTGATAACACCTTTCTAGACTGAGAAATATGCAGATCTCCATTAAAGAAGTTGTCTTGTGCCAGTCTTCAATTTCTATTATATTGGCAGGTTCCAAATATATCCCTTCGGTAGTGATATCATTCCCCAAGAGTGATACTTCCTCCAATAAGAACTCTCATTTAATGTACATTGAATTCATCTTATTCCTTTGCAAAGTCCTTAACACGGAATTCAAATGCTCCTCATGTTCCTCCTTACTCTTTGAGTATAACAGAATATCATCAATAAAGACTACCACAACATTTTCGAGGTAATATCTAAAGACTCTATTCATTAATTACATGAAAATTTTTAGAGAATTAGTGAGTACTATGGGTGTCACTATGAACTAATAGTGTCCATAACTCATTCAAAATAAATTCTTGGGAATATCTTCCTTCCTCACCTTAAATTGGAGATATCCCAACCAAAGGTCCACCATAGAGAAATATCAGGCCCAATAATGTTGATCGAACAAGTCATCTATCCATGGATGGGTATATTTGTTATTTGTCTTGATTTTATTAAGCTCATGATAATCAATTAAGAGGTGCATTCATATATACTTATTCTTAATGAATAGGACTAGTGCACCCCATAGTGAATCACTCGGGTATATAAAACCCTTCTCTAAATTCTTCTGTAACTGCTTATTCACCTCATCCTTCTCTATGGTGACCATTCTATAAGGTGTATTTGAGATAGGCAGAGTTCTGAGGATATGTTCGATTGAGAACACAACCTATTATTCAAGAGGAAGACTAGGAAACTCTTCAGGGAATACATCAGGGTAATCCCTCACAAAGGGAATGTTTTCAAGAATGATTCTCTCATTTGTCTCAATAATTTGAGCTATATATGCTTGCTCACAGGGCAATAATATCCACACATGAGATGGTTATTATAAAGTATATTAATCTTCCACCATACACTTGTATAGAAACAGATGATTCATTGGGATGGGAAGAGTGATCTCACTTTCCTTACAGTTGATGTTGGATTTTTATAAATACCGCCAATCCATTCCCAAGATAGCTTCGAACTCCACTAATGAAAGTATGAAAAGATTCTCTAGGAGGTTCAGTCCACAATGTTTAATTGGGGAAGAGTTATAAACCATGGACACAACAAGTTCCCCATTCGTTGTACTCCTAGATAAATTTTCCTCCAAATTTTGAGGTGGTGGTCGAATAGTTCTACTAAAAATGAAGGATATGAAAGAATGTGTAGAACCAGAATGAAATTGTAAATTCCCTATTATTAAATGAAAAAATAGCATACCTTTCAGCACATCGTTGTCTAGATCCACCTCAGTAGTAGTGATAACATAATCCCTTCCTCATTGACATGGAAGTTATTGTTGATTTCCTCTGATAAACCATGGCTTACAGAATTTTTTTGCATAATGCCCATTAACCATAGAGTTTTTACACTGAACCAATGGCTATGCATAGATCTAAAACATTCTTTCATCATCTACGTTAGAGGGATTTTTCATATCCCATTGGAAGTTTTTGTTCAGATGTCCATACCTTCGGCAATTGAAGATATTCTTGGTTCACATTAGATAGTTACATGGATGCTTCGTCCCACAACTTTTACAAGTGGGATATTCGGTAATCTTTCCATCATGGGAGTCATTTGTTGAACCACCCATGTTGTGATCCATTTTTCACTTCTTTTCATTGGGCCCACAAGCCCACTGAGTGTATCCAATCTCTATTTCATCCTTGAGGGCACAACAGAAAATCTCCTCATAACTATCAATGTCTCTAATCTACAACTCTTTTCATTGACTATGCATTATTCCACTAAATAAGAGATCCACCTTGCTTTTGGTTTTCATTACCAAGCCATCGGCGTACCTTCTGGTCTATGTATTGTTTCCTTCATATGCCCCAAGGGACTGATCTTCCTTTTACATGAGTCCGAGGAACACACTTTCTATCAAGAGACGTAGGGATTGATGAATTTTTTAAAAAATATTCTTGATTTCCTCCCAATCCATGGAATAAATTTTTTCTTAGGTCATTGTATTTTTTATCAGTGTCCGCAATTGATCAGCTTCCCCAATCAAGATGATAGACCACCAGTACAACATTATCCTCATCTAAGAACTAGAGGATAGAGAATGTATATTCAATGGAGTTAATCCATTCTTCCATGAGGAGGGAATCATAAAATATTCTAAACATGGGAGGCCTTTTCCCCATGAAGGATTCTACGGTAACATTCTCTCTTCTTGGAGGAGGATTGTGTTCTACATTATTCATATTACTATTCATAACATGAGTAGCTGAGAAAGTACTTCCATGATGCTTTGAGAACCTATTCCCATCATATCAAGCATATCATTTGGTCATTATTCACATACCCTATCAAATTGATTATTGGTACATGTTATTCTATTTTCCACCATTAACAAAGAGAAATAATGTACAATTAGAGGGATTTAATACTTAGTTATTGAACTTATCAACAAAAATTTTGAAAATACAAGGATTAACTTTTAAAGGACAAGAATATCCTAACTTATGATTCCCAAGGTTTAAATCTTGGGTATCTTCGATCTATTTCATAACTTATATACTTATTGGATTTTGTTGGTCCTTAAAAATGGTTTTTACTGAGATCATGAATCTACCAAAGCATATCCCCCTAGAGTGTCTTAACAAAGAGTGCAGCAAGGACCATTGTCATGCACCAGTTCCCATTCGAGTTTAGCTCAAAGCGGTTTTTTCAGGGTTTACCCCTAGATACATATGTTATTGAGCTGCCTATACCAACTCGTATCTAGACATATATATATTCTCTTGATAAACCACTTACTCAGTACTCACCAAAATAATGGAATTTTTTCTTATGCTAGTCTCATACATAAGGTTCTCACTAAGGTGATCTATTCCTAATCTCTCACAAATAACTAAACCATCCTCTGATACCAACTATATAAACCCTATCCTTTTACATATAACATTACATGATTTTAATCACAAATATACATCAGAGTACAACCCAAGGATCGTGAAGTCTAGTGTATTCGAAAACATGGTACATAAAACATAATATGTGGGGAAAAAACAATTATTTATTAAATCTCCAAAATGAACTCCTATCATTCATTGTGCTCTTACATTTGCATAGAATATCCTAGGGAATCACATGAAAAAATACATGAGCTAAAAATCCTAGTAAGGTAATGATTATAAGAATAAATCATAATAACATGATTTAGGAGGCATGATATAATGATATAAAAACCATGGAACATATAGAATCATAACACATTCAAATGGTATCATATAAACAAGGAATCATGTTAATGTGGAAGAAACATAAAAAATGACTTTAGTATGAGTCAATGCTAACCGCCAATCCGATTTCCCATAGTATTACAGGTCAAGGATAACATCCAATTCCATTTCACATCGCTTTTTCTGATACTTAACCTTACCTATTACATTGGATAGATATCTGGGCACTCCCATCTCAACATTTTTAAGAATATTAATTCCACATAAATAATCACTTATAATCAACCATTCATAAACATATGGTTTCCCATTTAAAGAAATGTGTTATATAAATCAAAATAAAAGGGAATAAATTAAGGTTTCCATGAAGAAAAATGAATTAGAATAGACATGGAAGTTTATAAGGTAAAATGGGATTATAACATGGTAAGTTATTTCAAATAGAAGTGACAATATATAAGATATCTATTTATGAAACATTAATTTTAAAACAATTTTGGGTAGTTTTAAAAGAAAATATTATTGTGCCTTTAAAATTGAAAAGGTAACAGTCATTTATAAAAAAACAAAAGATAACCAGGTTGTTTTTCAAAATAAAAGGACTGATTTTATAAATACAATGGTGGATGAAAATAGAAGATAGAGTGAACTTGAAACTATGTAAGAATTCGGGATGTACCCTTTAAATAGGTTTTCTTATCTGGAATAATTAAGGAGGGAATCACTTAAAACATGTATATCCCCCAAAAATAATGGGTGATGGATCTTAAAAAATGAGTTTTGATCATATAAATAGAATTTATTAGTTGTTTATAAAAATAAAATCAACAATATTTTTGGTAAAAGTATGATAGACCAACCTGAAGGAAAAATGAGGTTTAGGTTGAATCCCTTACCTTAACATTGATGGTGTTATACACTTGATATTAATGACCAGAATACAAAATTATTTTAATTAATAATTTCATAACCTTTTATATATGATAATTATTTAGTAAAACCTTTTGGAGTTCATTCATAACCTCTTGATTGGTTACGAAGTTCAATTTCATTATTCAAGTTTGTTTGTTTCCTTGGTTCAAATGATCGGTTTACTCATATTCGTGTTAGAAGAATCATGTAAAATGGGGATGGTTTCCTAGTATTGGAGTTATTTTTTATTAGTGAATATTGAGGAGGTTACAGGATTGTAAATTCCATTTAGTTTTTTGGCATGATGATAAATAATTATAATAGGATGATTCAGATTAGACGAAAGTATGATCTCCAAAATTTATTATAAAAGTAAAGTAAAGTGCAAGATAGAGAAACAAACATAAGAAACTAAATCACCTCAAACCCATTCCCATCCCCATCCCCATAATCAGATCCCTCATCATCCAGTGTAGCTAATTCCCATTCTGAAGGCTCGTATTTCTTGAAGAGTTCAAAGTACTACTTCCTGCGGACAAGTTGTTCCCTGGTTTGTTTCTCCTTGTAGGTTCGATTTCCACCATTTCCTATTGCAAAGTCATCGTCCTCTCCTCCACCCTTCCTATAGGCAGATCTTGATTCCATTGGCTTGGGCAGATCCATATAGTCCCTCTGAGGCTTTCTCATACCTTGTGTTTTCACATTCAGCTCTTTGATCGGCGTCTCGTTGTTCCCATTCATAACAATGTCATCGAATATGGGCCTGGGGTGCATCTCCACATTTTCCAGTTGAGTTATCCTACTAGAAGCACATTCCTTTGGACTCTTCGCTTTATCACAAGACCTTTCAACACTCACACCACCCTACTGTCCAACATCATGTCCAGTAAGGGTTGTGCCAAAATCTAGAGTGCTATCATGAGTTGGAGGGCAGTGAATCTCTTCCTCATCCATCTCTTAAACCTCCTTAAACATTTCTTTTTCTAGAGATTCATAAAAATTTATGGATAAATTTATCAAGTCATCAAAACTTCCCACCACCAGAATATAAGGTGTGGTCTGATGTGGATCCACAGGATCATCGAAAATCTATTTCTGCCCTAGTCCCCTGCCCATAAATTGAAAGTCAGAATTTATAGCATCCATGCCCAAACCAATAGCATCAAGAATTTTTTTTCATATTCATCATTCGCAGAAATGTGCACATTAGAGTCATCTAAATTATTATCATCCCCAACTTCACAATATGGATACCGATTTCGAGTCTGATCCAAGATGTCATGTCTTCCTGTGGCAGCTGAAAGCAAAGAATTCTCAGTTGCCTGCCTCAATTCTTCCACTACTAATGGAGACTGAACATCCTTTGGGCTGCTAGTCTCTTTCAAGATAGTTCCACCATGCTAGTTCCCACCGGGGGAATCAACATCACACGATGTTGCTGGAACAAATGCCACATTTGGTGCTGGACCCGACCGGTCATCCAAGGCTCTCTTTCGACACTTAGCAGTCTCATGTCTCTTCCTATGACAGTAAGAGCAATAAGGGGTCCAAGAATCATAAATATTATTCTGGGCATACCTATATTCTCCTTCAACCACAATCCACACGATCTCAGGTGGGATCCTTGAGAGATCCATCTCAACATAGATCCTTACAGTTGAAGGATTTGTCATGGAAGCCGTCCTTTGATCATAGAATGTGAACCATCCAATTGAGTTAATTGTTGACCAGAGCATCCCGAGATTTTGGAATAGAAGGGGAAGTACAGGAAACTAAAGCCAAATCACTATGTAGGGAGAGTCACGGTTCATGTGGTACTCGAATGACCACCAGAGAAGATGAAATGGAGGCCCAAAAGAGGCTTTTCCATTTCTAGACAACGCCCTACCCAAGTCATCCTCATCAGCGATGAGGATAAATAGATAATGTGGACCCAGAATCCCCACTCGCACATGACCCTTCAAACCCCAATATTCATTAACAATCATACCAAAATCTTCCACCAGGGATCGCCGCCGCATGAATATTGCTATCAAGGCTGTGGAGAGCCTCGACAAGGCTTCAGAAAACTCTTGGACCATAACTAGAATGACAGGTTGACCAGAGATACAACCCGGGACCATCGGAACAACAAGGGTTCCGGGGATGACTAATAATGCATCATATGAAGACTGGAATAAAGCACAATCCCTTAGATTCACAGAGCTAGATTTAAGAGAAAGATATGAAGACCCCCCTCCACCCGTAGTGGGAGGAAAGGGCACGGCGGCCACCATCGGCGTAACCTAGGTTATCTCCATCATAAATCGTCATGGAGAGGCTTCAGAAGTAACCATCGTCTTCCATTATATCATGATACGTGAGGATAAATAATTATATAAATAATTTAATGATAACCGTTTATGTTTATTGTCCTTTTTTGACAATAAAGAAAATTTTTTATTTTATAAATCCATGAATTTTGTAAAATATGATTTGAAAAACATATATGAGACATATTACATATATTATGGTAAGGTTCAACCATGAAAATGGTTTCATGACCATAATGGAAGATGATAACCGACATTGAAAGCCTTATGTCCATTAATGTGGTATATTCACACATCTCAGATGGTATTTGCATCTTAGTATAAAAATGGAAAAGAGTGATGATGAAGAATTATTCCTCTAACATGAAAAAAACCGTGTACATGTAAGGTACTGGAGTCCTAGAAACTTTTAGATAAAATATGATAAGGGAAACAATTGAGGATATGAACATGAAATGAATGAAGAGTTTTGAGATCCCTTAAGAGAATTCGGCTTCTTAACAGTGTCACCTAAAATTTCATAAAATGAATTGATGAGATAAAAATGGGTATCTCATAATAACGAACATAAAAAGGAAATTAGTAGTGATACATAATATCAAACCCCAATATATGAGAATGTAAATTCAAAGAGGTAACATAAAAGAAGTGTTGGCCAAAAGAGGAGGGTGAAAGGTTCTATAATCATGTAGAGTAACTCTGAGAACATGAATTTTGGGACCTTGGGGGCATAAGGAAACCATTAGAGGACTCATAGGGAGGAAACCCCTCCATATAATCGAGGATGAGGGATTTGGAATGAAGAAAAACAAAGGGATGAGTGGGTATTTATAGTAAAAGAGAGAGGATTGTTTATTAATTTAAAAAGATGCCTCATTAGTGATTTTTGTAAAACCATGGGCATGCCCATTGTATTATCCACTTGGTACACCTAATATATTATTATAATTTAAAACGGTTGACCAGAATTTTTTATTAATTGTTACATCATTATGATGTCATCAAATATATTGAAAACTCAAAAATTGTATATTTACTATTCACAATAAATTTAAGTATTTTATAAAAATAACAAATATTCACCATAAGTATTTTCCAACATGTAGAATTAAAAAATGAACTCAATTTTTCGAATCTAATTTCCTAAATATTTTTAATTTATTTTGTAAATAAAATCACCATTTATTCAAAAAATCAACAATTAAAATATAACTCATTTTATAACACCTTGAAAATTTTATCAAGGTCCCTTAAAATTATCTTATAACCATAAGTCAATAATGTAACAATTTATGATATGTTTCATGAAATTACATTTCCATTTTAAATTAATAAATTAAATATAAAATTTAAAAGAAAATATTTTTGACATAAAAAATACCAATTCTTATACTATGATCATTTTTTACTTATGAGATGTCTAATTTATATTTGTACATTCATGGGAGAAGTTTATATTTTTTGGACCTATTTTATATTCATTACTATTAATCAAGGAATTCTACTATTTATAAGGGTATGTTACCATTCATCAAAAATTATTTTTTTCATATCAGACTCCAAATCACATAATTATCCCATTTGTAGATGACCATTATTTGAAATTAAAAAAAACAAAAGTTAAAAAAGTATGTTTTAACATAACATAGTACCTATTAGTTCATTGTGATTTGACTCCATGTTATTATATGACTTAATTATACAAAGGGATTCCATTAAAAACATTAGGTCGTTACACTATATGTCACTAAATCACTTAATCTTGAAATATAATCACAGAAACATAATTTAGTAAATGTGGTAGAAATCATAACCACGGGTAAAAGAAATTTAATTACATTGAATTAGAGTAATAAATCCTGAATAAAAAACACCATCACTACATAATAAACTTATCACATTAAAGAAAATATTTGTACCACTAGAAATAATATCATCTAAAGTTTTTGTTATTCTATTAATCACATTACATACATTTTGAATGTAATATATCCCATCATGATTGAAATGACTCATTGAAAATAACTTAATATTAAGAAACCCATTTAATTATTTTATCTCTTATAATATTATAGTTAATTCATCTTTCGTTCCAACTAACAATTCAACAATTTAATCTCTGTGTAACATGAAACATCTTAATGTACTCAATTAGTAATTATATTAATAAGCTCGTTTATTTATTTCCAAATGTTATCCCATAACTTCAAATTACACGTTCACACACCCAACGAAACATATCTTTCATTAAATAATCATTAAACTATACCACCAACCAAATATCTTCCCAAAATCACTTTACTTGTGTGTCACCCCCTGATAAACCCCACTCCTAACTTACACCACATACCTACAAACTCTCTATGTTGAATCTCACTCAACAACACACCAACACATTAGCTATATTAGAAGATAACTCAACTCTACATCCAATTGTATTTAGCAGGATAATCATAAAAATGAACACTAAAACTCCATCTCTAAGGACATCTAGAATTTAATTAATTAACTAATTTTTCAACGAAAAATTAGTAGGAAAAGAAATGTGTATATGTATATGATCATTCCCTTAAGATAATAATGACAAAACTTCTTCATCTCCCATATAGGATAAGACCAGTTGTTTCTAAAAAATTGGGATAGAATGGAATGATCCAATCATTAAAATTATAAATTATTGCAAAACTCTACTACAAAACAATATCTTAGAAGAATAAAAAATATGATCATTCATATAGATATCTCAACCCAATAAGAACATTATAAAATTAATTTCAACATTATTTTATATTAAATATTCATCACATCCACATTCATAATTCCACTTACAAGGAATTTAATCATATTAACATTAATTATTTATTTACATGAAAATATGCATGCCCATATCCCATATATATTTTATCCAAAGGATTTAATATCAATACAAGGAAAATTTGAATAGATATTTGTAAGTTATATAAAATAAGATATAAAGAAATGGGTGACTAACATGATTGTCTTCTCACATTTGGTTAATATACAAGTTGATGTCTTGTGAAAATTTACAAAAGCGAATAGAAAATAAAATCAAAACCTCTTTTCCCTATGTAAGAAACATAAATCAAATATAGAAATAATTCAAAATAATTAATTATATCATATGAAGCATAACAATTATATGAAGTGATGAAAGAAGAAAAACACACTATCCAATGAATCCAAACTGAACTAACAACACTGATTCATAGATAAGGGAGTATTATTTGGATGTAATGAAAGTATTTAATAAACCCTACACCTAGACCCAAAAAATCCCCAAGACTATGGGATGAGTTATATAATGAATGGAATAAGTAAATAAAACCCCCACCCAAGACCATTCTGTTTCCACTATGCTTAAGAGGTTATTATTAACATTTCCAACTATAATGTATTTTACAATGAGGGTTAATCATAAAATAATGATGTGATTCAAGAAGTCATGGATTATAAGGATTAAGGAGGGGGTCTCTATCAAGGATAATGATGGATGCACTAAACATTTATGATAATGGGAAAATAATTTAAGTATAATGATGAAAACTTATTCATTATGTTTAAGAAGATAACAATCAAAGGGTAATAGTATTAGTAAGGGTAACTTAGAAGGTTGTACACAATATCATGTAATATATAATTTTATATGATATAAAAAAATCCTATAAATAAGATACCTCATGTAATTAATGTAACTATATATAAAAAAAATAAAACTGATCATTAATTAATCCATGAGAAGCTTCCCTGGACTAATAAAATCAAATTCATCATTAATATATCAATAATAGGCCATTATAACTAAAGTAAATACTACCACATTCAACCATAATATAAAGAATACAAAAGAAAAAAACTATACCAATGGAGAAAATATAATCTAAAAAGATTAGAATAATGGATTTATATGGTTATGAACCATTAAGTTATAACCAAATTCTTCAGAAATAGGCATGAAGACATGGTTTGAATTTAGAGAAAGGAACAATTTTTAAGTTATATTATTGGTTAACACCAACTTATATGGAATGATGATTGACGCCCCCTCCCCCCGAAACACACCATCATGGTGTGGTGAATTAAAAAATTTCCATAATGGCCCATGTTAATGATAAATTTGAAAACTATACCTTACAAAATTGTAGTCACCAGATCTGCTAGAGATCACTAAATGGTGGAGGGGTGAATCAATAATCCCTTTATATTTTGAATTATTCTATTAAATAATCCTCTAAACCCTATATTATTTTTGACACAACCAATGATATCTCTCCACCCAACAATGTATGCAGTAAATATAAAGAGAGATATTGACACAAAATATTTACATGGATAACCGTAAAGAACTAATCCTTGCCTTATTGGTAATTTCCACGAACATGGATTCTTTTCAAACATATTTCAGGATTAAAAACGTTTAAGAAGAAACTGGTTCTACGCCCCAATAATCATTTCATTATAAAACTTATCACTACAAAAAATAATTTACACTTCCATAATAGTTATTTATACACCCAAACTATATGTATTTTACCCACTTCATTTATGAATAGTTATATCGCAATATCCTTTTTTAAAAATACATACACCCTACATCTTCCAAATTTTCCTTTTTTCATGATTCATAGTATAAATATATTCTTCATTATATGTTCTTCATCCAAAAGTATGTTGTATCATCTTTAGTTTTTTAAAACCATCATCAATATCTTAAACAGATCTCTTAAAAGGTTAACTATCTCAAAACTTCGTTTGGGTCATGTAAACAATATATACACTCAAATATCATCCAAAAATTCCTTATATTAGTGCTTTATTTTGTATTTTGTGTCTAATTATCCTTAGTATGGTGTGATATATGTGATACACCCCTATCTAGTACTCCTCCATCCATTAATTTTCTTTTGATCCACTTTTTCTAGTAAACCATAGTTTAATTATCCCCTATCTTTATATCCTTGATATGATTCTCCTTCATCACCTAGAACTACATTCTCTTGGTACTCCATGGTCTGGCGGATCTCTATATGGAGCTATTCCACCCACTTATCCTCTTCATCGACCATAAATTATTTTACTCATTATCTCACATTTTTCTCTAAAAAAAACTTTTGTAATTATACCACTCTTTATAGGTATAATTCTTTCATAAATTAAGGAATAAGTGTGGGATCCAAATTGAATCTTCTTTATCATCTCAAATTTCATTTTACCACCTTCAAATCTTATTAAAACATTGGTGAAAACATCATTCAAATATGTTTTCAAAAATATTAGTTTCAATGACCTCATTCAAATATTTCTTATATCTTAAATATATTTAGTAATGTTGAAATAATAGGTCATTATATCCATAATTAATGACATAATTACATTTATAAAACACCTTAAACATATATCTGGTGTAAAAATATAAAGGTATCTATGCCCAATATAAACTAAAAAGACCTCCTTAACCTGATGGAATCTTTCTCATACACCTTCAACATTATTCATATGATACACCCGTGATCAGTTCGTGTTATTAAGATGCCTCTCTCCAAAAGACTCAGGATTTTCCATCTGGTGGAACACAATTCCCTTAGTCTAATGTATCTTGAAAGTTTCTATTCAGTGGTACTTCATTTTTCAATCATAATATCTCTCCATCCAATAGACTTCATGTAACACTATCCAAATACATCCCAATTCTTCATTTGATCAACTTTTCCTTCTCATATTGATTCACACAACTTAGTTCAGTGAGATCCTCACAACTTTATTCTCTCTTGTTCAACAATGTTTTATTAACTGAAGAACTCTTTTCTATTAGAGCTATAAAGACTCTATTAATTCATTTTGCATTTGATCCAAACAATAGTGATAACATTTATTCAAAAAAACCATAACCTTGTCACTAAAAAAATGAATAATATTTATAATTAGAACATATTTCAAGTACTACTCCAGGAACTCATATCATTGATCCTTGTACAAACTATATCTATCGACTAAAAAATTTGGTGTACATTAAAACTATCTTCCTAGTAATCTTTAGTGATTTACCTTATCTTCTACAACTTTATATAGTCATAAATCTAATAATTCATATTTTATAATTTATAAATTATGGTGTAATATTTATAATGACCCATACTTTAAATATGTAAATATAAAATCTAATTATAATAATATTAAGTAAATAACATTATTATCCATTCTGGAATCATATAATTCATGTTCCTTTAGAAACATTTATATATAAATAACTAGATCATATAAGAATTAAATAATTTATCACTTAATTATTTATATCTTTTAAATAACATAAGGACACAGTTTCTTACCCATATTATACATACCATACATACCATACATAAAAAAATTTATTATACATACAATACATACAATCTTTTATAACAGTATTATATATTCAATACAAAAAAAATCATGTAAAATATGTGAATAATTTAGTTTCCATACAAATTCATCTTTCACTAATTCATATACTAATTCATATAAGTTTTAATTAAACTTTTACTAATTCCTTTTCTCATACCCTTTTTATACATAACACACATACAAACGTTATTTCTATCCTTGGGATATGAATCAGAATAACAAGTGATATTAGATACACGGTAAGGGTAAAAAAGGGTGATAACAATTATTACATAAGCATTAAATTATCTTAAGTGTATGAAAACTTGAGTTTAAAATTTTAAAACCATTCCTTATATATAACATATCATAATCACGATTCATGGAAAAAATACTGGAAATTCATAAGACATGAATCATAAATGAATCAAATAATATTCTAAATGAGTGGAAATTAATAGAATTTGACATCGAGATGTGGTGAAATCCTATGAATAATATATCATTTACTTAGTATTTAAGTATCACTATCAGGAATATAATATTGGATTGGTTTAACTACAAATTACCTTTTATTAGTCAAGGTTCACTCGCAATAATATCACAGTGGACTTAGTCCCTTACTAAACTAGGTTCGCTTCCCATTCATGTTTTTTTATCTCAAGAGACATCTAACTTTACATAATGTATTGGGGGATATATGATTCTAGGAACACCAATCACATAATGAAAATAACATATTTTTGTTCCCAAATATAATAAAAAAATCATCATATCATAACCTATGAAAAATATTAAAAATAATTTCATCATGGCCTACCCCAAGAAAAATAAATGGGTTTCATAAGAATTTCATCATTTCACCATAGCATAAATCAAGGAAAATGAATGGTATTAATAACCATCTGGTCATAAATATCATAATCTATCTAGGGAATGAAAAATAAGGGTATCATTTTGATCATATCCATATAAAACACAGGGAAAAATCAAATTATTTTCTCCTAGATAAAAAATTCCTTTAAAAAATGTGGAACATATCATGAGGAAAATACAATTTTTTCATTAAAATCAATTATTTAAATTTTAAAAATTTCACAAATATTAAATAAAATGTTGTATTTTATATAAACATTAACAACATTTCATTCAAGCTCCAAATAATTGATGTTTCCTTTTACTGCAATATTTTTTATGTCATATAAGTTAAAACATTCCTCTCATAATTTTTTTTAAATGGTAAAATGTACATCATTCAAAAAATGAGAAGAAAATCAATTTTATACTATAATTAAAAAATTAAATAATGACCAAAAAGTGATTTTAAAAAATTATTTGGGAATGTTTAAAAAATTCATGAAAAATAATTTAGAAATGATTAATATGATAGAAATTATATTTTCTACCAAAAAATAATAAAGTGAGTTTTTTTAAACCATTCTTTCTGTATCTTGAGTTATTAAAGTGTGGGAAAAATAAAGAAAATATTTTATATATAATTAAAAATAAGATAATAAAATTACTGATATTATTAAGATTTTGATAATAAAATTTCAACATTTAAAACATTTTCGTATAAACATTGGTAAATAATTAGATTTTAATCTAAATCTTTTAATACATTGGATTATTTCAATAGTTATCCCAATAGAAGAATAAAATAAAATTTAAATTTAAATATTATTATCAAAATTATATTCATAATATAAAATTTCAAAAAATTATATACATATCGTAACAGAATATGTTTCCACAGAATACCATATGTTCCAAAGAAGACCACTTGATATAATTAAACATTAAACTGAGATTGAAGTGATTCTAAAATACATTAACCTCTTTTATAATAAATATAACGCCGTGACCCCAGTTACCCAGAGTCGGTGCTTTATTACATAACATTGGATGATCACAAGAAAGATGAAGTTTCTAAAGACCGATTAGTTTAGTAGTATTGGAAGCACTAAATATATTCATAAGTCTTACATTACATAATATACTCAAAAAAACTACAACAAAATATTTTCTTCATATCCCATCATACTTTCCCTGCAATTCATTCATAAATTACTTCTTCACATCTTGGGAAAAATAAAACATTGAAAGGGGTGAGCTCAGATGCTCACTAAGGATAATAATATAGCATAAACTTTAATAAATAAGCATAAACATTTAAGGCAATGTATAACTAAAACAAAAGACTTTTAAACATTAACTTCAGCATAATTTGAAAAATATAAAATGAAATAATTCCATTTACTTATTCAAATGGATATTCTACTAGTCTAAAAATCACATGCAATATCAATAACCACTTTTATAATGATGGAATTCATAATGACAGACTATCATAACCACATAGCCAAGGCCTCGTGCCAAGACTACAAATAGGATTTTGTCAAGGCCTTATTCCAAGACACTAGTTTGACTAATGAGACCTACCAATGCATCAAGGAGCTATAGAGGGCTCCAATAGTCACTTATTAAGTCCAATTTATTCCTCATATGAACAGGTTTAATCATAACATAAACATTCATATTAAAACTAGAATACTAAATGTCAATACATTCTTCATAAACCATGAATGGTATAATAATAACACATCCACATTCAAACAAATCACAAAACCATCAATACAATATGGCAGTTTTTTATCATAATAAATCAACTTCAAATAAGCTTAAAATCCATCAAAGGATGTTGACATAGATGAAATCAAAACTATTTGAGAGAAATATCTTTTTTTTCTAAATCATTTAAAAGGAACATAATTATAAAATAAAACATTTATATTGAAAATTTTATTATAATATTGTAAGGGAAGCTTCAAAGATTTTATAACGGCGGAAAATAGCAGCACCCACCATATAAGTTAAAAAATACATTCGTACCTTAATTATGTCAAAAAAGTTAAAAAGGACCTTATTTGGAAAAAGACGCAATGATTCCTATATAAACCTCTTATAAAAATTAAAACAAGGGTATAAATGACGTTAAACCATATTCTAGTAAATAGTAAAAATGTTTTGAAATACATTTTTATGAAACATTGGTGTGTATGATAAAGAAGTCCCAGTAGATATTTAGGTATAAATAACCTCGGATAATGAAGAGATTGTGAAATAAACCCTTACCTTGTACTTTTACTTTGTTGTGGGTAGTTTAAACTCATGTATAATGGTGAAATAATTTTTATTAAATTATAAAAGAATCATATACATTAATATGATATCATATATTATCTTTTACCATTGCGTTGTTAATAATATCTTAGTGTTTTTGTCATTTTGGGTGTTAACTTACTCGTTTTCTTTTATATTTTTTGTTATGTAAGTCGTGTTTGTCATGGATAGGTTGTATCTTATTAATATAAAGAATGATATAAAGTACATAAACATTATTTTTAAATAATCAAATGATAATTAGTCTTGAATGGATATGATGGGGAATGAATCTCATTGCGTTCGTGGAGACGGTAGTCCGTACGTACGCACAAGCGACAATATCATTATTTTGATATTAAAATAATATATAATTGGATGGTCTATCATATATAAAGAGTAATTATCATGTTATATTTATTATTTAAATTAATTAAACATCATTATTATACCCATCCAAATAATAATATATTGAATAACAATTACACCAAGACGTGGAGACAGTAAGCCGTACATAGGCACTTATGGTGACATGTCATTAAAAGGATGGATAGAATAGTAAATATGGTTGTACCATATTTATAATAACATAAAATTATATATAATATACTGGATTTATTATTTTTGAATGGGAATAACAATGAAAGAATAAGTTGAAGAAAAAAGGAACTTGAAAAAGGGTGGTGAAAACATTACCTCTTCTTCGGGTTCTTCCTTTTGATTTGATCAAAATGGATCCATAGGATGTCGTTATGATAAAACTAATCCCTCTAGGTTGTATTGAGGTAAATTTACAGAGTATTTGGGAAGGGGTTGGCTGAACCAAAAGGCTTTGAAAGTGTGAATTAGTGAGAAGGGGGACTGCCCTTTTATAAGAGTGGTAAGGGGCACCTTTGGAAAAGCTAGAAATATTATTTTACAATAAATTAATATTCAGTTTATAGTGGATCTAAAGTGGATTATTTAAATTTTAAGGTGGGTATGGGTCGAGAACCACTCAAATAATATAATTTTGACTGATTTGGGTCATTATATTAACCATATCGTTTAGTTTTAACTCTTAGTTAATTAGTTTGACACTTACCATGTCACTTTGTATTTTTATATTATATAGTTAATAAACTTACTATATACCTCTAAGAGACCCCCAAATGGTCTATTAAGGATACACCTATCAAGCTATAATTCTCTTTTCTGAACCTTAGATTTTTAGGAATTGAATATTAATTAATAATATAATATTTGTTTTAAAAACTCTTTTATGTCAATTTTGATACTATTTAATATTTGATTTTTGTAAAAATCATAACCCAATTATTACTTCGAAAAAAGTTTCTTAAATCAATCAAAACATGTAATATTAACCTATAAAATTATTTTTCTTTATAAAAAGTCTAAAATTACATTTATTTGGGTATTTATAATATTAATTATTCTAATTTACAATTTCTTAGGTATTTACTGCATCACCATTGTTTCATAAATAAAATAAATTATTTAATGTCTAAAAATTATAAATAAAATAAACCTATGTAGGAAATATTTTTATATTTCTAATGAATATTTATAGTCGAAAATCAAACATATATAACCCTATGTAAAAATTGTTTTTCTAAAAGATATATTTTTATGTAATTTTTGTATTTATTTTATCTTAATTAAAATAATGTGTCCCTATCACCTACAAGTGGTTACATGGGGTCCCAAAATCGACCCAAATATGCCCATGGTCGGACATGTATCCACCAATAAGGTTAGGACATGTTTTTGGTTAATTTTTTATTATTATAATATGATTTTTTAACCTTTATTTACCGGATTTACCCTTTAACCATGGTAAATAAAATATTTACCGAAGTAATTATTCAAAATGTTTAAAAACAAAAGTTACCTATTTACACAATTTAAATATCCTGATTCCAAATATGGAATACATTTTTTCAAATTCAAAACACAGAAGTGGAAGAAAATAATTTAAAATTAATTCCTATTGTTAAAACAAAAAACGTGTTTTTTAGTGATAATAACTATCAAAAGATTGACACTAGTTTATGTTCGGTTTAATTGTGAAATTATATACAATGACCAAAATTTATTAAATTGTATAAATATATTCAAAATATAATTTAAACCACTCAAATTAATATTTTAACAATATAAATTATTTCGATAAAAAAAATTTGTTTTTAATTAAAATTTAGTAATTTTAACTATTCATTAAAATATAAATGTTATCTGAAAAGTTCCAAAATTTCACCATAGGCTAAATTCAATATTCCAAATCCAAAAATGAAGTCCATTTTGAGAGAAAAAATTTATAAAATTTCAAAACGTAGGTATTACTATTCATAACGGCTAGTTTGATTGGTTGTGGTGTGTGTAAGAACCTCGATGTTGCGTACAACACACTCTACTGTATTATTCAAAGAGAAGTGTACCGTAGAAGCTTGTGGTGTTACATTCTCCCCTCCATCAAATAATTTTTTTCCTCAGAATTTCTAGAATTATACCGCATGAAAAGGCTCAGGTGGTTCTTCATCATAAGTTCCTCGGGTTCTTACGTTGCCTCTTCCATCTTCTGGTTTCTCCAAAAAACTTTTACCAGACAAGTCGTCTGGTTTATCAATACTTGTTCTCTCGTATCAATAATCCTGAGAGGCTGTTCGCAATAAGACAATTCGTGTTCCAGTTCTAATTCCTCATAAGTGAGTACATGCGTTGGGTCAAGCATGTTTTTCCTCAACAGTGATACGTGGAAGACATCGTGAACTTTGTAGAGACATGGCGGCATTGCCAAACGGTAAGCTATAGCCCCAATTCGTTCTAGAATTTTAAAAGGTCTGATGTACCTAGGACTCAATTTACCCATCTTAACAAAATGTATAACTCCATTCCATAGAGACACCTTCAAGAAAACATGAACTCCTTCCTAAAAATCCAAATCCTTCCTTCGGTTGTCAGCATAGATCTTCTACCTACATTGAGCTGATTTGATATGGTTTTGGATTACCTTCACCTTTTCCATCGTTTCCTCCATCAGTTTTGGGCCTACAAGTTTTCTTTCACCAACATCATCCCAACAGGTTGGTGTACAACATCTTTTTTTGTATAACTCTTCATATGGTGCCATCTGAATACTCGAATGGAAGATATTGTTATAGGAAGATTATACCAGAGGTAAATATTGATCCCACATACCCTGAAAGTCGAGCGAGAAGGATCTCAATATGTCTTCTAAGGTTTGAATAATCCGTTCTGATTGTCAATCTGTTTGAGGGTGGTAGGCAGTTCTCAAATGATGTTCAGTATCCAGGGCTTTATAAAGACTCTTCCAGAATCATGAAGTAAAATTGGGATCACGATTAGAAACAATCGATAGGGGTACTCCATGAAGTCTTACCACATTATTAATATATAGTCTTTCCAGACATTCTAGGGGTATGTCTTCTCTTATTGAATGAAAATGTGCTGACTTGGTAAGACGATCAACATTAACACATATTGCATCGTTCCCTCTATGAGTCTTTGGTAGCCCCGTGACAAGGTCCATCGTAATATTGTCCCATTTCCACTCCTGTATGGGAAGAGGTTTCATGACTCATCCAGGGTGTTTCCTTCTATCTTTCACGTGTTGAAAAACCATACATCTTGATACAAAATCAGAAATATCCCTCTTCATGTTTTCCCACCAAAAATGTTCCTTCAAGTCTCTATACATTTTGGTGCACCCAGGGTGTATAGAGAAATTGGAATTATGATCATCGCCAAACAATTCCCTTTTTAGATCAGGTTTATTGGGAACACAATGTCTCTTCCCAAATTTCAAAATTCAATCTTCATACCCAATGTCATTCAATCTCCCATCATTCACATCTTTAATCTTATTTTGAAATTCTTCATCATCAGTCTGAGAACTCTTAATCTTTTCTAGTAATGATGCTTTGGCAACTATTTGAAAAAGCACTGATGTTTCACCATCCATGGTTATTCCCATGTCCATATTCACTAGATCCATAAAAATTGGATCCCTTTCAATTCTCATATTGTTCAAAACTCCATGATCTTTTCTGCTCAAAGCATCTGCCACCTTATATGCCTTCCTCAGGTGGTAGTGTATCGTACAATCAGAATCCTTGAATAATTCAAGCCATCTCCTTTGCCTCATGTTGAGTTCTTTTTGTGAGAAAATATACTTCAAACTCTTGTGATCAGTATAAATCTCACATTTTTCTCCATAGAGGTAGTGTCTCCATATCATCAAAGAAAATATCACATCCGCTAACTCAAGATCATGAGTAGGATAGATTTGTTCCTGAATTTTCAACTGTCATGATGCATAGGCAATAACCCTATCATTATGCATAAGGACACAACCAAGTCCTTTCTTCGATGCATCACTATAAATAACGAACCCATCATTTCCCGATGGTAGAGTCAATATAGGAGCACTGACTAATCTTCTCTTTAGTTCTTCAAAACATTCTTCACACTCTTTTGTCCAAACAAATTTATCCCCCTTACGTGTGAGCTTTGTTAATGGGTTAGCCAATCGAGAAAATTCTGGGTGAAATGTCGATAATAACCTTCCAAACCAATAAAAATGCGTGCCTCAGTTATACTCATAGGTTCTGGCCATTCTTGGATTTCCTTAGTCTTATAAGGATCAACTTAGATTCCATCTTTAGAGACAATATGGCCAAGAAAAGAAATCTCCTGAAGCCAGAATTCACACTTGCTAAACATCCCATATAATTCATGTCTTCTCAGAGTCTTCAAGATAATGCGCAAGTGATTTTCATGATCATCATAGCTTTTGGAGTATAACAAGATATCGTTTATAAATAACACCACAAAATCATCGAGATATTCCTTGAAAACTCTATTAGATAGATCCATGAATACAGAGGGTGAATTAGTCATCCCAAAAGGCATTACCGTAAACTCGTAATGCTTGTACCTTGTTCGAAATGTTGTCTTTGGAATGTCTTCCTTCTTTACACACAACTGATGATATCCAGATCGAAGTTCAATATTTTAAAAGTATTGAGCTCCATGCAGTTGTTCAAATAAATCATCAATGCAAGGTAGGGATACTTGTTCTTTATTGTTATATCATTGATCTCCCTGTAGTCGATACATAACCTCATAGATCCATCTTTATTTTTAACAAAAAGAACAGGGGTTCCCCATGGAGAAACACTAGGGAGAATAAATCCTTTATCACTCAATTCCTCTAGTTTTTTCTTTAGTTCAACTAATTCCACAGTGGCCATTCTATAAGGGTTCTTCGATATAGGCCTTGATCTAGGAATTAAATCAATGGAAAACTCAACTTCTCGTTCTGGATGATGTCCAGGTAAATCTTTCGGAAACACATCTACATATACGTTCACAATATGCACATCCTATATTTGAACATTCCAATCCTTATCCATAGTCATTTCATTCTCTTTCTCCCCAATAATTGAATTTAGTTGAGCTACTGGGGGTGGATCTAGATAAGAATTAGGTGGTGACGATTCTGCTCTTAAGATAAAGTTTTCCTTATCATCATCATCAAAAATCATAACCTCCTTATTCTTACAATAAATATTCACATCATGGTCTGAAAGCCAATCCATATTGAGGATTATATCAAACTCAATCATAGGTATGACTATGAGAACATCGGATAAAGAACATTTATGTGCTCTAATGGGGAGTTATTCACAAAACATTACTGCAATGATACTTCCCTTAGGAGTTTTAACTGACAACTCCCTTGTCAAATCAAATTGGAAATATTTAATTTTCTTATAAAACTAGGAGGATATGAAACAATGTGATGATCCAAAATCAAATAATACATTTTCTAAACTTGAGGAAACCATTAAATTACCTACCACCACGTCTTTCGGAGCTTCTACCTCAGCAGTAGTGATAGCATAAGTTGGGCCTTGATCCCTTGACCTTTTCTAAGGTATGTTTCCCAGACGCTTAGTACGTTCATTTGTATAATTTCTCATCTCCCGGCAATTGTTTCATTGGACATCGGTAGCTTCCTTCTTCGCCCTGCAATCACGAGCTTGGTGGCCTTTTTCACCACACTTATAACAGACTCCCCTTCCCTTTAAGCAAGTACTGGGGTGTTTCTTCCCACATATACCATAGTATGGATATTCATCCTTTCCCTTATTCTCCTTATTTCCATTCCCAGATTGATCAGAAGATCTCTTCTTCTCTTTCTTTGTTTTAAAGTCATAAGACTTAGAGAATTCCTTCTCTGTCTTGATAGCAAATAAGAAAATGTCTTAGTACGACGAGAAGGATTGTTAGACTAATGCTCGACAAGGAAATGGTTTTAACCCATAAAATAAATTATCAATCTTACTTCTTGGGTTACGTGTATAATCTCCAGTATACCTTGCTAACCTCGTAAAGTTAGCGTCATACTTTGCGACATTCTCATCCTCCTTTTGTCTCAGACTCAGAAATTTCCTTTCTATATCTGCTTGATGGTCACGAGGAATGTATTTTTCTAAAAAAAGATCATTTAACTCCCTCCATTCCATATTTGATAATTCATCATATTCCTTCCTGTTTTGAATTAATTACCACCATTGACCTGCATCTCCAGTGAAGTGATAAAATGCCATGACAACTTTTTCCCTTTCATTACTCTCCAAATCCTGAAATATTTTCTCTAAGAAACTTATCCATTGCTCAGCTACTAATGGATTTGTACTCCCATTGAATTTTGGTGTTTGATGCCTTATGATGCAATCTAACATTGATCCTCCATGTTGTGGATCATGGTGCTCCATACGGGTAAAGTTATTATCCATAACCTGAGTGAGTTGTCCCAGTATGGTGATTAGTTTATCAACACCAGTTGCATCACCAGCACTGCTATAATTATCTTGAGCAGGAGGGAAATACCTACATGGAGTGAATGGATTGATATTGTTCCCATTTATTCCACTAGGCACCATTTCTAAACAATGGCATAAACTAGATCTGTTTATGAATCAAAATACATAATTCCATACTTATAAAAGACATAACATAAATTGAACTATTTATGGATATAAACAACATTAATAAAAATGTTTTCTTTAAGGACGTATATACTCATAAACCCATCATAATGATGTGTAAAGAAAATGAGGGTAATCTTAAGAATATCCCCCGGGAGTGTCGTAACCAAGAGTGAAGCAAGGCCCATTGTCATGCACCAGTTCCCATTTGAGTCTAGCTCAAAGCGGTGTTTTCGGGTTTTACCCCTAGGTACATCTGTGCTAGAGCCACCTCAACCTGATTGTATCCAGACAGGGATGTATTGCTCGAAAAACTCAAAAAATCTATACAATACAAAAATTCTATGAAGTTCTTATATACTAATCCTCAAAGTCAATCTTAAATCTATGTGCTCTAATCAGAGTTTATCTAAATATAAATTCCAAGGTTTGTACTAAACTTCCTCTGATACCAGCTATAACCCCTCGAACCCAGTTACCCAGAGTCAGTGCATTATTACAAAACATTAGCATGATCAAACGAAAGATCAAGTCTCGAAAGACTGATTAGTTTAGTAGTCTTGGAAACACTAGATATATTCATAAGTATTACATTACATCATAAACTAAAAAAAACTACAACAACATCTTTTCTTCATGTCCCATCATACTGTCCCTACAGGTCATTCATAAATTACTTCTTCACATCCTGGGAAAAATAAAACATTGAAAGGGGTGATCTTGGATGCTCAGTAAGGATAACAATATAGAGGAAACATTCATAAATAATCATAAACATTTAAGGCAATGTATAACTAAAGAAAAGTCTTTTAAACATGAAATTCAGCATAATATAGAAAATATATAATGAAATAATTCCATTTACTTATTCACATGTATATTCTTCTTATTGAATAATCACATTCAATATCAATAACCACTTTCATAATGATGGAATGCATAATGCCAGACTATCAAATCTACATAGCCAAGGCCTCGTGCCAAGACTACAAACAATATTTCTTCATGGCCTTGTGCCAAGACAGTAGTTTGTCTCATAAGACCTATCAATGCATCGAGGAGCTATATCGGGCTCCACCTGTCACTTATTAAGTCCAATGCATTCCTCTTATGAACAGGTTTAAACATAACATAAACATTCATATTAAAACTAGCATACGAAATGTCAATAATTTCTTCATAAACCATGAATGGTATAAAAATAACACATCCACAATCAAACAAATCACAAAACCTTCAATACAATATGGAAGTTTTGTATCATAATAAATCAACTTCAAATAAGCTTAAAATCCATCAACGGATGTTGACATAGATGACATCAAAACTATTTGAGAGAAATATCTCATTTTTTGAAATCATTTAAAAGTCACATAATTATAAAATAAAACATCTAAATTGAAAATTTTATTATAATCTTTTAAGGGATGCTTCTAAGATTTTATAATGGTGTAAAATAGCCGCACCCACTGTATATGTTAAAAAAGACATTCTTACCTTAATTCTGTCAAAAAAGTTAAAAAGGACCTTGTTTGGAAAACGATGAAAATATTCCTTTATAAACCACTTATAAAAATTCAATCAAGGGTATAAATTACTTTAACCCATATTCTAGTAAATATTAAAAATGTTTTGAAATACATTTTTAAAAAACATGGGCGTGGATGATAAAGAAGTCCCAGTAGATATTTACATAAAAACAACCTCGGATAATGAAGAGATTGCGAAATAAACCTTTACCTTGTACTTTTCCTTGGTTGGGGGAAGGTTAAACTCCTGTATATCGGTGAAATAATTGTTATTAAATTATAAAAGAATCATATACATTAATATTTTATCATATATGGTCTTTTAACATTGCTTTGTTAATAATATCTTAGTATTATCGTCGTTTCAGGTGTTAACTTACTCGTTTTCTTTTATATGTTTTGTTACATAAGCCGTGTTTGTCATGGATAGGTTGTATCTTATTCATATACAAAATTATATCAATTCCTTAAAAATTATTTTTAAATCATCAAATGATAATTAGTCTTGAATGGATACGATGGGGAATGAATCTCATCGCGTTCGTGGAGACGGTAGTCCGTACGTACGCGCGAGCGACAATACCATTCTTTTGATATTAAAATAATATATAATTGGATGGTATATCATAAATAAAGAATAATTATAATTTTATATTTATTATTTACATGAATTTCACATCATTATAATACCCATCCAAATAATAATATATTGAATAACAATTACACCACGACGTGGAGACGGTAACCCGTACGTACGCACGTATGGTGACATGTCATTCAAAGGAAGGATAAAATACTGAATATGGTTGTACCATTTTTATAATAACATCAAAGTATATATAATATACTGGAGTTATTATTTTAGAATGGGAATAACAAAGAAAAAATATGTTGAAGAAGAAAGGAACTTGAAAACGGGTGGTGAAAACATTACCTCTTCTTCGGGTTCTTAATTTTGATTTGATCAAAAGGGATCCATAGGATGGCTTTATGATAAAACTAAGGCCTCTAGGTTGTATTTAGGAACGTTTATAGAGTATTTGGGTAGTGTTTTTCTGAAACAAAATGATTTTAAAGTGTGAATTAGTGAGAAGGGGGAGTGCCCTTTTATAAGATGGGTAAAGGGCACCTTTGGAAAAGCTATAAATATTATTTTATAATAAATTCATATTTGGTATATAATGGCTAAAAAGTGGAGTATTTAAAGTTTAATGTGGGGATGGGTTGAACACCACTCATCCAATAGAATTTAGACAGGTTTGGGTCATTATATTAACCATATCTTTTAGTTTTAACACATAGTTAATTAGTTTGACACTTACCATGTCACTTCGTATTTTTATATTATATAGTTAATAAACATTCTATATACCTCCAACCGACCCCCAAGTGGTCCATTAATGATACAAATATCCTGATATTAGTCTCTTCAACTGAGCCTTAGATTTTTAGGAATTTAATATAAATTTATAATATACTATTTTTTAAAAAAACTATTTTATGTCAATTTTGACACTATTCAATAATTGATTTCTTTAAAAATCATAACAGAATTATTACTTCAAAAAAAGTTACTTAAATAAATCCTAAAATGCCATATTAACCTATAAAATTATCGGTATTTATAAAAAGTCTCAAATTACATTTATTTGGGTATTTATAATATCAATTATTCTATTTTTTCATTACATAGGTAATTACTGCATCACCATTGTGTCCTAAATAAATTAAATTTTTTAATGTATAAAATTATAAATAAAATACCATTATGTAGGAAATATTTTTATATTTCTAATTAATACTTATAGTCGAAAATAAAACATATATAACCCTATGTAAAAATTGTTTTTCTAAAAGATATATTCTTATGTCAATTTTTTATATGTTTTATCTTACTTAAAATAAATTGTCCCTATCACCAACAAGTGGCTCCATGGGGTCCCACAATCGACCCAAAGATTCCCATGGTCGTACATGTATCCACCAATAAAGTTAGGACACGTTTTAGGATAATTTATTATTACTATAATTTTATTTGTTAATCCTTATTTAACGGATTTACCCTTTAACAATGGTAAATAAAATATTTACCAAAGTAATTATTCAAAATGTCTAAAAATAAAAGTTACATATTTACACAATTTGAACTTCCTGATTCCAAATATGGAATAAATTTTTCCAAATTTAAAACACAAAAGTGGCAGAAAATAATTAAAAATTAATCCCTGTTGTTAAAACAAAAAGTGTGTTTTTAAGAGATAATAACTATCAAATGATTGTCACTTGTTTATGTCCGGTTTAATTGTGAAATTATGTACAATGATCAACATTGTATTAAATAGTAAAAATATATTATAAATATAATTTAAACCCACTCAAATTAATAATTTGTCAATATAAATTATTTTGATTAAAAAAGATGTTTTTAATTAAAATGTAGTAATTTTCACTATTCATCAAAATATAAATGTTATCCGAAAAGTTCCAAAATTTCACCCTAGGCTAAATTTGATATTCTGAATCCAAAAAATGAAGTCCCACTTCTGGAAGGATGATCTTTCCCAACACTTCTATACCAACTGTTTGTAAAAACAGTTGGTATAGCTACCATTTCCCAACGGTTCACCAAAACCATTGGGAAAGCCATAGATTTCCCCACCTTTCCCAACGGTTTGCCAAACCGTTGGGAAAGGGTGTGTTTTGAGCCTCTTTCCCAACGGTTCACCAAAACCATTTGGAAAGAGTGACCTTTCCCAACGGTTCACCAAAACCGTTGGGAAAGGGTTTGTTTTGAGCCTCTTTCCCAACGGTTCACCAAAACCGTTGGGAAAGAGTGACCTTTCCCAACGGTTCACCAAAACCGTTGGGAAAAAACAACCAAAAAACCAACCTTCGGCCTAAGAAAACTCAACCCACCCCTAACCTATCCCAACGGTTTTAAAAACCGTTGGGAGAGGTTCTTTGATTTTTTTCCAGATCTACTAACCGAGAACATTATATAAATAAAATTTTAAATAATTATGATAATACATATATATATTTATGAAATTATGTTTACAAAAGTGATGTTAGATTATTGGTTAAGTCGTTCGATTATAAACGAGGGGTCCTGGGATCAAATCCCAGCGGATGTTTTATTTTTGGAATTTATATACCAACGGTTCCATTACTGTTGGTATAGATTTCATATTACCTATACCAACGGTTTCCAAAACCATTGGTATAGGTCTATACCAATGGTTTTTGGAAAACTGTTGGTATAGACCTATCCCAACGGCTTACTTGGCTACGGTTCTACAAACCGTTGGTATAGGCTATACCAACGGTTTGGAGGCCTATACCAACGGTTCCAAACCGTTGGTAAAGGTTAGTTTTCCATTAGTGTCCATTTTGAGATATAAAATTTTTAAAATTTCAAAAATTAGGTATTACTATTCATAACGATATGTTTGATTGGTTGTGGTGTGTGTTAGAACCTCGAAGTTGCGTACAACACACACTACGGTATTATTCAAAGAGAAGCGTACCGTAAAAGCTTGGGGTGTTACAATAAATTTTAATTTAATATAATTATATAATAAAGTCCCGTTAATATTGTTAATACCATATATTTTCCTCTCATAACATCTCAATATTAATTTCCTAATAATTACTTATTAAAATCATCATTTTAGGGTGTCAAATGTTTCATTTTCCATGATAATATTTGTTTGGTAGTTCCACTATTTGAACTTTGATCATTGTTAGAAAATCTCTATAAATATAACTGTGATATTATAATATATATTCATTATATATATCTATATATTTATACAAAATATATATTGACTGAAAAATTAAATAAACAGTTCATGGAGAATGTATGTCATATATAAACATGAAAATCATTTCCATTTTTAATTTGATAAAATGAAATAAAGGTAAATATTAATTCACCATTACAAAGTCATAATAAAATCATAATCTTCTTAAATATTTATTTGATCCGTCATTCTAATATTCCATCTAAAGTGGTGATGAAAAATAAATTACACCGCTATGTGGTGATATGAATATATAAGTACACATGACTAATGTTTTAATCATTTTGTTAAGAAAAGAAGATGGAAAATGGTTCTTAATATGAAGAAAATTTCTTTAATAGACCATATTAAATTATTTATTACAGAAATACACACATAATACAATCCCAAAAATATAAAATGGCCTAGTGTCTTTTGGTAATTAGATATATGAAATAATATCATTAAACCTAGATACAAAAACATTATTAAAATCTCCTTAACATGATTTTAAATTCCATCACTCTTCTAAAACATCATGGGAGGACCAGGGGATGTGAATAATAAATTGGTGAGATATAAATCCCAATAAGGGAATAATCCAAGCATAACATATAAAATAAAACCTATTATTTAATAGGCACATTAAGCTGACATAAATCAGGTGAGAACCATAAACATCATCATCGATGAATTATATAAGATAATAACACTAATGAAACACAATAATGGCTAATAAAAAATATTTAACAATAAAAATTCAAATTTAAACACTAATATATCATAATATAGTTTTCTAAGGATAAAATCATCTACACCATATATGGCATCTCATGAGATGAAAACATTTTGGGACCATCGATCATATTCATATCATGTACACATGATAGTGTTCCACTTAGATCATTCAACATAATGATATCCTACATAACATTTGACTTCATGATTATAGAGTGTGATATATATAAAATGTACATACCAATCAATAAATGATATATACATCTTGGTGTATACTGATGAGTGGAAATGGGGATGGGTGTCCACTACACAAATGTTTTCCTTGGAAAATTATAGGCTAATATCTAAAGTAAAATGGTGAAATTAAATGTTAAAGGGATCATTTGATGAGAATGAATGGTTGACACACATTATAGGGTAATCATATATATAATAAATTGATATATAAACACACATTAAAATAAGACTAATTTCAAATAAAAATGATTAGAAAAAAGAAATTACATGAATAAAAAATGATGAGAGAGTTTCTCATCATGATATGGCGCATCTAAAATCCTGGAAAGAAATTATAAATAGAATTGGTAGATATTGAGTGGGATTTAGAGGTATATATGGAGATTAAATTAATGATATATTTGTTTTAATTGAATAAGAGTGGGTTTATAAGTGTGTATTTATTGGAAAATTGGGGGAAATTATTTATTATTTTCTAAACATTTCTATAGGATTTAATATGATAACTTAATCAAAACAAAAACCCTTAAAATATATTATTCGCATGGTTTCTATAAAAAAGTGTGTATTTAAATATTTTAAAAGTCTAATAACCAAAAACCATTCAATAATACCCATTGTTTTGTGGATGTTGTTCATGTTTTTGAAGACATTATTTTAAAAACATAAAATATAATTTTGATATGGGAGGATTTAATAAGGATTTAAAACAGTTATAAAATAACATAAAACAAATTATTTTAAATATAGTACATTCTAATGTTCTTGGATACCATATATAATATTTATTTTATCACTTTGGGGATATTATAGTGTCACAATAAAAATCATATATTTATACCATATTAAATTTTTACCCAACAATTGAACTATGTAACAAAATTATGAAAAAATCAACATTGGCCAATTATGAAATTCATATTTCAAAAATATATTGATTTTATAAAAATAATTTTCTAAATATGAAAATTTTAATTTTAATACAATAATTACTATTTATTGGTATATAATAAATTTTCAAATATTAACCACTTTTTGAACATCATAAAAATTTCATAAGGCTTCACAACAAAAATATTATCATTTATATTTAAGAAATTTTTATCCAATAATAATATTTTATTGAAATGTTATTTATTTTAAAATATCATGAATTTTTCATATGTGTGTCTAGATTGAAACATTATATTTCCTAGAAATATAATTTGTTTTTCATCGTATCAAAATTGAATTTTCATCAACTAGATTAAAATTAATATAATGAAAGGTGATAAAATATAAAAATATTTTAATTAAGAAAAAAATATATAAATTTATACTACTAGGTAAAATATACTTAACTACTAATAACACTAATGTAAAACCAAAGCGTAAGGTGTGAAATAGTGGAGTTTTCTTAGAGTGGTTCAAATTAAATGGTTTGGGTCATGATCTCGATAATCATGAACGACTCCCATAAACAATTTTTCATATTCTTGAGTTGAAAATTTTTATCTTGGACTTAATAGAGGGAAAATCCTAGTTATGTATTCTCTCTCAAATGATCCAATAAGTGGGATTCATATATTATGATACTATTGGATGATCACCTCTAATTCACTTTTTGAGAATTAGAATTTATTATAACCCTTAATATATACTAATCCTATTGATATTTTTACAATAGATATATTATCACTGGTTGATATGTTTTATGGTCTTTTAAATCAGAATGTAAATAATTTATAATTGGTCCAAAATAACCAAAGTTGTGAATTTTTATCTATTATTGTAATGTATTTAATTAATAGAGAAGGGGATTAATTTATAAAATTTTATTTCATTACATTATCCCCCTTTTGATGATTCACCAACAAAATCTCCTTTTTTAGACTTGAATAGGGTATTTCTCTTTCATCACCTCTTATGGATCCCATGTTGCTTCATCAAACTTATGATTCCTCCACAATGCTACTGCAAGGTGAGTTTTCTTGTTTCATATAACATTTATTATATAATCTAGTATCTTCATCAAATTATAATTATATAAACTATCATTCCCCAATGGTAGAACCTCAAGATTCAATACATGTGAGTGTTATAGTATGTACATACGTAATAGGAATACATGAAACACATAATGTACATGGTAAAGGTTAGGTCAGAGTTCGTGTAGATTGGCCACATATCCAATTTGTTTATGATCTCAATGGAATCTATGTATCTTTTAAAAAGCCTTCCCTTTTCCCCAAACCACATGAATTTCTTCCATGGAGATATATGAAGGAACAACTTATTGATGACATCAAAAACTTATTTTATTAAATTATTTCATACATATATTTTATATTAAATTTAAATGGATTTCAAATGTTGTTGACTGGTTTGAGCCTTTTCTATCATCTCTTGGATAAGATCAAGTCCCATCAACTTATTCTGTCTATCTTCCTCCCACCATGTATAAGTCTAAAAACTCTTCCCATACAAATCATCATAATTTTACATTTGAATTTATAATAAAAATATTTTTTATATAAGAAATCCACTAGGTGATGGTGTTGATCCCAACATATTTTTAATTATATTGAATAAGATATTATCATATCCTCTAGATTTTTAGTAGTTTTTCTTAGAATAACTATTCATCTGAGGGTGATTAGAAATACTGAAACTCAATTATACATTCAATGCTTTCTAAAGGTATATTGATAACCTCATTGTAAACCTCTAGTATCTATCAGATATAATAGAGAGAAATACACCATGTATTATTAAAAACTCTAATATGTATATCATAGTGAGCATGACAATATATAATTCTTCATTCATAGCTTTAAAATGAATCCACATTGGTAAGATATTGACTAGAACCCTGATGAAATTATTTCCCTTAGATGTCCAATGTAATCCTATGAAAAATACCACAGTTAATCATTCTCATATATATATATTGGTAAGAGAAATTATTTCATCATACCCTTGGACAATTGTTCTTCATCCTTGAATATTTGAAATTCCAATCATTGAGATACAAATTTGGGAATCTACATCTTCATGTAATCTCCCTAGATATATTTCTTTGGATACCTATATAGCTTAGTGGTTCTTGGATGAATAGATAAGGATGGACTATTCCCATCTTAAAAAATTTCCCTCTTAAATTTGTATTTTTATGGGACAAATATTGATGTTCGAAACACTTTAAATTCAACTTCAGAATAAATTAATGCAATAATATTCATATTATTGGGCCTCCTAAATCCACTCAATATTGGATGGTTTATAAATATTTTCAGAAATATAAGATGAATATACTTTTACTATTACCACTTCTATCATTTTTATGTCTAAAATTTCTTATCCCTCTAAATCCTCATTATGGACTAGGTTGTAGGATCCCTTTTACATAGAGTATCATCCACTTTGTTCACCATCCCATTATGGTAAGGGATTGAAATATCCTAAAAATTTATTATATATAACCACCATAATCAGTTTATATTTTTGCCCATTTTTTGGAACATATACTTGATCATTTTATGATTTGTATTAAAGTCACACTTTTCCGCATAGAGACAATGTTGTTAAATATTCCATATAAAGATCACAGTAGCCAATTGATGATAATTGTTTGGGTATTTCTACTCAAGGATCATTAATTTAAGATATTTATAGGATATAACTTTATATAATTCTTTATTATTCCAACAAATCCCTTTTTCTATTCCTTGTTGTAGATCACAAATCTATCCCCACATCTGGGTAATGTAGAACCACTATATTGATTAGCCACATCATTTTCTCTTTAAATATCACATAATTTTTATCATTATAGAAAAACATCACCCCTTACATGTTATCAAGATTATTGAGATTTAAAATCCAAGTTCATTTCTTAAAATTTGACGATAATACCTAAATAATCTAAGGAAACTAAATTTCATCATCATATATATAGGATAAGGACATACATTAATAACCATTAGTTTTCCAGGATCCAATTATATCCCTTTACAAGAGGTAAAATTCCCCAAGAATGTACATTTATCTATATAAAATATTTATTTACTATACATTTTATACATATTTTTCTTTTTACAAAGACATCAGAACATCATTACAATGATACTCATGTTCCATATTGATATTGGAGTATATAATGATATATTCTAAGAATAATACCAAATATTTGTTGTGTTAATAACTAAATACTACATAAATTAATTCCTTGAATTCAATTTAAGTCGTAGTGATTCGAACTTTCATTACCATGAACTCAAAATTATCCTTCTTTATACACAAATTTGTCTGAATATGTCCTCATTCTTCACCATTATTTGATAATATCATGATAAAATATCCACATTATAAAAGTATTGGGTTCTAAGTAGTTGATCAAAAAATTCCTCAATCCATTGTATAAAATACATTTTATTAATCCTGATCTTAATGATCTCATGATAATAAATTTAGAGGCACATTGACCCACCTTAAATTCTCCAGAATAAGACTGGTTCAACCCCTTGTGAAGCACATGGGTGTATAAACCCTTTATGAAGACGCCTATGGAGTCTCTTCATTGGAAATTCATGTTCAATGGATTCTAGAATATATAGCTTCTTTGATAATGAAAAATATTTAGGTAAATCTTATATTGATAACTAAACCACATAATTTCGAGGAATACCATATATTTCTCTAGGAAACACATCATTATATTCCCTTATAATGGGCACGTAATCCTGGATTATCTTTCTTCAGTCACAAAAATTTGAGATAGATGTATACAATGAAAAGGAAATAATTTTCTGTAAAACTAGTTAAGGGTAGAATAAATCATTTTTATATTTAACAATTTTAATTAGATAGTTATGTACATTATAAAAATATTATTTAATTTTTTTAATCAAAAATGAAATTTTTTAATTTATCACTTTTCTCAAAAGGTTTTATTTAAAATAATACATTATCAATATTTGCAATTTAATTCTATAAAATAATTATTATTTTTGAAATCCACATATAATAATTTGATTTTGGTGAAATATTTTAACTTCTTTGGAAAATGTTTATTTTTCATTGAACAATAAAGATAGTGATTTTTATAAAAACTCTTTTATTTTAAATAATTTAATTGATTTAAGAGTCCTAATGGTTTTCGAATATGTTTTTAATTAATATAGTTATTATTTAGTTAATGTTTTTCAAAATAATTTCTTTTTAATGTATTTTTATTCAATTTTAATAGAATTTTATTTTTTGAGTTTAAATATAAGGTTTTTTATAAAGGATTTCGATATGAATATTGTTTCTATTTTTAAATTATTAAAAATAATTGATAATAGGGAATGATTGAAATGATATTTCTATTATATATATTGGTAAATATTAATTTATTTTCCTAAAATTATTTTTATTCGTCATATATTTAATATAGAATGATTTTTTCCATAAAAAACTCTTTATAAAAAATGATGTCTCTCCACGAGTGCAAGATTAATATTAAATAAAAAAACTTCACTTTGGTTATTTTAAATAATAAAAATCCATTCCATATTTGGAAACATAAAAATTTATAATTTATACTATGTTCACCTTATTTTTTACAAATATTAATAGTAAAAATAATTAAAATTAATCATTCCAATCTAGGTAGAAAATGATACTTCGATCTGAATAAAACATTAAAATTATACAGATAAATGGCTATGAAACCTGTAAATAAACCATTGTATGGGCATATTTTTACAATGAAACTTTTATTATCTTGTATGGGGCATTATTGGAGCCTTTGGGTATGTAATGTCATGGTTTACCATAATTTTTAAAATACCAATTGTATCATATCCCCCACTAATAAGAGGCCACCACCTCTCCCCTCCATTATCACCTTCAAAACCAATTGATTTGAAAAATACATGACCAAATGAATTATACACATACCTCCCCAAATCCTGGAATCCTAAATTTGGTCATAAATCTAACAAAGTGACTCCGTTGGAGTAATAAAAAATGAGTTACTTGAAGAAGAGGAAACATTCTTCAACATGTATTTTTATTTTATTTCTTTCTCCACACCATTAAATTGTTCTCCTAACATGATAAGATAATATCAAAAGTCACCTATATTTACTTATATATTGTTATTTAATGTTTAGAACCAAAAAACTCCCACATTTCCATCGAATGGATTATGAAATCATCATTTATATATATGGAGGACTACCACATCACAAAACGATGCCATTATTTTTTCTATTAAAACCTATCATGGATGAGAATAATGATAAACATACATTTTATATATGAAAAATATTATTTTTATGACATAATTATACCAATGTATTTATTGTTTCATATACATCATTCTTTATTAAAACCATTGGGTATATGATAATATCACTCACGTGATGGAGGATTACCTCCTCGTGATGATATGTGATGATTTTTTCACTAAAAGGTTATATTTAATGTAATAAGGGTAACTATAATGAATTTATATGATATAAATTAAATAATTATGATATTAATGAAATAATTATATATTTGTGAATATAATATATCATTTTATTTGTACCATTTCATCCTTTTAATTTCTTGTTTTTCTTTTTAATGATTTTACTGAGAAAAAAGTAATTTGTTTTTATGTCAAAAAGTATAATTTCTAATTCTAAATGAAAATTGAAGATAAAGGTAAAAGTTATTTTAGTTTTCAAATGTTAAATAGACTGAGGGTTTTTTGTTTTTTTGTATCCATTAGCAAGATTTTTTCTCAACCCAAGTTTTTAATTTATTTTCTTATGATTACGGATGGGGAATGAGAAGGAAGAAGTCATGTCCAAATTTATGGTGATTTTACATGAAACAAAATCATGATTTATTTTAAATTTATAATACTAAGAGAGAAATAGAAAATAATCTGAAAGGTACACTATGTAATTTTATAGTTTTTTATTTTTGAGTTATCAACTAATTCACTAAAACACTAAACATGGAAATATCTTATATGTGAAAGAAAATAATTTAAATACTAAAGTGAATTATTAGGTAAGGTTTAAGGTCCAAGATATATTGTTAGTAAAAAAGGGTTGTATAAATATGAATAGAGTTTAGAATATTGTTAATAACATTACCTTAAAAGGTTTTACCTAATGTTCAAGCTAAATCAATATAGAATTTGGAGATTACCCGGTAACATCACCTAAAATATATATGTTCCAAATGGTTTCCCATATAAGAAACTGGGAAAATATATATTACGTGGCTGATATGATGCTATCCTTCCAAATCATCATTCATAGATGGATGGAATCTAAACATAATAGTTTGTTTTGGTGATGGATCTGTTGACATAGGCTACAAATAGTGGGTGGTATCAATGATAGAAATGTCCGTAATATTTTGTGAAGGAAAATTTATATTATGTATAATTTCATGAAGAAATATCCCAAATATATCAAGGGATCATCTTACCCCACAATTTATGGATGATGGATAATTACTTTAGAAATTATTTTTGATGTAATAGGATGTTCAGAACATAAAAATGTGAACATTATTGTTTATCATTTTGAAGCTGAAGATGAATGATAGTGGTCCTTGGTTAAGAAAACCATATTGAAAGATGATATTAGTGTCATGGAATCAAAAACATTTAAGTATTTTTTCTTGAGAAATATTTATCTATTTTTGGTCAACATAGAATGGAAATATAATTAATGGAATTTGGTAAATAATATAATTATTTCATAGCTTCATGTTAAGAAAACATCACAAAATTTGTTAGGTATGTATCAAATTTTATTTTGGACATTGATATTAAAATTAATAGATTTTCATCAGGGTTAAAACTCAGTTTATGAATATATTTTCCAATAAGATAATTTAAAATTTACAAGAAAGTGGTTCATTGTGATGAGAAAATTATAATGAAATTTTTTAAAACTAATATTCCTCAAGATGAAAATTAAAAGAAAAGGTCAGAGTGGCTGTAAATAGGGAGACTAATATAATTGTTTTAGATTTAATCCCCTAAAATGTTCCAAGTGTGGTAATAGATTACCACTTAATAGTAAGGTGTTTTAGTGTAGTTTACTTCGGTAGAAAGAATTAAGAGAGATTAGAAGGAGAATTTGTCTTTTCTGGAGGATTTTAATATTTATGAATATGAGGTTTTATGATTTGGAAAATCTTTTCTGTGCCTTGTGATTCCCAATTAAGGAAATATTTTTTATTAGATCCCATAATTATCAATTTTCCATTCATCTGGCCAGTATTGAGATTTAATGAGATCTTCAGGTCTATTACTATTATGATGGAATGACAAGTTATATTTCTAACTTTGATAGGAAATTTTACAATTTTTAGAATGTAAAATAATAATTACAATTTCAAAAGGGGATAACTCATCCTCTTCTAGTGGTAAAATAGAAATGGGAGATTATATCAATGAATTTTGTTTAAAGTATGTTAGAAGTATGGTTACATGGATTACTCTCTCCATTGTACTTGACCATGATCCTGAGTATACATATAATATTTTTAAAGGATGTTAGAATTCATTTTGTATGGAATAAAATTTCAATATATATTTTCATCATCAATATATATTTGACATAATGAGTAGAATAATCAAATCGTTGAAGTTATTCATCTCACGTGATCAATGGATTTACATGGATGTTGGGACTGACATCATTATTTACTTCAATATTCTTTAATAATAGATCTCAATACAGTATATATATGAACCACATGAGAAGTTAGAGGGGAAGATGTTTAAAAAACTATTTTTTGGGATGATTTATGGTAAATTTAGTATATGTGACCATTGTTGATAAATGAAATGGCATAGAAAGTATAATTGATTGAGATAAACATGACAACATCTCAAAGAAGGTAGAAATGTATGTTTCATTTTATCAACAAAGGAATTATAATTCCATGATTCATTGGACCATATGACATCCTAGTGAAATATTTATTAGTTTCCTACGGAGTGGCATTACCACTATGTTTATCTAAATTACACAATGTATTACATGTTTCAATGTTAAGAGAATATGTTTTAGATTCACCTCATGTTTTAGACCTAATGTATTTCAGTTGAAAGAGAATATTTCTTATGTGGAATATCTAGTTCAAGTTATTGAATTTGTAGATAATGTTTTAGGGAATAAGTCGAATTACCATGTTATGGTTTTATGGGAAAACCATATGGTTAGAAAGGTAACATTGGAATCTAAAAATGCAATGAATGAATGATATTCCCACTTTAATGAGTGAATAAAATAGTGAGGATGATATTTATAAAAGTGGGTACATATATAAAAAAGACACGTCATTATATAATAATCCATTTTCATATTTAATAATATGTATTAGATAGTTGTATTATTTTTTGAAATATTATATAAGTTTTTAATGAAAAATAGAAATTGTATTAATTAAAAACATTAATTGTACGGTTTTTTATGAATTTATTTTTTTATAAATTTTATAATTTGAATTTTATAAAAATGAAATCATTTTTTAAATATTAATATAATAATTTACTTTGACTAGCATGTTAGGATTTTTTTGAAAATGGTTACTTTTCAATGAATCGTGCGAATACAATTTTTTATAAAAAGTCGTATCTTTTTAATAAATGAAGTAATTTAAGAGTACCTATATATTTTGAATACGTATTTATTTAACCATAGTATTATTTAGTTATATTATATCTATGTAATTAATTTTTAATCATCTTTATATTGGTTTTTTATATAATTTTTTTTCGGGTTTCAAGATGGGTTTCTCTAAAACGGAATTTAAAATTCATAATGTTTCACCTATTTGGTTTAATAAAATAATCCCCAATGTGTAATTTCATAAATGAAATTTATATACAATATATAATTAAATATTAATTCAGTTTCATATAATAATAATTATTATTAGTTATTAAGTTAATATAGAATCATCTTTTCCAAAAACAAAATCTCTTACTAAAACCCCATTGTCTTTCCATGACTACAAGAATGGTATTAAATTAAATGTTTTCTAAAATATGATTTTAATTTTCAAAAATTGGTTCCATATTTTGAATAATAATAATTTATAATTTATATTAAGTATAACATAGTTACAAAAAAAATGTTATTTGTGAAAAAAATTAAAGTTAATCATAGTGATCTTGGTAAAAATGATTTTACAAAGTGACTAAACATTAATCATAACGGAAAAAATGACCAATAAACCTGTCATGAACCCATGTAATATACATATTTCAACCCTATAACATATATTATCGTTTTTTTCATTATTTCCTCTCTTTTATATGTATAATTTTGTTTCACCTAACTTACTTTTGAAAAATACAATATTTTCCCCCTCCCCCCTTAAAAAAGGTCACCAACTTTCCCCCTCTCATCACACATTAAAAAACAATTGTTTTAGGAAATACATCCAAACATAACTTATATAATTCCCTACCCTCATCATATAATCCTTAAATTTTTAAAAATAATACCTAAGAATTCCTTTTATGAAAACCAAAATGAGGAACCCGAAGAAGAGGTAACGTTCACCAATATAAGTTTTTATTATATTTCCATCTCTATCAAATTAAATTATTCTTATTACAATATTATATAAAAACTAAATATCCTAAGTATAATAATATATTTTAATATTACGTTTTTTACCTAAAAACACACAAAATTACATCAAATTTGTTACGAAGTCACCATTCTTGTGTACAGCAGACTACTGTCTCATAAAACAATGTCGTTTATTTTCCCATTACCACCTATCATGGTTGGAAATAATTTTGGAAATACTATTTATATATTATATATATTATATTTTTAAAATAATTATACCTTTTTATTCATTAAATCATATACATCCTTTTTTCATTTTATATATTATGGGATATGATAATGGTGCTCATCAGTACATCGCACTACCACCACCTGAAGTTAGATAAAGAATTTTTCTACAACATGTTTCAGGGAAGGTAATAAAGGTAAATGTAATAAATTTATATGATATAAATGAAATAATTATTAAATTAATTAAATTATCATATATCAATTAATATAATATATCATTTTATTATTACCATTTCACACACTGAAAATGTAATAACATCATTTGTGGGTGTGTAGACTACCACCTTCTTGAAGTTATTTGAATTATAGTCATTCATCATGAGATAAAAATAATTATATATATATATATATAATTAAATAATATTTTATGTATTAGATAATGATTATTATTTAAATATAATTATTACTTACCTTTCTTCCATAATGATAATTGAAAAATGAGAACGTTACTCATGTGTACATATGACCTACTGTGTCTAGGATCGAATTGTTGGTTAATTTTTCAAATATATATTTCATTATTTATATTAATAGTACAATTAATTTAAAAATATTATAATTATTTCATGATATTTATTCATGAGATATTTATCTAATGGTCTAATTAACCTTAGTCGACCCACAAAAGTCAGTTTTGACAAATAAGCTGAATATAGGGAAAACAACCCACTTAAAAATAATGGATTATGTAGTTGTATATAGATTCACAATAAGTGGAATAAAACTAATGAAAAACATGAAAATTTTCTCAATAATTTTAATAATTAACCTAGGTTTTATAATCATGAAAATAAATCCATAGATGATGAAGCTGACTCAATGTAAGGGACATCATATCAATTTTTTCATTGAGGAATACTTTGAAGTTATTCAATTATAATATTTTAAAAGGTGTATATATAGACACTTCTACATTTCATATCATATCTATATATATTATAATGATATTTTAGGTTTTGATTAATGATTTATTTTATGATTTTTATGATTGTAGTTTTTCCTAGGTGATACATTACTTTTCTATTAAAAAGAATCATTATTTAAAGTTATATTTCCAACTTTTTCACTTCCACGTCCTTGTTTAGGAAATGGATTTATTCTGACTTTTATATGGAAAAATATTTAAATAAATTAAATTTAACACTTTATTTTCAACGTTATTCAAAATGAATATTTTTACGTATTTTAAATGGAATATGGGAAATGAATTTTTCTACCACCAGTACTACTATTTCATTTCTAAATTCCTTTTAATGATTACATATTTTATTAAACTAAAACCGCTATTTTATGGGTGTTTTGGAAGTGAAAATGGTAATCCTAAATAAAATGTTATCTTCTACTAGAAAATGGTTTTTTTAAAAATAAATAGAAATTTCGATATACAAAAGTGATTTGTTTATTTTTTTAAATGAGGTTTTGGAAGTAAAAGTATAAAAATGTTTTATTATTGTAATGGTAATTGATTATTATTTAATGGGGAAGCCCAGATAGCACCTTGTGATCCCTTTATGGATTATATGATTTGGGGGCCCAAATAGCATTGGGTTATCCCATTATAGAATAAACTATGGGTGCAAAAAGATTGAAATCCAATGCATTGTGTAATGTAATTTATATTAACAAAAATAAAGTATGGATTTACCAAAGGATTTATACTATGTATTTAATTTTTCTTTGGTTAATTATGACATAGATTACGATGGGGTATGAATTTTACTCTCTTAGTTTAAAAATGGGTTTTTAATTTCTTATTATGAAATTTGTTTATTTTCATTAGGAAAAATTAATGTGTTTTTTACATGTGAAATTTTTGTAATTAATATTCTCAAAGAACATTAAAGATTAATGTAAAATTTATAGGGGTTTTAGGTGTTAATTTGAATAATGATTTTCATCTTTTTGTATCCCTTACTAAGATTTCAGCCTTATCCAATAAAATTTATTTTTTTCTAAGGATTGATGTATTGTTAATATAAAGGAAGTAGTGAAGTTGAAATTAATTAATATTTTCAATAAAAAGAAAAAATTAATTATTATAAAAATTTTATATTATTGGATAAATGTATTATTATCATAAGTTTCCACTTTTTATTTTATGATTTTGTTTTAGGATTTATGACCAAATTCACTAAAACATTAAACTGAAAAATATCGTCGAACTGAAAGAAGGTAATTCATTAACTAAAACTAAAAAAATTAATTTTTAATTATCGGGTCTTATAAATATTCATTATTGAGAAGATGATACAAAAGGAGACTAATCCTTTAATTTTCTGGTTTTTTAAATCAGTGGTCAACTCCCAATATTGGGAGATTTCCTTCTCATGATAACTTTTTTTCCTCTACATATAGAAATTTTATTAATAAAAATTATTTCATATACGTAAACGAAATTATATATCACCTGGTTCATTGGGATATTTATCCTTAAAGAATAGATCCAGTATATTCTTTTTACATGGGATGAAAAAAATTCCCCATTTTTTATTTTCATAGATCGCGACACTTCTATGTTTTGAGGTTGTGTTTGAATAGTTATACAAAACATGAATGATATGAAAGTATGCATGTAACTAAAATAAAAAAGTATGTTTTATATTTATGAATAAAAAATAATATATCTATCACTACATCATTATCTGGATCCACCTAACAAATTTTGTGGCATAATTATTTTATTTCTCTGTAGGACTTAGAGGTTCATAGGGTTGGTAAATAGAAAAACCATTGGCTTATTCAATTGAATATCATAGTTTCCTTATTCCTTGTAGATTAAAATTTTGAATTTAGGTTGAGTATTGACCAGATAATTCCTTTCTTCCATCACAATGGTGGGTTTCTTATATCAGAATTTTCTAGCTTGGTTCCTTTCCTTCCCACACCAAAAGCATATCCTTCACCCCTTATGGAAATTTGCAGGATGCTTCATCCCAAAAATTATGAGAAGTAGTGTGTTGTGATTTAATTCCCAATAATATTTCTATAATGTCCCACTAGAATTAAAATACACTTTTTGTTTTTTATCCCCCAACCCTTGAGATCTTTGATATTTTTTTATCTATATTTAGAAATTTAAGACACATCCGAGAATATTTTCCATATATTTCAAAGTCTCAAATTAGTAAATATTTTAGTTGACTCGAATTTGGACAAATAAAGAAATGTTCTATATAAAATTCAAGTAAAATAAAAAATATATTGGAAAATAATTCATGTCTTTTGATGTTCTCTCCATTTTACCATATGGATTAATTATCATTTTTATTGAGGCCTAGGAAATCTATCTCCATTTTTAGATGAAACGTTTAAGGAAAATATTTATCAAAAAATATTTTCCAATACTCATTCAACACAATATCATTGATCTTGACCATGGGGTTCGTATTTTTTTTTATCAATTTCAACAATTGATCATCTTCTCTCCGAAAATATAAATAATTAGAACAAAGATATCTTATTAATAATATTGAATGATGTAGAATATCATTATAACAGGTTTGATACATAATTAAATGACTAAAAGATCTGAAAAATTTCAAAAATTTAGAGTTGTTATCATAAAGAATTCTCTATTGGAACTTAATCATTATGAGGGTGAGGCATTTCCCCTGGATTCATGTTTCTATTCAGAATATTATTTAATTTAGTTAGTATTTTCATGAAGTTATCAAATATGACTTCCATTAGTTTGGGTATCTCTTTTGGGAATTTCCTATCATTTTGGTCGATGGCTCAGTTCTTCCCTTTTCCATCAATTAACTAAAATATGAGGAATATTATTAATTAGAATCATTAAACTATTATACACATAAAATGGAAAATATGAACATTGAAGGGATTACTCATAAGTGGAAGAAATTAATTTACCAATAAAAATATATTTCTCAATTTAACTTATCTATAGTAAATTTTCTAGAACAGAATTTTTTAGGACCTTGTGTTATATTAATAATGGTTTATAAAAATCTTGGGCATTTACATAATAATATCCCCTTAGAGTATCAATATAAGTTTGAAAAAATCTTATGTTTTATTCACCAAATGATGGGCCATTCAAGTCCAAATGAACCCTTTTTGGTATTATTACCTTTGGGTACAACTGTGTTAGATCCACATCAATTTATAGTATCCAGACTTTGATTTTGTTTTATAGTAATAAAATAATCTATAATTTACAATACTTTAGTAATTTTTCCCTATTTTATTCAAATTATTAAGAACTTTATAAGTTTCTCTAATCATAAACCCTAAAAAACGTGACCATAATCTGATACATACAAACTATAAAAACCCATATCGTTAAAAACCATAAATTAATTATTAATTACATAAAGACAATCATAAAGCAATCCAAAAATGTTAGAAGGCCTAGAGCCTTCATGTAATTTGGTACATTACATTTTAACATAAAAAAACTATACAACAACATTATTTAAAAAAGCATAACACACACATAAAATTTTATCTCTCTTCTAAAACAACATAGGATAACTTGGGGATGTATATAAGAAAGGGGTCAGATATGAATCAAAATAAAGTATTTATAAAATCACAACATTATAAATGTAAAACATGTTTTTGAATATTAATATCAAGGTGATATAAAATGGGTGAGAATGATAAACATGTTAAATGAAGCATGATGCAATATGATCACATAATGGAAACATTAGAATGTGGAATCAATATAAAACATGAAATAACAACACTAATAAAAGGATAAACACCATGACATCACAACATAGTGTGCTTAGGATAACTGCACATGAACTATACATAGAATTTCCTGAGATAAAAACATTACCCAAATCATTATAGAGATATATAATTTTAGACACACTCATAAATGTTATATATTGTACATGTTTTAGTGTTCCACATAGAATATTCAATATAAGGATCTATTTCATTACATTCAATCCCATAATTAAAGGGTGTTGGTTATATACATTGGATTTACAAATTAATGAAGTATATGTATATATAGTTAAACTACATTTTGTTTAAATGAGAATGGGTATTCACTACACAAATTTTTGGCTTGTAAAAATTTGTAGATAATTTCAATATCCTAATGGGTGGACGTAATGATTCATGGGAGAAGTTAATAAAAATCAGAGGTGGCCCCTCATACATGGGAATCAAAGAGATTGTAAATATATGTGAGAAAAACAATAAAAATGAATAATTGGATATTAATACGCTTATAATAATGAAATTAATTATTCTAAAAAGAAGAGGAGAGAGTCCCATTCCTTGAGAGGGAAAATCTTAATGATTTATAAGATATTATAATGATCATCATAGAAAATTGGGGGGGATATAAGGATGGATATATATAAATATATATGTAGATATTAAATTCATATTCAATGGGATCTATGTTATTAGGAGTTGGAGGATGTGTAGGTATTTATTGAAAAGTGGTGGAATTTTTTATTAATTTCTATTCATTGGTTTTAGATCGATATGATAAAATAACCAATACCACAAATTAATCAAGGATTTTCCCCATTTTTTCTTCCTAAAGATAGCCTCTTCCAATATTTTATAACACAATCAACTTAAATCCATAAAATAATACCCATGGGGATATAGAAGTGAGTCACGTTAATAAGGAATTTATTTTTAAACCATAAAATATTATTTATGTTTTGGGGGATTGAAAAAGGGTTTATAAAATAATAATAAAAAGACATTATTTTAAATTAGGTTCTTTTTAGTCATTTATGACCTTTATAATACTTATTAAAAAAATTTGTGCCATTATAATTTCATAATACATACTATATATTTATATAGTATTTCAGTTTTACCCTAAACGTTGAATGTTCATAAAAATTAAGAAAAATTTCCCGTTTTATAATTTTGATATTCACAATTAATAAATACTATTTTCTTTATCAAATATTTTTCTAAATATGAAAATATTCTCTTTTGAATAAAAAAATTTGTTGAAAATTCAAGGATTTATGATATTAACCATTTTCCAACTCTTGTAAAAACCACATTAGACATCATTAAATTATTTTATCATTTAAATTTTAATATATATTACATAATAAGAATATTTTGTTGAAATAATATTTGTTTACAAAATTATTCAATTTGTAAAAATTGGGTATTAACTAAAACTATATATTTCAAAAAAAATAAATTTGATTTCATCATATCAAAATCTAATTTTAATCAACTCAAATAAAATCTTATTAATGAAAATGGATAAATATAATATTTAATTTTTTAAACAATTTAATATAAAAATTCATTCTAATAATGTCTAGATACATAAATCTTAATTCCACAACTGTACACCCTAATAGTATGGTGTGTGCTAATGAGGCATTCTTAGGGTAGTTCAATGAACATTGTTTGGGTTGTGATCTTGAAAATCTTGAACTTCTTCTATAACTGGATTTCATTGTACATTAGTTACTGAATTTAAGATTGGTCTTGGTCAAGGTAAAATAAAAATGATGTTTTCTCTATTATAATATCTAATAAATGGGATTTATAGAGTATGATCTGACTAGATGGTGTTATTGCTCCTTTAATCTGTGAAAACTGGACAATATTAAAACCATTAATAAATATTGATCTTATGGGTCAATGGATAATGGATATATTATCAATGGATATGATTAGAAATTATATTTTAAATCACGTATGTTTTTTAATTAGTTTTCCAAAAAAACATATGTAATGAATCTGTTTTCTATCACAATAAGTCATTTACTCAATCAAATGGAATTTAATTTAGAAAAGTTCATGTTATAACGGTTACATCATCCCAATAGAAATTAATGATATTGAATATACTGAATCAATTAATTTATAATGGGTACCATGGATTTATAATAGTCCATAGAAGAAATTATATTGGAAATGGTCTATTAAGAGTTATATATCTTCACCAAAAAACCCTCTTATGGATTATACATTAATCCTTAAAGTAATTGTATTCTAGAAAGAATATAATATATAGGATGTGTTGAGGGAATCATCGATGGTATAATGTAATGTATATATTTATATAAGTCTCAAAATTTGTTATGAAGAGAGAATTATAGGTTCCATTTTATAAGTGAGATAATGAGAACACTTGTAATTACCTGAAAATAATAAAATAAAATAGATTTCCTCAAGAAAAATGCTTCCAAATGGATAGATAATCAAAGAAATATATGCTATAGTTGAAATATTATCAACCAATTATATTTATAAGTGAATAATTTTAGACCCTTTCGGTCCACCCACCACCATTTTAATGTAGTATTTATTTTACCTTTTCTTCTTCCCAAATTTAAATTATGGTTTTTGAGATGTTTTGGTCCCTAATATTTTTGTAGTGTATATTGAACCTTGTTGGGGTGGATATGAGCCACCTTTTTATGTATTATATGCATATGAATATGTATCCATAAATAAAATTTTGTTCTATATTTATATATATTCATCCATGATAGGATGAATATATATAATAGGGCTAGGTGTGCTTATGTATATATATGAAAATGCATACGTGTGTTACTATAAAAGGCTATACATTTGTATAAAAAAATATTTGTATGTTTCCCCTTGTTTACATTATGAAATGAAAATATATTAATAGGGGATAGGTGTCCTTGAATATATGTGATGGTGAATTTGCATCCAAGAAGAAAGGGATGATTTAATTTGTCATCAGCTAATGTAGTGTGCCCTGAGTTGAGGTAGGTTTCCCGTGCATGTGCGATTAATTTTATTTCCATGACTGATTAGGGGTTTAAAATTTTCTTTTTTATATTTATGTGGAATATATATTTATATATTACTTAAAATGTATTGTGCCTCTTTTAATTGGTTACTTATTTATTAACACAACTATTCAAATCCTATTTAAATATGTGAACTTAAAAGAGATATATCTTAAATTTATATAATAGTTTTATAAATTATTCCAAAAATGTGAAGTATGTTTATTGAAAATAAAATTATTTAGTTAAATGGTTCATCTAATTATTTTCCTATTTGGAATTTGGAAATTTAGTTTGATTTCTAAATAATATGAAGACCTATTTGACATCTATTTAGTGTGTTGTGAGATTTTATCTGGGGTTTGGAAATTTAAATAGAAAAGTTCATATGGTTTGGAAAATGTAAATTCCACATTGGCATCGTGAGATATTTTGTAAAATTGATTAAAGCTCATGTTATGTGATAGACCAATTGGCACTTGAGTGTGACTTGATGTGATATGAGAACCTCAATAGTGGACCCTCCTAGAAGAGGGTCATTGCATAGGTTGTGTCAGTGTTTGGTAAAGGCATGCATTGTGGATATGGGTTTCTATTTGAGCCATGCGTGTTACTACCTCCCCATTCACTGCACACTATTATAATGATATTGTTATGTGTCATCTAGAGGGTGAAATTAAGGTTAGTTATTGATCCCTAATAGACAATTGTGTACCCCATGTATTTACTACGAGGCCAGGTGGGATGTTCCATTGGTGAGGATTGTTTAGGGTAGCGAGTTGGTTATAGACTATGGAGATTAAAAATATACTGATAGGTTATTTGTTACTATTTATGTCTAGGTATTTCCTATAGATATATTAGGTATATACCTATTTATACATATGCTTCTGTTTCTGTTTTTTTTTCTTGGCAATTTTTTTATTTGATTCGATGACAACATTGCTTTGTATTTCATATTAAAATAACTAATTCAACACTATTTTTATATTAATGTAATTTATTTGAATTTTTTATCATTATTTATAAATAATTTTGGAAATGAAATAGATAAAATTGGGTATTTTTTAAAATGGAAACTTATTTAATTTTTTGGAAAAAAATGGAAAACCTTATTTTTATATATCCTATTTTCAAACTATAAGGGATGGGATTTACTTTAAATATGGTACATTGGGCGTCATTATTCCTTGTAATTACAACTATGCTTCATGCTTTTCACACATAATCTATCTTTTCAATTTCAAGTTCTTACATTTTTTGATAACTATCAAAGTGAGTGCGGTTTTTTGATTGGTTGTGACATGAAAGTTCAAATGGATATATGTTTATCCATTTAATTTTATTTTTTCATTTCCAACTTTTTTTATTCTATTGTTATTTATTTTTCACTATTTTATGGATAAATCTCTCTGAATTGTGTATAATTGATTCCCAACACTATATGTTCTCCCAAGAGGATCAAGAATACCTCTTAGGCTTTTCCCCGGACCTATTCAGGTTACCTATTCGTGGTTGTCTAATCTTGGTTTGTGACACAAAATGTTATTAATCATGGATATCATATGATACATGGTAGATATATTTTTTCCCTAAAAAACATTAATTTCACTCAACCATATCATCTATATATTATCCTATTATTTTGACAAGATAGTTAAAATAAAAAACAACAATTACAATAAGGAGGAACCATAGTATTCCTTAGACATAATGTTCAGAATGAGATTATTTTATCTTTCTATAACTCTTCATCATTTGCATCATTAAATTTTCATGAGATGTGTTTTATTACTTGTGACCATCTCTCATAAATCTTGTCAAATATTTCTTCTCATTTATTAAATATTTAGATGAGTTTTTCATTTGATCTTAAATTTTTAATGTAATTGTATTCCTTTGAGTTTTCAATATCATTTTATTGATTTCCTATTAGGCCATTAAGATAGCCATGCAATATTTTATGTCATGCCCTTCTTGTTCACACCATTCACATTTCTTTAGAATAATAAAAACACTATTTTTAGATAACAATTCTCCTTATTTTTTTCCCATATTATGAGTCCATACCCTTAACTTTTTCATTAAAAATATTGTATTCTTCCTATACCATTCTATCATTAGAAAATTTATCTAGACAAATTCGAAAGCACAATTTATTTGGTTGTTCAATTTTATTGAGTTTCTCTAAATCCTCAATTCATACTTTATAATTATTCAACGTATGAACATTCTTTTCGTCATATTTATTTTTTCTTGAAATGTGTTTTCTTATCTGCTAGTCATATCTCATTTTTCATTTATAAAAATTATCTAAAAGAGACACATTGTACCGGTCTGAGTAGTATTTTTCCCAAATAATTCAGAATAATATCAGTGACCTCTGGAATATGATGTTTCATAATGATAATATTTCTACTAAAAATTAATTTGTTTTTATCTCTATACAAACTTTGTATATCTTTGTTCAATTGGAAATATTTTTGAATAGTTCAACTCTTTCATTGTATAAGATAATTTATCAATAATATTCTTGGTTCTAGCTAATTCAATCATATATTTTGGACCTAAATACTAAAATAATTTTTATTTTTTTATTGTTTAAAAAAGGATCAACCCAAATCTATGGATCCTATATTTCACCTTCTTTAAAAGATTTACCTTTTACCTAAACATATTTGGGGAAGAGTTTTCTGAACATCATTAAATCGCATTTTCTATTAGAAAAATATATTGTGTCTATAAAAGCTCATATTATTTCACATACAATATTTCTTCTAGATTTTCTAATATCATCACCAATTCTACTAACCTCAATATATATTCCTTAATTCCATCAAAGAGTATTTTTTCGCACCAATTGAGATTTTCCTACTTGAATTGTGTTTCTTCGTGATCATTCTACTTATTTTATAGATTAGATACTTATTGTTTATATGATCAAATATCATTATGTTTCATCTAAAATGTTTTTTTATACTCCTCATTCAAAAAAATTATCTTTTAACCATCATACCTAACCTTTCTCCTATTATTCATAAGTTTTGTAATTTTCTCAATAGATGAATCCAAATTATCTTCCTGAATAATTTCTTTTCTAGCCTACTTTTTTTACCATGATCACTACTCAATGAAGTACATTAATTTTTAATAGGATATAGGAAGTTCACATTTCCATATAATTCATTACTGGATGACAAATCATTCTTTATTGTTCTACTCAACAGATTTTCATTATTTTTATGGAACCATTTCCTACATTTCTTTGAATTCAGTTCCATAGAAAACTTAACCTCCTATACTAACTCAAAATAATCAGCCTTATTCTCAGTGGAGCTTCATGTAAAATTAATAATATCATATAAATTATTTCACGTAAGAGAGTGATTAACTTTCTCTTTACTATTTAACTTTATATATCTCACACAATTAAGTGGAAGGATCTTTCCATGTCCTCTTAATCCTATTTAACATCTAAACCAATTCATTATTTTTTTTATTTATATCTAAAATTACCATCTATCATAGATTCAAAATATATTTCTTCTATAGATTTATTCTTAAACAAAATTTCTTTTCATATTTTACATTTTATGATAATATTTTAAAGTGAATATTGAGATAAATCCTCTTAATATACTAATTCTGAGTCCATGGTATCAAACCTATATGGAATGTTTCTCATTGGTTTATTACCAATATTATTATCTAATATCATCTCACTAAAAAGTATGTTATTTTAAAAAATCACATAGACCATTATAAAGTAGTTATCATTATTTTCATCATAAATCATTTTAATACATTAGAACTATCACATCCAGTCTTGTAACATAGACTCATTGACATTCATGTATCCATCACAATTTCTTATCAAAATATTTTAAATTTCCTTGGTAATTGGAATCCCAATAAATATTGTATAATATTTCTGATAGAGAACAATCAAAATGTTATTTTTTTCATTTCCAATAACATTCAAATTTATCTTAACTACATCCGTAAAAGTTATGCATTAAATATGATTCACTGCCATAGTAGTAGTTCCTCCAAATTTTAGGCTAATAGATGGACGATAGGTTGAAATATTGTTTCTCTAACTAGGATAGTTATTCCTATCAAATAAAAGAATATCATTTCAATTTAATGAATTTATATTATCTTTCCTCATTCAATAGTTGGATATTTCAGATGTAAACTATGATCTGATACCCCTTATTGTTCATAAATCATTGTGAGATCACCTAAATGGGGAGGTTGAATCAGTTGTCTATTTAGTTTATTAATTTTAATATAAATTAATCTTACGATACTTTTTATAGTTTCATTCCACTCAAATATATCACTCATCCTGACATAATTTGTAGTAAATTTAAAGATAATGATTATTATATGATATTTAAAAGTTTGAGTACAAAGGCCTAATTTTTTCTAGTTCAATCCCCTTGCACATAAATTATTTAATAATTTATTTATTGGTTAAAAGGTAACAAGAAAAACTTGTTCTACACATGACTAATCCTTCATTAAGTTAACCTGTGTTCTACCCCTAAACAATAATCTTTTCTAACAAGGATGGTTATACCCCTAGTTTTCCTTCATGTATCATCTTACTTAATGAATGGTTATACCCCCAAACATAAGGCATTTCACCAACTATTTACACCACCCTAAAATAAGAAAATCTGTAATCTATATTTATCCAAAGTAGAAAGTTCTGGTCCTTCAAATGTTCTTCCTCCTCAAGAAAGTCGAATCGATTTTCCCTGTGTATAAATTGTATTAAATCTTCAAGGGATCTCTAGAAGACTTATCATCTCAAAACATATTCATATATTTTAATACCTACATATTATAAAATATCACCATCAATTGTCTATCATAATTTTATATTTTCTTGTATGTTGTGTCTTGTTTTCCACACTTATGTTTTCTCTCTCTTAGTCACCTACATCTGTTAATCCTCAGTATATTGTGGAATATCCAATATAATTCATCTAAGGATCCTAATTCTAATTCTCCAACTTCTAAGGATCATTTTTTTTCCCCAAATCATCTTGTACTCTATCCATCTATATTTTCTTTGTCCTATGCATCTATGTTCATAGATCGTCCAAACAACTATCTTCTTCCTCAACCAAGTATACTCTTGGATGGAAATTCACATTGTTCTATTGGAAAACCTAAATAGGTAAACTATTTAAAAATAACAAAAATTTCCACTTACTTTGATCCTTCACCTATTTATATATTCATTCTTCCTCTGTAAAATAATAAATAATCATAGTCTCCAAATTTAAAAATTATACTCAACTCAACTTTTGTTTGACCAACTTAAAACTTATAAAATAATAGAGTAGATATTATTTATAAAAGATTACTTAAACCCTATAATTAATGGTTTCCTTCTAATATTACATAGATATGATGTATATCTATGGTCGTTGAATGTACATATTAGAATTGTCATGATTAAAAAAAATTCAACATTTTGTAAAGCTAAATAACCCTGTTCTAGTGCACAAACATATGGGAAGCTGTGTTATATATGCCTTCATAAGGCCTCTTTTATCAGATGTAATCTTTCAATCACATCATCCAATTTCTCTATATGATAACCCATTATATTTTTACACCTTTTTAATAAATATATGTGTTGTAGAATCTCAAATTTTTTATGGTGTAAAATGGTTACTAAGTCAAAATATACTTTCAAGAGTCTTTCTTATGGTACATAATTTTGTAATTATCATCTCTCCCCATCTAAAAGATAGAAAGTTTCTTTTTCTAATGGATACTCAATTATCCATATAATATTCGTTGTTCAATCAACTAAATTCGATAAATTTATTTTGGATACTTCTTCACAAAATCACTCTCTCTAGTGCCACTGTGTTAGGTGAACTAATAAACTCTTCTTGTTCTTGAGTTAAAATTTATTAGGATAATCATTAAGTACCTGATAAAAACGTTTTTATCACCATTAATACAATATAAAATCCTTGAATTTATTAATCAAAATTTTTATAACCATTATAATTTGAACATTGCCCAGATTCAACTCCATGACTTCAACACTTTTAAAAATTTTAATAACTATCATTGTCCTCTAAAATCATCCAGTTGTACTTAAAAACACAACTTATAGTAATCATCAGATATTTATACTATATATTATAAATTTTTATGACCATTTTTTAGGAATACATTACATACACTATGATCCTTGTTCTGGACAACTATTTCCAATATACTCACTCTGTTAACCTTAGGATGTTATCCACTAACTTCTTCCTTCAAACCAATTCAGATTTGAATCCAGAATAAAATCACGTTATTCTGTAAATTTATGATCATTTGGAAATTATATAATATGGTATGTTTCCATCAACTAAGAAAAAAAATTCACTAACATTCAAATTTACTTCTTCTTCTAACAAACATAGAAATATTGATTAGAAATGTAAAAAGAAATTTTAGACTAAAAAATTGTTCATCCATACATTATAGGACATTATTTCCCTTTTAAAAATAATCCTGACAGAAAATATTACAATATAGTACCCAGAATAACATATAACACTCAACCAAAAATCACTATAAAATCCCAATATTGAATGTAGTGATTTTTATCACCATTTTGAACACAACATGGATAATAAAAAAATAGAGTTGGGGAGGCCCATGGGTGGTAAAAACTAGAATCTTGCTTCCAAAATAACAAAGCTAAAATCATAGAAATTCCCTAGAGGGATTTATGTTGAATGTGGTAAGAATTCATGATACACGATGGTAGTGATGTTGGAATTATTATATAGGGTTGATGTTGAACTAAGCCTTTCTACCATGTTAACAGGAGACTTTTCCATGGGACTGTATGTTATTTAAATGTTCTACCTCTACCTATATTGAAAGAGTTATTTTAATTCTTAAACAAATTATACTTTTTTCAAAAAATAAATAAACATGTTTGAGACCATGTGGTGGTGGAACCAACCCTATTGTCTCGGAAATAATTGCATAACAAGACTTATCCTAAAAATAAAACCACCATGGGCACAAACATGGCCATTTCAATCTCACTGTTTAAAATAGGGAAATATTCTAACCATGAAATCCACCAAAAACCACTCCAAAATTTCACCAAGAACCACTGAGAGTTTTTACCACATCCACATATCTTATATAGTTTGGCCCACGAAATACATTATATGATTTACCATATCTGTTTTGAACCACAAAGTGATAAAAATATACTTTCAGCTACTAAAAACACAAAAACTCCTTCAACCATCCCCAAATCCTAAAAATTGAAAATGAAGAATTCAAAAAAAAACAATCCTTACAAAAAAATTCTATTACTCTCCTCATAGAAACAATATTTTCATCATAAGATCAGGTTCATATACCCAAAATCCTATGTGTATAGGAATAAAATATTTCATTTATTTTAGTCGTAAAATTAAAAAATAGTCCAGTGTATAAATAGAAAATAATTAATTCAATGTCTATAGATAAATATTATAAAAAAATATTTATTCATTAAAATCATCCAAATATCATTAGTGATGAATCTTTACCCCATATTTATGGAATATATCAAATAAACCCTTCTATCATGGATAAAACTCCTTCTATCTAAATATTACATCAAAACATATTACAAAATTTCATGAATCAAAATACATTTATACTAAACACATTATCTAATATTATTCATAACAAATACTTAATAGCAAAAAATATATCTTTTCATATAATATAATGAGATAAAAATAAATATCCTTTAATAAGATCCATGTGATATTTGCTAATTCATTGGTATTCATCTCGTGATTAAACAACAAGTTTCTTCATCATTTATATGTAAAATATAATTTTTATTATTTACTAACTTCATTTTTAACACCTATATATTCACAAAATTCTTGATTTATACATGTGCCATAATATACCCTTCAAATTTGAGGAATAGATTATAAAAAACGGATGCCTCACATTAAATTTCCCTTATTATTACAAAATCTTTTATGTTTATATGATATTTTTATTCGGTATAAAAACGTTCAGTTCCCAAAAAATGAAATTTAGGCTTCATAATTTGAGTTTTAATATTGGAAAAATCTAATCTTATCTTTCTAAAATAAACGTTAACCCTTTAGTACTCTCTTTGTAGCACGAGATCCTTTGAACCACATGTCATGCTCATAAGTCCTCATAAAATTAAAAAAATAGTGAAATATTTTTTTAAACTCATTCACATTTTGATAATAATTACAATTATTAATACATGAGGAATTCTATATCCAAGAAATACCTTGTAAGATGCATTTTTCCTCACCCAAGCATTCAAAAACTCAATCATATTGAGTAAGTGAGCGGAGAAAATACATTCATTTATAGTGTTGTATATAATGACATTATATAATTAATTGAATCCTTCTTTGATTATACATAGACTATACATTTCCTTCATGAACAACATAGATATTTGGATATATAGGAAGGTCTTTCCCCAATATGTTTTTATGAAAATTCGTTTTGAAGAACAATTTATTAGTGTTTTACCATTATAGAATGTTTTCTTCCAGTAAGATCTTTCTTTCCTTAATATGGATCTCAATGATACATTATAATATTATGAGTATCAAAATTATGTTTAATTAATGGTTTTTTCCAATGAGTATCAGATTTTACACCCAATTATTAAGGACTTCTATAAAATGTCCTCCCAATAAACTAGTTAACGCATTTTAAATCTATATATTTTAGTGTCTCGAAATCAATATTTTCTACACATTATTTTTATTTATCATTTATCATGTCACTTATATATTTATGTGGAAAATAATTTATTTGATTTCATATATTACTCATATATAGTTTATTATATAGAACATTATCTTAATATATCATATGGATTTACTCAAAATTATTCTTCCAGTATCCTAATACAATTTGGATCTCCTAAATAAGTTTAACTCAATGAATATTTTGAATATGGGAACCTTCTACAATTATTTACACCTATTACTTTATTTCTTAAGAAAATATAATCATAGGGAACCCAAGTTTAGCATTACATACCTTTTTGGATGATAGTGATATTAATCATTGTTTTCTTTCGACGTAATCCAGAAACATAGTATTTTAATAGAAGATTATTTGTCAATATCTTGCCTCATGTATTTCAGTTTTATATTTATTCATGATTCTCATGATTTATTTTGGAATCATGTTACTTTCTATCAATATTTCAAATCCATATGGACGTTTAACATGAAAAAAATAAAATATTTTGTTACTATCCCATGTTAAAATCTATCTATATATATATACATATACAAGGGAATACATGGCTAATGATAAATGAAACTCTTTCATATACAAGATTAATATCGTATAGGATAAATAATAACCATATTATTGATCCTATATTAATAGATAATCAATCCCTACATTAGTAACCAAAATATATGCATCAATGCCAGTGTGTAATGTGAACCAAAGTCCCTTTACATCAATATACATTTCTCAAGAGAGATTTTAATCCGATAATAATTCTAAATCCTACTTATTATAATCTATATTAAAACATTAAATTCAAGATTATAACCTAATAAAATATAAATTCAAGGTGGAGGAAAACTAAATCTAGTATCACACTTACCATGTAACCCCTTAAATGCATGGGTGATAACGTATAAGAATTTTAACATTATAGAATAAAGCATACATCTAAACTCATAATATAGTAATTATATTCATGATCAAGTATATAATAAACTAAATATATGGATGATTTTGAAATAAATTCAAGAGATACATGATTTGAAAATAACTTATATATATATATTATAAATACTTTATAATTTAATTATGAAGAGACTTAAACAATTCACTTATATCAAATATGAACATTTAATATTATCATTTACACGGTATTAAACTCTATCATATTTTATAATATGATATATTTTTTGGAAATTTATAATATTCAATATAAATGTTATATATTTATGAAAATAACATACATAAATTGAATATATTACATTGTGTATTATTAAACCCATCGATAACACAATAAAAAACATCATTTATAATGGTTCAAATAAAACATTACATATTTGTCCGTAATATAAACCAATTATATTTTCATTTATTAACTCTTCATAAATAAAGATGAATAAATTTATATTTTTCTATTTAAAAATATTAAATGACTTTTTAAATTATTTTGAATGGAAATAAACATGAAACCTTGATGGAATCTAACAAAAAAATTAACATGGCTTAAATCACTCCATCAAATTATGCATGGTACTGAAGGGCGTGTTCTAGTGAAAGGTTTTGAGTATATTAAAAAATACTTTCTTAAAAAATCAGTACAAAGTTATTTGTACATTTTTTTCCAGAAAATTGAAACAATGAACACAATAGACCCACTTTCTTGGTATGGCCATGACCCAAAATAGACACCAATGTTCTCATGGATTATGTTATTTATAATGGTGTAAACCATTTTGTTGGCCATTTGAATCATCATTATAAAAAAAATTGTATGTTATGGGTTGTTAATTTTAATTTTATAGTCATAAAATATGAAATTTCAAGAGCTATGCCACGGTAGTATTAATTTTAAAGATCTTCCATGGCACAAAATCCATTAAACTATAGAAAAATGGATCAGATTTGATGCTCAATTTTATATAACATTCTAAAAATTCCAAAACCCACCATTTCATGTACATGGTAGCATTATGATATATATTTTATAAGAACTAATCTTATTTTTAATAATTTTCCAACCATGGATCTTCAATTTGAGGAATAAAATATTTTTTTCACATGGGCTATTCCTTGGATTCTAGAAAATAATATTTTCTATAATCTTCATTCATTAAAAGATCAATTAAAACATAGATATATCTATATTGATAATTCTTTTTGGTTTCAAATAGATTTATAATATGTTAAATGTAGTAGAATAAAAACATTTAATCACAATTAATCCCAAAATCCACCTATATGTTTTGAATGAATGTAAAGGAAAAAAAATAGTAGATACGTTATGCCTTTCGATATGGCATGTTGAATACTTTCATGAATATTTGATCAAGGTATCTAAGATGAATCAAAATAACTCATTACATTACAGGTATCCTTTGATCAAGGTAATTACTTGGTTCTTGTGTATGGTCCCTCTGAAACCATATTCTATTAGAACCATGAAATTATAAATTAAAATAATTATATCTCCTATCAAATTCAACCATGAACTTTCAAGGTGTGAAAACAATATAGGATAATCCAACACTCATTCAAGAATAAAAAAAGTATATATATCTGTTAAAGTACCCTCCTGGGATATAAATTAATGTACATTATTATCATTTAATGTTTAAATTATTATCCTAGATTGTTAAAACTCCTCTAATCATCAGTATATGATGGTTAATCATAGAAATATATATGGATGTATATGATGAACTGAGAACCACAGATTATCTTAGTGTACAACAATTCCCATATTTTTCCATTATAGAACAATGTCTCATACAATGTTTTAGTATACAAAAGGATAGACTATTTAATGGTATAAACCAATATTCTATGGTCAACTATTTATGGTATATATAAATAATTATTCTTAAAGGTTTGTGTTTAAAAATTTTACTTTGAAACATGGAATATTTTTGAATATGAAATTGGTGTATTTTTTATAAATTAAAAGATCTATTCATGTCATAATTATATGATTCAATAGATAATTAAAACTTATATTTTCCAAAACATGACATATTTATAGTTACAAAATAGTTCTTATGAATATACCCATTTGAGAGATATCCATTGAAATTGATGAATAAGGTATGTAATAATCCAACGAGCATGTACCTGAGGGGTAGAGGTTACTACATTGAATATGAATGAATCTGGGTCAAATCGGTGTGGGGGTGAATTTTATATATACATTAGCAGTTTCTATATAAGGTAATTTTTATACAATATTAGTGAAAAATATTTATTCTCTTTCTGCCTTTGGGGAATCGTTTTTGTCTAATGGTCCAGAGGGTCGTATAGAAACCAATGGCCTTTGAGCCATAGAGATTTTGGCCAACCAATGGTCTAAATGAAATAGTCCCCTCACGCCATAAATTTCAATAAGAAACCTATGAAGACTATTCAAGATCGGAGATAGTGCATCTCTTCATGGGAAAATTGTAGTTGATCATCCATGCAATGTGGGTACCTAGGGACCATAAAAGTTTCAGATGTTTGGCAGGGGTTGTTTCAAGTGTAGTAAGGTATTAGGCCTTTAAGGTAACGTATTCTAACCTCTATATATGGGCCTTATGTTATTTTACTGGCCTTGAAACTTGAGCCTATGTTTCATGTAGGGGTCCCCCTCAACCCTTAAAATGTGAAGTATAAAAAAATTAAAATATAAGGCTTTCAGTCTTTTGGAGAAGGAATGCAATAATGTATCAGTCAAAGGTATAATTATTGAAGAACAATTACCATAAGAAATATAAAATTTATAATGTTACAATTTTTATTCTAAATTTTCGTCAAAAAAGAAGCACATATGTTGTAATGATAAAAATTATAAAGATTCGATGGATAATAAATTATCATTGATTAATCAAACTAGGATTGGTTTGGATGGGGAACATGAACAGTGGTTCCCAAATGATCAAAAACATAGAGCCTATATATTTTTTTCTAAAAAGTAATGTAAATTCATCATTAATATACTAAGAACCACTATTATTAATTTTTTATCTTAGGTTGTTGAGAAATTATTTTGTCATTATTTCTTATATAGGTTATATAATGATTATATCAATACTAAATTCACTAAGATTACCTTGGTTTTCCTTGAGGAATGTATCTAATGGAAATATTTATTTTTGATAGAAATAATGGTATGTAAAATTTTGTTATAACCAATCATATTAAATTAATTTTTTGGATAATATAGTAATAGTTAATTAATATTTTTTATGGTATCAGAAAATTGAAAGATAATTAAAAATAAATTGTATACACTAAGTACAGTTCCATCAAAATTGTTTAAATCCTATAATTATTATAGAGTTAATGGAATATGATTTCTTATACTCTCAGGTTTTGAATAAAAAATAGTCAATAAAATTGGTATAGTTTTAAGTGGAATGCATAAGAATGAATTTTAATTTGAAATACAATTCTTAATTAATGTTATAATTGAGTTATCTTTATTTGAAACATAATATATAAATGTTAAAATGTCATTGGTTTGATTTTTATCAAAATTTTATCATTCACCCACATCTGGTAATTGTAGACATTATTTATTAAAATAATATTGTATCAAATAAAAAATTTAAATTTTTAAAAAAAATCTTTATGTTTATAATGAAAATTAAAGTGATTCAATGTGAAACTTAAATGATTATTTAATTGTAATAAAACTAATATATCATGATAATCATTTTATTTAAAATATAAATGGATTTAAGCAGTTTAATAATATTTAAACATTTCAAAGTACATAACTGAATACTTATCTTAATCAATGTGATATAGACATTGATTTTGATAATTTTCAATTAAGGGATGGTGTAGATACTGTGTAAAATATAGCTATTAGTGATTTTGAAAAAGATAAAAGATGGAAAAAATTGATAATGTTAAATAAATTGATTGTGTTAAGGAATAATATGAATTTATTGATTCAAAATAATATTAATATGTTGAATAATATTGAATTTTTTAGGTGTTTTATTATACTTACAGTCATTATGATCATATATTAAATCTTTTAAAGAACTTTTTATTGGTTTCAAAAAATTATTTTAAATATTAGTACTAGTTATTTAATATTAATTATAAGTTTCAAAAGTCACAAGATTATTTTTATGAGAATATTCATACCATGGATAAGGATGACTAACCTGGTGATGAGCCTCTTATTTCATCATCCAATGCTATAGTCACTACACCATCTACTATGAGAGTTTAGTGTCATTGTAAATTAATGATTCAAAAACATATACCTACGAAGGGTTCAACTCTTGATGTTGAACTTCATCGACATGATTAAAATTTTATATGATTTTTTATTTATTTTTCATTTAAATAGTTATATTTATTAAATCACATTTCAATTGTTTCTATTTTTATATTTTTTTACAGTCTAGAAATTTTTCAAAATGGTGTTATTACAAGGAACTAGTTTTTAGGCCCTTGGAGAATCAAGGGATTAGAATCCCAATGATGTTTCTTATTGTATGTTCAACCAGTGGATAGTTCCTAAATAACAAATTTATTTTTTAAAAAAATTATATAATTTTTATTATTCTGTATTATTAAATATTATTAGGGTTTATGGTCTCATGTGGATGATTTAATCACACATTCCATTTGGTTGGCATAGAATTCATGCATGATTGTTTCCATTATCTTTTACACAACCACAAAAATAGGGATATTTATAGAAAACAAGTGACTATATTTAGTCATCCTGGTGTGTTTCATTAATCAAATTACATATCCATCTAGACATAGGAGGGATTTTTCACATACTGGATAAGGGAGACTCTCAAGAGGAGAATAGATTCTTGTTAATATAATTGTGGGAGATAACACATCACTAAAATATATAAGAGTATTGCATTTATTATATATCTTTTGACACCATATAATGTATTTCATGATCATTCCCACTGAATTCATGGTTGGATTTATGAATTTTTTGAGACTTCTCTATAATGAGGGATAAGTAGAAATACCCCCTCTCTAGGTGAAGGTTATGGATTTCCTTGATTGATGATAAAAATGCATTGAGTAAGAGAAATTCAATTTAAGAGTTTATTTTTTAATGAAAAGGAGTATTTACAATCTCTATAAGTTTATATATCTTCTAGAGCTTCAATTTCACAGTTCATGGAGCCCAATTGATCTTACGGATTGAAATTTATGGCCCTCTGAATACATATAAATTTTACAAAGGGACCTACGTGGATGACCTACGTGGTAGGTTAATTTCTACACCCCTACAAGGAAGAGCTGCATGGAGGACATATGAGGAGGACCTACATGGAAAAACTCCCTTCGACTAGCCCGCCTCCTTTCCTATAAATAGGACCCTTCAACTCCTCATATGAAACCCTAGAAATAGTTGGAAGGACTCCTAAAGCTCCTATAGCATAGATCCATTCCCCATGTTCTAAAAATATCTAGATTAATTAAATAAACATGAGCGAAGAGTGCATTAAAGGTTGGGAAGCGGTTCAATGTCCCACCACACTCTAGAATACAAGGACATGCATTGTGTAGAGGACCTACGGGCAGGACCTATTCTGAGAACCTAAGTGTCACACCATGGTAGAGCGCCTGCGTGGAGAACATATGTGATACACCTTTATAGAACACCTATGTTAAATAACCTTGCAGAGAATGTATGTAGAGCACCTGCGTGACCCCAATGAAACATAGGTTCTCGCACCGTGAACTTTTCAGGTTGGGTCAACGACATTTTCCATTTCACCCTTTATGCGTCCCAACATCCAACAATGGAATACCATGATTTGAGCCACTACATCACACTCAATGAAATTCCTTGAGTTATCTTACTCCTTTTTGATCCTTTCACATGTTATGAGTTTGGACTCCCTTAATATATTTCTCGAGTACCTTGAGTCGATACACTCCTCGAGAAACTCCTCAAACCACATCACCTGACTACTATGATAGGTTAAACCATTACATGGGAATCCTCCATAGGAGTCACCCCCAAATAAATTCAAATGGGATTCCTCTATAGGACTAATCCATAACCAATTCAAATATGTGCATCCCCCTTTGGAGTAAGCCCCAACCATACTATAAAAGGGAACTCCCAATGAGGTATTTCCTTTATCTTTTGAGAGTCAGCCCACATGATATCCAATTTCATCCCACATTAAAAGGTACATCACTCCAGACCCACACCCACCATCGCCTTGGCTTCTTTCTCTGTAGGACCACCCTCTCCCATCAATGGAAGAGAGAGTGTTTGGAGACCAACAATACATATGGATGTCTACATTAATGATGTACTTTGAATACATAAATATGATTCTAAATTTCACAGATGCTAATAGTTGATTTAAAAATTAAAGGGAAACCTATCATATACTTGGTAAATAAATAATGATTCAGAAGAAATAACATAAATCTATAAGAGACTCCTAGAGTAGGCAATAATTCCCCAAATAGTGTGTTATGAGGCCAAACTCTTATCCTCTCGACCAATGTGTGTTCTTAAGTATTGTGGCTCCAATCCTCACAAACACCTATAATTGGAAAGTGGGTGACCTTAGATAAAAAACTATTATATGTTTCCATTTCCATAAATAAATCCAATGGAAACCACTTGGAAGTGGTGATCCGAAACCAGAAAACATGTTTTGAGAGAGGTGAAATAAAATCATCAAATATTTTTTATTTTTTTTTATTTAATATTTTACATATACTTTTAGTAGTAATTTTATATGATAAATAGATGTAGTCTTTGGTTTATCTTGTCGTAATGGAATATAATGTATATAAGAGGACGTACGCTAATCAATGTACCTAGTATATTATTAGTGAGAGATAGTGATGTACTGTTTCTACTACTTATTTTTTGGTTTTATAATTAATAATATATAATTTCTATACTATTATAATTTTCATTTAGATATTTCTAATTTTTATATGAGATAGTGATTTTTCTTATGTGGGAGAGTTATTCCAAGATATAGTGTGGATATGATGAGGCCACATGAGATTTATTATTTACATGGTGTATTTGATACAAGAAATTACATGTGGTATTGATGTTGTTTGAGTGAAAATTAATGGTCATGATTAATATCATCTCATAATTATAGTACAGAAGCATTGTCATAATTTTTCCCCATGGGATCTTGTATAGGATAATAATCCTTCAATTCTTCAAAATGTGAGGTTTGGTTGTGAGATTAGTATGAGACTATATAGTGATTTAAAAGATAATCATATGATGAGAAAATGCATATGAGAGACAAAACCAATGATATGATCAGTGGAATTAAAATGTGATAGAGTATATTTGGTGACCTTCTTATGGGATTGGGATAGAGTTCCCTCCATATTATGATGATAATCACAAACCCCTCACTAAAATTATTATAATATTTCTTTTTTATGAACTTATTTTTTATCATTAGTTCAAATTTATTTTGAATGTTATTAAAAAAAATTATTATTTAGTGTATTTTTATTTATTTTTATTTATCATAAATATATAATTAATTTGGATAGAAATTTATTTTCATTTCAAATATTTTTTTTGGAATGATTTAAGATATTTTAATAAATTATATTTGATAGGGATTCTTAAATCCATCACAATTAACATGGATTTTTTCCAATAGAAATTATATTCCATCATAATTACAATTTGATATAGATAAATATTTCCATTTCAAATAAAATGACCGTGAGAATAATAGTGATGAACTATCACGAATAGTTTTAATTGTAAAATTATTTGTGGTTATGGTATATTTTTAATAGATTCCATAAAAAATAACTTTCTATATAGGGAATATATCATAATAAACCCTTCACAAAAAAACATTTTATGTTTACCTTAAAAAGATCATATTAAAACAATCATAATTTACTATTTTCATATAAATTACAAATTCATAAAATGATTACCCATAAGTTCAACATAGATTGGATGCATCTAAAATGATCACTATTCATGTAATCCGAAAAGTTGATAAATCAATATTCTTGGGAAACTTGTTGATTCCCCCAAGACCTACCAATATGTTTATGATATTAAAATAAGTTCACGACTTATGTGAATATAACCTAAAAAATTATCCATTAGAAAGATCATTTTCCCTTTTATCATGAACCCCATTACACTCTTGGGAAGTTAAAGATATATTCCCTCGTAATGGGGATGGATACCAACTCAAATGACACAACATTTTTTTTCAACCATAGCAACAAGGATTTGAAATAATCAATTCAAAAAAATTATAAAATATTTATAACACTCATTAAAAATGTAAAAATAAAATATTTATCACCTCTAAAATTATAATATAAAATATATATCAGTTATGATATTATTGCACTATTGTGATGTAATGGTTCACTATCATGCACTTCAGAAGGATGGTCTATGATTTTTCACAATGTTCCATTTTTCAAATAATAAATAAATATACTAAAAATACCATGATTATCTTGTTCAAAATTACTTATTTCTCAACTTTTTGACAATTCAACATGAAGAGTATAGTGGAATGTGAGGGTTTTATTTTCTCAATAAATAAATCAAAGTATTAATATGTTTTACGGTAATAGAGGACGTTCGTAAGGAATAAATATGTTTAAAAGTGTATGATACATATTCAAATATGTTATCTACCATCAGGTATGTTAAGGAAGACTCATTCATATGTTATATATCAGGATAAATAAGAAACATTCCTTGAAAAATTGGGCGATCATGGTTGCTTCTCGGAGATATTGTATAATCAAATTTTATGAATTAGCCAAAACATTTGATTGTTTTTAAGTTGTTCATAATTACAATTACTGATAACTAATACTAGAAATACAAATCAATTTCTATGATAAATTTATTGAATTTGAGTAGTTTTTAATTTTAATGGTTATTGAGATATGATTAAATAAGCATAAAGGGTGGCAAGAATATTGAAAATACCTATATTGATTATCAATGATATTAGATTATACAATCAATAACGAATATCACTTATATAATGTACAAAACAGGGATATGTTTCAATCTATAACTGATGAGATAGTGAAAATTGTTTTAAGAATTCAAGGAGTATTATTTTTTTCATAAAAAGGATTTTGAAATGATGTTAATGAATGTAGGTAACATATTGAAAATTTCAAAATTAAATCTATTAATTTTAGATATTTTGAGTTGATTATAAACTACCAAATGATATTTTAAGAAGATATATGTAAATTTTAATATGTTCTATAATTATCTTTTGGAGCTGAAAATTTGTCTATGGAACATCTGATTCCCTTGAAAATAGAAAATATATCAGTTAGATAAATAATTATGATATGTAAGTTTTTTCCAAATAAAACATAATAAAAACATTGTGTTTAATTATCAAGAAAATATAAAATTAAAATATCATTCAATGATATATAAGATATTAATTTCATACATAATATGAACACAGAGTTTAATATGAATACTTTCAATGTCTAAAAAGAAAAATGAATACATAATATATTTGACAGTTCAAATTAAAAAATTAAAATGGAATAACATTCGTCGTGGCACTAAATATACACTAGAGTATATGTAATATATTTTTCGAAGAGCATCTATAATTATGGAAAAGTAAAACATGTATTTCAATAAATAATTATTTTAATAGGAAATGAATAAGGATTTATTATAAGATTACATGTGTAAATGTCAAAAATACTTTCAATGATTAGAAAACACTTACTTAAGGGTTTCTAATTGGACATTTAAAAACTTAAAATTTACTCATTTTGATAAATAAGAATAATAAATTTATGAATAACGGTTACTCATTAGAAAACTCATAAAAACCAGCCTCACCTTATGATATTTATAATTAAAAATATCTTTTGAAAGGGTTAAACAATTAGAAAATATGAACTATCTGGAGACTCATGCCATTAGAAGTTGAAGTTGTTCCCCCATGAAATAAACATAATAATATTTTATAGGGATATTATTATTCAGGTGGGATTTTGAGAATATCATGGAATCCATATTGTGATAAATAATATCATTCCATGAAGTGGTTTTATGTATAATTTAATGTTGAATAAATATATGTGAATTTTGATATAGTATCAGAATGAGAAGAAGGTAAATATTCAATAATATTTGATCATGAAAAAATAAAATAAATTGGGGATTTAATACCTATGTATTTTTTGATGTAGGATAGAATTGGATTCACAAGGGGAGGGATTTTGAAATTAATTTAAATTCATAAATGGATATTTGGTCTTAATTAATAGTAGTTTATAGTTTTCAGTGAATATTTAATGGTCAAATATAAAGTAGAAAATCATAGTTATATTATGACTAGTTTCTTATATACATGAAATTAAGGAAAAATAATTATGTAGAATATATTTTTGTAATAATTAATGTTTAATTATATATATTAAAATAAATAAAATAAATTCAAGTTATTTTATAGAGATAAGAAAAAAATAAAAGAGAAATGAAGACTAGAATATATTTATAATAGAAGTTTTATATTTTATTCCTCCAGATAAATCTGGTTATAAAAGATAAAAGATTACTATATTTTATATAAAGGAACTTGTATATTGATAATGACCAAGAATAAGGATAGGAAGTTTTGAATAACTTTATAATGATATCTTCATATCATAGAATATGATTAAAAATAAATAATATATGAACTAAGGATGGTCGGTGATGTTTCTACCAATTCATAGTCTCTGTTCTGAAAAACATGAAGATGATTGAGTAATAAGAAAACATTGAGTATTTTTATATCCACATGAATTTATAATTATAATATCTAGTTGATAAAATAAATATAACATGAATACTAGTGTACATTTTTTTATATTGGTATGTGATAAATAATTTATAAAAAAATAAGATCTCATTATTGTGAGGTAGTGACATCCTGAAGTATAAGGAAACTAATTTCAAATATTTTGGAAGGAAGATCATTATAGACTATAGTGATCTAGTACAATCACATCAATAATATTTTGGAGACTGAAGGGATTTAAGAATAAATAAATTATTTCAAGAAAGAAATTGTTTATGGATGATACTTACCCATGTGTAAATGATGATACCTACCCAATCCTTTTAACTTCTAAAAAATGATGATATACTACCACACTTTTCTATTGAAATTAATTGATTAGTGATAATCTATGTCCCACACATAACCCAGAAACTATAAAAATTAGACTACCATATTAAGGTCAAAACATATAAAAATATTATGTGCTACTATATCTTACTTATTCCCTATAAGTCATGTAGTGGTGATTTTTTAGGGTGCATAAATAATTATATGCATAGTAAAAAAGAAAATTTATAAATACAAAGAAGCGATAATTGAAAAATAAAATGTAATTCAGTAAAATATCTTTACATTTATTGACCGCAACCCCATCGTAAATGTAAATACATGGTTTAATGGGAACTTTAATTTGTATTAGTGCTAATCTATGTTTACTATGATTATATATGGTAACATTTTTAATTTTTTTGATATATATATATAAAGTTTATAATTAAATATTATTTACAATTTCATTACATGGAAAATAAATTTCCCAAACATATTAGTAAAAATATAATGCTTCATAAAAATATATATAAATAATATGAAAAATAGGGTCTAAGAAGTTGATAAATACATTAAAGGATAATGTGGATTTATCAATAATTGAAGGTAATAAAATTATTATACCAACTATAAAATCTATTAATTATGATCATCTAGATTAACCAAGATCTAGATATGAGGATTATGAAGATAATCGATCTATTGAATCCTTAGATGCCCTCTAAAATGAGGTTATAGATTACTTGATGAAATTAACTAACGAGGTTTTCACATTTATATTTTTGATTATCAAAGAGTTGTATGATATAAAATAATTGGTGGTTGTATATATTACATCCATTCCTGAATCATTAGTATAAAATTTTAAATAGATGAAATCTCTTATCTAATAATTGAAATCTAAGAATGAAAACTCAATAATCATTAAATAAAAATTCCCTAAGGTTGAATAGTCACTACAATTTAACATTGGTGAGAAAGTTATGATTAGTAGAATCTATGAAGATAATACCTCTAATTTAAAATAATGTTACAAATCTATTATTGATGTAAATAGTGACAATTTATAATTTAATGGAAGCATAGTAAAGGATACTGAGAAATTCCAACATTAATGTATAAAAAGAATTATGAGATAATTGGTAAGATTAAAATAGAATTGGATGGTGGATTGAGTTTAGATGACGATGAGAAAAATAATCAAACTTCAGTTTCTCAAACATGTACCAAATTGAGAAACATGATTTTGGTATAATAATAGACATCCCTGTCTTTTGAGAAAATAAAAATAGCTCACAACAAATATTGTGATAAAAATAATTTCTCTAAAAATTATCATTTTAGTGGAAACAAGACATTGAGATAGTTTAATATTTATCTACAATAACATCATGGAAAATTTTAATCCTTGTTCTAAAAGCTATTTTTTGTACTAATTTATTTTTTCCAAAAATTAAATGGTATTAATCAAAATAGTGAAAAACAATGGTGAGAGTGAGCTATGAAATCCCCCATGTTTTCATGAATTGTTTGGAGCAAGAACCAGAGAGGTTAGTCTGCCAAATAATATCAAAAGGCGAGATATTTTATCTAAAAATATTGTTTTCTAAAACTATACAAATTTAAATAAAACTAAATAGAATAATGTTTTTTTGGTCATTGGGGGTGTTTTTGGAAATTTAGTCAAGGGTGATTTGAATATTTTTATAATATTTCATATTATGGAGACTATTTAAAGCATTCATTAATGAGGATAAATTCTATATAAATGAAAGTCACACATAAAAGAATGAAATTATTTATTATAAATATATTTTAAAGTGTTGTTAATCCCTATGAAATTTTAAACATAAGTGGTCATGATAATAATGAGTGAGGTTTTTGTTCCTGATAAGAAAAAATAACCTGATAATGAAATATATGACCAATGAAGATAAATAAATAAAGAACAAATTGTTATTCAAACGTTGAGTGTAAACAATATTAAATTATTGAACAATTAACACCAAAGAAAAAGTTGAGGATTGATGATACAAAAAAGAATATATGCTTCTATTTTAGATTAAATTTTTATATCAAATACCCTTTGAAACATGCACACATATAAATGTTAGAGTAATGAGGCTAGAATCACAATGAATATCAATAAAAGATATAAATAAAATGATTTTTTTATGGAATCATTGAAAAAAAATTCAATATTCCTAAGATTTTTTTCCAAGGTCAGTAATATTCATGATAAACCATAAGATAAAATAAAGAGGGTGGGGATAACCTAAGAGAAAGAAATTTATAAATTGAAAAAATAATTTCATATGAATAAAATATCAAATTTTATTAGAGGTTGTAAAAAAATAAATATACAAGGTTTCATGAGGAACTATTTGGGAGGGGAAAATAGGATGGATGGAATATTAAAAAATTCATGATGTGTATATCAAAACAAAATGTGTTTTTGATAAGGATCATCCAAATATGTAAAAGGATTTTCTTGTTTCTGAGGTTTTCATGATTATATGGACAAAAATTTTGAAATGAAAAATACAATAGGATAAGAATAAATGAATGAAAGTACATTGTAGCTAATGTGATAAAGCATATTCCACATAAAACAATGTTAGAAATAAAAGGAAGAATATTCTTCCCTTGAATTATGATTTCTATAAAATTAATGGTGGGGTAATAATTATCGATTCTCAGAAGATTAGAATTATATTGAAAATGGTTTTTTCATTGAGAATGATTTCATATCCTAGTTTATATAACTAAAAATATTTAAAGTCCCACATTATTCCCTTATATTTTTGTTTCTATCTATGTGTACCGAACTAAAGGTGGATTAATGTTGAGATAGATATAAAACATAAAGAGATACCAATCATAGAATTATTCAATTGGTATTATGTTTCAAACTTTCCATAAAAAATGTGATACGCTAAAAATATGTTTTGATTCCATTTTGAATAACACCCTCTATAGTGAAGATTACTAGATTTCATCACTTGAAGGGGACTTGATGTAATATCCCGGATATTTTTAAGGTATGTTTATGTTTTTTTCTTTTTAGACTTTTTTTGGATGAATAAGTGTTTCCCAAGGTTCATTTTATGTCTTGGGGGTGTTTCGTGGGTTCAGGACATGAATGGAGAAGAAAAAAGAATTTTGGGGCATGTTGCACGGTTCGGGCATGACTAGTGCAAACAATACAAAGCATCCCAGGTAACTGTGCATCCATGGATTGAAGCTCACATATGGTCATCCCATGGAAGGAAAAACCAAGTGGAATTCCAAAGAATCTATGTTTAGGGGGTGATATTTTGTAGTATATTACGAAAAAATTGTGTATGGTTTGGCAAACACTTGGGTAAACAATGCGGCCTAGAAACATTTGAAAAATTACAAAAATTCCACCCTGTGATTTTAAGTCCCAACTCGGTTTTTTCTTCCTCATCCTCCCTTAAAACCCTAGTAATGAACCAAAGTGTCCATGAGATTCATAGGATAGATCTACTTCGATTCTTGACCGTCTGAAGTTTCATTCAATGCAAATCGGAGATCTAGTTGACTCTAATCATCCCCTCCTCACTATTTTTTGTTTTAGGTCTTGTATTTTTGGTTATTTCCCTCTGAGGCTCTCAAAGCTCTATTTTTTAGGTGAGGTATAGTTTCAAGCTTCAAGGGGTGTTTGAATCCTGATCATGTGATTTGATTAAGAGTGTTTTCATCAACAGATTCAAGGTAGGTGGTTTACAAGTATTGTCCCGTAGTTTTATTTTGGATTTTTGCACGGAAGTGGGTGTTCTCATTTACCCCTTTTTGTGTTATTCTATTTTTTAATGTTTTTTATAAAAATGGGTGTCTATGTGACCAATTTATACCCTCACAATCCTTTAGGGATGCGCTAATGATGATTTGACCATTTTAGGGCCACCCATTGGGTGTGCCGGCAATCCCGGACTGAGAGTGTGGTAGGGTTACGTGGTTTGTTGCCATATAAAGATGTGAAACCCATGTAGAATGTGTCTTAATGTTTTTTAAGTTAAAAATGGAATAATTATAACTATTCCTATGGAAATGAATTCATATTGTGTTATTGTAATGACATTAAAATGGGTAATTGGGTTGAAAGAGATTATGACAATTTTTTGATGAAATTGGTTAGAAATTCATAAGGGGTTTAGGGCATGTTTAATGGTTTACATGAAATTGGGAAATGAAATTCCAAATTGGGAATGTTTTAATGGGTTATGATAAGGAAGTGGATGAAATTTTGGAATGGGGTAATCTAAAAGAAATATGTAGTACACCTAAATTATTGAATGTAACAAAGTCGTTTTGTCATGTGATATGAGAAATGTTCATGAAATGCATTAGTGGGTAAATGATTGTGAAATGATAAATTGGCTAAATTGGATAATGAATGGTGAATTATGGATTCAGATAAGGCATATGTGATTTTTGAATACACCTAATGGTTTAAAGAATGTTAATGGGAATTTTGTTGAATGTATATGAATTGAAAATGGTAATTGTATTAAGGGGTTGTGCCACAGTATTAATTCCCATGTTGTTGTTATGAGTTGTGAAATCTAATGTCATTGGAGATTTTGGTTTTTGTTATGGTATGGTTATGGTGACTTGAAAAATAATCATGTGCACATGGATTGGATAAGTAGGGTATTGACTTGGTGTTCTAAGACAACAAGTCCAGTTATACTAAGGCTCTAAAATCCACCCCAAAATGCACAAGTCAGGGAAGGGGACATGGGATTTATTCCCCTAACAGATGCATTCCACCTACACCAAGGCTTTGAGGTGAGAATAATGTGTTGATGTGATATGTGGATCCAAACTAAGATAGGGAATTTAATTGTTTCCCCTATGCATAGTGATTGATTTACAGATTCCCTTGTGTAGATATTAATGCCCAACCCATGGAACATGTGATCAATATGGCTTGTGTAATGAAGATTGTATATGAAATGGAATTGGGATAAATATTATTCATGAATTAAAATGTCCTTGTTAACTAATGGCACATGAACTACCCTTCCTTACATACCATTTATTTTGTACATGTATGAACTATTTATTAGACTAGATATTTTTTTGACACTATTGGTGGTGGCCTACTATGTTTTGTACTCACAGCCAGCTCAGGACATTGTTGGGTACCTGAGCAGATCTCTTGGTTGAAGGTTAGGAAAAGGGAAAAGGTCTTACACGAAGACATTGAGTTAGGCTTGAGATGTTCATAGTGGAGGATATGAACATATAGTGAGTACCCATTTGAATTTAAGTTTATTGTCATACTTTTTGGTTTCATTCATATTTCACTACTAGTATGACATGAAATTATTGAATTTGATAGTGGTTTTCACCCCATTTTGAGAGATTCTTGGTTATACATGTTTATTGATTATTCATTTTGTTTTGGCTATTTATATAATCTTATACTATATATGGCTTTGATAAATATGTTATAGTATCCCCACAATACTTATTAGGCCTTCAATGCTAGTCGGTAACCACTGGCGTACGGGGAGGCACACGAGAGGTCATTTGACGACCCGGCTCAGAGAACTGGTTTAGTGGATTTCGGGTCGGGGACCTTACAAAGTTTTGTCAGAGGAGTTCTTTTGAATTCTTACTATTTGGGGTGGTTGAAAAGATATTAGGTTGTGTATGGGTTTGGTAATAAGCTCGTGCTTTAGAGAAGCATACCCATGTATGTGGGAAAAACCAAGTCACCATGGGTGGAAATTGTTGTTCTTGATGTGTGTTGTAACAGTTGAATGATATTCCACCATCAAGTGATGAACATGTTGTGTGATTTGAAAAAATTATGATATTTTTCTCATGCCCGAAATGGCATGAGGATGGGCATTCAGGAATAATTTTTTCCACCTATGAATATAGGTGACATGCATCATTATAGGCACAAACACGAGATGGTTTTGCTGGGCATAGAGAGTAAATTTCATTTTATTCCCTTGATAAATCTGATGAAAATGGTACCTAATCATTGTAATTCATGTCGGTAAATAAAAATAATGAAAATGACTAAATTCTATAACCGGGTTACAATTTTGGGTTGTAATAAATTGAAAATTTTGTTTTGGTGTATAAAAGAAAAGTGTTCCATAATGACTTTAAAATAGTTAATGAATTTTTCTTAATGAATGGTTTAATTGAGTTAAAAAGATGATTTTTTGATGTTGTGAAATGGTAAATGTTCTTAAGAGGATGGGATTGTGTTGTAAAAGAAGAATTAGTATGAAGAGTTGTTTTACCAAAGACTCCTGATTAAACAAATTGGTTACTCCAAGTTAACCATGAAACACGATATTCATGGTAGGGGTTAAGTGTTCTAAGTGTGATGATGATCATTGTGTTTGAACATGATGAATGATTTGTTTAAGGTTAATATTGTGAGATATTTTTCATCCTTGGTTGAATCATGTTTGCTACTCTACAAAGCCTCAGGTGAATGATATGTATAGAATGATAATGATTGGGTTCACAGTTGGGTGTCCTTTTTTTTTCTGTTTGACCATTATATGTGTATGTTGGGGAAGTAAGAAGGCCCTAGTATCAGACTTTTGGCATGGATTGAGAAGCCATGCTGATTAAGATATGGCCTAGGTTGTGTGTTTATGGAACCCTTGGTAGGGTTGTTGCCATTATGTTGTGAGGTGTTGTTTGGTAATGCGAGTGTAGAAACTCTCATGGTTTGTGACCATACGGAGGGCATGATAGACCCAAAGGATGGTTCCTGGGTCATAGTGGCCTTGTGAATGGAGAACTGGCTAGTTTCTCTTTGAATCCCAGAAATAATTTTTTTCTCATAGTACCGATTAATGTGAATAAATTGGGTGTGAAACCTACGTTAAATGTTCACATGGTGCCTTAGGAATAGTATGCATCGAAATGGGGGTGAGATTTCCAGCTCTGAGCATTTCTTTGTTCGTATCTTAATATGTATGTTTGGGAGAGCAGGAGAATGAATTTTTTTTGGTTGTGACTCCATTCAATGGAGTTAGTATCCTTCAACCTTCAAGGTTACCTATGAGAGAGGCCGGATAGAGTCTCTAGTGCCTTTTGGTTTGTCTCACACATGGATATGTTTGGACATTGATGGTGGAACTTAGAGTGTTGTATTGTGTAGGTTTGGCCTAAAGGTTTATATGGTAATTTTGATGGTTGGTTTTGTTTCTCGAGTTGTAGTTACTCGAATAATGTTTCGGTAAAATCAAGGGTACCATATGGGAGATTAGACCAGTAGTGAAAGTGAATTGGAATATAATGCATGAGAGGTACGTGCGAAGTGGTTCCAATGCATGCTATGTACCACCATGTTTTGGTAAATAGTATAGTTGTTCCTGGTTCGTTACAAAGGGAACCATATTGTTTCTTATAAAGATTTTTTCTGTTTTGAAGGGTGGTATCGTGTCAATTCCACAATCACATGTTTGTGTTATGATTAATGGAGGTCTTGATATTGTTTTCGAGCATAAAATGATGAGGGTGGATGGAGTTTGTTTATATGATTTCTCTTAATGGTGACACTCAAGTTGAGGGTGGTCACATGGATGAACTTTTTTGTATGAATGTTTTAGTTATTGCGTGAGATGAAGAGATTTCCTGATTGTTGATTAGGATGACTGACCAAGTTGCATTGTTATGTAAGTAAGTGGGTGATGAGAAACACATAAGTAGTGTTTGATTTGTGAGAGACCACTATTTTGCTGGGCGTGGTAGGCTGTTGTGCATTGGATCTTAGATGGAAAGTATGCATCAGAATAACTTGAGCGGTGTGGTGGATGTAGTGCCCCATGATACTTTGGTTTGCAGCTACTTGTAGACTTGGTCATGAAGTGGTGGTTTGACAAGGATGGTGATCACATTGAAGTGGTGGTGGTTATGTGTTGATAATATGTGTTTGGTATGGGAGCTGTAGAATCCTTTCTAGGTCATGGTGTCCCGTATTTCAACATCAAAGATGGATAAGTCGGTGGAGGTGTTCTTTGACAAATTCATAGCATACCTTATCTAGTGACGAGCATGCCCAATATCTTCGCAACATCCCATGTATGTTGACAAGATCTGGATCACACTAAGATACAGGATGGTGTTTGTTTGGATGAAGGACATTATGGTGTTTTTCTCAGGGAATGGTATATTTGTAGCTTGATAGTGGGAAGTACACCCTCAACGGATTGGGTTGAGGTCCTCATAATGGACCGAGTTTCGACCAACGCGGTGTGTGCTGTTCACAGAAGCTAAGAATAGGCATCGGGTGATGTTTGTTTTCCTGTTTTTGGAAAAATCTAGATGGGCATGTCTATGTTTTGGGTTCAGTTTGTGATCAGGTATAATTTGTGGTGGTTGAAATCCCTCTTGAGAGCAGTGGTAACAACACTCCTATGGTGGGGATTGATATGTCGGTCCAAGATGTGGATAGTAGAACATCGATCTGATGCAGTGGAACCTAGATCCCAATGAGGAACCAATACGGTTCTTTTTGGGTTGCTGATTGTGATAATGTGGGACTTGGATATCATGACAAATGAGCCAGGTTTCAGCTTTGGGCTCATGGTGGTTTTGTGTGAAACATGTGATATATGTGATGAAGTCATATAAGGGTGTTGTTGGATATGATAAAAGGTTGTGGAAAGAGAGGATGGTTTGTATAACCCAGCTATGATCAGGGCCAGACTATAGAAATTTCCCCTTGGATGGTATTAAAACATCTTGAAGTTGGGTGATCTTTTCCCATGTGATGTGGTGTCATGAGAAGGGTGAAGCTGATGATAGTCCGGAGGGTGGTAATGCTGTGATAATGGAATTTTTTTGAGAATTTAGGAAACAACATATGTGGGTGTGTGGAATGATAATTATAAGCTTTAAGCCCATAATTATCTTGGGAAAATGATAATGTGGGTAGCATAACTTCAGTGGAGAGTTTGATCTTTGGGGAAAGCCAGTCATTTTTGGATCGACCTATGATATAAACTTGACTGTTTGTGGTGGGAGTGACCAACCTATTAGTCCATTTTATGGTGTAAAGTGCCATTTGGAAATGATGGTATACCTGATTGTGGTGGTTCTGATCTTAGTACATGAAGGGATAGTGTAGGAATTTCATTCCAAATTTTTTCGACGGTGTGACTGGATGCCACTGTATCCAAATTCCCATATGGATTCTTGGGCACAGTGACTGGGAACGTGGTACGTGATAGGAAATTTGAGTTGAGTTATGGTGGAATATAACCAATGGTGCATGTGCCATGTAAACAAAAATGGTTGACAGAACCATAAAGGATAAATGGTCAGTTGATGACGTGATCAGAGTTTCAGGTTGGAAGGACTCGTGTGGCCACCGTTCGAGAAATATATCCCTGATAGTGAGCCTTGTCACAAGGGTAGTTGGTCGAGTACCCATGGGTTTTGGGTGTTGTTTGGCCATATAGTTAATGAGTGAAGTCTTCAAGAAATCTGGTTGGATGGATCATGTGTTTTCCCTCGGATGATACTGGGTTTTCCCACCATTATAGATGGGGGAAACATGAAAATAACACCATGTGATTTGGGTCCTGGGTTGTGCAGAGGATCGGGTAGATGAGCTGATGATTGGTTTCTCTATGAATATGAGATGTTCTGTGTGAAGTTTCCATTGTTAGTGTGTCAAGAACTATTTTCTATGTTTTCTTTGTGATGTTCTAGTGGTTGGGTAAGTTTTAAGTGGATACATGTTTGAGGAGTTTTCGGTTTGTGTTAGGGTAATGGTGATGAAGAAATTTTGGAAAAGTCTATGACCTTGATCTGTGTTCATTGGCACTCTGATGTGCAACCGGAAACATGGAAAGTGTGAAGGGATAGGCAGACCATGTGGAATTATCTCTTTTCATATAAGTTAGTGATGCTCGGATGAGTTTCTCAAGTTCGAGCCTTTATAAGGTGGGGAGGTTGTAAGATCCTGGATCATTTTTAGGTATGTTTTTTTATGTTTTGGTGTGGCCTCTTATTTTTGGATAAATATGTGTTTACCAAAGTTTAATTGATGACATGGGGTGTTCTGAGTATTCGGGACACAAAAGGGTAAGAAAAAGGAATTCATTTCCATGTTGCACGGTTTTCACATGGTTAGTGCAAACCGCGCCAAGCATCACAGGTAATCATACATCCATGGACAGAAGCTCACACATGGTCCGTGCATGGTTGTGAAATCCATACGGAATCCCATAGAAACCATTATAAGGTGGTGAACATTGGTTGTAGCATCCATACATTTTACGCATTGTTTTGAAAATAGTGCGGGTAAACCGTGAGGCCCAAAAACATTAAACAATTAAAAAATTGTTATCCTTTGATTTTAAGACCCCACTCGGGGTTTTTCTCCACCTCCTACCTTGCAACCCTACAAATGAGTGATAGGGTCCATGATCTTCCAAGGATATATCTACTTCGATTCCTAACATTTTTCAGTGACATTGGGTGTGAATTGAAGATCCTGGTGAGTCTAGTTCTCCCCTCCTCTCTCTTTTCCTATTTAGGTATTTTATTTTGGGCGATTTCAATCTAAAGTAGTCAAACCTCACTTTTTTGGTGAGGTATAGGTTAAATATTCAAGGGTTGTTTGAATCTGGAACAATGGAAATTATTAATATTGTCTTCGTCAACAGATTCACGGTAGGTGGTCTATAAGTTTTATCACATAGGTTTGTTTTGGATTTGTGCAAGAAAGTTGGTATTCTAGTTTTCCCCTTTTGTGTTCTTGGTTCGGTTGAATTTGTTTTATAATAATGGGTGTCTAAGTGAAAATTTGAAACCCTCGTATTCCACGTGGGATGTGTTGAGGATGACTTGACCATTTCTGGGCCACCCATGAGGTGTGCCGGCAAACCCGGACAGAGATTATAGTAGGGTTAAGTGGTGGGTTTCTGAATAAGGATGTGAAACCCAAGTAGGAAGTGTATTAATGATTATTTAACATATAAATGAAATAATGATAAATATTACTAGGGTGATAAATTCATATGGTGTTTTTGGAATAAAATAAAAATGGGTAATTCGATTGAAAGAGAATATGTTGATTGTTTCATGAATTTTGATAGAAATGCCTAAATGATTTTGGGCATGTTAAATGGTGGACATGCAATTGGGTAATGTAATAAGATGATGGGAATGTGTTAATGGGTTATAATAAGGGAAGGGATAAAATTGTGTATTGGGTTTATCCAAGATAATTATGTGGTACACCTAAATGATTGAATGTAATAAAGGTGTTGTGTTATGTGATATTATAAATTTACATGAAATGTATAAGTGGGTAACTACAAATGAAATGATAAATGGTACATATGGGTTGATGAATGGTCCACAATGGATTTAGATAAGGACTATGGGATTGTTGAATACACCTAATGGGTTAGGGCATGAGAATGGGAATTTGGATAAATGTATATGAATTGGTAATGGTAAATGTGTTAATGGGTTATGGAATATTATTAATTCCTAGGTTTTTGTTATGTATTGTGATATCAAATGGAATTTAATATTCTTTGTTGAGTTATGGTATTGTTGTGTGGACTTGAAAAATAATCATGTGTGCATGGCATGGAAGTATGTGGTATTGACTTGAGGTTCAACGCACATGGGTCGAGTTAGACTGTCGCTCTAAACTCCACCCCAAAATGCACAGGTTAGGGAAGGGGACGAAGCATCCATTCCCCTAATAGTTGAATTCCACCTAGACTAAGCCTTCGAGGTGGGGATACTGTGTTGATGCGATATGTGGATCCCTTGTGAGATAGGGACTTGAATTGTTTCCCATATGCATTGTGATGGATTTCCTTATACCCTTGTGTATTTATTTTTTTCCAAAACCATGGTACATGTGATAAATATGGATTTTGTAATGAATATAGTATAAGAAATGGAATTACAATAGATTCTAGTCCTGAATTAAATGAAACTTGTTATGTAATGGCACCTAAACTACACTTTCTTACATAACATTTAATTTGTACCTACTTGCACTATCTATTAGCGGATTATTTTTTAGACACCTTTTGTCGTGTCATACTGATCTTTTCACTCACATCATACTCAGGCCTTGGTAGGTAACTGATATGATCTCTTGGTTGTAGGTTAGGTCGGGGCCAAAGGCCCTACAAAAAGACGTTGAGTTGGGATCCGGATGTTCATGGAGGAGGATTCAGACTTATAGTCATGACCCATTTTGTGTTTAGTTTTTTTCATACTTTGGGGATTCATTCACTTTGCACAATTAGTATTACAAGACATTATTGTATTTGATTGTAGTTTGCACCCCATTTGGTGAAATGCTTAGTTATGCATGTTTATTTGATAGTCATATAATTTCCTCTATTTATATTGTGTTATACTTTGTATGGCTCTGATAATGATGGTGTAGTCTCCCCACGTGACTTATTAGACCCTCGCAACTAGTCGGCAACCTCAGGAGTACGGGGGGCCCGCTTGAGGTCTTGTGATGACCCGGCTCGGAGCACCGGTTCAGTGGCTTCTGGGTCAGAGACGTAACACTTGAGGTGATCAAGATTCTAGGAGAAATTGTTTTATATAAATATCAAATTTTGGATTTCAATTTAAAATATATAATATTAAGGTGTTGAAAAAATTCATTTCATTGTTTTGATTGTGTCAAAATTTATTATTAAGGTGAAGTGCTTGTCATGATGAAATATAATCACAAGCGGGTAACTTATCATTTAGTTGAATGACTTTTATGTGTTAATTTAGGTGAGGGTATGTTAAATATTCTATTAAAATATTTTTAAATTACCCATAGAAAGATAAATTTGAGTATTTATCGCATGTTTGATAGTTTTGTGGATAGATCATATGTATTGTATTATCAATATTGTATTATATACTAAGTTAGGTTGTGTACAGTTAGAGTTGATTAATTTATTTTTCATTTCTTAATGTAATTTGATTCCACCATTCTCATAAATGGATTAGGATTTAGAATCAAAAGTTGAAGAAGAGGTAAATTTTAGTGAAGTAGGAGATGAGTATGAATATCCCTTATTATTTAAACATTATATTTTTTCAAATATAGTTTAGAGAAAAAGGGGAACTATTGAATACATATTCATATTAACATTTTTTATACTGTTTAGGTTATTAACAATAACAAAATAGAATATATTTATGTTCCCAATGGATTATTAATATTGTATTCTTCATTGATGAAGAAAGAGAGCATTGCTGTTTTTTGGGAAGAGGAGGAAGATATTAAAGAATTAATAAATTTAGAAAATGATATATATCTTATAATAAGTTACATTTCAGTGGATATGTTATGAAATATCCATTCATATGTTGGAAGGGTGGATGAAGAGGGTAATTCCAATCAAAATGAGAATTTATTACTAATTCTTTTTGTTCTTATATAAACATATTCAAGGAAACATATTACTAATATATTTACTCAAGTGCAGATCTCAAATAGAATTATATACATGTGATAATGGAAGGATATATCACTTTCTACACTGTATTTATGGATTTCGATATTTTTATATGTAAAACATAAAGGATTTATACTTAAATATGTATAAATAATTTCTGGAAGATTATGTACTTTTTTGGTATTTTCAACTATATTAGATTCATTAATAAATGAATAATATATGTTAGATGATGGAATAAAGAAGGGTGTTATTTAATATGGAATGATAAGGTATTGAAGATACATTAAAAAATTCTAGAATAATTGTTATATAATTAAAATGGATTTAAAATTGTAGTTGAAGTGTTTTGGAAACATTATGAAAATTTATATATAAATTTTTTATTGTCTTGGGATATTTTGAGTGGATTATAAATTCATTAGGGATATATAAGGAAGATTTGAGTACATTAGAAAAATTTCCAGAAATATGAGTTAGATTTAAAATATTGGATAACTCATAAACAATATCCTGCATAACGAAGAAAAATTAAAAAAGTGTTTAATACACTATGGTACATATGTTTTTATCATGATGATATGTAAGAATAACTAGCTTCTGAAGTATGATTAAAATAGAAAAGGAAATTATTTTACAATTATATATAAGATGTTTAAGTGCATGTTTCATAAGTACTCTAAGTTTTATGTTGAATCAGAAATGAAAAAAACCACACACAAATAAAAATGATATATTCACTGTATATATAAAAATGTAAAAGGAAATATTTTCACTGCACTAACTAATGTGGGGTGGATAAAATGTAATATTTTTTCCAAGACTCATCTATAAATGTCAAAAATGAAAATTCATTAAATAAATTAATTTGTACTTTCGTAATAAAAATATTATTATTTATCATAAATATAAATGTAGTGACATCAAAAACATTATATTAGAGTTATACATACATAAGGGATTCTCACAAGAAATTTAATGAAGGAATATATCATTATATTGATACGTAAGAGTACAAAATTCTCATGTACCGGTTACTAATTAAAAACTTATAAAAGTTAAAAATCCCCATTATTATTTGTAAGTATAAAAAAATCTAATGTATTAGTTCAACAATTTGAAAAATATGTGAATTTAGGATATTCTTGTTTATAAAAGTTCAATATATTCCTTGATGAATAAAAACTTCAAGTGATTGAAATATATTTTCTCATCCAAGAAATGTTTTGAGAAGATGACTGTTTCCACGTTGTAAGAAAGAAGACCATGTCATGAATAAATCTAATGATAATAGAAAATCAAAAAATGGTCATATGAATTGAGACGTATTCATTCCATGAGGAAAATGTGATGTTGTGATAATATTTTAACATGTATGCATGCCTAACATCTTGGATTGAAAGCATATTGATTTAATGCAGAAGATGAGGCCACAAAGATGATGAGAATTTCAAGGTGGATGGGAAACTCATATAAATGGAAATATAGATATATATATATATAGTATTAATTTTTGATATTGTAATATCCATCCCATCACATGTTGTCTTGGGAAGAGTTTGGGACATTACATGGCCTTAGGTGGCATCTCCATGACCCCAAAGTAAGGAAATTAATGACAAGGGCTTCAAAATAATTGGGGGAATATTTTCCCTCTGAAAATAAAACCACTCCACCAAAATATCCATAACCAATAATCTCTATATGATGCATGGGAACAATATGATACAACTCAATGTACAAAACTAGCAACAAAACCAAATTAAAAAAACCCAAAAGTAGTACAATGCATAAACAAAAACCTATAAAACTCAAAAACTCCAAGACATCCAATTATCAACCCCAAACAAGATCTATTCTCCAACTCCACAATTCTTGCTCATGGTATCATGGTGCATCACTAAAGAAATGAGATACCTTGAAATTACTTATCTCTCAGTATACAGTATCTACAAAAACCCCCAATGTGCCCAAGAAGGGGGTGATTATAAAACTCAGTAGGGTTTCCCCAAATGACTTCCCTACTCATGATAATCAGGTAAACAATGTTCTAAAATTTATATAAAACTATTTTTAAAGTATAAGCTAAAATAGTTCCAATAGTTTATATCAAATAAAAGTCCAGTTTGAAAAAAAAACAATCTTCAAAGGAAAGAAATCAGATAAGTCATTCAACCCATTTATCAGAAACCCATTTTACTTAACCAGATCTATTAAAAACAACCACACAGACACACACAGACACCCAATCTTGATGTTACCATTGATGATGGAAATTCACCTATATAATATATTCCTTTGATGGTGGTACTTCATGACCATTTTATATCACATTCATCTCACGCCAAACCATTTCTACAAAAACCATGCCAAATACAATGTGAAAAACCATTTCAATAGAACAAAACTTTTATTGAAATCACATTCCAAAAAAATTACATGCATCAAAAATAAAAAACCATTTTAAAATCATCATTTCAAACCCATTTAAAGAATTGAACATTCCACATAACAACCAATTTTAAAATTCATGAACAATAACTATAGAGTGATTCCAATAATAATTTTTCATAAATTTCAATAATCATACCAAGAATATAAATAGATTTGAAATCAATCATTCATGATTGACTAATAGGAGTTGAGAGTGAGGACACTTACCTCACAAACTTATGAAAAATTAAGAACTAAACAATTAATCAATGAAAATCTCTTAAATATTTCAAAACCTACCTTATATCATGTTACCAAGGAATGTAGGCACCAAAATTCCAAGATTCTCCAACGGATATCTCTATGATCGAAGGTACAGTTATCTCTAGCATTGGGAGGAAGTGGATCTGCAGTAATGGTTTTTTAGGGGGAAAAGGGAGTTTAAGCATCTAAATCAATTTAGATCCACCATTTAAGGAGGCCCACCTATACACCAAAAATTTGGGAGATATGGTATGGAAAAATACATTCCAACCATTCTAATGAAATTAGATTAATCCATCCCACATATAGTTGTCTCACATAGTTAGACAAATTATGTACCAACCGTGGTCGGCCCCTTTGTTTTATGTTTCATGGTTTCACATGGGTGGTCACACGGTTTGGTCAAACTATGTTCCAACTTTGTGCCTACCCAGTTACCTATGATTCCCCTTGAAAGGATTTTTTTAGGTGTTTTACTATTAACTCTAAATGATCTCAAACCATTCACCTCTATAAACGACCAAGATACATTCAAAAATTCCTCCAAACCTTCCCAAACATAACCCAAAAACTATATATTATAAAAATAAATAAATAAAGAGGTAATTAAATGAAACTTGTGGTGGTAAATTCTCCTAATAAATTTTTCCTTACATAAAGTGGAGGAAAAAATTATTTTTCTAAAATATATTAGGCCATTGGTCGTTCATTTGTTTCTTCATTACCCACATTTCCTTCTAAATATGGCCTTGTTTTTATAAAACTCACAATAGACTGATGATTTTCCAAAGAATGAATTTCTCTTTCATATCCATAATATATTCTGGCTCATGAACCACCAATGAATCTGACTAAAGGAAGATATGATCACAAGAAATCACAAATAGGGGATCAAGATGGTAGTTTTTCAACGAAGATACATGAAACAAATTATGCCATTAACTAAATATTGGTGGAAAAATAAACTGATATTCCACCATGCCAACCCATTCATGTATCTAAAAAGGGAATATGTATCAACGAGAAAACATTACCTACATTCCAAATTATTATTTACAAGCATTGAAGATATTTTCAATAACACGTGATCACTCACCATGAATGATTATTTCCATCCATGATTGTCCAAATATGATTTCTACCAATTCACGGTTGTCTCTATTATATTCCTTATCGAGTGAATATTATACAATGTTTCCTAGAAAATTATTAGTTTAAAATAGTAATGTATTAGCTACTTTCACTCAATAAAGTGTAGAATGAGATGGGTGCCCATACAATGCTTGAAAATTAACCAAATGTATCAAGGCCTAGTAACAATTGTTCTATGAGAACTCCATGAACGGAAAATGCTCTTCCCAAGATCCATGAAAATCCACAAAACAATCCCAAATAATTCCTTCCAATATTTTTATAATCCTTTCGTACTACCCATCCATGTTAATATTATATGTCATTATCATAGTAAACATGTTCCTAAGGGCTTGCTATAAGTATTTCCAAGAATGTGACATAATCCTCATGACACTATCTAATAATATCAAAACTGGTACACCGTGACTCTTCACCACTTCATGGATTTAGATTTTAGACAAGCCTTCCACTAAATGAGATTCATAAATATGGTTAAAACGGGAAAAATTCATTATCTGATCCACTATCACCTGAATGAAATTTTTTATGAAGAAATTTTGGGAGCCCTATCACAAAATCCATTGCTAAATGCCCTCATTTCCGAAAATAAATAGTTAAAGACTGTAATATACCCACTAATGAAAAATTGTATTCCCTAACATACTAACCGGTTAAGAATCTCACAAAAACCATACACACTCTACAATTCATGTCAACCCACCAAAAATATGCTTTCAGTTCCTTATTCATCTTTTGTATTCCTGGATGAAAAACCCATCTCAAATGGTGATAAGAATGAAGATGTTATTCATGAAAAGCAAAAGGTATCGATATCCAATATCGAAACCATAAAACTAATCTCCCATACAATCATCATCACTCAATGGTCTCTCGACCATTGAGTTTTAGCCTCATCACAAGACATTCTGAATTAGATGTCTATTAAACTTTATTAATTTCAACATAATCATTAATAGATGAAACTGGGCATAAAAATTAAATTGTTCCATGTTCATCAAAACCTAAGTGCATGTTAGCTATCACAGACAACAATTCCCACTGATCTAAAGCTTCTCTTACAAATTGACTACATGAAGTTTTTCTTAACGAATATTTCGTTGAATTTCATTTACCTGGTGTACAAATCAAATAAAACTCAAACATTTAGAGATAATGTATCTATCCACCTTATCTGAAATTCAAATCTCTTTGTGGTAAAATGTGTTTCAAATAGTTTTGATATGAAACAACCATAATGTTCTCCCCAAAGAGGTAATGAAACCCTGTCTTCAATGTGTTGATAACATAAGATAACTCTAAATACTATATTGGGTACTTATTCTCATGAAACCATAATAATCATAACCCATAAGCAATAACATGATCACCCTGAATGATAACACAACCCAGTACAGATACCAATGCATCTGAATACATTACAACACCATGTCCTGCTTATGGATAAAAAATGATCTATGCTGATATAATTAAAAAATTAATCACTCAAATATATATCTAACATTCATCAATCCGTTTAAATGGAACCCCTTTCCTTTCCAGTGTTATCATTTGTGATGTTATTATTGGAAAATCACAAACAAAACGTCGATAATAACCAACCAATCCAAGGAAATTGATTTTTTTATAGACATTACAAAGTGGTTTCTAAGAGGTTAGAGTCTCTATATTTCCAATATCCACATAAACAAATTCTTTTAGATATAACATTGCCATGTAAACTTATATATTAAATATAAAAATATAATTTTGATAGTGCTAATGAAAATGATGATCACACAAAATTTCCAACACTAATGATAATGGTTTCTCATTCACATCCTTTGTCGTTAAATACACCAATATTTCATCCCAAAACACCACCACCAGTGAATACAGGTAAATTTTAAATATTTTCCTCATCAATTCCATTGTGATTGATGGTGAATTTGTAGGACTGAATGTCATAACCACATTATCATAATAGACATGCCTACTTTTGAAATCTATCTTCACAATATCCTCCTTATAAACCTATAATTAGTGATATCCTGAGTGCAAGTCCATTTTGTAGAACCATTGTTCTACTATCAATTGATAAAAAAAATCATCAATTGATAAATATGATACTAATTCTTTATCATAACTTGGATAATCTTACGTATTCTACATAAATCCGAAGAGTTCCTACTAGGGTTTTCAAGAACAAAATAGGTGCATCTCATTTACAAATACTTGGCCAAATGAACATCTTTCATTACAACACTTTAAAATAGAATTTCATTTCTATTTATTTAATAGGCCCCATATGATAATATAAAGAGGATATATGAATGGTCTCTATTAAGATATCAATCATAAACACCATTTCACTTGTGGTTTGAAAACCCAGGAAATGTTTTGGAAAATCATTCTGAAACTGATCAAAAATCAATAGAAATTTATTATCCTCAATCTGATATACAGATACCAATATCTAGTAAATCATCTTCTATAAAATAGTTTCTAACAATCATTCCAAAAATTCATCTACATCAGGTTTTATATTTTAGTATCCTACAATGATATTCTCAATTTCATTTTTAGTCATAAAAATATCTATTCGGGAATAAAAATCAATGTGAGGTTTAAACATTGTCAAAAAATACATACCCAAGATTACTGCAAATACGTACAACTAAATCACCATGAAAAAAAAAATTAATTTTGCACCATAAATAGTAATTGTTCTAGATTTTTTCATAATGGTTTGATATTATCTTTGTCAAATATGATTATGAAGTTTGAAAATATAAGGAATTGTCTCAAAAAATTAAAATAAAAAGGGTAACAGAATTAAAATTAATAAATAAATGGGATTCACCTATATCATATAATTCTTCCATAGGTTTAGAATTCAAATTTATCCTACCTCTCACATGAAATGTTCTCGATTTAACAACAACTACCTCATTAACATCTATATTCAATTTCTTACTCACAATATGATGTTCTTTAATACCCCGTTGAGAATTACTAGGTTGATGATTAATTTTATTTCTATAATCACCATGCATATCATTGATCTAATAATGAGAAATATTCTTCTTCACCCATCCCATAAAAGCATATGATGTCTATGAAAAATGATATGTTTCCTGAACACCCAACCTTAGAGAAATGTGGAAATAGTTATGAAGATGTCCCATGTGGTTCCAATGGTGAAATGCTCTAGGTGGTGTCAAAAAATCATGACTTATGTGACCCAAATATCCATATTTAAAACATCCCAGCATGCTCTTTGGTTGAAGATTATGATTTATCAGTCTAGTCATCTAATTCAAAGTTATACAACTTCCTTGAAAATAGGTGTCTCTCTTCCTATAATTCCAATCATTAGAGTTTCCATCGTTTACCATATGTATAAACATGATTCTGTCACCCATATCACTTGATATGTCCAATTCATATATTTTATATCTATTGACCATATATATATAATCTCTTGTAAAAACCCCAAAAATATTTCATTAAATCTTTTACCTTAATCCTAATTTAAATGTGAACTTCTTCAATGATATACTTGCATAAACGTCAAGTGAATATTATATAAATTCATAAATTTAATTTCCCAAAATATTACTAATATATTCTACTACTTCAAGTATAAAAATTAAAACATTCTAGAAATTTTGAACATGCTAATTCATATTTGATTGATGAATAATTCATCAAAATCCTCTCATGAAATTATTTGGACTAATTTATCCAAAACTGATAAATCCCATATCTATCATGAAGGATCCTCTAGAATATTTTATTCCAACTTGACTTTTATCTCATATGGAGATCCTAGTAAATTATAGATTTTATTCATCCTATTTATACACACCTCTACTTTATTATTTCTGAATCAACCTAAAATGTTGTTGGATTATTATTCTGGAAATGAATTAAATGATCCACTGGTCTTGTTTTATCCCTTGAATTTCCTCAATCCATGGTCTGAAATACCTATACAATACATTGTACCATATATTGCTTCACCTATGGATAAGGTGAAACCACATTCTAAGGGGCTTTTTCTGGTTGGTTTCTTCTATGGCTAAGCGGTTCCATTTTCAATTTCCAAAATAAAATTCAATTAAGTCTCACTCTCTAAAAACCTATTTCTATAAAATTAAAAATTTACCCCTTCACATTTATTTCAAGAAGGATTTCCAAAATTAATCATTTTCACTTTCAATCAATTTTTTAAAAATTACACCACGCTCTTTGATAATCCACCAATATTGAACTATTTTCAAAAAATGAAACTTTTTCTCAAAATCATAAATCATTACTCAAAATTAAATATTCACTCTTAATGGTAATTAATTTCTATCAATGCCTGGAAATCTCTTCTCATTGGTTAAACTTGTGATGTTGATGTTAGAACTCGTAGAAGTTTCTCATAAAACTTATGTTTTCAAACTCCCTAATAACGTGAATTTCATCATAAATAGGATAGTTATTTCTTTTCATGATCTATAGTTAATGTTCCAATGATCATAATACTTAATAATATCCAATCTCAAGGTTTTAAAAATATTTATTTTCATACTCCCTAATAAATAAATCAATATATTTTCATCAAAATGAAAGATGGTTCATCTAATACGAACTCCATTTGTAAAATCCATCCCTCTCCCCATTGGCATGGGAAGAGGCAGTGACATTACTAGGCCTTAGGTGTCATCCCTAAGACTCCAAATTATGGAAATAAATTCCAAGGTCTTTAAAAAAATTAGAGGATAATTTCCCATTAAAAATAAAACCACCCAAACCACATTACCAAAATAATGAAACACTATATGATGTATAAGAATAATGTAATAAAATTATAAGTAAATCAAATAACAAATAAAATAAAACTAATAAAAGAACACAAATAGAGTAAAACATGGAAACAAAAAATAAAAAAATTTATAAAATCCAAGACACCAACTCAAAAACCCCAAGAAATTTCCAACCTCCAACTCCAAAATCCATACCCAAGGTATCACAGTGCATCACTAAATAAATGAGAAAAATTACCTTCATATGTGTCTCAATATAAAATATCTAAAAATTCATCAAAGTGCCCGAGTAGTGGTTGTGTATAAAACTTAGTATGTTTCCCCCAAATGGACTCCCTACACATGCCACTATGGTAGATAAAGTTATCACATTTAATACAAAACAAATTTAAAAAAAATATTAAATCATGTAAATAGTTTATATCAAATCAAATTCCACTTCTAACAAATAGAGGATTTAATGTTTAAAAATAATAAATTCATTCAAACCATTTCTAAAAAATCATTTTTCATAACCCATTGTATTCCACAGAACCAAACTCATTGGCACACTACTTTTGTGTTACAAGGGATGTGTTATGACCAAGCTGGTAGGGAAGCTATTTGTTTTCAAATATTGTATTTTTTTGTTAAAAAAGTTTTTTATGAAAGAATATCACCTCAAATATTATTCACAAAAAATATTATTCATGGTTTTTTTCAAAATAACCATACTCACATTTTCTTTCATAATGAGAATAGCTATTTGGAAGTGGTTCTAATCGGACTCACCACGAGCTAATAATAAAATAGGAACAATAATTCTATAACTATATGGTTAATGGATTTATTCTGAATTTGGTGTGAAAGGAGTGGTTGTTTTCATGATGTATAAAATTATACATGTCTATGATAAAATTAAATGTGACGATGCAATGCTTATTCATATTTAATAAATCATTTTTTAGTTGAATAACTTATGATGAAGGGTTGGTGAAATAAACGGGGAGTGAAAAATATTTAGTTGAGTCATTTTCTAGAATAAAAGGACGATGGGATTCATACTCAAGAAATCACACCCAGGATAATTGTATTCAGGCCAATCATACTCATGATAATTAGATTTGGGATGAGAAGAAAATAAAAAAGTTGTTGAGGATCGTAATCAAAGTGATCATACCCAGAATGATTGTGGTCAGGGTCATTAGCATCTGATCATTCATCATATACATAAGAAAACTTATGTACATGGGATAATCATACTCAGGTTCTAGTAGAAAATGATCTTATACAGGATAATCATGCTCATAAATATCGTACACTAGATAATCATATTCATATAATTAATTTATTGAGACTAATGAATGAAAAGTTAAGGTAAAATGGGATCCAAAATGTATTCAACCATTTAAAAATGGTTAAATTACTTTTTAGGTTTCCAACATGGTCATGAGAATTAGTAAAGAAGTAAAAGTGGTTTGACAATGATGAATTTTGAATGAATTATCAAGGGTGGAGCTCAAGATTCAAAAGAATTATTATATTCATCATTAAGAAGTGGGATCCATTTCATCATACAGTTATATTCAATTGAAATAGAGATTTCTATTGAAATAATCTTATTTAGAAAATTGGACACATGAATTAAAGAAGTACTAAAAATTGAAAAGAAATTCTTATGAAAAATGAATATTATAGAATAATCAGTAAGCATTGAGAATATTTGATGAAGTCAAAATTCACCCATCATTATAGGGGAAATTGAGATTTGGGTGAATTTTTTTATGTGGGAAATCTTTCAGGATTCCCACCAAGTCTACTTGAGGATACTCAATAATGGACAAAAAGTAAATTTTACTTTTCTTATGACTGATTTACTGTGTTTGAGAGAGAAGCTCAAGGTTTTAAAGAGAAGAATTGGTATATATGATCACTTTTTTTAAAAGATGTTCTGAAGGAGAATTGAAAGAGAAGATATATTATTGCTACATTATATTAAGTTGATCATCGTACTTAGTGATTATATTACTTAGTTGATAACTATATTTGGATTGCCAATCATATTTAAAATATCATCATATCCGACTGGATAATCTAATTCGGGAATTTGGTTCTGAGATTTCTCGACTGAGGAAGAATCATATTGGGAGAATCATATTGAGTTCTCCATACTTATAATTAATATGGTGTCAATTAAACTTTACCATATTCCATAAAATAAATTTTTTGGAACCGAGGAGAATCAAATAAAGAAGAATCATATTCGGGAGAATTGTACTTGGATGAATCAGACAAGGAAAAATGAAATGATTTTTCATAAAAAATTTCTAGATGTTCCTACCATATTAATGGTAATAAATTATGTTTTAAATTTAATACATTTGTGAAATTATGAATAAAAATATGTATCATGAGTTGTTGCACAAACTTTTCATTACCCTATTTGTGCTAAAATGGTGCACTTGTACTATTGGATTGTGTATATAGTTCTATATGAGTGAAAGGATATATCCTACTCATTTTAATCCAATGATTATTTTCTATTATATTGTGTCGTATTGGGTCATTTCCATACCGTACCAAGTAAATAGTTATTCTTACTGAATATTGAGTCATTTAAATATGTGACTTCCCATCTATGTGTGTTTGAATTGTTTTTATCTAGGAATTGAATCATTTATTGGATTTGATGGCTATTTCAGTTGAAAATGAACATAAAAGTGATCATATCATTGATTCAACATATCCCCCTATCAATGATACAATAACTGGGCACTTACAATTGGAATTAAAAGATAGGTTTTCTTCATTTATTATTTGCCCATGGGGAATTTAAATTATGTTAAAAGTAAGTGAATTTAGGTTTTTGATATATATAATTATCAAATTTTTTATTATATAATGTTTACTTTTCTTATTTTTATTGGATATGATGTTATTTAAGAGACAACAGATGGATTTCCACCTATTGATTATAAAACTTCTTTGACATATATTGATAAAATGAATCTGGAGAATGATGTAAGGGACAAGATTGGTATATTATCATCACTTTCTGAAAGTGAGTTGTTATATGTGAAAGGCGTTTCCATATCCAATGGTATATGTCATAAATATAAAAACATATATGAAGGGAATAAAAAAGTGAAGAAGAAAGAACATAAAATCTAGATATTATGGTATAAAGGCTAGAAGATGGGTGAGTAAAAATCTATTGGGGAATTATATATCATGTTAAATAACATTTTTAGTACTCTCATATGTCTATGCAAGAAGTTAGATGATTCTATAGTTGTTGAAAATATATTTAGAATCATTCCTGACAATTTTGATGCAAATTATTCCTTATAGGAAGGAAAAGATCCTGAATCTTTATATCTTGCGGATTTTTGTAGCACTCTCATGACTTAGGAAATGATAAGGGAGAAAGCATTGAAAATAAAAAAATATTAATAGATAAATAACATTCAAGTATGAAAAGAAAGAAAAGTCAAAGAATATTCTTATTATAAATGAAGTTAACAAATCTTATTATGAAAATAGGTTATGTAAATATCATAATAATATTTGATCCATTTTATAAAAATGTGAAATGTGGTACATAAAGATATAAAGGAAAAATTCCCATGAATTTTTTTTAATGTTCATTTTTTGGGAACGTTTCTACAAATTTTTACCGAGTAAAAAAATAAAGGATAGTAATAAAGAAGAAATAATTTTAAGAAGATCATGGAAGATACTATTCAAATACAAAAGAAAAAATTTCCTATATAAATATGTAGAAGAAGAAAGATGTTATGTTGAGTTTGAAAAATATTTTGAATATTTTATTGAAAATAATATTTTTACAATAGTAAATGATTATGAATTCAGATATAGTAGTTATGAATAATAAAGAAACTCAACTTGAATATCATTTGAAAAAAGAGTTGAAATAATGTATGAGAGAGATTATAAGGCTTTAAAATAAAAAAACAATAGATCAAATGTGAATATTATTCAATAATAAATATAGATACTTTTCATAATTAAAATGTAAATATGGTAAAATATATTGTTGATTTGAAGAAATCTCTTGAAGAAGAAAAGATTTTTAATGAACATCTAGATGTCTACATGAAACAAAAATAATAAGAGTTGCAAGTTGTCTTCTAAAATCATTATAAAGCTGAAAAATAGACACACGTTTCCCATACCCTATTACTAATGTTGGAAAAAGTTCATAGAATGAAAAAATAGTAATTGTTCAAAAAAAATTACTTTTATTAGTGAGAGTGAATATGTAATTTGTTCTAAAATAAATAATTCATTAAATGTTAGGTTTGTTCTTATGACCAAGAAATTTTGGGAATTCCGAAGTCTCAAAGAACACTGAGTCTAAAATTAAATGAAATAATATGAATCCAGAAATGTTTTAAATAATTTTATTTGCGATAAATAAGAAAATAAAAGGAAGAATCTAACTGATAATATAATTTTAGGTGGCTTATAATATGAATAGAATAAGGTGGCACAGAAATATATTCATATTTCTAATTAATATGGAATATTTATAGAAAAATACTCCATTTCTGGGTATTTCTGGTATTGTGGTGGATTGGGACATTCCACTCATATTTTTTTGTTCAAACAACAAAAATACTATTAATCCACATTTTATGAAATGTACATGTTGAGGGGGAGTCAATTCCCTAAAAATAAGAAGTCTGATGTGGTTTAGAAAGGTGAAGTAATAATTGAAAATAGGTTCCATCCAATGGAAACTATTTGTAAAAGATGAGAAAAACCTAGACACAATCAAAAAGGATTTCTTGTTCTAATTCTTCCACAAAAAATGTTTTATAACAATTCTCAAATGGTGAAGGTGAAGAAAGAAATGGAATAATTAAAAGTTCTTCTAGCTCAAACTGCATTGAAATCTACAAAAGGAGAATGACCATGTATTTTGGGTAGTTTTTTTCTTCTCATTTTATAGGATATTTTAAATTATTAAAGAATGTGAATTATTCTAAAGAAGGGACAATGACAATTTTCAATGATGAATTCTTGAGAATAAAAGGTGTTTTATCATCCATCAATGGAAAAGAAAAGTTGAAATCCAAGAAAGCACTGTATGATGATGGGATGAAAGACAATCTGATAAGTGTTTCCTAATTGTGGAAAAAGTTTAAAAAGGTTATATTATGAAAATATTTGGTTTTTATGAGAAATAATGAATATGGAAATTTTTTACAAGAGGATAACTTACAAAAGGAATTTTTTTAATATTAGTTAAATACAAAACACAAGTTTACATGAGTATGGTGGAAGGGAAATAAATTTTTGCATAAAATATTGGGACACGTGCCTCAAATAAACATAGGAAAGTTATCTAAAATAGATATTGTCCAAGACATTCCTAATTTTCTTATAAGAAGATAATTGTTTTTCACAATGTTTTAAAATGGAATGTTACAAATGTTGTGCTTAATGAAGTCGATATTTTTTCAAAACAACCCTCGGATAGGATTCATTAAATACTCATTTTATTTCTCAGAATATTTATTGCTTTTGATATAGAACGAGGCAACAAGATCATTCAAATAGATGTTAAATATGCCTTCCTGAATGGCGATCTTGAAGAGGAAGTTTTTTCTAAACAAACATTTGGATTTGTTTTTTTCGAAAGATGAAAGTTATGTGGCTATATTGAAAAAGGATTTGTATGGACTAAAACAAGCTCCATGGCCATGGTATTAAAAATTAAATACATGCTTATGGAAGAAGAATTTAAATAATGTAAGTGTGAATATAATACACTGGGAAACATTTCCACTTAATATAAACAATTTGTTTCAGCCACTTTTTGTGAATCCATTCCATTTTATTATATATTTTTCATTATAAAATTTTAAAATCATGCTTGATCTCTATAACAGACTCTTTAAACCTATTTTTCAACAAACACAATCAATCTAGAAAAACTATAAAATTACCTTAAATGATTTTTTCACTTGAATATCACCATTTGGTTATGATTACAGTTATTCACTGTCTGAAACAACATTAAATATTCTTCCATCATCAACAAAAATTATATTTTTCTATTCTAGATATTGATCAAAGATTTTATCAACAGGCACTTTAAGCCCACATGGGCCATGATCAATATGAGAAATAAGATTAGCATGTAAATTTCATCAATTAATCATTTAATTCCCAGAATAGTCAACTCTTTTTATCATAAACTCCAACGGTCAGGACAAAAATCCATTTATAGATCATCTATAACATAATCTGATTTAAACCCCCCTAGTTCAGTACCCCCTATCAACATATTTTCCTATAATGATAAATATATTTTCTACAAATATTTATGTGAACTTAAAGGAAACTCCTTTGTAGATTCAATAATGTAAAGAACACATATCATCACATAAGGGGAAAACAAACTATACCTTAATGAGAGTGGGTACCACATCTACACTTTTTCAAGTGTATAGAATCGGATGAAATCTAGGAGCTAGTCGATACCTCTCATACATTATTAGGGTTAAGTCCTTCATTATAGTGACTGCGTCCTATAATTTTGTAGGCATATACTTCAACATCACAATCCCATGATCCACTTTCTTCTTGATTAAATGATACTATATTTCAATGTACATCATCTACGAGTGATGAAGTAGATTTTATCTATGATTTATAACACTTTATTTTTCTCAATTCATTCTGATTGGATAATTCTATTAAAATCCAATATCTTCAAGTTTCTATTTCATCTCTAATAAATTCATGAAATCTTGAGTGGAGGAAATATATTATTCTTCTATTATGTTACAGAATATTTAATCTTGTTTCTAGAATATCCAGAATTACACAATATTCTATAATAGAATGGACCACCGAATAATTATTTTCTACCATTTTCTGAACTTCCCTGATATGCATCTATATATTTTAATAATAATTAATTATATTTTTCATTATACATAATATAAAAATCCATCAAGCCCATAATATTTGGAATTGTTATTTTCTTGCAATTATTTTTATATCAATGTAATTTCCTCAAAATCATGATTCATGGCATGAGAAAAAACTCTATCAGATCATGACATGGTTAAATATAAAAGACTTCAACTAATCTATCTATATTCTATGACATTGAATGATTTACTTTCTTCATGTCATGATTATTTCATCAGGGATTCCAATTTTTTCATTATCAATAGGTAATTATCCATTCTATGTCTTCTTAGTTCCTAATTAGAACATTTATATTAATAAATAATGTTCCATTCATTCCTTCTTTTTACTATAAACCATCGAAAAAGGACAATTCACCAATCATTATCATTATGAACTAACATTTCATGATATTTTTTAACGTTTTTCACTATGATTTAACTGATACTCCAAAAAAAATTATGTTCACACACACCAACACCATCATCCTTTGATTATATTCAGTGTTGACATATAGATTGTAATCAACTTGGCCATGATGAAAAATGATCTTCTTCAAAAATTAATGAATTCTAGAATACCTCACCCTTAGTGCTTGATTCAGCATATATAGTACCTTCCTTGGCCAATCAACTATATTCTCATTTGAGGAATGATAAAACCATATGTTTACTTGATATAATATTCTTCTTCTAGAACCCCATTTTAAAATGTTGACATGATTTCTATTTAGAGAACATTCATCTTTTGTTACACTACTATGTCTAAGAATATAAAAATAGTCTCAATCCTTGAAACTAGTGTAATTGTCTCATTAATATTAATTACCTTAATCTAGAAGTATCAAATACACACATGTATTTATTTTTTCAAATTACCAATCATTATTCATTTTTTTGTAAGCCAAATTTTGTCCTGATGAAAATCCTATCTTCCAGTCTCATAATAATAAACCATGTCTGATTCTTCTCGATTTGGTCATGATATTTGTTCATAGATTAATCCTTTTTCCCATCTATAGCTGATTCGTAAAATCATTTAGGCTCCACCTAATAATAAAATAATTCATGCTTTAAAGACTTCATTCATCATGTTTGAAGTGGTGTTTCCTGGTCACCAATAAAATTTTTATATTAATTTTATCACAAATACAAGGCTTCCATTAAGATATATGTTTTAATTCCTCTAACTCATTTCATTATCTTCATCTCAATATGTATTTCCCGCATCGAATCCCACATAGATTCTAACAACCTCATCATTTTCATTAGGGTACTTCTCACTGTGTTGTTCAAGATTATATTTATTGTGTAATATAGCTAAATAATTGATTCCAACTACGTTTTCTAGCCTCCTATGAAATAATTTATATTCTTCACTTTTTCTTTAATATCCAAGGACAAACCCGTTTTCTCTATGAGAATAAAATTTCCTATGTTTTTTATATAATAGAATAAAACACTTAAGTACAAATATGAGAAATTATTTCAATGTTGGAGTCATTACTTACCATATATTAGATGGTGTATTTCTTTATTTCTAATAGTACAATTCCCTATTGGATATGTATACCTATTTAAACCTTTCTTTCATAATATATCTGGAAGGTCTTTTTCAATAAAATATTTATTTCTATGTTTTTTATGATCTAATTATTTATTTCAATCACTCTATTTTTTAGTATTTCTCACTACTAAATCATGATTCCTTACCCCATGTTTTCCAAGATAATCCTTCACTTGGCTATTTATGAATTTAATACCATTATCAGTTCAAAATATTTGAGTATTCTCTCCATGCTTACATTCATTTTCCCATTGAAAATTGTCCACGAATATAAACACATTATACATGTGGGAAATGAAAACTATCCATGACATCCTAATGAAATCATTAATGAAAATAACATAATACCACTTCTCGTAAATTTAACTTGAAGAGATAGTTCCATACACATCTACATTCCCTAATTCAACCACTATAGTGAATTTTTTCTTTTCCCTAGTATGAATTTTTGATAATGTTCAATTTTTTAAAAGAATTCAACATGTGACTAAAATAACATGGTATCTTGGGTAGATCATGAGATCCATCAAATGTGAATAGATTTTCCACGGATGGTTGACATAGATACCGAAACCGTTTATTCCACAAATTTTTTTCCTTTACGGATAAAGATCACATATATTATTTTTAAATATATAAATATATAGTTCTTGGTGGTAAAATAATATTAATCATGCACACACCACACACATAGGTCAAAAAGGTTGACCATATCCCTCTCCATGGTATATCCCGCACATCAAGAATTATTTATTCCATTCATTGAACTAAGACCTAGTGGTCATGATGCTAATTACTAGGAAAGGAGGCCCAAAATCTACCCTGAAGTTCTAGTACAACATCTTTCATGTAGCATGATTCTCTCACCATTTTTCTGTATCATAACTACATCACTGTCTTTCGAAGAAATTACCTACGTCACTACCTTCCAATAGAGATTCCCCCTCTCGATTTGAACCCGAGTCTAATACATGATTACAATGAACCGTTACCAATAGGGGAAGCCTCCAACTATAAAAAATCACATATATTTTTCTCCAATCTAATGATAGATATTCCCCTTTGTGTGATTTCCACGTAAGACATGTGTACTATATTTCTCATGACAATACACAACTTCCTAGAAATGATTATTAAATGAACAAAGCCACACAATTGACTAAAAATTAGAAAATTTTCACTATAACATTAGAAAACCAAGACATTAGAATTGCTCATATATTTTCCCCAAATTTAGATTTTCCTAATTCAATAATATTTACATAATCATTATTTTCAAATTTTACAACACCTTTTGTGTCATATTTTATATTGGAAACATGGATTTTATTTTCCATTATTGGTGATGTGAATCCACTATTAATGATCCAAACACTGGAATGATTAAATTCTTTAAGGTAAATATCAAAAACCACAACCTTCTCTTCTCCTTTATTTTTTATCCACATCATTGACTTCATGCCTGTTGTGGGATGATAATCAAGATCTTCCATGGAATATGACTGACCAACATTATATTGTAGGGATGAAAAATAATTTTTCATTTTTTGCTCATTTGGTTATTCTTTCTCCCTCACCCACCATTATTGTTAAGTGGTTTCAATGGTCTGAGGGAAGCGCTTTAGAGAGGGTGGCATGTGCGATGGTGATGCATGTGGGGTGTTGGACCATATGGAAAGCGCGGAACAAATCTAAGTGAGGGGGTTGGGTTATTAGATCGTGTCATTATTATTTGGGTGTAAAATCTACTACTGGACCTCAACATGGAAGTGGGGATATAAAAGGTGTCCCCCTGTCTTTTTCGATTCTAAGCGGGCTCCAATTTGGATTTGTAACCTATACGTAGAGAAGGTAACTCGGTTTGTTGGCATCCTCCCTCAGTGGGATTGAAACTCAATATGGATGGATCATGCATCCACGAGAACCTGTGCGAAGGAGGAGTGGTACATGACCACAATGGTTTGGTTTACTTAGCTTTCTCAGCCAGATTGGGACAGGGGTCTTTTCTGGATGTGGAGGCAACAAAAATTCTCACCGGGCATAGCCTTTACATCCAATTGGGTCATGAAATCTCTAAAATATAAATGGAATCCATAATTTTTCACAACTCCTTGAAAGGTTACAGTAAATATCCTTGGATGATTTTCTTTGTCATCTGAAAATGTAAAAGATTAATTAATACCAAAGTGTGTATTCTCCACACCTAGAGAGATGGGAAAAAAGTAGTGTATCATGTGTCCTCAGTTCACTTCAATAGGATAGAGGAGTTGTTTATCCACACTATAGGTAGTATCTAGTCTAAAAGGATTGACGATATCAATGGGGATGCAGTCAGCCTTCACCATTCAAGGCCACCATTGTTTTCTTTTTGGCTATCGGTGGTGTCCCCCCCCCACATCCTTCTTGTTTTTATTTCTCGTTTTCCCTCCTTTTCCACTTGTACTCTTCTCCCCATTCATTAAATAATTACATCATGATGATGAGTAAACTCTCCAGATCTTTTCATTTTCATCATAGGTTGAAAAAATCCTATTGAAGTTCATATATATGTTTTATTTTATAATTATTTTTGATAGTAAAACCAATGATCGCACTTTTAAATTCATTAACATTTATCTTACCCTCAGTGATATTTTCTGAGTTCTCTATCATTACTGTATTAGGATTTTAAATTTATTTTTTCAGCTCATACTTCTCTTTTTTCTTGTTTCTACATATAACATTCTGCATCATGAACCACTCTACCTATTTTCATTTTTTGGATCTCCAAAAATCTATCACCTCGACATATAATACTAATTCACCCTGAATATCAACTCTTCATTTGACTTATTCTTCATCATTATCGATTTCTTCCTTTATATAGGTTCTAACTACAACTAACACTATAACATTTTCCCTATAATCCTTTTATTTATAAATATCTTGAAACTTATATTCTTATTATATGTAATTTAATTTTGATGGAATGTTATTATTTTTTAGAAATATCTCATTAAATATTTCTTACTTTTCACATAGGTTGAAGACTTGTTCAGGGGAATTTCCACTTCATCCTCATCATCATTGTGAATCTTCTTTGCGCACCTTTTTATAATATGCCCATCCATCCAATATAATAATCCTTGAAGTGGATGTTTCCCTTTGAAATTTCCTTTTCTACTTTGAGGGTTCTAATAAATGAATGACATAACCTCATCCATATCCACTTCGTCATTACCAACATCAATTGTGTGCTTATTAAATTCCTTGAATTCCACCACATTAATATCCCTTTTTCCAGAGACATGATATCATAATTTATTATCTCTTATGAAACAAGGGTACCATTTAGGCAATCTATTGTTAGCACATTTATATCTTTATCTTATAATGAAGTAACATTCAACTCAAACCACGATATAAGTCTTATCAAGATGTTATTAATGATATTTACATCTTCGTGAGTTTATTTGAGACCATAAATTCTTCTTTAACAACATTCACCTGAAAAAAAAATACTTCTATAAAATCATTTTTGTACATTTTCAAATAATCTTATTTATTCCATAGAACCAATAAGTTAGATTCTCTATCTTTTGAATCAGAGCCATATATATTTAGTAACTTTACATAAATTTAATGTGATGACATACATGACATAATCTTTCTTTAGGTTTTGTTAGACAATGATTCCCCTAATAAATTGATTTCACTAGTATCGGAATCCAATTACCTTTGGTTTGTACCTCATAAAGCTCCACTATCTACACTAGTAGAAATACCATGATTAAAATATAAAAACAAATCCATTCATAATAATTGAAAGTATTTTTATATATGATTCTTCCAAAACTAAAAGTTATTTCAATCTAAAATTGGAATCGATTTGATAGTAACAACATAAATTTATTCTAAATAGAGATAAACTAGGATTTTAACTTTTCCCTATAATACTAGTTTTTGATCCAACTATTTTAAATACCCTGAGAGTTGAGTGATCTTTCATATGATATATTAAAAATAATTTTGCTTTCAACCATGTTTTTTCATTAAATAAAATGATCTTCTCTCCATTTTTTCTAGCAATATAAAATAAAAATTTAACGCACACATGAGAAAAAACAATTTTACTTCGCTCACCATCATTGGGATATGTATAAGAATCATAAAATTTTAATGTGACCATATTAAAAACCCACTAAAGCGCACCTCTATTATAAATCATAGAGAGGAAACACTATCCGACTTTTTTACAACCAAAAGCAATTTGAACGCTCGATACTATCTCAAATGAAGTCTGGTCACTACTCCATCAGAAGAATATGCATTTGATCACATGAAAAAATATGTTTTACTCTTAATTTATTACATCAGTAATATCAACTATCATCCGATTTATGAATAAAATTTACCATATATTTTCTAGGAAATACCTTTTGTTTTGTGTAGAATTTACTTTTGTGAAACCACGTTTTTAATCTTTAATGAAACTGATCAACTCTTTGTTAAGCATTACACTTTCATAGAACCACCAACATTTATGAAACTAAATATTTCTTCATGTAACATTCTAATTTTTCAGATGAATTCTTTTTTTGATAACACTTCATAAATTTACAGAATTTACATTTTCATTATTACTTTCAATATTCGAATGAGTGGTGACTGACTGTTTATTGATGTTGTCTCGCCTTCATGAAGCATTCATCCTGGCCAAGGACACTTCATGAAACTCTTCATTTTTTTTCAAACACAATTACTTCATGAAACTTTAGGGACTATTTTTTATTCATGAAACTTCACATTATCCCATAAATTACCATCTTTCATTTATGACTCAACCATCTTTCAAAAAACTAAAAACCATTAAGAATCACAAAAAATTCACAAAACACCATAATTTTACAAAAAAAACATATTTCATAAATTTCATTCTTTTTCAACAATTTTATGAGGCGACCTTGGAAAGTAAATTTTTTAAAACATTGGTAATCCTCCAAATTTTGGACCATACAATTTAGAAATAAAAGAAAATTATACCACCATATACATAAATTTTTTTATAATGTTGCCAAATGATTCATTCATTTATATTATATATTTATCATCATACCCTGTCAACAATCGTACTGGATTTCAACAACTAACTTTTTGACAAGCTTTTTCAACAAACACAATCTCTTAAAAAGCATTACAAATTTACCTTGAGTAATTTTTTCCCAACAAATCCACCCCCACCCTCTAGTGTTACTACAATATATATTGCAAAGTTCATATCCACCACCCTACAAATCACTCAAAAGAAAATAAATAAGGGGATAAAACTATTGAATATTGTTTTTTATGAAAGAGGGTATAAACAAGCCCTATTATTATATATCCTCTCCCAATATTTTATAAAACCTCCCATAATAACTGACTCGTTATTTAGAAAAATTACATTTCAATATCTATATTAAATTAACCTTTATATAAATAATTAAATCATATATATATCTTATGCTAATATAAATATTTAACTATCCACCATCCACATTTTTTAAAATAATTTCCCTATTTACAATTATTAAAAAACTTCAGCTGAACTGAGACACATAATCCCAAGACCCAATTTGAAAAAAAAATAAGGCCATGAGTTTATTCTATTGTCTCCAATGTCCTATAACATATTTTGGAAAATTAAATATTATTTTGGGAATGATTTACCCAAAATAATAAATCAAGTCAAATTATAAAAAATAGAAAAAATAAAACAATTTTATTAAAATACAATCTAATATAAATTATTATTATGTGAGAAAATGAAAATAAGTAAATAAACCAAAAAATAGTTCATATAAACAATAATAAAATTAAATATAATGGATAAAAATCACCAAAAAATACATCATCCTCAAAATTCATCATTGTATCCCTATTGATGGGTCTATAACTGACTAATAATAAAGAATGCTGTTTTTATTTTACTAGATTCATGACTAATAGAATTGATATTTATACCGTAAAATATATGTTGGGGAAGAGTAAAAAAATTCATAGGATTTTCCAAATGGATATGGTATATCCCCATTCATGAGTAAACCTAAATTCAAAATACAAAATGAAATTTTAAATAAAACCACATATTTTCAAAAATCATCATCATAATGAAAACACTTTTCAAAATATTTCCATATTGTCATTTATAAAATTACATTTTAGTAAACATTTATCAAAACCTAACATAAATTTATTTATTTTAAATCCAAAGTTAAATAATAATCTAAACCACTTCACATTCCATCCTGAAATATATTTTAGAAAAACTCACAATTTTATTTTAATACATCATATTTTCACAACCCGTACATATCAAAACATTTCATGACCAAAATCTAGATTGAATAAATGTCAAGAACATTAGAGAAACTAATATCTCATCAATAAAAAACCATGGTATGATATATGATTCAATGGTTTGTGAAAAATATTTGATGCTTAGGTTTATCTCAAGTAAAAGGGGAAAATAAATAGCTCATTATTGAATCATAAAAACAAATAATTCAACACACACTACACCCATTGTATAGAAATTCATTTCACTCATCCATACACATATGTTTAAAATATTCTAAATAATATCCCATAATATGAGACTAAATACCCAATCTCAGTTACCCAAGTAAATGCTCATTTTAATCATTTTATAATATCATTACACAGAAATATTTCAAAAATTCATTCAAAAAATAAAAATAAAAATTATATTAATATTTATTTAAAACAATCAAAACAATATTGGTACATCTCAATAACAATACATTAAATAAAATTATAATAAATTAATTTGAACAAAAAACTAACCTGAATACATTTAAATAAATTTGATATTTTTCAAAAAAAGAACTCAACACTACCAATTATTGATAATAATTTAGCAATTATATTTATAAAATACCTTATTAATTAAAATTATATATAAAAATCATGGTCTTAAATTTCTATATTGAGAATAAAGTTCAAGTTTTTTTTAACAGTCTCAAGTCATCATCAGAGGTAAAACAATAAGTATAACCCAATAATTTACTTTGGAAAACATTTATGTCGGTTCCACTAATCACGGGATGTGGTATTTACACCAAGGCTAGGTTTTGAAGAAATTTTTAGATTTTTCTAATTTAGGAAAATAATTTTTATTTTTAAGATGATTATTACTTCTAGATCTAAAATGGTGATGTGGAGAATGTGGTTTTAGGTTTTTGAAAATTTATTTATTTTGATCCGTATTCTAGATGAAATATTATGTAGTCACAAACTTTTGGGTGCGACAGGACCTTGAAAATAAAATATTTAGTATAATATTATATTATTAGATCATATCCTTGTTTTTTTATAAATTATAATTTTTCATACAAATTATGAGTGTTTTAATTTCAGACATCCAATGAGTCTTTAATGGTGGGTTTTTACATGTATTACTATAATCTGAGTTTACTTTAAAAAACTTGCAGGATGATCGTCACAGGTGGAATAATTATTTATTCTTAGGGAATCCAAAATTTCCATTATATAAAATATATTTTATTTCCTATAATTAGGGTTACATATAAAAAATTAAACAAATGTAGTAGTGGGATGGGAAAATATGATTATGGATTTTCGTGCTTCTGATCATGATCGATATGGAGGAGGTCATCAATGGGGCTTTGTTCTAGACTATTCTTCACTAATGGTTTTTTGGATTTCAACATAGGATTCATTATTTAATTTTGATTCTATTATTAATTAAAATCATTTCCCAAATTAATTTTTTTTCTTCTAAAATTTTAATTTTCTCATGATTATTAGGGTTATATTTTAAAAAATGTTTCTAATTTTATTTTTGAAAGGAGGTCATTGAGGGTTTCCTAGATAAGGGGAACATATTTATGAATTTCCTCCCCATATTTCTAATCCACAAGATACCTTGGTGTGGGATTAAATTATAAATGATGAAGGTATTCTATGATAGTGGGTTTGTCGGTATAGTGGGGTGGAAATGAAGGATATTAGGCCTCATAATAGTTCTAAAATAGTTTCACTTCATGTGACAGTCTGTGAGGGGTAGTATTACATAGACCAATGTAGTTCATGTGAGGAATGAAGTCTACCTATGGAATACATAGTTTTTAGGCATAATCATGGGAGGGATCAATGTGGCAGTCATCCAATGAGGTAGTGGATATCAATTGTTGTTCATGAGTGGTTAGGGGGACAAGAACCATGGATTAAAAAAATAATACAAAATGATGAATATAAATAAAAGAAACATAGTGGGTTTTAATTGATTAGAGAGATAAATTTATTCAGGTGAATAGCTTTAATCAATCCAATAGATCATCAATTATATATAATTGTAAATATTTATTATTATTAATATTATTTGGAATACTATTATTTTTATTATATCCCTTTATGATGTAATAATTCACTGAAACAAGGAATTGGAAATTCATTTATGGAATCCTAAACTTCATTTTTTAGAAAAACATTTCAAGGCCAATATTTGTTACCTAAATCCAATTTTTGGCATAGGCCCCAGGTCTCATCAGGTAATATCCAATGTGTTTGATGTGATAAAATGACAGTTTCTCATATATTTCATATTTTCAATAAGTGAATAGTCTATCTTGAGTATTTTATCATGAATATCATAATAGTATGATTGGTTTTGGAAAATGACGTCATTTGGGAGTTTAGAATAAGAAATTTTGTGATTTAACTACAAAGGAATAACAATGGGGTTTTAACATAATGATTAGAGTGTTCACATGGTTGACATCCCTATAAGGTAGTGACATTGTGACAAGGTATGCGTCTCCCAGACCATCCCTAGATTGGGTTGGTAATCCCCCTATTTGCTTATTTTTTGGATATTCTGCATTTGAATCATATTGGGTTAGTATCTCCAACATACATTGGAGTAGGATCCTCAATATATTGAGTCAATGTCCCCCATGTTTTTAAGAGAATGTATGGGGTATGGGATTCTATTATATAGTTAGTATCCCCTTAAATTCCTTTGTAATGTGATCCTATAACATAATTATAATGAGATCTATTAGATAAACCTACATTGGTTTTTTAGTTACATGATCTATGCTTCATAAATGATGGACTAGAGGTTGTTATGTTCACTGAAGGGATTATCATTTTCTTGTGTTGGACATGATTACAATAATAGATATTAGCGGTATTTTGGTATTGAAAAATATGGGTAAGAGTATATAATTTTAGGCTACTAAACAATATTTACACCATGGGTCACCTTTTAGGTATGATATATTACTTTCTGGAAACATCTAACTTATTTGATTTATGGTTCTCAATTTAATCCAAGTTACTTATTTGTTGAATTCTTTATTCCCTATGATAAGGTGATTGGGAGAATCTATGTCTCTTTTAGAACTATGTTTATGGAACATATGTTGATCCATGCATAACTTCTTCTTAGATAATATCTTGTACTATGGGTTTAGATCCAATGGTTTTATTTTGTTTTTATTTTTGGTTTTGGGGAATCCTATTTAATATGCTTATATTGAACCCTACATGGGACTTGGAAACACAAATCATTTGTCTTTACATATGATGTGTAAGTTGGAGATGGTCTTGTGAATGTGGAGTTAGTGTTTCTTGTTCAAAGATTATGGTTGGAGACCTTGGTGGCATAGTTTTGGTAGAACATAGTATTGTCAGGAGGAGATATTAGAAAGTGACATTTACATTTAGATATATATTTCTGTATGTGCCACATCATCTTAGGTGAGTTGTCAATTTTAATTTTTGGTTATTGGAGGTCAATCTTTACCCTTTAAATTATGATTTATATTTTAGTTTTCATTATAGATCTTACTTGTTGGCCCATTCATGTTATATATATGTGTTAGTGTTCATACATATGATATGGGTTGATTTTATTCATTGGATATATGTATCTATTTTATGTTTATATAGTCCAATGCCTTATATATTGTGAGTTAATCCAACATAGTTCTAATATCTAGCATCATGCCAAATTTAGTTAGGATTGGGGTGGAGCACTCTTATTTCATCCATCTTGTGATTAGACTTACGTGGTTATGTAGTTCCAATGTAGCATTACAGTTGGGTTTTTATAGGGAATTTTAATAGAGTTGGATGTATGGTGAGGATTGGTTTGGTAATTAGGTTAGTAATGTTAAAGTGTCTCAATATTAGATTACATCACCATCGAACCCATTCCTAATAAAATATGTTATGTATCCATTATTCAGGGCCATAATAACATATTTTTCAACTCAAGGCCCTAATGAACTAATTTTGTTGTCTAAATAACATGGTACATGTATCATTTAGTAGTGAGTTTTGAAACACAATTCCTTACTTATGCCATATCATCGAAATATATTTTTACCCTTGTGGGTTAATCAGATAAATTATATTATATTTCTCATTAATATTTATCTTTTTTGTGGTTGTATGATTATATGGAATCATGCCAATAGTTGGGCCTCTTTCAACTAATTCATTGTTGATGAGGATTCATTTTCTAAATCTCAACTGAGAGATTTTATTGACCCATGATCCATGGAATATTATCTCTTAATTGTACTTCGTGTTGATATTAAAGAGTGGATGGTAGTTCCTATTCATTTGGATGACATCAACGATAGATTGAGGGAGAATTTTATATTTCAATGATAGGGGTCTCATATTTATGCAAGGTGAAATAGATCCACGTGTGAATGGCGTTCAATGGGGGTCTCAATCACTCATTTCCATTGGGATTAGACTTAATTGTTAGTTTTTAATTCTTGATTCCTGATTCCTACATTTCATAGTGATATTATTGATGATGATCCTTTTATTCTCATAGTGAAGACTTCTGTGGTGGTCCCTCCTCCCCCAGCGGGGGAGGGTCCCTCAACGTCGGGTTGGGATTTGGAGCTTGCTTTTTGGTCTTTCTCTAATCTTGACTTTCTGACCCCATTTTCAATGTTCTAGCTCAGCCCTGAAGTAGAAGATCTCATTGATAACCATCCAAATCATCAGATTTCATCTTTGAAGTTCGCAGAATCCACCACTCTTCTGAATCTCACCCCGGTGGCTCAGTTCAGGAAAATGAGTCCCTTGGTTTACACCTTTGCCAGGTTCGTTCTTTTCTCATGGGATTATCAAGAGAGGGAGACCGTTGGTTTGTTCTATAATCATCACATTATGATTAATTTTGCATGCGAGGAGGATCTCATCCGAGCCTGGTCAAACACCTCCTGGAACTATGATGGATTTTGTTTTTTCATTTTTAGGTGGTCATTTTATGTCCACATGAACTGTGACCCACCTTCCGTGGTGGTTTCAGTATATTTTCAAATGAAACCATAAACATTTCAAAATCCATCTATTATAAAGATGATTTGAAACATAGTTGGCAGATTTTAATGCTCCGATAGTCGAATAGAGGCTATTTTCCATCCGGTTAATCCACAGTTCTGTGTAGAAGTGGATGCTTCTAGATATCTATTTGATTTCATCTTGATTTAAATTGGCGAGGAGTACTGATGTAAACAGTGGGTGGACTATGAAAACCGGACCAGTTTCTATTCTTCCTATAAGCTCCTAGGTCATCCTACAGATGTCTATAATCGGGGGTCAGCAAGGGTGAAGGGTAGGGGGAAAGGCATAGACTTCTTCTCTTTGTGAAAAAAACCAGTCCATTCACTGGAAATATGTCCATGAGGTTTTTAGTCCAGGGGAAGATTGGAGGATGAAGACAATGGTAAGATCGCAGTAGGATGGGAGAAGGATCGTTCAGACCTATCATACAATGGTGTTGTTGGGAGATATAGTGGCCACAATGGTTATGAAAAGTGGATGAAAAACAAAAGGGAGGTGGTCTAGAGGTTTGTAGTGCAGTGTCTAAGGTGATGTCTGGTGATGATAGTATGAGGAAGGTCTCGACCCAAATCAACCCGTCGCTGTCGGAGGTGTTCTCTATGATAAAGATGGACCTGTATGGACCATCAAAGGATGGGCATTTGGTGGTGCTGGAGGCTGCTTGTATGGATAATTGAAATATGTTTTATAAGATGGATGAATAAAAGGAGGCTACGATAGTTTTGGCGGATGATGAGACATGGTCGGGCAGCGAGGATAAGGATAAGGGGAGGAAGGCGATGGATATGGTGTAATCAGCACTAATCTGTGGGATGGAAGGTGGTCTGACACTAATTTAGAACTCATTCCTTTTGTGTAACAGGTGTAACTTTTTCTCAAAAGCTGATATGGGTTCAGAGCATAATGCTCCAGGAGGGGGATAATGGTCTAGTGTGGAGATGGCCAGGGGGATTGATCATGGGTACTCGACTAATAACGAGTCCAACAAGATGAGAATTAGGAGCTCCATGAGGAGGGGGGGAAGGACTATTCCTCACTACCTCCACCTTTGGAGACTCAATAAGAAAAAGAAGGGAACTACTTAGAATATGGTTTTGGGGACCCAAAGCCACCAGAATGTAAGAGAGCAGGGAGACCCCTTGGTTCTGTTTCTATCTTCTGAAGAGGGAAGGACCGAATAGGTCCTATTGATCAATACATCTAAGGAGAAAGTGGATAATATGGTTGGAAAATCTCTAGAGGTGTCAGTCAATGAGAATAAATATGCATGGATTGAAAAACAAGACCTAATCCTTATAAGAGGATTAAACAAAGGGAAGCTCAATATTGAGGATTACATTCAGGTATGGGACCAGTGGTCGTCTTGGTTTGAGAGGATGCTGATGGAGGTACCTCACATATAGGTTTCTTCCTTATCAGGGAAATTATTTAGGGATATATAATCAAGTGAGGTCCAGTTTACTTTTATTCACTATGTTTATGTTGGTGGTAGGGTGGACGGTTAGAAAAAAAATTGGCATACTTTACTGGGTTTGGATCTTCGTGTTGTTTGTTTGGTTGTGTTGTTTGGTTTCCAGCATACGTCATGGATTTTCTCTAGAAGGGGATTAGAGCACGAATCTATCACCATCACTGGCCTTTGTATCTAGATGCTTGAGAGGGTATGGATTCGTTATCGGTTTTGTGCCTGTGCACTTCTTCATGGGAATGCATGTTGAAGGGTCATGATTTGGTGGAGGCTTGGGTTCATGGCATATTTTCTAGGGTGGGGAAGACATTGTGGTTTTTTCTGGGCTTATTTCTGTTTTGGAGTTTGGTGGTTGTATTATTGTTCCATGGCTTCTCACGTTTCCTTTAAAAAGTGTTTTGGAAATAAAATAAAATCAATTTTATGTCAAGAAATTATTTATGGTGTAATTGTTAATGTTTAGTGGTTCATATGTAAATTCCATAGGAAGAGTTATGATTTTTTTTGTTCTCATGAAACACTACCTATGTCGAAGCACCCAAAGTGGGTGTGGAAAGATTGAGGACTCCTATTCCAGATGAACCCTAGATTTTGTAGTATGATAGTGATTACCCTTAAAAATAAATGTGGTTCTTAGTATATAACTACACATATGTGGTCACATTGTGATTATAGACCACTATATTATCTGATATATTCCTACAACGAAGTGCATGATGTGTCATTTCTATCCACTAAAACTAAAATTTTCTTAGATATATTCAATAATAGATACAAAATAGTAAAAGTATTAAGAACATTTTCTCAAAATATTAATATGTCTATGAACTTGTGGGTATAGTTCTGAGTACAATCCTAGTGATTTATTCATGGACCCCATACTGGATGGCATAGAAACAAATTATTCTTCCCACATAATGATTTTAAAAGAATTAAAATAATGTGGAACCATAGGTTAGACATTGGTTAACAATGATCTTTTCATTGATAGTGACCACAATTCAGTCACCCCTCCTAGTGATGTGAGTTTTTCCTTACAGTATAATGAGGTATCTCTTATGACAACTTCATGGAAAATATGACATTTAGTGGTGATTATCCTAATATGAATTACATATTGGTTCTTTTACTTCATAATAACAAGTAATAGATAGAATAAGGTGAATGAAGACTTTATATATTGGTGGGATCCTCTCACATGTGCCAAAGGGATCCCTCCCATTGGGACATGTAGTTAGCTACTGAAAATGTGCTACGTGTAACATTGTGAACTATATTTATGATTGATAAATTAACTATATCTATGTGTAGTAGAATACATGGATGCTTTCAAAATATGACCCATGGTTGACCATCATAATGATTTTATTTTATTTATTGAATTTCATTTCAATGAATGGTATTCAAATTTACATATGTGGGATTATTAACACTCTTCGAACATTTTTTGGTGTGTGGATGAATACTTATATTGATTAGGTTTTGTCAAGTCTCTTGTGAATTAAAGAAATTCCATGCACTTATAGGGAGAGATCTAGTGCTATAGTAGGCTCTCTTATATTGATACCAAATTCTCTAGGATACTGATTGGATGTTGAGAAATTGAATACAAGATAGTTAATGAGATCTAAGAGGCACAACAACAGTGCAGTTTAAGATACTTTTAGTAAGGAACTCCATTTTTTGATGATGGTGGATTCACATGATAAAAACCGCTATATTATCTAAATATCATGATTATAATGAGACAATACTCACATTAAATCGATAGTGGTATCCCGACACTCTTATCTAAAAAAAGTGGGACCATGGATGGGATGTTGACTTAGTGGTTCTGTAACACTAGGTATTTTATAATATGGACCTAAGTGGTTTTTCATAAGGTTGGGAGACCATCGTCCACTTACCTAGATGGATAGTTGTTTGTTATTGATCATTGTATTGAAATATCATGATTGGAATCCTAAATGGAGTTCTCCCTATTAGATTCAACCCTCATTGTATAATTTTCATTGGATCTTTTTGGGTGTACCCATCACATGGAAATTGTAAATCCTAGAAATGATAGTATAAATTTTTCTTTAATAAATATTATGATGAATGCATTCATCACGAAAAAACCAATATAAAAACAAATACAACTCAAAATTAAAATTAATAAATTATTATAATACAATTTGAAACAACATAATGAAAATTACAATAAGAGTAAAACCATAAGTAAATAAAAATAAGGGAAATGCTTAAATATAACTATTTTTAATATTATTTTTAAAGACTAATTTTTTATGATAATACAATAAAATTAAATAAACCTAATGGTTAAATGAGAAATATATAATGAAAGTCATAAAAATCTCTTACTATAAAATGTCTTATTTTTTGAATGATCATATTTTTCCACATATTATATATTTTTATCATAATAAATTAAATTGAACAATTTCAAAGGAATATTATAATAGAATATTTTAATATAAAAAATCATTAACATTCTATTAATCAACAATATATTATAGATAATATTTATAACCCATAATAATTATAAATATTATTTTAAAAAATAGAGATAATTTTTTATTATATTTTATATTTTCATTTAAAAAGATAAATTCTTAAATTTTTAGAATATAAATTTAATAAAATAAATTTTTTCATTTATTACACCGAAAATATCTTAGTTTGAGTTTTTTGGATTATTATATATAGGTTGATTTTTGGGTGAATATTAAAAAATGATAGATTTATAAATACCATAACTTTTATGAAATAATCAGGATATAACAATGAATTAAAAAATTAAGGAAATTTTTATGAGACCAATATGTATTTAAGTACTAAATAAATTCATTTCAAACTATTATTTTTTATTTTTTAAAATATTCTTGACATTTTGAAAAAAAAAATTATATTTTATCCAAATAAAAAACAATGTTTGTTACTTTTATCTAATTAGGTACCCACATGATCCTGTTAAGTTTTATCATTGTATTAATATACATTTTCCTTCGTATATTTAATCATAATGAAAGAAATTTCATGTGAATCAAAAATATTCATAATTATTTCCCTAATGAGCATAAATTCATTTTTATAATTTAAATTATCTGTTTTCTATATAAAAAAATTGTGTTATGTGTAATTATATTATTATTATTTTTTATCATACATAATAACTAAAACTACTAAAAATAAATTTATATTTGAAATCATAATTTATAAATTATCTCATTTTTTCATTTTCATTATTGGTCATAAAAATATGTTACCATGTTAAAAACTAGGAACCAAGATAAAAGATAAAATGAGGTAACAATGTAAAATCAAGTTGTAAAGACTCTATATTTGTGAAATAATCATCTCTAAATGAATGTATGGTATATTCATCAACCTTATCTTATATTTTTCCTCTATAATTATATTTTTTATCCACTTTTATGTATCCCTTTCCTTATTAAGAAATTTTTATTTAAAAAATGTATCCCCTCTCAAATATAAAATGCCCCCTCTACCACCCAACTTATCCTCACAACTAATCCATCCTATGTTGAAAAATATCTTCTTATTCCCTTCCCTAAAACTCTTTCCCATTTACAAGTGGTTATGAAGTCCCAAAAAAGATAATCGATGAATGCTTAGTGAGAGTTCTAAAGGATGATATCAAAGGAAGATTTAATTCTTTTGATCGAGTTATTTCATGTTTATTTCTTACTTTTCCTCTTTTTAATCTAACGTACTCATCCAAATATATTATAAATAGTATAATTATCATACAGAAAGTTTATTATGTTTATGTAATGTGAGTTATCTACCTTACTCCCATCCTTCAGAAAAAAAAATATTTCCCATGTTATTATTTGATTAACTACCCCATGAGAGCATATTTCATTTTCACCACCACATTATAGGAATTGTTATAAAATTAAATTTAATGAATATAAATAATCTTTTTTACATTATTAAATTTTATTAATGATATAATAGTACTTATATTAATTATTTTATCTATAATTGGTTATTGTCAATGTTAACTGCTTAAACAGACCATATTGACACTCTTTTATTGAGTCGTATCTATTTTAACAAATTATTGAACTGTTTAAACGTTTTTCTACATTAATCATAAATAAAATATATCACTATAATTATTAATATTTTGAAACAATGTTATATCCTATTTTACCACGCTAAAAACATTGATGTAGTTTTGAATGAATTTTCAAACAAATCCAAGTGGTAAATGAGGGAAAAACTATAAAATAAAATAATGATAAAAAAGGTCCTCAAAATTATAATTGAACATTTTTATTAATATTTATTTAAGAAAATTAATTTCATATTAAAAATTTTATGTTAACACATCATGAAATTCATGACGTATGGTAAGGGTTATTCTTCTCAAATTCCCATCATTGAGACATATTTTGAATTATGCACCTATTTTATTATATATGGGGTATATAATACCTATTTTACATATTATATAATTTTTAACTATTTATTCATGGTATTTAAAATAAAATATCATGTTATTCACTCTAGGGGATTTTTATTAAAATTATTCCAAAATAATATGGTTTTTCCATCTCAGTTTCCCTTCATTGAGACATGATTTATATCAAGAAAATATATTATTTTATATGTTTTATATACTATATATTTTAAATTTTATACAATGATACATAATTTATTAACGGTATTTAAGTATCCCTTTAATGTTATTCTTTTTTAAGTATTTTGTTTCAATTTTCAACAAAATCATATGGGTTATTATCTTTAACTGTCTCCTTCTAAACATGTTTTGTATTTTGTATCTATATTATTTTATAAGGTTTATATGATAAATATTTTTTGTATAACATGATGAATCACACCTTATTAATTGTATTTACTGTTTCATTTCATGTTCTTCACTTCAAGGACTTTTTATTTAAATTTTACAAAAATCATAAGGATTTTGTTGACTCAATTTTGTTTTCATTAGGTCATAAACATTCCTCCTTAAATATGCTCTTATAAGTTTTTTTATTAAGCCATATCATTATTTTATTTGATATTTTATATTTCCATCAATGAAAATTAAATTTTTACTTATTATTATTCTTCTCTTATGGATTTCATTTTCTATATAAGTATAACATTGTTAAGAATAATTATTATCTTTTATAATTGTTATTTATATTCCATATACATTTTGTTTATATTTTTTCTACCAAAATTATTCTATATATTTAAATGATTTTATATGGTAATTTAACATTATATTTGAGATTCATAAAAACATTTGAAGTAATACTATTTACATTTTACACAAGTTTTATTTTATAATTTCTTTATAAATGAGTGAAAAGAATCTAATTTTTGAAATTTTCTAATTGAGTTATTTTTTTTAATTTTATGCCTATTTTACTTAATGGTTTTTTACTATCAATTATTTCATGTTTTCCAAATGAAATTTGTCATTTCATTGTTTTGTTATTTTTTCTAATTGTTTTAAACATAATTTTTAAAATTTTCTCTTCTAATTTCATTATAATGTATTTTTCATATGACTTATAAGTTTGATTTACAATTTTGTTACCAAATCTTTATAAAAATTCATTCAACTACATTTTCCAATCAATATCCAAAGGAACTACCTATTATCATGTAGTATTCATTATCTACATAAAAATAACTTTATATCTTTTCATTGATGTAGAATGAGGGGTTTCATCATCTACTCCTGATTCCATGATATTTTATACCATTTTAAAATAATACAACACCCATTTTGGTATCATTATGTGATATGTGACTTCCTAGATATCTATTCAATGCATTGGTAATGATTAATATCCTATGATATAATGATTTTTAGAATTTAATCAACTGGCCTTCTCACAAAATAATGTGTGGACATGATTGGGTTTCTTCGTAACATAATCTTGTGAACATGGTTGATTTTGTTAATCAAATATATCATATAAATCATTGGATTTGTTTAAAACATAATGTGGGGAAAAATTATGTTTTTTCAAAACATAATTTAAGGAAATCATGGGGTTTTTTCACTACAAATGGGCGAGAAATATTTGGATTGATCATAACTAATTATAATATAATGATTGGGTTTTCACATAATGTTATGATTTACATTACTTATTCTAGTGAAAATTTTATTTTATATTCTACATACCTTTTTTATGCTTCCGTGACTCATAATAATTCTTATTTTCTCTAAGAAATGATATAACAATTTTTGTTTCTTGATAATCATTTAATGGTATTATGTTCTTATTCTTTTTTTATTATAAATATCTCCCATATTATTGTTTTCTCACTTCAATATGGTCTATCAATTTATGAATTATTGATAAATACCCCTTAATATGATTTTTAACAGACTCATTTTCTATTCCACTTCCCTAGAAAATTATATGCATAGATATATAGATTATATATTTATATAGTAATACTTATGTCAGATGTTGAAGAAATATTATACAATAAGATGATTTTTTATAAAATATACAAAGATATTAAACCTTTGGGTTTTATTACTATTTCGTTATACTTGATATGTAAAGTCTGAATTAAGAAAATGATTAAAAATATATTCATGTTTATCTTGGGTCTTATTAGTTAGTATCAAAGAAGGGTTTAGTTTTTTTTGTTAAGATAACCCAATTTAAAGAAACTAAAGGTAAACTGAAATGATATAGGTTAAACTCAATGAACCATATGACAAGATGAAGGTTTCATAGAGTAATGAATTAATATGTTGAATTTCTATTTGGATACTGACACTAATTATCTTAAGAGGATACTCTTTATCACCCATGTTAATCCTTTTGTTTTTCGTATTGGTTAGATATAAGAGGAGTTGAGTTAATATTGGGTATAATGGGCAATTTGTTGTGCATGACACCACTCCATCTATCAGTACCCCTCTTGGTATCCCAATGCAAGAAACGAGGTAATGAGATTTGAGTCCCACCCATAATATGTCCTAATTTGGTGACAAGTAATGAGGGTATAAAAATCTCAGATATAGATGGAATTAACCACAGATAAAATAGAAATGGTTGAATGGAAAAAATTCTCTAGGATAGTACCACACGTAATATAAATGTAAACCTAAATCCATCTCCAAGTTAATGATTAATGTCAAAAAATAGAAGTAAAAGTATATATGTAAATACCAAAAGATAAATTCTATGAAAAAAGTCATGAAAATATCAATAACCTATGCTAAAAATTCCATGCTCAATCCCAATAGTCCTCCACAAAACCTGAAAATTGATAATATATATATAAGGGGATAATAACATATATATTCTGTAGCATCATACCCAAAGTCTCTACTATATATATAAAAATATAATATTAATGCACTGGTTAATATGTGAAATAAAAATTAAACACCAAAACTTTTCATCTAACAAATTTCAACCTCTGTATATATGTCACACCAAATTATGCATCCAAGAGAGTAACATAGTATCAAGAATATAAAAATTGTTCCCTATCGCTACTTCCCAATTTATTTTCCACTCTCATAACCCAATTTTAAATTTAATGTACTCCCCATCTCTTCCATACAAATGGCATCACATATCAACATATATTTGATCTTTTTTGGGGAATATCCCTATTTACCACAAGTTATTAAGTTCATGTATTTAGTGATAGTATCAAACATCACCACATAACATCAACAACGCATCACATCATAATCATATCCCATATCCAAGTAAGTATAAAATCATGACTGTGAAATATATCAACCTCATCCCCTAATCCCACCATCCATGACCCCTGAATCATATCATATCATCATCACCACTGGTTAATCCGAAAAACCAACCTGCTTCATCACTGGTTAATCTATAAAATCATCCCACATTATCATTGGTTAATCGCACAATCCAACCCATATTATCTTTCCAAAAGGAAAATATGGGATGAATGGGTATCCATCCATTTTCCTCCCCACCATCATAGATAATGGAGAAAACACCCATAACCCCAAAACATTTGGTGTTAGTATAGTTTTCCAACTCGAGTGGAGGGAAAATATATGTAACATAGAATACCTGAGAGATTGATTGAAAAAAAAATACTCGATCTATTGGTTTTCCTCAAATGTACTAGCATACACCGCATCACCAGCAATACATCATACTACATCATTCACAACCACTAAATTCATCACACCACACAACCACAACACATAAAAATATAATTCCACTTTCAATTATACGTTTCATCATTTTCCATATTTAAATTTTTGTCCACTAAATCCTTTTTTCTAATATATATAATTTTAATTTAAATAGCACATTAATTTATCATTCTAATCATTTAGTGAACTTACCATACATTGATTCCATTCTATTATTATTTATTTACCATCTGAAAATTTTCATTTATATTTAAAATTTATTCCATTATTAACCTGGAAAATAACTAAATCAGACCGCCAAATAGCTCACCCATATCACATCATCCATCTCCACTACACTGCATCAGCTAATTCATATAATCGAATCATCCTCTCATCTCAACCTCTATACAATACAACCACCATAGAAAATAACCACCACATATCACTTCCACCGCACATCAGAACCATCTCATATCACCACCACTACATATCATAACCACCACACATTATAATAATAGTATCCCATGTTATCCAACCACCGAATCACATTCCCAAACTTTCCAAACTGAATATAGTCACTACCATCACCCCACAAAAACCCACCACACACAATGAAACACAACATGAACAACTTAACATAGCATCACATCCCGACAAAAACAAATTTCAAGGTATCACATTTAAAGAATTCATTATTCTTCATGGGTATTATAATGAAAATTCCATATTTCTAAGTGAAGAAAATTCATTAGTCATATATAAATTCTAATCGTTTTATTAAGTTAGTGATCATACAATAAACACATCATGTTTCTACGTAACCTATCATCTATAACATAGGAAAGTGACCCAATAGATGTGACATAATTAATGTAAATTCAACCTCATTAATATCCATTTTATATAAATATAAATAAATTTATTCATTAATATAACTCGTATTATACATCTAATAGATGGAAAAATACTGAAATCCCCACACATGTATATATATTGGAAGAGAACTAATATTTCTTACCTCAAATAACATTTTTTAATGTTTAGGAAAAATATATTGAAGGAGAGAAAACTAGAAACAAAAACTATATTAAGAAAAATCTAATCAACCTGGAGCACATCAAGGGATCATTATAAACATCACCCAAATACCCCCTGGGACATGAAAATATCACCATTGTGATTCTAAACAAAGAATATTGTATTAAAATAAGGGGAAAAGTAGAATAACACCCATATATTTCAAATAAAAAACCTCTAAATTCCATGAATCAAAGTAGAAGGAAATGTGACAGATGATCTCCCAAAAATCACATCGTGTTCACCGAAAATAGATAGGAAAAATAGAGTAATGGGGTGAAATTGGGGGACCCTAGAATTAATAATCATGGATGACCACTACCCATTCATTGAATAAAACCCCAATTCACATCATGACTTTTCATGAGGTCTTCCAATTTAGGTTATGAAATAAATTTAGGTCATGAAATACTCAAAACTCAAAATTGATGAACATATATATTTTCATGGAACATGATCCTTGATTTAATTCATGTCGAGAATCATCCTTTCACAACATGAGTTACATTAGTTCTGAAATCCAGATACAAATTTCAAGAAGTGAATCACTAGACTCCAAACTAAGAACAACATCCCACATTGTGTAGACATGTTCACATCATGAAATCCATGTTATGGTAGAATTTCTAATTGAAATAACATTTAACCCTTAACAAGCCTCTGTTGAACACCATCAACAGAAAAACTAGAAATTCAATTGTCTCAGAAGGAACAAAACAATATATTGTGGTTTTTTTAATGCTAATCCAAATAAGAAAAGATATGGTGGGAAAAATATTGCGGTTATACACTACCTACTATCTCCCTTTATGATTAACTACATGAATTTGTATGAACATCCAAACACACAAAATAATATATACAAAAATTTTATGGATATTTATCTTATACAAACCTTAGATGAAATAATATTAAACATCATATTTATCAAAAATTTGAGAATAATCACAATGATAAATGTCCCAATTGAATTAGAAAAATAATTCTATGGGTAAAAGGAGGCCCTATAGAAAAAATCAAAAAAAAATGAATATAGATTTTAGTTATCATGATGGAGGGGAATAAATCTTTTCCTATGGTACCACAGACAATTTAATGTTTTAAATATATGGAGTTTAGACAATTGAAAAATCAGTGATTAAACTCAATGAAAAATATGAAAAAATTTCATTAGAAACCTCTAAAGGCATGGGAGAATGGAACATCCTATTCAATCCTTAATATTAAATTGGTCATTTTTAATGATGTTCTAAAATGTATATTTATTCCACACTCTAGATCTGAAAATGTCATATTTGATTCTATTTATATGCATTCATTAATACCAAGAATGTTTAATATGATTATTGATATATGACATAAAACATTGTATATTTAGTTATCATGGAAAAAAACATGGTCTCTGATGATCAAATAAAATATATATAACTCTACTATGATCATTTTTGTAGGAATATATTGTTTAATATCTAGTTAGTCATCCATTAGTAGGATTTGATGTGATATTAATCGTGGATTGGATCTACCAAAATAAATAGCATATTAATTATTTGGATTAGGAGATCATATTCCATATAATATGTCAACCATTATCAAATAACAATTCAAGGATGTTTATTAATTAATTTTTGAATGAAAACTCTAATATAATTAAGGAAACTAAATAATGTGGGAAACTCAAAAAATATTATCAGTGTATAACTAAATATTAAAAACATTCCAAATGTGTCATTGGGTATGGAACCATAGGATTAGTTTTATATTATTTTATTTGATATTACTAGATTAATTCTGAATTTATAATTTATTTCAAAACAAGATTTTAATAAAGAAGTTGAGAATGGTATCCCCCATAAACTCTTAAAACAATCTAAAGAAGTATGTTGGTAAAAATAGTTCTGAAAAATGAAAATAAAAAACATATACCTATAATGATGGAAAATTAATTTTTTTAGAATTACTTATTGTAGTGATATTTTTTTATCATTTTAAATATTATCTTGAGTCATTAAATTCTATGGATTCATTAGGTATTTTACTTAATGATTATTAATTAAAATTATAAGGATTCAATGTATTTAAGGGGAGTATATTGCTAAACCCTTAGATTTTAGTATATATTTTACATATTGTAATTAATATATTTAATATCTTATTTAATAGATAATAACCAATTTAAAAAGCAAAATACAAATTAAACCGTAAAACATTATAATAATACAATGAGAAACATTCTTTAAAATTAATAATAAGAGTAAAAACTCATGTAAATAAATAAATTGTGAAAATTTTTACATATTTTTATTATTCTTATCAAGTTTAATTTTATGTTTTTTAATACAAATTCATTTAATAATGCTAAATGTAATAATATAAATAATTACTTTATGTCATTAAAATAATTTAGTGTTAATACATTTATTTTATGAAAAATTATATTTTTCTATATATAATGAAAATTTTTACTAATGGATTATATTGAAATTTTTTAAATTATTTTTAAAAACAATATTTAAATTTATTAAAAATTATATTACAAATATTTTAACTATTAATTTATATGAAATAATGTTAACAACCTATACAATTTTTATAAGTTATTTTATAAAATAAGGTACATTTTTTGGTAATATTTTATGTTTAAACATAAGAATAAAATTCATACATTATATCATTTTAATTTAATAAGATTAAATTCATTTTTGGACTTAAAATTTCAAAATAAGATTATTGTTAGTCATAGGGATATTTCTAAAACGTTTATTTTTTAGTTTAATAGTTAAAACTAAATATATTTCATAAATATTGTAACTTTTATGGCATGATCATGACATAATAATGACTTAAAAATTAATAAAACCATTCCCTCGACCAATGATATCTTTAAATAGTAAAAAAGTTTATTTAAAATATAATAATCTAAATTTTTAAAGATATGATGATATTTTTGAACCTATTTTATATTTTATCCTTATAAAAGACTATTTTTGATCATTTTCATTTAATTAAGTACACACATGATGCCTTTCTAGTTTTTGTTTGGTTTTAAAATAACATAAATGTAAAGACCCACAAATTTCAAGGAAATTTTTTTCTTAATTTTCTTTGGAATTTTACAAGAGTGCAGCTTCAGACGGCACCTGATTCCGAGGCCCGGTGTGCCCGGAATCAATTTCCGAAGTTTGGCTCGGGTACGTTCAGTGAACGGACGAGCGGGTTTTTCTATCTTTTGAACTGGTGCCCGGAATCGAATTCTGAGGGCACCGATGAAATCGCAGCACCGGTATTTGCTTAGAAACGCCTCTTCCGGAGTTGCGTTTGCTCGGACGTGGTTTTTAAATTTTGGGGCATATAGACAGAAATAAAATAAAATTTGTGCGACAACTTTATTTTATTTCACTTAAGCTGCTTGGAAGTCACTTGGAAGCCACTTGAACCGAGTTAAAGCGGATAAGGTGCTATCCGGAAATATCCTACCCTCTTGGTAGGATATTTGTGAGGCAGGGCCCGCACGAGCCCCGCCGTTTCTTTCGCTAAGTAACGCACCCGTGAAAACCCGTCAAAGTAACTGAAAAGTCAACCGACGCGTTTTCTTTATTTCTTAACAGACCATTTAATTGGGCGGTTTATTTCGTGAATTAAATGGGTTGTTTCATTCGTTGAATTAATTCAACGAATTTAATGGGTCGTTACTTACGCGTTTTGCGTTTGTTGGCAAAATAATAAAATAGACAAACTTGTCTATTTTGGAGGATCCTCCTGTTGTGCGAGATCCTCTAAACCTCCACCCTCCCCGCGAAGAACGCAAAGAACACGAAGAACGCGAAGAACGCCGGAACCGGAATTCGACGACGCACGATCCGCGACGTCAACAAACATTTCCGCGACCTTCTCCTTCTTCTTCTACGGCGCCTCTTCTTCCGCGGCGGACCTACGATCAGCAGTTAAAGGTGAGAATCGAATCTTCTAATTCTCCCTTTTTTTTAATTTCAATGACAACGGATTTAATTAATTAAATCCGTTTGATCTTGATCCGGAGATCGTCGGCGCGACGTTTTTCCCGCGGTGCGACGAACGTCTCCTCCGCAACGACGCGACGATCCCCTCCTTCCGCGACGACCTCACGTCCGACGACGACAAGGTAAGGGTTGTTGGAGTATTTTATTTCCCGTGATTATTCTTTTAAAATAAAGAACCTGATCTCCGAACAATTTTAATTTAATTAAAATTGTTGTTGATTATTTTCTTTTCCTCTCGTTGTTTATGACTAACGCGGAGGGTGCGGATCTAACGAACAAGACCCGGCAACCCTCCGCCGATCTTTTTGTTGGGCGGATTTGGCGGACGACGACGAACTGTGCGGCAGGGGCGATCTGTTGATCCCGCAGTGAAGATCGGCCCCCGGGAGGAGCTATGGCGCAGACGGGAGGCAAAACGGGCCACCGGAGCAACTTCGGCGGCCCGCGGAAGACAGCGGCGGCGCGGGTCGCCGGCGCGGCGGCGCCGGCGACCGGGGGCCGCGGCGCCCGGCGCGCCGCCGGAGGAATCCGCCACGGCTCGGCCGCGGCGGCGGCGAACCGCCGGACCGCGTCCGCGGTCCGGCCACCCAGCACGCGGCCCGCGCGGGCCGCGTTCCTCCAAGCCGCGGGTCAAACCCGCGGCAGTTTCTTCGGCCGCTCGGCCGAAGCCGAGCCGCCCGGTCCGGTCGGCCGGGCCGCGCCCCGGCCGGACCGGACCCGGCCTAGCCGGGTCGGTCCGACCCAGTTCGGCCGCCCCAGGGGGGGTTCGGCCTGGGTCGCCCCGGGCCCAGAACCCCCTTTTTCGGGCCTTCTTCGGTCTTTTGCCCATATCATGGGCCTGAGACCTCCGTTTGACGAACCGTCAGCGGCTACGCGATCCTTGGATCGATACGGTCGTTTCGGTATATTATACTCAAGGTTTCGGAAGACTTTGGGTTCGGCCGGGTTGGATCGTACACGAAACCAACCGGGCCCTCGGAGCGGAAACGCTCATAACTTGAGCTACGGACGTCCGATCGACGTACCGTCAGCTGTGGTAGTTTCCTCTAAGTGATACGGAACTTTTGGCATACTCCGCCTGAGGATTGGACACAGGCGGAGTACGGTCGGGTTGGTTTTGCCCTAAAAACCAACCGGGCCCCTGGGACGAAAATGCCAATAACTCTCAGACCGGGCGTCCGTTTGACGCGCCGTCTGTAGCGTTGAGATCCTATTGTCGATACAGACCTTTTGGATACATCAACTTCGGACTACATGTCAGTTGATGTATCAGCCTCTCGGCTCGTGGAGCGGACCCTCCTAAACGAGCTCGCTGTGTGCGGGAACCCTAGCGCTGGCTGTGACTTCGACGACAGAGCAGAGATCCTCCGTGGACTGCGACGACGGCAGAGCAGAGATCCTCAGTGGACTGCGACGACGGCAGAGCAGAGATCCTTCGTGGACTGCGGCGACGACTGTGCAGAGATCCTCAGTGGACTGCGTCGACTACTGCACTCAGCGATCCTACGTGGATCAGTGCTAGAGGTTCTGTGTGAGCCCGATCCTATGTGGGTCCTTACTACCGGTTCTGTGTGAGCCACTGCCTACAGGTTCTGTGTGAGCCCGATCCTGTGTGGGTCTTTTGCGGGGGTTAGTACCTATCGATCCTTCGTGGGTCCGACGACTTAGATGGATCAGTGATCATCTTTGACGTCATCTGAAAAAGTATACCTGGTTGAGCTGAATCTTATGTTACTCTCCTTTGTGGTTTGTGTTGAACTATCCTTTGTGGATTTACTGTTACTCTCCTTTGGGGTTTGTGTTGAACTATCCTTTGTGGATTTACTGTTTACTCTCCTTGTGGATTTGAGTCTTGCTTTCCTGCGTGGATTGAGTTGTTCTTGAGCTCGTGAGCAGAGCTAGGATTGGGGACTTAGGTATATGTATGGGCATATACCTAAGTCGAGTCAGATGTTACTTCGTGATTGCATCTTTCTTTTGTGCTATATCCTTTGTGGATTTCGGGAGACCTTCGGGGGTCTCGGGGTCCTTACTGAGTAGCTTATACTCACCCCTACACGGGCTATGCCCGCACCTTGTTGTGTTTGATGCAGACGACGGACAGCGCTGATCTCGGTTGGGGCGTGGAGCAGGACGGTACCTGGAGGTGGACCACTGGGCGGGACGTGCTCGGAGCGGACGTGGGACCCGAGGAGCCTGGAGGCTATCTGTACCCACCCTTCAGGTGGGATTGCCAGTGGACGACACGAGGCCGCCGTCTTTTCTTCAGTTGTTCTTCTTTACTTTTTCAGTTGTACTTTCAGTTGGGCTTGTATTCCGGCCCCCTTTACTTTTCTGCACTTGTAGTTACTTTCCGCTTGCTGACTCTGTGGTGGTTGTTACTTATAAAGGCAATGCCTTCCCTGTTTACCGGGATTTTACGCCTTGGTGCTAGTCGCCAGCCCCTGGCCTATGGAAGGCGGGCTTGGGGTAGTCACGGCACGGGCCCCGAGGTCGGGTCGTGACAAATTGGTATCAGAGGTGGTCGGTTCTACCGCAGACTCTGATCGTCTTTTCTTTCTATATGAAGCAATAGTGTTTAGTGTATTGAGTGTGGTTATCAGTTCAGGGAGCCCAGTGTTGGTGAGGAGGCCGACGTATCCGTACACCAGGACCCTGACTCCTGATTTCCGACTTAATGCATGAAAACATTGATTGCGTGTGTGTTTCAAGTTTTCTACGTGATTACTTGTGTCAGCTCACCGGGTATACTGATCTGCTTTATGAAAGTCTCATGTTTTCCTTGTGATTACTTGTGCCAGCTCACCAGGTATACTGTTCTGACTGTGGTGCTCTTGTTCTCCTTTTCAGGATGGCCCCGCGACGACAGCCAGCTAGGGTTCCGAGTGTAGGGCGCGACGGCAGCCCACCGAGCGACGAGGCCTCGGTGCAGGGCCCTTTGCCAGCAGTGGCACCGGTGGTAGCTTTACCCGCCGAGCCACCGATGCTACCAGTACCAGACACTGACGATGCACGTCGCCTCAGGGCACTGCATGAGTTTCAGAGCCAGCGACCACCCAGGTTTCGCGGTGAGGAGGACCCCTAGGTCGCCGAGGACTGGCTAGAGGCGGTGGTGCGGATATTTAGGCTAGTGAGGACACCAGCGGATCTCATGGTGATTCTCGCGGCGAGCCTCCTGCAGGCGGCTGCAGGACGATGGTGGAGCTTGATGCTCCAGGTTCACGATGAGGCATCCTTGCTCTGGACGGACTTCGAGAGCCTCTTCCGCTCTGAGTTCGTCCCGGCCACCCTCCGAGCGGTGCGCATCCAGGAGCTTCTCCAGCTGCGCCAGTTCAGCATGACGGTCGCTCAGTACGCGGCGAGGTTCACTGACCTATCTCGCTACTCGACCGACATGGTACGGGACCCCTTCTTCCGGGCCCGGACCTTCGAGCAAGGCTTGCGACAGGAGATTCGGGCGTCGCTGATCTCCCTCAGCATTCCGACCCAGGCGGGAGTGCTGGAGCGAGCCCTCCTGATCGAGAGCTTCCTGGCAGAGCTTTCTTCAGCGGCGAGACCTAGCGCAGGGCGACAGGTAGCTGAGTCTTCGGCAGCAGGTAGCCGACGGATGACTCTCGGGTCCAGGCAGACCAGACCCCCACGCAGACGACCTCAGGACACCGGCTCAGCAGTGCGGGGCAGACAGCGGAGTGCCAGCCTTCCGAGAGGCAGGCTGTACTACTCCTGCGGCGGGCAGGGTCACATGGCTCGTGACTGCCCGACTCTCCGATCAGAGGAGCAGCAGACGGTGGAGGGGCCACCCAGGCAGAGGCAGAGGGTCGACCGTGGCGGTCCGCAGGGAGGAGGCGGACGAGGCAGAGGAGCTGGCCGAGCAGCGGGTGGTGGGCGACGCTTCCAGGCTCTACCCCCACCACCACCAGGAGAGCCACCTCGACCACAGGGAGCTGGCGGGCAGGGGCAGGCCCAGCTCTAGGTAGTGGAGGCCTACGACCCCGACATGCCCGAGATGATTCGAGGTAGGATCTGTGTCTATTCCACCCTTGCTGTAGTACTTAGAGACACAGGAGCGAGTCACTCTTTCATAGCCTCTGCCCTTGTTTGGAGCTTGGAGATTCCGACTGAGCCGTTGGCTCGATCCTTACGGCTAGAGACTCCTACGGGAGCAGACTCGACGATTACGCACTGGTGCCGGCAGTGTGAGCTTACTCTAGGAGGCGAGAGCTTCGGCTGGGATCTCCTTGTAGCGGCGTCGAGGCCTTACGACGTCATCTTGGGCATGGATTGGCTATCCACGGTTCATGCCCAGATCGACTGTTTTAGGCGCAAGGTGCGATGCGTTCGCACCGACGGGAGCAGGTTTACCTTCACCGGCGAGAAGGGAACCTTTGCAGCACAGGATGGACTTCCGCGGAGGAGAGTGCAGCCCATCTCTCATCAGTTGACTAGCCTCATCCTAGGAGCAGTGGACGTGCGGAGTCCAGCTTTTCCTGCAGTGGTGGACCAGTACGTGGACGTCTTTCCCGACGACGTTCCAGGGCTACCTCCTCGTAGAGAGGTAGACTTTTACATCGACTTGTACCCCGGGACAGCCCCGATATCTACTCCAGCATATCGGATGGCCCCCGCCGAGATTCGGGAGCTGCGGGTACAGTTGGAGGACTTGCAGAGCAAGGGGTTTATCCGACCCAGTGTTTCACCCTGGGCTTCCCCGATTTTGTTCGCCAAGAAGGCGGACGGGAGCTTGCGACTGTGTGTCGACTATCGTCGCCTGAACCAGGTGACAGTGAGGAACAAGTATCCGCTGCCACAGATTGATGACCTCTTCGATCAGCTCAAGGGAGCGCGGTGGTTCTCGAAGATAGACCTCCGGTCAGGCTATCATCAGCTCAGAGTTCGAGACGAGGACGTGCAGAAGACGACCTTCAGGTGTCGGTATGGCCATTATGAGTTCTTGGTTATGCCATTCGGCGTAACCAATGCTCCAGCAGTGTTCATGAGCCTCATGAACAGGATCTTCCAGCCGTACCTCGACCGATTTGTCGTGGTCTTCATTGACGACATTTTGGTATACTCGACGACTGAGGAGGAGCATGCCTACCACCTGCGAGTTGTGCTAGACACACTCCGAGAGCACCAGCTTTATGGAAAGCTCTCAAAGTGCCAGTTCTGGTTACGTGAGGTCCACTTCTTGGGGCACGTCATCTCTGAGGCGGGAGTTGCTGTGGATCCCGCGAAGATCGAGGCAGTGCTAACTTGGGAGCCACCCAGGAGCGTGACGGAGGTGCGGAGCTTCTTGGGCCTAGCCGGATACTATCGGAGATTCGTGCCAGACTTCTCCAGAGTTGCGGCACCACTCTCAGCATTGACGAAGAAGGGGAAACCCTTCGTGTGGTCAGACAGATGTCAGCAGAGCTTCCAGGAGCTGAGGCAGAGGTTGACCAGCGCACCTATCTTGAGGTTGCCTGAGGAGGGAGTTGGATACGTAGTTAACTGCGATGCGTCAGGGACTGGACTCGGGTGCGTCCTGATGCAGGAGCGGGCCGTGATCACCTACGGATCATGTCAGTTGAGGCCGCATGAGCAGAACTACGCCACTCATGACCTGGAGTTAGCAGCAGTGGTCTTCGCTCTGAAGACTTGGCGGCACTATCTGATGGGCGAGCGCTTCACAGTCTTTTCTGACCACCAGAGTCTCAGGTATATCTTCTCTCAGAAGGAACTGAACCTGAGACATCGGAGATGGCTTGAGTTCCTCCAGGACTATGACTTTGAGATAGTCTATACTCCTGGGAAGGGGAACGTGGTAGCTGATGCCCTCAGCATGAGGACGGGCATTCAGCTACTTGAGGAGGCGACGGAGCAGCTAGCCTCCTTACAGATATCCTTCGTGGATAGAGACGGAGAAGCCTTTCTTCAGTCTCTCACAGTCTCTCCTCCACTTCTACAGCGGGTCAGAGAGGCTCAGCGTGGGGACGCTGACTGTGAGACCCGGCGTGCACTGATATCCTCAGGTCAGGCGCCTGATGGTTTCTCCCTTGGAGCAGAGCACGACATCCTTTTCAGAGGACGTACCTTCGTACCAGTCGCTTTACGGGAGGAGGTGCTGAGATAGTTTCACACTTCTCCCTTGGCGGTACATCCCGGAGTGGCGAAGATGTACCAGGATCTCAGACGACAGCACTGGTGGCCGGGCATGAAGAAAGCTGTGGCAGAGTTCGTTTCACGATGCCTCACCTGCCAGAAGGTGAAGGCAGAGCATCAGGTACCAGCAGGCTTGGTACATCCCTTGGAGGTCCCGGAGTGGAAGTGGGACGACATATCTATGGACTTCGTGACTGGACTTCCACGCACTTCCAGAGGTCACGACTCCATTTGGGTGATTGTCGACCGACTCACCAAGTCGGCACACTTCTTACCCATCAGAGAGCAGGGCTCAGTGGAGAGCTTGGGACGTCTTTACGTCCAGGAGATCGTACGGCTTCACGGTGTGCCATCGTCTATCGTCTCCGATCGAGATTCTCGTTTCACTTCCCGGCTTTGGAAGGGGTTGCAGGAGGCGTTCGGGACGCGGCTCCATCTGAGCACAGCCTTCCACCCTTAGACGGATGGTCAGACGGAGAGGACCATACAGACACTCGAGGACATGCTCCGTGCATGTGTTCTCGACTTTGGTCGCAGCTGGGAGGACCACCTACCCTTGGTGGAGTTCGCGTACAACAACAGCTACCACTCCACCATCGGGATGGCACCATACGAGGCGTTGTACGGCAGACCCTGCAGATCACCGTTGTGCTGGACAAACCCTGGGGAGTCAGCACTCGTGGGACCAGAGATGGTCCGAGCCACGACAGAGAAGGTCCAGATCATCCAGGAGAGGATGAGGACATCTCAGAGCCGGCAGAAGTCATATGCCGACAGGAGGCGGAGGCCACTAGATTTCGAGAATGGCGACCACGTCTTTTTGCGTGTCTCACCTCGACGTGGTTTATGGAGATTTGGCCGAGGCGGCAAGTTGTCTCCACGCTTCATCGGGCCTTTCCAGGTCCTCAGCAGGATAGGAGAGGTGGCTTATCGCCTGGCTCTACCACCTCAGTTGCACCGGGTGCACGACGTCTTCCACGTGTCTCAGCTGAGGAGATACGTGCATGACCCGACGCACATCATCGACTTTGGGGAGCTGGACGTGGACGATGGGGCGACTTTTGCGGAGGTCCCAGTGGAGATCGAGGATCAACAGGAGCGGGTCCTACGTGGGCGGTCGATTCCTCTTGTGCGCGTCAGATGGCAGCACGGGAACCTCCAGGAGAGCACTTGGGAGCGGGAGGCTCAGATGCGTGCTCAGTACCCCCATTTGTTCCCCTAGTTTTTTATGTATCTTTACGGGGACGTAAAGCCCTGAGGTGGGAGTAATGTAAAGACCCAAAAATTTCAAGGAAATTTTTTTCTTAATTTTCGTTGGAATTTTACAAGAGTGCAGCTTCAGACGGCACATGATTCCGAGGCCCGGTGTGCCTGGAATCAATTTCCGAAGTTTGGCTCAGGTACGTTCAGTGAACGGACGAGCGGGTTTTTCTATCTTTTGAACCGGTGCCCGGAATCGAATTCTGAGGGCACCGATGAAATCGCAGTGCCGGTATTTGCTTAGAAACGCCTCTTCCGGAGTTGCGTTTGCTCAGACGTGGTTTTTAAATTTTGGGGCTTTAAGACAGAAATAAAATAAAATTTGTGCGACAACTTTATTTTATTTCACTTAAGCTGCTTGGAAGTCACTTGGAAGCCACTTGAACTGAGTTAAAGCGGATAGGGTGCTATCCGGAAATATCCTACCCTCTTGGTAGGATATTTGTGAGGCAGGGCCTGCACGAGCCCCGCCGTTTCTTTCGCTAAGTAACGCACCCGCGAAAACCCGTCAAAGTAACTGAAAAGTCAACCGACGCGTTTTCTTTATTTCTTAACAGACCATTTAATTGGGCGGTTTATTTCGTGAATTAAATGGGTTGTTTCATTCGTTGAATTAATTCAACGAATTTAATGGGTCGTTACTTACGCGTTTTGCGTTTGTTGGCAAAATAATAAAATAGACAAACTTGTCTATTTTGGAGGATCCTCCTGTTGTGCGAGATCCTCTAAACCTCCACCCTCCCCGCGAAGAACGCGAAGAACGCGAAGAACGCGACGAACGCCGGAACCGGAATTCGACGATGCCCGATCCGCGACGTCAACAAACTTTTCCGCGACCTTCTCCTTCTTCTTCTACGGCGCCCCTTCTTCCGCGGCGGACCTACGATCAGCGGTTAAAGGTGAGAATCGAATCTTCTAATTCTCCCTTTTATTTAATTTCAATGACAACGGATTTAATTAATTAAATCCATTTGATCTTGATCCGGAGATCATCGGCGCGACGTTTTTCCCGCGGTGCGACGAATGTCTCCTCCGCAACGACGCGACGATCCCCTCCTTCCGCGACGACCTCACGTCCGACGACGACAAGGTAAGGGTTGTTGGAGTATTTTATTTCCCGTGTTTATTCTTTTAAAATAAAGAACCGGATCTCCGAACAATTTTAATTTAATTAAAATTGTTGTTGATTATTTTCTTTTCCTCCCGTTGTTTATGACTAACGCGGAGGGTGTGGATCTAACGAACAAGACCCGGCAACCCTCCGCCGATCTTTTTGTTGTGCGGATTTGGAGGACGACGACGAACCGTGCGGCAGGGGCGATCCGTTGATCCCGCAGTGAAGATCGGCCCCCGGGAGGAGCTATGGCGCAGACGGGAGGCAAAACGGGCCACCGGAGCAACTCCGGCGGCCCGCTGAAGGCGGCGGCGGCGCGGGTCGCCGGCGCGGCGGCGCCGGCGACCGGGGGCGGCGGCGCCCGGCGCGCCGCCAGAGGAATCCGCTGCGGCTCGGCCGCGGCGGCGGCGAACCGCCGGACCGCGTCCGCGGTCCGGCCACCCAGCATGCGGCCCGCGCGGGCCGCGTTCCTCCAAGCCACGGGTCAAACCCGCGACAGTTTCTTCGGCCACTCGGCCGAAGCCGAGCCGGCCGGTCCGGTCGGCCGGGCTGCGCCTAGGCCGGACCGGACCCGGCCTAGCCGGGTAGGGCCGGGTCGGGCCGACCCAGGGGGGGTTGGCTCGGGTCGCCCCGGGCCCAGAACCCCCGTTTTCGGGCCTTCTTTGGTCTTTTGCCCATATCTTGGGCCTGAGACCTCTGTTTGACGAACCGTCAGTGGCTACGCGATCCTTGGATCGATACGGTCGTTTTGGTATATTATACTCAAGGTTTCGGAAGACTTTGGGTTCGGCCGGGTTGGATCGTACACGAAACCAACCGGGCCCTCGGAGCGGAAACGCTCATAACTTGAGCTACGGATGTCCGATCGACGTACCGTCAGCTGTGGTAGTTTCCTCTAAGTGAGACGGAACTTTTGGAATACTCCGCCCGAGGATCGGACACAGGCGGAGTATGGTCGGGTTGGTTTTTCCCTAAAAACCAACCGGGCCCCTGGGACGAAAATGCCAATAACTCTCAGACCGGGCGTCCGTTTGACGCGCCGTCTGTAGCGTTGAGATCCTGTTGTCGATACAGAACTTTTGGATACATCAACTTCTGATTACGTGTCAGTTGATGTATCAGCCTCTCGGCTCGTGGAGCGGACCCTCCTAAACGAGATCGCTGTGTGCGGGAACCCTAGCGCTGGCTGTGACTTCGACGACAGAGCAGAGATCCTCTGTGGACTGCGACGACGGCAGAGCAGAGATCCTCAGTGGACTGCAACGACGGCAGAGCAGAGATCCTTCGGGGACTGCGGCGACGACTGTGCAGAGATCCTCAGTGGACTGCGTCGACTACTGCACTCAGCGATCCTACGTGGATCAGTGCTACAGGTTCTGTGTGAGCCCGATCCTATGTGGGTCCTTACTAACGGTTCTATGTGAGCCACTGCCTATAGGTTCTGTGTGAGCCCGATCCTGTGTGGGTCTTTTGCGGGGGTTAGTTCCTATCGATCCTTCGTGGGTCCGACGACTTAGATGGATCAGTGATCATCTTTGACGTCATCTGAAAAAGTATACCTGGTTGAGCTGAATCTTATGTTACTCTCCTTTGTGGTTTGTGTTGAACTATCCTTTGTGGATTTACTGTTACTCTCCTTTGTGGTTTGTGTTGAACTATCCTTTGTGGATTTATTGTTTACTCTCCTTGTGGATTTGAGTCTTGCTTTCCTGCATGGATTGAGTTGTTCTTGAGCTCGTGAGCAGAGCTAGGATTGGGGACTTAGGTATATGTATGGGCATATACCTAAGTCGAGTCAGATGTTACTTCGTGATTGCATCTTTCTTTTGTGCTATATCCTTTGTGGATTTCGGGAGACCTTCGGGGGTCTCGGGGTCCTTACTGAGTAGCTTATACTCACCCCTGCACGGGCTATGCCCGCACCTTATTGTGTTGGATGCAGACGACGGACAGCGCTGATCTCGGTTGGGGCGTGGAGCAGGACGGTACCTGGAGGTGGACCACTGGGCGGGACGTGCTCGGAGCGGACGTGGGACCCGAGGAGCCTGGAGGCTATCTGTACCCACCCTTCAGGTGGGATTGCCAGTGGACGACACGAGGCCGCCGTCTTTTCTTCAGTTGCTGTTCTTTACTTTTTCAGTTGTACTTTCAGCTGGGCTTGTATTCCGGCCCCCTTTACTTTTCTGCACTTGTAGTTACATTCCGCTTGCTGACTCTGTGGTGGTTGTTACTTATAAAGGCAATGCCTTCCCTGTTTACCGGGATTTTACGCCTTGGTGCTAGTCGCCAGCCCCTGGCCTATAGAAGGCGGGCTTGGGGTAGTCACGGCACGGGCCCCGAGGTCGGGTCGTGACAATAAAACTATTTTATTTAGTCATAAACCATTAAATGTCCCCAAAATAAATAATATTCAAAATATTTATCATAAATAAGTGTAGATTCAATTTTCAACTTAAAATAAAAAATTTTCTAGAAAACGTTTTATGCTAAGTTCTGCATATATATATTAAAATAAATTTTTATGTCTTTTAGAAATTGAAAACATAAAATAAATTAATATTATGATTTAAAAAAATTTCAAAATAGGTAATATGGAAAATTTATTTTTTTCCAAAAAAATAAGTTACGAATGACAATATTATTCACCATGGTAAAATTTAAAATGATGTAAAAATGTTCAATCAAAAGGATAATTAATAAAATATCACAAAAAATAATTTTGAATTTTTTTATATGGTATTTGTTAACAATAAATTATATTATCCTTTCTAATTATCAATTTTTAATTCACATTTACTAAATTATGCATCACTTTTTATGTTATGAAATTAATATTCATAATTATGTTTCCCATCCAACATAAAAAAGGTTCTGATCACCACCAAAATTCTACACACTTAAAAAATTTATGATAAAACAATATATACCAAAAGACTACCACAAACCCTTTACCATGTCCTTGAATTTATGTTCTTCCTAAATGACAAAGCTGTGTTAGATTAAGGACTGGTCTAAAGTAGTATATCAATAGAAGTAAAAATTGTTTTAATTGAGTTGTTTAATGTTTATTTCGTCTTCTAAATCAAACAAAAATATCTTAATTATAGTAATATAATCACTTAAATAGCATTACTATTATTAAATTTTATCATTTTTGTTGAATAACCATATTTTTCTTCATCTCGCCCTATAGAAAATGAAAACATCTCCCATATTATTGTAGGATTACTGCTTTCATGAATGTATTATTTCAATTTTCATAAATACATTAAATGGTTTGTTATTAAAGTGTATTTAACAAATATACATTACATTTATGGAATTATACTTAATTTTAAAGGATAAATCCTCAATTATAGTAATAATATTGACAAAAATGGTCTATACAAATTAACTGCCTAAAATGAGAATATCGAGACCCCTTTCATAATTTTAATATATTTATAACAATCTATTGGATGTTATAATTTTTTTTCAAATATAATGATAAATAACAGATATCTATATGATTTATGGGATAATAAAACTATTTTATAAACTTTTTACCAACTTCAATTTAGCAAAACAGTTTGGTAATAATTGGTCGAATAACATTAAGTGTGAGATGAGTGAAAAAAAAATAAAATAATTGAATGATATATGATATAAATTTGACATTAAAATGATATATACCTGAAAATTTTACTTACTAAAGTATTTAATATTCATAATTTGGATATTTATAAGGCTATATGCATGAAAACATCTATGTTTATAAAGATAGAAAGTATTTTTTATCTCAAATTTTCTTCATTGAGGCATTTTTTTGGGATATTTTTTAATATTTGGTATATAAAAAATTTCATCATATTATGTGATGATTTAATCTTTTTCCATGGTATTTAAATATCAAATTCATGTTCAGCCCTTTAAGGTCATTTGATTTAAATCTTACCAGTATCATCTAGGTTTTTTCTAAAATCCCCTAATTTGAGAAATTTATTGTACTATATAACTATTTTATATTATATGGTGTATATAAAAACAATTTAACATATTATAAAATGGTTCACTCTTTTATTATGGGAATTTAAATTTCCTTTTAATTTTCTACCCTTCAATGAATTTTAATTCCAATGTTACAAAAATAATAATGGGTTTTTATCTACTTCCCTTTGTTGAAACAAATTTTTAATAATGATATTTTATTTTATATGTTGTAAATACTACCTATATTGTATAACCATGAGGTTTTATGATATATTTTTTTATATATTTTGATACAAAGAACCCCAAGTATAAATTAACCATAATACAGAATAAAATTATAACCCTGTCATTTAATTAACAATATGAATATGAATAAACACATTTCCTAAATATGTATAATAGTATTATATTAGTAAAATATATTGATAAAAAATAAGTAAATTTTTAATAAAATTATATATGTAACCCCCATTTTAGGTTCATCACCATTTATTTACAAATTTGAAGTATATATATTGATAGGGATACGTTTTAGGATGATTGAAGTAGTTTCCAAATGATACAAAGACTTTTTGAGGGTGCACAGTTTGATAAATGTTTATAAAAGAAATTAAGAGACTCTAGTAAACTATGAAAATGAAGTCAATGGGTTCTAGGAAGCCACATAATTGACCCATGATTTGTAAAACCCATTTGGATTCCCCGGAGAGATTGTGCACTTTTAAATAGAGGGGAAACACATGGTTAGAGAACATTCTTTATAACGAAGTCAACTATCCATTCTCCAGAATGTTTAAGATAGTAGGTTTTTCATAGTCATCACGTGATTTTTCTAGCCATGTGACTCATCCATATAAGGGATTTTTTGGGATAATAACACCCACAGAGTTGGTGAAAAGTCTCGCAAATTGTGTGGTTTAACCTTGATCTGTGTATTTATCCCTCCATAATTTGTGGATTTATTTCGAATTAAATTTTCTAATCCTAATTCTTCACCAAATTATCCCATAACATTAATACCATTTTCTCCCAAATGGTGGGTGACATTTCCCTTTATTTATGTAGCAATCCATAGGTTAATCAATGGGCATTGGAGGCCCAAAATTCATAGTAAGGGCTTATTAATGGTAATTCTTCTTATAGCACTTCTTATTATGTTTCTAGGAAGCTAGGATCTATTTACATGGATAGATCCTAATTATATGATGAGAACTATGATGTTTTGTGGATGTATCTCGGGAATGAAAGGTGTGTCATGATTAGATCTTGTGAATCATTATGTCATTCATAATTTTCTGTAATAGTTGTGAGCTATGTGGGTTATCTCTCGACACCAATTGATCATAATATAAAATATTAGATTGATATAAATGATTTACTTGAATTTATAATGAACAATGTGTTCGATTGTGGTTGGAAACATTTTTAGTGGTGGTTTTTAGAAATGGTGAATATTGGATGATTTTGTGTAAAATTTCGTTGATGATAATTTTAAAATGTTGATTTAATATTATTATTCTAAATTGATACATAGAAATTTTTTTTTGGAATATTTTAAAGAATGATTAGGTTTTAGGAGAAATTTTTTGGCGTGGTATTGGGAATACATGTATAGTGTGAGATCATGCTTTTTATGTGGCCCTAAATAAGTCGCATGTACCATTAGGGTATAAGTGATGTGGACCTTAATAAAGAGTGTGTTCCATTAGTGTACATGGAAATTGGGCACCTGGTGATGACTTGGTGGATGGATGAGAGACCACTCTTGCGTATAGGACTATCCCATAGGCATGTGTGGGTGGGTGTCTATGGAATCATGTAATAGGTAATCTAAATGTGAAAATAAATGTTCTAGAAACATGTTTTATTGAATTCCATGGTAAGATATTTTGGAATTGAAATAAATTATTTTGAAATTGGTTTAAAATATTTTATATAAATATAATTACACATTTTGTCCTCGTGGATTGAGTTTTTAAAGTCATTGGGGAAATCATACTGAGTTTATAATCACCCCTTTCATGGGAACTGTTGTGCATTTTTCGATTTCATCTATCCATACAAAGGTAATGGGAATGTATCTTACTTCTGTAGTGATGATTCTTGATATTGTGGGTATGGCTTGTCAAGTTGGATCTTAGATCTGGTTTGGAGTTATTTAATGGATTTCCTTGGTTTCTTTGAGTTTTTATTCCTATTTATACTTTTGGTTATGTCATATGGTTCTTCGTATACTCTGATATTGTTTTTTATTATGTTGAGTTATATTTGGAGCTCATGAATCATACAAAGGTATGGTAATTTAGGGTTATCTCGGTATGGTTGTTTTGCCTTCAAAATAAATATAATCCCCTAAATATTCTTGAGGCCATTTGAATTTATTATTATCCTTTGTTGTCTTGGGGGTGTCACTTATGCCCTTGTAATGTCCCATCACATATTTCTAACAAAATGGGTGTGGTATGAGATATTATAAATGTTATCAGTTTATTAGATCCTTTGGAATTAGTTTGAGTTTACTCATTGAGATAGAAATTATATCAATCTTGGAAAGTTTTATTATATCTTGGGATATTAATAAAGAGTGGGATTGCTGGAAAATTAATTGTAGGGCTCAAAAAGGAATATATAACCTCTTTTTGATTATCTAAGTGTTACCAGGGTGTTCAATTACATTAGTTCTTTTAGATATGTCTAGGTTATTTTTCACCTCATCATTATGGGTGTAGATAATGATAGTATGATGACGTGAATTGGTAGTACTACTTCCCACAAGGACAAAATTGTTCATTATTGAGTTACTGATTTATGGAAGTTATAAAAAGTAATGAGCTTTGAAAATTGTGAAAAAAAATTTCAACTGGATAGATTTTGGAAAGGATTGATGGTGGTATTTTAAAAATAGTTAAAATAGTTTATAATGAATATAGAGGATTGTGGAACTTATTTAGATGGTAATTTGAAATAGGTGATCTCATAGTCACTATAGAATGAGACTAAATGGATTTGGTTTTTCTTATAAAAAATGGAACTAGGTAGACATCATAGGAATCAACTAGATGAGGTTGTTGAGTATGGGGTTACACCTGATCCACAAGTGAACCAACAGTTAATCCATATTATATTCATGTATTTCTTGGTTGTTGATAGAGGGAACATAAAGGTTGAACCAAGATAATTGGACCATTTGTTTTAGTTCTAGAATAATAATACACCCATATTTTGGGGTGATTTGCACTTGAAAGTTGAAAAACATTCCGCTGAATATGATAAATCAAATATTTGATCTCTTCGAAACACCATTGAAGCTGAAAGTGACGTTTGTGATGTAGATTCAGTAGGATCTAGAACAAATATGATCAGATTTAGAAGGACATTATAAATTTAACAAAGGCATGTCATGGGTGAATTTTCAATAATATTTTATCAAATAATACCATCTTCAAATGTAAAAAAAATTGAAAAATGTAATATTTAGTTTTATGTAGAATAATCTCTCGGTAACATAAAATGAAAATAAAATTAGTAATTTATTATTCTTTTCAAAGGAATATGTGCAAGTGAATCCTTGAAATAATGTATTTCTGTTTTGAGGATTAAATATTTAATTTAATCAAATATTTAGTTGGGTTATATAATGGATTATAAAAAGATGGTCAATAGAGTAGAAGTATTAGAATGAGAAATATTAAGAAACATGGTCGAAGGAAGCATTTTTATTCCAATGGGAACATTAGGAAACTCCAATGCAAGCAATAAGTGGAGGGTGACATATTTTATAAAGGCTTTGGAATATATTAGAATAAGACTATAGGATTGATCAACTTACATTCTAGACCAAAGTGTAAGCCTCTATGATTCAGTATAGTTATTTTGAGAATATGAAATGATATTGTACGACACCAACCAGAGCTTGTCATGATTGGAACCTAATGGGATGTCTTCCACAACATTATCATAGTTCTCCGATGTTTGGTTATATTGATACATCTCATGTTTCTTAGTAATCATACACTTAAACATGATGTGTGTAGAAGAATAACTCTCATCAGTAGAATTGTATAATTCAATTTCATTTGAAGATCACCTTGACTCCTCAACCAGTAAAATACCTATAGGGTAATAAAGAACATATAGAAGAAAGTAAGTAATAATATGGATATTATAAAGTGATCATGGATGACCAAAAGTGACATTCAATAGTGATATGCTCAATTACATTGAATTATACCCTTATGAAACTTTTTTTTATATGGGTATGTCTCATTACTTTATAACTTATCATATTATTTATTTGATTGGTTTATTTGTTGGAATGATGTCGTATGTTTTGAAACTCAAAAAAACATTGTGATAATGTGATTGTCTATCCATGAAATGTGTAGTGTTTCTGAAAATAATATTTTGGAATTAGAAGGTATGGTTTTACTCATTGATAGACATGTATACCTATTCCTTGATTCGGGGAATGGATTAGATAAAAACAATGAGGGCCGCATTGATTTTTATACACATCATATGGGTTTCCAATATTCTATTACTATTAGGAATATATTTTTAGTATATTGGATAGAATATTCAAAAAATATTATGAAACATGGTAGTAGTTGTTTGATAAATTTCTTACTAAGTGATATTAGTTTCTTTTGAATCAGTAGATGATATCTGGAATATAGATTTTCCAACATTAGTAGACTGATTCTTTGATGTTTTTCCTTCCAATTTCATAGGATTTCTATCCAAAAAAATTTAGTTTAAAATTTATCTCACATTAGGAAAAAGAATTATTTCCATTCCATATAGTGAGATGGGATAAAAATAATTGACTGATTTGAATGATTAGAGAGTTGAAATTTGAATGGATTATCCATCCCAGCATGTCCCCACAAGCATCACTATTTATTTTTGTAAAGAAAGAAGATGTAAATATTAAGATTTGTGTAGATTTTAATAATATTTACCATGTTATAATAAAAAATTTGAATACCCTTCCTTGCATTGAAGACCAAATTAGTAAATTGATGGTATCCAAATATTTCTCTAAGATTGATTTACATATTGGATATTACAAACAATGTGTTCAGAAGAAGGATATTTGAAGATAGTTTTTGTAAAAAGATAATTCCATTATGTGTTTTTTGTCATGACTTTTGGTCTTACAAATTCACCAGTCATCTTCATGGAATTGTTGAATCATATATTTCAAAGGTTCCTAGATTCCTTTATTTTAGTGTTTTTGGATGATATATTGGTTTATTATAGGATAAGGTCAAATCATGAGGAACACCTAGATTCGATGTTGGGTATCTTATAAGACCATCTTGAATTTTACAAGTTATCCAAGTTTTACTACTTGATAGAAGCATTATATTTCCTTAGATATATCACCTGTAAAAGGCATTTTTTATATTTGAAAAATATAGAGGATGTTATCTCTTGGACACATCTGTGTAATGTCTTTGAGATGCATAGATTCCTTACGTTGGTGGGAAACAATATACATTTTTTTGTGAGGATTAAAATTTTGAATCACCAATGATAGCTTTGATGATGGACGTTATGTTCTTCCAATATATCAAGGGATGTCATTAATCCATTCTAGAACTCAATGTTAGACTTAAATAGGCACAAATACTTACGTTTCTGGAGCCTGAATAGGGTTATGTAGTCTATTGTGATGCATATAGATCATGATTAGGATGTATTCTCATGTATGGGGATCATGTTTTTTATTATTCTTTCATGGATGTTATGGTTTCCTAGGAAGAACTACCCACCAAATAGTTTTTAATTGTCTATTGTATTACATTATTTGAATACATGGTGCTATTATCATTTTGGTGGGAAATTCATGGTGTTTATGGACAACAAGAGCTTAAAACACATTTTCTCATAATAATATTTGAATATAATAGAAATAAAATTGATAAAAATATAACAACTATACTATTTAAACATTATGTATACACTGATTAAAGGAAATTTTTTATAAGATTAACTAAACTGGAAGTAGTGAAATTATCTGGATAATTAAGGATTGATTTAGTGGCAACTGATATCTGATATAGAAGGCATGAACCTGCACTGTACTGACTAGGGTGATGTTTTATTTTTATTCTTAGTTTTTTCATGTTTTTTATTAGGTCATGATTTTATAGATTTATGATTCTAAATTTGTTAATATGTGATCAAAAATTAATGGTTGTAAAGGATATAATCTTGATAGAAGTTTGGTTTTGGGGTTTGGAGAATAGATCATGGTACCTTTGTTTTTCTAGTAACAAATTTACAATACATTCCACTACTTGAAATTGGATTTTCATCCATAAATTTAAAATATTTATAGGGTGCTGAAATAATAGTTTCGGTTAGGTGGAATAAAAAGGGTAGTGGAAGAGTTTTTCTTGAGATACCTCGCCTATCATTAGGCCAAGGAGGAGCACCAACAACAATCATGTATGTTGCAGAATTTACCAATTTCCAATTATAAATATGAATAAGTAACTATGTATTTTGTAATTATTCTACCAAGAACATTTAGGAAACACAATTTAATAGGGTTTATAGTGGATATTCTCATAAATTTAACTCCTTTTATCCATATTTTTGAATCATATACTGTGGAGATATAAAACTTATTTATCTAAGAAGTTCTAAAGAGGAATGGAATTATAGTTTTGATTGTATATGACTAAGAACCCATGTTTATATAACATTTTATTAAAACCCTAATAGTAATCTTGTGGTCATTAGTTTACTATTATCATGGTGTATCATCCTCAAATGTATGGAAAATAAGAAAGAATGATCCAAACATTAGAGGAAATCCTTAGAACATGTGTAATGGGTTCATGAGGCTCAATGGAGAATCAGTTTTAATTAATGGATCTCTTTAACTACAATTGTAATAATGAATTCAAAAATATAGCTCATTTGGAATCATTTTTTGTGTGCGCTTCACATTCACTAATTTGTGGGGTGAAAAAATGTGATACTTCACTAGTTGGACCTAGATTTCTGAAAGAAAAATATAGAAGATTCAATTTATCAGGAAGAGAATTCATATGTAACATAGCCTTAAAATATCATATATTGATCATCATCGGACATTATTTTCATTTAAGGTGAGTGATCATGTGTTCTTGAGTATTACTCTTAGGCTTTGGCATCTTCATTTTGGTGAGTAGAGAAAGTTGTCTCCTTAGTACATAGGCCATTTTGAGATAATTTAACATGTTTGTGAGGAGTTATATCATTGAAATCCTCCACAAGGTTATGTTTAGTGGAAAATGTGTTTTTTGTATCTTAGTTGAAGAAGTATCAACCTGATCCTAACCATGTGATTTAACAGAATCATGTAAACCTGTATCTGGATTATAAGTTATTTCATGTGTCGAGGAAGATTGTGGATTGGAAATAAAAATTCATTCATGGGAAAATCATATATCTAGTGTGGGTTATATAGAAATGTGATTGTAATGGTTAAAAAGATTAAGAGAATGAGAAGGAAATTTTGGAGAAATTGATGAAAATATTCTAGGATATCTCTAGTATTTTATTTTCGAAGGATTAATAGAACAATGGTTTGGAGAATTTTTCACCCTTGGATTTAGTTTCCAAACCCTTTATTTTTTTATTTCATGTAAGTTTAATTTTTATGATATGTTTCTAGAGATTAATATAATTTTTCTATGTTTTTTAGGAATTTATGGAGGTCCATGTTTTGATAATGGTTAGTAGAAACCATATTGTACATCATTCAAATCGTTAAAAGGATGAAAGTGGGATTTGGGAATGTGCACAATTGGGCCACATTTTGGAAAAACCATATAGATGCCTTGGAGAAATCGTTCCATTTGAAATATTGGGTAAATTCTAGGTTGGCCCTTAATTTTTCTAAACATGTGATACAACCATGAGCGGTATATATTGAGATAGTAGCCTGTGGATGTTTAGGTCATGTTTTGTCTAATAATGCATGCCAATCGTGTGAAGGATTGTCTTGGGATAATATCACCCTCATGGTTTAGGGAGCCATCATTCAAATTGTTAATCCTAACCATGTAGTGTATAGTTGTCCCCCCAAAATTATTGAATCCATTTTAAATTAAATACTTCAATCCTTGGTTTACACATAATTCTCCTACAACACAAAAAAAAATTCCACATGCTATGATAGATGGTTTTCTTTGTTGATTGAGTGATTTATATGTGAATAAAAGTTCATTAGAGTTCCAAATTCATTAGTAAGTGCTCATTGTTTACCATTATTCTTACATCTCTTCTCATTACTTTTTCTAGAACCATATGTCTAATATGATGTGGATAGATCCATGTTCCTTGATGGGAATTGTGATTCTTTATGGTTGGATATGGGTAAATAAAGGTGGTTCTTAATAAGACCTAGTGAATCATGGCATAGTTCTTTGTTTTCCCCAATATTTGTAAAGTAGTTGGCTTTATTCCCAACTCCCCTAGATTAAAAAATAAAGTATTAGTTTGAAATAAATTATTATTTTTGAATTGATTTCCAAATCCAAGAGTGAATTTGATTGGAAGCCTCTTTAGCTATGGTTTTGGGAAAAAGATGAAATTAAATGATTTTTTGGAAAATTCTCTTGATTATAATTTTAAAATAGTTCTTTAAAAATTATGGGTTTGATTTGTTTCATGGAAGATGGTTATTTAAATGTCTTAAAGAATAATTTTTTTTATGTTAAATGGTTTTGATTGGGTTTTGGAATACATGGTTGGTGTGTGTTCTTTCTTTCAATGAGACACTGAATAAAGATAATATACCATTGCGGTATAATATATATGACCCGATATAAGGTGAATGATCCATTATGGAACAAAACGATTGGATACCTAGTGATTAATTGGCGGATAGATGAGAGAGACTCATGATTATGGAACTTCCACTAGGGAATGCATGTGTGGGTGTTTGTGGAATAATTGAATGGATATTCAATATGATGTAATATATTTTTTAATGGTTTTTTATTTGTTTCCGTGAGAAAATATCTTTTATTTATGATTATCTATTTCAAAATTGGTTTAAATTTTTTTTATAAAAGTCGAAAAATAATTTTTCCTGGTTTCGTGATTTTGGAAGTCATTGGGGGATTCTTAATGGGTTTAGACTCACCAATTTTTTGGACCTTTGTTTTGTATTAAGATAACATCTATTGAGACAAATATAAAGTCATGTTATCTCATTTTGTTAGTGATTCTTCTTGATACTCTCGGAGTGTTTTTTCGGGAGGGACATTGGTGTAGTTTGGGAGTTACTGGATGCATGTCCTTGGTGGCATTGGGTTTCCAGTCATTGGATTACATTCGTTAAGTCACTTGGTTTCCTCATATAATACGATATTTTTTTATATTTAGCATTTTATTTTATACTCATGCATCATATAATGTTTTTTTAATTTTATTTTAATATTGGTACAGTTTTTTTAAATCAAAAATATAAATAATCGAAAATATATTATTTATTCCATTGGAATTTATTTCTATCTTTTTTTGTCTTCGTGATATCACTGAATTACTTTTAACCTCCCATTGCCTCTTCCTAATCCAATGGGTGAGGGGCAGGATATTGGATTATATGTTTTAAAAATACATTTTCCTCAAAATAGTTATTATTTATTTTTGTAACAGAATAATATAATTAATTTTTTACATTTTTAGAATACTTATTGGTCAAAATGAACTTGATTTTTTAAATCAATATTTAACCATTATATTAGAATGGATTTTCTATAATTTTATGAAAATGGTTATTTATTCTATGTATACTAAAAAGTAACAATTTTTTGTAAGCCTTTTATTTAATTTAAATCATTTAAAAATTTACATTTTATTTTAAAATAATTTTAAAAATAAAATTAGATTATTAATAATAATTAACCTTGATTTTAATACATGGATATTAAATATTATTATACCAATACTCATCACATTACACAAACATATTCCAAGGACTATAATAGTTTATTTCCTTTGGAATACGGGATTACATTCTTCTAATTTAGTTAATTATCTTATACATCTACCATTAATATCATTCTCTTACAACTCCAACTTAAACCATATATTTATAACCTTTCCAATAAATAACACAATAAAGGGTGATCTGACATGCTGAGTAAGGATAAACCTGGGATATGTTTAGTCTTATTATAAACATAAGTTTATGTAAACATAATCATAACATTTAAATATTATAACCTACATATCAACAAATAAATGCAAGTTATGTGGAATAAGGATTGGATTATCATAATGCATGACTCGTAAGGGTGTTGAATGCATAAACCATGAAATAATTACATAGAAATAAGACATTTAATGGTAGAAGACACAAAAAATTGTAATATAATTACCTTTAAGTCATTTATAACTGTAAAAACTTATTAGGGCCCTTCATGGGGATTGTTCCTTCTAGAAGGGACATTCCACCATCCCGTGTCACAATCCTTTCCTTTTTAGGGATCCAGTTTCCCCTTCTTCCCATCGTGGATCAAGCTCGTCAACATGTTTCCCAACATCTTCTCATGAGATTCAAATATTTATCTAATAAATTGGAGGGAGATATAGTTCCCACACATATTAATATGAAAACAATACATATAAGTTACCCAATAACATAAATCATTAATCATATCAAAACCCATATAATGAAATGGGTTTGATAAAAATCATTCTATCCTAACATAATCCAATAAAAATAAACAGTTTTCATAAATATCATTCATTATTAAATATAAACCAACAATAGGAATAATAATGATAGTACCATTTATAATATCCCCATTAAATCATAATTAACCTAAAAAATCATCATATATGGGAAATAATTCAAAGAGATCGCTTGAAAATAATTCACCTGAAAAAATAACCTTTCTACTTTTAAAAAAAATTATGTTTTAAAAGTCCATAAAATTTTAAAAGAAAAGAAATTATTTTAAAAAAACCTTGAATTATTATAATATAATCTTTAAGGAATTAGTATTTCAATAAAATGAAAAAAATACTATCATATAAGTTAAAAAACATTCCTCTTGTACTTTTACCGAAAAAGTCACAAAGATACTTTTAAGAAGATGAAAAAATATTCTTCGTAATCCATTTAGTAAAATATTCTCACATGGGTAAAAAAAATTTAAAAATTGGATAATAATAGTAAGAATATTTTGTAAAAGATTTTTTAAAAACATGGACATGGAAGATTAATATTCCTCTACAGATACTTACATATAAACAATTCTAAATAATAGGGAGATTGTGAAATTATCACTAATAACATTTTAATTAGTCGAATTTTGTGCCTCATGAAATGAAGAAAATCATATGGATTTATAAATACCATAATATTCCTAATAATACTAATAAAATCATTTATGTAATGTATAATCACCACACAAAAAATAAGTACTGTATAAGGCATGTGTCCCATTAAAATAAAAGTGAGAGAAATATCCCTTACCATAATTATTAACTTCTATAATATGCATTAAAACCTCATATATAATAAATAATTTTTAATTATAAATATAAAAAATAAGAATATATATATAAATAATACCACATATTATATACATATTTCTTTATATAACTCATGTATTAAAAAAATCCATGGTAATGTTTATGTCTTTGTTTTTCATACATGTTTTGGATTGTTATTCTTGGTCCTCTTACATAGATAATGATTTAGAAATATATATAATTATAATCACAATATCCTATACATGTATTCATTATATATGTAATCATTATTGTTCATAAATAAAATAAACTACATCATTTACGAAGATTGTATGTCATACATACGCATGAACGTTGCTTTCCATTTCTAGTCATATTAAAAGTAATAAATTAATATGATATATTATCATTCATGGATAATTTGTATTTTATATATATCATATATATTAATAAAATTTATCCTTATCACTATCCATGTGAAATACAGGCGAAGAAAGAATCAAATCACATCGTGGAGATGGTAAATCATACATATTCAAGAGAGACATTATCATTTTCAAAAAGTATATAAGGCCAAAATGTATACATGATATTATAATTTCAGAAGATTAATTATATAATAAAAATAATATATAAAAATTAACCCATCATAATTACTTTTCATAAAATATCGTGATGTAAAATGAATTTTATATCAACATGGAGATGGTAAGACGTACGTATGCACGGGCAATAATTTCACTTCTTGATCGATGAGAAAGGTGTTATATAATGGTGTGTTAAGAATCCAAATAAAATTTAAGTATATTTAGGTTTCTAAAATATTTATTATATGATATATACCAAAGGATTATAGTATTTATATAATAGTATAAAACGAAAGTGAGTGGTTAATTTGATTAGCTCATCTTTGAAATGACTCCCTTAGAAATCCTCTATATAACTCTAGAGATGAAACTTTTAGAATACAAATAACTCAATAATGCGGAAAGGGATGTTTATAAGACAATTTTTAAGAGTGTTTCCAATAAATAAGGCTGAAATTTGTGAAATCAGATGAGATTTTAGGTTTCCTGTAATAATAAAGTTTAGGGGAACTTTTGAATGTTCTCAAACAATTAATTTATAATAAATTAAATCTCAAAAAAATACCAAAAAATGGAAATAGATTCAAAGATAACATGGTATTCAGTGGTAATTGAGACTGCCAATATATTTTAGAGTTGTTTTTTTTGTAATTTTAAACAATACCATTTGGATTATATCTCAGTTGACCTATTTTAATTATAAGTACAATAACAAAAGTTTAAAATTTAAATGATGTATATTTTTACCTCTAAGGTGTAAATTGAACCACAAATTGTACATTTATGATAATTTCTTCCATAATTTAAACCATTTGTCATTATTTATAAATTTTATGATTTTTAACTAATTTAATAAAATATTATTTTAATAAAATATCATTTCTTCCATTTTTTATTTTATTAATTACATTTACTTTAAAAAACAAAATAAAACAAGATAACATTTAACCAACTAATTTAATACACCCCTAATATTTCAAAATATCTAATAAAATTCATGGATAACATTAAATAATTAAAATTATATTTATTTTTATATTTTTATTATCACGTAATTCATTTTTTATTAATTGAATAATTACTACACCATCCTTGTGTGATTATTTAGGATACTTATTTCTTCAGTATAAATTTACAAAAATTGATGATGTGTATAAAAAATTTTATTTCCTAAAAATATATATGGTCATGTATATCTTCTATTTTAAATCATATTAATAATATTATACTTATTAAAAGTAAGAGTCTCACATTTTTTCACTCTCATTGATTTTAATAACATCCATGTAATTTTCATTCAAAAAGTGTCCATTAAATAATAAAGGTTTTAACAATATAATTTAATGGTATAATTAAATTCATAAAATTACATTTGATAAAATTTTAGGGTCATTTATAGTCTATATCACTTTGAATTTATCCTAAATTACCCAATTTTACCTTTTACCGGGATTACAAAAATTACTAATATTTCTATTCATTTTGGCCAAAAAATGATCCTATTTATTAAATTCTGAAATTCAGATTCCAAATATGGAAGCCATTTTTCAAAATTTATTTCAAAAAATATTTATTAATTAATATAAAATTATTTGGTAGAATGAGTGGGACAATAGGTTTTATAAAATATGTTCAAATATTTGAAATGTTTTTATATATAATTTGAATGCGAAATTAACTCCAATGAACAAAAATATATTTATTTATGTACAATTGAGGTTATTATTATTTAAACCCAATTTAAAATATAATTTAACTATATAAAAAAATTAGAGAAAATTTAGTTATTAATTATAATATAGTATATTTAACAATTTATTAAAAAAAGAAACTTATCAGAAAAATACAAAAAAGTCACCCAAAGTAAATTTGGATATCCCACTTTTAGGAAAGAACTTTATTGTTTCAAATATAATTTTAAAATTGTAAAAAATAGTTTTAAAAAGAGTGTTCCAATAAAAAGTGATAAAACTACTTTAACAAAAATATTTTCTTTAAACATAAAACTGGATTTATTTTTTTATCGTGTTTATAGAACACATAGGATGAATGATGAAAATTAGATTAAATATTATATATATATATATATATTTCATTTATATTATCCAAAAATATATATTTTTATTTAAATCCTATAAAATTCTCTTCTGTTCATTTGAATAATTTTTTATAAAAATATTTACTTTTATTTTCAAATGGGTCATACATGTGTAAATAATAGTTTCTAAATTAAGTTAGTTTATATCATAAATATCATTATAATTTCTAGTTTATAATTTTATTTTTAAAATTACTAAATAATTAAAATTATGAAATCATTGTTTGATCTAATGTAAGCTAATCCAGTGTTGCATGTAACACAAGACATCAAAGATATTAATTTTTTATTAAAATATATTTCATAAAAAATATCAGGGTGTTACATTCGACCACCATAAAATGAATTTCACCCTGTATATTATTTATAGACACTAAAATTGTACTCAATTAAATTTACTTTCATAGAAACCCACATTATAAAAACAAATACTAAAACATCCTTATAAAATGGGAATTTTGGAAACATAGAGGTTACCCATACAAAATCATAATTTTGTTTCCTCATAGTAAAACATATGTGGCAATTTAAAAATATGTTTTGAGAAGATAGAACTACCTATCATGTTCTTATTGAGTGTAATATATAAAATTTTCAAGATAAAGTGAATAACCACAAAACCATATAACAATTAAGTCTGGAAAAGGTCATTGTTTTCAAAAGAATGAAGATAATAGGATAATCATTATTAAAAACATCATTTGAGAAGATATAATAACTTTATGCCTTCTCATAAGTATTATATTATGCTATATTTTTTCTTTGATAAGTTTATGATTCTACTCTTTCTTCAAGAAAATATGAAGTTGAAATTTAAATTCTTGAAGAACTAGTGGATCATAAGATCCATAATGGAATGATAAGTTGTTCCTTATATATTTAGTTATCATCACCACAAAATGGTTATAACTGGTTATCCAATATGTATAAATGTTTATATTATAAAACATTAAACTCTAAAATAATATCCAAAATTTAATGTAAACAATTTCATAAATGGTTACCCTTATAAATCTTCCAAAAGATTAAAATCCAAGGATTTTGAATAATTTTCACTAAACATATCAATTATCCCTAAAAACATGATTTAGGTATTAATTTTCACACACCAAACATGTGAATACCTATATTGGTTATTCTATTGTAATATGGGAATAAATTAAATTACCAAAAAACATTTTTGAAAACTACCATGATATCATAATATAACCCTTTCCTCACACCATAAATCCCAAAATTCTATAGGCTCAATCTATGATATCAAACATCATTCACATATTAATGGTTTTCCTTCCCTTGATCATGTGTTTTCTAAAAATATCACCTAACTACCTCAATAACTTTTTATGGTTACCAGTACTATTCATGATGTGTTTTTAATTACTTATGAAAGACTACATTGGACCAATATCTAGATGTTTCATTATTTGAAAATGCCTAAAATGTACTTTTATCACATTATTTTTAAATTCCATTTTATAAAAACAGAATATTTAAATCACTTCATTGATATACTCCACATCTCCAATAGTGACTTCATGATATTTCCCTTTGTATTTGTATTTAAGAATATTCTAACAAGAATCATCATCACTAACCCTCATATATGGGGACTAGTAATATTTATTCCCAATTTCATTACACTTAAATTACTGAATCCTACTTGGTGCATAGGTTTGAATCCTTTTTCCACCATATAATTAACTATCCTATTCATCCCATTTAGATAATCATGATCTTTGTGTCCTAATTCTTACATATAAAGAACCTATTAATTCCTTTCAAACAATTCCCTTTATGTTTCTTCCCGTATTTATATCATGTAGATGGTAGTAATTTCATTACACCATTTGATTTATTCATTTTTTCATTACAATTGATCTATCTTTTATTACCAAAACCATGGAAATTATGGGTATCTCCAATTTCAATTTCCAAATTAAGAGCACATCAAAAAAAAAATTCATAACTTCTAATGTCATTTGTGGATATTTTTGTTTATATATTTGGATTAAATCTACTAATAAATTAGGTAATCATACTTTTACATAAGATAATAATACCAAAATCATACCTCAAAAGTATTCTAAAATTTTCATCATAGATTCGAACAAATTCATCGGCATTTTTCATTAAATAATGTGATTTATTTTCTATTTTGATAAGAATAATTAAGTTAATGTACTTATTCAAAAATAAGTTCTTTATCTCCTCCTATTTTATAGAACCAATTTAATCTCTTTTCCATGCATTCTTAATAATATTCCACTATTTATTTGTGTTTACTACCAAATGATAGACATAAAAAATTGAATCTCTCGTGTTTTGAACATAGGAGAATCGAAAAAATATTTTTAGTTGTACAGTTCCATTTCTCAAGACCTAGTAGGTGATATGACTAAATAAAAGAAGGTTCATGTTGTCTCATGAAGGAATCTATAGAATTTTGTTCTCTCCATTGTTCTTTTGGACGTTCTGCATGATTCATATCTTGATAAAGTTATATGATCGTGGAAACAATATTTTTCATTCTTGTTCCCATTACATTTTGGTTCATAGAAGGGTAGTAAATAAATTTCCACTCACATTAATCATTAAAGTGAATCCTTTAGGTTCCATCCATTTACTAAAATTCGGAATCATAGAATGAGAAGCACTTACAATATAGAAAAACAATATAACTATCACAAATCAATTATATGATATAAAAATTATGACACCTTCATTAATCTATAACACCCTAGTATTATCTTTATATACATCCCTATACATATCCTTAGAGATATTTATATAGATCTCACTAAATTATTCCCTTCCTAGTTCCAAAGTATGACTAAACTGGGGCTCTAATTCCAACTATAACGATGATAGATTTTCATACATGGATATGAATTCTTTTTAGTTCAATATTCATTACATTACAAAAAACACATTTCCATGGATTATAATACATTACTACCATTGGAAACATGGAAAAATTCTTCTAATTTAGTGGATGATCTTCAATATCTACCGTAAAGATCATCCCCTTATTACCCTTACTTAAAACATTTATTTATATCTTAGGGAAAAGATAACATAAGAAAGGGTGATCTCAGATTCTCTGTTAGGGTATGAAAGGGAGATATGTTAGTATTATAAAACATATGGTTATGAAAACAAGATAATAACATTTAATTATCATTACTTTTATATAAAATATCATATACATGATTTATGGAATTATAAATAGTATTTCATAAGATATTAATCATAAGGGAGTCAAAAGCAGAAAACATAAAATCATAACAAAAAATATGACATAGAATTATAATATACACATAAACATGTAATATCATTCCCTATAAGTCAAGGATCATTGAAATGACTTATTAAAGAACATTATGGGGACTACACCTACTGGGTGGGACACACCACCATCCCCAGCCATAGTCGTTCCCTTTTAAGGGATTGATTTTCCCCTTCTTCCCATAGTAGATCATGATTGTTGACTTGTTTCCCGTCATTTTATCATGATATAGAAATCATTACCCATTTAATTGGACGGAGATATATGTATCACAAATTACAATTTAAAAGCATTACATATGTGTGCCATAATAACATGAATCATTCATCTTATTAGTGCCCATATAATGAAATGGGTTTCTTTAATTTCATTCAATCATAACATAACTTATAAAAATGGGTTTCATAAATATCATTCCATTATAAACATAAACCAGAAACTTGGATAATTTGGATATTATTGATTATAAATGTCCCCATTAACCCTTAATTGACATCAAAATCATGTTTTAATAGATAGAAAACTAATTGAGAGATCACAACAAAATAATTCTTGAGGAAATTATCCTTTCTACTTTGAAAGTGTTTTATTTTTTCAAATTATATATACTTTTAGAGTTAAAAAATCCCATTCAAAATATACATTCATGCTTAATAGGAAATCCTAAATGCATTAAGATTTTATTAAAATAGAAAAATTACTTCATGCTGTGAAATTTAAATTCAATACTCTTGTACTTTTAATAAAAAAGTCACTATGTAGCATGTTTGGAAAATAAAAAATATATTCCATTCAATATATTTTTGTAAAAATACCTAAATGGGTAAATATGACTTCAAAATTTTTAGAATAATACTAAAAGTATTTTGGAAAAAAATTTAAGTATCATAGAGATATAAGATAAAAATTTCGTGGTAGATACTTAAAAATAAACAATCATGAATAGCAATGTAATTGTGAAATAATCCCCAACAATTTTTTAATCAGTCAAATCATATACCTCAGGATATGAATAAAGTTATATGGATATTTTAACACCATAATTTCCATAATAAGACTCATAAAACCATTCATGGTTAGTCTATACATCACATAAAAGAAACAAGTAGTTTATAAGGCATGTGCCCTATAGAAATAAAAGTGAGATAAAAATATATTACCTTTAGCCATAACATCATTCATAAAAGTAAAAAACATAATTTATAATAATAATTATTACATTATAAATATACCTTGTATTCTTATTTATATAATACCATATATGACTTACTTATAACTTTATATTACTAATTTATTAACAAATCCAAGTTAAAGCAACAATATTAATTTTCGTAAATGTTTTGACATGTTATTCATGGTCCTATTAAATATATCATGATTTTACCATCACCAAAATGATAACAATTATATCATATATACATTCAATATATATTTATTCATGGTGAATCATAAAATTTATGGGTAGAAAATACAATACATCATTCATGGAGACGGTAGGTGGTACGCACACATGAACATTGTTTCCTTTACATATAGTATTAAAAGAAAGAATATTATATGGTATATAATAATTAATGAAATTTTATTATTTCATATATATTCAAAAAAAATTCCCTAATTATTATATATTTGATATATATATGAAGAACAAATCACATTGCATCATGGAGATGGTAATCCATATATATGCACAAATGACATTATAATTTTCAGATAGATTATATGGTAAAGTGGTAGACAATATATTATTATTCCGGAAGTATAATTATATCAAAAATATCATATATAAACACTCAACACATTATAATTCATTTTCATAAAATATGGTTATGGAAAATGAATTATATTTCTACGTGGAGATGGTAAGTCAGGCATACACGTGAGTAATACTTCTGCTTATTGTTTGATGGGAAAGGGGATTTATAATTTTATATTAATAAAAAATAATAATAACAATAATAATAATAATAACATTTGAGATAGTTTTAAATTGTTAATTTATAATCATATGGTATATATAATAGTTTTAGTGGAGGTATAGAATAGTAGAAAAGGGGACTGATCTATTGGAGTGATTACCTTTTCTTCGAAACATCTCCCTTAAATATCCTCAAAATGACTCTAGAGTTAATCCTTTGGGAAGACTATGACCTCTAAAATGTGGATAGGGAAGTGTATAGGATACATTTATTTGATATTGGATTAGCTAAAAGGCTTTATGTGGCTAAATGAGATGGAGGAGGAGGTGTCCTTCTATAATGAAGGTGAGGGGATCTTTTGAAATTTCTCAAATTATTAGTATATAAAAAATTCAATATCATTAAAAATACCCCAAATATAAAGATATTCAAATAAATGTGATATAGGGTGGTAATAAATTCAACTAATATATATTAGACTGGTTTTTTTATTTATAATATTTCTCATTTTGATTAACCCCTACTTAACCTATTTTAATTTTAACTAACGTAACAACATTTTCAATATTAAGAGTTACATATTATTACCAATAAGTTTTATATTGATCCATAAATGGTTAAATTAGGGTATTTAGACCATAATTTATTCCTTTTTTTCTTATTTAGTATTTGAATGATTTTTAACTAATTAAATAAAATACCATTTTCATAACATTTCATTAGTATCAGTTTTGATAGTATTTATTGAATAAAATTTCAGAAAATAAATAAATTATTCTAACTTCAAACTAATTCTTATAATACACCTCTTATATGTCATTATCACTAAAAATATAATGTAGAACCATAATAAATTCAAATAATATATCATTTACTATTCTTAATATCACTTTATTGATTATTTTCATTAATTTATTAATTACAACATCATCATTTTTTTATTTTTTAGCTTAATTATATCTTAAATAAAATTTAAAAAACTAGTATATATATAATCCATTCATCTTTAATATTAATATATTTTGTCAAGTGTCTCTTCTATTTTAACCTTTAATGTGGTAAATCAAATTACCAATGACAATATTCATATTAGAAAAAAATAGAAGGGACATATTTAATAAATTTAGAAATTATGAATCGAAATGTTCATTCCATTTTTCAAAATTCAATTTCTGAAAGATGTAGTAAATAATTTATAATGTTTTTGTAGACAGTGTGAAACATTAGGTTTTTATAAAATATGTTTAAATGTTTCAAATGTTTTTATCGAATTTATATTATAAATTGATTCCAATGAACATAAAATGGTTTAATGATGTATAAATAAAAAATTTATTCTTTAAAACCAATTTAAAATATAATTTAAATATTTTGATAAATTATATGAAAAGTGATTTTTCAATTAGGATGATGTATTTTCACTAATCATCAAAAAAATGAAACTTCTTGGAAAAATCTCAAAAATTCATCGAATGTAAATTTTGATATAACAAATTTATAGAAGATGTATGTTTTTTTCAAATATAATTTATAAAGTTGTCTAAATTTTGTTTTAAAACAAATTCTCCATTAAAAATGTGATAAAACTATTTTTAGAAAAATAGAGTGTTTAAGCATAACCCGAGATTTATTTTTATATCATGTATAAAAACAACATAGGATGACTGTTAAACATTAGATTTAATATTATATATTTAATTAATATAATGACACAATATAGAATATTTATTTAATTTCTCTAAAACCCAGCTGCGTACAGTAAAATAGTTTATTAGAAAAAAAATATTTTCTTTTATTTTCAAAAGGGTATTACATGTGAAAACCATACATTTATAATTGAGTTAATAATGATAATATCATCCATTATAATTTCTAGTTTATCATCTAATTGTTTAAATAATTATAATAATATAATGGTGTTTCGTGGAAACATAGTTTTGCATATAATTCAAGCTAAGCTGGTGTTGCGTGTAATTCAAGACATTAAGGAAATAAAATAATTTAAAAAATAAAAATAACGTTTAAATATAAGTATGTTATATTTATATTATTAATAATCTACTTATACCCGTTGGAGTTTATTTGATACATATTTTCTAATAAATAGTTTTATACTTGATAAATAATTCATTGAAAACCATTTTTTCATATTTTTTAAATTTATAATAAATATCAATTGTAAAAAATTAAAAGATCGAATTTAATAAAATTGGTTTAATATTTGTAATCATAATTTCACAATTTGGTAATGTATCTTATTTTATTTTTGGAAACAATTAATAGTAAAATTGTAAGAATTCATTAATATTGGTAAAGTTAAAATGAGTTTACCATTGGTTAAACCAAGACATAAGGGTACATATTTCAATTAAAAATTTCTAAATTCCATTGGATGGACATATTTAAACCTCATCCAACACAACCTATTATTATATATCCCCTTGGGATAATTGTTTCTTGAGAATGACTATTATATATTACTATTTTCAGAAATTCGAAGCGTCAAGTCTCCCCCAATAATAAATGGACAATCCTAATTTATATTATTTACACCACATTGAGCCATATATCTAGACTAAAATAAATAAAAATCTATTATAACCTTTATTATCTAGGATTTTTATCTTTTATTATTCTTTAAATATCATTCTAGGGGTCCTTAACGAAGGATCGAAAATAGGCCTACTGAAGGAGAGGTGGGTTTCTTTCCCAACCTCATTGAATTTCATTCTTCTTATTCCTAATTTAAATCTACAGTATTAATCATAAAATAAAAAATAAATTATTCCATGGACACTGAAATTCAATTTTGATTATGGAACAAAAAATCTAGACCCCTTTTTATCAAATGGGAAGTGAAAGTATCACTCATGGGAACTTGTGGACTATCACCTCCATGTAGTGATACAATTCATTATCCATCACAATAATTCTTGAATTATTAATATGAAGTGTGAAATTTTTATACAATTTATTTATGGAATAATTATTCTTATATAATAAAAATATCATATATTCCTTCTTAGTTTTCAATCTATTGGATAATGAAAGTGTTGCGTGTGCGTAAGTGTTGACGACCACGACAATGAAGTGATGTGATTCATTTTTCATTTGACATTTACATGGATTGTAATAATTTGATATTTAATGAGTATATATGATTTATTAATTATTAAATAAATGTGAATAATTATATACCTTTCTTTCATTCTATCTATATAAAAGTTGAAACATTATTTATGATTACTTATGTCTTACCGCCTCTATGATTATTGTAATTATTTTTTGTACATCTATACTATATGGATGAATCTAGATATATATATATATATATATAGTAAGTTCTAAATTTATATCATTAATAAAATAATTTATATGACAGAACCACGATCTATGAATAATGATCATAACTAACAAACAAAAATTCTCTTAAAAATGAAATACGTAACACCAGAAAATAATGAATTTTCATAAATGGTTATTGGAATGTTTGAAGGAGATCATAGATTAAATTATTAGTATGTGAATAATAATAGGATATAATATTAATATATTTAAATTTATTATATATAATGTTAAATAATGTTAAAATTAATACTAACTCAAGTTAAGGGATTTATTATACAATCACATTGTTTATTTGGATTCTATATAGCTATGTTTCTGATGATAAAATTTCATGATCTACCACCTAAGAAACTCATTGATTTTATTCTCTGGTTAGTTATATATATTAAATTTTTTCATTTAATTTTCCTCTATTTGATAACCCTATACCCTGAATGAATGTTTTGAAAGAAAAATTGAATTTATTTCTCTCTTCGGTCAAAAATCCATATCTCTTCTATGTATATGTTTTCTTGTAATGTTCTCAATAAGATTTTTGTTATTCTGAAATTATTTTTCAAACTCATTTTAACCGATGTTTTACCTTATATAAAAAAAATCAATTTATTATTCTTGTGATTTACTGACAAGGCAGTTTATACTTTTCCCCAAAAAAATGAATAACATATTTTTTTAACAAACATGATATAAAAATAATTACTTATAATCATGGAATCTCAATAATTTAAATCATATATTATAATATTTCATGGTTGTTCTCAATAAAAATGTTTTATTTAATATTTTGAAAATTTTTAGATATTAATCATGTTTTTAAATGTGAAATTTATATTTTCATCAATAAATGTCCCATTGATCCTTCAAAGTAATTTTTCATCTTTTATTGTATCATTTGTTGTTACATAAAATTTTCTATGGATATGATACAATGATACCATCAACTATCATTCTCTGTAAGGAATACGATGATTATTATTTAAGGATTCCTCTATAAAACTTGTTTCTTTAACATGGGTTAATTATATCATGATCAAACATTTATCAGACACATTTATTTTTTATGTGTTACACTATGATTCTTTTAATAAATTTTTATAAAACATGTTTCAATTTAATGGGTGATTAAACGATGAATGTTTTATGATTATATGGAATAAATATGTTTGATTTTCATTTTGTGATGTGTAGACACAAAATTATATATCTATCTAATCAATCGGTTAAATAAGAATATATAAAGGTTTAAGGACTAGAATAGAAAGTTATCCAAGTTCAGTAAGTGTCTTTGTACATTATGTTATTCTTGGGAGTGAACCATGAATAAAAATATGATGGATTAGCGACTGAACATAATCCACAATAATAGAATTTTTTTCTATCCTTGACCAAGGAAATTATTTTTCATTCATACATGTTGGCCATAAAATTATGTCTTATTCCATTGTTATTTTCTCATAAATTATGTTCTATGATTTCAATATTATTCATATCTTGTGAATTCTAAAACCTTATTCCTTGAATCAATATTATGATCTATGATATGTAGGTTATGGTTTATAAATTTTATGCTCTATTTACAAACAATTATGACCATGTTATGTTTAAGTTGTCAATATTAATACCTCCCGTGTTTACCCTACTAAGTATCAGATCCCATCCTTAATTATGTTTCCTTTCCATATTTTAAAAAGATGTTTTCTATGTATTATATTTCTAAGAATGGTTCAATTTATGATGAACTTATTGTAATACTATGTAATTCTCTTATGAAAAATTTGTTTCTATATCCATGTTTCCAATGGAACGATACATATATAAATATTGTGTGTATCATAATTTATTTCTAAAATATTCATCTAATAAGATGTTATATTTATGTTTGAAGAGTATGGGTCACTATAGTTGGTATCAGAGAAAGTTTTAGTTGACATTGTAAACTAAGATAATGAATCATTGGTTATAATATTTAGGATAATCATATGTATAAGAGAACATATAAATTTATGGTGATGAAATGAGTTTGGTTTTATTATAAAAACATACATGTATGGATATACAAGTTGAAATGGTTTTGGAATTTTTTTGTATTGGCTTAATTATCCTAAAAAATATTTCAGATTATATCTTGGCTATCATACTTGTGTATAGTGAGTGTGCCCCTACTGTGAACCTACTTAGACACTCCCATGGTATTTTCTTATGTAAATCACATTTTCTCTATGAACCAATATAAATGATTTGAATATGTCTTGATAATGAATGGCATAGGTCAAACCTAAGGTGTCATAGATTGAAAATATGGTCTCATGAATTGGTAATCCTATAAATGAATTTTATTGATTGTTCCATCTTATCAGTTATTTTTGATGGTCAGGAAAACCATTTTGTTTTATTATGTGATTAAAGATAAAATGATAAATATTATGTGGTTATAAGTATGATAAATTATTAAGGTAGTCTATTTGAAAATATTTATATAAATTTCAATATATAAATAAATTTAATAATGAATTCCAATAAATACACTAAATGATTAAACATTAAATTAACTATGAAGAATCATAATTGTTTAATGATCACATCTCAAGAATAATGTTACACTGTGATACTTTTTAGTGGAATTTTTTTCCAATAAATCTATTTATAACTACTCAAGATTAATATGATTCTATTTAAAGAATGTATTGAATTTATCTACATCAAACTCACATCAATTCCATAGGAGGGAATTCCATTTTAATATTAAAAACAATCATATAGTCATATATCAATGTGTTGATAAATTTAAAATTTTTGTTGAAATTTTATCCCTTATATGGGTCTTGATTCCAATTAAAAAGTATTTTTATCCCATAGCGTTTGGGAGAAAAACAATATCGAATATATTCCTATTTTTTTGTGAGTTTTTCATGTTATTCTGAAATAGTTATCTAGTATTAATCTGATTACAAAAGTTTATTTTTCAATTAAACTCTTAAATATTGCTACCCTTATTTCAAAGACACCATATATATTAGACCTGGTTGAGTTTAATGGATTGAATAGGAAAGTCTAGTAGCATATTGACAAGGGATTAGTTCTACCAAGTGCATCACCTTTTGTTGCACTGGTTTATTTTATTAAGAAGAAATATAGATAAAAGTTATTATTCATTGATTTTTAGTAAATTAAAAAGATCAATATCAAGAAAAAATATTATTTGGCCCATATTTCTTGACTTTTTTGATCGACTGTGGGGATATCAAGACTTTTCCAAGAATGAACTGTTTTCGATATATAATCAAACTGAGGGTAAGGAAAAAATATTTACCCCTGAAAACATTCTATAAAAGGTATAAGAAACTATGAATTTATAGAAATTACATTTATTATTACTAATTCACTTATTATCTTCATGGATTTAAGGAATATAGTATTTTGATATCAAATTCATTGGTTTTTCAATGAATTTATAGATGACATTATAATGTATTCCAAAATCATAGAAGATCATGAAAATATGTAGATAATTGTAATGAAGGCCCTTAAAAGGATAATTTTCATAAAACTTTTACCAAGTGAATATTTTGGTAAGAAAAATCATCATTTTATGGTTCATATAATCGCAAGAAAGGTTATATCAATGGATTTTTTATAGAAGAGTATTATTAAAAATTAGCCTAAACCAACCATGATAACTAAGATCTGATTTATTCTTGGTTGGGATTGATATTATTGATGCTTTTTAGAAACAATCTCATGGTTTCCCAATCCATTCACTATACTAAATCTAATCGGATCTATGATCCTCTGGATACATGTATGCAAGGAAAATTTCAAGGATCTGAAGAGAAGGTAAGTTAAAACAATTTTCATAGAATACCTTGTAGTGGGGAAGTGTTTCTTATCTATAGTGATTCATCAAATAAGGGATTGGTGTGCATCATCATGGAGAATCATATTTTGATAACTTATGCCTCACAAAAATTAAAGTTTCATGAGAATAATTACCCAACTCATGATTTGGATTCATTATTGTGAATTTTTTTAATTTATGATATAGAGACATTGTCATTGTGGTGATAGGTGTGACATATATACATATAATAGTTTATTCACACAAAATAGTTTAATATTCAACTGATAAAATGGTTGGAAGTGAATAAAGATTTTTACAGCTCAATATATTACCACCCTGGAAAAGTGAACAAGTTGGTTGATTCTATGAGTCGAATGGATCTTGCTAGCTTATCTATGATAAAGATCCCAAAATATAAAATATTTATTTATTTGTAAATTATAGATCTACAAATCTTTACGTAATTGATGAAATATTATCTTTATCATATGTGTGTTCAACCATCTATCCATGTAATGATTAAATAGGTGAAAATGAAGATATAAAACTATAAAAGATTCTGAGAAATGTTTCTATGTTCAGAAATGATTTAGATAGAATGATAAGTTGTAGGAATTATTCCTGTAAATCATCAATAAAATACTTAAAGGAAATTTTATTTAATGAAGTTCATATTTCATGATACCATTTTCATCCTAGATGTATTATGATATTTAGAGATATAAAAGAGAATTTATGTTGGGGAAACATGAAGAGGGATATTTTAGAGTAAATGGGACAGAATGTCAGAGTAATTCAACACATAATAATGTATATTAGTGTCCACTGAAATCATATGCCAAAAAAAATTCAATAAAATATGTAATTTTTAGTTGGTGAGAAGGTATTCCCATGAATTTTTCTATGAATGAAATTTATGATATTTCGAAAGAAGGGAAATTTTATCCCTACATATATTATCCCCATAAAGATTATTAAGTGAGTATGGATGGTATCTTATCACTTGACTCGTCCACTGAACCTCTCTCTAGTTCATTATTTTTTCCATGAATCTATCCAAAGGAAGTACATAAATTATCCTACATATTTACTGAACTCATAGGTCATACCAATGAAAATTGATATTTCCTATGAAGAATAACCAATAGAAATTATGGATTGTGTAATTTCTATGGAATAGAAATACTCACCTGGTTAAAGACCTATGGATGAATGAGAAATTAAAAGAAGCTACTTGAGAACATGAGGATGTGATGAAACAAAGATATACTCATTTTATTTTCTTTGGGAGAGATATAATCTCAAAGTAAAATTAATTTTATAAGGGATATAACATAACATCCTGATATTCTTAGGATTTAAATATTTTTAAATATAGTTAATTTTTTATATGACTTGTGATACATACAACCCCAAGTCTAAATGAACATTAATGTAGTATACTATTATATACTAGCTAGTAATTTTTTAGTGTGAATTGAAATAACCATATTTCATAAATATGTATTATTTTTTTATAAAATGAAAATATATTGATTAATAAATTATCACTTTTTATTAATAAAAATATATGTTTTAAAAGTACATTTTTCATCGAAAATGGTAGGTATTGCACTTCGTGCAAGAATAATATATATAATTTTTTTTTCAATTTTTGAGAAAAAATTTGTAAAAATTATCTTCAATTTTTAAATAAACTTTTCAAAAATATTATATAGCCAATTATGTAGAATTTTTTGAAAAAGTAATTTTTTCAATAAATATAGACAAATAGCAATTTTTATCGAAAATTATATTTTCATTTGAAGCATTCACAACTTTCCATTTTCATCTCAAACTGCTATAAAATTAACATTATATAATTTATCTTATTTATAATACAATTAGTTTCATTATAAATTATTTTATATGTAATTTGGTATAAAAACATTGTACTTTTAAGAAAACTCAATTTTTTTTCTTGAAAAATGTCTTTTAATCATGTTTTGTGTGATTATTTTAAACATAATTTCTAACAGTTCTATAGATTGAATTTGATATCATAGATTTCATATTTGTAATCAACATTTATAAATTTTTTAATGAAGAACCTTCCATTTCTTACCATAATTAATAGTAAAAATAGTTAAAAAAATTCATTGCTGATAAGGTAAAAATTGATTTACCATGGGGGAATAAAAAAGGGATAAGGGTAAATTTTACAATTAAAATTTTCTAAATAATTTATAATGGATATATTTTGACCTCATACTACACTATATTCTATCATTTTTCAATTTTAATGCATTTTCCCTGATAATTAATCCATACTATTTTATAGTTTTATGAAATTATATATGTGTCCACTCCACCACTTATAAAAGGACACATCTCATTTCTCTTATTTTTAATAGTTTATGAATTTTAGTTTAAAAAAACCCTACCAAACAATATTAAAAACATCCCTATCCAATAATTTTATGTTATTTTTTCCTTAAAAGACCATTCAAAGGGACCTTAGCAAAGGATCTAAAGGTGGCCTATGGAAGGAGAGGAAATTATATTACCCAACCGCTTTCAGTTAACTTCTTATTATACCTTTTATAAATCTATGATATTTATCAAAAAATAATTATTTTATTAATTTGAATAAAGTTAAATTTTATAATTAATATGTAACTACAAATACCTATATTTTATTCAGTCAAATAGGAAGTGAAAATATCAATTGTGGGTATATGTGGACTACTACGTCCATGTTGAAAATACAATTCATTTTAATCCACTATATTTTAGAAATTGTAATTGTGATTGTTATAATATAGAAAAAATATATTTTTTATATAATTAAGCTCTTTTAATTATAATATAATATATTATTTCATACCTTTTAACCCACAATAAAACAACAACGTCACAAATACATACGTGTGGACTACCACCTCAATGAAGTGGTGTGATTTATTTTTTATTTTAGGTTTACTGGTATATTAATAAGGATATATTTAATTATTATATATGACATATATGATGTCATTACGATTCTAAGAAGGTAAATTATAACTTATTAATCTTTAATTCTATTGGTGGTCTAGTGAAAACAACAATCATGTGTACTTATTGATTATTGTCTCCATTAACAGTGTAATTGATTTTTTATCTCTATAATTTAGGGATGAATTTATATATATATATATATAATTAATATATGTTATATTTATATCTTTATTAATATTATGGTTATTGTGGAACTATGATGAAAGTATAAGGATTGTAAAAACCGAATTGAAAATCTTATAAAAATGAACATTAAACACCTCGAAATGATAATTTATAATAAATGTGTGTTGAAATATTATAACGACATCATGTATGATATTATTTCTATTTAAATGATTTTTTATAGGACTATTATAGATAGAAATTTATTATACATGATTTTAAATAACTTTTCAAGTTAAAATCAAGGTAAGATATCTATGTTATAATCACATTGGTTATTATTGTGGTTTATAATTATGATTCCAATACTAAAAATTATTAACTAACCACTCAATAAACAAATGAATTTTATTCTTATCTGGTTATTTATGGAGGATAAATTTTTTCCTTTCACTTTTCTCTCTTTAATATCTCAAGAGACCAAATAATATTTATGCGGAAAAAGATACTTTATTTATCTGTTCGATCGAAAAGTATTTTTCATTCATGTCTATGTTTTCTAAAAATATCCTCAAGAATATGTTTTATATTATATAATGTTTTTTAATTTAATTCTTGTTCATTTATTAATTATTTTGATGAAAATTCAAAATTAATCTTTTTTCATTTTCTAAACAAGGTAATTTTGAGTTTTTAACTGAAAATTTGAAAGGAATGATTTTTTTAAAATACATGGCATGAATAGAATTTACTTCTATCAGGACCACTCAATAATTTGAGCATTAAAATACAATTATCTAATATTGTTTTAAATTAAAAAAAATTACCTTTATATTTGAAAAAAAATAAACCATTGGTTTAATATTAAAAATTGTATTTTCCTCAATAAATCTGGTCATGAACTTCTAATGGCATTTTTCATCTATGATAACATATTTTGATGTTATGTATGCATTACTAGGGATAGTATCTAATGATCCCTTATACATTAATTCATTGAACTTATTATTATAGTCATTATTTAAGTATAATTATATGAAACTCGTTTTTTATTGGTTAATTAAGTTGTGATTAAACTATTATAAAACTCATTTCATTTCTATATGTTATGCTATGTTGATATCATGAATTTATTATGAAACCCCGCTATTTTTCATGAGATATGAAACTATGAATGTTTAATGATATTAAGGCACACATATGTAAATTTTTATTATGTGATAGGTGCACCTAGAATTATTTCTCCCTCTAATGCATTGGCTAAATATGGATACCAATGAGATAATAAATTCTGAAATGGGTAATGTGCCTAGTTTGGTAGGAGACTCTATCCACTATGATTGTATTGGGATTAAAGATTTATTTAGGATTTTACTAAATGAAGAGAAACCCCAATAATATATGATAATCATAGAAGTGATCCTTAACTAATAAAATGATTTTTTATGATTAATTTTAGCCATAAACTAATGTCATGTGATAATTTTATGATATCATTGATCATGTTCATTGATTCTGTTATGATTCATGTTGTATGAACTACCAATAATTATTCACTAAATCAAGATTGTGATCTTTAAGAAATAATATTTGGTATTCATATTCTATGTTTATATTTTCATGCCTAAATTCCCATGACATGTTTAAGTGATCATTGATATCCCTATCATTTACCCTTTAGTGGCATCACCGATCTCCCTTGTTAATGTTTACTTTCTACAGGTGATTAATAGTTTTTTATGTATGATATTTATAATGTATCACAAAAATATTTTCTGAAATATTTTTTTCAAGTAAATATAATTTCTTCGATAGCTTAGGTTATAGAGAACACTGAGTTTTAACAAAATAGTGAGTCCTATTTAAATATCATTATTTCCTCTGATTTTCATCTTCTAATCAGCAGAATGATGATTATTAAATAAAATATGAAATTATATGGTTTATAAATAAAAATAAAATCAATTATTTTGTGAACCAATTAAGTAGAAAATAAAATAAAATGAACTATTTGATGATAATGAAAAAAAATTCAAAAAACTCTTTTTATGCACACCGATCTTTTTTTACTCAATAAATTAAATAAAACACTCTTTTTAATTATTTAAATTAAAGTTATATATTATATATTTCATATAATGTTTTACATTCATCTTATGTGTCTTCTAGTCATGAGATAAGAATAAATCCCATTTTATACTTAAAACTTTTTTTCCAAAATACAATTTAGTTTCCATTTGTGCACTTATTTTAAAATTACATTTTTACAATTTTATAAAATTTAATTTTAAATATTAACATAATTTTTGAAATAATATTTTCATAAAATTTTTGGAATGAATTTTGGAATTTTTATGAAAATGTAAATTTTTTAGTGAATTGTGAAAAAGAATAGTTTTTATTAAAACTAAAACCTTTCAATTCGAAAAATTTATAAGATAAATTTCATTTTATTATATTATTAAATATAATAAAATAAAAATTAAATATATTAATAAAATTATGTCATTTCAATCAATATTATATTGAATTTTGATACATAAACATTTTAATTATTTCATCATTTTCTCTTTGGAAAATAATGTTTTCATCAAATCTAAAGGTTTAATTTTAAATTAAATTATACCACTAAAATAAAAGAAATTTGAATCAATGGATTAATGATTTAGGATAATAATAATTTATATTATATAATTTGTCTAACCTTGTTTTTTTTCAAAATAAATAGTAAAAATAAAAAAACAGAATTATATCCGTTTAGGTTAAATCATGTTTACCAGGGGTTAAACTAAAATTATAAGGGATAATGTGACCTAAATACTTTTCAAAACCCATATTATGGAAATATTTGAACCTTATAACAACTATGTTTTAAAATTATCTATTGTAGATTCATTTTACAGGTTAAAAACGTGGGTACCCTTTATTCTTTTCTAAAATTCCATGTGTGTCCCCCCCAATTATAAAAGGATGACCCCTCTCTTCTTCTCTTCAAACTCAAAAAACTATTTGTTTTGTAAAATCCTGAACTAAATATATTACATAATTACAGTAAAACAAATTATAGTCCTTAAACAAGGGTTTTCATTTTATTTCTTCATCTAACACCATAAAATATTAGTGAATGAGGGTGATATAGAAACAACAATATATACCAAATACATAGATGTTATTATGTAAATTTAATAATATATTTATATATCCTCTTCCATAAAATGGGAAATGAAACCATAGATCATGTGTTTGATAGACTACCACCTTGTGAATAGATGTAATTAATTTTCTGAAACCACCTCTCACAGATATGTATAATTCGGAATTTAATGTCTATATAATTTATTTATGATATTATTATATGTATATAATTATAAGATTACACTTACCTCTTGACCTTCCAAGCCATAGAAAAAAATATCATCCCTTGTGTGTACAGCTGACTACTTCCTCATAGCCCAATGTGATGTGTATTTCATGTTTATTTTAAATAGATGGAAATAGGGATATATTAAATGAATATATGTTAAATTTTTTAACATAATTATACTACTATAATTATCATATCATATATACATTCTTACATTCCATCCTATGGGGATACGATAATGTTACTTGTGTGTATAATGGACTACAGTCTCACGAAGAGATGTGAGTCATTTTCCATGAACTATTTGCACGGAATGTAATAAGGATAAATTTATTGAATATATGTGATCTATATGAAAAAATTACCACACATTAATGTTGTTATGTTATTTATATTTATTAATTTTAAATACATTTTTACCCATGTTGTGTTTTATTAAAAATGTAATCTTCTTGTTGTTTTCTGAAAGAGGCTCGTTTGGAATATTCCAAAACTATTAAATGAATCTTATTTTTAATGTGTGGTCAATGAATAGTTTTTTCCTCTGTCATTATCATCCAAATTTTTAAATATTTATTTAAAATATTAAAATTATATTTTCATAGAAAATTATTTTGAAAATTATTTATGATTTAAAATGTTTCTTTTGAATTTTAAATCGTATTTTCCTCAAGAAATGTTTTAAATGATCTTCAACGCTTCTATTATAAGTTTCCCTGATTATCTTTAATGAAAATTATATTGAAATTTTTTTACATTACATAAGGATTTTTCCCATTTGGAAAGGCTATTTTTTCCCCAAGAAATATTTTATGTGTCTTCCAAGGGAATATTGAATCTAAGATGAAATCTCCTTATGTTACTTATGTCTTAATGAAGATATGATCCATGGATACCCTTCTTATTCATTATATGAATGATTTATATTGATGATAATAAGATGATTATCAAACAAATTTCTTATCAATTGGTTATATCATAATAAAATGATAATGAAACCTTCTAATTTTTTTCATTATTTAAGATATAATTAACCAATTAAATGATTATGAAACATGTTTCATTTCCTCATGTTATGTTATAATTAAATTTTTATGAAGCCCATTTATTTTCATGGGTTCTAATAAGATTAATGTTTTCTGATACTATTTCAGACATATTTATCAATTTCATTATGTGCTTGGTGGGATATATATCTCTCTCCATCTCATTGTATAAATAGAGATATCTTATGTGAAAAATAGGTCCAAAATGGGGGATAAATCTAGTTTAGTGTGGTACTTTATCCACTAAGATAGTCCTAGGATTTCACTATAACTTATATAATGGTTTAGGGAGTAAACCCATTCCAATATGATAGCCTTGGAAATGATCATTGACATCTTTAGAAATTAGTTTATATGATTATAGGTATACTGCAATTACATGTCCTATGTTAATTTTATGCTCTCATAGGTCATATTATTTTATTTCCATATGATTCATGTCTTATGAACTTCCAATCTTTATGCCCTGACTCAAGACATTTATTTTTTATATTAATTGTATGATTTCAAATTTTTATGCAACTTTTATCATTACGTTATATTCATATTATGTTTATGTGTCTCCCTTGATAACCCTTACTGAGAATCTTAACTCACCGTTTTTAAGGTTTTTTATCCCAAGGTTATGAAGAAATATATCATGTATTATTTCTCTAAGAAAGGTTGTAATTTTTAAAAACATTGTGGGAGACGATTTAGTTCACATACGAACTTTTTTATTGTGATTTCATATTCCCAAGTAACAATACTATTAAAATCCTCTGGTATTTGTTTGTGTACATTAATTATTTTTCATCTAAAAAGTTGTAATGTTTATGTCTGAAAATAAAACATCAATATAGTTGGTATTAGTTTATAGGTTTAGTTATACTTTGGAAATTATGATGGGAAAACCTTTGTGATATCTCTAAGGATAAGTCTAAGGATAATTATTAGGATATATTTACATATAGGTTAATATAATTGAATATTAGTTTAGTATAGAGTGATTGGTTTCCCGAAAATAAATCTTTATCTATATATTAAAAGTGAATTTGGTTTTAAAACATATATACCAAGGTGTAATAACACTGAAAATGGTACATCAAACTTGAATCGAGTATCACCAAGTATAAGACTTAGGATAATCCTAAACATCCATTAATTGTAAATAATGTGTCATTATTTAGACATCCTATAAGTGATTATTCATGATTAAGATATTTACCGCAATTATTATTATTACTCACTCTATTGTTTTGGTATTAGTCAATCGTTGGAACGCAAATGAATTGTGTTAATGCTGAATGCAATGGAAAATTAAATGATTTTTCTCCTAACAATTTGACTATTGAGAGAGTCGTACTGAAAAATATATTTTTATTATCACATGAAATTTTCAATATATGAATCATTTTGAACATATAAATGATAAAATGAGGTAAAATAGTTATATTGAGTCCTTTATGGGGAAAAATCCACCATTATTTCATGGTCCTTCTTATCCACTAGGTTTTGAGAAATTGATCAGTACCACTTAAAACATATTTTATGTTCTCTAGTATTCACAACATGAGAATTCATTTTTTATGCCAATAATATTCAAGGTGAAGCAGATCAACAGTGTAATATCTTCAATAATACATGGAAGTGAGATGAAATTGAATTCGTGGATTTGGATGAGTTTAAGAGATTAATTTTCAATAATTGCATCCCTCAAATTCGATGTATGAAAAAGGGATACGAATTTTTTTATTTAAAGTAAATGGATTATGATATTGTTTTCTACATATGAGGTAAATTTTACAAGACATGAAAGGTACACTATGGGTGTTATCATCCAACCAAAAATTAAGTTTTATTAATTGTTTATTGGATTAAAAACACGTTTCTAAAAGGCATTACCAATAAGGGTATTTAGTTGTAAGAAAGAAATCATTATTTATTATTTCAAGGTGCAAATGGGGATTGGAGTTATCCATCAATATCTTGTGTTTAATAATAGAAAAAATAATAAGTTCAATGGAATCACTAAGAACCATTAATAGGAGAATGTGAGCTTCCATGATACTAAAAAAGTGGTAAGAAACATAGTGTTAATTGATTCAATAGAACTGTTCGATGATTTTAGTGTTGAAAAGATAGTCATCGGTCAGTTTAATTCCAAAATTATAGGAAGAATCAAGAGAAAAATATAATTGAGAGGAATATCCATAGAATAAACCACCCACACTCCATTGATTCAAGTGTAAGCAGTTTATACATAATCTGAATCAATTCCCATATCCAAGGGATAATAAGGATTATAATCCACAAAAACCATTGAAGACAAAGGACCATGGCTAAGATTATGAAACCACAATGGATTAAGTGAATAATAATAATTAAGTGAATCTTATCTCTCACCCTTTATTTGGGAAATTCATGTAAGATTCTGTATAAATGATCCCTACAAAAATATTATTGTTAATCATTTAGTGGAACATATTGTAATTCTAAAATCTGACTATGTTCCTCAACATGTATCATGGAATAATAAAACCACATTTTATATTCATTCAATTAAAGTAGGAACATATGATTATGATATAAATGTATTTCTATAAAATTAGAGATTATTTAAGGAATAAATGGTAATGTAAATTTTTTATGAATATACTTATCCATGAATGATTAACTTAAGAGTTATGGATAACATCGTGAATTTATGAGGTTAATATTGGTCATCTATTTGAACTCTTAGACACCCCTTCATAGGTTTTATGAGATAATATTTATTAAAAATAAAGGATATTTTGAGATATATTTATGGAAATACAACACATTGTAATTGAATATATGTTTTTGGAAACATTATATAAGATGAATGCGTTTATATTTTATGACAATTCAGTTAAAGGTATTGGTAACCTTTAGGGTTTATTATATCTTCGATGTTAATGTAATTATGGGTAATTTCAAATTTGGGGTGTTTTAGAAACTATATTAATATATTTTTTGGAAAAATGATAACCAAATGTTAGGCGGTGTCCTATTTTATCTGGTAAATCCATGAGGCTTGAACCTGCCACAGATGGATTATAAGGTCATAAAACCTACCACTGGCGTACGTGAATGATCACTTCTGGTGGGAAAACATGAAGGGAGACATTTTTGAGAATGTATCTTGGTGTTTTTTATGTGAAATTTTAGAATGAGAGTCAATCTATTAAGGGTATTCTCAAACCATTATCCATACCAAAATGGAAATGGAAAAACATCCCCATGTATTTTTTTATCGGACCCTGAAAAACATCTAAAGCGAATAATTCTCTAAGGGTTATAGTCGATAACCTTATATAATCAGAATAGTACACCACTATCATAGAAAAAATATATTGGGATAGGATTTTGGGGACTTATTTTAATGAAGTAGTAAGATTTCATGGAGTACCACAATCTATTATTTCTGATTATAATATAATGCTTACCAAATTGTTCTGGTGAAGTCTTCATCAAACCCTTATTATGAACATGATACTCAACACTGTGTAACATCCATAGATATATGTTCAGTCTAAGAGAACAATTAAAACCCTAGATGAAATTTTAATATATTTTCTATTTATTTCAAATGTAATTGGTAACAACACCTTCCCCTAAAAAACTTTTCAAGAAATGATTTCTTTCACTCAAATAATTCATATGGAAACCTATGAATCCATCTACGGAAAGAAGTGTAGATCTCTATGGTGATGTCATTAAGTTACATAAATAAATCTATTGGTACATAAGATAGCAAAACAAATGTTATATAAACATAGATCTATTCAATAACAAATAAGGGTGCAACAAACTTGATAGAAAATTTATGCTAATAACCATTAATGTGATCAGGAATTTGAAGTTAGTGACAAGATGTTTCTAATAATTTATCCATTGAATAATGTAACGAGATTTTGAAACATGGGAAAAATAAAATAAAGAAATATCATTCCCCTAGAAATTCTTAGTTATATCGGGATGGTATCAAATTAGTCGGCGCTTCCACCAAACCTATCTCAAGTCCATGATGTTTTCCATGTATCTCACATCAAGAAGTATAAATCAAACCAACCATATATATTGAAATCAATGGACATAACACTGGGGTAGGATCTTTCCTACTCTGAAAACCCATTGGGTATTCTTTATCATAGAGAGAAAGTTCTATGAAACAAAACCACTTACTTGGTCAATGTTTTGTGGTGAAGCCACAGGCTTGAGGAATTAATGTGGGAACTAGAGGATGTTTTGAGGTAGAATTATTCTCACTTTTTTTTTATCAAAGTGATGAGTTTAGAAGGATAATTCCATTTTAAATGTGTAGAATAAAAATCCCTATTATGTTATGAATTGTTTTATAAATTAATTTAATTTCTTTGATATCATTCATTATAAGAAACAAATTTTTTTATGGAAATGCTATAAACTGTAAAAATATAGTTATTTGATATCATAGTTAGTATCTAGTTATTGAAATGGATGGTATCTATATGATTAAATAAATTATCAAAATATATTATATGTACTTTTATACACAATTATTTTTTTTAACCCTTTTAATTCTAAAAGAAAATAAAATTAACCATTTAAAGATAAAGGAAATCTTGTTCTAAAAAAGTATTCCAAACATATGTTTTCTCTATATAAATTAAATAAATAAATTATTGTGTGTGATTTTTAGGAAACTTATTTGTCATATATTGAATGAAATTTTTAACATTCATCTTCTGTCTTTCCAGGTATGAAATAAGAATAAATACAATTTCACAATTAAATAGAGTGTTTTTTTTTCTAAAATACAGTTTTTCTACCATTAGCATACTTATTTTAAAATTAGTTTTTTTCAAATTTTATAAAATTAATTTTAAATAATGAAATTATTTTTTAGTAATAAATAAATTATTATCTTCAAGAGAATTATTTACAACTTTCTAAATTGATAAATTTTTCAGTGAATAATGAAAAATACAAGTTTTTTATGAAAATCATTCTTTCCATTCAATGTATTCACAGGATAAATTTAATTCTAATATTTTATAAAATATTAATATTTGTCAAATTATATACATATTAATATAACTTAGTTCATTGGAATCAATTTCTTTTTGAATTTTTATATAGAATCATATAAATATTTTGAATATTTTCTCTATAAAAAATTGCTTATTTTTAATGTTTTTGGTTAAATTTTGAAATAAATTCTCCCCCTTCTACTAATGAAAGTTGAAAAAATAGATTCCATATTTTTAATCAACATAATTTATTTTATAAAATAATTATAACATAATATTTAGTCAAACTGAATATTAAAAACTGTAATAATTAATTATCATGGTTAAGGTTAAATAATGTTTATTTGGGGTTAAACTAAAATGTTAATGGGTAAAATAGACTAAAAACATTTTTAATGCAAATTTTGCTAATATATTTCAACAATATCATATAGAACCAATACCAAACAAAATAATTAATGAAAAAATATGTAGTTATTACAAGAAATGTGATTTTAAGAAGGAATTATTGACAATTGTTTTACAAAAAGTCATAGGTAATTCATATATGGTATTCTAAATATGATTATTATATAGAGAATATTAAAAATAAACATTTATTTATTATACCATTGGATCTAATATGTATTAATGATGGTGATGTTATTATAAGGTATTTATATCCCAATCTTCATTCTTTGCGACATATGTTATGTAATGCGCCTATCTTATTTTTTGAGGTGTATATTCAACCCCTATAAATTATAATATAAGGAATTTTTTTTATTATCATTATATATGAATTTTCATTTAATTTTATTCTTTCATTGATCTTAAGACTGAATGTTTCCAAATTGGTAATGGTTTTATAATACAATCTCATCATTTATCAAAATTGATTATGTTTATGCTTCAGATGATGAGATATTAGGATCCAAATATAAATAAACTCTTAGATTTTATTATCCTTAGGTTTTTAATGGAGAATACAGGTTTCCCTTTATTTTCCTCTCCCTATGTACTCAATAGTTGAAAGAAATATATTTAATAAAATTCAACTTTACTTCTCTCTTCGGACCAATACCCATTTTCTTCGATGTCTGTGTTTTCAAAAAAATGTTTTGAAGGATGACTTTACAAGTACCAAATAATTTTTTTAGTAAATTTTCACCCAACTAAGATGTTTTGAAAAAATATATAATGAAACATCACCTTTTTCCAAATATGGCCCATTTTAATTTTATAGAAAATGTGAAAAGACACATTTTTTTAAACAACTGCAATATATATGTTGTTTTCTTCCATCACAGATGTCACGGACCATCCCCCGGGGCCCGTGCCGTGACTACACAAAGCCCACCTTACATATTCCCGGGGCTAGCTACTAGCACTAGAAAGGCATATCCCTATAGAGGGAAGGAATTGGCTTTAAACATATATAAGCATGAAAACCAAAAAAACATCAAGAAGAAACCATGAAGTAAACTACTATTGTAAAAAGTGTACTGAAAGTAAAAGGGGATGGAATAGAAGCCCAACTAGAAAGTACATGTACAACTGAATGAGGAAAAAATCTCTTAGATCATCCACTGAGTATCCTACCTATAGGGTAGGTACATATCATCTTCACATCACTCCATGTCTGGTCATCTCTTCCGCATACCACCTGGTCCTGGATCCCTCAAACCTCATCCTAGCTGCTCGTCATCTTCACAAGACACAACAAGGAGTGGGTGAAGCCCTTGTTGGGGTGAGCATAACAATACTCAGTAGGGACCCCAACAACTCTGAAGGTCTCTCAGAATTCCAAAAAAGAAAACCACAAAGCCTGATCTCAATCATAAAACAAAAATCAATAGACACATCTCTAAAGGAGTCTCTACTCAAACCTAGTTTAAGTGAAGTATAGAAGTATATATTATTAGTCGTGAAGCTAGATTATCTTAATCAGTCAAGTGGCATTGTTTTTGACCATATAGAGTCTAACCAACATAGGATAGATAGGCACTAACCCCCAAAATGACCCACAGAGGATCTGATCTACACATGATCAATATGTAATTAACCTCCGCAATGACCCACATAGGATCGGTATGTGCAGACCCACAAGGGATTGTTGAGCGCTAACCCACGCAAGATCTGACCCACACGGGTTGAGTGTGCGTTGACCCACACATGATCGCTGAGCACTAACCCACACAGGATCTGACACACAGAGGATCAGTACTAACCCACACATGATCGCTCGGTACTGACCTTTGTATGTTATGTCTCCAACCTCCACCTCACTGTCAGCCAATGGATTCCCACTCATAGAACACTTTATTCATTATGAACTATTCCTCAAGAGATCGGTCATATTTCAACTAGCACAATGTACCACGAAGATGTAATATTATTATCTATCTCATCATAAGGGTTCCAACGCAATAGACGGTGCATCAACTGGGCACCCGGTCTGTATGTTATTGGAATTTTAGTGCCAAGAACCCAGTTGGATTTGGGTGTGATCCAACCCGAATTTAATCCAAAATTTTCCAAAAAATTTATTGTAGTATCTCAAAAGTACCACATTATCACAAGGGTTCTTACGCCATAGACGGTGCATCGATCTAATGCCCGGTCTGTTAGTTACACCCCTTTCCTTAAAATGGCAGTGATCACACCTCGGTCCAGCCCGATTTGGTCGAGCCACTTGGCATATGGAAAAGGATCTGATTTGAAAAAGGGGCCCCAATGCCACTGATTGTGTGTCAAACGAACACCTGGTTTGTCAGTTACTGACATTTCTTTATTTGGGGATCGGTAGGGTCTGGGCCCGGTCCAACTCGGTCAAACCTGCCCGATGCAACTGGTCTTGGAGTGTACCTGACACCACATGGGTCTTGCCTGCTATGGGACAGCCCACTTTACAGGGTCCAAACTGTTGGGGTCAGCCCAGTTCAGTTCGCGAGCCCAGGCCACATTTGGCTCGGCCCGTCGGGTGGGGCTCGACCAACCCGCACTGTCCAGTTGGGACGTGGGTTCGGACCGGCCTGCTGGCAGGTCTGGTTGGTTGGGTCGCAAGTCCGGCCCCTCCCACTGGGTGGGTCCAATCTGTTGGATGGGTCTGGTCCCCTGGGCATGTCCAGCCCATGTTCATCCAGGTTATCCAGAAGGAGGACACTTTCATCCTATTGGCCACATGGGTGCGGGACCGTTTTGGCTAGCCGGTGGGGCACTTCCCCACCGCATAACAGTCGGTGGTATCATTTGACTAGGGGTCCGCTCCTCGGTGCGGTGCAAAGGCTGCATCATTCTCCACCTCCCAGGCTTCGATTTGTGGCCTCCTCAAGTGGATCACATCGGCACGCCGCTCTGCCTTAGTCCGTAGCCAGCCATTGTAGGCCGCCGTGACTACAAGTCGCGGCCCCCTTGTCCGACAATGCCTGACGACACACTGGTGGTCCTTCACGGCCAGTGGAGCTGACCGTCGTCTCCACCCTCCGTGGCCATTTTCACTGGCAGCGGGCGACTGTGCAACACTATCTCCTCGGCGGCCGGACGTTGTCGGATGTCCTATCACCCATTGTACCAGGTTTCATCTAACCCAAGACTATTACTCAAGGAGGAAACGTCAACTTCCAAAAAATGGGCGGAGGGTCTGGGCCTTGTTCGTTGGGCCCATTCCCTCCGCATTAGCCTGATAGCAAGAGGGTGGTAAAAATATTTATCAACTCTTGAAAGTAGAAAAGAAATAAACCCTACCTCAAGATCGTTGGAGAACACCCGCGATTCAAGAATTGTTTATGCTCGTCATCCCCGCAACAAGCTTCCAACGTTTCCGTTCAAACGTCGTCTTTCGGTTCATGATTCAGTTTCACTCTTCACCACCTACTAGAACAAGCTCCAACCTCAAAGTGTTGGGAGTCACGAAACTTTAATATAGCTTCGTCGCTTGGGGAATCTGTGCTAGTACCTCCCCACCAAGATCCATATAAATCGGAGAGGCGGAGGATGAGTAATGCCCATGGAATTAATAGAGGACCATTTAATTGGAACCTTCCTAATTCAAATGGTGTAGATACATAGGATTAGAGAAGTTTAGTCATTAAATGGATTGACACATCGATGGTGCTACCACTACCACACCCCTGTTGGATTAAAATAAAAGAAACAAATAAAATAACCAAGTAATTTTATTATTCTTTTAAAAGGTTCAAAATATAACTTTTTCTCCATACATACTATGGTTGAAGTGAAGTCTCCCTTATGTGAATCACAACTCTGCAGATTCAACGGCACCCTCGAATTTTTTATCCGAGCACCGGTTAAAAAGATATAAAATTCTGCTTGTGCACATACTAAATGTACCTTAAAAATCATTAATAAATTATTAACATTCACCCTCAACCCACACCAATCATGATTAGGGTTTTCCAATTTACCATTTAGAATTTATGGATTTTGACAATAAAATAATTGTTCTTTAATTATTTTATTTACGGCCAAAAACTAACATCCACAGTTGGCCCATGCCGACCAATGTTAGTATCTGCCAAAAGAAATCATACCCTCACAAGCTTAGCAGGGGTACCATATTTTTAATAAAAGTCACTGTTTGTGAGTTATAAGAATTTGAAAAATAAAATTACTTTATTAGATTATTTTATTTACATTAATACCATTATTAGGTATACTCAAAAGAGGCCTATGCTGACTAAACTTATGTCGTTCCTAGGGTAAACCCGCTATCCTCAATTCAACATTGCCCTTAGATATCTGATCCATGAAACCCTTTAATAGTTTTTCCACTCTTTCTCGAAAACTTCTTACACTGAATAATTAAAGGGTAACAAAACTTTGACGGATCATTTCGGGCACTTTAGGCCTCAGAATCACACAATGTCATATTTTGTGGTCCCGAAATAATTCCATATAACTAGAAAACATATTCGGAAGTTTCGAGACATTAAATTATCCCCACCGTAGGGATTTACATCCCTAAAAGCCAAAACAATGGAAAATCAAACAAAAGAGGGTACTGATCATGATTTTGAGCCTCCCTCTCCCATGTTCTCTCCTAGAGGTTCCTGTGCTACCACCAAAATTTCACCAGTGGAATCAACCATCCACTATGGGCTTGGTGCTGACGATCCTCTATCTCTACCGGGAACTCTGTAAATGTCACCCCATTGTAAAAGTCCAATTTTCCCTAGTTCATAACATGAACTGGATCATGCACACATCAACTCAGCTGGGACACTTGGAAAACATTATGCACTCGGTGCATCTGTTGGGGAAGATATTGACTACATGCCACCTTGCACACTATGTTGAGAATCTAGAAAGGTCTGATGAACCTTGGAGAGATCTTGTCACACAGACCAAACCTCGGAAATCCTCATCGGGTTGAGACCTGTTAGAATACATGATCTCCCCCTTTGACCCCAAGGGTCTTCATCTTCTGTTGTCATAAGGCATCTTTTGGAAATGTTTATTCTTCACTTTCTAAGAAGTGAGGCATCGTGATACAAACACTTCCACTGCTTCTTTCATCCCTGGACACCAATTTTGATGCTAGAGGTCCTGGTACATCTTCCCCACTCCATTATTTACAATTAAATGGAATGTATGGATCTCCCTCAATGCCTCCTCCTAATGCTTCACTGATACCATGGTGCGTCCTCTGAAGAAAACCATGTGCTCCCCACCTTTATAAAATCCTCCAGGAGAGTGTCCCAAGGATATCTGGGCACGTTGGGCCTCACGGTCAACGTCCCCATGTTGTGCCTACTTTACTTGCTGAGGAATTGGGTGAGTGAAATTCATATACAAGAGGTAATTTGATCCATATTTATCCATGAATGATATCCATAGCATGACTAGCAGCATTGATGCCTCACTCAGCAGTTGTAGACCAGACCTCCTGCTGAGTGCATCTGTTACCATGTCCCCCTTCCCAGGAGTATAGACTATATCAAGGTCATCGGTTGGATGAACTCTAGCCATCATAGCTTTCATAGGTTGAGTTCCATCTATGAGAATAAATACATAATACTCTTTTGATTAGAGTAGACTATAAAACGTTATCTCATAAAGTAATGTCACCACATCTTTAAGACGAAGACTGTTGTTGCTAACCCCAGGACATGGGTAGTGTATTTCTGCTCATATTGTCCCAAATAAAGTGAGCCGTAGGCGATCACTACCCTCTCATTCATTATAAAACAACATATTCCAGTCCCTAATGCATCAAAGTAGACTACATACCCAACTCCCTCATCCGGTAGCCTCAAGATGGGGGTACTCATCAGTCTCTATCTCAACTCCTGAAATCTCTATTGACATTTCTATGTCCACAATAAAGGCTCCCCCTTCTTCTTTAATGTGTAAAATGGTACTGATACACTAGAAAAGTCAGGTACAATTCTCTGGTAGTACCCAGCCAAAGAAGAAGTCACTATCCCTTCGAGAAGGTAATCCTGGAAACATATTTTGAAAAGATGTTCCCACACTCTGCCACTCCTGCTAGGAACTGAAAACTCAAAACTCCTGATGCCATGAGGGTATGGATGGGCAACTCAAGCATGATCAGTTGCACCCTCCTATGCATGAGATTAACATGTGCTTACTCGGATACCTTTTTCACCGACCAAGGAATACCCATTCCAACATTGTAGATATACTACATCCTTTCTTCCTAATTTAGTCAATCTAAGTATGAAATGTTGATGTCAATTCCATACCCAAAATAACTGTTTAAGGCCTTGATGCTTCCACAAAGAGGTTCCAATCAAAACTCACAAAATTAGGGTTAGATCACACCATCGGCATAAGTGTGATTTTTGAGTCTCCTCCCAAAGGTATCTTCAGACGTAAGGGTCAGGTCAACGGTTTAACCGGAAACTCTATGTCTTGAAAAGGATTCATGGAAGGAAGGAATGAACTGTTACTATTTCAATTAATAAGACAACAAGTAGTAGTCATAGAAAATACCTCTAATAATTCTTGGAACCTTTGGCTCACACTCCTTGACCCGCATGCAGCTACTCCCTTCCCTTATCCTACAGTTCCCTGAGCATGGTGGGGACCATATTAGGAGGAGTTGTAACTTGTCAAAATGTATACCACCTCATGCTGCTCTCCTAACTCCACATACATGTATATAGACCTACATATTCATCAGTACCTATCACTTCCTCTTCTCGATACATTTTACACACCCAAGTCTCTGAGACTGGCATTAGTTTCTAACTTTCCTACTACAAACATTCACTGGTTGTATCCCCTCAGCCAAGTAACATTCAATAAAAAAGGTTTTATCTAGCACCCTAACATATTTAGGAATGCATATAGGAATAGTGCTGGCCTGGATGTCCATAAACACATCTCACTTGGAGGTCCTAACCCTGAAGCACTGATCGTACTGTATTCATCGAGTACCTGAGATGGTCGCTACACCTCGATGAATACTCAACTACCGACATGTCATCCTGTTGAATCTGTAGAAGATCTAGGGAACTGTAATCCCTTATATCATTATGGAAATATACCCCCTTCTATGAGGAAGGTTCTCAAGATAGTCCACATAAAATTCACCTCTTCACAATATCAGGGTAATATAAACCATGTCATTGTCCTATAGAGCCATGTAGAAGGCTCTCTACCTAGACTACCATATGATCAAATGCTGCCCTGTTTGGATAGAAACTCGACCACCTCCCCAAGCTAGTCCTTAGCTTCCTGTGAATCGAGCTCACCTCCAATCCTAAGGGGTATCTGAATTTGTATCATGTGTAAGTCACTAAGCCTACATGTTTCCTATACTAGTACCACCAGTTGTAACTACTGACCAATGAGCAGTGTTATAGCTAGCACACTACACGAAGGTACCATCTCCGGTAACAGTCCATGTTCCAAATCCTCATCACCATGTGGACCATCCTCATGTTCATGCACCAATAAAGACTAGTAACTAAGTTCACCATATGATCTGTTGGTGTCCCAATTTGGTGGAAAACCTTTTTCTATAGCCTCCAGTGAGTCCACAGCTACCTCGGAATCTGTCTGGCCTCGAAACCTTAGAGGCCTCTACCGCTGAAACACATGAAAGACACTCAGTCAGCGTGCACAGTCCACTGATAGCATCTGTTGGTAATTGCTACTGAATGGGTGGTGCTCCTGCTAGGATACCACATGAAGGTTCCAACATAGTTAGAGGGCCCATCACCAGAGCATCGTCACTTGGTGGGCCATCATCGTGTACTCTATCGGTAATCCTAGATTGATGTCTATACGGTGGAATCCTGATAATGAACAGGTGTTCCATGATCATTAAGTTATACCTAGTGAGTTGAATCCAAGGAAACCAAGGAAGAACATTTCCAAAACCCACTCACTCAGTGTTTTTTCCACAGAGCCAGAAATCCGAATTTAGGGACCAGTCATATGGATACATCGGCTGCCACAGTGACACTGGACCCCCTGAACTAAAAACCACACCTAAAACACTTGACACTATTTCTATATTGAAAATCTCAGTGTCCTAGTTCTTCGGTAGATCCAACTCCTTTGATACCACTATATAACTACCCATCCCCCAGATCCCATATCGTGACAACCCCATGCTCGCCTTCCATATGCTAGGGGCTGGCCACAAGCACAGAAAAGGCATATCCCTATAGTAGAGAGGCATAGCCTTTAAATATGTAAAAATACAGAAACAAAAAAATATCAAGAAGCAACCACGAAGTAAACTACTGTAGTAAAAATTGTATTGAAATTAATAGGGGAAAGAATACAGTCCCAAAAGGAAAGTAAAAGTACAAATGAAGGAGAAAAAAACCACATCTATCATCCCTAGAGGATCCAACCTGAATGGTAGGTACAAATCGTCACCACAGTACTCCCCGTCTGGCCATCGCTTCCATGTACTGCCTGGTCTTGTCTCTCTCAAACCTCATCCCAGCTTCTCGTCGTCTGCACAAGACACAACAAGGTGTGGGTGAAGCCTGTGTATTGGTGAGTATAGAAATACCCAGTAAGGACCCCGAGACCCCCAATTCTCTCATAATTCCACAAAGGAAACCATAAATAATGATATCAATCACAAAATAGAAAGCAATAGCCACTGATCCAAATGAGTCTCATCTCACACCAGGTTTAAGTGAAGTATAGAAGTACGGATGGATAGTCGCGAAGCTATATCATCTTAATCTGTCAAAAGGCACTAATGATGAACATACTGAGACTGCCCCACATAGTATAAATAGGTACAACCCCCACAATGACCCACATAGGATCTAATCTACCCAGGATCAAAATGTAAGTAACCCCACAATGACCCACACAGGATTTGACCCACACAGGATCAGTATGCGCTGACCCCCCAATGATCCATGGTCGCTAAACCACATAGGATTTGACCCACACATAATTTTTATGCGCTTACCCACACATTATCAATGAGTGCTGACCCACACAGGATATGACCTACATAGGATCGGTGCTGACCCATATAGGATCACTCGGTACAAACCTCCGTATAATATGTCTCTAACCACCACCTCACTGTATGCCAATGGATTCCCATTCATAGCACTAATGATTTTGGGAGAACATGTCCTTATGCCAACGGTCATATTTTACCAAACATGAAGTACCACATAGAATTAATTTCCTGATATGTCACATCATAAGGGTTCCAACGCAATAGACGACACGTCAACCGGAATCCTGATCTGTAATTTATATGTATTGTAGTTCCATGTGCCTGGTTAGATTCATGTCCAATCCAATCTGATCATATTAAAACATTCTCCAAAACTCTCATGGAGTATTTTAAAAGGATTTCCTTATTACAAGGGTCCTTATGCCATAGACGATGTGTCTATCGAATGCTCTGTCTCTTAGTTACACCACATTCCTTGAAACGGGGGTGATTGAATCTCAGTATGTCCTGGATTTTTCATACCTGCCATGATATTCCAAAGGAACAGCTTCCCAAAAGAAGACCCAATGCCACTGACGGCATATCAAACGAACACCCAGTTTTTCAGTTATGAATGTTTCATTATTCAGGGACAGGTTGGGCCTCGGCTCGGTCCGACTCGATCAAACCGGCCTGACGCAATGAATCTTGGGTTCTACCAAACCCCTCTCTAGTCTGTCCCTCTAAGGTATTGCCCACATTACTGGGTCCGGCCCATCGGGGAGGCCAGGTTCAGTTCCTGGGCCCGAGCTGTGGTAGGCATGGCCTATCGGGTTTGGCTCAACCGACACATATTGGCCCACTGAGCTGCGGGTTTAGCTCGACCCACTGGAGGGTCCATCCCACTAGGCTGTAGGTCAATCACGGGCCGTTGGGTGGGTCTGGTCTACTGGGCGGTTCTGGGCTGCACGGACGGCCCACATCTGGCTAGTTCTGCCAGAAGGCGGACTAGTTTCTCCAGCTGTCCCTGCAGATGCGGGGCCGTTTCGGCAAGTCAGTGGGGCGCAGCCCAACCACGTAACGGTTGCTTGTTTTGGCCGACCAGGGGTCCATTGACCCGGCACGACGTGAGGGTCGTGCCGCTCTACACCTCCTGTGTTTCAAGTCGCGGCCTCCTCCAGCGATGCACGATGGTGCACCACTCTGCCTTTGTTTGGGGCCAACCGGTGATGGATGCCACTATTTGACTTGAGTACATGTCGCGACCCCTTTTCCAGGGGTGCACGAAAGTGCGCCACAACCTCCTTTATGGTCAGCTGAGCCGGCTTCCACCTCCACCCTCCATGGCCTTCTTTTTCAGTAGCATGTGACAGTGCGTCACATCTCTGTTGCAGCCGCTGCCATCACCCGCCATCCCAGGTTTCATCCAAAAAAAATATTTCTCATGATGACATGTCAAATTATAACAAAAGGGTAGATATTTAGGGACTTTTTCATTTGGAACCCCCCTCTGTGTTAACTTTATGACAAGAATGGGGAAAAAATATTTATAAACTCTTCAATGTAGACAACAAATAAACCCAACCTCAAGATCACTGGAGAATGCCAGTGATTTTGGAAAAGTCATCATTAGTCATCCACGCAGAAAGCTGCAAACATTTCTGCTCAAATGTCATCCTTCGGTTCACTATTCTATGTCGCTCGTCACCACCAGCTGAAACAGGCTCCATCATCCATGTGTTGGGTGTCATGGCACTTTACCAGATCTTCATCGCTTGGTGAATCCACGCCAATACCTTCACCTCAAGCTTCATATAAATAGGAGAGGGGATGGGGGGATGAGTAACCCACACAGAATTAGTAGAGGTTCTTTTAATAGGAACCTTCCTAATTCCAATGGTGTTATTACATTGGATTTGAGATGTCAATTCGTTTAATGGCTTGACATGTCGATGGTCCTGCTAATGTCGCTCGTCTATTAGAGTAAAAGAAAAGAAACAAATAAAATAGCAAATTTATTTTATTATTCTTTTAAAAGGTCCAAAATATAACTTTTACTTCAGACTTACAGTGGTTATAGTGAATTATCCCTTCAGGGAATCCCGATGCTGCAGATTCATCGGCTCCTTCATATTTTAAATTTGAGCTGTGGTTCAAAAGTTAGAAAATTCCACCCACATGTTTACTGAATGTACCTTAAAAAAGTTCATTAAATTATTAACATTCACCCTCAAATGGCACCAGTTGAGGTTAGGCTCGGACTAAAGGAAACACACCCCAATGAACTCAATGGTACAATAAGAACATCCCATATTCCTAGAACCTTCATGTGATATGAGAGTGGTCACAATATAATTTAGAATTATTTATTATTCATTGATCTATTATATGCTATATTTTTTGAGTGTTCACTTCTATTTTATTCATTATTTTAATCATCAGTTTCAATTAATATTTTACAAAAAATTAATTCCCTACATTAATATTTTGTATCATTGAAAACCTATTAAGAATAAATGAATAAAAACATGAGATACAAAAAAAAAGATTCATTGATTCAATATGGTAGACACCATTGCATATTGTGTGTCCAAATGTACATATCATGTAGATAAATTCATTGAAACTAGATATCTAGAGGGACACAAAATGTGTTGAGTAATAATGACATGTGGTGTATTTAATTCACAAAATAGATTAACCAGGCCATTCGGGCACATATTTTTTTATACCACACGATCTGTAATTGGCATACATGCCATGTATTCTACACAATTTAGTAGTGAAATTCAAGTAAATACGTGATAAAATACATTTCCTAACATCATAAAAAATTGAATATTTGTATCATTAATGAGATACATGGAAGTTATCTTGCATAATCATCTTCTAACTCATTAATCCCTATGTATGAATAATAAGTTGAGTCCACAGGAGGGTTACATGAACACAAGGAAAGTTGAATAGTCGACATGTAGTACATTAGTACACAACATAATAAGCTATAAAGATACACATTGATTCACTGAGTGTTTATCCTGAACCCACATAATGAAATAAGAATGGTTTTTATCCTATTACACACATCATGTTATCACCCAGTAATGGAAAAAATAAAATTCCATTATTAAAAATTAATGAAAGCTTTAAGAACCTAATTACACTTTTGATATCTAATGTGTTTTCTATAAATTATGGCTTATAGAATTGATAAATTATTATTTAATTTCATGTAATTATTTACAAATAACATTCAAGTCATTTATTTTCTATGTTTCATTTAAGATGGAGATTTCCAAATGACTTCATTAGGTTATTATGTTAAGTGGAATTAATTAACTGAATTAATTGAAGAATAATGATCTTAATAATAATGATTTAATTGATGTGACTTTAACTATTTTGTCTTCTTATATTAATTTCATGTTATGTTTACTAGGATGGGATTATTCCATAGAGTCAATGGTTGGTTTATCATCCATGAGATAAATGAACTATTAGAGAATCTCATTTTCATTATAGTTTATTTAATATATTTATTATATTATCATAGTTAAATATTTGTAGTTGTTTCATTAATTAAATATATTAATTAACAACAATGAAAGATAGATTTAAAATAAATTTTATAGTATATGGAAATAATAACTATGCCTTTTAAATAACTTAAGTAGAATCCACTTAATACTAAAAGTCTTATAATGAGATATATTGGACTCTTAATACCTAAAGTCAAAAATCCATCAAAATAATAAATTAAGTCATTATGACCTTCAACTACATGTTTATAAATTGAAAAACATTTTAAATTTATTGACTGAACTCCATTGGTGTGCTTTCAATTATTGAGGAATATCTATCTCAATTTTTTGTTTAACTTACCCATGTTTTCATTAAGGATTATTCACCTTTGTGATACTTAGTGGAACTAGTGTATGAAATGTTAAGGAAATCCTAATCTTGGATTTTCATATTAAGGTGTCCCCTCAATGGATCAAGGAGTTATAATTTATTTTAATGTGTAATTTACACCTATATAAATACCTTTGATTAACCAGGAAGACCACCATTTGTGTTATAGAAACTTTCATATAGATCATTACCACTAAAATATCCATGTGATAGTTTATTCTCAAACCAATAGTGAGAGCTATTGTATTTTTATTTAATTTCAAGAGATTAATTACATAAATTAAATTTACTGTTTAATTTTTTAATATAGATAAAGTAATAAAATTATTCTCTTCATTTTTTATAAATAGAAACCCACATGAGATTGACTATATCACAACAATCTATATTCGATAAGGAAAACCATATCACTGAATAAAATGTCTAAGAATGGTATAGGAACCTGTGCATTATGATACACCATAAATAATAATTATATGTATTAGAAAACCCTCTTCTTGAGGCTCATAATGAAGAGTCGAGTGAGGAATAACTATCTTCTTATATATCATATTTCTATGATACCCCAGTTTTCTAAGTTTTTATTTCTCCATCTATTTTAGTGATCTTGTAATAAAACATGGGATATGGATATGTATATAATAATGTCTCACCTTCATGATATTTATTAAGAAAAGGTGTCATAAGAGATATATAATCTCTCTAATGTAGTGTTCATGTGTAAGCATGGAGTGTTAGTGCCATCTAGGGTGCATGTATTCATGATGATATTTTTTATCAAGAACATGAATATCTTGGGATATTAGATCCTTGATGATTAATACATAGATATCACTTTATCCTTCCTACCTAAGAGTTTCAGAAGTTTTTTTTAAATATAATATTTTCAATATTGATAAAACTCTAACATAACTCCTTACACCTAATATAAAAGTTTATAAATACATAGTATAGTGAACCATATATTTAAAACATAAATATTTCATTTTTTACACAAATATTAATCAATAGACATAACCATCTAGGTAATAATCATATTGGAATTGTGCCTTTAGAAAATTGGACAGATAATTAACAGTTCATAAAAGATCTACATCATCTCCCACTAAGTTCATCATATCTAGAACCCATTCTATACATATCATACTTAGAACCATTCTACATAACCTAGGTGAAGGTAAACAAAAGATAGGGTGAGTTATAATTCTCAATATTTTTAAACTAGGGAATTATCAATGACCACTTAGACAAAACATGGGTAAAAGTTTATGATAACTTGAACATAACATTTAAAAAATATACACTACATATAAAAGATAATAATCTCGAGTCATGAAAAAATCAAGGTAGTTCACAAGATATTACTAATAAATGAATAATGTAAAAAATCCATGAGAGCATAACATTTTCATAAGATATGAGTTCTGTACATACACAAGTGTTTATGAATTTGGGAAATTGTATAAATAGATATGAATTTTCTCATTAATTAATGGATATAAAATGTGACCCATGCATAAACATAGAGACATAGAACTATGTCTATACATTATATTCTATACATGAAATCATGGTCCATGCATAAACAAATGGACCTGAAATACAGGTCCATGAATAATCTTACAGACAAGAAAACTATGCCCACATAAAAATTGTGAATATGACATTAGTTTTACGCTTATCGTGTTCACCTCATGCGTTATCCATTTTAATATAATACATCATACGGGGATATAAGTCTCACCCATCATATAATAAAAATCATACATATGTGAGTCACAATATCATAAAACATTCATCATATACAAAATAATTGAAATAAATCGATTTAATAATCATTTTAGGATTATATAACCCATTTAAAACAAAAGGGTTTCATAATCATTTCATCATTTCATCATATCATAACTCATGGTAAAAAATGATTTCATAAAAATATTTTTATAATAAAAAAATATATATATCAATATAATGAAAACAGATGGTATTTTTGGATTGTACCCCAAGAAAATAATATTATTTATCATGGATTTTCTTATTTCCTCAATAAAAATAGCATTATAATATTATTAAAACAATCATAATGGAAATAACTTTCTATTTTGAAATAAAAATCTATGAATTTAAAAAATATTATATAAAATATATTATTTGAAAATAACCATGCAAAATTTTAAATGAACCATTAAACCAATAACTATTCATAATAGTGGTGAATTTTTTTCAGGTCATCAAAGTTAGAAAAAATTTCATACTTTTATAAAAAGTCAAAAAAAATCATTCTCAAAATAATAAAAAGAATTATTTTAAAAATATTTTGTAAAAATTAAAACATTTGTAAAAATTTATTTTAATAATCATTTGAGAATATTAAAAACTTAATTTATATATTATTTATAAAACATGGTTATGGAATAAAAATGTTTTTTGACTGAAGTGATAAATAAAGTCAATATTCTATAAAAATGAATTTTTCATCTCTTGAGTAATTATGGTGAAAATTGTGAATGAAAAACATGTTATTTCAAGAAATAAAAATATTCCGATAAAATTTATAATTTTATTGTTTTTTATTTTATAATATTTTGTAATAATAAAATCAATAAACAATAAAATTTAAAATAGAACACTTACCACTGGGTAACATTTCAATTGTAAACACAATGAAAGAAATAAAATTATATGGATATGTAATTCCCATTTAATTTCATAATAGTGATCATAAAACAAATTCATGTTTTGTATATACAGCCAAAAAAGAAAAAGTGGAGAATATAGAATATGTCCTACAAAAATAAAAGTGTGACAAAAATCACTTACCTCAAGTCCACCTTCTTTCGTATGCATTCAAACATTTTGTATAATAAATATATATTTATTGTAGAATTATTAATGAAACTTAATCATAAATATCATACCCTATATGATTTATTTATAACATTTATTACGTATTTATTAACAATTATTTATTAAAATCATTGTTCAAGGTGATATCTGCTTCTTTTTTCATGTATGTTTCGGTTCGGTAGTTTTGGAGATTTTAATGTTTTCATTGTTCAATAATCTTATGAATCTAGATAATGATAAAAATATAATATACATTCATTATATAAAAATTTATAGTCATCCATAAGTGTAGATATAGAAAAAATAATTTCATCATTTATTGACACTATAAGTCGTACGTATGCATGATTTTTTTTCAATTTTAAATGGATGGAATGAAAGAAATTTAAATAATTACTCATCAATAAAAAATAATTATTATATAATATATATTATACATATCCATTAAATACATCTTTATCAACATCCATGTCAAATGGTAATTAAAAATCAATCACATCGTTTCATAGAGATGGTAGTCCTACCTATGCTCATGCGACGTTATTTATTCCTCCTCAAATATAATTTTTTATTATGCCACTTTAAGGAAAATGTGGGAAACCAAGGTTCAAAAAACAAAGGAACCACAATGTGCTGAAAGTGCATGCAAATTTAGTATACACAATACTGTAATTATTATAATTAGACAGTCTATAAAATTCCCAATGAAAAGCACTAACCTAGGTGTCTAGATCAACACTGATGAGCTCTTTAAGGTGAGTAGCCATTCTTTCCAATGTCTGTATAAATTCCTTAATGTTTATTTTACCTTGGTTGAATCCATGAGCCATGATTCTGTCTTGTTTGTCTAAGCACACAACTTTCTCCTCATAAGCATCAACCTGCAACATTCTTTCATATATTATTTCAATCTCCATTATTGAAGCATTTACCCTAACCTCTTTTTCAAGTATGTATTCCTCGGAATAGAGTATTAGATTCATGAACTCCCTTTCCTCTTCCTCATTTAATAATGTTATCCCTCTTTATTCTCCACCTTACCCATTCTAAGATGTTTTTCCTTCCTTGTTTCAACCCTTCTTATCCGACCTAGTTTTTATGGGTTTAGGAATGTGTGAATAATCCGTACATCACTTTGGTTTTTCCCCTTGACCACAATACATTTCCATCAGTCTCTATTTCCTTTTTTCCATTCCTCCTTCAAGGCCTATGAGTACCATTCCCTTGAATTATTTTAAAGCTATCCACAGATAATAAGTTATAGCTATCATCACCTGAATCCTCTTCCTCTTGATCAAGTGTTGATCCTTGAACATCCAAACATTCAAATAGGTTGTCGAACACGACCACTAGGCCTTATTTGGAAAGACACTACCTGACTGTCACCTTCACCTTTCATGTTTCAAGGCCCTTCATTTTTCCCTTACTCATAGTATTCGGTTGGGAAGAGGGTTCTGTAGTGATATTTTTTGGGTCAAATTGACCCAATACACTAACCTCACCTGACCTCCCTTTTACCAGAAGTAAATTTACAGCAGATTCCTCTTGTAATAAAAATCTAGAATGCTCAACCTATGCTCTAATAACATCCCTAATTGTTGCTTCCTTTTCCACTAGGGGAAAACTGACTTGGATTTCCAGTTAATTGCATCCAGGATGTCCAAGGACATGTACCCAATTATTTCCTAGATCATACAACTTGAGGTGTTTACCAAATTATTATTTCAAATTATTAACAACATATTCCATATTTAGAAAGTCACTCGACCTTTTATCCATGCACATGGGAACCAAATTATTCCTTATCCCTTTATTATATTCCAAAGAATCAATATTAGTATCAATGTTGCATTTAAATTTAGAAATAGCTTCTCCCATATCTAGTTGAACATTTTTGTCCTTGATGACTGCAATCGCATCTCCCTTCAGTGGAAAGGGAGGTATATTCTGGAAACCGATAGATAGGATATAACGACATCTGGAAGACTCATGTTCAATTCGATAGCAACCAAAATATAAAGGGATCAAATTGTTGTAACAAACAATTTGGTTCCAGTGAAGCTCACCCTAGAAATATTTGGTGATAGATTTTAGTGGCCCTTTAGAATGAGTAGCTTCAACACAGCTCCTAGGAGTGACGGGATGAAAAATAGAGTTTGTGTAAGCATCCGAACAAAGGTAGTGCCTGAGAACATTACCTATAAACCAGAGGATGGTCAGGTTCTAATATGTTAGAGGCAATCCAAGTAGAGTTATACATAGTGATGTGGTCGGAGGTTTGAGCATTAGGTGGAAATCAATGGTCCGCCAAAATATAGAAAATCGAGCTCCTCTATATAGCGTGGAGAAAAGTCTCATGTTTAAATTATGTCTTCTTAATTTGAGTAATGCATATGAATGTATATCGCTTCTAAAATGCCAACAATTGTGTGATCTTATAAATTTCATGAAGAAAACACATATCGGTCAAACTCATCAACCTATGGATTATTCCTTTTGAATTGGGAAACCAAAGTGAGATCCAGTAGAGAATAAGCATCCATGAACTCTAAAGGCCAAATGGGTATCGATAGCGCACCATTCGTGAAGGCTTGCACCTTGGCGCTTAGATAGTTCCATAATAATAATGAAAATTAATCAAGTTGGGTATAATAAATTTTTTATTTTATATAAAATATTATAGATATATAAATGATAAAATAAGAATTAAAATATAGTAACTGGTCAAGGTGATTTCCCCTTAATTGAAACAACTCCCTTAAATATCTTCTTAAGGGATCTAGGTTTGGATTTTGGGAGATAAAAACCTCTATAATGCTTCTAGAGATGTTTAGAAGAGAAATTGGTATATTCTAGTTGAGCATGAAGGATAAATGTGGTGTGAAGAATTGAAATGTTGGGTTCCCATTTATAATTAAGCAGAGGGACACTCATAAAATTTCATAAAATATTTTAATATATTAATGTGATCAATTTGATTTATTATGATTGAAACACATTGTGCGCATATAAATAGTTTATTAGGAATCTACCTTTTTACATATAAAAATTATTTTATAATAAATTAAAAAATAGAATTAATTATAATGAACATAATTTTATTATCTATTATATAAGGTAAATGATTTTACTTTGAAACCATTTTATGAAAAAATGGAAATTTTTAAATTTCTTAAATAAAAATATTGTCTAAAAAAATTGGAATTTTTACTGTTTATGAGAAAATCAATATTTTTTTGAAAAATTATATAAAATCATCCTATGATAATTATTATATTATCATTTAAAAAATTATTTTCATTTAAAAAATTAAAATTTCCAAAAATTATAGAAAATATTCACAATATTTTCCCACAAATGTTATAAAAGATATTTTGAAGAAAACATATTTTATTTGAATAAAATAACATTAATAAAAATTGACTGATTATTTGCTCTGAATTTCTCAATAAATTTATATTCTGAAGGAGGTTTATAAATATTTCATAAATAATATAATCCAAGTAAAACCTGTCAATTTCACAACTAGGTTCTAACTAGCACATTAAATAATAGAATTTTTAGAATATATTTTGGTTTTTTAAAACCTAATGTTGCGTGTAACACAATCTAATGAAGGAATTATGTTTATTTGAAAAATATTTCATAAAATATCTATGAGTTATTCATGAACTATGAAAATCTAGTGGTCATTATGTTGAATAAGAAAATAGATAATTAGGGAAAGTGGCCATAAACTCATCCTAAGGGTAAGGATATCAAGAACATTCCACTTAAGAAAAGGAATATATAAATATTGGTATATTAAGAGAATATTTTATTTTTTTAATTGGAAATATGTTCTTCTAGAAGAATTATTGCATATAGTTAAATAACCAACGGGAAGCTTCATATTTATTTTTTATTTTTTGTAATATTTTTATATCCACACATTGGGAATTGGATATAGCTTTTGATGATCACATTTTTATTCAAATATAGTAATCAAGTTGATTTTGAAATATTTCATGGGTATCTGTTGATTTTTAGGCTAAAAATGGTGAAAGGGTGACTTATTTGGCCATTGGAGATTACCATATTTCATTTCCAATCATGATGGTCTTGTTTCAAAAAGGGTTTTATTATATACCAACTATTACAAAGAATAAAATTTCTATTTTCAGCTGAGTGTAGATGGTTTTATTTTCATATGTGGAAATAAAATCTATTTCTTTTATATATATAGTATATGTAATATTATGGAAAATTTTAATAATTTGGTTCATGTATTAAATTATGAAAACCAAGTATTACCAATTGATAATGAATCACATTCTAATGACTAACTTCACACCTAGTTGTGGAATCACTGTCCTGGTCATAAAAATGAGAATGATATTAAAATTCCTTATTAATATGGTTAGTTAGTTTCATTTAATCTAAAACCAATTGATTGATGTCATGCTTATTTATAAGGAAAAATGGAAAATCTAACATCTGGTGGGAAATGTGAAATAAGGAAATATGTTTTAGAATTTCTTTCATGATAATGTGTGTGGGACATTTATAGTTAAATCAATTTGTGGGTATTCTAACTTTATTAATTTTATTAAGGGATAAGTAAAAAATGTACATGTCTACATAATGAGGTATAAGCCAAAATCCTTTGAGATATTCAATGAGTTTGAGAATAAAGAATGGAATTATCTTGGTATGAAGAAAAGGAATCTTTTATCTGATTAAGGGGGTAATTATCTTTAACCAAGAATTCATCAACATCTAATATGAGTGTCAGATTCAACCCGAACATGCAATTACATATAAACCACTATAGAATGATGTGATTGAAAAGTGAAATCATAACATACATGACATTATATGGTTAATGATGATGCATCCAGGTCACATATTATCATTTTGGGGATATGTTCTACATGAATAATATAATTTTTAAAATAATTACTATATAAGGTAGATAATAGGAAAACATATGAGTTGATATTTAAAAAGAAACATCTTCTCTCATATAATTTTTCATGGGTTTCTAAGGTGTTTGTTAAGGCCAACACTGTAAAAAAACTATCACCCTAAGGTGTGAAGTGTATCTATATAGGGTATCTCAAGGAAACAAAGGGATTGTTATAATGAACCCTTGGATATGATAATCCCAAAAACACACAATCATCCGCCACACATAGAATTCATGTCTAGAAAACCATGTTTTGTGGACCATGTAGAGCTTTACCAGTGGTAGGTACTATCCTATTCCCTACAAGGGTTTTTGTTTTGATTCCCCCATAACTGAACTAGTTACCTCAGGCTAACATCCAATAGAGAATATTTACAAGTACCACTAGTCCACTATCTGTGTGTTACTCATAACCTTTCTAGGTTTTTTGTTGATCTTGAGGTCATAGGATTGAGTTATGGTGTGATGATATAAAAATACCTATAGGGTGGGGGGAACTAAATTCCATGTGAAAAGCACTAATAGGGTTGTGCAGTGTTTATTTTCATTTTTCAAATGATATGTGTTTTGGATAGTCTTTTCAGTTCATGCTTGGACCATCTAGGGGTCGTTCAATAAAAAAGGATCATTTTTCAACACCATGACACAAACCACTCATTCTGGCCTAGGAATGCCACACAACCACATGAGATCCTCTACATTGACAAGTTGTATCCAACTAGTGGTGAGGTTTTATGGAATGAAGTGGGAGACTAATAAATAAAAAATAAACATTAGAGTAGTAATAAAAAACATAAAACCTATCCCATGTAGTTGTTGTAAGGCATGTTTGGTAAATAAACCAAAACCTAGAAATGGATCCATGGTACAGTTAATCGAATAAAATAAGCAGAAACATTACCAAAGACTCTTGAATTTTTTGCATCCTCTTACTAACTGGATCACTCATCCATCATATACCCATTTCCTTTCACTAAAACCACAATCATGTAATCTACAATAAAATTAAAATTACCTAGTATTTTTTTAGTAATTGACAGAATATGACCCCACCAACAACCCTAAACATATGTGAATAATAAATGAAGGTGTATTTTATGAAATTATTTGGGGTAAGGATATCGAAACAAAATATAACATAAGAACAAAACATATGTCAGGTCCTTCGAAACAAAATCCACATACTTTGGCTTTATTCTAGAAGAAATATAAGATGTATATATGACACATCCCCCCATATTGAGCAGTGATAGTTCTAACCAAGGTTGAAACATACCTTCTTTAAGGGATGGAAGAGTTCATGTCGACCTCACACCTAACGCATTCTTATTAGGGGATATCCCACTTAGCTAGACCTATATGCAAATAAATAGAAGAAAATTTAATAGAACATATTATCTATTAATAAAATTAAAGATAATGAATGCTATTTTCTAAAGTAAAAATTTCATCAGAACAATCCATATACGAGAAATAATAGAATAGGTCAAGGATACACATGAACACATCATGTGATTAGGCATCAGATATAGCTTTCATATGGAAGCATGCTTAAGGTAACAATCATTATGCTAACCCGATTAAAAAATGAATGAATGTTAATGGATTCCTAACTCTAGTGATACAGCAAAAACTATGGAAGAGGTCAAAATCTAGGTCAAGAATCACCACTAGATCCAAAAACCATTCCATGTATGACACCTTTAGAACTCTAGGATTATGGCTGAAGAAAAATCACAACCAAAAAGTTAGCACATTCTCAACTCACTGAGGAATATCTATATCTGATAACAGCCTCCATTAAGGCATTACACAAAAGAAAAATCCTTGAATCTAGATTCTGATTCTAACAATTATTACCCAAAACTGACATAGATAATAACAAATCACTTAAATTTGACCAATATATCAAATAATTGATTGATTTAAATAAAGGGGAAGAGTATATAATTGATCAAGATCAAAGAATAAATTACCATATTGGATTCACATGATTGAATATGTTTTAATCCATAAAAGAGATGATTTTTAAGTGGAGAGGAGAGCCCAAAATTTCTTATGGATAACAAATGTTTCAAGGAGGAAGGAATGTGGTGAATGTAAAATTAATTTTAAACTCATGGAAATAAATATTATAATACTATCTTTATTTATAGTTTTATTTTCAAATTCATATTTTAATCTTTAATATTGTCCTAGAAACCTAAAAACTCATCACCTCGAAATGAATTGAAAATCATTTTCATTTAATTAATTTAAATTTCATATCGAGAATATATTTCACATCCTGCATGTATATTCATGGATTCTAACCAAAATCCATTCACACCATGAATATCCATTCGTAAAATGAAATGATAATATTGATAAAACATATACCCTTTAAGACATTTTATTTTTTGAACACCCTTAACAATACTCAATTATTTTAATTAAACCCCTACGATTTGACAAAACATAAAAATAGGCATTCATTGAGACTTGGGATGTTAAAAATCTCCCTCTATAATGACTTATCATCCTTGAGATATATCCAATGAGGTATTATAGAACAATTTATCCCACTGTAGTGGAATAACATTCTATTTCTCTCATATATATTCATGAAAACATATATGCTACCAATTAAGCCATGTCATATAAATATTATTTCCTCATAGAACCTAATCACTTCAGACCGCTATCAGAAAATCTAAATCCATGGGACATTCATTTAGTTCCATATCATCATCCTCGCTATAATGGACCTTTCTTTTACACATATTATCACATGGTTTTAATCAAAATTATCCATCACATAAAACAATAGATGGTAAAATCTTCTATCATTGAAAGATTAGGTACATAATTAAAAACATGAAATGAAAATATAAAAACATTTTATTTATTCTCTATAATTAGTTCTTAAGTTTCACAGAGCTCTTACATCTTCATAGGATAACCTGGGTAATACATGAACATAAGGATGTTCTAAAATCCCTATAAATGAAATGAAAAATATGAATAAATTATAATACAAGGGTTAGAAGTCATAACTTGATGACATAAAAACAAGAATAAAAATAAGTATGAATAACATGTATAACATGGGATTATGTAATCATTCCCTTATTGGAATGTCGAAATAATATAAAACATGTCATAATCATAAGTCTACGATAACCACTAAGACCATTGCACATGGAGAAACATGAGTCAAGGTTAACCACCAAAGACCATTTCACATGGAGGATAAAGATTCAAGTAAAACCATTATGATCATTGAACATGACATCTCATGAGACTAAAAACTACAAATTTAATTGATGTACTATCTTGATTTGTCCATTATAACATGTTCATAAATATGTACTTCACATGAATAATCACGCAGAATGGTTACCCATGGAAATAATTGGGTATCATTATCTTATATTGGATCATAACCAATGGGTGTATAAAATATGTGACCATGAAATAATGGATTTAAACCATACATGGACATTCATAAGTTATAATAGGTTTAGAGCATGATAAATGATGATAAATTTAAACAGAGATATGTAAAAAATTTGATCAATAAAATTTATAATTGAAGCATTTTAGTGAAGATTATTGAAAATATTAAAGATTATTTAAAACAGAAAAGGAATAATTTTTTAAAAACCCAAAATTGAAATAATATCATTTTCAAGGTAAAATATGTAATTTTATAAAAAACAATTCCTTCTTAAAACAAATATTGGAGTTCACTTGAATATGAGTAACAAATCAAGAATTTTCCTTTAATCAGGTATGCGTACTATGAGAATAATAGGCTTCTGCACCAGGGGATGTGGGAAAATACCAAAGGAGGATGCTAATACTGAAAAGAAATGCATAGGATATGTCCCACACTCTGCCCATACTATCCAAAATTCCACCGTTGTAACTCCCTTGAGACCCTGTGTCACCCCCGTCGTCACCATCCCACCCATGGTCACCCATGTCGCCGCCACCACTTCATCCCATGCTGCCCTTACCACACCTGCTGCTAAACCCTCCTTCCATATGATGTTTGAATGCCTTACCTAAAGACCTCAACATCTCATATGTCCCTCCTCTAGTTGCTATTGATCAGCCATGGTCGGTTGTTAGACCTTTCGGTCCGTCTGACCGCAACACCTTGTCCCACCTACATCCCCTCTCACACCAAATGCACCATCGACAGGAAACGTTGAGTAGGGTTTTACAGACCTCCAATGATGGCTTCTGTTGATCAACACTGATGGCACAACTTTGACCACCAGAAGCGGTCGCATGGCGGTCGCTAAAGGACATATATCTATTAGTGTTATCATGAAGAATATAGAATGTAACATTATTAAAACATGTATTTCACCGTCAATGAAGGATGAACTAATCTACTTACATTATTTTGGAACATTTAATCATAATTTATAAGAACTTTATAAAAAATATTATTAAAGTAAGGTAGATATAGAAGTCATAACCTGAAGTAAAAAATGGATGTTTCAAAAGAATCCATTAACGTGTGTCCAAACCTGATCTGCATTTGATCATAATATCCTAGATAATTAAATTAAATCCACTAATTAATTAATTGATAAAAAATTTAAATTAATTTTATTTTGTATAATTTTATTATGTTATTTCTTTTCCTTTTTGATGAGTTATAAGATTCAATTTCATTGTTCGAGAGTGTTCGTTTCATTGGGTTTCATGATCGGTTCACTTGTATACGTGTATAAAAAATCATATAAAATAAGAATAGTTTTCAAAAATTGAAATTATATGTTATTAATGAAATTAAATAATATTAAATGGTCTTATATATTATTTTGTTTCCATGTCTGATGACTATTTATTAGATAAAACATTAATGTTAACGATTTAAATTATTTTTGTATTTTTTCTATCATCACGAGCATGTTTTATTTTATTAAATAATATTATTTATATATTCTAGTTATAGAACATTAAATAATAAGTAATATATATATATATATTATAATATTTTTTAACCATAAAATTGTATTTATGAATATACATTAAGGCTGTAATGGATATTGGGAACTTATCTTCCATGAATTCCGTAAATTAATACATCACGGATGATGTTTTCATTTTTAGAACAAAAGTGGAGGGAAAGATAAATAATGATGGGTTATTCCATTAACAAAATAATATTATGGTATAAATAATATATTTTATTTATCATGTCACTTATATAAAGGGAGGTGATGATAGGGAAATAAAAGATAATAAATTGAATGGATATTAAAAGATAAAGAAATAGGTTTTAACCTCTTCAATTATTCCCCATGAGAACCTTCGTAGGAGAATTGGGATTGGTATTTTTGTGAGACAAAAGGATATTGGTATTGGGGGGAGATAATTGGAAATATTATTAAGGATAATGTGGATAATCATCATGTCTTTTGAGGTGTGATGATAAGAGGTTCTGATGGGTGGTACTTATGGGGGAGGAGAGGAGTGTTTTTTATTAATTTATCTACCTGTTTATTATTTTGGATCAAGACTATGAATAGATTGAAAATTATCACTAAATAAATTAAATAAATGTAAGAGAGTTAAACATTAGGTTCTTAAATCCCCAAAAATCATCTATTAATCAATAAATCCTTATTTTTTAAATACTGTAAATTATTAAATTTCAGTATTCCCCAAAAATTAAACTATTTAAGAAAAAACAAAATACTCACACTAAAAATATTTTGATGTGTATAATTAAAAAATTAATTTCTATTTATGAGAATGTATTTACAAAAAAGAGAAATTAACTTTTAAATAAATTAAAAAAAATTCCAAAAATCTAAATTTTAAAATTGCAACTTATTTTATAACACTTGGAAAACTTGATTAAGGTTTCATATAATTAACTTATAATCCTATGCCAAAAAAATAATATAAAAATATGTTTTATAAAAATAATCTTTCTTCTAACTCAATATATATAATATAAAAATTTAAATAAAATTGTTTTCATAAAAATATCATTAATTAATTTACCCATTTTAAACATCTTTTTACTTATTATGAAAAAACAATATTTCATATTTCCATCTATTAGATACCCAAATTTTATTTATACTTTCATAGGTTATGTTACTATTCTATTTTTTGGTTTACTATTTTTAATGGTCACATTAAAATTCTAAATGTTATGTTACTATTTCATTGGTTTAGGTTCCTTAATTTCTATAAATACCTAATATTTAATAAATTATTCATTTATAATGTTTTTATGATGTTATCAATGTGACTTTATGGGATTTTTTATTTATTAAATAATTATAAGAAGGTAAAATTTCATTGATAAAATTCAGGGATGTTACATTCTTCCCCCATTATAAAATTTCACCATCAAAATTTCATTTTATATTCTAATTTGAAAATAGGTGAGGTCACTTATTCTTCATCATATCCTCAAAATACCATGTTTCCTATTCATACTTATGGTTAATCCACATTACATAGACCAGGTTAGTGGTTATTTTGTATATAACATTACCACGAGGATCCAAGATCCTCACTGGGTACTCCTCATAAGTTAGATAATTATTAAATTGTACCCCATCTAAATTTTGTGCATGTTAAGGATCTGGTATGTACTTACTCAATAGGGATATGTGGAATACGTCATGTACTTAAGATACAGTTTTTGGAAGTGCTAGTAGATAGGTCATGAATCTAACATGATCAAGAATCTTGTAGGGGCTGAGGTACCTGTGTCTCCGCTTTCCATTCCTCCCAAATATCACGATCCTCTTCCATGGTGCTATATAGATGAATACCATGTCTCAAACTTTTAAATCAAGGTCTCATCGATGATGTCTTATATAGATATTATAAACTATGGGATTCCTAGAATAATGATGACTGATTTTCACCTTTTCTATCATTTCTTAGACTATTTTAGGCCCTATTAGCTAACATTCACCCACTCTGTCCCATTATTTTATTTTTCTGCGTCTCTTCTCATTATGGGCTTCATATAGAGCAATTTGTATGCTTGAGTGAAAACTATTTTTGTAATAGAACATGGTCAGATGTTGTTTTTAGTCCCATCCCCCATTAATGTTTATATAAAAACCTCCGAGAAAGTCTTCTATATTTCAAATAGTCCTGTAAGATTGTCCATTAGTATAAGGATGATAGGATGTACTGATGTTCAGCTCAATGTTTGGAGAATGATTAATGAAATTCCAAAACATAGAGATAAATCATAGATCTCAATTGGATAGAATTCAAAGTGGTACTCTGTGTAGCCTTACATCTTCTCTAATGTATAATTTTTCATGTTGATCTAGTTGGAAGTCCTCTCAAATTGTGATAAAGTGATAAGTGTTTGTAAGATGGTCAAAAACAACTGATAGATCAAGTTTCCTTTGGATTTCTTTACAAGTTTGTTGATAGTGTCCATAGTGATGATTTACCATTTACATGTTTTTATGGGTTGTGGCTACATCATCCCCTTATAAATTTTCCTTTCCCCTGTCTCATTCTAACATTCCAAGAAAATTTATTTATATTTACTGTTCTCCTTCTCCATATTCTCCCAAAAATAGTTCACATATAGATATCAAAACATCTTTGTGATCCCTGTGTGAATATAGAAGGTTGAATAATGTGTGTCATTATAAATCTCTTTCTTTATCTATGGATTTTTTGGTACGAATAGTCAAGACAGAAATATTATTTCTCCTTCCTCATCAATTTTTAACTCTATGAATTTATAATTTCTGATAGATTCTGCCATTATCAGAATTTACACATCATTTATTTGATCATCCATTATTTTCTCCATGAGGGATGGTTGATAAATCATTTGAGCAAGGATTGATGAAGTTCATTACTGATTCCCATTTCCATATTTTCTAGGTCTATGAATATTGGAACCTTCTCAGTTATCATCATTAACAAAGATGTAAGATTCATCTTACTTAGAGCATCTACAACCATACTTGCTATACCCGGATGACAGTTGATTGAGCAGTCATAATCTCTAATGAAATAAAATCATCTTCAGTAGTGCATATTATGATTATTCTATGTGAATATATATTTTAGGTTCCTATGATTTATATAAATCTCACACTTCTCCCCATAGAGACAATGCCGCCATATTTTCAAAACAATGATCAAAGCTGCAACTCTATATCATGTTTGGGAAATTTTTCTCATGAAGTTTCAGCAACCATGAGGTGTATTCTGTCACTATATAATTTTTCATTAGTAATCAACCTAATCCTTTCTTTTAAGCATCGTTTGACACCACAAACAGTTCCCCACCTATTCTTAGTTTGTGTATTAGTGCAGTGATAAACATCTTTTGAAACTCTTTGAAGTAGTATTCACATTCTTTGTGTAACGCCCCGACCCCAGCTACCCAGAGTCGGTGCATTACTTCGTAACATTGGAATGATCACAAGAAAGATCAAATCCCGAAAGACCGATTGGTTTAGTAGCCTTGGAAACACTAGATATAATCATAAAGTTTTACATTACATTTCAAAGTGAAAAACTACTACAACAACAAAGTCTTCATATCCACACTATTAACCCCTCATAATATCCCTGCAAGTCATTCATAATTTACGTCTTCACTACCTGGGAAAAATAAAACATAGAAAAGGGGTGAGCTCAAATGCCCATTAAGGATAACAATATAGCGTAACATTCAAAATAAGCATAAACATTTAAGGCAATGAATTACTAAAACAAAAGCCTTTTAAAATTGAACTTCAACATAGTATGGAAAAAGTAAAATGAAATAATGCCATTTACTTGTTCACATGGATATTCTACTAATCGAATAATCACATGCAATATCAATAACCACTTTCATAATGTTGGAATGCATAATGTCAAATGTTAATTTCATTGTCTAGGCCTCATCCCAAGACCTAGGGGTTACTTCTAACCGGAACCCAACCCGGAGTGCCTCTAATAACCGGACACCAACCCGGAGTGCCTCTAATAACCGGACACCAACCCGGAGTGCCTCTAATAACCGGACACCAACCCGGAGTACCTCTAATAACCGGAGACCAAACCGGAGGGCTTACTTTTACCAGTCCCTAACCTGGAGGGCTTACTTTAACCAGTCCCCAACCTGGAGGGCTTACTTTTACCGGTCCCCAACCCGGAACATACTTGTTTAGCACATTCATCTGAAGAAAAGTTTGAAATATAACATAAACATTCGGATTAAAACTAGCATACGAAATGTCAATACTTTCACCATAAACTATGAATGGTATAAAAATAGCACATCAATAGTCAAACATATTACAAAACCTCCAATACAATATAGAAGTTTTGTGTCAACCATAAATAATCTTAAAATCCATCAAAGGATGTTGACATAGATGAAATCAAAATTCTTTTTAAAGAAGTATCTCCTTTTATTTTGAAATCATTTAAGATCCATATAAAATAAAACATTTTCTTTGAAAATATTCTTATAAGCTTGTATGGAAAGCTTCGACGATTTTATAACGGCGGAAAATAACCGCACCCGCCGTATAAATTAAAAAAAACATTCTTACCTCAATTCTGTCGAAAAGGTTAAAAAGGACCTTGTTTTGAAAACGACGGAAAGATTCCTTTATAAACCTCTAATAAAAAGTCAAACAAGGGTATAAATGACTTTAACCCATATTCTTGTAAATAGTAAAAATGTTTTGAAATACATTTTTAAGAAACATGGATGTGGATGATAAAGAGATCCCAGTAGATTATTACATATAAACAACCTCGGATAATGAAGAGATTGTGAAATAACCCTTACCTTGTACTTTTCCTTGGTTGGGGTAGGTTAACCTCCTGTATAATGGTGAAATATTTGTTATTAAATTATACAAGAATCATATATATTAATATGATATCATATATGATCTTTTAACATTGATTTGTTAATAATATCTTAGAATTATCGTCGTTTCGGGAGTTAACTTACTCATTTTCTTTTATATGTTTTGTTACATAAGCCATGGTTGTTGTATCTTATTCATATCCAGAATGATATCTAGTCCTTAAACATAATTTTTAAATCATCAAATGATAATTATACTTGAATGGATATGATGGAGAATGAATCTCATTGCGTTCGTGGAGACGGTAGTCTGTACGTACGCACGAACGCTACTTCCATTAATTTTTATTTTAAAAGAATCGAATCCAAATGATACATAGGTATATTACTATTCCAGTATAATATAATATTTTATATATGTTACTTAAGTTCATTAAAACCATCCTTTATACGTTCCATGTGTGGTATGAACGAGTCATATCATTTTAAGGGGGCGGTAGTCCGCACTTCCTCAAATGAAATTATCGTATGTATATACAACATGAAACGAATAATGGTATGAAATAAAATGGAATTACAGAAGCTTATATATAAAATATATATCATTAATATCATATTTAATTACAGTTCCATCATAATGGCCACCATGAGAGGCGGTAAGATGTATTTGAACAATCATCGTTTCGTGAGGCGTTAGTTTGCCATCCACATAAACATTATGTTCATCATCCATTAGATGGAGTTGTGTGTATGTGTAGTTTGAATCCTTCTTATAACAACATCCTAGTATATTTAGGATACTGGTGTTGTTACAAAAGAAAGGAAATAAAAAGAGTTTGGGGGTTGAAGAAGCAAAATAAATGAAAATAATTTAAGAGAAATCGTTACCTTTAATTTAGGTAACTCACTTTGGTTGGAACCAAAGGACTTCTTGAAATGCTTTCTGCCTAAGGGGAAGCTTCAAGGAGGAGGATAGGGATGTGGGGAGCTTAGTTGGGCAGAGTTTGGACGAGCCAAGTGGCTTGAGAGGTGTGAAGAAATGAGAAGGAGGAGTGCCCTTTTATAAGAGGGGTGAGGGGCACCTTTGGAAAAGATAGAAATATTAATTTATAATAAATTCATATTCGGTTTCTAATGGCTCCAAAGTTGACTATTCAAAGGTTAAGGTGGGGATAGGTCGAAAACCACTCAACCAATAGAATTTAGACAGGTTTGGGTACTTATATTAACCTTATCTTTAAGTATTAACTCTAAGTTAATTAGTTTCACTTTTACAATGTCTCTTTGTATTTTTATATAATATGGTTAATAAACTTACTATATACATCCAAGCGACCCCCAAGTTGTCCATTAATGATTAACCTATCATAATATAAGTCTCTTGGCCGAACCTTAGATTTTTAGGAATTTAATATCAATTAATAATATAATATTTGTTTTAAGAACTCTTTTATGTCAATTTTGACACTATTCAATAGTTGATTTTTGTGAAACTCATAACAGATTGATTACTTCGAACAAAGTCAATTAAATCAATCCTAATATATCATATTATCCTAGAAAATTAGTTTAATTCATTAAAAGTTTCATATTATATTTATTTGGGTATTTATAATATCAATTATTTTAATTTTTCACTATTATAGTAATTACTGCATCATCATTGTGTCATAAATAGAATAAATTATTTAATGTCTGAAAATTATAAATAAAATTTCATTATGTAGGAAATCTTTTTAGCTTTCTAATGAAAATTTATAATCGAAAATCCAACATGTATAACCCTATGTAAAAATTGTTCTTCTAAAAGATGTAAGCTTATGCCATTTTTATTTTTATTTTAGCTTTATTAATATAATGTGTCATTATCACTTACAAGTGGATCCATGGGGTCCCAAAATAGACCCAAAGATTCCCATGGTCGACCATGTATCAACCAATAGGGTTAATACACGTTTTAGGGTAATTTAGTATTATTATAATATTATTTTTTAACCTTTATTTACCGGATTTACCCTTAACCATGGTAAATAAAATATTTACCGCAGTAATTATTCAAAATGTCTAAAAATAAAAGTTACCTATTTACACAATTTGAACATCCTGATTCCAAATATGGAATCCATTTTCCTAAATTCAAAACACAGAAGTGGCAGAAATTAATTTAAAATTAATTCCCGCTGTCAAAACAAAAAGCGTGTTTTTAAGAGAAAATAACTATCAAAAGATTGACACTTGTTTATGTTCGGTTTAATTGTAAAATTATGTCCAATGACCAACATTATATTAAATAGTAAAAATATATTCTAAATATAATTTATAACCACTCAAATTCATAATTTATTACTATTAATTATTTTGATTAAAAAAGTTGTTTTTAATTAAAATTTAGTAATTTTCACTATTCATCAAAATATGAAAGTTATCCGAAAAGTACCAAAATTTCACCTTAGGCTAAATTTGATATTCCGAATCCAAAAATGAAGTCCATTTTAAAATATAAAATATATATAACTTCAAAAAGTAGGTATTACTATTCATAACAGCTAGTTTGATTGGTTACGGTGTGTTAGAACTCGAAGTTGCGTACAACACACGCTACTGTTTTATTCAAAGGAAAGCGTACCGTGGAAGCTTGGGATGTTTCATTTTAAATTTTTTGATGTCTCTATTTAGTCAAAAAGTTTACAATATTGTATTTAAAAAGGTTTCACTATCAAAAGTTGATAAAAGTGCAATACTGAAAATGAATCTGTTCTTGCATTATGACTAAGAAACTCATAATATGGATTCTAAAATTATAAGGATTATATAAAGTTTAAAATTTAGTTAATACTATTCATGACCTCTTTTAATGGCTTTTTTTTGTAAGTCATGGTGCAATTGAACTCAGTGTTGCGTGTAGTGCAAGTTATTGAATTATTTTGAAGAAATAACACACTATGAAATCTTGGGGTGTTACATTCTCCCCTCCTTCAATAAATTGCATCCTCGCAATTTGAAATTGTTCTTCAAAAATAAAAGGTTGAAAGTAGAAAATATATTTGTGGGAAAACCCACATCGGAAATTGGGTTACTAAAATTTAGTCTTAATATGAGGAAAAGAGAAATCAAAGGGTCACCACCAAATTATGATCTCGATTAGGAGAACATTGGTGGAAATTAGAGACATATAATCGGAGGAAAAACGTAAATATTTATAGGTAGTGATTGAGGTCATCAGTCACAAACAAGTGTATAATTGAGGTCCTTAAATTCATCAATCTATGATGATTTGAAATACCATCGGTTCAACAAAACATAAGGTATTAGGATAACACATTTTTAACGTTTCAAAATATCTTAGTTGAAATCCCACATCGAAAAATGAATTAATGAGGCCTCTATTTAAAATAAAGAGTGGAAAGTATGAAGATTACCGAAAATAACACATACTAGGGTTCCATGTAGGAAAATATGGATATGGAAGAGAAATCTAACCATCAATTATCTGATGGAGAGTGGTAGAGAACATGGCTATGAAAAGGCCAACAATCCCAAAGCCATAAATTAGTGATGATTTAAGGTACCATCTAGGACAACATTTTTGTTCTAAGTTCCTTTTCTTAATGTTGAGGAATTTATTTATGAGATTGGTTAAGATCATAAAGAGATATACTTACGTAATAAATTTCTACCACAAACTCATCTTTCACTCATAAAAAAAATTCTATTTATACTATTCGTACAGGGTTCCAAAATAAACGAATTTATAATTCATCTACCAGATCTTTTAAAAAAAACTACATTATTTAATCCAGGACATCTCTTGGGCCAGTGGTAGGTGATACACCCTTGTCGCCCTTCGGTTGCGGGTTCAAGTCTCGCGGCCTTGCCGGACGCGACGGGTTGCCGCCCGACCTCCGGGTTGTCCTTTTATGGACATCCTAAATTAATCTCAAACTAGAATTTATCCAAAATATTTCTGACCAAACTCACAGTCCAACATTTATAAGGAAGTTAAAAATAATGTAGATCCTTTTTACCCCGTAATAGCATATGAATACCTTCATCATGTATTACCATATTCCTTATTGATTACATTCATGCTCCCTTATTCCATATAGAAAGCTGGATATACTTCATCAATCTAAAAATGTTTTAAACCCCAACAATGATGGAATATACAAATCATTAATCAGTTCCAAGGTAGTCAAGAATATCCAATATATTTTTTCCAAAATAATCATGTATTATTCGAAAATCACTACCTCGGTATCAGAACTATATTATGGTTTATCATTCTCTCAACCATATATTTTCAAAAAATTTATCCTGCTATTGAGTCACTTTTCATTGTTCCACACAATCTCAAGTCCTTAATGAAATAGTACTGCAGTACAATCCTTATATACTCCATAATTATTATAATAAGTACATTGTTGATACAACACTCAATTGACATAATCAACATAAGAACTTTAATCATTCCTCTTCATCTGTGGTAGTATCATAACTTGATTATTATCCAATAACATCATTTGCGGCATAGTCTGATGACTGGGACATAGGTACGCGTAGTGTCCAAACTCCTTGAAAATGAAGCATTGTACATTTAAAACCATTTTCTTACCCTTGCAGTAACGTACTTTGTGCCCTTTTCCTCCACACTTATAACAAACTCCCATTCCTTTCAGGCAAGTTCCAGGGTGTTTCTTTCCACAGTTACCACATATGGGAAAATTCTTCTTTTCCCTCTTCCCTTTATCCATCTTTCTCTCTTCCATCCTTTTCTTCTCTTGCTTCCCTTCAAAGACATAGGACTCAGTAAACTCTTTACTTATCTTATCAACACATGATATTATTTCTTCATATGATGATAATACATGGGAGACTATTTCTCTTATAAATTCTAGCTTAAGACCATGAAAGATATGATCCTTCCTTCTCTTTGGATCATGTGCATTTCTGGAGTTCTCATTCCTTCTACTGGGCGCCATTTCTAAACAATGTCATACACTAGATCAGTTTATGAATGAAAATACATAATCCCATACTTATAAAACACTTAACATAAATTGAACTATTTATGGATATAATCCATAATCATAAGAATGTTTTCTTTGAGGAAGTATATACTCATAATCCCTTCATAATGATTTGTAAAGAAAATGAGAATTATCCTAAGCATATCCCCCGGGAGTGTCGTAACCAAGAGTGCAGCAAGGCCCGTTGTCGTGCACCAGTTCCCGTTCGAGTCTAGCTCAAAGCGGTGTTTTCGGGTTTTACCCCTAGGTACATCTGTGCCAGAGCCGCCTCTACCTGCTCGTATCCAGACAGGGATGTATTGCTCGGAAAACTCACAAAATCTCTACAATACCAAAATTCTCGGGAGTTCTTTTATACTAATCCTCAAAGTTCATCATAGGTCTACGTGCTCTAATCAGAGTTTATCTAAATCTAGCTTCCAAGGTTTGTACTAAACTTCCTCTGATACCAACTGTAATGCCCCGACCCCAGCTACCCAGAGTCGGTGCATTACTTCGTAACATTGGAATGATCACAAGAAAGATCAAATCCCGAAAGACCGATTGGTTTAGTAGCCTTGGAAACACTAGATATAATCATAAAGTTTTACATTACATTTCAAAGTGAAAAACTACTACAACAACAAAGTCTTCATATCCACACTATTAACCCCTCATAATATCCCTGCAAGTCATTCATAATTTACGTCTTCACTACCTGGGAAAAATAAAACATAGAAAAGGGGTGAGCTCAAATGCCCAGTAAGGATAACAATATAGCGTAACATTCAAAATAAGCATAAACATTTAAGGCAATGAATTACTAAAACAAAAGCCTTTTAAAATTGAACTTCAACATAGTATGGAAAAAGTAAAATGAAATAATGCCATTTACTTGTTCACATGGATATTCTACTAATCGAATAATCACATGCAATATCAATAACCACTTTCATAATGTTGGAATGCATAATGTCAAACGTTAATTTCATTGTCTAGGCCTCATCCCAAGACCTATGGGTTACTTCTAACCGGAACCCAACCTGGAGTGCCTCTAATAACCGGACACCAACCCGGAGTGCCTCTAATAACCGGACACCAACCCGGAGTGCCTCTAATAACCGGAAACCAACCCGGAGTACCTCTAATAACCGGAGACCAAACCGGAGGGCTTACTTTTACCAGTCCCTAACCTGGAGGGCTTACTTTAACCAGTCCCCAACCTGGAGGGCTTACTTTTACCGGTCCCCAACCCAGAACATACTTGTTTAGCACATTCATCTGAAGAAAAGTTTGAAATATAACATAAACATTCGGATTAAAACTAGCATACGAAATGTCAATACTTTCACCATAAACTATGAATGGTATAAAAATAGCACATCCATAGTCAAACATATTACAAAACCTTCAATACAATATAGAAGTTTTGTGTCAACCATAAATAATCTTAAAATCCATCAAAGGATGTTGACATAGATGAAATCAAAATTCTTTTTAAAGAAGTATCTCCTTTTATTTTGAAATCATTTAAGATCCATATAAAATAAAACATTTTCTTTGAAAATATTCTTATAAGCTTGTATGGAAAGCTTCGACGATTTTATAACGGCGGAAAATAACCGCACCCGCCGTATAAATTAAAAAAAACATTCTTACCTCAATTCTGTCGAAAAGGTTAAAAAGGACCTTGTTTTGAAAACGACGGAAAGATTCCTTTATAAACCTCTAATAAAAAGTCAAACAAGGGTATAAATGACTTTAACCCATATTCTTGTAAATAGTAAAAATGTTTTGAAATACATTTTTAAGAAACATGGATGTGGATGATAAAGAGATCCCAGTAGATTATTACATATAAACAACCTCGGATAATGAAGAGATTGTGAAATAACCCTTACCTTGTACTTTTCCTTGGTTGGGGTAGGTTAACCTCCTGTATAATGGTGAAATATTTGTTATTAAATTATACAAGAATCATATATATTAATATGATATCATATATGATCTTTTAACATTGATTTGTTAATAATATCTTAGAATTATCGTCGTTTCGGGAGTTAACTTACTCATTTTCTTTTATATGTTTTGTTACATAAGCCATGGTTGTTGTATCTTATTCATATCCAGAATGATATCTAGTCCTTAAACATAATTTTTAAATCATCAAATGATAATTATACTTGAATGGATATGATGGAGAATGAATCTCATTGCGTTCGTGGAGACGGTAGTCCGTACGTACGCACGAACGCTACTTCCATTAATTTTTATTTTAAAAGAATCGAATCCAAATGATACATAGGTATATTACTATTCCAGTATAATATAATATTTTATATATGTTACTTAAGTTCATTAAAACCATCCTTTATATGTTCCATGTGTGGTATGAACGAGTCATATCATTTTAAGGGGGCGGTAGTCCGCACTTCCTCAAATGAAATTATCGTATGTATATACAACATGAAACGAATAATGGTATGAAATAAAATGGAATTACAGAAGCTTATATATAAAATATATATCATTAATATCATATTTAATTACAGTTCCATCATAATGGCCACCATGAGAGGCGGTAAGATGTATTTGAACAATCATCGTTTCGTGAGGCGTTAGTTTTCCATCCACATAAACATTATGTTCATCATCCATTAGATGGAGTTGTGTGTATGTGTAGTTTGAATCCTTCTTATAAAAACATCCTAGTATATTGAGGATACTGGTGTTGTTACAAAAGAAAGGAAATAAAAAGAGTTTGGGGGTTGAAGAAGCAAAATAAATGAAAATAATTTAAGAGAAATCGTTACCTTTAATTTAGGTAACTCACTTTGGTTGGAACCAAAGGACTTCTTGAAATGCTTTCTGCCTAAGGGGAAGCTTCAAGGAGGAGGATAGGGATGTGGGGAGCTTAGTTGGGCAGAGTTTGGACGAGACAAGTGGCTTGAGAGGTGTGAAGAAATGAGAAGGAGGAGTGCCCTTTTATAAGAGGGGTGAGGGGCACCTTTGGAAAAGCTAGAAATATTAATTTATAATAAATTCATATTCGGTTTCTAATGGCTCCAAAGTTGACTATTCAAAGGTTAAGGTGGGGATAGGTCGAAAACCACTCAAACAATAGAATTTAGACAGGTTTGGGTACTTATATTAACCTTATCTTTAAGTATTAACTCTAAGTTAATTAGTTTCACTTTTACAATGTCTCTTTGTATTTTTATATAATATGGTTAATAAACTTACTATATACATCCAAGAGACCCCCAAGTGGTCCATTAATGATTAACCTATCATAATATAAGTCTCTTGGCCGAACCTTAGATTTTTAGGAATTTAATATCAATTAATAATATAATATTTGTTTTAAGAACTCTTTTATGTCAATTTTGACACTATTCAATAGTTGATTTTTGTGAAACTCATAACAGATTTATTACTTCGAAAAAAGTCAATTAAATCAATCCTAATATATCATATTATCCTAGAAAATTAGTTTAATTCATTAAAAGTTTCATATTATATTTATTTGGGTATTTATAATATCAATTATTTTAATTTTTCACTATTATAGTAATTACTGCATCATCATTGTGTCATAAATAGAATAAATTATTTAATGTCTGAAAATTATAAATAAAATTTCATTATGTAGGAAATCTTTATATCTTTCTAATGAAAATTTATAATCGAAAATCCAACATGTATAACCCTATGTAAAAATTGTTCTTCTAAAAGATGTAAGCTTATGCCATTTTTATTTTTATTTTAGCTTTATTAATATAATGTGTCATTATCACTTACAAGTGGATCCATGGGGTCCCAAAATAGACCCAAAGATTCCCATGGTCGACCATGTATCAACCAATAGGGTTAAGACACGTTTTAGGGTAATTTAGTATTATTATAATATTATTTTTTAACCCTTATTTACCGGATTTACCCTTAACCATGGTAAATAAAATATTTACCGCAGTAATTATTCAAAATGTCTAAAAATAAAAGTTACCTATTTACACAATTTGAACATCCTGATTCCAAATATGGAATCCATTTTCCTAAATTCAAAACACAGAAGTGGCAGAAATTAATTTAAAATTAATTCCCGCTGTCAAAACAAAAAGCGTGTTTTTAAGAGATAATAACTATCAAAAGATTGACACTTGTTTATGTTCGGTTTAATTGTAAAATTATGTCCAATGACCAACATTATATTAAATAGTAATAATATATTCTAAATATACTTTAAAACCACTCAAATTAATAATTTATTACTATTAATTATTTTGATTAAAAAAGTTGTTTTTAATTAAAATTTAGTAATTTTCACTATTCATCAAAATATGAAAGTTATCCGAAAAGTACCAAAATTTCACCTTAGGCTAAATTTGATATTCCGAATCCAAAAATGAAGTCCATTTTAAAATATAAAATATATATAACTTCAAAAAGTAGGTATTACTATTCATAACAGCTAGTTTGATTGGTTACGGTGTGTTAGAACTCGAAGTTGCGTACAACACACGCTACTGTTTTATTCAAAGGAAAGCGTACCGTGGAAGCTTGGGATGTTTCATTTTAAATTTTTTGATGTCTCTATTTAGTCAAAAAGTTTACAATATTGTATTTAAAAAGGTTTCACTATCAAAAGTTGATAAAAGTGCAATACTGAAAATGAATCTGTTCTTGCATTATGACTAAGAAACTCATAATATGGATTCTAAAATTATAAGGATTATATAAAGTTTAAAATTTAGTTAATACTATTCATGACCACTTTTAATGGCTTTTTTTTTGTAAGTCATGGTGCAATTGAACTCAGTGTTGCGTGTAGTGCAAGTTATTGAATTATTTTGAAGAAATAACACACTATGAAATCTTGGGGTGTTACACTTTGGTCCAGACAGACAGCACTCTCTACTGAGTTAGGTATGTTATTTCATTTATCAATAAGTAGAAGTTTCTTCCAAATCATTGATAATTCCCATCTAGACTAAGGAAAATATGGATATCTATTATAGATATTGTCATGGGCCACTCCTCAATTGCCTTTGTCTTTGAAGGGTCCATATAGATTCATTTTTTATAACATTCCAAAATAATGACACTCCCATAATACCAAAAAATCATTTATAGTAAATTTCATTTAGTTTCTCCCATAAAAATGTCTTCAAAACATTTTTAAAATACTCTTCCTGTTCCCTCTTTCTCATGGAGTATATCTGAATATTGTCAGAAAAGACTACCACAAATTTTTCAATCTAATCTCTAGAAACTATATTCATTAAATCCATGAAAATGTCTAGAGTATTAGTGAGTCTTAATGGAATCACTATGAACTCATATTTTCCATACCTTGTTTCAATGTTTGTCTTGGTAATATATCTCATCCTCACCTTTAATTAGGGATATCATAACTGAATATCCACCTTAGAGAAATACTTATCCCCATGTAGCTTATTGAACAAGTCATCTATACATTGAAGGGGATAAACTTTATTTACCATGATTTTATTGAGCTACCAATATTAAATGCACAGGTTCATTGATACATCATTATTTTAGAAAAAAAAGTGGACTACTGTATCCAATGGTGAAGCACTCAGTTGTATAAAACTATTTTCCAGATTCTCCGGTGACTAGTTAATTTGTTATTCCAACTCATTTGTGTCAATAAAATAAGGTGTCTTTGATATAGGAAGAGATCACTGAATAATTTAAAATGATAAATCAACTTCTTAGTTAGTATTAAAGTTAGGAAATTTTTTAAGGACTGCATCATTATAGTCTATTACAATTAAAATATCTTCATACATGACTTTACCCTTTATGTAAATAATTTTAGATTGATATTATTTCTCTTGAGGAAATAATATCCACAGTTGAGTTGATAATTATGAAGGATATTCTACATCTTCCATACACTTATACCACATTGGAGGATGCTTTGGGATGTAAATAGTGATTTATCTTTCTCGAAAGTTGATGTGGAATTTATATAATGTTATCTAATAAATGGAAAATATTTAATCCAACTCTACAAAAGGAAGTATGATAGGCTTTTCTGGGAGGTTCAGTCCACAAACATTAAATGGGGAGTAATTGTATAATTTGGACATAATAATTTCTCCATTTATCATTCTCACATATAACTCAACCATAGTAATTTGTGGTGGTGTTTGAATAGTTCTACTGATCATGCAAGAAATGAAATAATGTGTATATCCAAAATAAAATCATATTTTCTCTATTTTTGAAAGACTGACTAGTATACCTATCACCATATCATTTTGGGGTCCACCTAAGCAATAGTGATAGTATATTCCCTTCCTTGCTGCCTTTATTTTTTATTTCCCGCAACAACACTTGCCTTAAGGAAATATTTCACATAATTCCCATTTAGATTTTAGTGGAAACACTACACTACTACACGAGTGTTGATCTAAACCTTCCTTCATTCAACCACATTAGTGGCATTATTTATATCCCTTTAGTATTTATTAGACAAATTACTCATTCTTCCACATTTAAAGAATTTCCAGTTCCTTTTAAACAGTTCCAGAAATTCTTCTTCCCACTATTTTGACACATGAGATGCTAGGATTTCTTCCATCATGGGAATTATCTACTGATCAGAACATGTTAAACACCATTTTTTGTTTTTATCTCAAGTCCCATGAAACCACATAGAGTGTTCAATATCTATTTCAACCTTAAGGGTGTAATGGAAAATATACTCATGATAATCAAACTATCAAATTTCCATTTCTTTTCTTTGACTCAGACTTAGACTCCTAAAGAAGTGATCCACCTTAATTTTATTGGTCATGAAGAACCAAGAGTCATATCAACCATGTCAACTAAATGTTTCTCCATACATCTAAATAGAATCATATTCCTTCATATTTAGTATGAGGAACTCTATTTCCATCACGAGGAAGATGATACGGGGAAAATATTTTTTTGAAATATATTTGTGTCAATTCTTCCCAATCCATGGAATCAATGCTATCTATGGACATTGTGTTCTTAGTCAGTGTCCACCACTGATCAGCTTCCATATAGTAATTATAGATCATTAAAAAAACATTCTCTTCCTCTAATAATTTGAGGATATAGAATATATTTTCAATTAAGTATATCCATTATTCTATGAGTAAGGGATCATAAGATCCAAAAAAAATGTGGAAGGCCTTTTTGAGATAAAGGATTCGAACACCACTTTTTCATTATTAGGATATGGAGGTAATTTAACTAAATTGAAGATAATATTAATAATATGAGCCAGTTGACCATGTTCTATCATATGGATTAGAGATGGTGTTCCCGTTAGATTTTTAATTTTATTAGGTAAATTGACACATTGAATGTCACGTTGACTGTTGGAATGAGTTCTTATATTTCAATTCATTAAATAAGAAAATAAAAGTAAAATAGGTGTATTGAATACATAGATAATAATAATTTTATAAATAATAATTTAATATTAAAGGATAAACTTTTAAATAATAATTTAATCTTAACTTGTGATTCCAAATGTTTTAATCTATGTTATCCATGAGGACATAATTATCCATATGGTTATTAATAAAGTATTCTAGTCCCAATCTCCTAGAATAACTAGACCATAATCTGATACCAACTATAATGGTTCTTTGACTTTTACAAATATATTTACATTATTTTAATTCTAATTAACCATCAAATACAACCAACGATCGTAATGTCTTGTGTAATTTGAATATTTGGTACATAAACATGAAATGTTTTTAAATAAATATATTAATACAACTCCATAATGAGATCCTAACATCTATTGAGATCATACATATTCATAGGATAAACTATGAGATATATGAACAATGGGAGGAGCTCAAAATCCAAACAAGGGAAAAGAAACATAAGAATAATGTATAGCACATGGGTTAGAAGTCATAACATGATGACCATAGAAAAACATAAATAACCATAATGAATCATAACATATATAACATGAGAGCATGTAATCATGGAGTAATAGTAATGTGGAAACAACATACAACATGAAATAATCATGAGTAAATACTAACTTCTAAGACCACATCACATAGTGGAGAATGAGTTTAGGTTAACGACCAATACTATTACACAAGGAGGAACATTAGTCAGGGAAAAACACCCAGACCATTACACATGATGTCTCATGAGACTAAGAATTACCCAATGAAATAGATAACTATTCGTTCACACCCATCAAAACATGTTCCTCAATATGTGTCTCACGTGAAGAATCAATAATAAGTGTTACCCATGCCAATAATTGGGTATCAAAATCTTATAATGGAGCGTAAAAAATTGGTCTATCAAAAAAGTGTCCATAAATAATAGATTTAAATCATACATGAAAATTTACAAGGTAAAATAGGCTTATATGATGGGAAATATTTTTCAATTGAAGTTGATACGTGTAAAAATCGTTTCTAAAAACATTATAAATGAAACATTTTAGTGTGTTTTAAGGAAAATATTAATTATTTTTTAAAACCAAAAAGGCATAATAGTCTGTATAAGACTAAAAGTAAACCAATATAGTTTTCCATGATAAAATAGGTGATTTTATAAAAATAATGGTTTCTTAAAATTTATTATGTATTTCACTTGAATATGGGTAATAAATTCAGAACTTCCCTTTAATCAGGATTGCATATCATTAGGAATTGAGAGGGAAACCTTATTAAAAATTTTATTTCCCTATAAAATAACGATGAAGTGGTCTATATAGATTATTTTTGAACAAATAAAAACTTTAATAATAATTATATAAAAAATAAATATATATTAATTTTGGGTAAAGAGAGTGAAACCAGAACCTAGAGGAAAAATGGCTATTTGGATTGAATCCCTTACCATATGTCCGAAATTGGACTTCACTTAATCAAAATGTCATGGGTAATAAAACAAAATCCACTATTTATTTATATTAAAAACATTCATACATTTATTTCATTAATTATTATTTTATTAAGTCAATTAAAGGACTTTTTGGTGACTTATAAGATAATATTTCATCATTTGCGTGTGTTTGTTTCCTCATTTTTCCTGATCAGTTCACTTGTATACATATATAAGAGATCATGTAAAACAAGGATAGGTTTGCAAAATTGAAATTATACGTTATTAATGATAATAAAAAATTTTAAATGATCTTATATATCATTTTTCCATATGTGGGTATGATTCACTATATAACACTATGATGATAATTGTTTAGATTATTTTTGTGTTTTCTCGATCTTCACAAAATAGATTTTTTTATAACATAATATTTTGTAAATATACTAGTTACATAACATTAATTAATATATAATAAATATTTTATAATATTGTTTCACCATAAAAATGGTTTTATTATCATCTTTTAAGGCGCTAATGGAAATCGAAAACTCGTCATCTTTGAATGTGATAAGTTAACACATCCCTGAAGATATTTTCATTTTTAGAAAAAAAAGGATGGAAAGAGATATAATGATGGGTTAATACATTAAAAAAATATAATTCCACTATATTAGAGATATTAGAGTTATAATGCCACTTGGATCAGGGGATTTAAGGGTAGAAAAAAGAAAAGAAAATAAATTTAAAGGAAATTGAATGAAGATGAATGAGTTTTTTATATATTGAATTCTTTTGAGTGAGAACCAACTTAATTGAATTTGGAATCATATTTCTTGATACAATGGCACCTGGACATTAGTTAGTTACTTGAAAAGATATTGGGTAAAATTTGTAAAATCATAGAGGGTTTTACAATGTCAGGAAAATAGGTGGTGAGGGGTGATATTTATAGTGGAGTAGAGGAGTTTTTATTATTATTTTACTCATTTGTTTATTAAATTGGCTCATGACTATGAATAGTTTGAACTATATCAGTAAATATGATAAATATATAATGGACGGTTAAAAATATTATTTGTTAAATACCTTAAATTTTCATATTCACTATTCACAAGAAATTCAAATATTTTTTAAAAATAGAACAAATAAACCCTAAGATTTTTTTGCTGTATAGAATTCAAAAATGAACTCCATTTTAAGAAAACAGGTTTCTAAATATGATAATATTAATTTTTAATTAAAATTAACATTCATTCAAAAATTACCAAGGTTGAAAATCAGATATTACTAATACTAAGGGTTTCACCTCGGTCCCCTCAAAGAAGAGCAAACACAAAGATTATTCTAATTGTCATAGGAACGTGCCAACCAGATCATCTTTTAAGGTGTAAAGGAAAGTGGATACATATATATTTAAAAATTTAAATTAGGATAAGTCTCAATCTGATCAGGAGATTACTATTAACTCTTATTATGGAAATTATATAACATACAATGACCTCTCGACCTCTTTTTGGTGGATGAGGGAATTTTACTTTGATTTACCATGTTTACCACACTTTAGTACTTTTTTATTTCTTCTTAATTAATGGTCAATAGTTTTTCTTCAGGATGGATTTTTCGGGTATATTATAATCATATGACAACAAAAAAATAAATTATGAAAATAAATTGTATTGTAAATCTTAATATTAAATTTATTATTGTAAATAATCATTTTTGTTTCACTAAAATACCAATACTTAATTTATTATTTTTAGAAACATTTAATTACATATTATAAGATATAAATAGATCATATATTGTTTTATTAGATATCAAAAAATATATAATTTTATAGGCTAATTTTCAATTATATCGGTTGGGTTATTATTCTTAATGGCCACAATACCATTTTAATTGTCAAATAATTATTCCATTATTTCATGTGCCTTATTTTCTATAAATAACTTTTATATCTTTCAATATTCATTTATAATGTTTTTATTGTGTTTTTAAGTGATTTTATGTGAATTATACTATATGAAAAATTATATTGAGTGAAAATTTTATTAATTGAATTATGGGTCATTTCACTCACAGTCGAGCACGTATGCAGGATTCGACTCTTACTTCTTAAATAGAGAATCATGGAACACATAGTGCATACTTTGATAGTGTGGATGAATCTTAAAATGATATATCACCATCCAAATGATTTTGAAGACCTTGAATGACCCATGGTGTCTTGGTAACAACATACATTTCCTCATGGTATGTTTATTCCCAAACTTGGCATACACATGTAAGAAAATTTTTTCACCGCCTGCTAACACCAAGGGTTATCTCATTCGATCATCATAAGATTGCTGTCAACATTGATCCCCAAACAACTATTTCTAAATCAGATGTACCCTCCTGAATTTCTATTAAACCATATATAGATCAAAAACTAAAGACCCATAAAACATATTATTGTATATAGTTTAATGGCAAGGCATCCTATATAGTGACTCAAATGGAATAATCTGAATTAAAGGCTAATGGATTTTATTATAGGTGAACAATGTAAAATACAAGTGATAATCCCAAGAATCACTAAAATCCATAATACAAGATTGAAGAATATCTTTTAAGTAAAGATTTTACAATTATTATTTACCACTATATGAGGATTAAAGGTCACATATAGATTTAACTAGGTTCATATATCCATTTGTTAGACTTTCTAAAATGTTAGGGTAAATTGGGCATCTTTGTTAGATACTATACATGAAGGTGCATTGTGAAACTTTGAAATGATTCATACATATATCTTTTGTAGGTTACCAACTGAGTTCATCCCCTAGATTTTTATGAACTGAGCTACAATATTCAACAAATCCATAACCACCCAAATGGTTTCTATACTTATTACGTTCTTAGGAAACACTTCCACAAATTTTGTCAACACTTCATCCTACTTCAATATGAAATGAAAGTGGATAGAGTAAACCTATAGATATATGGTACTCGTCCTTGAATTTTCACCAGTAATACATTATTAAACAAAGCCTACAATGACTCTGATTATGATGGGCCACTAGAACAACCTCATAACACAGTGATACACGATGGCTAGCCTTGGGAGTGCTACCCACTTTGAATCAAGAGAGGATCAAATTAGAACCTCTCTCATAGATGATGGAACCATCAACTTACTATAAAACATAATCACACCATGTATATGTAAATCCCAATCTAAAAAATATCCACTTCCTTGCATCCTCTCACACATCAACCCACATTCCAAATCAATATCATGGATTGTCTTCAATCATTCTAAAAATGAAATTTTGATCGCAAATGGTTCACAAACTACTACCATATGATTATTAGATAATCCCACTATCTGTTCTAACAAAAAAATTCCATGAGCTTATATATATATAATAAAAAAATTCCCACCTCCTTTGTTTTTCAACTTAGGACATCTCTAACCACAGTCTCTTTTCTAGGAGCATCCTCTATCTGAAAGTAAAAAGTACTCAACTCAACATCTCTAATGAATATTCAGGTCACATTGGGATAAAATATACCACATGATATTATGGACTATGTATAAAAAATCTCTTACTATATAGGTAGTGTTTTTTATATTTCAACTCATAGACAATAACTTTTATCGTCAATTCATAAGTAGTGTAGTCCCATTCCTGGGGCAGACCATTTCAAGGTAAATAAACACTATATTATAAGAATCCATTATAATATTACTTAATTTAATTCTAGATGCATTAAATTACAAAATATTTCCCACTATGTACTAAATAAGGGTACAGATTAGAGATGACATCAGCTTTTTTATCAAATCCAAGATACTTTCCTCACACTCGTTTTTTCTTTTAATCATGAATCCCTTTATGGTGAGTGATGTCATGGATTCTTATACGATAGAGGAGTTTTGAATGAATATTTTATATTACATAGAAAATATATGAAAAAATCAAAACTAGAATAAATTACGTAAACTTTTTCATGACATAAATACATTAACTATCTCTAGATCAATCAATATCCCTTATTGAGAAACCCTGCTCCCAAGAAAGATCACCTCCAGTACCCAAAATAATAACATTGAGTACTTGGTGTAAAGTTGATGTTCCTAATGCATAAATAACAAGATATATAGGTATCTTGAATTTGATACCAACATCTTGTAAATTAAGTATACAATTAATTGACTGAACGATAAAGGAATCCATGTATGGGTTAAAGATATTATTTTTGATATTAATAAAAATGTTTTATTAATTCTTCATTCCAAGGGGAATAATGAGATATTCATATGAAACAAACCTTCTTATAAATTTTTTCTTCAATATTAATTACACTATAAACTAAACCTAATGCTAGCCAAAATTGAGATCAATATTAGAAAACTTTGGAATTACCAGAAATGAAAAAAAATGTCTTATATTCTTGAACACAGGTACCCATTCTTCAAAATGATCTGATTCATCTTTTTGTAGTCCACACAAATTAAAATAATAATATCTTATTTCATTTTAAATAACACCAAATCACACAAAGGGGTTGTTCTTCCTTTGATGATACTATTAGCCTCACAATTATTATGTTATATGAAGATCTCTTTCAAGTCATCTAGGTTCATGTGATATGGTGAAATAAATAATAGTAAAACACTATAAATAAGATAAATCACAAATTCAACTCCCATATGTAGAGGAAAAAATAAGAAATAAACCTGAAATATATCATGTTATAGGTCCATCATCATAAGGTAAGAGGTGGGAGTCAGTAACTACTCTATAATTCTTATAACATGTAAATCATTAATACAATACTCAAATGACACAATAATTAAAGAACATACTAAGAACTCTTAATCATTCCTCTTCATCTTTGTTAGTTTCATAACATGATTATTATCCAATAGCATCATTAGGGGTATACTCTAATGATTTGGAGATTGAGTCATGTTGTTTCCCAACTCCTAGCAGGTGAAGCATTGTACATTTGGAAAAAAATTCCCACCCTTGAAATCACGTACTTGGTGTCTTTTTCCTCTACACTTATTACAATATCCCATTCCCTTTCAAGTATTTACAATAGTGATACTTTCAACAGTTAAAAAATATGGGAAAATTCTTCTTTCAAATATTCCATTTATCCATATATCTCTCTACCATATATTTATTGTCTGGGTTCCATTCAAATACATAGGACTCATAAAATTCTTTACTTATCTTATTAACACATGATATTATTACTTCATATGATGATATTACGTGGGAGATTATTTCCATTCTAAATGTTGTCTTAACACCATGAAAAATATGATCCTTCTTACTCTTTTGATCATTCATATTACTGGAGGTCTCATTCCATCTACTTGGCGCCATTTATAAACAATAGGATAAACTAGATTAGTTTATGAATCTAAATACATAATTCCAAACGTGTAAAATACTTAACATAAATTTAACAGTTTATGGATATAATCCATAATCATAGAAATGTTTTCTTTGAGGAAGTATATACTTATAAAACCATAATAATGGTTTGTAAAGAAAACGATAATTATCCTAAGCATATCCCACAGGAGTGTCTTGACCCGGAGTGCAGTAGGGCCCATTGTCGTGCACCGATTCCTATTTGAGTCTAGCTCAATACGGTGTTTTCTAGTTTTACCCTGATGTACATATGTGCTAGAGCCACCTCTACCTGCCTGTATCCATATTGTGATGTATTTCATGGAAAAATCACAATATATATAAAATACTGAAATTCAAGGATTTCTCCTATACTAATCCTCAATGTCTATCTTAGGGATATGTGCTCTAATCAGAGTTTTTCTAAATATAGTTTCCACGGTTTGTACTAAACTTCCACTAATACCAATGGTAATGCCCCGATCCCAGAAGCTCAGAGTCAATGTGTTATTACGTATCTTTGGCATGATCCCAAAAGATCCTGTCTCGAAAGACCGATTTGTTTAGTATCATTGGAAGTACTAGATGCATTCATAAATTTTACATTATATCATAAAATAGAAAACAAAAACAACATTTTTTCTATTGGAAAGACTAAGATCCCATAACATATTCCTGCAGGTCATTCATAATATACTTCTTCGCATCCTCGAAAAAATAAAAAACAGAAAGGGGTGAGCTCAGGTGATCAGTATGGACAACAATATGGTGGAAACTTTCATAAATAAGCATAAACATTTAAGGCAATGTATAGAACTAAAACAAAAGGCTTTTCAACATAAACTTAATCATAATATGGAAAATATAAATCAAAATAATTCCATTTAATTACTCACATTTATTTTATACTAGTCGAACAATCACATGAAATATCAATAGCCACTTTTATAATGATGGAATGCATAATGCCAGACTTTCATAACCACATAGTCAAGGCCTTATTCCAAGACTACAAATAAAATTTTTCCAAGGCCTTATTCCAAGACACGAGTTTCTCATGAGACCTACTAATGCATCGAGGTGCTATAGCGGGCTCAACCCTTCACTTTCTATGTCCAATTCATTACTCATATGAAAAGGTTTAAATATAATATAAACATTCGTATTAAAACTAGAATACGGAATGTCAATACTTTACCCATAAACTATGAATGGTATAAAATTAAAACATCTACAGTAAAACATATCACAAAACATTCAATACAATATGGATGTTTTTTATCATAATAAACCAACCTCAAATAAGATTAAAATCCATCAACGGATGTTGACATAGATGAAATCAAAACTTTTTTAGAGAAATATCACTTACTATTTTGAAATAATTTAAAAGTCATATAATTATAATAGATTGAAATTATTTTGAAAATATTATTATAAGATTTTAAAGGAAGCTTCTATGTTGTTATAATGGTGGAAAATAGTCGCACCCGTTGTATAAGTTAAAAAACATTCTTACATTAATTTTGTCGAAAAGGTCATAAAGTACCTTGTTTGGAAAATGAAGGAAAGATTCCATTAATACCATTTTATAAAAAGTAAAATAAAGGTATAAAAGAATTTAACTCATAGTCCAGTGAATAGTAAAAAATTTTTGAAATACATTTTTAAGAAACATGGATGTGGATGATAAATATGTCCCAGTAGATTCTTACGTAAAAACAACCTTGGATAATAAAGAGATTGTGAAATTAACCCTTACCTTGTACTTCTCCTTGGTCGAGGGTATGTTAAAATCCGGTATAATGGTGAAATAATTGTTATTAATTTATAAAAGAATCATATACATTAATATGATATCATATATGATCTTTTAACATCGCTTTGTAAATAATATCTAAGTATTGTCACCGTTTTTGGTGTTAACTGATTCACTTTCCATTATATGCTTTGTTATGTAAGTAATGTTTATTATGGATATTATGTATCTTATTCATATTGAGAATGATATTAAGTCTTTAAACATTATTTTTAATCATCTAATGAAAATTATTCTTGAATGGATACGATGGAGAATGAATCTCATCGCGTTCATGGAGACGGTAATCCGTACATATACATGAGCAACAATATCATTCTTTGATATTAAAATAATATATAATTGGATGTTATATCAGATATAACATATAATTATCATGTTATATTTATTATTTACATCAATTAAACATCATTATTATACCCATCCAAATTATAATGTATTGAATAACAATTACACCATGACGTGGAGACAGTAGGTTGTACGTATGCTCGTATGGTGACATGTCATTGAATGGATGGATAGAATAATGAATATGGTTGTACCATATTTATAATAACATTACATTATATATAATATACTATTGTTATTATCTTATAATGGAATAAACATAGAAATAGGAAGTGTAAGAAGAAGGGAACATGAAAGAGGTGATAAATATTTACATCTTCATCGGATTCTTTCATTTGATTTGGTTAAAAGGGCTCCTTAAGATTGATTTATGACTATATAAATTCCTATATGTTTAAGGGAGGATAGTTTAGAGGGTATTTGGGCAAGTTTTGGCCGAGCCAAATGGATTTGAAGCTGTGAATTAGAGAGAAGGGGGGGTGTCCTTTTATAAGAGGGGTAATGGGCACCTTAAGAAAATATTGAAATATAATTTTATAATAAAATAAGTTTCAGTTTATAATGGCTCAAAAATAAATTATTTAAAGGATAAGGTGGTTATGGGTCTAAAACCACTCAACCAATAGTTTTTAGATAGGTTTGGGTCACTATATTAATGTTATATTTTAGATTTAACTCTTAGTTAAATAGTTTGACATTTACCATGTCTCGTTTTATTTTTATATTATATGGTTAATAAACATACTAACCCCAAGTGGTTATTTAATGATAATAATAACATTATATATGTATTTTGGCTGAACATAGATATTTAGGAATATAATATCAATTAATAATATAACATTTGTTTTAAAAAATCTTTTATTTCAATTTTGACACTATTTTCTATTTAGTTTTTTCTAAATTCATAACAGTATTATTACTTTGAAAAAAATTCATAACAAAATTATTTATTCTAAATCATATAAATAAAATACCATTATGTAAGAAATAACTTTAGCTTTATAATGAATAATTATAGTCTAATTTATCTTATGTATAACCCTATATCAACACTGACAGCACAAGTTTGACCGCCAGAAGTTGTCGAATGGCGGTCTCTAAAGGCCTTATATCTATTAGAATCATCAGGAAGAATTGAGAAGGTAACAATATTAAAACATATATTTCACCATCAATGAAGGATTAAGTAATCCAGATACATTATTTTGGATCATTTAATCATAATTTATAAGAATTTTTAAAAAAATATTATTAAAGTAGGGTAGATATAGAAGGCATAACCTGAAGTAAAAATTAGATGTTTCAAAATAATCCATTAACGTGTGTCAAAACTTGTTCTTCCTTTTATCTTCATATCCTAGATAATTAAATTAAATCCACTAATTAATTAATTAATCAATTAATTATTTTACTTTATTTTTATTTTGTATAATTTTATTATGTTATTTCATGTCCTTTTTGATGAGTTATAAGATTCAATATCATCGTTCGAGAGTGTTCTTTTCTGTGGGTTTCCTGATCGGTTCACTTGTACAAGTGAATAAAAAGTCATGTAAAATAAGAATATCTTTCCAAAATTGAAAATATATGTTATTATTGATGTTAAATAATATTAAATGATCTTATATATCATTTTTTTCATGTGTGATGATGATTCATTAGATAAAACATTAATAATACTGATTTCAATTATGTTTGTATTTTTTCTATCATCACGAGAATGTTTATTTTTTTAAACAATATTATTTATATATACAAGTTCTAGAACATTAAATAATAAGTAATATATAAATTATAATATTTTTTAACCATAAATTTGTTTTTATAATACACTTTAAGGATGTATTGCGTATTGAGAACTTGTCTTCCATGAATTCCCAAAATTAACACATCATGGATAATGTTATCATTTTTAGAACAAATGGGGAGGGAATGATAAATAATGATTGGTTATACCATTAACACAACAAAGTTACAGTATATAAAATATATTTTATTTATCATGTCACTTATATAAGGGGAGGTGATGATAGGAAAATTAAATAAAATAAATTTAATCTATATTAAAAGATAACGAAAGAGGTTTTATCCTCTTCAATTATTCTCCATGAGAACCTTCGTAGTGTAATTGGGTTTTTTATTTTGGATTGACCAAAGGATATTGGGATTTGGGGGAGATACTTAGAGAGATTATTAAGGATAATGTGGATAATCATCAAGGCTTTTGAGGTGTGATGACAAGTGGTTCTGATGGGAGGTACTTATAGGGGCGGAGAAGAGTGTTTTTTATTAATTCATCTACCTGTTAATTATTTTTGATCAAGGCTATGAATAGTTTGAATATTATTACAAAATAAATTAAATGAATGAATGAGAGTAAAATATTAGGGTTTTAAATCCCCAAAAATCATCTATTACTCAATAAACCATTATTTTTTAAATACTGTAAATTAGTGTATTTCACTATTCCCCAAAATTTAAACTGTTTAATAAAAAGCCAAATATTCCCACTAAAAATATTTTTATTTGTATAATTATAAAATTAATTATGTTTTACGAGAATATAATTACAATATTGATAAATTTAATTTTTAATTAAATTAATCATTTTTTTAAAAAATATATATTTTATAATTCCAAATTATGTAATAAAACAATGAAAAATTGATTAATGTGTTATAAAATTAACTTATAATACTATGACAAATAAATAATTTATAAATATATTTTATGAAAATAACGTTTCTTCTGAATCATTATATAAAATAAAAAATTTAAATAACTATTTTTCATAAAAATGTCATTATTTAATTTACCCATTTTAAACCTCTTTTTACTTATTAGGAGATAACAATATTTCATATTTCCATTCATTAGATACCCAAATTTTATTTATAATTTCATTGGTGATGTTTCTAATCTATTTTTTGGTTTACTATTTTTAATGGTAACGTTACTATTCTAAATGTTATGTTACTATTTCGTTGGTTTAGGTTCTTTAATTTCTATAAATACCTTATATTTCATTAATTATTCATTTATAAAGTTTTTATGATGTTCTCCATGTGATTTTATGTGATTTTTACTGTATTAAATAATTATAAGAAGGTAAATTTTCATTGATTAAATTCTAGGATGTTAAATTCTTCCCCCATTATAAAATCTCACCATCAAAATTACATTTTAAATTATAATTTGAAAATAGGTGAGGTCACTTATTCTCCATCATATCTGCAAAAGCCAATGTTTCCTATTTATACTTATGGTTCATCAACAGTACATTTTCCAGGTTACTGGTTATTTTGCAAATAACATTACCACGATGATCCTAGATCTTCACTTGCTACTCCTCAGCAGTGAGATCATTCTTAAATTCTACCACATCTAAATATTGTGCATGTGAAGGATCTGGTATGTTCTTACTCAATAGGTATATATGGAATACATCATGTACTTAAGATATTGTTTGTGGATGTTCTAGTCGATAGGTCATCACTCTAACATGATCAAGAATCGTGAAGGGGATGAGGTACCTGTGTCTCATCTTTCTTTTCTTCCTAAATCTCACGATCCTCTTCCATGGTGATATATAGAGGAATACCATGTCACATACTTTAAAATCAAGGTCTCATCGATGATTGTTTATATAGATCTTATAAAAACATTGGGATTCCCACATATAATGATGAATGATTTTCATCTTTTCTATCATTTCATCGACTATTTCAGGCCCTAATATCTAACGTTCACCCACTATGTCCCATTATTTTATTTTTCTGCATCTTTTCACTTTATGGTCTTTATAGAGAGCAATTTGGATTCTTGAGTGGAAACTATTTTTGTAAGATAATATGGTCAGATGTAGTTTTTAGTCCCATCCCACCTTAAAGTCCATAGAACAACCTCCAAACAAGTCTTCTATTTTCAGAATAGTCTGTTAAGATTTTCCATCAGTATAAGGATGATAGTATGTACTAAAATTCAGCTCAAAGATTGGAGAATGATAAAGGCATTTCTAGAACACGGAGGTAAATCATAGATCTCAATTAGATAGAATTCATAGTAGCACTCTGTGTAGCCTTACCACTTCTATAATGTCTATTTTTTCAGGTTTATCCTGTAGGAATTCCTCTCAATTTGTGATAAAGTGAACGTTGTTTGTAAGATGATCCATAACAAATAATACACCATGTTTTCCTCTGGATATCTTTAGATGTTCGTTGATAATGTCCATAGTGATATTTTACCATTTACCTATTGTTATGGGTTGAGGCTACATCATCCCATTATATGTTTTCCTTTCATCCAGCACTTTCTGACAAACAAATAACATTTATTTATATTTACTATTCTCCTTCTTCAAATTGACCCACTAATAGCTCTCTCAGAGATATCAAGACATCTTTGTGATCCCTAGTAGAATGTAGAAGGATGATCTATTTGTGTAATTATAAAGCTCCTTATTTATCTATAGATTTTATGGTATGCATAGTCATGACAGAAATCTTACAGCTCCTTCCTCATCAATTTATTACTCTATGAATTTATAATTTTTGATAGATTCTACCTTTCTCGTAATAGACACATCATTTATTTGATCATCCATTATTTTCTCCAAGTGGGATGGTTGATAAATCATTTGAAAATGATTGATGATGTTCATTACAGATTACCATTTCCATATTTTATAGGTCTATGAATATTGGAACCTTTTCAATTATCATCATTGACAACGATGTAAGATTCATACTACATAGATTATCTACTGCCTTACTTGATATAACTGGATTGTAGTGGATTGAGCAATCATAATATCTATTGAAATCAAACCATCTTCAGTAGTACATATTATGATTTTTCTATGTGAATATATATTTTAGATTCTTATGATTTGTATAAATCTCACACATATCTCTATAGAGATAATGCCGCCATATTTTCAACACAAAGATCACAACTGCCAACTCCGGATCTTGTTGGGGAATGTTTTACTCATAAAGATTCAGAAACCATGAAGTGTATTCTGTCACTATATAATTTTTCATTACTAACCATCTTAATCCATTGTTTTAAGCATCTTTTGAATCCAAACATAGTTTCACAACTATCCTTAGTTGGTGCATTAGTGCAGTGATAAAAATCTTTTGAAACTCTTTGAAGTAGTATTCACATTCATTGGTCCAGACAAAATTCACTCTCTTCTGATTTAGGTTGGTTATTTCATTTTTCATCCAGGATAAGATTTTTCCAAATCATCGACAATACCCATCTAGACTATGGAAACTATGGATATCTATTATAGATATTGTCCTAGGCTACTCCTCAATTGCCCTTGTCTTTGAAAGGTCGATATAGATTCATTTTTTTATAACATGCCTCAATAATGACACTCCCTTCATATAAAACTCTCATTTATTGTACATTTCATCTAGTTTAATCTTCATAATTTCTTGAACACATTTTTTCAAATACTCCTCATGTTCCCACTTTCTCATAGAGTATATCTGAATATCGTTAAAAAAGACTACCACAAATTTTTAAATCTAATCTCTAAATACTATATTCATTAAATCCATGAAAATTTCTAGAGTATTAGTGAGTCTTAAGATAATCACTATAAAATCTTAGAGTACATACCTTGTTTGAAAGGTTGTCTTGGTAATATATCCCATACTCACCTTTAATTAGTGATATCATAACTGAATATCCACCTTAGAGAATTACATTGCCCTATGTAGTTTATTGAACAATTCATCTATACATGGAAGGGGATAAACGTCATTTACCATGATTTTATCGTGCTAACGATATTCAATGCATACGTGCATTGATCCATCATTATTTTTGAAAAATAGTGGACTGGTGCATCCCATGGTGAAGCACTCAGTTGTATAATATTTTTTCCAGATTCTCTAGTGGCTGGTTCTTCAGTTATTCAAACTCAATTGTGTCAATTAAATAAGGTTTCTTCGATATAGGAAGAGATCCAAGAATAATTTCAAATGAGAAATCAACTTCTTGGTCAGGATTAAGGATAAGAAATTTTTTAGGGAATACATCATTATTGTCCATTACAAGGAAAATATCTTTGTGCATGATTTTACCCTTTGTGTAAATAATTTTAGATTGAAATTATTTCTCTTGAGGAAATAATATCCACAGTTAAGATGATAATTATGAAGGATATTCATCCACTTATATACACATGTAACACATTGGAGGATGATTTGGGATGTAAAGAGTGATTTAACTTTCTTAAAAGTTGATTTTGAATTTATATATTGATATCCAATACATGGAAAATATTGAATCTAACTCTACCAAAGGAAGTATGATTGGATTTTTTAGGAGGTTCAGTCCACAATCATTAAATGGGGATTAATTATATAATTTAGATGTAATAATTTCCCCATTTATCATTCTCACATATAACCCAACCATTGTAATTTGTGGTGTTGTATGAATAGTTCTACTAATCATGGAAGATATGAAATAATGTTTATATCCATAATAAAATAGTATGTTCTATATTATTTAAAGATTAACCAGTATGCCTATCACCACATAATTTGGGGCTACACCTAAGAAATAGAGATAGTGTATTCCCTTCCTTAATACCTTTATTTTTTATTTCCCAAAACAACCCTTGTTTTAGGGAAATGTTTCACATAATTCCCTTTTAGCTGTTATTGGAAACACTACAATACCGTATGAGTGTTGATCTGAACCTTTCTTTATTCTTCCCCATTAATGACATTATTTATATCCCTTAAGTAGTTATTAGAAAAATTCCCCATTCTTCCACATTTAATGCATTTCCATTTCCTTTTAGACAGTTCCCATGATTCTTCTTCCCACATTTTTGACACATGGGATGCTAGGTTTTTTTTACATCGTGGGATTTATCTACTGATCCGACCATGTTAAACACTATTTTCTGATTTTTATATTGAGTCCCATGAAACTACTAAGAGTGTTCAATCTCTATTTCAACCTTAAGGGCGTAATGGAAAATCTCCTCATAACTATCAAACTATCAAATTTTAATTTCTTTTTGTTGACTCAGACTTAGACTCCTAAAGAAGTGATCCACATTAATTTCAGTGTTCATGAAAAACCTAGAGTCATATCATCCATTTCAACTAAATGTTTCTACATACTTATAAATAGAATCATCTTCCTTCTACTTTAGTCTGAGAAACTCAGTTTCCATTATGAGGAACAGGGTATGGGGAAAGTATTTATTGAAATATATTTTTGACAATTCTTCCCAATCCATGGAATCAATGTAATCCACGGACATTGTGTTCTTGGTCAGTGTCCACCACTGATCAGCTTCCATATAGTAATTAAAGATCAGTAACAAAACATTCTCTTCTTCTAATAATTGGAGGGAATAGAATATATTTTCAATTGAGTTTATCTATTGTTCTATGAGGAGGATATAATAATATCAAAAAAATATGGGAGGCCTTTTCTAGATAAAGCATTTGACCACCACTTTCTCTTTCTTAGGATAAGGAGGTAATTCCAATTGATTCAAGTAAATAATAACAACATGATCCAATTGATCATGTACTATCATAAGTATTAGAGATCATGTTCCCATTATATTTTTCATTTCATTAGGGAAATTGTCACATTGCATGTCACGTTGATTGTTAGAATGAAATCTTATATTTCAATTCATTGAATAAGAATATAAAAGTACAATAGGGGTATTGAATACTTAGATAATAAGAATTTTATAAATAAGATTTTAATACAAAAGGATAAACATATAAATAATAATTAAATTATGACTTGTGATTCCAAATGTTTTAATTTATGTTATCCATGAGGATATAATTATCCATCCAGTTATTACTTCTGTTTTCTAGTCCCTATATCCTAGAATAACTAGACCATATTCTGATACCAACTATAATGGTCCTCTAATTTTACAAATATTATTACACGATTTTAATTCTAATTAATCATCAAATAAAACCATGGATCATAATGTCAAGTGTCTTTGGAATATTTGGTACATAAACATGAAAACTTTGATAATAAATATATCACTACAACTCCATAATGAGATCCTAACATCTCTTGAGATCTTACATCTTCATAGGATAAACTAGGAGATATATTAACAATGGGATGAGCTCAAAATCACAACAAGGGAAAATAAACATAATAATATGGTATAGCACATGGGTTAGAAGTCATAACATGGTGACATTAGAAAAACATAAATAAACATCACGAAGCCTAACCTGTATAACATTGGATCATGTAATCATGGAGTAATAGTAATTTGGAAACAACATAAAACATGAAATAATCATGAGTAAATACTAACTTCTAAGACCACTTCACATAGTGGAGAATGAGTTTAGGGTAACCACCAATACCATTACACATAAAGGAACATTAGTCAAGGATAACCACAAAGACCATTACACATGATGTCTCATGAGACTAATCATTACCCAATTAATTGGAGAACTATTTGGTCACACCCATCAAAACATGGTCATGAATATGTGTCCCACATGAAGAATCAATAATAAGGGTTACCCATTCAAATAATTTGGTACCAAAATCTTGTAACGGAGTGTAAAAAATGGGTGTATCATAAAAGTGTCCATGAAATAATAGATTTAAATAATACATGAACATTCTCAAGGTAAAATAGGCTTATATGATGAGAAAGTTTGTTCAATTGATGTAGATACATGTAAAAATAGTTTCTAAAAACTTTATAAATGAAACATTTTAGTGTGGTTTTAGAAAAATATTAATTATTTTTTAAAACAGAAGAGGCATAATAGTTTGTATAAGACTAAAAATAAACCAAGATAGTTTTCCATGATAAAATTAGTTATTTTAGAAAAATAATTGTTTTTTAAAATATATTATGTATTTCACTTGAATATGGGTAAGAAATTGAGAACATACCATTAATCAGGATTTCATATCATGTTGAATTGAGAGGTAAACCTTATCAAAATATTTATTTCACTATAAGAAAAAGATGAATTGATCTGGATAGAAGATTTCTGAACAAATAAAATCATTTAAAATAATTATATAAACAAAATATGTATCAATTTTGGGTATAGAGAGAGAAACCAGAACCCAAAGGAAAAAAATGGATAATTTTTTATTGTTTTGTTAAGTCCATTCATGGACGGTTTGAGGAGTTATAAGATAAAATTTCATCGTTTTCACGTGTTTTTTTCCTTATTTTTCTTGATCGGTTCACTTGTATACATATATGCGAGATCATGTAAAATAAAGATAGTTATGAAAAATTGAAATTATATGTTATTAAAGAAAATATTTTTTTTAATATTCTTATATATCATTTTACCATATGTGAGTATGGTTCATTATATAAAACTATGATGATAATCGTTTAGAATATTTTTTCATTTTTTTGATCTTCACGAACTAGATTTGTTATATAACTTAATATTGTTTAAATATACTAGTTACATAACATTAATTAATATATAATAAATATATTATAATATTCTTTTACCATAAAAATGTTTTTATGATCATCCTTTAAGGCGCTAATGGAAATTGAAAACTCGTCATCATTGAATGTGATAAATTAACACATCCCTGATGATATTTTCATTTTTAGAAAAAAAGGAGGGGAAGAGAAATAATGATGGATTAATACATTAAAATAATTACATTATATTAGAGATATTATAGTTATAATGTCACTTAGATCAGGGGATTTAAGGAGATAAAATGGAAAGAAAATAAATTGAATTGAATTTTAATGAAGATGAATGTGGTTTTTATATATTGAATTCTTCTCCGTGAGAACCACCTAATGAGAATTTGGTGTCATATTTTTTTGATACGAAAGTCTATTGGACATTGGGTAGATACTTGAAAAGTGTATTGGGTATAATTTGTAAAATCTTAGAGGCTTTTACAGTGTGAGTAAAATAGGTGGTGAGGGGTGATATTTATTGTGAAGGAGAAGAGTTTTTATTTTTATTTTACACATTTTTTATTACTTTGGCTCGAGACTATGAATAGTTTGAACTATATCACTAAATATGATAAATATATTATGGAAAGTTAAATATTTTAACTGTTAAATACCTTAAATTTTCTTATTAAATATTCACAAGTAATTAAAATATTTTTTAAAAATACCAAAAATGAACCCTAAGATTGTTTTGCTGTGTAGAATTCAAAAATGAACTCCATTTCATGAAAACAATTTTCTAAATATGAGAATATTAATTTTTCATTAAAATAAAATTTTATTCAAAAAATACTATGGATGAAAATAGAGATTACTAATAGTAAGGGTTTCACCTCTTTCCCCTCAATGAAGAGTACACAGAAGGATTATTCTAATTTTCTGAGGAACGTGTCTACTAGATCATCTTTTAAGGTGTCAAGGAAAGTGGATACATATATATTTAAACATTTCAATTATGATAAGTCTCAATATGATCAAGATATTACTAGTAACTCTTATTGTGGATATTATAAAACATACTATGACCTCTAAAGGTAATTTGGGCGGATAAGGGCATTCAAATTTATTTTACCATGTTTACCACTCTTTAGTTCTTTTTTGTTTCTTCTTAATTAATGGTAAAGAGTTTTTATTCTAGATGAATTTTTCTGGTATATTATAATCATAAGACAATAAAAAAATATTTTATGAAAATAAATTTTATTGTAAATCATAATATTCATTTTATTATTGTAAGAAAACATTTTTTTCACAAAAATACCAATATTTAATTTATTTTTGTTAGAAACATTAAATTATATATTCTGAGATATAAATATATCTTATAATGTTTTATTATATATGAAAAAAATTTGATAGGAAAAGTTAAAATTCTTTTTGTTGGGTTATTATTCTTGATGGCCACAAGACCATTTTAATTGTCATATTACTATTCCATTATTTTAGGTGCCTTATTTTTTATAGATAACATTTATATATTTAAATATTCATTTATAACGTTTGTATTGTGTTCTTAAGTAATTTCATGTGATTGATACTATATGACATAATTATATTATGTGAAAATTTCATTAATAGAATTATGGTTCATTTCACTCAAAGTCGAGCACATATGCAGGATCTGACTCTTACTTCTTAAATAGAGAAACATGGAAAACATAGTGCATAATTTGATAGTGTGGATGAATCTTAAACTGGTATATCACAATTCAAATGATTTTGAACACCTTGAATGACCCAATGTGTCATGGTAACAACATCCCTTTCCTCATTATATGTTTATTCCCTAACTGAGCATACACATGTAATAAAATATTTTCACCTCCAGTTAACACCAAGGGTTATCTCATTCGATCAGCATAAAATTTCAGTCAACATTGAGCCCTAAAGAACTATTTCTGAATCAGTTTTACCCTCCTGAATGGCTCTTAATATACACATATCCCAAAAAATGAAGATCCATGTAACTTATTCTTGCATATAGTTGAACGATAAGTCATCCCATATAGTGACTCAAATCGAATAATATGAATTAAAGGCTAATGGATTTTAATGTAGGTGAACTCTGTCAAATACAAGTGATAATCCCCAGAATCACTAAAATCCATAATACAAGCTTTAATAATATCTTCTAAGTAATGGTTTTACCATTATTATTTCCCACAATATGAGTATTAAAGGTCACATATAGATTAAACTGGGTTCATATATCCTTCTGTTAGCCTTTATAAAATGTTAGGGTAAATTGGGAATCTCTTTAAGATACTACACTTGAAGGTACATTGTGAAACTTTGAAATTATTCAAACATATATCTTTCCTAGGTTACCCACTGTGTTCATCCACTAGATTTTTATAAACTGAGCTAAAATATTCAATAGATCCACAACCACCTAAATGGTTTCTCTACTTATTATGTTCTTAGGAAACCCATCTACAAATTTTGTCAAAACTTCATCCAACTTTAATATAGGCAATGAAAGTGGATAGAGTAACCCTATAAATATACGATTTTCATCCTCGATTTTTCACAAGTAATACATTATTGAACAAAGCCTACAATTTCTCCAACTATGATGGTACACTAGAAAAACCTCATAACACTGCGATACATGATCGCTGGCCTTGGGTGCACTACCCACTATGAATCAAGAGAGTCTCAAATTAGCACCTCTCCCTTTGATGATGGAACCGTCAACTTACCATAAAACATAATCACTACATGTATATGTAAATCCCAATCTATTAAATATCTTGTTTATTATATCCTCTCACACATAACCCCACATTCTAAATGAATATCATCAATAGTATTCAATCATTCTAACAATGAGGTTTTGATCACTAACAGTTCACAAACTGCTACCATATAATCATCAGATAATCCCACTATATGTTCTAACAAATAAATCCACAAGCTTATCTATATATATATTAACATTTTTTCCTCCTCCTTTTTTTCAACTCAGCATGTCTCAAACCACATTCCCTTTTCTAGGAGCATGCTCTATCTGGATGTAAAAAGTACTCTACTCAGCATCTCTAATGAATATTCAGGTAACATTGGGATAAGATATACCACATGATATTCTGGAATATTAATAAAAAATCTCTCACTAAATAGGTAGTGTATTTACATTTCAACTCATATACTACAACTACCAGCTTCAATTCATAAGTGGCATAGTTCCATTCCTGGTGTAGACCATTACAAGGTATATAAACACTATCTTATAAGAATACATTATAATATATCTTAACTCAATTCTAGATGCATTAAATTACAAAATATTTCCCACTCTGTACTCAATAAGGGTACGGATTGGAGTTGGAAACAACTTTTTTATCATATCTAAGAAACTTTACTCCCACTCTTTTTATTCATTTAAACCTGAATCCCTTCTTGGTGAGTGATGTCACGGATTATTATATGATAGAGGAGTTAAGAATGAATCTTTCATAGTACAATGAAAATATAGGAAAACACCCCAACTAGTATACATTCCCCAATCTTTTTCATGATTTAAATACATTAACTTTCCCTAGAACAATCAATATCCCTTATTGAGAAACCATGCTCCAAAGAAAGATCACCTCCTGTACCCAAAATAAAAACATTGAGTACTTGGTGTAAATCTGATGTTCCTAAAGAATATATAACATGATATCTAGTTATTTTGAATGTGATACCAACATCAGGTAATTTAAGTGTATAATCAATGGATTGAATGATAAAGGAATCCCTGTATGGGTAAAATATAGTATTGATGATATTAATAAAAATATTTTATGTATTCTTAATTCTAAGGGAAATAATGATATATTCATATAAAACATAACTTCTTCTAAATTCTTTCATCAAGATGAATTCCTCAATAAACATAATCTGATTCTAGCCAAAATGGATATCAATATTAAAAAACTTTTGAATAACCTGAAGTGATCTAATAGGTCATATATTCTTGAAAACAGGTACCCATTCTTCAAAATGATCTGATTCATCTTTTTGTAGTCCACACAAATTAAAATAATAATATCTTATTTCGTTGTAAACATCACTGAATCACATCAAGGTTCTTTTCTTCCTTTGATGATTCCATTAGCCTCAAGATTATTATGGTATACCATGATCTCTCTTATCTCATCTATTTTCATGTGATATGGTGAAATCAATAATAGTACAACACTATAAATAAGATAAATCTCAAATTAAAATCCCATCTGTAGAGGAAAAAATAAGAAATATACTAGAAAAAATAATGTTATAGGTCCCCCGTCATAAGGTAAGAGGTGGGAGTCAGTAACTGCTCAACTACAATGCTCATATCCACCACCTATGTTGAATGGAATTCAATCTAACGATGGTTTGATCCCAGTCTTCTTGCATTGGTGTCTCAATTATTAGATAGCATAATCCTTTCAACCATTTGAGGTAAAAAGTTCAACCATATCTTATAACAAATTATGTATGCATGAAAACAAGTCAACTAATCCTTCCAAGGATCATATCAAAAACACTAATCTCTAGAATTTAAAAAAACAATCATTCTCAAATAAAAAAACCAAAATTATACATTCTTGGAAAATATGAAGATGATATTCTTTTTTTCTTAGGTGTGTATCGGTAGATAGAAACTCAGATAATTTTACAGGAAGTTATATCATATATACCACATGAATAGATATAAATTAATGGGATTATATTGTGCTAAACAAAGAAGTGGATATGGTATAAGAGATCAGGACCATACCATGAACTATTGAAAGCCCCTCTCTATTATTAGTTAATTCCTGATCAAACACATATTCAATTTCATCCAAAACTCCATAAAACCCTTGAGGCTAATGAGTAACATAGTTCACTAACCCTTGTGGTGGTCTACACATGCTGATAAGGTCATGTTACAAACATAGTAGGTCACATCCTATATTCTCTTTCATTAAACTTCTTCAAATACCATATCTATCTATAGAGGTGACAATCCTTGATAAGAAAGGTGTAGTTACAGAGAAATATTCCCCTCATCTCAAGGTTATTGCATCTATCAGTGATATCTCCCATAAATGGATTCAAAAATATATAATCTTCCTTAACTATCATCCACTTCCATATTGACTATCCTTCGAATTCTTCTTCTTTCAAAAAAGAATGATCAACTAGAACTATGTTGAAAAATACACCTATTGGTCAACTATTTTTATGAATAATACAAGAATCTTTTTTATCCAAAATTCCATTTTATATCATAGTTAATTTACTAATCCTTGTTTAATAGGTCTTAAAATTGATGCTCCGTACATTTTTCATAGTTTTTGGTGGAGGATAATCTTGACCATTAAATATTCATGCACCTCATTTCCCAAAAAACGTGGGTCCAAGAGAATTATATCTATGAATAATAATGAATAAGTAAAAGCCTTCATTTAACCCTTATATAGATTTATGACCTCTTTAATACGGTTCATTTTCGTTTTATCAGGGAAAAGCACCTCAAAGAAGAATTCTATGAAGGTTTTCCATGTAAAAAACTCTCATATTCCAACCTGTAGTATCTTATACCATTATTGTCCATATGCACCTTATATCATAAAGGTCAAAAGTTTATCCTTCCAATCCACAGGGGTCTCTACCGAATTGAGAGTCCTCTCTATGAAATGTCTGTATTCCCCTAAAACTTGGGGGGCTCCAATTCCCTATAAGGATGAGGTCCATGACATGAAATTCATTTTTAGATTCAATAATTATTATCCTTTCCTTGTGTTATCCTCTGTACTAAACAGGTAACAATCAAAACATTCTTAGTAGAACTAGTTCAATTTATCAGTATGTTGGAGTAATTAAGGGAGCATTCTATGTTTCTTATTCATGTAGAATAGGTGGTGAAATTGGATGTGCAAAACATATGCGGAAATTTTATTAAAATACCATAACAAACCTTTGAGAAATCAAACAGCCTAAAAACCAGACAAGAACATATTTACTATTAATAGATCATAGGCAAACACAAGTGTTTACAAAAGGTTTCAACCTATGAGGTTACCCATAATAACAACACATTATCCCCATAAGGACTACTCAAAACCCAAGAAACCCCTATAGAACATGCATGATAGTCAAATATTAACATATACACTTAAACATATAATGCATTTGGTTCAAGTATAAGAAATAAATAAATAATTCACCAAACATATATATATAAATTTAAAAAGGAATTTAAGTATTTGGGCTCTATCAAATGCCAAAATGACATATATAGGGAATGTGATCCTATGTTCCTATAATGATGAATGAACAAACACCAAGTCCAACAATTCAATATATCAATATCCTATGAATCATCTGAGGTGAATTTAATTAATGGTATCATTAAATAATAGAAATATAAATTCCCACTTTATTAAAATTCAGAGGTCCACTACACAATGTTAGCCAGACATTGACATAGTTTCTTTTCCTGAGTCTGTGCCATCTTATCTCCTATCTAACCTCTCCTAAATCAATCTAAAGTGATGAAAATTTTAGTTAACATTCCATTGAAAATATTATGTAACACTTCAACTAGAACCGCTTTTTTTGAAATGACGATTCCACATGACCTCATGTGCGTCTCAATGTACGCAAGTGGTTATCAACTATGAGAGAGGGATTACGAAATGACATAAGGAGACTTTGTTCTCAATACGAGGTAAAATAAATTATAATAATTGAAGTGTTAGAAAATAAATAAATATATAATAAATAAATTAATAATTATCATTGTAAGATGAAATATAAATAAAACCAAGCACATGTTTCTGTTGCATTACGCATCAGGTAAATTAACAAAATCAAAAAAAAAGATCCAAATTATTTGAAAGCCAAACAAATATCAGCATCCATCTTAAGGTCCATCAAGAATTGTGAACATCCTCCATAAAACCTACTCATCCATCCATCATAGGGCTTATTCCCTTCGAAAAATCTCTAAGCATGAAATCTGCAAGAATACCAAAATACATGAGTAGGGTGTCAGTATAACACTCAATAAGACATCACCAACAACCCATAAAATCCATGAAAAAACATAGATATGAATTCCATGAATGTAGATCTAATAAATTTATTAGAAAAATAACTCATAAAATCCAAGAAATATATATCATCCCCTTAGAGACTGACTTTAATAGCTTCGAAAATAATATAGATGGAATGTTGGTCATCCCCTTGACACATCCACCCCTCTAGATAAGGAATGCTCCCAAACATTGTTGAAACATATGTTATTTGAGGGATAGTCCAATCTACATTGGCCCTATGACTAAAACATCCATATATAAGGATATTACACTAAGATGTACCTACACACTCAAATAGAGAAGACAGAATGCATCGCATATGATACAAGATAAAAATGATTTATCAAACATCACATAAAGTCATTAAGTAACATTATTAGAACAATCCATATATAATAAACATAATCAAAAAACATGGCTAGATACACACCTATTGTGATTATGCATAGAATAGTGGTTTACCATGGAAAAACATATATTCTGACAATCACGACAATTAATCATATAAAAGATGCATGAAATTTAAGGGCATCCTATATAAGGTTAAATAATGATGATCAGAGAAATTGTCACCATTGAAATCCAGAATAACCAAATTATCCCATAACCATTCTTGTTTTGAAACATTTATAATTCTATGATTGAGGAAGAAGAGTAACTACAACTAAAAAGGTTATAACATAACCAACTCACCAAGGAAGATCAGCTGCTAAAAATGATCTGGATCCATGTGTTGTGTAGAATTCCAATCCATGAATCTAGATACCGATTCTATCGATGGTAATCAAATACATCATTATATCTTTCCAAAAGTTTCATATCTGACAAAGACATGAAATGTATAATTGTATTTGATCAGTTATAAGAAGAGAAAATTGATAATTATCGAAGAAATCCTTATTGGATTGGATTCACAGAATCTAATGGGAGTTCAGACACTAGAGAGATGATTTGAAAGGGGAGAGTGTAGAATGGAATTAACTAGGGAGAGTTATGTTTTAGGGAGGACTTGAAGAGGTGATTAAAAAAATAATGTGTCCCTCCAAACATTAAATTTTTTGAAACCATGAACATATACAATGTTAATTTAGGATTCACCTCATGATCTTTCAGAGTTGATGATACACTGAAAAACGAGTTTCCATGGATTTAAATCCTAAATGTACATTAATGTTGAGAATTTAACTTTCAAATAATAAATCTATTTAACAGCTTGAATTCATATTCATGGATTTATACAATAATCCACTCATTTTGGGAATATCCATTCATGGGATGAATTCTTCTTTCTATAAAAATTTCAACCCTTTAAACCATTTCTTTCTCCGAACACTCCTAACAAACCTCAAATTATTTAATTACACCCTTAACATGTGAAAAAACATAATAATTTGTGTAATTTGAGATTTGGGATGTTATAATAATATCTATAAAATCAAATATACAATAAGGTGAACATTACAAGAAAAGAAATTTTTCTTTAGAGGGATAACATTTCTATGATGGATAGTGGGAGAAAGATTAACTTAATTTAAGTTGATTATTAAGATACACTAGAGTTGGTGTTTAAATTTATTTTAGAGGTCCCTATGAAAGAGGTTGTTCCTAAAACATATGTACTTCATCAGAGAACTATTGATGGTAGAGAACCATAAAGATTTGGTTTTATTATCACCAACGATGGTGGCTCCACATTAGTTGACAATAGTGATCCTATTTCCTAAAATTATGTAGTGGAGAACTGAGAAGATGAAAAATTTTATGAATACATAAATTCTAATATAGATTCCATGTATGAGAACCATTTATTTTTTTGGGTCGATCATCCATTTCATGTAATGTTCATTCAATGTAAATGGTATTCAATATAATACCAGACAAGGAAGTTGAGTACCAATAAAGATAGGATAGTGGATAAAGTGTTTAAATTGAACCACGTAATTTATTAAGATGAAACCTTTTCTTCATTTTCACAACATAAATCCATCATTATACTACATTCGGTTTAATTTTTCTATGAATATTAGATTTAGAATATGTAGTTCAACATAATTTTTTTTAATCATTCAGTCAGATATCTAGATGACACAACCTGAAGGGTTTATTACTCCAAGAAATTATAATAAGATATGAATGTTCTATAGAACAATTTACGAGTTGAATCAAGCATCTATATAAGGGAACATTTAATTTGATAAATAATTAAATATTTTTGGTTCTATAATTAATGAATGTGTGCCAAGTGTTCACATGCAATTTAGTGTGAGGGTGGTCATATTCATGGTAGTTTATATTGATGAAATATTAAAAATTAGATATGTAATACAAATCTTAGAATAAAGTAAGGAATACTAAAACAAGTGATTATCCATTAAAGAATTAGTTAATGAATCCTATATCATTGAAATCAATATGTTTCATGAATGATCCAAAATTTTCTTTGGTAAGTCAATGTATATACATTGAATTGATACTAAAGATATTTAGTATGAAATAATCCCTGAAAAAATAGGTACTAGTTTCACACAGTAGTAAATTCTCCAATAAATGTTTTCCATAGACACAACAAGAGAGAGATAGAGAGAGAGGGGTTGAGTATGATCCCATATGCAATAGTAACAAGATATGTAATGTATGTCATGTTCTGTACTAGGTATGATATTTCCTATTATTTTACCTTGGTGTGTATATAAAAATATGATCAAGGTGAATATCATTTCCTAGTTCTTAATGTTATCATTAAGTATCTAATGTATACTAAAAATATATTAATAGTATATAGATGAGAATAGAAACTAATTATTTGTGTATATGACAATACCAGTTTCCAAATAGACCAAAATTATTTGAAGTCATAGTGAGGGTATGTCATCAGTCTTAATGGAGGACCTATGAACTGGAAGAGATCAAAGAAAGTTGTTTTCACAAATTTAATAGTGGAGTCTGTGTAAATAGTAGATTCTCATAGAGCCAAACCAGTAGTTTGGATTTACAAAATCATCCAATACCATGTTTTGGAAATCCATTAAATTTGGACATTATAATGAGGAGCATTTCAATATCCTCAGTTTCAATGTTTTGTATACAGTTTGATATTTCACAATCCCTACCATACCATATCTAGAATTGAAATTGATATTACAGATTATTTTAGGAATTTTTATGAGAATATACATGACTATTAAAATTGTTTTAATCTTGGTCCCTCATCGAAGGAATATGGAACCAAGCCGTGTTGAATAATGGTTAATAAGGTTACATGTTCTAAAAAGGGGAAGAATATCTATGTTTATAAGTGTGAAATAACATTCATATAGTTATTCTTATCCCTATTAATGTTTAGTATCCTCTTGAAGAGAGAAATGAAAATGCTGAGAAAACTAATGAGGTTAAGAATCCAGTTATGGAAAATGACTATACTAAGAAATCCATGAATCGTACTTTTGATTATAATAATCCCTCCGTATTTTTTAACATTTTTCAAAGTGATCATGGTTCTACCTCTAACTCCACTATAAAGATAGGGGGATTAGGATGAACCCATTTATTCTCATAAAGCCTCTCAAAAGGTGGACATCATTTTCGAATCTGATTTTAGTGAGTCTTTACATGATGCATATGATCAAGAATGTCAGATTGAGGATGATTATTTTAAATCAATGTCTAAGAGAGGCTAAAACATAATTATCGACTCAAATTGTAACATTATACAGAATCCTTGGAAGACTCATGAAATTTAGAGACTATTCATGAATAGAAATAAAACGTTTCAGATGATATTTTGATTCTAGTAGGATATAAAAAATATTCCCCCAGAGCCTATTGTTGATGAACCTACTTTCTCACCAATTTATAAGGATGATTCCAAAGGTTTAATCTTTGGTGAAGATATTGATCCCTCATTGAAATATGGATATAAGATTAAATAGTGTCTAGGGGAGGAAATTTTTACTTGGGTGGTGGAACAAGCTAAAATTATTTTCTAAATATACAAAGATGGGGAATTTACTATAGAAATGTATCGTCAAATCATTAAATAAATTCTCTCCAATGTAGGGGAATAATTTAAAATAAATCCTGACTTCAAATATAGGTTCACACAATAATAATGAATTTTCTTTTCATTTTCCTTTTTCATGGTTGAATGTAGATGATGCAAATTATTATGATTGTTTTCAGTTGTATATTTATTTGATCTTCCTGACTGTGGTTGGTGGATTGGAATTATGTATTGATCAATCATAGGGGTGAAATTAGTCTTAGGATATAGTGTATTGGACATGAAAATTTAATGAATGGTAATTTATCATTGAATCTTGATTGGTTTGATGCCTATTTCTAATTGTTATTAGTAAAGTTTGTCACTCACCCAGACATTCTTATTCTTGTTATTCTCATTAAAAGAGATTTATATGTTGAATTTTAAATAACTAGAGTTCAATATATAATGAATCTGATTCAAAGATCCTTGCTATTGTTATTTTCATTCTATTTTTCTAAGATTATGTTCTACACCTTATTTTTTTCACCTGATTTTGTGGGACTTATGTTGTTATGTTGATTCTCTCTATAGAACCTTAGGAAACTCCAAAATGAAAGCTGACTATATTGGGACAGTCACATTGGCTTTAGATCTTGGGTGAAGACTAAAAAAGTCACTTCGTTATTTCATACATGGGGTGTTGATACACCGCAAAAGTCTTGTTAATGTGTCTCCCTGAGGCCACTAATTAATTCCTTTGATGTGTTTATGTTCTCATGGAGTGGATTTACTTTTTTTATGTAGTGTATTCTTGGATGATAGTGGGATGTTTTCATATTCTTTTGATGAAATATATTCTTTTTATTTTATTTTCTATCACGTATCCATGTATCTCCCAAAATTCCCCGATGGTGTAAGTGTGTTACACCTCATTCATGCATTTTAACCATTATTTTCTTTAAAAAAATTCTTTAGGTTATAATTTAGCTAACCAATTGATGTCTTATTTTGTTCAAAAAAATATATTTTTTTACCCTAGAACTATCTAAATAGAATTATAATAATTTTCAAAATCCCTAGTGAAATTCAATAATTATATAAAATGGGATTTAGAGAGATTACCCCCAGTCCCTATATATACCTCTAATAGAATACATCGAATAACAAAAACATTTTTTACTCCTCTAATAGAATAAATTATTTTCCCCTTGAATGATTTGGTTTTGATCAATGATAATCATCTAAAGTGTAAGATCCATTCATGAAGTCACCCAATGAAGACTATGGATATGTTCATATGTTCATAAAGAACCTCTTGATCAGTGTAATATTGAATATACCTATAATTCCAATGTTTCAATGATTGTATGACATTGGTACTCTACTGAATCATCATTTAATAAACAGTTATAAGAATATGATATTCAAAATCTATCAATAAATTAATTAAAATTATATGTGATGCTCCTAAATATTGGATATCATATTAAAAACATTATTAATATTCATTTTTATTCTATTTTCCATGAAATTATTCTTCATGTAAATCATGAACTACTCCTTTATTGTGAATGAATGTTGATTTGGTCGTTCCCAATAGGTTCTTCCTTTACGAAGAGAGCCTTTAGAAGTGACTTATATTTTTTTACATGTTTGTTAAAAAGGTTTTACAAATTTTATTTTCCTTTATTTTTATATTTTATTTATAAAGGATCTATTTCTTATAATGAAATTTCATTTATCGTCCTCTATATTTTTCTAAACTATTTCTTTTTGGTGGATTAAGGTTATTAACTGTATTATTAAATTGGGTTCCTTAGACCCAACTTGGAAAGTACATTTTAGGTACCCTATCATGTATACGGAATGTTTTTTTTATGTATTCTTACCATAAATGTATTTATATTTTTACATAAACAATTTATTATGTAATGTACTTAGATTAAATGTCATATCATAATGTTATAGTAGTTCTCAGAATATAATGAGAACATATAGATACCATGATAGAAATCATAATCATATATCTTATGGTCTAGAGACATTATATTTATATGAAACAAAGGATTTTTTACCATTAGGTGTTGGAGGTTAATAAACATTGATATTTCTTATTACAAAGTTTTCACTTACTGATCTCGAGTAGATGATATCTCGAGGACTGGCCCACTGATAGAAACACCACATGTTTCATATTTCATTGGTAGTTCCTATCGATGAAAACAATTATTAGTCTCTTAAAATGAGACTATAATTAATGTATACTATATTACAACATATTATAATGTAATAATAAAAACCTAGAATTAATATCATGGGGATGTGGCTTGCACTGGGTACTCCATTGTTGGTCTGACATTTATTGAATAATTAATACCAAATATCCTGCTTCCAATAGGACATGATATCTCAACCTTAGCAGATCAGGATGGTAGTGCCTTCACTAAATCCAAGGCCTTGGAAGAAGAAGGTAATTCCATCTAGTAAGGTCAAACAATAATAAAGTTAGAAATTAGCATGACATCAAGTGTGTTTCCTGATTTTTGATATATCACGAGACAATGATATTATAGTAAAAAGTGTTTATTAGAGGATTTTTTTTATAACTATTTCTTTTATCTTTATGGGACTTGATGGGTTTCCTAACATCTCTCCTAGGTTTTTTAATAGTATTCATTTTTATTGAGATAAGGTCTTAGAGAGTCACATACACTGAGTATTCAAAAGTATTTTCTTTTATAATGAATAGGATTTGAATAAAAGGTAGTCCCCACCATGGGGGTCCCACTTATGTTCAAGTTTAAACAACACCAATGAAATAAAAAAATTATATTTTTTATTGGAAATAATTTGAAATGAATGTATTCATTAAATTTATTCAATAGATATTAAGTGAAAACGTGGGAAATATTTAATGAATTTATATTATTTTAATTTTCATGGTTGGTTTTATATTTGAAGGAATAATGAGTAATGTTAATGACTCTCTAATATCACATAATATATTAATTATAATATAATTGATAAAAATAGAAATTATTTTTATGATAAAAGTAGTATGTCATAACATGTTTTTATGGATTATCTAGTGGGTAATAAATATTCAGGGGTCATGGATCCTTTTCTAGTTATTTTTTAACAATCTATCTATAGATGAAGAAGCTCTTATTTTGAGTGTAACGCCCCAGCCCCAGTAGCCCGGAGTCAGTGCATTACTTCGTAGCATTGGCATGATCACAAATGATCAAGTCTCGAAAGACCGATTAGTTTAGTAGCCTTGGAAACACTAGATACACTCATAAATGTTACATTACATAATAAAGTGAAAATATACAATAACAAAGTCTCCATAGTCCACACTCATATCCTCTTCTGACTATCCCTGCAGGTCATTCATAAAATACTTCTTCACATCCTGGAAAATATTAAAACATTGAAAGGGGTGAGCTCAGATGCTCAGTAAGGATAACAATATAGCGGAAGCCTTCATAAATAAACAATAACATTTAAGACAATGTATAACTAAAACAAAAGCCTTTTAAACTTGAACTTTAGCATAATATGGAAAAAGTTAACTGAAATAATGCCAATTACTTACTCACATGGATATTCTACTAGTCGAATAATCACATGAAATATCAATAACCACTTTCATAATGATGGAATGCATAATTCCAGACTATCATAACCACATAGCCAAGGCCTCGTGCCAAGACCACAAATAAGATTTTGTCAAGGCCCCGTGCCAAGACACTAGTTTGTCTCATGAGACCTACCGATGCATCGAGGAGCTATAGAGGGCTCCACCCGTCACTTATTAAGTCCAATGCATTCCTCATATGAATAGTTTTAAACATATCATAAACAATAACATAATTTTATCACATAAAACATGCATAAAGGAAACATAATATTTCCACACTTAAATCACAAGATATAAATACAACACATTGATATAATAAAAACTTTATCAAAACCATTTTCAATACCAAAATAAAAGATAAGTGAAACATGGTATTTATTTTTCTTTAAAAAAAGTTATGGCTTATAGAGGAAGCTGAAACTCAAATAATAGTCACGTCGGTGGAGAAGTCATTGTCGCCAAATACGTAAGAAAAAACAATCCTTTTGTCGTTTAGTAAAAGCGCTTCGTATAAAAAGATTCCTTTTGAATAAAAGTAAAAGTCGAAGGGGTTTATACACCGTATAAATGAATGGTGTGTATAAAACCAAATATGCCTCAATGAAAGGAGATTGAGACGAAGTCCTTAAAAAGATCATTATTAAAATAAAATAGATCTATTATGTGTATTCACTATAATTACACATAAATAAAGTAAAAATACAATATGGGACATAATAATATCATGACATAATTTGAAAGTAGGAGATTAATCCAAAGAATGGAAATTGGGTTAAGAAGTTCCCTTACCTTGCGTCCTGTCTTGACTCGACCATTATTTAACCTCATAAATAATAAACTAGAGTTAATTTAAAATTTCTTAAGATCCTTTTTCAAGTTTTTTATTCCTTTTATATCACTTATTACCATGTTATGAACATTATGTATTTAGTTAAGTTAATAATGGTCGTTTTGTAGATCTTTGGTACTTGAGTCAAAAATAAACTTCTTATAATTACAAGTTGTTCATGTGGTGAAATATACATTATATCCATAATTATATTCATGATGTAGATATCATATATATCATATATATCCAGTATATACATTCATTTATAATTTTAGAAAACATTTAGAGGTAAGAAATGAAATGCACCGTTCATGGAGACGGTAAGCCGTACGTACGCATTAACGCTACTTTCTTTTCGATTTCGTATTTAATGGAATGAAATAATAATAGTATAAAGTTGTATTATAATTCCATTATAATATCATATACAATATCATTTACTCCATCCTTTATACATCCCACATATGGCATTAACGATTCAAATCACTTTGAGGGGGCGGTAGTCCGCACTTCCTAAAATGAAATTATCGCGTTTACCCATAATGGAAATCATAAAGGTATGCCATAAATGAAAAATAAATAAGCTTAAGTAAAACATAAACATATTATATATCATATATAAATATAGTGACATCTTAATGGCCACCTTTGAAGGTGTTATATGAGTGTTGAACAATCATCGTTTCGTGAGGCAGAAGTTCACCATCCACAGAAACAGAATGTTCTTTAACCATTAGATGTAGGTGTGTGTAAGTGTATCTATAATAATTCTTATAAAAACATCCTAGTATATTAAGGATACTCTTTTTGTTACAAAATAAATTAATAAAAAGAGTTTATGGGGTTGGATATGCAAAATAAAACAAAATAACATAAGAGAAGACATTACCTTAAAATCGGGTAACTCTTTTGATTTGAGCCAAAGGCTTCCTTGGGAAGAATTATGCCCAATGTGAGGCTTCTAGGAGTAAGGTAGGGAAGTTGGGAGAGAATTTGGGAAGAGGTTGGCCGATCCAAATGGCTTTGAATGTTTGAGTAAGGTGGTAGAGGTGGGGTCCTTTAATAAGTGGAGAGGAGGGGTACTCTTGGAAAGTAATGAAATGTTACATTATTATACAATGCTTTTAGGATTCAAAAGGTCCCACACTTATATAATTCGAGGCTAAAGTGATAAGGGTTCTAAATCCCCTCATACAATAGGTTTTTGACAAGTTTAAGCCTTAAATTTTACATTATCCTGTCATTTTATTTAAATCGTTAAATAATGAGGTCATCGCTGCATCATCATGATGTCATAAATAATTTAATTTATTTAATTTATAAAAATTATAAAAAAAATACTATGATGTAGGAAATTTTTTTAGATTTACAATGACTATTTATAGTCAAAAATATTACTTGTATAACCCCATGTAAAAATTGTTTTAGTAAAACATATCATGTTTGTGTCATTTTTTTTCTTTAACTTTAAATACAAGGTATTTATGTCATTTTCCAACTAATGTGGCTCCATGGGGTCCCCAAGTTGACCCATGGATTGTTTTGGTCGGACATGGAACATCCAATGAGGGTAGATCATGTGTCAAGCTCATCTCATATTATTAAAACATTATTTTTACCTTAAACTACACTAATTACCTCTAATCGCGATTAAGAACTTAAAAGTTACTATTCACTAAAAATTATTTTAATCTCATTGAACCAAATTTTACTTCTTAATTACAACCATGTATGTAAGATTTTTGAAATTCAAAACACATAAGTGGTAAAATTTCATTTAAACGAAAAATCAGTTTTTATAAGTACCACTTAGTGGTTTCACTATTCATCAAAAATTGAAGTTTTTCAGAAAAATCCCAAAAATTCACCCTAAGCTATAATTGATATTCCGATTTAAAAAATGATGTCTCTTTTAGAAAATTCAAAACATATAAGTTGCATTAATAAATTTTATAATTAATTCCTGTTGTCACAACAAATAGCGTGTTTTTAAGAAACAATTTATATCAAAAGATTTACAATTGTTCATGCCCAATTTCAATGTTAAATTAATTCTAATGACCACCATTGGATAAAATGGTAAAAATATATTCTAATTATACTTTAAATCCACTAAATATTATAATTTATCGCAATAAATTATTTTGATTAAAAAAGTTGTTTTAAGTATTTTTCACTATTCATAAAAAATTGGAAGTTCTCAGAAAGTTAAAAAAAATTCAACTTAGGATAATTTTGATATTACGAATACAAAAACGAAGTCCATTTGGAAAAATTAAATTTATAAAATTTCAAAAATTAGATATTATTATTCATAACGGCTACTTTGATTGGTTGTGGTGTGTGTTAGAACTCGAAGTTGCATACAACACACGCTACTGTATTATTCAAAGAGAAGAGTACCGAGAAAGCTTGGGGTGTTACATTCTCCCCTCCTTCAAATAATTTTGTCCTAAAAATTTCATATAATATCATTGTATAAAAAGGCTCGGGTTATTTTTCATCATAAGTTCCTCCGGTTCCCACGTTGCCTCCTCTATCTTATGGTTTCTCCATAGAATTTTTACCAGATGAGTCGTCCAGTTTCTCAGCACTTGTTCTCTTGTATCAAGAATCCTGACGGGCTCTTAGCAATAAGACAGATCAGGTTCCAGTTCTAATTCCTCATAGGTGAATACATGTGTTGGGTCAGGTATGTATTTTCTCAATAGTGATATGTGGAATATATCATGAACTTTAGAGAGACTTGGCGGAATTGCCAAACAGTAAGCTACAACCCCAATTTGTTCTAGAATTTCGAAGGGTCCGATGTACCTGGGACTCAATTTACCCTTCTTACCGAAACGTATAACTCCCTTCCATGGAGATACCTTCAAGAAAACATGATCTCCTACCAGAAATACCAAATCCTTCCTTCGGTTGTCGGCATAGCTCTTCTGCCTACTTTGAGATGCTTTGATGTGGTTTTGGATTACTTTCACCTTTTCCATCGTTTCCTCCAGCAGTTCTGGGCCTACAAGTTTTCTTTCACCAATGTCATCCCAACAGGTTGGTGTGCGACATCTCTTTCCGTATAACTCTTCATATGGTTCCATCTGAATACTTGAATGGAAGCTATTTTTATAAAAAATATCTACCAGAGGTAAATATTGATCCCACATTCCTTGAAAGCCAAGTGAGCATGATCTCAACATGTATTCTAAGGTTTGAATAGTTCTTTCTGATTGTCCATCTGTTTGAGGGTGGTAAGCAGTGCTCAAACGAAGTTTAGTATCCAAGGCCTTCTGAAGACATTTCCAGAATCTTGATGTAAAATGGGGATCATGATCTGTGACAATCGACAGGGGTTCTCCATGAAGTCTCACAACTTCATTAATATACAGTCTTTCTAGACGTTCAAGTAGTAGATCTTCCCTTATAACAAGAAAATGTGCTGACTTCATGAGACGATAAAGAATGACCCATATTGCGTCATTTCATCAAGGAGTCTTTGGTAGTCCCATGACAAAATCCATCGTAATATTATCCCATTTCCACTCAGGTATGGGAAGGGGTTGCGATACTCCACCAGGCTATTTCCTTCCAGCTTTCACTTGTTGGAAAACCATACATCTTGACACAAAATCAGAAATCTCCCTTTTCATGTTGTCCCACCAAATATTTCCCTTTAAATCTCTATACATTTTAGTGCTCCCAGGGTGTATAGAGAAATTGGAACTATGAGCATCATCCAACAATTCCCTCTTTAACTCAGGTATATCGGGAACACAAAGTCTCCTTCCAAATTTCAAAATTCCATCTTCATAAACAAAGTCACTCAACCGCCCATCATTCACAGCTTTAATCTTCTTTTTCAACACTTCATCATCGGCCTGAGAACACTTTATCCTTTCTAGTAAACATGGTTTGGCAACCATTTGATAATTTTTTGATGTTTCACCCACCATTGTGATTCCCTTATCCATCTTTACTAGATCCATGAAAATAGGATCCCTTTCCACTCTCATCATGTTCAAAACTCCATTCTCTTTTCTACTCAAAGCATCTGCAACATTATTTGCCTTCCCTGGGTGGTAGTGTATCGTGCAATCATAATCCTTGAGTAGTTCAATCCATTGCCTATGCCTCATGTTGAGTTCTTTTTGTAAGAAAATATATTTCAAACTCTTGTGATCGGTATATATCTCACATTTTTCACTATAGAGATAATGTCTCCATATATTCAAGGCAAAGATTACAGCAGCTAACTCGAGATCATGAGTAGGATAGTTCTGCTCATGAATTTTCAGCTGTCGTGATGCATAGGCAATAACCCTATCATTCTGCATAAGGACACAACCAAGTCCTTTCATTGATGCATCACTATAAATAACGAACCCTTCATTCCCTGATGGTAGGGTCAATATAGGAGCATTGACTAATCCTCTCTTCATTCCTTCAAAACATTCTTCACACTCTTTTGTCCAGACAAATTTAACCCCTTTACGTGTGAGCTTCGTCAATGGGTTAGCCAATCGGGCAAAATTTTGGACAAAACGTCGATAATAACCTGCCAACCAATAAAGTCGCGTACCTCAGTTATACTCGTCAGTGCTGGTCATTCTTGGATTGCCTTGGTCTTAGAAGGATCAACGGAAATTCCATCCTTAGAGACAATGTGGCCAAGAAAAGAAATCTCCTGAAGCCAGAATTCACACTTGCTAAACTTCCCATATAATTCATGCCTCCTAAGAGTCTTCAAAATAATACGCAAATGATTTTCATGATCTTCGTAGATTTTGGAGTACACCAAGATGTCATCAATAAATACCACCACAAAATCATCTAGATATTCCTTGAATACTCTATTCTTTAGATCCATGAATACAGAGGGGGAATTAGTCAATACAAAAGGAATTACTGTAAACTCGTAATGCCCGTACCTTGTTCGAAATGCTTTCTTCGGAATATCTTCCTTCTTCACGCACAACTGATGGTATCCCGATCGAAGGTCAATCATTGAAAAGTATTGAGCTCCATGCAATTGGTCAAATAAATCATCATTGCGAGGTAGGGGATACTTGTTCTTTATTGTTATAGCATTGATCTCCCTGTAGTCAACGCACAACCTCCTAGATCCATCTTTCTTCTTAACAAAAAGGACAGGGGCTCCCCATGGAGAAACACTAGGGTGAATAAATCCCTTATTACTCAATTCCTCTAGTTGTTTATTTAGTTCAACTAATTCCACAGTGGCCATCCTATAAGGGGTCTTCGATATGGGCCTTGATCCAGGAATTAAATCAATGGAAAACTCAACTTCTCGTTCTAGAAGATGTCCAGGTAAATCTTCCGGAAACACATCTACATATTCTTTAAAAATAGGTACATCCTCTATTTGAACATTCCTTTCCTCAATATTAGTCATTTCATTCTCTTCATCCCAATAATTGAACATAGTTGAGCCAATGGGGGTGGATCTAAATAAGAATTAGGTGGTGGAGATTCTTCTCTAAAAATAAGGTGTTCCTTATCATCATCATCAAAAATCGTAACCTCCTTCTTCTTACAATAAATCTTTTCATCATAGTCCGAAAGACAATCCATACCGAGGATTATATCAAACTAAATCATAGGTATGACAATGAGATCAGTGGATAAAGAATAGCTATGTCCTCTAATGGGGACTGATTCACAAAACTTTGTTGCAATAATACTTCCCTTAGGATTTTTGACTGACAATTCTCTTGTTAAATCAAACTGGAAATATCTAATTTTCTTAGAAAACTGGGAAGATATGAAACAATGAGATGATCCAGAATCAAATAATGCATTTTCTAAACTTGAGGAAACCATTAAATTACCTGCCACCACGTCTTTTGGAGCTTCAACCTCAACAGTAGTGATAGCATAAGCTTGGCCTTGATCCCTTGGCCTCTTCTGAGGTAAGTTCCCCTGACACTTAGAACATTAATTTGCATAATGTCCCATCTCTCTACAATTATAGCATTCCAAATTCACAGAAACTTTCTTTCCCTTGAAATCAAGAGCTTGGTGGCCTTTTTCACCACACATATAACAAACTCCCATTCCCTTCAAGTAACTACCAGGGTGTTTCTTCCCACATTTACTGCAGGACTGATATTCAAATCTTCCCTTCTTCCCCTTATTTACATTTCCAGATTGATCAGAAGATCTCTTCTTCTCTTGATTTGCTTTAAAGTCATAAGACTTAGAGAATTCCTTTTCCGTCTTGATAGTACATGAGACAATATCTTCGTATGTTGAGAAATATTTTGATACTAAAGCTCGACGGAGAAATGGTTTTAACCCATCAAAGAAATGATCAATCTTACTTCTTGGGTTACGTATATAATCCGCAGCATGCCTCGCTAACCTTGTATAGTTAGCCTCATACTTTGTGACATTCTCATCCTCCTTCTGTCTCAGACTCAGAAATTGCCTTTCCATATCTGCTCAATGGTCATGAAGAAAGTATTTTTATAAGAAAATCTCTTTTAACTCCCTCCATTCCATATTTTATACGTCATCATCTTCTTTTGTGTTTTGAATCAGCGACCACCACTGATCGGCATTTCCAGTGAGGCGGTAAACTGCCATGACAACCTTCTCCCTTTCGCTACTCCCCAAGGCATGGAATATTTTCTCTAAGGAGTTTATCCATTTCTCAGCTACTAATGGATTAGTACCCCCATTAAATTTTGGTGGTTTTTGCCTCATGAATAGGTCTAACATTGATCCTCCACGTTGCGGATCTGGGTGCTCCATACGAGTATGGTTATTATTCATAACCTGAGTGAGTTTTCCCAGTATGGTAATAAGTTGATCAGCACCAGTTGTATCTCCAGCTTCATAATAATTATCTTGAGTAGGAGGGAAATCCCTACACAGAGTGCGTGCATTGATACGGTTTCCATTCCTTCCACTAGGCGCCGTTTCTAAACAATGGCATAAACTAGATTAGTTTATGAATCAAAATACTTAATTCCATACTTATAAAATACTTAACATAAATTGAACTATTTATGGATATAATCCATAATTATAAAAATGTTTTCTTTGAGGAAGTATATACTCATAACCATTCATAGTGGTTTGTAAAGAAAACGATAATTATCCTAAGCATATCCCCCAGGAGTGTCGTAACCAAGAGTACAACAAGGCTCGTTGTCGTGCACCAGTTCCCGTTCGAGTCTTGCTCAAAGCGGTGTTTTCAGGTTTTACACCTAGGTACATCTGTGCCCGAGCCGCCTCTACCTGCTCGTATCCAGACAGGGATGTATTGCTCAGAAAATTCACAAAATCTCTACAACAACAAAATTCTAGGAAGTTCTTCTATACTAATCCTCAAAGTCTATCTTCGGGATATGTGCTCTAATCAGAGCTTATCTAAATCTAGCTTCCAAGGTTAGTACTAAACTGCCTCTGATACCAACTGTAATGCCCCAACCCCAGCTTCCCGAAGTCAGTGCATTACTTCGTAACATTGGCATGATCACAAATGATCATGTCTCGAAAGACCGATTAGTTTAGTAGACTTGGAAACACTAGATACATTCATAAATGTTACATTACATCATAAAGTGAAAATCTACAATAAAAAAGTCTTCATAGTACACACTCATATCCTCTTCTGACTATCCCTACAGGTCATTCCTAAAATACTTCTTCACATCATGGAAAATATTAAAACATTGAAAGGGGTGAGCTCAAATGCTCAGTAAGGATAACAATATAGCGGAAGCTTTCATAAATAAACATTAACATTTAAGCCAATGTATAACTAAAATAAAAGCCTTTTAATCTTGAACTTTAGCATAATATGGCAAAAGTAAACTAAAATAATTCCATCTACTTACTCACATGGATATTCTATTAGTCGAATAATCACATGAAATATCAATAACCACTTTCATAATAATGGAATGCATAATGCCAGACTATCATAACCACGTAGCCAAGGCCTCGTGCCAAGAACACAAGTAAGATTTTTTCAAGGCCTCGTGCCAAGACACTAGTTTGTCTCATGAGACCTACCGATGCATCGAGGAGCTATATCGGGCTCCAACCATCACTTATTAAGTCCATTGCATTCCTCATATGAACAGGTTTAAACATATCATAAACCATAACATAATTTTATCACATAAAACATGCATAAAGGAAACATAATATTTCCACACTTCAATCACAAGATATCAATACAACACATTGATATAATAAAAACTTTATCAAAACCATTTTCAATACCAAAATAAAAGATAAGTAAAACATGGAATTTATTTTTATTTAAAAAAGTTATGGCTTATAGAGGAAGCCGAAACTCAAATAATAGTCACTGCGGTGGATAAGTCGTTGTCACCACATACGTAAGAAAAAACATTCCTTTTTCGTTTAGTAAAAGCGCTTCATATAAAAAGATTCATTTTGAATAAAAGTAAAATTCAAATGGGTTTATACACCGTATAAATTAATGGTGTGTATAAAACCAAATACGCCTCAATGAAAGGAGATTGAGACGAAGTCCTTAAAAAGATCTTTTTTAAAATAAAATAAATCTATTATGTGAATTCACTATAAGTACACATAAGGAAAGTACAAATACAAGATAAGACATAATAATATCATGACATAATTCGAAAGTAAGAGATTAACCCAAAGAATGGAAATTGGGTTAAGATGTTCCCGTACCTTGCGTCCTGTCTTGACTCGACCGTTCTTTAACCTCCTGAATAATAAACTAGAGTTAATTTATAATTTTTTAAGAACCTTTTTCATGTTTTTTATTCCATTTATATAACTTATTACCATGTTATGAACATTATTTATTTATTTAAGTTAACAATGCTCGCTTTGTAGATCTTTGGTACTTGAGTCAAAAATAAACTTCTTATAATTACAAGTTGTTCATGTGGTCAAATATCCATTATATACATAATTATATTCATGATGTAGATATCATATATATCATATATATCCATTATATACATTTATTTATAATATTACATAACATTTAGAGGTAAGAAATGAAATGCACCGTTCATGGAGATGGTAAGTCGTACGTACGCATGAACGCTACTTTCATTTCTATTTCGTATGTAATGGAATGAAATCATAATAGTATAAAGGTGTATTATAATTCCAGTATAATATCATATACAATATCATTTACTCCATCCTTTATACATCCCACATATGGCATCAACGATTCAAATCACTTTGAGTGGGCAGTAGTCCACACTTCCTAAAATGAAATTATCGCATTTACCCATAATGGAAATCATAAAGGTATGCCATAAATGAAAAATACAGAAGCTTAAGTAAAACATAAACATATTATATATCATATATAAATATAGTGACATCATAATGGCCACCTTTGAAGGTGTTATATGAGTGTTGAACAATCATCGTTTTGTGAGGCAGAAATTCACCATCCACAGAAACAGTATGTTCATTAACCATTAGATGTAGGTGTGTGTAAGTGTATCTCGAATCCTTCTTATAACAACATCCTAGTATATTGATGATACTGTTTTTGTAACAAAATAAATTAATAAAAAGAGTTTATGGGTTTGGAGAAGCAAAATGAAACAAAATAACATAAGAGAAGACATTACCTTAAAATCGGGTAACTCTTTTGATTTGAGCCAAAGGCTTCTTTGGGAAGAATTCTGCCCAAAGTGAGGCTTCTAGGAGTAAGGGTGGGAAGTTGGGAGAGTATTTGGGCAAAGGTTGGCCCAGCCAAAAGGCTTTGAAAGTGTGAGTAAGGTGGTAGAGGTGGGGGCCTTTTATAAGTGGAGAGGAGGGGTACTCTTGGAAAGTAAGGAAATGTTACATTATTACACAATGATTTTCGGATTCTAAAGGTCCCACACTAATATAATTCAAGGCTAAAGTGATAAGGGTTCGAAATCTCCTCATCCAATAGGTTTTTCACAAGTGTTAGCCTTAGATTTTACATTATCCTTTCATTTTATTTAAATCGTTAAATAATGAGGTCATCGCTGCATCATCATGATGTCATAAATAATTTAATTTATTTAATGTCTAACAATTATAAAAAAATACTATGATGTTGGAAATCTTTTTTGTCACGACCCGTCCTCGGGGCCCGTGTCGTGACTACCCCAATCCCACCTTCCATAGGCCAGGGGCTGGTGACTAGCACCAAGGCGTAAATCCCAATAAACAGGGAAGGCATTGCCTTTGTAAAGTAAACAAGCACCTCAGAGTAAGCAAGCGGAAAAAAATAATCACTATGTAAAAACAGAGTACAACTGCAAGTGCGGAAAGTAAGTGGGCCAGAATACAATCCCAAACTGAATGTAAAGTACAACTCTAAAGGGAAAATAGCAACTGAAATGTAAAAGCCACTACGTCGAGCTGTCCACTGGAAATCCCACCTGAAGGGTGGGTACAGATAGCTCCACTGCTCCTCGGGTCCTGCCGTCTGCTCTGAGTACGTCCCGCCCAGTGGCCCTCCTCCAGGTACCGTCCTGCTCTGCAAGCCTCAACCACGATCAACGCTGTCCGTCGTCTGTAACCAACACAACGTAGTGAGGTCATAGCCCGTGCAGGGGTGAGTATAAGCTACTCAGTAGGGACCCTGAGACCCCTGAGGGTCTCCCAAAATCCAAAAAGGATAAACCACAATGGAAAGATACAATCATGAAGTAACAACCGACACTACTTAGTTATATGCCCATACATATACCTAAGTCAACAATTCCAATACGCTCCAACCTCCGAACCCATGTACAACTCAGTCCACACAGGAAAGTATACGTATTCCACAAAGGAAAGCAAAACGTAATCCATACAGGATATCACAACACAATCCACACCGGAAATCAAACAGGATTCAGCTCACACAGGTTCGATCATGAAGTTGAACCCAAAGCTATTGGGAAACTCCTTCTCCATCAAGTGTATTGGTTAGGACACTACAACCAAGCGCTTCCCTCTTACCTTGGACTGCTGTAGTTCTCCACCTATCGGGTACTGTGGGCCTACTGCTACCACCAAGCACTCCCCCGTGCCGTTACAACCAAGTGCTCCTCCATCGTGGGTCATCCGCTACAACCAAGCGCTCCCCTGTGTCGCTACAACAAAGCGCACCTCTGTCTTGGGTCTGCCGCTACAACCAAGCACGCCCATGTGACGCTACAACCAAGCGCACCTCTGTCGTGGGTCTACCGCTACAACCAATCGCTCCCCTGTGCTGCTAAAACCAAGCGCTCCTCCGTCATGGGTCTACCGCTACAACCAAGCGCTCCCCTGTGCCGCTAAAACCAAGCGCACCTCTATCCTGGGTATGCCGCTACAACCAAGCGCTCCCATGTGCCGCTACAACCAAGCGCTCCCCTGCCGGGCTATCCGTAACACACTTAGTCATTCGATCAGCAGTCGTCAAGTCTCAACCGACTCTAGAGTTTCCTCACACAGCATTCTCGTTTTGGGAGGGTCCACTCCACGAGCTAAGAGGTCGATGCATCAACTGACATGTAGTCTGGAGTTGATGTATCCCAAGATGTACCGTAGTGGTCACTGTCGAAAACACGGAGGATTCTCGTACGGTTTTCATCATCTTCGTAGTCGAATCCACTGAGGATCTTTGTACAGTCATCGCCGTCACAGCAACAGTATCAGCCAGCTCTGATGTTCCCGCACACAGCAAGCTCGTTCGGGAGGGTCCGCTCCACGAGCCGAGACGCTGATACATCAACTGACTCAAAGTCCAGAGTTGATGTATCCAAAATTTTCGTTTCGTCAACAGGAACTCAACGTCACAGACGGCGCGTCAATCGCACGCCCGGTCTGATAGTTGTTGGCTTTTTCGTCCCAGGGGCCCGGTTGGTTTTTTAGACAAACCAACCCGACCGTAATCTACCTACGTCCAAAGCTCGGGCGGAGTATGCGAAAAGATATGTCTCACTTAGAGGAATCCACCAAAGTCGACGGCACGTCAATCGGACGTCCGGAGCTCAAGATATGAGTGTTTCCGCTCCGAGGGCCCGGTTGGTTTCGTGTACGAACCAACCCGGCCGAACCCAAAGTATTCTGAAACCTTGAGTGAGATATACCGAAACGACCGACCCGATCCAAGGATCGCATCGCCACTAACGGCGCGTCGTTCGAAGGCCCGTAGCTCAAGTTACGGACAAAAGACCGAAAACGGTCCGAAGACGGGGGGTCTGGGCCCGGGCCGACCCCCCCCCCCACCCCCCTGGGTCGTCGAACCGGGTCGACCCATCCCGGGTCCGGGACGGACCCAGTTCAGCGCGACCCGGTCCGACCAGGGCGCGACCCGGTCGGTCGGGTCGGCCCGGCTCGGCTCGGCCGAGCGGCCGAGCGAGGCAGCCGCGGGGCGCTGCCCCCGCGGAATGGTGGTGTCGCAGCCCCGCATGGGGCCACGCTGGAGACAGCGGACGCGGCCTTCGCCGCGTCCCGTGCATGTGAGCCGGACCCGCGTGGTCGCGGGTCCGCTGGTCGCCGCCGCCGTCGTGGCTTCAGTCGCCGCCGCCGCTGTGGCTTCAGCCGCGGCGGCCCTGTCCGGCGGCGCGCTGGGGCGCCGCCGGCGGCTTCCGCGTGCTACCAGAGTTGCTCCGGTGGTCCGTTTTCCTTCTCGTCTACGCCTAAGCTCCTCTCGGGTCCCGTTCTTCACTGCGGAAACAATGGATCGTCCCTGCGGCACGTTTTGTCATCACCCGCCAAATCCGCACAACAACGAAGAATTGCGGAGGGTTGTCGGGTCGTGTTCGTTTGGCCCGCACCCTCCGCGTTAGGCGATAACCATCAAGAAAAAAATTCAACATATTAAATAACAATTTTAATAAATTAAAATTATTATTTATGAAACCGGGTTCTTTATTTTAAAAGAAACGATCACGGGAATATAAAATAAATTATATCACAACAAACCCCTACCTCGCCAAGTCATCGCACACTCGTTCTTCGCGGAATTGATCGTCGCGGAACAAGTGGAGCGTCGCGTCGCGGAAGGGCGTCGTGTCGTCGTGGAAGGGTGTCACGTCGACGATCTCCGAGGATCAATAAACAACAGATTTAATTTTAATAATTAAATCCTTATTGAGTTATAATCCACAAGAAAAATTAAAGGACCGCAATCCGCTACCTTGTCGTTGTCGATCGAATGTTGTCGTGGGGTTGGATGGTCGCGGAAGAAGCGTCGCGGAGGGAGAATCGTCGGCATCTCGGTACGAAGCATCGCGTCGCTGATCTCCGCGGGTTCGGTGTTCTTCGTCGGAGGCCGGCGTTCTTCGCGTTCTTCGCGTTCATTGTGTTCTTCGCGTTCAACGCGTTCTTCGCCAAGAAGGAGGAAGATCCTTAGAGATTCTTCAATGGTTAAACACAACATTTCAAAAGGAAGGTGTGTTGGACTTATTTTATTAACATTACAACAAAATTAAAAAGTGTTAAGAAACGAACGAAATTAATTCATAGAATTAATTTCAATGAATAAACCGCCCATTTAATTGTTTAAGAAATCTCCCTAGTTGACTTTTATTTAATAGGGGTTTTCGCAGGTGTGTTACTTAGCAGAAAGAAACTGTGGGGCTCGTGTGGGCCCCACCCCACAAATATCCTATCAAGTGGATAGGATATTTTGGATTGCACCCTATCCGTTTCAACTAAGCTTAAGAAGCTTAAAGTGGTCTTCAAGCGGCTTTAAGTGAAATAAAAATAAAATTGCCGCACAACTTTATTTTATTTCATAACATAAAACCCAAAAATTAAAAACCACAACCGAGCAAACGCAACTCCGGAAGAGGCGTTTCTAAGAAAATACCGGCCCTACGATTCCATCTGTGCCTCGGAATTCGATTCCGAGCACCGGTTCAGAAGTTAGAAAAACTCGCTCATTCGTTCACTGAACGTACTCGAGACAAACTTCGAAAATTAATTCCGGGCACACCGGGCCCCGGAATCAGGCGCCGTCGGAAACTACGTTCTTGTAAAATTCAAAATAAAATTAAGAAAAAAAATTTCCTTGAAATTTCCGGGTCTTTACATTACTCCCACCACATGGCTTTACGTCCCCATGAAACTTCAACACAAACTAGGGATACAAAGGCGGTAGAGCTAGGCGGTAAGCCACCACGCCAATCCTGCTGAGGACCTGTAAGGGTCCGATGAAGCATGGAGACAACTTGCCACCTCGTCCAAATCTCCGTAATCCACGTTGAGGTGAGACCCGCATGAAGACGTGGTCGCCATCCTCAAACTCTAGTGGCCTCCGCCTCCTGTCAGCGAAAGACTTCTGTCGGCTCTGAGCTGTCTTCATCCGCTCCTGGATGACCTGGACCTTCTCTATCATGGCCTAGACCACCTATGGTCCCACAAGAGATGCTATGATTTCTTCCTTGCCGATAAGAGAAATCTGGTCTCATCACCTGGATGAACCACGTTCTTTTCCTAATGCAGTCAATCCCGACATGGATGATACTAAACCATACCAAGGATGACGTCGTAAGGCCTCGATGCTACTACCAAGAGATCCAACCGTTACTCTCGCCTCCAATGGTTGAGTCACACTGTCGGCATCAGTGTGTGGTAACTGGGTCTCCTCCAGTAGGTACCTCTCAAGTGAGGGTCAAGTCAACAGTCTAAACCGAAACCTCTTAGTAACAACACAAGAGAGGATAGGGAAGTAAATGCCATAATAAAAGGTGTCTTTTATTACTGCAGCTCAAGTAAAAAGACACAAAGCATCTTCAAACATACATCAACAAAACTAAAAGTAACATGAACAAAAGCCTCCAGGTCTGGAGCAAGTCCCGCTCTTGTCCATCTGCTCCCAAACCTCCATGATCGTAGGCCTCAGCTGCCTGAAGCTGAGCTCTCCCATGTCCTCATGTCCCCTGCGGTCGGGGTGGACCTCCTGGTGGTGGTGGTGGCATCACCCCGAAGCGTCGTCCACCTTCAGCTGCACGGCCAGCTCCCATGCCATGGCCACCTGCTCATTGAGGCCCACCCTGATCGAACCTCTGCCTCTGCCTAGGGTCCCTTCTTCCATCTGTTGGTCATCCGTATGGCGGGTCAGACAGTCACGAGCCATGTGACCAATCCCGCTGCAGGAGTAACACTGCCCTCTCATGGAAAGTTGTTGTCCACCCCGAGTGCCTGGCACAAACGATCCAGAGTCATGCTGTCGACCACCTGTAGGTCTAGTCCTCTTGGACCCCTGCGTCATCTTTCTACTGACCGCGGCAGAAGACTCTGCCGCATGCCAGAAAGTGGTGGGTCTTGCTGCTGGAGATGGTTCAGCAAGTAAACTCTCCACTAAGAGGGCTCACTCCAACACCCCTACCTGAGTCAGAATGTTGAGGGAGATCGTTGAAGCCCTAATCTCGTGCCTCAGTCCCTGCTCGAAGGTCCGGGCCCAGATGAACGGGTCCCGTACCATATCTGTGGAGTAGCACGAGAGATCAGCAAATCTCACTGAGTACTGGGCCACTGTCATGCTGCCCTACCGCAGCTATAGTAGCTCCTGGATGTGCAGCGCTCGGAGGGTGGCTGGGACGAACTCGGAGTGGAAGATGCTCTCAAAGTCTATCCAGAGGAGAGATGTCTCGTCGTGCACCGGGAGCATCAAGCTCCACCATCTGCCTGCTGCCGCATGCAGGAGGCTCGCTGCGAGGATCACCATGAGGTCTACTGGTGTCCTCACTAATCTGAAAACCCGTACAACTGCCTCCAGCCAGTCCTCGGCAGCCTGAGGGTCCATCTCCCCGTGGAACCTGGGCGGTCGCTGGCGCTAGAACTCATGCAGTGCACTAAGGCGACGTGCATCGTCAGCAGCTGGGGCTGGTAGCATCGGTGGCTTGGCGGGTATAGGTACCGTCGGTGCCTCAGCTGTCAAAGGGCCCTGAACCGAGTCCTAGACGCTCGGTGGGCTCTCGCCACGCACATCGCTCAGAACCCTAGCTGGCTGCCGTCGTGGGGCCATCCTGAAAAGGAAACAGGTGCACCATGGTCAGAACAGTATACCTGGTGAGCTGAAATAAAGTAATCACAAATAAAACGTGAAACACACATGCAATCAATGTTTTCATGCATTAAGTCAGAAATCAGAATTTAGGGTCCTGCTGTACGGATACGTCGGCCGCCGCACCAACACTGGACTCTCTGGACTGATAACCACACCCAATACGCTAAAGAAAATTGCTTCACATAGAAGAAAGATCAGAGTCTGGAGTAGAACCGACCACCTATGATACCAATTTGTCACGACCCATCCTCGGGGCCCGTGTCGTGACTACCCCAAGCCCGCCTTCTATAGGCCAGGGGCTGGCGACTAGCACCAAGGCATAAATCCCGATAAAAAGGGAAGACATTGCCTTTGTAAAGTAAACAAGAACCTCAGAGTAAGCAAGCAGAAAAAAATAATCACTAAGTAAAAACAGAGTACAACTGCAAGTGCGGAAAGTAAGTGGGCCAGAATACAAACCCAAACTAAAAGTAAAGTACAACTCAAAAGGGAAAACAACAACTGAAAGGTAAAAGCCGCTACGCCGAGCTGTCCACTGAAAATACCACTTGAAGGGTGGGTACAGATAGCTCCACTGCTCCTTGGGTCCAGCCGTCTACTCCGAGTACGTCCCGCCCAGTGGTCCTCCTCCAGGTATCGTCCTGATCTGCAGGCCTCAACCACGATCAACACTGTCCGTCGTCTGCAACCAACACAACGTAGTGCGGGCATAGCCCGTGCAGGGGTGATTATAAGCTACTTAGTAGGGACCCCGAGACCCCTGAGGGTCTCCCAAAATCCAAAAAGGATAAACCACAGAGGAAAGATACAATCACGAAGTAACAACCGACACTGTTTAGGTATATGCCCATACATATACCTATGTCAACAATTCCAATATTCTCTAACCTCCGAGCCCAAGTACAACTCATTCCACACATGAAAGTATATGTATTCCACACAGGAAAGCAAAACGTAATCCACACAGGATAGCACAACACAATCCACACCGAAAAGCAAACAGGATTTAGATCACACAGGTTCGATCATGAAGTTGAACCCAAAGCTATTGGGAAACTCCTTCTCCATCAAGTGCAGTGGTTATGCCGCTACAACCAAGAGCTTCCCTCTTACCTTGGATAGCTGTATTTCTCCACCTATCGGGTACTGTGGGACTGCTGCTACCACCAAGCGCTCCCCCGTGCCGTTACAACCAAGTGCTCCTCCGTCGTGGGTCTGCCGCTACAACCAAGCGCTCCCATGTGCCGCTACAACCAAGCGCACCTCTGCCGTGGGTCTGCCGCTACAACCAACCGCTCCCATGTGCCGCTACAACCAAGCGCACCTCTGTCGTGGGTCTGCCGCTACAACCAAGCGCTCCTCTGTGCTGCTACAACCAAGCGCTCCTCCATCGTGGGTCTACCGATACAACAAGCGCTCCCTTGTGCTGCTACAACAAAGCGCACCTCTGTCATGGGTCTGCCGCTACAACCAAGCGCTCCCCTGTGCTGCTACAACCAAGATCTCCCCCTCCAGGCTATCCGTAACACACTGAGTTGTTCGATCAGCAGTCGTCAAGTTTCAACCGGCTCTAGGGTTTCCGCACACAACATTCTCGTTTCGGGAGGGTCCACTCCACGAGCTAAGAGGTCGATGCATCAACTGACATGTAGTCTGGAGTTGATGTATCCCAAGATGTACCGTAGTGGTCACTACCAAAAACACGGAGGATTACCGTACGGTTTTCATCATCGTCGCAGTCGAATCCACTGAGGATCTCTGTACAGTCATCGCCATCACAGCACCAGTAACAGCCAGCTCCAAGGTTCCCGCACACAGCAAGCTCGTTCAGGAGGGTCCGCTCCACGAGCCGAGAGGCTGATAAATCAACTGACTCAAAGTCCAGAGTTGATGTATCCAAAAGTTTTGTATCGTCAACAGGAACTCAATGTCGCAAAAGGCACGTCAATCGGACGCCCAGTCTAAGAGTTATTGGCTTTTTTGTCCCAGGGGCCCGGTTGGTTTTTAAGGAAAACCAACCCAACCGTACTCCACCTATGTCCAAACCTCGGGCAGATTATGCCAAAATATCCGTCTCACTTAGAGGAATCCACCAAAGTCGACGGCCAGTAAATCGGACGTCCGGAGATAATGATATGAGCGTTTCCGCTCCAAGGGCCCGGTTGGTTTCGTGTACGATCCAACCCGGCCGAACCCAAAGTATTCTAAAACCTTGAGTGCGATACACTGAAACGACCGACTCAATCCAAGGATCGCATCGCCGCAAACGGTGCGTCGTTCGGAGGCCCGTAGCTCAAGTTACGGGCAAAAGACCGAAAACGGTCCGAAGACGGGGGGTCTGGGCTCGGGCCGACCCGGGTCCGGGTCGGACCCGGTTCGGCGCGGCCCGGTCCAGCCAGGGCGCGACGCAGCCGGTCGGGCTGGCCCGGCTCGGCTCGGCCGAGCGGCCGAGCGAGGCAACCGCGTGGCGCTGCCCCCGCGGAATGGTGGTGTCGCGGCCCCGTGTGGGGCCGCGCTGGAGACAGCGGACGAGGACTTCGCTGCGTCCCGTGCATGTGAGCCGGACATGCGGGTCCGCGGGACGCCGCCGCCGTGGCTTCAGCCGCGGCGGCCATGTCCGGCGGTGCGCCGGGGCGCCGGCGGCGGCTTCCACGGGCCTCCGGAGTTGCTCCGGTGGTCCATTTTCCTTCCCGTCTACGCCGAAGCTCCTCCCGGGTCCCGTTCTTCAATACAGAAACAATGGATCATCCCTGGGGCACGTTTTGTTTTCTCCAGCCAAATCCGCACAACAATGAAGAACTGCGGGGGGTTATCGGGCCGTGTTCGTTTGGCCCGCACCCTCCTCATTATGCGATAACCATCGGGAAGAAAATTCAACATATCAAATAACAATTTTAATAAATTAAAATTTTTCTTTATGAAACCGGGTTCTTTATTTTAAAATAAACGATCACGAGAATATAAAATAAATTATATCACAACCAACCCCTACCTCACCAAGTCTCCGCACGCGCGTTCTTCACGGAATTGACCGTCGCGGAACAAGTGGAGCGGCGCGTCGCAGAAGGGAGTCGTGTCGTCGTGGAAGGGCGTCGCGTCGACGATCTCTGAGGATCAAGAAACAACAGATTTAATTTTAATAATTAAATCTTTATTGAGTTCTAATCCACACGGAAAATTAAAGGACCGCAATCCCCTACCTTGTCGTTGTCGATCGACGGTTGTCGTGGGGTTGGATCGTCGCGGAAGAAGCGTCGCGAAGGGAGAATCGTCGGCATCGCGGTACACAGTGTCGCGTCGCTGATCTCTGCGGGTTCAACTTTCTTCGTCAGAGGCCGGCGTTCTTCACGTTCTTCGCGTTCTTCGCGTTTTTCGCGAAGAAGGAGAAAGATCCTTAGAGATTCTTCATAGTTTAACACAACATTTCAAAAGGAAGGTGTGTTGGACTTATTTTATTAACATGCCAACAAAAACAAAAAGTGTTAAGAAACGAACGAAATTAATTCATAGAATTAATTTCAATGAATAAACCGCCCATTTAATTGTTTAAGAAATCTCCCCAACTGACTTTTATTTAATAGGGGTTTTTGTGGGTGCGTTACTTAGCGGAAAGAAACGTTGGGGCTCTTGTGGGCCCCGCCCCACAAATATCTTATCAAGTGGATAGGATATTTTGGATTGCACCCTATCTGTTTCAACTTAGCTTAAGCAGCTTAAAGTGGTCTTCAAGCGGCTTTAAGTGAAATAAAAATAAAATTGTCTCACAACTTTATTTTATTTCTTAACTTAAAACCCAAAAATTAAAAACCAAAACCGAGCAAACACAACTCCGGAAGAGGCGTTTCTAAGCAAATACCAGCGCTTTGATTCCATCGGGCCTCGGAATCAGGCGCCGTCAGAAACTGTGTTCTTGTAAAATTTCAATGAAAATTAAGAAAAACAATTCCCTTGATATTTCAGGGTCTTTACATTTTTAGCTTTCCAATTACTATTTATAGTCAAAAATATGACTTGTATAACCCCTTGTAAAAAAAAATTTAGTAAAACATCTCATGTTTGTGTCATTTTTTTACTTTAACATTAAATAAAAGGTATTTATGTCATTTTTCAACTAAAGTGGTTCCATGGGGTCCCCAAGTTGACCCATGGATTGTCTTGGTCTGCCATGGCACATCCAATGAGGGTATGACATGTGTCAAGGTCATCTCATATTATTAAAACATTATTTTTACCTTAAACTGCACTAATTACCTCTAACCGCGATTAAGAACTTAAAAGTTACTATTCACCAAAAATTATTTTAATCTCATTGAACCACATTTTACTTCTTAATGACAACCCTATATGTCGGATTTTTGAAATTCAAAACATAGAAGTGGTAAAATTTCATTTAAACGAAAAATCAGTTTTTATAAGTACCACTTAGTGGTTTCACTATTCATCAAAAATTGATGTTTTTTCAGAAAAATCCCAAAAATTCACCGTAATCTATATTTGATATTCCAATTTCAAAAATGATGTCTATTTTACAAAATTCCAAACATATAAGTTGCATTAATTAATTTTATAGTTAATTCCCGCTGTCACAAAAAATAGCGTGTTTTTAAGAAACAATTTATATCAAAAGATAGGCAATTGTTCATGCCCAATTTCAATATTAAATTAATTATACTGACCAACATTGGATAAAATGGTAAAAATATATTCTAATTATACTTTAAACCACTAAATAGTATAATTTATCACAAAAAATTATTTTGATTAAAAAATATGTTTTAAGTATTTTTCACTAATCATAAAAAATTGGAAGTTCTCAGAAAGTTACAAACAATTAAACTTAGGATAATTTTGATATTATGAATACAAAAACGATGTCCATTTGGAAAAATAAAATTTATAAAATTTCAAAAATTAGGTATTACTATTCATAACGGCTACTTTGATTGGTTGTGGTGTGTGTTAGAACTTGAAGTTGCGTACAACACACGCTACTGTATTATTCAAAGAGAAGAGTATCGAGGAAGATTGGGGTGTTACATTGAGTATCAGTAATTTCACAAATATTAGTGCCTCTCTCCCTCATCTATCCTGTATCCTAGAGAGAGAAGTTATTGATCCAATAAACTGATCAAAGTTCTCTTTTATGGATCTAGGATCAATAAAACAGTGATAACTAGCATGTTAAGGGATTCATTGAATATCCATAGCAACACAAAAAATATTGATGAATATTGTTCCCATATACTTTCGAAGGACCTATGGATAATCTAGTGGGATTGGAAATTTGTTCTTTTGACAATAATTCTTCGATAACTAGACATTGCAAAAAATTCCTTCAAATTTGTCGATGAAATTGTATTATTTTATTTTTTCCATAAATAAATTCACAGGAGATCCAAATCCTTTATATGAAGTCCTCGCATTACTGATGACTATATAGATGCATTGATCCAGTGATAAAACATTAAATATGAAACCCATCTCCTTATATTATGCATTTCAGTTCTTTTAATTGGTATTAGATCAATCACATGGTAGTTTTAGCTAAAAAAATTAAATTTTCATTACATTCATATAAGGGGTGGTGCAACGGTTCCACACCAATGAACCTTATTTGGATCTGATCATGGATTGACAAGTTGCATTCATCTGATGTTTTAAATTAGATTAAAGGCATATATAATTTAATTTTAAAAATAATATCATTCTTTGTATGTTTTTTAATTTCTCCTATAAAAGGGCATCAAAGATGTTCCTGCTGAAACACACATTTTCCAGCCAAACTCTAGTGGATGGAATGTTTTTTTAAGCCATCTGTTTGTTCCAAAAAAATTTGGAAATGAAATTTTTTCAAAAGTCAAAAAAATATAGGCTTTTGAAGAAAAACAATGTAACATTTTTTTAAAGTGGTATAGGATTCCATTTGTTGAAAGTAAAAATCAAAAAACAAAAAAAACATGGCGGATGGGGTGGCACTTTTTTTTTGGGATCAAATAACATTTAAAAACTATAATTGGAATGGGGGATTCACCACCTACAAGTAGGAAAAATAGATAATGCAGTGATGGATCTCTTCCCACACTGAAATTGATTCCACTATTTTTTGGTGGAAATGGTTTCATGAAACATGGGACGATGTGGTTTGGTTCATATACTAAAAAGGTATTCTCACATTTTTTTTATGCATGGTGGCAGTGGCTTCCACCTCACTCCAAACCACTTTTTCCACAAACCAAGAACCCCACCACTTGTAAAATTGAAAAACAACTGGTTCTGCATGACCATCTACTAGGTCATGCCTTACCAAACTCAATCAACCTCCTTTGGGCTAGAATATCCCATCAAATAAAAATAATATTTTCTTGGAATGTGTTTAAATTATCTAATTATTATACCACCATTATTTTATGAATATAAATTAAGGAAAATATGTTTAAATCATTCAAATTTACCTCAAGTAGAATTTATTGAAAAAAATAATTTTATATATGGTTTATATTACCTATGAACTGATAACGAGCATTGAAAACCCAATGAAAGACTGAAATTAAAATAATTTAATTAATAATTCCAATTCCATGTGATGCATGTAAAAATAATTTGTTTTTTATGGTATATTAATCATCTGTTACCTCTTTATATGTGTTAATGTTTGGACAACCATAATTATTTTTTCCGTGTACTTTATGCATTCCCAAATTATTATGTATTAATTTAAGGCCATTATAATATTTGGACCAATATGAGATGATGTGGTATTCAATATGATATTTAGATATATTGTATTGTGTTGTGAGCTACAATATGAGTCTATCAAAACTCATGTATTTTTTCTTATGTTAATGGTTGATCTATTTACATTCAATATATCAACCAATAAAAAATTATCAAAATCATCAATGAAATTAACATAATTTATGAATTTTTTAATATAGTTTTTTTATTTTTTTAGTTTCATAGGATCAAATGAAATAAAATTAAAATAGATTAAAACGAATTAAGAAGCGATGAATATTTTATATTTAATTCATTTTCAATATGTGAGTGTGATCACTAAGTACATGCGTATAAAATTTAGAATGATTTGGTTTTTCTAGAAAAAATAAAACCCTCAAATAAATATTAAGTCATAAGGCCTTCTATCATTGGAATTGGAAAAAATATGGTTTACAAGATGCTCATCGTCCATAGATAATGCTTCCTCAAACTATTGGAATGTTATTATAAAATTTATGTATAATGGTTACAAAATACGATAGAAAATGAGTATCCATAACAATATTTTTCTCACTATAGAGGAAAATAAATGATTAAATCATGTTTATGATTTCTAGAAACTGTTAATTTACTCGACTATTCAAGGAAAAACAAGTTATTGTAGTTTTCAAATTAAACACTACCTTGAAACTCAATGAGTAGTAAAATAGAAATATTGTGGAATATATGGAAGAAGTTTTAGGGGTTCCTTCCAATAGAATTCTCGAGCAATAGGGTACATTGAATCTAGTATTGAGTGATACTAGGGTTTTATAAAATGTTGGAGTCATATAGTAATTAAATTAATCAGTAATATCTAATTTATAATCAAGGTAAATTATTTATCTACATTAGTTTCATTCTTTTAAACAATTGATAGAATGAAACAACTTAACAACATTAAATTCTTGGAAAATAACTTGTTAAACCAGAATGGATTTCATTGAGTAGTATAGTAACATCTACAAATTATTATGATATATAAAATTCCATGTGTAGGAGTCCCCACTACCTGTTGATCCACCTCAAGAATAAAGGGTGTGAAATATTATTATAAGAGACTCTTGTATCACGCATTTTATGTTTACATTATAATTTTATCAAAAATATTTAATGGGTTGTGAAAATAACATCAGGGCATTGATGGTTTCAAATATTTTCTCATTTATGATATTCTTGTGAGGATAATGTGACACAAGAAATTGAATGAGACAATGATTACACTAAATAAGTATCAATTGAAATATTAATCACAATAATTAAATACATACCATTATTATATATTTATCACCCACTTACGACATTTTTATTTAATATTTAGAAATTAAATTTAAAAAATACTTCATTTATTTTTGGATAAGGTTTTCCAAGATGATGTGATCTTAAAGAAAGATTAATCTCTATTTATTATTGTTAAAAAGTTGAAATATGAGGTGAATAGTCCAATAGCTGGTCTTATGCCAAAGGAACCATTTCAATATATTTCAAATAAAATATACTTTTCATTATAAAAGAGATTATTTACTTTCCTTGTCATGAAATAATTCAATGAAAGATGAAATCAATGATTTGAATTAGAACCAAGTGGAGGCTTCCCCTTAGTGTATATTCATCATTTTATGTGATGTTATATTCATACTACTTGGGTATTAAATACAATATACATATCAAATATGTGTATTTAAATAAAATAATGACATAATAATGATACATTACAAGAAGTATGGTGAATTCTATAAGTGACTGAGAAAGGTTGATTCCAATGTCATCCGTGAGAAGTACTCTGTTTTCAAGGTTCTGGATAATCTTTTTTTAAGTACTACCAAAGAAATTATGTTATTTTTATATTATAAATAAGTATACATTCTCCCATGTAGTAATTAATTTAGTTTGTGGTCTCTAATACATAACTAATAGTTTATAAATTCTTGAATCATTTTGAAAAAATTAATAATTATAACATTTAAGACTCCGTTATACCTAGGTGTGGAAAGAGAATCAATTTTCTAGTTTAATAATGTTTTATTCAAGGATATTTCAAATATAGTTTTAGACTCTTTTTATATAAAGTCATTTGGCATTATTAACAAATCAATTTATTTTCTTATTGACATAGAAACATTTAGAAATACATATAGGCCCCAAATCATTTAGAATTATTCCATCTAGATAGAATAAGCCATTCCAAGATTAATCTAGTGCTAAAAATATTTCATAAAAATCCTTTAATAATATTATGGAATGTAAATGTGAGGTATGGAATATGAATGGATGGAATATTGTAGTTAATTCAACCCATTAACTGAATTATGTCTCAACGATACATTCATCGATCATTAAAAAATTAGAGCAGAGTAATTCCTAAACCCTCATTTCCTTATTCACATCATAATGATGATGTTAGTAAGTATGATCAATTGTGAGTCTAATATGGAAGTATTTATAAATAAAATTTAGCATGGATTAATTCCTAAAATGACATTTCCATATACATAGTAGAGTCATGATATAGGTAAAAAGGGGATCAATGATAAGATATATATTCATTATAGATACTTCAATTATTTTTCAGAATGTTCTTTGAAAATAGCTTGGTCTCCTGACAACAAAATTCCAATTATTAAAAAAATGGATATAATATGACCTATAGTATGATATAAATCATTCATGTCATAATAAAATGTGTTTCGATTCAAATAGTTTTTTAAGTAGATAAAAAACATGCATGAAGAAAATAAAGTGAATATATATTAGTATGCAATGGTTTTTTAATGATATAATGTAAATACCTATGATAAAAATATAATAGTCATGTTATAGACAATATTTCTATAAAATGGTGCCCAAAACTATTTTTGATAGTGGTAGAAAGATTCATGTATAATTATTCAATGTGTATGATGCACAAGTGGTTTGCATGGGAACATGTTCCATAAGTTCTTTTTAAGAAGTAACGTCCCAAATACATATGATACATAAGATGGATTTAACCATATAAGTTATTCTACATTCACTATAAACGGTGACACATTATTCAATTATAATTATGTATATTATAAGGAAACACTAAATAGAAATAATCTATGGTTAATAAGTTCAATAACAATTCAATATCGGAATCTATGTATCGAATCATTGGGGTTTAGTATTTTTAATGTTAAAAATATTGATATTGTGGTGGGTATTTTGGATAATAAATACATGGATGGTAATTTTTGGACCAATAAAGAATGATTAGTATTCTAGATAAATAAATCTCAAGAAATAGTCAATGATAAAACATTTTCACTGATTATCATGATCAATCAATTATATTTTTACTTGTTATAGAAACTTCATATGGTCATTTTATTTGTAATTAGTTGTCATGACCACCTTTCTTTGAGAGAGTTTATACGATAAAACTAGAAAGATTTTTTGACCCTCAATATTTTAATGAGGGGTGAAATTTACTGAAATATAATTTCGGATAGATGTAAGTAATAAATTCATTAAATATTCATTTACAATGAATTTTCACCATGTGTCTATAAGTGGTTAGTGTGAACACTATAGATTCTGAAAGAAAATATTTTTGATAACATATGGAAAATATCTATTGGTCTTACCATTATTTAAGACTAGAATGAATGAAACTCTCAATTGTTGGACATCATGTAGAAACCTAAATTAATGGGGAAGAGGTCTATTATGGTAGATATGATTAATATTTTAGAACAATTCAATGTATATATGTTGACAAGGTATTCGTGAAATAAAATTTTGAACAATTTAATTGATAATATTTTTCAATATCACATGGAATAAATATACCTATGAACAAATATATAAGCAATAATAGTAGATTAGAGTAGTGAGTATAATTTAATATGTTCTGTAAATTGTTCTATCAAATATGTCATATTCTGTACAAGATATGATATTGATAACATATATTTTTTGGTAGGAGAATATCAAAAAAATTAGGAGAACATTATGGTTTACTAGCGTAACGATCCAATTGTACTTGAGAGAGTACTAATGATATGCTCATATTACATATAGAGGAACAGAAACTAGTTTTAAAGGGACACAAACTAGTCATAAATTATATCAATATGGTCAATTATAATAGTCAGGATAAGTTAATGAGAAATATAATCTCATTAAATCCAATTTTATACATATATATAAAAATATATTGTGTTGCAGCTTCTGATACAACAAAAGATGCATTGTTATATACAAAAGGATTAGTGTAACATCCCAGGTAAATAAAGAATATGACATTTTCAAATTTACTCATATTTTAAAATTAAATATAATTTTATATTAAATGGGATTCTATGATTTATTGTGTACGTCACATGAAATTTTGTGTTCCTCTGAAAATCTCAAGTTGCACATAAGGATGAGTCATAATGAAATATAATAATATAATATTATTTTAAATAGTAGTTAATGCCAAGGCATTTTATTGGTGGAAATGAATATAAAAAAAGTAAAATATGATTATACATGTTTGTTAAATGTTTCTAAATTTATTCAATAAAATTCATATGCTTAAAATGTGAATGAATCCAATTTTATGCCTAAATAATCTAATATTTTTTAAAAGGTCGATTTCCCACCTTTCGATGGAGAACCCTTTTTAAATTATTTTTTTTAAATTTTATATGTCATATTTGAAAAAAAATTATTCTTTATAATCATGATATCAAAATTTACTTTGGATAAAATTTTGGTATTTTTCTAATAAAGTTCATATTTTAATGAATAGTGAAAAATACTGCATTTTAATTCAAAACTGGATTTTATTCTAATTAATTTACATGGTTACATAATCATTTTAATTGGTTTTAAAGTGTAATTTGATTATAAGTTTACCATTTAATCCAATTATAGTCATTGTAAGTAATTTCAAATTAAAATTGGACAAGAAAATTGTTAATCTTTTGATAGTTATTATTTCTCAAAAACACGTTTTTTATTTTAACAACCGGAATTAAATTTAAATTAATTTATGAAAATTATATGTTTTGAATTTGTAAAAATGGATTCCAGATTTTAAATTTGGAGGTCCAAATTTTTTAAATAGGTTACGTTTATTTTTAGACATTATGAATAGTAACTCAATTAAATATTATATTTATCGTGGTTAAAGGGTAAATATGGTAAATACGGGTAAAAAATAATATTATAATGATATTAAATTACTTTAAAATGGGTCATAATCATATTTTATGATACATTTCTCACCATGGGAACCATTGAGTCGATTCTGGGACCCTATGGATTCACATTCATGTGAAAATGACACTTTATAAAAATGAATTTAAAGATAATTAAAATGTAACATAAACATATATCTCATAGTAAAAAATATTTTATAATGGGTTATATAGGATATATTTTTTACTATAAATATTAATTATAAATATAATAGGATTTCAGAAATCATGGTCTTTTATTTATAATTTTTAGACATTAAATAAATAAATTTATTTATGACACAATGGTGATGGAGTAATTGCTTCATTAATAAAGGATTCAAATAAATGATATTCTAACAATAAAAATAAATTTATTTTGAAACTTTGTATTCCATCCATCATTTTTATAGATATTAATTACTTGTTATATTTGAATTAATGGAGTTTTTTTAGAAATAATAACATTGTTTTAGATTTTTTAAAAGTAGTGATATGAATAGGTTCTCAATTGACATAAAAAAGTTTTTTAAAAAATTAATATTTTATTAAATGTTAAAATAATTATAAAAATCTATGATTCATCCCATTTACACATATGATGTTATAAATTTCATTAATGATCCATTTTAGGTCGCATGCAATTTTATTGTAAATATAATAAACATATATTATGAATATGGAAAAAGATAAATAAGTTAACAAAAGGTTAAAAAAGATAAGAATTAAAAAATTATCCAAAACCGACCCATTTAATATTGGATATTTTTATTTAGGCTTATACGCACCTTATTATTTAATTAAATAAGTTTTGGACCCTTTGAAACCGAAAATAATTTTACAATAAAATAATAATTTGAAACATTCCTAAAGAGCCCCTCCTCCCTCTTTTAGAAGGCCACCGCCTCAAACCCATTACTCACACCTCTCATGCTTCTTTTCTCATCCAAAATCATATCCATGAATCTCAAAACAACCCAATATTACTCTTATAATCCTTCCCCTAGGCCGAAGGAATTTCCGGAAAGCCTTTTATTTCAATCCAAAGAGAGTTACACGATTTAAAGGTAATGTATTCTCTCAAGTTATTTTGATTTATTTTCCTTCTCCAACCCCTAATCTATATTTAATCCATTAATTTATAAAAAATATTATATTCAATATACTAGGATTCTGTTTTTAAGAGGATTTAAACTACACATCCACACACCATCATCTAATAGATATTAACATAGTGTTTCTGTGGACACTGAACTACTGCCTCACAAAATAATGATTGTTCAATTATCTCCTATAAACTCTCATGGTGTCCCTTATGAAAGAACATTAATTATATATGATATATATTAGGTTTCTATTTTATCTATTCCCCTGTATTTTTCATTTATATCATACCTTTATGGTTTCCAAAATGTGTAAATATGATAATTTCATTTGGGGAAATGCGGACTACCACCCCCACAAAGTGATATGACGCGTTCATGCCATGCGTGGAAAGTATAAAGGATGCAGTTAATCAAAATATATAATATATTATACAGGAATTATATTATACCAATTTATCATTAATTTTTTTTTCCATTAAATCTGAAATTGAATTGAATGTAGTGTTCATAAGTACGTATGACTTACCGTCCCCATGAACGGTGCATTTCATTTCTTCTCTCCAAATGTTATGTACTATTACAAATAAATATATATTGGATATATATGATATATATTTTATCTAAATCATGAATATCATTTTGGAGATAATGTAATTTTGACCACATGGAAAACTTGTAATTATAAGAAGTTCATTTTTGACACAACTACTAAATATCAACAAAACAACTGTTATTAACTTAAATTATTATGTAATGTTTATAACATGTTTGTAACTGATATAAATGAAATATTAAACTTGAAAAAGGATTTGAATAAAGTATAAATTAAAATTATTTTATTATTCCTGAGATTATAGAATGAACGAGTCAATTCAGACACGAGGTAAGAGACTTTATCTCAATCACCTTTCGTTGAGGCATATTTCGATTTATACAGGACATTCTTTTATACAATGTATAAACACCTTTGAATTTTTATAACATTAAAAGGGAATATTTTCCTATGAATCATTTTAATCAATGAAAAAAATTAATTTTTCTTTTTAATAGACATGGGGAAGATGACATTTCCCCCATCGCGAGTATTATTTTATCTTTGGTGTCCTTAACAATATGATGTGTTTTTTTAAAGGGAAATATATACCATATACCCTTTTTACGTATTTTGGTATTGAAAATATTTTTGAGAGAGAATTTATTATTTCAAAATCTTGAAATGATATATTATCATTGAAATGTGGAAATGTTATCTTTCCATTATGCTTGTTTTTGGTGTTATGGTTTGTGGGAATTTTTTTACATATACGGGTGGTTTGATGATAAACTTATGGCGGGTGAGCCTCAGATAGATCTACAGTTCATTGGATAATGTGGTGGTGGTAGACATTAATGTTTCTCCTAAGAGTTTTAGGGAATATACTATAATGTCTAATCCACTTTAACTCCCTATGTAGCTCAAAAAGATAAAATGTAAGTGTGATATGGATTACACAAGTTACCATTATGATTTAGGATTTCTATGTGTTAGTCATAAATCATATGATTTTATGAGGTCTCCTAAAGAGCTAATGTTTTTTTCGTATTAATGAACTATTTTTTCATTCTTTATTTTATAACCCTTACTGAGCTTTTAATGCTCATCGCAATTTTTTGAAATTTTTTTCAAAGGTTATAAGGACAGGAAAGAGAAAGGATGAATTCATGAAGATTTCAATCAAGAAAAGTATTATTTTTTACTTTTAAGATGTTTTATTTTATGAAAAAAATGGATACTGGGTAGAAGTTTATACTTTTTAATATTTGAGATTTAATGTAATAGTTATAGCTTAATTCTCTAAAACACTAAACCTGAAAAGATCCTCAATGGGAATTATTAACATAATTAAAGATTATGTAATGTTTAATTTTGGGGAATTATAGTTGGTATCAGAGGATAATTTACACAACTTTAGGAGTTAGAATATAGTTAAATTAATATCCATAAATTAAATTATAGTATGATTGAAATGATATAGCATTTATAGATTTCCATGTTGCTTCGCCTAAGATATTTCCATGTTCAGAATGTTTTTTCATATAGGAAATATGGTAGCAATGCTGGGACAACATCAAGAGGAATAAAAACATCCAAATCAGCAACCTGAGATGGTTGGAACTAGAACATAATAGTTTTTTATAGTGATGGAATAGTTGACTGTGTCTATAAATGGTGGTTTCACCCATGCACGAGCTTAGCCAGATCAACCATAGAGGAACATCTTAGTCGTGGAGAATTTCATGAGGTAATATTCCATATGATTCAGAGGATCATATAAACCTATGCTAGGTGAAGGGTGGATTAATGCACTAGAAAATATTTTTGATGTCATAGGATGTTCAAAGCATCAAAAGGTTAGTCATGGTGTTTACCATTTTGATGGTGGTGTCGATCAGTGGGGGTCGATGGTTCAAAATATCTGGGATAATGAGGATATTAATGCTCTCAATTGGGATGAATTCAATGGTTTGTTTCTTGATAAATATTTTCCAATGGTGGATTCTCTTAGTTTGGGGAAACACTTACTGGAATGGAGGCAGGTGGATGACTCAGTGGCTACTTATGAAGAAAAATTCAGACGACTAGAAAGGTATGCTCCAAATATTATTCGAGATTTTGATAGTAAAATCAATCATTTTTACTCAAAAATAAAGTCAAAGTATCAAAGGGATTTAGCATCTCATGTGTTCAAATGTTATGAAAAATTTGTTCAATGTGATGAGAAGGTGGAAATAGAGTTTGCTGATGATTAAGTATTCTTTGAAAAAACAACAGAATAAGTGGTCTATATGACATAAGAAAAGGATGAACTCTTCAAAAAAGTCTGATGGTAAGAATTGTAAGTTTATAGTTTGTGAAAATTATGGTAAAAAGCATGATAGGGAAATTTTTTTGAATTCGGGTAAGTTCTATTAATCTGGTAAAATAGGACATAAGTCTCATAATTACTGTAAAAAACTTCAGGGTAATGGTTAGACAAAATCTAATTTACAATCAGTAAAATATTTTAAGTGTAGTGAATTAGGTCATTATACAAATGAGTGTCTAATGAAGAACTCAACTAAGGGAATGCAACTGGACTACAAGCCCAAATGGGTGGTGAAATCCTTTGCAACAACTTCAGTAGATGTTGGGCCATCCAATGAAGTAGTGTCAAGTACACTGTTTGTTTATTCAGATTATGCCAATGTGTTGATTAATTCAGGTTCAACACATTCATTCATTTTTGAGACATTTTCAACAAAATTGGGAATACCATAAAAAGATATGAATCCTGAACATACGGTAAAAACAGGTAGGAAATGTTGAGACAAAAAGAAATTATAAGAACCTTCATGTTCTTGTGTTTAGAAATAATCTACCTAAAAACCGTATTGTTTTTCCTCTAGAATATTTTGAGGGTATTTTGGGTATGGATTGTCTTTTTCATTATCATGCTATGATTTACAATAGATCTAAAGAGGTTTCTTTTCAAAAAGAATTTCAGTTTGTGTATAATAATGAACCCATACTTTTGATAAAATATCAAAAAGAAGAGAAACTAGTAAAAAATGGAAATGAATGTTACCTTGCACATAATATTAAAAACAAAGGAACTGTTCAGATTAATGATGTGGCAATGGTAAATGAGTATCTCAATGTTTTTCCTGATGAGTTTCTGGGTATAATACCTGATTGGAAAGTTGAATTTACTCTTGACATATTTCATGATACTAAACCAATTTCAAAACCCCTATATCAAATGGCTTAAATTGAACTTTTAGTGTTACCGAATAAATTGTAGGATTTATTAGATAAAGGTTTAATTTGACCTAGAACATCATCAGGGGGTTCTCCAATCATGTTTTTCAAAATGAAATATTGTTTAATGAGACTTTTCATTGATTATATAGCATTTAATAACATCATTGAATAAGTATCATTTTCCTCATATCGATGATTTATTTGATCATATCCAGGGAGCTCAGTATTTTTTAAAGATTGACTTGAGGTCGATGTACCATTTGTTGAAAGTAAAGCAAGTGTAAATTCTAAAAACCATGTTTTGTACTAGATATGTCCATTATGAATTTGTGGTTATTCCTTTTGGGTTAACCAATGCACCTTCTATATTCATGGATCTTATGAATAGATTTTTCTATCAGTTCCTAGATCAGTTTGTGGTTGAGTTCATTGATGAAATTTTGGTTTATTCCAAAAGTAAAGAAGAATATGAAAGTCATTTAACACTTGTCTTTCAAACCTTAAAAGAAAAGAAATTGTATGGGAAATTCAGAATGTGTGAGTTTTAGTTATAAAAAATTTCATTCCATGGTCTCATTGTTTCAAAAAAAAGGCATAACTGTTGATCATTTTAAATCAATAGTAGTTGAAGAATGGCCAAAAACAACAAATATAACTAAGATCTGAAGATTTATTGGTTATATATGTTATTAATCGAGGTTTGTTGAGAATTTTTCATGGTTATCTACCCCACTGTCTAAATTAACACTACTAGAAAATGATTTTTCCCAACGCTTTTATACCAACGGTTTGTAAAAACCGTTGGTATAGGTACCCTTTCCCAACGGTTTGGACAAACCGTTGGGAAAGCCCATTTTTTGGCCACATTTCCCAACTATTTTCCCAAACCGTTGTGGAAGATTGAATTCTGGACCGCCTTTCCCAACGGTTTGGGAAAACTGTTGGGAAAGGTTAGCTTATCCCAACGGTTTGCCCAAACCGTTGGGAAAGTTTTAATTCTGGACCCCCTTTCCCAACGGTTTGGGCAAACCATTGGGAAAGGGGGTCCAGAATTCAACCTCCAACCAAAATTTTGAAAAAAATGCATGACCTTTCCCAACGGTTTTGAAAACCGTTGGGAAAGGTCCTTTGATTTTTTTTTGAAATCTACCTACGGAGACCATTATATAAATCAAAATTTAAAATAATTAGAACAATACATGTATATATTTTGGAATTTATTTTAACAAAAGTCATGTTAGCTATGTGGTTAAGTCATTCAGTTATAAACTATAGGTCCTGGGATCAAATCCCACCAGATGTTTCTTTTTTGAAATACATATACCAACGGTTTTGAGAACCTTTGGTATAGACCTATTGTCACGGCTTACCTGCCAATGGTCCTCCAAACTGTTGGTATAACCTATACCAATGGTTTGGGGACCTATACCAACGGTTTCAAACCGTTGGTATAGGGTATTTTTCCAGTAGTGTAACTCGAAAAGGTGTTATGTTCATCTAGACAAAAAAAAGTGATGATTGTTTTCAAGAATTGAAAAGAATATTGGTGAATGCTCCAGTTTTGGCACTAGCATCAAGAAATGGTGAGTTTGTTATCTAAATTGATGCTTCATTGAAAGTACTTGGTTGTTTCCAAATTCATAATGATTAGGTAATTTCTTATGCTTCATGTTAGTTCAAATCTCATGAGTTCGTTTAAACTACACATTATTTCGAATTAACTGCTGCTGTTTTTTCTTTAAAACTTTAGAGACATAACCTATATGGTGTAAAATGTGAAATATATACCGACCAAAAAATATTGAATTATATATTCGCCCATAATGAATTGAACATGGGATAGATGAGATGGATAGAATTAATCCAGGATTATGATTTCGCAATTCATTATCATCTAGGAAATGAAAATAAAGTGGTTCATACTTTGATTCCAAAAAGTAATGCTACATTAACCATGTCAAATTTTTAACAAGATCCATTGATTAATGATTTGATGAACTTTGTCATTTATGTTTTTGGTGTAGGAAATTCATCTTTTTTGTTTCAGGTTCAAGTGAAATCATCTTAATCAGATAGAATTCAGCAAGCGTAGAAGAAAGACAGTGAGTTGAAGAAAAATATAGAGTTGGTTTAGAAGTGTAAGTTTCCTGATTTTAACATTGATAATGATTGTGTTTTGAGGTTTGTGAAGAGATTATGTGTGCCTTGTGATTCATAGTTGAAGAAAGAGTTATTATGTGAAGCTCATAGTTCTCTATTTTTAGTTCATCCCGGTAGTACTAAGATGTACATAGATGTTTGGGAGTATTACTGAAGGGATGGAATGTAAAGAGATATTTCTAATTTTACAGTGAAGTGTTTGATTTTTCAGAAAGAAAATTTTGAGTGACAGTTACCAAAAGGGATGTTTCATCCTTTACCAGTGATAGATTGGAAATAAGAAAATAAATCCATGGACTTATTTGTGGGATTACCAATGAAATCTTGAGTTAATAATGCAATCTGGGTTATTATTGATCGATTGAATGAATCTACTCATTTCCTTCTTATTCGAGATACTTCGTCTCTAGATCAACTTTCTAGTTTTTATGTTATGTAGATAACCAGGTTTCATGGAGTACCCCTCTCTATTATATTCGACCCTGATCTTGGTTTTTCTTATAACTGTTAGAATTACCTACATAAGTTATTGGGTACTGAATTATATTTTAGTGCATCTTTTCATCCTCAATAATATGGGCAGTCAGAACGAGCAATTAAGACATTTGAGGATATGCTATGTGCTTTCTCAATAGATTACCAGGGAAGTTGGGGCCAAAATCTTTCTTTGGATGAATTATCTTATAATAATAGTTTTCATTGAAGTATATAGATGGCTTCATTTTCAGAATTATATGTAAAGTGGTGTCGAACTCCGTCTTTTTGGGATTAATTGGGTGATAGGAAACTAATGAGACCATAATTGGTAGAAGAGATGGAAGGAAAAAGTTTAGTTGATTCAAAAGTACATCATAACGGCTCAAAGCATGCAGAAAATTTATATGGATAATCGGAGGATGGGTAATTATTTTGAGGTATGTGATCATGTATTTCTCAATGTTTCTCCATGAAAAGTGTCATGCATTTTGGTATGAAGTGAAAGTTGTGTCTGAGGTTCATTAGACCTTATGAAATACTGGAGAAATTTGGATCAAATTCATAAAGATTTGAATTACCTCTATGTTTATCATAATTACCCAATTTTCATCATGTTTCAATGTTGAGAAAGTATATGGCAGATCCATCTCATGTTTTGATTCCAATGGTTGTTCCATAGAAAGAGAATCATTCTTATGAGGAACAACTAGTCTAGATTTTTAACCAAAGAGAGCAAGTGTTGCAAATAAGGTAATTCATCAGGTAATGTTTTTTTTGAAAAACCCATATGGTTGAAGAGGAATTGTTGAAATCTAAAAATGATATAAGTGAAAAATACAACCATTTATTGGATAAGTGAATAAAATTATAAAGACGCAATTTCCAAAATGGGGGAAGGATGTAACATCCTATGTAAATAAAGAATATGAAAATTTCAAATTTATTAATATTTGTGAATGAAATATTAATTTTACCTTAAAGGGTATTCTATGTTTGATGGTATACCTGATACGCAACAATGGGTTTCTCAGAAAATCTCATGTTTCACATAAGGTTGAGTCACAGTGAAAAATAATATTATGATATTATTTTAAATAGTAGTTAATGCCTAGATATTGTATTGGAGGGAATTAATATAACTAACAATAATATAATTATACATGTTTTTTATAATTTTCTACATTTATCTAATAAAATTTATATGCTTAAAATGTGAATTAATCCAATATTATGCATAGATACTCCAATATTCTTTAAAAGGTCGATTTACCCCCTTTTGATGGCGAACCATTTTTAATATAGTTTTTGTCACTTTTATATGATATATTTTTCAAAATAATATTCGTTTTTTGAATCAGTACATCAAATTTTATTTTGGGTAAAATTTTGGTATTTTTCAGATAAAGTTTGATTTTTTAATAAATAGTGAAAATAAATCTTTTAAATTTAAAATTTCCTTTTAAAATAAATTGTTTTTATGGTTACATTAACCTTTTTATTTATTTTAAAGTGTAATTGAATTATATTTTTACCATTTAATCCAATTCTAGACATTAGAAGTAATTTCACATTAAATTTGGGCATAAACATGTGTCAATCTTGTGATAGTAATTATTTCTTAAAAACACTATTTTTATTTTACAACGGGAAATAATTTTAAATTAATTTCCACAAATTTTTTGTTTTTAATTTTGAAAAATAGATTCCATATTTGGAATCAGGAGGTCAAAATTCTGTAAATAGGTAACTTTTATTTCCGCACATTATGAATAGTAACTTCAGTAAATATTTTATTTACCATGGTTAAAGGGTAAATCTGGTAAATATGGGAGAAAATAATATTATAATGATATTAAATTACTCTAACACATTTCATAATTCTATTGGCTGATACATGTCTAACCATGGACATCCCTGGGTCGATTTTGGGTGCTCATGGAGCCACTTTCATGAGAACATGACAGTTTATAAAATTTAATTAAAAGTTAAAGAAAATGTAACATAAACATATTTCTCATTGTTCAAAATTTTTTATAATGAGTTTTATAAAATATTGTTTAGACTATGAATATTAATCATAATTCTACAAAGATTTTCTATATCATGGTATTTTATTTACAATTTTTGTGCATTAAATAAAATAATTTAATTTTGACACAATGGTGATGCAGTAATTTTTCAATAATAAATGATTCAAATGAATGGTATTATAATTATTAAAATAATTTTTTTAAATTTTTTTATTCCATTGATGAATTTTAGATTTAATAATGACTTTTAATATTTTTATTAATAATTTTTGTTCGAAATAATCAAGTTGTTATATATTTTTAAAAAGTCTTGTTAAGAAGAGTTTTTTAATTGACGTAAATGTGTTTTTAAAACAATTAATATTTTAATAAATGTTAATATATTTATAAAAATATAATATTACTCCAAATAACATATATTCTGTTTAAAATGACATTAATGATACATTTTGGGTCGCTTGGCATTTTACGGCAAATATATTAACCATATAGTATTAATATTATAATGGATAAATAAGTTTAAAAAAGGTTAAATAAAAAAGATAAGGATTAAGAAAATATCCTAAACCTGTCCAAGTCTTATTGTATATTATTATTTATACTTATATGCACCATATATTTTAATGAAATAATTTTTGGACCTTTTGAAACTGAATATATTTTTATAATAAAATAATAATTTCAAACATTCTTAAAAAGCACCTCCTCCTTCTTATAAAATCCCACCAACTCTAACCCATTAATCACACCACTCAATCTTCTTGGCTCATCAACACTTTGTTCCAAGAAGCTACCAACATCCCTCTATTACTCCTATAAGCCTTCCCCGAGGAAAAATGAAATTCAAGAAAGTATTTTGGTTCAATCCAAAGGGAGTTACTAGGTTTAATGGTAACGTCTTCTGTCAAGTTCTTTTATATTATTTTACTTCTCCAACCCCCTAAACTATCTTTATTCCATAATTTTATAACAATATAAATATCTAAAATATAATAGGATATTTTTATGATGCGTATTCAATCTAAGCAACCACACAACTCCATCTAATAAATATTAACATACTGTTTCTGTTAACGACAAACTACTACCTCACGAAACGATGATTGTTCCATTATTTCTATCCGCCTATTATAGTGGCCATTATGATGACACTACAGTTTCATATGATATGTATTTTGTTTATGGATTCTCTATTATTATGTATTTCTCATTTATATCATACCTTTAAGGTTTCCCAAATGGGTAAATATGATAATTTCATTTGATAAAGTGTGGATTACCGCCCCCTCAAAGTGATATGACTCGTTCTTGCCATACGTGGAATGTAGAAAGGATGTATTTTATGAATTTATATATAATTCTATAATAGAATAATAATATAGATTAGTATCATTATGTTTTTATTCTATTAAATTTGAAATATAAAAGAAAGTAGCATTCATGCGTACATACGTCTTACCATCTCCATGAATGGTGTATTTAATTTATTATCTCAAAATCTTATGTACTATTATAAATACATATATATAATAGATATATATGATATATATGATATCTAAATCATGAATATCATTCTGGGGATAATTTAATTTTAACAACATGGTCAACTTGCAGTTATAAGAAGTTCATTTTTGACTCAAGTACCAAATATCGACAAAACAACCGTTATTAACTCAAATGATTATGTAATGTTTATAATTTGGTAATAAGTTATATGCTGTAAATAATAGACATAAAAAATGTTCTTAATCAAGTAGAAATAAAAATTAGTTTATTATTCTGTATATTAAATAATTAACGAGTAAATTCGTACATGAGGTAAGGGACTTCGTCCCAATCACCTTTCATTGAGGCATATTTTGATTTATACACGAAACGCTTTTATACAGTTAATAAACACCATTGATTTTTTATTTCCTACAAACAAAATATTTTTATATGAATCATTTTACTAAACAACACAGAGTAATGTTTCATTTTAATGTATGTGGTGACAATGAACATTCCGCCGCCGCGAGTATTATTTGATATTTGGATTCTTTAACAAATCGTAGTGTTTTATTAAAAGGGAAATAAATACCATATTACCTTTTTATGTATTTTGGTATTGAATATAGCTTTTATAAATTATTTATTATTTCAATATCTTAAAATGAACTAATGTGATTTGAATGTAAACAAAATTTCATTCATTTATGATTATTTTAGGTGTTATGGTCTTTGGGCTTTGTTTTACGTATACAGGTGGTTCCGTGATAAACCTATTGCGGGTGAGCCCGAGATAGCTCTCCAATTCATTGGGTAATGTGATAGAGGTAATCATTAATGTTTTTTCCTATGATATTTAGGGAATATATTTTGATGGTATTCCAATGTAACTCCCTATGTTGCTGTGAAAGCTATAATGTATATATGATATGAATGCCACAAGTTACCTATATGATTTATTATTTCTATGTGTCCTCCATAAATACTATGATCTAGTGAGGTATGTTAAAGACCTTATGTTTTGTATGTATTTATGAAATAATGTTTTAATTCCTTATTTTATATCCCCTGTTGATATTTTTATGCTCATCTTGAGTTTTTGAAATGTTTTTCATATAGAAAAAGAAACGGTCATAAAAAATAAGAATTCCATAAGATTTATATAAATAAATGAAATATTTTTTTCAATTAAGAGATATTTTTTATGAAAAAATGGATACTGATTAAAAGTTTATACTTTGTAATATTTGAGATGTAATATAATAGGTATCGCCTAATTCTCTAAAACTCTAAACCTGAAAAGATCCCCAATATGAATTATTATTCTAATTAATGATTATGTAATGCTTAAGGATAGTGCCTTATAATTAGTCCCAGTTACTAGAATCACAAAAACTATGTACTTTTTTTATCATAATACAGATAATGATAGGACTAATTTAATAGTACTATCAAAGATTTTATTTTTAAATTGAAGAAAAATAAAGATACTCAGGGATATCATCTCTTATCAAGTCTTATACAATGAGGTGAGTTCATAGATAGTATATTACCCATGTGGTTGACATGTGGATGTTATAATTAATGAAACAATATATCAATTGTATCGTGATTATATCATGTGAGACCTAATAAGGATAGTATGAAAGCTGTTCATAATTAATGTGGGACTGTTATAAAATTAGGTTCCCTTGACCCAACTTGGATGGTATTTTTTTATTTACATATCATGTATACTACAAGTTATGGATGTTTTCTTCCTACCAGAATATTATTTATATGTCTAAATTAATATCTTATATGGTAATTTTATAAGATTAATTGTCTTGTAAGGACATTATAATAGTTCCTATGAGATAATGAGAACCTTGAGATACAATTAAATTAATATTAAACATGTGTCATATGGTCGAGATACATCATGTTCAAAAGACACATATAAAGTGAGACCATAAAATGATGGGGGCTTAGAAGAATTGATATCTCTTCTCATGAAATTCAAAATTTGTGATCTCATGTAGATGAGATCACGAGTACTGACCCACAACTATAAATTCAACACATTTAATGTTTCATTGGTAACTCATATCTATAATCATGTGTAATGGTCTTCAGACTTGAAATTATTATTAGTGTATTCTATTTGATCATGTAATTAGACACAAGATGAAAAACATAACATTTAAATCATAGTTAGGTAGCATGAATTAGTTTCACCATTAGAGGTATCAAATAGATTTAATGATCTAGAAATAATTTTTCACTTCCAAAATGAATTTATATCTTAGACCTAGTTGATTATGATGGTAGTTTATTTACTAATTCCATGTCAAAGGTAATAGGTAAGTATATCCACTAAGGTCAAAAAATAATAAAATGATAAAGGATAATGATATCTATTGTGTTTCCTAATATATGAGATATTATGAGACAAATAGATTATATTACACGGGGTTTGCCTAAAAGAGGATTTCTATGCTATAACTATTTTTTATCTTCATAGAGGCCTTAACATGTTTCAACACATTGCTCCTAGTCTATGAATAGTATTCAATCATATTAATACATGGTCTTATAGGTTCAAAAACATAGAATATTCTATATTTTGGCCCATTCAAATATATAAATGTTTTAGACATAGTGGGTCCCACCATAGGTTCTAGGGTTATTTATGAGTTCAAATGATCCTTTTGTAATAAATTAATTCATTTTATTCATGTTTTGAATTATTGGTATTGAATTTATTTATTAAAATTAATCACAATTCATTATGTTAATACATGGAAAAATATTAAATGATTAAATATTATTTTAAAATTCATTGTTAGCTGAATATTTTTAGCAATAAAGAGTCATGTAAATAACCCGATTTTATCAATTAATATATTAATTATATTAATATTTAGATATAAAAATATAATTAATGTTCATGATGTGGGTAATTATTCATAAAACATAATTTATAGAATATTTTGTGGATAATAAATATTCAGGGGTCTGGGATCATTTTGTAGGTATTTTATAACTCACTATATAAATTGGAGCTTCTAATTTGGGGTATTATTCACAACATGTGTATGAGATCCATTGTCTCATCTTTCTTGTATCCTAGAGAGATAAGCTATCTATATGAGTTTCCATCATGGACCGAAGGATCAACATAGCGGTGATCATCACGATATTGAATCCCCTTACTACCACAAATATTTCGTTGATCGAAATTCCAGCGAGATTTAAAAATAACATCTGGATGATCTAGAGGGGTTTTAATTTTGTTCATTCAAGAGAATATAATCATCAATGAGCATTGTTTGAATATTCCTTCAAATCAATCAAGTTAATTTTATCTATTAATTGTGTTGTTATGTCAATTCATGCAGGATATAGGGGATTTATTAATTGGTTGTTCATCCCTAGAGAATATATAATTACATTGACCTAGTGATAAAAATTTAAATATCAAACCCATATTCCTCTGATGCACACCCTAATACCTTAAAACTGGTATAGTCTTAAGGTACTGTTATCTGATACCATATTTGAAATAATAAAAAACCCAGTTTCTATTCAAAAGATTTTCATGATCATATGTATGATAGATTTCATGTAGCACACATATTAATGGGTTTCCATGATGCGATGGTTGGGGTCCTATATAGCCCTCGAATAGGTTAGTAAATATTTATTTCTCATTAGATAATAATTTTAGGTGTGCAAATGATAGGGTTTTCTCAATACATAGTGAATGAAAATGATATCTTTTTTACAATAAAATTTGTGGGCATCACTGGGTTTGTTCATGACATAATAGGTGGACGTCATTGGGTTTTTCAAAAATATAATGCATTGATATCACGGTACTTTTTTCATAACTAAATGCGTGGTAATGTTTGGGTTTACACATATCTAAAGGAATGTGTATAATGGGGTTTTCTCACAATGTTTTGATTTTTAACAATTATGCAAGTTCCACATTTCTATGATATGATGAATTCTTATATTATAATGTTTTGGTTCATGATGATTGTTACTTATTACTACTGCATGGAATACCTATTACACTTTTATGACAATATTTTTATGATCTTAAGATTATATTCTCTTTTTAGTTAGATATTTATCACATTTCATGTTTTCTCACTTTCTTGTGATCTAACCGTTTATGAATTACTGATATATTTTCCCTTATAGACCATTTTATCTAACTCATTTTATTTCATCTTCCCTAGGAAGTAATATATTATAAAATTTCAAAAATAAAATTTAAAATAAAGGTTTTTTGGAAGTGTTGAAGCAATAAGGTGATGTAATATGTTTATATAGTTATTTTCCAAAGACATTAATATTTTTGCTTCTAGGATTTTGATATTATTATGAGATTTAATGTTTAAATTATTAGAATTATGTAAAATATATTCATTTTTAGCTTGGTTTATCTCATAATACCTTGTTTTGTTGTAGAGGATATTTTTGTGGCATGTTCTGCTCATTGGTCACATGGGAAGTTGTCACCTCGGGGCCTGAAGTTGATAGAGTTGGGATTATTGAATGTTCTTGACTATCCCTGACGAATTTTCTGGGATTGGGAAACCTAATGAGAATTTTTTTGATTCTAGTTAGTATGATGATGTTGGTTTTGTTCCTGATTCTCTCATTGGTAGAATTAATATAAGATAAACGACAATGCAACTAGGATATCATTGGTAGGGGATATGGGCATGTTGTAAATTGGGAAGAATATGGAGGATTCTAGAAAATTTCATGATTAGGAAAGAAGAACAATATCACCCTCATGCTATGAGCTATTGAAATTAGATCATGTTCATTTTTCACATAAGGTGACAGAAAAACAACTGTGGTTCCGAAGAAGCTTGTGGATTCTAATCTCTTCTAGTGTCAGTGGACAGTACTTGTAGAGTTCTCTATGTTAAGGAATGTCATGGGGGATTTGTAATCATAGAAAAACCATATAAAAAAATTAAAAATGTTTGTATAAATTTGATCCTACCATATATAACATTCTAAGGAATCATTCCATGTGATATTTCAATGGCTCAAGAAAAGTTTTTCCTCAAATGTTATTGGACTACCATTACATAAATTATTGTTGGTTGTAAAAGCTTGTAAAGTGTCTCTTTGAGGGGAGGCATGTTCCTATTTTCTTATTGATTCATGATGAGTTGCAGCTGATGTCCTAAGTGGTGAGATGGGATGTTTTCATCAAAGAAAATTTTTTATTGATATTTTTTAGAGATCCACACTTTATTGGAAAATGTATTTTGTTTGATTGTTATTTTTCTACATAGGATTTTTAAGTGATTTCTTCTCCAGCTACTCTAGTGGTCTCCTTTTGGGTAAGAAAAGATTTTATGATGTGATAGTTTGTAGTGGACATTATTTTTCTTTCTCTGCGTGAGGTTTTTAGGGGATTTCTTATTTATCAACTCTGGTTGTCTCCTTTAGGGGAATAAAATATTTTAAGGTGTGATTGTATATAGTGGCCTATATTTTTCATGATCAATTCATAAGCTCAATTTTGAATTTATGATAATTGGGACCTGTTTTAGGGTATAATGAAAAATTTACCCACGAACAAGACTTTAGAAAAAAATGGTTTGTTTCATTATTCTGGTGATGATGTGTTAAACAACAAGATATATTTTGGGGAATTTCTAATATGTTCTATTTTATAATTTTTAATAATATTTATTATTTAAATAAATATTACTCTTGAAGATAGTATTGTGATTTTGATACCCTAGTTTTATCTATTTGGAATTTAAAAAAAAAATTACTTGTATTTTAGTTGAAATGTTAAGAATTTGTGAATTTTTAATCCTGAGGAGGCCTCAAAAAATATTATAAGTCAAAATTTTTTATTTTTATACCATGATAACATTTACCTGTGAATTATGATTTTCCATAAAAATTAGGTTTCATATGGGAAAACTGATACATCTGTGGAATTTTTTGCTAGATTCATTATTTCATTTTTATTCTATTATTTATAAAACAATTTATCTTGAATTATGTTAAATATTTATTATTGAAATTATTTTTTGTTAGCATGATTATTGTGTTATTATTTTTTCCCTGATATCTCATTGGATTTTTGATCAGACCTCACTATAAGGTGGATGGATATGTGGAACGACTCCCCTCCCCCAAATTATGTTTAATCCATATGGTAGCTTGGAAAGGTCTTAGAGCTCCAATGGATAAGGGATGATGATATAGTGGGTATGATTGTATAATAAGTATATGATGCCTTTTTATTATAGAATAGTAATTTAATTTTATATGATGTCTTTTGAGGGGAAGCGTGATGTGCACCAGGGTTTTTCATGAAAGGAACAAAGATGGTTTTTTGCTAGTAGGGGTGTTGGGTGAGGATAACAGAGGCAGTGGTATGGTGGTCATCGGTTAATGTTGGGTTGGGTTTAGGTGGTTTTGTGTTGCACCTGAGATGATTTGGGTAGAATATCCCATTATTTTGACAAAAATTAAAAATATAGGAACGGAGATTGCAGAAAAATATTGGTTTCTTGGATTAGATAGATAAATGGAGGTAGGAGAATCTCATGAATCAATACCCCAATTCATCAATTCTATATTTTATTCAAATTGAATTTAATTTTTTCTTATTGTTTTTGTTAATGTTGTTGGTATTATTTTTATTGTTTTTTGTTTTTTTGGATGTTGTTTTTGTTGTTGTTTCAAATATTATTTCATTTTTTAAATTTATCAAGGGATAAAATTGATGATCTTTATTCATCATTTTAAACTATATATTTAGACAAATGATTCATGGCAATTATATGGATCATATATCTGGATCATGGCATGATCATTGTGTCTCATCATGTAAAGTGTACCTGATTGATAATATGAAAACAATATATAAAAATAATTTTATCTATGAGTTAATAGCCTATCCTTGGTAATTTTTTGCATAGGTTACAATAGTAAAAATAGTTTCGTCATTTTCGGTCATTTATGATTCATGATAGTAAACATTATTATTTAGATCATTAATAACAATGATTTTATTTATTCATGATGATTTGAGCATTATCAAATTTGATAAACCACCCATGTAGTGTGGTTCTATTAGGTAATGGATCCTCCTACCACCCGCCATTCATAGATATGATAATTGATCGTATCCACCCACATTCTTATGGTGTGGGATGATTTTAAAGTTAATCTAATATGGTTAGTATCCCCCCTCCCACACCACATACAAATACTTGAGGTGTTGGATCCTCTATTTATAGATTTAATAATCCCCCTATATAAAGATATTATAAGAGGAATTAGATCCTCCAATATAGTTTCTATCCCCTACTTATAATGGGAACATTACCCCCCCCCCACCATTGATCATATGAGGTTACGTGGATTATAAGGAATTGGTAGATCATTTACATGATCAGTGTTTTGGTAATGATGGAATATAGGGTACACTGCTCCCTTAAATAACTTTCTTACCCCATCAATGAGATTGATTCCCTTCATATATTATAGATGTGGTTTTGTATATGGATGGATAAGGCGGTGTATATTATTTGAGGTTTGTACCTAATTGACACTCATTGGTTTCTATCATGATATAACATGTGGTTGGATACATACTTTATGCTTGTGGTGTTTATAGTACTTTGCGAATCCCAAGATTCTCTGGATATATTTTATTTTAAAATTTATATGAGATTAATGGGACCTCTTATTTTACCTTTAGACCTCTAGATATATAGAATATACGGATCCTTTCATTTTATTCCTCCGAGGTATACTTTCATACCAAGAATTTTGTGATATTTTTTTTAATTTTTTCTTTTTGTTTTCATCGCATCCTATTGAGTATGGTTATACTCAAAAATTCATATTCCTTGATCCAAAATATGACATGTTTTGGAACATAGTGCATTATTCAGTGATTTTCTTGTGTAAATCGAGTTATTGTGTCTTGTTCTAAGCTAATTTCTAGTAAACATGGGGATTGTGGTGTTGGCCAATCATAGTGGTACCACGATGTGATAGTAGAGGGGTGATGATCATGTTTGGACCTATCTTTTTATAGGGGCCACATCATATTAATATCATAATACATTTTTTCATCATAGATTTTATGTTTATATATTTATAAATTTTCATTATTGTTTATATGTTGGTTATCTATATGAATCTTATTGGTCATCTCATGTATGTGTTTTATACATCATAGACTTCAAATATATATTGTTGGTTGATTATATTCCATGGATATATGTAAATATTATGGTTTATAATAGTCTAAGTCCTTACTGTTGTGATTTATTCCAACTATATACTAGTCACAATCCCCTAACCTACTATAAGTTGGATTTGAGTGACACACTCATCTTTTCATCAGCCTAGGTTGGGCCTCACTCGGTAGGGTCCTGACATTGTGGTATTAAAGAAAACATATCCTAGAGATGGAATATAGAACTAAATATCTTCTCAAGATTGGTTTTATAATTACCATAACATTTTTAAAGATTCTATTGTTCATCTTTCAATCTTTGGGAACCCATTGAACTTACGACAGCTGAAGTATGAATTAATCAGGACTCCAATAACGTGTTTGTCAATTTTGGAGAGAGAGAGGGGAATTGATTTCAAGACAAAAACAAGTCCGAATATGCATCATGTATTATTCAATATTAATCATTGTTTTTCTATTATATCACCTCCTTCAGATATATTATTAACCATATATATTTTTCATATATATTATATGGTGTTTCTAATTTATTGAAATCTTGTGTATAGAGGTATATTCATTATGGGCCCATTACTTCTATTGGGAATCTATAATTTTATTGGTGAGTGATGAGGCCTTTTTTTTTAGGTTCTATTGAAATTTTTTCATACCTATTCCCTAAGGTACCTTATATCTTCCTTTATCTTGGTGAAGACTTTAAATGGAGGATGGTAGTTCTTAGTGAGTTTGATGAGACTACCCATATATTGAGAATTTTTCATTCCTTATAATGACATGTTCCATATGAGTTTATGAAGTGAGCTTGATCCTTGGGTGACTATAGATTGGCTGGAGTCAGTGAATCACATTAAATTTTTTTCAGACTGACTAACTGTTTTTATTCATTCTTTGAATTACCTATTAGGAATGGTAAGCTATTAGTAGATAATATTTTTGTTCATCAACTCTCTATGGGACTACCCTACCATGAATACATTATTCTCTTTAATCAAGGGTGAATTTTTATCCAAGTATGTTTTACTTTCTATAGGGTTGTGCAACCAAATTTGTTTATGTGTTAATGACCTTGAGTGGTGTTTTTAGGGATAATGGACAATAAAATTGTTCGAGATTGATGGATTATGAAGATACCCTAGAAGATTATTTTTCAAGATATTATTATATCATCATTAAATAATATATATATATATATATATCAGAGTACACCTTATGGGTGTTTAATGATATAAGTTTGTCATTAAGGGTGCACCTTAGTTTAGGGAGCAAGCTAGTTTTTTTCCTTATAACAACTATTTTTTTGTTAATGATGGATATCTACGTCAAACATAGCATTTATATAGGGACCCTAACATTATTGGCATTGTTTTCTACTAAGAATCAGTTATGTAGAACAAAAAATATGGTGAAATTATTTGTATGTGGAATATGTATCGAACACACCCACAAAAACATCAGTTTCAAGTTTATTTTAGGAATGGGGTGTTGAAAATAAAATTTATGGGGAGACCATATCAATGTATAGTTGTGGATACACATTGGTAGGAGAAGTTTACGATATGATTTGTTCCCTTTATTTATATACCTACATAATATATAAGGCCAGATGAAAGTTCATTATACCGCATCAGGTGTTTTGAGAGTTAGAAATTTGATACTTGTATAATTATTTATTATTGATTGATAATAAAGTTAATTATTTGAAAATTTTATATTCAATTACATGTTAATAACTTATTAATTCAACAAAAATGAAACAACAATATTCATATCTCATCAACTAAGAAATATTAAAAATATCATGAATCGTTTAATAATTTTGTATAAATACTGAATGGTATACAACTTTTATAATTTTTTATGTGTAAAAAAAGGTAAGACATATCAAGAAAAAGTCTCCCTTACTTATTGAGTCGTTGATGTCCTAACCAAAGAGATACTCAGAATAATATATAGAATCCAACCACCAACTCCAGTAAATATTTTCAACAATCCACAAATGGTATTTATCGACTTGAGTACTCATCATCATATTCTTGATCAATTATACATGTTTAGCCACATCTTACGGAATAATGGGACCTAAAAGAGTCTCTTATCCCATATCACCCTAAAATAAGTTATTATCATGTGATTCCATAAAACACTTCATAAAGTCCAATAAAATTTATGGTTGATAAATATTTTCATATAAATAGTTCTCTAATGTAATATAATCTCCCCATGATATCCCAATGTTCTGTACACAATCTCAAAAAAATTATCTCAAAACTAGTTTCTTTTATTGGAATTATCCATTATTCGGAGTATGACAAGTCATATTTATCTTTAACTAAGAACCTATTATATTCTGAATCCCCCAAAGGTGCCTTGAATGAGAATTTGTATCTATAAAAAATATAATTAACGTTCTAACGTAATCAATTATAACCATGCCCTTTATATATAACAAAACTAGATCATCAACCAAAAAATTGTCATTATATAAAAACATTCCAACATCTAAATTGATTTTTAACACTCCTCCTTCATATATTAACAATTCAAACATAAATAATAAAATATCATTATCTTCTTCATCATTCCTATATACCTAAATTATTTCTTTAATTCCGGATATAAACATATTTTTACCTTCTAGATGAACTGAACAAAATAACATATGAAATACCTTCAAAAAATTAGTTTAAAACTCAGAAAACGACCAATATGATCCTCAATATAATGTGTAAATATATCTAACACATATAATAAAATAATGTTCTCCCAACCTTTTATCATACCATATATGCTCTTACAATTTGGATATAATTCTTCCTCTTATGTTTCTAATTTACTGGATTATTTGTCACATTAATCTAAAACAACAACATATGTTCTCCCTCCTCATCTTTCTAGGGATTTAAATCCACCAATATGCTCATCAACTATCATTTTCTTTTTTCTTCCTTTATATTTTAAATCTTATAATTTGTACTCATTGTGTCTTGCAATATATTATAATTTCAGGATGTATAATAGTATTTAAATTGAAATATCTCATGATATTTTATTCACCATTTTTGTATCATGTTCAAGTATAGCTATGAGAAAAAACATAAAGAAATCCATCTTATTCATTATAATTATTCACTCTAAGAGAAAATTTTATACATTCCCAATGGGTATATATTATTTTATTTTTTTAGGTGATAAAAAAACTTTTTTTATTACATACGTGGTTGAATATTCATTTAATTTCATTGATTTGACTCAGATATAGAAACTTTTGAATGAATATGTTACGTTGTATTTGAATAATTATGTTAGATCATCAGATGTGAACATTTTACACTATGATTCCATAATAAAAACATGAATGGATATGTCATTTGATGGGAAAAAGTTTTGTTACATTGTGATACGTTGATATTATATAATAATACCATTATTATTCTATGGGGAAAGGATATGTTATGCCAGGAAAAATAGATATTAGATAGGAATAGCTCTATTATGTCATGAGGCATAGATATGTCACACTATGATACTTTAATTTCAAATTGGAATTCCTATGTCACTATATATAAGAATTGATATGTTATGCTTTTATACCTTGATATGATATGGAAATGGATAACTTGTGATACGAGAAAAAATAATTTTAGGTCCTGATAGCTTGACATAGTATGGTAATGAATATGTTATTCCACATGAAACTATTATATTATATCATTATACCTTGATACAATTAGGGAATAACTATTTTATACCATGGGACACCACTATATTACTCTAAATTACCTTAATATTACAAAAACATCATAGGTATTCCAATTAAAAAATACATGTAAAACTATGATACGTTGATTTGTGATCGAAAACAATTACCCAAACCATACAAAAATGGAAATGTTACACATTATGTAGTAGAAAATGGTTGTGATATAATATGATATGTTAATATAGAACTATAATGACTATGTTGTGAGATGGTAAATAGTCATGTATGTCATGATGCTTACTATTTTCTCTTTTACAACTAGTGGAAAAAATTTAAGTAATGGAATTCTTTTTACTCATTTGACCCTTCAAATGTCTGTCGAACACTATAAAAGATGAAAAATACAAGCATTGGACTTTCAAAACACATTATTAACAATGATAAATGATATAAATGTATTATAATTATTTTCTATATTTTAGTGTATATATATATATATACAAACACACATAAATATATTTATATAAATATATATATATTTTTTAAATATGATATATATCATAATAAATATATATATTTATATAAATTTTCTATGTATGTATATCTATATATAAATATATATTCTAATTATTTATAATTATATATATAATTATAATTACATATGTATTAATAAATAATAATTTAAATATTCATATATGTGTGTGTATGGTTATCTTATAAATAAATATATAAAAATTTTAAAATATATTATATATGTAAAATATATTTTTAATTAAATAAATCAAAATATAATTAATAAATATATAAAAATAAATATATATAAGTTTATTTTCTTGATTTTAAAGTGAAATATATATTTAATTATATACATCAATATAAAATTAATATATATTATAAAGTTAATTTTAAACAAAAATATATTAATTTAATTTTTTTCAATGGTAGACAAATTCCCTACCATGTAGGCTATTTATATGAGATAAATTATGTAGTTTATTATGTTCTCACATGCATAATGGTTAATCGCATGGGAGAGTATTGGCATGAGGAAGAACATGAGAAATCAAGATGAGCAACAGTGGATGTTGTACTGCCTTGGATGCAGCATATGAAATCACCATAGGACTTTGTTATACCACATGAGTGATCAATTACCTATTGAATATGTACCAACAATACATGGGATGTATAATTCACTTGTCAGATTACACGTTGTGTGGGCTTGAACTGCCTCTTGGATAATCTGTGATTTTTGGAAGTGTGGCTGGCACTTCTTCAGAGACTGTTTTTCTTTGTGAGATGTATATTTTTATTCAAAGGAGAACATTCACATTCGGAATGACACATATCTAACCACCTATGAGATGCAACCACTTATAGGATACCATGTCAATACTGGTACATGTGTGAGTGTGTCTATTATCTCACACTGAAGTATTTGGATCTGTATGTGTGAGAGATAGTGAGTGAGTGAGTAAAGTGATCCTAGTTTCAGTTAAATGTTCATATAATTTCATTTATTTGATAAAAAAATTACATTTTAAGGGAATGAATCATATTTCAAACAAAAAAAAGATTTATGTTGTATTTTTTTTATCCCCCTTTGACAATAATATCCAAATACAACATGAGAAAGGGGACTTAATTGATTTACATTAGACATAAAATGGGTGATGTTGAACCCCCATCATCAAATTTGGGTTATAAAATATATTCTCATATAGTTCTTCGTTGAAAACATATGTAATTTTCTCTTTTTTGGAATAAATTCCAACTTCGATTCATTTACCTCCACAATATCCTTAATGAAGTTATATATCATGTCAATATACTTAGATATTCAATATTTAACTAGATTACATGAATATTTTATAACACTTTTATTATCATATAAAATAAAAAGTGGTAACAATGCTCCATCCTTAAGATCCTCCAACTATGTCTTCATCCACATAAATTGATTTTTGGAATGAGTAGTAGCCATATATTTATCCTATATTGTGCTAAATTTGGTTAAATCTTTCTTCTTAGGGAACCAATAAACATAGCCCTCTTCAATATAGAATCCTCAATTAGATATAGAGCGCATATCATTAAGATAACCTTATAAATCTATATCTACTTATCCAAACGGTTCCATCTTCCATTTAAAATTATATTTCTAACAAAAACATTGTGTAAATCTAATATTCCTAATAAATATAATTATAATAGTGAAAAAATGACTCTTTTGGATCACTTTGATAACTGGAACAAAGTAACAACATAAACAAAATCCATCCTTGAATCTACCATGTATATAAGACTTCAAATCAGCAACTAAAATTGTCAAAGAACCACTTCAATTCCTTACTCATTGTTGGAAAATATGGTCCCCATCAGAATTGGGGTGGGATCCGATTTTGAATCTTCTATATTGAAGAATTTTAAAATTTATCATGCATACATATCTTGTAAAAGAGAAATGTGATCTCTTTTGAGAAATTTGTAAACCGAGAAAGTATATTTTATCCTCAAGTAAGGAAATTTCACAAATTATCTTCATCTCTTTAGTAAAATCTAAAAAAAGTCCTTCAAAATTTTATAAAAAAACTGATTTCATATATATAAACAATAACTAAGAGAGATCCCAAGTTTTTATCGTTAATGTAGATGTTATATTCCACCCTTCCCGTTCTAAAATTCAATATCCTAAACTAGGTTTCCATCATACAGTACCATGTTCTCAGGGAATATTTCAACCAATATAAATCGTTTTTAAAATTAAAAACATAATTCACATATTATTCAAGTAAGAAACTATATATATTCTTAGTGTAAACCACCTATTTCAATTTATGATTTTGGAAGGAATACTTGACATCAATTTGAAAAATCATGTATCATTAGAAAAAAAATATTATAATGGTTTTAAGCCAAGCATCCATTGGAAAAGTCCCATAAATCACAACTCCTTCAACCGATGAATGTAATATGACAAAAATGATTATTTATTTCTTAATATTTCTCCTTTTTAGTTCAACTTGTTCAGGAATACCCACTTTCTTCCATTTACATTCTGGTCATTAGTTTTGGGAACTAACTCATATGTCTCATTCTTCTATATTTTTTATAATTCCATATTCTTAGTATTAAACCACTCTTGATTATTCAATACTCAATAAATTTATTTTTGATTAAATTGATATAAATTTTAATTGTGAGTTTTTCTGTACAAATTATTATAGTTTATATTTATTAATTTTTAATTACAATGATAATTTCGACCATTACATACCTTCTAAGAACTGTGAGTAATTTCTTATGGTTATATAATGAAAATATCACCACCAGCCCTTATGGAACAAACTTCATCATTTGAAAATTCCTTAATTATATGATTTAGGATATTTACATTAGTATAATAAAAAATTATTCCAATATCCTTATTATAATAGTGGTTTCCCCGTCCATTTGAAGGATAACTATGAATCATTCCTACAATTCCTGCTAGATCAAACATACCCATATTTCAATATTTATTTCTTAAAACATGGGCTTCCAAACACTCTATAATACTTAAACTTTGGTTATTGTTATAATAAATCTCATATAGGGTCATATAATAATTTGGTTTATAAAAAATGATTGTTAACATAAATTGAAAAAATATTTTCTTATCTACCAAAATAATGAGAGGTATCATTATCTATCGTCATCATATGAGTCATCTCTAATAAGCTTCTATTTTTAAATTTAAACACACTATTTTTTGGTGTATAACATCTACTGAGTTCATAATGAATGTACTTATCTTAAAGATAAGGTTCAAATTTTTTATTAGTGTACTCAGAACTATTATATTTGTTGATTATTTTCTAGGATTAAACAATATCATTTTCATAATTTCAACTAAATATATTGAAAATATTTAGATCCTATTATTTATGTTTCATTAAAACAGATCATGAAATACAACGGAATTAATCAATAAATCAAAAAAATTATCTTTACTTATTTCGGGCTTTCTCATTGACCCACAGTTGTCAGAATGGATTATAATTACTGGATGAGATGTGTAAATCTCAACCCTAATGTTACTTGATTTAATAACATTACACTTATAACAAGTATATTAAATCCTGTCAATTTATCAATTCATCTAGGGAACAACACAAACAATTTCTCTTATGTTAATCTTTTTCAAATTCCTTTGGGAAAGATGGAAAATTCTTATCTTCCAAAGTTCATTTTATATTTTAATTCCCATGAATCTTGAATCATGTGAATTTAAAAACTAAAATACGTTAAACATTGTTAGTTTTTTTATTTTCACAACATTTTATTTTTTAATCATTTTCTCCAAGAAATCATCTTCACTTTTGTTGGTTGGAGTATATATTCAAGAGGGGACTGAATTGAGTTCCAATTAAAATTTCTCTTAAAATATTTTCTATTTAAAATCCCCTGATTTATAAAATAAGTTAAACTGTAGTGAATTTATACTGATTGTAAATGTTCACTTAGCTTCTCAAAGATTAATTAGGTCTCAGTTAATTTAACGAAAAGATGAAACTAAATTTTGAAGCTAACCTACTGATTTTCAATAAGTGTAAACACTTGCTAATTTAACTATCAAAGTAGCTTTAAAATATTTTTTTATTTCAAAGTAATAGCATTGGAGTAAAATATATATGTAGTATAATTTTTTCTTATACTAAAGATGCACAGAATATATAACAAGAGGTTCAGTCTCAAGCCGAGACTTAGTCCTCTCAAATTTATATAAATTTGATCCATACCCTGGATCGGGGTTAACAATATTTTACAAAACTGTCCAGGCAATGCAGGGACCACTACCACAATTCTTCGTGGGAAAAAACAAAGACCAGGCCACACAAGGACCTCTTCAACAGTTGATGTTGATAAACAAGAGTTAAGAGATTTGGAGTGAGGATTTTGATATCCTCCAGTTCAGTGCTGGAGATAGTGTGTGTATAAGAAATACAGAGTACACCACACTTCTCAAAAGATAATAAATAAATCACATAGAGAGAACAGATAAGAGTTTAGAAAGCTCTAGTGATTATCAATGCAGCTCTGGACTCGTTGGATTCAGTAGGAATGCTTCTAAGTCCTTCTCTGGTTTTCTGTTGAAAAACAGAGTGTCGTAGTTCATCATGTATTCTACAGGAATGGAAATGATCTCTTGATTTGTCATTTTTTTCTTCAGTGGTTTGGGATTGAACTCATAAGAGTTATTTGAAAGTCTTGCAATCTCTTTTTTCTCAAGATTGTTCTTCTCGTTCAGCATAGTTCTCTCGGTTGTATGTAAGTTCTTCTCATTGTATATTCACACTTGCATGCCACACTTCTTGTACTACATCTCAAACTTCCTTATATTACTCTAGCTCTCGCAGTAGGAATGATTCCCTTTTCATAGGTACGAGGTACGGTTTCTTGATATGCCAAAAACTATCATTAAATAACATTAATTTCATTTAAAACATCAAATATGACCGTTAGCATTATTTAAATAATATTTACAAATAGTTAAGAAACGGTGTCATAGTGATTAAGTAAACGGTGTCTTCTTCCCGGTATGGTCTTCAAGGTATGAGGTTCAATGTATGAGCTTCACAATATGTGGTTCACGGTATGATCTTCACGGTATGTGGTTCACGGTATGAGCTTCACTGTATGTGGTTCATGGAATGAGCATCACAGTATGAGCTTTATGGTATATCATTCACGGTGTCTGTTTCACGGTGTCTGGGTCACAGTGAGTCCTTCACGATGTGTGGGTCACAGTGTCTGGGTCACAGTGTCTAGATCACGGTGAGTCCTTCACGGTATGTCCATACTTAGAAAAATATCTGTATTTGGACTTAGAGAGTAATATACGGAATATGGATTATGTTTAATCATTAGAGAGTAAGAGAACATGAATCATAAATATAAATTCTTGATAATATATGTGAGATTTGTGATCATGCATAAGACTTATAAAATAATAATGAGAGTAATTAACATCTATAAGATTTGTTATCATTAAAACATGAAGTGTAGTTATTACTGACATTGAAGATCATTAGTAAGATGTGCAATGAAGATTGAGATTAATTAACAGTAATTGGATTTGTGATCATTAAAACATGATTAACCCATGAAGAGTCCAACAATATCCCCCTTTTTAATGATCACAAATCATGTATAGTCAAAATATAAATGTAATGCAATATTAAAGAAACTAGAATATTAGAATAGAAAAAATAAATCTTTATAAAACTGACACTTGTAGTTTTTCTCCCCCAGTTATACTTGTAGGTTTTCTCCCCATTTTGGGATTATCAAAAAGTAGATGAAAGGAAATGAAACACTACATTTTTCATTAAAAAGAGTTTAGAATTGATCATACAAGAGAAATACAAACAGTAAACAAGACATGACATCCCATCAAAAATAAAACAATCCTTGGACTCTTTAGGGATCCACCTTGTCCTTTACTTTATCAGCAGCAGGAGCTGGTGCTGATGTAGAAGAAGGCATAGATGTGGGAGACAAAGAGGGTAAGGGTAGACCTTCAAAAACAGATGGAGCCAAAGTAGGAGAAGTAGAAGATCTGGGCTGGGGTTTGTCAAGAATGACTGGCTGGATCTGAGAAAGAGCTTGGCTAACTGTCATGGCAGTTGAGTCTAAGGTAGGTAGAACAGTTCTAAGGGGTGCAGCAGCTGGAGCAACTATAGCAGTACTCTGTACATAAAGATACGACTTCAAAAGATTGATGAAATCAATAATTATTTCACCACCATATTGCATAGCCTTTTCAAAATAATCCTTATTCTCCATAAATTTGTCCAACAATCTGGTTATCTCTGTAAGTTTCTGAACTTGAGCTTTAAAAGCTTGTGTCACCGGAGGGATTCTCAAATTTTCCTCAAGATATCTAAAGTGATCTGTCATATCACTTTTAGAGAAAATCCGGGAGAGATGAAAATCTATTTTCTTAGTGATATTTTGTTGAGCATCATCGGCTATCTTAGAATGAATCCTAACCAAGTCCAATGCTCTATCACTGTTCTTAACCACATTTCACAAGGAAGACATATCCAAGCCACTGAATCCACTCTGAAGTTCTTCCGTAACTATGGATCTCAGCATAGAATCATCCAAAGAAGATGTGGAGGTTTTACGTGAAGTAGGTGAAGCCTTGACAACTTCGGTTAGAACATTGAGCTGTTTCAGAACTTTTTGCAGGCATCCAGTGTATTTATCTGAAAGCTTATTCAGATTTTCTACAAGCTCCCTCTTGCGTTCTAGCATCTTGGTGTGTCTTTTTTCAATATTCTCATCAAAAGAAAGTAGATATGGATGAACCTGAGACACAATTTCCCTAGCAAGTAGGGAATCAGATGGCTCCGGAGAAGTAGCAATTGGTTCAGTGGTAGAAACAAGAGCAGGCACTGATCTCATAGATAACTCATTCTCCAAGTTCGCTATCATATTTTTCAGATTTGCAACATCAGCACTCAGTAGCTTATTATCTACTCCGAATTCTTGAATTTCTCAGATCATCCTTGGATGAATATGCAAGATAATATTTTCCAAGAGAATTGATGCATCTTCTTGACTTAACTATGTCACTAGACGAGGTTGAGTGGGGAAAATTTTCTCAACTCCAACTAACAAAGTCTCTCCAAAAATTTTCAGATCATATTTGGTAACAAAGAGTGATGATCAGGTAATGGTGCAGGTAAAGAAAGAGGTTCAGATTCTGGTTGAGGTTCAGAGTTATCTTTAGACCCAGATTCTGATTCTGATTGAGGTTGGGGCTCTGATTCTGGTTCTGGATGAGCGATAGACATCAGTTGAAACAGAGAGGAAAGATCCATTCTAGTTTTAGTCACTTTATGTGACTCATTAACATAATAAAAGCTTGGGAATTCATACCGAGTGTACATAGAATATGTGACAGAAGGTTGAGAAGCTTCAGCAGATCCAGATTCTATAAACACAAGGTTTGGAGGTTCCTCCCCCTCAAATTGTGCTTCCATTTCAGAGACTATAGGCTCACCATGATCAAGATCCACAGGATCATCGCTAAACTCTTCAGAAAACTCTTGCCTTGCTAGCTGAAAGGAAATATCCATCCTTTCATCAGTAGAGGGAATAATCTCAGGAATCAATTGTTCCACTGGTTGAGCTTCCAGACTTGCTTCTTTCTCAACAGAAAGATCCTCTTCAACAGAATCGGCCTCTATAGTTTTTTTCCGTTCTGAATAAGGAAAAACCAATTTTCTTGCAGCTTAAGGAGGAGCTTTTGCATTGACATCCTCACTAGAAGAAGGAGCTTCTTCTTCTCTCAAACCAACAACAACTTCTTCTCCTTGAGGTATTCCAGTAGGGATAACAATAGGGACAATAGTCCTTTCTTTTTCATCAGGAGCTATTTTTATTAGAGGTCATATAGATTCTTCTCTAAGAGATACATCAGCTGTTACTTCCTCTTCTTCTTCTTCTTTTGAATACTCAGCCACTTCACCTGGTTCCAAACCAGGATCAGATAGATTTTTAGGACTTCTGGGATACTCAACAGGATTATAATTTTTATAGAGTTGATCATTATCCCTATCCCACTGCTTCTTCCAGGGCTTCTAGCTAATCTTCATCTTTCTGATGATAGGAAAGGATAGGCAGAAATCAAGGTCATCTAGCTTCTCTTCATTGGGTCCAACCATCCATTTTCCATCTAACATAGTTGAAATCATCCTTGAGTAAAACAAGGAGGTGGATTTGGAAGTGCCTTTGATCAGCTCACAGAAATGGTTATTAACATACTTACAATGGTTGATCTTATGACCATTCTTCAATAGGTGAATCAGGAACACATCCTGATACTTCATCACAGCAAAATATCTTTTTCTCAGACTAATCAAATTCTGAAAAAACATGAATAAAAGTCTAGTCTCCCCATCTTATTCAGCAGTTATGGCCCTTCACTTGGTGCCATTTTCAGTCAGGATTTCCAAAGCATTCTCCAGGTCAAAGATGTCAGTTTTTGGAGATGGGTCTCTCTGGTAATAATCACAAACTCCTTCATGTGGAATCCCTAGGCATGCAGCCCACAGCCTCGACGAGAAAGAGCACTTCGGGCCATTTATCCATCTTGTCACCATAAATGTTTCTCCAAACTCAAAATAAAACATCACATACTGATAGAATTGAGATACCAATCTCTGGTAAATCGGTCTATTCTGTCCAGTGAACCATTCAAGCCATCCTTTTTCTCTTAACACTTTCAAAACTAAAGATCTTCTAGACAAAAACCATTTTGGGAAAACCTCTTTTTCAGATACAACTGTACGGCTTTCCAGGTTTGGGTTTAGAGGTCCTTCGGGAGCTATCCTCGGTATCCTCTTCTGTTTCATAGAGCAGCGCTTCTCAGACGAGGGTGAAGATGGATGCATCATCCTTGCCATTCGCTGAAGGTTCGGGCAAGAGGGAAGAGAAGGTTCAAGAGAGATTCCTGGTAAGGAATCGAATTAAACCCTTAGGTTTTATCATTTCAGAATTCCAAACGTCATTAAAAAAACACGGGAAATCAAATAGCGGTGGAATAAAAATTACCGCGATACGGGTTAAAATAAGAATATAAATAATCTTTACGGTGAGACCGTGAGTAGGCATTACGATGAGATGAAAACTAATCATCATGGTGAGAACGATGGTAGTCGTCACGGTGAGACAGTGAACATCTTGTGTAGTCATGGTGAGACAGTGAGTTGACAGACCGTGAGCATAAAGTCTTGATGGTGATACCGTGTGCATAAAATAGTAACTTAGAAACAGTGACCATGAAACCATAATGTAAAATACAGTAAAGTATTAAACATTAAGATCAGTAAGATATTTATTAATGATTAATCATACAAAGATCATATATGAAGCAGTCAAATCATTCAGAATTTAATGGTTTATTGAATACATCAGCAAGTTTATATTCAGTACCAATTAATAGCAAAGTGATATCACCTTTTTGATAATGATCCCTCAAAAAGTGATGTCTTACATCAATATGTTTTATCGTAGAATGTGAAAAAGGATTCTTGGAAATATTAATAGCACTTGTGTTGTCACAATTTATTGGGACATGTCTAAATTGATATCCATAGTCTAGTAATGTGTGTTTCATCCACAAAATATGTGCACAACAACTTCCAGCAGCTTTGTATTCATCTTCTGCAGTAGATAATGCAATAGAATTTTGATTCTTACTACACCATGATATTAGTGACATGCCTAAAAGATGACATGTTCTAGAGGTTCTTTTTCTATGTAACATACATCCAGCAAAATCAGCATCAGAGTAACTAACTAATTTAAATGATTGTCCTTTGGGATAGAACAGTCCTAAATTTGGAGTATGATTGAGGTATTTGAAAATTCTCTTCACAACATTTAAATGTGACTCTTTAGTATTTGCTTGAAAACGAGCACACATACACACACTAAACATAATATCATTACGACTAGCAATCAGGTAGTGTAGACTTCCAATCATTCCTCTATAAGTTGTTTGATCAATAGATTTACCATTTTCATCATGATCCATCTTACAGGTGGTACTCATGGGAGTTTCACTACCTTTTGTTTCAGCCAATCCAAAACGTTTTAAAAGATCTCTAGTTTATTTACTTTGAGTTAAAATAATTCCATCATCATTTTGAAATAGTTAAAATCCATGAAAGAATTTAAGTTCACCCATTAAACTCATTTCAAATGCATTTTGCATCATTTTAGAAAAATTAGTACATAGGGAATTTCTTGAAGATCCAAAAATAATATCCTCTACATAAATTTGTACTACTAATACATCTTTATAAATTCGTTTTATAGACAGAGTAGGATCAACTATTCCTTTTATAAAACATTTGGAAATTAGAAAAGTCCTTAATCTATCATACCAAGCTCTTGGAGCTTCCTTTAAACCATATAAATCTTTTTATAATTTGAAAATATGATTTGGAAAATGATGGTTTGAAAATCCATGTGGTTGTTCAACAAAAACGTCCTCAGCAATATATCCATTCAAGAATGAACTCTTGACATCCATTTGATATAGTTTGAAATTTAGATGTGCAGCATAAGCAAGTAAAATCCTAATAGCTTCTAATCTGTCTATTGGAGTAAAAGTCTCCTCATAGTCAATACCTTCTTCTTGACTATAGCCTTGTGCAACTAGCCTAGCTTTATTTCTAACTATGTTTCCAGATTCATCTACATTATTTCTAAACACCCATTTAGTACCTATTGTGAAAGTGTCCTTAGGCCTTTCAACAAGATTCCAAACTTTATTTCTTTCAAATTTATTGACTTCTTCTTGCATAAAAATTACCCAAAATTCATCATTAATAGCATCATCAATGTTTTTAGGTTCAAGATGTGACAAGAAGGCATGATGTTCAACCTGATTTCTTAGAGAAGCTCTATTCTGTGTCCCTCTATCAAGATTTCTTACAATAGCATCTAAAGGATGATTCTTTAAAATTCTAGTTGATCTAGTAAAGGTAGAACTAGAAATTTTAGGTTCTTCTCTAGGTTCAGGTTCATTAGGAGTAGATTCTGGAATAAGTCCAGAACTGGTTGTCTTTATAACAGGTTCATTAGATTTGTCATTAAGGTCCATAACAGATAAATATTCTTCAAGATTTTCAAGAGTGGTTTTAGCCTCATGTGGATCAGTTTCATCAAATTTGATGTAAACAGATTCTTCCACACACTTGGTTCTTTTATTGAAAACTCTATAATCATTTCTGGTTAAATAATATCCTAAAAATATTTCATCACCACTCTTAGAAGCAAACTTATCAAGATTATCTTTTGTATTGAGAATAAAGACTTTGCAGCCAAAGACTCTAAATTAACTGACTTTAGGTTTTCTATTGTTCCACAATTCATATGGGGTCTTCTTAAGAACAGGTCTAAATAAGACTCTATTAATAATATAACAAGCTGCATTCACAGCTTCAGCCCAAAAGTAAAAAGGCAGTTCATATTCATTAAGCATAGTTCTAGCAATTTTTGGAAAGGTTCTATTTCTTCTTTCTACCACACCATTTTGTTGTGGTGTCCTAGGAGCAGAAAAGTTATGAATATAGCCATTATGCGAGTAGTAGGATTCAAACTCATGATTCTCAAACTAACGGCCAACATCACTTCTTAGGGTTTTAATCTTAAGTCCACTAAGATTTTCTACAGATTTGGAGTACTTAACAATGTAAGAACAAGCTTCACTTTTTGTGAGCTAATAAGTATACCCATGTATATCTAGAAACTTCATCTACTAGGACATAGACATAGTGCTTACCATTTATGCTTGAAACTCTAGATGGTCCAAACAAATCCATTTGAACCAACTCGAGAGGTTGAGAAGTTGAAACTTCATTATTTGATTTAAAAGAAACCATATGTTGCTTTCCCTTTTGACATGGATTACAAACTTTGTCATTTGGAAACTCAAGTTTAGGTAGGTCTCTAACTAAGTTCTTACTAGTTAGTTTTCTAAGTGAGAGTATATTGCAATGTCCTAATCTTCTATGCCATAACCATGAATCTTTATGAAAATCATTTAAACAGGTAACATTTTTCTTAGCTAAGTAATTTAAATCAACAGCATAAACAGTTTCATTTCCTAGAGCAGAAAATACCAAAACTTTATTAGAATTAAAAACATTCCAAGAATAATTTTCAAATTTGACATTAAAACCATCATCACATAATTGAGAAATACTTAACAGGTTATATTTATTTCTATTAACAAATAAAACATTTGAGATTAAAACTGAATCGGTATTACCAATTTGGCATAGGCCAATGATCTTTCCTTTAAAATTATCACCAAAGGTGACATGACCTCCATCAACCTTTATTAAACTCTTGACGCATGAGTAATCCCCAGAAATATGTCTTGAACATCCACTGTCCAAATACCATGTCTTCCTATGGGAACAATTTAAGAAGGTTTCCAACAAAACAGATTTAGATAGGAAATGATTTTGGTACCCAGATCTTCTTAGGTCCAGATAGGTTAGCAATCAAAGCTTTCAGTACCCACATTTGTCTTATGGGTCTCATACAATTTATGTAATCAAAATATTTTTAATGATAAACTCTATTTGATTTATAAATATGTGAATATCTAGTTGAATCATATGAATGTACAGAACTAGAACTAGCAGTATTCTGTCTAGATTTAGGGATAAATCTATTCTTAGTAATCTATCTCTGTCCAGGTTTGTATCTTATTCCAGTAGTTTATTTTTGCGCAACCTGCTTTCCTAGCATTTCAGTTAGTGTATATTTTCCATTTGTGAACTTCTCTAAGTCTTTTATAAGTATCTCATTATAGATTTTCAGTTCATTTTTCTCATTTAACAATTAAACATTTTTCTATTTTCCAATAGTAAGTTCAGTTTTAACAATAGTAGTGAGAGCATGCTGTTTCTTTAATGATTTGTATTTATCCTTAAGTTCATTGCATGTCTCGTCCAGGATATTAAAGTATTAAAATAATTCCTCACTAGTCATTTTTTCAGAATCAGAATCAGATTCTGCATCATCTCCAGAATAATAAGAAGTTAAAAAAGGAGTATCTGAGGTTACCTCAGATGTGTTTGTCATGAAACACATGTTGGCATGATTTCATTCATAATCAGACATTTCAGATTCACTTGTGTTATCTTCAGAAGAACTCAAGGTAGCCTTCATAGCCTTTTTGTACTAACTGTCCTTGTAATCATATTTATTCTTGAATTTTAGCTTTAGTCGGTCTGCTTTAATGTGACCTTTCCTTTTACACTCATAGCAAAAAACTTCATCACTTTTATCTTGCTTTTCCTAATCCTTCTTCCAATGTCCCTTATTGTCATACTTTCCTTTGTAATTTGATTTTCTGAAAAATGTATCCTTCCTAAAAAATTTCTTAAACCTTCTGGCTATCTGATCTATTTCAGCATCACTATCAGACTCTAAATTTTCACTGGTTGAACTGTCAGTTTGTATTTGAGCTTTTTCTTTGTCCTTACTCTTTGAAGCAGTAGTCTTGAATGCCACATATTTTCTCTTAGGTTAACCATATTCCACTTTATTCACCTTGAGTTCTTCCTCATACATCGTAAGCTTACCAATGAGTTCTTTAACGGGTAGAGAAGCAATGTCACATGGCTCTCTGATTGAAACATATGTGCCTCTCCATCGATCTGGTAAACATCTCAAGATTCTCATAATTTGTTCCTTTGTTGGAACTACCTTTCCGAGTGAATTCATTGTATTGACTATCTCATTAAACCTAATATATATATCAGAAATAGGTTCATCAGTATTCATTTTAAAATTATCATATTAAATAGTATAAGTATTTAATATCATTTCTTTAACATTGGTTGTTCCTTCATGAGAAACACACAATGTATCCCATATTTCAAAATCAGTTTTGCAAGCAGAAATTCTGTTCAACTCCTCATCTACTAGAGCAAAGTACAGGGAATTCATGGCTTTACAATTATTATTGTAGGAATTCGTTGTAGGTTCATCCCAAGTTACTCTTTCAGTTTCTGGAATTTTATATTGTGACTCTATAGCGGTCCAGATATCAAAACCCGTGCTTTATAAATGAATTTTCATTTTAAGTTTCCACTGAGCATAGTTTGAACCATTGAAGAAAGGTGGCATGTTAGTAGCATCACCCTCTATTATATTATCCATAACTAGATTTTAGAAAGATAATTTAAAGTGATAAAATTTAGAACTAACATAAATTTATGATCTTTAAAGATGCAACTAAAATAATGGTTGAAAAATAGATTATTTCAAAAGTTCTTTAAAGAAAAAACAAAATCCTTTGATACAAAATGTTGGTCGGAGTGGATACTGAAGAGGGAGGGTGAATTGAGTTCCAATTAAAATTTCTGTTAAAATATTGTCTATTTAAAATCCCATGATTTATAAAAGAAGTTAAACTATAGTGAATTTATACAGATTGTAAATTTTCACTTAGCTTCTCAAAGATTGATTATGTCTCAGTTAATTTAACCAAAAGATCAAACTAACTTTTGAAGCTAACCTACTGATTTACAATAAGTATAAACACTTGATTATTTAACTATCAAATTTGCTTTAAAATAGTTTTGTATTTCAAAGTAATAGCAGCGGAGTAAAAGATATATGTAGTATACTTTGAACTTATACTGAAGATGCACAAAAGATATAACAAGAGGTTCAGTCTCATGCCGAGACTTAGTCCTCTCAAATTTATATAAATTTTATCCACACCCTGTATCGAGGTTAACAACAGTTTTCAAAACTTTCCAGGCCAAACAGGGACATCTACCACTGTTCTTAGTGGGAAATAAAACAAAGAACAGGCCACACAAGGACCTCTTCCGCAGTTGACATGGGTAAACAAGAGTTAAGAGATTTGGAGTGAGGATTTTGATATCATCAAGTTCTGTGAAGGAGATAGTGTGTGTATAAGAAATACAGAGTACACCACACTGCTCAAAAGTTAATAAATAATTCACATATAGAAAACAGATAAGATTTTAGAAAGCTCTAGTGATTATCAATGCAGCTCTGGACTCATTGGATTCAGAGGGAATGCTTCTGAATCCTTCTCTAGTTTTTCTGTTGAAAAACAGAGTGTCATAGTTCAGCTTGTATTCTACAGGAATGGAAATGATCTCTTGATTCATCGTGTGTCCTTCAGTGGTGTTGGATTTACCTCATAAGAGTTCTTTGAAAGTCTTGCAATCTACTTCTTACTCAGGATTGTTCTTCTCATTCACCACAGTTCTCTCGGGTGTATATAAGTTCTTCTCGTTGTATATTCACACTTGCACGCCATACTTCATGTACTGCATCTCAAACTTCCTTATATTCCTCTAGTTCTGGCAGTAGTAATGATTCCCTTTTCATAGGTATGAGATACGATTTCCTGACATGCCAACAACAATCATTAAAAAACATTAATTGCGTTAAAAACATCAAATATGACCGTTAGCATTATTTAAATAATATTGACAAAAAGTTCAAAAACGTTGTCACATCAATTAATTAAACGGTGTCTTCTACACGGTATGGTCTTCATGGTATGAGGTTCACGGTATGAGCTTCATGGTATGTGGTTCATGGTATGAGCTTCATGGTATGTGGTTCACGATATGAGCTCCACAATATGTGGTTCACGGAATGAGCTTCATGGTATGAGCTTCACGGTATGTCCTTCATGGTGTCTAGTTCACGGTGTCTGGGTAATGGTGAGTCCTTCACGGTGTCTGGTTCACGGTGTCTGGGTCACGGTGTGTGGGTCACGGTGAGTCCTTCACGGTGTCTGGGTCACAGTGTCTAGGTCATGGTGTCTGGATAACGGTGAGTCCTTCACAGTGTGTCCATACTTAGACAAATATCTGTATTTGGACATAGATAGTAATATGTAGAATATGGATTATGTTTTATCATTAGAGAGTAAGAGAACTTGAATCATAAATATAAATGCTTGATAATATATGTGATATTTGTGATCATTCATGAGACTTGTAAAATAATAACGAGAGTAATTAATATCTTTAAGATTTGTTATCATTAAAACATGATGTGTAGTTATTACTGACATTGAAGACCATTAGAAAGATGTGCAATGAAGATTGAGATTAATTAACAGAAATAGGATTTGTGATCATTAAAACATGATTAACCCATGAGGAGTCCAACAACTTAAAACCACCATATTTTCTTCATCACAAAGCTTGAAAACACTCAACAACCTATGTATCATCCTTTCATCGAAATATTGTTATTGGATTTTATTTTTTTATTTTCTAGTTAAAACATTACAAACCCCTTTTATCATGAGTTACCCCTCATTTCCAGTGGTTGAAAAAATGTTTTTGAAAAATATTTTTCAATCTGCAATAAAAACAATTCACATTTCATATTTTTATACACACGTAATTAAATATATACACTTATTTGATTCATTATGTATAAATTATACTAAAAGATCCTTTTATTTACCTTTTTTTCTTTCTCTACAGAGAATTATTTCCATCTTAGGTCACTATCATGGTGATACATCCTTCAGAATGGTTCCCCAACTAGTAGAATATTTCACAAACCACATTCAATAGTAGAAATTTATTCTCGACATTCAATGTATATTTTTCGGATTCTTTATTAATATTTCTTCTTATAGTGGGTTAAATTCCCCATATATTCTATCCCCCAAGATATTTGAGACTCATTTCAGTATTGTAAATTTAACCCACAAATCAAATTTGTATTCTCAAAACCACAAAATTACTAATATTAAAATTAAAAAATAATATTTAAATTAAAAAATAAAATTTATTATAAAACTATATCTCAATATTACATCCTAAAATTGGACATTAACATTGAATAATTTTGGAAAAAAAATTCTTGAACTCTTGATATCTTCATCTTTAAACAATTATTCATTCCTACCTTTTCAGAGTCACTAATTGTGTAAATGTTTTAAACAATGTTTGGATTCCTAGAATTCCTAAACTTTTGACTCATTTGATTTAGCCAAAATCATAGTCCTTTTGACTTATTTATACTTATAATACACTTTACCATCATTTTAAATATTAATTTCATCATTGGAATATGCTTTTTTCATGATTTAATATACTTTTAACATTCTCTATATTATTGAATATAGTTTTAAAAATGATTATGGGTGGGTTAAATTGTAATTTAATTTTTACTATATTTAGTTGAGTAAGATCAATATCCTTCTCAATATCTTTAACTTTTTCTTACTACATGATATTTTGGTATTTAGCTACGTTAAGAAACTTTTTTAGATTATTAATCTCCTTCAATAGAATATATTTTTATTCTTTATATGTTCATTCCTTGTTATTGGATGAATGATCATATTTACTCAACTTCTTATTCTATTTTTAATGATTTGAGATATTTTATAGTTATTATTTCATTTCTTTATTTATCATGAACATAATTTGAGTTTATATATCTACTTTTATAGTATATTAACTTCCATACTTTTGAAATATTCCTTGATTACTTTAATAATGAGAATATTTTCTCGAACACCACAATCAATGTGAACCTCTTCTCCTTTATTACCACTTTATAATAATTAAAACATAGATATTAAACAAAATATAAAGATCTCGGGAAACCCAATCCTAAATTTTATTAATGAAATAGTAACTAGGAAGTTCAAAAATTATACGTTATATTACGAAAATAGGTGTGGATCTTACCTTGTATAACCTCATACAAGGAGAAAAAAAATTCAACTTTTTTTGAAATCATCACATATTATTATAGATTAGAATTAAACCTAGAAGAATTATACTATTTTAATATATGAGATCAGTAATCATAATTATAATTAAAATCATATTATTTTCCATTTGGATATACTTTGTCAAAATTTTCAACAACCCCACAATTCAATTTTTTTTGTTATAGATGACCTTAATACATAACCTTGCCTCTTATCACATGTTTAGGGATAAAATTCATCATTTTTTCCAAATTCATATCAAACTATTAATTTTTATTTTGAATATCCCCTATATCATACTCACAATAAACCTTCTTACTTTTCTGAGGTTTATAGACATTAAAGGAAATCACTTTTTAACCTTTCTATTTTTCATGAAATCATTATCATTCCCCATTTCATAACATATAAAAATATTTTTTATATATGATATAGTATTATCTCTTGGATATTTTACTTACAAATTAGATAATAACACATAAAACATATTAAGTAATATTGGAAATATATTTTCATTTTTATTAGAGTCTTCCAACTTCTTGTCATTGACTCTGATTATGCTCAAAATGAAATTAATCCTTATGAATAAGAAATCAATAATCTAACAATTATGAATCTATCTATATTCATATTTATGTTTTCAAAACTATAACTTTTATCCCTATAATATGGTATTCCCTTAATATATATTCTCAAGTTTTCCTCAAATACCATTTACTATTTTTATTCCTTTTAATTTCAGAAATTAACTCTCTGAATGAGAAGAGAGAATATAATTTTTATTGTGAACACTATTTTCATATTACTCATGCATGGAACTACTATAGAAGCAGCTTTAGTACATTGGTTAAATCCATTAATTTCATCTTACAATACATCATAACTAATAAAATTAAGGTATATGAATATTCTTTTTCCATGGTTGATAACATTTCCTATTAAATGTGGGAATCCCATCCTTACTTACGCAATTAATGTTATCCAGAAAAGATAAAATAAATCAGTTAAAATCTAGAATAGAATAGAAAATTAAAATATTCAAACAAAAATATAATCACACAATTGAAATTAACTCGTCTCTGTTTTCGATTAAACATCCATAAGAATATTGAAATCATTGAGTGAGTGTTAATAAGTGATTTATAAATATTATGTTTTTATCACATAAAATAATAGACATCGTATGTTAGAGTGAATTTATTTTCTTCATTACCAAAAATAAGAACACACATAAGAATAATAATAGATTTACAAGGTTTACTGCCCAATGTGTGTAGCTACTCATTGTCATGATATAGTAAAACCAGTGATCACATGATCTTAAAATAAAACCTCTAAAATGGTATGAGAATATAAAATTATTTCCCATCTATTTGAAATTGTCTTAATTTTGTGTGTGAATTCCATATAGTTATAACCTAATTCTCTATTTTAGTCATGAAAATGAATATTAAACTAAATAATATTCCATTAATAAACACTATAACATCTTTCATGTGATGATATATTCTTTCCCCTGTGTTCTTTCCTAGTAGTAATAAACTATATCAATTTACATATACAAAACTGTAGGAACATATTCACTAGTTGATAGCCTCTTCAACATCAAGGACTTCATAAATATATATATATATAATCCAATGGTGACTTCTTCAAAATATCTCACTACTATAATCCTTACAACGAACTCACTAAATATATTTTTGATAGTTCCCATGACATCATCACTCCACATCCCATATGAATATTCATTAACAATATACCACATGAATAGTATTCCCTGATATATTCCTTCTTTTATATTATATGTTCTATTATAATATACTTATAATTATTTATGTTTTAATTATCCTAAATACACGGTGCACTTTCTTCCAAATTATCACTACTCTTATCCATAATTCACATAATTGCTGTGTAAAATAATTACCACTTAATAATGATATTATTCATATTTTAATACACATTAATTTTAATAAATTAAATATGAAAATTAATATATAATGAAATAATTCATGAGATAGAGTGGTTTTGGCTTTCTTATTTATAGAGTAAAGCTATCCACAAATTATTATTCTTCTATATTTGTAACACATTTATCTTAAATCATGATAAAAATTCTAATGATATTTATTGTAATTAAATATTCAAACATCCTTCATTACAAAATTAAACTCTCTAAACCATATATTCATATCTTATAACCACAACTTGTTTCTCCTTAGGTTGAATCATACACATTTCTTCAAGGAGTTATCAAAACACATAAAAAGGTAAAATTTGGCATTTTGGGCCGTTTATTCCCCATAAGTACACATCCAAGAAAAAAACCAAGTGAAATTTCCTTATCTAGAAAACATGGACCAGTATTGTGATCACCATGAAATATTACTTCTTAATTGAATCATACAATTTAAACCTTACAATTTCTAACTTTGAAATTAAAAAAATTCAAAACTCGCATTGCCTAAGTCTATTATGTTCGTAAAAACTCTTACAGAGGGAATCACATTTCACATAGGTCTTATGAAAACACATCACAGAGACGATTACATTATGATATATTCTATAATAATGTTTTTATATCTTCAGGTGTTCCGTGATATTGGTCATATCTTATTTACCATTATGTAGATCGCGTAAACCATTACACAACTGGATTTATCCTTTATATAGATTATGGATTATCTTTAAATTGTAAAAAAATCAAGAATTTTCATTTATATAACACTTGAAATAGATTAATACTATTATGAATTATTCATTTTTCCTATAATAGACACCTATTTTTCAATGGTATCTTTACATAGAATAAGAATCTTTGAACTACATATAAACATCGCTAAAAATACCCTTCTGTAGAATAATGATCTTTATTTGGAACAATACATAACATTATAGATTTTGGTAATTACCTTACATAAATCAATATCATTAGAAATAAAATTTGAAAAAATGAACCCTAACTTTATGAAATTCATCCTTTTCATTTTCACCTTTATGTATCTACCAAAAAACTAGTTCAATCAGTTCTATCAGTTCTATTCAATAATAAAGATTCATCAATGGTCCTCAAATCACTCCAAAAAATAAGATAAAAATAACCAAAAAAGATTCACCTTGAAACATATAAGTTTTATTTTTAATAACATGTTGATGAAGAAAGTCAATATTCTAATCAAATAAAGTCCATATACTCTTTACTCCTTCAACCATAGTTTCAACAGTTTATTGTTTTCCGTTCCACTCATGAATGATCTCATAATATCAGGGATATAAGAGGCTAATTGTAGTATTTGTTTCTCATAATCTAAACAATTTAATTCTTAATAAAATTATATTTTATTTTTGTTTTATTTTTTTTATAAAAATTGTAATTCCAAATAAATTGAGTTTGGAGATGGAAAAATGTAATACAACTCATTTTTCTCTTATTTTCATTCTCACTATGAAAATACTTAATCACTCCATTTACCTAAATGATCAATGTAAATAGTGATTGGGTGATAAAATAGGTTGTCTTACACCTAGTAAAGGTAATTTGAGTGATTTACACTCGATATAGGTGTTCCCCTATCTTCAACTTTAGACACATGTTCATATATTACTCTATAGGGTATCAGTTTTTATTTTGTATACACATGGAATTATTAGTGAGGAATATTTTTAATATATCAACTATTTTTAAAGAATTATATTGTTAATAATATATTTTTATGGGTAGTTAAGGTTACATATGGTTATTTATATATCTAATTATATTTGGTCTCAGTCTTATATTTTTTGTGTATTATCTTTTGCATTTTTTGTATCATGATTTTCTGTTCCTACATTCTCTGATAATTTTATTTTTCAAATTTATAGGAATATAATTGATTAAATTAAAAAATAAAATCAAGGATATTGTGTTTTTTTATACACAATTAAGGACAAAACATGTTTTCATTATAATATATTGTTGGAAAAATTGAAAAACTATTAACCAGGGGTCATGAAAAACTCTTCTTGTTAGAGAAAGATAGAGAGATAATTAATCGATATTTATTACTTCTATATTTTGTTTGGTAACTTCACTAAAGGTAATGGTTGTGACTGTTTCAATACATCAACATAAAAATAAAAAAATGTAGTTAGTTAATGTTAGAGAGTATTCCACATTTGTGTTACCACACCATGGTGGGCTATTAGGGAGGGGTGGTGGTGTAAAAAAATAATCTTTTAATACTGGAGGATCCTTTCTCTAATATTACCTAAATATAAAATACATATATATTAATCTTTTATAATTGATTATACTTGATTATCCATTAAAATTCACAAATAAATCATACTCTTTGAATAAAAATATATATCGTCTTTAGAGATTACATTTATAAATATCTTATTTGACAACATAATTTATATTTCTTCCACCAATGCATCAAACACGACTTCCTTCAAGACATATCATATAAAATATTATTCTTCAGTACCTAGAGAATAGAAAACATAATGATATGGTATTATTAGGAGATCTGTATACATTAAAACATAAGAGATTACTATGAATTTATAATAGAGATCATAAAGAAGATCAAAAAATATTAAGCATAAAATGGAAATATTGATATGGGAATACAAACATAAAATCAAAACAAAAGGAATAAAAACTGTATATAATAACATGAATTATAACATAATGTTGTGACATAACATTGGAATGTGATACATGAATAAGTATTAAAAATAATATCATTTTTCAATGATACCTCCAAATACCATCAATAATTAATAGACAACAAAAATTGAACTATATCCATGCATAAAATAATGAACAAAGATAGTGGAATCCATTCATAACATAGTCATATCATGATATATAAATCATTTTAAATGATTTGGATATATTTATAATTCAATTTATATCTATAATATAATGATATAATCCTACTTATTTGTTCACTGGAACATGTAAAAAATTATAAATCCATCAAGGAATCATTAACCAATGAAAACAAATTATTGTTTTGGAATATTTCAAAAATTCATCAAAATAGACCATTTAGAGAGTGAAATGGGATACATCCATTATATAATAATTCTTGTGAAATATAATAGGTATTAAATAACATCTAATTATTTGGAAAACCCTTCTAAAAAGGTAAAAAGTAATATAAAAATTTAAAAATATATCCATCCATTTAAACATTTTTTATTTAAAATAAATATTATGAGTAATTTATTTTAAAAGGAAAGGAAAATAAAATAAAAAATTATTAATGTATCATAGAAAAATTAAACATTATATTTATTTATTTTAAATAAGGTAGAAGAAATAGATCGGAGAAAGTGACTGAGTAGAAAATAAAATAGAAGATATCGTTAAATAATTTCTTCAAATAGATATAAATTTGTTAAAATAATTGTAAATAGACAATAATATATAATTAAAATGTATATAATTATATATAATAAATCCATTTTAAAATATAAATATCATGGATAATAAAGAAAAATATTTTAATGAAAAAAAACAATAAATAAAAACACGCATAAATATTTTGTGATCATTGAAAAATATTTCAATGAGAAAGAAAATGGTAAGAAATACATGTAAATCTTCAAAATAATTATAATAGACTAAAAAAATAATTTAAATGGAATGTATATATAAATATATTAATTTATGCACAGATAATCTCAAATAAGAAGATATATTGGGAGAGAACCACTTACAAATATAATAATCAGTGAATTATGAATCAATAAGAAGAAAATGGTAAAATGGAAAATAAATATAGGGGAATAAAATATTTTATTGAAATATAATTTACAATAAAAATTGTCAATATAAATCTTGACATTGAAAACGACACATAAGAAAAGCGATTTAGAATTAATCCTTTACAGTTGCCGGAATCAGTGAAGCATGAATTAATGTAAAGATAATTGTAAAAAGAAATATAAATTCCCAAAAAACAATTTTAATATAAAAAGGGGGGTTTAAATTGAATATAAAAAAATCCCCTGATAATATAGTATATATTGATGACCATAAAAAAGAAGGGAGATTTGTATTGAACCTATTATAAATATTGTTATTGCTGATAATTGAAACAATGAGAGTAGAATGAAATTTTTTAATATAAATCAAAAAAATAATAAAAAAATAATAAAAATATTGATTTAGTTATTAATGTTTAGAAAATTCTATTAATAGAAATCTATATACTGATTTTCCAAAATAAGAAGATATTTTGGAAGGGAACCCCTTACCACTACACTGGACACTCATGAAAGCACTCTAACACACTATATAATCAACAAAAAAATTATTAATCGTCTATTTTGGAACCTTACTTATACTTATTATTGCATATAATTGTCAATTATATTTATTTATTACATATATATTTTTTAGTCATAGTTTAAATGGCCATTGAAAGTTATAATCTTTCATTGTTCCATGAATATTTTGGTAAAAAAACTTCAATTATGATTAATAAATCCTAATTTCATCATATTAAAAATATTTAAGGAAGTGGAATTATAAAATTATAGAGATTAATAAATTAGCATGTTCATTTAATGGAATCTATGGGAACAGTTTTCAAGAAATAAATTCCCAAAATTCATGTTTATTGTAAATTTTTCAATAATACTGCATTACATTATAGTGAACATTAATTTGAGTATCATAATTTAAAAACATAATAATAAAATTATTTTCTCATTTAATTCATATATTTCCATTATTAATTTTTTTACACTAATACATTATATAATTGATGAACATAGTATAACATCATTCATGGAGGAAGTTAAACTGACCCAAATAAGAACATGTCGTAAAAAAGAATTTTTAAGGGTGAAAAATTATATGTTCCACATATAATATTTTAATGATTAATTATGAAATTAATAATACCTTATTAAATGGTTTAATAATATTTATGAATATGTAATATGGGGAGATAAATGAAAATTGTTGAATATAATTCATTAATTGCATTGATAAAATCACTCCTTCTCAAAGTGACTTCCTTCGTAATTAAGAATTTATCCCTCTATTAGAATAGAACATATAAAAATGAGATAGAAATTTACAAAAAAAAATTGGGTCAGTATTCGAGATTAAATTGATCAATATATGTGGTTTGGAATGGCTAGAGTATATTTCATTTTATAGATGAGTTAGAGTGAGATATTTGAAAATTTCCATTTTTTAGTCATTAAGGGTGTTTATTTGAGTTATAAAATGGTCAATTAGTGTAAAAACAGGGTTTTGAGTGTTTAAATAAATTTTTTAAATGTTTTATAATTTTTTATAGTTTTATATATCATTTATACCAAATATAGTGTTTTACTATTTTCAATGTTTATATATATAATTAATTTTTGGCCATAAAATATTTTTCCATAAATAATGAAATTAACTAGTTACATAATTGTGATGCAATAATTATTGATATTAAATTTATCTTATAAAATTCTAACTCTAAATATGAGAAATTTTACTTTTAATTAATAATACATATTGCATTCAGAAATAATTTATCTATAATAAAAACAATTTTTATGTAAAAAATGATTATATTTTGATTTAATATTAACCCTTAATTATTTAATGGTTATTAATTATTTATTATTAATGTAAAAATATTATTTCTGACAAAATATTCATTTTGAAAAAAAATTATATTTCCATTATAATGATTTCAATATACCCATTACCTATATGTAATGACCATATTTTTAGTCATCATATATCCAATAGTCATATATCAATTGACCATATAACAGTTATATTACCCAATTTAATTCCTATATATAATATTTAATAACTATAAAAATCCCATTCATCAAATTATTTTATTGACAACAAAACATTTATATCGTATTTATATTTTTTCCTATATTTATATAGTTGAAATTGAAAGTATGATTTTTTTAGAGACTGGGAGGATAAATATTTCAAGATCATAGTATTTTTATTTACATTTGGTTTTATTCCTATATAATTTTCTTAATTATATTTCTAGTTTATTTATTGTAATTTATTAATTCTTATCCCTGTTATTTTAATATTCTTCCAAAATGAAATATTGAATTATTTAATTTTTATTCAATATTATATGTAAAATAACTCATTCAACATGATAGAGTTATTAAAGAAATTTTCCTAATAAAATAACAATAGTTGCATTTTTAATTTGATAAATTATCATATAGAAATTGGGATTTTATAAGATCCAAACAATTATTGGTAAATTAACATCCTTTTCTCAATGTTTGTAACTTCAATAGTAAAAAGATAGTTAGAATTTCAATTTTTAGCAATGAGAAAGGATAATGGTGTATTAAGAAGCCATTATTGACAATTTTAGTATTCTGGTAAACAAATTTTAACTCAAATTGATTAATAAATTACTTAATTTTAAATTGAATGGTATAATGATGAATCCTATTACATACACTTGAATTCATATTAAATTATCGAATATTTTCAAGGCCAGTCGGTGAAATTCTTATTATTTATCATATTTATACCCACTACGTATATGTCATCTGTACATAAGAAAAAAATTTATTATGATGTTGGTATGTAGAAAGTCGTTGTGATGTTTCACAAAAAATTAAAATTCATACTATAAGGAATTCTAGGAAAAAATACGGGAAATGCATATGAAAATTCAAAGGAAAAAATCCCATAAAAATAAGAAATTTTTTTTAATGTTTTCATCCATGGATATTAATACGAACCTCCACTTGATTTCATTTTAAAACTAAAATAGTAATTTTATGGAATTAACTAAATTAAAATATATAAAACCTAAAAAATAAACTAAAATAAACTAATAAAAAATAAAGAAAAAATAGTGGAAATAAGTCAATCATAAAAAAATAAATTCAATAAAATTTGTAAAATTATGATATCTCATCATTAACCAAAAATCAAAAAGAACTATTCCTTATTTTGAATAATGAAAAATCAATTATTATAGAACAAATATCATCCAATTTTATACATTAAAGGTATTCAAATTTTAATTACCAAACATGAGGTTAATGAAATATGCATTGTCATTGATATATTATAAGACCTTTCTTGGACCAATTATCATAGGTTTCAATTTTTTGTAGTTTTCAAAATTATACCACTCCTAAATATGAAAAATTATGAGACCACTAACAATAAAAACCATGAAAAGATAATTTTATCCATCCATTACTTTTTACCTTACATTATAATATTCAATATTGTGGGACACTACAATTTTAGGACTTTTATTCTAGTATCTAAGTGTCTGGATACCACATTATACCTGAGAAAATTAGGTAGTGTGATAAGATCAATAATATACATGATAGTAACTTGATACACCACTTCAAAAGCTATATTTCATTTTATATGATTGAACATATTGATATATTAAAACTAATCTCATGAATGTATAATAACTGACTGTATTAGTTTATCACTACACGACTACAAGTTAGAGTGCCTATGGTGATGTTGAAATCCACAATTTCCCTATTTATCTATGGATAAAATGAACTACTAAAATAAATATTTGTTTTAAATCAATTTATATTGTTCTCTAAACTTTTTTAAAGAATCATGCATCAATCTTATGTGAAACCTTTTGGCCTAATGTGATGATGAAAGACCAATATGAAGAACCAATTGTATCTATGATGTTTATTTCATTTTCATATATGTTATAAATATTGAAATCATCAAATATTTGTCAACCATTATAAATATGGAATAATGATATCTTTTTTTATAATAAATCCCCAAAATTTAATCCATACTTATGTATCCCCCTGGGGATTCTGGAATTGGAAGAAACATGTATAACCATGTATTATGAATATATCCCTTACTATTTTGGCACACAATACACTTCTACAACACATTGTAAGCATCACTCTTCATTTGGGGATAAATCAAAAAATTACTCTACTCAGGATGTGGTTTAATCCTTCCAAAATCACTATAAATCATGTTTCATAGTAATATCCTCATAAAATAACCCTTGTGTTATTTAAAGATAGTTATTTTAGATGTTAAAACCATCCCATGATATAAAAAACTAAGTGTATTATTTTGTTGGAATCATAACTATTCATTAAAAATTAGACATCTTTGTGGTATTAGTCCTTACAGTTGTTGAACCCCATAATATCATTCCGCTTTGAGATATGTAAATGGACCATCTAATTATAACTTATACCACTTTTTTTATTTTCCATTTTTTTCACAAAATTGAATTTTTGTATGTGATCAATCAAGCATGCATCATACTGTATTTATTTTGGGAATTTATATATTTCAATGCCTTGTGGTCTGAATAGAGAAAGAACTCCCATTATATTAGATACTCCTTAGGTTGTTTAATATCGGATGTTACCAATTAATTATTGATATCATAAGTAGTCCATTGTTTGGGTGTATGGTTTATTTCCTACATCATAAATGGAATGGGTAGGTCTGATTGAGAGAGGACAATTTTGTTCCCAATAACAAAAGAATCATTATCAAATTCAAACACATTTTCAAAATTGATAAACACTATGATATGAGTGATGATGATATTTTATTTATTCATATAAATTACCATTTCAAAATTATCTCCAATGTGTAACATTGAATTATTCCAGTAGTTAATGGATGGTGATATATTTAAAATAAATTAATTTAAACATTTAATAAAATGTGGTTATGTCATGGAGGCTCCACACCTTTCAAATACATTATATCAATGGACAATCATAAAACACATGAACCTTCCCCTTTACAAATATTATTACATCAGATGATATAATGTATATAAGGAATATCATCCTGGAGTTATGAAGCTACACTTCTTGAGGTTCACATAAAGTGTATTTTATTTAATAGCATGCATCACTTCCCTTAGATATTAATTATCAAATGACACTAATTGACTATATAAAATTATATTTTGAAAATAAATAATGATTAATTTATTAAATTAGTAGTTCATAACCTGGGTCATAAGTCACATCAGGGTACATAGAACATTGGATAATTCACATTTCATTACCAACTACTCATATAGTATATTCTTTATTTGAAGATTGTATGTCACTCATCTCATGATTGAATTCAATATTGGTGGTATCCACTCTAATGGTTTGGTTTTTAAAATTTAATAGGTCCTTGTATCATGTATACATTAAAATTTAGTAGTGGAATATGAATTATATTCTTCATCATGATTTTTTTATGACCATACTATTTAATCACATTCAACATAATCCATCCACCTGTAGTACTGACCTAGTGATAATGGTTCATGGGATCATGATTTCTTGAACATTCCCTTTATTGAAATATTCCACCACCCATCATTGAAGTATCTCAGGATAAACCTAGATCATATAGATGTTCAGTTGAATGGAAAGAGATACCCTTAAAAGCACCTAAATTGAGTGCTAGATGTTCCAGTTTCTTGATAATGTTGGGGATATATCATTATGATAATTATCTAGACTTGTTAAGTATCTTATAGAGATAGGGTTGAATATAAGGTGGGATTTTTAATAATACTCGGTCTTCTGGTACTATTAAAATATTTAAGGATGGAACATAGTTTCTAAAATCTATCGGTGTATATAAAAAAAAGTGACTTTTCCATACAACTTTGTTTGTTTTGAACCTCTTCAATATAGATAATGTATAACATGTTTTCTAGTTTTTGAACACTACAAAATTATAAAAACCGTGTGAAAATTATCAATATTAAATTCCCATGTTCTTCTTAACATGGTATAATAAGAATATATCTCTATCACTGCATAATTTATATTTTTTTACTGGTTGTAAGATTTATATTTCTATTATTCCATAACTCAAATATTTTCCACCAACTTGATTACCCTTTTGATAACCTTTGGTTCACTGATATATAAAATTTTGACCACCTTTTCAATATGTTTTATCATGGGAGTTCACAGGTGTTGGGGTCAAAATGGTAGCTTTGGGGAAGGTGGAATAAGGTACAAAATTAGAGCATGGTCTGTCTAACAGTATATAAAACAATGTGAGGGGGGAGAGAGGTCATGAATAGTTTGATCATGGGTTTTCAAACCATAAAATACCCAAGGGGTAATAATGGGGATTATTTTGTGGAAATAGTCTCTCCCTCAAGTTGACAGACTTTTTTCCTCATTATACATTTAAACTATGTGGCCTTGATCATCTCATTAAAATGTGGTTTTTAGTATTTACACATTTTTATATATATACATTGGATCTAATTTTATACTCACATCCTGAATAAGGCATATATTTTGAGTGGAAGCTTACTCCATTCCATTGTTGTGGTCTTCTCCATTGATTCAAGGTGTTTCTCCTTGTAGTAATCCCTTCCCTAATTGATTTCTTCTTCCTGCCTCCTCTAAATTTTTTCCGTCCATTTTCATAGATGTATAAAACCATAGATGGTGAAACTGCCTGAACCTATGGTTTTAATGGGGTAGTTTGTTTATTTTCTTATGGCTTAGGTGTGTTAGGCCATCCCCTACCCATTTCATTTGGTCATCAGCCATGGGGACGAGGTTGGGACAAATTATGAGTTTAGTGACTCTATTTAAGGGGATTTTACTTTATTTTCATTCAATTATTAACCACCCTATTTTATATATATATAAAAAAATTGATTTAAGGATTACGTGTATCCCATGTCTAATATTAATTGTGTCCTAGTATGAAATTTTGGTTTTTTTAAAAGGGTTTTTCAGAATTTCTGTGGCATTTTTTCACACCAAGTGTTTTCTAAAAGGGATCAAAATGGTTCTAGGTATTTAAATGGATTTATAAAATGTTTTTTAAAAATACTTTACATTTGGAGAGTATTTTTAATAAAATTGATGTTTTTTATGAAATTTTCATATGAAGTGGATTTTCTTAGATTTTCACTAATTTGTGATTATGTTGGCAAGCAGTAACGATGGGTTTATTGGGTTTTGAGAAAGGGGTTGTCCAAGGGGCCACGATAGCCATGGGGTAGAAAAGAATTTTGATTTTATATTTTGATTTTGTATGGATCATTAAAGCCTTTGAGTGGGAATATCAGGTTAATTTCTTTTTTTTATAGACCATGATATGTCATGGATTTGGGAGCAGGGAAGACTGGATTAGAATCCATTTTTTCATATCAAAAAAATGTGTATTGTTTATAATCACTAATAATAGTCCCCTATTATTGCATATATAAGTTCATTTACTAATTTTTAATTGGTTAATATGATTTTATTAATTTTACAAGTTCCAGGTTAGATGTGATAACTTCATTATACATATTTTCATTTATATAGTTATATGGTGATGTTTGTGCTCACCTTAATTGTTACTTATTTTATATTTAGATAATGTTGTTCCATTTAGCCTTGTTAATTTATTTCATTCTTGTTGAGAAATTTTTTGAAAATAGATTTTATTTTAAATCAAAACAAACATGAATTTAAAATATTTTTTATTTGAAATTTAAATGTTTTCAATGTGGTTTCGGTTTGAAATGTGAGTTCAAACTGCATTATTTGTTTTCATGGTTAAATTCCAAAAATAGTATTATGACAGTTTTTTAATATGATTTTTTCCTCATGCCATACATATTTCTTTTTCCATATATATATTTTTTATGAAAAACATAGTTAAAGGCAATGGCACCACATAACTACGTGGCTCTTCTTGATTACCATCATCCAATTTTTTGGACGAGACGTGATTACATAGAGTTAGATCATATAGAGTCATTTTATTGGATATTTTTATAAATTTCATGCATGTATCAGTATTTTATGTCATTTTCCCCTTATTTTTTTTTAGTATTTTACTTGTGATACCATGTATATATGTCTTATTATAGTATGGTTTATTTTTTATGTAGATTTTGGTTTATGGAATCTTCTTATATTTATTACATACTACGGATATAGTAATTCACATTTTCAACTATGATTATATTTGTGTGGATGTCCTATTCTGTGGATTGGTCATGTAGATTTACCATGGGTGAATCATTCCTTAACAGATTTTTGGTTTTTCATACTACTTTTCACCAGCCTGTGGAAATCGATAATGCTCTTAGGGCTATGTGAAGAGCCATATTAGGTGATAGTTAGGTTCATTACAATATTTTTTAGTGAGTATTTTTATATGTGATTTTGTACTTTATTATATTTATTAACTTCGGCATTTGGGTGGTTGTAATAGGGGTGTGTCGGGCCAACTCCTCTCCATGTCAAACCTTGAGTTTCCATGGTTGGTCTGGTAAGGTGGTTATGATTTGAGCCTATTTAATGGTGGTTTTGTTTATTTTTTGATATATTTTATATCTATAGTAGAGTCCTTTTGTGATCTATATTTTTTATATTTTGGGGGTAAAATAGGGAAGTCTATAAGAGGCATACATTTCATAGTTACATTACATTTCACAACTGGACTTGCATGTAATCTCCAATGAAACCCACATGGTTGGTGTACATTTTTCCAAAACATGTGTCTAAACCATGAATTGTAGAAAAATATTGGAATCTTTTATTTTTTTTCACCATTCTCATTTTTGGTTTCATTTCATAATATTATTTCTTGTTGATAACCATGGGGGCCTTTTTTTGTTCTTTTGATGTGATTTGATCTTGAATCCTTCTTGATGAATCTTGTATTATATATCTTATTGATGATGCCTACTAGAAAGGCCTCATGTATGTATAGATAGTTTTCTATGGAGAACCCAAAATATGAAAACCCTCCTATTAAAATTGATCTAGGGGAGACATTGATTCATAAGATCCAATTCGGATGTCAAGTGGGTACTGAAGAGAAAACACGAATAATGAAACATGATTAATAGATTTAAAGGAAAAAACACCATTGGTTTGTCATAAAGATAGGGGAATCATGAATATTTAGGACCTTTTTTATCATATTAATAATACCCTCATGTTATTGAAGAACCTTTTGACTTATAAGGTGGGATTATCTACTTATGTGCTCGATGGACTGGGAACAAATTGGTGGGAGAATATGGATCATTCAAAGAATAATGAGGATATCACGTATACCACCTTAAATTTTTCCTTAAATCAATAATTATACTCTTAGAAATTTTTGGTGGAGAAGGCCAGTGAGTTTTTCAAAATAGTGTCAGGATATCATTTAGTGATAGAGTATGATCTTGATTCACTATATAGTTTCATATTTCTCTGGATTTCATCAAAACAATACCTTATGGCTTGGAATATTGAGATGGATGTGTGGGAAAAGAGCTAGTCTATGCCTATTATTCTCTCTATACTAACCTACTTAGAGGTTGTTTATAATGAGTTTATGAAATAGGCTAATTTTACTAGTAATATAGGTCTTAGTGGAACTCATTCAGTGAGTGGAATCCAAAGCTCTTTATTTGGTCAAAAGTGAATGTGGGAGGATACTTAATGGGGTAGAGGAAAGAGTTTCCAGTAATAATGAGGTATAAAATAGGTGGCTTATGTAAAGATTAAACCAGTTATCTGTTACAATTGTGGGAATGGTGGGCACAAGAGGAAATGTTTCTAAGAGACACTAAGGGTGTTACACTGCTGTGGACATCTATGAAATATTTAGTACATTTATCAGTCTATTTTGTATGGAAGAATTATCGACCATGAATCCTAAAAGGTCTCCTAGGTGTAGTCATACGCTCTTAGAGGTGGAGGATAACAACAAAAATTAATGGGTTATTATCACTGTGGGATGAATTCTCATATTAGAACAAATCAAGGATGTCTTCATGTAATATAAGATTTTCTAGGGGATTCAGATTCTTGGATAGCGACCATGAGAGGTATGGTGTTCATTGACAATTTTATAGAATCTATTTTATTTGAGATAGGGTTATATCATTCATTAATTTAACTTATGTTGATTTTTTCTTTGGGTGTGAGATCATTATTGATATTGTTAGTTATGGATTTTAAAATACTCGTGGTTATAAATATGGTGCAGGTTCCTAAAGTGCCATTTTCTATTACTCATGGGGAATTCTTTTGGAATTTCCTCACACTGGGTTTGGACATTTTTTACCTAATTTTAAACATGAAATGTTTCATTTACTTAATATAAATAATAAATTCTTATCATTGAAAGGTATAGTTTCATACTCCGGATGGAAGCACTCATGTGTTTTATGGTGTTTGGGGTCTATGATTAGGCAGGGTGGCACCCCCAATATCATTGGATTTATGGTTGATTACATGAAATATTTTTAGTCTATTACTTGATACTTCTCATAAGAGTTATATGGGTTACCTTTTATTTCTCCTATATAGGTACCCATATTTGTTTTTTAATGATTTGTTTTTTTCAGATTTCCACCCTAGAGTTAGGTTAAATTTTCTATCAATATGCTCTCTGGTATGAGCCATAATTCCTTTATTCTATACCGTATGGCTCCATTCGAGCTTAAATATGTGATATTTCAACTAAAGGACCTTGATTGAAAGGGTTTTCTTCATCCTGGAATTTCACCTTGGTCTTCACCAGTTCTAATTTAAAAGAAGGATCGTGGAAGCCTCTGAATTTACATAGAAAACATTAAACATAATTAGGTGACCATAAAGTATAAATATCAACTTCAAAAAATGTAATATCTCTTTGATTATCTTAGAGGATAAAATATGTTTTCAATGATCAACTTGTTATCTGGATACCACTATTTGAGGTTCTAAGAATCAGATATTCGAATGACCTCCTTTGAAAGATGGTATAGACATTTTTAGTAGTTGTTTATGTTATTTGGGATTACAAATTCCCATACCATCATTATGGAATTGATGAATAAAATTTCCCATCATATTATAGAATCATTCATGGTGATGTTTTTATATCATCATATGGTATTTTAATTTAGGGGAGTCCTAGGCTGACCATGTAGAGGTTGTTTTGGGTTTTTTTATAGAATATCGTCAAAAATACATTTTTTCCAAGTTCCAATTTTGGATTTATTATGTTATGTTTTTGGGACAAGTGATTTTTAAATAATGAGTTTTCATGGATTTTGAGAATGTTCAAGCAGTCATGTCTACAAAGAATCCCAATAATATGATCAATGTCTATAGCATTCTAGGCTTCAATGGGTATTACAGACGTTTTTTTAGAATTCTCTGGCCAAGAATATCCCTTTATAATATTTAAAATGAAATGGATTTGCTTTTATTTTTATGATAATTGATGGTGTACTTTTGTGAAATTATAGGCATGTCCGGCATTTTCACCAATTTTAATTCTTCATAAGCCTAGAAGAGCTTAATATATGTATTATGATTCTTTTTGTGTTGGTTCAGGATGTTTTTTAAAGTATAATGACCTTGAGGTGGACTATAAATCATGATAACAATACACACATGAGAAGAATTTTCCCACCCATGACCTAGAAAAAGATGTTGTGGTAGAGGCCCTAAAGATGTGGGGGCATGGCCCCTTCAAGGACTATTTTACCGTATTTTAATATCACAAGATTCTTAAATATATTATCACTCAAAGAGACCCAATCCTTTAATATATATGTAGGGAATAATTCCATTAAATATTTAATGTCTATATTTCTAATATACATGGGAATAAAATGTGGTTATGAATGAATTTTCCAATAAACGTTTTGTTCATGAACTTTGAGAATCAAGAGATGAGTGGGGTTTAATGAGTTTGTTTTTTGATCTGTGTTTGGTGGTGTAAGAGGGTGGATGGTAGGTATTATTATATAGTTTGTAGGAAACACCTTATCTCATTGATTATTTTAGTACTGATATTATATCTAAACCTGAGATCAAGTAGACTAATTGTGCAATAAATGGTGGGAGACATTATGTGATTGGTCTCGGTCTTATTATAGTTCTTAAATATTTAATATGTTGTTGGTTTTTCCTTTGATCTTAAGGTATGTTGTTATGCATGAGGTGAATCATTCAAGTTGTATTTTACACCCTAGTGTAAAAAATATGTTTTATACCTTGATAGGTTAGTACTACTAAATGGGGAAGAGTTGTGAAGTTGAAAACTTCATTTCTCATTGTTTGACCATTCAAAAACTCAAAGATGAGTAATAGTGACCATCTAGTGGCATATCCCACTTCCCATTCACTTTTGGAAGTGGTAATATATATAAATTAATTTTTTGATAGGTATACCTCATTCTCTAAGTGGTATAGATTTCATATCAGTGATTTTTTTACATTTGCATAAAGCATCCCATTTTCTTTTCAAAAGGGAGTTGACGAGGATAGAGGACAGTTGATGAATTTATGTTCCTAAGTTATTTTAGAGCCATGGATTTCTCATATGAATTGATTGTGATTTTAATGTTTGTTTTACTTCAAATTTCTTAAAGGGACTCGAGGATTCCATGAAAATATATTTGAGACTGAGAACCTCATATCAAACATAGATAGATGGTCAGCCTGAGCTGAATATGTAGACTCTCAAGGATATATTGGGATCATATGTTTTTGATTTAATAGGTTCATGGGAAAGGAACCATCAAAAAAATTATTTTACTTATAAAAATTGTTATTAGGGCATAATTAGGATGTACCCATTTTAGGTTTTATATGTACAGTCATGTAAATTGACATTATTTTGGGATGAGTTGGGTGAGTGTTATTTCGTTAGATTGAGTCTCGTGAATGAGAGAACTGAGAGAGTTAATCTGATATAGAAATTTTTCATGACATCACAGAGGTTCTAGAAATTGTATTCCATCCATCATCATAATCGATAGGAGTTTTGAATTGGTGATGAGGTGTTTCATAGGGTATTTGATTGGCAATGATCCAATCTTTAGGTAATCAGGTGTTTTATAAGGCTCTAGTTGTAGTGAATCTTGTGATGTTCACCTATCAGTTGGGATTTCTAGCATGGTTATACATGATCCATGATTTCATTCATGTTTCATAGTTGATGAAATACTATCCATACCAGTATCATGTATTGGAGTCGAAATATTTGGAGGTTAAGTATGATATAACCATTTTGGAACAACCAGCACCTTCCATGGATATTCAAAACAAATCGAATCATTTTAAATTGATCACACTGGTATGTGTCCTCTTTAATCACGGTGTAAATCTCTGTCAGACATGGGATAATTAATCATTTGGTGACGGCGAAGTGACCTCATTGGTTTTGTTCTATAGAAACCTGGGGAATTTGTGGGGGTACAAAGTATCACGATGGGGCTATTATGAAACCCACCTTGTAATTTGTATGAATATTTTTTGGTTAAATTTTTTTTTGCTTAATATTTTTAGTTTATAAGTGTCACGTTTTATAAATGGGAGTTTTTAGGGAAGTTATTCTAAAGGTAATGGTTTTTGTATGGTTTGTGTAACTATGTGGCTAACCATGAGAGTTGGGGATAGAGTACTTATGCAGGGTTTGATAATGGTTTGTAATTCAATGAAGGGCTCAAGAGGAAAATTTTTAACCTTTTTTGGGAGATATTATCTTGCACATGGTTGTTGCATGGTTATATTAACTTTGGGACAAAACCATATGGCCCAGTCCAAGTTATTAAAGTGTAGCCTTTGATGGTATTTTCCTATTTTTTATTTCTCTTTTCCCTCTTCTTCTCCTCCAATCCCACGCATCCCCTCTCTTTAGTGTGTCATCTTATTCCCTTCCATTTTCATGCTATTATACATTAATTAAATGTTGTTTTTCATTAGGTAAGTGATTTTCCTCTTGATTTCTTCTTCCTACCTTATTATCAAAAAACATTTCTTACATTTCATGGAAGTATAAAACCATGAATGGTGGATTTTGATGAAACTAGGGATTTAATGTGGAATTTTTTTTCTCATGCCTTAGCTGTGTAAGTCATTATCCAACATATTCCGGGTTTTCATCCTTAAAGGTGAGGAGTTTATGACCTATTCTAAGGATGTTTCTCTTTTTCATGACTTTTTTAATAGATTAAATTTGAATTATGAATCTCATTGGTTTATATTTATCAAAAAAATTTATAGTTTATTTATGATTTCTGTATATCTCATGTTTGAAATATTTTTACAATGGTTTTCCAATTTTTTGGTTTAAATATGGTTTTCCAAATGGGGGTATCTTTTTTTCAAACTAAGTGTTTATTAATAGGTCTCAAAGAAATTTTATGGATTAAAATGGATTTATAAAATGATTTTAGATATTTTTGTACCTTTTTAATGTGTTATAGTAAAATTAGGAATGTTTTTTTATGAAATTAGATTGTGAATTGGATTTCCATTGATTGGAACTTATTTGTGATTATGTTGGAATGGACTAGAACATGGATTACCTAAGGTCTGAGAATGTGGTTTTATAATAGAAAATGGGAGCCTTTTGGTAGAAATTCTATGAGATATTTGTTTTTAGTTTCAATGGCCCTAACAGAGCCTTTGGGTAGGAATGCCATGATAGCTTCAAGATGGTTGTTGGGAAACTGTAATAGCTCTTGGATTTGAGGACAAGGAAGAGTGTTGGAGCTTCCATTTTTCTTTATCCGGCTAGTATATGTTTTTTTACACACTCACGTTATACCCTTTTTGGTGGATCCCTTAGTTTGTTTACTTATACTGTATTGGATTATATTATTTGACACATTTTACTAGTTCCATTTGTGATGTGATTCCTTCATTTTGCACATTTCTATTTATAAGGTTATATAATAATGATTGACCTCACCTTTATTATACCTTATTGGATGTCTTGAGGATGTTTTTCCATTTGGCCTTATTTTTTTGTTTGATTCAGATTAAAAAATATTTTACAAAACATGTTTTACATAAAATGGAAAAACAATGTGACTTTAAAAAGGTGATATTGAATGTGAAATATTTTCAATGTTGTTTAGTTTACAAATGTGACTTCAAACTAGTTTATTGGTTTTATATTTAAATTTATATAATATATCCATATTGTTTTAATACATGTTTTTTCACTCACAAAATATATATATTTTGGAATATTTAGATTTTATTTTGAAGGACATAGTTAAAGAAAAGGGAACCATTTAACTGAGTGGCTCTTCATGGTAATCTGTGTCTTGTGTTTTTTGGAGGAGACTTGGTCTCACACAGTTTGATCAAGTGGTTTTATTTTTAATTTTTTGTATAGGTTGAGTGTATGTATTTATATTGTTGGGACTTTTCCTCTTTTTGTATTTTGATCATTGACATGAGATCCATGTATATATGTCCTATTATGGAAAATTTTATCATGATGTAGTTTTTGGTTTATGGTATCTTCTCATATCTATTTTTTAATCTAAATGTTGTAATTTAAATTTTTAAATTTTATGATATTGGTGTGTTCGTCCTGTTTAATGGATGGTTCATGATAGTTTACCCTGGTAAAAACCATTCCCAATATAATTTATGTTATACCTAGTTCTTTTAAATAGCCTATAGAAATTAGGAAAATGCTTCGGGGCATGTGATAGACTAGATTCGGTGATGGTTCGGGTTGAACAAAGTTTTTTCATTACACCCCTGACCATTATTTGTAAAGTATGCTTCAATATTTATAAGAAAATGAAATCCCCTAATTCTGGGTTGACATGATTATCATATCTCCCTCTAGCAATAAAAACATCTAGAATGTTTTTATTTATTTATCATTTAACTATATAAGATATTATGAAGCTATAAATCCTTAATATTGGGATTGATAGTCAATAACATGCATTTAACATCATTAATATCATATAAATTTTAAATATAAATATTAAACATAACAGGAAAACAGTGTTCATCTTATTATCTCACATCTCTAATATCCTCTACCATAATTCTAGTCACCAAAATTATTTTCCAAAATTTAGAATATTATTTGATAGGTGATCATGTTGATAACATTGGTAATGTTATTTGAATGAATTTTTTGGGTTATAGATTGATGATGTTAGCTAGATGTAAGAAATGGATGGTCTATTTTATTCTTCTTCAGAACCAAATGATCTAGATGATCAAAAATCACGTAACTAAAATATGTAATAAGGATACTATAAGTTTTTAATCACACAACTTCAAGGATCAGGGTATCTAGAATTGAAAAGCCTCACATTCTAACTATAAACTATCAGCTAATCAGGATGTTGAGTATTCATTGAAAGAAAACAAAAAAAATGTAAAAGAACAATCACTATAGAATTGATGGATTACATGATTTAGAAAAAATATTATTCAATGGAAAATTATTAACTTAAATTAAATTAAATAATAATAGAATTTAACGACTAATATCTAAGTTACTAAGGATATATTCACTACTTTTGAGGCCCAAAATAATCCCTTATAGTCACTCTAAATAAAAAATTAACAAAATCATAACAATGACAATCAAATGTATAGTGCAAGTGAACCCACCCTCTTATTTATTCAATATATTAGTCTGTTTTATTAATTTCACTACCATTAAATATTAATGGAAGAAATTCACCAAATTATAGTAATTTTTATGAGAGCACTAAATTATATTAACCCTACCAATGAATCCAGTGAATAGTAAATATATCATGACATAATCCTTTAACGTCTTCAATTCTGAAAGATTCCACTTTTCATGGATTTAAATGTGGTTTTGTTCAAACTCTATATAATTCTAAAAACATGATAAAAATTCATTCCTTCAAAATTACCAAGATGAAAAACATAAATATTTTTCAAAATGATGAAAATATTTCACATGAATACAATTTTAGATGACTTCACTAGCAAGTCATCCAAGCCCCACCGAAGTGCATCATTGCCAAATAATATCACAAAAATTGAATTTATTCAACATGTATTGTTAAGGTTAAGTTATACACACCTTCCATGAATCCATAATTATTTCTTATTCAGGATTCAAAATGAAGTGGTACTATAGATAAATGTGTTTCATTAGTGAGTGAACCACTGAATTATTTTCTGAATGAATCACACTTCTACTAACAGAGAACAAAATGATAATTTTTTTACTACATTTTGATTTAATACAACACAACCTTATTTTATAAGAACTATTTACATTATTATATAACTATAATATTCTTATCTTATATTCATGAAAATGAAACAATAGCTTGAATTCATGGCATCAAACTCACAAAGGTTACTCTAAATGAAAACACACAACTAGTAGTTATCTTAATTTCTCTATTTCTCCTATAGAGTAAAGAGTTTATAACCCTTATAATATATCATCAATAATTAAATAGAGTTAAAAAATTATTGATCATTTTACATACCTAGAAATACAATTAAAAACCACTCAATTCCACTTTCCTTTATTCACTAAGAATATGATGGCTACACCAATATATTATTTGATATATGGATTTATAAAAACCATGGAGTATATTAGAAATCCAAAAACATAGGTATATGTAATTATTTTTAAGGTATATAACCTCCTCATTTATAATACATTCCTTCTCCTTGTAATGTTTTTTGTTTCTTTCTTGGGGGTGCTCAAATAATTTTACTCTCATTCAAAATAACTCCAATGACATTGAGGAGTACTCTAACGGAGTTTGGAAAAATAATTATGAACATTAAGGCTCTTTAAATCTTTGTCCTAGACATAAAATTTTCTTAACCAATATCACTAATTTATAATATTTTAGAAAAATTGAACTCAACCCATTCCAGTCTTTCCGCCATTGGTCCAGCTAAATGCATTTCATCATTATAGAGAAGTAAAATGATGATATTAAAATCATCATACACCTTTTAGTTTCATAAATGTATCTAATTTTAATGGAAAATATTCTAAACATCGATAAATGATTTAAACATCTAGTTCTACAATCATGGTCCCTGCATAATACAATACAAAATTTACTTGACAATAGACACAAGACCTTCCAGACAGTTTAGTATAAAACATTATAGTTTATCTATATAGATCTTATCCTCAAAATATATTTTAAGGAACAAAGTGTTCAAATCCATTTATTCACGAATAAAATTTCCCATCGAAACCCGGTATGAAGTATTCAAACCATCAGGTCATTTACAATTGGAGGAAAATCACAGCAACATTTGGTAGTTGAAAGGCATTTTTTAATGACCACTGTAACATCCCAAGTAAGTAATGAATAATAGATATTTTTATCTATGTCTATTAATGAATTAGATAGTGTTTTAGAGGGTTAAAATGAGAACAAATCCAATCTTAAGCATTGAATACACTAATATTTTTATAAGATTATTTTACTGCCTTTTGATGGAAAACCATTTTAAATCATACTTTTGACAATTTTATAAGCTCTATTTTTCAAAATAAACTTATTCTTTATTATTGGGACACTTAAATTTACTTTTGGAAATTTTTGGTATATTTTCGATAATGTTCATTTTTTAATGAATAGTGAAAAATACTGCATTTTACATGAAAAATTCTTTTTAATATAATTTATTTATATGATTAGATTATCTTTTGAATTGGTTTTGAAGTTAAATTAGAATATATTTTTACCATTTAATCCAATATTGGTCTTTGTAATTAATTTCACTTTGTAATTAGACTTAAACTAGTGTCAATCTTTTGATAATTATTGTTTCATAAAAACACGCTATTTGCTCTGACAGCGGGAATTAATTATTAAATTAATTGATGCAACTTATATTTTTTGAATTTTGTAAAATAGACTTCATTTTTGAATTAGGAATATCAAATATAGCTTATGGTGATGTTTTTGTATTTTTCTGAAAAACATCAATTTTTGATGAACAGTGAAACCACTAAGTGGTACTTAAAAAAACTGATTTTCTGTTTAAATGAAATTTTACCACCTCTGTGTTTTGAATTTAAAAAATCCGACATACATGGTTGTCATTAACATGTAAAATGTGGTTCAATGGGATTAAAATTATTTTTTGTTGAATAGTAACTTTTATGTTTTTAATCGGGATTAGAGGTAATTAGTGTTATTTAAGGTAAGAATAATGTTTTAATAATAATAAATAACCTAGACACATCTCCTACCCTTATTGGATTTTTCATGGCCGACCAAGAAAACCCATGGGTCGATTTTTGGGACCCCATGGAGCCACTTGGGTAAGATAAAGTCATTAATGCCTTTTATTTAAAGTAAAAGTAAAAAAGACACAAACATGAGTTATTTTAATAAAACAATTTTTAAATGGGGTTACACAAGTCATATTTTTGACTATAAATATTCATTAGAAATATAAAATTATTTCCTACATTATAGTATTTGTTTTATAATTTTTAGATATTATATAATTTAAATTATTTATGACACCATGATGATGCAACGATTACCTCATTATTTAACGATTTAAATAAAATGAAAATATAATGTAATATCTAAGACCTAAACTTGTAAAAAAAATATTATATGGGTGGAATTCTAACCCTTATCACCTTTTCCTCGAAAGTTATAATTGTGGGACCTTTTTTTATCCGAAAATCATTTTATAACAAAGTATCTTTTATAACTTTCCAAGAGTGCCCCTCCTCTCCTCTTATAAAAGGCCCCCACCTATACAACCTTATCCACACTTTCAAAGCCTTTATCTTGGCCAACCCCTGCACATTTTGTCTCTCCAAATCCCTATATTACTCCTAGAAGCCTCACTTTGGGCAGAAGTCTTCCCAGGAAAGCCTTTGAGCTCAAATCAAAAAGAGTTACCCGACTTGAAGGTAGTGTCTTCTCTTGTGTTCTTTTGTTTTATTTTTATTCTCCAACCCTATAAACTCTTTTTATTCATTTATTTTGTAACAACACCAGTATCTTCAATATACTAGTATGTTTTTACAAGAAGGATTCGAGATACACCTACACACACCACCGTCTAATAGTTAAAGAACATACTGTTTCTGTGGTTGGAGAATTTCTGCCTCACGAAACGATGATTGTTCAATATTCTTTTAACACCTTTAATGGTGGCCATTAAGATGTCAATCTATTTATATATGATATATTTTATATTTATGTTTTCCTTAAGCTTCTATATTTTTTATTTGTGGCATTCATTTATGGTTTCCATTGTGGTTAAACACGATAATTTAATTTTAGGAAGTGCGGACTACCGCCCCCTCAAAGTGATTTGATTCGTTAATACCATATGTGGTCCGTATAAAGGATATATTGAATGATATTATATATGATAAAATACTGGAATTATAATACTATTATGTATCATTATGTTTTAATTCCATTAAATATGCAATAGAAATGGAAGTAACGTTCATGCGTACGTACGGATTACCGTCTCCATGAACAGTGCATTGCATTTCTTACCTCTAAATGATTATGTAATATTATAAATGCATGTATATACTGGATATATATGATATATATGATATCTACATCATGATTATAACTCTGGATATAATGGATACATGAACAGCTTTTAATTATAATGAGTTTATTTTTGACTCAAGTACCAAAGATCGTTAAAACGACCGTTAATAACTTAAATAATTACATAGTGTTCATGACATTGTAATAAGTGATATAAAAGGAATAATGAACTTTAAAAAGGTTATTAAGCAAGTAGGAATTATCCCAAGTTTATTATTCAAGACGTTAAAGAATGATCGAGTCATGTCGGACCCGAGGTATGGGACATCGTCTCAATCTCCTTTCATTGAGGCATATTTTGTTTTATACACAACCTTCTTTTATACGGTGTATAAACCACTTTGACTTTTATGTTTATCCAAAAGGAATCTTTTTTATATGAAGCGTTTTACTAAATGACAAAATGGAATGTTTTTGTTGTACTTATGCAGCGACAACGACTTCTCCGCTGCCGTGACCATTACTTGAGTTTCGGCTTCCCCTACAAGCCATACCTTCTTTTTAAAAGAAAAATAAATACCACGTTTTAATTTTCTTTTATTTTGGTATTGAAAATGGTTTTCATAATGTTTTTATATCAATGTGTTGTATTGATATCTTGTTATTGAAATGTGGAAATTTTATGTTTCCTTTATGCATGTTTTATGTGATAAGATTATGTTATGGTTCTTGGGCATTGTTATGAAGATGGGGGGTTCTGTGATAAACTAAGGGCGGGTGAGCCCGATATAGCTCTACAATGCATTGGGTAACGCGGACGAGTTAAACGTTGAGGTTTCTCTGAAGAGATTTAGGGAATATACTGTGATGGGTATTCCAAACGTAACCAAGAGGGTTACTCCCTATGTAAGAATGTTATGAATGCATCAAGTTACCTTTATGTATTATGATTTCTATGATTTATTCATGATTTGATGAGGTTTGTTAAAGTTATTATGTTTTATGGGTAAAGTATGATTTCATTCTTATGTATATATGTACTCATCTTTCCTTTCCATATTTTGATATCCCTTACTGATCTTTTTATGCTCATCCCAAGTTTTGAAATGTTTTTCACAGGTCAAGGGAAAGGTACATGATATGATGATAGTGTCAAGGAAGTGACAAGAAAGAATCCATGTTTTATTTTAAAAATGTTTCCATTGATGGGAAAAATTAATTCTATCTTTTATGTAACCACTTTGTTTAAATGTGGAATGTAATGCATGTTTTATGATCTAATTCTCTAAAACTCTAAACATGAAAAAATATTCAATGTGTAATCTTGTAATAACTCAAGATTAAGTATGGTTTAAGGCTGGGGCCTTATAGTTGGTATCAGAGGTCAGTTTAGATAACTTTAGGAGTTAGAAATTTATTAAATGAATATCCAAAACAAATTATGGTCAAATTGAAATGGTATAGCATTTGAAGATTACCATGTTGCTTCATCTAAGACATGTTTGTTCAGAATGGTTTTCCACAGAGGAAATAGGGAAGCAGTGCTAGGAAGGCACAAAGAAGAAAATAACCTTCCAAATTAGCATCCTGAGATGGTCAGAATTGGAACTGAACAGTTTGTTGCAGTAATGGAACAGTTGACTCAAGCGATAAGTGGTGGTGGTATCCATGCACGAGATCAGCCATATCAACCACAGAGGAACCTGTCAGTGGTGGAACATTTTATGAGGCAACATCCCCCATCATTCAAAGGATCATCTGACCCTGTGCTAGCTGAAGGGTGGATTACAGCACTGGAGAATATTTTCGATGTCATGGTGTGTTCAGACAATCAAAAGGTTAGTATTGATATTTACCGTTTGGAGGGTGAGGCAGATCAGTGGTGGTCGATGGTTAAAAATATCAGGGACGCTGATGATATTGATGCTCTCGACTGGGATGAATTCAAAGGTATGTTTCTTGAGAAGTATTTTCCTATGGTTGTTCGACATAGGATGGAAAAACAATTCTTGGAATTGAGGCAAGAGGAAGACTCAGTGGCTGCCTATGAAGAAAGGTTCACTCGATTGGAAAGGTATGCTCCAAATTTTATCCGAGACCTTGATAGTAGAATCAATCGTTTTTACTCAGGATTAAATCCAAAATATCGAAGGGCATTGGCTTCTCGTGAGTTTAAAAGTTATGAAAATCTTTTTCGATGTGCTGAGAAGGTGGAAATGGAGATTTCCGATGATCAAGTGTTCTATAACAACCAGCAGAAGAAGAGACCGAGGTGGCAGGATAAAGGAAAGAATTATTCAAAAAGGTCTGATGGTAAGAAAACTATGTTTCCAGTTGTGATAAATTTAGTAAAAGCCATGTTGGGGAATTACTTCTGAATTCTAGAAAGTGCTACTGATGTGGTAAGATGGGACATAAGGCTCGTGATTGCACTGAAAAATATCAAGGTGATGGTAAGTCCAATTTTTTTAATTTAGTGAAATGTTTTATGTGCAATGTGATGGGTCACTATGAAAATGAGTGTCCGACAAAGAACGTGAGTGATGAGAAGCAGGTAGAATACAAGCTGAAAGGGGTGGTGAAATCCTTTGCAGCTACTTCAGTAGATGTCGGGCCATCAAATGAAGTTGTATCAGGTACTTTTTTTTGTTTTTTCAGATTATTACAGTGTGTTGTTTGATTCGGGGTCTACACATTCTTTCATCTCTGAAACCTTTTCTAGTAAAATGGGAATAACATCTCAAGAAATGACTCCTGAAATTGTGGTAAAAACACCCGGGGGAAATGGTGAGGCAAAAAGTATTTATAAGAATCTTCTTATCCTTATCTGTGGAAAGAACCTACTTGAAAACCTTATTGTTCAACCTCTAGTAGAGTTTGATGTTATCCTAGATATGGATTGGCTCTCTATTTACCATGCTAAGATTGACTGTAGAGCTAAAGAAGTTTCATTTCAAAAAGACTTTCAGTTTTTGTAAAAGAATGAACCCTTACTGTTGATAACATATCAAGAGGCTGAGAAACTTGTAAAATATGGAAATGAATGTTACCTTGCACACAACGTTGAAAACAAAGGAACTATTCAGATTAATGATGTGCCAGTGGTAAATGAGTATCATGATGTTTTCCCTGATGAGTTCCCTGGAATAATACCAGATAGGGAAGTTGAGTTTATTGTTGGCTTAGTTCCTGATGCTAGGCCAATTTCAAAACCTCCTTATCGAATGGCTCAAATTGAACTTTTAGAGTTGAAGGAGCAATTGAAAGATTTATTAGAGAAAGGTTTCATTCGACCTAGCAAATCACCATGGGGAGCTCCTATTTTATTCTTTAAAAAGAAATATGGTTCTATGAGACTTTTCATTGATTATAGAGCCTTGAATAACATCACTGTTAAGAATAAATATCCTTTGCCTCTTATCGAAGATTTGTTTGATCAGCTCCAGGGAGCTCAGTATTTTTCAATGATTGACCTGAGATCACGGTACAATCTGCTGATGGTAAAGGAAGTACACATTCCTAAGACTGTGTTTCGTACAAGATATGGCCATTATGAATTTGTAGTAATGCCTTTTGGGATAACCAATGCACCTACGGTATTCATGGAATTAATGAATAGAATTTTCCATGAGTTCTTGGATAAGTTTGTGGTGGTTTTCATTGATGATATTTTGGTGTTTTCTAAAAGTAATGAGGAGACTGAAAGACATTTAAGGGTTATTTTTAAAACCTTAAAAGAAAAGAAATTGTATGGGAAATTCATCAAGTGTGAGTTTTGGTTGCAACAAATTTCTTTCCTTGGTCACATTGTTTCTAAAGATGGGATAACTGTTGATCCTACAAAAACAAAGGTTGTTGAAGAATGGCCAAGACCCACAAATGTAATAGAGATTCGTTGTTTCCTTGGTTTGGAATCTATTATCGAATGTTTATTAGAAATTTTTCACGTTTATCTAGTCCAATGACTAAGCTAACTCGGAAGGGTGTCAAGTTTATCTGAAAAAAAGAATGTGATGATTGTTTTCAGGAACTGAAAGGAAGATTGGTGAATGCTCCAGTTTTAGCACTACCTTCTAGGAATGGGGAGTTTGTAATCTACAGTGATGCTTCAATGAAAGGACTTGGTTGCATCTTAATGCATAATGATCAGGTAATTGCTTATGCTTCACGATAGTTGAAAACTCATGAGGTAAATTACCCTACACATGATTTGGAATTAGCTGATTTTATTTTCGCTTTAAAAATTTAGAGGCATCATTTGTATGGAGTAAAGTGTGAAATATATACCGATCACAAAAGTTTAAAGTATATATTCACTCAGAAAGAATTGAACATGAGACAAAGGAGATGTCTAGAATTAATCAAGGATTATGATTATACAATTCATTACCATCCGGGAAAATCAAATAAAGTGGCTGATTCTTTGAGTCGAAAAAGTAATGATTCATTAACAATGTTAAGTTTGGAACATGATCCTTTGGATAAGGATTTGATGAACTTTGGCATAGATGTTTTTGGTGCAGGATGTACTTCTGTTTTGTTTCAGGTATCAGTGAAATCTTCTCTATCAGACAGAATCAAGCAAGCACAGAAGCAAGACAGTGAGTTGCAGAAAAATGTAGAGCTTGTTTAGAAGGCTATGTTGCCTGAATTCAACATTGATAATGATTGTGTTTTGAGATTTTGGAAGAGATTGTGTGTGCCTTGTGATTAACAGTTGAATATAGAGTTGTTATGTGATGCTCATAGTTCTCCGTTTTCAGTTCATCCTAGCAGTACTATGATATACAGAGTTCTCTGGGAGTATTAATGGTGGGATGGAATGAAATGAGATATTGTTGATTTTACTGTGAAGTGTTTGACTTGTCAATAGGTTAAAGCATAGCGGCAGTTACCAAAAGAGATGCTTCAACCATTACCAATACCAGAATGGAAATGGGAAAATATATCCATGGACTTCATTGTGGGATTGCCAAAGACACCTCGAGGTAATAATGCAATCTGGGTTATTGTTGATCGCTTAACTAAATCTGCTCATTTCCATGCTATATGGGATACTTTTTCCCTAGACAAACATTCTAGACTTCATCTTAAAGAGATAGTCTGGTTTCATGGAGTTCCCCTCTCCATTTTATCTTATCGTGATCCTAGGTTCACTTCTAACTTTTGGAAAGGCCTTCAGATGTCGTTGGGTACTGAATTAAATTTTAGTACAGCTTTTCATCCTCAATCAGATGGGAAATCAGAACGAACAATCCAGTCTTTGGAAGATATGCTACGTGCTTGTTCGATGGATTATCAGGGAAGTTGGGACCAACATCTTTCATTGGTTGAGTTTTCATATAATAACAGTTTTCATTCCAGTATACCGATGGAACCATTTGAGGCATTATATGGGAAGCGGTGTCGAACGCTAGCTTTTTGGGATGAATTGGGTGAAAGGAAGTTGATGGGACTAGAATTGGTAGAAGAGTTGGAAGAAAAAGTTCAGCTGATACAGAAACACATGAGAACAGCTTAGAGCAGGCAGAAGAGTTATGCGGACAACATGAGGAAGGATCTCTCTTTTGAGGTAGGTGATCATGTTTTTTCAAAGTCTCACCATGGAAAAGTGTGATGTGATTGGGTAAGAAAGTAAATCTGAGTCCAAGGTTCATTGAACCATATGAAATTCTGGAGAGAGTTGGATCAGTTGCTTACCGAGTGGCTTTACCTCCGAGTTTATCTCAGGTACATAATGTTTTTCATGTTTCAATGTTAAGGGTGTAAATGCAAGATCCATCTCATGTTTTGAGTCCAAAGGTAGTTCATCTGGGAGAAAACCTATCTTATGAGGAACAATCGGTCCAAATTCTTGACCATAGGGAGCAAGTGTTCCGAAATCAGGTGATTCATCTGGTAAATGTTTTGTGGAAAACCCACATGATTTAAGAGGCAACATGGGAATATGAAAACAAAATGAGGGCTAAATACCCCCACTTATTCAATAAGTAAATAAATTGCGGGGACGCAATTTTCTAAAGGGGGGAAGGATGTAACATCCCATGTAAGTAATTAATAATTGATATTTTTATCTAGGTCTATTAATGAATTACATAGTGTTTTAGAGGCTTAAATTGGGAATAAATCCAATCTTAAGCATGGAATACACTAATATTTTTAAAAGATTGTTTTACTTCTTTTTTATGGTAAACCATTATTAAATCAAACTTTTGACAATTTTATAAGATATATTTGTCAAAATAAATTTATTCTTTATGATTGGGACATTGAAATTTACTTTGGGTAAATTTTTGGTATTTTTCGGACAATGTTCATTTTTTAATGAATAGTGAAAAATACTGCATTTTACATCAAAAATGATTTTTAATCTAATTTATTTATATTATTAGATTACATTTTGAATTGGTTTTGAAGTTAAATTAGAATATATTTTTACCATTTAATCCAATAGTGGTCGTTGGAATTAATTTCACTTTGAAATTGGACTTAAACTAGTGTCAATCTTTTGATACTTATTGTTTCATAAAAACACGCTATTTGCTCTGACAGTGGGAATTAATTATTAAATTAATTAATGAAACTTATATGTTTTGAACTTTGTAAAATAGAATTCATTTTTTAATTTGGAATAACAAATATATCTTGTGGTGATGTTTTGTTATTTTTCTGAAAAACTTCAATTTTTTATAAATAGTGAAACCACTAAGTGGTACTTAAAAAACTAATTTTCCGTTTAAATGAAATTTTACCACCTCTGTGTTTTGAATTTCAAAAATCCAAAATATATTGTTGTCATTGAGAAGTAAAATATGGTTCAATGGGATTAAAATAATTTTTTGAGGAATAGTAACTTTTAAGTTTTTAATCGCGATTAGAGGTAATTAGTGTAATTTAAGGTAAGAATAATGTTTTAATAGTAAGAAATGACCTAGAAACATGTCCTACCCTTATTGGATGTGTCATGGCCGACCAGGAAAACCCATGAGTCGATTTTTGGGACACCATGGATCCACTTGGGTAAGATAAAGACATTAATGCCTTTTATTTAAAGTAAAAGTAAAAATGACACAAACAAGAGTTGTTATAATAAAACAATTTTTAAAAGGGGTTATACAAGTCGTATTTTTGAATATAAATATTCATTATAAATATAAAAATATTTCCTACATCATAGTATTTTTTTATAAATTTTAGATATTAAATAAATTAAATTATTTATGACATCATGATGATGCAGTGATTGCCTCATTATTTAACGATTTAAATAAAATGAAAATATAATGTAAAATATAATACCTACACTTGGAAAAAACCGATTGGATGGGTGGATTTCGAACCCTTATCACCTTATACTCTAAATTTATAATTGTGGGACCTTTTTTATCCGAAAATAATTTCATAACAAAGTATCTTTTATAACATTCCAAGAGTGCCCCTCCTCTCCTCTTATAAAAGTTCCTCACCTCTACCATCTTACCCACACTTCAAAAGCCTTTGGCTCGGCCACCCCCTGCCCATTTTGTCTCTCCACATCCCTCTATTACTCCTAGAAGCCTCACTTTGGGCAGAAGTCATCCCAATTATGCGTTTGAGCTCAAATCAAAAAGAGTTACCCGACTTGAAGGTAGTGTCTTCTCTTGTATTCTTTTGTTTTATTTTGCTTCTCCAACCCTCTAAACTCTTTTTATTACTTTATTTTGTAACAAAACCAGTATATTCAATATACTAGGATGTTTTTATAAGAATTATTTGAGCTACACCTACACACACCTCCATCTAATGGTTAAAGAACATACTATTTCTGTGGTTGGCGAATTTCTGCCTCACGAAACGATGATTGTTCAATCCTCTTTTAACACCATTAATGGTGGCAATTAAGATGTCACTATATTTATATATGATATATATTATTTTTATGTTTTCCTTATGCTTATGTATTTTTTATTTGTGTCATACCATTATGGTTTCCATTGTGGTTAAACACGATAATTTCATTTTAGGATATGCGGACTACCGACCCCTCAATGTGATTTGATTTGTTAATACCATATGTGGTACGTATAAAGGATAGATTGAATGATATTATATATGATACAATACTGGAATTATAATACTATTATGTATCATTATGTTTTAATTTCATTAAATATGATATAGAAATGGAAGTAACTTTCATGCGTACGTACGGCTTACCGTGTCCATGAACGGTGCATTTCATTTCTTACCTCTAAATGATAATGTAATGTTATAAATGAATGAATATACTGGATATATAAGATATATATGATATCTAAATCATGAGTATAACTCTGGATATAATGGATACATGAACAACATGTAATTATAAAGAGTTTATTTTTGACTCAAGTACCAATGATCGTTAAAATGACCGTTAATTACTTAAATAATTACATAGTGTTGATGACATTGTAATAAGTGATATAAAATGAATAATGAACTTGAAAATTGTTCTTAATAAAGTAGGAATTAACTCAAGTTTATTATTCAGGACGTTAAAGAACGATCGAGTCAAGTCGGACCCGAGGTATGGGACTTCGTCTCAATCTCATTTCATTGAGGTATATTTTGTTTTATACACAAACTTCTTTTATACGGTGTATAAACCACTTTGACTTTTATGTTTATCGAAAAGGAATATTTTTTGTATGAAGAGTTTTACTAAAGGAAAAAAGGGAATGTTTTTGTCGTACGTATGCGGCGACAATGAATTCTCCACCGCCATGACCATTATTTGAGTTACAGCTTCCTCTACAAGCCATACCTTCTTTTTAAAAGAAAAATAAATACCATGTTTTACTTTTATTTTATTTTGGTATTGAAAATGGTTTTCATAATGTTTTTATATCAATGTGTTGTATTGATATCTTGTGATTCAAATGTGTAAATTTTATGTTTCCTTTATGCATGTTTTATGTGATACGATTATGTTATGGTTCTTGGGCATTGTTATGAAGACGGGTTGTTCCGTGATAAACTAAGGGCTGGTGAGCCCGATATAGCTCTCCAATGCATTGGGTAATGCGAATGAGTTAACGTTGAGGTTTATCCGAAGATATTCAGGTAATATACTGTGATGGGTATTCCAAACGTAACCAAGAGGGTTACTCCCTACGTAAGAATGTTATGAATGCCTCAAGTTGCCTTTATGTCTTATGATTTCTATGATTTATTCAAGATTTGATGAGGTATGTTAATGTCATTATGTTTTATGGGTAAAGTATGATTTCATTCTTATGTATATATGTACTCATTCATCCTTTCCATATTTTCATATCCCTTACTGAGCTTTTTATGCTCATCCCAAGTTTTGAAATGTTTTTCACAGGTCAAGGGAAAGGTAGATGATATAATGATAGTGTCAAGGAAGTGTCAATAAAGAATCTATGTTTTATTTTAAATATGTTTCCGTTGATGGAAACAATTATTACTATATTTAATGTAACCACTTTGTTTAAATGTGGAATGTAATACATGTTTTATGATCTAATTCTATAAAACTCTAAACCTGAAAAGATCATCAATGTGTAATATTGTAATAACTCAAGATTAGGTAAGGTTTAAGGCTGGGGCCTTATAACCACGACCCCATTCACCCAGAGTTAGTGACATTTTTTATTAAATTGGAATATAATAAAGGAGTATAATCCCAAAGGAATGAATTTTTATGTAGGATCAGAAAACCAAATATATACATAATAGTTTCCTTATAACCCGAAATAATATACAACAAAATAACTATATTTGAAACACTGATATACTTCTATATTATACTCGCAAGTAATTCATAATATAATGCCCACAACATAGGGAAAAATAAATTAAAAAAAATAGGTGATAAAATATGCTCAGTAAGGGTATCTAATACAATGGGATAAAAAATATTAAGCATAATGAATAACAAAATGTACACATGTCATTAAATGTAAACTTGAGCACAAAATGGTAGGAATTAAAATCTAATAATTCCATAATAGAACATATCCATGGTTATTCTACTAGTAGAATAAAAACATGGAACAACAATTAATAGCTTGATAATGAGGGAATTTATAATGTTGGACATCATAATCATACCCTCTGGGCCTTGTCCAAGTCACCATACTTAATGTGTAAACAACCAGGCTAGTTGTATCCTAAGTCCTACCGATGCATCGTGGGGAAATAGTGTTCCCCACCCATCACATAATAATTCAAATTCATTCCTAATATGGAATTAGTATAACTTAATCAATATATATATTTATATTTAAACAAACATATGAAATGAAAATAGCGTTCCCCAATCAGTAAACATATACATTAACCATTCAGAGTAATATGGTGAATGGTATCAAGATAGCACATCCATATCCAAAATAATAATAAATTGTTAAATAAAATTTGGTAGCTGATTTCATAAAATATTATTCTCAATTAATCATAAGATTCAACAAAATATTTTAAATAGATTAAAATAATCATATTAAATCATTGAGTAAATCTTTAGGGAAATACTCTTTTACTTTGGAAAGATGAGTTCTTTTGGAAAACTCTTTCTATAAAACCAGAAGTTAACTAAGATTGATTTTTCATAATAAAATGATTTATTTTAGAAATATAATGTTGGTTGAGAACATATTATAGAGTGATTTTGAAAATATGTATGAATTTGAGAAGTTACATTGAATTCTGCTGGTTTATCAATAAGAATTTCAGAATCGTCCTTTCAAAACATGTAACTCCCCATAAAATAATGGAGGATTATGATTGGTACATATATATAGAACATTCACATAGAATGTTTGATGTTTAAATAAGAATAATAAAAATTTTCATTAGGATATAGAGAGTAATATTTGACTTCAATGAAAATGGTGGTTTAGTTAGAAAACAATTATCTTATGTCTGAATGTGTTCTCCACTTGACCTTAACATACTGGAAAATCAAATAGAATCAATTAATTAATTAATTAATCACCACCTATATATGTGTTTGATTTATTATAATTTTAATGAGTGTATTTATGAAATTTTTGAGGAGTTACAAGGTAAAATTTTATTAAAAATTTTGGATTTACATTATTTCCCTGCTTCTTGTAAAAAGGATTCAATTTTATTGCTCGAAACATTCATTTCCAAGATTTTCATGATCGTCCTACATGTACAGGATATGTAAGTTCATGTGGGATGAGTATAATTATTCATAATTGAATTTATATAAACATTGATAAGTTTAAATGCTTATATATATTAGTTGGTTATATGTTATGAGGATGAATTGTTAGATAAGACATTTGTTGATAATTGTTTGTGTTATTAGGATAGTTATTGATCATAACAAACTCATTTTGTTTTATAATTTGGTATTATGTGAATATGTTACTTATAGAAAATAATAATGGTTCTAATAAATACGTTATAGTCTATTTTTAATATAAAATTATTTTCAATACCAACCTTGATGAAAATTTGAAGAACCAAAATTCCTCATCTAGAAAGGTTCTAAATCGGGACCTCTTGGAAGATGATTTAATTTTTAAAATAAAAGGGAGAGAGAAAGGATTTTGATTTAGGATATTCCATTAACATTATATAATTATATTATATAGATGATACTAGATTTTTTATGATCATTTGGAAAGAGGAGGTGTCAAGGGAATAAGTAAATAAAATAAATTGAAATGAAATTAAAAGAAAAATGAAGAGGATTAGTATGAAAAATATCTCTTTTATATGTGGAGTGATTAGGGAAGATTATTTTTAAAGAAAATTTACAAACTTCAATGCTAATAGGAGTGAGGAGAAGAAGGGATGAGAGGAGTTTTTAGAGTGGATAAGAGGGGTAATTCCTCATTATTTTATTTATTATTTTATTATTTTTCTCAAGACAATAAATAGTATTGATTTTTTTGACTATATATAGTTATATGATTATTTCAGTTAGAACCAATGGTGATTACGTCAGCCAAACATCATCCATGACCCTATAATTCATGTATTTAGCATTTATCGTAAATTATCATATTTTACTATCCACCCAAAATTCATGTAATTTAGAAAAATACCAAAACTTTACCCTAAACATTTTTTAAAGTATAGAATTCAAAAATGAACTCCATTTTTCAAAAATAAATTAATAAATATGAGGAATTTAATTTTTAATTTAAATCATATTTTACTCTTAAAATACAGTTTTTAAAATTAAAACTCATTTTATTACACCCTGAAAAGTTAACTAATGTCTTATTAAGTTATCCTAAAATATTAGGACTAAAAATATTGATTTATGAATATATCTTATTAAAATGGATTTTACATTAAATAAATTTATTAATTGTAATATTAAATATTTATTCTTCATAAAAATACCATCAAATTAATTATTAATTTTAAAATATTAACTTACATATATCATGATATAATTTGATCATACAATCAGTTATAATGTGCCCAAATTGTATTTATACATTCATAGGTGTGGTTAATATTTGTTAGGATGATTTACTATTAATAAGGTTTGTATTACTATTCATAAGGTATAGTTACTATTCACCAAAACTGTAAGTAGATCTTATCATAATCTAAATATCTTATTAATAACAATTTTTTATGTTTTTTTTTTAAATTAAAATCATAGAAGTAGAAAAATTATGTTTCATGACAAGGTTATAATAACAAAGTTTTGTTTCTTAGATACTCAGTGTTTCATGGATTCTATATTAAATTTATTTTTAATTCCTTAGGGTGTTACATTCTTTTTCACTTACAAAAATTTCATCCTATAAATTTCTAGAATGTTACCAAATAAAAATATTATGTTAGGTATTCATCATTTGTTCCGTAGGCCCTTACATATCATCTTCAACATAAGGATTTTTAAAACGTACATTTTCCATTCGTGTATTTAGAATCCTCAACACCTGCTCTTAAATGTAAAATATTTGGATAGGCACTTCATAGTAAGAAATGTCAAGTTATAATTCTATTCCAACAAAAGTGAGTACATGTGTTGGGTCTGGAATGTAATTCTGTAACCAAAAGATGTAGAACAAATTGTGTACTTTATAAAGGATTGACAATATTGTCAAAGAAAAATCCACAAATCCAACTCTCTCCATCATTTTAAAAGTTACAGTGTATTTGGTGATCATTTTTCCTTTCTTCCCAAATTTAATTACACCCTTACATAGAAATTCTTTCAATAAAACATAATCTCCCACCTGAAATTAGAAATACATCCTTCGATTATCGGTATATCTCTTTTTCCTACATTGAGATGATTTTATATGGTCTTGAATGGTCGTTAACATTTCTATTGTTTTATCTACAAGATTTCATACTACAATATTTCATTCACCCTCTTCATCCAAACATGTTGGTGTATGACATCTCTTTCCATAAACTACTTCATATGGTGCCATATTAATATTATAATGGAAGCTATTATTCTAGAAAACCTCTACCAAAAGAAAATAATAATCCCAAATACCGTGAAAGTCCAAGGATCATGGTTTCAACATACCTTCTAATATATGAATTCTTTTATTAGACTTCCCATCAGTTTGAGGGTGATAAGTATTACTCCAAATAATATCAGTATGTAGATCTTTCTAAATACTTTTTTATAATGTTAATGTAAATTGTGGATTATTATTAGACACAATCAAGATAGGTGCACCATGAAGTCTTTAAACATCATTAATATAGAGTTGTGCAAGGTGCTCTAGTGGAATTTCATCCCTTATATCATGGAAATGTTCGGATTTGGTAATTCAATCAACAATTAACCTTATTACATCATTCTTTCATATATTTTTTGGTCATCAAATGAAAAAATGAATAGTACATTCATCCAATTTACATATAGGAAATGGAATAGGTTGCATGAATCCCTTAGGATGTTGTCTTTTATCGTTCACTTGTTGACATACTGAACATCCGGATACATAATCATCAATTTCATGCTTTATATTATCCCACCAAAAATTTTCCTTCAAATCTCTAATATATTAGTTCTACCATGGTGTATAGAGAAATTTGACCTATGGGAATCATCCAATAACTCTATTTTTAGGCTAGGTATAGAGGGAACACATATCTTCCTCCCAAATATTATAATTAAATCCTCACACATGATGTTTGGAAACATACCATCATTAATAGCATTAATTTACCTTTGAATATTCTCATCATTGCACTGAGAACTTTTCATTTTTTATAATAAATATGGTTGGGCAACCAATTGAGAAAGTAATGATGTTTTACCTTCATTGATAATTCTCATATCCATATTTTCTAGATCCATAATCACATAATCCTAGGAAATCCTCATTTTTCTTATAACTCCATGATCATTCCTTCTTAATTCATCTTCCACCTTATATACCTTCCCTGGGTGGTAGTCTAAGAAAAAATCACAATCCTTGAGTAGCTCAAGCCATAGACTTTGCCACATGTTCAGTTCCTTCTATGAGAATGTATATTTAAATCACTTTTGCTCTATATATATCTCACATATTTCACCGTAAATATAATTTCTCCATATCTTCATGGAAAATATTACAGCTACTAAAAGGGTTTATATAGAAATCATTTTTGATCATTTATAAAAAATTATAAATTATGAAATAACAAAAAATATAAAAGTTTTATGTATAAATTATGAATTTTCTATCATCAATTAATTTAAATTGTTCAAATTAAAGGGTCCTTATTTGGATGTTATATAAACCACATAAAAAGGAGTTCTGAAGATTTATTTGATCAATGATTAAAAATGATTATGTTTATGATATTTAGATTATCTAAAATTTTTGTGTTACTGAAATTTGATTATTAAATGTTTCTAATTTAAAAAATAACATATATATATAATATAAATTTTATATAATGAAAATATTAATTTATTATGGAGATGAATATAAAGGGTTTATATTCAAAATTACAAAATTTCCATGTTATTAAAGTTATGAATTATAAAAGGGATTATTATTTGAAATGATTTATGAATTGTTCATAAATGTTTATGTCATGTTATAATATTTGGATTATTTATTTAATTAAAATTTATTCCCTAAATTATTCATTTTTAGTAAATTTTTTATGAAATGTGAAAATTGGCATTTTTTGGTTAAAAATATTAAATTATTTCTAGGATAAAGTCATTCATTACATGGCAGGTATGACTACACAATTAATTTATTTTTCATATACCTTGATTGTGGTTTGTGATTGATTTTATAAAAATAAATGTAGTTATTGGATATAGTTTTATAATATTATATTTTTTATTTATGATGAATTTGATTTTACCTTTAGTAAAGTATCCCTATGTAGAGGGACTAGGAGTCAGACTACATAACAACCAAGAGGCTTGTGCCTTGTCTAGGCTAGTGAACAGTGTTGGATAGTAATCTCTTAGGGATTTATACTATAAATAACTATATGAATTTACATGAAATTTTCTTGTACCTTATGCATATGGTTTTTTTGGATATGTATTAATATACATAACTTCAAATTTTTTGTTAGTTACAGAAACATGTGGGTTTTTTAAAGAGTTACACATCAATATGTATTGAATATGTTTATTAGTAAAAATAAATAGGATTAAAGACTATAATAACTAGAAGAATGCATATATAAAAGTGAATAACCTGATATAAGATGGTGATGCTAAAATCCCATTCAAATACTAAGTGTGAGATTCATTCTAAAGAGGAACATGTCAAGACCTCAATATTTTATAAGAAAGCCAAGAAATAATTGGCTCTAGATTGTATTTTTTGGTGGATTCATGCCAAATATTGTAACATCCCAAGTAATTAATTAATAATATATATCCTTATCTATTTCTATTTATGAATTAGATAGTATTTTAGAGGCTTAAAATGAGAATAAATCCAATTTTAAGCATGAAATTCACTAATATTTTTAAATGATTGTTTCGCTGCCTTTTGATGGATAACCATTTTTAAATATATCTTCTGACAATTTCAGAAGCTCTATTTGTCAAAATAAACTTATTATTTATGATTGGGACATTGAAATTTACTTTGGATAAATTTTTTGTATTTTTCTGACAATGTTCATTTTTTAATGACTAGTTAAAAATACGGAATTTTTCATCAAAACTGATTTTTCATCTAATTTAATTATATTGTTATATTATCTTTTTAATTGGTTTTAAATATTAAATATATTATATTTTTACCATTTAATCTAATGGTGGTCATTGGGATTAAATTCACTTTGGAATTGGGCATAAACAAGTGCCAAACTTTTCATAGATATTGTTTCAAAAAACCCGATATTTGTTTTGACAACTTGAATTATTTTTAAATTAACTGTTACAATTTCTATGTTTGGAATTTAGTAAAATGGATTCCATATTTGTAAGAATAACGAAAAAATTATGTAATTATGTTTCTTTTGTTTTTTGACAATATGAATAGTAACGATGGTAATTCTCATTAATTATCGTGATTAATTAGTAATCATGTAGTTAAGGATAATAAAATGATATCATAATAATAACAAATGACCCCAAAATGTGTCCTAATTATACTTTTTGTGTCATGGACGACCATGGGATGCCTTGTGCCAAACTCGGGGACCCCATGGAATCACTTTTATGTGATAATGACTTTTTATCTTTTTATTTTTAAAGAAAGTATATATAAAAATGAATGTATCACCTGAGTAAAACATTTTTAATTTTGTCTAAATAAATGATATCTTGGACTATTTAATAGTCATTGTAAAGATAAAAAGATTTCATTTATCATATTATTTGTTTTATAATTTTAAGACATTAAATAAATTAAATTATTTATGACATCATGAAGATGCAACGATTATCTCATTAATGAACGATTTAAATAAAATGAAAAGATAATGTATCATCTAAGACTTATACTTGTCCAAGACCAATTGGATGAGTATATTTAGAAACCTTATCACCTTATCCTCAAAATATATCAATTTGGGAAATTAAAATCTGAAACTCATTTTAAAATAAAGTAACATTTCTTTACTTTCCAAGAGTGCCCCTCCTCTCCTCTTATAAAAGGCACCCACATCTACCACCTTACCCACACCTCTCAAGCCAATTTCTCGGCCAAACACTGAAAATTTCATCTCTCCACATCCATTTATTCATCATAGATGCCTTACCATAGGCAGGAAGCTCTTTAAGAAACCCTTTTGGTTCAAACCAAGAGGAGTTACCCAATTCAAAGGTAATGTCTTCACTTGTGTTCTTTTTTTTATTTTGCTTCTCCAACCCCATATCCTCTTTTTATTCCTTTATTTTTTAACAAAACCAGTATCTCCAATATACTAGGATGTTGTTATGTGAATTATTCGAGCTAAACTTACACACACCTTCATATAATGGTTAAAGAACATACTGTTTCTGTGGATGGAGAATTTCTGCGTCACAAAACGATGATTGCTCAATCTTCTTTTAACACAATTAAAGGTGGCCATTATGATGTCACTATATTTATATATGATATATAATATTTTTATGTTTTCCTTATGCTTATTTATTTTTCATTTATGGCATACCTTATGGTTTCCGTTATGGGTAAACGCGATATCTTCATTTTAGGAAGTACAGACTACTGCCCCCTCAAAGTGATTTGATTCGTTAATGCCATATGTGGGAAGTATAAGGGATGGAGTTTATGATATTATATATGATATTATAGTAGAATTATAATATACCTTTATATCATTATGATTTCACTCCCATTAAGTAAGAAATATAAATGAAAGTAGCGTTCATGCGTACGTACGGCTTACCGTCTCCATGAACGGTGCATTTCATTTCTTACCTCTAAATGTTATGTAATATTATAAATGCATGTATATATTGGATATATATGATATCTACATCATGAATATAATTCTGGATATAATGAACCTTTGACCACATGAACAACATGTAATTATAAGGAGATTATTTTTGGCTCAAGTTCCAATGATCGACAAAATGACCATTATTTTCTTAAATAAGTACATAATGTTCATAACATGGTAATAAGTGATATAAAAGGAATAATGACCATGAAAAATGTTCTTAATCTAGTAGAAATTTACTCAAGTTTATTATTCAGGAGGTTAAAGAATGATCTAGTCAAGTCGGACTCGAGGTAAGGGACTTCATCTCAATCTCCTTTCATTGAGGCATATTTTGTTTTATACACAACTTTATTTTATACGATATATAAACCCCTTGGACTTTTATGTTTATTCAAAAGGAATATTTTTTATAAGAAGCGTTTTACTAAATGACAAAATGGAATGTTTTAGTCATACGTATGCGGTGAAAACGACTTCTCCACCGTCTTGACCATTATTTGAGTTTCGGATTCCTCTACAAGCCATAACTTTTTTTAAATGAAAAATAAATACCATGTTTTTATTTTCATTTATTTTGGTATTGAAAATGGTTTTGATAATGTTTTTATTATATCAATGTGTTTTATTGATATCTTGTGATTGAAATGTGGAAATGTTATGTTTCGTTTATGCATGTTTTATGTGATATGATTTTGTTATGGTTCTTGGGAATTGTTTATGAAGACGGGTGGTTCTGTGATAAACTAAGTGCGGGTGAGCCTGATATATCTCTCCAATGCATTGGGTAATGCGAAGGGCTTAAACGTTAAGGTTTATCAGAAGAGATTTAGGGAATATACTGAGATGGGTATTCAAAACGTAACCATGAGGGTTACTCCCTACATAAGAATGTTATGAATGCCTCAAGTTACCTTTACATCTTATGATTTCTATGATTTATTCATGATTTGATGAGGTATGTTAAAATACTTATGTTTTATGAGTAAAGTATGATTTCATACATGGACTAATGTTTTCATTTCGTACTTTTATATCCCTTACTGAGCTTTTTAGGCTCATCCCATGTTTTTGAAATGTTTTTCATAGTTCAAGGGAAGGGTAAATGATGTGATGATAGGGTCAAGGAAGTGTCATGAAAGAAACCATGTTTTGTTTTAAATATGTTTCCATTGATGGGAAAAAAAGAATACTATCTTTTATGTAACCACTTTGTTTAAATGTGGAATTTAATGAATGATTTATGATCTAATTCTCTAAAACTCTAAACCTGAAAAGATCCTCAATGTGTAATCTTGTAATACCTCAAGATTAAGTAATGTTTAAGGCTTGGGCCTTATAGTTGGTATCAATGGTCGGTTTAGATAACTATAGGAGTTAGAATTCTATTAAATGATTATCCAAAAATATTTTTTTAGGGTCAAATTGAAATGATATAGAATTTGAAGATTACCATGTTGGTTCATCTAAGACATGTTTGTTCAGAATGGTTTTCTGCAGAGGAAATAGGGAAGCAGTGCTAGGAAGGCATACATAAGGAAATAACCTTCCGAATCAGCATCCTGAGATGGTCGGAATTGGAACTGAATAGTTTGTTGCAGTAATGGTGCAGTTGACTCAAGCGATAAATGGTGGTGGTATCCATCCATGAGATCAACCAGATCGACCGCAAAGGAACATGTCAGTGGTTTAACATTTCATGAGGCAACATCCCCCATCATTCAGAGGATCATCTAACATTGTGATAGCTGAAGGGTGGACTAAAGCACTAGAGAATATTTTCGATGTCATGGGGTTTTCAGACAATCAAAAGGTTAGTCTTGCTATTTGCTGTTTTGGAGGGTGAAGCAGATCAGTGGTGGTCGATGGTTAAAAATATCAAGGACACTAATGATATTTATTCTCTAGACTGGGATGAATTCAAAGGTATCTTTCTTGAGAAGTATTTTCCTAAGGATGTTCGACATTGTATGGAAAAACAATTCCTGGAATTCAGGTAAGAGGAAGACTCATTGGCTGCCTAGGAAGAAAGGTTCACTCGATTGGCAAAGTATGCTCCAATCTTTATCCGAGACCTTGATAGTAAAATCAATCGTTTTTACTTAGGATTAAAGCCAAAATATCGAAGGTCATTAGCTTCTCACGAGTTCAAGAGTTATGAAAAGATTGTTCGATATGCTGAGAAGGTGGAAATGGAGTTTGTCGATGATCAAGTGTTCTATAACAACCAGCAGAAGAAGAGACCGAGGTGGCAGGAGAAAGGAATGAATTCTTCAAAAAGGACTAACGGTAAGAAAAATAAGTTTCCAATTTGTGATAAATGTGGTAAAATGCATGCTGGTGAATGACTTATAAATTCTGGAAACTAATACCTATGTGTTAAGATGGGACATATGGCTCTTGATTGCATTGAAAAAGATCAAGGTGATGGTAAGATCAAATTTGATTTAAAGTTAGTGAAATTTTTTAAGTGCAATGAGATGTGTCACTATGCAAACGAGTGTCTGACAAAGAGAATAGATGATGGGAAGCAGTTATACTACAAGCAGAAAGGGGTGGTGAAACCCTTTTCAACCACTTCAGCAGATGTCGGGAAATAAAATAAAGTTGTATCAGGTACTTTGTTTGTTTTTTAAGATTATTCCAGTGTGTTGTTTGATTTGGGGTCTACACATTCTTTCATCTCTGAAAACTTTTCTAGTAAAATGGGAATACCATCTCAAGAAATGAATCATGAACTTGTGGTAAAAACACCTGGGGGAAATGTTGAGGCAAACAGAATTTATAATAATTTTCCCATCCATATCTGTGGAAAGAACCTACTTGTAAACCTTATTGTTTTACCTCTAGTAGAGTTTGATGTTATCCTGGGTATGGATTAGCTCTATGTTTATCATCCTAAGATTGAATGTAGAGCGAAAGAAGTTTATTTTCAGAAAGACTTCCAGTTTGTGTACTACAATGAACCCTTACTGTTGATAACATATCATGAGGCCGAGAAACTTGTAAAATATGGAAATGAATGTTACCTTGGACACATCGTTGAAAACAAGGGAACTCTTCAGATTAAAGATGTACCAGTGGTAAATGAGTATCCTGATGTATTTCCTCATGAGTTGCCTGGAATAATACTAGATTGGGATGTTGAGTTTACTGTTGACTTAGTTCCTGATTCTAATCCAATTTCAAAACCACCTTATCGAATGGCTCAAATTGAACTTTCAGAGTTAAAGGTGAAATTGCAAGATTTATTAGAGAAAGTTTTCATTCGACCTAGAAAATCACCATGGGGTGCTCCTGTTTTATTTGTTGAAAATAAAGATTGTTCTATGAGACTTTTCATTGATTATAGATCCATGAATAACATCTCTATTAAGAAAAAATATCATTTTCCTCATATCGATGATTTGTTCGATCAGCTCTAGGGTGCTCATTTTTTTTCAAAGATTGACCTGAGATCGGGGTACCATCAGTTGAAGGTAAAGGAAGCAGATATTCTGAAGACTGCGGTTTGTACAAGATATGGCCATTATGAATTTTTAGTAATGCCTTTTGGGCTATCCAATGCACCTGATGTATTCATGAACTTAATTAATAGAATTTTCCATGAGTTCTTGGTTAAGTTTGTGGTCATTTTCATTGATGATAGTTTTCTATTTTCTAAAAGTAAAGAGGATCATGAGAGACATTTAAGGGTTATTTTGAAAACCTTAAAAGAAAAGGAATTGTTTGGGAAATTCAGCATGTGTGAGTTCTGGATTCAATAAATTTCTTTCCTTGGTCACATTGTTTCTAAAGAAGGGATAACGGTTGATCCTATAAAAACAAAGGTTGTGGACGAATGGCCAAGACCCACAAATGTAACTGAGATTCGTAGCATCCTTGGTTTGGCAGGCTATTACCAAAGGTTTGTTAGAAATTTTTCCCAGTTATCTAGTCCAATGACTAAGCTAACTCGGAAGGGTGTTAAGTTTATCTGGACAAAAGAATATGATGATTGTTTTTAGGAATTGAAAAGAAGATTAGTGAATTTTCCAGTTTTGGCACTACCTTCCAAGAATGGTGAGTTTTTTATCTACAGTGATGCTTTATTGAATGGACTTGGTTTCATCCTAATGTAGAATTATTAGGTAATTTCTTATGCTTCACGTCAGTTGAAAACACATTAGGTAAATTACCCTACACATGATTTGGAATTAGCTGATGTTTTTTTTGCTTTGAAAATTTGGAGGCATCATTTGTATGGAGTAAAGTGTGAAATATATATTGATCACAAAAGTTTAAAGGATATATTCACTCAGAAATAATTGAACATGAGACACAGGAGATGGATAGAATTAATCAAGGATTATGATTGTACAATTCATTACCATTTGGGAAAAGAAAATAAAGTGGCTGATGCTTTGAGTTGAAAAATTAATGCTTTATTAACAATGTTTCATTTAGAACGTGATCCTTTGGTTAAGTATTTGATGAACTTTGGCATAGATGTTGTTGGTGCAGGTTGTCCTTAGATTTTCTTTCAGGTATCAGTCAAATCTTCTCTATCAAATAGAATTAAGCAAGCATAGAAGCAAGATAGTGAGTTGCAGAAAAATGAATAGCTGGTTCAGAAGGGTAAGTTGCTTGAATTCAACATTGATAATGATTGTGTTTTGAGATTTGAGAAGAGATTGTGTGTGTCTTGTGATTCACAGTTGAAGATATAGGTGTTATGTGAAGCTCATAGTTCTCCGTTATCAGTTCATCCAGGCAGTACTAAGATGTATAGAGATCTTCGGAAGTATTACTGGTGGGACGGAATGAAAAGAGATATTGCTGATTTTACTAAGAAGTGTTTGACTTGTCAACAGGTTAAAGCAGAGTGGCAGTTACCAAAAGGGATGCTTTAGCCTTTACCAGTGCCAAAGTGGAAATTAGAGAATATATCCATGGAATTTGTTGTGGGATTTCCAAAGACACCTCGAGGTAATAATGCAATCTGGGTTATTTTTTATCGCTTGACTAAATCTTATCATTTCCTTTCTATACAAGATACTTTTTCCCTAGATAAACTTTCCCATTTTTATCTTAAAGAGATTGTCAGGTTACATGGAGGTCCTCTCTCCATTGTATCTGAATGTGATTCCAGGTTCACTTCTAACTTTTAGAAAGGCCTTTAGAAGTTGTTGGGTACTCAATTAAATTTTAGTACAGCTTTTCATCCTCAATAAGATGGACAGTTAGAACAAAAAATTCAGACTTTGGAGGATATGCTATGTGCTTTTTCAATGTATTATCAGGGAAGTTGGGACCAACATATTTCTTTGGATGAGTTTTCTTATAATAACAATTTTCATTCCAGTATACAGATGGAACCATTTGAGGCATTATATGGGAAGCGGTGTCGAACTCCAGATTTCTAGGATGAAGTGGGTAAAAGGAAGTTTATGGGACCAGAATTGGTAGAAGAGTTGGTAGAAAAAGTTCAGCTGATTCAGAAACACATGAGAATAGCTCAGATAAGGTAGAAAAGTTATGCGGACAACAGGAGGAAGGATCTCTCTTTTGAGGTAGGTGATCATGTTTTTCTCAAAGTCTCACCATGGTAAAGTGTGATGAGATTTGGTAAGAAAGGAAAGTTGAGTCCAAGGTTCATTGGACCATAGGAAATTTTGGAGAGAGTTGGATCAGTTTCATACCGAGTAGATTTACCTTCGAGTTTATCTCAGGTACATAATGTTTTTCATGTTTCAATGTTAAGGAAGTACATGCCAGATCCATCTCATGTTTTGAGTCCAAAGGTAGTTCAGTTGGAAGAGAACCTATCTTATGAGAAACAACCAGTCCAGATTTTTGACCACAGGGATAAAGTTTTGCTGAATAAGCTGATTCATCAAGTAATGGTTTTGTGGAAAAACCAAATGATTGAAGATGCAACATGGGAATTTGAAAATGCAATGAGGGATAAATACCCCCACTTATTCGATAAGTAAATAAATTATAGGGACGCAATTTTCTAAAGGGGGGATGGATGTAACATCACAAGTAAGTAATGAATAATAGATATTTTTATCTATGCCTATTTACGAAATAGATAGTATTTTAGAGACTTAAAATTAGAATAAATCCAATCTTTAGCATGAAATACACTAATATTTTTAAATGATTGTTTTACTACCTTTTGATGGAGAACCATTTTTAAATATATCTTTTGAAAATTTTATAAGCTCTATTTTTTAAAATAAACTTATTCTTTATGATTGGGACATTTAAATTTACTTTGGATAAAATTTTGGTATTTTTCTGACAATGTTCATTTTTTGATGAATAGTGAAAAATACAGCATTTTACATCAAAACTGCTTTTTCATCTAATTTAATTATATTTTTAGATTATATTTTTAATGGTTTTAAAGTGTAAATAGAATATATTTTTAAAATATAATCTAATAGTGGTCATTGGGATTAATTTCACTTTGGAATTGGGCATAAACAAGTGCCAAACGTTTCATAGATATGGTTTCAAAAAAACCCGCTATTTGTTTTGACAACGGGAATTATTTTTAAATTAAATATTTCAATTTATATATATGTAATTTAGTAAAATGGATTCCATATTTATAATCATAAGGACCAAATTATATAATTAAGACGCTTTTTTGACATTATGAATAGTAACGACGGTAATTCTCATTAATTATCGTGATTAATTAGTAATCGGGTAGTTAAGGATAATAAAATGATATCATAATAACAAAAAATGACCCCAAAATGTGTCGTAATGCTACTGGTTGTGTCATGTCCGAACATGGTATTCCTTGTGCCAAACTTGGGGACCCCATGGAATCACTTTTGTGTGATAATGACTTTTTATCATTTTATTTTTAAAGAAAGTAAATATAACAAAGAATGTATCACCTGAGTATAACATTTTTACTTTTGTCTACATAAATGATATCTTGGAATATAAATTGTCATTGGAAATCTAAAAATATTTCCTATATCATAGTATTTTTTTTGTAATTTTTAGACATTATATAAATTAAATTATTTATGACATCATGATGATGCAACGATTATCTCATTAATGAACGATTAAAATAAATCGAAAAGATAATGTAACATCTAAGACTTACACTTTTAAAAGACCTATTTTATGAGTATATTTCGAACACTTATCACATTATCCTAGAAATATATCAATTTTGGACCTTTAAAATCAGAAACTCATTTTAAAATAAAGTAACATATCTTTACTTTCCAAGAGTGCCCATCCTCTCCTCTTATAAAAGGCCCCCACCGCTACCACATTACCCACACCTCTCAAGCCATTGGCTCGTCCAAACTCTACTCATTTTATCTCTCCAAATCCCTATCTTCATCATATAGGCATTATCTTAGGTTGTAAACTCTTCAAGAAACCCTTTTGGTTCAAACCAAGAGGAGTTACCCAATTCAAAGGTAATGTCTTCACTTGTGTTCTTTTGTTTCATTTTGCTTCTCCAACCCCCTAACCTATTTTTATTCCTTTATTTTGTAACAAAACTAGTATATTCAATATACTAGGTTGTTTTTATGTTAAATATTCCAGCTACACTTACACACACCTTCATTTAATGGTTAAAGAACATATTGTTTCTATGGATGGTGAATTTCTACCTCACAAAATGATGATTGTTCAATATTCTTTTAACACCTTTAAATGTGGCCATTAAGATGTCACTATATTTATATATAATATAAAATATTTTTATGTTTTCCTTATGATTCTTTATTTTTCATTTATGGCATACCTTATGGTTTCCATTATGGGTAAACGTGATATCTTCATTTTAGGAAGTGCGGACTACTTTCCCCTCAAAGTTATTTGATTCGTTAATGCCATATGTGGGAAGTATAAGGGATGGATTTAATTATATTATATATGATATTATACTGGATTTATAATATACCTTTATATAATTATGATTTCACTCTATTAAGTAAGAAATAGAATTGAAATTAGCGTTCATGCGTACGTACGGCTTACCGTTTCCAAGAACGGTGCATTTCATTTCTTGCCTCTAAATGTAATGTAAATTATAAATGCATGTATATACTGGATATATATGAAATATATGATATCAACATCATGAATATAATTCTGGATAAAATGAAACTTGGACCACATGAACAACATGTAATTATAAGGAGTTTATTTTTGGCTCAAGTCCCAAAGATCGTCAAAATGACCACTATTAACTTAAATATTTTCATAGTGTTCATAACATGGTAATAAGTGATATAAAAGGAATAAAGAACATGAAAAATGTTCTCAAGATATTAAAAATTAACTCAAGTTTATTATTCCGGAGGTTAAAGAATGATCGAGTCAAGTCAGACTCGAGGTAAGGGACTTCGTCTCAATCTCCTTTCATTGAGGCATATTTTGTTTTATACACAACATTATTTATTAGGTGTATAAGCCCATTTGACTTTTATGTTTATTCCAAAAAATCTTTTTTATATGAAGTGTTTTACTAAATGAAGAAAGGGAATGGTTTTGTCGTACATATGCAGCGACAACGTCTTCTCCACGGTCGTGACCATTATTTGAGTTTCGGCTTCCTCTACAGGCCATAATTTTTTTTAAAATGAAAAATAAATACCATGTTTTACTTTTATTTTATTTTGGTATTGAAAATGGTTTTGATAATTTTTTTGTTATATCAAGGTGTTGTATTGTTATCTTTTGATTGAAATGTGGAAATGTTATGTTTCCTTTATGCAGGTTTTATGTGAGATGATTATGTTATGGTTCTTGGGAATTGTTTATGAAGACGGGTGAGGCCGATATAGCTCCCCAATCTATTGGGTAACATGTAGGGGTTAAATATTAAGGTTTCTCCAAATCGATTTAGGGAATAAACTGTGATGGGTATTCCAAACGTAACCATGAGGGTTACTCCTTACATAAGAATGATATGAATGCCTCAAGTTACCTTTGCATCATATGATTTCTATGATTTATTCATGATTTGATGAGGTATGTTAAAATTCTTATGTTTTATGAGTAAAGTACGATTTCATACATGGACTAATGTTTTCATTTCGTACGTTTATATCCCTTACTGAGCTTTTTAAGCTCATCCCATGTTTTTGAAATTATTTTCAAAGGTCAAGGGAAAGGTACATGATGTGATGATAGGATCAAGGAAGTGTTATGAAAGAAACCATGTTTTGTTTTAAATATGTTTCCGTTGATGGGAAAAAAGAATATTATCTTTTATGTAACCACTTTTTTTAAATGTGGAATGTAATGCATGATTTATGATCTAATTCTCTAAAACTCTAAACCTGAAAAGATCCTCAAGGTGTAATCTTGAAATAACTCAAGATTAAGTAATGTTTAAGGCTGGTGCATTATAAATATGGGTTCCCATTGATTTTCCTTGGTTATATTGATATTGTAATTTTATTTACGTAACAATAATCTGGGAAGCCCTAATGGTTTGGATACCAAACGAATTAGTGTTGAGTTTATCCATATGATGGGTTAGAAAAATTTGTGTCCACTAAGCTACCTAAGAATCATATATGATATTATTGGGATGATTTTGTACCTAAATTATGAACTTGTGAGATGAACACCCAAATAGAATCATTTCAAAGTGAAATACAGATATTGGCCTGATAATGGTTATGAATATTTTTTAAAAGGGGGTAATCTATTTAATGGGAGTCCATTTAATAAAATCCCATATTAAATTATTTATAATTCATTATACTTTTCTAATAAAATATTATATTTTTTATAATATTTTCATGATCATCATCAAGAAAAGAATTATAATTAATCCTTATAAGGAGAATCTAAATATAAGTTACTCCTAAGACTAGTAACTTTAGAAAAGTTAACAAGAAAATTTAGTGATTTAAGATCAATTTTAAAGGAAAATTATTTGTGATAGAACATTTCCATACAAGTGTTGAAATTATTCAACAAGTGGATCTATATGCTTATAAAAGAATAGAGTGAATAATTTAGCGGTTTAAAGGATTGAAATGGCCAATTTTTAATGGAATGTTAGAGTAACATACACAATATGATTTCATATGTCAAAGATACTCAATGTGAAAGAATATATCAATAACTCAATGAGAGTAAAGTTTTCCTTAAATCATTAATGCTTACAAAAATAAATTATATTATTCTGAATGATATATGATATAAATTATACGAAGGTAAAAATATTAAAATAATTGAATCTTGAATTTTGAATTTTGTTTTCAAGTAATGGTGAATAAAAGTTTTTATATTGGTAACTTGGATGCTTAAATTAGGGATAAAATTATCATAAGATGTATATTTAATGTCATTTATCTATTGAGAAGATCAAGAAATTAATTCTTGTTTAAGAAAATGATATGATGTGTTTTTTAGAACTAGTTATTATTTCCTCTATTCTATAACATGTTCTAAGGGAGCCTAAAAATTGATTTTTTCTGTTTAGGGAATTCATCATATTTTCCTCTCTATAAATGTTCCAAAATATTGATTTAATTCATGAAACTATTACCCAATATTATCAAATTGTTTGGAATATATGTGGACTATGTATATGATGTGTATTTTCTAAATAACTATATATATAGTAGTGGTGGGTAAAATTAAAAACTAGTATAAATAATTTTTCAGAATAGTTCAACAAGTTTTATACAAAAATCAAATCAAGGTTATTGAAACAAAGGTTGTCATGAAGGATGAGTAATGCTTCGATATAATTGGTTTATTCTGAATACCTAAAGGAGTTTAGTAAACTTCATGGAATTTTCATTTCATGTCTTGATATTATAGAAACTAATTATTTGGTTTTGAATAATATAAGATACCAAATGTTTATTTTACAACTGTTGTAAATATAAATGAGTTTAAATTGAAAGGAATAATTTTTAGCTCTTATTTTAAATTCACAATGAAAAATGTTTTGCATCTAAATATAAAGGATAGTGTCGTGCTCCTATGATTGAAAGTAAATGATGTGTATCTTCATCTGGTTTGTCTTATATGATAAGATAATCTATTTTCTAATAAAGACTAGTAATGAAGGATATGATTTGATAAATTTTATAAACATGTTTTATGATTCATTAATTTCTATAACATGTTTCGAGAATAACATTTGGGTAATATTAATATCCATATGTTTGTTAAAATATGTGGTATTGTGTTCCCACCAACCATTTTCAGTATATCTCAATAGTGATATATTTAAATAAAGTATAATTATAAATAAAAAAAGATCCTTAAAATTAGAATATCATATATGATATAGATACAATAATTTATTCGTTGAATATTCATACTCAAAGGAAATAAATTCTATTTCCAAACATAAAATTGTTTTTGAATGTTTACAATATATTCATAAAAAATATAATTTCTACGAGGTTTGTGGGAGTATGTTTGGACTTAGATAAGTTCCCAAATCCAAAAAATAATAACACTAATCTAAATTTACATTTTATTCCACTTAATTTTCTAAAATGTTTAGGATATGTTATGGTAAAGAAAAATATAAATTGTTATATTTAGTTACCATTTAGAAAGTGGATATAATTATTTACTAAAAGAATATAAAAGTATAAAATTAGAGCCTTTTCACTTAATATCCTAATAGATACTAGGATATGTTATGAAAAAGGAAAAATTAATGAGTTATGTTTGGTTTTCATCAAAAATGAAAGATATTTTTTCTTCAAGGATTATATCAGAAAAAATGTAAAGTGAAATACACTTGATATCCTATAAGATTTTTGGGGAGTAAGAAAATATAAATGTAAATATTTAAAATAGTTACTAGAAAAAACATTAATCACTCAATCTAAAAGGAGTTTAGAAAGTAAAGGTGAACCTAAATTTAAGTGTTAAATTTAGATTCCTTATTAAATTATATGTCAATTTATCCTAAGAGAGTTTAAGATGATAGATAATTAATAATGTAATTAATTGAATTATTTCTAGGCAATTTTTTTATGTAATAGGGTTCCAAGAATGATGTGGAAGAATCTTATAACAAATCTGATAGTTTCGCATGTTTTTTAGGAATTGATATGGCATGATATTCTAAGGCCTAATGTTCTGGGAATGAATAATTTTAAATATATAAAATATACTAAAAATGACACAATTTTCTTTTTCCTAAATAAGTTCACTAAATTCAAATAAGAATCTCATATTTAAAATATGATGTAATAGTTGTATTCAAGGCCCATGTTTTAACCTAGGTGGGACATAATATTTGTCGCCATCAGGCGTTTTGTGTGAGATCCATCATCGGTGCATAATTAAATAATTTCAATTATACTTTTATAATTAATTAATTATTTAATTGAAACCCTAAAATAATTACACCTTATAAATATGATCTTATGGAAAAATTAAATAGTTATCCACATAACCCTACAAATTTTGAGGATCCATTGGATCGAATTGGAGAATCTTCCATTGGAGAGAAATTACCAGATCAATTATTGATGATTTGTTTACGAAGAAACATATGGATCTCAAAAAATTTAATGGCATGGAATCATTATTCACCGAATATTGAACTAAATAGAAGTAGGATGTTGTTTTATTTTTTATTTTTTACCTCTTATTTATTTCTATAATGAAAATGATTCAATTGAACAATAGATTGATTTTTTGATTCATCATATAACAGGTATGGAATTATCAATGGGTATTGTTAGAAGGAATTGTTTATAAATTGGGATATTTTTCTCATTATAATGAAAACGGGTGAGGAAAACCGAACTAGAATGATGTTTTTTCATCATTTGTGTGTTTCCTGGTTTTCTTTAATTTTTCTTCTTACATTCATTATTGGTGTTTTCATTTTGACATATTCTTCAACCAAAATACCATGAAATAATTCGTTTCACAACTTTTTCTTAGAAAAATATTTTGATGTTATAGATATGGGCTCGGTATAACATGGGTATCATTTGATGATGGAAAAAACATTGGATCAGTTTGTATTTTGGGTCACCATATGTGGTTCTTCATATGTTGATGGAAGGGTTCATTGAAAGAGTGCCCCCAAATTGTTTTGGATTTCTGGAAATCAAATCCCCAGTGTTGGTCAAGCATGTTTGGCTCTAGTTCTACATTTCATGGTGAGAGGGACGCTGATGAAAGAAGACCTGGATGATGTGTGAATCTTATAAAAGATCTATGAATTTCTTCATTACATGGCATGCATTCTAGAATTACATGCCTTGTGGGGCCCCTTTGTGTGGCTCTGGGGTTTCCCAGAGAGGATGAATATTACATTGCTTGTGAAATATTTCCCACAGAATGTGACCCTTACCTATGGCCTTGAAATGTTCCCCAAAGGGTACACAGACATGACCGGGTGTGCACAGGTTCAAATACATCGTGTCTTTAGGCACGAGAATGGAGAGACAGACATGGACATGATCAGGAGTACAAAGTATTTCGCATAGAGTTTACTCAAACAAGAATTAGAGAATGGTTTGTGTCATATGGTTAGGACACAGTACTAAATGAATATTTCATATAATACAAGAACACGCCTTGTACTCTTTCATGGAATTCTTAGAGCACTTATACATTTTAACTTAGACAATTTTTGTCAGTGTTTGTTCCCATGACCCATTCCTATGGAATTTTGTATGCAAATGAGTCCCATATATAGGGTGTTGATCCCGTCATAGGGTCTTTAGTTTTGAATAGGGTTTTTTGAATCCTTCCATTAGGCCTAGAGTGTGGTCCCCTATCATCATATTTTCCCTATGTGGACTTTATGGTATCATCTTGACCAAAAAAATACTAGGGTCGATTATCTACTTAGCTTACTATTCCATATAGTGTTTTTTTCACTCCCTAGGATTGGGTGTAATACAAATCAATGTATCATTCTCTTAATATATCCAACATATGCTTATTATAGAGATACCCAAAAACAATAACATATTGGATGGAAACCATCAATGTTATTTTACTAATGGAGTGTTTCCTTCTAAATGATGGATATGTGGAACCTCTAATATGGAATCCAAGGTTTCCATTACAGTTGTGACATAACATTGATAATGTGCTTCTTTGTTGAGTACTTCTATATATTCTTGTCATATTTTTTGTACGCATATACCTATGATGATATGACAATTATTCATTATATTATATGCTTAGTGAATTTGATGTGTCCTACTGGGTATTATTTTACACACCCCTTCATTGGATTTTCCCACACATGCCACGTCTTATGCAGCATATCAAACTTTTGGCGGAGTCCTAGAGGTACCAAGATAAGGAAGATATTAATGATTTGGATAGACCGTGATGTGTTCTAGTGTTTACCATGAAAGGGTACCCCTTATATACTTTTGGGTTCTATTTTTTCTTGTTTGTTTTTTGGGGGATGGTATTTGGACCTTTTTTATTTAGTACTTGATTTTATACACTAATGGTATAATTTAGATGTATGCATGTATGGTTTATTAGTTGTTATAAATTTCATCATCGTATGGGCTTGGAGAAGTTTACTAGTGTGCATGGAAATTAGGCTAAGGACTCCCATCTTAGTGATATTTCTTCTCAGTGCTTTTCATCGTCTCATGACCTATTTAAGGCAGGCATGGGGTAGTCTTGGCATGGGACTCATTTTGCTGGTTCATGGTGGAGTGGTATTAGATGATTCGTTTCTACCTTAGTAATAGGTTCTATATTATTGTTTTGTTTAAATAGTGTAAAGTATTTAGAGTTCGTCTTTCAAGCTGGGGACTCTAGTGTTAGTGGGGTGGTTGATGTATCCATGCACGAGGACTTTGCTCACATTTATTTTGACTCAAAACATATAGGCACTAGTTATAGGGGAAAACATTGTTATATGCATCATATAAAAATGGGCAGGGGTTTACATTCCCTTCTCTAGTCATATATCGAAATATACTCAATAATTGTGGTATATCTTGTCTATTTATCAATGCCTTCATAGAATTTTCCATCTAGGATTCAGAATCAGGATCATGGGGATCATCAACTCAGCAATGAGGATTTGATACAGGGACTTGTTTCAAAGATGTTTCTTCCTTGTGGCGTACCATTTATACCACCAACATTCAAGTAGAAGATGGTACAAATAGTACTAGGGGATGTTGTGTATAGTTTGAGCTCACTTCATGAGTATCAATGATAAAAACCCCTCAAGTATCAAGTATAACCAAACCCACAAGCGGCTAAGTACTAGATTATGGTACTTCCATGAGTTTTCTATCTTATCAATATACCAGTAGATCATATGGTGGTTTTGGCAGTGATCCTTCTACATGGATCTATAGGATGATGTTTCATCTTAGTGACCCATTCATATGATGTGGTGACTCTTTCATTGTCAGTGTTCGATCTCCTTTTTAGAGATGAGTTTTGTCAAGATATGGTGGTGGATATGCACATCCAGAAGATCTTACAGCTTTAGGGAGCCAATATGAATGTGGTTGGTATTCATTGAGGTTCACAACCACTCTTGGTACTCGATGGATATGGTTAGTGATTAGTTCTTCTGGGATCATACGTTCGAGTAAGGACTACATAGAGGCATCTGATCTTGAACAATACCTATATGATTTACTACCTATATTTTTGGCCATGATCATACCTTATTAGTTGGTGTTTTCGTGGTTTAGTATATATAGAATGTTGGTGAAAGTAGTGGGTAGATAGAAGCTGTGTTTTCAGTAGTAGGTAGATGATGTAAGCCTCAGAGACCTAAATGTGTGATACATTTTAGGCGTTGATCTTGGGATATAGGTTTTGTGCTTCAGGGCTCATAGTATGGGTATAGTTTTCCTAGAGATATGTTTTTCTACTCATGTGATGGTAGGGAACACATCAGGTGGTATTTTATAACCTATTATTTGATTGATAGAGAGATAGTGGATGGGAATACTATGTAGAGGCAGTAACACGAGTATGTAGGTCCCCAATGAGGTGGATGTGATAGAGGAGTTGGGATAGAAGTTGGAGGTTGTAGAAGTTATGACATGTTACCTCTACCACCCACGGGTTATCGATTCTAGGAATAAGGATCAAGGGATTAGGGACATGGCTCTTACAGTCAGTCTAGGTATATGACCCAATGTTTCTATGGATTATTCGAGGTATGATCTATGCCTTTTCAACATTATTTACAATATTGTAAGACATATGTTCAATTCATTCTATAATTTCCACTTATCCATTTCTAGATGTATAGATTCGGGTTGATCCTTTGTCTTGACCTTTCACTTAGATACTCTTACTGGAGGTTACCCATCAATCACACATGTGTAAAAATGGTGTGACCTAACTCTTAGAGTAAAGAGTTTATTTTGGGATATCTTTATTGCAGGGATGAGGCCTTAGGATTTCATCTTATGTTTGGATTTTTTATGTAAATTTCATTCCTAAATAGACTATTTTAGGTTGAGGAGGCAATGTTTCTCTAGTGATGTGATAGGGATTTGCATTTTGGGAAAAAAGGAATCCTAGGAAGTACAAGATGGAATCATTCATATAAGGTTGCATCTTATTACACTTCATTTGGGTAGAATGACCCTTGGTGTCATGAATTCTTTGTTTTTTTAGTTCCCTATAGTTCTTCAGGAGTATTAAGATGTCTTTCCTAAGGATTTTCTAGGATTTACTTCCCACTATAACATAGGATTATGAATTTATATACACCTCATAATGACCCTAATATCTATGCCAATATATTGGATGTCTCCTACAGAGATTTACAAGCTCACGGTGTAGAAAGAGGAGCTATAGAAGAAGGAAATTGTTTGAACCAATGTCTCACCCCGAGGAAAACAAAATATTGTTCACTAAGAAGGTGGATAGGAGTTTGAGGTTGTGTGTGGATTGCCATACCCTAAAATAGGTGACCGTAAATTATAATAATTCACTAAAAGGGCTTGATGACCTCTTTGATCAGTTTAAAATGTTGTGATGGTTCTCGAAGATTGAACATAGATCGAGATGTCCCAATTGTGAGTACAAGATGAGGATATATTGATGATGGAATTCAGATACCTCTATGGTCACTATGAGTACTTTTTGATGCCATTTTTTAAGATGAAACCCCTATAATTTTTCATGGGTCGAATTATCTAGAATTTTCATCCCTTCTTAGACCAGTTCTTGATAGTCATCATCAACAATATACATGTGTACTTAGTGTTCGAAGAGGAGGGAGTGAGTCACTATTGTATGGCTCTAAATGTACTATGAGGGAACCGAATTTAAATTAATATCTCTAAGTTATATTGTTTTATTTAATAGGTCCACTTTCTGGGAGATCTTATCTCGAAATATGGAGTATTAGTAGACCTGGTTAATGTCAAGGTATTGTTATATTGTGTGCCACCCAAGAATGTGATGGTGGTGAGGATCTTAGTTTGGGTGCGAGGTTATTATCATATATTCATACCTAATTCCTCAATGATATCATCTCCCTTGAGATCTTTGACATGAAAGATGAAACCATTAATGTGAACAGATAGGTTCCATCATTCTTTCCAATATTATAGGTAGTGATTTACGAGAACCCTCTTATTGAGATTTCTAAAGGAGTGCATCGAGTCTACAGTGTTACATGATTCATCGGGGACTAGACATGGTTGTGTTATAATTAATAATAAAGAATTGATTTCCTATTGTTCACATCAGTTGAGACCACATGATTAGAACTATGTAACCTATAATATTGAACTGGTAGTGATAGTTTTCACACTAAATATGTGGCACCACTACGTAATGGTCAAGTGGTTTATCATCTATTTGGATAACAAGAGTTTAAAGTTTGTCTTCTATTAGAATCATATTAAATTGATATATAGGTGAGTTATAGAGTTCCCCCATGACTATGGATTTGATATTTTCGATACACATGGGAAAGGAACAAGATAGAATATGTTCTTAGTAGGAGATCATTTTTGCAGTTGTTGAATGAAGCATTAGATCAATTATCTAGGTTTCATTTATACATATTGGATAGATAATGAGAGGCTTACATCCAATTAAAGGGTATTACCCCTCCCCTTTTAAAGTGATTCATGGAATAACATCATGGGGATAGAAACTAAGGGACCCTAAATACTTAAAGTCCAACTGGACATGCTCTTGATGGATTTTCTAAAGGTGGGGAGTATGTTATTCTATTTAGATAATGAACAATGTTACTGGTGGTGTTATAGGAATAGGTTTGGGGATACTTTTTAAAATATCCATTGGTGGTACATCTAGGTGTTTAGAAAATATATTGGGACCTCTGAGATTAGTTTTGGTTGTCGGGGATAACGAATGGGTTTTCATAGTTTGTCTTTGAATGCCTTATTTTTCAGTAAATGATGTGTGAGCAGCAGGTTCCATTTGATTTAGTTCAAACTCATGAGGTTCCCTAGTGTATGTTATATGGGTTACCCATTTAATTAATTAAGGGGTAAAAACATACATCCAAGGGACATGATTCCATATGGGTGATCATAGACTAAATCACCAAGTCAACCCACTTCTTATCTATTCGATAGCAGAGTTCAGTAGATAACATGGGATGTATATACATGTAAGATATAGTCCGACCTGAGGGAGTTGCCTCTAAGATAATTTTTTACCATGATGACCACTTCACATATCTATTATAGAAAGGATTGCATGAGGCCTTTTTGGACTTATGAGAAATTCATCACATCATTTCCCCCCCAAAATGATGGCCATACATAGAGGACTATTCAGTTCATGGAGGACATGATGCGGGATTTCATGATAGACTTTGCAAATATTTTTTAGGATAACCTACCATTGGTGGAGTTTTCATATAAAAACATAAATCATTCCACCGTTAGAATGGCACCATTCAAGGCCTTATAAGGGCGAACCTTTAGGAAAACTCTATACTGGACCAACCTCGGAGAGTCAACGGTTCAGGTCCTTGAGTTGGTGAAATACACAACATATAAAGTTAATATCATCTAGAAGCATATGAGAACTTCACAAATACTTAAAAAGACCTATATAGATAGATTTTGTGGACTATACAGTTCAATGAGGGATACCATTTTTTCTTGAGTATCTCGCCTCAATATAAATTTTAGATATTTCTCCATGGTGGAAAGTAAACATTGAGATTCATTATCCAATTCTTGATACTGTGTAGAATTTTAGAGATGGCGTACAACTAAGTTCTACCACTACAATTAGATTGAGTAAATGATGTCTTCCAAGAGTCATGACTAAGGAGGTACATGATTGATTTGGCACTTGTTGTCAGCTAGGGAGATTTGTACAATAGGGATACATTTACCATTCATAATTACCTTGTAGAGATCAAGGATATGAAGGAGAGGATCCTTCATGGGTAATCGATTCCCCTAGTGGGTTTCTAATGGAATATTGTGAATCTTATGGACCGAACCTGGGAGTAGGAGACTTACATGTATTCTTATTATCCACATATTTTTGTGTATCATTCTTATTTTTTTATTATGTGAAGAAAATACACAAGGTGGGTAGAATTTAATGACTCTGATTTTTTTACATGTTTTTTAGGAACTGAGACAGTATTATATTTTTATTCCTTTTGTTACTATAGTTAATGTTTAAAATATTTCAAATATTTTAAATATAAATCATGTGTATTTTTCCAAAAAAAAGTAAAATATCTTCTAAATGGATTCTTATATCAGAAATTATAGGCTATTCTGAAGTTTAGAACATGGGTTTTACACTGGGCATGATGTTATCTTTTTCAGGGTCTTATTAGGGATTGAGTGCCTTCATGGGAAAATAAGTAAATAAATTTTATTTTATTTATTTATTTAAGAACCTAAAACTATTATTCCTTATAAATAATCTCTTATGAAAAATTTATAGGGATAGATACATAACCCTACAGATTGGGAGGATCCATTGGAGAGTGTTGGAGGAGATTTTGTTGGAATGTGATGATTGTATGGTGGATTGATGATCATTTTTTGAAGAAACTCAGTGATATCACCAATCAAAATGACTCAGAATATTTCTTCATCATATAATTATCCAAAATATGGTAGGACATTATTTTATTTGGATTCCTTCCTTTTTTTTCTATAATGAATTTCAATCAATCAACCAATGAATTGATTCTTGTATTGATCATATTGAAGTCATGGGATTATATGTGGGGATTTTTGGGAGGAATTGTTGAATAAATTTGGTTATTCCTTTTTTTTTTCTAATAGAAATGTGTTGGGAGACACTGAACATGTTACACCCGGAGTTTTATGGTCCATTTTTTGAATAAATTATATTTTCATTTATACCTTTAAATGCACTAAGTCAAATATTATTTTCACATGTAATTTAGTTGTCCAACATTTCATACAAAACCAACTTGGAAAACGATACACACAACACTAAGTTGGAATATAACACATTCTATATAGAATTTCTATGAAACATCTCTTTTTATAATTATTTAAATGAGATAATTATAACCTAACTGTTAAACATATTTATATTATTATTAATAAACAATATTAAAACTTAGTTCATAAATTTTTATATAAATAAAACATATTTGGAAATAAATGATATGGTTTTTTGTAAAGTCATTCCATTTTTTAAAATATTGTTTTCTCGAATAAGACAATTTTAATATCTATCTAGGAAAAAGAATAAAATTAATTTAAGGCACATTTAGAAAATTAATTTGAAAAAGTTTACTTGATTTTTGAATTTATAATGTCGAAATTATATATGTTGATTTTTTATGATTTTTTGGACATACATCATTTTTTGGTGAATAGTGATAAATCATAGATTTTAATTCAAAACCTATTTTTACATTAATTTATTTATAATTTTAAATTATATTTTAAATTTTTTTATAATTTTAATTAGATAATTATTTTAACAATTATCCAATTTTGTTCATTGTAAAAAAATTCACATTGAAACTAGATATGAAATCTCAGAAAACATATGATTATTTTTACTTGTAAAACCCGCGTTGTCGACCCAACTAGGAGATTAATTTTAAATTAATTTATACCACTTATAAGATTATAATTTTTAAAAAATATTCAAATTTTTAAATCAATATAATTTATAATTTCAAATCTTTTTAACCTTTTTTCACTAAAATTATTAGTCATAGTGACTAAAATTAGTTACATTAGTTATGATAAAAATTAAGCTAATAAAGCACTAAACCATAAATATAAGACCCAAAAAAACATAGAAACTTGTCTAAACCCCATGTTATTTCAATTTATCATCAATAAAACTTACATTATTATGTTTGGATGGTTATTTATTACTTTGGTTTTGTAAAAACATGGGTACACCTAAATTGTTTACAAAAATACCAAGTGTGTATGTTCCCTTTCCTATAAAAGGCCGCCACGTCTACACAATTATTTACACTTATAAATCCTATAATATCATCAAAAATACACTCAAATAAGCTCCCAACATCCCTCTCGTACTCCTAGAATCCTTCCCTTGGGGATAGAGTACTTATGAATGGTTTGATAATGGTTTTTAATTCAATGAAGGGCCCAAGGGGTAACTTTTTTTCTTATTTTTGGTAGATATTATCTCGCACACTATTGATTCATGGTTTTCTAAACTATGGTACAAAACCATGTAGACCTATCCAAGTCATTAAATTGTGACATTTTACTTTATGTTCTTATTTTTTATTTCTCTTTTCCCTCATTTTCTCCTCCAATCACATGCATCCCCTCTCTTTGGTGTGTCAGCGTATACCCTTCTATTTTCATTCTCTTATCATTTGATTAAAGGTTTTTTTCTTTAGGTAAGTTATTTTTCTATTGATTTCTAATTAATACCTTATTCTCAAGATTTTCTTGCATTCTCATGGAATTATGAAACCATGAAATATGGGTTTTGAAGAAACTAGCGATTTAATGTGGAATTTTTTTTTTCTCATGCGATAGGTGTGTGAGTCCATATCCTACCTATTTCGAGTGGTCATCCTTAAAGGCGAGGAGTTTATGACCTATTCTGAGGTTTTTTCTCTTTTTAATGGTGTTTATCACAGATTAATTTTGAATTATGAATCTCACTGGTTTATGTTTCTAAATTTTCAATTTAATTTTTTATGGTTGATTTCTTTCTCTTGCTTGAAATATTTGTATCTTGTTTTCCCATTTGGGTGTATAAAGAGGGTTTTCAAAACAAGAGTGTCCTGTATTCAAATTAAGTGTTTGTTAATAGGGCATAAAGAAATTTTATGGATTAAAATAGATTTATAAGATGATTTTAGAAATTTTTCTACCTTGTTTAAGGTGTTTTAATAAAATTGGAAATCTTTTTTATGAAATTAGATTATGAAATTGATTTTCATCGATTAAAAACTGTTTGTGATTATGTTGGAATAGACTAGAACATAGATTAACTATTGTGGGAGAAAGTGGATTTATAATGTAAAATTAGAGCATTTGGATAAGAATGATATGGGATATTAAATTTCAGTTTCAACGGACTTGATAGAGCCTTTGGGTAGGAATGTCGTGAGAGCTTCCAGTTGGTTCTTGGGAAACTGTGATAACTCTTGGATTTGGGGACATGGAAGAGTGTTAGAGCTTCCATTTTCCATATCCATCTAGTATAAGTTTTTTTGGACTCACTAACATTATACCCTTATGGGTGGATCCCGAGGTTTACATACTTATACCAGATTGGTTTATATTCTTTAACACTTTTTACTAGTTCAATTTTTTATTTGATTCCTTCATTTTTTACATTTTGATATATATGGTTATTTAACAATGATTGATATCACATTTATTATGCCTTATTTTAGGTATTAAGAATTTTGTTCCATTTGGCCATGATTATTTTTTTGATCCATATTAAAAAATGTTTTGGAAAAAATGTATTACTTAAAATGGAAAAACAATGTGACTTCAAAAGGGCAAGATTAAAAGTGAGATATTCTCAAATTTTTTTTTGTTTTCAAATATTATTTTATGCTAGTTTATTTGTTTTATATTTAGATTTATAAAATATTTTCATATTTTAATAATACATGTTTTTCCCTTGAAAAACTATATAAAAATGTGAGAATATGTAGATTATATTTTGAAGTACATAGTTAAAGGAAAGGGAACCATTTACCTGAGTTTCTCTTCATGGTTATCAGTGTCTGGTGTTTTTTGTAGGAGACTCAGTATCACATAGTTGGATCAAGTTGTTTTAATTTTTATTTTTTGTATATGTTTTATGTATATATTTCTATTATTGGGCCTTTCCCCTTTTTTGAGTTTTAGACTTTGACTTGATATTCCATGTATATATGTCCTATTAGGGAATATTTTATCATGATGTAGTTTGTGGATTATGGTGTCTTATAATATTTATTTTATAATCTAGATGTTTTAATTTACATTTTTGAATTTGTTGACATTGATTTTTTCATCCTGTTTATGGATGGGTTATGAAGATTGGATGTGGTAGAAAACATTCGAAATATAATTTCTGTTATACTTGGTTCTTTTCAATAACCTATGGAAATCAGGAATATGCATCGGAGCATGTGATGGAACGGATTGTGTGATGGGTTGGGACGAACCATGTTCTTTCATTGCACCCCTACCCTTTATGTTTAAAGTATTCTTAAATATTTATAATAAATACATTCCACTAATTCATGGGTGACATGATTATCCTATCTCCCTCTGACAATAATAAGATCTAGAATGTTTCGATTCATTTATAATTAAGTATAAAAGATATTATTAATATATACATCAATAATATTGGGATTTATGGTCAATTCTAAGAATTGAACATCATTAATATCATATCATTTTTCAATATAAATATGAATCATACTAATAAAATAGTTTTTATCTTATTATCTCACGTCTCTAATATCCTCTCCAATAATTTCATCCACTAAAATGATTTTACAAAATATGTACAATTATTAGATAGGTGATCTTATTAATTACATTGGTAATGTTATTTAAGTGAATTTTGGGTTTATATATTGATAATGTCAGCTTGATGTAGGAAATGGATGGTCTGTTTTATTATTCTTCATAACCAATTATCTAGATGATCTAAAATAAAGTAACTAAAATATGGAATAAGGTTACTATAAGTTTTCAATCGCTCAACTTCAAGGATCAGGGTATCTATAATTGAAAAGCCTCGCATGCTAATTAGGAACTATAACCTTACCAAGATGTTGAGCCCTCATTAAAAAAATTATAAAAAGATAAATGAACAATCAATACAGAATCGATGGATTATATTATATAGAAAAAATATTATTCAATGGAAAATTAGAAACATAAATTGAATTGAATAATAATAGAATTTAATGACTAACATATATGTTCATAAAGTTAGTTTCATGACTTTAGAGGTTTAAAATAATCAATAACAGTCACTCCAAATTTTTTTTTACCAAATCATAGCAATGACAATTATATGTATAGTGAATGTGAACCCACCCTCTTATTTATTCAATATATTAGAAAGTTTTATTAATTTCACTACAATTCAATATTAATGGAAGACAATCACCGGATTATATCCATTTTTATTATAATACTAAATTAAATTAACCCTACCAATGCATCCAATGAATAGTAAACATATCATGACATAATCCATTAATGTCTTCACATCTGAATGTGTCCACTTTTCTTGGTTTTAAATGTGGTTTCATTGCAACTCCATCTAATTATAAAAACTTTATTAAAAAATCACTCCTTCTAAATTATCCAGATGAAAAAAAAAATTTCCAAACGATAAAAATAACTCACTTGAATACTATTATAGATAACTTCTCCAACAAGTCATCCAATCCCCACATAAGTGCATCATTGCCCAATAATTTTGTAGAAATTGAATATATTCAACATGTATTCTTATGTTTCACTTATACAAATCCATAATTATTTCTTATTAAAGATTCTAAATTAAGTGTTAATATAGATATATGGGTTTCATTATTGAGTGAAACACCGAATTATATTCTGAATGAATCATAATTCTGCTAACATAGAAGAGAATTCTAATTTTTTACAACATTTTGATTTACTAAAACACCACCTTATTTTATAACAAATCATTACATGATTATATAACTACAATATTCTAAAAAAAATTCCTTAAAATTAAACTTTATGTTGAAGTCATGACCTCCAACTCACAATGGAAACTCTATAAGAAAAAACACAACCAGTAGGGCTCTTCCTTTCTCCATTTCTCCTCTAGAGTAAAGAGATTATATCCCTTATAATATATCATAAATTCTTAAATAGAGTTCAAAAACTTATAATTCATTTAGATACCTAGATATACAATTAAAAACACTAAATTACCATTTCCTTTATTCACTTAGAATATTATGACTACACCAACATATTATTTGATATGACGCCTTATAAAAACCAGGGAGTGTAATAGAATTTCCATAACTGCGGTATATGGAAGACTTTAATGTATATAACCTCTTCATTTATCATATATTCTTTCTCCTTGTACTGTTTTAGGATTATTTCTAGAGTGTGCTAAAATAATTTTACTCTCTCCTTCAGAATAACTCTAACGCCTTAGAGGAGTAATTTAACGAAGGTTGGAACAAAATTGTGAACATCAATACTCATTAAATCATTATCCTAGAAATCCAATTTTCATAACCAATATCTCTAATTTATAATATTTCACAAAAATAACACTCAAACCCTTTCATTCTTTCCTCCATTAATCCAACTAAGAGCATAACATAATTATACAGAAGTAAAATGATGCTATTAAAATCATCATACACCATTTAGATTCATCAATGTATCTCATTTTAATTGAAAATATTCTAAACATCGAATATGTATTTAAACATCTAGTTCTACAATCAAGGTCTATGCATAATACAATAAAAACATTATTTGACAATAGACACATGAACTTCCATACCGTTTAGTGTGAAAAACTATAGTTTTCCAATATAGATCTCATTGTTGGATCAGATTATATCAAATATACACAAGAGGGGGTGAATTGTGTCTTTTCAAAAATAATTGTGAGATTGTCTTCTGCCTTTTAACATTAATCAGATGAATTGACATAACAGAAATATAAATAGAAGAGACACAAGATATATAGTGGTTCGGGGAACAGAAGGCCCCTAGATCACTCCACCAATTCTCTACTCCACGAGCTTAGTGATTTTCACTATTTGGTCCTCGTTTCAACAGACCATACAACAAATGAGTACAGGCAGTTGAAACCTTTACAATCTAAGGAAAAAAAAATCCTTCTGATTCACTCACAGAACCTACACATTTTAGTACGAGAATTTGGTCACCCAAGAATAGAAAAGAAAAATTTTTTTATTCTGAAAATACTTTCCAAATGTTCTCCACAATTGCAACAGCATGAAATTGACAGTAGATGGATCGTCACCTTCAGAAATAATGATCTTCAAAAAAGACTCATTCTGAGTCTATCACATTGTAGTAGATATATAAATATAACTCACAAATTTAGTAGTATTATATATACAAATGATCATTGATGTAGAACAAATGAATCTTTTATGGTTCTTTTTCTACTTCAGAAAACAGAGCTTTGTCGTTCTCTGGAATCAACAACTCTGAATTCTTGATCATCACTGTTTTTCTTCCCTTTTCTCAGAATGATGGAGAGATCACATAAGATCACTTTTTTTCTATTTGAAAAAACTCATATATATAAAATAACGATAATTACTTCTCATAGAAATTTATATCCACAAAAGTCGCCTTTTAACACACGATATTCAAACATTTGAATTTTACAGAGTAGTCGTATCTTCCCTGAAGACTCAGCATAAAAATCTCTTTTTAATTTGATCTTTAGATCATTGATAAAACAGCTTTGAATCAGTCAAATTCGTATTTTAAAATCATCTTTAAATCCGGCTGGAAATTCAAATAATAATCAGCTTGCTGACCGTTGCATAAAGATATCGACTATTAAATTCTTCGACGCCAAACATAGAGTTTAGTAGTACTATATGCATCCTCTAAACGTAAGGTTGATGACATAGTCTTTAAACGTATTGCTGACAATGTAGGGTTGATCACAAACTTAAGGTTAATGTCACTTTCTTCAAATGTAAGGTTGATCATAAATGTAGGGTTGGTCATCCATACTTTTCTCTTCAACATTCAAACGAATGATAAAAGGTCCATACTTTTACTTGATCCATACTTTTCCAAGAACGTATGGTTGTTTACAAAATTAAGGTTGAGGAACCATACTTTTGAGAAACAAAAGTAATGTTTAATACTTACTTACAGTTCCCCTTCCATACTTTTCTAATATCCAAAACGTAGGGTTCCTTCCTAACATAGGGTTCTTTTTCATATATTGCCGATAACATATGGTTCCTCTTCCATAATTTTATCTTATCTCATAAATTATATGCTGCATTTTATCCTTATGCTATGTTCCTCCATGTAGGGTATGAACAGTGTTTCCAGAACATGCTAAAGCAGATGCCGAATAAGTAGGGTATGAACAGTGTTTCTAGAACACGCTAAAGCAAATCACGAATAACTAGGGTATGAACAGTGTTTCTAGAACACGCTAAATGCGAATGCTTTAGAAATAAAACCTTGTCATTCAAGAACATAAATATTTCGTCCAGAAATAAAAAAATAATGAATAATAAATTCCTGAAAAATACTTGACAAATAAAATCATTAGAAAATAATTAAGGGTATTTGTGAGGCATCAAAATTGTCATAAAGAGATAGAGTATTTTTCTCAACAAACTCCCCCTTTAAATAAAACAATATGTATTGTTGAGAACAACACTTTCTCCATAATCTCCCCTTTTTGATGATCACTAAACCCATAAAATAATTAATTAAATTAACTTACACAAAAAATAATTAATTACATATATTTTTTAATTTTTAAAAATACAATATTAGATTTAACTTAATTTATCCCTTTAAATTGTCCATTTTAATTATTCCCCAAATAAAAGGAAACAAACAATAAAATGTTGTGTTTATCCAAATTTCTCCCCCTTATTGTGATATAAAAAATAATGATAAAAGTTGGAAAATAACACATGTAATGTAGCACTAAACATAAGTAAATTCTAAGTAACTATTTTTTAGTAATGAAATCTGGATTACTGGCATAACTAAACAAATACAATAATTCAAAATAAATATAAAGAAACAGATTTTCAGAAAAAATTGATAAATATAGGAATCTAAAAGTTACATTGAAATTATTGAAGAGATACAATTATGATGAACACCGGAATCAAGGTTTGATCAGGGTATGAAATAGGTTCTATCTCCACTGAACTGCAGACTTGATTTCTGTCAATTGGTCCCTGAGTCATCAGATCATTCCATCACCAAGATGAATGATAAGATCTCTGGTATCATGATTCATATGAATGTATTCAATGAGATTGACTCTGAAAAACTCGTTAAGTATTTCTTTCATATCCATAAACAATGACAGCTTCTCTGTGAATATATCTAAGACTGATCTGATTCCGGGTTCAATGGATTTTAACTGATCAACCAAACATTTTTGATTGTCTAACAAGACTAATAAATGAGAATTCTTGCACTGAAGATCATGCAATCTGTCATTCATATTGCTCATTAAAACTATGATAGCCTGAAACATTATGAGTAAATCAGGTGAAGTACCTAACCCACCAGCAGCACTAGTTCCAAAAGATGAAAATTGTGTCTCCAAATATCCTTTAATTTCTAACAGATCTGACTTGTTTACCATTTTTTATTGCAGCATTGAAACCTCTATTAATAGCTCTTTCTTAACAGCTTTAACTTCTTGTCATGAAATAGTACTATTCTTAATTCTCTGAAATTTCAACTGATCTGATTCTAAGGCGATTCTCAGAGTGATATTTTCATATTCTAACTGAGACACCTTCCTGTACAGCTCTTCAATTTCCTTATTCCCTGAATCAGAGGCACAATATTCTTGATTCTCATTGTCAGGTTTAGTGTGATATAGAAATATTAAGGTATTGAATCGGCATCAGACATGTATTTTTCCTTTTTCTGAGCAGTTTGGTCAACATATTTTTCCTCAGAGTCTTTTCCAGACTCTTCTACAGAAAAATCCTCTTGAAGTACTTCTGTTTGATCATTAGAAACATGCTCATCATAAATATCAATAACTTGTTCTTCCGATGGATTTTCTAATATAATATCTTCTAGATTGTCTTGAGGTCTTTCCACTTCCTCACCAGGCTCTACCTCATTTCCCTGTTAAAGTGTAACTTCAACATCAGCTACAATTTGAGGTTCTGGTATTTCAACATCAATTCTTTCAGCGTCATGTTCTGTCACAGTCATATCCTCTTCCAGAGATTGTTCAAAAAAAAATTCTCTGAAAAAGCTGTAAGACAGTATGTCTCTTGTGGTCAGTATAGGGGAAATAAGTTCATCATTAAAAGGTATTTTCCTTAGAGTGTTAAGTCCCTTCTGTCATCTTTATTCCCCAGTTTCTTCCATGTCAAATATTATTCTCCTTGAAACAGTGCTTATACTTGATTCATCTTGTCCCTCCTTGGACTTAGCAGACTGAGCCTGAGCACTCTCTATTTCATCCTCAGCTCATACTGGAAAACTTTTCCCTTTTATAGTGCTCCATAAATAGCCAATATTTCATAATGTCCAAGCATTAAACACATTATTGTGATGACAACGCACTCTGGCACCACCAGTCTCACCATATCCTTCTTAAACAACAGTTTGAAAATGAATTTTCCAAAAGGTTAGAAGTTCATTCTAGCTTCACTATTACAACAGTAATTCAGATACCTTACCATGTACCTAGGAAAATTGAATTTTATATCACTGAGCAAAAGATACATTATATAATTGTAGGGATATAATATCTTCTCCATCTCAGATATCCTAGGTGAAATCCCTGTTTGCAGAAACTTTACTAAAATTTTCTGATCAGACTCCAAGTCCTTTATGAATATATTATTTATAGATGTAGTACCAATAAAATTACATATTGTCCTCTAATTTATGCATAGAATCTCATATAATTTTCCAATCAAAATGAATGACTCCCTCATGAGGGAAGTTCAAAATCTAACCAATTTCAATTGAAGAGATCACAAAATCCATATCCTCTATCTTAGCTAGAATAGTGTCCTCATTGTCTCCCGGAAAAAAATGTATAGATTTCATGAAATATCGAATTTCTACCTAATAAAAAAAATTTATTCTCACTATTGAAAGTCTGTTCAAGATTCTGAAACGAAAATGCTTGTTTGAGCATGAGATTCGTCTGAAATAGCCATTCGAGACCAATTACCTTTCCATGTAATATTTTCCTTCCTTCTTAGTGTTGTCTCTTGGAAGTGCTGGTTTTGGCTTTATCATCTCTCTTATCCTTTTCCATCTTTTCAAGAATCTATAATGTTTTGAAGGTTAGGGTTTCAGAGGTTCCAATATTACGGTTGATGAGAAGTGGTGCGGTTTCGCGGGTTCCAAAACGTTTTGATAGAAATGAAATGGTTTAGAAGTAGAAAGGGTTTCTAACAGCATTGATTCCCATGTTTTAGTAATCGTTACATATATTTTAAAAATAAATAAAATTAATTACACTGGGAAAAGAAACTTATTCTGTTTGAAAAACAAACAGCCAAATTATTTTAAACAGGATTAAAATAAAGAAACAACATAGTAAAATAAAACATTATTTAAAATTAAATACTACTAACTCCTCCTTAATAAAATTAAACCTTGCAGTGGGAAGTGGATTAGTAAAAATATCAACTAATTGAATTTTAGTGCTTAAAAATTCCAAAGATATATTCTTTTTAAGAACATGATCTCTTAGAAAATGATGTCTCGTATCAATATGCGTAGTTCTAGAATGATTAATATGATTTTTTGAAATATTTATAGGACTTGTATTATCACATAAAATAGGTGTATTATTAAAATTTAGTCCACACTCCATAAGAGTGTTTCTCATCCACAACAATTGTGCATAGCAACTACCAGTAGAAACATATTCTAAATCGGCTATTGATAGGGCAACTTAATGTTGTTTCTTACTTGACCATAACACTAAATATTTCCCTAAAATGTGACAAGTTCCAGAAGTTCTTTTCAAATCTAATATACAACTCCCAAAGTCTGAATGTGAATATGAAATCAAATTCAAATCAGACGTTTAGGGATAAAGAAGAGATTGAAAAATAGTTCCTTTTAAATATCTAAAAATTCATTTAATAGCAGTTAAATGAGATTCTTTAGGATTTGATTAAAATAATTCACAAAGACATACTGAATACATTATATCTGGCCTGTTAGCAGTAAGATATTATAAACTACCAGTCATACCTCAATATAACTTGTTGTCAACTAATTTTGTAGTTTCATTTCAATAATTTTTTATATTAGTACACATAGGAGTTGTATATGTCTTGTTGTTTTCAAGTCCAAACTTATTTAATAAATTAGTAATGTACATTCTTTGATTCAAAACATTTCCAAAATCTTTTTGATAAATTTGATGTCCTAAAAAAATATTTAGTTCTCCAATCATACTAATTTCAAATTATTTTTGCATTAACATTGAAAACTCATGACAAATTATTTTATTAGTTGATCAAAAAATTACATCATTAAAATAAATTTGAACTAATAAAATATTAGAATTTACGATTTTCTTAAAAAGTGTTAGATCTTCCATTCCAACAGTAAAATAATTTTTCAAAAGAAAAGAGCTCAATCTTTCATACCAAGATCTAGGTGCTTGTTTAAAGCCATAAAGAGATTTATTATGTTTAAAAATTGAATCTGGTTTTTATGAATGTTCAAAACTAGGAGGTTTCTCAACCTTAAATTCCTCTATTAATTAACCATTTAAAAAGGAATACTTAAAATCCATCTAAAATTACTAAAAGTTCATATGAGATGCATAGGCTAAAACTAATATAATGGCTTCTAATCTAGCTACAAGTGAAAAGGTCTCATAAAAATCTATACCTTCTTCCTGATTATATACTTTACCTACAAGTCTAGATTTATTTCTAGTTATTATTCCATGATCATATTGTTTCTTTTTAACGTCCCATTTGGTTCTTATCACTGTGTAGTTCTGTAACCTTTCAACTAATATCTAGACATCATTTATTTTGAACTAGTTTAATTCTTATTACATTGCTATCATCTAGCTTTCATCATCTAAATATTCTTCTATAGACTTGGGTTCTAATTAGGATAGAAAAGAGGATAATTTTAAAAGTTTCCCTATATTATTTCTAGTTTTTATTCATGTGTCTAAGTCACCTATTGTAGTCTTTAAAGGATTATTTTTTAGTGTTCTAGTCTATCTATGTAACACACTCATAGGTACTTTAGTATCATATTCTTCTGAACTAGACTGAATTTCATTTATATATTTTTCAAAATCATTTTTCAAGTTCTCAAGTCTAATGTTATCATTATAGTCAGATTCATCCATTTGATCTGTCCTTTTCTCAAAGGGATCAGATTCATCACATATCACATGAACTGATTCTTCAATAATCCTTGACTTCTTACTATAGACTCTATAAGCTTTGGAGGTAGCTAAATATCCTAAGAAAATTCCTTCATCAGATTTTGGATCGAACATACCAAGATTGTCCTTGGTTTTCAATATGTAAACATTACATCCAAAAACTTTAAAGTAATTTACTTTGGGTTTTCTGTTATTACAATGTTCATAGGGTGTCTTCTTCAAAATTGGTCTAATTAGAACTCTATTCATTATATAGCAGGCTGTTCTTACAGATTCTGCACAAAAATAGGTAGGAAGACTGTATTCATTTAGCATAGTCCTAGCCATTTTCATGAATAGTCATATTTCTTCTTTCAATAATTCCATTTTTTTGAGGTGTTATTGGTGCAGAGAAGGTGTTTTTAATACCCATATTTGAGAATAAGTAATTAAATTATTGATTCTCAAATTCTCTACCATGATCACTTCATAATGAAATTATTTTAAACCCTTTTTCATTTTGAACAGCTTTACAAAAACATACAAATAATTTAAAAGCTTCATTTTTAAACATTAAAAAGAAAATCCATGTAAATATAGAATAGTCATAAACTAAAACATATACATATAATTTACCAGCCAAACTTCTACTCTTGAAGGTCCAAAAAAATCCATATGAATATGTTCTAGTGGTTTAGATGTATCAATTCTGTTAACAGATTTGAAGGATGATTTGCATTGCTTTCCAAGTTGACATGTATCACATAATTTGTCACTTTCAAATTTGAGTCTAGTAAAATCATGAACTAAATGTTTCTTAGATAACTTATATAAAACATATACATTACAATGTCTAAGTCTCCTATACCAGATCCAATATTCATTCGCTTTAACAGTTAAGAAATTTAATTGGTGTGTACATAAGGAATTTAAATCCAGGGTATACACATTGTCAGTTCTAGGTGACCTAAATTTAAGCAATTTATTTTTTAAAATAGAACATCAATTGTAAGAAAAATAAATAGCATAACCATCATCACATTGTTGAGAGATACTTATCAGATTTTGTTTCAATCCTTGTGCATAAAGTACTTTGTTGATTGAGACAACTTCTGGATCAACAAATGTTCCAATACCAATGATTTTCCCTTTGGCATTGACACCAAAAGTGACAAGTCCACTATCTTTTTGAGTGATTTTAGAGAAATTAGATGAGTTTCCACTCATATTTCTTGAGAAGCCACATTCCATATACCATATGTCTTTTTTTCTTTTGTGACCTACTCCTTGCAAAGGCATTTACACAATTTTCTTTGGTACCCATATTTTTTTGGGTCCATGGGTGATAGCCATCAAGGATCTGGGGATCCAGAAATGATTAGAATTTTAAATTTCACAAGATTCAAACAGATCATTTGATACAAAGGCCTTCTTAATACCACTTATTTGTGGTTTTCTTAAGATATAGTTTTTTAGATATATGTCCTCTTATTCCATAGTAATTAAAATTTAGTCTTTTTGCACATGGAATAAAATAATTTTTGTACAGCTTGGGTTTTTCACCTTTACTGCCAATTCCAAATCTTTCCTTTTTAATGACATTTTTCACAAGAATTTCATATAAAGTATTTTATCCTTTATTAAAAATAAGGGATGAATTTTTATATGTTTCCACTTTAGTTTGCAGTGATTTTTTCTTTGATTCATAATCTGTATTGTGAAGTTAATTGTGTCAAACTTTTCAGTTAACTCCTTATATTGTTTCAGCATTGTATCTCTTTCATCAGAAATAGCCTTATAAATGTTGTTTAATGATTTGTGCTTCTTAAATAGTGAGTCATATTTTTCTTCAAGTATATTGCATTAGGCTGCATGTTTTTCATTAGAGTTACTAGATTCAGAAGTATTGTCAGAAGAATAGTAAGATTCTACCTCATCTGTGTCTGCCATAAAACACATTTTAGCTTTCGGATTTTCATCTTCCTTCTCTAAGTTTGATTCAAAAGTGCTACTGGAGTCTTCAAATATAATCCATTTAGCTTTCATAGCCTTCTTGTCTTTATGCTAAAAATCATTCCTTTTGAAAAATTTCTTTCTCTTGTCATATTTTAGCTGAAGACAGTCAAGTCTAATATGCCCCATTTTCTAGCATTCATAACATATGACTTCCTTATCATCCTTTTTGAAGGATTTTTTGAAGACCTTCTTCTTTCTATAGAATTTAGTGAAACTTTGGGCTAGTTTATCCAGTTCCACATCAGAATTTGATAAATCAGAACATTCTGATTTCTCTTTTACACTTTTCTTCATGTTTATATTTTTTATCTATGATGATACATTCAAGGAAGAGTCATCTCTATTGATAATAACATTATGTTCATTTGCTTCATCTTACATCTCAGCTTCATACATCATTAGTGTTCCAATCATCTCTCTCATGGATAAGTCTTTGACATGTGTTGACTATCAGATTGCAACAGAGATTCTATTCTATTCGGTAGGTTGTACTCTCAGTACTTTTAAATCTTGATGAACATGTTTAATGGGATATCCCAAAGATGTTATGTTATTGACAATCCTTGTCAATCTTCCATTCATTTGAGTAATAATCTCCCCTCCAACCACTCTGAATGTATCAAATTTAATCTTAGCAGTTGCATATCTTATTTTCCTGATATTTTTAGTTCCTTCATAAGCAACTGCAGTAGTTTTCCACATTTCATATGTTGTTGGGTATTGAGATACTCTGTTAAATTCATCAGGTCCTAGACCACATATAATTTCATTCATTGCCTTGGAGTTCGTGTCAAAATCTGCTTCAGTAGCTTCACTCCATGTTTCAGGTATTTCTGGTATTTCTTATGGAGTCAGAATCTTAGAATATACTCTGTATCCAAGGTTTTTCAGATAGATAATCGTTCTTGATTTCCAGCATCCATAGTTTTCTCCATTGAAGTACGGTGATCTGACCATAGACATTCCCTCTCTTGTATCAGTCATCGTGCTTTGTGTATAATCACTTTCATCTTTTTAAGGCTTTATCAGAAAGCTCAACCTCTGATACCAATTGTTGGATCAGATTATATAAAATATACTCAAGAGGGGGGTGAATTGTGTCTTTTCAAAAATCATTGTGACATTGTGTTCTCCCTTTTAAAATTAATCAGATTAATTGGCTTAGTGGAAATTTAAATATCAGAGACACAAGATATATAGTGGTTCAGGGAACAGAAGGCCCCTAGTCCCTCCACCAATGCTCTACTCCACAATCTTGGTGATTTTCACTATCTGGTCATCATTTCAACAGACCTTACAACAACTGAGTATAGGCAGTTCACACCTTTACAATCTAAGGCAAAAAAATCCTTCTCATACACTCACAGAACCTACATAGCTTAGTACGAGAAGCTAGTCACTCAATAATAGAAAAGAATGATTTTTTTATTCTGAAAATACATTCCAGATGTTCTTCACAATTTCAAAAGCATGTAATTGATAGTAGATGGATCATAACCGTTGAAATAATTTCCTTCACAAAATATTCATTCTGAGTTGATCCCGTTGTAGTAGATATAGAAATATAACTCACAACTTTAGCAGTAGCAGATTCACAAATGATCATTGATGTAGAAAAAATGAATCATCTATCATGATTTTTCTACATCAGAAAATAGAGCATTGTCGTTCTCTTGAATCAGCATATCTGAATTCTTGATAGTCTTTATTTTTCTTCCCTTTTCTCAGAATGATAGAGAGATCACATAAGATCCCTTTTTTTCTATTCAAAAAATCTCATATATATAAAATAATGATAAGTGATTATCCTACAAATTTAGATTCACAAAAGTCACCTTTTTAACTCGTGATATTCAAACATTTGATTTTACATAGTAGTCGTAACTTCCATTAAGACTCAGCATAAAAGACCCTTTTAATTTAATCTTTAAACCATTCAAAAACGGCTTTGAATCAGTCAGAGTCATATTTTAAAATCATCTTCAAATTCGGCTTGAAATCCACATAATAATCATTTTGATGACCATTGCATTAAGATATCAACTTTTAAATTCTTCGACACCAAACGTAGAGTTTAGTTGTACTGTATGCATCCTCTGAATGTAAGTTTGATGACATAGTCTTCAAACGTTCGGTTGAAAACATTGGGTTGATCACAAACGTAAGGTTTATGTCACTTTCTTCAAACATAAGGTTGATCGTAAACGCAGGGTTGTTCATCCATACATTTCTATTAAACTTTCAAACGTATGATAAAAGATCCATACTTTTACTTGATCCATAATTTTTCAAGAATGTATTGTTTTTTACAAAAGTAAGGTTGATGAACCATACTTTTGAGAAACAAAAGTAACGTTTAATACTTACGTACTGTTCCCCTTCTATAATTTTCTAATATACCTAACGTGTGGTTCCTTCCTTACATAGGGTTCTTTTTCATACTTCGCTGATAACGTATGGTTCCTCTTCCATAATTTTCTCTTATCTCATAAAGTATACGCTGCATTTTATCCTTACGCTATGATCCTCCACGTAGGGTATGAACAGTATTTCCAGAACACGCTAAAGAAGATCCCGAATAAGTAGGGTATGAACAGTGTTTCCAGAACATGCTAAAGCAGATCCCGAATAAGTAGGGTATGAAATGTGTTTCCAGAACATGCTAAATGCGAATGCTTTAGAAATAAAACCTCATTTTTCGAGAACATAAATATTTCATCTAGAAATAAAAAAAATTAATAATAAATTCCTAAAAAGTACTTGACAAATAAAATCATTAGAAAATAATTAAGGGTATTTGTGAGGCATCAAAATTGTCATAAAGAGATAGAGTATTTTTCTCAATATACTCCCCCTTTAAATAAAACATTATGTATTGTTTAAGACAACACTTGCTCAACACGCATCCCTAAAATCTATATGAAGAAACAAATTATTGAAATTCATTTATTCAAGAACTAAATTTCCCATGGAAACTTAGTACGAATTATTCAAACCAACTTGTCCTTTACGATAGGAGAAAAATCACACCAAAATCCCTTTTTGGGTTGTTGAAAGGAATTTTATAATGACCCCAACCCCATTATCCCATAGTTAGTACCCTATTTTATTACATTGGAATATAATCATGGAATTCGAATCCCAGAGGAATGAATAGATTAGTAGAATTGGAAAACCAAATATATACATAATATTTTCCTTATAACCTGGAATAATGTATAAAATATTACCTTTATTGGATACACCGATATACTTCTATATTATCCTCGCAACTAATTCATAATATAAACCCCGCATCTTGGGGGAAAATAAAAGTTAAAAAAGGGGTGATCGTAGTTGCTCAATAAGGGTATGTAATATAATGGGATAAAAAATCTAAGGCATAGTGAATAACTAAAGGAACACAGGTCATTAAAAGTAAACTTGATAACAAAATAGTAGGAATTAAAAACTGATTATTACATAATAGAGCATAGCCATGTAAATTATACTAGTCAAATAATTACATGGACAAACAATTAATGGCTTTATAATGGGAGAATTAATAATGTTTGACATCATAAACAAACCCACAGGGCCTCATCCAAGACACCATACATAATGGGTAAACCCCTATGCTTGTCTTTTCACGAGACCTACCGATGCATCGAGCAGAAATAGAGGTCCCCACCCATCACATAATAATACCAATTCATTCCTAATATGAAATTGGTAAAACATAATCAATATATAAATTCATATTTAAATGAACATATGAAATGGAAATAGCTTTCCCCTATCAGTAAACATAAACACTAACCATTCAAAGTAATATGGTGAATTGTATCTAGATAACACATCCATAGTCAAAATAATCCTAAACCGTTAAATAAAATTTGGTAGGTGATTTGATTAAATATTAATCCTAATTAATCATAATATTCACAAAATATTTTAAATAGTTGAAAATAATATTATAAAATCATCAAGTAAATCTTGAGAAAAATACGCTTTTACTTTGGAAAGACGGGTTTTTTTTGGAAAACTCTTTGTATAAAACTAGAGTGAACTAAGATAATTTTTTCATAATAAAATGATTTATTTTAGAAAAATAATGGTCCTAGAAAACATATTAATGAGTAATTTTGAAAATATGTCTGAATTTTAGAAGTTCCATTTAATCGGGCTTGTTTATCAAGAATAATTTGAGAATCATCCTTTTAAAACATGTAACTCCCCAAAAAATAAAGGAGGATTCTGATTTGTACATATATATATATATATATATTACTTTCACATGGAATTTGTGATTTTTAAATAAGAATAATTAAAATTTTCATTAGGGTAAAGAGAGTGAAGTGTAACCTAAAAGAAAATGGAGGTTCAGTTAGAAAATCCTTATCCTAGGTCTGAATGTGTTCTCCACTTAACCATAAAATCATGGATAATCAAATTAAATCTGTTAATTAATTAAATCATAACCTCATATATATGTAATATATTTATTAAAATTTTTTTGAGATAATTTTTGGAATTTTTTATGAGTTATAAGATAAAATTTTATTACAACTTTTAGATCAACATTATGTTCTATACTTCTTTTAAAAGGATACAATTTTATCGCTCAGGAACATTCATTTCCTTGGTTTTCACGATCAGTTTACTTGTATATGATAATTATGTTCAAGTGGGATGAGTATAATTCTTCATAATTGAATTCATATAACCATTGATAAGCGTAAAAGTTTATATATATCATTTGGTTATATGTTATGAGGATGAGTTGTTAGATAAAACATTTTTTGATAATTGTTTGTGTTATTATGACAATTAATGATTATAACAAACTCATTTTGTTTTGTCATTTTGTATTCTGTAAATATGTTATATATATAAAATAATAATGGTTTTAATAAATATGTTATAGTCAATTTTTACCATGAAATTGTTATATTTCCAACCATGATGAAAATTGAAGAACAATATTCATTATTTAGAAAGGTTCTAAATTGGGACGTCTTGGACGATGATTTCATTTTTAAAATAAAACGGAGAGAGAAAGGATTTTGATTCTGGATATTCCATTAACATTATATAATTATTCTATATATAGGATACTAAATTTATCATGATAATTTGGAAAGGGGACGTGTGGAGAGAATAAGAAAACAAAATAATTTGAAATTAAATTAAATAAAAAATGAATATGATTTACCTCTTGAAGTATCCTCCTCGAGAACCTCCCTAAGGTAAAGGGTTTTGGTATATTGGTAATACCAATATCTATTTTATAGGGGGAGTGACTATGGAAGATTATTTTTGAAGAACATTTACAACCATAAAGGCTTAGAGGAGTGAGGATAAGAGTGGGTGAGAGGTTTTTGATAGTGGATAAGAGGGGTAATTTCTCATTATTTTATTATTTTTATCAAGAAAAGAAATAGTAGTGATTTTTGAGACTAAATATTATAATAAGATCAATCTAGTTAGAACCAATGGTGATTAAATTAGCTAAAAATCATCAATGACTCTCTAAATCTTTTATAATTAATGTATGTAGCATTAATCCTAAATTATCATATTTTACAATCCGCCGAAAATTCTTGTATTTTAAAAAAATACAAAAATGTCACCCTAACCATTTTTTCGACATATATAATTCAATATTGAACTCCATTTTTTAAAAATAATTCTATAAATATGATAAATTTAATTTTTAATTAAAATCATCATATACTCGAAAAATACAATTTTTAAAATTAAAACTGATTTTATAACACCCATAAAATTTAACTGATATCTTATTTAGTTATGGTAAAATCATAGGACATAAAAATGTTGACTTATGATAATATTTTATTAAAATTAATTTTACTATAAATTAATTTATTTATATAATATAAAATATTTATTATTCACAAAAATACAAACAATTAATTATTAATTTTAAGGTACTTGCTTCTTTAAATCATGATATTATTATATCATACATTCAGTTATAAGGTTCCCAAATTGTATTTATAGTTACATAAGTGTGGTTACTATTTGTAGGTTGATTTACAATTAATAAGGTTTATATTACTATTCCTAAGGTCAAGTTACTATTCACCCAAAATATAATTTAATCCTATCAGACTATAAATATCTTATTAATCACAACTGTGTATGTCCATTTCTTAAAAATTCAAATCACAAAAGTAGAAAAATTATTTTTCATGACTAGGTTATAATAAGAAATTTTTGTTTTATAAATACTCTATATTTCATGGATTCTATATTAAATTTATTTGTAAATCCTTGGTGTGTTACATTCTTCCCCACATACTAAAATTTCATCGTTGAAATTTCTAGAATGTTACCAAATTAAAAGATTATGTTAGGTATTCATCATAAGTTCCTTAGGCCCCCACATATCCTCTTTAATTTTATGATTTTTAAAAAGTACCTTTGCCATTCCTATCTTTAGAATCCTTAGCACCTACTCTTTAATGTCATTTGTAGAGACCCGAAGCCTGACGTACATTGACATTACATTACTTTTGCGGAATACTTAGTACATAACAAAAACACACACACAAGGATCGTAATAGTTTAGTGTCTTTGGAAACTCGGAACGTAATCTTCTAATCGTGGTGAAAGATCTTCAATATCTCCCATAAAGATCTTCCCTTTTTTTTCTCTAAAACCTTTCTTTATATCCTGGGGAAAGGAAAACATAAAGGGTGAGCTCAAATGCTCAGCAAGGGCAAATAAAGGAAATAAAAATCATATCATATCTTTTTGAAAATCAAAACCTGCAAAAGAGATCATAATATCTTATCATGGAATAATTCATAGAAGTGAAAATGAGATCCCCATAATCATAACATAAAACTTGAAACTTTGTGGCATGCACACATAATCATGGAAATCATTTCTTGTTAGTCATGACTCATTGCCAAGACTATCTTAGTGGACAAAGTCCCTTTCTGAACCGAGTTCACTCCTCGTTTCAGTCCTGTATCACTGAACCGAAATAACCTTCCGTTCCAGCCATGTCTATCTCATGAGATATAAAATCTTTACCCAATGCATTGGAGGGAGATATAGGTCCCACCCATCTTATAATGAATCCTTTCTTACGTGTGCCACATAATCATACATCATCGCATAACACATGTAACAAAAATGGGATTCTTGAAACATCATGACATCATAAATCAATTCATATATGATAAAGGAATTCATAAACATAATTCCATCACAACATAGTCAAACCAATGTAAAAATATGGATAGAAACAGAACCCTTTATTATCTTAGATGGAAAATAATTTTGATAAAACCCTTGAATTGAATTCTTGAGGAAAATATCCTTTCTTCTTCAAAAACATTTTTCCTTTCATAACATGTCATACAACTTTAAAATAAAAGAAGTTGATTAAAAATAAACTTGAAAACTTGTAAAGGAAGCTTCTTTGAAGTAATGTTTTAAAAATCCATTCATGCCGTATAAGTTAAAAAAAACATTCTTCGTACTTTTGTCGGAAAAGTCAAAAAGTACCTCGTACGAAAAACGACAAAAGATTCCTTTCATACGTATTACTAAAAACTCACTGAAGGGTAAAAATGGATTTAAACAATTTTAGGTGGATGGAAATAATATTACATATTGAGTAAACATGGATGTGGATGATAAAATACACCCCAGTAAATACTTATGAATAAACAATCTCGGATAAAAATGAGATTGTGATATTTCCCTTACCTTAGGTCCGACTTGCTTTGTAAGTGTCCGAACCTCCTGTATAATGATTTAAATCATGTTATTGACTTATTACAGAATCATATTCATTGTTATTATATCATATATGGTTCACTTATGACATTATATTACCCGTTCTTTTGTAAATTCCATGTTAAAGAAGCGTTTTGGGTAAAATCGTTTCATTTATCGTAGGTGTTTTGACTTGTTGTTCTTGACATCATTATTACTTATATCATGATTTACTTACTTCCAGAATAAAATATGATTTATATATCATATATATTCAGTATATATATGTATATATAATAGGTAGATAAATAAAATGAAAAACACCGTTCATGGAGACGGTAGTCCGTACGTACGCATGAACGCTGTTTTCCTTTCCTTATTGTCTTGAAATGGAAGTAAGTAGATGACATACATATGTATATATATACATAAATCCAGTAGCTTTATAATGTCATATATTTCATTATTATTTCTTATATATACATTATAATCATTCTTAAATGGTTAACATGGAGAATGAATCTCATCGCGTCGTGGAGACGGTAGTCCGTACGTACGCACGAGCGATGATATCATTTCTATAAATATTGAATTGGAGTGGAGTGGATTATACAATATATCAGAATCAATATGATGTTATAATAACTATGTATAGTTATTCTTTACACCATTATACCCATCCGTGTAAGGTGGTGGTGGAAAATAGATTACACCACGGCGTGGAGACGGTATTCCGTACGTACGCACGCGCGGTGATTTCTTTTTCCGTAGGATGGATAGATGGTGAAATAGGGTTGTTTCATACTTATAATAACATATCAGTATATGAGTGATACTGATGTTATTACTTCATAATGAAACAACCTAAGAAGAAGAAGTGGAAGAAGAAATAAAGATGAAAGAATTGGTAACGGTAATTACCTCTTCTTTGAAGTGCCTCTTTGAGACCTCTTCTTAGGGCACTAGAATTGGTCTTTGAGGAAGACCAGAACCTCTAGGATGTTGCTAGGGAAGTGGAGAAGAGATTTTGTCAGGGGTTGGCCGAGCTTGAGTGCTCAAATTGGTGTGAGGAGGAGGGGGAGGAGGTGTCCTTTTATATGGGAGGAGAGGGGCACCTTAGGAATATCTCAAAATATTATTTTATATTAAAGTCAAAATCGGTTTATAATGGTTCCAAAGGGTCTTATTTCGAAGCTAAAGTAGGGATGGGTCGAAATCCTATCAACCAATAGAATTTAGACAAGTTTAGGATATTATTTTAACCTTATCAATTAGATTTAACTCTAAGTTAAATAATTTAACATTTACCGTGTCTTTTTGTTTTCTTTCACTATATGGTTAATACACTTACTATAACATGCCAAACGAACCCCAAATTGTTTATTATTAATATATATATCCTTATCTAAGTCATTTGGCCGAACCTTAGATTTTTAGGAATAAAATAACAATTAATAATATAATATTTGATTTAAAAACTATTTTGTGTCAATTTTGACACTATTTGATATATGATTTTTGTGAAAGTCATAACAGAATTAAATGTTCGAACCAAGTTGATTAAATCAACATTAATATATCATAGTAACCTAGAAAATTAGTGGAATTCATAAAAAGTCTTAAATTACATTTATTTTGGTATTTATATTATCAGTTATGTCAATATTTCATTAATAAGATAATTACTGCATCATTTTTGTGTCATAAATAAATTATATTATTTGATGTCTAAAAATTACAAATAAAATACCATAATTTAGGAAATATTTTTAGCTTTCTAATGAATATTTATAGTCGAATTTATCTAATGTATAACCCCATATTAAAAATGATTTACTTATTAAACTTTGATTTTAACTATTTTAACCCTTCTTTAAATAAATTAATAATAAATGTCCTAATCTAATCCAAGTGGGCCTAAATGGTCATAGTTTATTCCTAAGTTTGTTTTTGGTCGAATTACACTTGTCCAATAGAATTAGGACATGTGTTAGGGTAATATTAATATCATATTTACCCTTAGTTACCTTATTTACTATTAACCGTGGTAAAAAAAAGTAAAAAGTTACTATTCACCAAAAAATTATTTTCATCTCATTGAACCACATTTTAGTCCTTGATATTAACCGTGTCTCTCGGATTTTCGAAATTCCATTCACAGAAGCGGTAAAATTAGGTTTTATGCAAAATTCAGTTTTTAACCTACCACTTAGTAGTTTCACTATTCATCAAAAATTGATGTTTTTCAGAACAATGCCAAAATTTCATCCCAAGCTATATTTCATATTCCGAATTCAAAAATGAAGTCTATTTTACCAAATTCATAACATAAAAGTTGCATTAATTAATTTTATAATTAAATCCCGCTGTTAAAACAAATAGCGTGTTTTTAAGAAACAATATCTATCAAAAGATTGACACTTGTTTATGTCTAGTTTAAATGTGAAATTACATCCAATGACCAATATTGTATTAAATTGTAAAAATATATTCTAAATATACTTTAAAACCACTCAAATTAATGATTTATCACTATTAATTATGTCGATTAAAAAAGTTGTTTTTAATTATAATTTAATAATTTTCACTATTCATCAGAATATGAAAGTTATCCGAAAAGTACCAAAATTTCACCTTAGGCTAAATTCGATACTCTGAATCTAAAAATAAAGTTCATTTTGAAAAATAAGATTTACTGGATTTCAAAAAGTGGTTATTACTATTCATAACGGCTAGTTTTAATAATATTTTTATAGCATAACGTTGTTTAGTGAAACTCGGTATTGCGTACTACACACGCTATCGAGGAAGGTCGCGATTGCGTGTAATGCAAGTCAAGTCAAGGATGTGTGTTGTGCAAGCTCCTTTTGGTGTAGCGTACAACACAAGACATTAATAAAATTAAAAAGAATATTTTTTTATAAAATCTTGGGCTGTTACATTCTACCCCCCTTAAAATGAATTTCGCCCTCGAAATTCGTCGGGGTTATAAATGGTTTACTATTCGAAAGTTTCTTTAATAGAAACCCACATCGTAAAAAGGAATATCAAAACCAATCTTTAAAAACAAAAGTATGAAACGTAACGGTTACCCAAATAAACTAATCATTGGGTTTCCACATAGGTGAAAATATGGATATGGAAGAGAAATCTAACCATCATGTTCTGATGGAGAGTGGTAGAGAACATGGCTATGGAAAAGCCAATAATCACAAATCCATAAATTTGTGACGATCTAAGGTACCATCCGATTCATCAGGTATAAGATCACTAGGACAACATTTTTGGTTTTCAAGATCATTTCCCTAAAGTTGAAAATTTGAATTGGAATAAATACTTTCTTTATTTTTGGTACAATCTCACTGTTGTTCGTGCCTTGAACAATTTCCACTTCATTTCATAAATAAATGAAGTTGAATTTGTTATTCGTGAAGTGTTAGCAGATCATGTGATAGAATGACTGTTCATTCCGTCTGTCTCAAACAAAAGGTTAGCAAAAGTTATTAAATATACATAAGTCATTCTATAGTGAGATTAATCATATATGGTTCCTAAAATGGACTTATACTTCATATATCATACTTCTTAATATAATAAAACTGGTTTCTACTAAACAGGGACTTCCTGTAGGTCAGTGGTAGGCGATAAAGGCCAGTCGCACTTCGGTTGTGGGTTCGATTCCTACAGCCTTGTCCGAAGCGATGGGCTGTCGCCCGTCCTGCAGGTTGTCCCTTTTTCTAAAACTACGTTACTATAACATCCCTTCAATAATATCGAAAATCTTCTATCCTTAAACAATACTAACTTATGTCCAACATAATCCAGTCTAATCTTTAGGCTTATAATACTGCAGTCCACTCTCATAACATAGTGACAACGATTACCAAAGATTTAATACTGTCGTTGATCCCCACATTTCATAAGATATGTCTTGTTGGTCACATTCCAAACATTCAAAGTCCTTAATCGTGTATTCTCTTGAATACCTTAGTGAAAACATGAGTGCAGTTAAAAGTTAACACTTTCCACATACCAAAATCCTCAAAATTCTATATACTCAAACCATGATATCACTTAGTCCTTATATCAATCATGAGCTCATGAATACTATCAAACATTTAATTTTCTCCACATATCATCTACATTCCAAAAATATCTGAATAACCTTTCATGGATACTGGTAACATTAATCATACACTTTCAAAACACAAGGAAAGACAACAGTGTAACAATCCATAGATGTCTCTTTATTCCAAAATTACACATGATAAACATGTAATCATTCCACTACATTCTCAAACCATTGACCGAGCTTCAAAAATTCTTTCATCTCACATATCATTTGTAGTCTCTTCATCATCATCCACATAAATACTACCCATATGACCATACTGATTTTCTTAATGAGTCTTTCCCTTAGGGCATTTGTTTGCATAATGCCCATACATTCCACATTTAAAACACTTAACCATTTTTGATGTCGTAGCAATACCATTATCCTCATCCATGGTGTTAACCGACCCTTTTCCTTTGCACTTACTTGCTTTGTGTCCTTATTTTCCACACCCAAAGCATCTTCCAGTTCCCTTGAAACATTCTCCTTGATGCCTCTTCCCACATGATTTACATAGGGGAAATTGAACTTTCTTTCCTCTATGATCATCATGGAACTCCATCTTTCTCTTATTAGTCGAGTCAGGAATCTTACCAAATTTTACTTTATTGATCATGTTGTGAGATTGCTGATTCGGCATAATAATGAAGTTTGGACTTCCAAATCCCATTTCATTATGAAGAATATCATTCCATTGTCCATCATATCCTCCATTATTGTGAATCATCTTGTTTCCAGCCATTTTCTAAAACCCAAAAAGAATAGTGTGAGAGGAAAAAATCATGCTAGGGAAAACAACATAATAAAGGGGGAGTACCTTAAATATCTAACATCTTAGGTTTAATTCTATGATCGTTAGCGTAATCCTAGTACTATAGCCTATACATATACTTAACCTTAGGAACATATCTAGACATACCTTAGAAATATCTCTAGGGATCTCACTAAAGTTCTCGCATCCTAGTTTCCAAAGGTTGACTAAACCTTTCCTCTGATACCAACTGTAGAGACCCGAAGCCTGACGTACATTGACATTACATTACTTTTGCGGAATACTTAGTACATAACAAAAACACACACACAAGGATCGTAATAGTTTAGTGTCTTTGGAAACTCGGAACGTAATCTTCTAATCGTGGTGAAAGATCTTCAATATCTCCCATAAAGATCTTCCATTTTTTTCTCTAAAACCTTTCTTTATATCCTGGGGAAAGGAAAACATAAAGGGTGAGCTCAAATGCTCAGCAAGGGCAAATAAAGGAAATAAAAATCATATCATATCTTTTTGAAAATCAAAACCTGCAAAAGAGATCATAATATCTTATCATGGAATAATTCATAGAAGTGAAAATGAGATCCCCATAATCATAACATAAAACTTGAAACTTTGTGGCATGCACACATAATCATGGAAATCATTTCTTGTTAGTCATGACTCATTGCCAAGACTATCTTAGTGGACAAAGTCCCTTTCTGAACCGAGTTCACTCCTCGTTTCAGTCCTGTATCACTGAACCGAAATAACCTTCCGTTCCAGCCATGTCTATCTCATGAGATATAAAATCTTTACCCAATGCATTGGAGGGAGATATAGGTCCCACCCATCTTATAATGAATCCTTTCTTATGTGTGCCACATAATCATACATCATCGCATAACACATGTAACAAAAATGGGATTCTTGAAACATCATGACATCATAAATCAATTCATATATGATAAAGGAATTCATAAACATAATTCCATCACAAAATAGTCAAACCAATGTAAAAATATGGATAGAAACAGAACCCTTTATTATCTTAGATGGAAAATAATTTTGATAAAACACTTGAATTGAATTCTTGAGGAAAATATCCTTTCTTCTTCAAAAACATTTTTCCTTTCATAACATGTCATACAACTTTAAAATAAAAGAAGTTGATTAAAAATAAACTCGAAAACTTGTAAAGGAAGCTTCTTTGAAGTAATGTTTTAAAAATCCATTCATGCCGTATAAGTTAAAAAAACATTCTTCGTACTTTTGTCGGAAAAGTCAAAAAGTACCTCGTACGAAAAACGACAAAAGATTCCTTTCATACGTATTACTAAAAACTCACTGAAGGGTAAAAATGGATTTAAACAATTTTAGGTGGATGGAAATAATATTACATATTGAGTAAACATGGATGTGGATGATAAAATACACCCCAGTAAATACTTATGAATAAACAATCTCGGATAAGAATGAGATTGTGATATTTCCCTTACCTTAGGTCTGACTTGCTTTGTAAGTGTCCGAACCTCCTGTATAATGATTTAAATCATGTTATTGACTTATTACAGAATCATATTCATTGTTATGATATCATATATGGTTCACTTATGACATTATATTACCCGTTCTTTTGTAAATTCCATGTTAAAGAAGCTTTTTGGGTAAAATCGTTTCATTTATCGTAGGTGTTTTGACTTGTTGTTCTTGACATCATTATTACTTATATCATGATTTACTTACTTCCAGAATAAAATATGATTTATATATCATATATATTCAGTATATATATATATATATAATAGGTAGATAAATAAAATGAAAAACACCGTTCATGGAGACGGTAGTCCGTACGTACGCATGAACGCTGTTTTCCTTTCCTTATTGTCTTGAAATGGAAGTAAGTAGATGACATACATATGTATATATATACATAAATCCAGTAGCTTTATAATGTCATATATTTCATTATTATTTCTTATATATACATTATAATCATTCTTAAATGGTTAACATGGAGAATGAATCTCATCGCGTCGTGGAGACGGTAGTCCGTACGTACGCACGAGCGATGATATCATTTCTATAAATATTGAATTGAATTGGAGTGGATTATACAATATATCAGAATCAATATGATGTTATAATAACTATGTATAGTTATTCTTTACACCATTATACCCATCCGTGTTAGGTGGTGGTGGAAAATAGATTACACCACAGCGTGGAGACGGTATTCCGTACGTACGCACGCGCGGTGATTTCTTTTTCCGTAGGATGGATAGATGGTGAAATAGGGTTGTTTCATACTTATAATAACATATCAGTATATGATTGATACTGATGTTATTACTTCATAATGAAACAACCTAAGAAGAAGAAGTGGAAGAAGAAATAAAGATGAAAGAATTGGTAACGGTAATTACCTCTTCTTTGAAGTGCCTCTTTGAGACCTCTTCTTAGGGCACTAGAATTGGTCTTTGAGGAAGACCAGAACCTCTAGGATGTTGCTAGGGAAGTGGAGAAGAGATTTTGGCAGGGGTTGGCCGAGCTTGAGTGCTCAAATTGGTGTGAGGAGGAGGGGGAGGAGGTGTCCTTTTATAGGGGAGGAGAGGGGCACCTTAGGAATATCTCAAAATATTATTTTATATTAAAGTAAAAATCGGTTTATAATGGTTCCAAAGGGTCTTATTTCGAAGCTAATGTGGGGATGGGTCGAAATCCTATCAACCAATAGAATTTAGACAAGTTTAGGATAATATTTTAACCTTATCAATTAGATTTAACTCTAAGTTAAATAATTTAACATTTACCGTGTCTTTTTGTTTTCTTTCACTATATGGTTAATACACTTACTATAACATGCCAAACGAACCCCAAATTGTTTATTATTAATATATATATCCTTATCTAAGTCATTTGGCCGAACCTTAGATTTTTAGGAATAAAATAACAATTAATAATATAATATTTGATTTAAAAACTATTTTGTGTCAATTTTGACACTATTTGATATATGATTTTTGTGAAAGTCATAACAGAATTAAATGTTCGAAACAAGTTGATTAAATCAACATTAATATATCATAGTAACCTAGAAAATTAGTGGAATTCATAAAAAGTCTTAAATTACATTTATTTTGGTATTTATATTATCAATTATGTCAATATTTCATTAATAAGATAATTACTGCATCATTTTTGTGTCATAAATAAATTATATTATTTGATGTCTAAAAATTACAAATAAAATACCATCATTTAGGAAATATGTTTAGCTTTCTAATGAATATTTATAGTCGAATTTATCTAATGTATAACCCCATATTAAAAATGATTTACTTATTAAACTTTGATTTTAACTATTTTAACCCTTCTTTAAATAAATTAATAATAAATGTCCTAATCTAATCCAAGTGGGCCTAAATGGTCATATTTTATTCCTAAGTTTGTTTTTGGTCTAATTACACTTGTCCAATAGAATTAGGACATGTGTTAGGGTAATATTAATATCATATTTACCCTTAGTTACCTTATTTACTATTAACCGTGGTAAAAAAAAGTAAAAAGTTACTATTCACCAAAAAATTATTTTCATCTCATTGAACCACATTTTAGTCCTTGATATTAACCGTGTCTCTCGGATTTTCGAAATTCCATTCACAGAAGTGGTAAAATTAAGTTTTATGCAAAATTCAGTTTTTAACCTACCACTTAGTAGTTTCACTATTCATCAAAAATTGATGTTTTTCAGAACAATGCCAAAATTTCATCCCAAGCTATATTTCATATTCCGAATTCAAAAATGAAGTCTATTTTACCAAATTCATAACATAAAAGTTGCATTAATTAATTTTGTTGAGCAATGTATTGTTTTTAAACAAATCAAAATAATGTTTTTTAAAGGGGGAGATTATTTTAAATAATACTCTGTCTCTTTATGATGATTTTGATGCTCACAAATACCCTTAATTATTTACTAATTATTTCGTTGAGTATTTTGCAGGAATTTATTTTATATAACGAGATTTTATACTTCATTTATTCCGAGATCAATTTTAGCGTATTCTGGAATCACTGTAGCGCGAGATCAATTTTAGCGTGTTCTGGAATCACTGTAGCGCGAGATCAATTTTAGCGCGTACTGGAATCACTGTTCATACCCTACGTTGATGAACGTAACGTATGGATGAAAAGTTTACTTTTTATGTTATTTTGAAACGTATGGTTAATGAACCTTACGTTGTTGAAAAGTATGGAAGAAGAACATTACGTTTGGAAGGAACCTTACGTTTTCGTTGTTGAAAAGTATGGAAGAGAAACCGTACGTTAGTTTTCAGTGTTGAGTTTGTTTCTCAAAAGTATGGATCATCAACCTTACTTTTATAATCAATCGTACGTTCTTTGGAGAGTTGAAGCAAGACAAAGTATGGATGATCAACCCTACGTTTGAATGCTGAAGAGAAAGTATGTATGTTCAACCTTACGTTCTGAACCTTACGTTCTGAACCTTACGTTTGTGAACCCTACGTTTGGAGCCACGTCATCAACCCTACGTTTGGCGTCGGGATATTTTTGACAGACGATATTTCCTTTTGAATTAGTCAATCAAGCGGATTATTAGGCGGATTTCGAGCTGATTCTTAAATACGACTTTGACTGAATCAGAGACGGTTTACAACGGATTAATGATTGATTTAAACAGAGCTTTTTATGCCGATTCTTCAGGGGAGTTACAACGGCTCTGTTATTTCATTTAATATCGCGAATCTAAAGGAGATTTTCATGGATCTATTTATGCGGAAGATTTTCTCATATTTGAATATATATGTTCTATCTTGGAAACTTCGGATATATATATATGCACAGGAAAGTGTGTGATATAGATTGATCTTTTGACGAGCAAGAAAACAGAGACTGTGTGAAAGCGTTCTTTTTTGGTGATCGAGAAGAAGCGTAAGACCTTTATTACTGAAGGAAGATCTTGATAGCAGATTCACGTGTTCTACATCGACTACCTATTGTGAATCTACTGCTGCTGAAGTTGTGAAGTTTCTGGTAATATCTATTGCAACTGGATCGACTCAGAACTGTTTTGATTACGGATCTTTATTTTCTGAAGACGACGATCTATCTACTGTCAATTTCATTCTGTTGCAATTGTGAAGAACAACTGGAGAAGTGTTTCTTTATCGAAACCCTTTTATTTTTGAGTGATCAGCTTCTCGTTCTAAGCTGTGTGGGTTCGTGTTTGAACCAGGAAGGCTGTGTTTGCCTGAATCTTGTAAAGGTGTCAACTGCCTGTACTCAGTTGTGGACGGGTCTGTGGAAACGAGGACCAGATAGTGAAAATCGCCAAGCTCGTGGATTTGAGCGTTGGTGGAGTGGACTAGGGGCCTTCTGTTCCCCGAACCACTATACATCCGTGTGTTCATGCTTTTACTTTTTCCGCTGCATATTTAATCGTGCAAAAGCATAGTGAACAGAATTTGTCTAAATTGAAGAGATTGTAATAATTTGAAAAAGACACAATTCACCCCCCTCTTGTGTATAATCCGTAGATTCAGATCCAACAATTGGTATCAGAGGAGGAGCTTCTTATTTCTAAAGTCCTATCAAGCTAGAAGTATTTAAAGATTATACATAGTGTATCATGGCTGATATGAGAGAGGGAATGTCAATGGTAAGAGCACCTTACTTTAATGGAGATAATTATGGCTGCTGGAAATCACGTATGATTATTTATCTGAAAAATCTTGGTTACAGAGTCTATTCAAAGATTCTGACTCCCTATGAAATTCCTGAAAATCCCGATACATGGAGTGCTGCTACAGAGGCTGAGTATGACATAAATTCAAAATCTATGAATGCAATCATCTGTGGTCTAGGACCAGACGAATTTAACAGAGTATCTCAATGCCCGACTGCATATGAAATGTGGCAAACAATAGTTGTTGCTTATGAAGGAACAGATAATGTAAGACAGATGAGATATGCAACTGCTAAGTTAAAATTCGATACTTTCAGAATGATTGAAGGAGAGAGCATCACTCAGATGAATGGAAGATTGACAGAAATTGTCAATAATATAACAGCTTTAGGAGAACCAATCAAGCAGGCTGATCAAGCGTTGAAGGTACTGAGAGTACTTCCTACTCGATGGAATGGAATCTCTGCAGCAATCAGACAATCAACTTCTGTTAAAGATCTAACTATGAGAGAACTGATTGGTACACTGATGATGTACGAAGCTGAAATGCAAGATGAGGTAAATGAGCATAAAGTCTACATAAAAAGGGAAAATACTGCTTTGAAAGTGACTTCTCAACAAAAGGATAGAAAGATGAAGAACAAAGAAGTGAGTGCTAAATCAGAAAGCTCTGATTCTTCAAATTTGGATGAAGAACTGGCACAGCTAGCCAGAAAATTCAGAAAGTTTTATAGTAAGAAGAAAGACTTCAAGAAATCCTTTAAAAAGGATAGCAAGGAAGTGAGATGTTATGAATGCAAAAAGATGGGACATATCAGACCAGATTGCCCAAAATTGAAAGATGCAAAGAAGAAGAAATTCTTCAAAAGAGATGATTATGAGCAGAAAGACAAGAAAGCTATGAAAGCTACTTGGAGTGTTTCTGAAGACTCAAGTAATTCTTCTGAATCATGCTCAGAGAAGGAGGAAGCCAATTTAAAAGCAAATATGTGTTTCATGGCTGAAACTGATGAGGTACACTCATACTATTCCTCTGACTCAAATAATGAATCAAACTCTGAAACAAGCCTCTCAAATAAAAAACTTGCAGCTTACTGCAATATGCTTGAAGAAAGGTATGACTCATTATTTAATAAATATAAATCTATAAAGAACTTGTACAAAGCTATTTCAGATGAGAGAAATACTTTGCTAAAACAACATAAGGAATTAATTGACAAATACAATTCTACTGACTCAAATAAAATTAGTTTTGAATCAAAAATAAAAACTCTACAGGATGAAGTAGAATCTTATAAAACGGCTGCATTAATTTTTACAAAAGGAGAAAACACCTTAAATGAGATACTTGGAAAAACTGTAATTAAAAAGGAAAGGTTTGGAATTGGAAGTAAAGGAGAAAAACCTAAGTTATACAAAAATTATTTTGTTCCTAGCACTAAACAGGTTATTTGTAACTTCTGTGGAACAAGAGGTCATATAGCTAAAAACTGTTTTCTAAGACAACCTCAGATATGTGGAATTAAGAAAGCTTATATTTCCAACGATCTATATGATTCAATCAATTTTAAGAAAACAAAGCAAATCTGGATACCCAGATCACTGCTTGCTAACACTCCTGGACCCAACAAAATATGGGTACCAAAGCAATTTGTTTGAATGTCTTTGCAGGTAGCAGGTCATCAAAGAAAGAAAGAAATATGGTATATGGACAGTGGCTGCTCAAGACACATGAGTGGAACTTCAGCTAATTTCTCTTCTCTTACTCGAAAGGAAGGAGGACTTGTCACCTTTGGTGACAATGCCAAAGGAAAGATTATTGGTATTGGAACAGTTGGAGATCCAGAGACAGTCTCAATCAACAAAGTACTTTATGTACAAGGGTTAAAACACAATCTGATAAGTATCTCTCAACTCTGTGATGATGGATACACTGTTGATTTTACTAACAATAGTTGTACTGTTTCTAAAGATAAACTGTTTAAGTTTAGAGCACCCAGAACTGATAATGTTTATACTTTGGATTTGTATTCCTTGTGTAAACAACAAGTAAACTGCTTAACTGCTAATATAAGTGAATCCTGGATCTGGCATAGAAGACTTGGTCATTGCAATATATATGCTTTACATAAATTATCTAAGAAACATTTAGTTTCTGATTTGCCTAGTCTCAAATTTGAAAATGACAGATTCTGTGATGCATGTCAGCTTGGCAAGCAACACAAATCATCATTCAAATCTGTTAATAAAGTTGCTACAACTAAACCTCTAGAACTTATCCATATGGATTTGTTTGGACCTTCAAGAGTAGCAAGTTTAGCTGGTAAATTATATGTTTATGTATTAGTTGATGATTACTCTAGATTTACTTGGATTGTCTTTTTGAAATTTAAAAGTGAAGCTTTTAGTTTATTTGAAGGTTTTTGTAAATCTATTCAAAATGAAAAAGGTTTTAATATAATCTCATTGAGAAGTGATCATGGTGGAGAATTTGAGAACCAGGAATTTAATTCCTTTTGCTCAAACATGGGTATTAAACACACCTTCTCTACTCCAAGAACACCTCAACAGAATGGGATTGTAGAAAGAAGAAATAGAACTATTCAAGAAATGGCTAGAACTATGTTAAATGAATATAGCCTACCTATATATTTCTGGGCAGAAGCTGTTAATACAGCTTGTTATATAATGAATAGAATTCTAATAAGACCTATTTTGAAAAATACACCCTATGAACTATGGAATAACAGAAAACCTAAAGTAAATTACTTTAAAGTTTTTGGATGCAAGGTTTACATCTTGAATACCAAAGATAATCTTGGTAAATTTGATCCAAAATCTGATAAAGGTATTTTCTTAGGATATTCTGCAACCTCCAAAGCTTATAGAGTCTATAATAAAAAGTCAAGGATTGTTGAAGAATCAGTTCATGTGAAATTTGATGAATCTGATCCTTTTGAGAAAAGGATAGAACAAATAGATGAACCTGATTCTAATGAAAACATGAGACCTGAGAATTTAAAGAATTATTTTGAAAATGATATAAAAGAAATTCAGTCCAGTTCAGAAGAACATGATACTGAAGAGCCTTTGAATGTAATGCCTAGACAGTCTAGAACCTCAAAAAATCACCCTTTAGAATCTGTGATAGGTGACTTAGAGACTGGTATTCAAACTAGAAGAAACTTTGGAAACATAGTTGAATTCTCTGCTTTCCTATCCCAACAAGAACCTAAGACCATAGAAGAAGCCTTAGATGATGAGAGCTGGGTAATAGCAATGCAAGATGAATTGAACCAGTTTAAGAGAAATAAGGTTTGGGAATTAGTTGAAAGACCACATGATTATCCAGTAATAGGAACTAAATGGGTCTTTAGGAATAAACACGATGATCAAGGGATAATAACTAGAAATAAAGAAAGATTAGTAGCTAAAGGATATAATCAAGAAGAAGGAATAGATTATGATGAGACCTTTGCACCTGTAGCCAGGTTAGAAGCCATTAGAATCCTTTTAGCCTATGCATCTTATATGAATTTTAAATTATTTCAGATGGATGTTAAATCTGCCTTTTTAAATGGTTATTTAATGGAGGAAGTTTATGTTGAGCAACCTCCTGGTTTTGAAAATTCTCAAAAACCAGATTCTGTTTTCAAACTTACTAAAGCTCTTTATGGCCTTAAACAAGCACCAAGAGCTTGGTATGAAAGACTAAGTTCTTTTTTTTTGAAAAATGATTTTACTGTTGGACTAGCAGATCCAACACTCTTTAAGAAAACTGTGAAAAATAATGTTTTGTTGGTACAAATTTATGTTGATGATGTAATTTTTGGATCGACCAATAAAATTCTTTGTCATGAATTTTCAGAATTAATGCAAAAAGAATTTGAAATGAGTATGATGGGAGAATTAAATTTCTTTTTGGGTCTTCAAATATTTCAAAAAGATTTTGGAAATATTCTAAATCAATGCAAATACATTACTGATTTACTTAAGAAATTTGGACTTGAAAACAGCAAGACATTTACAACTCCTATGTGTACTAATATAAAACTTGATTTGGATGAAACTGGAAAATCAGTGGACAACAAGTTATATAGAGGTATGATTGGTATTTTGTTATATCTTACTGCTAGTAGACCAGATATAATGTATTCAGTATGTCTTTGTGCTCGATTTCAATCAAATCCCAAAGAATCTCATTTAACTGCTGTTAAACGAATTTTTAGATATTTAAAAGGTACTATTTATCAATCTCTGCTTTATCCAAAAACCTCTGATTTTAATTTAATTTCATATTCAGATGCAGACTTTGGAAGCTGTAGATTAGATAGGAAGAGTACTTCAGGAACATGTCACTTTTTAGGAAAGTCTTTAGTATCATGGTCTAGTAAGAAACAACACTCAGTTGCCCTGTCAACAGCCGAGGCAGAATATGTGTCTGCAGGTAGTTGCTGTGCACAGGTGTTGTGGATGAAAAACACTCTTATGGACTTTGGATTAAATTTCAATAATACGCCTATTTTATGTGATAATACTAGTGCAATTAATATTTCAAAAAATACTATTAGTCATTCTAGAACTAAGCACATTGATATAAGACATCACTTTTTAAGAGATCATGTGTTAAAAAAGGATATATTTTTAGAATTTGTAAATACAGAAAATCAATTAGCAGATATTTTTACTAAACCACTTCCCACGGCAAGGTTTGAATTTATTAAGGGGGAGTTAGGTTTATTTAATTTTAAATAGTTTCTTTTTAATCTTATTCTGTTTTCGAATTCTACTTAATTTCTGTTTCTCGCTATAAGCTATTTTATTTTGTTTTAAATAAAAGTAATGATTAGTGATTACACGGGAATCAAGGCTGTCAGAACCGTTTCACCTTCTAACCTGTTTTCACCTTTTTCGGAAACCCTTTCGAAAACCTAAAACCGCACATCTGCTCCAAAACCCTTTTCTGAATCTTCAAACCCTAAACTTACGAACCTTCAGAAATCGTTGTTGAAATGGCAAAGACTAAGCGTCCAGATGAAGCCGAGAGCAGTGCTGCAAAGAAAACTAAAGTAGTTGGTCGGAAGATACTGCAAGGTAAAGTCATCGATTTAGAATGGCTGTTTGAAACTAATTTGCTGTTGAAGCAAGCGTTGTCGTTTCAAGGCCTTGAGCAAGCTTTTAATAGTGAAAACTCTGAGTTTCTATATGAGGCAGAAATGAGACATTTCTTTAGAACTGTTCAGTTTAGCCTTGGAGATACGGAGGATAGTTTATTGGCTCAAATAGAGGATAAGGACTTTTCCATATCATCTGTAGAGATAAGTCAAATTCTTAACTGCCCTCATGAAGGAGTTTTTCATTTTGATTTACGGAATATTGGAGATTCTGTACATAAGTCTGAAGACATTATGTCTTTTTTGTTTGGAACCAAAGTGATAAAGAAGATGTTTATTAAAGATTTGGAGCCTGATCAGAAAATCTTAGTAAAGTTTGTTCAGACTGGTTTAGCACCAAGGATGGCTGAGATGGAGAAAATTCTGTACCCTGACATGTATATAATGTATCTTTTGATGAGTGATATTAAGTTTAATTTTCCTCGATTTATGATAAGATATCTGAGATACTGTTGTCATAGTGAAGAAAGAATGACCTTTTTCCCATATGGAAGGTTCATTTCTTTATTTTTATTTAAAAGAGGAATGATCCGATTGGTAAGTGCTGGGGTGAAATGTCACCACAGTAATGTTTTTAATGCTGGAACTTTGAGGAAAGTCGGATATTTCTGGAGCACAATTAAAGGAAAACTCTTACCTGTTGGAGCTGAGGAAGACTCGGAGAGTGCTCAGGCTCAACCGGCTAAGTCCAAAGAGGGACAAGCAGAATCAAGGGTTAGTACAGTGGCAAGGAGAATTCGCTTTGAGATGGAGGAAGTTGAGGAAGAGAGAAGTCAGGAAGGACTTCAATCTAGAAGGAAGAGGTTAATTGATGAAGAAATTATCTCTCCTACCTTGAAATCTTCTGAACCTGTAATTTCTTATTCATTTGTGAGAGAAGCTGTTGTGGAGAGGACTGCACCGATAGAGGAACCAGTAGCTCAACCGGAAATTCAGCTAGAACCTCAAATTGCTGCTGTGGCTGTTGAAGAAGCAATTCCACAAGAACAACTTATGAAGGCAGTGCCTGGTGAAGATGTGGCCCGACCTCAAGAAGTTCATGAAAATATTGTTCTTGATCATTCAGTAGAAGTCAGAGAGACTACTGTTTGTGATGAACACACTTCTGAAGTTAATACAGAGGTACTTCAGGAAGATTTTTCAGTGGAAGAGTTTCAGGCTTCAAAGAATAGTTCAGTGGATCAACCTTTTCAGGACAAAGAACAATCAGATGCAGATTCTTTACCCCTTGTCCTGCTTCGTCAATCTGATTCTGGACATGAGAATCAAGCACAGGGTGCCCCTGATTCGAGAAAAGAAGAAGTTGTTGAGTTATACAAGCGTATTTCTCAGTTAGAATCTGAGAATGTTAGTCTCAGAAGTTCTATGAACTTGGAGCAGTTAAAGTTTCAGAAGCTGAAAGAATGTACTGTTTCAAGACAGGAAGTAGATTTGTTTAAAACTGATATGTTGCATGCTGTTGATCAGTTGAAATCAGAGATGGTAACGAAAGATGATTTGTCTGAGATGAAAATTTACATGGAGAATAAATTTTAATCTGTTGCAAACAATGCTGTGAGTGGATCAGGTTCTTCACCTGATTTGATTCGAAGATTTCAAGCAATTACAGGAGCACTAAGCAATACGAGTGACAGATTACACGATCTTCAGTGTAATAGTGCCCCTTTGTCAGTTTTGCTGGATAATCAGAAATTTTTGGTAGATCAGTTGACATCTGGAGAGCAACCGATTAGGATTCTTTTGAATCAGTTATCAGAAAAGCTGGCTCTTTTTGTTGAAAAAGAAGAAAGAATGCATGAGTTTTTCAGAGTTAATTTGATTGAAGATATTCATATGACTCAGGAGAACAGAGATCTTATCATCAAGTTAGGAGATGGGATGATGAAGAGGCTTCGAGAACAGTTTACAGAGATCAAGACCGCAATTCAAAGGAGATAGACACCTTTTTCCCTGTCTTATCCCTAAACCTTGATTCCTCTGTATATCACTGTCGTAGCTTGTGAATAAAAATTCTTTTCTTATCTTTTTTGTTTTATTATTTATTGATTTATGATTAAGTTAGCCAGTATAACAAATTCACTTATTCATATACAGTTAATTATACCATTTACTTATAGTTCAGTGCAATATTGAATGTGTTCAAATCCGTAATTTTTCATTCTTTTTGATATCACAAAAAGGGGGAGAATTTGGATAAACACAACATTTAAATTCATTCGTTTCCTATGAAGAAATTTGGATATATAGGAGCATTTGGATATATACGACATTTATCTTTTATCTATTTGAAAATTTATTTTTATGGGAGAGTTATGGGGGAGAAATTTTATAGTTAAATATTGTTTTAATCCTTTCAAAATTCTAAAATTTTATAAAACTTTTTTTTCAATCAAGATTGCAATTAAATTAGTTCTATTATTTTATGGGTTTTGTGATCATCAAAAAGGGGTAGATTGTTGAGCAATGTATTGTTTTTAAACAAATCAAAATAATGTTTTTTAAAGGGGGAGATTATTTTAAATAATACTCTGTCTCTTTATGATGATTTTGATGCTCACAAATACCCTTAATTATTTACTAATTATTTCGTTGAGTATTTTGCAGGAATTTATTTTATATAACGAGATTTTATACTTCATTTATTCCGAGATCAATTTTAGCGTATTCTGGAATCACTGTAGCGCGAGATCAATTTTAGCGTGTTCTGGAATCACTGTAGCGCGAGATCAATTTTAGCGCGTACTGGAATCACTGTTCATACCCTACGTTGATGAACGTAACGTATGGATGAAAAGTTTACTTTTTATGTTATTTTGAAACGTATGGTTAATGAACCTTACGTTGTTGAAAAGTATGGAAGAAGAACATTACGTTTGGAAGGAACCTTACGTTTTCGTTGTTGAAAAGTATGGAAGAGAAACCGTACGTTAGTTTTCAGTGTTGAGTTTGTTTCTCAAAAGTATGGATCATCAACCTTACTTTTATAATCAATCGTACGTTCTTTGGAGAGTTGAAGCAAGACAAAGTATGGATGATCAACCCTACGTTTGAATGCTGAAGAGAAAGTATGTATGTTCAACCTTACGTTCTGAACCTTACGTTCTGAACCTTACGTTTGTGAACCCTACGTTTGGAGCCACGTCATCAACCCTACGTTTGGCGTCGGGATATTTTTGACAGACGATATTTCCTTTTGAATTAGTCAATCAAGCGGATTATTAGGCGGATTTCGAGCTGATTCTTAAATACGACTTTGACTGAATCAGAGACGGTTTACAAAGGATTAATGATTGATTTAAACAGAGCTTTTTATGCCGATTCTTCAGGGGAGTTACAACGGCTCTGTTATTTCATTTAATATCGCGAATCTAAAGGAGATTTTCATGGATCTATTTATGCGGAAGATTTTCTCATATTTGAATATATATGTTCTATCTTGGAAACTTCGGATATATATATATGCACAGGAAAGTGTGTGATATAGATTGATCTTTTGACGAGCAAGAAAACAGAGACTGTGTGAAAGCGTTCTTTTTTGGTGATCGAGAAGAAGCGTAAGACCTTTATTACTGAAGGAAGATCTTGATAGCAGATTCACGTGTTCTACATCGACTACCTGTTGTGAATCTACTGCTGCTGAAGTTGTGAAGTTTCTGGTAATATCTATTGCAACTGGATCGACTCAGAACTGTTTTGATTACGGATCTTTATTTTCTGAAGACGACGATCTATCTACTGTCAATTGCATTCTGTTGCAATTGTGAAGAACAACTGGAGAAGTGTTTCTTTATCGAAACCCTTTTATTTTTGAGTGATCAGCTTCTCGTTCTAAGCTGTGTGGGTTCGTGTTTGAACCAGGAAGGCTGTGTTTTCCTGAATCTTGTAAAGGTGTCAACTGCCTGTACTCAGTTGTGGACGGGTCTGTGGAAACGAGGACCAGATAGTGAAAATCGCCAAGCTCGTGGATTTGAGCGTTGGTGGAGTGGACTAGGGGCCTTCTGTTCCCCGAACCACTATACATCCGTGTGTTCATGCTTTTACTTTTTCCGCTGCATATTTAATCGTGCAAAAGCATAGTGAACAGAATTTGTCTAAATTGAAGAGATTGTAATAATTTGAAAAAGACACAATTCACCCCCCTCTTGTGTATAATCCGTAGATTCAGATCCAACAAATTTTATAATTAAATCCCGCTGTTAAAACAAATAGCGTGTTTTTAAGAAACAATATCTATCAAAAGATTGACACTTGTTTATGTCTAGTTTAAATGTGAAATTACATCCAATGACCAACATTGTATTAAATTGTAAAAATATATTCTAAATATACTTTAAAACCACTCAAATTAATGATTTATCACTATTAATTATTTCGATTAAAAAAGTTGTTTTTAATTATAATTTAATAATTTTCACTATTCATCAGAATATGAAAGTTATCCGAAAAGTACCAAAATTTCACCTTAGGCTAAATTCGATACTCTGAATCCAAAAATAAAGTTCATTTTGAAAAATAAGATTTACTGGATTTCAAAAAGTGGTTATTACTATTCATAACGGCTAGTTTTAATAATATTTTTATAGCATATCGTTGTTTAGTGAAACTCGGTATTGCGTACTACACACGCTATCGAGGAAGGTCGCGATTGCGTGTAATGCAAGTCAAGTCAAGGATGTGTGTTGTGCAAGCTCCTTTTGGTGTAGCGTACAACACAAGACATTAATAAAATTAAAAAGAATATTTTTTTATAAAATCTTGGGCTGTTACATCATTGATTTGGATAGGAACTTCATCGTAAGAAAAGTCATGTTTTAATTCTATTCACTCATAATTGTGTATATATGTTGGGTCTGGAATGTAATTCCTTAACAAAAAGATGTGGAACTCACTGTGTACTATATATTTGCTAGACCACATTGTCATAAAATAATCCACAAATCCAACTCTCTCCATATTTTTAAAAGTTCCATTGTATATGGGGTTCAGTTTTCCTTTCATCCCAAATTTTATTACACCCTTACATATGGATAATTTCAAGAAAACATGATCTCCCAGTTGAAATTAGAAATCCATCCTTTGTTATCAGTACATTTCTTTTTCATAAATTGAGATGATTTTATATGGTCATAAATAGTCATTAACAATGTTATTATTTTATTTATAAGCATCGGGTCTACAAACATTCCTTCACCCTCTTCATCCTAACAAGTTGGTGTACGACATCTCTATCCATAACCAACTTCATAAGGTTCCATTTGAATACTAGAATGGAAACTATTATTGTAGCCAACCTCTACTGAAGGTAAATAGTTATCCCAACTCCCTTGAAATTCAAGGGAGCCTGATCTCAACATATCTTCTAATGTTTGAATGCTTTTTATGACTACCCATTAGTTTGAGGGTGATAAGTAGTACTCAAAATAACATCAATATATAGATCATTTTAAATACTTTTTTAAAATATCAATATAAATTTTGAATCATGATGAGACACGCTCAAGAGAGGTGCTTCATGAAGTATTTCAACTACATTAATATAGAGTCATGCAAGGTGCTCTTGTTTAATATCATCCCTTATAGCTAGGAAAATTTCCAATTTGGAAATTCAATGAACCATTAGCCATATTGCATCATTATTTCCTAGAGTTTTGGGTCATCAAATGAATAAATAAATAGTAATTTCATCTCATTTCCATGTAGGAAAAGGAATATATTGCATGAATCCCATAGGATGTTGTATTTTAGCCTTCACTTGTTGACAGACTAAACATCCTAATACATAATCATCAATTTCATTCTTCATATTATCCCACCAAAAATGTTCCATCAAATCTCTAATATCTTAGTTCTACAATGGTTTATTGAGAAATTTGAGCTAGAGAATCATCAAATAACTCTTTTTTACCTTGGGTATATAGGGAACACATAGCCTCCTCCCAAATATAATAATTATATCCTCACACATGATGTATGGAAACATCCCATAATTCATAGCATTAATTATCCTTTGAATATTATCATCATCGCACTGAGAACATTTTAATTATTTTTAATAAATATGGTTGGGAAACCAGTTGAAAAACTAGTGATGTTTCCCATTCTTTGATAATTCTCATATCCATATTTTCTAGATCAGTGAACATGTAATCCCTTGAAATCCTCATTTTGTTTGTAACTCCACGATCCTTCCTTCTCAATTCATCTTCTACCTTATTTACCTTCCCTAGGTGGTAGTGTATGAAATAATCATAATCGTTGAGTAGCTAGAACCATGGCCTTTTCCTCATGTTGAGTCCTTTCTATGAGAATATACAATTAAATCTCTTGTGATCTATATATATCTCACATATTTCACCGTAAATATAATTTATCCATATCTTTAAGGAAAATATTATAGCTACTAACTCAATATAATGTGTTGGATAGTTGTTTTAATGGGTTTCTAACATACGTGATTCATAGGTAAAAACACTATCCATATGCCTAATGATACAGCCAAGTCCTTTCTTTGATGAATCACTATAAATAAAAATATCTACCATTTCCCCATAGTAGTTTCATGGTTTCATCATTCACTAATATACCATTCAATTATTAAAAACATTCTTCACATTCCATATTCTATATGAACATAATGGATTTTCATGAAATATTGGTTAACAGGTTACCTAATTGGGTGAGGTTCTGAATGAAATACCGCTAATTACATGCTAAACAAAAAACTACGTACCTCAGTATTTTTCATTGGTGTAGGATATTCATTTGTTTTCATTTCTTTAAATAATTGACTAAGATTCTATCCTTAATGGAAATATGTCCAGGAAAGGAAACTGTTTAAATTCAGAACAAACACTTGCTAAAATTCCCATATAACTCATTTCATCTAAGATTCTTCATAATAATGTGCATGTGATTATAATTATCTTCATAGATTTAGTAGTATACCAATATTTCATCAATAAATACCTCTAAAAATCATCAAGATATTCCTTGAAAACTCTATTCATTAGATCAATGAAAACGTAGGGTGCATTAGTCAATCCAAAAGGCATTATGGTAAACTGTAAATACACATACCTGGTCTGAAATGTTGTCTTTGGAATATCACCATTCCTCACATGCAGCTGATCATATCTAGATCAATGTTCAATCTTCCAAAAATATTGGGATCCATTATTCTTATCAAATACATCATCAATATGAGGTAGGGGATACATGTTATTTATCAAAATAGCTTTTAGTTCCTATAGTCAATGGACATCCTCGTGGATCCATATTTCTTCTGGAAAAGGGAACACGAGATCCCCATAGAGAAACACTAGAGTATATAATTCTTTTATCACTCAATTCCTCTAGTTATTAATTCAATTCAACTAATTCCACCATGTTCATTCTATAAGGAGTCTCTGATGTATGACTTGAACTAAGAATTAAATAAATAGGTAACTCAACTTCCTACTCTAGAGGATGTCTAGGTAAATCAACTATTAATACATCAGTGTATTTTTGTAAAATAAAAACAACCTCAATTTAAATATTTATTTCCTTATCCATAGGTATTTTTTTCATTTCCTCCCCATGAGTTGAATTCAACAGAGCCACTGGGGTAGGAACTAGATATGAATGAGATGGTGATGTTTTTTCTCTAAATAGAATTGATTTTACACCTTCCTCCTAAATCATAATTTCCTTCTTATTGAAATATATTTTTTTCTTCATATTCATAAATCCAATCAATAGTGATAATTATGTCAAATTCAACTATAGTTATGATGATAAAATCAATAGATCAGGAACATTTATATTCCATCATGGGAACTTCTTGACAAATCATTTTTTCAATTTTACTTCCCTTAGAGGTTTTTATTGACTAGTGCCTTGTTAAGGATAGTTGGAAATATAAAATTTTTCATGAAAATGGGGAATATATAATATAATTCAATGATCCAAAATAAACTATGTTATTTCCTCAATTTGAGGAGAAAATTAATGTATATGTTACCACATCATTAAGAACTACAACCTCCACTATTGCGACCACATAAGATTAGCCTTTCTCCCAAAGAATTGTTTTAGGAATGTTTCCATGGTGATTAGGACAATCATTTCCATAATGAATCATCTTTTTGTCATCTTATAATTGAAAATTGGTAGCTACTTTCTTTCCCTTGAAATCACGGGGTTGTGGGACTTTTTCTCTGTACTTATAATAATCACCAATACCCTTTAGGAAATTACTAGGTTGATTCTTCCCACAATTATCACAGGAGAGAAAATCAATTATTCCCTTATTCCCATTTTATTTATATCCTCATCTAGACTGTTCACTATCCTCTTCTTATATTGCATTCTATTAAAGTCATAAGAATTAAAGATTTATTTTTCTTTCTTGATAGAACATGATATTATATTCTTATATGATGATAAATTTTATGATACCAGTTACATTTAGGGTAATGGTTTTAAACCATAAAATAATTGATCAATATTTATCCTTGGATTATGTATGTAATATGAAACATTCATCAAGAATCTTGTGATGTTGGCTTCATACTTGGAAAAATTCTCATCCTCATTCTGGCTCAGATTCAAGAATTTCCTTTCCATGTCTGTTTTTTGTTCGAGAGGAAGATATTTCTCAGGGAAAGTTTCCTTAAAATACCTCCATTACATATTTTCAATCTAGTTCTCTTACATTATGTTTGAATCAATGAAAACAATTGATCAACATCTCCCAATAGATGATAAATTTACCTGATAACCTTCTCTATTTCGTTACATCCGAAACCAATAAATATCATCTCGACATAACTTATCCATAACTCAAATACGAATGGGTTTGTTGTCCCACTGAATGATGGAGGTTGTTGTTGAATAACAATTCAAACAACTCTCCTCCGCACTGTGGATTAGGATGATCTATATGTTTAATGTTATTTTTCATAACCTAAGTGAGTTGAATCAGTATAGTTAAAAGTTTCTCTGCACGAGTCGCAGCACAAGAAACAATATAATAATCTTAAAAATGAGGGAAATCCTTATATCAGATTCACATGTTCATGTGGTTTCCATTCCATACACTGGGAACCATTTCCAAATAATGGATTACATTATATTAGGTTACGAATTATAATGTATAATCTCACTACTAGAAAAATACATAACATGAGTTGAAATTATGTGCATAGTTATTATCATAAACATAAATATGGTTTCTTTGGCGACATAATTGCAGATCAATCCTTAATTATGGATTGTAATGAAAATGTGAATTATCCTAAGAAAATCCCCAAGTATTTTCAAACCTGGTGCATAGTAAGGCCCATTATCATGTACAGGGTTACCCTGAGTCAAACCTAGAACACCTTGTTGGAGTTTTTACTCCTAGGTATATCTCTGCCAGAACCACTTCCACTTGTAGTATGCAGAAAAGTATTTATTTCTAGTAATAACCACATAATCTATTCCATATAAAAATTCTAGGATGTTCTTCTATTCTTATCTTCAATGTCTATCATTTTGATATGTTCCCTAATTTATATTTTTGTGATCTATTTTCTATAGTTTCTACTAAACATTTTCTAATACCAACTCCAAGGATCCCAAACCCTGTCTCATAGAGACCATGTATTATTTTATTACATTTTCATTTAAAAAAGGAAGTATTATCCCAAAGTAATGAATAGTTTAGTAGCATTGGAAAACCTGGTACAAAGATAATAGTTCAATTATTACTTGAGCTGAATTTCAACATATTAACCATATTAGAAACACCAATATACTTCTAAATTATCCTCTAAAGTCATTAATAATATACATATTATCATACTAGGGAAAAATAAAACATATAAAATGGGTGATCCCAGATTCTTAGGAGGGGTATGTAATACAATGGAAGAAGAAAATATAATGCAACGTGAATAAATAAAGTACACATACATTTAAAAGAAAACATGTGAATAAAATTAATGAAATTAAAAACTATTAATTACCTAATAGAACATAACAATGGATATTATACAAGTCAAATAATTATTGTTACCATTAATTACTAGCCTCATGATGAGGTAATTCATAATGTTGGACATCATAATCACACAGTCAACGTGTCTCCAAACACCATATATAATGGGTAAAAACACATGCTAGTTGGACTCATGAGACCTACCGACCCATGGAGGGGCTACAGCCAGCCCCACCCCTTACATACTAAGTCTAATGATTTACTCCTGTAAAAGTGGTGAAACATAATCAACATATACATTCATATTGAAACTAACTTATGAAATATAAATAACTTTCCCCAATCAGTGAACATAAACACTAACCATTCAGAGTAATGTGATGAATGGTTTCAAGAGAGAACATCCATAGTAAAAATTACCATAAAGCATTAAATAATATATGGTTGGTCATTTCATAAACTTTTCAACCCAATTAAGAATAATAATCAACAGTAGTGCAGAAATTGATGAAAATACTTTTATAAAATCATTAAGTAATTCTTGATAGAAATACACTTTTACATTGGAAAGAAGAGTTTGTTTGGAAAAATATTTCTATAAAACCAGAAGTGAAGTAAGATATTTTTTCATAAAAAATAGAGTAATTTTAAAAAAAAATTCTTGCTAAAAATAGATTATATTGTTCTCCTGAAAATGGGTTTGAATTTGAGAAGTTCCCTAAAATTGGGCTTTTTTAACAGGAATAATTTAGGAAAGCTTCTTTTAAAACATGTATCTCCCCATAAAAAAAGGTTTTTGATTGGTACATATATATAGAACATTCACACAAAATTTATTAGGTTTAAATAAGAATAAATATTAATTTAATTGTGCTAAATTGATAAATGATTAACCTGAATGAAAATTGAGGTTTGGGTAAAAAACCCTTACTTTATGTTAGAATGTGTTCGGAACATGAACATAACATCATATAAAATCAAATTAAATACATTAATTAATTAATTAATAACCTCGCCTATTTTTATTTTATTTATTATAATTTCATTAAGTTCATATATACCCTTTAATATGAGTTATAAGATACAATTTTATTGTTTGGGATCGTTCGTTTCCTTTGTTTTCGGGATCAGTATACTAGCATATGAGTATGGAATTTCATGTGTAATTGGAATAATGATTCAAAATTGAATTTATTTGAGTATAAAAAACATTATATGGTTATATATATCAATTTTTTGTATTGTGTGTGGATGAATCATTAGATAAGACATTTTGTGTTAATCATTTTCATCATTATGTTGGTTATTGAGAATAACAAACTCGTTTTGTATTATAGTTTAGTATTATGTAAATATTTTAATTCATGATCACAAAAAAGTTTAAATAAAATTATTATAGTCCATTTTAACCCTAAAAAGGGTTTCATTAACATCCATGAAGGATAAATTGAAGAAATAAAATGCATCATCCACAAAGGTTGTAAATATACACGTCTTCGATGATGATTTTGTTTTAAAAATAACTTTGAGAGAAAAAATAGTTTGATTATGGATATTCCATTAAAAAGAGATAATTCTAGTATATAGATTATATGGGAGTTATCATTATCATTTTTAAATAAGAGGTGAGTATAGAATAAAAAATAAAATAAATTCAAATGAAAATTAAAGAAAAAGGAAGGGGATTTACCTCTAGAATTATCTTCCTTGAGAACCACCTGATAGGAAGGGCTTTTTGCTTATTGGTAAGACCAAGATCTACTATATTTGGGGAGATACTAGGGAAGATAATTTTCGAAGAACATTTACATGATTCATGGATTAGAGGAGTGAGGAGAAGAGGGGTGGGGAGTAATTTTTTTGTGGAGGAGATGGGTAATTTTCATTATTTTATTCACTATTTTATTATTTTTCTCATGAAAAGAAATAGGATTTATTTTGTGACTAAATATAGTAATAATTTCATGCGAGTTTAAAAAAATGGTTCTTACATTATTCGAACATCATCAATCACTATGTAACTGATGTATTTAGCATTTATATTAAATTATTATATTTTACTATTCACTAAAAATTAAAGTATTTTTCAAAAATCCAAAAAATCAACCACACCATTTTTCAGTGTTTAAATTTTAAAATTGAACTCAATTTTATGAAAATAATTTTCTAAATATGAGAAATTTAACTTTTATTCAAAATCATCATTTAATCAAAAAATTTCAATTTTTCAAATTAAAACTGATTTATAACCCCATGAAAATTAACTAAGGTCTTATAAAATTATCCTAAAATAATAGGAAAAAAAATATTTATTTATGAATATACTTTATGAAAATTAACCTTATGTTAAATAAATTTATTAGTTATAAAATTAAAAATATATTATTCACAAAAATACCAACACTTAATTATTAATTTTTTAAATATTCCCTTCCTTATATCATGATATAATTATATCAAAATTTCATTTATAAGGTGCCTAAATTTTATTAATACTTTTATAGATTTTTTAACTATTAATTAGGTGGATTTACTATTCATAAGGGTCATATTACTGTTGACAAATTCAATTTACTATTCATCAAAAAAGTATGTTGATCCTATCAGACTCTAAATATCTTACTGATCACAACCTTGTATGTCAGTTTTTCAAAATTCAAATTAAAAAAGTGGAAAATTATGTTTAATGACTATAATATAAAAAAGGTGTTTTTTCTTAGAGACTTATTATTTCATGCATTCTATATTAAATTTAATTTTAAATCCTTGGGGTTTTACACATTTATAACTAGCCATGTCCTGTGTTAGTTCGTGCCATCTACATAATCCATTAAATATTAAACCCTTATTTATTTATCTCCCTCTTTCTTAGTGGTTATTTTTTTCTACCATTTATTAGAAGCATTCAATGAATCCAAATATTCCACCATTAGAAACTCACAATATATTTAATACTTACACTTATTACATAATCAATTATTTTGGGTTCTCTATAATATATAATTTGATGATATTTCATTATAAAATAAAACATTTTCTCCAGTCTTATGACCTTAGTAAACCACATCATTCCCTGAGGACTAGGTCTTTCAAGATCATGCACTTTTGAAAATCAACACTGAGATTCCACAATCCATAATAATTCCATTACATCAAACATTAGTACTTATAGAACATGAATAATGTCTGATGTTCCACAACTTGGTTGTACTTAAAGATCTTTATTATGTATTGTTTATTTCGTAAAAATATTATATTAAGTCTGGTTCTGATCTTTCTATTGGTTCTCCTTGTTGAAGAGCACATCCTAAGCTCTGATATCCTCATAATAATTATTATCCCATATCTAAAATACGAGTTTTTCATTACTAAAACTAATTAATAAAATTAGATAAGTATTATATTTTTACTTATCTCTTCCATTGAATTGATATGGGAACGCATTATTAATCTAAAAAAATCATGGGAGTCAAAAAGACTAATATTCCAGTCCAAACGTATTCAAGATGTTGTGTCCCCATCATTTTAGAAGGAACTTAATTCCCAAGAAAATTCACATTGTAAACTAATTTATCCTAAAATTAATTTTCTAATCCAAAAAAATCATGCTTCTAGATCAATCAATCAATTTATAATTCATTTTTATAGCCTCTATATTTTCTCTAGTCTTTGATGCATATTTTTTATCCATATTCAACTCATCCAATAGATCATCTAGAAATATATTTCTCCATAGTCAACTTTTTTATCAAATGGAATGAATTTTAGGTGCATTCTGGTCTCATATTACACCATGTATCTCTATCCAATGAATGTTCTTAAATTATCAAAATTGGGTTTGAGGAAAAACACACACACCATACATATAGAATTGTTCAAAATGGTAACATATTATAATTTCTCCTCATGAGATCAATTTATTATAATTCTTGATATATTTTTATGAACCCACTCAAGATTTTGATTACTTTTTTTCATATCCAACGATGAAAAGGACTACTTTAATTTCATTAAAAAGTTAAAAAAAACTATTTTATGTACTATTTATGATATAACATCATCAGTCACTTTGTAGCCATGCTCTATAAACCTTTCCCAACAATCTACCTAACATGGTCATGCCACAATTTCTTTGTTCCAAAATTTGTTGTTCTTGCATTTATTATACATTCTAAAAACTATTTAGATATAATTTCTTATCCTAAACATCATTAACCACCACCATAAAACTTTGAGTGGCCTTATATGCACCATCCATAATTGTAGTAAAAAATAATTCATTATTAAGCAGACCAATGGAAGTAATGTTAATTTACAATCATCAAATGTAATGTATTCCTTTGAAATATAGTAATAATATATTCATTAATTGGAAATTCACAGCACATTTTCCAACAATCTATAATGATTCGAAAACAATAATTTTTCCCTGTTAAAGAATCAAGATACATCATTCCTCATATTCCCTTTCTCAAATTTCGATTGAAATGAATCTCTAAATTCATGAATCCATGACTCCATTGAACTATTGATGCTTAAGATCCAAGTTTTTTCCCAATATTTATCTTAGAAGTTTGTTGATAATACTAATTAATTTTTATGGAGTTAACTCATATTTAACTATAGTCCTTTTATAAGTTTCCTTTATTTTGGTGGTGCAAGAATACCTAGTTAAAATGACCAACTAACTACTCAAGGATCCTTTATCTTTTGTTTTCTCCATCCTTCTGACTACTTAATGTGGAATTACCCCAACCTTCTACACTAAAATATGTTTTGGAAGCACTTAAAACTTCCTTCTTCTAGATTTATTTATGCAAAATTAGATTATGTATCTCTTTGAACACTAATTAATTCTTACAACAAGAGTTTCTTATAACACTAACATTAAAATACCATGCTTCCAGAAGTGATGAAAAAAGTATAAATACCCAAAAAATTCACACTAAATTATCCCCACAAGACACCAGATGAATCCATATTGTGTTGAAGTCTTTAATATAGTCAACTACTGACCATATAAAATATTTATATCTAAAATTCACCACATCAGGAAAACTAATTCATTTTAGAAGGATTCTAACACATGTTTTCGAGTGTAGAAATAAATTATTTTTTTCTTCTCCTAACAGATTTTAAAGGACTCATTCTAATCAAACATATTTTGTATCATACACAGTGCCTTCATATTGAGACTTATTAGTTCTTCCATTGTGGTTTCTTTTGGATTAAACCCCATCAGTGGAAGCTTGATCCCTTTAAACAAGTAATCCTTAACTTATGAACTCCATAATTTGAAATCTAAGTTTTCAAACATGTATAGGCTCACCATTCCTTATTATAAATATATACATACAAAATTGAATCTATCACTAAAATATAATGGAATTAATAATATGTAAATAAGTTTTTTATAAGTAGTTACCCGAGCTACCCACACCAGAACACCAACTCTTATAACACTTATTTAACTGAAATTATTTATCCATGTGATCCATCATCAAAAACCAAAAATACATGAAAACATTGTTATAAAGTATTAAATTCATGATTAAATGAATCATTTTACATAATTTGGAAACCACACACCCCATCCATGCATTATCTACCATTATATATGTAGATCACCCATATAAAACCAAAATGTAACACAAAATTAGAAGTAAACACTAAACTCATAATACATCATTAGATGATTTAAAAAAATTACTACTCATTGGATAATATGAAACATCAACTGAAGTGAGGAACAAGAGAAACTATTAACTATGTTATAACTTCCTAATGATATATTCACGAATCTTGACATATGGAAGTAGCCATTAAAGTCACATTAAAAGGCAAGATAAAATACAATAAGAAATTTAAATAACTTATATTGTGGAAGTGACCCCATCATCTCATTTATATAAGTTCTCAAAAATAACTATTGGTTCTACCACCATCCAATATTCATGAATTACCACCACATGATGAAGGATACTACAAGTAGATCTTTTAATTCTATTTACTCAACCCATGCATCTAGTGATTAGTCAATATGTCAAGACTGCATCATCCTACATCCAAACATCCAAATGTTTTCACTACAATTGGTTATGGACTATGAAATAATTCTAACATCATTTGATTATGGTTCCCAAAACTTGGAAGTGATCCTTCAAGATTATAATCAAATTAATAAATTCCTTAGAAGCCAAAAAATTTCAACCTCAAAAAATTGGTGTAATGGGTTGGGAAACATTATTTTGATAATGTTAGGGTACCAAGGTTTAATTTATTCCATCAATTTTTATTTTTTTAATAACCATTAGCAGTAATTTAATAGGATTACCCATATTGTACATAGTATTTCAATAATCATGTACGTCAAGATAGATGATCTTCTACATTTAGAGATTCATTCAGGAATATTTTCACCCTAAATATCATCATGAACTGTAAGTATTCAGGGATTTAAATATTAAAGAAACATAAATATCATGTGACTTGTTAGTCATCAATATTAGACTTATTAGATCCTATAGATATCCTTTTTTAATCTTTATTATGCTAAATTTAAATTCCAAAATGATTTCAATTCAAAATTTTATAATTTTTAAAATAATATTTTGGTTTCATTCACTAAGTCATTTCATAGTTTTGGGTGTCATACACACAAGAAAATAATATAATAAATAAAATATATTATTTTTATCCAACTTTCATGATTTTTAAATAAGTTTATTATATCTCTTGATTGGAGTATTGAATGGGGATTCTAACATCATTGTAGTGTTTGAAATAATGGGTTCACCAAGGAGAAATTTTATTTGAATTTTATTCTATAGGACCATAGACCAATACAGTGTTGACTGTTTTAATTAAAATTAAAAAAATAACTCTAAAAATTAAAACCAAATTATGATTTATAATTAGTTATTTTAAATAAACACATATTATAGGTGGAGAAGGAAGAGGATATAGAAAAGATGACCAGTAAAAAATGTATTCTTTATGGAATATCCAATGGAACCTGACACAGACACTATCTTCACTAACTATCAATATTAACATGACATAATGATTTAATTTTATATTTTTATATTCGTAATTTTTATTTATAATCATATTAAATTATTTAATTTTATTATTTTAAACCTTATTACATGGTATTTGGTGTATGTATTTTGTGCCATATATATTTTTAAGATGAATCAGAATGTGATGGTGGAAAGCAATGGTGATGATAACTGAAAAATACGAATAACTACTCCCCCAACCCTATAAACCAAGAAACAAAATCCCCTCATCATACCTTTATGTCATTATTACTCTTTCAAAATCACTAAAAATGTTTTTAGGATCCTGGTTGTTAATCCCTCTCCCTCCAAACCACCTCTCACTCTCTCTTGATCAGGCGTGGTGAAGGCATGCCAACTCGTATGAGTATTGACCATGGTTTGTAGATAGTGAGGAGTGTAGGTAGTTTAATTGTTGTTATAAGATGATTAGGGGCCTAGGGATTGTGAATAAAGGGAATTCGACACTTTGTCAGATGTGTTGGTGGTCGGTATTTTAGTGGAGGGTAGTGGTCACTCAAGTTTCCAAGATGTGTGGAGGCGACAATGATCCCAAAAACATAGTGCAGACACATCTCTGATCTAATTGATCCAATATATCATCATATATTATTTATATATGTTTTGGGTAGTTTTTTAGACTATGGAGGGACTGGCCAAGTAGCCCACACATGCAGTCGTGAGCATTGGCCAAGCTTCAGGGCAGGCAGACCGGTGGGTCGACCATGCACTTTAGATTCGATTACACCCAATACTACTTGACCCATGTGGATCTATGTGGAACCACATGGGTGGGGAAAACATCTACTATATGGGAAATCATCAACCCCATCACAACACTAGGCATGCTTTTATGATGCCACATGGCCCATAAATCAACAAATGTGGCATTTTTTAGTTATTCACCATGAGTTGGTTATGGATTAGTGACTATCATACACAAATAATTTTTCTATATATATATATATATATATAAATAGAATGTTATTTTGTGTATTATATGGACCATTTTTTGTAAAAATAGATTGAATTAGGATTTATCTCAATTTTTTCAATTTTGGGGATCTAGTGTGAGACGCGGAGCATGCCTCAGGGTTTTTAAATCCCCAAGATTTTAATTAATGATAGGGTGTTCACCCCACCGACCCACAGGGTTATACTTTTAATTAATACTCATATACATATGTCAAAGGTTCTCCATAGTTCAGGTTTGGATCTAGTACTAACTTTCACCTGAAATGTAATGATTCCTCCAAATATTCTACAGAATTTGGTACTCCAACTATTTACATTCCACACATCATTATAATATGTATCCTCTATTTATGTAGTTAACTAATACATCAAATGACTTATTTTTATGGGGATGAGTGTTTAAAATATTACGGGTAGGTAAATATATCAATTGATGCCAAATTTCGAAAGGCACGGGGCCCCCAGTATGATTGGTGAGAAAAAACATGTTTGGCTAATTGGGTAGTTTGTAACATGGCTATTAGCGGTGTGAATTATTTTATTTAGATAGGTTATTGTTGAGTTGTACATTGTTCCCTATGCTATTTAACATGAAATCATATCTAGGGTTTTGTTTTCCAGATATTATTTTCTATTCTATCTATCCCATACCATTAGGGTATGAGTTAACCTAGGCCCTTATTTATTTCATTATGGTTTTCTGGTTATCCTAATTAGAAAAAATATACTCACTCTTATATGGGAATTCCTCCCACACATGTCATGTATTGTGTATTTGAAAGATAAAACTATGGTCTTAAGGGTGGGAATAGTGCAAGTGGAGTGAGATCATAGCGGTACTTATAGGTAAGGGTCCTAGAAAATGGTAATGTTTTGAGCTAGTCTTTATAGAAATCCATTTTTTTAGTTACTCTACATTGGTATTTCCTTGATATTTATTGTTTTATTTTTCCCTTATTACCATATAGATTATGAACATTATTCAATTTTTTGGATTTTAGCATGTGCTGTAAGAATTTATACTTCTTCCATTATTTGTTTATCTAGTTATTTGTTATTAGTTTTTTACATAATATTGGTGGTTTAGTTTGTGTAATTTATTATATGGTATCCCATATTGTGTAGTATTTATAGTTTATTGAATTCACTATACCAGAGTATATTGTATGTGTGATTGCAGTGGTAAGCTTGGATTGCTATCAATCTAGGTTGATCTCTTGTGGGTAAGGTCCAGTAAGAGTGGTATCAAGGAGTTTTTTTCTTGTTGATGGAGATAGGAGTTTGGTGTCTTCTACTATTGGTTTTGGAACATGTGTAAATAGAGAAAATGGGTTATTAGTTCATATTTCAGTATAGAGAACCCATAATTGGTGTGGAAAATGATGTATCTATTCTCCGAGACTCTGATGACATGGTATTCAACTCAGATACCTTGAACATCAACTCTAGGGAACTAAAGAAGATTGAATTCATCATATTGGAATTGATCACTGATTTTTATCTCATTATAAATTCAACTCCATATATGAGGTTACGGAAAGTTATTCATCTTGTAAAACTATCGGATTTTGTCTTATAGAAAACTGTCTAGGATCTCATGGTAGTTTCATGCCATTCCGATGAAAGTGATCAACCCTCTTAAAATTTACTAACTAAGATACAAGGTTTATCTCTAGGGATGGGACAATGATATTTCACCATAATGTGGTAAGGTTGTAGTTACTACACCCTTAGTATACTATTAAATTCCCCTTTGGATTTTTGAAAACACCCAACATGAATCAAAAAAAATTTTATGACATTTAAATCTATGAATTTAATCACATGCATCATCAAATTTTATTTCCACCATAATTAAGAAATTTTAAAGACTACAATTTTTTAGGCTTAAACATCCACCCAAAATCCTTATTTATTTGTTCTTTTATTTTCCCAATATGAAAATTTACTTCTCATTAATTCATAGTATGAATATAATTTAATTTTTAATATTTTTATCCATGAATATCATTACAATCATCATTGTTATTAATTTGTTCTTAAAATATTAAATCTTTAATTTAATATATTTATGCAATAGACTTTTGTAAAATCTTATACGTCTATAATAAAGCATTAAAAACAGCCTAATGAAACATAATGAGGGTTATATGATACATATACATATTTGAATGAAACTTATTAATGTTCTATAATAACATATAATTAGATAAAAAACACAACTATTCTTTCTAAATAAATAAAAATGCATGACCTTTAATGACTCATATGCAACTCTCGATTGAATCATATCTTGTATTCCAAACTTATCCATTTTTCACAATGAACATGAAAATATGGGATATATTCCAATATTCATAAAACAGCCCCAATAAATCCATAAATCATAATTATAATTATAAACATCTCTAGATAGCTTCCAATATTTTATTATAAGCATATATACTCATGTTGAATCTTTTTTAATAATAATAACTACACTTAAATATTCATCCTTGTTCTAATATAATAAAAACATCATCTTGGAGTTGGTGAATACTAGTTTCAATAGTAAATAGTAATAATAAAATAGGATGAAATCTTTTATACATTTTCCAACTTTTCACTTTAATTTTTCGTAGATCATACAAATTATTGTCATATTTTCATTCTTTAAACAAAGATATTCATGATTTCAAAGTATCTAACTTCATTCTTACTTCTAAAAGTTCTTATAGATGGTAATAAAACACATACATGAGTAACATTCATTATTTATCATGTATATTATCTCAACAAATTGTCTTGTTTATGCGATTTAACAAATACTAGAGGTGACTTCCTTTTCATTTATCGGTATTCACCATGTAATCAAACTTCAATTGAATTTTCACGGGTCATGGGAAGCCTCTTCTTCTTCATTGTGTGTATATAAATTCCCTCACACATTTATTCATACTCATGGATGACATATATATCAAAATTACCTCCTGACAAAAAACATCATCACAGTCCAAAGAGCACTTAAATCTCCCCCTTTAGATTTTATGTTAAATCATAAACATCAAAATACATCTAGACACATGATATTTATGTCTATGATTCATTATAAGTTCATTTTTCAGTCCCCCTTTGTGAAAATTAAAAAGAACAGAAAAAGGTATTTCATTCCAATTAAAATTTTTCTTTTCCATTAGATCAATGTGAAAGAATTATCAGGGTGATTTTTTAAACCCCATAAAGTTATAAATTAAAGAACCATATTATTTCATATTTTTCTTTCACTTCCATTCATGGGAGAAGGATGACACTGCTTAAATTATGAGAAAAATTCTTTAGGAAACTCAACCCTAAGTCAAAGTGAGATTCCTCAGTGTAAATAAAAAGTGTGATTTTACCAATGAATCCAACATACCCATATCAGTTTCAAAAGGTGCCACCAACATTGACTTGGGTTATTTACGGATTTTTCTTGTAACACCCCATGATTTCATAGTACGTTATCTTATTAAAATAATTCAATAGCTTGCACTACACTCAACACCGAGTTCGAGTGCACCATAACATACTAAACTAACTGTTCAAATGGAATTTGTGAATAGTATTAACTTCATTTTGAATCTTATATAGTCTATATAATTTTAACATCTATGTTATGTGATTCTTAGACAAAATATAACAACATATTCATTTTTTCGTATAAAATAAGTATTTTTCAAAAAAGGAAATTTTACCGCCTTTTAAAGAAAACCCCTTTTTAAAACCAACATTTGACACTTTTATATATTAAAATTAATTAAATTAAATTATTCTTTAGAAGAAGGACATTCAAATTTAGTTTGGATAAATTTTTGGTACTTTTCTGATAAATTTCATATTTTGATGAATAGTGAAAAATACTATGTTTTAATTGATAACAACTATTTTAATCAAAATAATTTATATTGATAAATTATGAATTTTAATGGATTTGAAGTATAATTAGAATATATTTTTATCATTTAATACAATGTAGTTCATTATATGTAACTTTACTTTTAAATTTAACATAAACACATGTCAATCTTTTGATAGTGTTTACATTTCAAAAACCAGTTTTTTGGTTTTTACAACGAGAATTAATTTTCAATTAATAAATGAAACTTCTATGTTTTTAATTTGGTAAAGTATACTTCATTTTTTTAATTTTAAATATCAAAATTATCTTAGGGTAAATGTTTGGTATTTTTCTGCAAATATTCAATTTTTGGTGAATAGTGAAGAACACAACATTATTATTTAAAACTGAATTTTTATTTAAATAATTAGTTATTTTAATTTAATTTAGTTTAGGTAAAAATATATACATAATACCTATATATTTTTAATGTAATTAATTGTAGACAATTTATAATAAGTTAAGTTATATAAAATTTTATTGAACATTTTACCATCTTTTACCCACCTTCTATGAGCATTTAATAATCTGTATAAAACTTATTTTTACCACTTATGTGAGTTGATTTTAAAAAATCAAAGATACACAGTTGAAATCAGTAAGTAAAATGTGGTTCAATAAGATGAAAATAATTTTTGTTGAATAGTAACTTTTTCCTTTTATTTACCTCGGTTAAAAGTAAATTGGGTAATTAAGTTTAAAAAGGATATTACAATTACCATAACACGTGTCCTAATTCTATTTTATAAGTATAATTTGACCAAAAAAAACCTTAGAAATAAAATAATACTCGCTTTGGTATAATTGGTTATGTTTAGGGCATTTATTATTATTTTATTTAAAGAAAATTTAAAAGAGTTAAATTCAACGATTAGTAACTAAAATATTTTTAATATAGTGTTAAACAAATGATAAATTAGCCTATAAATATTAATTAGAAATCTTAAATAATTTCTTACATTATGGTATTTTATTTATAATATTTAGATATTTAATAAGTTAATTTATTTATGACACAATGATGATAGATTAATTACCTTATTAATGAATGATTAAAATAATTGATATTATAAATATCCAAATTAATGTAATTTGAGACTTTTGATGAATTCAACTAATTTTCTATGTTAATATTACATGTCAGGGTTGATTAAATAAATTTTTTTCAAAGTAATCATAATATTATTATTTTCACAAAAACCAAATACTAAATAGTGTCAAAATTGACATAATTGAGTTTTTAAAACAAATAGTATATTTTTAATTGATATAATATTCAAAAAAATATAAGTATCATCCAAAGAACTTATATAATGTTATATATATCAATAGTTAACTACATGGGTTTATTTTGTCTTTTTATAGTAATTTTATTAACCATAAAATATAAAAAATACAAAGAGACTTGGTAAATGTCATACTTTTTAACTAAGAGTTAAATCTAAAAGATAAGTTAATATGGTATCCTAAACCTGTCTAAAGCCTATTGGAAGAATGTTTTTAAACCCATAGCCACATTATACTATAAATAAATCATTTTGGATAGATTATAAACCGAAAATTATTTTATTATAAAATAATATTTTAAGATTTTCCTAAGGTTATCCTAACCTCTCTTATAAAATGGTACTTCCACTTATCTTAATTTCAAACCTCCAAATCGATTTGGATCAGAAAACCACTACCCCAATATCCTATCAACATTCCTCCCTTAATCCTAGAGGCCTTACTTTGGTCATAAAGACATCCTAAGGATCCCTCTTCATCAAATAAAAATAAATAACCTGAAGAAGAGGTAAATATTTCATCACCTCTTTCATGTTCTTTTCTTCTTCCACTTCCTCTTTAATTGTTGTATCCATTTTAAAATAATAATTCCAGTATCTTATGTATAATTTTATCTTATTATAAAAATGTTACAACCATATTCATTATTCTATCCATCCTATAAATTAAAAAGTCAGCATACGTGCGTATGTACGGCTTACCGTCTCCACGTCATGGTGTAGCCTGTTATTCAAACACTTCATTATTTTCATGGGTATAATAATGAGTATAACTAGTATAAATAAATAATATAACATTTTAATGATTATTTTTATCTGATATACTATCCAAATACATACAATTTCATCATCAATATAATGATATTATCGCTCATGCATACGTACGGATTACCGTCTCCACGAACCGATGAGATTGATTACTGCATTCACCATTCAACGATGATTATAAAAATATATATTATTAATATCTATGAAATATATGATATAATAATGATACTAGAAACCCACACACAAACACACACACACATATATATATATATATATATATATATTTAAATATATCTTATTCACTTAGTTCCGTTCAATATGATATGTAAAAAGAAACATCGTTTATGCGTACGTACGTACGGTCTACCGTCCCCTTAAATGGTGTTTTCGATTTCAAAAGTATATATATTATACATATTAATATTCTAAATATATATGATATAGAAATCATGTGTTATATTCTGGAAGTACATAAATAATGATATAAATGATATGATCAAGAATAACAAGTTAAAACACGTGCGATAAAGAAAGCGATTATTACCCTACATGTTTGTATAACATGGAAATAATTATTAAATGGGTAGTATAAAGTCATAAAAGAATAATTTATTATATAATAAATATAAATATGGTTCTTGAATAATTTAATGACATAATACGGTCCTTATACTAGAGGTTAAATGTACCCTCAACCAAAGGAAAGTTCATGGTATGGGTTAATTTCACAATCTCTTTATTATCTGAGTTGTTTTTACGAATGTTTTTATTGGGACATATTTATTATTCATGTCCATGTTTTATAAAATAGTTTTCAAAAGAATTATTTTTAAGGGAATCTTTTATTAAAACATAATTTTTAATGTTTAATGATTTATTTTTCTAAACCATTCTCAATAATGTCCATGGGTTCAAAGTGATTTTAATGATTTATTTATATGAACATGAATATTTTAAAATGTTAATTCATTTCGAAAGTTTATACGTGGAATGGAAAACATTATTTCAAAAATGTATTTGAATGTATTTCTTTCCAAATTGTGTGAATTTTAAATGTTTTCATGAAAAAGGTATATTTCTCTCAAAGAGTTTTATAAATCATTTTCATCTATGTCCACATCCTTTGATGGATTTTAAACTTGTCTGAAGTTGATTTATTATGATACAAATCTTCCATATTGTATTGAAGGTTTTGTGATATGTTAGACTGTGGATGTATTATTATTTTTTACCATTCATGGTTTATGGATAAATTATTGACATTTCGTATGCTAGTCTTAATACGAATGTTTATGTTATGTTTCACCCTTTCATATGAGGAATGTATTGGACATAGTAAGTGATGGTTGGAGCCCTCTATAGCTCCTCCATGCATCGGTAGGTCTCATGATACAATTAGACGTGGAATTGGATGAGGCCTTTCCCAATTTGATATATCATTTTGGCCAAGGCCTTATTCATTTTTAGACATCTTGGTCGAGGACTTGACCAAATGTTTCAGAATTTATGGAATTATAAATTCCCTCATTATGAAAATAATATTGATGGTTCATGTGGTTATACGACTAGTAATATACCCATCACTATGTTTTATTATTTCATTATTTACTCAGATCATATTTCTTCAATAAAGTGTTCATATTTATTATTTTTAAAGACATGTGTTTTCAATTATTCACCATGCCTATTGTTAATGTTATCTTCTGCTAAATTGTTTACCCTTACTGATCATCTGAGCTCACCCGTTTCTTATTTTAATTTTCCAAGGATTTCCATGATGTGTATTATGATTGACCTGTAGGGATAGTCTAAGGGATATGAATGTGGAAAATGGAGACAATGTTGTTGTGGTTTTTCATTTTATAATGTAATGTAACATTATTTTATGTAATATATTTCCTAGACAGCTAAACACATCATTCATTCAGGACATGATTTACTTGTATCATGCCAATGTATTTAAATAATGAATCGATTCAGGGTAACTGGGGTCGGGACCTTACAGTTGGTATCATATAAGTTTAGCAATAAACATGGAAACTAGATTTAGAATTACTTTGATTAGAGAGTGTTACCCTAAGATATAATGTGAGGATTATTATAGAATAATATCATTGAATTTTAGTAATTTATAGATTTTGTGAATTTTCCAAGAAATAAATCCATGTCTGGATTTGAGTAGGTATAGGCTACTCTGGCACAGATGTAACTATGATTAAAAACTCTGACAAGGAGTTTCAGGCTTGACCTGGGGTATCCTGGTACATGACCATGGGCTTTGTTGTACTCTAAGTTATAAAAATCTGGGAGATATGCTTTGGATAATTTACATTTTAATTAAAATAAATTATGAATGATTTAGGAGTAAATACTTCTTCAAAGAAAACATTTTTATTATTATAAATTGTATGCATAATCTTCTCAGTTTACATTAGTTATTTCACAAGTTTGAAATTGTGAATTGTTATTCATAAACTAACCAAGTGTATACCATTATTTAGAAATGTCACCCAGTAGATGGAATATGATCTCCAGTAATATGCATGATCCAAAGAGTAAGTAGGATCATATCATTCATGGTATTAAGCCAACATTTTGAAATGAAATAGTTTCCCACGTATTATCATCATATGAAGAAATAGTATCATGTGTTAATAAGAGAAGTAAAAAATTCTCTAATTCATATGGCATTGAAGGGAATCCAGAGAATAAATGGATGGTAGAAAGAAAAATAGATAAAGGGAATAAGGGAAAGAAGGATTTTCACATATGTGATAACTGTGGAAAGAATAACCTTGGTAAATAATTGAAGGGAATGTGATTTTGTTATAAGTGTGGAGAAAAAATGCCACCAAGTACATGATTTCAATAGTAAGATAATGGTTTGAAATGTATTATGCTTCATCTGTAAGGACTTGATACACTACAGAAATCAATGTCCAAATTATCAGAGTATACCCCAAATGATGCTATTGGATAATAATCAAGTTATGATACTACTGAAGATGAAGAGGAATGACTAAGAGTTCTTATGTTATTATTAAATTATTGGTTCATTTGAGAATTGTATTAATGATGTACATGTTATAAGAATTATAGTGTATATAAGGATTGTAATGCAGTAATATTTCTTTAAGGACTTGAGATAGTGTGGAACCAAGAAAAGTGACTCAATGGCAAGTTAATTTTTTTGGAAAATATATGGTTGAGAGAAAGATAATCGTTAATATGATTCTGATACTGAGGTACTGATTTTGGTATAAGAAATGATTGATTTGGATAAATTATATTATATATTCATGACTAACTTGATACTGATTAATTATTTGTGCATTCCATCATTATGGAGTTTACAAAATTTTAGCATATAAGGTGTATATCCAGTATTATATAAGGAAAAAGGGAGAATGAATGTAATCAATATGGTTATATGATAATTCAGGGTGTTACTGTGAATTAAATGAATACATAATTAATTTATTAACATGTTATTACGTGGAATAAACGATCTACATTGGGTTTACCATCCTTATAAATTTTGGACTGTGAGTTTGACAGAAGTATTTTGGTTAATTATAATGGTTTGAATCTATTAATTTTGAAATTGGAAAATATTTTTAAGGTTAAATAATTTCCTGAGATTATTTTTTTTATTTTCATAAAATGGAATTATAGGATGTCGGGCGATAACCTGTCGCCTCCAGCAAGGCCGCGAGACTAGAACCTGCAACTGAAAGTAGAAAAGGGTGAATCACAGACCACTGGAATATTTGATTTCCTAGTTTGTATAATATAGTATTTTTAAATAGTCTGAAAAATGATTATAAATTCATTTTTTAACCCTATACGATTAAGATAAATATAATATTTTGGAATTCTATTATCTTCTGTAATGAAAGATGATTTTGTGGTAGAAATTAGTTAAAGGATTAAACTCCACATGTAATGTGTATATATATATATATATATATTCCTCTTGTTATATGAATAAATTAATTCTTAAACATTAGATAAGGGATCTTAAAACCAAAAATTTGTTATCCTAATACCATATGTTTTTTTGAACCGACGATATTTTACGTCATCTTAGATTGATGGCTTTGAGGCCCTCAAATTTTAAACTTGTTTGTGATTGATGACCTCAATCACTCCCTATAAATATTTAGGCTTTTATCCAATTATGTGTCTCTAATTTCCACTAATTTTCTCCTAATCAAGACCATAATTTGGTGGTGACTTTTTCAATTCCCTTTCCCTCTTAATAAGTAAAAATTTTATTTACCCAATTTCTGATGTGGGTTTTCCACATCGGTATTTTTCTATTTTTAACCATTTATTTTTGAAGAACAATTAAAAATATTGAGGACTCAATTTATTTAAGGATGGGATAATGTAACAGACAAAGATTTCATAGTACGTTATCTCATTAAAATAATTCAATAGCTTGCGCTACATGCAAAACCGAGTTCGAGCACACCACAACATACTAAACTAACCGTTCAAAAATAATTATGAATATTATTAACTAAATATTAAATCTTATATACTCTATATAATTTTAACATCCATATTATGTGTTTCTTAGACATAATATAATAACAATTTAATTTTTTCGGATAAAATAAGTATTTTTCCAAAAATACAGTTTTACCACCTTTTAATGGAGAACCACTTTTAAAACCAATATTTGACACTTATATATATTCAATTTAATGAAATTAAATTCTTATTTAGAGGTAGAACATAAAATTTTTGATTGGATTGATTTTTGTTACTTTTTTGAAAACTTTCATATTTTGATGAATAGTGAAAAAATAGAATGTTTTAATTGAAAAAAAACATTTTTAAACAAAAAAACATTATAGTGATAAATTACTAATTTAAATGGATTTGAAAAATAATTATATTATATTTTTATCATTTAATTAAATTTATGTTTTTATAATAATTTCACATTTAAATTTTACATAAACACTTGTCAATCTTTTGGTAGTCTTTACTTTTTAAAAACTGGATTTTTGGTTTTTAGAACGGAAATTAATTTTAAATTAATAAATGCAACTTCAATTTTATGAATTTTATAAAATAGACTTCATTTTTTAATTCAGAATATCAAAATTATCTTAGGGTAATGTTTTGGTATTTTTTTGAAAACATTTAATTTATGATGAATAGTGAAGAACATTGAGTTATTATTTAAAAACTTGTTTTTATTTAAATAATTAGTTATTTTATATTAATTTATTTTAGGTCAAAATATATATAATAACTATATATTTTCAACTTAATTTATTGGAGTCATTTTATAATAAGTTTAGTTATATAAAAAAATTTCAAACATTTTACCGTCTTTTACCCACCTTCTAGGAGCATTTACAAATTGGCATAAAACAAAATTTTACCACTTCTATTAGTTGAATTTCAAAAATCCAAGAGACATGGTTGATATCAGTATGTAAAATGTGGTTCAATAAGATTAAAATAATTTTTGGTGAATAGTAACTTTTGACTTTTATTTACCACGGTTAAAAGTAAATCGGATAATTAAGGGTAAAAATGATATTACAATTACCCTAAAACATTTTTGAATTCTATTGGATACGTATAATTCTTCCAAAAACAACCTTAGATATAAAATATGACCCTCTTTGGTCCACTTTCATAATATTTGAATATTTATTATTATTTTATATAAAGAAAAGTTAAAAGAGGTTAATTCAATGTTTAATTACTAATCCATTTTTAATATAACGTTATAAAAAAAGATAAATTAGACTATAAATATTAATTAGAAAGATAAAAAAACATTCCTACATAATGGTATTTTATTTATAATTTTTAGACACTGAATAATTTAATTTATTTATGACACAATGATGATGTAGTAACTACCTTATTAATGAAAGATTAAAATAATTGATATTATAAAAAACCAAATAAAATAAATTTGAGACATTTGATGAATTAAACTAATTTTATATGTTAATATGAAATTTTAGGGTTGATTAAATAGATTTTTTTCAATGTAAAAATGCTGTTATGATTTTCACAAAAACCAAATACTATATAGTCTCAAAATTGAAATATTTGTGTTTTTAAAACACATACTTTATTATTAATTGATATAATATTGTTGAAAGTATATGTTTCAACCAAAGTACTTAGATAAGGTTATATATATTAATAAGGAACCACTTTTGGTTCGCTTGTCTTGTTATAGTAAGTTTATTAACCATAAAATATAAATATACTATGTGACATGGTAAATGTCAAACATATTAACTAAGGGTTAATTATAAAAGATAAGGTCCATATGGTGACCTAACCCTATCTAAAACCTATTGGGTGAGAGTTTTTTGACCCATATACTACTTATACATGAAATAAATTATTTTTGAGCCATTATAAATAGAAAATGATTTTATTATAATATATTATTTCAATCATTTCCTAAAGTGACCCTCACATCTCTTATAAAAGGTCCCTTCTCGTTCTCTTAATTTAGCACATCCAAAGCCATTTGGATCAGCCAATACCTACCCAAATATCCTCCCAAATTCACTCTCTACATACTAGAGGCTTTATTTTTGTCATAAAACCAACCTAAAGATCTATTTTGATTAAATGAAAAGGAAGAACCCGAAGAAGAGATAAATATTTCATCACCTCTTTCATGTTCATTTCTTCTTCCACTACCTTTTTAATTGTAGTTTACATTTTAAAATAATAACTCTAGTATATTCTATATACAATTATATTATTATAAAATTGGTACATCCATATTAATAATTATATCCAGCCTATGTGTGAAAAAGTCACCATACGTGCATACATATGGATTATTGTCTCTAGGTCGTGGTGTAGTTTGTTATTAAAACACTTCATTACTTTGATGGGTATAATAATGAGTATAACTAATGTAAATAGTTAATATAATATGTTATTTATTCTTTATATATGATATACCATCCAATTACATATGATTTCACCAATAATATAATGACATTTTCACTCATGCGTATGTACGGATTGTTGTCTCTATGACGCAATGAGATTCATTTCCACATTTTCCATTCAATGATTATTATAAAAATATATATTATTAATAAGTATGAAATATATGAAATAATAATAATAATTAATATATATATATATATCTTATTCACTTAGTTTCATTCAATACAATATCAAAATGAAAAAAGCGTTTATGTGTACATACGGCCTACAGTCTCCATAAACAGTGTTTTCCATTTCATATATCTATCTATTATACATATATATATTTTAAATATATATGATATATAAATCATCTGTTATATTATGGAAGTAAGTTAATCATGATATAAATGATATGATCTATAAATAATAAGTTAAAATGCGTACGATAAAGAAGGCGATTATTACCTGAAATGTTAATTTAACATAGAAAATATTATTAAATTGTAGTATAAATTCATAAACGAATCATGTATTATATAATAAATATGAATATAGTTCGAGAATAATTTAATAAAATACTATGGTCATTATACAATAGGTTAAACGTACCCTCGACCAATGGAAAGTGCAAGGTAAGGGTAAATTTCAGAATCTCTTTATTTTCCGAGGTTGTTATTATGTATGTTTTTACTGGGACACATTTATGATCTATTTCCATGTTTCATAAAAGATATTTCAAAGTGATAATTTTTAAGGGAATATTTTATTAAATCAGAATTTTAAATATTTTAATGATTTATTCTTCTAAAACATTCTCAATAATTTCCATGTGTTCAAAATGGTTTTAAGGATTTATTTAAATGGACATGAATGTTTTAAAATATTAATTCCTTTAAAAATCTTAAAAGTGGTATGGGACACTTTGATTCAAAAATGTCAGTAAATGTATTCCTTTCTAAATTGTATGACTTTTAATTGTATTCATGAAAATGGATATTTCTCTCAAATAGTTTTACAAATCATTTTCATCTATGTCTATATACTTTGATAGATTTTAAACTTGTTTGAAGTTGATTTATTATGATACAAATCTTCAATATTGTATTGAAGTTTTTGTGGTATGTTTGACAGTGGATGTGTTATTTTTATAACATTCATGGTATATTGATAAATTATTGACATTTCATATGCTAGTTTTAGGAAGAATGTTTATGTTATGTTTTACCCTTTCATATGAGGAATGTATTAGACATACTAAGTGATGGGTGGGGCCCACTATAGCTCCTAGATGAATCAGTACATCTTATGACACAATTAGATGTAGAATTGGCCGAGCCCTTTCCCAATTTGATATATAGTTTTGGACGATGCATTAATCTTTTTTAGACGTCTTGGCTGAGGACTTGACAAAATGTTTCAGAATTTCTTGCATTATACATTCCCTCATTATTAAAATAATATTGATGGTTCATGTGGTTATTCGACTTGTAGAATACCCTTAACTATGTTTTATTATGGCATTATTTACTCAGATCATATTTCATCCATAAGGTGTTCATGTTTATTATTTGTAAAGGCATGTGTTTTGAATTATTCCCCATACCTATAGTTTATGTTATATTCTACTAAATTGTTTACGATTACTGAGCATCTGTGCTCCCCCCTTTCTTATGTTTTATTTTCCCATGATTTCTAAGAAGTGTATTATGACTTACCTAAAGGGATATTCGAAGGGATATGAATGTGGTCAATGGAGACAATGTTGTTGTGGTTTTTCAATTTATAATATAATGTAATGTTATTGTATATAATCTATATCCAAGAAGAAAAAAATGATTTGTCTTTCAGGACATGATTTCCTTGTATCATGCCAATGTATAAAAAGCCATACCTCAAACACCATGTATATATTTGTTATCTAGAATTCTAGTTCTGTTGAAAAAAAAAGGCAAAATCTTGAAAACTGTATTCCTTTTATAGCTCCCCCTAGAGGATTATTTCCATTCTTTAACAAGGTTAATTATTCTCCAATACATATTCTCTAAGAGATCATAATCTTGGTATATTATTACAATTGAGAATGAATAAAATTTGAAATACATTCCATAATGGTTGTCTTTCTTCCAAATTCACCTTTAATTCCTTCTTTAAATCACAAGCCTCAGAATATGGGAATATGGGGAGTTTTCCACTACTCCAAAGTTGTTTCATTTGGGATAATACAAATTTTTCATCCCAATAGTAATTATATTTTAATCTATAAAGGGACTACTCTTCTTCATCCTTTATTCCTTATTAATTTTCCAAATCAGTCTACACTGGGGTAGTATGGGTTTCTCTTCTTTTTCATATTTCTTATTAGTTAGAAAGGTGTTCTTTTATTTTGATAGGAATTCTCGTCTACTATTAGATTATTTCTAGAATATCCTATATTATTCCACCAAATATAAATATAATATTAATATATCATTAGGAACATCCTCAGTTTTATCCTTCGGTGTGGAATCCATTGTAATAATAGCCTTTTTTATGTTGGGATATAATGAAAATTTCATGCAATTCATTTCCTGGATTTACTCCCTTTTTGGTTTCATCTTTATCCTTTAAGGATATATCTCCAAGTATGTTTTTCCGTGGTCTAGGGTGTAGAATTTTCTATAATAATAGAATCATTTTTTCTGGGATGTGAACTCTTTCTCAACTTTAATCATGGATGAATACTTTTTACATACCTTCTTTTTCTTTTTTCACAAGGAAGACTTGAGTTTAGATCTTTGTTTCCATTACAATTTTGTTATAATTCTCTTAAAATTTTTACCATATTTTTTAATGGTTAGTATATACCCAAAATCCTCATAACTAAGGATATATAAATTTTAATATTTGTAAAAATTGTTATAAGTCTCAAATATATTTATCATAGATATATTATTCACATTAAGTAAATTATAGCCAACATTTTTTTTATCATATATAGCTATTCTCCCCATACATAATAAATAATGACAATTATATGAATTCAAAAATTATTCCAGAAAATTAATTTCCATATTCAAAAACCTCCATAAATTCTAACATCTACCAAAAATTCTTGTTCTTTTAACTTTAGGTGCATTCTTCGTTGATTTAAAAGATTTTGGACCTTTCTATTTTGGCATTGAAATCCAGAATTTGTGGGCTATAGTTTTGGGGATTCTTCTCTTTTCCTTATTGAAATCCACCCATTATACTTTGTTGAGTTCCTTACAATTTTTACTAATCCACGTTAGTAAATATGTTTCTTTTTATACAAGAGTATTGTTTAAAATAGATTTAGTACAATATGAATCGTTAAGACTATAGGTTTCTATTCACTATATTGTTGAGGTGGATACATCAACTTATTTTACCACATCTCTATACCACAAGAATACATTACTTTTGTGGTTAAATAATTTATTGTGAATAAGTGTAATAACTTTTCTTCCTAGTTTGTTATGACGGCACATCTTGGGTAAATTCCATTTCATTCAATTTTACTCCAAGATCTAAGAACATCATTTTTAGGGAACTTTTTTCAACCTATAATTATTTAAATCTCTATTTCCAATCTCTCTTAGAAAATAAAAATATTCTCTTAAAAAATATTTGTTACCTATCTTACAAGATTTTCAATATCATTCACACTTTTAGCATTTATATCCAACTGAGCATCCCCAGAATTAATAGTTACTTTATGTATCTTATCTGATGCATATATTACCATAGTTATTGTAACTTTAGACACGTCCTTATCACAAATTTGTATTTGAAATTATTCAATATCATCAACTTAACTTTCATTCATAAGTGATCTCTTTAATCCTTTGCAGTCACTAGTTTTTTAGGGTGTTTCAAATGCCATCCTTTCTAGGTAATTCCTCTTCCATAGAACTATATTTATTTTAAATTAATTATTTTAAATATATTAGTCCCTTAATTTGACTTAATATATATACAGAAACAACATAATTAACATATATAAACCCTTTTACTTATGAATATTTGGCTCAAGTTGTTATAGCTTCTTCTATTTTAATTTATCCAAGTAATCAACACCATATGTAATGTGGGTAAAGAAAATAAATTCTACACGCTGTATTTTTACAATGTTTTGATCAAAGGCCTACTTCGTTACATTATTTTTTATTCACCTCAATCATTATTTCTCCAAAATAATAAATCATTGACTATAATGGTTTTTTCATCCTAAACCTTCACGGTGTATCATTTTGAATAAAAAAATTTATTTATCATAAAACATCCAGAAACTCATATTCTCACTAAAATTATCACTTCACACTATATCATCCATGCATACCCTAATCCACAAAGGTTTTATATCTTCCTAAAATGAATATATAGGTTTGTTTCCTTAACTTGTTGAATTAGATCTTTGAGCATATCTAGATTTATAAAACGTCCATAATATATTTCTCTTTAATCTCAATATCAGTGTATTAAAATTCAAAAATATCGTCAGTAATTATGCATGAAACTTAATCCCAACTCACAACTAACTATATAAATTCGTCATTATATCTGACCATCATTACTAATCAACTCAATATGATCTGATGTGAGGTTCTCAAGTCTATAATATCCTCATACCATTGATACCCTAACACAAAGAGTTAAATAGTATATAATAGCTCAGTGTTTCTTCCATTATTCTTTTTTTCATTGCTTCAACCTAATAATATAAACACACATTGATAGTAAAATCCTTATTCTTAATTTGGATTTGATACCCATGATATATTATCATCAAAACATTATTGTATCCTTCTTATTATTCTTTGATAGTTTCCAAATAATATTTGCATCATTAAAAATTAGCATCAATATTTTTAACACACTTCTCGTGCATATATTTTTCAATTTATAAATTAGTTACCAAAATTTTATTTTTCCTACATTTAGAATATAAAAAAATTCATTCATCTAAATCATTTCCCATTATGCACAATCACATTTTCTCAAATTTTATTTATATGGGAGTGTTCCACGATCCCATTTATTTTTTTTTCCTCCTCCATAAATTTGTCATTTGAATTTATATTAGGGCCCATGTTTTTTATTCTCATCTTAATATTTGTATCCTCTAATATATTGAAAATCCTAGAAATACATACAATAGTATTTTTATTACCCTAACATATATAAAAATGATTCCACTAAAATACATATATAATAAAATGAACAAACAAAAACCATGTATTAATTTTAATACTAAAATAGTCAAGGTTCTGACACCATTTATCTATTTCCATATTGAGAGGATCTAAATAAACCTATACCTATTTAAAAATTAAATCAGTATATATAAGCTGTTATTTTAGGTCTATATTTTTCATCTCTATTAATATTTAATTTCTTTCCTATTTTTGATATATATATCATTTCAATTCATATCAAACATCCTCAAATTTTCTTCACTTTTAAATTTATATAAATTCATAATATTATATTTAATCTAAATATCTCACTCAAATATTCATCCTTCCTTGATCTACATTTTTCACAAACACCCATCTTAAATCATACTACGTTTGGGATTTTTAAATCAATGAATGCATCACCATATTTTATTTCAATCCAAATTAATAAATTTTAGAAACTCTATTTTTCATGTATAAAAATTTGCTCAAATTTCCTCTTACCTGGATATTCTATTTTCTATATTTGAATATGAGTTTCATAGTGATTCATAACTTTTGTGACATTTATTGTTTATGTTTCGGTCCATGAATATTAGTATAATAATATTTATATTTATTAATTATTAGGATATTAAATCTATGATTTTATATTTCCATTTAGTTGATTTCTAGAAAAAATGTTTTCTCCATAATGAAATGTATACAACATCCTAATGAAACATGAATATGGTCATATGAAATATAAAAAATATACATGAACACTTAAGAGGCTTTCATAATAACACATATATATTTTTTAAACATAGTAGATAGTCTAAATAATAACATTAATGTGTTTTTTAATGAAACATACATAGATTCTGATTGAATCATATGTTATTTCCCAGACTTATCTAGTTTTCTAATTTATAATCTAAAATCTAGAATACAATCACATGTCCTTATAACATAACCAATAAATCAAATAATTGTAAATATAATTCTAAATATTTCTAGATATATTCTAATAAGTTCAGAGTATTATATATATTCAACGAGGTGTATTTTCTAGAAAATTCACTACCCTTAAAACTTAATCATGTTTACCATCTCTTCAATACTTAATCTATGTGTTGGTTCAAAATAATTTTAGAATTAAATATAATCATCAAACTAGGAACAAGTATTCAAGATGTAATCTATCTTCTCACTTCATTTATAAATAGATCATATATATTATAATCATCTTTTTTACATTAAACATGAATCAAAATAATCTCAAAGTTTCTACCATCACTTTAACTTCTAAAATATATTATAGAGAGCACTAAAACATTTCTTTAAATAATTTTCATTATATAGAGTGGATATCCTCCCAAATAGAAATCATATTTATGGGGATACATAGATATAATCTGACTCTTCTTTTACATTTCCAAGTATTCACCACTGAAGCCAACTCCATTCTAATTTATACAAGGCATGAGAATAATGTAATACTTAATTGGGTGGTTACACATTCCATTACCCACTTAATGGAATTACATAGAGATAAAAAACATTCCATATGGCCCATGCGTATATCCCTCATACCATTGAGTAAAGGATAATTCTAGTAGGGAAAGTGGAGAATGTGCATAGACTTAGTTTGTTTCAAGATCATTATAGGTAGTTAATACCCTGGTTTTGAGGTGATCCTAACCCTAAGGTAGTGGATTATAAGTTTATGGTGATTATTAGGGTGTTCCACCTCATTCAGACACCTTATAATAACAAGATGGTGATAGGATCTAGCCTTATCCACAATGTAATGAGTCATTAGGATAATTGAATCATCCAAACAAATGAAGAAAATATAATCCCATAGAGATTTTTTTAAACATTAATTAAAAGGATTACTAACCATCTATATTACGTTATATATGATTGCATGATATTTTGGGGATATAGCAGGGTGGTATATCAATTTTGGAGTATATTTCATGGGTCACAGACCTCATGAGGTTCTCCATTAATATAATTCAATATGGGATTATTTGATTGAATAAATTTTTCCATAAAAATCATTGAGATATCCAATATACCACTATTCCCCTATGTATCCCCACCTATGTCAAGGTTCAGGACAGGTCCATGGTGATGATGAACTTTTTAGTTGAGTATCAGGAGGTGTCTTGATCTGAGGGAGAATTTTCAAGAGAAAATTCAATAACATTGGATGGTCATAAATAGGCATCAAGGTTGTGAAACTAGAAATATACTCATGTGCGATTATTGGTTCTGGTATTAGCAGATCATAACTCATGTAAAAATCCATCTATGTATGAGGTATGATTTACTATCCTTATGGGGGAAAGGTTTATGTAGTTCATAACTAGATAACACAAAATGAAACATAGGGAATTTAGGTGGTAGATGTACAAATCAATCAAAGGAAACAATGTGATTAAGGGAACCCCTGAGAAGATAGGTTGGTCTACCAGGAGTTGGAAACTATTGAGGATTTGATCATCCACCTAGAAGTGAATCTAAAGGTAAATGTCACTACTATACAATTAGTTCAATACTAACCTTAAGAAGTACAAAAAATGTTTGTTGATGTACTAATCATGGATGTGTACAGATACGTGCTGTGGAGGGTTAGGATCAGGCAGTACCCAATATGACTTGAGTTATAATATAGGTCTTATCTATAATTCAACCATTGCATCTAAATACTATCACAAGACATTCCTTTAGTTTCAAATCCCTAGTTTTATATTTACAAATCCTAGTGAAGCCCCTAGAATAACCAATGTGGTTATAAATTTCTAGTAGAAGAAATATCATGATCACTCATATATGTTAACAATGTGAGTCAGTTATTAGCAGAGAAAAGTTTTTATTGAACCTCATGGTTACTGGGATGAAACCCTGTGACTTTATCCTTGGTGTGTATTGGATTCCATCATTCCATTCCTTGATAGATTAATATTATTATATATTTATATTTATCATTTTTATGGGTTAATGTTTTCTTTTATGGGTGAGTGGGACCTGTAGTCGTACTGAGTAGGGCCTATGAACAAAAAGATTCATTTGATCATCCATCGTCTGTATACATTGGCATTATGTATGGTGGATGATTCAATTGGTAATATTTTATAGTCTTTGATGAGTTTATGAATGTTTTACATAATGATTTCCCATTACTTCCCCATCATTGGTATACAAAGTTTTTTATTGAAACGAACCTCAGGACCACCATGATATCATCTACAATATATTCGATAGTACCTACTATGCTCAAGGAACTAAACGTACTATAAGAGGGCCTTATGGGAATTGTTTCATTTGACCATCTATATCCCATATGTAGATTTGGTATTATTTTTGACAAAGTTAAATGGGATATTAAAGTATTTAGATTTAATATTATGTATCAAATCAGATGATAGTAAAGATAAAATACACTCAATTGAGGATCTATGACCTCTTAGACTCGATTAAAGAAGAATATTTATTCTCAAAGATTGATCCTAATTTTTAATATCACCAACATTAGGATTAAAATTAGGATTTAATAATATAGAATTATAATTTCTCTACACCCATTATGAGTTTCTAGTGATACCCTTTGATGAGAAAAACACACCGGTTGTGTTCATGGGTCTCACGAACTATATCTTATATACATTCATGGACTGGATCATGGTTGTCATCCTTGATGAAATCCTTATCTATTATTAATTATAATTTGATCAATCTAAGAATATGGATACTATTTTAGAATTTATTTGCAGGTACCAACTTTATGGTAATCTCTCGATGTATTGGTTTTGGATTTGGTAGGTCTACTCTCTAGGTCACATCATCTTTGAGGGTGGTTTAGTGATGGAATCAAAAAAGATCAAATCAATGATTTTTTATCATCCACCCAAGATCATTTCTAAGGTTAAAATATTTATTTGGTCTCTCGATACTACCAAAGGATCATGGTATATTTTTTCAATATTGGTAACCCCTTAATTACCCATGCCTATAAATGGAATCCTTTTTTATTGTATGAATAGTGTTAGATATGTTCCAAAATATTGAAGTAGTGATTAAAGATTTATTTTTTCCTACGGTTTCTATAGGAAGGAGTCCATTATGTGACATTCTATGATTCTACTAGACATGGTCTTGATTGTGTTCCAATTTAAATGAAGTTTGTGAAAACGTATTGGTCTAAACCATTTAGACCATAAAATTAGTATTATGTTACCCATGATTTAAATCATGCATTAATAATGTTCTCATTTAATACTTTGAGTAATTACCTTCTTTGTGAGTGGTTTATAGACTACATAGACCATGATAACATTAAATAAATCTTCCCCCATAGATATCATAACTCAAGGAAAAGGAATTTGTTGGATTTTCTATAGGAAAAAGACTTGAAAATAATTTATACTCTCATGAAGGGAAACTTGGTTTTTGATTCCCATATCAAGAAATAATGAGCTCAATTGATAGAGGAAGAAGCTAACAAGTTAGTGAAAATGATGTTACAATTAATGTATGAGGGAGATGTGTATTGTATTTGTTAAATTGTAATGGACCCTCTTCTTATTTTTCATGGAAGGGAGGACTAGTTTGGAGAAAACATTTTTAAGCCACTTCATGACTGGATATTTCAAAGGTATGAATCCCATCATATTATTTTGAGTTTAAATTTTGTTACCAATCCCACTAGATGAAGATATTATTAGTGAATTCCATATTTTCCCATTATCATTATATCTATGTGTGATAATGTTGTACCATGGAAGAGAATTAATTTTACTAGTTATGGATGAATAATATTGTTTCTAGGTTGTTTTCTAAGTGTCCTATCTGTCAACAAGTGACAGTAGTGTACTCGGTCATAGTAGGTTTTTGATAACCACTTTAGGTTTTGAAGTGGAATTAGGATGATATATCATAAAATTGTATGATAATGATTAAAATATAAGAAAATATTCATAATTAAATCTGGTTATTCATTGAATAATTGATCATTTCAACCTACTTACTTCCAATTTGAGAGAAGAGTTTGATAGATACATTAGGACATGCATACTTGGATGAGATCATCTAGATGGATGGGGTAACTTTTATGATCATGTTCATCAATGTTAAATGGTTCATGTTCTATTTTTGGATGATATTGTAGTATTAATTAGAAATATAATTATGTTTATGAATAGCATTCCAACCTCATATGGGTCAGTAGACTGAGAGAACTATTCAGGATCATGGGGAAATGATGAGGGCTAGTGTTCTATATTTTGATCAGTGCTAGAAGGATCGATTACCCTAATAAAAATTCACATAAACTAGAAAATACCAATCCAATATAATAATGTAATGATTCACGTAATTGTATGGGAGACCCTAAAGGTTATCCTTGTTTTAGAAATATATTAATGTGTAGACATCGATTAAACCCTATTTCTAGAGGTTGATGACTGATAAAGGGAATGTGATATTAAAGTGGATGAATATGTATAAACTCCATCATAATTCCTATGTGCATTGATGATATATGAATTTTGAGCTTCATTAGGGTGATCATGTGTTCCTAAATGTTTTATCATGATGCATTTAGAAACATTTTGGATAAGGGGAACCATATATCTAAGGTTCATCGTCCATTTTCTTGACCTCCCATGGGTATTCAATGTCTCTTAACCACTAGAATTACAATAAAAATTAAACCAGGTGCACAACATCTTCCATGATTCAAAGTAAGGAAGGTACATCCATCTTCTATTGCACATAATTAGATGTGGTGGTCCAGACATCCATAATGATTCAACCTCTATGGAGTACCCAGTAGTGATTGAGGACTAGTAGGATAGGACCCTTCCAGGTTGGGTGATACCTAGTCTGTGTATTATGTGAGAATGGGATCCTTCACAAGATCTCATGAGAACATGAGAGGTAGATATAGGCTTGGTACCATCACATTGATGAGTAGGATGTGTTTTTTGGGGAAATCTATAAATTTGTTAAGGATGAAGTGAGCTTTCTTTTTTTGTTTCAAACCATTAAATATTTCAAATAATATTTTTAAGGTTTCTTACTAAGTCGTTTCAATGCTCTAAGCATCACAAATGCTTTAAAATTATATCATAAAAATATATATTATTTTTATCCAATGAACATATTTATTTGAACAATTAACGGTATCTTAAAAAAATTATTGGTATTATGACATTATTGTTGAGTCCAAAATGTTTGGTTTACATATGGAGTGACCTTATTTGAGCTTACATTAGCAGGTCTTATGACCGACCCCAAATCATTTGTTTTAATTAAAATATAGAAAACCTAGTGATAAACATATTTCAGATAATTTATGATATTTAATTATGTACTTACCATAAATTTTAATTATATGAGTATCAAATTTATTGTGAATTAAGAGAAGGATACCGGGGGAGAGTAAATTATTTGTGGAAGCTCCACTGAAAACCAAAAAATGCATAATCTTCACCAATAATAGATCTTAACTCAATCTTTGTATTTTAAATTTTTTATCTATTATTCGTTTTTTATTTCAAATCTGATGAAAATTTTTAATTTGATTCTTAATTTTAAATCCATTTATATTGAAATATTGGGAAATAATCTTTTTTTTATTTTTGGAAATTAATCAAAATGTGATGGAGATGTATGAAGGAGACTATAGCCACCCAAGACCAGTATCTACTCCCCATCCCATTTCATAAACTTTTTATCCCCCCTTGGGGTAGATTAGAGCCACAATCATTGACTGATTTTACTATAAGTGGTCGATGGGATCTTGATCATTATTCCCCCTTTCTCTCTATCTATCTCCCTCACACTCTCTCTATTGATCTCTCTTAATCCCTAAATGAAGAGTGGTGAAAGAAGGGGTGAATCCTAAAATTTGTGTTAGTATTTTTCTGATAAAGATGTGTGAATGAGTTGGTATGATGGTGTTAAAACAAAAATGGATACAGAAACGATGTGTAAAGGAGTTATGGAACATGTTTGGCCACCTCTGTGGGTAGTGCTTCAGCAGGGGATGAAGACAACTTGGGCAACCGTGATGGTATGTGGATGTATCTATTTGTAATCAATGATTTGAACCCATTAGTGAGATTATCCCACTAATATGGCCTAACCCAATCCTATCTTATTGTTTTAAATGTATATAGTACCACTCACTTGGTCTAGAACTACGCCTGAGGCCCTAGTAGGCCATCTGCATGTATTAGGGTTTTTTATGAAAAAATATTTTCGGCTTAATTTTTAGAATTTAGTAAAATAAATTGGGAATGAAACTAGGGGAAAAATAAATCAATATTTCACCTTCACATAGGTAATTTTGGATCCATACTATTGATATAATAAACAAAAACTAAGTGTTGAAATGTAGAAGGAACATGGTTCTGAATACATGAACATGGGGTGTTTACTAATTTAATAGATAATGGTGTCGGATTACATTCTAGATAGGGTATATAAGTTACATAGATATTAAATGAATTATTCCTATACCTGGTTCTAATGATAGGGGCTATGTTGGATTAAACTAATCCTACATTAGAGTATCCGTGTTCTCTCAAAGGTTGTGTCAGATTAATATGAAGTGGAATGGAATATTGATATTGAAGGAAAGGATTATACTTATAATAAATTGTGAGTGTGTAAGATGTAAGAAATATTTTTAAAATAGGAAAATGAATTTTAGAAGAATGATGGATAATCTAGACCATTATTTTCTCACCAGAAACTCCTTTAAAGGTGGTAATTCTAACATATTTTCCTTGACTAAACTGAGAGATAAATGTGATGTTCATATCGTATTTCTACCAGTAAAACATACTGAATGTTGTGAAGTGGATTCCATAAATATATGGTATAGGATTACATTTTTTATGATATTATATCAATTGAGAGTCAATTATGATGGGGATGGGATAAAATTTATCTCTTTCAGGTGACTTCTCCCTACAGAGCTTGTAGTAAGAAAAAATTCACCTGATGAATTAATGTTTCTTCTTCTATTTATTAGGAATGGTATTTAAATCATGGTTTTTCATGTAACTCATATTTTTTTCATCTTAATTAAATTTTTAGGGTTTTATCTCCTTGATAAGGACTATGTATAAACCACCATATTAATGTGTTTTGGGATTTTTATGGTTCTTTATATGTGTTTTGTTTTTTGTATATTCATTACATTTTATATTAGATTTTTCTCAAGGAATTTTGTGAACTTGAACAATAGGGTGGGAAATCAGTGTAGTTGATAGAGTGTGAGGTCTTATTAGTTTTAGATAATATGTTCGTAAGGGTTTTGTGGTGATTCAGAACTTCTTGTGATTTTGTTCCTTGTTTCTGGTCTACAATCTACTTCCACGAGTGGAATTTAGTGTATTTAAAATTTATGGTTTTATACCCAGCAATAGGGTTTTAATGGAGGTTGTGAATCAATATGTGTATCAAGTGGTATTAAATATTTGGATATATAGTTATCTCATTGATCTCAAATATTAATTTTAAAATGTTTAATATCATAGGTAATTTTGTGGTGGTACCAGTTTATGGGTTTTAAACGAAATTTTTATAACATTTTGATTAGTGGAATGTTTCATTATTAAAGTGGAATTTTAGTTCGATAAAGAGGCTATTGAAGATGTATATAAGATATTACTAATTACTTTATGATTTTCATATTCAATGGATGTTCATTATTTTTGAAGGATATTGTAATAAGAGGGTAAGGTTTGGATTTATGGGTCGACAAACAAAACATGTGATTTTGGAATAACTTGATTCTACTACTCCTATAGAATCCATAATTTCCATTGATGCGGGTCAACAAAATATGTGTTTATTGGTAGAATAGAAATATATGATAGTAAGAAAAAGGAATTATCTGGAAGGAGTGGCATGTGATGACAGAACATGACTTTGAAGAAATTTATGAATAATTGAATTTTACTTAACTAGTTTGAGGATTGATGCCATTGAATTTTATTTCTCCCCATTTTATGTCTATAATTTCAAACGAAATGGTTGAAAGGAAACTATTGGGACTGATATTTCTATTCTAGAAGATTAATTTTCAAGGGTTTGGTAAGACTCATAACTGAGAGGGGTTTGATATTTTGGACAAATAAATTATTCACCAAACTTGTTAAGTCATGATTATTGGCTTTCTGGTATAATCACTTAACATTCGTGAAGTAGTGTAAGTGTTTGTTTGTAGAATATTTAGTTTGTATCACGTGTTATTATAGGAAAAGGTGTTTGTTTTAGGTTTTTGGGTGCAATAGAATTAGTTGGAACTATGCACAATAAAAGTTTTTAATTGTTTTATTTTGATAATTCCTTTAAAATAGATGATATAAACTATGTAATGTTTTAAGAGAGTATATTTTCACATAAATTTATAATATAATTTATAAATAAGAGTTAACTTTTTTGATAATTCTTTCTTTTTTGATGAATCTTATTACCCATATTATTGAATAAGAGTTAAATAATTCTGCATTTATCACAATAAAAATCCCTTCTAGTTTGAAGGATACTTCCTTGTTACCTCAGTCTGGAAAAATAGGAGGAGTATTATTGACTATTATTCTTTAGTGTTTTCTTCAGAGATTTATTTTTTGCCTTCATATAATTCATTAAGATATTAGTTTGTTGACAAAAATTCACTATTTTTATAAATTTATATAAGTTGGTTATATAAATAGAGTTATATAAATATCTATTACTCAAATAATCTTAACTAATTTCTGTATTCTATGTAAACCCAAAATCAAATAATAATAATATTATTATTAATATTCAAATCATGTGATAACTCATGAATATTAAAATTTTATTTCTTAAATAAATAAATTGATGTTTATTTAAATTATAAAAAATAAAATATATCATTTCCCTAAGGTCCCTTAACTCGACTTGTCAATACTCTACAACATTAAACTAACCCTGAATAAAAAATATTTTTTAAAATATATAAACATAGCTATATAATTCATTAAAAAATATAAAAATAATACATATTCACTAATTGGTGAAAAAAATATATTTAATATTTAACTCCCATATATTTCAAAATGAAATAATTTGGGATTTAAGTTTTGTGATCAATATAACGTAAATAATTATTAGTAATCAGTATTGAGAATTATATTCATTCTGTATGAAATTAAAATATAATTTATTTGAGATTCTAGATACACATATTGTGTGACCCACATGACTCTTTCTCAGTTTAATTCAGTTGTCCCTCCTAAATTCCATTATTTGAATTTTTCAACTCATCAAGTCACCCATAGAGAAAAACATTAATCTATCAATGAAAGTATCCTCATATAAATGTTTACTATATAATATAATATCCTTGTCTCAATATCTCATCATGAAGGTTATATACGTGTTTCATCAACTAATATGCAAGAATGTACATCATTGAAACTATTAGATTAAAATGTTTAAATATCAAAATTAGACAGTATTATTATACACAAAAGGACAATGATATTATATTCTAGTCTGGGATGGGGAAAATCCTACCTTAACACATTCAATCAATTTCATATCACTTATGATTCACCCAAAGTATGTTACCTTATCGTGGAAATACTTCATCATGTTTTTTGACATTGCATTAAAGTATGTGATTCATGATATACATTATTAATAATCTAAACTATTAAAACCAATACACAAATACAAAAATTGGAATATAAATTGACACCTATAAAATATGGAATTCAACTTCATGGGTTTGTCTTTATAAGCTTCTATCTTAGATATTAATAAGCGTAATAATTCATGAGAAGAAGCCATATCCACTTATGATAATCCAACATCTGATAATCAAAATGTCATCTTTTTTCCATTATAAGTTTCCATAGAGACCATAATACATTGATTTTGAAAAGATTAATGGAATGTCTAGGTTATCATAATAGCGATAAACTGCTATGAACTTTTTTTGTTAAAAATAATATAAGGAAATTATAACATTAATGTTACATTGAATAACACTTATCATGTTATAATATCTTAACTAATATTCTTGTATTTGAATATAAATCTAACAAAAAGTATAAAATATGTTGCTTATAGGTAACCAACTCCAATAGATTCCCACATCCACTATAGATAACTACTAAAAAACTTATGCCCGCTAGATATAACTTGAAATTCATGCATATACTATGATATGACTTTAGTAAATGGGTCCACCATGTTCTATTTCATGGATACCCATCATACTGAGACATCACCCCTCTATGAAAAATCCCTTAAGGGGTGATAATTACAATTATTTTTTTTATACTAATGTGACCTTGGAACCATGGCTAGGTGTAGCGACCCCAAAACCTAGGGTGACTCATGAGACACGATATACTTAGCATTTCATTACAACATTTACAAAAATTATATCATGTACCATGACTACAGAAGATCGCGAGGCTCAGGATTCTGGGAAACCAGCTGCTCTGATAAACTTCATCAGTACATTCCATGCCTGAAAAATTTTAAACAAAACGTAGGGTGAGCAAAAATGCCCAGTAAGGGGTTTTAAAAACATTTTATGAAAATCCTTTCTCAAAGAAGACCTTTTTGAAGAAAATAAAACACTTTGATAAAACTAAAACATTATCTTTTCTTAAAACATGAGAACCATTTTTCTTTGAAAACCACTTGCACAAAGAAACATGTACTCGAAATGTGCTTTAATATAAACATGATCAGAGTGCGCAATATAAGAAGAATAAATAATTCATAATGCTAAAAACAAAGTTACCTTACTTCTAAAAGAATTCTCTGACTAAGCAGGGAAGACATGCATATCATGGATCATGAGTAAAATGCAGATCATCTAACAGTTTACCATATGAAAACAGTTCTTGTTACATAAAGTACATTTTCATGATCTTGGGATCTTTCAACTAGGGGTTGTCCTGTTAGTTGAACTAACCCCTGGTTAACCTTTATCATTACATGCAGAGGGGATGCATAATACTGGACTTTGTCAAGACCTTGCGTCATGACCTTAAAACATAACTTTAGTACGGGTCAAGGAAAAACGCCAATCCCATTTCCCATGGTAGCACGAGCCAAGGCTATTCTCCAAGACCGTTGCACATGATAGCACGAGCCAAGGCTATTCGCCAAGGCCGTTGCACATGATAGCACGAGCCAAGGCTATTCGCCAAGCCCGTTGCACATGACGTCTCATGAGACTCTTTCTTTACCCAATGCATTGGAGCGCTGTATAATTCCGGGCGCACCCGTCCATAAACATTTAAGTCCTATACATCCCTCACATATCATGACATGGTCATTCATTCATAGGGTTTCATATATTTTTAATCAACCCCCTTTTCACATTCATGTTCATAACCTGAGACAGATCAATCAAAAAAAATCTGATTCATGCTTGCTAAAACACTTATCATTCTATAACATCATAAAACCCAAATTAAACATGGACATTCATAACTTATACACATGATGATAAAAGGATATTGTGGGTGTTTACCTAAAACTGTCTTGGGAAAACCATGTATATAATTGTATAAAATAAAATCCGATTTATTAGCACATTAAAACAACACGACCCATTTTCTTTATAAAGTTTGCAAACACCATAAAAATAAAACTTGTGGTTGCAGTCAATCATAATGATATTTTTATACCTGTACATATGCATGGGTTGACCACAATAACCCATACTCAAAAAGAATTTCCCAGGTTATACATTAAAAAAATAAATAAAAATAATAATGTTTGGAAAATCGAGTGGGGTTCCTTTATAGATCAATGAAATGGGCCTAACATTTGTAAGACCCTTATTGGCATAAAATCGATCTTGCATGCAACATGGTCGATGTGTACAAATACATGAATGCATGTGTATAAAAGTTTAAGGAACTCTTTCCATCTTCTCAAAAAAAACCAAAAACCCTGGTTTATCAAGAATAAAAAAAAAGTAAAAATTTTCAAAATAAAGAACTATTTTGATAACCACTAACTTTTAAACTACATTATAAAAAGGTATATAATTGGTTTTTTTTAGGTAACATTCCTTTGAGTAAATAAACTATCATGTTACATTGTATAAAACAAAAGGACCCAAATCATCCCTTATGCACATTGATGTACATGTACACCTATATGACTATAAGTTCATGTATATCTTTAAGCTCCATATATGTTCATGCAATTATTCGACAACTCCATTTTCATAGGTGAAAAGAATTTTAGGGTCATCAACATGGGGAAAAAGGGTGTACATATGCATGTATTATCTTATACAAATATGCACGAATGCGATTATATATATATACACACATATGCATGAAGTGTATATACATAAATTTATTCGTGTATATTCCCTGAAGTGGGTGACAAATTAAAAACAAGAGAACCACCCCTTCTCAAGATCGGTCCTTGGAATAGGTAAAACGGGTATAAACTGGTTTTTATGGTCCTGTATATTCTTGTACAAATTTATACAACATGATTATATAACTTTGAAAATCTTGTGGAAATGAAAAGAAATGATGGATAGGATTTCCTTTTACTACTATTTGGTTTCTCAGGCTGATAGGGAAGTCCACATGGTTCGGGTTTGCACAGGGTTCGAACATACCGAAAATATATAACATGTATATATATATTTATATACACCGAACTCAAACAGAACCCATAACAAGACTTCTCCCTTACTTTAGTTCGGAGTGGAGATGAGAAAGATGCGGCAAAGAGGCATGTGATTTTCGGATGTATAACCCAGGATGTATAGTCATGCACATAACCCGTATATACGTATATATATATATATATATATATATAACGAAACTCAAACAAAACTCAAAACAGAACTCAACCCTTACCGACACGGAGAGGAGGAGGAGCAAGTGTTCTCGATGGTCTCTGTGGAAGCCACTGAAGAGAACACCAGGGAATCGCATCCCCGGTCTTTGGTGCAACTGTAGGTTTTAAAATAAAAAGACTTAGGGAGAAGGGAGATGAGGGAACCGAGACCAGGTAATAAAGAGGGCGGCGCCGACTTCGTGGAAGAAAACGAGAGGGGGGGGGAACCGTTGTCGGCTCGAGCGAAGGAATCACGTGGCTACGGTCAACCCAGGCGGAGAGAACGAAGCCTTCCCCCCTGGTTTTGTGCGCACGTGAAGAAGAAGGAGCTGCGGGGGAGAGAGAGACGCGAAATCGATGGACGGTCCAGATTGAAAAGGTCCAGATCGGACGGCCCGAGGTCGACGTGGGGTTTATAAAAAAACGAAACACGCGGTTTCGTTCGTTTTCTTTTCTTTTTTTTACGCATTATCATTTTATTTCAACGTTTTTAACATAAAAAAACGGTTGTTTTAATATTTTATTAAACCTATTATAAATTCACTAATATAACCTTATTAATAATCTAATATTATCCTAAGTCAAGGGTCATTAAAACACTTATATATTAAACTATTAAACCCCTATTTAAAACATGAATTATATTTTCATTATTCTCTATTTTTTTTATCAAAACATATAATTTAATAATTATTGATACTTATCCAAAATTAAATTTACACGTTAATATCTAAATGTTATTAAAAAAAATATTATTTAACCCAAATTTTCAAAGTAATAAATTTTCATTTTACAATGAAGAAAACATAATTTCCTAACGTATGGTAACTTAATATAATTATGCTAACATGAAAAATATATATATGTATATATATATATTTTAATTTCCTTTGTTCGTTAATTAACTTAATATTCTCAATTAAGGATTTTTATTAAACATATCTATAATTAATCAAAGTGTGTTGAGATAATTACGAAACACATGAATATAAGAAACCATAATTTGACGTAGTTTCTAAAATAGTTAATAAAGGTCAAAATAAAGAAATAATATATCTAATTTAATGCAATATATATATAACTCATAAAAATTCATTAGGTTTAAAAATAATTAAAAGGTTCAATTGTTCAAATTAATATGCATAATGGTAGAAAAACATTAATATTAATTTTTTTCATTTTGAAACATAAAATAAAATTATCATTTTGGGAAAACAAGAGGTAAATTAACTAACTTAACATTGATGTCATTTTGAAATATTAAAGAAAAATACACAATTATCATACCGATCCTTTTTGGGGTAAATCATCATATATCCAACGGTCAACATAGAGGATAAGGAGACCCAACGATCAAAAATATATCCGTTTGAGGTCCAACGGTCCGATTGGGGAGCTTATAAAAAGAAAGGTTTGGTCTCGGGTGTCCCTTACCCCAAGTGACTGAAGGAGAAGCAAAGATGGTTCGCGTGATCCCCTTGGTGCTGAGCACAGTCACGGTGGCTTCATCCATCCTCAAGTTTCTTATGATGGATGCTCGAAACCCCTACCGCATTCTCGGGCTCTTAGTAGTTTTAAGCGGTCTCCCTATTATTGTAATGGGGTTCTTAGTTGGGATATTTGGTTAGTGAGCTTTTCTTGTAACCCGAAAATTGTAATACCCTTCAGTGTTGAGTTCATAAATAAAAGTTACGTGTTTTTATATTTTACATTCTGATTGTTTTAAAGAGAGAACTTCAAAAGCACAAAACGCCCAAATGTCATTTAAGAGGTTAGAAAACTTCAGGGTGTTACATTATCTCCCCCTTCAAAGAATTGCGTCCCCGCAATTCTATGCTTAAGAAAAAGAGAAACTGAACTCCAAAAGTAAAACTCTACCGAAACAGTGGATCTATCTCGGTAAACGGGACACCAAAGCTGGCACACAGCTCTTCAGTTTCCCTAGTCCAGATGCACCTCGAACAGTGCTCCTTGAACTCCTAGTCGTGTGTACTGCACACGGGCTTCCAAAGGGAGGCTCATGCGATGCAAAGCTCGGATATGTCTGAGTAGATAAACTCCTTGACGACTCTTCTGGCCACATCCTGCTCGAGGTAGTCAAGAGGGATGATGCGGTTGAGGAGACTGATGTTCAAGACTTGGAACATATAAGCTGCACTGAGCTGGCCATCCTGGGTGGCCACGAGGAAACACGCTCTGGCAGAATAGTTCTGTGCCAGAGTTTAACATTGGAACAGGCCCTCGAAGTACATTCCCCTTCGCCTATAGCAGGGGAGTTGAGCAACAACGATGAGCTGAAAGACGCGATTATTCTCTCGACATAGCCGAAGAATCTCTGGACCGTTTGCTAAATTGAGAAAATGCTGGCAGGACCCTCGTAGGTGGAGAAATGATGGGTAATCCACCATGCATGCCTTGATCAAGATGATATCTACTAGCTCATTGGGTAGGGATGAGAAGTTCGTTTGTCCAGCCATCTAAAAACAAACATCGAGGGGAAACTCTTAACAACATAGATACGGTGAAGACATGAAAAGAAACAAGAAACTCCCATTTATGAAAAAGTTTACACGGAAAAGTCTGAGTTCACAAGACGTACGCCACAAAGAGTGGAAAAACTTCCTAACTCTTCAAACCACACACAAGATGAACATACAGGACTAAACTCATGGGAACATTTATAACGCCTACTGAGTTTAGCGTGAGGGGTGTGGAGTTGGGAAACATCGGTGTACACTTCTTGCCTAAGAGACACACGGGTGGACTCATTTTCCAATGCTCCAAAGTCCATTAACTGGCCCCAGAAGCCATAGTGTAGGACCTGGCACAGATAAGCTGCTCGGAGGTCTCCGGCAGCAGCATCTTCTTGAAAAGGGTTATCAAGCATTGTGCCAAATTCCTCGTCAGTTGTGAACACTCGGAAGAGTCCTTCATGATACCTTCCCTGACGTGCGTATGAGGGAAACTGGGTCATCATCATTAGGAGATAATCCATCCTCATTCCCCGGTGGAGACTAAGAACCCAAGATGAGTTTGACACATCGTATAAGTGCTTACACGTCATGCGAATTTGGTCATAGTTTAGAAAGTTCTCGCGGCTAGCTAGAGATATAATGTTCTCTAGAGGCTCAGTGGGGAGTGACAAAAGGTCGGTAGGTACATCAGCCATCTGAAAGTTAAAACATTATTACTTAGTTAGTCTTAGAAATATATCTATATCACCTGGTTTTCCAGAGTTTCCTGAACCTATCCTCTGATACCAAATGTAGCGACCCCAAAACTTAGGGTGACTCATGAGACATGATATACTTAGCATTTCATTACAACATTTACAAAAATTATATCATGTCCCATGACTACAGAAGATTGCGAGGCTCAGGATTCTGGGAAACCAGCTTCTCTGATAAACTTCATCAGTACATTCCATGCCTGAAAAATTTTAAAAAAAATGTAGGGTGAGCAAAAATGCCCAGTAAGGGGTTTTAAAAACATTTTAAGAAAATCCTTTCTCAAAGAAGACCTTTTTGAAGAAAATAAAACACTTTGATAAAACTAAAACATTATCTTTTCTTAAAACATGAGATCCATTTTTCTTTGAAAACCACTTGCACAAAGAAACACGTACTTGAAATGAGCTTTAATATAAACATGATCAGAGTGCGCAATATAAGAAGAATAAATAATGCATAATGCTAAAAACAAAGTTACTTTACTTCTAAAATAATTCTATGACTAAGCAGGGAAGACATGCATATCATGGATCATGAGTAAAATGCAGATCATCTAACAGTTTACCATATGAAAACAGTTCTTGTTGCATAAAGTACATTTTCATGATCTTGGGAGCTTTCAACTAGGGGTTGTCCTGTTAGTTGAACTAACCCCTGGTTACCCTTTATCATTACATGCAGAGGGGATGCATAATACTGGACTTTGTCAAGACCTCACGTCATGACCTTAAAACATAACTTTAGTACGGGTCAAGGCCAAACGACAATCCCGTTTCCCATGGTAGCACGAGCCAAGGCTATTCGCCAAGACCGTTGCACATGATAGCACGAGCCAAGGCTATTCTCCAAGGCCGTTGCACATGATAGCATGAGCCAAGGCTATTCGCCAAGGCCGTTGCACATGACGTCTCATGAGACTCTTGCTTTACCCAATGCATTGGAGTGCTGCATAATTCCGGGTGCACCCGTCCATAAACATTTAAGTCCTATACATCCCCCACATATCTTGACATGGTCATTCATTCATAGGGTTTCATATATTTTTAATCAACCCCCTTTTCACATTCATGTTCATAACCTGAGACAGATCAATCAAAAAAAATCTGATTCATGCTTGCTAAAACACTTATCATTCTATAACATCATAAAACCCAAATTAAACATGGACATTCATAACATATACACATGATGATAAAAGGTTATTGTGGGTGTTTACCTAAAACTGTCTTGGGAAAACCATGTACATAATTGTATAAAATAAAATCCCATTTATTAGCACATTAAAACAACACGACCCATTTTCTTTATAAAGTTTGCAAACACCATAAAAATAAAACTTGTGGTTGCAGTCAATCATAATGATATTTTTATACCTGTACATATGCATGGGTTTACCACAATAACCCATACTCAAAAATAATTTCCCAGGTTATACATTAAACAACTAAATAAAAATAATAATGTTTGGCAAACGGAGTGGGGTTCCTTTATAGATCAATGAAATGGGCCTAACTTTCGTAAGACCCTTATTGGCATAAAATCAATTTTGCATGCAACATGGTCGATGTGTAAAAATACATGAATGCATGTGTATAAAATTTTAAGGAACTCATTCCATCTTCTCAAAAAAAACCAAAAACCCTGGTTTATCAAGAATAAAAAAAAGTAAAAAATTTGAAAATAAAGAACTATTTTGATAACAACTAACTTTTAAACAACATTATAAAAAGGTATATAATTGGTTTTTTTTAGGTAACATTCCTTTGAGTAAATAAACTATCATGTTACATTGTATAAAACAAAAGGACCCAAATCATCCCTTATGCACATTGATGTACATGTACACCTATATGACTATAAGTACATGTATATCTTTAAGCTCTATATATGTTCATGCAATTATTTGACAAGTCCATTTTCATAGGTGAAAAGAATTGTAGGGTCATCAACATGGGGAAAAAGGGTGTACATACGCATGTATTATCTTATAAAAATATGCACGAATGCGATTATATATATATATACACACATACGCATGAAGTGTATATACATATATTTATTCGTGTATATTCCCTGAAGTGGGTGACAAATTAAAAACAAGAGAACCACCCCCTCTCAAGATCGGTCCTTGGAATAGGTAAAACGGGTATAAACTAATTTATATGGTCCTGTATATTCTTGTACAAATTTATACAACATGATTATATAACTTTGAAAATCTTGTGGAAATGAAAAGAAATGAAGGATAGGATTTCCTTTTACTACTATTCGGTTTCTCAGGCTGAGAGGGAAGTCCACATGGTTCGGGTTTGCACAGGGTTCGTACATACCGAAAATATATAACATGTATATATATATTTATATACACCGAACTCAAACAGAACCCATAACAAGACTTCTCCCTTACTTTAGTTCGGAGTGGAGATGAGAAAGATGCGGCAAAGAGGCATGTGATTTTCGGATGTATAACCCAGGATGTATAGTCATGCACATAACCCGTATATACGTATCTATATATATATATATAAAACGAAACTCAAACAAAACTCAAAACAGAACTCAACCCTTACCGACACGGAGAGGAGTAGGAGCAAGTGTTATCGATGGTCTCTGTGGAAGCCGCTGAAGAGAACACCAGGGAATTGCAGCCCCGGGCTTTGGTGCAACTGTAGGTTATTAAAAAAAGACTTAGGGAGAAGGGAGATGAGGGAACCGAGACCAGGTAATAAAGAGGGCGGCGCCGACTTCGTGGATGAAAACGAGAGGGGGGGGAACCGTTGTCAGCTCGGGCGAAGGAATAACGTGGCTACGGTCGACCCAGGTGGAGAGAACGAAGCCTTCCCCACTGGTTTGGTGCACACGCGAAGAAGAAGGAGCTGCGGGGGAGAGAGAGACGTGAAATCGATGGACGACCCAAATTGAAAAGGTCCAGATCGGACGGCCCGTGGTCGACGTGGGGTTTATAAAAAAACGAAACACGCGGTTTCATTCATTTTCTTTTTTTTACGCATTATCATTTTATTTCAATGTTTTTAACATAAAAAAATGGTTGTTTTAATATTTTATTAAACCTATTATAAATTCACTAATATAACCTTATTAATAAACTATTATTATCCTAAGTCAAGGGTCATTAAAACACTTATATATTAAACTATTAAACCTCTATCTAAAACATGAATTATATTTTCATTATTCTCTATTTCTTTTATCAAAACATATAATTTAATAATTATTGATACTTATCCAAAATTAAATTTACACGTTAATATCTAAATGTTATTAAAAAAATATTATTTAACCCAAATTTTCAAAGTAATAAATTTTCATTTTACAATGAAGAAAACATAATTTCCAAACGTATGGTAACTTAATATAATTATGCTAACATGAAAAATATATATATGTATATATATATATTTTAATTTCCTTTTTTCGTTAATTTACTTAATATTCTCAATTAAGGATTTTTATTAAACGTAAATATACTTAATCAAAGTGTGTTGAGATAATTACGAAACACATGAATATAAGAAACCATAATTTGACCTAGTTTCCAAAATAGTTAATAAAGGTCAAAATAAAGAAATAATATATCTAATTTAATGCAATATATATATAACTCATAAAAATTCATTAGGTTTAAAAATATTTAAAAGGTTCAATTGTTCAAATTAATATGCATAATGGTAGAAAAACAATAATATTAATTTTTTTCATTTTGAAACATAAAATAAAATTATCATTTTGGGAAAACAAGAGGTAAATTAACTAACTTAACCTTGATGTCATTTTGAAATATTAAAGCAAAAGACACAATTATCATACCGATCCTTTTTGGGGTAAATCATCATATTTCCAACGGTCAACATAGAGGATAAGGAGACCCAACGGTCAAAAATATAGCCGTGTGAGGTCCAACGGTCCGATTGGGGAGCTTATAAAAAGAAAGGTTTGGTCTCGGGTGTCCCTTACCCCAAGTGACTGAAGGAGAAGCAATGATGGTTCGCGTGATCCCCTTGGTGCTGAGCACGGTCGCGGTGGCTTCAGCCATCCTCATGTTTCTTATGATGGATGCTCGAAACCCCTACCGCATTCTCGGGCTCTTAGTAGTTTTAAGCGGTCTCCCCATTATTGTAATAGGGTTCTTAGTTGGGGTATTTGGTTAGTGAGCTTTTCTTGTAACCCGAAAATTGTAAGACCCTTCAGTGTTGAGTTCATAAATAAAAGTTATGTGTTTTTATATTTTACATTCTAATTGTTTTAAAGAGAGAACTTCAAAAGCACAAAACGCCCAAATTTCATTTAAGAGGTTTGAAAACTTCAGGGTGTTACACTAGGACAACTACCATAGTACAATAACAATATAGTGTGATAGAATCTTTATTATTAGGTACCACATAAATACCATGAATATAGTTCTATATCAAAACTACTTCTATATATACATTAAAATTTATAATATAATTAGATTATACAATATTTTCAGAGACCATAGGATGATTTGTGCTCTTCTAGATCAAAATTCCAAAATCAAGGTAAAAGATATAACCTTAATATAATATTAGGTCATTCCAGTTTATACTGAAACTAGAATCTATATATCCCCCAATGAATAGCTCATCATCACGTCTATAAAAAAAGAACATATCTTTAGTACAACTCATATAGTTTAGGATAGTCTTAATAGAATTACAATGTTGATCTTGAATGAAATATTCCCTAAATCCATGAATATATATATATATAATATCTGACATATATGGTTTTCCATGTAAATATATATTTTCAGTCATTATGGGTATATCATTTATACTAGCTATAAAAATAATTATTTTTTATCAACTCGATCAACCGAAAAACTAATATTTACTGAATAATTTCATGTGAAGAAACATTTTGGAGTTATATTTGTTAATGTGATACATGAACTGGTTGAATCGTTAAGTCATGTGTTGAAATGCATGAGTTAATTTATGCGCAATTGAGGAGCCTTTTGAGAGGATTTATAATGCTTTCTATTATAATATGGAAGAGTGTTTATTATTCTTATGGTTGTTAAAAACTTCATGGATCCTCAAGCGCTACTTCATCATCTTACATTTATTATAAGGTTGTAGAATACCACGGAGAAATGGTGAATCATATCCATTTAATGGATGATTCAGATAAGACCATTGATACACATCAGAGTTCATATGCTTATGATTTACACTTTAGTAATCATTACCAAATAGATCTGAAGATGATGATGATACAATGACTTTTTTTATGTAAGGTATACCAATTTTAAGGTTCTTATTTTTATTGTTTTATGTTGATTTTTCATATTCTCTTGTATGGTGATACATAGATTAATGGATTTTAATGCCTTCTATTTGATCTAATAATTGTTATTAGACTCCTTTGAAACCTTCCATTGGTATCAATGCATCGATGATTAAGAACCATGAAATATGAAATGAAATGAAAAATAGAAATAAAAAATAGAGAAAATCTAGGATTTTGGAAATTCTATTTCATATAAGGGGTTTAACCTTTCAATGATGGGTGGAATAAAGGTAACCAAACCCTTACCCAAGAATAGTTGAGATGTGTATGGATAACCAAGGCATTATCATTACACATAGTGGTCTGTATAAAGGTCATCACTCCTTACCCTTATATATATTGGCCTATATAATGGTAACCTGGAATTACCCTTATACATTTAATGATACGAAAGACATATAAGGGGTCAGGTAACGGTAGTTAGTATAGTTACCCTTATAGAAAAGGTTTTCATAAAGGTAGTTTGTAAGAGTAATTGGGTTATTACTAAATCTATATAAAGTTAATACCTAATATACCATTAAGTAGTGTTTTTTACATAAGAGTAATGGTCATTTTTAAAAGATCACATAAAGATAATCAGACAATTACTCTTACACGATTAGTGGACAAATAAAGGTAACCAATATTGAAACCTCGTGTAGAGGTCCTAAAAGTCCACATAAACGTAAAGAATAGTTTTCCTTTACACTATGATAGTTACATAATGGTAAGAACTAACTTACCTTTACAGAGAAGCTCCATAAATGGTTCACCCTTATGAATAGTGTCTCGGTAAGGATAGGTGATCTTACCATTAGAAGGAATAGATTCATATGTAATCGTAAAAAAACTACTCTTAACACTTATTCTTAACATATTAAATTGTTTTAATTGTTTATAAAATGTATATGAGTCATCAAAATCATTTTTTTGTGATATTTTAATTTATAAAAAGTTTATATGTAAATTAATTATAAATTGTTTATAATTAATTAAATTTTTACTAAAAAATCCCAAATATTAAATATTAATATTTATTATACCTTTCACAAAAATATATGGCATGAATTATGTTCTAGAAATAAAAGGTTTTATATAGAAATCATTTGTGATAATTTATATAGAATTATAATTTATGAAATTAAAAAAATAAATAAAATTTTTATTTTTAAATTATGAATTGTTTATCATTAATTAATTTAAATTGTTCAAATTAAAGGGTCCTTGTTTGGATATTATATAAACCACATAAAAAGGTGTTCAGAATCTTGATTTGATCAAGGTTTAAATAATGATTAAGCATATGATATTTAGATTATCTAAAATGTTTGCATTACAAAAAATTGTTTATTAAATGTTTATAATTAAAAAATGACATATATCTAATTTAGAAATGTTATATAATTAAAATATGAAATTTTAATATTGAAATGAATATAAGGGGTTTATATTGAAAATTATGGAATTTCCATGTTATTAAATAAAAAAACTATAAAAGGGATTATAATTAGAAATGATTTATGAATTGTTCATAAATGTTTATATCATGTTTAAATATTTGACTTATTAATTTATTTAAAATTCATTCCGTAAATTATTCATATTAAGTAAATTTTTTATGAAATGTGAATATTGGGCATGGTTTAGTTTAAAATATTAAACTACTTCTAGGAAAAATCCTTTCATTACATGCTATATATGACTCCATAATGAATTTATTTTTCATCTACGTTGTTCGCGGTTTATAATTGATTTTATATACTTGAATTTAGTTATTGAATATAGTTTTATAATATTAGTTTTTTGATTTATGATAAATTTCATTCTACCTTTAGTAATTTATCCCTAATTAGAGGGACCTAGAGTCGGACTACCTACCAACCCAGAGGCTTATTCCTTGTCTAGGCCAGTGAACAAGGTTGGATATCTATCTCTTTGGGCTTAATTATATAGATAACTATATGAATTTACATGAAATGTTTTTTTACCTTATGCATATGGTGCATTTGGATATGTATGAATATACATACCTTAAAATTTTTGGTTAGTTACAAAAACATGTGGGTTTTTTAAACAGATAAACATCAATATGTTTTGAATATGTTTTTTAGGAAGAGGAAATCAGATTCAAGACTAGAATAACTAGAATAATGCATACATAAAAGTGAATAACCTGATATAAGATGGTGAGGCAAAAATAACCTTCAAATACTAAGTGTGAGATTCATTCTAAAGAGGAACATGTAAAGACCTAAATCTTCTCTAAGGAAGCTAAGAAATAATTGTTTGTGGATTGTATTTTTAGGTAACTTCATTCCAAATATGGGTTACCTTAGATTTTCCTTAGTCGGATTGTTTTTGGAGTTTTATTTGGGTAACAATAATTTGGGAAGCCCTAATGGTTTGGATACCAAACAAATTAGAGTTGAGTTTATTTATATGATGGATTAGACAAAATTGTGTCCACTCCGATATCTAAGAATAATATATAATATGATTGGGATAAATTTGTATTTAAATTATGATATTGTGAGATGAACACCCAAATAGAATCATTTCAAAGTGAAATACAGATCTTGGCCTAATAATGGTTATGGAGAATTTTTAAAAGGGGGTTATCAATTTAGTTTGAGGACATCTGATAAAATCCCATATTAAATGATTTATAATACATTATACTTTTCTAAGAAAATATTGTATTATATATAAAATCTTCACCATCATCATAAATCTAAGATTTTTAATTAACCCTTATAAATAGAATCATAATATAAGTTACTCCTAATACTAGTAACTTAAGAATAGTTATTAGGAAAACTGGTGATTTAAGAACAGTTTTTATGGAAAACTATTTGTTATAGAACATTTTCATACATGTGTTGAAATTGATCAACAAGTGCATCTAGATTCTTAAATAAGAATAGAGTGATTAATTTAAGGGTTTAAAGTAACTAAATGGCCAATTTTTAATGGAATATTATAGTAACATACACAATATGATTGCATATGTCAAGGATAATCAATGTGAAAGAATATATCTATAACTCAATGAGAGTAATGGTTTCCTTAAATCATTATTGGTTATAAAAATCATTTATATTATCTTAAAATATATATGATATAAACTATATGATGGTCAAAAGATTAATATAGTTGAAGTTGTAATTTTTTGTTTCAAGTAATGGTGAATAAAATTTGCTACATCGATAACTTGGATGCTTAAATCAGGGATAAAATTATCATAATATGTGTATTTTATCTCAATTATATTTTGGGAAGATCAAGAAAATAATTATTTTTTAAGATAATTATTTGATGTGTTTTTTAAAATTAGTTATTATTTTCTAAATTCTATAACATGTTCTAAGGGAGGATAAAAATGGTTTTTTCGTTTAAGAAATTTATACTATTTTTATCTATGGAAATGTTCCAACATATTAATTTAATTCAAGAAACTATTACCTAATATTCATTAATTCTTCAGAATATATGTGGACTATGAATATTATGTCAATGTTCTAAAGAACTACATATAGAGTTCAAGTGGGTAAAATTACAAACCAGTATAAGGAATTTTTCAGAATAGTTTAACAATTTTTATTCAAAAATCAAATCAAGGTTATTGAAACCGAGGTTGTTAGGATGGAAGAGTAATGCTTCTATATAACTGGCTTATTCTGAATACATAAACGAGTTTATTAAACTTCATGTAATCTTAATTTCATGTATGGATATTATAGAAACTAATTATTTAGTTTTGAATAATATATAACACCGAATTTATATTTTACAAAAGTTGTAAATATAAATGAGTTTAAATTCAAAGGAAGAATTTTTTTATCTCTTATTTTAAATTCACAATGAAAAAGGTTTTTTCATCTAAATATAAGAGATAGTTTCATGCTCCTATTATTAAAATTAAATGATGTGTATATTCATCCTATTTGACTTATATGATAAGAGAATTTATTTTTTAACAAATATTTTTTATGAAGGAAATGATTTTATTAATTTAATAAACATGTTTTATGATTCATTAATTTTTATAACATGTTTTGAGAATAATATTTGGATAAACTTTGTATCTATATGTTTGTTAAAATATGTGGTATTATGTTCCCACCACCCATTGGCAGTATATCCCATTAGTGATATATTTTACAAAAATATAATTGTAAATAAAAAAGGTTCCATAAAATTAGAATGACATATATGATATGGAGACAATAGTTTATTTATCAAATATTCATACTAAAAGGATATAAATTTTATTTCTAACAAAAGTATTTTTCAATATTTTCATGATAATCAATAAAAAATATAGTTTCTAAGAGGCTGGTAAGAGTATGTTTGGACTTAGATAAGTTCAACGAGAAAAAAAGGATAACACTAATCTAAATTTAAATTTCATTCCACTCAATATCCTAAAATGTTTAGGATATGTGATGGAAAATAAAAATAAAAATTGTTATATTTAGTTACCATTTAGAACGTGGATATAATTATTTACTAAAAAAATATACCAGTATAAGATTAGTGATTTTTCACCTAACATCCTAAATGATACTAGGATATGGGATGAAAAGGGAAAAATTAAAGAGTTAATTTTTTTTCATTAGAAATGAAAGATATTTTTTCTTCAAGGATTATACCAAAAAAATGTAAAGTGAATTAAACTTGATATCCTAAAAGATTTTGGGGTAGGAATTAAATATAAATGTAAATATTTAAATTAGTTACTATAAAAAATTTAATAACTTTTCCTTAAAAGAGTTTAGAAAGTAAAGGTGAACAGAAATTTAAGTGTTATATTTATTTACCTCATAAAATTAGTTTTTAATTGATCCTAAAAGAGTTTAAGACGATATTTAATTAATAATGTAATTAATTGAATTATTTAAAGGAACCAATTTGATGTATTGGGGTTCCAAGGATGATGAGGGATAATCTTATAATGAATGAGATTGTATCCCATGTTTTTAGGAACTGAGATGGCCTGATATTCTGGGGTGTGATGATCTGTGAATTAATAATTTTAAATATATAATATACATTAAATATCCCAAAATTTTATTTTTCCTAAATAAGTTTAATAAATTATAAAAATAATCTCATATCATAAATAGGAGGCCACCGTTGAGTTCATGGAACATGTTTTACCCTAGGTGGGACATAATCATTGTTGTCATCAGTTGTTTTGTGTGAGATCCATCATGGGTGAATAATTAAATAAATTTAATTATATTTATCTAATTATTTAATTATTTACCTGAAGACTTAAAATTATCACTCCTTATAAATATGAATTATGGAAAAATTACAGGATTATCTACAGAACCCTACAAATTTTGAGGATCCACAGGATAGAATTGGAGGATCTTTCATTTTAGATCAATTACCCGATCATGGATCGATGATCGGTTTACAAAGAAATTAAAAGATCATGAAATTAATAATGGAATGGAATCATTCTTCATCAAATAATAAACCAAATAGAGGTAGGATGTTGTTTTATTTTTTATTCTTTACCTGTTTTTTATTTCAATAATGAAAACGATTCAATTGAACAATAAATTTATTCATGGATTGATTGCATAATAGTAATGGGATTATCAATGGTTATTATTAGGAGGAATTTTTTAAAAATTTGGATCTTTATTCATTATAATGAAAGCAGGTGAGGAATACCGAACAAGGTAGAGGTTTGTTCCTCGGTTGTGTGTTTTTTGGTTTTCTTATACTATTCTTCTTACATTCATCATCAGTGTTTTCATTTTAACATATTCTATATATAGAATACCATGAAATCATTCTTTCACAACTGGTTCTTTGAAATTTATCTTGATATTATAGATATGGGCTCATTTTGACGTGGGTATCATTTGATGATTGAAACAACAGTGGATCAGTTTGGATTTGGGGTCACCAGATGTGCTTCTTCATACGTTGACAGAAGGGTTCATTGACAGAGTTCCCCGAAATTGTTTTGGAAGTCTAGAAATCAAATACCCAGTGGTGGTGGATCATGTTTGGCTCCAGATCAACATTTCATGGTGAGAGGGATGGTGATGATAGAAGACATGGATGATATGTGATGCCTCTAAAGGATCTTTGAATTTCTTCATTACAAGACATGCATTCTATAATTACACACCATGTGGGACCCATTTGTGTGTCTCTATGGTTCCCCAGAGATGATAAATATTACATGGAATGTGGAAGATTTTCCATGGAATGTGACCCATACCTATGTGCTTGAAATGTTCCAAAGAGGGTACATAGACGTGACCAGGTGTGAATAGGATCATACACACCATGCCTTTGGTCATGAGAATGGAGAGATAGGCATAGACATGATGAGGAGTATAATGGCTTTCACACAAAGTTTACACAAACACAAACATGAAAATGGGTCATGATATATGGTTAGGACTTAGTATTGAATGAATATTTCTAGTAATTCAAGCACACGCCTTTTACTCCTTCATGGAAGGCTTAGAGACCCTGTCATTTTCAACTTGGACAATTTTTTGGGGTTCATTTCCATGATCCATTCCTAGGGAATTTTGTATTGAATAAACTCCCATATATAGGGTGGTTATCCCTTCATAGGGTCTTTGGTTGGCAATAGAGTTTTTGGAATCCTTCCATGAGGCCTACAATGCGGTCCCCTATCATCATATTTCCCCTAGGTGGTGTTTATGGCATCACCTTGACCAAAACTATAATAGGGTCGATTTTCTAATTAGCATATTATTCCATATTGAGTTATTTGTTTAATCCCTAGCCTTGGTTGTGATCCTAATCTATGTATCATTCTCTTAATACATCCAACATGTACTTCTTATAAAGATACACCAAAAGAATGACATATTGGATGGAAACCATCAGTGATATTTAACTCATGGAGTGTTTCCTCCCAAATGATGGCTATGTGGAACCTCTAAGTAGGAATCCAAGGTTTTCATTACAGTTGTGACTTAACCATGATATTGTGCATCATTGTTGAGTATTTCCAGATATTATTGTCATATTTTGTGAAGAAAAATACCTATAATGATATGATTGTTAGTCTTTATTTTATATTCTTAGTGAATTCGAGGTGTCCTACTAGGTATTATTATACACACCCCTTCATTGGATTTTCCCACACATTCCATGTCTTATGCAGCATATCAAACATTTGACGGAGTCCTAGAGGGACCACGATAAGAAATATATTATTGAGTTGGAGAGACCATGATGTGTTCCAGTTGTTACCTTGAAAGCGGTCCCCTTATATACTTCTAGGTTTTATTTTTTCTTGTTTATTTTTGGTGGGATAGTATTTGGACCTTTTCCAGTACATTATATTATACACTAATGGTAGAATTTAGATGTATTCATGCATGGTTTATTAGTTTTTATACATTTCATCATTGTATGGTCTTGGATAAGTTTGCTGGTGTACATGTAATTTAGTCCAAGGCCTCCCATCTTAGTGATATTTCATCTCAGTTCTAGTCATTATCACCTAACCTATTGGAGGCAGGCATGTGGTAGTCATGGAATGGGACCCATTTTGTTGGTTCATGGAAGAGTGGTATTAGATGATTCTTTTCTACCTTTGGAATAGGGTATATAATATTGGTATGTTTAAAAAGTGTTATGTATTTAGAGTTCGTCTTTAAAGCTAGGGACTCTAGTGTTAGTGTGGTGGTGGATGTATCCATGCACCAGTACTTTGGTCACATTTCTTTGGACTCAAAACAAGTAGGCACTGGTTATAGGGAAAAACATTGTTATATTCATCATATAAGAATGGGTAAGGGTTTACAGACCCTTCTTGATTCAGATATCAAAATGTACTCAATAATTGTGGTATATCTTGTCTATTTCTAGACGAATTCATGGAATTTTCCATCTAGGATTCAACAATATGATCATGAGGATCATTAACTCGGAAATCAAGATTTGATTCATGGACCTGTTCAAGGGTATTTCCTCCTTTTGGAGTACCATTTCTACCATCGTAATTTAAGAAGAATATGGTACCAATAGTACCTGGGGATGCTTTGTACAGGCTGAGCTTGCTTCATGAGTTTCAATAATAAAAACCACTCAAGTTTCAAGTAGAACCCAACCCACAGGCAGGTATGTACTAGATTATGGTAGTGACAGGAGTGCTCTATCTTTTCTAGACACCATTAGATCATATGGTGGTTCTGGAAGTGAGCCTTCTCCATGGATCTATCAGACGATGTTTTAGCTTACTGACCCATTTGTATGATGTGGAAACTCTTTAAAAATCAGTGTTCGATCTCTTTTTTAGAGATGAGTTTTCTCTAGCTATGGTGGTGGATTTTCACATCCAGGAGATCCTACAGCTTTAGGTAGGCAATATGACAGTGGTTGGTATCAATAGTGGTTTACCAACCTCTCTCGGTAATTGATGGATATGGTTAGTGATTAGTTCTTTTGGGATCATACGTTCGAGCAAGGACTACATAGAGACATCTGATCTATAATGATACCATTACTAATTAATACCTATATTGTTGGCCTATACCATACCTTATTACTCGAGTTTAACTTGGTTTGTTATATGTATACTGTTGGTGTTAGTAGTGGGTAGATAGAAGCTGAGTATTCAGTAGTAGGTATATGATGTAAACTCAGGGACCTGAATGTGTGAGACATTTTGGGCTCCATTCTAGGTATAGAGGTTTTATATTTTAGGGCTCAAATTATGGTTATAGTTATCCTAGAGATATGTTTTTTTAATAATGTGATTGTAGGGTACACCTCATGTGGGATTTTATGACCCACTATTCAAATGATAGAGAGATAGTGGATGTGATTTCTAGATAGAGGCAGTAACAAGAGCAGGTAGGTCCCCAATGTGGTGAATGTTTTAGAGGAGCTGGGATAGAAGTTGGAGGTTGTAGATGTTTTGACCTGTTACCAATACCACCCCTGGGTTTTTGATCCTAGGATTAAGTGGCTAGGGATAACGGAGATAGCTATTACATGCAGTCTACATATATGACCCAGTGGTTCCAGGGATGATACGAGGTATGATCTATGTCTTTTCTACCTTATCTACAATATTGATAGACATTGGTTCAATTCATTCTATTATTTCCACTTATCCATTTTTACATATAGAGATTCGGGTTGATCCTTTGGCTTGACCCTTTCACATAGAGACTCTCGCTGGAGGTGACTTAGCAATCACACATGTGTAAAAATGGTGTGACCTAACTCTTAGAGTAAATAGTGTATTTTGGGATATTATTATAGTGGGGATGAGGCCTTATGATTTCATCTTATGTTTGGATTTGTTATCTACATTTCATTCCTAGATAGTCCATTTTAGGTGGAGGATGTTGTGTGTCTCTAGTGATGTGATAAGGGTTTCAATTATGGGTAAAAATGAAACCTATGAAGTACAAGATGGAATCATTCATAGAAGGTTGGATCTTATTCCACGTCATTTGGATAGAATAAACCTTGGTGTCATGGATTCTTTGAGTTTTCAATTCCCTGTAGTGGTTTAGGAGTATTATTAGGTCTTTCCTAAGGATGTTCTAGGATTTCCTTACCACTATAACATAGGATTTTTCATTTATATACACCTCATAATTACCACAAAATCAATGCCAGTATATTGGATGTCTCCTATAGAGATTCACAAGCTTAAGGTGTAGTTATGGAACTTATAGAGGAAGGACATTGTCAGCCCTAATGTATCACCCTGGGGAAAACAAAATATTGTTCACTAAGAAGGTGGATGGGATTTTGAGGCTGAGTGTGGATTTCCTTCACCTAAACCAAGTGACCGTAAATAATAAGTATCCACTACCAAGGTTTGATTACCTCTTCGATCAGTTGAAAAGGTTGTGATGGTCCTTGAAGATCGACCTCAGATCTAGCTATCACCAATTGTGAGTACAAGATGAGGATATACCAATGATGGCATTCAGATACCTCTATGGTCTCTATGATTACTTGTTGATTCCCTTTTATGTGATGAGATCACAAGAATTTTTCAGGGGTATAATTAACTATATCTTTCCTCTTTTATTAGACAAGTTCATGGTAGTCAACACCAATGATATACATGTGTACATGGTGTCTAGGGAGGAGTAAGCGAGTCGTTAGGGGATGGTTCTAAATGTACAATGGGAGCACCAAATTTAAATTAATATCTCTAAGTGCCATTTTTTAATTTAATAGGTCCACTTTCTTGGAGATTATATCTCAACATATGGTGTATTAGTTGACCTGGTTAATGTCAAGGTAGTGTTATCTTCTGTGCCACCCAAGAACGTGATGGTGGTGATGATCTTCATTTGGATGGTAGGTTATTATCATGAATTTGTACCTAACTCTTCCAAGATATCATCACCCTTGAGAGCTTTGAAATGAAAGAGGAAGCATTTCCTGTGAATATAGAGGTTTCAATATGCTTTCCAAGAGTTTAGGTAGAGATTAACGAGAACCCTCTTATTGATATTTCCAAAGGAGTGCATCGATTCAATAGTTTTGTATAATTAATTAGGGAACAGACTTCGTTGTGTTCAAATTAATAATAATTAATTGATTACCTATTGTTCGCATCAATTGAGACCACATGAGTAGAAATATGTAACACGGAATCTTGAGTTGGTAGCGATAGTTTTTACACTAAATATGTGGCACCACTACGTAATGGTCATGTGGTTTGTCATATATTCGGATCACAAGAGTCTCAAGTTTTTCTTTTATTAGAAGAATATTAAACTGAGATAGAACTGATGTATATAGTTCCCCCATGACTCTGCCTTTGATATTTTCAATACTCTTTAGAAGGGAACATGATAGAATATGTTCCCAGTAGGGGATCTTTTTTCGTTATTGAGTGAGGAATCATATCATTTATCTTTGTTTCATTAATACATATTGGGTGGGCAAAGAGAGGCTTAAATCCAATTAAAGGTTTTTATGACTCTTATATTAATGTTACTCAGGGAGGAACATCATGGGGATACAAACTAGGAGACCCTAAATACTCAAAGTACATCTGGACTTGCTCATGATGTATTTTCTAAAGGTCTGTAGTCTGTAATTCAATTCAAATAATTAAAAATTTTACTAGTGATGTTGTGGGAAGAGGTTTTGAGGTACCTTTTAAAATATCTTTTGGTGGTAAATCTAGTAGTGTAGAAAATATATTGGGACCTCTAAATATATTGGGACCTCTAAATGATAGGTGACCACAAGGATCCACTAGGTTTAGGTCAACCTCATGAGTTCCAGAGTGGAAGTGGGTTGGGATACCCTAGTACTTTATGAAGGGGTATCCACATACATTCAAGGGACATTATTCCATCTGGGTGATCATAGACTGAATCACCAACTCATCCCACTTCTTAGCTATTCTATAGAAGAGTTCAGTTGATAACATGGGATTCACCTACATGATAGAGATAGTCTGGCTCTAAGGAGTTACCTCTAAGCTAATTTTTTACCATGATTACCACTTCACAAATCTATTATTGAAGGGATTTCAGGAGGCATTTTGTACTTAGTATAAATTCCGTATAACATTTCACCCCTAAACTGATGTCCATACATAGAGGACTATTCTGGTCTTAGAGGACGTGTTGTGGGATTTCATGTTATGCTTTGGAAATAGTTTGTAGGATAACCTACGATTGGTGTTGTTTTCATATAAAAACATATATAATTGCACCATTACAATGACAACATTCAAGACCTTATATGGGTGAACCATTAGAACACCTCTATGTTGAACCAACCTAGGAGAGTCAGCAGTGTAGGTCCTGGAGATTGTGGAATCCACTACATATAATGTGAAGATCATCGATGAGCATATGAGAAGTTCAAAAATCCATCAAAATACCTATATAGGCAAATTTTTAGGACAAGAGGGTTCAAGTAGGGGTACCCTGTGTTCTTGAGTATCTCACCTCAACAAGGAGTTTAAATATTTTTCCAGGGTGGAAAGTGAACTTCGAGATTCATTATCCCTTTCTTGATTCTATGCAGAGTATGAGAGATGGCTTACAATATAGTTCTACCATTAAAATTAGATTGGGTACCTGATGTCTTCCAAGATTCATGACTGAGGAGGTACGTGAATGATTTGTCACATGTTGTCAATTGGGTAGAGTTTTACAATAAGGATGCATTTACCATTCACAATTACCTACTAGAGACCGAGGATATAAAGGAGAGGATCCTTCATGGGTGATTAATTCCCCTAGTGTGTGTCTAATGGATGTTTGTGAATTTTGAGGAGAAAACATGGGATCAGAAGACTCAGATGTATTCTTATTACCCATATATTTTTGTGTAGCCTTCTTATTTTTTCATTCTGGGTTGAAAATACCCAAGGTGGGTAGAATGTAATCACTCTAATTTTTTCCCATGTTTTGTTAGGCACTGAGACAGTATTAGATTTTGAAGCCTGGTGTTCCTAGAATTAATGTTTAAAATATATTAAATATATTAAATATCAATCAGGTATATTTTTTCTAAAAAAGTGAATTCTCTTATAAATACATTCTTATATCAAAAATCAAACGCTATAGAGAAGTTCTGAAGGTGGGTTTTACACTAGACATGATGTAATATTTTTCAATATCGGATGTTGATATTGAGTGCATTCATGGGAAAATAATTAAATAAATTTTATTTATTTATTTATTTATGATCTCTAACCTAGAGATCCTTGTAAATACTCTCTTATGAAAAATTTGCAGGGCAAGCGACATAACCCTACAAATTGGGAGGATCCATTGGAAAGTGTTGGAGGAGATTGAGTTTCCATGTGATGACTAGATTGTGGATCAATGATCATTTTTTGAAGAAAATAAGTGATATCACTAATGACAATGACTCAGAATTATTATTCACCGTCTAATTATCCATAAGGTTGTAGGACATTATTTTATTTGCATTCCTTCACCTTTTTTATTTCTAGGATTAAAGTTACTCAATAGAGCAATGAATTGATTCTCGTATCGATCATATAGTATGTATGGTATTATACGTGGGGATTTTTAGGAGGAATTATTTATTAAATTTGGTTATTTATTTTTTGTTCTAATAGAAATGGATTGAGAGAAACTGAACAGGTTACACCCTGAGTTTTATGGGCCTTTTTTCGAATAAATTAAATTTGTATTTATAAATTCAAATGAACTAAGTCAAGTATTCTTTTCACATGGAATTTACTTTTTATACATCGCATATAACACCAAATTGTAAAAACAATACACACAACACTGAGTTGGCATACAACACAAGCTATATAGAGTTTCTAAAAAACATTTATTTTTTATAATTATTTAAATGAGGTAATTATAAAATAAGAGTAAAACATTGTTATATTAATATTAAAAAATAATATCAGAATTTAGTTCACAAATTTTTATATAAATAAAACATATTGGGAAATAAATGATATGGTTTTTGGTAAAGACATTCTATGTTTAAAAATATTGTTTTCTCGAATGAGCGAATTTTAATGGCTATCTATGAAAAAGAATAAAATTAATTTTAAGAAAATTTAGAAATTTAATTTGATAAAATTGACTTCATTTTTGAATTTATAAGGTTGAAATTATATATGGTAATTTTCTGGGATTTTATTAACAAACTACATTTTTTAATGAATATTGAAAAATCTTAGATTTTAATTCAAAACCTTTTTATAAAGTAAAATATTTATAATGTTAAATTATATATTAAATTGTTTTAAAAGTTTAATTAGGTAATTATTTTAACAATTATCTAATTATAACCAATTTTACATTAAAACTAGTTATGAATTCTTACCAAACATCTTATTATTTTTACTTTTAAAACCTGCATTGTTAATCGGACTACAAGATTAATTTTAAATTAATTTCTACCACTTATAAGATCATAATTTTGAAAAATGGATTCCATATTTTAAATCAAAATAATTTATAATTTCTAACGAGTTTAAATTTTTTTTTTACTATAATTATTAGTCAAAGTGATTAAAATTAGTTACATCAGTTAAGAGAAAAATTAGGCTAATAAAGTACTAATCCATCAATATGAGACCCAAAAAGACCGTCAAACTTGAATAAACCCCATTTTATTTCAATTTTTCATCCATAAATCATATATTATTTTGTTTGGATGGTTTTTTATTACCTTGGTTTTGTAAAAACATGGGTACACCTAACCTGTTTACAAAAATACCAAGTATATATGTTCCCTTTCTTATAAAAGGCCACCACCTCTACCCAATTCCTTACACCTATAAATCCTCTTGTCTCACCATAAATCCACTAAAATAATCTCCCAACTTACCACCATTTCACTTAGAATCTTTCCCTTGGGAATAAGTAAACTCGAAGAAGGCTTTTGGCACAAACCAAAAGCAATTACCCGATTAAGAGGTAACGTCTACTCTGATGCTTCTTTCCTTTATTTTCATTATCCACCCCCTCCAATCTATTTATTTCATTATTTTATGAAAAAACCCATATCCTCAACATAATAGTATTTTTTTTAATTGTAATGGTTAGACCTAAACTTGCACAAACCTATATCTAATAGATATCAAACATACTGTTTACGTGTTTGGTGAACTACCACCTCACTAAATGATGATTGTTCATTTCTTCTTTATAGCCTCTCATGGTGGAAATTATATATTATATTTATTGTTTATTTGATATTATTTATCACGTTTACAAAACACATATATTTTAATTTTCATTCGGTGTTAATATGATAATTTCTTTTGAGGAAGTGAATACTATCACCCCTTCAAAGTAATGTGATTCATTGACACGCTATATGGAATATATTAAGGATGTGTTTAGTGAAATTATATGATATATATAACATTATATTAAATTCCTCAAACCTAGTTACCCAAAGTTGATTCATAATTACAAAATATTAGCATTATCATAATAGATCATGTCCTACAAGACATGTTGATTTAGTAGCCTAAGATGTACTAGATATAAACATATGTTTTACATTGCATTATTACATGAAAATGAAACATTATTTCTCCTTTGGACACACTCATATTCCTTTGTCTATCATGGAAGGTCAGTCGTAATATACTTCTTCACATCCTGGATAAAATAAAACATAAGAAAGGGGTGAGCTCAGATGTTTGATAAGGATAACAATATTGAAGAAACTATAATAAATAAGCATAAACATCTAAGTAAATGTAATAGATTAAAACAAATCCATTTAAAACTAATATTCATCATAATATGAACAATATAAATCAAATAATTCCATTTAATTATTCACATGGATATTCTATTAGTCAAATAATCACATGTAATATCAATTACAGATCTCATAATAATGGAATGCATAATGTCGGACATCATAACCACATAGTCAAGGCCTCCTGCCAAGACTACAAATGAAAATATTTTCAAAGACTTATTACAAGACACTATTTTATCTTATGATACCTACCAATGCATCGAGGGGATATAGCGGGCTCCGCCTGTCACTTACTACGTCCAATGCATTCCTCAAATGAAAAGAGTAAAACATAACATAAAAATTCATATTAAAGTAGCATATGAAATTTTAATACTTTAACCATAAACCGTGAATGTTATAAAAATATCACATCCAGAGTCAAAAATATCATTAAAATATCAATACAATATGTAATATTGTATCATTAAAAAATCAGCTTCAATTAAAAATAAAATCCAACAATAGATGTTGACATAGATGAAATCAATCCACGAACTATTTGACAGAAATATATCCTTCTACTTTGAAATAATATAAAATTCACATAATTATATAAGAAAAATTTATTTTAAAAATAATCATATAATCTTGTAAGAGATGGTTTGAAGGTTTTATAATGGAGTAAAATAGATTCACCCTACATATAAGTTAAAAACATTATTTCTCTATTTTGTCAAAAATGTCATAAGTAGCTTGTCTGGATAATAACAGAAACATTCCATTAAAACATTTTATAAAAAGCAAAACAATAGTATAAATTACTTTATTCCATAGTCTAGAAAATAGTGAAAATGTTTTAAATACATTTTTATGAAACATGGATGTGGATGACAAAGAATTCCCCCTAGATACTTACGTATAAACAACCTCAGATAATAGAGAGATTGTAAAATTAACCCTTACCTTGTAATTTTCCATAGTCGATGGTACATTAACCTCCTGTATAATGGATAAATAATTGTCATTAAATTATAAAAGATCCATATACATAAATATTATATCATATATGATCCTATAATATTTCTTGGTTAATAATATTTTTGTGTAATCATTGTTTCGGGTGTTAACTGATTTGTTTTACTTTAGATATTTTGTTATGTAAGTCATGTGTTTTATGGATAGGATTTATTTGATTCATATCCATAATGATATTAAGTTCTTAAAAATTATTTTTTAATCATAAAAGGAAAATTATTCCTTAATTTTTAGGATGGGGAACTAAATCTCATCGTGTCGTGGAGACTGTTAGTCGTACGTACGCACAAGCAACAATATCATTCTATTGATGGTGAAATAATATGTAATTGGATAGTATATTTTATATACCGAATCAATAAAATGTTATATTTATCATTTAAATGTATTATACTAATTATTATACACATACAAATAATTTAGTGTTGAATAACAATATACACCAAAAGGTGGAGATGGTAATCTATACGTATACACGAATGAAAATATCATTCTATTAATGGTGAAAGCATATGTAATTGGATGGTATAATATATATAAAACATCATTTACATTATAAATTTATCATTTAAATAAATTATACTCATTATTATAACCATCCAAATAATTTTTTGTTGACTAAGAAAATACACCATGATGTGGAGATGGTAACCCGTACGTACGCACGCATGGTAAATTTTTCATTCATATGATGGATAGAGTAATGAATATGGTGGGACAATATTTATAATAAAATATTAGTATTTAGAAGGTACCTAAGACATTATTTCAATATGGAATCAATAAAGAAAATAATTTTCATGATGTCTTATTTATTCCACTTAGACTGTAGTAACAACAAAATCTTGACATAGATCCATTTTCTTTATCTGAGATATATTTCCTTGATTATTTGGAAAATAATATTCATAAAATCTTACTTATTGTCAATTCTTGTATTTAACATTGAAATACTCATTATTCCCATTGAAATCATGAGTTTTGAGTCATTTTTCTCAACATTTTTAACAAACTCACATTCCTTTTAGGAAAATACCAAGGTGTTTCTTCCCACATTTATCACATAAGAAAAAATCATCCTTTCCCTTTTCCCTTTATCTATCTCTAGCTCCACATTTATCTTATTATCTTGCTTTAAATTACTGTCATAAGACCTAGAGGATACCTTTTCTATCTTTATAGAACACGAGACAATATCTTCGTACGATGAGAATGATTGTGAGACCAGTGCCCATCAGATGAATGGTTTTAACCAATCAACGAATCGATCAATCTTACATCTTAGGTTGCGTGTGTAGTTTTTAGTATGCCTTGCTAACCATGTAAAGTTAGCCTCATACTTTTCAACATTCTCATCCTCCTTTTATCTCAGACATATGAATTTTCATTCTATATCAACTCATTTTTCATGAGGAAATTATTTATCTAGGAAAAGTTATTTAAACTCTCTTCATTCAATACTTCCTATTTCTTATTCCTCCTTTGTGTTTTGAATCAATTAACACTATTGATGTGCATCTCTTGAAAGATTATAGACTTTCATAACAATTGTTTCCCTCTCATTACTCCCCAAAGAAAGAAATATTTTCTCTGAGGAATTTATTCACTACTCCGCTAAAAAATGATGTGTAGTCCCATTGAATGATAAAGGTTGTTGTCTAATGATATGTTCTATCATTGATCTTCTGTGTTGTGGATCAAGATTCTTTATATGGGTAAGGTTATTATTCATAACCTAAGTTAGTTATCCCACTATGTTTATAATATTTTCAATGCCATTTGGGTCACCAACTCCACTATAATTATCTTTCATAGAAGGTAAATCCCTACATGGATTATGTGTTTTGATACAATTTCCATTCCTTTTACAAGACTCCATTTCTAAACAATGGCATACACTTGATTAGGTTATCAATCATAATGCATAATTCCACACTAGTAAAATACATAACATAAATTAAAAAAAATTATGCATATTTAATCCATAATCGTAAATATGGTTACTTTTGGGAATATTTACTAATAAATACTTTATAATGGGTTTTAAAGAAAAAATGAAATATCCTAAGAATATCCTCCGGGAGTGTCAAACTAGGTGTGCAGTAGGGCCCCTTGTCGTGTACCAGGTTACCCTGAGTCAAGCACAGAACACCTTGTCAGAGTTCTCACCCCATGTTATATCTTTTCCAAAACCACATCCACAAGTAGTATCTATATGGGGATATACTGCATGTAATATCCATTTAATCCCTACTTTACCAAAATTATAAGGGGTGCTCCTATAATTATCCTCAAAAATAAATCTTAGGGTTATGATCCATCATCTAGGTTTTCTAAATCAATTTCTAAGGTTATTTATAAACTTCCTATGATATAAACTGTAATTCCCCAACACCAGAAGCCTAGAGCCAGTGCATTATTTTAATAAATTGTCATGATTACAAGAGATCAATTCGAGAATGACTGATTAGTTTAGTTTCCTTGGAAGTACTATATATGTACATGAGTTTTAAATTACATTATGAAATGAAAATGAAACATTTTATATCCTTTCAGCATACTCATATTATTAGTATATCCCTATAGGTGAGTCATAATAAACTTCTTATCAACATGGGAGAAATAAAACATAATAAGTTAGTGGGATTAAATGCTCAATAAGGACAAAAATATAGCAGAGACTATCATAAATAAGAATAAACATTTATAGAAATGTAGAAGACTAAAACACAATCCATTTAAACATAAAATTCAGAAAAATATGGAATATATAAATCAAATAATTCCATTTACATATTCAAATATATATTCTACTAGTCGAATAATTACATGTAATATCAATAGCTAATATCATAATGATGGAATGAAAAATCTCAGACATCATAACCAAATAGTTAAGGCCTCGATCCAGGACTAAAAATAAAAATATAGTTAAGGCCTTGTTCTAAGACACTAGTTTGTCCCATGAGACCTACCGATGCATCGAGGGGATATATCGGGCCTCACCCGACACTTATTACATCCAATTAATTCATCATATGAAAAGGGTGAAACCTAACGTAAACATTCCTATTAAACTAGAATAAGAAATTTTAATACTTTAACCATAAATCATGAATGACATAAAAATAGAACATCAATAGTTAAACATATCATATAACTATCAATAAAATATAGAATATTGTATCATAATAAATCAACTTGAATTAATCATAAAATCCAACTGTATATGTTAATACAGATGAAATCAAACCAAATACTAAATGAGAAGAATATCTCATTCTACATTGAAATAATTTAAAAGTATCATATTTATAAAAGTAAACTTTTATTGTTGAAATATTCATATAATATTATAAGGTTATCTTTTAAGGTGTTATAATAGAGGGAAATAGATTCACCCTCCGTATAAGTTAAAATAAATATTCTTTCATTAATTTATCGAAAACTTCGTAAAGTACTTTTTTTGGAAAATAACGAAAATATTCCTTTCAAAACATTTTACAAAAAGTAATAAAATAGTATAAATTAATTTAACCTATATTCTAGAAAATATTAAAAATGTTTCAGATTACATTTTTGTGAAACATGGATGTGGATGATAAATAAGTCCCCGTAAATACTTTCGTATAAACAACCTCGAATAATTGAGAGGTTGCAAAATTAACCATTAACTTGTACTTTTCCATAGTCGAGGGTAATATAACCTCCTTGATAATGGATAAATCATTTTTGTTAAATTATAAAAGAACCATATAAATTAATATGATTTCATATATGATCCTCAAATATTTCTCTGTTAATAATATTTTAGTAGTATCATTGTTTCAGGTGTTAACTGATTCATTTTTATTTTATATGTTATGTTACATAAGTCATATTTGTTATGGATAGGATGTAATTAATTCATATAAATTGTGATATTAAGTTCCTAAAAATTATTATTTAATCATCAAATTTTAATTATACTTGAATTGTTATGATGGAGATGAATTCCCATCGAGTCATTGAGACATTAAGTCTTGCGTATGCAAGAGATGCAACATCACTCTATTAATGGTGAAATCATATGTAATTGTATTGTATATTATATATAAAGAATAATTAACATGTTATTTTTATCATTTATAACAATTATACCCATTATTATACCCATCCAAATAATGTATCTTTGAATAACAAACTACACCATGATGTGCAGATGGTGAGCCATACGTACGCACGCATGGTAACTTTTTCATTCATAGGATGGATAAAAAATTGAATATGGTGGTAGAATATTTATAATAAAATATCATTATGTAGAAGTTAATGGATCTATTATTTTAGTATGGTAACAACAATGAAATAGGGCGTAGAAGAAGAAAGTAACATTGAAAGTGGTGATAATATAATTACCACTTCTTCAACTCCTACCTTTTGATTTGAACAAAAGGGCCCCTTAGGTTGACTATCTGATAAATATAAAGCCTCTAGGTTGAAGTGAGGGTAGTTTAGAGGAGATTTTGGTAGGATTTGTCTTAGTCAAATTGTTTTGTATGTGTGTATATAAGAGAAGGGGAAGTTCCCATTTAAAAGAGAGGTAGGGGAACTTTAAGAAAATATCAAAATATTAATTTGTTATAAAATTATTTTCTATATATAATAGCCCCAAATTGATTTATTTAGAGGTTAATATGAATTGGGGTTGAAATACTCTCAGAAAATAGGTTTTAGAAAAGTTTATATCATAACATTATCCTTATCTTTTATTCTTAACCCTTTGTGAAAGAGTTTAACTTTTACCATGTATTCTTGTATTTTTATACTTCATGATTAATATAGTTACTATAAAATTAAAAGCTAACCTAAAGTGGTTAATTAATGAGATAAGTAAAATTATCTAAATCATTTTCTATAATATTATATTTTAATGGAATATTATATAATTTAATATAATGTTATTTTTTTAAGAACTCATTTATGTTAATTTTGACACTATTTAGTAATTGGTTTTTGTTAAACTTGTAACAACTTGATTAATAATATATAAAAACATTAAATAAACTCTAACATGTCATATTCACCTAGAAAATTATTGGATGACATAAAATGTTTCAATTTTCATTTATTTTAATTGTTATAATATCATTTATTTTAATCCATCATTAATAAAGAAATTATGGCATCATCATTGTGTAATAATAAAGTTTAATTATTTAATGTCTAAAAATTATTAATAAAATACCATGATGTAGGATATATTTTAATATTTCTAATTAATATTATTAGTCTAATTTATCTTATGTATAACCCTATATTTAAAATGGTTTAGTTATTAAAATTTGAATTTAACACTTATAATTATTCTTTCAATAAAATATAATAAATGTTCTAATATGACCCAAGTGGATCAAAAAGGATCATATTTTTCCCTAAGGTTTATGTAGGTCTAAAAAACTTATCCAATAGAATTAGGACATGTTTTGGGGTAATTTTATATTATTATAATATTAACTTCACATTTAATTATACTATTTACTTTTAACCATGGTAAATAAAATTCAAAAGTTACTATTCACAAAAAAAAATTATTTTCATCCGATTGAAGCACAATTTACTTAATGATGAAAACCATGTCTATCATATATTTGAAATTAAATACACATATGTGATTAAATTATATTTTATGAAAAATTTCAAATGTGCCTAGAAGTTGTGTAAAAGATGTTAAAAAGTACAATAGAATTATATATATATAATCTTATTATAAAAAGACTCCAATGAATTAAATTTGACTAATATAGGTACTATATATCTATTTTTACTTTAAAATAAATTAAAATAAAAAAATAATTATTTAAATAAAAATTTTGTTTTAAATAATAACGCTGTGTTTTTCACTGTTCACCAAAAATTGATAGTATATAGAAAAATACGAAAATTTCACCCAAAAATAATTTTCATATTCTGAATCCGAAGATGAGGTCCATTTTGGAAAATCAAATTTATAAAATTTCAAAAAGTATGTATTATTATTCATAACTTCTTTTTAAACGAATAGTTCGATTGGTCATGATGTGCTAGAACTCAGTGTCGCATACATCGCACACTATTGAAATATTTATAAATAATGCAATCCATGGAAGCTTAGGGTGTTACATTTTACCACTATTTAATAAATTGAGTCCTCATAATTTAATATTTGGATTGAAAATTGGGGTTTTGACATTTCAACATTTCTTGGTTGAAATCGCACATCAAAAAATAGATTAATGACGCCTCTATTTTAAAATAAAGAATGGAAAGTACGATAGTTACAAAGATTATTACATAATAGGGTTCCTTGTATGAAAATATGGATATAGAAGAGAAAACAAACCATCAAGTTCTGATGGATAGTTATAGAGAATATTATTAGAAGAAATTTAACAACTAGAAAGCTATAAATTTTTGATGGTCTATGGGGCCATTAAATTCATCAAAAAAGATGGTACTATGAATTAATTCCTGGTTTAATTATCCTTTTACAAGTGTTGTATAATTAATTTAATTCATAGACTAAGAAAATAAGAAATCATACTTAATTTTCATGTAGAGGTTTGTCCTATACCACAAACTCATCTTTCCCTTCAAAAGATAAAACTCCAAAATATTATATTTAACTCAATCGTATAAGGTTTCAACTATAATAATATACCATTTAGACAAAGAAAACATATTTTATAATAACTAGTGACTTTTAGTAGGCTAGTGGTAGGTGATAAATCTATGTCTCACATCAGTAGTGGGTTTGATTCCCACAGCTTTGTCTGATGTGACGAGTTATCACCCAATCTCCAGGTTGACCTTTTTCTAAAAATATAGTATTATAACATTCCAAAAATAATCTTAAGAAATATTTTAACCTTAGACAATATTATCCAAAGTTCAAATTAATTCATTGCAACCTTTAAATTTATCCAAAATGCATCTGTCTGAACTCTCTCAAAAAGGTCTCTAAATTTCCAAAATCAATTGTAACATCAGATTCCCTCAACAAAATAATGTTTATCTTATTGTCACATACTAAAAATAGGATTACCTTCATCATATTAAATCATTAATAAAAAAAGTATTGCAATATTATCCTTATATATGTCAAATCCTTCTTATAACTAGAATATAAATCAAGAATCCAAAAACAAAAATACATTAATTATTCAACTTAGAATGTAGTAACAAAATAAGTATAACCTTGGTCCATTTTTTTAGCTGTATTTTCGTGAATCATTGGAAAATAACTTCAACAATGTTCTATTTCTTTGCAATTGTTCCATTTAACTTTGATAGCCTCTTTCTCCCCCTTAAAATCACGATCTTAGTGTCCTTTTTCACCACTTTTGTAACAAAGTTCCATTTCTTTTTGGAAAATACCTGGGTGTTTCTATCAACATTTATCATGTGAGGGAAAATCCTACTTTCCTGCTTTCTGTTTATCTATCACTTTTTTCATCGTTCTCTTATTCTATAGATTTACTTTAATGTCATAAGACTTAGAGAATTCATTTTCTATCATGATAGCTCATGAGACTATATCATCGTTTGATGAGAACGATTATGAGACCAGTGCGCATCAGAGGAATGATTTTAACATATCAAAGAATCAACCAATATTAAATCTTGGATAGTGTATGTAGTGTGTAGTGTGCCTTGAAAACCTTGTGATGTTATCTGCGTACATTGAAACATTTTCATCTTATTTTTGTCTCAGACTCAGAAATTGTCATTCCATATTAGCTCATTGTTCATGTGGTACGTATTTCTCTAGAAAAAGTTATTTAAAATATATCCATTACATATTTCCAAATTTATCATCCTCCTTTGTTTTCTAATCAATGACCACCATCGATATACATATCTTGAAAGATGATAGATTTCCATAATAACATTTTCCCTCTCATTAATCCCCAAAGCAATAAATATTTTTCTCCAATGAACTTTTCTACTGCTCATCTAGAAAAGGATTTGTAGTCCCATTTAATGATTGAGGTTGTTTCCTTATGAAATGGTCTAACATTGATTCTCTGTGTTGTGGATCAGGATGCTCTATATGGGTAAGGTTATTATTCATAACCTGAGTCATTTGTCCCAGTATGGTTATAAGTTGTTCTATACTAGTAGTGTCACCAAATATACTGTCAATATATTTTATAGGAGTGAAATCCATACCTAGATTACATGCATTGATATGGTATACATTCCTTCCACTAGGTTCCATTTCTAAACAATGAAATATACTAGATTATGTTATGAATCATAATTCATAATTCCAAAGTAGTAAAATACTTAAAATAAATTGAAATTTTTCTGCATATCTAATCTATAATGAAAAATATTGTTCCTTTGAGGAAATATATAATCATAAATCCTTCATAATGGTTTATAAATAAAGTATCAAATTTCCTAAGCATAACCCATAGGAGTGTCAAACCAGGTGTGCAGTAAGGCCCATTATCATGTATCAGGATACGCTGTGTCAAGACCATAACACCTTGTCAAGGTTTTCACCCCATTGTACATCGGTTCTAGAACTACATCTAAATGAAATATCGAGACAACGATGTACTTCTTAGAATATTCGGGTAATCCCTACTTTACCAAAATTATATGGGGTTCTTTTATACTTATCCTCAAAGTCTCTCTGATTGTTGTGATCAATAATCTGTGTTTATTAAATATATTTCCAAAGTTATTGCTAAACTTCCTCTGATACCGACTGTAACGCGCTGATTATAGAAGCTCAGATCAGGTACATTATTTTAATACATTGGCATGATTACAAGGGATAAAGTCATGAATGACCCATCAGTTTTGTAGCCTTGGAATTACTAAATACATACATACGTTTTCCTTAGTTTAGGGTACATTAATTTCATGTATAATTGTAAATTAATTTTTATTAAATTATATAGGAACCATATACATAAATATGAAATCATATATGATCATCTAATATTTGTTTTTTAATAATATTTTAGTAGTATCATTTTTTTGGGTGTTAACTGATTGGTTTTCCTTTATATGTTTTGTTATGTAAGTGATGTTGGTTATGGAAAGGATGTATTTGATTTATATACATAATAAAATTATGTTCATAAACATTATTTTTGAATCATAAAATTATAATTATTCATGAATGGTTATGATGGGGAATGAAATCTCATCATGTCGTGGAGATAGTAAGTTATACGTACGGACGAGCGACAATATGATTATATAGATTTTTTTAATTATATGTAATTGGATTTTATATTATATATAAATAATCATTAACATGTTATATTTATTATTTACTATAATTATACTCAATATTATACTCATACAAATAATTTATTGTTGAATAACAAACTTCACCATGACATGGAGATGGTAAGCTGTACGTACACACGCATGATGACTTTTTCATTTATATAATGGATAGAATAATGAATGTGGTTGTACCATATTTATAATAACAACTCAGTTTCTAAAACTTACTATAATTAATATTTTTGTGTGGAAACAAAAAAGACTGAGAAAGATGAAGAAGAAAATAACTTTGAATGACGTGATAAAATAATTACCTCTTCTTTGGGAGATTCCTTTTTATTTGAACAAAAGGGTTCTTTAGTTTGGATATATGATCAATGTAAAGCCTCGTGGTTGAATTTAGGGTAGTTGGGAAGAGATTTTTGTAGGTTTTTTCTGATCCAAATATCTTTGGAGGTGTGAAATTTAGATAAGGGGATGTGCCCTTTTATAAGAGTGGTGGCAGAATATAAGGAAAATATTGAAAATTGTATTTATTATAAAAACAATTTCAGTTTCTAATATCTCCAAATTGATTTATTTTTATGCTAAGATGAGGATGGGTCTAAATCATCTCACCCAATAGGTTTTATACAAGTTGAGATTATAAAATTGTCTTTTTATTTTAGGTTTAACCATTAGTTAAATAGTTTTCCCTTTACCATGTCTTCTTGTATTTTTATTGCACATGGTTAATATAGTTACAATAAAATGCCAACAGAACCATAAGTGGTTCATTAATTACATATGTAACTTATCTAAGTCATTTATCTGAATAATAGATTTTTAAGATAATTGTATAATTTAATAAAATAGTATTTGTTTTAAAAATTCATTTGTGTAATTATTGATAATATTTAGTAATTGGTTTTTGTTTAAATCAGAAAAACTTGATTCAATCAAAACAAAATATTTAATAATCCCAAACATGTCACATTCACCTCTAAAATGTGGGTATGTCATCAAAAGTTTCAATTTAAATTTATTTTAATACTTATATTATCATTTATTTTAATCATTGATTAGTAAGTTAATTAATGCATCGTCATTATGTCATAAATAAATTAAATTGTATATTGTTCAAAAATTATTAATAAAATACCATGATGTAGGAAGTATTTTTATATTTCTAGTTAATATTTATAGTCAAATTTATCTTCTGTATAACCCTATATTAATAATTGATTATTTATTAAAATGTGAATTTAAAACTTTTAACACTTCTTTAAAAAAATATAATAAATGTTTTAATCTAACCGAGATGGATCAAAAAAGAAAATATTTTTGTCCTAAGGTATATTTTGGTCAAAAAACAATTATCCAATAGAATTAGGATACATTTTGGGATAATTTTATATTATTATAATATTTTTTTTACCTTTATTTACCTTATTTACTTTTAACCATGGTAAATAAAATTCAAAACTTTCTATTTACCAAAAATTATTTTCAACCTGTTGAATCAAACTTTACCTACTGATGAAAACTATTTCTATTAGATTTTTGAAATTTAATACACAAAAATGGTAAAATTACGTTTTATGAAAATTTATAAATGTTCCTAGAAGGTGGTTAAAAGACGTTAAAATGATCAATAAAATTTTATATATCCAATCTTATTATAGAATGACCCCATTGAATTAAATTAGACTAATATTGGTATTATTTATCTATTTTGAATTTAAAATAAATTTAAATTTTTAAAATAATTTAAAATTAATAAGTCTGTTTTAAACAATAACGCAGTGCTTTTCACTTTTCGTCAAAAATTGAAGGTTTTCAGAAAATTTCCAAAAACTCCCTCCCTAAGATAATTTTGATTTTCTGAATCCAAAAATGAAGTTGATTATGAAAAATAAAATTTATAAAATTTCAAAAAGTATGTATTACTATTCAAAACTTCTTTTAAACGGCTTGTTTGATTAGTCGTGATGTGCTAGAACTCTGTGTTGTGTACATCACACGCAATTGAACTATTTAAGAAGGAATCATAATATGGATTCTTGGGGTGTTAAATTATTATTATAAATTAATTATATTATGTAAAAATACACATATTTCATTTTCTTTCTTTCTTTCAATATGACTATTAAAAGGGAAACAACATTCAGGCATACATATGGCTTACCGTCTCCATGAATTGTGTATTCTATTTAATTATTCATTATTATATATATTATTATAATAGACATATACTGGATATGAAATATATTTATATTATGATTTAAATTCTAGAATCATGGTATAAGTATAAGGACCAATGATATAAAATATTTAGATACATTCAAAGAACAAAGAAAATATTACGTGAAATGAAACCTAAACATAGGTTTGTTAATATGTGGGTAATATAAGGTCATAATCAAACCATATATGGTTTTATGTATAATACTATACTGCAATAACAGATCTATAACAAACTTATATTTTTTATACATGAATATTGTATGAGTATGAAGAGTTTCAAGACACAAGGTATGAGGATTCCATCCCACTATTTATTTTCTTGAGACACACGCTATGTTCACCACACTTTCCTCTTGTGTGGTATATGTACTTCGCAGGATTATATTATATTTATCTTATACTAAAATTAATTTTCATTCACATATCCATTTTATGAACTTCGTTCATGGGGTTTAAGTTACCAAATCGGAAAATATTCCTTGCCACAATTTTCCTTCTTTGAGACTCTTTTTTTATTATGCTCCTAATCTATTTTTTGAGGTGTATATACATCCATTTTATGTGTTATATCATTAATATTATTCGTTTAATGGTATTTTAAGATTAATTTAATTTAATTTTCATACATCTATAGTATGATCCCAAGTTACCATGTTATAAGAGTTTATTGAGACAATCTCATCACCTTTCGAGATTATTTACGTTTATACTTCCTTTGATGAAATATTTTGACACATCTCTTAAGAAAACTCAAGAGTTTACTTCTCATATTTTAATTCAATATATCATCATATTTTAGTACCAATTTTTCCAATCTTTGGTACTTCGGATAATGTTTTTATGTAAAATCTGAAAATATCCCGCTCTCTTTGGTCAGAATTCTATTTTATTCAAAACCCGATCTTTTCAAAAATGATTTCAAAAGAACCATGAAGATAATTTTCAAGAAAAAAGTACTTTAAAATTTATTTATTATTTTAAAATATTTATATGTAATTTTTCAAATCCATTTGTAAAGAAATTTTTTTCAAAATATTTTATTTTATAAAAATAATTTTTTAAATAAGAAATTATATTTTACTTAAGAAATGTTTTAAAAATATATTTAAAACTTATTTCTCATCTAAGATAACATTTTTTGGTGTTACTCATGCCTTTTGGTGGAAATTATTTAATTTTTACACTCATATTCCTTCTATAAAAGTATTATGTTTTGAGGCCATGAGGTTGATATAGCCCGATTCAATTTCATGGGTTATATTCGTTTGAAACCCACTTCTTTTCACGGTTCATGTTTATGATAAAATGATTATGAAACATTTATATTTCCATAGGTTATGATAGGATAACATGTTTATAAAACTCATTTCATTTCAAGGGTTATGATATGACTATTCATGATCTTGTGTCACATGTATGAATGCTTTCACTATTAGATGGGTGGGACTTGTGTATTCATCCAATGCATTGGGTAAAGATTTATATCTCATTAGATAAACTAATATGATCTTGGAAATGAACCTTAACTACTAAGATGGCCACAAGAGTTAACCATGACTACCAATATGGCCATTGGTGTAAACCATGAGTACCAAGATGGAATGGGGAGTGAACCCATACTACCATGTTGGTCTTGGCTGTGATACCTTGGCTACGATGGAAATCATATAATATGATTACATGTCTCCCAAAATTTCATGTTGTATTCCTATGTTATGATTTTATGCCATATGACCATTATTTAATTAGGATTCTTGTCTTATAAACTTCCAGTCTTTATTCAATGATTCTTGTTATAATCTTTGATATGTAGGGTATGATCTTCTATTTTCATGATCATGTTATCTTTCCCTTATGCTCATGTTTATTCTTAAATGTCTCAATTGTTTACCCTTACTGGGCATCCAATATCACCCCTTTCTAAGTTTTATTTCCCCTAGGAAATGATGATATGTATTATATTTTAGGTTTCCAAGAATGGTGATAGTCTACAAGAACATAGTTGGAGATGATATAGCTCATTTATGTACTGGTGTTTTCATTTCCCTGTTTTTAGAGTCATTAGACCAATTATGGTCTTTGGGAATTCGTTTGTATAATTTTTAAGTATTTTAAAAATGTTATGTAATGTTTATGTTTGAAAATTGCGGGTTTCTATAGTAGGTTTTAGAGAAATTGTATAGTTATAAATTTTAACTAGGATGAGAATACCAAAGTGAGAACCATAAGGATGTGTCTATGGACATGTCTAAAGATAAAGAAAAAGTATAGGAAAATGTCCTAGAATTTTGGAGAAGGATAGAGTGAGTGGTTTACAAGAAATACATACATTTCTATATACAAGAATTGTATATGGATCTGAAATAGATTTACCTTGGGGTAACAACTCTGACAAGATGTTATGGCCCTGATTTGGGGTAATTTGGTACACGATAACAGGCCTTGCTACACACCTAGATTGATAATTTCAGGGGATATACTTTTGGAATTCACAAACACTTCATGAACCATTATGATGGATTTGAATATAAGTTGTCTATGAATAACCTAGGATAAAACTAAGGTGTCATGGATTAAGTAATGTTTCATAATTTAGAAATCCTATAATTTATTTTTCATGATTATGTGCTTCCACATTATGATAACCAGTTCTTACTCTATGATTTTGGTTTTATTCCATGGATTGGACCCGAAGGAACCACATTAATGGTGATTACATCATTAAATCCAATGAGTGTACTCTTGAGCAACCGAATTCTAAGGGATTTGGAATGAAAAACATCATTGCTAGGTTCACACAATTTTCTCAAGCTATGAATCATGGTGGACTTCCAAATGAGAAAAGGAGGGAAAACATTCTATTGAGTATTTCATAAGGTAAAATCCACATTCATTCATATAGTCCTATGATCCACTTCTTTCTGAACAATATATCAATACTACTAAAATGATTCTCTCTATTATTATGTGTTCAATTTATCTAAATGTAAATTTAATTTTTTATCGATTAGAAGGAAAATCATATCAGTAGTAGACTCTAATCAAGAATATGTGGTTGAAATATGAGATTTAATCCTTGGAATGGGATATGTTCAAGAACATATTTTTTTATATGTACTTTCTGGAATTATTCATACTAAGATGAAAAAACATGTCCTTGAGTTGAAGGAAATGTATGATTAATTTGATGGTACCTACGAGTCTAATTTCACAAGACTTGTGAGGTACGCTTTTGGAATAATCATCCTACACAAATATAAAGTTGGTAGGTTCTTCAGTGGATTAAATACATTTATCTTTAGGGTGATTTCCATAAGATAATTTTGTATCTACGAAGAGCTTTTTTATTGTGAAATCAAGGATGAAATGGTGGCTAGAGTCACGTATCAATCTTTTGGTTTTGAGAAGAAGTGGATGATGGAGTTTAATAGAAATTCAAAAAACCATGAAGAGAAATATAAGAGATATCTATTATGATCTATGTGTGCTAAGAAACATGTAGGAAATTTAATTAAGGGGTATAATAATGGATTTCAATGTGGAAGGGAAGTCCATTAGGTATTTGATTTCTGAAATGATGGGAAAATGTTATCTCAAAACTCTAATAGAGAAAAAATTTCACGTTATAAAAATCCCATGATTCGATTCTTAACATTTATGTAGAATGGTAATTATTCTAACCACTGACCAAACCTAAGGGTTGGTGATAACAATCGATTTCAGTAACCACTTAAGTATAGAGATAAGGTGAAATATCATGCAATCCTTATTCCTGATGAGGGGTGCGAAAATGATTTGATGAAAGGTACACATACCATCCACTATAGAACTATTAATTTCATATTGTGTTCTAGATATACCACCTCTTTCATATATAAATAATTTGTTAATAGTTTTAAGATTACTCCAATATAATTTGTTGTGGAATTATTCGTTCAAAACCTTAATGGTTTGATGATTTCATCTCAATTCTATGATTCATCTCTGATTGATGTTTTTGAAAATGTAATTCCTTCAAATATTGTTATTATTCTTTTGTTCAAATTTGATGTCATCTTAAGAATATATTGGCTTCCTCTGCATAAATACCACTTCAATTGTCAAAGAAGAAAATTTAAATTTGATATTTCAATCCCTCCTATGAACATCTATCAATGTGATAATAATCATAAACATCCTATGGATATTAAATTCAGTGTGTGGGTCTCAATTCCCATTCAAAAGGGTTTTTATCTCAAATGGTTGGGTAGAAAATCGATATTGATGATATTATTATTTTTTAGTATTTTCTGGATGACTTTCCAAAAGAGTTTCCTAGTATGCTACAAAAACACAAAGTTTATTTCTCAATATAACTCATACCTGGTTCCATGGAAATTTCAATGACTCCTTATAGAGTGGACCCAATTTAGTAGTAGGAATTGAAGAACAAACCCCATGAAAACCTCATTAAGGGATTCATTTGGCCAAGTGTGTCACCTTAGAGTACACCAATTCTTTGTTTTTTGAAGAATAAATATAGATCAGTGAAACTCTACATTGATTATTGAAATTTGACAAAGATAAAAATCAAGAACAAGTATCCTCATCTCTGTATTGATGACTTGTTTGATCAATTGCATGAAGCTCAATACATTTCCAAAATTTTATTTCATTTTGGATATCATCAAGTGAGGATTAAGAAGGAGGATATACCCAAGATGGAATTTTGTTCAATGTATGGTCACTATGAATATATATTTATTATTTTGTGTCTTTCTAATTCCACTGATATATTCATTAATTTAATTAATAGTATCTTTACATATTACCTCTATATGTTTGTGGTAGTCTTTATTGATGATATTATTATTTCTTCAAAGATAAAGGGAGAGAATCAATATCACTTGTGAATTTTATTGAGGACCCTAATGAAGAATAAGATATATGAAAGTTTTACAAAGTGTAAATTTTGGAAGAAACATGTTTCATTTTTTGGTAACATAATCTCAATAGATGGTATAGTAGTAGATCCATCAAATACAAAGGCTATTAAATTCTATCCTAGACAAACTATAGTGACTGATATCCCTATCTTTCTTGTTTTATTTGGATATTATTGAGTGTTTAGGGAAATTTTATCATGACCATCTAATCATATGACCATTTTAACCCAAAATGCTTTCAAGTTCTTCTTGATAGAAGAATCTATGTAAAATTTCAAGGAACTGAAGAAAATTTTAGTTAGTTAACCTATTCTTACATTACCCTATAGTGGAGAAGGGTTTCTAACCAAGAGTAATGCATCCAAGAAGGGATTGGGATGTGTTCTTTTGAATAATAACATGGTTATAGCTTATGCCTCAATATAGTTGAATATTCATGATCAAAATCACCCAACTCGTGATTTGGAGTTAGAAACAATATTTTTTTCATAAAAGATATGTAAACATTATCTCTATGGTGAAAAGTGTAATATATATACTGATCATAATAGTGTAAAATAAATATTCACATAGAATAAGTTGAACCTGCACTAGAGAAGATGGTAGTATTTGATAAAGGATTATGACTGTTCAATACATTACCACCTTAGTAATGTGAACAAGGTTGTGGATGCTTTGAGTCAGAAGGAACATGCTATATTATAAATTATAAGGAACATAAAAGACACAATATTTCTAGATATTAATATAATGGATCTAGAAATCCTAAAGGAAGGGTAGAATATTATATTTTTCAAATGAATGTTCAACCCTTTATCTGAGTAAATATTAAATAGGTGCTGAAGGGAGATGAAGATATGTAAAACAAAGTAAGAAATGCTCGTGAGTTTAACCTTAATTAGGTTATAATGATACGTTTCAGGAAGGGTGTATGTGTTTTTTCCAAACCAAATTTAAATGAGCTGTTAGAGGAAACTTGTAGTTCTTAATTATTTATTAATAATGGAAGTGTGAAGATGTATAGTGACCTAATAGAATACTTATGGTGGGATGGAATGAAGAATGATATTGTAGTGTTTGTATCTTAGTGCTTGGTATGCTAAAAAGTTAAGGCTAGAAGACAAAATTAGAATGGTATGTTTTATCCATTACCCATACTAGAATGGAAATGGGTGAACATCACTATGGATTTTGTCATTAGACTTTCCAAAATGGCTAAAGGTTTTAATTCCATATGGGTGGTAGTCAATCGCCTTAATAAGTTGGTACACTTCATTTATACTAGATAACATTTCTCTCTGGTTCATCTTTCCAGGATATACATCAAGTAAGTGGCAATGTTTCATGGAGCACCACATTCTATTGTATCATATTGGGATCCGAGGATTACATCAATTTTATGGAGAGGACTTAAATAAGAACATGATACATAATTGAGTTTCAAAACTACTTATCATCCTCAGATAGATGGATAGAATAAAATAACAATTCAAACCCAATAGGATATTTTGAGATCTTTTCTATTAGATTTAAAAGGTGGTTGGGATCAATACCTCCCTCTAGTTGAGTTTTCATAAAATAATGGATTTAACTAAAGAATTTATATAGAACCATCTAAATTACTCTATTTGAAGAAATATATATCTTCAAAGTGTTGGGATGAGTTTGAAAAATAAAGAAATTGGAACTTTCTATTGCAAAAGAAATGGTCGAGAATCTTATAACCATTCCGCATCATATCAAGGCTGCTCAAAGTATGTAGAAAGGTTATGTTGATAACCATCATCAGGAAATGGAATTTTCAGTTGATGAAAATGAGTTTTTATGAATCTCAACCTAGAATAATGTTATGATATTTAGGAAGGAAGTTAAATGAATCCCAAGATATATTAGTCCTTTTAAGATTTTTGTTCGTATAAGGAAAATAGCCTATATCTTGGAACTTCCTCCAAATATCTCTCAATTCCATGATCTGTTCCATGTATATCTCTTAATAAATTACATACATGACCTTTTACATGTATTAAACTAAGAGGTTATACCCATGGATCATGATCTTTCTTATGAGGAACAATCTGTTGAAATTCTGGACCGATCAGAGATAGTTCTACGAAAAAAGACCACTCGCACGGTAAAAGATTTGTGGAGAAATCACAAGTTAAAATAATATGTCTAGGAACTTGAGGATGTGATTAAGAAAATTTATCCTCATTTTTTTGACCAAGTGACAAATTTTGAGGGTGAAATTCATTTTAAGGGGGTAGAATTTGACTCCCTGAGTTTTATGGGCCTATTTTTCAAATAAATTAAACGTTCATTTATACACACAATTAACTAAGTCCAAAATTACATTCACACAGAACGAACTACTCATACGTTACATGAAACACCAACATGGAATATGATACATGAAGCACTGAGTTGGCATAAGATACATGCAACATAGAATTTCTACGAAACATCTCTTTTTTGTAATATTTAAATGAGATAATTATATCTATGTTATTAAACATAGTTGTACGAATAGTAATAACTAATTTTCAAATTTTTTATTAATTTTTTATATAAATAAAAAATATTGAAGATTAAAAAATATTATTTTTTGGTTATGTCCTTCTATGTTTAAAAATGTCATTTTCTCCAAGGATCCAATTTAAATGTCCTTCAATGAAAAATACTAAAATTAATTATATAAAAAATTTAAATTAAATATGATAGAATTTAATTCAATTTTTAATTTATTATATATAAATTATCTTAGCTTGATGTTTTTTGATTTTTCTAACAAACTTAATTTTTGGATGAATAGTGAAATATACCAGATTTTAATTCAAAACTACTTTTTAATTTAATTTATTTAAAAGAATAAATTTTATTTTCAATTGTTTTAAAACATTAATTATATAACATTTTTAACAATTAATCTAATTTTTTCCTTTGTAATCAGTTTTACATTCTAATTGGAAAAAAACATAGCAAGCTTTTGATTATTTTTACTATACAACCCCCATTTTTGATCCAATAACAGGATTAATTTTAAATATATTTCTACAACTTCTTTGATTATAATTTAGAAAAATGGAATCAATATTTGTAATCAGTATAATTTATAATATCTAATATGGTAAAAAAAATTAAAACAAATTATTAGGGAAAGTGATTAAAAATTAATCACATCAATTAAGAGAGAAATTATGCTAATAAAGTAATAAACCATAAATATAATACCCAAAAAAACTTATAAACATTTCCAACACCCATTTTCTAGGAATCGTTTATCCCAAGAAATTAAATTAGAGATATGTTTTGGTTTGGTATGAATTTTGTTAGGTAAAAACTATGGTACACTAAACATGTTTTCAAAAATGACAAGTGTGCCCTTTCTCATCCCTATAAAAGGGCACCACCTCTACCCACATCCTCACACCATTCAAGCCCTTGGATCACCCGAAATAAGCTCAAATAGGCTCCTAACTTCCCTCCCGTCCTCCTATAATCCTTCCCTTTCTCATTATGTAACTCAAGGAATCCTTTTGGCTCAAACCAAAATGAGTTACCTGATTAAGAGGTAACATCTTCTCACAAGCTCATTTCTTTTATTTTTCTACTCTACCTCCACCACTATCTTTATTCCATTCTTGTATGAAAATACCAGTAAAATAAATATACTAGTATTTTTTTTCTCTGTTTTTGACCTAAAATTACACATTCCTCTATCTAATGGATATTATGCATATTGTTTACATGTATGGCGAACTACCGCCTCACTAAACAATGATTATTCATTTCTCTTTTACGACTTCTCATGGTGGATATTATGTTGGAAACACTATATATATATGTAATATTTATATTTAATATATATTTAACCTTATTTATTCCTTTTACAACACATATCTTATTACTTTTTATTCGGTATTAATATAATAATTTCTTTTGAGGAAGTGTGGACTACGGTCCCCTCAAAGTCATGTCATTTGTTCACACGCTACATGTAATATATTAATGATGGGTTTAGTGAAATTATTTCATATATATGTCATTATAATTATATTTTAATGATATTATATATGTATAGATATATTTCATTTTCTTTCCTACTTTTTTTCAATATGATATTTAAAACGAAAACTACGTTCGTGCGTACGTACGACCTACTATCTCTGTGAATGGTGTATTACAATTCATAATTATTCATGCTATATATTATTAAGATATTAATATACAATATATTAATGATATTTATATCATGATTTAAATTCTTGAATCATGATATAATTATAAGTACCAATGATATTATAGATTAAGACACATGCAAAGAACAATGCGAATATTACCCGAAATGAAACCTTAACATAAGATTGTTAACAAGAAGTTGATATAATGTCATAATAAAACCATATATGGTATTATGTATAAGAATATTATTCTTTAAAATATTTATAATAAACTGATATTTATTATACAGGATTATTTTACGAGTATGAAAAGATTCAAGACACAAGGTAAGGGGATTTCACCTTAATTTTTATTTCTCTGAGATACATGTTGTGTTCATCACTCTTTCCTTTTGTGTGGTGTATATAATTCCCATTATTATATTCTATTTATCCTATAAATAAACTTATGGGTATTAAAATATCTATTTTATGATCTCCCTTTCATGGGTTTTATGTAAAAAAAGTTACCAAATTGGTAAAAATGTTTTCTGCCAATTTTCCTTCTTTGAGACTCATGGTTTGTTATGCACCTAAAATATTTTTCAAGGTCTATATAATTCCATATTACATGTTATATAATTATTTAAATTCTTTTAATTAAATTTTTTTCTTAATATAATTTTCTTTTCTTACATGGACAGTATAATCCAAAGATAGCTATTTATAAGAGTTTATCGAGACAATCTCATCATTTTTCGAGATTATTTACGTTTATGCTTCCTTTGATGAAATATTTTGATCAATATCTCATGAATATTCATGAATTTTTATACACTATTTATTCAAGATATTTAAATGTTTTAGTAAAAACAATTCCACTATTTTTTACTTAATATAATGTTTTATGTAAAATTTGGTCGTCTCTCTCTCTTCGGATAGGGTTCTATTGTATTCAAAAACCAATGTTTTCCAAAATTCTTTTGAAAATTAATTCAAAATATCCTAGAAGATCATTTTCATGGAAAAATGATTTTAAAAATGTTTTATTGTATTCAAATCTTCCATTAAAAGTTTTCAAATATATTTTGAAATAATTTTTTTTCAAAAGGATTTCTGTTATAAAAATAATTTTTCAAAGAAGAAAGAATACTTTCTATAATAAGTGTTTTTAAAATATCTTTAAGAATTATTTCTCATCTAAGCTATCATCTGTTGGTATAAATCATTCATTTTGGTGAAATTATTGAATGTTTCTATTCATATTATTTCTCTGAATGGATTATGTTTTGAGGGCATTATGGTAATGGAAGTTGTTCATCTTTAATGGTTTGTAGGATTTTGAAACAAACTTTTTTCTTGAGTAATATTTATGATGAAATGGTTATGAAACCATTATCTTTCCAGATGTTATGATATGATTACACATTTATAATTCCCATTTCATTTCATAGGATATGATATGACTATATATGATATTTTGGAACATGTATGAATGATTTCACTATGAGATGGGGGACTTATACCTCCCTCCAATGCATTGGTTAAGGATTTATATCTCATATGATAGACTAATATGGTGTTGGGAATGAACCTTGACTAACAAGACGTCCATGGCAGTGAACCATGACTACCATGTTATTATGAAGAGTGAATTCATACAACTAATATGGTCATAAGAGTGAACCCTAACTACCAAAACGGTATGGGGAGTAATCCCATACTACCAATATAGTCATTGAAGCATTTCCCTGGATACTTTGGAAGTTATATTATATGCTTATGTTTTTCCCATAATACCTTTTTTATTCATATGTTTTTCTTTCAAGGCTTATGCTCTTTATTTCATTATGATTCTTATCTTAGGAACTGTAATTATTTTTTACATGATTCCTGTTATGATCTTCTCTATGTAGGGTATGATCTTCTATTTTCATGATCACATTATCATACCCTTATGATCATTTTATTATTACATGTATCCCTTGTTTACCATTACTAAGAATCAAATCTCATACATTTTTATATTTAATTAACCAAGGTTGTGATTCTATATATTATATTTGAGGTGTCTAAGAAGGGTTCTATTCAAGAAGAACCTAGTGGTAGATGATGTAACGCATTTATGTACCAGTGTTTATGTTACCATGTTTCCAAAAGAACTAGACCAATTAAGATCGGTGGGAATCTATTTGTATAATGTTTAAGTATTCTTAAAAATTTATGTAATGTTTATATTTGAAAAGTGAGGGTCTCTATAGGACATGGTCAGGTGTCATTATTATTTATTTGTGTTTCATGTTTTTTTATCGTGGTTCTTCATGCATTCATCATTGATGTTTCATTAGTCGTGTGGTTTGACCAAAATATTCAGAAACCAATTTTTGCGCACATGTTTCTTGGCATGATAGATTGATATTGAAGATATAAGCGCTGTATGATGTATGGATCATGGGGAAATGTAAACAATAGTTGATCCATTTATGTTTTGGGTCACCAATTGTGGTTTCAGAGTACAAATGTTGAATAGTTCATTGATAGATTTTACATGATTATTTTTTAGGGCCAGAAATCAAATCATTAGTGGTGGTCGACCTCACTTGGCTGTAGATCTATATTTTGGGTGAGAGAGACAGTATTGGTAGAAGATATGGACAACACATGATGATTATATGGATTCTATGAAATTACTTATAAAATAATGTGTAATATGGAGTTTCACATCATGTGGGACCCATTTGTGTGGAGGTAGGGTTCTATGGATAAGATAAATTTTATATTGTATATGATAGAAATCACAGTGAATGTAACCCTTACCTATTAGCTTATCATGTACATTGGAGAGTACACGGACACGATTAGGAGTGTACATGATTAGACATGACATATAAATCGGAACAGGCATGGGCAGAGGTATAGGGACTTGGTTAGTATTACATGGTCTTAGACATTCCATGTACATGGACATGGATGTGGGAATAACATGTGGTACATGGGTGGGACTTGGTTCCAATGTTATACACCATGTACATCCAGTACACAATATTTACTCCTTAAAAGAATGTTTTTAGCCCTTGTCTTCTTTGTCATAAACTTGTTTTTTTTGTGTGTTCCCTAGATCCATTACCTCAAATTTTAGTATAGAATAATATCCCATACATAATATGGTGATCCCTTTAGAGGAACTTAATTCTTGGATAGAGGTTTTATAATACTTTTGTGAGTCCCATAATGACATCCTCTATCATCATCTTCTCTCAATTTTATGTTCTTGGAATCATCATAAACAATACTAGGTGGTAATCAATACTATACTTTGATGGTTTTCCTAGATTGAGTAATTGGTATACCCCATGGCCTTCGGTGTGATCCTCATATTTGTATCATTCTCTTCAGACATACAGTGTGAACTTGTAATAGAAAAACCTGATGATCGTGTCAACTCAGATGGATGTCATCAATGCTATTTGACTCATGGAGTGTTTCCTATCAAATGAGAACTATGTGGAACCTCTAAAGACGAATCCTGGTTCATCTTTACAATTGTGAATTAACCTTGAGACTACATGTCTTTTCTGAGTATATATAGATATTCATGTTTTATGTTTTGTATACATATGCCAATGATGAGATTATTTTTATTCTTTATGTTACATGTTTATTAATTTTTAGGTATACTGTTGGGTATTATTATAGTCACACTATCATGGGATTTGGATGCATGTGTCATGTACTAGGTAGATGATTGACATTTTCACAATTTCCAAGATGGAATATAACAAGGTATATCAAAGAGTTCTAGATAAAACATGGTGTTTTCCTATGGTTACCTTGACATAAGTACCGTTCTATACTTTTTGGTTGGAGTAGTTTTCAGTTTCGTTATGGTGGGATTGTATTTGGACCTTTTTCATTCCAATAATTTTTTTTGTTCTATACTGGTGTAATTTAGATGTATGTATGAATGTATGATCAGTTGTTTTTCATTTCAGTGTTGTATGATCATGGATTTGGGTGTGTGTGTGTGTGTAGGTACCTTAGGATAAGGCCTCCCATGTGAGCGATATTCCTACTCAATTCTAGCCACTTGTTCCTAGAAAATTAGTGGAGGGATTGGGGTAGTCATAGCATGAGCCCTATTGGTACGAGTCATGAAAAATGATGAAAGAGTTCTAAGAAGAAAACATCAGTTGACCTCATAAAATTTGATGTTTTAAATTTATGATGTTTTCATATGTTTGAAGAGTTGAACAATTAGGAATAGATTCCCAAGTCTCACCACTATTCAAAATTTGATTACTTCAAAGATGTATCTCAGTATTGATTTTAGTGGCTGGTTTTTATCATATGGTAATATAGAGATACGGCATTCTCATATATAGATATATCATGGATTAGATAAGATATAATGAATTAAAAAACCTATAAATTTCAGAAAACATTAGAATAGTCTGGAATTTTATCATATATAATATGAAAAATTGGTGATTATATTCCTTTTGTTAAGTATTACTACCAAGTTTAAGATTATTAAAATGTTTCCTATCAAAAGTAAAATTCAATACAATCATTATTACATGTTGGATACCTAAATTTATATATTGATATACATTTTGAGATGTGTTAAAATAATTTACCTCTTAATGTATGACATAGATTTTATCCCAAACCAGTGATTACCATGGAGTATTATAGATTATGAATAAATTTTATGGTTAGCATGAGAAGGATTCTTGTTTAGAGATATAAAATATGGTCATGAGACACAAAAATAGAGAATTTTATATCTTTTGTGTGTGTTGGATAAGACATTATGTATACCACATGGAGTTTCATAGATACATATTTCATATACTAGGGGGGAAGGGATCATATTTGGTTCCCCACTACTTGAGGTTGGCAAGTTACCTATTATGATAACCTTCATACATTGATACATTACTTGCATAAGTCTTCATATTTACATAACTAACATGGGTGTGGTTTGGTATCTTGTATATTGTTTTGTCAGTTTTAGATAAAAAACTATGCGATTTTTCCTCTCATATGATGATTATGACATATAGTCCCTTGATTTAGATAGAAAGTGGGAGTGTATAGAGACACCAAGATAATATCTATCTGGATAAGGGACATGTGTTGTGCATACCTCTAAGGATTAATTAAATGTGATTTATTCTTAAAAAAATCATTCATCAATATAAGAATAGAGAAAACCTGAGTTGGATATATGATATTGACATGTTTCATGTCCAATTGTCACTTAATGTCTTGGAAAAAGGGAAAAATGATAGTGAATGTTTTTTGTATGATGCAGACTGGATGACATAGGTATAGAGATAAATGTTTTTGATGGTGATGATGCTATATCTTTTTATATCTTCAGTTATAGTATTGATTTTATAGAGGCCCCTCTTTGCTTATATATATATATATATTCAGATATTTGTATATATCAATGTTGTAAAGGATCGTGGGGTCACATTTTATGCTTTACAGAATGCGGATTGAGTTTGATAGAGATATTTTCTAAAATTCCTTTAGAGTTAATCAAAAAATGTTTTGGATGGGTATTCAAAAGTTATTTCATTTGATAAGAAAAAATACGAAGTTGATATTTTTACGAAGGATTTATGGAAGATGTCCAAATGGTGTTTTTTATATGATCTCATGATTTAATATATAAGATACCATATAAGATGAAATGGAATAAATAATTTTAGGCATTTGTGAATGTAGGGGATTGATGGATATATTCCCTAAATCCATGAATATGTATATCTATATATTTATTATATATATATATGAGGTATATGTTTTTGTATAAAAATTTGTTTTTTCATGCATTATGGATAAAAAAATTTATACTACCTATAAAACAATTATTATTTCGCAGCTTGATCAAGAACAAAACATTCATTTAATGAAGTATTTCATATGGTGAAACATTTGAGAGTAACATTTTTTTATTTGATAAATATAAAAGATGAATAATTATCACATGTGTTTCAACAACTGAGTTGATGCATCTACTATCAAGGATCTTCCTTGAAGGATTTATAAATCCTACTACCATACAATAATAAGTTGTTTATTATTATTATGCGTGGATGAAACATCCTAGATCCTTAATCACTCTGTCATCTTTCACATTTTGTTATGAGGTACTAGTATACCGTAGATAAATGGTGTATTATATCCATATGATGAATGATTTAGAACATATCATGGATACACCATGGAGGTTAGATGCCTATTTTTTCTACTATAGTGATCTTTATCAATCACATTTGAAGATGATGATGATGTAGTTTCTTATTCAGTATATGGTATGATAATTTACATTTTCTTCATTTTAGTATTTTATGCACTAGTTTAATATTATCTTTCATATAGATCCTCAAAAAATGTTTCTAATTTCTTCCTGATGATATAATAATTTGTTGTGTCTACTAGGTTGAATACCCTGAGATGGGGTGATTCAAGGTATGATAGATTAAAACATTCTATTGTCTGGGTTTTGTTTCATTATTAGAAAAAACTCAATTCTATATTCTTCCCATATAAATATATGAACAGATATGGAATCATGCACACGACACATCAATTTTTACATGGTTCACCCTCATTGGGCTACGTCCAAGGATCATAAAATGGCAATGTTCTGATTTACCAAATTCACTAAGGCTCAATGCCAGCAATGAGTGCAATGTTTAGGCTAGATCTTCTATACCCATGATCACTACTTTTACAAGGTTTATGGTCTTCTCACTATATTCTGAAGGGACACTCTCCATGCCTCTTTCTCTGGCTCACTGCTAGAGGAAAGGATCACCGTCTTCTTCTTCCTTTGCTCACTACACTTGGAATGAAATCCAATCACATATTATAGACTTATAGGTCAAACACAGTTTATGGACAATTTGGACCCTTCATTTGAATGAATTCATGCATCCTCAACTATAGGTAGATTCTATGTTGAAGTTCCTTTTTCACCTGGAGATGAAGTCCACCATCCTAGGTATAGCTAGATACTAAAAAATAATTTTGCAAAATGAATTGATGCTTTTCAATATTCCTTGTGAAAATCATGAGTCACATTATCTCCCGCGTACTGAGTACCGATTCTGGTACGTAGATCACCCCCCCCCCCCCCCACATACAATTTCTTCTACTATGAGGGACCCTTCATCCGTGGACTGTGTCCGCCTTCACTATTGTGTATCATTACCACATACTAATTCTGTGAACCTCCTTAGCGAACTACCCTCTGTCTTCGAACTGTTCTTTGTTCAAAAACTGCTATCACTAACCACATGCCATCATGTACCTCTTCCTTCAATTCTTCTATATGAACTTCCCTCTATCCATGATAATTTCTCTATTCATGGACTGTCTTTGCTTCCGCATACAAGAGCTCCCCAATTGTGTATAGCTTGTGGAAATATATTTTTTAGGTGCTAGAGATTCCTCCTCCGTGTACCGATTCTTATGCATGTTACATCTCTCTATTTAAATCCTTCGGTGGTATTTCTTCTTCATGAACCACTTTATCTTTCACAGTATTATTCCTTGGAAACCTCATTCAGGCTTTTTTACTGAAATCCAAGACCAAGAATATTTTCTCTTACGATATTCGGACTCAATAGTAATCGGTGGGATTAACGATTTTTATATAGGAAAAAATTCCAGCTTAATCTACTAATCGATGATTTTACAAATCATTAATCTATCCTTAACCGTGTAATGACCCTTATACCACCATTAACGGCATGCCACCAGTGAAATGTTTTTCATACGTGGTTCATGTACTACCCTTTCAGAATTCAAAGTTGATCTCCTCTGCCAACTGCTAGCCATCCACATACCGCATCAACTTCCACTGCAATCCATTTTCAATTTCACGAACCGATTCTGCATACTTTTCCTACTTCTTAGTATGCGGCCACATACCCCTCCCCATCTAGGTATGTGATCCATGTTTCAATCACCTCTTCTCTCTTCCTTTACAGATTTCATTCTCCATTCTTCTCACAAATTCTTGATTTTGAGGCCCTAAATGTTGGCAAACACTGGGTAGCTATGCCACCTTAAAAACTTCTCTTCGACAAACACCAACCATACTCTTTTATGGTTATCTGGCATTGTCAAAAAACACAATCACACCCAAAACATTTTGAGGGAACACCTTGAGGAATTTTTTCCAACATAATTTTTTTTAGTATCCTTCAAAACCAATCAAATCTTCGATGCCTACAAAATATCTTCCTTCAATGCTTATGGTGTAGGAAACATTTAACCTATTATATATCATGGAATATATAATCAATAATATATCTCATGTGTAATGAATCCTTGTCACTCATTATCTCTATTAATGTCTATAATGAAAAAAATATATAGAATGATGTATATCATCTGACAGTGGAAAAAATTCCCTCTTTTACTATTTTATTCGGAATATATTTAGTATCATTTAAATTATTTCATCCAGACATAGTCCAAGCACCATCATTAATTCATCAAAATGGACCCTTATCCCAAGAATGTAGGTCGATTTACCTATAACCATTATTGAGAATAATTTTTTTAACCACGTCTAAATGGAATATAACATTTGTATCTTGTATCTCATAAGTATTATATCATTATTATATTCTAAAAGGAATATGACTAAACTCCCACTAAAATTATTTTATTCATAGTTCTCAAATTGATTTTTCATATGGAAAATTTATCTTATGGATTTATCAAAATGAATTTTTCATTATCTAGATACTTAAATATACTCATAAATGGATCTTTTCAAAATTATTATATTATTATCATCGTTGATTCACAATACATTGGGTTTTTTCTTATTGATTTCTTCCACAAGTTTATTATAAAGTCATTCTATATTGAAATACATTTTCCTTCTTCAAAAACATGTTATACTACAATGGAAACTATATTTATCATTTATTTTAGCATAAAAATTGGTGAAAAGGTTTCATCATAGTCTATTGCATAATGTTTCTTAAACCTGTTAGAACACATCCTAGCGTTATTGGTATTTACTCTACCATCCAAGACTAGTTTTTTCTCAAATTCCCATTTTCACCCAAAATGATTTACATCACAAGAGGATATACAAAAAACCATACATGTTTTTGGTATATTTAATCTATCACAAACATCATATCCTTATAATATTTTGAGCATCATATTTAATCTTTTTAGGAAAAAAAGTTCATCATTAATAATTATTAATGAGTCACCATCCTCAATGAGTAGAAAATTATATCTCACTGATCATCTAACCTCTCTGATGATCCTATGTAGTACTTTGGTTTCTATGAAGTCCTTTTCCATGGAATTTAATGTAATTTATTTATTTTAAAACTCTTATGTATCATTACCCTTTACTTCATAGAAATCATTCTTGATCCCATTATATCTTTTGTAGATGCACTCCCTCTCAAGGAATATAGAAGTTCTACCCACAATTACAATTTTATATTAGATATCACATAGCTAATTTCCCTATGTTTCCTTAGGATATTCTAAAAAGATGCATATTGTTCATATGAGGATGTTTTTCTCTAAAAGTGTCTTTAAAATGCCTCACGTACCCACACACATAAGTTCATAAAAATAGATTTCTCAGACACAAAATCTCATATTTGATACCAATTTTCACATTTAGTTGGAACTTGGGATAGTGTGTATTATGTATTATACAATTCATATCCCCCAATAGATAACGGAAGATGCATATGACTCTTCAAAAATCTCACCACATTCAACAATGATTATATCATCCTTTAACTAACAATATTCCACTATAGTGTGTACGGAGATGTGAGATTGGATTATATCCTAAACTCCCATAGATAATCAATGAACTATTTGTTAAGAGATATCCTTCCCTAGTCTATGTGGATTTTATTTACCTTCTTAACAATAAAATTATTTCTTCATTCTTGTATTACATAAATTTCATAAATGAATTAGACTAACACCTAATTAAGTGGATAAATTAATATCTATCAAAGTCATCATTAATAGTTTGGATGTAAGTGTATCGACCCCTATATTTAACTAGAAAAGGTCTACACATGTCTTTAGGAAAAAATTATTGAATCTCTATGGTCATTTCACTCTTTATAATAAATATATATTTATTCATTTAACCTTTGAAACAGTTGTCACATATATGTAACGGTTTTAGTAAAAAAGAATATAAATATCACTTTTGATATAGTTTTGTCAAGTGCTCCTCATTTAAATAACCAAGCCATTGATACCACATCCAGATGTGATATATTTCATGTCAACTTGATTAATTATTAATTTATAACACTTCTTTTTTGTATTATAATATATAAAGAAAATAATTTAAATGTATCATACCATAACATATGCAATATTTATAAAAGTAAACACTATTATTTCTAAACATAGATATATATCCAACCATATATAAATTATAAAGTGATATAATTTTGTTGATTACATTGGGAAAATAATAACAATTATTTAAAAAAATTATTAAACTCATCTAAAATGTATGATGATTTTCCCAAATAGCCAGTATAGCAAGTCTTACTCTATTATTAGCTCTAGAATCCACCTCACATATGGAAACCATTATGAATCAAATAGGTTATTTTATTTATATATATATATGTGTGTGGGTGAGAGAGAGAGAGAGAGCCAAAAACTGGTATCTAAAAAATATTTGTCAAAATCAAAATATTAATTTTGATAATGAATGTACATAAATACACACCTCACTTCTTTACTAAGGTGTATTGTTTTACAGTGGACGTTCCTGCCACATGAAAAACATACTGTATATTATTCCTACGTCTACCCATTCATACTCATCCTCTTGGTTGGGTGGTGTGAAGGTTCATTAAACATAGTGTTATTCATTATGTCTTTCAACTTCCTCTTCCTCTTATTAACCATAATAAATGAAAATTTCTTCATTCTTCATGTTCTTATATTCATAGAGAATAAAATTAAAAAAATCTAGGGATTATTGGAGCTAGTTAACTAGAACAAATTTCATTATACTTTATGTTTACCTATACTCATTGTTTTAAATTTTAATAGAATTCTTACAAAATCATTATTATTATTCTGGGTGATATAATATGTGATAATATCCTATGTGTAACTATTGAACTTAAAGGTCTAACAGTTCCCTACTATGATGATAACCTAAATGTGTCATGATTGTATCTAAATAAATATGCTCTATTACTAGATGATATTATATTATAGGACACAAATAATATATTCTATCAATGGTGGACACTCATGGTACATTTAGGAACCCTCTCATGGTGTATATCCTTTCTAATTTCCATTGAAATATTTTTGGAGGGCATGACCTACTGATAGAAAATCCCCATTTACAAGTTTTATTGGATGCCCTTATTTGTGAATTTTTGTAATGGTCCTTAGACATTAGTAATATTATTAATTAATATTATGAGTCATTATCATGGATATATTAACAAAAAAACGTGATACATATGCTCATGGAGAAGTAGGATATGTTGGGTACATCAATAATAATATTGCATTAATGAATAATGAGAGAAAGAATTTAACATTTTATTTATTAAATGGAATATTATATATCAGTCCCTTTGATGGTATGATTTAGAGACATTTTTATATTCATCAATGGAGAAATAATTCATCATAACATAATTATTTAGATAATTAAATTAATTGAAAATCATTATGTGATGATCCTACATTTTCGTTCGTTAATTCTTTCATAAATTAATCCTTGAATTAATATTTTTATTCATTATATTACATGTCACATATAAAATAGAATATTCATTGAGCATGAAAAAAAATTTATTCTTCATGACCTATTCAATCTTTTACTATGCCCAAAACCATCATATGATATCAGAGTTGTTGCATAATAACTTATAATTATTTAAATATCATTGACTAGTTTATACATTGGACATTAGTTTTCAGTTTTAGTTTAATAATTCCTTAACCCCAAATAAGTATATCTCATCCACTTACTATTCAAAAAAATTTGGATTATTGTTTAACAATTAATATTCTAGAAACTCATTCAAGGGTGCCATGGATTGCAAATGGATAACACAATAATCCACAACATGTAGCTCATATGTACACATAGTGTACCTAAGTTTAATTCACTGATGTTACTCATTAATTAATTAGAATCGTCGTTAATTTATTTTAAATGGTGTGTGATTAATATAAACCAAATGTTATCCAGTCCATCCTCGGACACTGTTAAATAGATTATACAGTTTATATCTCTCATTCACGATGTGTAGTCCATTAGTCAAAGATAATATCTGATTTTATTACACATCATGTGTTACTGGTTACAATATAACTCCAAGACTATATGATATGTATCCTAGGTACTTGTTTTGTACTACATAATGTGAATGAAAATCTGACACACACAGACTGTAGGTGTATGTTTTAGATCGATGAATAATAATTATACTTGAACTATTTCAAGATAGTATACATCGTGTACATTACTTGATTAAAAATAATTTAAAATTTATTTATTATACTATTTAAGACATATCAAAATGTCTTCCACGTTTAATTTATTTAACTGATACACCCCATTTTATGGGTTTTATATATATTAAATATCTAAATATTTTAGAATTATAATCAGAACTATATATCATGTATAAATCCTAATACATCGCTTACTCTATTCAATATAAAATCATAACATGCATCACAAATATCATGTGTACAGGTGTTATTTAATTTAAATTACATGCTAAGAAATTACATGGAAATACATTTATGTAGCATATCATATGAATAAAGAGTATACGACAATAATACACGTCAAGTAATTTGGATGAGACTCGCAAAGTTACCTCTATTGTATATGTTTTGTAATTAGTCAATTTTAAATAAAATATTTAATTTCATTAAAATAATGATATATGAGAATCTCATGAATATGTGGTTAATAATTAAGATAAAATTATCCATTAATTAATAAATATAATTAACATTTTCAATAGTAATTTATCTTAAATAAAAATGACTCTAAATGAATGATAGTTTATTAAATATGAAACTTTTTTCATGTGTGCACATGAACATGATCATATACCATGAATTTTGTTTTGATTGGTTTCTAATAAATTTATTAAATTTATTAAATTAAATTAATTTATTGGGTGTCTTTCATCCTCCCATTATAGAAGGGTATGTATGCCCATAGTTTCCTTTTTGGTAAAATCTTAAAACCAATACTCTGGTTTCTATCACCTGCATGTGAGTAAAATATGATGTTATAAAAATTAATCATTACCGATTAGTGATAATTCATGTTTAGTTTGAGGTTATACTTATCCAGCAGATGCATGGGAGGATGCTAAAAAGATGAAATATAAAACAAGTTATGGTGAAATGATTTTTCCCCTATATCAATGATCAGTTTATCATCTACTAGATAAAAACATTAGAAAAGGTTCATGCTCAAAACATTATTATTATTTTATTTCTATCAATTTTAATTTTTATTTTCATTATAGAATATTTGGTGGTGGTGGTGGTGGGTCAGTTTTCTGGCAACAGTTAGATTTTTGGGTGCCGAATTGAGGTCGTGAGTGGCATGTTAAAGTGGGATTGTTGGTAGCAGTTGGGCGGATTGCATGGATTTATTATATAGGGATGAGTCATTGGTCATCCTCTAGCTGGTTACTGGGTGGTCTATTTTATTCCTGTAGTTTTTTCTAGTCATAAGGTGGTTCTTTGTTGCAATGGATGTGTTATGTTGACATTGGTTTCATCAGTTTCAATCGTGGTTCAGGGGTTCATCTTCTAATTTCACTGTAAGGATCTCTATGTTTGATTTTTTGTGTATGAATTTGAATGAATTTTATTTTTCCCCATTTCATTATGCCAAGATTACTACACCTTGTAGTGGATTTCAGGTAGGTGACCTCAAAAGAGGGAAGGGTGTGATGACACCCATCATCTGACATCTGTTAGTTTGGATGGATATGCACCTTTCTTGATCATTTTCTCTGTGATTTGTTTCTATACTTACTTCACATCAGGATTAAAGTGTGTGATTATTCATATAAATGTTCATGTGGGTGGCTTGAAATAGAGATTGGTATGCCATAAACTATCGTCCAGTCCTCCTTCCACAAGTCTGTATGAGATAGAGGGTTGTTCTAACACATCGTGTTTATCCGGCATGACCCAACTTCTTAGTAGGGGGAGTGTCATCTCCATTGACTGGTCTCACATTTTATGGTCTAACATGGTTTGCTGAGGCTTTTTTTATTTTATAATGACTTCTACTACCATTTTTACATGCAAGTCCTTAATAGGGCCATCATGTCCAATTTTTTAAGGAATTTTTGCCCCTTCCTTGTAATGGGATCCCTCTTATCATAGTCCTCCTAAGGGGTTTAATTTATTTTTATATTCAATAAAGGTGGATTGAACCTCAACCTTTTAAAAAAATGTAAATAAAATTACAAATTATCATGCAAGGTATAACTATAATAATATTGGATTAAGAATAAGGTTAATATAAGAAATGTTTCATCACTCAGGGAAATTCACTAAATATTAACAAACATGTAATAGAGATAAAATGGAAAATTTACATATAATGGTAAAATAAATATATTATATATATATATATTAATTTTTTATATAATTCCACTACATGGGTATAAATCGAACAATATTTCAAAGTTCTTGAGAAACATCTATTAAGGTTATTTCAATTATCTTGGAATTTCTATCATGAGTTTTGGGTTGACTTAAACAAGTATGCATTAAGTGATGATCAACTTCACGAGATGTAGTAAAACTAAAATTTAAAATGTTTAGGAACCCTTTTTGGGGATTTTAGGATTGGTGAGTCCACTCAAAATATCATGGAGCTACGAGTTAATGCAGTTGTAATGTTATGCATACCAGAATACCTTTTGAATATATTGACAGGCCTCTTTTTTGCATTATGAGAAGGGAAATATGTTTCTTTCCACTAGAATATCCATGAAATTGTGTACTCCAAATTCAATGGACATAGATAATGGTTTTTCATAAAATTATATAGATATATAAATATTTATTAACAAATTTTATCAGATAATGTATTAAAATTATTCTCTTCTTAATAATATAAATGACAACCTACATGACTTCAACCATATCATTGTGATATATACTTGATAAGGATAACCCTATCATTGGAACTAATTTCCAAGAATGTAAATGGTTCTTATGCATTATTTTATTCCATGAAATGATATTATATATTATGTAGAACACCGTTACAGAAATTCATATCCAAGATGTAAGTGAGGAGGAGTTGTCCCTGTACATGAAACATTTGGAAAATTCCACATATCTTCAATGTTTTATATTACTTTCTATGACCAATGAGATTCAAAAGAAATATGAAGATATATATGTATATAGCATCATGCATCACATTTAATATATTTATCATGAAAATGTGAGAAATGAAATATATGAGATCTAAAATTCAATTTTTACTTGAAATCTAGGTGAGTCATTATCAGTTGGGCCTCATGTCCTTTATATTATTAGCAACATGGATCTCTTAATGATCTTGGGAATTAAATTCCCAAATAAGTTGTGTATAGATATCATTCTCTCCTCACTGACTAATTTATTATCTTCTTTTATATCTAATTACAACCTAAATAATAAGGAAAGTATTCTTTTAGAACTTCTTATTCTCATTTGCTAAGTTGAAAAGGACATCGGGCTTAAAAAAACATGTGGTCCTTATGGTGAACTAGAAAATGATGAATAAGTAATATGGGATAGAGAGTCGTTATATTCCAAAGGATCCTAATAACCCTCCTTCCAAAAATGAAAATATTCAAAGGTATGAAAAGTAATAAAATTCATTATGTTTTTCATATGTCAAGGTATTAAATTAAAAAAATTGTTACACCTAGAAGAAAGGGAAAGCAAGGGGTATTTTTTTCAAGTGTAATATTTCTATATATACACATTGGGTAATATATATTGTTTTCTGTTCTCACGTCTATATCCAAATTTATGAACCAAGTATATTTTAAATTATTTATTAAAGAGTGGTGGATATTTGAGAATCCAATGGATTAAGACATTCTAATTTGGAAATTGGATACCACCACATTCCATTTCAAATTGGCTTAATTTTAGTTTTATAGAATTTATATTTTATGGATACTGTTACTAAGAACATAATCTATATTTATTAACTTTATATGTTTGGATTTAATTTTAAATTATAAAATAAATAATTATTCATTTACAAATGAATCATTTTTTAGGGTATGGAACAACTAAACTATTGTATTTCCATATTAGACTATAAAAACTTAGTGTTGGAAATTGATAGTAAATCATGTTTATATTACACATTAAATAACTAGTTTTGTCACCACCATCGTTGTCATGTAAATGAGAATAATATATAAAAACTCTATTGAGATGGTTGTTTAGAATTTTTTGAGCTAAAATAACTTAAAATATGTCGTCCTTTTTTATAGAAAAAAATTTCCAAACCATAATTTTTAGATATAATGAAAGGGACACAATTATTATGGTATTGATGCATCATGATGTGTGTAGAACGTTACTGTAAAGTATTGAGGTGGGTATTCTTACTTCATAAATTTTGTTAAAGGCTTTGGTAGATATGGATATGTCAACCTAATGATATATATGTTTGTGACATTTGATAAATTCATGTTATTAAAGAATAAAGTAGAGAATAAAAGTATTAATAAGATAAAGAAGCTCTGATCTGATCAAGGTAGTGAATATCTCGACCAAGGGATTATCAACATTATACATGAGTTTTGGATTCTAGCTCAACTCAATCCACCTTGTACACCATAGTGGAATGGTGTTAGTCGAAGGTGGAACCATACCATTCATGAAATGGTGAGGTAAATGATCAATCACTCAAATATTCTATTATATTTTTGGGGATATACATTACATACTGTTATACACATTCAAATCTGAGTAAAAACTAAGAATAGAAATATAATACTATATTATTTAATGCTGGGAAATAAATATTTGTTTTCCCAATCATGTGTATGGTTTTGTGATTCTTTTTTTAATCCCATGTCATGTATAAAAAATATCACCCCAAGGCATGATGTGTAACTTTACAGGGGTTTGTTAATAAATATTGTTATATTATATGTACAATACCCCATATAATAACATAACCACCATAAGATAGAAAATATTTCATGAGAGGTATCACATCCGAAAAGAAGGATAGTGGGGGGAATATTAACTTCAACAAAGGTGATTCTCAAGATAAAAAATATCTGTTATATAAGTAGATTTCCTAGGTCCTTATAAATAAAGTTGTTCCTAGAACACAATAACTGTATAGGAAAACTAGAGATATAAGAGAACCCAAAAGATATGATTTTAAAGTAATAAATTTTGGTGACTCATTATTGATTGATAATGATGAATCCATAACCTAAAAATAAATAGTATAGATCTAAAATTATATATGATGGCAAAGGGTATGAATTTTTGGTTGGATTTGATATATTATAACCAAGTTTGAGTTCTATTTGATCTGGTAGTTAATGTAAATCATGTTGAGTGTAAATGGGTATTCAAGAGAAAAATTGACATATAAGGTAAATTAAGTACATAAAAATTACATCTAGTGGCTAAATGTAATAACTAGAATCAACTCATTGACTACGATGAAAGCTTTTCTTCAATTACCATGTCTAAATTAATTAGATTTATATTTACTATTAAATCTTTCAGTTAATATTAATTTAGGGAGATGTATGTCAAAACTAATTTTCTTCATGGGAAATTTTCTAAAGATGTATCTATAACATAAGAATAAAGGTTTATGACCCTTATAAATGTTAGAAGGATGAAAAAATTATAGGGGCACATTTTTTCATTGAAGAAATCATCCATTTCATAGAATATTTAGTTAAATTAATCTATAAAAATAACTTTGTTTCATTATGAAAGAATGTGATCCATGTATTTATAAGTGATTTAGTTAGATTTTTTCCATTACACTCATATTATATGTCGATGATATATTACTTCGTTTAAAATTCATACCAGTATTACATCCAGTTAAAGAATGGTTGAACAAGTTCATCTCCAAGAAGGGGTGACGTAAGAAATCAAATATTCTAGGGATCAGGATTATTCAAGAAATATCCAAGAGGCATCATGGACTAAGTGAAATTGAAGACATGGATTAGAAGCTAATTATATTTAGTATAGAACAATCCAAGAATATATGGCTTCTAGTATCACATGTTATACATTTTTACAAGAAAATATGTCCTCTGACATAATTGGAAAGATATATAATGAGAAAGATCCCATAATCTTTTTTGATAAGAGAAATAATATTTTTTATCATATGTACTATGATTTATTTCACCAATTCCTTTAATATGGTAGAATTATATTAGGTTGACCTAGGTGAATAAAATTTTTCTGTTGTTAAGGTTATCCTTATGTATATAAGGCATGCTAAAGGTATGTTCCTATCGTATAGAGTATACGAGAATATAGTCTTAAGAGGTTATATTGATATTACCCTTTAAATATTCAATAACAATTTGAATCCAAAATGAGGATATGCCTTCAGTCTCAATAGAGGAGTTATGTGCTTTAAAATTTCAAATCAGTAGGTTGTTAATGATTTGACAGTGGAGTATAAGTATATAGTGGACTTAGAAGCTTCCAAATAATTTTTTTGTATACACAAATGTTTCTAATATCTTTATGTGGTTACAATAAGTAAACACCCTATCAAATTATATTGTGATAATACTACAGTACTTTCTCCCATAAAGGATCCAAGATTATGCCATGGAAAAACAAATACTCAGAAAATATCACCTCATGAGATATTTTTATCCGTGTAGTTATCTTGTGGTGATCATAGTTTCATGTAATGAAACATGGTATACACCTATAAAAAAATACTCATCTTAATCTACGTATAAATATCATGTGAGAGTTAGTAGACTGAAATTTTCTTGTAGTTTAATATAGTATACGTACTTTATGATTACAACTATTAATTGTTTTAAATATTAATAAACTTATTATCATATCATGATTTTTCTTATGTGTGATGTAGAATGTGATAACTTGATAAGGTTAATTGTCACACTAAAAGGTTATAACAGTTCCCCAATATTATGAGAACCAATAATTGTCATGACATTATTCTTAAAATGATATGTTATATAGCCAAATTATTTCCATTGGAATGATACAATTGAAACCATCTATCATGTGTGGATTCTCATAGGACATTGAGGTAATTTCTCATGGAGTAAACCCCGTGTAATTTCAAATACATAAGATTGTGAGAACCTGACCCTCTAGTAAGAAGGCCATAATTATATATGCCATTATATATTCTTATATATATGTCTGTGTGTTTGTAACGGTCCTTTGAATTTAATGCTATTGTTAATGAATGTTTTTATTCTCATGCTTTAATATATTAAAGAAAATATTGATGACATATGCACACAGTGATGTAGGATAAGATGGGTGCCTCATGAATAATATTACATTGATGAATAATGTGAGAAAGAATTTAGACCTTCAATTTTTATATTTAATTTTACATCATAGGCCCTTTGATGAGAAAGGAATTTCCTAAATAAATTTATTTCTATGGTGTAAAATGAGAAGGATCATTTCCATAATTTGAAATAAAGAGACATAAAACACATTGGTTGATAACACCAGTACGCAACCTATTTGATTAGATTTACCATGATAAAGGGATTTTAATAAATGTTATGAATTTTTATTATGTTTTATTTCATTGTGAAATTGACTTCTTTCTCTATTGGTGACTTTCTATATTTCTAGAATCTATCCTTGGAATTTAAAAGGATCCCCATAATGCCTCAGAGAATGTTCTCAAGAGGTCCAAATGCTAAGTGTATTCATAAAATCAATTAAATACTGTTATTATTTATCATGTTTAATAAATATTATTCCCATACATGGGTTTTTTTAGATTAGGGGTGAGGGGAAGGTCACATAGTCATGTCCCTAGCCTTGTGTGTTTACTATTGTTTTATTTCATTGTGTTGTGTTTTATAGTGGCAGATGTAATTGAAATTACATTATTCCAAAATATGGTTTAATACTTATTCATTTTTACTAAAAAATATATATTTAGTCACTACTTATACTATAGAATATTTGTTAGTATAATATTTAACAAATATTTATGTGTTAGTTCATAAATTTAATATTTATTTATGCATTGGAAAATAATGCACTAATAATTTTTTACTAAATAAATACATATTTTTCAAGGACTAAAAAATATTATATTGGAATGGTATATTGAGTTTGACAATTAGGAAGATAAATAATATATTAAATATTATTGGAATAAACTTTAAATAATTTATTTAATATATGATAATTAATACACCCATAATTTATTCATATGTTAAGAAATAAATATTTTTATTATTATTAGTTTTATATAGTGATCATAGAGGATTAATAATATTGTACGATCCTATTTAAATTTATTATTTTTAAATCCTATGACTATTTAAAATTATTATATTATTCCCAACCATAATACTATCCATTTTTTGTGCAGCAAGAAATTCATAGAATCTTCTCAATCTATAGAAAAGTAATCTTCAGAAGCACTATCAATAATGTAGAGAAATCATCCTCCACTACCCCTAATAATTTTGTAGATAATAAGAAAATTCCATATTTTAATTTATTCTCATGGTGATCAATGATGAATACTGATATTGTTTGGATATTCCACACTAGTAATCAGATATTCCTACAGTGTGACATAGAGTTTATTGGTGCATGCTTAGATCACCACTATAGAGAATCTAAACCTAATTACTATAACATAATGTTGATACATTGTATATATATTGTAAAATTCATTAAAAAATAAAGAATTCAGTAAAAGGTAATTCTTTAATAGTTTCATTTATTTATAAATCATTATGTGAGGATCCTGTGTTTTGTTTTCAATTTTCTTTTTTAAATTAACACTTGTATTAATTTCATTGACTATGTCGTTTGATATGTTGTACATATTGGAATAATACATGATTATGAAAAAAATACAAAATTAGTGAATCCCACCTACAGATTCTCACTTCCTTGAACCCTCAAGAGTGTCTTATTAATATTTTTCATTTTGAAATTCCTAATAAAACTTAATAACCATTGAGGTATTGAGGAAATAATGAGTTTCATTCTTAAATATTTCTATAACATAAAGGATGGAATTATTAGATTCTCAATATAGACAATTCATTTGACTATATGAGGCTCAACTATTAAACCTTATCTAAGATTTCATGTAAAAACATCCTTGAAATCTCATACATATCTTATCTATTCTTCTCTAACTAATGATTATGGATATAAGAAAACATAGTGTATACATCCATGTCTTCGTAATGTTTTTGGATATTACTAGTCATGGAAGATAACATGATGCATTCAAATCCAATTAAACATATAACTATTTCTATAAGGAAATATGATCCTCCCAACTTGCCTCTATAGAAGATTATTTAGGAACTGGGGTCTCCAACATGTAAATCATCTATTCTTTGTTTAGTATTATTCAAAAGAATCTATGCCACTTTTGGATGCTCATGCTAGTTGATATGTAATATTTCTCAAAAATTTATTATAAGGATAATTTCTAGGTAAATTTAATATCCATTTTCTATAATAAATACAATTAGGTTTTTAATTCGTTATCTTTATTAAAAAAGGGTGAATATAATATTTTTTATTTCATTATTCTCCCAGTTTTTATCTAGTTATAATATCCCTCCCTATTCTACTAGGAATATCTTATCACATAGATATTCTAGTAAAAATAATCCATATTTCCCTTCCCATAACCCAGATAAGGATCTAGTTAAATTACATGAAGATATTTTGGTAGGTGTTCTAGCTAAGTGCATAAATCGGTAGCTCCATGGTTTGTTTTGTGGACTCTCCAATACTAGATTCCTAAACCTGGATTCTATAAACATTGGAAGAAACAGTACACCAACTTTTATGAGGTAAACTAATCTTGATAAAAATTATCTTAAGTGAACCAAATAAATTCACTAGATCTCCATGATAAATCAAAGTGTCTCCATGAGGTCCATACCATCACTTAGTTTTATGGTTTCATTATAAATCAAGTTATATAAGTGGTATGTAACATAATATTTTCTTGATGTATTATTAATATTATGTGTAGATATTATTTTTTCCCTTTTAAAGATCCTTGATGTTATTTAGATTTAATATAATTAATTAAAGATATATTGATAAGGATATTTACGCATAAATTATTTATTTAATTTTAGCTTGTCATGATTGTTATTTTCTTACACTATGTGATCACATTTAATTAATAAACAATCATTCATAAATTAAATAAATAAATATTAAAAGGTTAAATAAAATAAATGTGTTGTATGATCGTTAGATTTAACTCTTAATTGGTTCATAAAACTGATAAAAACCAACCTCTTGACCCTAAGGGATAAACTCCTTAAGCCAGAATAGGCTTGGGTTAAAACATTCCACTCTAGACATGTGTATCACTTTAGTTTGTTTTACCTCAACATAATCTATAAATTCATAATCTCGCCTGATAGATACTTCCTTTTACATAATCTTTCTCACTCATAGGTGAGTTGAACCATGGGTATGGGGTTACATAATTGAATGTATGTGCATATAGGATTGTACATAATAATAACGAAGGGATGATACTAAAATCATCATATCTAACTCAACTTTAAATTTATTACAAAAAACATTTATAATAAATAATAAAATTAATTATAATCCCAACATATAAAAAACATTAGAAAACTTCTTATCATCCTCTATAAAATGACTATGAATGAAAATTATCGAGAAAACATTTAATATAATTTTTTTAAGATATTTTTTCAATATTTAATAATTAATCATCTAACATAAATGTTCATCCAAAGATTACATGATATTCTCATAAAATTTAATTTTTAATAAAATAATTAAAATTAAAATTAATATATTACATTTGTGAATTGTAGAGGAATGTTTTGTACCTTCCTATATTTTTTGAAACCCATTTTTTATGTTTAACGATTGCATCGGTTATTATTTCACATGACATGGAAGGTGACTAATAATGGGTATGTTCCTTGTCATGTATAGTGTACTTACACAAAATGTATGCCTACATGACATGTCGTTATATACACACATTTGTTTCCAATGATTATAGATGTGTAGTATATGAAATGTTTATAAATACATGGCATGCCAAGAACATACAGATTGCATACCAATGGTTAATCATGAAAAGTACATTACATGTAAAAAACCAAACATGTCTTGTATCTATATAATTACATAGAAAATAATTATTTAATAATTTAATATCACACATGACCTGCCTAAAATCACTCATCTTGTAATCTATGAAAAGAACTATCACATGGAGTGTGTATCTAGCTACACATTATGTCATATCATTAATTAATTAATTCAATTTCTATGTTGAATCACATGATACACCTATATGAATGTATTCCTTTCCTGAGTTATCCTGAAATACATCACATGTGTACCCAGCTACATGGTGTGTGATTTCTTACTTTCCACCCAGAATACAGACCCGAGAACTAGCCATGTATTTTTCATATATTATTATAAGTTAGATGGTGTGTACAGCTCGCTAAATGGTGTGTGTTTTACATTTTTCATGTTGTGTGATTAAAAGTCATTACACATCATGTATTAATTACATGCTTCATAAATTAACCATGTGGTTTTCTTGATTCCTGTATAGAAAACCATATGGGGTTACACAACATGTATGCCATCTATGTGTTGTGTACCCCTTTCAGTTCATGTTCCAACTATAATTAAATACACAACATGTAATGACACTACCTACCCCCAACCCACAAGACAAGACATAATTTTCACAACTAATCATGTTGTGTTAAACCATGGGTACTTGGTGTGTATATTTTTGTTTCAGGTCATGTATTTATGTAAAATATCTAGTATACTTGATACCTTATGATGGAATCTCTAGGAATTCGTCTTTATATATTGGTATATTCTTAGTGATATTAAATCAAACGATCATAATATCATGATATTTATATTATGGAGTGAAAATTGAAAATGAAAAACTTACACATCAAATTCATAATTGATCAATGATTAATAAATAATTATACATTAATATTTGTCTATTTTGATATGACTTATAGGTTTTAAGGTATATCATAAGTAATTGGATGCATTCCCAATAATGTTTTTTCATTAGTTTATTTGGATAAATCATTGAAAATAGGTGACACAAAAACTGGAATATTCAAAGAGTGTATATTTGTAAACATAATTTATAATTATTCTATAAATAATAACTAACTAACCTAATAATTATTTCTCCATTGATGAATCTACCTTCTTGTCATCTTATTTTTGTGATAAAGGATCCAAATAAAAAAACTTATAGTTATATCCACATGTGATCCAATAATCTCAAAATGTCTTCGATGGATCTCTGGATACTAGTTCAGAGGTACATATAATCTTTCATACTATTTCATTGATTATAATGAAAATCCTTTTAGTTTTAAAATATTCTTCCTTGTCTCTTGATCATTATATGGAGGATGAAGGTGGTGGACTCTCATTATTGACAATGATCTTGAGAGAGGTATCTTCCGTCTTTAGGGAATTCTCATGGGATAATATATTGTGCACAACAATTAAATTTTTTATAAATTGATATAAGTTTGTTTACAAAATTTGGGTCAGATAATTAGTAATTTCACAAAGTCCCTTAACTAATTTCTTTATTCTATGATTAACCAACATCTAACAATATTATCATTGTAATTAATACCTCGTGGTTAGTAGAATTTGAGGGTAATTTCCATATCATTTATTAAATGAATCAATAAATATTTATTTAAATAATATTAAACAAAATATATCATTTCTATCAGGGCCCTTAACATGGCTTTCCTACCCACATCGACATTCATCCATCCTGAAATAAAAATAATTATTTATAAAAATAAATATCATTATATTATTAATTTAATAAGTAAATAATATATATTCACTAATAGGTGAATAAATATTATTTAATATTTAACTCGCATATATTTCAAGAAAAAATAATTCGTGATTGAATTTATGGGATCAGCATAACCAAAGTAATTATTATTCCACAGTCATATGAATAATATTTTTTAATATTAAATTCAAATTGAATTTAATTGAGATTCTAGATACACTTAGCATGTGACCCTATAGGCCTATTTCTCAATATTATGAGGTTGTCTAACCTAAAGTCCATGATTAATGTCTAGTAACACTTCATGGAATCCATTGAGAAATTCTATATTTTCACAGTGATAGTAACCTCATATCAATATTTACTATGTAATATAATTTTTTTTTCTTGATATCTCATCAAGAAGGTTTCATACTTGTGTCCTCAAACATTATGCATGAATATCGTTCTTTAACTCTCTCAAATTAACTCTTTCATAAATTTACATGGACATGGACATAATCAGATATATCTATTTCAATCAAATGGATTCAAATATCAACTTTTATCCAATGACGGGATTGTTCTTACTTAAATTATTCAATCAATGTCGTATTACTAATGAAGAACCCAATGTATTCTAATTCATTGAGACCATATTCCTCACCATTTTTGAAAATATATCAAAGTCCATGATTGCTGGTATATATTATGAAAAATATCTAGCCTAAGGACCAATACATACATCTGTAGATAATAATACCCAATGGTAAATATAACATGTGGAATTTCTATTGGCAGGTCTTTCCTTTTGACATCTCATTGTGGAGATTACCAAGTGATAAACATCTAGAAAAAAGGAGTGTCCACAATCATGTATTTTTCATGTGATATTATATAATAATATATATACCATTAAAATACATCATATATATTATACAATAAATTTTGTAGAATATTTTCATTGCATTTCAAGGTTCTCTTCATTGTATAGAATTGCATTGAACCCTCTATGAGACAAATAATCTAAGGACATTATCACATTAATTTCATTTAGAATAACACTCATCATATAATAAGATATTTATTGTATTAATTTATTTCAATATAAATATAATTGAGAATAAAAAATATGTTTTTTAGGAAACTAACATTAAGAGTGGTTTTTTTTACAGAATGGATACTTAAAAGGATGCAAGGAGTGCCGCAAGGTCCCTGTATTTTGGAAGGTGAATTATGTGATTAGAAGTATATTTTTTTAGATGTTTTCATATGGTTTAGGATTCACATATATGGGATCCATGGTTATGGTAAAGAGTAAAAGATTATGGTTTATATCCATGCATGCCTTTTATATCCTTTGACTTTGCGTAATTTAGACCATTATCATTTGAAAATTCAAATTACACATTATTATTATAAAACAATTAAATGCATGGATTTTATCATTGAAAAATATTAAAAATATTCATTATTTAATTAAAAATATTCACACAAAAAAATTCTTTATCAAATACCCCCACACTTAAACCATGATTGTTCTCAAGTATAAAATATCAACATGGAAATCAGAGGACACCAATGTTTCTAATATTCAAATTTCAATGAAATAAAATCAAACAATTTTCAATGTGAAATCAAACTTTCAAAAGTACACATAAAATATCAATTTAAATTCAAATTTTTTAAGAAAAGTCAAATCAAGTATATTACTTCTTCCATTTGAAGATGATAGAACTTATCCTTTAATTAATTCAATATTCTCAATTAATTATTATTATTAATTCCATATCATGATTTACCTCACCATGGAATCTTTCTTCCCATCTCTCATGATAAAAATGAAGTAGATATTTTCTCATATTATGAAAACATGCTCCTTATATATACGCTGGTAAATTAACTACTTTATCTACTTTTTAAAGACAAAAGGCACATAAAATCATTAGGACATGCAATAAAGGTTCAAATGACTCAGAGACATAAGGTTGGTAGGAATTGATGCTTTAAAAACTAAGCCTCAAGGAGGAGATTTATCTTTTAAGTATAATGTATGATAACAAAAAATGTGATGAAATTATCCCCTTCAAAGTAGCAACACCCGCATCCCCAAAACATTATGTATGGTCATGATCAAATTATTCATAATGAATGATTTGTGAACCCACATTAATATTTTTTACATTTTAACTTTTTTTCGTTTTCAAAAGTTATAATTAGATAAAACCTCATATCCATCATATAACCACATACGATTAGAATATTTTAGGTTTCGAAAATGGTGATTTTTGGTTCTCCAAAATCACAACCCATTTTTTTGAGTGTAACATAGTGGACAACCAAGGCTATCTCTCTTGAGGAGCCTCTCAGTTGGTTAACTTACTTCTTTTATATCACCTAAATTATATTTTTTTTGTTTTTATTATCTAATGAAAACAATGAAATGTTTTTTGGTTTTTGATTATTTAAAATATAAACTATCATGTTGTGTAAAAATAATCATTTGATGATGAAAGAACTTGGTTTTGGAGTTTAGTCTTATGTTTAATCATTATTCTCAATTATATGTTGATTATAGTTTGATAATCCAAACATGAAATCTCGTGTTTGAATCACTATTCTTTTCCAGAATAGAAATAGATTAAGTTGCATGTCATTGGGGGTCGTCACCACATCAAGAACATTCTCCTCACCAATGCATGGTACTCAAATCTACCAAAAACTAAAAATAAACATTAATGATAATTCAAGAACACCCTGACCTCCACCCCTGGCCACATATCGAGGTTAGCCTCTCATTTCTGAGAGTAGGAGATCACAATGGTGGATGGATTTGGAGAGAGAGAGGGAGAGAGAAATGATAGATATATAGGATAATAAATAATATATAATGATTGATAAAATAATAATAATATTAATATTAATCATTATTATTATTATAATTAAGAAAATGGTTTTTCAAAAAAGAGAGAGGGAGAAAATAAAATAGTTTTAAAATAATAATGTGATAATTATAATAATGATAATAATAATAATATGTTTATTAATAATATTCTAATTATTAATATTAATATTAAAAAAATGATAACAATACTAATTATTAAAATTAGATAATTGAGAAAAAGAATAGTTAGATGGATGGAGAAACACAAATGTATGGATTAATAAAATTTAAATTTAAATTTAAATTGAAAAATAAGACAAAACTAAAATGAAAATAACATAAAAATATGAAATGATGGGGGAAAAGAGGATTAGCAACGGTTCCCAACACTTGGAGGGATCCTTCCTTGGTTGTGAGTTCCGAGATGATGATTTGTTAAGGAGGCGAGGGCCTCCTTCTTGGGAAGAATTCTTCCTCTGAAACTTTTCATGTTTTAGTCCTATTAAATGGATGAATCACACATCTACCCCTTCATAAAATTTGTTCCACATTGTATTACATGTATCCTCTAAACAATTTAGATCATTTATCAATTAGATGTATGAGATATGATTTTCCAATTGACTATTTCGTATTCTGGATGAAAGTTTCAGGACACTTCCTTCAAAACTATAACATTTAATGGAAACCTTAATGACTTAAAAACTCCCTCATATTTGTTTTTGAGACGTACATATGTATCCTTGTTTTATTCCATGTGGAATCACATCCATTAAAGGCGTGTAGGCTAAGATGTGATTCTGTTATTGTTGTGGGGTCCATGTGGTCCACCTATAAAAATATTAAACTTCATGGATTTTTTAAGGCCTCTAGATTCGAGAATCAGCCCCTGGTTAATTATATAATTAAAAAAATTCAAAAAAAATTATCTATAAGTGTTACATTCACCCTCCCCCAAAAAATAAATTATTACCTCCAAATTTATCTTTTTCTTTAAATGTTTGATAATTGAAAAACATTTTTTGAAAACCCACATCATACAGAGGGATAATAAAACTTCCGTTGAAAAGGGGATGTGGGAAACATACATGATGACTATAAAAACACAAAATTAGAATCATATATAAGGAATAAACATATAAGAAGTGAAATTATAGAAATAGTGGATAAACTATCATCCAATTACTAATAGAGCGTGATATAGAACATGTTCATGAGAAATTAAATGAACACAAAACCATAAATCATTGAGGGGCTAAAAGACCATAAATTCATTAGAAAACGATGGTAAAATGATAAAATTTTTATTTAGAGATCCATTTCAAAATGTTGAGAATTTTTTTATTATAAATATTGATAACATAATAAAATTTACTTACTTGATTTCTTTCTATTTCCTAATCACAATTTCATCCTTTAATTGAGCTTGGGTCAATTTCCAACTGATCTCATATTCTATTAAATTAATATTCAAGATGAATTTTTATAATTTTTGATGCACTAAAATTAACATTAAATTAATCATAAGTTCAATAATTTATTCCTTATTCCTCTAAATGATTAAAAAAATTGTTAGTATAAATTATCCAATTTAGATAAATACAATACATTAATCTCTAAAACCTCAACAATAACACCCATTGTTGAACTTAATCCATTCTATAAGTATTTAACTATATGAATCCTCTAAAAAATGTCTAGTAAAATTTAAAATTGAAAAATATGATTGATTTTATCATATATTATTTTTTCAAGATCAAAGTTAACAATTATCCCTAAAAAACATGAAGTATCCATTAATGTCACATGTCAAACATGTGAATACCTTGATTCCATTAAAAAATTATAATAACTTAAATCACTATAAAACCTCAAAGAAAACATATATTATTCAAAAAATTAACACTTTCCTTATTCCTAAAATGAAATCAAAAACTATTTAATATATTCCAAAAATCCAAAAATGTAATAAACATCATCAAAGTTGACCGAAATCAATTTTTTATAAAATCACTGACTAATTTTAAGACCGCTAATATTATCCTATTTACTTCATCAATGTCAATCATCTATTTATCCAAAATAAATATTATTACCATAATACTAAATTAAATTTCTTTTGTATTGGTACCATTCAACATAAGCTTGAAAAACCTTATAAATTACTATTATAAAACAATCCTGTGTGTTTTATGATTATTTTAACAATAATATAATTGATAAAAACATGTATAGAATAATTCTAGAATAAAACTACATAAAAACATTAATCATTACACATCAATGATCAACATAAAATAGGTCCTTACTTGGTCTAGGACTTAACCCTTGGATTAGAGAATTAACTCATATAAATCCCTAATTCTACACATATAAGACATTGAATTCCTTGGTAATTATTTGGTCAGTGACCTTAATTTACACACAAATAAAACATATTCCCCTTCCTCTAAGATGTTCTACTAGGCAATCATTCCCACATTCTTGATATGAATAAAATTAAACTTTCTTTCCTCTATGTTCTTTAACAAATAAAATTTCATAAAATTATATCTTCCTCTATAAGGCCCCAGCCTTAAACCTTACTTAAACTTGAGTTATTACAATATTACACATTGAGGATCTTTTCAGGTTTAGAGTTTTAGAGAATTAGATCTTGAAACTTGCATTATATTCCACATTTAAACAAGGTGGTTACATAAAAGACAATATTCATTCTTCCCATCAATGGAAACCTATTTAAAATAAAACACGGATTCTTTCTTGACACATCCTTGACACTATCGTCACATCATGTACCTTTCCCTTGACCTGTGAAAAGCATTTCAAAAACTTGGGATGAGCATAAAAAGCTCAGTAAGGGTTATAAAAATATGGAAAGGAAACATGAGTTCATATATACATAAGAATGAAATCATACTTTACCCATAAAACATAGGCACTTTAACATACCTCATCAAACCATGAATAAATCATAGAAAACATAAGACATAAAGGTAACTTGGGGCATTCATAAAATTCTTACATGGGGAGTAATCCTCTTGGTTACGTTTGGAATACCCATCACAGTATAATCCCTAAATCTCTTCGGAGAAACCTTAACGTTTCACTCCTTCGCGTTACCCAATGCATTGGAGAGCTATATTGGGCTCACACGCCCTTAGTTTATCACGGAACCACCCGTTTTCATAACAATGCCCAAGAAACATAACATAAACGTATCACATAAAACATGCATAAAGGAAACATAACATTTCCACATTTCAATCACAATATAACATTTTATTATTTTGAAATAATGAATCCATTCAAAAAGAAACCATTTCCAAAACCATTTAAAACATTTAATAAAGAGATTTTTGAATCAAAGTGTCCCATACCACCTTGAAGCTTTTAACATTTTAAACCATTAATATCCATATAAATAAATCCTTAAAACCATTTTGAAAACATGGATATTAAAAGAACAAATAATTAAAACATTTAAAACGATATTTTGGTTAAAGGGGTTTTACCAAAATTAGAGACACTTGAATACAATAATTGAGGAATAACATTTTGTCATAACTTTATAATATCATGAGAATAAATGGATTCATGATATAATACTCCAAAGGATAGTATATACACCATATAAGAGTGAATTGGTGCATAACAACAATGAACCCTCAATAGAAATGTCAAATGTGATGAAATCCCTTATAAAGAAGGTATCCTTAAATTAAGGACAAATAAATCTCAAAAATATGTGTGACAAATATATATACACCCAATATAAGTGGATATTAAGTGTAAAACAATAAAAGTTCATTCACACATATTCAATGGATGTCATATTCAATGACTACAAGTTGAACCCAAAGAAATCGAAATTGGGTTAAAAAGTTCCCTTGACAGCCTAACGGCATCAAATCAAAATGAGTTGATGAGATATAAAAAGTGTATCTCATAACTTGGACATAAAATTTACATCAATAAGTATGTATGAGAACATATCCCAACATAAAAATATGTAAATTAAAAGACCCAATAAAAGAAGTCTTTTAAAAAAAGGAGGGTGAAAGGTTCCCTTACTGACTTGGGTATCTTTCAAAACATACACCCCATGAAAGAAAGACAATAGGTCATTGATGTAAATACTCATAAACGAAAGTATATTACACAAAGAGTAGAATAATGGGCAGTACATACACCACTCTATGGAATTTGTGGCGAATGTAGCATAAATCTCACGGGAATAAGAGTGAGATGAAAAATCCCTTACGAAAACTCGGCAGCCTAACGGCGCCACATAAAACCTACGAATATGGATTGATGAGATCAAATAGAGTATCCCATCATATTACAATAGAATTTACAGCAAGTGGAATATAAAAGAAAATCCCCCAACATTGCAAGGAGGAGTTTAAAAGAAGTGACATAAAGGAGAGTACTTAAAAAGGAAGAGAGAGGTTAGATCTCTTAGGAAAGTTCGGCAGCCTAACGGCGCCACTCAAAACTTCCAAAATGGATTGATGAGATAGAATAGGGTCTCTCATCTCATGAACATAAAAATTACAGTAAATTTAATATAAAATAACATCCCAATCATAAGAAAGATGAGCTTAAAATAAATGACATAAAAGAGTGCACTTAAAAAGAAAGAGAGTTGTAGGATCCCTTACCTCGGGTCCGACTTGACTCGATCGTTCTTTAATCTCCTGAATAATAAACTTGAGTTAATTTCTAATTCCTTAAGAACCTTTTTCAAGTTCATTATTACTTTTATACCACTTATTACCATGTCATAAACATTATGTTATCATTTAAGTTAATAATATTTGTTTTGCCGATATTTGGTTCTTAAGTCGAAAGTGGTCTTCTTACAATTACATGTTGTTCGTGTGGCCAAATGTTTATTATATCCAGAATTGTATTCATTATGTAGATATCATATATTTCATATATATCCAGTACATGCATGCATTTATAACATTACATAATCATTTAGAGGTATGAAATGAAATATAACGTTCATGGAGACGGTAAGTCGTACGTACGCATGAACGCTACTTTCATTTCTATTTCGTATTTTATAGAATGGAATAATAATGATATAAAGGTATATTATAATTCCAGTATAATATAATATATAATATCATAATTCCATCCTTTATACGTCCCACATATGGTATTTAACGAATCAAATCACTTTGAGGCGGCGGTAGTCCGCACTTCCTTAAATGAAGATATCGCGTTTACCCATAATGGAAAACATAATGGTATGCCCAAAATGAAAAAAACAGAAGCTTAAGGAAAACATAAACATATTATATATCATATATAAAAATAGTGACATCATAATGGCCACCTTTGAAGGTGTTAGATGAGTATTGAACAATCATCGTTTCGGGAGGCAGAATTTCGCCATCCACGGAAACCGTATGTTCTTTAAACATTTGATGTAGTTGTGTGATAGTGTAGCTCGAAGAAATATTATAACAACATCCTAGTATATTAAATATACTGGGTTTGTTACAAAAGAAATAAATAAAAAGAGTTTAGGGGGTCGGAGAAGCAAAATAAAACAAATGAACATGAGAGAATGAATTACCTTTAAAAGTGTAACTCCTTTTGATTTGAGCCGAAAGGCTTTATTTGAAAGGATTATGCCCAAAGGGAATCCTCTAGGATGAGTAGAGGGATGTGGAGAGAGTAAGTGGGCAGGGTTTGGCCGAGCCAAAAGCTTGAGGAGTGTGTTAAATGAGGTAGAGGTGGGGGCCTTTTATAAGAGGAGGGGAGGGGCACTTTTGGAAAGTAAGAAATGTTAGTTTATTTGAAAATGTTTTTCGGTTTTAAAAGGTCCCACATTGATCTAATTCGTGGATAAGGTGATAAGGCTTCGAAATACACTCATCCAATAAGTTTTGGACATGTGTAGTTCATAGATTTTACATTATCTTTCCATTTTATTTAAATCGTCAAATAATGATGTCATCGCTTCATCATTATTATTTCAAAAATAATTTAATTTATTTAATGTCTAAAAATTATAAAAAAAATACTATGATGTAGGAAATCCTTTTATCTTTCCAATGAATATTTATAATCATAAATATGACTTGTATAACCCCACTTAAAAATTGTTTTACTAAAACATATCATGTTTGTGTCAATTTTACTTTTACATTAAATAAAATGTTATTTATGTCATTTCCCAACCAAAGTGGATCCATGGGGTCCCCAAGTTGACCCAAGTCTTTTCTTGGTCGGAAATGATACAACCAATGAGGGTAAGACATGTGTCAAGCTCATCTCATTTTATTAAAGCATTATTTTTACCTTAAACTACACTAATTACCACTAATCGCGATTAAAAACTTAATAAGTTACTATTCACCAAAAAATTATTTTAATCTCATTGAACCAGATTTTACTTCTTAATGACAACCATGTATGTCGGATTTTTTAAAATCAAAACACAATGATGGCAAAATTTCATTTAAATGGAAAATCAGTTTTTATAAGTACCACTTAGTGGTTTCACTATTCATCAAAAATTGAAGTTTTTCAGAAAAATCCCAAACATTCACCCTAAGCTATATTTGATATTCTGAATTAAAAAATGAAGTCCGTTTTACAAAATTCAATACATATAAGTCACATTAATTAATTTAATAATTAATTCTCGCTGTCATGACAAATAGCGTGTTTTATGAAACAATAAGTATCAAAAGATTGACACTAGTTTAAGTCTGATTTCAAAGTGAAATTGATTCCAATGACCACTATTGGATTTAATGGTAAAAATATTTTCTAATTTCACTTTAAAACCAATTCAAAATATAATCTAATCAAATAAATAAATTAGATTAAAAAGTGGTTTTGAATTAAAATACAACATTTTACACTATTCATTAAAAAAATGAACTTTATCGGAAAGATACCAAAAATTTACACAAAGTAAATATTGATGTCCCGATTATTAATGAGAGTTTTATTTGGTCCAAAAGAATGTTTAAGAGTGAACAAAACTATATTTAATGACGGTTCTCCATCAAAAGGTGATAAGTGAACCTTTAGTGAAAACTAGGGCATATACGCCTAAAATTGAATTCTTTCCGTATTTTAAGCCTTTATCTTTTATTGTATAAATGTAAAAATATTTAAGAACATATATAATCATATTTTAGTTATTTCTATCCATTCCCGCCATTACAACGGCTACATGTTAACTACCATTTAAAATAATATTATTTTATTATTAGAGTGCAACGTAAGATTCCCAAGAAACTCGTTGTTGCGTGTTGGGTACGCCATCGAGCATAGCGTCCCCTTTAAAGTCATATTAATATTTTATTCAGAAATATGGATAAATATGAAAATGTCATATTCCTTATTTACCTAGGGTGTTACATCCTTCCCCCCTTTTGGGAATTGCGTCCTTGCAATTTTAAAATTGCGCTTGGAAACATTCTTGAACGTCCCACATCGAAACAAGAGTCGGTAAAAAAATCACTTTAAAATAATGAAAGATAAGCACAGAGGTCACCCGAGTTAACCCATACTAGGATTCTATGTATGAAAATATGGACATGGAGGAGAAAACATAGGGTCATGTTCCGATTGAGAGTGATAGAAAACATGTTTAGGAGAAAGTTAACAATAAGAAAATCACAAACTTGTGATGGGTTAAACGGTGTTGGATTCCCCAGTAGGAAAAGTTAATAGACAACATTTTTGTTTTAAGTTACTTTTTATTGAGGAATTTATTCATAAGAAAGCATAATCACTTATCATGTTGACTTTCAACTTTTACTAGATTCCTTAGTCAAACTCATATTTTTTACAAAAGACGAGTATTTAGGGAGACTTGTTCGCATTAAGAGTACTATAATCAACTTCTAGAGAATCACCTAATCCCCAAAAGAGAACTATATACATCCCATGTATTTAGGCTTTAACCAAAACCAAAACCAAAAAGGTTAGTACAAGATCAGATAATCCAGAAAAGGATAACCCCTTATAAAAAGAAAATCTATTCTTAATCTCCAAAATTTGTCCAATAAAACCCAAAGTTCAACGAGGACCATCCGATAAACAATTTGTCCATAAAATTCTTCAAGGTAAACCAATATAATATTGAAACCCAAATATTTTAAGGATTTAGTCACATAGTCTTCAAAGTTAAATCATAACATTTATCTCCAAACAACATCAGTTTCTCCTAAAGTCTCGTAATGAAAAGTAATTAACCTAATCACATATCCTCTATGATAGGTTAATCATTTTCATAAATAACCCAAAACCAATTTACTCTTAATTCATAAAATCATATAACTAAAAAGAATCAGTCAAACTAACCAGGGACTTCACGTAGTCCAGTGGTAGGCGATAAATACCAGTCGCACTTTCGTTGTGGGTTCGATTCCCGCAGCATTGTCCGACGCGACGGGTTGTCACACGGTCTGCGTGTTGTCCTTTTTCCAAAACTATATAATTCTCAAATCATTACCCAAAAAGGGATAAAATCATAAAAAATAACCATAACATAATTTAACCTCAATTTTATCTCATGCCTTTCACTTCAATCATAACATATGGTAACCCATAATTACCTCAAAAGTAAGGATCATATAAACCCAAATGGTTCTTTATAACTATGTCCAAAAAAGAAAAGATAACTATTAATTGAATAAAATTTTCCTATATTAAACATCAGGGTTACACATAATATAAAAAGTCTTCTAATGTAACCCCATCATCAAAAGAGACTTAATACTCTTAAGAATTTCACCCTAACTCTTGAAGCCCTTAAATGTTGACATCTTACTCATTCAACATTCTTCATGATCCATTATCCATTCCTTTCCAACTTATTCCGAAATACCTCTTTCCTACAAACAAAATCATGAATCATATCCTAAGATTCCAAAATAGGAAAAGAATAGTCATGAAATAGTACATACCTTTGATTGGTCATTGTCAGTTTCTTCATCCTCAATCGGAATGGCATTAGGTATTGGTAAACGAATATTGGTACGCTCTTGGTGACCCCATTCACGAAAATTCTTCATAGGACAGGTGTTTGCATAATGACCATGCACACCACATTTAAAACATTCAATTGATCCCTCAGAAAGAACTTCTTTCCCTTTCCTCGAGTCAACTGGATGCTTCCTTTTTCCATGGCAGGTTCTTGCTTTATGACCTTCATTTCCACATCTATAGCATATTTTTGTCCCTTTGAAACATTTTCCTAGGTGTTTCTTTCCACATCTTTGACACATAGGTTTTTGAACACACTTACCTTTATGATTATTACCTGTACTTTCGTAGTGATTTGTTTCTTTCATATATGATGCCTTAGAGAAATCTCCAAGGTTTAGGTGGTCAATAATGACTCCAGATAGTTGGTTGAGGATAATCAAAAGAGTTCTTATTGCAGCTCCCATATCATTCAGTTGCTTGCTCAAAAAAACTGTCACAGTTTCCATCACATCCACTGTTACTTTGGTGCCTGCTAGATCCAGCCATTTACTAAAACCAAAAAGGTCAGTGTGAGTATATCAACAAAACCATCATGTACTAATGAGTAAGATAGACAATAAGATATACTTACTCATTCACTTTATCTAAAACTAAGACTCTTTCTGAAATCCTAACCATTATGGTAATTGTCAATTATGCTTAAAGAATACCCTAATCTCTAAAGTTATCTAAACCGACCTTTGATACCAACTATAAGGCCCCAGCCTTAAACCTTACTTAAACTTGAGTTATTATAGGATTACACATTGAGGATCTTTTCAGGTTTAGAGTTTTAGAGAATTAGATCTTGAAACTTGCATTATATTCCACATTTAAACAAGGTGGTTACATAAAAGACAATATTCATTCTTCCCATCAATGGAAACCTATTGAAAATAAAACACGGATTCTTTCTTGACACATCCTTGACACTATCGTCACATCATGTACCTTTCCCTTGACCTGTGAAAAGAATTTCAAAAACTTGGGATGAGCATAAAAAGCTCAGTAAGGGTTATAAAAATATGGAAAGGAAACATGAGTTCATATATACATAAGAATGAAATCATACTTTACCCATAAATCATAGGCACTTTAACATACCTCATCAAACCATGAATAAATCATAGAAAACATAAGACATAAAGGTAACTTGGGGCATTCATAACATTCTTACGTGGGGAGTAACCCTCTTGGTTACGTTTGGAATACCCATCACAGTATATTCCCTAAATCTCTTTGGAGAAACCTTAACGTTTCACTCCTTCACGTTACCCAATGCATTGGAGAGCTATATCAGGCTCACCCGCCCTTAGTTTATCATGGAACCACCCGTTTTCATAACAATTCCCAAGAAACATAACATAAACGTATCACATAAAACATGCATAAAGGAAACATAACATTTCCACATTTCAATCACAATATAACATTTTATTATTTTGAAATAATGAATCCATTCAAAAAGAAACCATTTCCAAAACCATTTTAAACATTTAATAAAGAGATTTTTGAATCAAAGTGTCCCATACCACCTTGAAGATTTTAACATTTTAAACCATTAATATCCATATAAATAAATCCTTAAAACCATTTTGAAAACATGGATATTAATAAGAACAAATAATTAAAACATTTAAAACGATATTTTGGTTAAAGGGGTTTTACCAAAATTAGAGACACTTGAATACAATAATTGAGGAATAACATTTAGTCAGAACTTTATAATATCATGAGAATAAATGGATTCATGATATAATACTCCAAAGGATAGTATATACACTATATAAGAGTGAATTGGTGCATAACAACAATGAACCCCCAATAGAAATGTCAAATGTGATGAAATCCCTTATAAAGAATGTATCCTTAAATTAAGGACAAATAAATCTCAAAAATATGTGTGACAAATATATATACACCCAATATAAGTGGATATTAAGTGTAAAACAATAAAAGGTCATTCACACATATTCAATGGATGACATATTCAATGACTACAAGTTGAACCCAAAGAAATCGAAATTGGGTTAAAAAGTTCCCTTGACAGCCTAATGGCATCACATCAAAATGAGTTGATGAATTATAAAAAGTGTATCTCATCACTTGGACATAAAATTTACATCAATAAGGATGTATGAGAACATATCCAAACATAAAAATATGTAAACTAAAAGACCCAATAAAAGAAGTCTTTTAAAAAAAAGGAGGGTGAAAGGTTCCCTTACCGACTTGGGTATCTTTCAAAACATACACCCTATGAAAGAAAGACAATAGGTCATTGATGTAAATACTCATAAATGAAAGTATATTGCACAAAGAGTAGAATAATGGGCAGTACATACACCACTCGATGGAATTTTTGGCGAATGTAGCATAAATCTCACGGGAATAAGAGTGAGATGAAAATCCCTTACGAAAACTCGGCAGCCTAACGACGCCACATAAAACCTCCAAATATGGATTGATGAGATCAAATAGAGTATCCCATCATATTACAATAGAATTTACAGAATGTGTAATATAAAGGAAAATCCCCCAACATTGCAAGGAGGAGTTTAAAAGAAGTGACATAAAGGAGAGTACTTAAAAAGAAAGAGAGAGGTTAGATCTCTTACGAAAGTTTGGCAGCCTAACGGCGCCACTCAAAACTTCCAAAATGGATTGATGAGATAGAATGGGGTCTCTCATCTCATGAAAATAAAAATTACAGTAAATTTAATATAAAAGAACATCCCAATCATAAGAAAGATGAGCTTAAAATAAATGACATAAAAGAGTGTACTTAAAAAGAAAGAGAGTTGCAGGATCCCTTACCTCGGGTCCGACTTGACTCGATCGTTCTTTAATCTCCGGAATAATAAACTTGAGTTAATTTCTAATTCCTTAAGAACCTTTTTCAAGTTCATTATTACTTTTATACCACTTATTACCATGACATAAACATTATGTAATCATTTAAGTTAATAATATTTGTTTTGCCGATATTTGGTTCTTAAGTCGAAAGTGGTCTTCTTACAATTACATGTTGTTCGTGTGGCCAAATGTTTATTATATCCAGAATTGTACTCATTATGTAGATATCATATATTTCATATATATCCAGTACATGCATGCATTTATAACATTACATAATCATTTAGAGGTAAGAAATGAAATGCACCGTTCATGGAGACGGTAAGCCGTACGTACGCATGAACGCTACTTTCATTTCTATTTCGTATTTTATAGAATGGAATAATAATGATATAAAGGTATATTATAATTCCAGTATAATATAATATATAATATCATAGTTCCATCCTTTATACGTCCCACATATGGTATTTAACGAATCAAATCACTTTGAGGGGGCGGTAGTCCGCACTTCCTTAAATGAAGATATCGCGTTTACCCATAATGGAAACCATAAAGGTATGCCCAAAGTGAAAAAAACAGAAGCTTAAGGAAACCATAAACATATTATATATCATATATAAAAATAGTGACATCATAATGGCCACCTTTGAAGCTGTTAGATGAGTATTGAACAATCATCGTTTCGGGAGGCAGAATTTCGCCATTCACAGAAACCGTATGTTCTTTAACCATTTGATGTAGTTGTGTGAGAGTGTAGCTCGAATAAATATTATAACAACATCCTAGTATATTGAAGATACTGTTTTTGTTACAAAATAAATAAATAAAAAGAGTTTATGGGGTTGGAGAAGCAAAATAAAACAAATGAACATGAGAGAATGAATTACCTTTAAAAGTGTAACTCCTTTTGATTTCAGCCTAAAGGCTTTATTCAAAAGGATTCTACCCAAAGGGAATCCTCTAGGATGAGTAGAGGGATGTGGAGAGAGTAAATGGGCAGGGGTTGGCCTAGCCAAAGGCTTGAGGAGTGTGTTAAATGAGGTAGAGGTGGGGGCCTTTTATAAGAGGTGGGGAGGGTCACTTTTGGAAAGTAAGAAATATTAGTTTATTTGAAAATGTATTTCGGTTTTAAAAGGTCCCACATTGATATAATTCGTGGATAAGGTGATAAGGATTCTAAATCCACTTATCCAATAAGTTTTGGACATGTTTAGTTCATAGATTTTACATTATCTTTCCATTTTATTTAAATCGTCAAATAATGATGTCATCGCTTCATCATTATTATGTCATAAATAATTTAATTTATTTAATGTCTAAAAATTATAAAAAAAATAATATGATGTAGGAAATCCTTTTAGATTTCCAATTAATATTTATAATCATAAATATGACTTGTATAACCCCACTTAAAATTTGTTTTAGTAAAACATATCATGTTTGTGTCAATTTTACTTTTACATTAAATAAAATGTTATTTATGTCATTTCCCAACCAAAGTGGATCCATGGGGTCCCCAAGTTGACCCATGGCTTGTCTTGGTCGGACATGATACAACAAATGAGGGTAATACATGTTTCAAGCTCATATCATTTTATTAAAGCATTATTTTTACCTTAAACTACACTAATTACCACTAATCGCGATTAAAAACTTAATAAGTTACTATTCACCAAAATATTATTTTAATCTCATTGAACCACATTTTACTTCTTAATGACAACCATGTATGTCGGATTTTTGAAAATCAAAACACAATGATGGCAAAAAAAATTTAAACGGAAAATCAGTTTTTATAAGTACCACTTAGTGGTTTCACTATTCATCAAAAATTGAAGTTTTTCAGAAAAATCCCAAAAATTCACCCTAAGCTATATTTGATATTCTTAATTCAAAAATGAAGTCTGTTTTAAAAAATTCAAAACATATAAGTCACATTAATTAATTTAATAATTAATTCCCGCTGTCATGACAAATAGCGTGTTTTATGAAACAATAAGTATCAAAAGATTGACACTAGTTTAAGTCTGATTTCAAAGTGAAATTGATTCCAACGACCACTACTGGATTTAATGGTAAAAATATTTTCTAATTTCACTTTAAAACCAATTCAAAATATAATCTAATCATATAAATAAATTAGATTAAAAAGTGGTTTTGAATTAAAATACAACATTATACACTATTCATTAAAAAAATGAACTTTATCGGAAAGATACCAAAAATTTACACAAAGTAAATATTGATGTCCCGATTCTTAATAAGAGTTTTATTTGGTCCAAAAGAATGTTTAATAGTGAACAAAACTATATTTAATGACAGTTCTCCATCAAAAGGTGATAAGTGAACCTTTAGTGAAAACTAGGGCATATACGCCTAAAATTGAATTCTTTCCGTATTTTAAGCCTTTATCTTTTATTGTATAAATGTAAAAATATTTAAGAACATATATAATCATATTTTAGTTATTTCTATCCATTCCCGCCATTACAATGGCTACATGTTAACAACCATTTAAAATAATATTATTTTATTATTAGAGTGCAACGTAAGATTCCCAAGAAACTCGTTGTTGCTTGTTGGGTACGCCATCGAGCATAGCGTCCCCTTTAAAGTCATATTAATATTTTATTCACAAATATGGATAAATATGAAAATGTCATATTCCTTATTTACCTGGGGTGTTACATCCTCTTATTTAATGCATTAGGAAACTCACCAAAGATTTCATTGTAAATTATATAATGTGATCGTTTATTAGTAAAAATCACAAACTTTTCCTTCTAGTTACATTTATATTTAGATTCCCAGGAGGATCATCATTTCATTTTCCACCACATTCCCCATTAACATGAATCATTGTGGTTCAATCCACTGTCTAAAACCTAAAATCATTATGTGGGAAAATATAATCATAGTGAGAGATCATGAAAAATCAATTATATAATTTCTAAATAAAGGAACTTTGTTTTCAATATATGATACCTTAAGTATAACCTAGTTCCTTCTTTGTCATTATATATTCAAATAATCCATAATTATTCATAAATAAAATTTGAATTAACACAATAATATCCCCATGAGTGTTAAAATTGGTTCACAGTAAGGGTACACATAGAATGAACCCAAATTATGGTCAAGATATACTCAATAAACTATTTTTGGGTTTATTATTCCTAGATTCATCTATTAAAAAACTACATAAAATTTCAGTATCCAAATATGGATGTTTTAATTAGAAAATTACCCTCCTTTATTTACTATAACTCAAGTGGTTCTCTTATACTAAGGATTATCCTAAGGATTCTCTATAATGATTTATCATCCTAGTTTTCAAATGTAATTAATTCTTGTAATGATACCAAATATAGAAACCCATACTTTTAATATATAAAAATGCCATATTTTTTTGAATATTAAATACATAAAATTACTATCCACACTAGAATATAATAGGTATAATTTATTTAGAAAAATGGATATATTAAAAATTACTCATATAAGATCAATATCATCACCCACTTTGTTGTGCACAACTAACACCATTTCTAGACACATTATACATAAAACAATTATTCATGATATGGGTCAAATAAAACAAAATAATGCAGGATTTTATATGGTTAGGGAGGGAAAACAAGGGAGATACTAATGAAAATTTTAACATAAAATGAGAATAATGTGTATGATAACATTATATTATCCTTTTAAAATCATTCCCAAAAATTATTAGAGAATACACATGATTCATTTTCTAAATCCTTAATTTTTTTAAGAAAATAATCATAAATTTATCAAAGATAATGATTTATGAGAACATAACATTTTAATAAGATCATTTCATAAATGTGTGTCATAAAGTTTGGAATAATCATAGTCATAGAAATATAATGTCAATGCTACCCACGAAGACATTCATAACATGTTTGGATTGGGATAACGACCCATTTAACATCTTTAATCCCGGGATAACCACCTATAAACACTCTTTTAGGTTTGGGATAAACACCCATTTACACTCCTTCATACTTGGGATAACCCCCTGGGTACCCTCTATTGGGAATTGGATAACATCTCTTGTGCCCTTTTTTATGACTGGGATAACCTATTATATACACTTTGATATTATAAAACATTAATATTTACTAAATATATTTCATAGATATATAATTAAAATCCCACCCATCACATATTCATAAATAAATTTATATTTATGCAACCAAATTAAAAAACATTCATTGAAACATAACTCAAGGAAAAGTTCAACCTATTCCGTTGAAATTTCATCCTCACAACCATAGACCATATAGGGAAAGAATAAATATGGTATCATTTTATCATATCATTAGAAATTAATAAGTAAAAACCCATCAGTGACATCATATATGAAAAACTCCTTTAAAATGTAACTTAAATATTTCAGTAGGAAAATACCTTTTTATTTTTAAATCACATAATAAAATGTAAAAATTTCAAAAATCTAAAGAAAACATTCTATAGGAAAATAACCTTTTAACATGTTAAAGTAATTATCAATGAATTGAGATATCATGATATTAATAAATTGTTTTCCTATTGTGTATGAAAAAAATGATTCCTCTCACATTTTTGGAAAAATGTCAAAAATAACTTGTTCAAAAAATAACAAGAAGATTAATTTTCAACCATTTTCTAAAAATTAAAAAATGGGTAAAAATTCTTTAACCATTCATAGGATAATATTAAAAACATTATTATTTTATAAAAATATGGATATGAAAGAAAAATGATTTTTTATCAAATTTGATTTTTCTAAAAAATGTATTTTGTCTCCTGAGTACTTAAAGTGTTGAAAATGAAAGTAAAATATATATTATCAAGAAATATATATATTAGAAAAATATTAATGATATTATTAATATATATATCATTAAATCTTATAATTATAAACAAAATCACAAATATTCTTGATAAACAATGAGTTTGTAATATAAATATATTACCACTTTAGTAAATTTTATATCACAAACCTCGTGGAAAAATAAATTAAAATGTAACATAAAATGTTATCATAATAAGGTTACACATAATATAACAAGTCAAACTAGGATTTATAAACACATCATAAAGAATATTGTTGCATAACCTTACATATTACCTAATGAAGAGAATTTCATATGATAAACCCTTACCTTGAGCACGAATTACATAGATTGAACATTTTGAATCCTATATAATATATTTAAATTTATTACACATCTATACCATAGTCATATTAATTCGTATACTATAATATATTATCCACTTATAAAATTTCAACATCTATTTGTTAATAATTCATTTATTAAAATAATGGTTCTTAGGCATTAACAATTTCATCTTTCAATAGAATTTTTATTTTGTAGTTCCATTCCTCATACTTAGATTACGGCTACATAATTTATAGAATGTTAATAATGATATAAATATCATATATATTTTTCATACACATTTGTATATATATATATATAGATTCATCTATAAAATTAAGATATAAAAAAATTAATTACATCGTTCATAGAGATGGTAGGTTGTACATATGCATGAACGTTATTTTCAATTTTTGATGGATGGAATGAAATAAAGATAAATAATAATTATCCTTTAAATAATAATTACTATTATGAAATATTTATCATATTTATTCATTAAATATATCATTATTTTCATCCAATTAAATCTAAAATGAAAAACAAATCACATCACTTTGTGGATGCCATCATCCACACGTATTTACAAGAGACATTATCATTTTCGATTGAATTGGTAGTTAATATGTTAGGTATGATAATTTAATTACAGAAGAATAATTATCTCATAAATATAATATACAAATATTATAGCCATCATAATAACTATCCATCAAATATGGTGATGGAAAATGAATTATATCACTTTGTCGAGGGGGTAGTCCACATGTTTGCATGAGCAATACGTTCAATTCCCATTTGATGGAATAGAGGGTGGATATTAGTGGTTAAATAAAAATAAATATAATATTTCAGTATATTTAAGAAGTAAAATTTATTATTTTATGATGAATCCCATATATTTATAAGTGGTATAAGAAGAAATGAACTGAATGAGGTTGGGTAAGATGATTGTCTCTTCTTCAATAGGCCTACTTTAAACTCTTTCTTAAGGACCCTAGTAATGGTATTTTAAGAATAATATAACCAATAATTAATTTTTAGGGATGCTTTCATGATAATTTGTTAGGGTTTTTTATATAAATGGCTAAAATTGTTGTATGTAAAAAAGTGAATGGGTGTCCTTTTCATAGGGGAGAAAAAGGAAACACTTGCAATTACAAAAAATATTACAATATAAAAAATTCATTCCTAATAAAAATGATTCCAAATTGACATATAATTTATTAAAAATAGTCTATGTTTGAAATATGCACATATGGTTATATTTATATAGGTTTTGCTGTCTTTTTTTATACCTTATTGTTTGGTTTAACCCCATCATTAACTGATGTTATCCTTAACTACGGTAATGATTTTTTTAATCATAAAGGATTATAGTTTTACATATAAGTTAAGAATTATATAAAAAATAGAAAGAGATGAAATTTTTTACCCATTAACATTTTACTAGTCCAATTTCAAAAATAATTTTATTTAAATTAATTTAGTAAAGTATGACTTTTCATCAAATATATTTAATTTCATTTTTGACACCATTCATTTACATTGAATTTATAGTCATAATTATTTTTATGGAAATAAAATACATAAAATTAACACATTCCTATAATATTATAGTTTTATATAAAAAATCATGAAACGAAATATTTCACCCAAATTGTATTTATTTTTATATTTTTAAAAATATTTATTTAATTTTTATATTAAATGAATAAATATTATGTCAGCGTTGCATGATAATTTAAGGTAAATATGTTATTACTAAAAATTATAAATAAATTTCAATGATAAAAAAATTAATTATTATTTTAAATAAACATTTTTAATAGAACTTACCCTCCTTTAAACCTTATAAAATATTTAGAGACATTAGATTCAAGAGAGTAACATTATGGGATTTAGTTTACTTAAATTAATATAAATTTCATTATTAAGGAAAATGTAACCAAAATTTCATATATTCAAATTTAGGATTTTTATGGTTGACTTTATTCCATGAAATAAAATAATTTCACGTTTTGGGTTGATTTTTAGGCCTTATGTCACAGTTTTAACCATGTTGTAATCATTTTACCCTTACTATGGTTTTCAAAATTTATCATTGTCATTATTTATAATGACCAGAATGAAAAGGGAACTATTTGAAAAAACTAGTCCTCAAGATTACAAATATGGATTAAATTTTTCATCATTAAATCTCCTTAATTATAAGACGTCAATTTTAATATAAATATTTCTAACGCAACAACAAAATGTTTTTGGAAAATAATCATTTTTAATCATAAAATATAACTTATATCAAAATCATTAATATTTCTAAATTAAATGTAAATAATTAGATTAATCGAAAAAAATAGATCATATTTAAATTTTAATATTAAATTCAAAATATGATGGTACATTTAAATTACGTGGATTAATGAAATTAAATGACACTTTTTGAAAAATCTGTTTTTTCACTATTCACTAAAAAATCAACCATTTCATAAAAATCACAAAACATAACTCTGAGGGAATTATAATATGATGATTTAAAAGATATTCATATTTTATAAAATAAAATTTATAAAATTTTCATAAATTAATAACAATTTCCACATAATATGTAATAAAAAAAGTTTTGAAGAAAAATGCATTGTTGAACCATAAAATGACTTTAATAAAAAAAATGAGTGCTTACTTCCTAAGAATTAATCAAAAAATTATTATTGATTAGAAAAATTATATATTAATTTAATAATAAATGTACTCATATTTATACCCATAAATCTATTGGATAAGTTATAATAGCCACATTTAAATAAAAATATTTTTATAATACAACACAATTCGCTTAAAGAGTGGTGATGTGTGTAAAGAAATATATTGAGCCTTTTATTATTTTAGAATATATTTTCTCGGTGTCATAATATCTATATTAATATATATATTTATATCCTTTCTCATATTCATTCTAATTCATACTCTTCATAAATATTAATTGTTTATATAAACTATTCAATTTTCCACATCGGGTATTTATTGTTTTGATTATTTATACTAGTTTCATAATTGTGGTTTATGTATTCATTCTTGATTAAAAGTTAATAATTACCAGGTATATAACATTATTTTAGGGATTAATTATAATAATTTATGATTTTTTAATTCCTTTTATGACGGTTATAGTCTTTATCCTTGAAAATGAAATTGATAAAAAGCATGTTTCGATGATTTGTGATGATAGATTTTTTCTCTATTGATTATGGAATTATGTATTGATATAACCTCCCTGTAATAATTAAATAATTATTATTTAAAAATTTATATTATATTATACCATAAATTATGTTCCTATAGTCATTCATGTTATAAATTCGTAATATTGTTCAACTAGATGGTTAAAAAAGCTAACACATGAACGTACTATGATTTAATTAGGGATTATGGGGTTTTTTTGTTGTAATATTATTATACTAGAAGAATAATGATATTATTTAGTGTTTATTAGTGTGATATATCATAATTCTAGGTAATTACAAGAAAATTTAATGTATATGAAAATATTTATGAAAATATAATAAAATATTACTCTTTTTGTATGAATATTTTAAATGATTAAATTTATGATGATAATTTATTGACCATATCATTAATAGTTTATTGAATTTATAAAAATAACCCTTAATCATATAATAAATATAACATTAATCCTTTAATACCATCCTTATATACATCTATGTGATGCAGTTACGGACAACGAAACATGTTCTGTTATAGAGGCAGATATCCGCACAATGCACAAATCGTGGTTTTATTTTTCTTAAAGAAAAAAAAATATTAGAATTTATTTTTAAAATATAAATTCATCAATTATACAATAAATAATTAATTAATATTATAATATTGAGAAAAATAAATTTTAAACGTAAATATAAAGGAAAATATTTTAATTAAATGATTACACTTGTGTTGACAACATTAGGTTTCTCTTAGGGGATTACATGAAAAGGAAGGGCTTGGGATAATATATTGTGATTAAAAGATTATGAGAGTAAAATTCTATTCTAGTGGAACTAAAATTATTCAATGTTCATTTATAAAACTAATTTTTAGAATAGTATTGAAGGGGCAATGAGAGGCCCCTTTTATAGGTGGAAAGGGGGATTTCATTAAAACTAAATTTATGTAATAGATATAAATAGAATTAATTAGGTGTTAGGTTGGTATGGTGAATTAGGTGGATAAATGTTTGATGACACATGTTGTTATGATATTAATACCTAAAAAGGATTTCTATATGGTTTATGTGGCCGTTTAATTATTAAAAATTTGAGATACCTCATTTACCCATTTTACCCATACTAATATTCATTAAAAATTAACCATAGTAATTATTTTAATATTAAAAAATATAATATGATGCATATTTACAAATTATTATTTTATTAATCTTAATTTTGGATCCAATTATTCTAATTCAATTGAAATATAACAAAAACATAACATTGGAATTAACACATAAGTTATAAGAAAACTATTTTTAAAAAATATATAATTTATATATTAAGTTTTTTTATTATTATTACCCATTAGTTATTATTTAAATGAGTATTTATATATTTTTAGGGTTTAATAATCATATTAGAGACTTATTTTAAATTATATTAATCTAATTCATTTATAAAAAAAATATATCCCTTTTAAAATTAATTCTTTTAAAACACCCATTTTACTTTTACCATGGTACTTAATATTTATCCTAAATAATGTATTTTCAATTGAAAAAAATAATATTATAGGAATTAAATAATTTGGACCTATTTATTTGGAATATAAAGTTCATTTTTTAGAAAACCACTAAAAATTCATCTTATGATAATACCTTTATGAAGAACTAAAAAAAATATGTTTATTTTGATAAAATAAAATTCAAACATTAATATATTAAACTTTTAAATATAATTATGAATAAAGTCACTTTATATTGTATATTGTGTGATAGTCATGATATGGTGTTTACCCACTGCACTCAGGTCTTATGAATTAAATTCTCCCCTAATTAAATAATTTCTTCCCCGAAATTTGGGTGTTTAATATTTATTAAAAAAATATGGATACTCCCTCATTATAGATTCTTTTGGCTCCCATGTTGCATCTACTAATTTTTTATTTCTTAAAAGGAATTTAACTAATTAAGTTGTCTGGTTTTGTAACACTTTCTCTCTACAGTCAACAATATGAATAGGTTCTTCGTTATGATACAAGTCAAGAATTTATATTTTCCCTCATTTGCAATCACATATGTTGGATACGGTATGCATTTTCTCTATAATGAAAAATGGATAAAATTAGGTACCTTAAAATGTTTGGGAGGTACATCCAATTAGTAAACTATGATCCAATTATTTTGAGTATTAAAAAATTCCCAATATACCTAGGTAATAACTTCCACTTTTTACTAAATCTTAAAAAACCATTCCAAAGTGAACTTTATGAATACACAATCCCCAATTGAAATCCCAAGTATTTCCTTTGATTATATGCATAGATCTTATATCTTATTTAATCCAATTTAATATGATATTGAATATTTCATACCTTAACTGTCATCTCCACTACAATCTCTTAGCCAAATTACATAATTTCTCCAACTTGTTCCCAATAGTTTGGTGTTTGATACCTCTTCCCATACAATGATTTATATGGTGCAATATGGCTACTCTAATGGAAGATATTATTGTATAAAAATTCCACCAACAGTAGATATTGATCAAAAATACATTGTAAGTCAAGAGAACTGGATCCCAGCATCTATTACAAATACTAGATAGTCTTTTCGGAGTTTCAAGCAGTATATGATAATACTTTGTTCTTAAATTAATCTTACTGTCAAGATCCCCTTGAAAAATATTCCATAATTTTGAGTTAAATTGATGGTCATGATCAAATACAATTGGTATAGGTTCCCCATGAAGCATTATGATTTCATTGATATTGTGCTAGGAAAGACACTCAAGGGGTGGATCTTTCATTATTTCTATGAAATGGGTGTACTTTGTGAGACAATCAATGATGAACCATATAGAATTAATCTCCCTTACAGTCATTTAGATTCTAGTAGAAAATTCCATTATAAAATTTTTACACGTCCATATAGTTATAGGAATTGGTTTCATGACTCCCTTATAATATTCTATTTCTATATTTACCTATTATAATACTAATCATCTATCCACATGGTCCAAAATTTCACAATTTGTACCTTCCATTGAGAACCATCCCTCAAAAAATGTTATCGTAAATACCTATACATATTTGTGCTACTATGGTGTATACCTAAATTTAAGCTATGTGATATATCTAGTTGTTATCACTTCGACTATGGAATGGATGGAACTAATAAACTCTTCCCAAACTCTAACACTCCATCCCTATAGATAAATTTGGTCAATTTACAATCATTTACTCCTTAAAACATTCATTTTGAAGTTCTCTTCATACTAAAGGTAATTCATTATCTTTTCTAGTAAGTATGGTTTATAAATTTCATTAAAATTTAATGATAGATCTCGTTACTATAAATCACCATATCCATATTTACTATATATCTATAATAGAAACCTTTTTAATCCTCATCATTATCAAAAAATTATGTTCCCTTCTACTCAATTCATTATCCACCTTACTTTCCTTACCAAGGTGGTAGTGTGTAAAGAAATCATAGTCCTTGAGAAGTTCCAACCATCTTCTTTACCTCATTATGAGATAAATGTGAAATAATTTATACTTCAAAAGCTTATGGGGTTTATAGATATCTCATTTTAACTATAGAGCTAGTGGCCCTATATTTTCCAAGAAAATGTTATAGAAACCATATCATTGTTCATGAGTTTGAGAGTTATATTCATGAATTTTCAATCTCCTTAATGCATAGAAAATCACTCTACCATTATACATAAGGATATATCCATTACCTTTCATCAACGCATTACTATATATTAAATTTTTTTCATTAACTGATTGTAAATCCAATACTAGTGTATTAATTAGTAAACTCTTGAACTCTTAAAAACACTCCTCATATTCCCTTAACATTGTGAATTTAACCCCTTATAAGTTAACTTTGTTAAAAGTTTTTTTTACCAGGAAAAATACTTATCAAACCACTGATATTAATTTGTTAATCCCATGAAAATTCATATCTTATTTATCTTTTTTGGTGTAGGAATTTCTTTGACTACCTTTTTCTTTTAAGGTTTAACTGATATTCCATCATCAAAGACAATATAACCAAAAAAAGTAACATTATTGATCCAAAATTCCCAATTACAATATTTATCATATAATTACTTTTTCCTGAGGGGCTCTATAATTATTTTTATTTAAATCTCATAAAATTCATAGATCCTAGAGTATATCAAGATATCATAAATGAATATCACCACAATTTTATCAAGATAGTACTCATTAGATATGAAAATAAAAACAGTTCATTAATCAATTGAAAATTATTTACCATAAACTCATAATGTCCTTACCTTGTTTAGGATGTCATATTTGGTATATCATCCTTTTTTAATCTTAGTTGATGATAACTAGAGTGAATAATAGTCATCAAAAAGTGTTGGGATCCTTGAATGTGATCAAAGAATTCATAAATGTGTGTTAAAGGATACTTATTCTTTATATTAATGGAATTTATCTCCCTAAAATCGATGCACGACCTCAGAGATACATCCTTCTTCTTAAGAACGAAAAAGGTATCCCTATAGAAAAAAACAAGGGAGTATAAAACCCTTATCACATAATCCTTTTAGTTGTTTATACATCACCACCAACTAAAATTGTTCTATTCCATATGAAGATTAAGATATATGTCTCGCATCATGAATGATTTTAATTGATAACTCAACTATATAGTGGATGGCCAGATAATTCTTGTAAAAAAATTAATGAATTATTATACCCCACATACATTCTCTATTACTAGGATATATTCCTTATCCATGTATCATACTTGATATTATTATTATTTTTAGAATTTCATTAAGGATAGATATTTTGGGATGATCAAGACATGATTTAGATTATGAAGTTTCCCCTCTAAATACAATATATTCCACATCACCTCCATTAATCATAACCTTGTTATATTGGAAATAATTTTTTTCATTATAATTAGAAATCCAATACATACCAATAATCACATAAAAGTCAATCATGGGTATAATAACAACATTTTAAAATAGGTTACACTATTGAAACATAATTGGAACAACCTAGAACATCATTGTTTCAATAAGATTCTATATTTTTTACTTATTTGATAACTCCCTTACTATAATTCATGGGAAATATATAATTTTCTGCAAACCATGAATTATATTAAAATTGTTATGATCTAGAATCCAGTAAAAAATTATCTAATTTTGAGTAAATGATTGATGTACCAACCACCATGACATTAGGAACATAGAATTAATCTATGGTAATTTCATAAGCTTTTCGTTTCTCCCTTGGCAATATTAAGAGAAATTCCCTTGATGTTTGGGAAATTGGTTTGAACAATGTCCCTTACACCTAGGGTTAAATCATTGAATATCACTATCATTAACTTTTCCATTTCATTCATGAGCATGGTTTCCTTTTTTCTAAATTTCTAATAAACAAATGGTCCCTTCTTTTAATCCTTAGGGTGTTCTTTCCCATAGTTATCACAAATAATAAATACCATCCTTCATTCCTCCCCCTTTTCCACACTATTATTCCCATGATTCCCAACTGGCCTCTTATTCTCTTGATTTACCTTTGATATATACATGTAATAGAACTCATTTTCTATGTTAATGGTTCCTGGGACTATAACTTTATACGATGAAAAGGTTTTAGAGATCAATTCCATTTTAAGGATCAGCTTCAACCCATCAACGAAATGATTAATATTTCATTTTAGTCAATGTATATAGTCTTTTACATGCCTATATAAACTTATAAATTTATCCTTGTATTCCGCAACATTTTCCACTTTCTTTTTTCAATGATTGACAAATTTTTTATATATATACTCTTTTGTCATAAGGAAAGTATTTTCTAGAGAATATATAATTAAACGTCCCCCATTCCATATTCTCTATCTTATATTCCTCTTCAGTTTCCTGAATTAGGAACCCCCATTGGTCGAAATATCTCTTCAAATGATATCCCTCCATAAGGATTTTTTCTTTTTTAACTCTATCCTAAATTGAGGAATATCTTCTCAATTGATGTTATCCATTGTTCCCCTTCTAATAGATTAGTACTTATACTAAATGTAGGATTTTGTGATCATATAAAATGATCCAACATAGTAAGATCATGTTATGGGTAAACAAGTCACTTTATGTGAGTTATATTATTTTTTAAAACCAATACCAACTTCTACAATATGGTTATGAATTGATTAACCTAAACTCTAGAATCATTGACTTTTTCGGGGGGAGACCTATATTAACTATAGGTGTTGATATGGGTGTTGATATGATTCCCATTAATTCTGTTAGTTTCTATCTTTCTATGATGTAATAGATATAATCATTTGATTACATTAAAATGTAAAATATAATTCTTATTAATTTTTCTAAAGCGTTACCTAGAAATCTTGAGTGTTTTTCATTTTAATTGTGTTATATCACATGGTTAATCTGAATCTTATCCCAAGGGTTCTTACTAACCATTATTTGATAAACATTATAACACCCCAAACTAAATAAATATATATTTTGTTCCAATATTATATTATTATAATAGAATATAAGAGTTCTTATAGGATCACACATTGTGATAGTCCTGGATGACTTGATATATACAGACATTACATTTTAAAAGAGAAGATACAACATGAAAACATTGTGATGGAGTTATCATCCCTTACATAATATCTGTTAACATTACACATAATTCTTCTCTTGGTTTCTTAGGGAAATGAAAACAAATAAGGGTGATCACATATGATCGGTAAGGACTAGCATATATAGAAAGATTTATTAACATAAATATGGAATAATTGATATAGTACGAATAAATGAACAACATGTATCCACAATCAACTAAATCTAAGGGAATGGTATATCCATTAAATTAAATTAAAAACATGAATATTAATAATAATTCATATAATTCTGATGGATTGAATAATATTGCACATTAAAAAAAGATATTAGGCCTTGTTAAATGACACATTCCTATTATGTTAAGAGGTATACACCATATCCCAACCTGTTTTCTTCTCAAGATATACATCTATATAATGAGGGGATATATAATTATGGGCCCCACCTATCAACTAATTAATTATAATTAATTCCACATAATATTCATCAAGATCATTCATACCATTCCTTAAAAAACATATTATAAAATAAAACTTCGTTATATATATAATGATACAAATGGAAACAAAATAATTCCCTATTTAATAAAATAATTTTTATTTCTAATATAACATCCCTTAATAAACATACATGTTGCAAGAATCGTCAAACTAACTTAAAGTACCTCATGAAATAAATATTCTATAAAGGGTACTTTCATTGTGTTGAGTTAGCCATGGAAGATAATAATTGGGTTTAATAGTTTTTATTGGGATGGGACCAAATAAATGGTTGGAAAAATCCTTTATCATTTTTAATTAAGTGAGTGGGAATATTATAAATCATATCCCCCATGAGTTTCTCACCAGGTGTGTAGTCTTAATCCCACTCATCTTGCATTAGGGTGGTAATTCAGTTAACACACAAACAACCCTTTTCAAGGTTATTAACCCTAGGTTTATATATTCCGCAACCCGATTAACCTACAATTATTTATAAAGGGAGGTATTTTCTCTGAAAATAAATACACTTTTACTTTACCAAAATTTATCATGTTTTTTCAACAATGGAAATTCTTGAGTTTTTTTGTATTTTTGGTAACTCATAAATGAAAAGAATATAAGAGAAGGATAAAATATAGAGCTATAAATCCCTTAAATTTAATGAGATATATGTAAAATTATTCTATGTAAATATATACACCATAAAAAAATAGACGGTTAATATAACATGAGTCCTAAAGAATTAAAATTTACACAGGGAACCCCCACTTATAGCATGGGTACCAATTTAATATAAACCCCTTGAAATAGAGGTATTAAAATTGATCTTAAACTAAGATGAATAAAGGTATTTTATTATATATAATCTAAAATAGGTATTAATACACCACAGAAAGGAAATTATGTTCATAATAAAAAATTGAATCAAAAGAGTAATTTGAGAAGGAAACCCCTTACCTCTTTCCCTAACCTACATAAATTCAATTTATCATAGTTTTTCACAAATATGTATATTTATATATATATATTAAGGCATAACTTAACTAATATATATTTTAAATCATAATCTTCATAAATAGTCATCTGCTCTAGGACTTCACCTGATTATCCACATTAGGTGTTTATAGTTTTGATCGTTTGTACTAGATTTATAATTATAGTGTTTTTATTCATTATTATTTAAATTTTAATCATTAATAAGTATTTAAAGTTAATATTATGGAATTATAATAATATTTTATTATTATTTTAATTCCTTTCATGAGTTTTTTAGTCTTTATCTTTGAAGTTGAAATTTATAACAACCATGTTTCAGTGAATCTTGAAGATCAAAGGGTGGTTTCTTAATTGAAGAACTAAATTTTTATATAAGATATCTAAAATCAAAAAATATATATAATTCTTTAAAAATTTATATTACATTAGACCAGTAATTATTCTCTCATAGATATTCATTATATAAATTCATATTATTGTTCAAGTATGTTTTTAAAATGACCCAAAAATGAACATTCCTTGATTTATTGAATGATTATGAGGTGTTTTTTTTTAAATAATTTTACCAGAATAATAATAATAATATTTATTTTTATTTGTGTTGTATATATTATTTTTATGTAAATAGAAGAATAAATAAGTGATATTAAAATATTACACAATTTGAATAAAATAATGTCCTCATAGTATGCTTATTTTAAATGGTTAAATTAATGATAATAATTTCATTATAAAATAATTAATAGGTTCTAAAATTTATCATGAAATAAAATTAATTATATCTTATTTATGATATTTATCCTTTAAGAATTTCCATATATCCTTCATCTTAAGGTGTTGAATGGAAATCAAACATGTTGTGCCATGGAAGCAGTAGCCATCATAATGCCTTAATGAAAGTTTTATTAAGTGGTTAGAATTTATATAACAAGTATAAAAACATTAAGTCTACTATTAATATATAATTTATCATATAATATAGGGAAAAAAATTTTAAAAGTAAAGATAAATGTAAAAATAGGTTAAGGCAATGATTGAACTTAAATTGAGCACTTTGGGTTTCTCTTGGAGGATTCATTAAAAATGAAGGGATGGGGATTATATCATTTGATTAGAAGCTTCTGAAAGTTAAATAAGATTATAAGAAAAGTAAGGAGGTTATATAAACCCTCTTAGAATTCTTTTATTTGAGAAGATAGTTTCAAGAGTTGTGTATTGTGGAATTTATATGCCTAAGTATTTCAACAGGGGAAGCCACTGTTTTATTAGTGAAAAATAAGCATGGTTCATTGAGACTATGAATCTAGTACATGAATTAATGAATTTTTGTATCATATTCAAGGATCCGAATAATTTAAAAATGCCTCTCTTCACGTTGGTTATCATTAACTATGGGTAAAGAAGGATGATATACTAAAATGGAGTTTTGAACTATGTATAGACATTAAGAGTTTATAGTATTAGATTTTAGGTTCACTAATTACCCTTATATCATTATCTAGCTAATGAATATTGTATTCAATTATTATCTTGATTACTTTTTGTGGTGTTAAATGGTGATATCTTGATATACTTTGAGAGAAATTAAGAGTAATATATTCAACTATAAATAATTTTGGAGACCCTCAGAAAAAAAATTATGTGGGAAATGTAGTGAGTGTGAATTTGGTAATAATAAAGATTTTTCTTAAATATATTATCTTTAAAGATAGAATATGGTTTTATCCTTTATAGAAAAAGGTGGTAAAAGAATACCCTAAATCATGGAACAAAAATGAGATCTGATGTTTCCTTTTTTTAACAGGTTACTATCATCAGTTAGTTCATAATTTTTCTTAAATGGCCAACCTCTTAAACAAGTTAACATGTAAATCGGTTAAATTCACATGGTCAGAGGAATGTGAGGAACGTTTTGAGGAACTGAATAAGAGACTTATTAGTGAACCAACATTAACATAACCATCAGTTAAGGAATGATTTTTAATATATAATGATGCATCAAATAAATGTCTTGGTGTATCCTTATTCAAAATTATAGGATAATTTTCTATACATCAAGGAAATTTAAAATCATTGAGCATAACTATCAAACTCCAGAACATCAGATAACAGTTATAATATTTTCATTGAAAATAATGATACACCCGCTTTATGGTAAAATATATAATATATATTAAGGGCCACAAGATTTTTTATTATATATTCAAACAAAAGGAGTTCATCATGGGGAAAAGAAGATGGTTGGAACTAATCAAGTACTATGATTTCTTTATACACTACCACCCTAGGAAAGAGTAAATGTTAGAAGATTCCTTAGAATGAAGGGACCACTGATTTATGTCCATGATGTGGATTAACAAGAATCATATATACCGATATATAATAAATATGGATATGGTGATTTTTAAGCAAGGGGAGTCATCATACCTTTTTCAAGAAATTGTTAAACCGTATTTTCTATAAAAGATATAGAATTCCAATTAGTATGAGTAGAAAATTAAATGGAATATTAAAGCATTAAATAATGGTAACATGACAAAACATTATCAATAGTGGTGGAGTATTGATGTTTGGAAAGAGTTTTTGTGTTTCATCCATACCAAAATTGGAAAGGCAACTACTAGATGAGGCAGGTCGCTTAAATTTCTCTAAACACCCAGGTAGCATAAATATATATAGGTATTTAATATAAAATTTCTGGTGGGATGGTATAAATTCTAAAATTGAGGACTATGTGTCTATATGATTAGTATTCCAAATGGTAAAGTCCTAATGATAAAATCCTAAGGGGGTCTTGAAACATTTTCATATATCTATATCGAGGTGAGACATTGTCACAATAGAAATTGTCATTAGAATCTTAGAGACTCCAAGGAAAAAATATCTTATATGGATAATCATTGATTACCTTACTAAGAATACTCAATTCCTACAAAAAAAATTACCTCTTAACTTTGTTTCCCTGTTCTATATCAATGAAAACTTATGGCTTCATGAGGAACCTATATCGATTATATTAGATCACGAACCTTAGTTCACATAATAATTTTAGAAGAATATTCAAATTGATATTGACATTATGATATATTTACCAACCATTTATCATCCCCAAACTGATGGTCAGTTTAAAAGGACTATCCAAACCTTATAATAAATGTTGAGATCATGTCCTCTTGACTTCCGAGATATGTGGGATTAGTATGTACCATTGGTGTAATTTTCATAGAATAATTTCTTATATTCAAGAATACCTATATAACCATATGAATAATATTATAGGTATTGTTTTTATACTATAACCTATTAGGAAGAATTTTGAAAACTAATTCTAGTTACCACGTAGATTGTGGAGTAAATTACTGTTAAAGTAATAATATTCCGGATCATATTAAAGAAACCTAAATCATTAAAAATAGTTATACAGATGATAAAAGGAAAGAAATTTAATTCAATGTTTGGGATAATAGATTATTAAAGGTCTCTACATGGATAATAGTGTTAGGAATTAGTAAAATTGTTATGGTAAGACCTGTGTACTTTGGTCCTTTTTAAATAATAGAAAGAAATGGGGTCATGGATAACCTATTAGTTATACCAACCAACCATTCTAAATTTCACAAATTATTCCAAGTTTCATAAATGATGAAATATGTGAAAGATAAAATTCAATTTATCACATTTAAGGTAATATATTTAGATCCTAACTTTTCTTATGATAAGGAGCATGTCCAAATTATTGATACTAGAGAGAAAGTGTTGCAGAAATGGATAACCTGGTTAGTGAATATCCATTGGAGAAATCCTAAACTATAATAAGAATCTGGCGAGCTTGAAGAATATATGAGGAAAAAATATCCAATTTTTTCTGATAGTTTATATATACATCAATTTCAAGGATGAAATTATATAGGGTGGATAATGTAATACTTGATACACTAATGTAGTAGGTAAACACTATATCCTCGACTATCATATTCTAAAGAGAAATTATTCAACAATTCATTTAAGAGTTAATTTTTTTAATTTAAATTTCACTCAACTAACTTAATTTTTGAATTCATCATATAATAATTAAATTATTATGAATTATTGAGCTTTTTTGAAACTATCAGTTTTTAATAAAAAATATGGTTTTCAAGAAATTTTTAATTTGTATTATTTTATAATTGAATAAGAATTATATAAAAGTTTAAAAACCAAATGTAAGTTATAAAATATTAATTTATGTAAAATATTATTCTTTTTAAAATATTATTTTAACTTTGAAACCCTAGGTAAAACATTTTTAAAACAAATTAAAATGTTTCTTTAAGAGGAAAAAATGTTTTAATCCTTCTCTTTGAACCATGTATTTCCAAGGTGAGTTCAATTTTGGATTTCCTTAGAATCCCAAGAAAAAATATATTTTTATAACAATAAAATCAATATATTTCATTTTATATCAGTATCCAAGACATTTTATTCTTATATAAAAATTTAAACCTTTAAAATATATTTTTTAAAAAATATATTTTTATGTGACTAGATGGATTTAATTTAAAATTATGATTTCAACCCGTAATAAATTTCATTTTATAAAATTATTTTAATATTTAAAATTATAATTATATAATTTTTTTAAAAAAGTGGAAATCTAAATTTTTTCATTATAATTGATTGTTAAGGTTACAAATACTTAACAATGTAAAAGTAAATTATGTAAAATGTTATAAAATTTTAAAAAAACATATAATACTCAAAGTCATATAATAAAAGAGTTCTTGTGTTTATTTTCAACCCACACCCGTTATACACTAATATTGTTTACTTTTTTGTCCATTGAACCTTGAATAGTAACCATACACTATTGAATATTTAAGGGTTACTCCTAAAACTACCCTTATCCTCACTTATAAAATATTAAATCTCCACTACATAAAGACTCTCATATCCATTTTATTTCCTCTCGAAGATCTTCAAATTTTCTCTTCACTCAAAAATCCTACAATTCAAAAATATTTCAATCCTCATTATGTAGAATAAGTCCTTTATTTACAAGGATACTTCCTGGGAAAATTCAAGTCCCTGACATGTGTATTGTCGAATACATAGATTTTTTCATTAATAATTTTCCTACAATTTATTATAGATACACTAATATAGTGATATTAGTATAATTTATATAATTTAATGTCACTATATTATTTTAATTATCATTTTGTATTCATATATCTCATACAGTAATAAAAATGAAATTTTTATTCCTGTATTTGTGTGTGTGGACTTCTGCTACCATGAGCAATGAAATTAATTTTTCAGCTCCATATATCATTTATGGTTCCTAGAATGTATTTGATGAAGAAATATAATGTTAATTACATCATTAATGTTTTTAATGATAAATTAGAGGATCCATTGATGATATGATCAATAAAATATCATCATTAATTCAATCCTTTAAAACAAGTGTTCTCAGAGGAAAATATTTTATTCAAATTATCTAAAATTTTCATATTCATTAATTATTCATCTACCTAACTTATAATTATTATATATCAATCAAATAATCACTAAAAACGTTCCTTATATTTCTTTTATAATGATATTACAAAAAAATCTACCTCATAATCAACCATTAAATCTGGGTATGTTCTTGTTTGGGTAGGTTTAGACACCAACATAAACCATACTACAAATTTGTATCATGATTGTATATGTGAACTTAATTACTGGTAAATTATAATATAAAATAAAAATGTAAATAATTATTAATTTTTTATTTTAAGGTTTTATATAAACAATTAAATCGTCAATTATGAAAACACTATTCAATCATCAAGATTCGCTAATACAATATTGTTATTGATTTCATATTCAAGGATAAATACTAAACCACAAATGAAATAAATACACGAAATCGTAAATAGTTATAACTCATCAAAAAAAGAAAATTTAATAACCTAGTAATGATTAAATTTGGAATAATAATTAATACTTACACAACTATTATGAAACTAGTATAAATGATCATAACTATAAACATCCAATGTGAAAAATTTCTAGAATTAATATAGAGAATAATAATTTGTGAAGAGTATAAATAAAAAGGAATGTGAGTTTGATTCAAAATTAACTTATTAATATAGTTATTTTTTGTGACACAATATTCTAAAGTCCGTTCATGAAATTCGATATGATTGGTAAGGATTTTCCATCACAAATTCATATCTTTGATAAATTTTAGGTATTATGCACCTAATTTAGTTTATGTGGTGTATATACAACCTAATTGAGATTTTATATCATGAAGTTTTATTATTCATGGTATTTTAAGATTAATTTATTTCCCTCTCTCTTAATATATTTTGATTATTTGCTAACCAATCCGTATGTGGGGGTTTTCACCTAAATTTTTCATTCTTTGGTACTCATGTTATATTCACCAATTATTTCATTTTGTGTGGTCCATACCTTTGTAAAAAATACTTTTATAATATTACTCATGGAATTTAATGAATTTAAAAGTATATATTTTTATCCCTCTCACATACTATTTTGATTTAAGAGTTTCTAAAACCATTATAAGACCTAATATTTTCCATGGTGGAAAAACCATCCTAATATTATCTAATGTAAAAGTGTATGTATATTCCTAGAAAAGAAATAGATTTTAAGATAATAATACCAGAATTCTTTTGTTTCATATATGAACCAAGAGCTAATCACCCTAAAATGGTTGTTTGACCATTAAATCAATCATAACTTTAATGCACGATGAGGGTTCCTAAAACTACACACCTGGATAGACACTCTTAGGGGCCTGATTTAGAATATTCACATTCTCATTATGAACCATGAAAAAATATTCTTCCTATCATTGACTTATTCTTCTACCAATTAATACTATTAAACCCAATTACTATCTTACAAGATAACCCAACACATTGAATGTACCCTCACTAATATATTTATCTAATAAGTAATATTCATGTTACTTTGATGATACCAAAAAGATTATTAGTTGATTAAGGGAGATTCTCCGAGAAATATACATTGTAATTTTGAATTGAAAAATATTTTATTTTATTTTTAATTTCTCATTATATAGATAGAGATGTATTTAATAAGAAAGTTGTTCCTTAGGGAATGGAATGAAATGTTTTGTTCACTCTTATAGTGAATGAATCATAATTAAACATGTGATGGGTGGTACCCCACATTATATATCCCTTTTACGCATCAATAGGTCTCATGGGATAAAAAAGTTTGTATTTTTCTATAAACCTTTTCCCATTATAAGTTAATCTCTTGGAACAAGTCCTTTACAACATGTTTTGATATCTGAAATTATGTATTCCCTTCGTCTTATATTAATGATTCTTTTTATCCAAGCTTTCATTTATTGTCATTTAAATATAATTCCCTTAGTTTATATTGATTATGGATTTATATTTTTCATTTATTTCTTCCATATCACTTATGTCAAGTTTTTTATATGAAATCATCTATTATAAGACACTCCTTACCCAGAATCTAAGATCATCATTATTTTTTTCTTTTACCCATAAAATGTAGTTTGAATTATGTGTAATTTTTATGGATATGATGGAAGGTATAATTATTTTCATGTAATGTGTTCGCGATTTATCTGATGTTTTGAAATTTAATGTATGTATGTATTTAGTCTTTTAAGGCTTCTAAGTTATTCAATCCTTTGGGAAATCTTGTATTCTATACCCATAGTGTACTGTAACAACAAGATCTGAGTATCTAGAGTCTAGGTTGTTACATTGTGTATCAAGGTTGTTCTATTTAAATTTAGGGAAGGATGTTATAAATAAAATCTATGTCTAAAATGGATGGTCTATTTTTTCACTCAGGAATAATGTATTTGGGAATTTGAACATAACAATACCGATGGTATAAGATGGATAACCTAATATCCTAGGTATATTTATTTAAAAAGGAAAGATAATGAAGAATTTTAAAGTTTTGAATCTATTTAAATGACTTTTGTGAGTTTATATGAGTTTTATAATGTCCTGTATAAAGGAGGATGAGGCATTGATGGTTTGTAACCAAGATGATATGCAATGAGAGTAAATGGACAATTAATGACGTAGTTTTATTAAGTAATGGTGATTTTGTTCTCTATTTTTTAGTTTGTATTATGATACTTTTATAAAAAAAATATAGGTTACTTTTCAGATGGAGGTTGGTTTTGTTGGTATCATAAGAGTTGAATATACCAAAAATCTATCAAATTATAGAATCTTTGTGGTAGAGTTTCTAGAACACATAGGATTGAAGGAGAATAGATATGGAAACGATACATGGAAAATGATTTTCAATGGGATTTGAATAAATTTAGATGGTTATTAAGACTATCTGGTTTAGATATATTCTATATAAGTACTCATAAAAATCATAGATATATAGAATGAGTGGTAAGATCCAAAAAATTTGGGTGTTTTTTCTGATAGGGGTCTTAGATGATCAAAAAAATACATTTACTATTTTTAAACTTTAGATTAAGGAATAATAGAATTTTTAATTTCAATGATAGAAAATTTAGATTTATGTGTAAGCCCTGAGAATAGTATTCAAGAGAAATATTTTTTGGTTTATCCTATGAAAATAGTTCTCTGGTGAGATATTATTGGGTTTTGGTGTGAAAACTATTCAATGGATATGTTGTCAGATTTTTTAAAAGAAAATAAACATGTGGAACCAAAATTAATAACAATTCAGCTTTACAAAATGAAGTTGATGTCCAAACTTGTGGAAATAGCCTTAATGGATAACTTCTTAAATGGGGAAGCAACTTAGTTCCTATAAAAACAATGAGGTTGTGTATTAGATATGATAATTATAATTATTGAAAGGATTGTTGATTTGTGTCATAATATTGAATAATTTTTGAGAGTAGAGAGGTTTAAGGATCCAATATTAGGATATCATAGCTTATTAGAGTTGATGTTATTTTTTAATAGAGATCTATTGAATGGTAAAAACTTATTCAGAATGGGGAGTTAGAGAAGGCTATGTTTTTGAATGTTTATAGCTTGATTTTTTAGCTATTCCAAAAATGGATTTTAATGTTGAATTATTCTAAAATTTGTTTCAAAATATGTTTTAAAGTTATAATTATTTTATAGTTGGTATAAAATATATTCAAGAAAATATTGTATGCTTTGGAAGTTGTTATTGTGAGAAGTTTTCTGGAAGACTATATGTTATGTTTGGAAGGTTATCATGACATGAAAATGGAAATGGAAAAAATGGGTCCTTTATATGTTAGTCTTGATTTATTTTATACTAATACTAGATTAATAAGAAAATGAGGAATTAGAAAACGAAAAAAATATTCATCCAATATACAGAAGGCTTATCCTGGAAAATGCATAAAGTTCATGAATACTGGTAAAAATAAAAAAATTTATGAAATAGGAGAGTTTGTGTGAGTTTATTTCTCATGGAAGAGGGGTTATATATAAGGGTTTTGTAGAATAATAAAAATGGAAAACTCCATAACATGGTGATGAATATGAAAGATTTATCTCATGGGGATATGTGAGATTTATTCAAAAATCATGAATCATTGTGTGATATTAAAAAAAAGTTACCTTATCTCAATTAATAATAATTTGTACCTTCTGTCACATTAAAATGAATAATTCGTTTATCACAAAATATTATCTTGAATGATAAATATACTACATTAGATTAATGAAGTATAATCATGGGATTTTCAATTATTTTAATACAATAATTCTATGGATTTAGTGGATCTGGTATTTCACTAAGAATCATGCTATGTAGATTAGAATTACATCGTGGTCATGTTAATTAAATAATAGTATATACCAGTGAGAAAATTTTAATTTGTTAGAGTCTTTAGAAATAAATAGAAAGTGAAATATAATTCCATAATATTTGAGGGAATTAAATAGAATATTTTAGGGAGATTATTTAGATCTATATATTAATTGAGAATAATTCCATAAATAATAGGACCACACCATGAACATTTTGAAAAAGTAAATGGACATACCATGATAAAAGAAGTCACACCAGGAATATGAAAATTATATAAAATCGATAAAATTCAGTTGATGTTTAAAATAATGAGATAGCGTGATATTTCAAGATGTTTTCTTGGATTTGAATGTGTGTTTATAGATATGCATTATTGTGGAAACATGGAATGATTATAAATCAACGATGAGTTGCAAATTAATCTCTAACCTCATATTAAAGGATACGTTGTTTTTCAAATTAATAAAAAATATTTCTATAAGTTCTAGATAGAATGATATACATATATTAGTGAAATATTGAATATAAAAAAATATAGAGGAATATATAGATATATAATATTCTAAGGAGAATAAAAAGAGAATGGATACATAATTTAATTGATATATATGGTTAATAAAAGTGAATAATATATCCATTTATAGAATTCCATCACTATATCTGATTCATTTAAGAGTGAAGGATCAGGGAAGAAGAAGGGGTCCCATTGATATGCCTTACAGTTATAGATGTTATAGTACAATAAGATAATCCTAGTGTAATATAATCTTTATTTGTAATATGTTAGTCAATATTGTTATAATTTTAAAGATAATGATTAAATCGTCATAGAAAGAGTATACTCTCATCTATCATTATAAGAAAAATTTACAATATTGAAATCTCTACAAGGAGTTTGTGTTATCTGGATTAAATAAGAGGAGATTGATAGAACATCTATCTGGAGATCAAGATGAAAATTGTTTTATCCAGCTATAGAAATGTATAGGAGGCCTTGATTTCTATTTTTTTAAGTGACCCTCTTATATAAACTCTTACAAATACATACCCTAAGTTGTGTATAAATGATATGAAGATAGACTAACTTTATGATTGATAGTATTTCCTTCCAGAACCATTTTAACAATTGTAGTGAGATGTGTTATCTCATTTTATGTTGAGACACTGTCAGTGAAATATCCTTAGATTGTCCATTTATGGTGACCCATATAAAATCCTTTTGTCCTATTCGTGATTTACATTTCTAAATTAATGTTTGTTATTTTTCTGAGATTTTGTGAGAAATTAATTAATCTATAGGTGATAACCAGCTCCAACTAAAATGAGAAAATATTTAAAAATGGAAGATCAAGTGTAAGAAAAATTTGATTTCAAAAAAATCCTAATTCAACCCCCCCCCCCTCCTCCAATTATGTCTATTATGTTAAAAAATGTTTTATCAGATCCAAAAGGTTTTATACTTTGAAGTTGAACATTATATATCTATTATAGAATTTTTATGTCTTCCATATCTATGAAGTATAGGATGGTGGTTGAATATGATATTAAAAATAGTGAGTAATTGATCTTGATATAGATTTATTGGGAACTCTTAAATAATTAGACATTTAATGAATTAAGAAACAAAATGCTAGAGTACTATTGAATGATTCTTATGAAAATATTTAACAACATGAGGCTAAGATAACTTGACATGAATGATAAATTGAATATTATAATGTAATTCTTGAAGAATCATAGACAAGAATTTATTTGAATCAATAGGATGAATATCAATCCAAGGTGATCAAAAATTTGACTGATCATATTGAAGAATGAAATATGAGATTTTTGTCTCTTGAGAAAGAAGGTTTTGTGTTTAATAGAAGAAAATTTAGGGATCCCATGTAAGAATAATTATTTAAATGAAACAAAATTGGTCTATTTTATAAATTAAATGAGTCACATATATATAATGATAGTACTAATAAAGATGATATAATTAGGCATTCAATGAATGTCAGTGAGTATGATCTATCGAAAATGAATGAAGCTTTGGAGAAAATATTTAAATAGTTTAGTTATATGGTAACAATTTCCAATAAGGATATCATTAAGAGACAAATTTATGGAATATGTCTTGTTTATCATTCAATGGCTGAGAAGAATAATTTTCAATATAAATTTTTTATCAAGACTCTTGAAAAAAAATTAAATTTATTGAAGAAGAATCAAAATCCCGTATAGCTATAAAATATTATCATTTGGATGAAAATTTAAAAGTTATTACAAAGTTTCGATGTTCTTTATTATCAGTAAAATATGATAATGAAGATCAATTTAATCCACTTAAAAGTGAGTATGAAGATAAAGTAAAATCTTTATTATATAAATGATATTGGAATAACGTTAAGTTTTTTTATATGGTGTTGAAGTTTAAAAATGAAAAAGAATATGATGAATAAAAAAAATATACATTATAGGTTTTCTAAGAAATCGAGAAATCATATAAAGTTTGTTTAATTATGAATAAAAATAGTTATGGGAAAATAATTATTGAGTTTTATTACATTATGATCTAAATTAATCAAGGGACTTGTAGTGAATTAATAGAGGGATATAATAAAAGTTTATAAATATAAATCATGGAATGTAAGTAATTAACTGAATAACTCATTTTAATTGAATGAGTGGATCCAAAAATAGAATTATGAAAATATATTTTTTTTGTTATGGAATGACCAATCATATAATAAGTTTTATGAAGATGTTATTGGGATGATTTATTATTGTGAAAGTAAAGGAATATCAATGTATCCCATACCACAATATATGAAGTTTAATACTTATAATTTTTGTAATCATTATTCTAATTTCTATGTTAGTAACTTTAAATACATAAAAAATTAGAATAAATGTTTTCCCAAGATAAAGAGATCCAAACTACACCTATATATGTATTCGTTTCTATTATAAACAACTAGGTCATTTGATGAATGTGTGTGGAATTGATTTTGAATGTTGGAATTCAAGTGTGAGAAAAAACAGTGTATTATTTATAGTAGAATATGTTATAAATATGGATAAAAATAAAATATATTAAGGTATTGTATAATCAGATAAAAAGGAATGATAAAGAATAACATTTCTCTTGTGAATCGTGTAAATAAAACTGGTGTGGAAAGAAAATATAGTACATTAAATAATAGTTTCACATTCTTGGAGAAAGATAAGATAGACTATCAATGTGATGTGTGTCTCACATCAAAGGATATTATAGTTTAGCATTCTTAAGGAATAGAAAAGAATATACTGTGGAAAACTTAGGACAAATAAGAATATATTCTCACGGATAGACAAGAAGATGTAAAGATAAAGATATATTTTCAAAATATTAAAAATAAAAAATATTATGATACTTATATCACTATTGGAAGATGTCATGCTATGAAAGGAGGGAAGATTCCACAGGTATAATCATTGAAAAGTCCAACTCTCAAGAAATTTTCATGGATTTAAAGGATAATATGAGTGAGAAAACATGGACAAATGAGGAAAAATTAATCAGTGAAATAATTGAAATGAATACCTCTAATAAGACTTATAATGAATATAAAATAAATATGTTGGTTCAATAAGTCCAAACGCATTACATTACTTAAGGATTTTTTGGGTTTCCCCTATCCTCATGTTTTTAAATGGTTTTAACTATTATTTAAAGGGTTGTTGGTTAAAGGGGGGATTCAATCGATAAGTTTTGATTGAACTGAACGAATATAAAATATAGTCATAATTATTATAGTTTTTAATTAGTATCTGGCCTTAATAAAAAATGAAATGGTTTAAATGCATAATCTGTCTCAAAAAAGTGGTGTCAAGAAACTAATTTGGATTTCAATGTTTAATATTAAGTTTCATGATGAAATGAATAATTCAAAACAATTTAGTGACTAATATGGAATTAAATTTGAATAAAATCCTTATATGAAATATCGAGGGCTGGAAATACAAATTTGGAAATAATAAAATTTAATATGTCTATATCTCAAGTTGTATAAGGCTACTAAAAGAAGGAGAAGAAAACTCAAGCAGAGAAGTGGAAACATTCATGGAAATCATGCTTATTTTTTGTTTACCAAAGATGCGGTATCAATTGACTATTTTTTAGGATACCAAAAGATACTAAAATAAGGTTTCACAACTAATAAGTGGTTTCCCCATGTGAAATATTTTTTCATTATTTTGTTTAAATAAATAACGGTATTTGAGGGAGTTGGTAATGAGAACATGAAGACTATTTAAACTATTTAGAAAATAAATAACCCTAAAAATAAGGGATAGTTCATGGATACACAATTGTAACATATATTCACAATGAAAATATTATATTAGTTGTTTCAACATGTGGTATGAATCACACACATGGTACCTTTATTTTTTGTTCACTAACTTCTTTTTTTATGTTTGATAGTGATAATAACATGTGTTTAAGAAATTGAAACCCTAAATTTCATAGATGGAAGTTATTATAGATGAAGTGATTGACATGAATGGATCTATTTTTATTGAAATAGAATTTATCTTCTTATACTTATTTTTAACTCTGTATTCTTATATTATTAGGTTAATGATGCATTTTTAAGTGATAAATTCACTAACAAAATTTTTTTAAGTAAATTATACAGAAGAAATAATTGGATCAAATATTAAAAGGATTAAATTTTTAAATGGTTTTATTAAACGAGTGTAATCAATAATAAAGTTAAAATATGAAGACCCACCAGTGATAAAGAGTTAAAGAGTTTCAAGAAATAAGTGGTTGGTATAACGTAAAGGTTGGAAGGTGGAAAATTGGTCCATTAGTTTAGGAAATATGGATGATTTGAAGCTGTTGAAAATAAAATATTTTTTTGAAGGTAAAATTTCAATTTATTGGATGATAAAAAAATTTAGGATGTCATCTAGATGTGTCCAGTGAGATATAATGAGGTTAAAATTTTTAGAAAATGAAATAAATTACTAATATCACATCAGATAGGAAATAATTTCATAACAAAGGGGGAGAAAAACACATTTAAATTTGGTATTCAAAAGTTAAGAAGAATCCTTTTCCCCAAACAATAACTTTTACTAGAATACTTATTGAATCTTGAGAAATGTTTGTGATGAAAATGGTAATTAATGATAAGGATATATAAATCATAGAGTTCTATAATGAAGTCATATATAAATAAAATAAAATTCTAGATAGGAAGACCCTTTTCATTATATTAAAAATGGTTGGTGATAATAATTCAAGATTTATATTTACATTGTTTTTTTTTCATTTAGAGTTAAAAGATAGAGTATAATTTATATAAATATTATTAACAAAATCCAAATGGGGGAATTTTGTAATAAGAAGGTTGAGTATTGGATCTGTTGAGAATATATTTAGGAAGAACATTTGAGTTTTGAAAATTTATAAGGATTTAAGATTCAAAATAAGTATTCTAAAATTTTTGGGAGTTGAATTTATTCTTAAGGAATGATATGAAATGGTTCTAGAAATTTTTTGAGGAAGTAATCTAAAGATTCATATCTTATATAAGGCCAATAAAAGGATTTCTAGATCTTATTCTCAAAGACTCTCTGAAATTTGAATTACTATGTAATTTATTTGATAATATTTTACAACTTTTTAGTAAATATGGAGTTTGTTTGAAAGTTATTCAAGACAATATTTTATGTTCCCAATGTTTTTATTAGATGGTTTTTGGAAGATCAATAGTTAAATCTTAAAGATAATCAAAACATGAAATTATAAAATAAAAACAATACCCATTGTATATGTAAAAATTGATTTAATTGATACATAATACTATCATATGCGGGAAGGTAAAGAATTTTAAAAGGAAAAAACATTCACCCTATATACATATGAGTTATCCAAGGCAATACATAAAGGTCATGTATAATTAGAAAAAAAACAAAAGTATGTGAAACAGGGGAGCATATGTAAGAGTCTTCCCATGAGGCTATATGAGATTAATATTAACATAATTACATGAGAGGATTTTTAAATAAGTTACCCCAACACACATAAAAATTATCATAATCTCTCTTGTGATTAAAACCAAAAGTTCATGATTAAAATAGATTAACATGTTGGCATGGATTTTTAAATATTATTATAGGATGGTTACACCATGATTTTTTTGTGATTTAAATCAAATATTTATGAGGATTAAGTGGATCAAGTATTTACCTAAGAATTATATTATGTATATTAGAATAAAAACATGATCAAGTTAGTAAAATTGTAGTCCACTTCATGGAATAATTTAATGATGCAACTGAAATTAAAAATCAATAGGAAATGGATAATCACGTCATGGTATTTGAAGGAATTAAATATAAGATATTAGGGAGAGTTTTTAGATCTTTTTATTTGCTTGAATTCATTCCATTAATAATGGTATCACATAATGAAAAGGATGAATAATTAAGGAACAACTCTATGATGAAGGAAGTCATTCCAGGAACATTTTTTTTCAAAACAAATATAATATATTTAGTTAATAATTAAAATAAGAATATGGAAAGAGATTTTAAGAGTTTGTATCAAATTTTAATATACGATATTGATCACACTAATTGTGAGAAAACATTATATTATTATGTATAATCAGTGAGGAGGATATTGATTCTAGTATTTAGATTAAAGGGGATATAATTTTCAATAGCTATAAAAATTAATGGTAGCAATTTCATAAAACATAATATGAATATAGAAGATAGATATTGAATATTAAAAAATAGGATCAAGTTATATAATTATATATCTACTTCATAGAATACTAAGAGAGGGGAGAATGAATGTAATTGATATATATAGTTTGTAAAATATAATAAGAAATACATTTTTATATATAGATTGTTATATCATATTAATTCATGGGTTAAGCCTCATAGAAGAAGGATCTTCATTGATATACCTTGTTATTGAAGAGGTAAAAGTGAAACAAGATAATTGCGGTGTGGGATAATCTTTATTTAGAAGATTTTGGTTACTATTGTGATATTTTGGATGATAAATAGTAAATTCATAGAGAAATTTGATACTCCCATTTTTATATAGAAAAAAAAATTATAATACTCAAATCACTATAAGGTGTTGATCTTAATTATCTTTTAGAAGATGTGTGTAATGAAAGTTTATCCTAATGGAGCATATGTCTATAGAAGAAGATAAATAATGTCTTAGAAACTTATAATGATCTATATATAATAATTGTTTATGATTCCCTTGCATCTATAAACTAACTAAGTGTTACCTAAAGTAGAGCACTCATGAGAAAAAGAAGGAATAACACTATGATTGATAGTATTTCATATATAATCCTTCATAACAACTATAGTGATTATTGTTAACTCCTAATAAATTTATGTTCCCATAGTGTATTCTCCTTTGATTATCACTTTATGGTGAACTAAGTAAAATACATGTGTCATATATGTGCTTAAATTTTTTTCATTCATGTTTGAGATTCAGTGAGATTGCGTGATAAATTAATTAATCCAATGGTTGGAAACTAGTTCATCATAACATGAGAAAAAATAAACAAATGTATGATCATGTTCCTGAAAAACATGATCTATGGAACTCCCTAGTTCACCCCCCCCCCCCCTCTTACTGTGTCTCTTGGTTTACAATGTTTCATGATACATGAACTTGGGGAGTGTCCTTGAAAGAGAGTATGTGGCATGGGGGACATTATATATGTGGAACTAAAGTTGTTGAGGAACTCATGAGGCAAATAATTCCAATTTTGAAGTCCATGTGGATTTATAAAAATTCAATGTAGGGGAATCATTATTGTTTTAAAGGTTGCATTAGATTATAAATGTCTACTTAAGGTTAATATGGAAGAGTATGATTATATGAGAACTAATATGGGAGTTTATAAGTTGGATGACATATTCATGAAGTGGGAACATGAATAAGGGAAGTGTGGTGAAGAATTTAGTGCTTTCACTATTCACCTAAAGGGCTAGTAGAGGCTGTGAAACATGGATGGTTTTCCTGGCTGAACATTGGGATGTCTATGATGTTCAAAAGGTTATGAAACTAATGGAACACTCTAATAACTATGGATAAACTCTATAAATATAGGTTAAGGTATTACCAGTTTTATGTCATGGTATTTAGGTATATTTGACTCAAAATAGGATGATATCGCATTTGTCCCTATGGGTGTACTTCCCTATAGAGAATCTGTGGTTGGAAGAAGGTCATTTGAGGCATTTAAATTTATTCTTCCATTTACACAGGTGGGATTATATAACATATATTACCTTGTAAATCTTTTTATTATTATTATTAATGAAATTTTCATGTGTTAACCCATTGAGTAGGGCTAAGTCAAAACTACATTATTTTATTGTGTTGTTCTTATGTTTTTTATTTGTTTGTGTACTTATTATTTGTTGTTCATTATATTTATAAGAAGATATTGTATGGGGGTCCAAGGAAAAAATACTAAAGTATGGGGAATCAGTGCAATGTCTATGGTTTGAGTTATTTTTATTTTCATACATATATCTCGTCAGGGTTTCATGGTGATTTTAACCTTCCAGTGGCCTTATTCCGTGTTTGAAAATCAAAAGTGACATCATGTTGTGGAGGTTGTCCCATTCTGAATTATTGGTTTTGAACCCAACATTGTGGTTTTGATGATGGGTATAGCTTAATATCCTCAAATATGTAGGCTTTATCTGGTGGGATAGGTTTAAAGGTCCTTGGAACACTAGCCCAGGTGCATTATCCCAATCATGGCCCAAGCCTGTTGGGTGGCCCAACCAGTGAGTTGGGTAGGCATGGGAGGGATGGTTCCACCAATCCCAATCGAGACCGGTGATACAAACTATGGTTAATCTAGTTACCACCCTTCACTAGGTGCATAGTTTGTACATTCATTCCATGTGTGTACTCATCCACCCACATCACACTACATAGAATGTGTAAAGGACCCCACCCAACAGTGTCTCATTTTTCACAAATTTTTCACCATAATATGGTTATGGGAAAGAAATAGACTATCTAGATCATTTTTACATGTAGATCAGAATGGATACTTTTTTTAGGTTATATATTCTATTTTTTAGGGAAATATAGGTGGATTGGGGATTTAACTTCATTGGGATAATGTAGGGTTTTAGTCTACAAAAATGGTGCATCACTTAGGGTTTGGTACTCCCCTTGATTCCTGTTAATGATAGGTAATCCATACTTTTTAGGGTTAAAGATTTTGGAACTCCCCAAAAAACATGACATGTAAGTATTATATAGTATTAGAAATTATTATATACTACTTTTCACCAGATATTAAAATGGTCATCCATAGAGTGTATATAGTTTAGTACTCCCTTGAATGATTTTCCATGAATCATTAGGGTGTGATTACTCAATTATAGAGTCTGTTAATCCCACATTTAATGAATTTATATTATTATGATATATTCTTATATTAGTGGTTCATAACTCCCTCAACGCATTCTTACATTACTAAGGAGAAGATCCCCTAATACATTGGGGATATGGAAAGTGTTTGTATAGGTGGATAGTTCATAATGTGATTGATCATGGGGTAAAATCCTTTATTTAGATAGTTTATTGATGAGTGGGACTCATTATCCTAGGTTCTCTAACTTGAAATCATATTTGGGTTTCATTTTTCATGTTCTTATTTCATGAGTGAGTTATCTCTTAACTCTATAGTTTAAACATGATTGTGTCTTTATTTATTCCTTTGAGGTTTTTAGGGACTCCTAATAGGTATCTATATACTCACATCTTTATGTGCATTTTCATACATGATTCATGACTAATGTAGTTCAAGGATAGTATAATAGTGGTCCTAGTGGGAACAAAATTGTTGGATTGAGTTCTTAGTGGTACCCAAAGGTGACATTTCTAAATAAAGGTCATATGTAGTGATCTAGTGGTTATGGAGATCCTTTTTTAAATTTTATTTTGTTATTATTTCCTCAATATTTTTGGGTGTGTATTTTCCCCTTAATTTAATGGGTTATACAATTAATTATTCTTTTTTGGATCTTAGTTTGTGTTGAATGTGGTTGTACATATTCCTGTTGTTATTTACCTAGTTTTTCATTATTGTTATATTATGTGGTGATTCATGGTTATGTATAGATACATTATGCTAGGTCCTTCAAGTTTGTGTGATATTCCTACTCAATGCTATTCACTTTTCCCCAGGTCAATTAAAGTTGAGTATGGGGTGACACACTCAACTTACTATCATACCAGGTGGGGCCCCATTGGGTTTTGTTGTATCACTATTGGTTATTGATGGCTTAGTATTTATAATAAGGAATTTTTAATAAATTAATTTCTCAATGTTAGATGGAAGGAATCATATGATCAAGCCAAAATTCATCCACTGCGAAGTATGGACAAGGGACTATTCTTGTCACCTATAGTTATAACATTGTTCCTAACATGTATAGTATCTAGTATATTGGTTTATTTTAACTTCTAAATCAAAAATATATTTATTCCACAGTGATCTATTTCATGAATTAATCAATATTGAGGTCATTCATGAAGCATGGTAATTAATCCTTTATCTTGATATATTGTGTATTTTCTAATGGTGTATTATATTTCGTGTTAGAGTATGAATTTATCAAAATCTTTCCCTTGGGTTCATGTGTAATAAGACCCCCCATTGCAATGATGAGTACCACTAGAGAATAGGTGATATGTATTGGCTACTATCATCTTATTTGTGTAATTTATTAAAACTCTACTCATGATTAGGTAGCTGATGTAACTTGTAGGGTCCACCATGCTTATATCTCCTCCTTATACTGACCTCAAGCCACCGATAACTTATTGTGATCCGCATAATGTTCCATTACAATCTTATTCTAATGGAATTTGATAAAAACAATTAGGTTCTCATTCTTGTTAAGAACTTTTCAGTGGGGGACATGAATTTTGTTGGGGAAATAGTTTGTGGAAGTGAATGAGGAGAGGACTCACTTTGATACCATATAATATAACACATAATCAAATTAAATAATTTCCTTGAGGAATTCAAGTAGAATCCTAGAACAAGACACAAGAAATGTTAAAGGAATAAATTCAAAATTAATTTAAAATGTTTCAAAAAGTTTTCATTGTGGGATAATAATATAAATGTTCTCTTCAATCTATTTCCAAAATAAAATGAAATTTTTTATATGATTATATAAAATCAAATGAGAGGATAGTACAATTAAATAAATGAGAATAGTAAAAAATAATGAAACTAGAACAATGAAAAATGAGTTTATGATAAAAAAAATATATAGAATTGAATAAATGACATCATGATGTTGTATAATATTATAGATTTTCTTGAGTTTTATGATAGTCCAGGAGAGGTTATGATGGTATGGTATAGAGGTGAGGTCGATGATCATTTCATGGTGGCATATATCTCTGGTTATTTTACATATTTTTTAGTCTCTTTTATATACTATTGACACATCTTGAAATCTTAATTATACATTATGTATGACCTGTATACCTGAAATTTGTATCTTATGGATATGTTTCATATATTTTATTACAGACATTATGTTGTTGTCCACAAATGTGAATGAATTTTTACTCATTATTTCCTCTTTATTTACTTATTTTCCATTTGTATATTGATATAAATTATATTTTTTTAATTCCAATAATATATAAATATAAATTATATTATATAAATTTCACATAACATATTAATATAATTCACATTATATATTTAAACAATATATCAAATACATATAATAAAAAATAAAAATACTCATTAAAAAATAATTTTAAACAACTGAAATTCTTGTTTGAATGACCATTTTTTTGTTATAATATTTATAACAAATCTATACATAATTTTAATTTTTTCTAGTTTTGACCACTAAAATAGTCTAAATGTTTACTAATTTTTAATTTGGTTTTATTTTAACCATTCGGTTAACCTTTTATTTTTACACACTTTAGTGGGATAATGAAAATTTATTTTATGGACATGTGTATAAGAGAGAGAAAATCAATATAGGATTATTTTGATTCAGTTTCAAGTGAATATGGAAAACAAATCTAACTCATAGATGAATATATTAATGTATTAAGGTATTTAAGAAATTTAGATATTTATTGTATGAGTCAATTGATAAGTTTTTATCTAGATTAATGGGTTTACGTATATTATTATTCTAGATTGTATCCTTATATTCCTCTGTAAATGTAACAATATAACATTATTTAGAAGTTATAAATTATGAATTCCAAAACACTCTCCTCGATCCCCAATTTCCCATCATGAAATCCATTTTGTGTCCCCCTTAGTATCCACGATAGACCACACTTTCTCCTGGTACAATCACCAAATAGAGTCTTTTTATAGCTACATCTAACGTATCATGCCTCGTAGCCAATCATATGGTGTTCTTGTTGTTGCACAACCTACCTCACCATTCTCTAGAAATGGAGGGGGGTTATTGAAAAAATTTATATGGGTCCTTTTCTATGTCTAGGTTTCATTATTTATTGAAATGGTTTTAAAAAGCCTCAAATGGTTTAGAATCCTTCCATTCTATTGAAATATAATTAAACCATTTCATGCACTTAATGTGGTTGTGAGGAGTTTCAAATAGTTTAACCCAATTTTCATTGAATTTTAAGACATCAAACCATTTTATAACATTCATTTTCTATTGGGATGAAGTTCATATAATGGTTTTACACCCTTCATTTGAAGGCATAAAAGAATGGGTAAATACATTTCATACTCTCTCTAAGGAAGCTAAAAAAATTAAATCCCCCCCCCCCAACCACACAACCATGATTTTTTCATTCCCATTCCACTCTTTTATAATCTCAAATAGTATAAAATTCTTTGAACTCTCCATGGATTGTTCATATTTTCTGATCTCAAATATTTTGAGGCATTTATCTTTTTTAGGTTAGAATTTTGCATACATGTTTTATTTAATATTATTTATTTATTAGTATAATTTTTTCAAAATAAATTATATTAATTTGGAAAATTAAATTTCATATTTAGTAAATTTCATACCTATCATTAAATTTCAGTTTTATTGTAATTTTTTCATTATTTTAAAAACTAATATGATGTTTTCATTATTAGGAATACTATAAATTTTCATGTTAAATATAAAATTGGTATATAAAATTATTAGTATAAAGTTATATTGACTATTATAATTTATTAATTATTATTAATAATATTGAATTGAATTTTAATATTATATTTTGGGTTTAATATTAATTCGTAATATTATATTGCATGTTTAGTAAAATTACATGTTTAGTTGTTAATATCATGTTATAATTGTTTGTGAAATTTTCTAATTATTACAAATTTTATTAAATTACATGATTATTATTAGAAATATTAATAAGTTTCTTGTTTAATCTTAATTAGGAATAATAAACTACATGTTTAATAAAACATATGTTTCATTATTAGTATAATTTTTTCATTATTAGTATAATTTTTTTATTATTACTAGTTATTTAAACATTCATGTTTAATTATTAAATTGCATGTAAAATATTAAATTTCATGCATAATTTTATAATTAATATTCATGGATTAAAATATGATCTTATGATTTATTAATACTTATAAAATAATATAATTCATTTGTGAAATGATTTAAATAGTTATTATAAAAATATATAAATTTTTCTTTTAATCAATATTTTATGTATATTTATTTAGTGGGACTACTCTTGGTAGTAGAGCACCTATCTGGACCTCTTTCATAAAGATATGCTGTATTTTATCCGACTAATATCGGTGGTATGTCTAATTCTTACTCTTCCAAACTCACAAAAGTAATATCTTTAGAGATTGTAAGTTAGAATAATCCTGGTTAAAATAAAATGTTAATTTATTTTAAAATCAGGTCATGTTTCTTTGATATAATGTAATTAGTAACTCTAATTTTATGTCTTAGATAAAATTATGTCTATAAAAATACTTATACTAATGACCAACTAATTTAAATGCAACAAATAGGTAGTTATAGTAGACAACCCAAATAATTTTTAATGTTTGGGGATTGTACAATTTTAGAAGTCATTCCGAGAAAAATTCAATCATGGTTAAAACCCACGGTTTTCCAGGTTATATGGTCTATCATATACAAACATATATAATATAATAATTGGTTATATAATATATCATAACCAATTGTTGATTGTAATGGTTAGTAATAAATATTATTTCTTATTAAGAACCAATCCTAATATCAAATGATGGTGTTTTATATCATTATATCTATTGTCAAATATATTCAATCTCTAGTGAATGTTGTGAAATGACCTTTGGTTGGACGTTTTTTTATATATTTTGGTGGTAGTGTAATCATGAAAATGAAATTTTTATACCTATACACTTATGGGAAATAGAATAAGGGTGTGTGGCAGTGCATGAGAAGAGGCCCCTTCCTACGGCTGTGGATCAGGTCAGTCAAAGGGTGGAGTAGACAGTGAGGGAAACCCCCTGGGAAGCTACACAAGCCTTCCAGGAGGTTTCTCATAAAATATATAATGATTCCATACCAAAGGTTGGTAGCAAGGGTCATGGTTACAAGGAGGCCTCTTAGTGCCTGGATTTGGAAGAAAGTCCCATCCTTTTCCAATATATGGTACATGGTCTTGAGAAGATAATAGTCTCGACCAAGACTAAGCAGGCTTCACAAACCTCCTCTTATGCAGAGAAACTCTTAGTAGGGGGGCAATCGGGACCTCCCATAACCGGTATGCAGTGCTTGGTGAAGATCAGTTCCTCAATTGTGAGGATGTTACAGAGGTGTATCACGGTCAGGACCTTGTACATTATGCAGAAACATCCCAAGAGAAAATGGTCGATGCCTCAGACATTGAAGTGCCCAAGGAACTTGTTATAGAGGAGGACTATTTAAGATTCTCTACGTGAAAAAGAAAGAACAAAGTCATGGATTCTGATGGCTTTATCTCGAACAACCGGAGGGTGCGCAGAAGGAAGGACTAATCCATCCTCCCCAGCCCTCCTATTACCAGATCTGTTGGAAAGGGAAAGTTGTCCATGAAGGCCTCTAAAAAGGCTTGCAGATCAACCCTGAACAACTCCAAAGACCTTTTCCAATAAGAGGTGGCCGCCATCTCCAATGTCCCGGTTCTAGTAAGTTGTGATATTTCTTATCCTGAGTGTTATTCAGGTGATGTGGAGCTGAGGGGCCAGGGGCTGCAGCATGAAGAGGTTTCTAAAGCTGATCCAGAGTTCCAAATAGTCTCTTTGTTGGAACAGAGGTATCTACTCATGCATTCGGATGAGGAATTGTTGGAGGAAACTTTGGATATCAATTCTTTGAAGAGGAATAGACCGATCTAGGTGGCTTCTACAAATTAGAAAGGCGAGCGAGCTGACAAGCAGGCACGCATTCTGCTTAGAGGCTGTAACTTGGAGAAGATTAGCAAAGAGGAGTTCAAGAAATCCTGGGACAACATGGATCTTCATTTCGACGGAACCTTGAAGGACTTACCGGGCACAAAGGTACACAATACTCCCTGGGTTTTGTTCAGGGAAAACGCTTCCAAACAACTCACTCTTTTCTTTAATAAATCTATCATATCATTTGGCTCTGAAATTAGCTAGTTGTGAGGTTTCCCACTTTCCCCTTAAAAGTTCTTTCTCTTTAATAAAAAATTATTGTTGGATGGTTGAATTAATGGATTGACATTTTTAAGTGGGAAACCCTCACATTTAATCATTGGAGTGTTGATTTAATGTCAAAGATTTGTGGAATGGATGTGGTCAACTATATACATGAGTTGGTAAGTGATATTAAGGAATCCTACCAGTGGGAAGATTAATGTGTACTTTTTTATTAAAGAAACTATGATAAAGGAATAGAAGATCCATCCATGTTTTATTGTGCTGAATTTTATTTGGAATTGAAATTTCATAAACTCAGGATTCATCTTGTACTGTGTAAGTGTGATCTATGATCTCTATAAATATTTTCTAAATATGGAATGTATAGAAAAATAGAAAGTATTGGAAGTGAAATAATCATTGTTTTTCTATGTAAAAAACATCCAATATTTTCTATACATGAATTATACCATATTTGAACATCCTCTGGTTGTGTAGGCATGAATCCTTCCCTTCATAAAGATCACCAATAGTTGTGTTAACATTATTCATTCAGTTACATAAACATTATCTAGACCTATATAACCATCAATATGTCTCTGAATAAACATGATTTAGGTCAACATAAGGATGTTTTATAACTACGTACCCGTCAATACATTTTTAAATTTTTTATTTTTTGTATACTGAAAACAAGAGTTACAATATTTAAAATCTAAAGAAGAAAATAAAATGTGATAATACTAAATGTGATGTTTATTTATTTAAGATAATAAACACCTAAAAGGGTGTGTGGTTATCATTTTTTGAATGAGGATGTTTATCTTTATGGATTTGAAGAGGATGATCAAAGTGTTGGAGTATTTTTTCAATATTAAAATTGATAAATTGAATTTATTCTATTTTAATGAATAATGTAGAAAAAAATGAGAGGATACTTTAGTTTTATATCAAAGAATTAAATATCACAGACTCCATTATGATTAAAACTATGTATGAAGAATTGAAATATTGGGTTCTCATCAACAGTTTATAGGTTTAAGAGGAAGATATAAAAAATTTATTAGGAATATCTCATGTAGAAAGAGATATATCTACACCATAAGAAATGTTTTGTTGTGTAAAATTCACGTAACTAGAAAGATTGATGTTTGGATTGGGTTATTTAGTTTGAGAATGATAAAATTAGATTTATTCTACTATAGAATATAATAATTTATGTTTATATAGATAAAATTTAAAAGATAAATAAACAAGGTTATTTTTTGTAATACTTTATTGAGTTGAGAAAGAGAAAACAGTTGAAATACAAGGAATATATGAGATCATGGGATGAATTTTTGGCATGTAGTGTTTATTTTATACAATATTAATGTGACATATTTCCATTAATATGAATAAAATATATCTCTACTAAAAATTAGTAGTTTCCAATTAAAAATAACAAGAAACTCTCAAAACAAAATTGAGATAGAAGGGATTATTTTTGTGTATGCTTAACCTATATAGTCGATAAAAACCAATAAATTCTAAAATGATAAAAAAAATTGGTGGTTACCAATATAATAAAAACTCTAAAAAATCAGAAGAAATAACTATCAATCCTATGTTTAATCCATACATTCATTGTTTTTTGAAATGAATCTAAGAAGAGAAGAAGTGGATGAATTTTACTGAACTCATTTTGTTAGGGCAATGTTGAGAATCTAGTAATAGATTCAGAATAAGAACTAGAAAGTTGGTCCATAAATAGATTAAAATATTTTTGTTGTTAGTTTTAAAGATAATATAGTGACCAAAGAATCTGAGGTTTGGAAATCATAAAATATTTTTATAGCGACATCTTAGATGAAATTATTTTATACTTTAGAATTGAGAAAGGAGTTCCTTGAATAACTCATAAGAGTGAGTAGTAATGACCCACATAAGTAGTGTCCAGTTGTGTAATATAGTAATTAGATCACTTAAATCCTATATTGATCTATTCACATGTGTAATATTTTGAACACCCTTACCTATGTAATATGGTGAGATACTGGGTTAGGATAACAACAACTCACTTACACTTTTAATTGATAAAAATATTTTAGTTTAAAATATATAACTCAAATAACAACAAGTATATCAATGAGTAGGTTCCCCACATTAGAGTAAACCCTTATAAAAATATGTTTTCTTTACTCTATTTAATCACTTTATTACATGTGGTGAATGTGTGTTGGGTGAAAAAAATAATATCTAGCTGATCCTTAACGAACCAAATAGTTTCAAAAACCGATGGGGATGATTTTTAATGTATGATTTGGAATTTTCTATGATGTTTGAAAACATCTAATCACCCCCCAAACATTTTTGTGCCTACATGATATTGTGGGATTCTCAAGTTATTCTATCATAGCCTCAAGTTAAAATATTGTATCATTATACTATGACAACACATAGAGCGAGTGGATCATTTACGGATAGGTCTCCACCTTATATAGACTTAATGGTAGAGAATTTCACATAAGATGAAGATTAAAAATATGAAGATGATCATTAAGATTTTTAACATGAATAAGATGTCAAAGAAAATATCAATCCAACCCCTATTATGTTACATTATCCATTGAATCATCCTTCATAATTAGAATCATGTAAAACTAAAGGTTTTATTTTCTTACCTAAATTTTATTTTCAAGCATTAATCCCAACATAGAATTTTTTGAAATTAAAAGTGGTGAGAATTGAGTATGGAATGAATGTGTTATATACATTGTTATATATTTTGATAAAAATTAATAAATGAATGCTTTGATCAAATTGTATCACATTGTTCTAAACTATTGTTATGTCATGGAAGAATCAATGAAAGCTGGTTATATGATTTTATGTGTCATTTTCGATTCATATTTTTTGATGTGTTTATGAGAAATAATTTATAAAAAAATACATTATTAGATAATATATAAATTTGATCTTCTTACGTGTGTGAACCCAAACCTATCACATGGTAACATGACCATATATATTGAATTCATTTCAATTTTTTTATTGAAATGATAATAGAATCTCAGGACATTCCAATATTTCTGGTTGTGTAGATAATCAAATAACTTTTTGGATATGAGATTTATAAATAGAATGCATGGGTCACATGAAGGAAATTCCATTTTAAAAGTTTATAGTTACTAGGATAACTATGAAAAAGTTTTCCTATATCCTTTGTATATTTTTCATTACAAAAAATAGGTTTTCTTCTTGTTACACCCTATTGAATATATCATTTAATGAGACCAGGTTGAGTTATCAAAGGTAGTGTTCAATATATTATTTTAGACATTCCCACCTTATTTGTATACTTTCATGCATTGAAAGTAGTTTATAAAGATAAATTTTACATTATTTTATAGAAATTATATGGGATAATTGTTGATTATAACCACATATGAATGGGAAAGAGAAATGTTAATCTTGGAGTGGGTACCTGAATTACCTCTAATAGTTTTAATGGAGACTGAACTAATTCTTCAGATTTATAATTAGCATCATGAAATAAATTATTTTGTATATTATTATATTCTTATATATAAAACAACTTATTATTATCATCGATGTTGTATTGGACAGATTGAAAACAATGCGTTGAAGAATTTCAAGGTTGATTCAATGAACAAATAAATCATAAAGCATGGTATGTATATGTTTTTTATTAAAAAACATTTTATATAGATCATAATATTATATGTGTTCTTATTGCTTCATGTTAGTTTTAGAATACAATACTCAACAAAAATGGTGGAGGATCATTTTGAAGGTATCCTCATAGCTAATCATGATGTATAAATCTATATTAAACAAATTCCAAATGATAAAATGTCATTAGAATACGATGATGGGAGAATATATTAATACATGATGATCGACATAGTTGAATGTGTTAATGGAGTATTCAAGTAATTTCAGAAGCTACCCATTATAGGTAATCAAAATACTCATAATTAAAATAACGTTTATTTTAACTAAAACATTAAAAATATTTATTTAGTGTGACAACTCTGGGTAGTGGGGAATCACTTTGGATCTCTTCTATGGTGATCTGGGGTCTTTTCATTAACTACAACTGGTGGGATACATATTTAATACTCCATCAGACTCACAATAAGTAATATCTTTATATATTCTTAATTAAAAGATTAATAGTTAAAATAAAATATCTTTTTATTAATATTTTCTTTAGATTTATTTACTGTGAAAATTCCAGGTAGTTGGGAATCACTATTGACCACTTATGTGATGATTTTCTATTTTTTCCCTGACTAAGACTGGTAATATGGTTAGTTCTTACTCCACCAGACTCACAATAAGTAATATCATTACATATTGTTAATTAGAAGACTCAAAATTAAAATAAATTGTTTTAAATTAATTGTTTCTTTAGATTTGTTTCGTGTGAGAACTCTAGGTAGTGGGACATCACTTTGTACCTTTTGTCAAAATATGGGGGATTTTCCCTAACTAAGACTAGTAATATGTCTAGTAATTATGCCACTAAACTCACAAAAATTAATATATTTAGAGATTATTAATTATAATACTCATTGTTAAAATAAAATGTTAATAAAATGTTTTTATAATTGAATTACATGTTTATGGAAAGAAACAATCTATCACATAGTGAATTATTTTATGGAAATAGGAAATTATTCCAAAGTGGGCCCTCAAAGAGGAATGTGATACACTTTTAAATGTAAGATTGTTAATATTATATATGATGAAGACAAAATATGTGTTTATTTATTTAAATATATAGGGAATAGACTTTAGGTCACTGAGTTCCATGGTCCACGTCTAGTATAAGTGTTCATGTACTTTTAGTTTTAATGGAGTAGTGTTACTGTGACTGTGGTAACATTTATGAATTATGGTATCCTTGTGAACATTTGATCATAACATGTTCTTTTGTATGATTATCTTGGGAGAAGTCAATTGATCTAGTGTATCGACTTTAGAGTATTAATAACTGCTATATTTCACCATGGAATCCTATAGGTGAATATCATAAATTTAGTATATCAAATAATTTACCTACGCTTCTAATAAACATAAATCACTTTGTGACCAAGATAGTGGATAAAGTTGACCCATATTCATAATGATGTGTATTTTCCCAGTGAACACACACATTCACACAGGTTTGTTTTACGTATCAAGTATGATCACACCCACACATGTTTTCCTATACATATATGAAAATCATTAAACAATCCACACAATTGATATTGTGATATAACTGTTAAATTAAATTTATTTTTGAGTGATGATTTGAATTTTTTATTTCTAAAAACATTATATTCTATTATAATTAATTCTGAAACCATATTATCATGTGATAAAATTAATTTTAAACTCGAAAAATCATATTCTATTAAAAATAAATGGTCTTGGTACTAGAAGTTTCTTAGGAAATTATACCATTTCGATAGAGGAGACAATCTTATCGTCCAAAGATTCTCATGTCTCACATGATGTGATGGAAAAGTTACATATTCAACATCTTACTATCCATAAGACACATTATTTTCACCATTATACACTTTTAGAAGTAGCTATTCTATACCTCCTATATGCAGTATTTTATAGAGTCTCCATGTATTCCTTCGATTCCATTAATCATTGTTGGATTATTGTATTCGGTGATAGATGGAAAATAGATACTCACACATTCCACTTTCCTTGGGGGAGATGAAGATTAATTTAGTGGATTTAGCATAAATATCGGGTCTACCTATCATAGTTCAGGTGGTTATAGGTGAAACATTGGGAGACTGGTATGATGTTATTCATCTTTTACTAGGCATTGAGGGTTTTGGCCGAATATTGGTTTTTCAAGGTGGATGATTATTAATGGGATGGGTATACGATCACTTATCAATGATTCCTAATGGTTATTTCAGATTACACTTATTCGACCCATATGTGAATATATTATATGGTCACTCAGAGGCACAATGTGTGTAAACTACACTACTACCTTAGTACACATGATGTAATTTACATTACTTGAGGATATGGATAAGATGACTATGTATAGTTGAGGCTTGGTTGTATTAGAAAATCCCTATAGATTCCTCTATATAGCATGTCAAGTGTAATAGAACCCTATTAAATAATTAATCACTCTGTTAATGATGTAGGACTGGGAGTGTTTTCCATGAGTTTCTCCTAGAGTTGTCTCACCACTTCCTCATCACCTTTTATAGACATTTCCTTTGGGATGTCGGTATATTTTCAACATTAATTTGAATTATTTTATTAATATACTAATATAATTTATAAACTAACCCTATATTTCTTTTTTTATTATTTTAGTTTAGGATCAATGTTATGTAAAAATCACAAGGCACTATGTGCATAGTTTCCAACAAATGTTTTACTCTCTATATCTAGATGATATAAGATAAACGGTAATTTTGTTTAAATAAACAGAAATTATTAATTTCATAAGACATTATAATGATAACTTAATTATATTAATGTGCTAAGTTATGAATAATTTTTTGAGTATCCATTCTCGGTTTCAAGGATCCTCTATATTATAGTTTATTTATGTCTCTTACACCATACTATGTAGTTATATTTATAAGACAATGTTGTAGTGTTTCCACTCATACACTTATATATTATTGATTTTCACCAACTAGATCACGTCATATGTAATCTCTTATGGTTTTACTATATCCCCACTGCACTATGACAAGTAGTTTCATTTCACACTATTATACTCATAGGTAGGAAGGTGGCCGACTGGCTTTGCTATCTTTCATGTTACATAAATTGGAATTATATGTGCTCCCAATAATGTATTTTTTAGCATGAATACACCATATAACAACTCTATATATCTAATAAGGGCGACTATGAATATTGGTGATGATGTCGCACTATCTTGTACCTTACACTCCATGGGATAATCCTCCACCATTTTGAATGTTTACTACCATTTGTTAGATTTTTTATTTCATATTTCATTTTAACATTACTATTATTTTATCTAAAATTATAGGTGTTATAGAACCTTATACACATATCTAATCCTTAGGAGGAGGCATTTTTTTGACTTGATGTATTTCATAGCACTTTAATGGGTCTTGGGGATCCTCTTAATTCCATATATGAGAGTGTATATGACAAAGAGCCAAAAATGTTTCATTGTACACATGAATCTGCTAAAGCCATTAGGGATGATTTAATGCCTATTAAGGTCATTGCGATGATGCACCACCACCACCACAACTAGGATAAGGAAAAAGAGGTGTAAAGAAACAGAAGTATAGACAGGGATAGGGAAAGAGATCCCCAATAAAGGTTCATTCCCCATAGAGAGAGGATCTTGAATTACAGGGAGATGATTTTTCATCACAAAAATTTACTCATGTATCTTATATGCCATTTTCAACATTGAAACATCTTTGGACCGACACCCCTAGAGTTGTACGTGGATGGGACCCTAGTATGATATTATAATTTCCATAATAATCGAGATGCAATACCTCCTTCAATGACCTATCTAATGTGTCTATATCATTTTAAGATCATTATGGGGTCATACCGAAAACTTATACTTTTTGATATATATATATATATATCAATATATTATGATGTGGAGTATTCTATGTGATATATAAGAGAATCGTATACTCCATAGAATGATGAGGTGCCAACAGCACAACATAATGAGGTATGAACAATAATAGGGAAGTATATTGAGGTAGTAGTGCCTTAGTTGAATGTGCCCCATCTTAAGGTAGAATTATAACATGAATAGAAACCCACTCCTAGAGTCCAGAAATCAAATAATCCTAGAGATCATTCTCAAAGTGTGTGTGAGGTTTATATTCCATGTTGTGGAACAAATAGGTGGTGATGTTGATATATTCTATTATAAAATATGTTGCATATAAAAATAACTAAATTTTGAAGTAATTAAATGACTTTTTATAAAATAAATTTCTAAATAAATTTTTTAGATCACTTCACAACCACAATTTTAATATCTTGATAACTTTAAATAAGCCAACTACCTACTTTTATGAAATTATAGAGGTTAATTGAATACATCAATATCTAAATATTTTTTTTACTTAACATAATTCATGTATAAAAAAAATATCAATTCATATTATTACTTATCATGAAATTTTATATTATATTATCATTTTAAAAATTTCCCTAATGTAATATGTTATAATTGTATTTTTACTTCTCTATTTTTGAGGATCATAATAAAAATTAAGTAATTTTTTACAAATCAAGACTTAATTCTTAATTATTTATTACTAATTACGAATTATTAATTAAAAAATATTAATTATATATAATAAATTAATAAAAATTCATTTTTCATTAGGAATTATGGATTGTGTAATATTAATTTAAAAGTAATAAGACTTAACTATTAATTTCATATTTATTACATGTTAATTAATAATAATTATTATTAAATTGAAATTTTATTTCTTAAATATTAATTATTTATAAATTATTAACTTTTAATTATTAATAAAATTTTTATATTATCATTATTAGTCAATTATTATAATCTATTAATTATATATTTTTAATCAAGTATGTATTTTAAGCTCCCTCGTTAAATTATAGTCAATTCATTTAACATATTTATTTTATGCTAATTACTTTATTATTATCTCTATTAATGAAATAAAATATAGAATAAAATATACTTCATATTAGTTAGAGGGGATTAAAAACTATAAAAACATGCTCCCAATAACCCAGTAGGTCAAGCTTCATCTCTTCCCACAAGGATTTGAAGTAACACTACCATACTGATCTTATTACATATTTATGTCCTAAAGGCTCAAAATATAGATGGCTTTTTGATTCTGTTGAATATGGATGAGATTCCCTTTAGAGGTGATGACATAAATTCCCAAAAGAGTAGGTTTCATCATGCCATGAATCTAATATTCTAATGTGTTACCCTCTATCAGCAACAATTGCACCATATCTCTAGTTAATAAGTTGGGCCCCCTACTGAAAATGTTGGGAACACATATATCCCACATCATAATTCTATATGGGAATATAGAAAGTTGATAGGTTTCAACACACTTATCATTCTTTCATGTATCCTACTTATTGGTACTTACATGGCATTCCACTACACCAACTTTTAAGTCACATAATTTCATATGACTAGTTTTATGTGTGTCACATTTTATCAAGGTCATGTCGCCAGTGAGGGTGTCACTATGAAATAAGGCATGTATCAGAACAGTTATTGGGGCCCCAATCCCACTATGTTCTAGCTGCCTCACCCCAACTAGTATTGAGGAACCACACAATCCTCTATAAATCTTTACCTCTACTTCTAAAACCTTCCCTTTCTATTGTTGTATTAATTTTATACACCAACTTTATTGATGAAAAAATTACTTCATATCATGAGATAGAGTTATTGTCACTCATGGAATTTATTATTGGGTCATCCTAATGAATTTTATTCCACACAAACTCATTAGATTCGTATAATGGATGTCATTTTACCTTATCTTTTATGCCTACATGTTGGGTTTCATTCCACCCACCTATTTGAGTCTATAAAAAAAGCATTGTTACACTTATCCTTATTGGTTCTATAAGATGTGCATTGTTCTACCAAACCATCTAAGGTCCAAATTATGGGAAATATTTCACTTGGTCATTTGGGTCTATAATTCAGGTAAAATTTCATTCATACTTTTTTATCAACACTATGAGTATCGTTTAACTCTAAGTTTTGGGCGTATAACATGGGTGTCATTCCCTCTAGCTTTATTGAGTATACATTATAGCTGTTATTTCACCAAACCATCTAAAGGATGATTTCTAGTCACCATTTCATATGGCACACTATAACACTAGTCCTATGAAATGGGGTGCCACATATTATTTAAAAATAATAGTTTTTTCACTTCATCATTTTGTAAGGAGGATCCTACACAAGTAAAGAAGGAACCAAAAATCTTCTTAGTGATTTTAGTATTAGGAATCCCATGCAATATGTTTCCCAAGTGGAAAACTAAAAAAATTACTTCATATAGGTTAAAAAATTATAATATAGAAGTCTAACAAAAGGATTATATAGTTTCCCCTAACTAACTTTTTCTCTAGACCAAGGGTTTGTTGGTCTTATCCCAAGGTCATGTTGAAAGTGGGTTCCCTGGACCCAACTTATGTATGTACTTTTATTACCATTAAATGTATACAGTTTATTATATACATCTGTTTATATTACAATAATAGCATTAATACTTCTAAATCCTATATATTTATGGTAATTTCCTATGATTACATGTCAAATCAAAAGGTTATAGTTGTTATTTGGATATAATGAAAACCTATAGATACCATGATAGTAATATTAAAGATATATAATATGGTTCAAATACATCATTTTGATAGGAAACATATGATGTGAAACCATTAATTGTTGGGGGATCATATGTTTTTGAGTCTTCATCTCATGAAGCTCGCCATGGGTGATCTCAAATAAGTCAGATAATGAGAACAAACCTACCAATATGAACCCCACATGTTTCAGGTGTTTTTGGTTTTTCCTATCTATGGACATTTTTATTGGTCTCCTGGCTTGATATCATTATCAATATGTTCTATTTGATCATGTGATTTGATGCAAGGAAAATACCATGACATTTAATTCATGGCGAGGTATATTTTTTTGGTGCGCCATTGGTGGTATTAAATTAGCTCAATGGTCAATATAGAATTATCTTATTCTGGTTTAAGGAAGAAATATTAGATGCCTAGGTATAAGGACGGTAGTACCATTATAAATCAATGTCCATGGAAGTCAAAGGTATGTTTGTCTAGTTAAATCAAAAAGAATTAACCAAGAATGGATAATGATGCAATTTGTGCGTCTTAATTTTTTAGATATCATGTTAAAAAGATCTTATGTTACACAATGAGTGTTCGTTGGAAATTTTTTCATTTTTATGCCTTTTCCTTTTTTATTTATGGGCCTTTATGGGTTTCCAGATTCCACTTCTGGTTTATGAACTATTATTCATAGCTATTGTGATAAGGTCATATAGGTTCACACATTATACCTTATTCAAGAATCTTATCTATTCTAGTGAATAGGTAGATAATACATATTGTTCCCCCAAAGGGGTCTGAGATTTTTCCATATTCTAGCGATCACCGATAAATAGATAAATTCATTATTATTTGAGTATAAAATAATTCGATTGAATTTTTTCAATTTTATTCATAGTGTATTATGTGAATATGTGGAGTAATATTATACAAATGATATTATTTTAATATTTAGTGTTCATTTAATATTTTGTATAATTTTCAGTTGAGTTAATGACTCAAGTTTATCACATAATATATTTTTTATATTATAAAATTATTTGATAAAATATAAGATCTATATTATTACATAGTTATTTCATCTTAACTATTTATTTATTACTTATTTTGGGACGATAAATATATAAGGGTTGGGGAACCCTATTCAGGTATTTTGGACATCCCCTATATAAGTTAGGAGGAGCTCGTTTTTTCTAGGATATTCATTATAACATATTTAGATCTCCACTCTCCTGCTACATCTTATAGAGAAAAATGATAATTCTGAGTGATTGATCCAACAATTCCTTCATCGATTGATGTAATGAGATCAATGTGATCACCACAATGAAAAATAAATCTTTTGAGATCAACGCTAGCACCCAGACCGAGATGATTAGTGTACAGGTGGATTTCTGAAGCATCTATGGACAATATAGAGGGGTTCAGGATTAGAACTTTGAGAAACAATCGTCACCGATGTGCTACAGTCAAACATGCCAATGATACAAAATATGTATATATTCTATAGTTATTTTTCTACTCTAATAAATAACAAAAGTTCCTCAGTCCTTACTAGGGCTCATATCTTCAAATACAATAATGTTTTTTCATTCTCATAATGAAATATTTTAAATCCCTAGACCACATTATTTTGATGCGTTCTCAAGTACCATCAACTGGTATTAGAGAGATCATGTAGATTTTCTGAGTTAAGAAAATTAAAATTACCATAAATTTAAGTGGATGGTATTAGTTCTGTCCCAAAAAAAAGTCATGCATCAATCCGACATCGTATGGATAAGTAGTTTCCATCAAAAAACATTAATACAGATATTTAGTGATCTGTGAGGTATTAAAATTGAAGACCATATTTTATATATATATATTTTTTAACTTCTTATCAGTGTTTAGTGTAAAAAAAATGACCTTATTTTTTATCCAACCAGGAACCTACTAGAGTCCGGTCAACAGAATAATACTGGATGATAGTTTGTTTTCCTCACATTTTTGGATCTCTTTGACAAATATATATTTAATTTTAAAGTATTTAAGGGTATTTCATGGGTTATAGAAGATGTCGACAGAAAAAAGGCAAAGAATAGATTTGGGTGGGGATGCCAACGACAAATACATAACGAAAAAAAATTATTCCTACTATTTGGAAAGTGGGACTTTATTAAAAAAAATGTTTCTTCCTAAGGAATACATGTTCTTCTCCTCCCTACGATCGACCTCACTATTCACTGAATGCCCCCTTTCATGTAACCCAAGATAGATCTGGACACGGCCAAGGTATTCCCTAATGTAGACCACTACTACTACCTACAACCAATCATCGTACATCACTATCATCTTCCTAGTCGAGACTGCTACCGCCACCTCTATCCCATCTCTAAATTCCTCCCTTGGCCCATACCAATACCACCATCTAATCCTGTGGCCGAGTTGACAGTAGTTTATGTACATTTATATGACCAGGCCATTCCACTTCGTCGGGACCAGAAACCCCAAGGATGAAAACGCAAACCATAGATAAACTCCACTTATCCATGCTAGCCTCATCCCAATAATTGGTTTCTTAGACCCCAATGGGTCATGTGGGACCCAACCTGCAGTGTAATAGGTCTGGGAGGGTCTTCCTACCCTGGTAGGGGTCAGGTCGGGTCTTCCTAGCCCAAAATAGTTGTGCACTATATTTTCCTAGCCCCAAACAGGCATACTGGGTTTGAGCCTAACTCTTAATGAGCCTAGGTGTTGTTTTTGGTCCTTGAATTTTTTTTGATAATGCCCAAAAATATTTTATTAATATTTGGAATGAAAAAATATTTTATATTTTATTATGTGAAAAATGAACTTTAATTTTTTATAAATTAAATGGATCCATTAATTTAATTTACCAATAAAATTATTTTATTTTTTTCAAATTAAAATTAAATCAAAATCAAAACCAAAAAAGAATAAATTATTTGAATTTAAATGATTAATTTAATTTATAAAATACCTCGCATACTTTAAATTTATTACAATTTAATTTTAATGTCCTTTTATTTTACCTGTTGTTCCTCTACATCTCTGGTTAATTTAATTTAATTATTTATTACCTGGGTGTGATTCTTGTAATAATTTGTTAATTATTTTAAGGTCTGAACATCATCCTTTTAATCCAATATTTATAGTGTTGCATGTTTCCATTCGTATCTGTATGTATATTTCACTTCTCGAGATCTCATCTCCTACATGTGATAATTGATGTACTATTAATGATGACGTTGAATGGTGTGGACCACACTAAGATAAGGTGGTACCCTATACAAGAAGTAAATACATTGGACTTGGCTTCATCTACAATATGATTTGCGAATCTATTTAGGTATGATACCCCTCAGTCATGGTTAATCAAATAAGTTTTAGTCGATCAACCAAAAAATAACGATGATGATTATGATGATGTTGTTTTTGTATGATAACAATAATGACTTTATTAAATAAATATAAAATTAATGTTATTACAATGATATAGTATTCATAATAAAAAATTTATAAAAAAATAATAATTAAAAATTTATTGTATAATAACTACAACTATAACCAAAAATATCGTTGGGGGAATAAGAAAACAAAACACACAAAAAATCATAGAATTTGGAAGCATAGGTCACCCCCCCCCCCCACTAAGATCACTCATCTAAATTTTCATTGTTGTCTATTAGACATGAACCATGTTCCAATCTCAATCCGGACACTAGCTGCCCCTGCTAGAAATAGAATTATTAATTCTAGTCAACTCCACCCTCACACATACAACACATAAGGAAACAAGACATTGCTGCATTCAAATGTGATATTCACAACATTCAAGTTTGTAGTCAAATATAATTTTTTTGAACTATTTCTTATTATAATTTGAAAAACCCACCAATAAAATCAATATTTGATACAAATTATATATAATAACTAATAATCCTAATAAAACCACCAAAAACAACATAATAACTAAAAAATAATATAAAAAACTAATAAACCTCAAATACAGTTAATATAAAACATTTTAAATATAAAAAATAAAAGTTTATATTCCCATTTACTATTAAAATTCAAAATTTACTATAAATATTATTTTCCATTTCCCATGTGTAAATTGAAAATGTAATTTTTAAATTTCCAAATTTATTCTATAGACTATAAATTTATTTATCAAATCGTGGATTCAATAATTAAAATGAAAATTCAATATGTAAATTATTATTTAGTAGTTATATTGTTAATTGAAACTATAAATTATAAATTTATTATCCTAATTTTCTTTTAAGTATTGTAAGTTACCATTCACTGAGTAAATTTTCAATTTATAATTTTAAATATTTAATTACTAAATAAATTTAATCCTCACAATTATAATAACATTGTTTTTTAATTTATACAATTGTTCAAGTAAATTATAGATTTACTATTTATGTATGTTTTTCTGTGGTTTATGTTATTATTTATTATGTGATTTGTTTATTGTTTAAATTATAAAATTATTATACATATTTAATTATACTTTTTATGTTAATTTTATTGTTTTATTTATATGTTTAGTAAATTAACTATGAAATTTTTTATGCAAATACAATAAATATTTTTATAGAGTATGAAATAGAAATAATGTTTATGTTTCTATGTAAATTTTCTTTATAAACTCAAAATTGACTAGGTAAATTTACAATGATTGATATTTATTGAAAATGAAATATTTTTTATCTGTAATATATTGTGTAAAGTTAAAATTTACTCTAAGAATTTAATATTTATAGTGTAAATTGATAATTTACTCTGTACATTGATAGTTTTAATAGTTGTATAAGGTGACATGGATATGCGGTAATTTTACCCAGCTCAACCAACATGATGAAGTGAAAGACTGGAGGCTCAACATTGTGAAGGGGGGTTCCCATTGTTGTATGCTAAAACATGTAATGGGAGGGGCACTATTTCTGTAAAACAATCACTGTGAAAATTAAAAAATTTCTATAATAAGCACTGAAATGGGTGATTTGGATAATTATAAATCAATATGGAATTAGTAATAGTTTTTACTTTACTATAAATTTTTATATTTGGAACTCTAAATTCAATGTTGAAATTTTATATAAATTATAGATAATGAAAATTAAATTTTTTTAGTTTATAATTAATTATGTAAAATGAGTTGTGTAAAGTGAATATTTTTTGTGTAAATTTATATTTCACCGTTTAAATTAACAATTTATTCTTTAAAGTGTCAATTTATTATTTAATTTTGATGTAGAAATTTCAGGGTGAATTGTAACTTTACTATTTGAATTTATTTATTAAATTTTTTGTCATTTACTATGTAATATATCAATTTACTATTGGAATTATAAGTTAAAATTTAAAATTAATGATCAAAAATATCACGATTTTTTGTTTTTTATCTATTCATGCATCGTTTTTTAATTAAATAATTAACTATGAAATTTCAAGTCTAAATTTTCTATGAAACAATAGTATAATTGAAATGTGTTTCTTCTAGACTTAATATTAAAAACAAAAGGATAATCCATTTTTGAATAAGATTAGAGGGATCCCATTACAATACAAGTATCAAAAATATATTGTTTGAAGACCCACTAAAATTAATGGTCCAAGGACATCGTGGTCATAAACCCCAAAGAATGGACCAAAGGCCCTTATGAACATTGATGTTCATAAATTTTACCTACCACCAGAGGAAAACAAATTTGATCTGCTGGTATCCTATTAAATTTTAGTTTATTACCATTCTAGATAGAATCCCCCACGTGAGGTCTTGCACCCTGAGGTCATCACCCCACCGATAACATCTTCAGCCCAATGTCAACTCTCACCCAAACTCATCCCATGCTAATAGTGCATGGAACCTCCATTTATCCCTTCCCAATGAATTTGATGGTCTCGTTCCCCAATGTCATCATTATGCATCAAAATTTTATCCCCATTTTTCATAATGATCCCACTTGGTTTTATCAACCACTAACACTTCACTCTGATGAAGCAGCATCGACTGCATGTCTAGCAGATGAACCTTTATAAAGCTACAATTCTGCCACAATGGAAGAGACTACCCTTTAGCCAAACAATTGAACATGAAGAAACTTTAATCCTACATGAGTATATCAATGTCGTCAAAGATATCATACCAATCCCAACCCAAACATAGTGGCTAATAAACTCTTATGAAAACATGACACCCCCACCACATAATCAAGAAGTCATTGAAGTGGGATATCATCTACCTCCTGCAAGGAACCCAAAAAGAATTATTCCCTCAAAGATATCCAATAAAAATACACTGACCTAAAAATGACCTTCCACCTCTCCTCAAGCCATACATCGGCCCTTCCATTATTGAAGTGTAATGATTCACTGATCACAAAGAGAGATAAATGAAAGAAGAAACTATAATTTTATTTTATCAAGAACAATGGTTAAAAAAGATACTTCCAATACCTCTATTTTTTCCATATATAGAGATATTGAGGCTCTCTCACTAAATACAATGATATATCATGGCCCATCTAATGAATTACCAAATATCCCCAAGGCCTCCTTGAATAACCATGGTGGAAAGTGTCAATTTTGAAACAACTCACACCAATAAACATAAAACATTGGACATTAAAAATGGTATACACTCACACCATTAACAACTCTTATAGAGAACAAAATAATAGTTATTGTACATGTATAATGTGTTGCTGTCAAAATGGATGTCCATGGGAGGTATGGTTGGTGCACCACCTTTGAAAATGTTGGTGTGTAGCTGAACATCTCCATCAATTCTCTCCCACCATCTATAGTCCACTACAGAATCTGCAGAGGTCTAGCTTCTCTTAAGAAACCACCTTTGTTCATATATCCATCATATTCTCCTTAATGTGTATCTTCACAAGTCACAATTGTTTTCAGTCAATCTCCTCGCATAACATATTATAGATAATATTGACAATCTTCATATAGGAATAGTATAATGAGTTATTCCTCATGTCCAAATTACTTTTACTATCACAATGTACATTGAACTACTTTTTGATGAATCTAAGCTCTTGGATAAAATTATTTACTGACAACATCTCCTTTATAGCTTTCAAAGTGGGAATGTACTATGCTTCTGTAGTGGATAAAGCGACAAAATTTTGCTACCTTTACTACCAATATGCAACTAGTCATTGAAAAGTATAAATTTATCCTATTGTAGACTTATGACTACCAAGATATATGGCCATATCTGAAGTTTTGTATCCCCCAAGAGAGGGTATGTCCACCCATAGTACAAACACAACCTTAAAATTCCTTTAAGATATCCCATAATGCATTTTAATTCATCCTTGTGATTCTTTCTATTATTGGAGAAAAATTGGCTCAAAATCACATTTGTATGAGAACTGTATGGTCTCATACTAACCATATCATACATAAACCTTCCAACTAGTGAGGGGTATGGTATCATCTCCATCATCTTGATTTCCTCCCTGGATGATGGACATGAACTCTTTCTCAACATAAAATTATCGGGATGAGGATTGCTCGTGGGTTTGGATTCCTCCGTGTTGAAATATTTCTGATCATGTTCAACATACTTATCCTGAGATAGAAATAAAAACCCCCTCTTTCTATCATGAAATATCTATATCCCCAAAATCTATTGATCTATTCTCAAATCCATCAAATCAAAATACTTGAATAAAACCTTATTCAACTGGATAATCTTCACTGCATCCTTCCCAATGATCAACATCTCATCAACATAAATTCAAAGAGCAAACAAGTTACCATCTTGAAATCTATGGAAGTAAAAACACTAGTCCACCTTTGTTTTATTATAGTAATGACACAAAATGAATTAATTAAACATCATCCACCACTGTCTGGGAGCTTGTTTTAGGACATAAAATCTCTTATTTAATTTACAAATGAAAGTTTCTCATCCAGAGCCTCAAAACCTTTGGTATTATTCATATAGAACTCCTTAAAGATGTCTCTATGATGAAACGTTGTCTTTATGTCCATATTTTCAAGGTCCGAGTAAAATTTTCTTCCAAATTTAAAATGACATAGATAGAAACTATCTTTACTAGGGGTGAAACGATCTCATCAAAGTCAAGTCCTTTATTTTGAATGAATCCCTTGACTACTAACTGAGCATTGTGCGTGACCTCATTTTTAATTTCATCATTATTTAACCTAAACATCCATTTCTTTTTTAGTTACTTATTTCCTTTGGGTAGTTCCACCAAATAATATTTTTTTTCTTTATCAAAACTCCAAATATTTTGCTATTCCAAGAAACCACTTGATGTTTTTTTAGCATCTAACACTTCTTCCTAGTATCCTTATGGAGACCCCACATTGGTTATAAATAGGTACATAAAATATAAGTATTTTGTTGATGGAATACTTCCATGTGAATATCTTCTAACAGATAAAATATTAGGTTTGGAAGGTATTAAATTACCTTGATCATGTGATAGTTTTGAATCTTCTTGTCAATAGGATTGAGTCCCCCCCTTCTCAATATCCCCCTCTACTAAATCTTAGTCCATTGCCTATGATTCTTCTTTCACCTCTTCCTCTTTAATAATAGGTGGTGAATGTATAGGTTTTGGATTGTGTATTGATTCGTTTATACTTTTAATTCATGATATTCAAGGATTTTTTATTTCCACGATCATCAGGTTCTCATGGAACATGAAATCTCAGCTTCTCATCACCTTCTTATCCTTCAGGTCCCAAATCTTGTAACAAATATCCCCATCTATATAGTCGATGAAGATTCATGGAGTATATCTCTCATATAACCACTACCTAATATCCTTAGATACATGTGAGAATTTCAAACATCCAAATACTTGTAAATGAGAGTAATAAGGATCTTCACCAGACCATCTTTTCAATGGAATCTCAAAATTCAATGTGGCTAATGGTAAACTATTGATAAGGTAGCATGCAACCTAAACAGCTTATCCCAAGAATTTCTTAGAAATATTATCCAAACTCATCATGATTATGACCTTCTACATTATGTTTTTATTCATCCTTTTAACAACATTATTATGTTGTGGGTTCTATGGGATTTTCCTCTCATGACGGATGCTCTGACTCTAGCAATTGGCATCGAATTCCCTGGATATGTACTCTCCTCCATTGTTTGAATGAATATGCTTCGTATTCCATATATTTTCATGCTATATAATGGCATGGAACATCTTGAAGTATTCCAGTACTTGGACCTTAATCCACAAAAATAACACTCATACCCATCGATATGCATCATCAATAAAAGATAGGAAACATTTTTTACCTACTAGTGAATCCACCTCTGTGCCCCCACATACATCTGATATCACCAGATCCAAAAACACTAAAATCATTTAACAAGTTTTATTGAATTTCACTCTCTATTTTTCCCTATTTATGAAATATTTTTTAGGATCATGTGTTGAATCCTTTTCAACACTCATGTACATATTCTACATTAGAGAAGATAAACCTATTTCACTCATGTTGTCATGTCTCTCATGCCACACATTGTGTAACACCACTCCATACACTGTTTCAAGGATATATTCACACATATTAAAATTATTTTTGTACAAAATATGAGATATATATACTCAAGAAATAAAAATGGATTAATTTTTCATCTTCTGTGATCCATTACTAAAGATGTTGTCATAGCCATGTTGGTCAAAGGTTATTCCTGAAAACAATATGATCTGAAGGCTAAGAACATGTTAAACATCCTTCTGGGTGATCGTGTATCCAATTTTTGTCATGAATTGGTTATCATACATTCCAAAAAAATTCATCAAAATGGTATTCCCAAACATTACTACACCAAATTCACATGTTTGATAAGTGAAAAAATACTCCCAATACGGAGTGACATAGTATGATGTTGTAGTATCGACCACCCATTTTGCATCTTGGATTAATGTGTTAAAGTAAGTTTATTCTTTTTCATGGGAAAAATCAATACTTCTTTGGTGATTCTCACATTAATGTCTTCATTTCTTATTTATTGGTCACTACTTATAAAATTTTCATGCAACAACATTCTATTGTTCTTCTTTATGTATCCCTCAATTCCACAATGGTAGGATTTGTATATTGGCCTCCTTACATTATGATACCTTCCTCTTATATCTATTTGGTCTCCAATTATTACACCTATACCTCATACATGTTTCCTCCCCCAATTATTAAATATGAGATCTTTAATATGGTTATAACATGCATCCTTCATTCAGGCCTCCATGTTGAACAGTGAATCCATTACCCTTGTCCTGATAAGTTTTCCTCTAGGCACATATTTGTTCAATAAGATGAAAATAACATCCTAGATATTCTTAAGTGTATATAATATGTTATTATCCTAATAATCACTAGTTAGAGTCCTCCCTATATAAAATAATTTATTTACATGTCTTTAAAACTCACTTGTGTATTTAGATAAAGAGTTTACATGTGGTAATCAAAGATTCATCAACAACTTTAAAAAGGGGATCTTGTTCTATGTTGTATTTGAAAGGTATGTATTTTACAACTTCATCCAAAATTTTTGTGTACAAGTCTCCTAATAAACATGGTGGTATATTTTGTGATCGATCCATTGGTATATTTTACCAATCAACTTCTCATTCATCTTATTTCACCATGCTTCCTTTGTGGCATCAGGTTTGAATCATTTAGTATCAATGGGGTCAAAAATATATTTCTCATTAAGGATATATTCCATTAAAGACTTCAAAATGGAGTAGTTCTAATAATTTAAAATGATCATCCACCATATCTATGGTCCCCCCATTTAATTTTTATTCTATAAAAAATAGTGTCATATCTAGAATAAAACATCTCAAAGATGTGCTTGTAACTATTAGATATTGGGGGATCGACTATTGGATTGTCACAATTAGAAAAAAAAATTAATAAATATATGACCAAATTAGTTTCAATGTATGTGATCGATCAAATATTTGGTGATAATGTGGTGCCCTAGTATAGATTATAAAACCCCATCAGAAATGTTATCAACACCGAAATAGTATCATTTTCTCTAGTAAGGGGGTATTGTTGCAACCAAACCCTTATCGATACTAAGGAATTTGTTATGGATTTGCTTTTTATGTATCATTCATTTTTGGATTCAACTATAAATTTCATTTCATAATCTAACCTCAAAACATGATTCCATGCAACATGAATGTTATGGTCATTGGAAAATCTTTAGTACTTCCAATTATTTCACTAAAACCTCTGCTGATACCACTATTATGATTCCCCGATCATGAAGATATATGAATGTAAGAGAAAACTATCTATTTATTTGAGAATAAACAAAGGTTAGAAAATACCCCTCCAACACCTACCTTTTTCTCACACATAGAGCCTTAAAGGTCCTCTCACTATATTCAATGATCTCTCTCTGCTCAGATGAGGAATTTAGGAATCTCCCCAAGTCCCACTTAAATAAAAATGGTGGGATGTTTCATGTTTGACAAAAATGTCACCAATCCCCACCAACCACTGGTGTTCATAAATGGTAGACACATACACCATTCAAAACTCCCATGGTTGACAAAAGAAAAATTGATTCACATATAGAATGTGTAGCATCCAAAATGTAATCCCATGGGAGGTGAGGTTGGTGAACCACCATTGAAAGTGGTGGTGGGAAGCTGTACATTTCCACCACAAACAACCCAATAGTGAAAACTCCATATGGATCTCTCAAGAGAGGGAAATCAATCCCCCTATGAAACAATATTATAAATCTTGAATTAGTTATAATGTCTACATTACTATCGAAAAATATAGTTTTAGAAATTTAATGGACATTAGAAATCGATGATGGATGATAATTTTCACTACTAAAGATCTCATACAATTAATTGGTGACTTTTATCATTGCGAAAAAATATTTTGATAAAGGGGATGTTTTTATTTGTGATAAAAAGGGTTGATAAATTCAACAGTTGTCCTCCCTAAATATTTACTGATTAAATTATAGGGTAATGGGTGCGTTGGAGCCTATCAATTATCCCTTTTCCCAATAAAACTTCTAATGTGGGGTGAAGGGGTGATTTGCCACGTTATTATCTGTATAGTGGTATCAGTTAGATAGTATTGTGCGACTTGGTTTGTGGTGTGGAGAGGGGCCATATAGGCATCATTGAGTGGGTGTCCCAAAAGAGGAATGAGTTGTTGGAACCTATCAACTAGTTCTCCTCCCATGTGGATTTCTTATTTCAGATGAAGGGGTGCTTTGCCTTCTTAGCAGTGTAGGAAACATGATTCTTAGATGGGTATGGGTTGTGAATGATGTTGATATGGGGGGAATATGGGGAATGACTAGTGATTGGGCATAATATAGGATACTCATTCAAACCCTCAGTCACTTCCTCCAAAGGGCCTTTGGGATATAATCAATTGGGCCTTCGAGCCATCTAGAACTTGGGTTTTTTGGCCACTCCATTTAATAAAATTGGTACATTTTGTGTTTTTCATTATTTATGGGGATAGATGAGGCTTGATCCACTAGGGTGTTTGGGTATGTGTGGTTCTTGCGGTTTGTAATACCTTCTACCTAATATAAATATATTATAAAATACATAAATTATAATTTTAAATATTTTGTCATATAAAATTTATATTTAAAAATAAAATTCATCTTAAAATCATAACGTATTTTTAAATGTATTTTTCAGATTTATATAAAACTATTATCATTTTTATATTAATTGAAAAAATATTTAATAATTTATTTAAATTAATTAAAAATGTATATGTAAATATAATATATTCAAATTTTATTTAAATAATTATATATATAAATGAGTGAATATATATATAAATAGATGAATATATATTTATTTATATAATTGTTGGTTTGGTGACCCATATCCAGTTTGATATGCCCTGAAAATCTCGTTGTTCAACAAAAGATACAAATCAGGGAAAACATTTTGTGCTAATGTTTATATTTATATAAAAATTGTGTGTTTCTGTAGGTATGTACGTATGTAGATACATATATATAGGTTTGTGTGTGTGTGTTTGTGTCTGTGTGTTTATGTGTGTGGGTGGGTGGTATGTAAGAATGTATGTATGTGTATGTGTATGTATGTTTGTATGTATGTAATTGTGTGTATTTATTTATGTCTATATATTAGTATTTATGTCTATATATGTGTATATATATATATATATTTGTGTGTGTATTTGTTTGTATGTGTATGTGTATGAATGTGTATGTGTATCTCTATGTTTGTGTATGTGTATGTATATGTGTATGTGTATGTGTATGTGTATGTGTATGTGTATGTGTATGTGTATGTGTATGTGTATGTGTATGTGTACGTGTACGTGTATGTGTATGTGTATGTGTATGTGTATGTGTATGTGTATGTGTATGTGTATGTGTATGTGTATGTGTATGTGTATGTGTATGTGTATGTGTATGTGTATGTGTATGTGTATGCGTATGTGTATGTGTGTGTGTACGGGTTTGTTTAACTGTATGTGTATGTTTATGTTTATGTGTATGTGTATGTGTATGTGTATGTGTATGTGTATGTGTATGTGTATGTGTATGTGTATGTGTATGTGTATGTGTATGTGTATGTGTATGTGTATGTGTATGTGTATGTGTATGTGTATGTGTATGTGTATGTGTATGTGTATGTGTATGTGTATGTGTATGTGTATGTGTATGTGTATGTGTAAGTGTAAGTGTATGTGTATGTGTATGGGTATGGGTATGTGTATGTTTATTTGTATGTGTATTTGTATGTGTATGTGTATGTGTATGGGTATGAGTATGTGTTTGTGTATGTGTATGTGTATGGGTATGGGTATGTTTATGTGTATGTGTATGGGTATGGGTATGTGTATGGGTATGTGTATGAGTATGTGTATGTGTATGTGTATGGGTTTTTGTATGTGTATGTGTATGTGTATGTGTATGCGTATGTGTATGTGTATGTGTATGTGTATGCGTATGTGTATGCGTATGTGTATGTTTATGTTTATGTGTATGGGTATGGGTATGTGTATGCGTATGCGTATGTGTATGTGTATACATATGTGTATGTGTATGTGTATGTGTATGTGTATGTGTATGTGTATGTGAATGTGTTTGTGTATGTGTATGTGTATGTGTATGTGTATGCGGTTGTGGTCGTGTATGTGTATTTGTATTTTTATTAGTATGTGTATGTGTATGTGTATGTATCTATGTGTATGTTTCTGTATATGTATTTGTATGTATATAAGTGTATATGTTTATATGTGTATCAATTTGTATGTATGTGCATGCATGTGGATATGTGTCTATGTATGTGGATATACATGTATGTATGTTTATTTATGTATATATGTATATGTATGTACATGTATGCATATGTATGCTTGTGTGTTTGTGTGTGTGTGTGAATGTGTATGTGCATGTATTTATGTATGTGTACGTACGTGTCTATGTTGTATATGAACATATCACTATATAACATGAAAATTCATTTGGGTTCTCAATTTCACATATCTCATCATAGTGTGTGTGTGTGTGTGTCTAATTAAAATATAAAATATTATGAGTATAAATTTTAAAAAAAGAAAATTGATAGTAAATTTAATACATATATTTTAATTAGTTAAATGCATTAAAAATATTTTTCATTTAAATACAATACAATGATAAAATTTATATATATAACTATACAATTTTTATTATGAAATATTTATTCATTTGTATAGTTGATAACATTTTTTGGAATTATACATATTAGTATTTAAATAAATTTTTATAATATTGAATATTTATTCTTTTAGATAACTATTAAAAGTTTTTAGAATCATAGATATTTCTAATTTTATAAACATTTAATATTTATTAATTTTTAATATTTTTTGAAATTCATATAATTGATCTTGGTAGTTAAATTTTTAAATATTTCCATAATTTATTCATTTTTAATCATTAAATTTTTTTGATTTTTATAATTCATTAATTTTTAATATTTATTCATTTAATATGTTTGTAATTTATTTATTTATTATTAATTATTTATACATTTTAATTTTAAAAAATATATATTTTTAAAAAGTTTGTAATATATATATCTAATATATATTCATTTTTCATAGTCATTCATTTTTATTTTAATATTTTTTAATATAAATCTTAATACAATTGTTATTGATTAATTTTTAATTAGTAATTTGTTGTAAATATTTTGTATTTAAATGTAATTTTTAAAATTTATTCAGTTTTATTTTAATATTTATTCATTTTTAATAATTTTTCATTATGTAATTTATATTATTTATTCATCTTTTAAATATTTTCTGTAATTAATTTATTTTTATTTTTTATTTTTTAATCATTTTTAATATTTATTGATTTAATTTTAATTATTCAAGAAAGACGATGCATGGATACTGTAGGATATACAATGGGGTTGTGTGACCCTTACATCACAATATTGTATGCTTTAGTTCACTACCTCACGGGTTTATTCTTTACCATGGCTCATTGGCCACCAAGTTAGCTCACAATCATCCCCTTCTAAAAAGGACTTATGGTGGCAGGGGGATAAATGGGGATTATATATGATTCCCAGCACCCCTCCTGTCTTTGATGTGGGAGAGGGCCCCTACACCCAAAAACCTTGACTTGTAGGGCTACACTACATTCATTTGGGATTCCAACAGTCTCCCCCTCAGTTCTTACCCAACGAATCAAAGGTTTTCCTACCCCCTTTGATACCAAATGTATGATCTACATTAGGGCTACATGACCCTTGCATCAAAATATTGTTCGCTTTGATTCACTACCTTACATGTTTGTTCTTTAACTAGGCTCATTGCCCACCCTGGTGGCTCACTGTCATCCCCCTTCTGAAAAGGCCTTATGATGGGAGGGGGATGGTGGGTGCTTATATATGATGTCCAACACACCTCCAGTCTCCAGTGAAGGATAGGGCCCCTGCAACCAGCAACCTTGACCCATATGGATACACTACAATCATTTGGGATACCAATAGATACAGAATGAGAGAAGGAAAAGTTAGTGATTTCGGCGATCGAGATGTTGATTGGCCTTCAAGGGGCTTTAATTACATCAGTGATGATATGATATTTCTTTTTGGCCATCAGGTGATGTTCTACATCAGTAGTCTTTATAAAGAGTGAACCCGGAATTCCTCTATGAATGAGAATCCTAATGTGACAGCAAATGTGTCTCCACGTTTTAAGAGGTTCTATGTTAATATCACTACTACAAAAAAAAATTATTCATCACGACCCTTTATCAATGCTCAAAAACACTCATAAATGGTCTAACATTACCAATGATAAAAAAGTATTGATAATGGGTAATTTTATCAACACGTTTCATAGAAAATGTAGAATAAATATTTCACAGAAAATATTAAAATAATATAATAATATATAATATATTTATATTGATATAAATATAATATATTTTAAAAATTATGATTTTTAAATACTAAATTTGTAACCACACACAATATATAAGATATTTATTGAAAATACATCTCAAAATAATTAAATATTAATAACAATTAATATTTTTCTAACTATTATTGTGTAAAAATCATATAATAATAGTTAGATGAATTAAAAATTCAATAAATTAATAAATGATCTAAAATAAGTTGAAAACATGACTCGAACATCAAACAACCGTAACTTTTGATTTGGGTGTCCATTTAAGCTCCACTATATATCAAATCAAATATTGAGAAAAGATATATATAATGGAGACATAGTGGGAAACTAGCCATTGTTTTTTAGGTCAAAAAAGGCCCAGAAAACCTTAAAATATGTGTTTTTACATGGAACCTTAATTTTTGAACATTTGATTGAATTTCAACCTCATTTTAGGGGGTCTTCATTTCCTTTTTTGTAGTTGGATTAGTTTATTACCAGGTATTTCACTCATTTGGATATTAAGGAATTAAAATTATATCATTTTCTATATTTTAGTGTTATTTATAATTAAATGTATACCCATAAATACATATTTGTATATATTTACACTTAAAATATTTATTTTATAAATAAATTTATAAAAATATTTACATATAAGAGATCATTATAAATATATTATTGGGTGTCTATATTAATATTTATGAAGAATTATATAATCATATATTTAATACATAATATTATATGTATATAAATATATTTGTGTGTGTGTGTGTGAATGTAGAGACTTGATTTTTTTATTATAAGACTTTGAAATATTTATAAATATATTTGCAGAGTTAGATCCGGAGGCGCCATGCAATTCTGAGGCCCGATGTTTACAAAATTAATTTTATAAAAATATTAAATATATTTTATATTTCATATAGGAATTAATTAAATAAAAAGAGATAACTATTAAATGGTTGATCAGATCAAAAATCAGAGACTACGGTTGTGTCTGGAATGTAGTGTTTACCCTGTGTGTGACATAAAATGAGTCGGTGAAGGAAGTTCAGACCCCTCGCTTGATAACGGTGCATTTAAGTGAATTCATTCATTCATTATTTAATTAATTTAATTCCTTTAACATGGGACAAATGTCTATAAATTCATTCTTATAACTTCTTACCTAGAGTTAGCCTCATTATTTTTATAAATTCTCTAGTTATATAATCTTTCTTTTATGGATAATTCCCTTGAAGAACAATAAAATATCATATCAGACCAGATAAAGACACGAAAAATTTAATAGATCCTCCTCCCTCATTGGAAAATGAATTCTTCAATAGTGATCAATCTAAACAAGGTTTAGGTCTCTTCAATAAGTGGTTTCACCCTTTTGATTAAATTCTTGAACAAATCGAATGTCATTCTTCGATCTTCTCCCCAATTTTCAAACAGTTGCATAAGACTGATTACAGAAACTTTATTTTTTTCAATAGTTTCTAATTTAGATTTCACTTTATTGATCATTTTCCAATAACCCTTTGCCAATAATCATCAAACCCTTTGTTCTTGGTGAATTTCTTCCCCTATTCTTCACGTTATTCACTGATGGAACTCCACAATTCCCAGTTTGACAATTTCATAGAGACCTGATATCGATCAGGGGTCGAGATTCATAGAGGATTTATGAAACAATAGTGTAATGTTGAAACAATCATAGATCTTAGAATCTTTTGGGATGGGTATGAACAAATTGATGGTTTGAGGACAGATCACCAAGGGTGAAAGCTTTAATAGCGAGCGGAATGAGAAAGGGTTTTCCAAATATTCATGGGTGTCGTTTTTCAGTGAGCAGTTCCCAATGAGTATGAATCAGGTACAGATCTGAGAGATAATCGAGTAAATGATCCATGATCAATAGAGGTTAGAATGGATTTGAAGTGAGAAGGGTGGACCAATAAACCTAGTGTTTCTGGATAAATCTCGACTACACGCTATATTGGATGAAGAACACGTGGCGTGTAGCCCACTTAGTAGTGGCGCTAGGGTTTTGAATAATTTAAGGGTAAAAGAATGTTTATTAGTCCCTTACACACTATTTATCCATTCCCCAATTGGAAAATCATAGTGATGGGTAACACGGATGGGGAGTCCAAGTAGAAGTACTGTAATGACCCAAACATTTATTAATAAAAATTCCTCTTGATCCCATTAAATGTCATATTATGTAAAATAGTTATATAATACATATAAAACTGACTAGTTTTATGTCTTTTGGATTTTAAAATACCATTAAAAATTCTTACCATTTCTAATATAATCATTGAACAGTGACTACGTGATTAGTATAAATATATGGCTTTAACAAATCCTATTTACTCAGACAAAAGAAGAGATGGCCTCATCTAGTAGAATTGCTTCATATGAAGCCCATTTGTCAGAGAATTAAAAAGAGGTGGCTTCACTAGGCTTCACTCTTGACCAAGCGCATGATTAGAATCAACATGTTAAGCTCGAAGGTAACCTCTTATGGGAGAAGTGGATGTTGAAAAAGATTACCACCCGAGCGATGATAGCCCAGTCATCCCAAAATTCTATCAACATCGCACACCTTTACCTTATGTCTTATGCGGGTGTTATAAGGGGTTATGTAAAAAACCCTAGAGATATGATTATGTGCATTATATTTGTCTAGAATAAATAATATACATTCATTTTATTATTTTTACTTTGTGAATAATTTTTAAGCACAAATAGTATTTTTAGTTAACATTCAATTAAGAAATATATTTTTAATAATTAATGATTTTTTGAAATAAATAAAATTTTAATAAAATATTATTAACAAATTAATTTTTATCAAATATAAATGATTTTATAATTTTGGGGAATACAATTGTAATTTTTGTTAAGGTTTGAAAGCAGTTTTGGTCAAAACCCATGAATTTTTTATAAATGTTGATAAATATCTTAAATGTAAAAATTCATATATTTTGAAAATTGTCTGGATAAAATTAATATTATTTTTGGAATTTGGATGTAGAAATTATCCAACGGTGAATTTTTCATCATTTTCTGAGAGTTGAATTTTTGTGTGAAAATTAAATATTGTTTAATTATATAATGTGTTTTATGACATCATAATGACCCAATAGTGATTTAATAAAATATTATAAATGGGTTTTTTGGAAAATATATTTTTTACCATTAAATAATGTGATTTTAGGTTTTTTCTTATTTATTTTACACAGATTTAGTGGACCCTCTAAGGCTTATAAAATATTTTAAACTTTTAAAATGTTTTCCTTCAGAGAGTGTCTCACCTCCACATAAGCAAGCCTAATACTTTTATAATTTAATCCATTGGACATATAAAAAAAATTCCACTTCCCTTTGGAAAAAACCATTGGATTGTTTGTGTTTTCTATTAGTTTAATGTGTGGTGCCCAAAACCAAAATAATAAACTATTCCCTCTCTTTTCCTATATAAAACCTCCCAAGATCACACTTACTCTTCACTCAATGCCTTTGGAGCTTCGCCAACCACTTCCATCCTCTCTCTAAAATCCTCTCAAGGTTCCCAAAGCTCTAAGGAATACTCTCCCAAGACTCTCCCAAGCCTTTGGGATCACACTTCCAAGTAAGGGATTTCTGCTTTTCTCATTTTTTACCAAGTTTCTATATGTTGTTATACGATTTTATTTTAAATTAAAATTGTGGGGTATGATTCATCATCTCCACTATACTTCCCTCCATATGTTTGAATGATTATATACCACTTCCTCTCTCATTAATGCCTCCCATGTACACATGTTACCATGCTGAAATTCAGTAAGGGATTTCTCTCTCCTCATTTACATCCAAGAAATTATTTTGTCTTATGAATCCAAATTCCATTACATTTTTCTGGACATATATCCTTATGAACCTCTTATTGTCGATTTCATGTACATATTAGGAGACACCCCTTTCTCTCTCATCAACCTCTTTTATAATTTATTTTTTCACATCATTATGATGTTGATATTGCACCGTGATTTTCCAAGCCAATGTCATTATATAGTTAATATCATGCCAATTTCTCTATCAAATGTATTCACCTTAACTCACATTTAATTATTTATTATAGAGTTTCATGTTTGAATTCTATATTCTTTTATCATGGAATAATTTATGATGTTTAATGAATATGTGTTATATGATCCATGTGGCACACTTATGAATGAAATGGAATGTTTTAGCATGGTGTGCCCTGATAGATCTCCAAAGCATTGGGTAAATATTAGTATCATGATAATCAATATCAATGAGGTTTTACTCATGATAATTAAATTTCAGTGAGGGTTTACTCATGATCCATGTTCAATGATCCTTGGCTCATGCGAAAATCATGTTAATTGTAGCTGCCACATTTTCATGTTATGATAATCATTCTATATCATGCCTTTCTTTTAATGATTCTATTATGCTCCATTGATATTCCTATTGCCTAACATGTACTATATTATTCATGTTATTCCTTGTTTAATCCCTTACTGGGCTTTATAGATCACCCTTTCCACATGTATGTCCTCAGGTTACCCCATGTAATGCTAGGTATGGGAGAATGTTGTGGCCTTGTAAAGGATGTTTTCAATAATTATTTTATACTTTTATGTCATATGTTTTCATGTAATGTCACAAATGTCCAAAGAAACTAGACTTCGGGATCCTCAGAGTTGTTTTAAGTGCATGTTTATGGAATAAATCATTTTTAAGTCTATAATAAAGAGTGTGGTTGTTATAGTTGGTATTAAGGGAAGGTTCAGTTATTTTTCAGATTATGATTATAAAACCCTACTGAGAGCCTTATGGAAAAGAATAAGTATAATAAAAGCATCCCTAAATTTTGGTGAGTATTTAATAAGTGTTTTACCAAGAAAATATATCCCTATCTGGATACTAGCAGGTAGAGGTAGCTCTGGAATAGATATATCTAGTGGTAAAACCTGAAAACACTACTTTGAGCTACCCTCGAACGAGAATTGGTGCCTGACAATAGGCATTGCATCACTCTTGGTTATGACACTCCTGGTTGATATTATTTGGTAAAATCATAATCATATTATGAAACATTATTCAGGGAATTTAAAAAATGTCCCTAATAATATATGTTAGGAAGTAGAGCATAGATAACATAGATAAAAGAAAATAAATTGATAAGTTAAGGAAATAAAAGTAATTCATATGTCATCTGTTTTTTTCTTTGGAATACCCTTTATGTGTTACCCCTAACTTTCCTTTTATTCCTGCCACTGGCCAGTAATCGGAGGACTCGGGCTAACAACTGATGTGAAGATCAATGTGATGAATATTCTAATGAGATGCCCAATCTGATGGGTGCGGGAATCACACACTTTGTCACGATAATCTCCTAGTTAACTCATGTTTCTTAATATAATCATGGGGTAAATAGGAACGTTTTACCCCACCCCCTAGAAATAACATGTCATAATAAATAGCTTCATGAGGCAAAGGCCTCTTACTTTTAATGGATCATCTGATCCCTCAATCGCCTAATAATGGATCAACACCATTGAGAAGTTATTTTCCATTCTTCAATGTTCTGAAGAAGAGAATGTTCTTTTGGCTGCTTATCATATGGAGGGTGAAGCTGTTCAATGATGGACAATGATCAAAAATACAAATCCTGAGGAAGATATTGAGGGTTTGGGAAGGAATTATTTCCAAAAAATTCTTTTCGATAAATATTTTCCATGCACCCTCCAACTTAATATAAAAAGGGACTTCCTTACCCTCAATAAAAATGTTGAAGAATCCATTAAAGCGTACAAGGAAAAATTCACAAGGATTGCACGATATGCCTTTAGCTTTGTCAAAACCCCAAAATTCAAGGTTGACTGCTTCTTTGGTGGGCTAAAACCTATAATATAGAATGAAATAGTGATCTATGACTTATAGATCTCAGAGGAAATTATTCGATGTGTCCTCGATGTCAAAATGGGGATTATAGAATATCATGCATATCATGGGGATAAGCAGTCTAAGGTGGACTTTAATTCTGGTGGTTAGATGGATAACTCCAATGGTACTATGAAAATCAAGCACCCCACTTGCCAAAGGTTCGGAAAGAATAACCCTATAAATTTCCTAAAGAGGATAAGGAAATGCTTTAGGTGTGGAAGATAAGGGCACTAGAACATTAACTGCTAACAAGAAAAATCCATAACTGCAACAGAGTATAGGATCACCCCATTCGACCCTCAACCCGTTGTTAGTTTCTTCATCTGTAAGGAATTGGGGCACTTTACAAACCAGTTCCCTAATCCAAGGGATTTTGGAGAAAACTAACAACCTCCAAGGCAGCAAGGTTGAGATTTTTCCATCATTATTGTTATAGTGAACCCCAACAGTGAAGTGGTGAGGGGTACGCTAATTATTCATTCAATAATAGTGAACTTTATTTTTGATTCCGGTACTAAAAATAATTTTATATCCCAAAACATTAGTAGAACAATCCCTACACCACCACATATCATGGATGTAAATATGTTGGTGAGAACGGAAAATTGGGAAATCAATGCATCCAAGGAATATAAATCCTCCCCTATCATAATTCGTGTATTTAACATCCCAGAGAACCTCGTCAAACTACCTTTGATGAAATTTGATTCAATTATTGGAATGGATTGGACTTCCATATATAGAGCCAACATAAATTACCATGAGAGGGAAATCACTCTCTATATGAATAGTTGACCCCTAATTCTGTACAAGTGCAAGGAGGAGGCTGAATATTACTTTGCAAGATCATCTCAAGAATGGATATTACTACACTCTGAGCATGTGTATCAAGCTTAGATGATTGAGTCCAATGAAGCAACCATCCATTAAGACAATCCTATTGTGACAGAATATGCTAAAATATTTCTCGAGGAATTTCATGGTCTTCCTCCTACAAGATATGTTGAATTCTAAATTGATCTTATACTTGGGGCATTCCCAATATCAAAGAATCTATATAGAATGGCTATTACAGAGCATGAGTATTTAAAGAAACAATTACCGAAGAATATGGATAAAGGGTTTATACGCCCAAGTGCTTCACCATGGGGTGAACCAATACTCTTCATCAAGAAGATGGATGGGTCAGTGTGCCTTTTCATTGATTATCATGAGATCAAAAAAATCCCAATAAAGAACAATTATAATCTTCCCTGAATTGATGACTTGTTCAATCAGTTACATGTAGAAAAATATTTCTCTATGGTGGATTTGCGGTTGGGATATTACCAAGTATGGGTGAAGAAGGAGGATATCCCCAAGACTACATTTCATAAAAAAATATAGGCACTATAAATTCATAGTAATCCCTTTCAGACTCACTAATTCTATAGAAATATTTGTGGAGATGATGAATACAGTATTTATAGATTACCTTGAAAACTTTATGGTAGTATTTATAGATGATATTATAATATACTCTAAAACCAAGGAGGAGTATGAGGAGTATCAAATCATTGTACAAGATACCTTTCGAAAGGATAAGCTCTATGAAAATTACAGCATGTTTGAGTTCTGGTTGAAGGAGGTCTCATTCATGGCTCTTATTATCACAAGAAATGGGATATCATTGGATCCCTTCTAGATGAATACTATTGAGGGATAGACGATCCCAAATTGGTCATGGATATCTGTAGCATCCTGGGGTTAGCTAGATATTTTCACTGATTTGTGAGTAATTTATTACAATTATCAAAACTTATTACCAAGATAACTTAGAAGGTAATAAAGTTTTCATAGAGTGATGAATGAAAAGATAGCTTCCAGGATTTGAAAATGAGGATTATCAGTGGGCCCCTTCTCACACTACCCACAAGAAGAGAACTTTTTCAGGTATTTAGTGATGCTTCAAATAAGCGCCTAGGTTGTGTGGTAATGAAAAATGAAAAATGCATTTCTTATGATTCACGGAAATTGAAAGTTCATGAAAAAAACTATCCAACACATGATATAGAGTTGGATGTAGTAATATTTTCATTAAAAATTTGGTGACATTACCTCTTTAGAGAGATGTGTGAAATGTATAGGGATCACAAAATCCTTAAGTATATATTCACACTAAAATAGTTGAACATGTTCCAATGAAGATGGTTAGAGATGATCAGAGACTATTACTGCTCAATCCATTACCACCCAGGGAAATCGTACGAGGTGGAAGATGCTCTATATTGAACGTACCCAATGATTCTATCATTGATGAGAATTGAAAAGGACCCAATCTTCTTCGACTTGATAAATATGGACATGGGAATCATAAATAAGGTAGCATCATCAATCCTTTCACAAATGATTGCTCAACCATCACTTTTGGAAAGGTTAAAGGATTCTCAAAAGGATGATATGGGAATTTATAATAAAGTGGAAACTATCAGAAATGGGAAATCATTGGATTTAAATGGAAATGAAGAATTAATTGTGATATTTGGGTCAAGACTATGTGTTCCATAAAATCCTGAGTTAAAGAATGAACTTTTGGAAGATTCACATAGTTCAAATTTATCTATTCACCTAGGAAACACAAAGATGTATCGATATCTCTAAGGGATTTATCAGTGGAATAACATGAATAAAAATATCTCTGAGTATACATCAAAGTGCCTAGTATGTAAACAAGTCGGGGTCGAAAGGTATAAGTCTAAGGGGATGACGCAACCATTACCCATAATAGAAAGTAAATGGGAGAACATCGACATGGACTTTATCGCTGGACTCCTGAATACATCCAAAGGAAACAATACTATTTGGGTTGTTGTGGATTTTCGTACAAATAATGCACACTCCATTGCAATTCGAGAGAATTTCTAATTGGATCAACTGGCACAAATATATATCAAAGACGTTGTAAGGATGCATGGATTACAAATATCTATTATATCCACTTGAGATCCATGATTCACCTCTATTTTTTGGGAAGAGTCTTAAACATGCTATGAATACTGAGCTAAACATCAGTACAACTTATCATCCTAAAACTAATTTCCAATATTAGAATACTATCCAAACACTTTAGGACATGTTGAGAGCATGCTCAATGGATTATAAAGGAGGATGTGATCAGCATATTTCTCTAATTGAGTTATCTTGCAACAATAGTTTCCAATCAAGCATCTAAATGGATCCTTATGAATCCCTTAATGGGAAGATGAGTAGAACACTGTCATGTTGGGTTGAATTTGGGGAGTGAAAACTCCTAGGTCTAGAAATGGTTGATGAAATGGTGGAGAAGGTTAAGACCATCCATCAACACAATAAAGCTGCAGAGAGTCAACAAAAGGGCTATGCAGATAATCATCGATGAGACCTAGAGTTTGATGTCGGAGAAATTTTATTCCTCCGCATATCTCTGTGGAATAGATTTATGAGATTTGGTAAGAATGGAAAGTGTATTCCAAGGTACATCGGCTCTTTTAAGATCCTTGATCGCATTGGATCAGTGGACTATCGACTAGCACTCCCACTGAACCTATCTCAAGTACATGCTGAATTCCATGTATCACTCTTGAGGATGTACATACCTGACCCATTGCATATATTTGATACAGAGGTGGTATCATTAGTGAATGATATCTCCTATGAAGAAAAGTCATTGAAGATCTTAGATCATTAGGAAAAAGTTCTACGAGATAAGATAATGCCCCTCATGAAATTGCTGTGGAGAAACCATAAGATTAAAGAAGAAACTTGGGAATTGGAGGAAGTGATGAATTAGAGTTACTCACATCTGTATTAGTGTGGGAAAAGTAAATTTCCAGGGTGAAATTTCTTAAGGGTGGAAGATTGTAACGACCCAAACATCTATTAATGAAACTTTATCTTAATCCAATTAAATGTCTTATTATGTAAAATGATTATATAAGACATATTCACTTCCTTGGTTTTATGTATTTTGGATTTTAAAATACCATTAAGAATTATTAATATTTATAATATAGTCATTGAATAGTTAATTCAAGATGAGTATAAATATTGGGATTTAACAAATCCAATTTACCCAGAAAAAGGAAGTGATTGCCTTATCCAGTAGAATTGCTCCCTATGAAGCCCATTTTTTGGATCATGAAAATAAGGTGGCATCACTGGGATTTACTCTTGACCAAGCCCAATCTGATCATTAACAAATTAATCTTGAAAAGAACCACCTACTGGTGAAGTGAAAGTTGATAGAGATTACCCCCTGAGCGATGTTATATGAGCCACCCAAAGAGTCTATCAACATCACACAACTTACCCTTGTGTCTTATGTGGGTGTTATAAGGGGTTATGAAAAAATACCCTAGAACAATGATTATGTGCATTATTTTTGTATAGAAAAAATAATATACATTCATTTTAATATTGGTACTTTTTAAAGAGTTTTTAAAGCCCAAATAGTATTTTTTGTTAATATGTGATTAAGAAATCTATTTTGATGAATTAATAGATTTTTTAAATAAATAATATTTTAATAAAATATTATTAAAAACTAATTTTTATTAAATATAAATGATCATATAATTTATGGGAATACAACTGTAATTTTTATTAAGGATTGAAAGTCATTTTTTTCAAAACCCATGAATTTTTTATAAATGTGAATTTTATTTTAAATGTAAAAATTTACGTATTTATAAAATTATTTTTATATAATTAATAATATTTTTTAATTAAGGATTTTGAAATTATCTAATGGTGAATTTTTCATAATTTTCTAAGACAATAAATTTTTATGAAAAAAAAATATTTATTGTTTATTTAAACAATATATTTTATGACATCAAAATGACCCAATAGAGAAATAATAAAATACTATAAATGAGATTTTATTCCAAAAACAAATTCCATTAAAATGATGAGATTTTAGGTTTGTTTTATTTATATTACAAATCTTTAGTGGATCCTCCTAGTCTTATAAAATATTTTAACCTTTTAAAATGTTTTCCATGGAGTGTAACTCACCTCCACAGAATAAAGCCTAATATTTTACGATGTTAAGCCATTGGACTTGTAAAATAATGTTTTCCAACCCCCTTTGGAAAAAACCATGGGAAACCCCATGGTTTGATTTTTATTTTTGATTATTTTAATGTGTGGTTCCCAAAACTTAAATAATAAATAATTACCTCTCTTTTCCTATATAAACCAACCCAATATCCCACTATCTCTTCACTAAAAGCCTTTAGAGCTTGACCAACCTCTTACCTACTCTCTCTAAAATCCTCCCAATTCACCCAAATCTTTCAAGAATCCTCTCTCAAGCCTCTCTTAATTATTTGGGATCACACTTCCATGTAATAGATTTCTTCATTTCCCATTTATATCCAAGTATCTTTATGTTTCTATACCTTTGTATTTTCAATTAAAAATGTTGGGGTATGATTTAGAACTTCCCATATACTTCTCTCCTTATGTTTGAATTATGAGATACTCCTTTCCCTCTCATTAATTCCTCTTATGTACACCTGTTACCATGCCAAAATTCTGTAAGGGATTTCTCTCTCCTCATTTAAATCCAAAGAAATTATTTTGTTTTATGAATCTAAATTCCATTGCATATGTTGTAAAATATATCCATATGACCCCCTTAATTTCCATTTGATGTATATATTATGAGACCCCCTTTATATATCATCAATAATTTTTATGATTTCTTATGTCATGCCATTATGCTGCTGAAATTGCACCACAATTTTCCAACCCAAAGTCATTGTGTAGTGAATATATGCCAATTTCTCTATCAAGGGTATTCACCATTATGCACATTTACATATTTATTATATAGTTTTATGTGTTAATTCCACATTACTTTCTTTTGAAATAATTGATGTTGTTTAATGAATCTATATTATATGATCCATGTGGCACACTTATGCATGAAATGTAATGTTTTTGCAGGGCGTGCCTGGATAGCACTCCAATGCGTTGGGTAATGATTTGTACCATGATAGATCAAATAAAAATGAGGGTTACTCATGATAATTAAATTTCAATGAGGGTTTAATCATTTTATAGGTGCAATGAGCCTTGGATCGGGCTAAAATCATGCTAAATGTTGTTTACACATTTCCATGTTATGATAACCATTCTATATCGTGTTTTTATGATCTTGTTTCTTTTATTCTAAATTGATATGACTATTTCCTAAATTGTATTGTATTATTCACATTTTCCATGTATAATCTCTTACTAAGATTTATTGGTCACCCTTTTCACATGTATATCCTCAGGTTATCTCATGCAATGCTAGGTATGAGGGAATATTGTGGTCCTGTAAAAGATGTTTTAAATAAAGATGTTTTACTATTACGTATTTAGTTGTCATGTAATGTCCATAAATTCCCCTGAAACTAGATCTATCGATCCCTAGTGTTGTCTTAAGTGAACATTTTTGTAATAAATCATGTTTCATTTTGTAATAAATAGAAGGGTTGTTATAAGTAAATTTACATGGGGTACGAGTACATAGACAAGACCAACAGAAACGGACTAGTCCCCATATAGGTGGGACACACCCTATAGTCTACCTATATGGTGTGTACCCATACACAAACAGGACCCATGTACTGACCACAGATATGGCTAGGAAGTGAAGAGGGGTCGCACGATGTGTGGTCCCCTCACACATCGTGTACTAATTGAGATCTTCTGAGAAATCTTTAAACATCTGTATCTCCTTTATTTGAAATCTAATTTTGGCTGTTAAGATGCCTATCCTGGGTGTTTTTTCACATAGAATGTGATCATTCTTAAAAAGGAGGATTCTGAGATATGAGGTGAAGTGTTCTAAATTTTTAACATACTAAGGTGTCACCTGATGACAGCAACAATCATAAAAAATCACAAGATTAGTTATGGGATGACCCTCTAGCCAGGATGGGTAGTGTCATTCCCACGTGGTAGTTCTGGGATTAGTCTCTAGTTGTGATAGGTAGTGACATTCCAAAATTATCATTATGAGATACTCTCTATCTAGATTGGGAAGTGGAGTTCCTTTATTTTTGGGGTTTACCCTTCATCTAGGTAAGGTAGTTGTGTTCCCTAATGACATCTTTCAAGTTTACCCACTAGCTAGGCTGGGTAATGGAATTACATGACGAAATCTTTCCGGCGTATCCCTACATCCGGGCTAGGTAGTGGTGTTTCCCCAACGACATGATGGGTTTACCCTCTAGTAGAATTGGGCAGTGTCATTCCCTAGTGACCTTTCTAAGTAGTACCCTCTAGTGGGACTAGGTAGTGGCATTCCTTAGTGAATACCATAGTAGGACCCTCCTTCTATACTAAGGAATGAGATAATTTCCTAAAACTAGTAACCCCTTGACTATGCGGTATAGTGATAATTCATGGTTTTAAAATCCTTTCGACTAATGAAAAAATGGATTCTTTCCCAATCTAGATGTGTTCTTATGACGCATCTTAAAACCATAAGGGTGAGCTTTTTCTTCCCAAATATGATAGTATTAGGGTGTGGTGACTGATTCCCTTATACTTGTTCACCCTTAGTAGATGCATGAGATGTTGGACATCATTGATGGAAATAGCTTAAAACTATTGGCTACTCATAATCACGATCTAATCTGTGAGATGGAGATCTATTTACTCTCTCATTTGACTTTCATTAACTTTGAATATATGTATATCATACTTTAGTACGAACTCCTCGGTTGTAGTTACTCTCCATCTAGGTGAGGTGAAGATGCATGGGGTATGAAACATGCTTTACATATTTATATTCTCATTCTTGGAATATAGGAGCTTCTCTCTCTCAGTTATTTACCCTATTATAGTTTTCTCAGGTTGGGACATGTTTCTAGTTTGGTCATGTATTTTATCCATTTTTCATTAAATATACAATAATATACTTATCAATTTTGAGTGTTTCATACATGTTTGGTGTATTTACAAAATTATTTCATATATTATTTCTTTTCCTATTCAATTTTTCATTATGTTGGTTATGTTCATGTATATAGGGATTTAGTTAAAGGCCTCCCCAAGTTTGGTGTTCATATAGAGGCAGCCATGGGGTATTTTCGGCTCGAGCTCCATCTTGGGTCCGATCATGAAAGAATAGAATCAAAGGTTGCTCAATCTATGGGACGATGTTTGGATATTCCCTAAAAATTATTTGGGTGGGTCTATTGAAATATTGTAAAATATTCTCAAGTGCGGATCTGAGGTCAGGGATTCTAGTGATGGTGTGGCGTCAGACGTAGTCATTCATCAAAACCATGACTACCTTCTTATTGACATGACATTCTAAGATAGTTGTTGTAGGGATCAATGATACATGCATCATATAGGATCAATTCTTTGACTTCACTTCTTGATATAGCTCTCCATTGTTGTTTATATATATGTATATGATCATCTGGTCACGGTACTCCATAATAACTTTTAGTATGCCTCCATGATGGATGTTAGGTATGATACCAGCTTTCGTTCGTGATGAAGACCATATGAGCAATGAGGCCTCACTTCAAGGTCCATTCCATGACCCCCTTATTTAAGGTGGTTGGGTAGTAGTACTTACACATATTGAGGGGTAGATAGTCCATGTAGAGTATGATAATGATTTTTGTATATTGCACACACTTTGTGAGTTCCAGTGTTACAGACCTATGAGATTCTATGGCAATTCAGATCCCCAGGAAGATACAGATTGGCTACAGTTAGTGGTCTATATCTTTGGGCTTATCTGGACACTAACGAAACAGATGGTGGATTTGGTATCCAGTATTTTCTATGCAGTAGCTAGGCATTGGTGGAGTCTAGTTAAATATATGCACAAAGTTTCATATCTCTTATGGTATAACTTTCACCAGCTATTTTGTGAGGATTACTAACCCTTTTTCTTACACTCTATTTGGATTTTGGAGATTTTGGAACTTTAGTAGGGAGGAATGACAATGGCTGAGTATGTGGATTGGTTCACAGAACTTATGTGTTACTCTCTCTACATGATAAAAGATGGATAATTTATAGCATCTTAGTTTGAATAAGACTCTATAGAGAGATCAGAGCTAGTTTAGTGCCCTTGTGTATCCCCACCTATATAGGGGTGTTGGAGAAAGTGCTTGCGACATATAGATTTTTTTCAAGGGGATTTCAGATAGCTGTCTCTAAAAGTGGTTGTGATGTGAATTAAACATCTACAATAGTAGTTAGGTTCTAGATATCTCATAACAAGAGACCCTTCCTTGAGGAGACTTGGGGACATGTTCATACAATGCAGGGGTAGCACAAAGTACCAGGGTATCCTGCGGATGGTCGATGTTATGCTTCTGATGGGATGAGGTTCTACTTTTTTAATGAGAGAGACCTTATAGAAACACTAGTGGATTTTATGATCAAATGTTACAACATATTACCTAACAGTTGTAAAGCATAACTCTTTGTTAAAAAACTCATTTGGCATCTAGGTTACTTCTATAGTGGAGGATTGTATGGATGTCTTCCCCAAAAAATTTATGGGACTACCTCTAAGGAGGTAAATTGAGTTTTACGTTGACTTGTAACCGAAGATCGCCCTGATATCATCTATGGAATATCATAAGGCGCCTACTCAGCTCTCAGATATATTGTATCAATTGGAGGACCATTATGGGAAAGGTTTAATTAAACCCAATGTGTCTCCCTAGGCAGCTCCAGTTCTATTCATGGAAAAGGACGATGGGAGCTTACAGATTTGTGTGGTTTTTCATTGCCTAAACTAAGACATGATAATTAACTAGTATACCTTCATAGGATTGATAACCTCTTTGATTAGTCTTGACATGTGTGGTGGTTCTCTAAGAGTGATCTCAGGTCTAGCAACCACCATTTGCATGTTCTCAATGGTGATATTCCAAAGTTGGGATTCTGATATCTCTACAGAAACTATGAGTTACAAGTGATACCCTTTGGTGTGAAAAATTCCATCACCATATTTATAGATTTGATGAACCATTTCCGTCATCCATACATGTATTAATTTTTTATCCTCTTCATCTATGACATACTGATCTACTCTATAATAGATGAACATAATGTAGAGCACTTGAGGATGGTCCTGGATTTTCTTCAAGAGCACCAAATTTCTTGAAATATCTCAATGTGCTAGTGATAGATACAATATTTTTCACACCCCGACCTTGGATAAACCTTTATCTTATTATTATATTGGTCTTGGATTATTACAAATGAGGTTTGGGTTGATAACTTGTTCAAATTTTTGAATTTTGAAAGTTTAGGTGACTTTTTCATCTTATACACGGGCCCCACTCCATTTGTAGAAACCGTTTGGCCTAGACCAGGTAACTATGAAGCAATTCCTCAAGCTGGATAGAAACTACCACACTGTTTTTGCAGGGTCACACAAACTATGTGGGTTGGCTATGCGTTCAGTTCCTACTTGGGTAGAGGCTACCACATAGTTGGTGCACAGTTTGGTAAACTGTGTGGTCGTTCTGGGTCATTAAAATATTAAAACCCCATTCTCTCCCTCACTAATTTTTCATCAAAAATCAATATTCCCCCTCCAATCATTGTTTTGGAACATAAAGGGGTCCTGAAACCCCTTTTACATGGCAACTCTTTCTTCCATGGTGCTCCTCCTTTTATTCCAATGTAAGATTTTAGGGATTTTGGGTTCTTTTTCTCCTCTTTCTCCTCATCTCTCTCTATTTTTTGGTTTTACTTTAGGGTTACTTCCCTTTTCTAAGACCTATTGTTAGAGTTGGATAATTTGGTTTTATTTTCTTGATTTCTATGGTGTGCAGATCATTTGTGGGGCTCGGTTCTTCCTTCTCATGAAGTTCTATTCCTTTCAGACACAAGTAAGTTAGGTGTTTCCATGTTTTTCCTTTCCATTCCATTCTGTTTCTGATTTATTTTTTTTAAATAATTTTTGAACATGACCCATGTACCTATGATAACCTCTCCATGTTTATTATGATATTTTTGAATTTTTAGATTTTTATAGAAATAGGATTTCCTGAGATTTTCAATTATGCTGAAGTGGATGTGCACTCTATGTGTTTGATGAAATTCAATGTATTATTTTAAAATTTGATTAGGTTATTTTTAAGAATTTATAATTTTTTAGGTTGTAATAAGATTTTTTGATTTTAAGATTATGTTGTGTGTGTGAATTGGCAATTTCATTATGGTTGACCCTAATTTAAGTATTAATATTTTGGTTAGAAAATATTCAGTCTTTCATGAAGATAGTTTTGGACAATGTCATGGATCTTTATGATGTTCCATTGAATTTGGGAACACCTGTGGGTTCTTGGGATACACACATGGATGGACACACAAATTATGATGGATTGGATTAGTTTTGAAAAATGGATTTCAAAAACCTTAACCCCTTTATTCTTCTCTCCTCGTTTCAAACTCTTAGCCTTTTATTAAATTCCTCTTTTCCTCAAGTGTCTCTAATGTATCATATTTTTTTAATTTTAATCTATAAATCCTAACCCATTTGGTACTTTATAAGATATGGTTGGTTTCAAAATGGTACAAATCCCCTTTGGCATCAATGGTTATTTTGTGGATTTTCATCTTGGTTTCGAAATAGTGTTGAAAGTGGATTTGGTTTTGGAGATGTAAATGCCCATTCATAAATTTAGTGTGTTTTTAGAGAAATGACCAAACTGATTATATAACATTCAAGGTCTGGTTGTCTCTTTAGTTAATTTTGGAAATGAACTATGGGTTTGAGAGTATAAAGGCTCGATTTAAATATTTAATGTTTAAGAAATGTTTAAATGATTATGTGATGTGGAAGACAGGTTGAAACCTATAATGATTATATATATATAGGGAGCTTTTATTGGTAGGATTTACCTTTTTGGGTTATCATATAGTGGTGTCTATGTTTTGGGTAGGAAATTTTACTGATGGTAGGTAAGATGATTCATGCTTGTGAGGGCTTCCTATTTACACTGTGTAGGTATACTTAACAGGGGTTCCTAGTTTTCTTTTAGAGGATCGAATGATGATTTCATTCCATCCCCGATTAGAAGGGTTGGTACCCCTAGATCACTATGAAGATAGGTGCATTATGCCTTTGGAATATTCAGATGAGGGAGTTCAGTTGGTTATAGACATAGGGGCTTCACCATACACCAATTGGTGGTTCCCAACCAAGTACATCTAGGGGTCACTCTAGGGATGTTTAGGGTTTCCAAGTGTTACTTATTATACCAAATTGTTTTTATTTTCATCAATTTTTTTATTTACAAGGATAATTTAGTTTCATCATAGCCTCATAACACTTTTTTTGTAATTTGGATTTAAAGTGGTAAACTCATCTTTTGAGAATAGGAATGTAGTGTGTTTTTTTAAAGGAAATGCAGTGTTGTTTACAAAAAATATTACACCCAATTTTTTATAAATTTAGTTCAAACCAGTGTTTATGGAATGTTTTCGATAAAGGAATTACATGGTTTCTATGGTGGTTTCCTACTAGCCTGTCTAGAACACACCCTACTTGTACCACTCAGTTTTAGTATACTCGATATGTTTTCAGGTTTAGCCTATTGTTAAGGTTCTTATAGGTATTATTCTCATTTTTAGAGTGGATTGGTATTGTCATCGTAGGTGACCAGTATGTTACATATATATCGTTTTAGTACATTTCAGTCTTTGTCTTTTTTTCAGTTTCCATTTTGTTTCTATTTAGTTGTACATTGAATCTGGATCTATTCTGCATATTATTTGAGATTCATTTGTGGTTGGTTTTCTTCTCATCTATTTTAATTTATTAATACTATTAATTGGGCTTAAATCATTCCTAGTCGTATTGGTTTTGTTGCCCGATACTAGTTTCTTGCCCATGGTGATCGAGAATGCCCTTTGGGCCATGCCGTGGACTGGGTCAGATGTCGGGTCGGATAGCATCTCGGCATAGTTTGTGAAAAAATGGTAATATAATAGGCCCTTTGTTATCTGGGGTGTTTGGTAGAATAGAGACTAGGATTTTCATGGATTAAGAGGAAGGTCATGGGTTTTTTCTTGATCACCACCACTCATTATCAGACATGAGTTGATTGGGGAAGTCCAGGAATTGAGTCCTTCTCTTGTTTTAGTTTTTTTTTGGACTGAGGGTTGACAATGGATGTGAGATGATGACATGTCTTAATTTCAAATGAATTAGTGAACCATGTGATGTCCAAGTTTTTGGTTCAATGTCCTCTTATTTTTATGCCTTACTTAGGTCATGGACCACTACCATGTCATCGAGTTAGGGGTAGATGCTAGTTCCCCATTCAAGTAGTTTGGTGTAAGTTTTGTTTTGTCATGGTTTTAATGGGTGCATGTGTGATTTTGAAAGTGAAAGGGGTTTTTAAATGGAAATTCATTCTTTCAAATGTCTTTTAATTGGAAAAATGGGTTTTAATGGAAATTCTCTTTGGTTTGGAAATTTTATGGATGCTTGGGTTTGAAAAGTAAATGTTTTGGGTCCCCCTAGGTACTCGTTGTGAATGTTTTCACAAGTGAGAGTATGTGTGTGGAAAATGTGTGATGGCATGTATGGATGGAAATGGGTGAAAACATGTGTGATGGTTCATGGAATTCCATGGGTGGGTAATTGAAATTATAGTCTTGGACTCATTTTTATAAAGTGAATTTGAAATAATAAAATGGTTTCGTAAATTAATTTTCCTTAATAGAATTTGTGTTCTTTTTGTGAAAATTGGCCTTCAAAGAATGCAATTTTTTAAATTTAAATTAAAACGGTTTCTTTTTAAATGAATTTTTTTGGTTGTGTGTGTATTTGGTTGGCTTCTAAGCTGGTTGTTTTTGGATCAAGGTGTTTATTTTGACTGTGCTTTAGTTTGATGTTGGTTTTGGTTTGTGTTTTCCCTGTTGATCAAACAATTATTCCCATAAGGGTTTCCAAAATTTCTAAGGATTCATGCCTATTTTTTATTCTTGTGGAATTTTTCCTATTCTTCTTAGTGATTGAGTTCTGTTAGGGGTAGTGGAGTTTCTTGAATAATTTCAGTGTGTCTTATAATCATTGGTAAATCTTTAAGGTGTTAGAGTTTTTTCTATTCTAGAGTTTTTTGATGGTCCGGATGTGGAAGAGTGGGAGTTATTTTCCCCACTATCATTGTGATTTGGGATGACATGAGAACTTTTTATGTCTTTCTCTGTCTAATGTTTCATAACTGAGGAGGTGAATATGAATAAAATGGAATATTTCATGAGTATTCAGCATGTCTAATGAATAGTGAAGGTCTATGTCGAACACTTCAAGGAGATGGTTTCCTTTTAACTGGAGGGGGTGTCACAGTATCCGATGAAGGCTTCTCTTTTCCTTGGGGGTCTTCATCCAATGATCATGGAGTGGGTCCTCTCTTTTCAGGACCTTCATTTCTAGAATTTCGTGGATGATGCATTCTTAGCTGAGTTGATTTTCTAAGCATAGGTAGTCAACAATATAGTGTCTCTTGTTGTTTGAAAAGGATCCCCATCTGGAGATGAGTGGATGTTAGTGGAACTTGTCTCTAGGTAATTATCGTTCTTGGTTCTAGCCAGCAGTTCATTATCCCATTCTCTAAGGTTCCATCAATGTGGTCGGTTTGAGAATTTGAAGTTTTCATGTCACATCCTTCTGAATAACAACTTTTTTTGTGACTTCTTGGGTCATCTGAAGATGTTTTGTAGGACATTTCACCTAAAGAAGATGTTATTATCAAAAGATTCTAGTGCCTGACTATGATGCAGGAGATGCTTCAGTCACCAAGGCTTCATCCACAAGCCTCGGAGTGAAGCTCACGTGCAATCATGAATTTTCAGGGGTGTGCGAGAGACCCCCCTTAACCTAGTTCTTGCCTCCCGAGTTGGGATGTAGACGTTTGAAGTTTGGTTTTTCTTGAATACCAAATTTTTTAAGTTAATATTTTCATTTAAATAGTGTGAAGAACTCATTATTTTTTAACCCAAGTTATTTAATTATCTAAATATGAACTCTAGAATCATTCTTTTATATTTAGGTGTGTTTGACCATTGTTTGGGTTGGTTACATTTTATCAGTGAACATTTGGAAGTAATTGATTTTTGTGGAATTTATGGATAGTGGTCTCAATTTTTTAGTGAACATTTATAGATATTTGAATCACATAGATATTAATGGATAGTGTTTCTCATTTTGGTTTAAGTTTATTTTCATGGTTTTACTCTCCCATTATTTTGGATGTCTTAGATCAGTGTTGAAATTATTAGTTCTATGGGAGTTATTGTTCTCTCTTGTGCAGAGGGTTTTTGGTTATTGTAGGGGATTCCATCATCATGGCATCCTAGTATATCAAGTTTCCTTGTAGTGGGATTTTTGTTTAAGTATTCATGGCCTGGATTGGTTGTGCGGGGAAATTGAAGAAGTTAGAGTTGGTAATTATCTAGTTCTTGGTTGTGGGGAGGTTGTTTTTTGGTTAATGTGGAATGGAGAAGTTAGTTTCTAGGGTCCCATTATTTCAAGACATTCTGTAACAGACTTCTTGTTTAGGTTTGGTGATGTTGTTTTCATTGTGAAGTTCCCTTTCTAGTTGAGTTCTTATGGGGTGGATAACCCTCTAATTTTATCGCCTCATTTTTATGTTATGATTTCTTCTTGATTAGTTTTATGTGAATCATGTATTGAGTGGTCACCCCACAGTTTATATTTTATCTCAGTTTTGATTAGGCTTGGACTAGAGTTTTGGTTATCTATCAACTCTGTGAATTTCAGCAGGAATAAATTGTGTATGGTGGGGAGAATTTTCACAACCCAACATTGGATACTCCTTTTAATTTTTTCTTTTCTTGGTCTTGTATATTTTCCATTGAGTTTCGACATAATACCTAGTTAGAATTTATGAATTTTCATAGTTTAAGTGGAATTTTCAACATGTGAATTGACCCTAGAAGGATAGTAGAACCCAAGCAGTCCAACCAAGGTAACTGTGCAGCAGATCCTGAAGTTTTATAGAAGCTACCGCATAGTTTGTGCGTATTCATACGAACTATGTGGGTTATCCATGCGGTCAGTAACTACTCAGGCAGAGGCTACCGCACGATTGGCACAAGGTTTGGTAAACTATGTGTCCAAATTGTGTGGTTATTCTTAGTCATTAAAATCTTTAAATATAATTTTATGTCTCCCTATATTTTATCTCAAAATTATAATTCATCCTCCCCTATTAGTTTTTTCACACCACGGGGTCCTGAAACCCATTTCCCTTGGCTTCTCCTCCCTCCATGATGCTTCTCCTTTGATTCTAAGGTACGAATTTTGGGTTTTTTGTTGTTATTCACCTCTATCTTCTCTCCTCTCACTATTCATTGATTTCCCTTTGGGGTTTGTTCCCTTAGAAAAACCCTAGGGTTAGGGTAACCGAATTTGGTTCAATTTTCTTGATGTTTTGGGTGTGCGGGTCTTCCTTGGTGCTTGGATCTCCCTTCCATTGAAGTTATATTCCATTCGAACACCAACAAGGTAAGTGTTTCCATGTTTTTCCTTTCCTTTTCATTGTATTGGTTCTTGAGTTCTTTTAAAAAAAATTAAATCATGATTTTCATACCTATGATACCCTTTCTTAATTTATTTTGATGTTTTGGAATTGGAAGGTTTTGTTAAAAATATCACTTTAAGATATTTGGAATTTTTTCTGAGTAGATGTGCACTCTAGGTGTTTGATAAAATGACATGTATTCATTTAGAATTTGATTGATTATTTCAGAATAATTTATACTTGTTTATTTTATAAGAACATTTGGGATTTTAAGAAGGTTTTGCTTGTTTGTATTGGTAATCTATTACGGTTTGATACTTATATAAGTCTTAATGTTTTTGTTAAGAGATATGTAGTGTTTCTCAATGTTGGTTATGGGAAATGTCATGGATATTTATGATTTCCATATGATTTGGACACACCCGTGGGTTCTTGGGATGAACAAATAGATGGGAACAAAAATGATGGTGTCTTGGCTTAGTTTGTGAAACTTTATTTCACAACCCTTACCCCCTTTCTCCTAAACTCCTCTTTTCAAACTCTTGAAATTTCATTAAAATACCCTTTTTCTGAAGTGCCTCTAAAGAATTTTTTTTAACGTTGATCTATAAATCATGACCCATTTTGTACTTTAGAAGATATTTTTTGTTTCTAAATGGTACAAATATTTTTTGGCATCAATGTGTTGTTTTTTTTTTGGATTTCCATCATGGTTTTGAAATAGTGTTGAAAGTGGATTTGGTTTTGGAGATGTAAAGTCTTGTTTGTAAATTTAGCATGTTTTTAGAGAAATGAAAAATTTCTTATATAACGTTAAAGTCATGTTTGGAAATTCAGCCTCTTATTAATGTTCTTATGGGTCCTGTGCTACATGTTAAAGTGATTTGGGATTCTGTTTGGAGGTGACCAAGAGGTCACAAAGATATCATGTTATCATGGTTTGGACTCAGTAATTTTTCCAATCTCAGTTTTGTTTTTGTTTAGTTGTACTTTGTATATACATCTGTTATGCATATTATTTAAGATTAAGTAGTGGTTGGTTTACTAAGAGCCATGATTTATTAATTGTTCCAAATTATTGGGATGAAATTTTTCCCTCTAGTATTGGTTCTGAGGTCTGGTACTAGTTTCCAGCCCATGGGGATCGGGAACACCCTTTGGGCCATGAAGCAGACCGGGTTGGACGTCAGTTCAGATGGAATCACATCTTTGTTCATGGAAGGAGGCTAAATTTCTGGGTCATTTCATTTATAAATATCATATAGAAATGTATTTATAAAGGATCTAAGTAATGATTTCTTGGGATCCGCCCAGGAATGTGTCAGAGGTATAGAGTTTTCTTGGTTTATCAGAGTACAATAGGATATTTTTTCACAGACTTCTCCATAATCACATCCCTTTTGACCATACTAACATGGAAGGGAAATCCATTTTTCTAGTATGAGTAGTGCTTGAAGTCCATTTACAAGTTCAGACAGAGGCTGACAAGTGCCCCATTGTTGCGAATACCAGAGAAATTCATTGAGTACATAGTGCATTAAGATGCCCCGTGAACTTGTCTTGGTTCCGTATTGATGCAACAATAGGCATTAATCACATATGGTTTGAGGCATTTGAGACCCCATGAGAAAAAATATGTGACTCATGACCTAGAGAAGGAAGTGGTAGTCTTGTCCCGTAGGATGTAGAGGCACTACCTTCTAGGAGAGCGCTTTATAGTTTACTCAGACCACTAGAGTCTCAGGTACATCATCACTAAGAGAGACCTAAGCCTGTGATGGTGAAGCAGGTTGGATTTCTTATAGGTCTGTGACATTGAGATAGTATATACTATAGGAAAGGTAAATGTTGTAGTATATTTCATTGGCTGGAAGTTCCAAACTCGCTTTGTACAGGAAGCTTCAGAGGAGTTAGCTTCCCTACAGCTGGCCCTGGTAGAGTAAGAGGGTACAACTATTCTTCAATTGATTGTATTGACTCCATATCTCCTCAAACATGTGAAGGATTCCCAGCTGGGAGAAATTGACTCTAAGGTCTTGTGTGACCAGATGTCCATAATAAATGAACCATATTGGTACTTTAAAAGAATAAATTATGAGATCTTTTTTGAGTGGTAAATAGTGAATCTAGTCATGATGATATAGGTAGTGATGCAAGAGTTCCACACATCTCCTTTAGCAATACATCATGACGTGGGGAAGATGTATATAGATCTTTAGTTTTATTTTTGGTAGTCCGGAATGAGATGAAGTGCAGATGAGTTCATATCATGGTGCCTCACATATCAGCTGGTGAAATTTAAGCACCATATTCTGGTAGGTTTGTTACAGCCCCTTGAGATGCTAGAGTGGAAATGGGATGATATATCCAAGGACATGTTCCAATGGATTCAATACACAATAAAGGGCCATGATACCATCTGGGTGATAGTGGAATAACTCACAAAGTCAATGCACTTCCATTCTATTGTGGGAATAGAGTTTGGTGGAGAGTTTATAGTGGTTGTACGTATGGGAGATCATTCACCTTATTGAGATACCTTTGGTGATTTTCTATGATCATGATGTGTGGTTTACATCATGATTGTGGAGAGGAATTTGAGAGGAATTCAATACCCAATTGAGAATGATTATTGCCTTTCACCCTCAGACTGATGGGTAGACCGAGAGCACTATCCAGGTGTTAGAGGATATGTTGAGGGCTTGCATGTTGGATTTCAACTGGAGATGGGAGGAATACCTACCATTGATGGAGTTTTTATACAACACTATTTACCACTCTACCATTGACATTTCACCTTTTGAGGACCTATATGGGGGACCAAGCAGGTCACCCTTGTGCTGGATGGAGATCAGAGCCTTGTCTCTTGTAAGCCCAAAATTGGTGCACAAAACCATGAAGTAAGTGCAGGTCATCCGTGAGCTGATTAGGAAGGCCCAGATCAGATAGAAATCCTACACAGATCACAGTCATATACTCTTGGGGTTCTAACAGGAAGACCACATCTTCTTGATTATCTCCCCATTATGAGGAATGTGAAGGTCTATATTGGGAGGAAAGCTATTCTGGAGCTTCATCAAGTCATTCGAGATCATGCAGAGGGTTGGTGGGGTTTCCAAATGCCTCACCATACCCCCATAGTTGGAGTGGGTGCACGACATCTTCTATCTGTCATAACTGAAGAAATAATTGAATGTCCCTACACACATCATTGAATGGGGAGATCTTATAATCTAGGATGGATCCACCTTTATAGATCACCCGATGGAAGTCAAGGAATGACAACGGCGAACCATGCAAGGATGAATAATATCTTTGGATCACATGTTGTGGTAGCATGAGAACGTGTTGGAGAGTTCCTACGAGTGGGAGAGCCATATTGTAGGATTGATTTTATGATTATTTTTTTCTTAGTTTTTCTTTTTGGGGATGAAAATCTAGAAGAAGAGAATGATGTAGAGACATGTTTTTTGAATTGTGTGAATATGAAATAAATCTAAATATATTACTAGAGTTATGAACTAGGACGAAATTCAATTCTAAGGCTCGTTGTGACTGAAATTAATTTTAAAATAATATTAAATATATTTTATAAAACATTCATTATTAATTAAATAAAATGGTATTACTCTTAAATGGTTGATCGAATAAAAAATGGAGACCATGGTTGTCTCTAGAACATAGTGTTTACACTAGGTGCAACATTAAATAAGTCTACGTGGGATGGTAAGACCACTCACTCATTGGCGGAGAATAAATAGAATTAATTAATTAATTAATTTCATTTAACCAAGGCCAGATGTCTATAAATTCATTTTTATGAAATCATTCCCAGGGTTAGCCTCTTTATTTGTTTGAATTCTTTGGTGACAACGTCTTCATCGTCAAGATAATTCCTTTGAAGAATGATGGAATGTTAGATCAGGTCGGATCCAAATGTGTTGAATGAAAAAGATCATCCTCTCTCATTGGTGAATGCGTTCTTCACCAGTGATTGATACAGATAATGGGTAATACTGATCAACTTGTTTTTTCACCCTTTTGATTACATTATTGAACAGATCGAAGAAAATCTCTGATCTATGCCCATATTTTCAAAGCATTGCATAATCCTACGTATTGAAACATTATTTTATCTATTTTTTCTAATCTAGATTGATCATTCTGGATATTGGCCCAAAAGTTCTTGGCTAAAAATCATTAAAAAAAATTATTGGTCCATTTCTTCCCTCTTTATTCATGTTCTTTGTCGTTGGAACCCCATAGTTCCTGGTTCGATTGGCTATCCTAAGTATAATCGGATTCATAATTTCATGAAGGATCAAAGAACCAATAATGAATGTTGAATCAATCATGTATCAGATAATATTTTGGTATGGTTATTAACAAATCAATGGTTTTATGTGGGATCGTCAAGGGTGGAAGCAACTGTGGCGGGCAGAATGAACATGGGTTTACCAATTCTTCACTGAAGCTGTTTTCCAGTGAATGGTATCTAGTGAGAATGAATCACAAAAGGATCCATGAGATAAATGAGAAAATAATTAGGGATATAAAGTGGTTTGAGCAGATTTGAATCATCAAGACAAAATAGAGAAACCTAGATTTCCAGGAAACAAACTTGACTACACGCTGTGTAGTTTGAAGAACACATGGCGTGTAGCCCCCTCCGCAGCGGGGAAAGGGTTTTGAAGAATTTAAGGATAACATATTGTGTATTAATCCCTTATATTCCATGTACCTCTTCCCTAGTTATAAAATCCATGTGATGGATCACATAGACGGGGAGTCCAAGTAGAAGTACATGGACACAGGGTCTGTGTACACAAACACGGCCAACAGACATGACCCGCTTCTCCGATAGGTGGGACGGTTGACACTCCTTTCTGTCACAGAATCTAACAACTGAAAAAGGTAAATGCCTTAACACAAATTGATTCATCCTTTGAAGAAACATCCAAAATTGACAAAGGCATGAATAGGGATTTGGTTACCCTTGGGTCGCGCAAGTTTCATCATGGTCGTGCAAGTATAATTGCCTGCCACATATTGATTATGCAGGTGACTTTCACGACCTAAGTTATTTTCTCCCACGGTCTTAAAAGGCCTATAAATACCCATAGTGCCCCACCCCCATTAAAAAGAGGAAAAAATCTAGAAACTCAGATTTGAGCTCCTGGTGCCCTAGTCTCTTATTAAATCCTTTTGAACACTTATAAGGTAATTTCATACCTAGATTGGACGGTTTGAAGAGAGGGAACATGACCTAAGTGTTTAAACTCATCAACACCTGCGTGCCTAAGTGTCTAAATTTTCAGGGAATTTAAGACACTTGTGTGCCGCCTTATCACTTCAACAGAACTTGCGCGCCACTCATTTAGAAGTCTTTAGGGATAACACTATGGACTTGAGCTAAGCATCGCCCATGTTTTACCCTAAGGGTTGACCGGTGCCTAAGTACCCATGTGTTGTGCTAGTATACCTGTGTGACCATGACTTGCGCGCCCATGTAGGACTTGTGAGCCTTTCTCTTTTTGGGTTCCCCTCTTGCCTATTCACTTGATTTCATCAAATCCACCTCTCCTCTTCAAGATTTATCCTTCAGAATCCTCTTCAAATCCATTTATGGCATGATTCCTTGGTTGGCCTCCTTATCTGAAAGGAATTATGTGGAACATATCTCAAAACCTAGTGATTTACATATATTTATGTCATTAGGGTTAGATATTTCATTCATTCAACCACATCCATTAAGATGAGAAGATCTTCAATTATGGGCCTCCCTTTCAGGACTAAGCCCCTATCCGAGTTCCCAATTATCGGCATCCTTATTAGGAGTAAGCCCCATGTTCCTTAATTATGGGCCACCTTTTCAAGAGTAATACCTAGTACAAGTTCCTAATTATGTGAATCCTTCATAGGAGTAAGCCCCAAGTCATAATTTCCTAACCAGGGCCTCTTTTTAAAGAGTAATCCTTAGTCAAAACATCTTTTGATTTGGGCTTCCTTCTTAGGAATAAAACCAAATCACAATTCACCTCCTAATTTGGGCATCCTTCTCAAGAGTAAGCCCCATGTTAGAGTATCCAAATCTCCATAAAGCACATATAACTTTAGGGACCTTGTTCCCAGAATTCTTCTCTAAAGTAATTCCTAATCTTTATCTGTTTGGGAAATCATACATTTATAATCCCCATATAATTCCTTGTGACCGCATCTTTCATGGCCCAAATTGTCAGGTTTACTAATATCTCTTGTTTCTCACACCGATCATGACTCACATGAGTTTAGAGTGTAAAATTAACCATGACAAATCTCTTTGGGTCATTAATCATAAGTAAGCCCCACAATTTCCAACCGAACTATGTGGACTTTGATCTCTACCTTAAAAGTGGAGTATGTAAGAAGCCTTTTTGAGGTTCAAACCCATCACCCAATAATTCTCATCCATCCCATATGACGTTAAACTATATCTTAATTCCCAAACTATGTGGGTTGTGATTCCTTTTCTAACAAGGATACATAGGTATCCCATCTTTAGGTACGATCCCAACTCTGAAATACCCCATGTCATTATGAATGACAATAAACTTCAAGTTCCCCGCTGAGTGGATTTAAAACCAGTATGGTTATCATAATGACCAAGAGATCTATATATAATATATTGAAGGATACCAATTACTAAGAATCTCTAACAAATACAGATGATTCTCTATCGATGAAGAACCTCAAATACATATAAAATATTCTCTAAATCTCATACATATTAAATCATTGATTGTTAGATCTTAAGGAAAGCTCATTTTCATACTTGGTAGTCTAATAAGGATTCATGAACATAACATAAATATATAAAGAGAGCCTCATAGTATACAATAATTCCCCTAAAAAAGGTGTGATGAGTCTGACCTCCCATCCTCTCGACCAATGCAAATTCTCAAGCCTCATCGGTCCACAACTAATGAGCACCTACCTTTGGAAAGTATGTCCAAATGGATGTAGAATCATAGGATGTTTCTGGTTCTATGAATAAACTCATTAGAAACTAATTGGAATGTTTGAACCTTAAACAAACAAGGTCATCCCCATTTCTAGAGGAAACAAAAAATGGTGAACCCTACTTGAATCATTGACCAAGTTAAAATGATGTTTTACTTATTTGTTATTCCTTTATTTAAACTCAATGAGAGGTCCAACAAAACAATAAATATCATATGTGATCATCCAAAAGATGTAGTGGCAGAACTTATCTTGATTATGTCAGTTATATCAAACAGGAACTATTTTCCAAGATCTTTTACGTTACAGAAATGGATTCTCTTAAGTTCACACCTATGAATGCCTCTACTGTGAATACTTCTACTAATACTCCTACTGGATCATCATCTGCTCTGAGGACTACATCACCTACTCAACGTCTTCAATATTGGGTATCAAATGCACAGGTTAAGAAATACAATCGTAATGGTATCATTCCAACTCTAGAGGCCACTCGACAAGCCCTCCAAGTCAATAATTCACCCTGATCGTTCGGACAACGATGACCAACAATCAAGAAGTAGGCGGTGCCAACCACCGTCTCCAACTGTTTCGGGTCGTTATCCCCAGAATGTAACAACCATTCCCTCCCATATTCTATGTAGGTGAATGAGAAGGTCACTCAAGGCCTTAATTCAAGGAAACAAGAGTCTTTCCCGAGGGATCCCACCAACAATCTCCGCCAGACTCGTGCGGCAGTGCGCCCTCAACATGATGAGCGTGTCGTCTCTAGGAATTCGGCTCATGTTCCTTGAACCTGAGCAAGAAATACAAACCACCAGAGGTGACGACTGGTCAACAGTGAGCAGGTTCTTATCTCTTCCATCTCCAGAGAAGTCCACCAACCTAACTTGGTGGCAAGCAATGAGCAGGCACACACACCCATCCGTTTTAATTCCATTGTCAAGCAGACTTGTCTGGCAGCAACACGCCATTCCAGCCAGGCAATTCCACCGGAGTACTATAGACAAAAACATACACCTGTTTATAAATCATCAGCTAGTCAGCAGGCTCGTCTGACTACATACGATGAAGCCCATCAACCCAATGTGTTGACAACTGGTAAACAGGCACATACACCGGCTTACACACATCAATCCTGCCAGCAGTCTCGTCTGCCAGTATTGAAGGAAGTTCATCAACCACGTTTGGCGGAGTGCAATCAGCAGGCACATACACCTGCTCGTATTGATCAAGCATACCAATAATCTCATTTGGTAGCACCGGGAGAAGTCAATTGGAAATCCCCAATGACAAACAGGAGGAAGACTCAACTCCCTTCCCCCATTCATGAGTACTGTCAGAATTCACTGGGAGGAAAAGGATGACAGGAGCAGTAACACACACCTACTCCAAGCACAGAATGGACGTATATTCCCATTCTGGCAGCTGATGTCACCAAGCACATTCTAACGATGGTGAAATAGGAGAAGAAAATCCCTACTCATATTCTGGATGCCTGCTAGGATATTATAACAGCTTCAGTAGCATCACAAGGAATGAAATGTAAATCTATCCCTATCAGTGTAGTGACACATCAACCGTTCACTCTGGAATAGACACACACCTATGTTCCAGTCCAAGAGGGTTGTGGGGCATACTCCCCCATGTCATACCGACAACCAACTCAGGAACATACACTTGATTTGAGTGGAGATAATCAGCCTAACCTGATCCTTTCTCCTGAGCAAGCACATACACCTACCCATAATAACCACTTTCTTCAACAAGTGGTTCCCAAAGTGAGTAAAAAGACGTCTAAGAAAAAGACTCATCCATCACAATCAAGAAATCAAGGGCCAATCTGTAATAAGGCATTACTTGATGTTGGAGTTCATAATGCACTCGGACAATTATCTATTGCAACTCAAGATTCTACTCTCTCTGTTCCTAATAGTGGGAACATTAATTCCGAAGGTCTACATCAGACACTTCTTCATGACAGTTCGGTCGATCTTGAATTATAATCTTCATATTAGAGTCACGATAACCCTCTACGTGGCCAGAAGATCAAGGAGCAAAATGTTTCTTCTTTTTCTGTAACCCACCATTATGGTCCTCCCCATGATGATGAATTTAGCTGTGAAAGTCCTCTCCGCAGTAGTAATTCACATTGCCTAGAAATTTCTCCAATGGACAATGTAGTGACGAAAAATCCCTCCTATCTTGAGGCAATAGAAAATGTGAATCCAGTCATGTCTGATGCTTTACCAATAGTAGGTGAAATACTTTCTCAATTAGAAGATAGAACAGGGTGTAGGTCATTTTCCGAACCACCACTGAGTCATGCATATTCTAGTTTGATAAGTGAATTCTCTACTGATCTTGTTGAATCTGATGAAGCAACAAAGAAACACTAGCTTTGGTCTAAACAGGTATAATAATCTTTATTAAATGATAAGGAGGAAGTACTGAATGTGAGAAAACAACTGGCGAAAGGTGAAGTTATAGTTATGTTTTGCCCTTTGGCTGACTCTCAGTATGACATTACAGAGATGTTGATGGAAGATTTTATTCAAGATATTTTTCTCAACATGTGGAAAACTCTTTGTCAATTTAAAAAGAAAATATTATCTTATGATGAATATAAAAATCATGTAAAGATAATAAAAGGGTTACAATGCTAAATTGATTTGGATTCTCTCTCAGTTTCTCAATATCTGAAGGCTGAAAAACAACAGAGATCCCTTCAGTTTTCATGCCTTGGTGCACTAAGAAGGTTGTGCCAGTTAATTTCCAATTCCCCATATAGTATTCATATCAAGGGATGGGTTGTTCATGGAGAACTGCATTTCACTGTACTCTCCAGTCAACAAAGCCTGCTGAAAGTGGTCTCATGCAATGTTACTGCCCACGACCAGTCACAACCACTTGTCTTTGTTTGTAATCAAAGGCTTGCGCAAGAACAAGCCTCAACTAGTTCTTCCCAGAATCAGGAATACAGATAAAGTTGTTGAATTACTTTTTCATCAAGAAAACGAGAACATAGAACATGCTTCTCATTTAGAGCGTGCACATCATCATGTGACAGATGTGCCAGAAATCATCCAATGGTCTTTTGAGCTGGGTGATAAGAGTGGGTGCAGTTTAATGCATCCAACGAATTTCCAGACTAAAGTCCGTAAGATTAGGAGAGATTTTAAGAAGTTCTCAGATATAGAAACTCAAGAACCACCCCAGCTTTCCAGACTGGGGACTCTATTAACCCAACCCTCAGAATCAACAAATAGGATTTGAGGAGTTGAGCAGGAACAGTAGGAACAGCCCCAGTCCACCGGACTGGGGACTTTTTCAAATCCTCAATCTCTTCCTCATAGAAATTCAGTCTTCTCTCGATTAGGGAAGAAGCCCCAAGAGGAACGAAGAGCCAAATTATTAGGAGATTCCCTCCAAATTATGATTCGTCAAGAAGTTCTTGAGGGATCAAATCAGAAAAAGGCAGTGTCTCAACAAGGACGTAGAAGAAGACAATATTGTCGAAATGCCGATAAAAGAGATGCAATGCGTTATGAATCAATTAATGTCTTCAATTCTGTTATTTCTAATTCCCCATATGAGGCTCACCCAGAGGGATCAAATAAAGAGGTTCCTGCTCAAGAAGTTGTAAAAAAAGACACAAATAAAGAAGGTGTGCGTACAAGAAATCAAAGGCTTACCCAGAATCTGGGTATTCCTTCAAATAACCAATTTCCCCCTCTCCAAAAGGTGTCCAACAAAGTAAAAGGGAAGAATAAGGTTACATACCCTTCCCTTGGAGAAGGCCAATCACTCTCACTAGATAAAAGATTCGCACAACAAGAGGAAGAGATGAAGGAATTAAGGAGGTTGAATGCAAAACTACATCAAAGTAGTCTTCCTCCTAAGCATTATGGAGTCAGTCAGCCAAGGGAATTTTTTGTGTCTACTGAGATAGATCAAGAGTATCCTCTTTTACCATTACACCCTTAGAGGTCTAATCCTATGGGTTATACGCAACAACAACCGGAAATACTACCATCAGTGGCAGTCCCGGTCACCACACCTATCCAAGCTCCAGTTATTGCACCTGCACAGGTCCAAGCTCAACCGGATGTTTCTCAAAAGTTAATTACTACCATTGAGTCATTAACAGCTCTGTTAGAAGCTATGGAAGGAATGTGTGCACCGGTTCAGCTGGATAAGAGAGCTTACCCTGAGTGGGTAGGCTCAATTCCCCCCCCCATCAAATTTTGCAAGTACCGCATTCCCAATCTTTAATGGTTCGAGAGACCAACACATTTTTTTTCTTATTGAGATCCTATTATGGGAACCCCTCAGCAACAAGATGCAGTTATGCTCAGGTGTTTTTTACAATCATTAAAAGGGCATGCTTTTTTCTGGTACAAAAGCTTTCAATCCTGGTCAATTACCGGGTTGGAGGATCTTTGTCAACAATTCCTTCTTCAATTCAGCTCATCTTTTCCAAAGACAACATTTTTTTATCTTAAAAATTGTAAGAAAATGGAGAAAGAAAGGGTTTAAGATTTCATTGCTCGCTGGAAGGGATTAACATATTCCCTGAGTTTATCACTCCCTTAAGAAGAGTTGTTGCCAATTTGTATGGAAAATCTGCATGATTAATTACGCACATCTTTGATCCCTATGAAATACACGGGAGGGTTTTGAGACCTTACTTCAATCTCTCAACAGATTGAAGAATCTCTTATAAAGACTCAGGATAAAGCTCGTGTAATTCCATCAACTCTAGGAAGGAGAATGGGTAAAGTAGGGACTGTTGCAGTTATGCTTAAAAAAGCACCTGTACCTGCTTCTATTTCAAGGACTTCATCTTATAACGGCCCATACTTTTCATACATTGTTATTGATTAAATTTTTAAGCACACTTATTACAACATATAACAAAACCATTAAAGGACTCTATAGGTATAGTGTCAATAGAAACTAGGAAACGTAAAGAACTGGTTCAAAAATCATCTACACTGTCTCCCTTTTATTTTATCATATCTAGAGTCCCTTTTTGGAATATCTTACTTAATACTCTTCATCCATACCTGGGGAAAAGAAAACATACAAAAGTGTGAGCTCAAATGCTCAGTAAGGATAAACAAAATAAATATCAATCACATCATATTCATAAGAACATATCATTTTGGAAATCTTAACCTGCAAAAGAGATCATAGTTTTTTAACATGGGATAAATCATAGTAGTGAAATGTAATCCCAAGAGTCATAACATAAGACATGAAACTTTGAAACATACACACATAATCATATAAAATCATTTCTTATTAGTCAAGACTCATTTCCAATACAATCTTAGCAGACAAATTCCATTTCTGAACTGAGTTCACACCTTGTTCTAGTCCTGTATCACTAAACCGGTTTAACTTGTTGTTCCATCCATGTATACCTCATGAGATATAAATCTTTACCCAATGCATTTTAGGGGGATATAGGTCACACAATCTCATAATGATACCATTATTATGTGTTACACAAGATCATAAATCATACATCATAGCATAACCCATGTAATAAAAATGGGATTCTTAAACATCATGCCATCATAACATAATTCATATAAGATAAAAGGACATCATAAAAATAATTCCATCATAACATAATCAAATAAATGTAAAAATAAGGATAGAAACATAACCCCATATTATCTTATATGGAAAATAATTTTGATAAAATACTTGAACTTCATTCTTGAGGAAAATATCCTTTCTACTTAAAAAACATTTATCATTTATTAACATGTCATACAATTTTAAACTAAAATAAGTTGATTAAAAATAAACTTTAAAACTTTTAATGGAAACTTCATGGAAATAATGTTCTAAAAATCCATTCATTCCATATAAGTTAATGAAAAACATTCTTCTCGTACTTTGGCCGGAAAAGTGAAAATGTACCTTGTACGAAAAACGACAGACGATTCCTTTCATATATTTTAATAAAACTCACCAATGAGTAATATTGGATTTAAAAATTTGTAAGAGGATAGAAATAATATTACATATTAAGGGAACATGGATGTGTATGATAAATATTCCCCAGTAATTACCGAAGTATAAACAATCTCAGATAAAAATTGAGATTGCGAGATTTTCCCTTACCTTAGGTCTGGTTTGCTTCGTACGTGTCTGAAACTCCTTAATAATGATTTAAATAATGTTATTGACTTATTCCATAATCTTACTCATTGTTATGATATCATATATGGTCATATTATTTGCTTATTATTAGTAATATTTCACTTCTACTTGTTATTCGGGTGTTTATTGTTTTTTTGTTCTTATCCGTGTTTTGTCAAATAAATTCGTACTCTTGTTTTTAGATTATAGATACCTCATTTAAAGAATGTTATTGGTGTAATATATATCATATTTATTCATTCAATTCATTTATATAATCATTATTAAATGAAGATCATGTAGAACGAGTCACATCACATCGTGGAGACGGTAGTCTGTAAGTATGCACGAGCGATGATATCATTCCCATGATTTTGGAATTGTATTGAAGTGTATTTATACTATTTCTGAATCAATATCACTTTAAAATAATCATATTTTTTTTCTTTACTCCATTATACCCATCCATGTAAGGTGGTGGTGGAAAACAGATTACACCAAGGCGTGGAGACGGTATTCCGTACGTATGCACGCGCGGTGATTTCGTTTTCCGTAGGATAGATGGAAGGTGAAATAGGGATGTTTCATAATTATAATAACATATAAGTATATTATTGATACTAATTTTATTACTTCATAATGAAACAACTAAAGAAGAAAAAGTAGAAGAAGAAATAAAGATGAAAGAATCGGTAACGGACATTACCTCTTCTTTGAAGCACCTCTTCTTAACCTCCTCTTAGGGCACTAAAGATGGTCTTTAAAGATGAAAAAGACCTCTAGAATGTTTCTAGGGAAGTTAATATGGGAATTTGTCAGGGGTTTTTCGAGATTGAAGTCTCAAAGTGGTGTGAGGAGGAGAGGGAGGAGGTTCCCTTTTATAAGGGAGGAGAGGGTCACCTTAGGAAAACTTAAAATATTATTTTATAATAAAGTCATATTCGGTTTTTAATAGCTCTAAATTTATTTATTTATAAGATAAGGTGGGTAACGGTTGAAATCCTCTCAACCAATAGATTTTAGAGAAGTTTAGGTTGCTATTTTAACCTTATCATTTAGATTTAACTCTAAGTTAAATAATCTAACTTTTACCGTGTCTTCTTGTTTTCTTACAATATATGGTTAATAAACATTCTATAACACGCCAAACAAACCCAAAGTGGTTCATTATTAATATATATAACCTTATCTAAGTCATTTGGCTGAACCTTAGATTTTTAAGAATACAATAATAATAAATAATATTATATTTGTTTTAAAAACTATTTTATATCAATTTTGATACTATTTGGTAATTGATTTTTTTTGAAACTCATAACAGCATGATTAGTTCTAAAAAGTTACATAAATCAATAATAAAATGTCATATTAACCTATAAAATTAGTGGAATTCATAAAAAGTTTAAAATTACATTTATTTGGGTATTTATGACATCAATTATGTTAATATTTCATTAATAGGGTAATTATTGCATCATCATTGTGTCATATATAAATTAACTTATTTAAAGTATAAAAATTATAAATAAAATATAATTATTTATGAAATATTCTTACCTTTCTAATGAATATTTATAGTCGAATTTATCTTATGTATAACCCTATATGAAAAATGTTTTTGTTATTAAACGTTGATTTTAACTATTTTAATTCTTCTTTAAATAAAATAATAATAAATGTCCTAATCTAATCCAAGTGGACATAAAGGGTAATAGTTTATCCCTATGGTTGTTTTTGGTCGGACTAAACTTATCCAATAGAATTAAGAAATGTGTTAGGGTAATAATAATATCATGTTTACCCTTAATTACCCTATTTACTTTTAACCGTGGTAAAAAAAAGTAAAAAGTTACTATTCACCAAAAAAATATTTTTATATTATTGAACCACATTTTACTCTTTGATATTAACCGTGTCTCTTTTATTTTTGAAATTCCACTCACAGAAGCAGTAAAATAATGGTTTATGTAAATTTTCAAACTCTCAAGGTGGGTAAAAGAAGGTCAAAAGTTCAATAAAATATTTATATATCTAAAATTATTATAAAATGACACCAATGAATTACATTGAACTTATATTTGTATTATGTATCTATTTTGACCTAAAATAAATTTAAATAAAATAAATAATTATTTAAATAAAAAGTCAGTTTATAAATAGTAACTCTGTGTTTTCACTACTCATCAAAAATTGAAAGTTTTCAGAAAAAAAACCAAAATTTCACCCAAGGCTAATTTCGATATTCTTAATCCAAAAATGAAGGCCATTTTGAAAAATAAAATTTCAAAAAGTGGGTATTACAATTCATAACAGCTAGTTTATATAACATATCCTTGTTTAGTGAAACTTGGTATTGCGTACAACATATGCTATCGTGGAAGGTCACGATTGTGTGTAATGAAAGCCATGTCAGGGATGTGTGTAGTGCAAGCTCCTTTTGGTGTAGCGTACAACACAAGACATCTATGAAATTAAAAAGAACATTTTTCATAAAATATTGGGGTGTTACACATCTTCTCGAATGGATCCACCTTCTGAGCATCAACAACAGAGGTTGTTTCATCAAGATGATCAAAGAGATCAAAGACGAAAACAATTTGAGGATTTAAAGAGAAAAGTTTACTCTTTCCAAAATTAACAAGTTCCTAGTTACTTAATTTTGTCTCTGGAAAATAATTTTGTTCAATTTCCAAGGCCCAAAAGTCCTAACAAGGAAGGAGATGAAGACCGTCCCAATTATTTCCCATTTCATCAGATGTTGGGGCATCCCATTCAAGAGTGTTTTGTCTTCAAAGACCTCCTGCAAATGATGGTTGACTCGGGACAAGTCAAACTGAAAGGTTCTTCAGCTCAAGTAGCATGTGTTACTACTCAAAATCCAGAGGAAGAAGGCGAGTAGAAAGAAGCCAAAAACAAAAATGCGTCGAAATATGATGATTGGATGGTCAGAAAAATGGTCAACCAAACTCATGCCATTTTTCGAACACAATTAAAAAAACCAATTGTGTCTTCTGCTATGAATGCCACAACAAAACCCTCTCCATCAGAAGAAAAATCCTCAAAGAAACGACATAATTCAAAGAAAGAGGAACAATCAGAAAAAGATGAGATCGTGTCAATTCCCAAGTAGTCTTTAACTCTGGAAGATTTTATTCCATCTACTTCAAAGCCTAAACGGGCACCGCCCCGCCAAATGGCACATCCTAAACATGCTAATCAGGATGAATCTTCATCAGATGAAGAGTTAATCTTTGGTTCTATTAATATGATTAATTTAACAGATCCTTATGTCAGTCACATCTTCGATCTTAATGAGCCTAAGTTCCCTATATCAAATAGAGGAAATAGAGGGAGTTCCAGAAGTTTGGGATACAGAGGAAGACATGAATATCCCAGAAACCACTATTCCAATTCTACCCCTTCTAGAACTGTGTATGCCGCAAAAACTCATGGTAGAGCCCTTCGGTGGGCTCCACAAGAACAAGAAAATTCTTCCACCAATAACAGATTCAATCCCGGTATAGATATTCTAGAGGATCAGTTATAGGTTCCACCTTCTTCCTCTCATCATGTAAATAGACCTATTCAGTCTAATATTCCAAATCTAGGAGTATTTTCAACTCCTACCCCGATACAAGAATCATTAACTTCTAAAGAATCAAACTCTAAGGCACCAACAAAACCACATGTTCCTGTTGAAAAAATAAGACATTTGGATCAAAAATATGATGTTTTGAAACATTTTTCCGAAGTACTGGCCAAGTTATCAATTCTAGATGCCTTGAATCTATCCATGGATCTTTAGGAGGCACCCATTGAGGCTTTGTCAAGTCCTAAGGAGTTCAAAACTGAAATTTTTGCGGCTGAAATCTATCAGGTAGAGAATAATCCTACAGAATTCCATACAGTGATATCTTTTATAGATAAAGATGAAGATGATGTTGTGCATGGACATATCAGACCTTTGTATTTATCTGGCAAGGTCAATGGTGTGTACATCCGAAGAGTTTTCATTGATAATGGTTCAGGACTCAACCTCATCCCCATTCGTACACTTCATCATTTGAGCCTCAAAGAATTTGATTTATCTCCTTTTACTTTGATGTTGCAAGCATATGATAAAATGAACAAGAACCACTAGGAGAGATTACACTCAGAACTCAGTTTGGAGACCTTGTATCCAATTCATATTTCATGGTTGTTGATCATGATACAGCATTCAATGTTTTGCTTGGAAGACCATGGCTACATTAACATGCGGCTATCTCTTCATCATACCATCAATGTCTCAAGTATTGTTTCGATGGTCAAATTGGGACATTGTATGGTGATAAATCCCCCTTTAAAACATGTGAATCTCAATACATTGAGGAAGAATTCTATCACATTATGGGTAAGGAGAAATCCACACTAAGGAAGGTTACCAAGGTTAATGCTCCATATGGTTTGGGAAAGATTCCAGTAAACCCATTCACACATGTGAGTATAGATTATGTGTTGCCTATCAATAAAATTGATAGGAGAGACCCAAATCCGAATACTCTTATGGAAACTTCCATAATTTCAATTATGGAAATCAAGCCCGACAACATGGGAGATATTGGTGATTTACCAAGCAATGATGAAAGCTCGAATGGAGATGTCTTCATTTCATCTGCTGAAATCCCGCAAGTCTATACTTTGCCAACCAGGCCAGAAGAAGCTATAGCAATGTTAGAGGTGAACGATGACGTCAATTCTCAATCCATCATCTCCTCTTTATTACCCAAGGAAGACCCTTCATCATCAATGGGGTCAGAAATAGAAGCATCATCATCAAGATGTTCAAATTTTAACATATCTCTTGATCATGGAAATTATGCTTCATCATCTACTATGAAATTAGAAGAAAAAGAGAAAACATGTGTCGAAGAGGAAGAAGAAGATCTCAGGGATGCTCCTCTATCATTTTAAGAGGGTATATCTACCACTGTGGGTGAACTCCGAGAAATAAATCTAAGTAGAAAAGATGATCTACGCCCTACTTTAATTAGTGCAGCGATGACTCTTGAAGAGTAGGAAATGTATATTTCATTTTTAAAGAAAAATCAAGATATATTTTCTTGGAACTATACAGAGATTACAGGGCTTGATCCTGATGTTGCTACTCATCGTTTGGGTTTTCTAGAAGAACAACAAGGATTCAAACAAGCCGCAAGAAGAACACACCCAACTTATGCTTCCAAAAGTGAAGCTGAAGTGGATAAGAATATCAAAGATAACTTCATCAAAGGACTTCAATATCCCAATTGGTTTTCTAATATTGTCCCTATGAAAAAGAAGAATGGACAAATTAGAGTTTTCATTGATTTCAGAGATCTTAGTCGGCACTGTCCTAAGGATGATTTTCCAGTTCTGATTACAGAACTCTTAATTGATGCAACATCTCGCTATGAAAATATTTCCTTCATGGATGGATATTCTAGATATAATCATATCTGAATGGCTCCAGAAGATGAAGAATCTATAGCTTTCATATCCCCTCATGGTGTGTTTTGTTATCGGGTAATGACCTTTGGCCTGAGGAATTCTGGCACAACATACCAGTGTGCCATGCACCGTTTCTTCAAACCCTTTTTACAGAAATTTGTTGAATGTTATGTGGATGATTTGGTGGTTAAAGCTAAACAACGTTCTAATCACTTGGCTGATTTGGAAGTCATGTTCCATAAACTTCAACAACATAATTTGAAGATGAACCCTTTGAAATGTGCTTTTTGGGTAACCTCGGGAAAATTTCTCTAATTTTTTGTATGTCATCGTGGAATCGAAGTTGATCCTGAGAAGAGAAAGTCAATCCTTGGTATGCCACCTCCTCGGAATTTGAAATAATTGATAGTACTTCAAGGACACTTGTCCTATATTCGGCGTTTCATCTCAAATTTTGAAGGAAAAAGCTTACCCTTCACCAAATTTACGAAGAAGGGAGTCGCTTACGAGTGGATTAAAGAATGTCAAGAGGCATTTGAGATTATCAAGAAATACCTCTTGAGTCCCCTGGTATTAATTCCACCTATTGAAGGAAGACAACTTATCCTTTATGTGACAGCCTTAGAGTGATCATCGGGTGCCTTCCTTGCCCAAAAGAATGATGTTGGGAATAAGAACAACCTTTAATATCTCAGTCGGACTATGATAGAAGCAGAAACCCGATATTCAATTATTGAGAAGTGATTCCTAGCATTAATCTTTGCAGTTCAGAAGTTGAGACACTACTTGCAACATCATGAGGTCCAATTGGTATCTCGTAATAACCCGCTCAAATTCGTCCTTAGTCGTCCAATGCTTACAGGATGTCTGGAAATATGGGTAGTTATTTTGCAGCAATTTGATATCTAGTATGTGTCTCAAAAGGCAATAAAGGGCCAAGCTCTGGCTGATTTCCTTGCTGAACACCTTTCTGCAAAAGATACATCTTTAGATATTGAACTTCCTGATGAAGAAGTCTTTTATATTCATCATAATCTTCATATATGAGAAATGTACTTTGATGGTGATTCCAGAAGTCCAACATGGAAGAAAATGTAAGATCCTAAATTCAACAAAGTTGGGTTAGGAATTGTGCTTTCTTCCCTGAAAAAGGAAGTTCTACCTTATTCCTTCTCATTTTTGGGAGGCGGTACAAATAATGAAGTAGAATATCAAGATCTCATCACAAGATTAGAGTTGGTTCTTCAAGAACAAGTGAATCACTTAAAGGTGAAAGGTGATTCAGACCTAGTAATAAAACAAGTCAATGGGGATTATTCCATAAGAAAAGAAGAGTTAATCCCTTTGTATGATTATGTTATAGAGTTAATGGAATAATTTCCTTCAGAAATGACATTTTCTTATGTCTCGAGATCACAAAATGCTCAAGCTGATGCACTGGCTAATATAGCCAGAGCTCTGGCCGATCCAAATTGGGAAGAGACATCCATAAATATTGCACACCGTCGTACAATTTCACCTTATGTTCAAACTAGAACAGAGTAAATCAATGAAATTAGTCCCATTCCTAAACCATATGGTCATACTATAGGATGGATGACACCTATTAGGGAATACCTTCACAATGGAACACTTCCACCTGATAGAGCCAAGAAAGAACAAATCTGGAAATGTGTGTTCAATTTTACTCTTTATGATAGCCCAGATCACCTAGAGAAAATTCTCTACAAAATAGTTTTTGATGGAATTCTCTTCAGATGCATTGACGGTGAAGAGACAATGGTTGTCATGAAAGAAGTGCGTACAGGAGTCTGTGGTGCCTACTAGTCTGGACATAGACTATCTGATTAAATTCAAAGGCTTGGATACTTTTGTCCTTCAATGATACAAGATTTTTATGGTTTCACAAAGAAGTGTCATTCTTTCCATGTACATTCCAACTTCATTCATCAACCCCAATAGTTTCTTCATACAGCTAAATACTCGTGGCCATTTTCCACATGGGGAATTGCTGTAGTAGAACCTAATCCTTCAGCTACAGCCAAGTAGTTTATGTAAATTCTTACTACTACTGACTACTTTTCCAAATGGGTAGAGGCAATACCTCTCAAAGAAGTTAGTTCTAAAACCATTTTTAGCTTCATTAAGTCTATCATCATTACCAGATTTGGTGTCCCTCATACCATATTGACAGAAAATGGCACCAACTTCTGTTCATCTGAGGTAAGGAAGTTGTATCAAGAATACAACATAAAATCCAACCATTCCTCTTGGTATCATGCAGTGCCCAATGGCCAAATAGAAGCTTTCAACAATACTCTTTTAAACATACTGCAAAAGATGGTGGATAAAGGAAAGAAAACATGGCCTGGTAAACTCTTTCATGCTTTATGGGATTATCGAACCACCACCCGCACTACAACGCGGTGAACTCCATATTCATTGGTATATGGAACAGAAAAAGTCTTGCCTATTTAAGTTCAATTACCCTCAATCAGGATATCCATTTGTGATTAGTCATCTATGGATGAACAATCTCAAAAGTGATTGGATGAATTGGAATGAATAGATGAGAAAATATTGTGCACCTTGCACCACTTAAAAGTCTATCAGAATCGAATGGCATGAGATTTCAACAAAAAAGTTCATCTTTGTTCATTCATTCAGGGAGAATTGGTATTGGTTCTCAGAAATCTAATGATATTAGGAAGGAAATCTCCCAAGCTTGAGCCAAAGTGGTAAGGACCTTATTCAATACATAAGGTCTACTCCAATGGAGCTTATTATTTAATCTCAATAGATGGAGAACTCATCACGACTCCAACCAATGCCAGATTTATGAAGAAGTATTTTTATAAATACAAATACATATAACGGTCCATGCATATGACCTTAAACTATTTTCACTTACGTCCAACATGATGTTAAACTGTGGCGTCCTAGCTACATGGCGTTAAACTATACAAAAGTCCCTTACGTCCAGCAAGACGTTAAACTTCATAATATACAGTCCATGAATATAACCTTAAACTATTCTCACCATTGTCCAACTTGACGTTAAATTGTGCCATCGTCCAACATGAATTTAAACTGTGAAAAAGTCCCTAATACATCCAACATGATGTTAAACTGTGTCCTCTTTTTTCATCACTGCATGACATTAAACTGCACAATTCCATTTTTTCCCAACATGACATTAAATTGTGTCCCTATATTTATCCTACATGATGTTAAACTGTATTTTGTCCCTACAACATGACACTAAACTGTGCATCACAAATAGTCCTCACTGCAAGGGTTTAAACTGCATAGTCCCTTCATATGTCCTACGTGACATTAAACTATACATCGTTAAGGTTGTTCCTACCTCTTGTTTATCACACTGAGTATGAATCATGTGATATTAGAGTAAACTTCAACCATAACACCCTCTCTAGGCCGCTAACCATGTGTAAGTCCCGACATCATTTTTTAGGTCATTGTCCTCATGAACAACTTGATCACCAATTAATTATTTAATTGAACTACATGGACTTTGATCCTTTCCTTCTAGGCTGGGTACATAGGAAACCTCCTGAGGCTCAAGCCAAAAATCAATCTCTTCACATCGTTACACCTCCATCTCATATGATGTTGATCTATGAAGTAGCCCCAGAACCAATACTTTTTACATTGGTTCACCATCGTCCTTGCTATATGGCGTTAAACTATTCACACTTTTTGTCCTGTATGACAATAGACTAAAACATTATTTTGCACTCTAACCTGAGAGGTTATCATTATTTACATTGATCTCATATCATGTTATATTCTAAATTCTATGTGCATACCTGGAAATGCCCGAACCTTTTATCTTGGGTCAAACCATCATTGCACTAATGTCCCCTTTCACCCTTCACTTGTACGAACCAAATCTGTACAAAGGGTATTTCAAGAACTACGTGCGGATTGATTCCCATCCTTATGGGATATGTAGGAATGTTCAATCATCCCTCCAATCCAGCCCCATGTCTTTGGGCCTAACCCCAAATTCCACATTCAGTCCCTTGGCTGAAAAGTCACCCTTGGTCTGAGCTCTATGACCCTAAACTAAGATCTCTTACACTCTCGTACCACATGACGTTAAACTGTATTTCAAGAACTATGTTTGGATTGATTTCCATCCTTATGGGATACATATTGAAGTCCAAAACCTTTATCCAGGACCCAGCCAAAACATGATTATGGTTAGCATTGATCTGTGTATCTCTACATGCATTGGACAATACTCATTTTGATGTGTCAAAATCCTAACCTTAAATACTTCCAAATCTCCATAACCCTTTTCTTGAATTCTGGTCACAAAATTTCGGATGTCCGAGAGTTATTTTTCCTGACTATGCGGCATGTGCCCTTACACGGCCTTGCATAAACAGTCTACATAACAGACCTATCAGCCAAAAGATGCTATTATTTGACTATGAAGCCAATGCCCTTAGGTGGCCCTGCATAATTCAACCCCCTAACGGGTTTTTCAAATAGTGGTAACTTCATTCCTATGAGAAAAACCTCTTTTTCCTTATTGGACTTAATGACAATATGTAGGGATCCACAAAAATAGCCATCCTTAACATATTTGTCTCATACTCTTTTTCATGATATGAAAGTATTCAAGTCTATGGTTTATATTTCCTTTCTCTACGATTGGGTCAGACATTCGTGGGAGTGACATTCATCCAATTCTTTGATAATATTGATTGGAAATATCATCTCCATATTCAAGTACCTCTTTCCATACAGCAGACTCGGTGCTTTGGAAAATTTGAATCTCCATAAACATTCACTAGTCTTTTTATCAATAGAATGGTAAAATTTCTGAGAGTTCTTTTGCCTGACTATGCAGCACGTTCCCTTACGCGGCCTTGCATAAGTAGTCTACATAATGGACCTGTCATCCAAAAGATACTATTATTTGACTATGCATCCAATGCCCTTAGGCGGCCCTGCATAATTAAACCCCCTAATGGGTTTGTTAAATAGTGGTAACTTCATTCTTGGGAAATACATCTTCTAAATCCTTTTATCCCTTTTTCATATCATTCCTCAAATTCAAAAATTATTAAGTCATAGTTTACATATTTTCCTCCATACATGAATATGGTAATATTTTTTCAGATAAATTATCAAGGAATTGAGTCAACTTTAATCCATTCGGTCAAAACAATTTCGACCTTAAACATTATCCTTTTTATGTTCGACGTGCAAGACTTTAAACTTCCCATAGAAGACATAGGAACTCTGAACAAAATTCAATTCCTAGCTCACTAAACATATAATTTGTATGATTTAGGTAATGTTTTTCAATTAAAAAGATTCAAAGTTTGTAGGGTTGTTTATAATAATCCTAGCAAAAATCCAACTATGCTTACTAGGCCCATTGGCTTAGGTAAAAATTTAAAGCAGGTAGAAAAAGAGAATGTATGAACAAATGATTGAAGATGAAAGTGTCTTTCATTGATGCACAAAAATTATAAGGATGTTCATAGACTGGAATCTCTTCTCTTTTCCAAGAATTACAAAAGGCTGTCAGTATAAATCTTCATTTGATTTATAGCATCCCGAGCTTCATCAGCAGCCACTTGAAGCTCATGCACTCGACCAACTTCACTCTTTTCAGCTTGATGGAGTGCTCGCTTGGCATCATTAATGGATTTCATACCATTCGTTTGAACTCATTCCAATGAATTATTAAGCTGGTCAAGTTCCCCAGTAACAGCATCTAACTGTTGTTGAAGGTGCATTTTCTGGTCGACTTTCTCTTTGATATTATGCTTCAACTCCTTTAACATGGCAGCATGATCAGCCTTAGCTTTGGATACCGTAGTTCCTTGGTTTTCTCCTTTTTCCTCAGAGTCAAATCCTCATTCTTTCAGATCCAACTCTGAGGGGGAATTTTGTTGATGCTCATTTCCGACACAAAATCTAACAACTGAAAAAGGGAAATATCTTAACACAAAGTGATTCATCCTTTGAAGAAACATCAAAAATTGACAAAGGCATGAAGAGGGATTTGTTTACCCTTGGGTCACACATGTTTCATCATGGCCGCGCAAGTATACATGAACGCCTCATATTGATTGCATAGGTGACTTGCATGCCCTAAGTTATTTTCTCCCAAGGTCTTCAAAGTCCAATAAATACCCTTTGTGGGCCCCCCATTAAAAAGAGGAAAAAATCCAGAAACTCAGATTTGAGTTCCCGGCACCCCACTCTTTTCTCAAAGCCTTCCGAACACTTCTAAGGTAATTTTGTTACCTAGAATGGAAGGTCTAAAGAGAGGGAACAAGGCCTAAGTGTTGAAATTCAACAACACATGCACGCCTAAGTTTCTAACCCTTCAGGGAATTGAAGACACTTTCGCGCCGCCTTATCCCTTCAACTGAACTTGCACACCACTCATTTAAAAGTCTTTAGGGATAGCACTAAGGACTTGAGCTAATCATCACCCAAGTTTTACCCTAAGGGTTGACCGTCGCGCAAGTACCCATGTGTCTCCCAAGTATTCCTACGCAACCATGACTTGCACGCCCACATAGGACTTTCACGCCTCTATCTTTTTAGGTGCCCCTCTTGCCTATTCACTTGCTTTCTTCAAATCCACCTCACCTCTTCAAGATTTAGCCTTCAGAATCCTCTTCAAATCCATTTATGGCATGATTCCTTGGTTGGACTCTTTATCTCAAAGGAATTCTGTGGAACATCTCTCAAAACCTAGTGATTTACATATCTTTATGTCATTAGGGTTAGAGATTTCATTCATTCAACCTCATCCTTTTAGATGAGAAGATCTTCAATTATGGGCCTCCTTTTCAGGAGTAAGCCCCAGTCCATGTTCCCAATTATGGGAATCCTTCTTAGGAGTAAGCCCCAAGTTTCCTAATTATGGGCCTCATTTTCAAGAGTAAGCCCCATTCCAAGTTCTTAATTATGGGCATCCTTCTTAGGAGTAAACCCCAAGTCATAATTTCTTTACCTTGGAATTCTTTTCAAGAGTAAGCCTCAGTCATAACTTCATTTGATTTGGGCTTCCTTCTCAGGAACAAAACTGAATCACAAGTCCCCTCTTAATTTGGGCCCCCTTCTCAGGAGTAAGCCCCAAGATAGAGTATCCAAATCTCTATAAAGCATATATACCTTTATGGACATTGTTCCTAGACTTATTCTCTAAAGTAAGTCCTGGCCTTTATCTATTTGGGAAATCATACATATATAAGCCCCATATCATTCCTTGTGACCGCTTCATTCGTGACACAAATTGTCAGGTTTACTAATATCTCTTGTTTCATACACCGAGCATGACTCACGTGAGATTATAGTGTGAAAGTAACCACGACGCATCTCTTTGGGCCGTTAATCATACGTAATCCCCACAATTTCCAACCGAACTACGTGGAATTTGATCTCTACCTTAAAAGTGGAGTACGTAGGAAGCCTTTCTGAGGTTCAAGCCCATCACCCATTAATTCTCATCCATCCCATATGATACTAAACTATATCTTAATTCCCGAACTACATGGGTTCTGATTCCTTTTCTAGAAAGGATATGTAGGTATCATATCAGTGGGTACGATCCCAACTCTGAAATACCCCATGTCCTTCTGAATGACAATAAACTTCAAGTGCCCCGTTGAGTGTCTTTAAAACCAGTATGGTTATCATAATGACCAAGAGATCTTTATATAATGTATTGAAGGATACCATTGACTAAGAATCTCTAACAAATACATATGATTCTCTATCGATGAAGAACCTCAAATACATATAAAAGATTCTCTAAATCTCATACATATTAAATCATTGATTGTCAGATCTTAAGGAAAGCTTATTTTCAAACTTGGTTGTGTAATAAGGATTCACGAACATAACTTAAATCTATAAATAGAGTCCCGGAGTAGACAATAATTCCCCTCAAAAAGGTGTGATGAGTTCGACCTCCCATCCTCTCGACCAATGCAAATTCTTAAGCCTCATCGGTCCACAACTAATGAGCACCTAACTTTGGAATGTAGGTCCAAATGGATATAGAATCATTGGATGTTTCAGGTTCTACAAATAAACCCATTAGAAACCAATTGGAATGTTTGAACCTTAAACAAATTAGGTCATCCCCATTTCCAAAGGAAACAGGGACACACCATGTATTCCACATAAATGGTGTGTACACCTACCTGGATTAGACTCATGTACTGAAAATAGACACGACCAGGAAGTGAAAGGTACCGCATACTATGTGGGTCCCCTCACATGTGATGTAATACTCGATCCCTTCCGAGAAATCTTCAATTATCGGCATCTCATTCATTTGAAATTGGGTTTTATCTTGTGAGATGCATATCCTGTGTGTTTTCTCCCACAGAACCTGATGGTGACCTCGAAAGAGGATTTTGAGATATGATGTGAAGTGTTATAGGTTTGGCACATGCTACTGCGACACCTGACGATGGAAGGATTGTTCAGAATCACTAGAGTGGTACCGGGCTTACCCTCCAACCATGATGGGTGGTGACATTCTTAAATGGATATTCTAGGATTACTCTCCTATTGGTTTGTCCAATAGAATTACCCCATGATATTTTCTAGTTACCCTATAATAGAACTGGGCAGTGGAGTTCCTCTACGTTCTAGGCTTACACTCCACCTGGGATAGGTAGTTGCATTCCCTGATGATATCTTTCGGGCTTACCCTCCACTTGGGCTAGGTTGTGGAATTACTCAATGAAATGTTCCAGGAATAACCCTCCTTCTATGCAGGGTAGTGGTGTTTACCTAATGACCAATCGATCTTACCCTCCAACAGGACTGGGTAGTGGAATTCCTCGGTGACCATCCTGAGTGGTACCCTTCAATAAGACTAGGCAGTACCATTCCTAGATGACTACTAGAGTAGGACCCTCCTGAAATACTAGGGCTCATGATCCTTTCCTAAAACTGGTGACCCCTCAACTGTGTGGTATAGTGATGAGGAATGGACAAATGAACCTTTGGACTCGTGAGAAATAGGGAAGTTTTCCCCCACATAGAAGAATTGTTGTAATGTAACTTAAAATTTTGCGAGTGAGTTTATGACAGCCAAATCAGATAGTATCATGGTGTGGTGATTGATTTTTATAGACTTGTGTTCCTGGGGAAGACACCAGATATGTTGGTTAGAATTGATGTACTTACTTTGGAACATTTGGATACTCATCTTATTAGGTTGGGATGTGAGATGGATATCCCTTAAGTATTTCATTTTGGTTTCTTTGACTGAGCATATATTTATATCCTACTTCAGTACCCACTCATTTGGTTATAGTTACTCTCCTTACAGGATCGGAAAATACATGTAGGGTATGCTAGGTGATTTTAATGATTAGATTGTCATTGTTGTATGAGTCCACTCTCCTATTAAAGGTTGTGAAGGCTCGATGAGATTTCATCTTCTCTCTGTGTATAGCTCCTTGAGTTTTTATGAATTCAATTTCACTTTTTTGTTTGGTTGAGTTGTATTCTATTACTATACCTTATTCTATCTACCACATCCCTCTTCAGTTGTATCTCTTACTACCCCCTTCACCTTTTTGGGGTGTTCTATTGGTATGTATATACTCACCCCTACATGAATATTCCCGAACACGGGAAGTGTCTTTTTCAGATGGAGGATAGGTTGATCGTGACTTTAGAGGAACTTAGGGATATAAAATTATTGAATCATGTATGTTAGTCATAGCATGGGATATAGGAGCTAGGCATTCTCATATTTGAACTCTTTTCTAGTTTTATCAGGTTGGGGCATGTGTCTGGTTTTGTCTATATTTTTCCAATTTTTACAATCAATATACACTACCCTAATTTATTTTGTTTAGTTGTCCATTCATATTTTATATTTTTATAGAAGTGTAGCATATTTTATTTATTTCCCTCTACACTTTTTTATTGAGTTTTGTGTGTGTGTGTGTGTGTGTGTGAATTTAGCAAAAGGCCTCTCAAGGTTTTGTGTGCCTTTGGTGATTTTTCCACCACTTAGCCTATGGAGGTGGGCTTGGGGTAGTTGTGTATCATCGCCCAACTTGGGTGGGGTCGTGAAACTATATTAGCAAGGAGATGTATATTTTTGTATATATTCTTTAAAACATTTATTGATATTAATATCTAATATATGTAAATAAATATAAATATGTATAATTATATTTATATCCACACACATATGTATAAATATATGTATGTATGTCTGTATGTATGTATGTATTTATAAAAAAACACACACAAAACATTTTTTATAAGTGTAATTAAATATAATTATATTCATATATAAAAATATAAGAATAAATATATGGATAATAAATGAAACTAAATATATATAAATTATTACATATAAAATAAAGAAAAAAACAATACAGAGCAGTGGTAAAGGCATGGTTGTGTGAAGGTGGAGGTCATGGGTTCAAATCCAAGTGAAGGCGTGCATGGGTGTATATAGGAGTGGTTTTCTATCACTTGTAGTGGGTGAGGGGACTATACAAGTGCTAATAAAAGATTCTGGTGGAGGTAAATAACTGATAAACGGGGTGAAATCCTTGTGAATATCATGGTAATTAAGAGAGAAAAAACTTTTTTAAAAATTTTATCTGTGTTTTTAGCACTGCTAAAGAGGTCTTTATTATCACATTTTTAGCAGTGATAAAAGTGACACCCTTTTATTAGATTTTAGAATATCAGTGTTTTTTATCATAGATTAATTGTTCTTATAGAACTAATTAAAGGGGGTCTATAGTAGTGTCTAAGCTATTCCTTTGTAAGAACTCATCAAAAGGGATATGTGGATCATGATGATGAAGATCGTAATTGGGAAGGGGCACTACCATATTATATTTCCCAATGATGAACTAAAAAAGAGTTTCTAGGACATTGTCCCTATCACACTGAATTTAGGGATTCTGAAAATTTGTGAATTTGACATTCATTTTGTTCCATTTAATATAAAGTACACTCATAAGAATATTTATAATTGTGTTCATGGACTCAATTAGTTATACTAGAATCTGATGATCCTTTGGAAAATCCCCTTATCTGTTATAAATCTATTTAAACATTGTGAGACCATCATAGCCTGGTATGTCACTATTCTTGGATTCCTGTTCAAGGTGACCTTTCTAATACCTTTTTTTGGCTTTTCTCTAAACTCATGATGATAGTGTCAACATGTAGATTCATTATTGAAGCTCCCCTTCTATGTTGACTATATGTTCAATAGTAAAATGACTACTGAGGGTAAGAGATCAAAACTTCCTTTTAGTTTTGGTAAAACTCAGGGTGCATATGGATTCTAATTGCAAAAGGATCAAGGAAAAAACTAATCTTGTGGGGGACACATCTAATAAATGGTTTTTTAGAGGAGATGATTGATGAATTTTTTTAGTATCAAAATTCTTTAGGTTGATATGGGAGGATTATTCCTTGGTTGGAATCCAACCTAGAAGACAAGCACCCATTTGTGGGATAACTTTTAAGGGTTGACGAACCACTTGAACCGACCAATTACATCATTAAATATATTTCCTATAAAACGAGATCAAATCCAATGAATTATAATTTTGTGTGATACTCTGATGTTTCATCTGGAGATAAAATTAATCATCCTACTTTCTCTAATAAACAAAGGCACACTACAAAACTACATTAAAATCTTATGTTCTACCATTTTTATCTTCTGTTTTGTTACTGTTTCGACGCTAGAAAATTATATTGCACCAAAAAAGTGGTAGTAAAGGCATCTAGATCTAAATGAAAATGATGTGAGAGGTTTTGTGATGATCCTAAAATTAACGTTATTTAGAATAAATTTTTGAATCCATATTCATGAAGTTATTATTGAGATAATTCCAACGACGGAAAAGGCATTGAAAATGGATATCAAAAAAAGTTGGTAGAGGTTTTCAAACTTTGGGTCAAAACCTAGGTGATATATTAACCCATTTTCAGAGAAGACAGTATTGGTTACACTGGTGATGAATTTTGGGTAGGTTTTCTGGTGATAACACTAGAAAGCCAAATCATCACTAACTCATTGGTTGATCTATATCATTGAAACTATTTTGGAAATAACTTCACCAATTGAAGTCTATTTTTAGTGATTTGGGAGTCATTTTCAGCTATATAAACCATTAAGGACATATCAATATGGTACAATTTTAGGTATTCTCACTACATCTATGCAATAAAATTCTTGTAACATGATTAAATTCACCAATATTAATTATTTCTTCTGGAAATCCAAAAACAAAATATCTTTTTTCCATTAAAGATTTTTGGAAGCCCATAGTACAATATATTAAGACTATTGAAGATCCATCTAAAAACCCAATAGAATATGGTCAAAATGCTTAGAATATGTATACCAATACCTCTCTATTTAATGTAGAGTGGGTTATGTAAATAATAAGTCTTCTACCCAAATTAAGTAGTGGATTAACAAGAGTGTCTTCCAAAAAATTTCCAACATACATGATGCTTCTGTTCCATGATGAAATTTCTAAAATGTGTGCATAATTAAAACTATAAAAAAATAAAGTAAATTTGATACAACTATATTTCAACTTAAATTACAATGAAAGAAACAATGTATGACAGCACATACATGAGGTCCATCTTATTATAAATTATTTTTATTACCTAAAAATATGAACGATGGTTAATTTCAAATAATTTTTTTTTGATTTGTTTACTGAATACATGGGTAACATTTGTTATATCTGTCATTAATTTAGCTCTATATGGAATGATCACCATGTAAATGGTGAAAGCTAGAATTTTGAATAATTATTCTTGTGAGAAATTGGATGGATATACACCTAAATTTGAGGCTCTTATCACTAAAATATAAGGGAAATATAAATTACAAGTAAGAGTCAAAGGAAGAGAACCCAAAGACTAAATCCTACAAAATAGTAAGAAATTCAAATATTTTTCATTAATTGACAAGAATTTTTTCCATTATGGTTTTAATGTTCCGACCCTAGTTACCCAAGTTCAGTGCATTATTACATAACATTGGCATGATCACAAGGAAATCATGTCCCGAAAGACTGATCGGTTTATTATTACTGGAAACAAGATTCATACATAAGTTCAACTTTAAAAATTGAAAAGAATACAACCCTAATTTATTCCATTAGAAACATCCAAGCCTCCTTGATTATGCCTTAAACTCACTCATAACTAAATTCTTCATATCCTGGGATAATGAAACATAAGAAAGGGGTTAGCTCAAATGCTCAGAAATGGTAAGAAATACAGCGGTAGATAACATAAATATTAATCATGGTGAATAATTGAAAACACATGCCTTCACTAAAAATAAACATGAACACTTTTTTGGTAGGAATATGAGCTGAGTAAATAATGACTTAATGAAACATAACCATGGGTATTCTACTCTTCGAATGACCACATGAACCATCAATATTATTTTCATAATCAGGGAATGTATAATGCCAGACATTCTGAAACATTTTTTCAGGGCCCCGGACAAGAAGTCTAAAAATTATTAAGGCCTTGGCCAAAACCATATATCAAAATGGGAAATGCCTCATCCAATTCCACTTAAAGTTGCCTCATGAGATATACTGATTCATCAAGTAGCTATAGTGGGCTCCACCCGTCACTTTCAAAATCCAATACATTCATTATATGAAAATATTGAAATATAACATAAACATTCGTATTAAAACTATCATAAAAAATGTCAATACTTTAACCATAAACCATGAATTGTATAAAAATAACACATCCAAACACCAACATAGCGCAAAACCTTAAATAAAATATGGAATATTTATATCATAATGAATCGACTTCAAACAAGTATAAAATCCATCAATGGATGTTGACATAGATGAAATCAAAAATATTTGAGAGAAATATATCATTCTTTTTTTGAAAACATTTAAAGTTACATAATTATAAAATAAAACATTTATTTTGAAAATATTCTTATAAGCCTATAAGGGAAGCTTTGATGATGTTATAATGGAAGATAATAACTGCATCCGATGTATAAGTTAAAAAACATTCTTACCTTAATTTTGTCGAAAAAGACGTAAAGTACCTTGTTTGGAAAACAACTTAAATATTCCTTTCAAAACATATAACTTAAAAAAAATTTATAAATTACTTTAACCCGTTGTATAGTAAATAGTAAAAATGTTTTTAAATATATTTTTAAGAAACATGGATGTGAATGATAAAGAGGCCCTAATAGATACTTATGTAAAAACAACCTCAGATAATAAAGAGATTGTGAAATTAACCCTTACCTTGTACTTTTCCTTGGTCAAGGGTAGGTTAACCTCTTCTATAATGGTAAAATAGTTGTTATTAAATTATTCAAGAACCATATACATTAATATTATATCATATATGATCTTTTAATATTTCTTTGTTAATAATATTTTAGTACTATCGTTGTTTTGGGTGTTAACTGATTTGTTTTCCTTTAAAATATTTGTTACATAAGTAATGTTTGTTATGGATACAATGTATATTATTTATATTAAGAATTATATTAAGTCTTTAAACATTATTTTTAATCATAAAATGAAAATTAGTCTTCAATGGACATGATGGGGAATGAATCTCATCGTGTTTGTGGAGATGGTAATCCGTACGTACGCACGAGCGACAATATCATTATTTTGATATTAAAATCATATATAATTGGATGTTATATCATATATAAAGAATATTTATCTTGTTATATTTATTATTTACATCAATTATACATCATTATTATACCCATCCAAATAATAATGTATTGAATAACAACTACACCACGACGTGGAGATGGTAAGTCGTACGTATGCACGTATGGTGACATGTCATTCAAAGGATGGATTGAATAATGAATATGTTTGTACCATAATTATAATAACATAATATTATATAGAATATATTGAAGTTATTATTTTATAATGGAATCAACATGCAAAGAATAAGTGGAAGAAGAAAAAAATTGAAATAGGTGTTGAAATATTTACATTGTACTTGGGTTCTTCCTTTTGATTTGATCAAAAGGGGTCCTTAGGTTGGATTTCTGACTAAACAAATGCCTCTAATATGATGGGATTATAGTAGATAGTATATTTGGGTAGGGTTTGTCTGAGAAAATTGGCTTTGAATCTGTGAATTTGAGAGAAGGGGAAGTTCCCTTTTATAAGAGGGGTGAGGGACACCTTAGGAAAGGATTGAAATATTATTTTATAATAAAATAATTTTCATTTTATAATGGCTTCAAAATAAATTATTTAAAGTATAATGTGGGGATGGATCAAAATAAACTCAAAAAATAGGTTTTATATAGGTTTGGGTTGCTATATTAACCTTATCTTTTAGATTTAACTCTTAGTTAAATAGTTTAACATTTACCATACCTCTTGGTATTTTTATATTATATGGTTAGTAAGCATACTATAGACTTCTAAAATAATATCAAGTGGTTAATTAATGACACACCTATCATTATATAAGTCCTTTGGCTGAACATTAGATTTTCAGAATTATTATATCAACCAATAATATTGTATTTGTTTTAAAAACTCATTTATGTCAATTTTGACATTATTTAATAATTGATTTTTTTGAAGTCCTAAGAACATCATTATTTAGAAATAAATAAATGTAATAAACCGTAACATGTCATAGTAACCTATAAATTTTTTTTATGGCATAAAAACGTTAAAATTATATTTATTTTAGTATTTATAATATCATTTATTTGATTGTTTCATTAATAAAGAAAATACTGCATCATTATTGTGTCATATATAAATATATTAATTTTATGTCTAAAAATTATAAATAAAATATTCTGAGGTAGGAAATCTTTATATATTTCTAATGACTATTTATAGTAGAATATATCAATTATATAACCTCGTATAAAAATTGTTTTTCTAAAATATATTTTCTTTTGTTATTTTGGTCTTTACATTAGATTATTTAATGTCAAATGTCATTATCAATCCCAAGTGGCTCCATGGGGTCCCCAAATCGACCCAAGGATTCTCATGGTCTGACATGCATCATAAAATAGGGTTAGGACACGTGTTAGGGTAACTAAATATTATTATAATATTATTTTTTAACCTTATTTACGGGATTTACCCCTTTAACCACGGTAAATAAAATATTTACTGAAGTAAATATTCCTAATGTATACAAATAAAATTTACCTATTTACACAATTTGGACCTCATGATTCCAAATATGGAATCCATTTTTTCAAATTCAAACTACATAAGTGGATGAAATTAAATTAAAATTAATTCTTGTTGTAAAAACAAGACATGTTTTATGAAATAATTACTATCAAAAGATTGAGACCTATTTATGTCCAGTTTAATCGTGAGATTACATCCAATGACTTCAATTATATTAAATGAAAAAAAAATAATCCAATTATACTTAAAAGCCATTCAAATGTATAATTTTACACAATAAATTATTTCGATTAAAAAAGTTGTTTTTAATTAAAATTTAGTATTTTCACTATTCATCAAAAATTGAATTTCTTCCAAAAAATACCAAAAATTCACCCTAAGCTAATTTCAATATTATGAATCCAAAAATTAAGTCCATTTTGGGTGATAAAATTTATAAAATTCCAAAAAGTTGGTATTATTATTCATAATGGCTAGTTTGATTGGTCTCGGAGTGTTAGAATCCCGAAGTTGTGTACAATGAAATCTATTGCATTATTCAAAGGAAAATATACCGTAGAAGCTTGGGGTGTTATAGTCTCCCCAACTTAAAATAATTTCTTTCTCAAAATTTCTATAATATTACTACATCTAAATATTAGGGTGGTTCTTCATCATTAGTTCCTCGGGATTCCAGGTTGTCTCTTCCATTTTATGGTTTCTCCATTGAATTTTACCAGAGGAGTTGTTAGGTTTCTCAACCCTGGTTCTCTTGTATCAAGAATCTTGACAGGCTCTTCGCAATAAGACAGCTTGGGTTCCATTTCTAATTCCTCATAGGTGAGCACATGCGTTGGGTCAGGCATGTATTTTCTCAACAATGATATGTGGAACACATCAAGAACTTTGGAGAGACTTGAGGGCATTTATAAATGGTAAGCTACAGTCCCAATTTGTTCTAGAATTTTGAAAGGTCCAATGTACCTGGGACTTAATTTACCCTTCTTACTGAATCGTATAACTCCCTTCCATGGAGATACCTTTTAGAAAACATGATCTCCTACCTAAAATTCTAAATCCTTCTTTCGGATATCAACATAGCTCTTCTTCCTACATTGATCTTCTTTGATGTGGGTTTGGATAACCTTCACCTACTCCATCTTTTATTACACATGTTCTGTATCTAAGGTTTGAATAGTCCGTTATGATTGTTCATATTTTTTTAGGGTGGTGGGAAGTGCTCAAACAAAGTTCATTATCTGAGGATTTCTGAAGACTTTTACATAATCTTTAAGTAAAATGTGGATCATGATCAGAAACAATAGATAGAGGTACTCCATGAAGTCTTAAAAATTCATTAATATACATTCTTGTTAAACATTCAAGTGGTAATTCTTCTCTTATAGCAATAAAATGTGTTGACTTGGTAAGACGATCAACAATGGCCCATATTTCATCATTCCTTCTAAGTGTCTTTGGCATTCCCATGATAACGTCCATTTTACTATTATCCCATTTCCACTCAGGTATGGGAAGGGGTTACATGACTCCTCCAAGCTATTGCCTTCCAACTTTCACTTGTTGACAAACCATAAATCCTGACACAAAATCAACAATCTCCCTCTTCATGTTGTCCAACCAAAAATGTTCCTTCAAATCTCTATACATCATAGTAATGCCAGGGTGTATAGAAAAATTAGAGCTATGAGCAGCATATAACACTTCCCTTTTCAGATCAGGTATATCAATAACACAATGTATCTTCCCAAATTTCAAAATCCCATCTTCATATACGAAGTCGATCAATCTCCCATAATTCACACATTTAATCTTCTTTTGAAATTCTTCATCATCAGCCTGATAACTTTTTATCCTTTCTAGTAAATTTGGTCTGGCAAGCAATTGTAAAAGCATTGATGTTTCACCTTCCAGGGTTCCTCCCATATCCATATTTACTAGATCCATGAAAATAGGATCCCTTTCAACTCTCATCTTGTTCAAAATTCCATGATCCTTTCTGCTCAAAGCATCTGCCACATTATTTTCTTTCCCTGGGTGGTAGTGTATTGTGCAATCCTAATCGTTGAGTAGTTCAAGCCATCACCTTTTCCTCATGTTGAGTTCTTTCTGTGAAAAAATATACTTCAAACTCTTGTGATCGGTATATATCTCACATTTTTCACCATAGAGATAATGTCTCCATATCTTCAAAGAAAATATTACAGATGGTAACTCAAGATTGTTAGTAGTATAGTTTTTCTCCTTAATTTTCAGTTGTCATGATGCATAGGCAATAAATCTATCATTTTGCATAAGGTCACAACCAAGTCCTTTCTTTGACGAATCGCTATAAATAAAAAACCCGTCATTCCTTGATGTTAGAGTCAAGATAGGGGCATTGGATAATATTCTCTTCAATTATTTGAAACATTCTTCACACTCTTTTTTTCAAACAAATTTAACCCCTTTACGTGTGAGATTTGTTAATGGGTTATCCAATCGGGCAATATTCTGAACGAAATGTCGATAATAACCTTTTGAACCAATAAAACATCATACCTCAGTTATACTTGTTGGTTCTAGCCATTCATGGATTGCCTTTGTCTTAGAAGGGTCAACATAGATTCCATACTTAAAGACAATATGGATAAGAAAATACATTTCCTGGATCCAAAATTCACACTTTCTAAACTTCTCGTTTAATTCATTTCTTCTGAGGTTTTTTGGAATGGTGCGCAAGTGATTTTCATGATCTTCATTGATTTTGGAGTATACCAGGATATTTCCAATAAATGACACTACAAATTCATCAAGATATTCTTTGAAAACTCTGTTGATTAGTTCCATGAAGACAAAGGGTGCATTAGTCAATCCAAAAGGAATTACTATAAACTCATAATGCCCGCACCTAGTTTGAAATGTTGTTTTTGGAATGTCTTCCTTTTTCACACACAACTAATGATATCCAGATCAAATGTCAATATTTGAAATTTTTTGAGTTCCATGAATTTGGTCGAATAAAACATCAATGTGAGGTAGGGGATACTTTTTCTTTATTGTAATATCATTGATCTCCATGTAGTCAATAAAAAACCTCATAGATCCATCTTTCTTCTTAACAAAAATAATAGGGGCTCCCCATGGAGAAACACTAGGGAAAACAAATCCCTTATTACTCAATTCCACTGGTTGTTTCTTTAGTTCCACTAAATCCACAGTGGTCATTCTATAAGGGGTCTTCGATATGGGAATTGAACCAGGAAATAAATCAATGGAAAGCCCAATTTCTCGTTCTGGAGGATGTCCAGGTCAATCTTCTAGAAACACATTATCATATTATTGCACAATAGGTATGTACTCTATTTGAACATTACTTTACACACCCATAGTTATTTCATTCTCTTCCCCAAAAATAATTGAATTTAGTTGACCAACTGAGGGTGGATCTAGAAAATAATGAGGTGGTGACATTTCTGCTCTAAAGATAAGGTACTTCTTATCATCATCAAAAAAATTAACCTTCTTCTTACAATAAATTTTCGCATCATGGTCCGAAAGACAATCCATTAAGAGGATTATATCAAATTCAATCATTGTTATGATGATGAGATCAGAAGATAAAGAAAATTTATATACCCTTATGGGAACTAATTCACAATACTTTATTGCAATGATACTTCCCTTATGAGTTTTTACTGACAACTCCCTTGTTAAATAAAATTAGAAATGTGTAGTTTTCTTAACAAACTAGGATGATATGAAACAATTCGATTATCTAGAATCAAATAAAGCATTGTCTATACATGAGGAAACCATTAAATTACCTGCCACCACGTCTTTTGGAGCTACAACCTCAATAGTAGTGATCACATAAGCATGGCCTTGATCCCATGACCTTTTCCAAGGTATGTTTCCCTAACACATAGGTCATTCATTTCCATAATGTCCTATCTCCCTACAATTGTAGAATTGAACATTGGTAGCATCTTTATTTCCTTTACAATCACCAGAAAGATGGTCATTTTGTTCACATTTTTAGTATACTCCTTTCCCTTTTAGAGAGGCACCAAGGTGCTTACTTCCACAATTATCACGGGGTGGAAATTCAATTCTTTCCTTCTTCCTTGTTTCTTTATTTCCTTTCCCATTGTGTTCAGTATATGTCTTATTTTCTTGCTTTTATTTAAAGTCTTAAGACTTAGAGAATTCTTTTTCTGTCTTGATAGCACACGATACAATATCTTCGTACGATGAGAAGGATTGTGATACTAATGATCGATGGAGAAATGGTTTTAACCCATCAAAGAAATGTTCAATATTACTTCTTGGGTTACGTATATAATCTGTAGTATTCCTTTCAAATCTTATAAAGTTATCCTCATACTTTCTAATATTCTCATCCTCTTTTTGCCTCATACTCAGAAATTGCATTTCTATATCCGCTCGATGGTCACGAGGAAAGTATTTTTCTAAGAAAAGTTCATTAAACTCCCTCCATTACATACTATACATTTCGTTATCTTCCATTATGTTTTGAATCAATGACCACCATTGATCAACATCTTCAGTGTGGCGATAAATTTCCAGGACAACATTTTCCCATTCGCTACTCCACAAAGCATGAAATATTTTCTCTAAGTAATTTATCCATTTCTCATCCACTGATGGTTTTGTTTTTCCATTGAATGCTGGTGGTTGTTGCCTCATGAAGATTTCTAAATTTGATCCTCTGTGTTGTGGATCAGGATGCTCTATACGGGTAAGGTTATAATTCATAACCCGAGTGAGTTATCCCAGTATGGTGACAAGATTATTAGAACCAGTTGCATCTATTGGAGTTGGTGGCCTAGAACCAACTACTTTGTACATCATTCATTAATAAATGCCTTATCACATCTTGATTGTTCTTCTGTGTGACAATGCATGATATAATGTCCTAAGGATAGCTGTTGCATTAATGGGTCATAGCAGATCCCTACTATGATGAGAACCCAGAAGTGCCATCACACTGTTCTTGAATATATGTTCTATAGCTGGATGATGTTACGTGAGGGACACAAATAATACTGTCCATTAGGGGTGAGGACTCATAAAACTTTGAGGCACCTTTTCATGGTGTGCATCCTTGGTAATATCCAGGAGGATATTATGAGAACGAGACCCGCCAGTAGGAAATCCACATTTCATAGTTTCATTGGATGTTCCTTTCTACGGACGTGTATATTGGTCCTTAGATTTTAAGATTTTTATTAATGGGTATTGAAACTCACGCACTTATATGTATTGATGAAAACCGGGACGACACACTGTTCGCAGTGAGGTAGGATACGTTGGGTGCGTCAAGAGTAATACTGCATTAATAGATAATGCGAGAAAGGATTTGTCCCTTCTGTTCCATAATGGATTTAGATATCTCAGGCCCTTTGATGGAATTGATATAGCCTAAATAAATCCATGGACATGGTAAGGTATGGGCGAGTTCAATTCCGGGAAGTCAAAGAAAGAATAATCGAGCACATGGGTTGATGGAACTAGCATGCAACCCGCTTGATTAGAGATATCAAGACAAAGGGATTATATTACACGGTAAGCGTTCGTAGGAGGTGACACGTCATTGTGGCGTTAACTTCTTTCTCTATGGGTGCCTTGGCTTGTTGCTAGACGCTAACCTTGGACTTTGGTTAGGCTCCGCTTAATTCCACTGATAAAGAGGCCTAGGGGGTCATACACTAAGTGTGTCCATGTATCTCAGTTAAATATTAATTTAACAAGTTGAATACAGATTATTCCCGATTGTGGTTTAATAATTATTCAATGATGTATGATCGCATTTATTTTGACACTAGTTATTTGAAAGAATATATTGTGGGTGAAATAATATATATTTATTAGCGAGTAATGCAGTTACATTTATTTAGGAAATAAATATCCATTACTCAAGGTCTAATAAATATGGTGGAGGAAAATAAATAAAACTGAAAAAATAAAAGTACACGTCGTGTATATTTATATATACATGCCGTGTAGTTTATTTTTCATGATTCTTGAGAAAATATTTTTTATTTAATTAAATGATATTAAATGTAATACGTTGGACGCATGTCAAGTAATAATGATGGTCAACTGTCATTGTTAAGACATGGGGTATTACTAATAATTAAATGAAATGATTAAATTATTATGAGCAATTAATTTATTTTATTATTCAAGGTATTATAAATCCTAATTAAATTATTCTCAAAGGGGTTATCCATTTTTGGTTGTGCACAACGGATTGGAAATACTCTCATGCCAAGAGATAATTCCCTTTCCACCAAGAACACTTTCAAGTTATGAAAGCAAGATCCTCCACTCGATCAAGGAGATCGAAGACGGACATCGCAAGCGAAGGATCTTCCACGCTAGCACCCAAAGCTCCCTTCGGTGATGTCCAGAGATACGTGGCACACATGTGGATCACCGCTAGAGGAATCCTACTATTGTATTCTCCGACGCAATGACGGATCATAGGATCATGACCGGAGACACCAACAAATAAAGAATTCCATCAAGGTAATTATTCTGAATTAATTAAATTAATTATAACTAACATATAAAGATCCTATCTCAAGGGTTCCAGGCCTCTTATTTTCTTTTTCATTCTTCGTTCTATTCCAAAGATCCGGAATTTTATATCGTGATGGATCTCAGATTGAACATCGTGTAACGCTAAAATTAAAGTTGGGCAAACCCACTGACGTGCTTCCGCTGCACCCGGAACCTACAAGTGGTATCAGAGCAGTCATATAGTTGATTATAATTATTTAGTTTTTTTGTTGGTGATTTACACATTTAATAATTTAGTTATTTCAATTCATGTTTAATCATTCTAGAAATCTGAATATCGAGATCCGTTCCTCCTCCCTCGTTTCTCGTTCACCTCATAGAAATGATTTTTTCTTTTAATTTTGATTAAAATAAAATAGAGGAACTCATCCGGAGGAGCCAAACGTTTCTATCCATACAACACCAGAATACACGGTGTGTATTCGGAAGTACACGTCGTGTGGTCTAGGTTCAATTCATTGACCGATCCTCCAAATCAGGTCATGTATTGAGATCATTTATGACACCATGTGTTGACCAGAAACAGGTGGCACACGATTTCTATATTACATGCCTTGTGGTCCAACTGAACACAGTGTGTAGTCCCTTCGGGTTCGGGTTGGGCCATGTACCCCGTACACGGCTTGCCTGGCTGGAAACCGTGTAACGAGGAAACTACACGGCATGTGTCCAAAATAACACACCGCGTACTCCAACAATTTCCGAAGTACATTTACACGCCATATCCCCGAGTGTGTACTTCATATGGACGGTGAAGAAAAGTACATGCTGTGTAGTCGGAACAATGCATTGTGTACTCACCCATATTACGTAGATTTATTAAAATTTAATTATTATATTATACAAAACCTTGAGACGTGTACCATGGTGCAGGCGTAAAGCTGAGTCACAACACATGATAGGTGTTTTATATATATGTGTTTAATTTAACATCTGCGTAATTAACGGGAATTCACCGGCTTGCCTCCAAGGTACAAGTGACGTACAAGGATAATTTTAAATGAATTTATTTGTTTAAAATTATGATGGATGTGAATCTCAAGGAAGTTCAGAAAAGGGTTTAAGATAAAAGGATTGATTAATTAATGATAATTAATTGATTCGAGCGTGATTTATCTTAAACAAGAATGATTAAAGAATTGAATGCTAAGTTTTATTTTTTGCGTAAATATCATTGCATGTATGTATGATCATGAGCTAGACTGAGACCTTTGTATGTGAATGGTTTCTTTTAATTTATTTATTTAAATTAAATTTGTTGGTCTGCGATCCATCTCCTCATTAATATGTAGGGCCTGCGTGCCCAAGGATTATTTTATGTAAAAATCCCCTTTTACCCCTCACCTACGTGTGAGATAAATGCATATGTAATGGATCGAGCTCCCAAGCTAGTGGAGGTGGCTCAAGTCCGGAGCCGAGGTGAAACCAATCCAAGGAGATACAAAGGTGGACCGGTGGAAAGCTGTAAACACAAACCCGCAAGGTTCAAGGTGTTTCTCCCCTAGGTCTTGGGTTAGTTTATCAACCGCTAGATAAACTAACCAATAGAATAAGCTCATGATCATACCATTTATTTTATTTCTATCAGTTGCATGGTTTATTTTTTTTGGGTGTGTTGTCACGATCACACAATTAATGAATATAACAAGCATGCAAGATAGAACTAAAATAAGACCGGTTTATACATAAATATTATCTTAGACATGGTTAATCACATAGTATATCCCACATAATATTAACAAGCATGTAATCAAAGATAATAAAATGGAAATTTATGTATAAGGATAAAAGCCCTCAAAATAAATATTAAGTCGGTATAGCCTTCCATAATCTTGGATAGAATCAAACCATAGTTCAAAGTGATTGACTAACCCTAGTTGGGGTGCTTTCAATTATCGGGGAATTATAATTCAAGGTTTTGGGTTGACTTGACTTGGTTCAAATCAAGGGTTGACTGCCATAGCAGGACTTGGTGTGGCCAAGAGGCAAAGGTTGAGGAAATCCAAAAATAAAAGGATTTCCGGATTGGGGAGTCCACTCAGCGGATCAAGGAGGTACGAGTTAATGCAGTTGGAATTTGGAATGCCTACCTAAAACCCTTCAAGTTTATTAACCAACCCTAGTTGGGGTAATGTGAAGGGAAATATGGATCCTTTCCACTAGAATATTCAGGAAACAGAATATTCTGAAGTCAATGGTGAGGGCTATTAGATTTCGATAAAATAGTGGGAGACTAATAAGTATTAATTTATTTGTCTCAATTTTTGTAATAAAGTACTAAACCTTTGCAAATTTTAATTTGTAGAAATGGAAAGAAAATGAATTCAAACATATTATTGTGAACCATACTCGAGAAGGAAAAACTTCTCACCGGCACCAATTTCCAAGAGTGGCAGAGGAGTTTACGCGTCGTCCTTCACCACGAAAGGAAATTGTATGTGCTGGAAGAGCCTATTCCAGTTGCGCCTGGGAAAGAGTCTAGTGATGAGGAATTATATCTCTACATGAAACACATGGATGATGCCACATAAGTCCATTGTTTCATGATATCGGCCATGTCTAATGAGCTCTTGAAGCAACATGAAAACATGGACGTGTATAGCATGATGTCTCACCTTAAGGATATCTACCAAGAGAAGGCGAGACCGGAGAGGTATGAGATATCCAATGCTTTGTTCACCACGAAGCATGGAGATTCTGCACCAGCTGGGGCTCATGTAGTCAAGCTTATTGGCTACATTGAATGCCTGGACATCTTAGGGATTAAATTCCCAGATGAGTTGCGTGCAGATCTCATCCTATCATCACTGCCCAAGACCTTCTCTAGCTTCATTTTCAACTATAATATGAGCGGCAATGAGAAGAGTATATCGAATCTTCTGACCTTGATTCACCAGGTACATAAGGACATGGGGCGGGACAAACCCACGGTCCTTATGGTGAACAAGAAAAGAAAGGACAAGGCAAAGGGGACAAAGACTTATAAACGGTCTGAAGCCCCTGAGCACCGTCCCTCCAAGAAGGGGAAGATCCAGAGGAAGGGCAAGGAATGATAAGTAGTGTGTTTTTCATGTGGCAAGAAGGGCCAGTGGAAGAGGTACTGCACCCAGAAGAGTGGGGACACTAAAGGTTCATTTTTTATCGAGAGAAATCATTCTATTTCTACACATTGGGTATTAGATACAGCTTGTGGGGCTCACATATGTATTCAAATGCAGGAACCAAGTAGATTTAGAAAGATCTTTAGAGGAGAGGTGGATCTTTGAGCTTCCAATGGCGCAAGGCTGGCTGCATTGGCTATTGGCGACTACCACCAGTCATTGACAACTAGGATGATTTTGGTTTTACATAACTGTTATTTTGTGCCTCGTGTTACCAAGAACATAATTTATGTATCTTGTTTGGATATGGATGGATTTGTTTTCATGTTCAGAAATAAGGGTTGTCTCTTTTATAAGAACAACGTATGTCATGGTACGGCACATTTGAATAATGGTTTTTATGTATTAAATTATGAAAACCAAGTGTTGGAATTCGATAATGAAAAAAACTCACATGACTCATACAACACCCAGTTGTGGCATCACCGCCATGGTCATGTAAACGAGAAGCGCTTGACAAAGCTCTGTCAATATGGCTATTTAGACTCTATTGAGCTAAAACCACTTGATAGATGTCACGCTTGTTTACAAGGTAAAATGACCAAGCTACATTTTGGTGGATAGGGTGAAAGGGCCACATAGCTTCTAGGATTGGTACACACAGATGTATGTGGAAAATTTCCAGTAGAAGCTAGAGGTGGATATTCTTAATTCATTACTTTTACTAATGATTTGATTAGATATGGATTTGTCTACTTAATGAGGTATAAGTCAAAAGCCTTAGAGAAATTTAAGGAATTCAAGAAAGAAGTAGAGAATCATCTTGGTAATAAGATAAAGAAGATTCAATCAGATCGAGGTGGAGAATATCTGAACCAGGAGTTCATCGATATTCTATGGTATTCTGGGATTCTATCTCAGCTCACTCCTCCTTATACATCACAGTGAAATAGTGTTAGTGAAATGTGGAACCACACCTTATTAGACATGGTGAGGTCGATGATGAGTCATGCAGATCTTCCATTATCCTTTTGGGGATATGCATTACACACTGCAGCATACACATTAAACCGAGTACCAACTAAGGCGGAAAATGGAATTCCCTTCGAGTTATGGAATGGAAAGAAACCCATTTTTTCGCATACACGTGTATGGGGATGCGAGGCATTTGTTAAGGCATTATCAGGCAACAAACTATCACCCCAGGGTACGAAGTGTATCTTTATAGGATATCCTAAGGAAATGAAAGGATATTACCTATATAACACTCAAGAAAAGAATGTGATTATTTCCAGACAAGCCATATTTCTTGAGAGGGAGCACATCCTCAAGAAGGATAGTGGGAGCAAGATTGACTTCGACAAATTTGATGCTCAAGATACAGAGGAGTTGGTACAGGAAAAAGTTCCACAGGTCCTTGTGGAAGAGGTTCCAGAAACACAAGTACTGTGTAGGAGCTCAAGAGAGGTAAGGGAACTAGAGAGATTTAGTTTCCTAGTCACCGAGGATGGTGAATCATTATTGTTGGACAATAATTAATCTCTATCCTACAAGGAAGCATTAGAAAGCTCAGAAGCTACAAGATGGCTAGAAGCTATGAATTCTGAGATGGATTCCATGTATCAGAACCAAGTTTGGGTTCTGGTCAATGAGCCAGTTGATGTAAAGCCTGTTGGATGAAAATGGGTATTCAAGAGAAATATGGAAATGGAAGGTCAAGTTAGCACCTATAAAGCAATTCTAGTGGCTAAAAGATTCAGACAACGTCAAGGAATTGACTATGATGAAACCTTCTCACCAGTTTCCATGTTTAAATCCATAAGAATCATACTTTCCATAGCAGCTTACCATGACTACAGGATTTGGAAGATGGATGTCAAAACAGCATTGCTTAACGGGAACCTTCAGGAAGATTTCTATATGACACAACCGGAAGGGTTTGTGACACCAAGTGAATCCAAATGGGTTTTCAAGTTGCAGAAATCCATTTATGGATTAAATAAAGAATCCAAGTCATGGAACATTCGATTTGATGAATCCATAAAGGAATTTGGTTTCATTAAGAACGAATATGAGGAATGTGTTTATAAGTGGTTTAATGGGAATGTGGTCGTTATCCTAGTAGTATATGATGATGACATATTTCTTATTGGAAACGACGTACTATCCTTACAGTTAGTTAAGGACTGGTTAAACAAATGCTTCTCCATAAAATATTTAGGTGAAGCAGCCTACATTCTAGGGATCAAGATCATTCATGATAGATCCAAGAGTCTGCTTGGACTAAGTCAGGGTACATACATTGACCATATTCTAAAGAGATTTAGTATGGAACAGTCCAAGAGAGGATTGGTTCCTGTGTCACATGGCTTACATCTTTCTAAGAAAATGTGTCCTCAAACACAACAAGAGAAAGATAGGATGAGAAAGATACCATACGCCTCGGCTATAAGATCCATCATGTATGTCATGTTATGTACCAGGCTTGATGTTGCCTATGCACTGAGCATGGTAGGAAGATATCAAGAAGATCCAGGGGAACAACATTGGACTGCTGTTAAGACTATCCTTAAGTATATGAGAAGAACTAAGGATATGTTCCTGTTGCATGAGGGAGACGAGGAGCTTGTCATCAGAGGGTATGCTAATGCTGGTTTTCAGACAGATCAGAATGATCTAATGTCGCAATTTGGATATGTTTTCTGTCTCAATGGAGAAGCTGTGAGCTGGAAGAGTTCAAAGCAGCCAGTTGTCGCCAATTCTACAGCAGAGTCTGTGTATATATCATCTTCTGATGCAGCCAAGAAAGCCTCCTAGATTCGGAACATTTTCCAGGATCTTGATATGGTGCCTAGCAGTAAAGATCCCATTACATTGTATTCTGATAATACTGCAGTGGTGGCTCTTGAAAAAGAACTAAGGTCACATCAATGGACAAATCACATACTCTGGAAGTATCACCTCTTGAGGGATTTCTATTAGAGGGGTGAAGTTTCTGTGAGAAGAGTGTCCACGGAAGAGAACATGGCGGACCCCATGACTAAAGGCATATCTCAGCAGAATCATGAATATCATGTGAGAGCTAGCGGGTTAAAAGTTGTTAGCAGTTGGCTCTAGTCCAAGTGGTAGTCTGTTGGAGTTGGTGGCCTAGAACCAACTACTTTGTACTTTATTCATTAATAAATTCCTTATCACATCTTGATTGTTCTTCTGCGTGACAATTCATGTGATAATGTCCTAAGGACAACAATTGCATTAATGGGTCATAGCAGATCCCTGCTATGATGAGAACCCGGAAGTGCCATAACACTGTTCTTGAATATATGTTCTATGGCCGGATGATGTTATTTGAGGGACACAAATAATACAGGCCATTAGGGGTGAGGACTCATAAAATTTTGAGGCACCTTCTCATGGTGTGCGCCCTTGGTAATATCCAGGAGGATATTATGAGAACGATACCCACTAGTAAGAAATCCACATTTCATAGTGTCATTGGATGTTCCTATCTGCTGACGTGTGTATTGGTCCTTAGACTTTAAGATTGTTATTAATGGGTATTGCAACTCGTGCACTTAGATGTATTGACGAATACTGTGACGACACAGTGTTCGTAGTGAGGTAGGATACATTGGGTGCATCACTAGTAATACTGCATTAATAGATAATGAGATAAAGGATTTGTCCCTTCTATTCCATAACGGAATTAGATATCTCAGGCCCTTTGAAGGAATTGATATAGCCTAAATAAATCCATGGCCATTTTAAAGTATGGGCTAGTTCAATTCCGGGATGTCAAAGAAAGAATAATCGAGCACATGGGTTGATGTCACTAGCATGAAACCCTCTTGATTAGAGATATCAAGACAAAGGGATTATATTACATGGTAAGAGTTCATAAAAGGTGACACTTCATTGCGGCGTTAACTTCTTTCTCTATAGGTTCCTTGGCGTGTTGCTAGACGCTAACCTTGGACTGTGGGTAGGCTTCACCTAATGCCACTGAGAAAGAGGCCTAGAGGGTCACACACTAAGTGTGTCCATAAATCTCAGTTAAATATTAATTTAACAAGTTGAATAAATATTATCCCCAATTGTGGTTTATTAATTATTCAAGGATGTCTGATCGCATTTATTTTAACACTAGTTATTTGAGAGAATATATTCTGGGCGCTATAATATATATTTATTAACGAGTAATGTAGTTACATTTATTTAAGAAAGAAATAGCCATTACTCAAGGTCTAATAAATATGGTGGAGGAAAATAAATAAAACTGAAAAAATAAAAGTACACGCCGTGTATATTTATATATACACGCCGTGTAGTTTATTTTTCGGGATTCGTGAGAAAATATTGTTTATTTAATTAAATGATATTAAACGTAATACGTTGGACGCATGTCAAGTAATAATGATCGTCAACTGTCATTATTAAGACATGGGGTATTACTAAGAATTAAATGAAATGATTAAATGCTTATGAGAAATTAATTTATTTTATTATTCTAGGTATTATAAATCCTAATTACATTATTCTCAAAGGGGTTATCCATTTTTGGTTGTGCACAATGGATTGGAAATACTCTCAAGCCAAGAGGGAATTCCCTTTCCACCAAGAACGCTTTCAAGTTACAAAAGCAAGATCCTCTACCGGATCAAGGCGATCGAAGATGAACATCGCAAGGGAAGGATCTTTCGTGCTAGCAACCAGAGTTCCCTTAGGCGACGTCCAAAGATACGTGGCACACATGTGGATCATCTCTAGAGGAATCCTACACTTGGATTCTCCGACACAACGACGGATCACAGGATCGTGACCGGAGACACCAACGAAAAAATAATTCCATCGAGGTAATTCTTATGAATTAATTAAATTAATTATAACAAACATATGAAAATATTATCTCAAGGGTGCCGGGAATCTTCTTTTCTTTTTCATTATTCATTCTTTTCTGAAGATCCGGCGTTTTATATCGTGACGGATCTCAGATTGAACGTCGTTTAACGCTAAAATTAAATTTGGGCAAACCCACCAATGCGCTTCCACTGCACCCGGAACCTACAACATCACCAGCTCTGCTATAATTATCTTTAGTAGGAGGGAAATCACTACATGGATTACGTTCTTTGATACAATTTACATTCCATCCACTAGTAATCATTTATAAACAATGGCATACACTAGATTATTTTAGGAATCACAATACATAAATCCAAACATTTAAAACACTTAACATAAATTGAACAGTTTATGAATATAATCTATAATAATAAAAATGTTTTCTTTGAGGAAGTGAATACTCATAAACCTTCATAATGGTTGGTAAATAAAATGAGAATTATCCTATGAATATCCCCCGGGAGTGTTGTAACCAAAAGTGCAGCAAGGCCTGTCATCGTGCACGAGTTTATGTTCAAGTCTTTCTCAAAGCGGTGTTATCGGGTTTTAACCTTAGGTACATCTGTTCTAGATCTGCCTCTACCTACTTGTATCCAATTAGTGATGCATTTCTTGGAAAACTCACAAAATCCCTACAATACCATAATTCTAGGAAGTTCTTATATACTAATCCTCAATGTCTATCTTAGGGCTGTGTGCTCTAATCAGAGTTTATCTAAATCTAGTTTCCAAGGTTTGTAGTAAACTTCATTTGATACCAACTATAACGAAAATACCCTAGTTACCCGGAGTAGGTTCATTATTACATAACATTGGCATGATCACAAGTAAATCATGTCCCGAAAGATAGATCAGTTTAGTATTATTGGAAACAAGATTCATACATAAGTTCAACTTTACTACTTGAAAATAATAAAACACTAATTTATTCCATTAGAAACATCCAAGCCTCCTAGGTTATGCCTGAAAGTCACTCAAAACTAACTTCTTTATATCCTTGGAAAAGAAAAATAAGAAAGGGGTGAGATCAAGCGCTCAGTAAGGGTAATAAATACAGCGGAAGATAACATAAATATTAAGCACAATGAATAATTGAAAACACAAGCCTTTACAAATATTAAAGATGAACACTTTTATGTTAGGAATGTTATATAAGTAAATAATGTCATAATGAAACATAACCATGGGTATTCTACAAGTCAACTGACCACATGAACCATCAATATTATTTTTATAATGAAGGAATGTATAACTCCAGACATTCTGAAACATTTTGTCAGGGCCTCGGCCAGGACGTCTAAAAATGATTAAGGCCTCGGCCAAAACTATATAACAAAATGGGAAAGGCCTCAGCCAATTCCACGTCTATTTTTCTCATGAGACCTATCGATGCATCTAGGTGCTATAGAGGGCAAAACCCATCAATTACTAAGCCCAATACATTCCTCATAGAAAATGTTGAAATATAACATAAACATTTGTATTGAAACTAGCATACGAAATGTCAATACTTTAACCATAAACCATGAATGGTATAAAAAACACATCCATGGTCAAAAATATTGAAAAACCTTCAATACAATATGGAATATTGGTATGATAATGATTCAACTTCAAACAAGTATAAAATCTATCAAAGGATGTTGACATAGATGAAATCAAAACTATTTGAGAGAAATATCTATTTCTTTTTTTGAAAACATTTAAAGTTATATAATTACAGAAGAAAACATTTATTTTGAAAATATTCTTATAGAATTGTTAGGTAATATTTGATGATGTTATAATGGCGTAGAATAAATTCACTCTCCGTATAAGTTAAAAAACCATTCTTACCTTAATTTTGTCGAAAAGGGCGTAAAGTACCTTGTTTGGAAAACGACTGAAAGATTCCTTTCAAAAAATATAATTTAAAATAGGGGTATAAATGAATTTTACCCATTTTCTATTAAATAGTAAAAAAAATTGAAATACATTCTTAAGAAACAAGGATGTGGATGATAAAGAGGTCCTAGTATAAATTTACATAAAAACAGCCTCAGATAATAAATATATTTTGAAATTAAACCTTACCTTGTAATTTTCCTTGGTCTAGGATAGGTTAACCTCATGTATCATGGTGAAATAATTTTTATTAAATTATAAAATTACCATATAAATTAATATTATATCATATATTTTCTTTTAATATTGCTTTGTAAATAATATTTTAGTATTATCGTTGTTTCGGGTGTTAACTGATTCGTTTTCCTTTATATGCTTTGTTATATAAGTAATTTTTTTATGAATATTATGTATCTTATTCATATTAATAATGATATTAAGTCTTTAAACATTATTTTTAATCATCAAATGAAAATTATTCTTGAATGTATATGATGGGGAATGAATCTCATCGTGTTCATGGAGATGGTAATTCGTACGTACACACGAGCGACAATATCATTCTTTTGATAATAAAATCGTATATAATTGGATGTTATATCACATATAAAGGATAATTGTAATTTTATATTTATTATTTACATTAATTATACATAATTATTATACCAATCCAAATAGTAATGTATTGAATAACAACTATACCACGACGTGGAGATGGTAAGCCGTACGTACGCATGTATGGTGACATGTCATTCAAAGGATGGATAGAATAATTAATATGGTTGTACCATAATTATAATAACATCACGGTATATATAATATACTAGAGTTATTATTTTATAATGGAAACAACAAGGAAAGAAGAAGTGGGAGAAAAAAAACTTGAAAGAGGTGATGAAATATTTACATTTTCTTCGGGTTCTTCCTTTTGATTTGATCAAAAGGGCTCCTTAGGTTGGATTTCTGACTAAAGTAATGCCTCTAGGATGAATGGAGTATAGTGTAGAGGATAGTTTTGTAGGGTTTGTCCGAGCCAAATGTCTCTGATTGTGTGAATTTGAGAGAAGCGGAAGTGCCCTTTTATAAGAGGGGTGAGGGGTACCTTAGGAAAAGATTGAAATATTATTTTATAATAAAATCATTTTAGGTTTATAATGGCTCAAAAATAAATTATTTACAGGATAAGGTGGGGATGGGTTGAAAAAACTCAACCAATAGGTTTTAGATAGGTTTGGGTCACTATATTAACCTTGTCTTTTAGATTTAACTCTTAGTTAAATAGTTTGACATTTACCATGCCTCTTTGTTTTTTTATATAATATGGTTAGTAAACATACTATACACTTCCAAGGGAAACCCAAGTGGTTAATTAATGATACAAATATCATTATATAAGTCGTTTTTCTAATCCTTATATTTTTAGGATTATTATATCAACCAATAATATTGTATTTGTTTTAAAAACTCATTTATGTCAATTTTGAAATTATTTAATAATTGATTTTTTTAAGTCATAACAACTTAATTACTTCTAACTAAATACATTTAATAAACCCTAACATGTCATAGTATTCTATAAACTTTTTGGATGGCATCAAAACTTTCAAATTTTATTTATTTTAGTACTTATAATATCATTTATTTTATTGTTTCATTAATAAGAAAAATACTGCATCATTATTGTGTCATATATAAATATATTTATTTTATATATAAAAATTATAAATAAAATATCATTATCTGGTAAATATTTTAATATTTCTAATGAATATTTATAGTCGAATATATCAATTATATAACCTCATATAAAAATTGTTTTACTAAAAGATAGTTGCTTTTGTTATATTTTGTCTATACATTAGATTATTTAATATAAAATGTCCTTATCACTCTCATGTGGCTCCATGGGGTCCCAAAATCTACCCAAGGATTCCCATGGTCGTACATTTATCATCAAATAGGCACAGGACACATGTTAGGATAATTTAATATTATTATAATATTATTTTCTAACCTTATTTACTGGATTTAGCCCTTTAACCATAGTAAATAAAATATTTACTGAAGTAAATATTCCTAATGTATAAAAACAAAAGTTACCTATTTACGCAATTTGGAACTACAAATTAAAAATATTGAATCCATTTTTCTAAATTCAAAACACATAAGTGGCAGAAATTAATATAAAATTAACTCCCTTTGTCAAAACAAAAAGTATGTTTTTATGAAATAATTACTATCAAAAAAATGACACTTGTTTATGTCCAGTTTTATCGTGAGATTACATCCAATGACTTTAATTATATAAAATTATAAAAATAGAATCTAATCAAACTTAAAAACCATTCAAATTTATAATTTAACACTATAAATCATTTATATTAAAAAAGTTGTTTTTATTTGAAATTCTATATTTTAACTATTGATCAAAAATTGAAAGTTTTCTGAAAAATACCAAAAATTAACCCTAAGATAATTATGATATTAAAAATCCCAAAATTATGTCTATTTTGAAAGGTAAAATTTATAAAATTCCAAAAATTTGGTTTTATTATTCATAACCGCTAGGTTGACTGGTCGTGGTGTGTTAGAATCTCGATGTTTTGTACAATGCAAGCTATTGCATTATTCAAAGGGAAATGTACCATGGAATCTTGGGTTGTTACAATGGTAATCCATGAAAGTTCATCTTCGAGTATAGGAATTTGAAGGTAGAGTGTATAAATATGGAAGATAAAACCCAAAATAATGATATTTTATTTTTCAATAAATAGATTGTTATTGTATAGGAAGATGATTAGGTTAATCTTTAAAGCCAAGTATCGACATGGTTGATCGACTCGGCTGCCTCCTACCATGTAACCACTTAAAGATAAATATTCTAATATGAAACTTATATTATTTTTAGACACTAAAATATGGGAAATGATAGTCCATCCAAAATCACTAGTTTTGGTAATATTTTTCGTGAGAATTATATTGGATGTAGGTTACTGTTGAATGATGTGATGTATATTCCTAAAATTTAACTAAATATAATATCCATTATATTTTATAATTATGATAGCCACGTTAGTTTCTTTGATGATGTGAAATTGAATCTTATCAATTGTAACATTTTAATTTCTAAAGGAAATAAAGATACTGCTCTTTATCTAAAAAATGTTAGATCATGTGGAGGATAAGTCAATGAAACTAGAAAATAGTTTCTTATAGTAGTTTAGAATAGATGTCTTGGAAACATAACTAATAAATGAATCATATTATTCTCGAGGAAGGATCTATTACCAAGAATAAAACATAAACATTTGGATACATGGGTTTATTGCATCATAGGAAAACAACATAGAGTATCATTTTGTGGTTATTTATTATCTAAAAAAGTTATGTTTTAGATTTCATTCACACTGATTTATATATGATGGCCACTATATTTATAGGAGGTGTTATTTATTTGTATACCTTCATATATGATCATTCTAGAAAAAAATAGGTTATTGATTTGAAATCTAAAGATCAAGTATAGGATGTTGTCAACCAGTTTCATGTGAAGGTGGAAAGGGAAATAATCATAAGGTTAAAGTGTTTGTGATAAATAATAGAAGAGAGTATAATTGTCATGACCCGTCCTCAGGGCCCGTGTCGTGACTACCCCAAGCCCGTCTTCCATAGGCCAGGGGCTGGTGACTAGCACCAATGGCGTAAATCCTGATAAAAGGGAAGGCATTGACTTTATATAAGTAAAGAAACACAATATAGTACGCAAGCTGAAGTAAACACTAAGTAAACTGAGTACAAAAATAAGTGATGGAAAGTAAATGGGCCAGAATACAAACCCAACTGAAAGTACAGTACAACTTAAAAGAAAGTACGGCAGTATTAAAGTAAATCAGCAACCACTGAGTCATCCTCTGACTATCCCACTTGAAGGGTGGGTACATATGGTCTCCTCAGCTCCTTGGGTCTAGCCGTCCGCTCTGTGTATGTCCCACCAAGTGGTCCACCTACATGTACCATCACGCTCCACAATACTCAACCACGATCCATGCTGTCTGTCGTCTACAACCAACACCATGTAGTGCGGGCATAGCCCGTACAGGGGTGAGTATACAATACTTAGTAGGGACCCCGAGACTCCCGAAGGTCTCCTAGAATCCACAAAGGATAAACCACTAAGGAAAGATACAAACACAAAGTATCAACCAATTCTATTTAGTTGTATACCCATACATATACCTAAGTCATCAATTCCAGTTCTGCTCCAACCCACGATCTCAAGTACAACCCATTCAACACAGGAAAGCATAACCCAATCCACACAGGAAAGTAAGACAATCATATCGAAGATAATGATTGAAAGTCAAGACTCATCTAACACAGGTATACTACTCATGAAGAAGGGTGGAGATGATAGATATAGCCTTTGTATCATCCCCCCTCCCGAACCCGTGTAGGATCCAAGTACATAAGTGAACGCCGCTGAACCCACGTAGGATCCTAGTACAGTAACAATCGATGCCGACCCACGTAGGATCCAAGTACAGTCGTCCTCACTGTTGAACCCACGTAGGATCCAAGTACAGTCGTCCTCACTTCCAAACCCATGTAGGATCCAAGTACAGTCGTCCTCGTTGCCAAACCCACGTAGGATCCAAGTACAGTCGTCATCGTCGTCGCAGCCAGCTCTAGGGTTCCTGCACACAGCACGTTCGATTCCAAGAGGGTCCGCTCCATGAGCCAAGGGGTCAATACATCAACTGTCACGAAGTCCAGATTTGATGTATCAAAAAGTTCCGTCTCGTCAATAGTAACTCAACGCGACATATGGCACGTCAATCGGACGCCTGGTCTGAGAGCTATTGGCTTTTTCATCCTAGGGGCCCACTTGGTTTTTAAGCTAAAACCAACCCGACCGTAATCCAGCTGCATCCAAACCTCAAGTAGGGTAAACCAAAAGAATCTTCTCACTAAGAGGAACCTAACTTATTTGACGGCACGTCAGTCAGACATCCAGTCCTTAAGTTATAAGTGTTTTCGCTCCAAGGACCCAGTTAGTTTGAGGTTCGAACCAACCCGGCCGTACCCAAACTTCTCCAAAACCTCGAGTGTAATATACTAAAATGACCATATTGATCCAAGGATCCCTACGCAACTGATGGAGCATCTATCGGAGTTCTGTAGCCCAAGATATGGACATTTAAACAAACTTGGTGTGAAAATAGGGGGTCTGGGTGCAGTCCGATCCGGCCCAATAACCCATGGGTCGGCCCGAACCGGGTCGACCCAACCCGGGTCCGGGTCCGGCACGATTGGGCGTGGCCCGGCTTGGCTGGCACGGCCTGGCCCGGCTCGGAAGCCGGCCGCAGCTCGGTGCCGGCCAAGCGTGGCGCAAAGGGGGGCTCTGCCCCCTTTTTTCCAAAACGGCGGACCCGTGGGGTCCACCCTTAGAATCTGTCAGGGGGTTACGCCCCCCCCCCCCCATTTCCTTCGAATGGCCAGTCGTGATGGCTGGCATTGTGTAACCGCAAGACCCCCCTCGGGTCCCGCCTTCAGGTGGCGTCGGCGGCCGACACAGTCGGCCACCTTTTGATGACAGTCGCGGCCTTAGACTCTGGCTCTCGATCAACCGGCGATGCGCGACGGCACCGCGTCCCACTGCCGTGCCCCTCTGCCGCGGCCCGCTCCTGGCCGCGACCTCCTTCGGCCTCACCGGCGCAACGCGATGGCGCCGCACCCCACCGTCGCGGTCCACTACGGTCGCGGTCCTCTTCGTTCCCGTGCGGTGCAATGGAACCACGCCGCCTTCACCACAATGATCAATGAGGATCAACAAGAAAAGGGGAGGAGGATCAGCCGTGTTTGTGTGGTCCGATCTCCTCCCATTATGATGATAACAAGTGGACAAATTTTAATCAACAAAGGTCAATAAATAAAACATGAATGACGATAACCCCTTCCTCGAAGAAATTTCATTGTTGTCAAGCGCCGCGGATGATTTCATCATTTCCCTCATCGTCGGTGTCTCCTCCCTTGTCGCGGAGGAAGAAGAGGATGGAGAAACTGGGGTCTCTGAGCTGACATTCTTCATCGGAGAGTTGGCATTCTTCGTTGAATATTAAGTTCTTCAAAAGGGACTAGAGCTCTCTCCTCCAATTCTCAACACAACAAGCTAACCAAAACAAAATATGCTTCCCCTTATTTTATTTTACTTTTCCATTCATTCAAATTTACAAAATTTAAACACTTAAATCAATTAATTGATTAAATGTGTGTTGGCATGAATTAATGTTGGAGAGTGGGGAGAAGAGGAGTTACCCAATTAAATAGGAGGGGTTTCCCAACAGCAAACACAAAGAGTTTAATGGGGGGTTTAAGGGGTTTAGCTAAGATCAAGGGTTTAGGTCATATGTGGGCCTCACCCCACAAAATATCATCCCATAGGAGATTATGTGGGTGTGAGCCCCATCCTCATATCCCTTTGGGAGAATTTAACCACCAACCGTAAAAATAAAATTGTGCCACCCATTTTATTTATTTTAAACTATTTCCCCCCAAAATTAATTCCAAACCCGCTTAAAACGCTACTACGATAAAGGTCCCTTTAATAAATTACCAGCGCTGCAAACTCATCTGTGCCTTCAGATTTCAATTCCGAGCACCGGTTCAAAATATAGAAAAACATGCTCGTTCGTTCACTAAACAAACCCGAGATAAACTTCGAAAATTGATTCCAGGCACACCAGGCCTCAAAATCAAGTGTCGTCAAAACTCTGTACTCGTAAAATGCCAAAGAATTAAGCAAAAAACATTCTTTGAATTTTACAGGTCTTTGCATTACTCCCACCTCAGGGCTTTACATCCCTGTATAGACACATCATAAAATAGGGGAAAAAATTAGGGTATCGTGCAAGCATCTGAGCCTCCCGCTCCCATGTGCTCTCCTAGAGGTTCCCGTGCTGCCAACAAAGGCGCACCAGATGAATCGACCGTCCATGTAGGACCCGCTCCTGTCGATCCTCGATCTCCATCGGGACCTCCACAAAAGTCATCCCATCATCGATGTCCAGCTCCCCATCGTTGATTATATGTGTTTGGTCGTGCACGTATCTCCTCAGCTGAGATACGTGGAAGACGTCATGCACCCGGTGCAACTGAGGTGGGAGTACCAGGTGATAAGACACCTCGACTATCCTGATGAGAACCTGGAATGGTCCGATGAAGCACGGAGATAACTTGTTGCCCTGGCCAAATCTCCATAATCTACGTTGAGGTGAGACCCGTAAGAAAACGTGGTCACCATCCTCGAAATCTAGTGGTATCCACCTCCTATCAGCATAGGACTTATTTCGGCACTGTGCAGTCCTCATCCGCTCCTGGATGATCTACACCTTCTCTGTCGTAGCCTGAACCATCTATGGTCCTACGAGTGCTGACTCCCCAGGGTCAGTCTAGCACAGAGGTGATCTGCAAGTTTGGTCGTACAAGGCCTCGTACGGTGCCATCTCGATGGTGGAGTGGTAGATGTTTTTGTACGCAAACTCCACCAAGGGTAGGTGATCCTCCCAGCTGCGACCAATGTCAAAAACACATGCATGGAGCATGTCCTCGAGTGTCTGAATAGTCCTCTCCGTCTGACCATCCGTTTGAGGGTGAAAGGCGGTGCTCAGGCATAGTGGTGTCCCAAATGCTTCCTACAACCCCTTCCAAAGCTGGAAAGTAAAGTGAGAATCTCGATCGGAGATGATAGATGATGGAACACCATGAAGTCGCACGATCTTCTGAATGTAGATGCATCCCATGCTCTCCACTGAGCCCTACTCTCTGATAGGTAAGAAGTGGGCCAACTTGGTGATTCAGTTGACAATCACACAGATGGAGTAATGTCCTCTAGAAGTATAAGGGAGACCTGTCACAAAATCCATGTATATCTCGTCCCACTTCCACTCTGGGACCTCTAAGGGTTGCACCAAGCCTGCTGGTACCAGGTGCTCCGCCTTCACCTGCTGGCAGGTGAGGCATCGTGAAACGAACTCTGCCACAACCTTCTTCATACCCGTCCACAGGTGTTGTCTTCTGAGAATCCTGGTACATTGTTGCTACTATTAGATGTACCGCCAATGGGGAAGTGTGAAACTCCCCCAGCACCTCCTCCTGTAATGCAGCTGGTACCATGGTACGTCCCCTGAAAAGGATGGCGTGCTCTCCTCCTATAGAAAATCCATCAGGAGCTTGTCTTGTGGATATCTGTGCACATCGCATCTCACAGTCAACATCCCCACACTATGCCTCGCTGACCCGCTGAAGTAGTGGAGGAGTGACTGTGAGTGACTGTAGAAAGGATGCTCCATCTCTATCCATGATGGATATCTGCAACGTGGCTAGTTGCTCTGTCACCTCTCCAAGTAGCTGAATGCTCGATCTCTTGCTGAGTGCATCAGCTACTACATTCCCCTTCCCAAGAGTATAGACTATCTCAATGTCATAGTCCTGGAGGAACTCGATCCATCGTCGTTGTCTCAGGTTCATGTCCTTCTGTGAGAGGATGTACCTGAGACTATGGTGGTCAGAGTAAACAGTAAAGCGCTCGCCCATCAGATAGTGTCGCCACATCATCAAGGCAAAGACCACTATTTCTAACTCCAGGTCATGGGTAGCGTAGTTCTACTTGTGCCACCTCAACTGTCATGAACCACAGGTGATCATTGCCCTCTCCTGCATCAGGACACACCCGAGTCTGGTCCCTGATGCATTGCATTAAACTATGTACCCTATGCCCTCCTCTGGTAGCCTCAAGATGGGTGCACTGGTCAATATCTGTCTCAGCTCCTGGAAGCTCTACTGACATCTATCTAACCACATGAAGGGTTTACCCTTCTTTGTCAAATCTTAAAGCGTTGCTGCAACTCTAGAGAAGTCTGGCACAAATCTTCAATAGTACCCAGCCAGACCTAGGAAGCTCCGCACCTCCATCACGCTCATGGGTGGCTCCCAAGCTAGTACTCCCTCGATCTTCACAGGATCCACTACAAATCCCACCTCAGAGATGACATGCCCCAATAAGTGGACCTCTCGAATCCATAAATGAAACTTTGAGTGCTTACCATAAAGCTGGTGCTCTCAGACTGTTTCCAGTACAACCCGCAAGTGGTTGGCGTGCCCCTCCTCAGTAGTCGAGTAAATCAGTATGTCGTCAATGAAGACTACGACAAATCGATCGAGGAAAGGTTGGAAGATCCTGTTCATGAGACTCATGAACATTAATGGAGCGTTTGTTACACCAAAAGGCATAACCAAGAACTCATAGTGGTCGTACCGACACCTGAAGGTCATCTTCTTCACATCCTTGTCTCGGACTCTGAACTCAGGATAACCTGACCTGAGGTCTATCTTCGAGAACCATCGTGCTCCCTTAAGCTGATCAAAGAGGTCGTCAATCCTTGGGAGTGGATAATTTTTCTTTACAGTCACTTGATTCAGGCAACAGTAGTCGACACATAGTTGTAAGCTCCCATCTGCCTTCTTCGCGAATAAAATAGGAGAAGCCCAGGGTGAAACACTGGGTCAGATGAATCCTTTGCCCTGCAAGTCCTCCAGTTGTACCCGCAGCTCACAAAGATCGGTGGGAGCCATCAGATATGCTGGAGTAGATATCGGGGATATCCCAGGGTACAGGTCAATATAGAAGTCTACCTCTCCGCGAGGAGGTAGTCCTGGAATGATGTTAGGAAAAACGTCAGCACATTGATCCATCACAATAGGAAAACTCAGACTCCACACATCAACTTCTCCTAGGATGAGACTAGCCAACTGATGAGTGATCGGCTGTCCTCTCCTCTGTGTGAGTCCATCCTGCGCTGCAAAGGCTCCCTTCTCACCGGTGAAGCTGAATCTGCTTCCATTTGTGCGGACACACCGCACCTTGCACCTAATACAGTCAATCTGGGCATGGACTGTAGATAACCAGTACATACCTAACATGACGTCGTAAGGCCTCGATTCCACTACAAGAAGATCCCAAATGAAGCTATCGCCTCCTAGAGTAAGCTCACAATGCCGTCACCAGTGTGTAAATGTTGAGTCTGCTCCTGTAGAAGTCTCTAGCCGTAAAAATCGAGCCAACGGCTCCATCGGAATCTTCGATCTCCAAACAAGGGTAGCAGCAATGAAAGAATGAATTTATCCTGTATCTATAAGAACTGAATCAAGGGTGGAGTAGACACAGATGGTACCTGAAATCATCTCAGGTTTGTTGTGGTCATAAGCCTCCACCGCATGAAGTTGATCATGCCTCTGTCTTCCAACAACCTGTGGTCGGGGTGGACCTCCTGGTGGTGGTGGTGGTAGAGACTCAAAGTGTCATCCACCACCTACTACTCGGATAGCTCCTCTACCTCATCCTCCTGCTCCCTGCAGATCGCCATGGTCGAACCTCTTCCTCTACCAGGGTGGTCCCTCAACTGTCTGCTGCTCCTCTGCATGGCGGGTTGGGCAGTCATGAGCCATGTGGCCCTACCCGCCGCATGCATAGCATTGTCTGCCTCTTGTATGACTGGCTCTATTTCATGTACCCCACACCACCAAAATAGTATCCTGAGGTCACCCATCTGATGGCCTGGTCCGCTTGGACATCTACGACATCTGTCTACTGTCGGCTGCAGAAGACTCTGCCACGTGTCGCCCTGCGGTAGGCCTCGCTGCTGGCTTAGGCTCAGCAAGGAATCTCTCCACAAGAAGGGCTCGCTCTAGTAATCTTTATTATGTTGGAATGCTGAGGGAGATCATCGAAGCCCGAATCTCATGCCTCAGTCCCTGCTCGAAGGTCCGGGCCCAAAAGAATGGGTCCCGTACCATGTTTGTGGAGTTGTGCGAGAGGTCGGTAAATCTCGAAGAGTACTGGGCTACTGTCATGCTACCCTACCACAGCTGTAGTAACTCTTGGATGTGTACCGCATGGAGGATGGATGGAACAAACTCCAAGAGGAAGATACTCTTGAAGTCCGTCCATATAAGAGATGCCTCGTCGTGCACCTGGAGCATCAATCTCAACCATCTACCTGCTACTATGTGCAGGAGACTTGCCACGAGGATCACCATGAGGTTAGCTGGTGTCCCTACTAATCTGAAGAGTCGGAAAATAGCCTCCAACCAATCCTCGGCTGCCTGAGGGTATGTCTCTCCACGGAACCTGGGCAACCTTTGTTGCTAAAACTCGTGCAGCGCACTCAGGCAGCATGCACTCTCCTCTGCTGGGGCTGGTACTATCGGTGGCCTAGTGGGTAGAGGTACCACTGGTGCCTCAGCTGTAATGGGGACCTGTACCAAGGCCTCATCGCTCAATGGGCTGCCATCTCGCACGTAACTGGGATCCCTAGCTGGCTACCGTCATGGGGCCATCCTGAAAAGAAAGAGTTGCACCACGGTTAATACATTATACCTGGTGAGCTGACTTAAATTAATCACAAATAAAACTTATGAAATACACGTGAAATCAGTTTTTTCGAGCACTGAGTCGGAAATCAGAATTCAGGGTCCTAGTGTATGGATACGTCGGCCTCCGCACTAGCATTGGACTCCCTGGACTGATAACCACACTCAATACGCTTAACACTATTACTTCACAGAAAGAAATTATCAGAGCCCTATGTTTTGCGGTAGAACCGACTACTCTGATACCAATTTGTCAAGACCCGTCCTCGAGGCCCGTTTCGTGAATACCCCAAGCCCGCCATCCATAGGCCAGGGGGTGGCGACTAGCACCAATGGCGTAAATCCCGATAAAAGGAAATCATTTCTTTTATATAAGTAAAGAAACACAACAGAGTATGCAAGCTGAATTAAACACTAAGTAAACTGAGTACAAAAGTAAGTGCTGGAAAGTAAATGGGCCAAAATACAAACCCAACTGAAAGTAAAATACAAATGAAAAGAAATTAAGGAAACAGTAAAGTAAATCAGCAACCACCGAGTCGTTCTCCGGTTATCCCACCTGAAGGGTGGGTACATATGGTCACCTCATCTCCTTGGGTCCAGTCGTCTGCTCCGTGTACGTCCCACCAAGTGGTCCACCTCTAGGTACCAATCCGCTCCACAAGACACATCAACGATCAGCAATGTCTGCCATCTGTAACCAACACCATGTAGTGCGGGCATAGCCCTTGCAGGGTTGAGTATAAAGTACTCAGTAGGGACCCTAAGACTCCTGAAGGTCTCCCAGAATCCACAAAGGATAAACCACAAATGAAAGATACAAACACGAAGTATCAACCAATTATACTTAGTTATATGCCCATACATATACCTAAGTCATCAATTCCAGTTTTTCTTAAACTCACGAGCCCAATTACAACCCAGTCCACACAGGAAAGAATAACCCAGTCCGCACAAGAAAGTAAGACAATAATATCGAAGATAATGATTGAAAGTCAAGACTCAGCTCACACAGGTATACTACTCATGAAGAAGGGTGGAGATGATAGATGTAGGCTCTGAATCATCTCCCCTTCCAAACCCACGTAGGATCCATGTACAGAATTCATCACTGCCAAACCCACGTAGGATCCTAGTACAGTAACCATCGCTGCTGACCCACGTAGGATCCAAGTACAGTCATCCTCGCTGTCAAACCCACGTAGGATACAAGTACAGTCTTCCTCACTGTCGAACACATGTAGGATCCAAGTACAGTCGTCCACACTATCGAACCCACGTAGGATCCAAGTACAGTTGTCATCTTCATCGCAGCCAGCTCTAGGGTTCCCGCACACCGCACGCTCGATTCCGGGAGGGTCTGCTCCATGATCCAAGAGGTCGATACATAAACTATCATGTAGTCCAGAGTTTATGTAAAACAAAGTTCCGTCTCGTCAATAGGAACTCAACGCGATAGACGGCACATCAATCGGACGCCCAGTCTGAGAGATATTGGCTTTTCCGTCCCAGAGGCCCTGTTGGTTTTTAAGCTAAAACCAAACCTAATATACTATAGATGAATCCAAACCTCAATTTGAGTGATCCAAAAGAACAGTCTCACTAAGACGAACCCAACGTATTTGACGGCACATCAATCGGACATCCGGTCCTTAAGTTATAACTGTTTCCGCTCCAAGGACCCGGTTAGTTTTGGGTTCGAACCAACCCGGCCATACCCATAATTCACTGAAACCTCTACTGTAATATAAAAAAATGACCTTCTCAATCCAAAGATCCCTACTCAACTGACGGTGCATCGATTGGAGGTCCGTAGCCCAAGATATGGGCATTTGAACAAACCTGGTCTGAAAATAGGGGGTTTGTGCATTGTCTGACCCGGCCCAATAACCCCTGGTTCGGCCTGAACCGGGTCAACCAGACTTGGGTCCGGGTCCGGACAGGCTGGTGCGGATCGGCTAGTAGCGGCCGGCCCAGCCCGTGCTTCTTGTATCCTGGCTCAGAAGCCGGTTGCGGCTCGGCGCTGGTCAAGCGGGGTGCAAAGGGCGCACCGCCCCCTTGTTTCTGAAACGGCGGACCCGTGGGGTCCGCCCAAAGAATCTGTCAGGGGGGTTACACCCCCCCCCCCCCCAATTTCCTTCGAACATCCGGCCATGATGGCCGACCTTGTGTAACCGCGGGACCCCCCTCAGGTCCCACTTTCAGGTGGCGTTGGTGGCCGGCACAACCGGCCGCCCTTTGATGACTGCCGCAGCCATAGGCCGCGGTTCTCGATCGACCGGTGTAGTGCGACAGCACCGAGCCCCACCACCATGTCCCGTCCCAGCCACGGCCCCTTGAAGCTCTGGAGCGGCGCGACAACGCAGCACCCCTCCTCCGCGGCCGGCTCCGGCCACAGTCCTCTTTGTTCCCGCACGGTGCAACAACATTGTGCCGCCTTTGCCCTAATGATCAATGATGATCAACAAGAAAAGGGCAGGAGGATCGGTCATGTTTGTGCGGTCCGATATCCTCCCATTATGATGATAACAAGAGGGAAAAGTTTAATCAACGAATTTAGATAAATAAAACTTGAATGAAGATAACCCCTACCTCGAAGAAAGTTTGCGGTTGTCAAGCGTCGTGGATGATGGAATCATTTCCCTCGTCGTTGGTGTCTCCTCCCTTGTCACGGAGGAAGAAGAGGATGGAGAAACCAGGGCAACCAAGATGACGTTCTTCTTTGGAGATTTGGAATTCTTCGTTGAAGATTATTTTCTTCAAAAGGGACTAGTGCTCTCTCCTCCAATTCTCAACACAACAAGGTAACCAAAATAAAATAAGCTTCCCCTTATTTTATTTTACATTTCCATGTATTCAAATTTACAAACTTTAAACACTTAAATCAGTTAAATTATTAAATGTGTGTTGGAATGAATTAAAGTGGGAGAGTGGGGAGAGGAGGATTTACCCAATTAAATACATGGGGTTTGCCAACATTAAACACAAAGAGTTTAATGGGGGGTTTAAGGGGTTTAGGGAAGATCAAGGGTTTAGGTCACATGTGGGCCGCACCCCACAAAATATCCTCCCATGGAAGGTTATGTGGGTGTGGGCCTCACCTTCAACTCCCTTGGGGAGAATTTAACCACCAACCATAAAAATTAAATTGTGCCACCAATTTTATTTATTTTAAACTCTTTCCCCAAAAAAATTAATTCCAAACCCACTTAAAACGCAACTACGATAAAAGTCCCCTTAATCAATTACCGGCGCTGTGAACTCATTGGTGCCCTCATATTTCAATTATGATCACCGGTTCAAAATATAGAAAAGCCCGTTGGTTCGTTCAATGAACGTACCCGAGCTAAACTTCAGAAATTGATTCCGGGCACACTAGGCCTCAGAATCAGGTGCCTCCAGAAACTACGTAGTCGTAAAATCCCAAATAATTATGAAAAAACAATTCCTTGAATTTTACGGGTCTTTACAATAATGGTCCATTTGAGGAGTAATGGAGAATTTTCAACATTTGGATAGAAAAATAAGTACCGATGATATCTAAGCATAATGTTATTGCTAATAAGATGGACAAAACAATTTGTAAGAGATACAGGTGTATTATATCAAATGAATAGTTTCCAAACACATTTTAGTGGTAGGAAATGAGGATTTTTGTTTATATTATCTACCTTACTCCATAAATAACATTGAACTATGATGCTATAGAAATAGTTTGGTTAATTAAATATGTTTCACACAAACACTTGAGAGTACTTTGCTATAGGTAATTTTTTTTACATCCCAAAAGATGAGTGGATGAACCTTGGTGGGAAAGGAAAGTAGTGTATGTTTTTGAGATATACTCATGAGGAGTTTGGATACCGACTTTGGGATCCTATTATTAATATGTTCATCAAAATTAATGATGTGGTGTTTCTTGAGGATCAGATGAATGGAAATTTTGAGAATCCAAAAATTGGATTGAAGTTTTAGTCTAGGAAAATCCATTCAATCTAGATCCAGTATCACTACCATAAGTTACACCTAGTGTGGGAGAGATGTATTCCACCAATGATACCTCGATACCTAGTAATATGTCACCATATTATGATACATCTCCATCATATGCTATTATAGAAAAATACCTCTAAAGTATAGTTGTGGAGATCTTCAAAATAATGAAAATCGGGTCATGGGTACTCACCACTTGAGTATGTGATGCTCACTAAAAAGGGAGATCCAGATATATATGATGATTTGATCAAGATTCAATATAATATGTAATGGAAAAATTCCATGCAAGAGGATATGATATATTTCAATAAGAACCATACATTTGATTTGGTAAAGTTTGCACATTGAAAGAAGGTACTTAATAACAACTACATGTAGAGAATCAAATGGGAAGATGGTTTCTAGTAGCTACATGTCCATAATGGTTATGAATAGATTTATTTAAAATAAAGCTATTAACTTTGATTAAATTTTTTCCCCTTAGTAAAAAGTTGTATTCTATTAGTGTTGTTCTTGGATTAGTTACTAGTCTAAACCTAAGGGTTTAAAAGGTGTATGTAAAGTCTACATTATTACATAATGATCTCAAAGAGGTGATATAAAAAGAATAGCTAGAGTTATTTTAGGTGACATTTAATGAAAATGTGGTATATAAACATAGGTAATGTTTATATGGACTGAAACAATATTCCTAGAAATGATATTAGAAGTTTGACTCATTCATGTAGAAGAATGAGTATAAGAGAACAGTTGATGTTAACCATTTTTTCATAAAATTAATTTCTAATATGATTTCATTATCTTGTTGCTTTATGTTTATTATATGTTGATTTTTGGCATAGATAACACCAATATCGACAAGTATAAGAAGGATTTGAACTAGTCTTTAGAAATTGAGGACATTGGAGACTCTACTCAGATACTTGGTATGATGATTACTCATGACAAGAGGAATCATAAGATTTTTCTATCTTAGAACTGGTACATTAAGAAGGTTATTAAAATTTTTAACATGATAAAGGAAAAACCAGTCATTACTCTACGTGTAATTCATTTTAGTATAAAGATAAATTATCATTCTTTAACTAAAGATGAGAAATAATAAATGGAAAAATTTATTATCCATCAACAGTTGATAGTATTATGTATTTCATGGTGTTCACCCGACCAGATATTTTTTACATTGTTTGAATTTGAGAATATTCATATAAAATACAAAAAGGATCATTAGATAGCTTCTTAATCAATATTGTGATATATTGAGCTGCATAAAATCACTATTTATGTTTTCGAAATGGTACAACTATTTTAAAAGTAGACAAAGATACATATATGGATGGAGATATTGACATAAAGAAATTTATATTTAGGTACCTAATATTTTTTTGATGGTATAAGTCTTATTAAAATCCTAAATTTAAATTTTTTTTCCATATCCACCACAAAAGAAAAATACATCACAGTCACTTAAAGATGCAAGGAGATATTGTGGGTGAATAGTTTTTTATAGTAATTGGGGAAAAGTTAAGAGAATTACATTATCTGCTATAATGGATAGTGGGTTATTCATCTTAGTATGAACCTAACATTTCATTCTAGGTCTAAACAATTTGATGTTCCATATCACTAGATACATAATGTATTAGAATGAAGATTATTGAAAATAGATAAAATGCAAACCAATGATATGGGGAATATTTAATGATGAATGTTCAGAAAAAATAGAAGCTAGAAGCCACGAAGAAGAATACATGTATAGCTTCTACTCCAAATTGGTTGGGAGGGGGATTTATAGGGGATGCACTAAGTTATGGATTTTGTTTGGGATATTATTGTAGATGTTTTTTCAGAATCAACTTTTTTAAGAGGTTGTGGAAGGATTCTTTCTTGTTTGGTAGACAACAAGTTGAATGTCCATCCAATGGTGGGATAACTATGAAGGGTAGCATAACCAATTGAACCAAAACTTTACATCATTCAATATCTTCTCTATAAAATATGATCAAATCCCATTAATTGTAATTTTGTGTGATCCTCCAACATTTCATCTAGAGGGGAAATAAAGAACCATCCCCATTTATCCCATGTATTTTGGAACACTACCAAACAACATTAAATTCTTGTGTTATGTAAAAAAATTCTTCGTTTTTGTATGTGTTTAGACACCAAAAACATCTCCTACCTCAGCAAAGTATAAGAGGAAATTTGTGGACTCTAAGGATATTTATACTACTACAGTGTATCCGGTGTTCTTGGAAAGATAGTATTAGGTTGGGTTTTCTTCAGATCCTACTAAAGAAAAGGTTTAATATGTATATCCATGTGGTATGAAGTATTTTTCCAATTATATTCAAAAAGTGTTTCTACTTTTTCAGGTACAGGCCACTGATGTAGTTGGATACTCTTTTATAACTAAGGAAACTCTGTAGAATTTTAATCACAACTCTATCAAACATGATAAGGATATTTCCAACCTTGTAATGTATTGAAATAATGAATATAGTATTTAGATAAACTAGATGATGTTGTCCCTATTTAATACCTCCGGTCCAATAAATCCACAGATGGGAAAAAATGCATGGACCATGTTCTTAAAGGGATGACCAAGGTTAGCCCTGGACACGTAGTTGTAGATACATCTTAAGATGAAGCCACATGTAAGAGTAGGGATTCCTATTTTACCCAAGTTCCACCTCAGAGGGGTTCTAATAATTATCTTACTCTCAAGGATAACTCCAAGTTGTTTACTATGAATATCTCTATTTTTCATTCTTATGTCTTGATCAAAAGTCTGAGGATATGGGGTGATGAAATGGAGATTGTATATAGAAATAATGAAGCTATTATTTCCATCACATCTACAATATCAAGGGGTTGTCCAAAGGCTTCTATTGAGTATAATAGAGCCCAATCTAAAGGAATATACTCTTATAAATGAACAAATTTTTCTAGAATTTTATAAGGAAAAATAATTCAGATACCTTTGGGGCCCTGAGATACTTAATTCATTGGTATATTCATATATGATTGGGATTTCAGAACCTATGGATCAATTTTAAGGTTCAAATTACTTATTTAGTTCTATCTTTTGTATGATTTTATTGATTATAACCATAGGTTTTCTACTATTTAGATCCTTTGGACTCTCCCAAAAAGAGGTTTAACCTCTCAAATAAATAATTTTGGGAAACTACATGTTACTTTCTCTTTTGATAAGGCTGATTAGAGGTGTATAGACTCTAAGATTTATGCTTCATGATATTATCTAATAATAAGGATTATTCAAAAATATTTGTTAACCATATCATATGAGATGTCTAATAATTGGATTTTATTTGGGTATTTTAACACAAACTTTTTTATTAATGAAAATATGGGTGTTAACTTTGTTAGTGTTGGCTATTTATATTTTCAAAGGTTAATTGATTAGGATTTTTTATCTAAAATGACACTACAATGGATTGAGTTTTCTTTGATAAAATGTACTACTACTAGGTGGAATGAAAAAAAGATTTAGGGATCCTTTTTCCCATAATGGTTCTAACATGGAATATTGTTTCTCTTAAACTTCTCTCCCAATAGTTCATTAACATTTCTACACTTTAGTATTTTGTTTTCAATATCTTGGAGGATATATCATATCCCTTTCAAATTCCACAATTTTTGGCTCAACATTGAGGAACGTAAGGTAATTTTATAGCAAAAATGGACAAGGGGATTTGAATGTAATGCCTTTAAAAGACTCATACTGAAACCCTGATCTATAAAATACTCTCCCATGTGGTGCATTAGAGATAATTTTTCTAGATTGGGTGATGAAATCAAGTAGTTTCTAGATGAATAATTTCAATATCAAAATAGTTCTACGGGCTTTGACACTCCCTCTACTGGTGAGATTTTTCTATAAACCAATCTGAGTGAGTTAATAAAAACTAATGAATGGATTATTTGGAATCAATTTATCCTCAGATGGCTCAATGAGGATGAGATAATTTATATATTTTTACATATCATAATCATGAAGAGATAAATAAAAAACATATTTCCATCCTTAGGGTGAATAGAGAGGCCTCTAAAGATGAAGTGGGTTTTTCCAATTACTTGGTAAACTACTTTGAATCTATTTTTAATGTTTATTTTATAAAAGAATATTTTTTCGGTAGATTTGATTTATCAAAGTATCATGGGTTTGAAAAATGAATTTCTCAATGCTCTAACAACTAAATATTAAATTTGGAATGATTTATTCCCCCTCAATAAGGATAGTGTATCTAGAGTGAATGAATTTAATACAAAATTATTCATTATGCTTTGGGATGTGATTCATTTTCACTTAAAATAGGATACTTAAAATTTTCAAAGATTGTAATTGCTTCCTCCTTTGAGAAATATTCAGTTCATAACTCTCATTTCAATGGTTAATCGTGACTTAGATATTAGTGATTGTAGACCTACTGTTGTGGGAAATAATTTTACTAAGATTATTAGTAAGGTGATTTCCACAAGGTTAGGTGATATTTATAATCTTATTAATTCTCTAAACCAATTTGGTTTTATACTAGGGATGATGGTAAAATACTATTTATATATAGGCTTTGAGTGTTTGAATCTACTCCAAAAGATGTCTAAACCTGTTAGAATTTATCTAAAGATTGAAATATCTAAATATTTTAATAATTTACATTAGGATTTGATTTTTAATTTCCTTGATATGTATGATTTCTCTTATTGATGTAAAAATATTATCTAGGATAATCAAAATATATCAAGGCATTCATTCATGGTTAATGGGTCCCCTAAGGGATAATTTATCTATAATCAAGGAGTGAGATAGAGGTATCCCTATTAGCCATTATTTTAGGGATTATTAAGGATTATATTATAAATATCCTTCTAAAATATATTGAATCTATGGTACTATCTCCATTCATGGACTCTAAGGAGTTAAGGGCACCCATGAACTTTTTTTATACCAAATAAATCCTCTTTTTTTGAAGTTAATGACATGTATGTTGTTTTCATATAAACGAATTTTGGGAATTATGAATATGTATTAGGGAAATCCATTAGTTAGAACATGTTTAACAATTATTTGGTAAGGATTTGAATACGTCAAAGAGAAATAGAATTTCTAGATCCCTTAGACTTGGGAAAGGATTGCATCCATTCAATAAATATGGAAAACTATTTTTTTCATGGAGGTTCAAGGAATCATATCTCAAAGGGATTCCAAGAAAAATAATCAATCAAATATAAATATGGAAGTGTAAATATATATCAAAAGTTGGTTATTTTTTTCTATTTAACATAGTTATTACATCAATATTTTCATCTGTATTATAAATATAAATGTACTAGAGATCACAATAAGAGTCTTGAAAAGAACATTTAGAACTTCATCTGAACTAGTTGTATATATAAAAATTAGAGGGTCTCCATATCATGGAACAAGTTTTTCATACCCATATATTTTGGTTGTCTGTGTATTAAAAAGCATTTACTCTTTAATGAGTTCATTACCATTGGCTATCATTGTCAATTTTTTCAAAAACTAAACACATCCTTTTCCTATCTTAAGTAAAGGGTTATTGAAAAATGCATAGAGAAATTTTCTTTTATATGAGATCATATGTTTGACTAGGATTTAAGAGATATTATAAATCTCTTTTTCCTCAGATTAAATGGGTTTCATCAATATAGTATACTATGAAATTATGGAATAAAAATTATCTTTACATCCTAATCCATTCTTACAGTAATGTACCATTAGATATTGATGATCATTATACTGGTGAACTTGTTGATCATTTTTAATAGATTAAATCACTTGTTAACTCATTCCTTTCAGTAAAAGTTGTAATTTATATATACAATAAAAAATAAAAAGTTTTATAGATGTTGTTATGGATGAGAAGACTCAATTAAAAACTATGTTATGAACATATTCGTGGGAAGTATACTAGGACGCATAGATGTCTTTCCAAGTGCAAGAAAAATTTTATTATACTGTTAATATTTATTAGGATTTGGAAGATCTGGTAAAAAATCCTTCCCATGGTTGAATTATTTTCTTCAATTGGTTTCTATATCACTTCAATATTTTAGCTTTACATAATGGGATAAGATAATTTTTATTAGGTTTTACTTCAATGTGATCATGCAAAAGATATTTGGAATTTTATTTCAACCCAATTTCTTTGTGTGCTATAGTTGGAAGACTTGCCTTTATTTATGGATGTTATCCTGGATCTGTGCTTGATCTAACAAAGAAATACCATTCTTTTAGCATTCATAGAAGTTAACTTTTTATATAAGTAGAGGGCAACAAACTTATTTTTTTATCATTTAATGGGTATAAGATAGATATGTGTGTTCATCAGTAGAGTTTTCTATTTTTCCTTCAATATCCAAACGAGTTACAAGAATTGTGGTTTGAATTATATCATTATATCATGTTTTCTTAGTGTCTCTTGCACCCCTGGGAAGAAAAGTCATTAACAATAAATTAAATGGATCACATCACTTCCATCAGATATTATGTTTAATGTGAATAGTTCTACTTTGGGAGCCTCTAATTAATCTGACTATGATGGAATTTTCCATAATTAGAGAGGCTCGATTAAGGGAAATTAAACATTCCTTATTATCCCAGACATATACTTTGAGGTAAATACTATGACTTTTTATAGTGTAAATTATGCTAGTAAATTTAGTTGTATTAAACATTGTTTTGAGACTCATTCAATGCTTGTTGTAAATCTGATAAAACAAAGATCAAGTAACACACCATGGAATCTTTATATTGTTGAGGGGAACTTCTTAGCACAAATTAGAGAGATGTAAAATCTTATGACAAATTTCTATAGTGAAGTGAACATATTTGAAGATATTTTATCAAAAAAGTGGTGTGGGACCATGAAACTTTCCAGTCTGTTGGTTTTTATGATTACTTTATGCCCCCGCATCTATCAAATGTTGTGGGAGATATTTATTTTATCATTAATTAACTCTCTATGGTTTTCAAAACCTCTTTTATTTTTTTCAAGGGAATTAATTAAATAGATCCATATCTTAGAATGTTTCTAATTATTTATTCATTTTTAAAATTTATTCATTTTTAATATTTCTTTACTTTATTCATTTTTAATATTTATTTATTTAATTTTTCCTAAATTAATTAATTTTTTAAAATTTATTAATACATTAAATATATTAATATTTAATATATTTAATATGTTTCGAATTTATACAATTAATATTTTATCATTGTAAATATTTATTCAATTTTTTTTAATTTTTTTGCAATTAAATCAATATATAATTATTATTAACTAATTTTAATGTGGTAATTTTTTGTAAATTTTTTGTATATTAATATAATTTTAAATATTTAATCATTTTTATTTCAATATTTGTTCATTTTTAATGTTTTATTAATTTATGTAATTAATATTATTTAATCATTTTTAATGTTTTTGAAATATAATTTTTTTATTCATATTTAATATTTATTAATTGAATATTATTTATTCATTCTCCCAATATTGATTAAAACATTTTTATTTGTTAATTAGTTAATTTTATTTCATTTATATAATTAATATTTATTCAATTCTATTTTAATAATTTTGGAAATAAAATATTTACACCATTATTATTCCTTCATTTTTAATTATTAATTTATTGTAAATATTTTTAATTGATAAACAATTATTAGAATTTTAAAATTTTATATAATTAATAATATTTCATTTTTAATATTTTTTAATTTAAATATTTCATATTATTTATTCATTTTCTTGTAATTTAAATTGTTATTTTTCATTCATTTTTTATTTAGGTGTTTATTGGTGCTAATGTTAGCACAGATAAAGTATGTTATTATCAGCGCTAAGTTTCGTACTTATAAATTCATACATTATCAATACTTACTTTTTATCCCTGATAAAGGTATTTTTATAATAAACAAATTAGCATTGATAATATTTGGATTTTAGAAGTGTTTAAAACGAATTGATAGAAGATTTAATTATTAACACTTGTTTTTTTAATACTGATAATGGTTATTTATATAACCACTTTTCATATATCACTAATGAAAGCCTTTCCCTCTTTTTAAAAGATCCTAGAAAGTTTCCCTACACATCCACATCATGAAAACCCTTATGGAACATAATTTCTACTACCCCTTTTGCTGAAGAATTTGGAAGAATCCACTCGGAAAACCAAAGTTTTTTTATTATAATGGCATTTTTAATAATTTTTCTACATATTTGTTACATCACCAGAAAACCCATTTCCTTATGGTAGTTTGAAGGTGATATTAACCTTAGGGGATATTCCCCAGACATAAAAAATGATAATAAATTTCAATGGGTTGGTAAAATGTTAAGGGATGATTTTCCCTGAGGAACAAAGATAACATCAAAAGACTTAATATAAGTAACCAAAACATCTATATATTTCATGGTAATAAACAATAAAACTCAAATTAAAAAATAATAAAATAATAATATCATAGTATCCCTGGAAAAGTATAACGCAAGACTCAAGATGACCCACTATTGTCTTAAAGAAGAAACAACAATGTGGAATCACTCCAATGACTCCAAAAGAGAAATTCCAAGATCTAACTCCATCTCAAGGAACTAACAACAAGATGCTCCACTGAGGAAGTGTGAGACCTTTCCTTTACCTAGGTTATAAAGATCATCATATACTTACACACCAAAGTGGATATTAATAGGGTGAGTAATCATATCGAGTAGGCTTTCCCTAATAGACTTCCTACACTTGCCACTATGACTAGAAACAATATATATCACAATTTATATAAAACATAGGGTGACATTATCAAAATATTATACCATTAGAAAATAGTCTAAGAAAAAAATAGAACTAAATCAATTTGATCATTATTTCTCTTCCACATGCCATACCCATCCCATGTTTCAGACAAACATACAAATTCATTGAAAATGAAAATAAAAATACTCATGAGTGGTTATCTGTCCTTCACTAATTCATCACATGATAATAAATCCTTTGTGCCATTTTATTCTAACACCAACCACAAAGTATATTTCAATAAGGCCTCATATAATGAAATATGAACACACATCACTAGGAATTCCAATTCTATATTCCATAATTCCTTTTATCAAAACCATACATTTTCTTTTTCATAAAATCATTGTAAAAAATTTAAATTACCATCCCATTAAAAATAAGTCTTCCAAAAGGTTCAACAAAATTCCATTCTGTCACAAACCATTTAACAAACAAGTAGTGTGTTTTTATTAAAGGCATTGAAACCAAAATTTTCAAACCAATAAATATAATATGCTTTCTATTGATAATCTTAGAAAGATTGTTTAGAAATATAATCCTTCTAATTCCAAGAGCATTGAAGTGATAAAGAATCCACCTACAACTCAATGTGTGATAAAAATGTATAATGGATCTAAGAAATCTATATATCAATGATCAAAACATCTTTCATTAAATGGATCTAATTAATATATCTTAAAAACACATAATTGATCATATATATATATCTTTAATATATTAGATATAATGTTTTTGTTGAGATGAGATGAGAATATCTAAACAAAAAGAGAGAAAATAGACTTAACATTGATTCTAGATATCCAATGTAGAGAGATCCATCAAAACTTACATTCAGAATAAAAGGGTCTTATAAGAACAAAGGAGAGGAGTTCGAGATCCTAAGAGAAGAGGTGAAAATTGAGTTTTTTGAGGTAAAAAACTGAGTTAAAATAAAAAAATTAGAATAAAAAAATTGTGTCATATGGTTTAGGAAACCCTGCACTAACCATGCACCAGAAACTATCACCAAAACATCCCCTCACACAGTTAACTCAAACAGTCTGAAAAAATATTCCCTAACCATTTATTTTACCTCAATATCCACTTACAAGAATTCTCCTAACACCCACATGAATTATCAAAATCATGCATCAACTGTGCACTTTCCCAAAAACTCCTAGAATCTCCCAAAATGTCTTGAACTATTTCTTAGAGAAGCTACATAGTTTCCCCTAACTATTATCTAACCATTCACCCATAAACCCCCTTAAAAACACTCTAAAAATATCCATAAACTTCTAAAATTCCACCCATGTATTATATAACTTAATAATACATAATAAAAGTGTTAAATACCTAAAATGAGGGTGTTAAATTATCCCCACTATTATACTTTTCCCCCCTAAAGATGGATATTTACGATGATTTGGAAAAGTTTAATCCATTACTCCAACATTTCTCCCTCATGTTTCTAAGTTTCCTCTTGAATCTGACCATGCTTCCATAAAACCTACACCAATAAAACACCCTTTCAAAATAATATTTTTTCCTATCTATCCATAATATGTATCGGCACATGTTACATCATATAATCTTGTGAAAGATCAATATTGGATCATCGAATAACATGGACAGGATCAAGATGGTACTACTTCACTTTAGATACACGAAATGCATTGTTCATGGGGATGAATTATGGAAGTAACAGAAAATACATGCCACCAATCTGTTCTAGTATTTCAAAAGGTTTGATGTTCTGATGAGATAATTTACCATACTTACCCAAACATCAATTCCCTATCCTTAGATAGATTTTCAAGAACACATGATCTCCCACATGAAATGTTAATGGCTGATAATGATGACATTCATAAGATTTCAGATGAATCAGATCTACCTCTATACTTTTCCTAATCATCTGAATTTTCTCCGTCATCCCTTGAACAAGATTGAGTCCCAAAAGGGAAGTTTCTCTGGACTCTAACCAATAACGTAAAGACCGATAAGAATGAACATTCCATACTTCAAAATGATCCATATATATTAAAGAATGATAGTTTTATTGTATGATAACTATATTAATGGTATATGATCTTCCCATGAGACTCTGAAATTCATAACATAATCTCGGATTATTTCTTCTAATGTTTGGATCATTCGTTATAACTTCCATCCATTTTAGGATGATAATGAATTATCATGGATAACTAGGTATCAAAATATTAATTTAAAGATCACTAAATCTAATAAGTGGAATGAGGATCTTGGTTAGAGAACATTAAAATTGGCATTCCGTGTAACTTTAAAACATACTAAATATAGAGTTTTTTCAATTCATCCACTATGTTGGATTCATAAATAAAAATTAAGTGAGATGACATTGTGATCTGATCAATAGACACTCAGATTAATTCTGAACTATTCTTGGTAAAATTGTGAAAAAAATCCAATGTTATGTACTCCCATTTCCAAATAGATATTGGTAAATATTGCAACACACTAGCTAGTCATTGGTGATCATCCTTGACCTACTAATAATTGAGGCATCACAAGACATACTCTACCACTTTTTTTCATGTTAGCCAACTAGAAATGGTTTCTGAACTACTTATAAATTTTCCCAATTATATTATGAATATCCCACTTTGAGTAGTGACACAAAAATTTAAGTTTCTCCTAAAAAGACTGTGGAATTATGACATGATCACAAAAAAAAACATAGAGTTCCCATCTTGTTTCCATACATTAATGGTTTTCCCACCCCAAAGTTTCTATGGCATAATAATGAAATCATAATAAAATCATTGATCACCATAAATTGTTTTAACTAAATTAGTAATAATATTCATCAAATAAGAAATTAAAGTTTAATTCTGCTAAATGAAATCTATGTTTATTTCCACTATCACACCCATCAACAACCACTGATTTGGAACTTTTTCGGCTGATCGATTATAAAAAAATTAGCTTAATACATTGGACACATAATTTCCATTTCCTAGTGTATATAAAATGTAAAATTCAACATATAATGATATTTCATCCATTTCATTTTCCATTAGTCAAAGTCTCTATGTGAAAATATGTGTTTCAAACTTTTATTGTCAGTGATCACCACTAATTTCTAAACAAATAAATAATGAAACCACATTTTCAAATCATGGACTACCAAATCTAATTAAAAATACTAGGTCAAATGATTCTTTTCATGAATTATCAACTAACATGATCAAAAATATACCACATTATCTCTTTGCTTGAGATTTGAACTGAGTCTAAATCCAGATGAGTCAAAATAAACCACATAGCCTATTATGAGTTCTAGAAAAACATTTATTAGTGTATAGGTGAGACTTTATTAAATCACTATAAATGTTTTTTAAAAATAATCACTCCAATTAAATGCAGTTTCCAATCTCATGAGTGTTTTCACATGAGATGCAAGTCACGAGAAGTCTCAAACAAAGTGATGATAGTAACTCGCTAAGCCAAAAAAGTTGTGTATCTCAAAGATGTTATTTATTTTTTTCCAAACTAAAATAGTTTATATCTTTACATGGCCTACTGGTATACCTTTATCAAAAATGAAATTACCATGTAAATGAACTTCTTATATCTAATAATCACATATAAAATTATTTATATAGGTGGTTCTCTCTAAAAATGATCAACACAATCTCTAATACTTATTTATATACATTCTAATTTCAAAAATAATCCATAATTTCATCAACAAACACCATGGAGAAAGATTATATATACCACTTAATGATTTGATTTGTCAATTACCTAAAAACCAATAGTGAATTTGTAAGACCAAAGGGTGTGAACATATATTCATAATGACTATAAAAAATATTGAAAGCTATTTTTATAATATCCTCTTTCCTAAACTAGATTTAGTGACACCCAGAGTGTATATAAATTTTAAATAACCATTTAGATCCCTTAAATTGATCAAAAAAATTATAAATAAAAGTTATTTGAAATCTATTATTTATCATAAACTAATTTTAATTGTTATAATCAAAATAGAGTGATAATATTCTATCTTCCTTCTTGAAAAAAAAATAATTGAATCTTCCCAAGGGACATACTTGATCTTATTAACCCTTTACTTTAAAATTACTCCAATTTGATATTTAACTCCTTTAATTTTTTTATGTCATTCTATTTGATGGAATTGAAATTGGATTTTCTCATGAAGGAGGTCAACTGAAAATTCCAAATCCCTTTTAGAATGAAAATTCCAAATCCCTTTAAAATGAAAATTCCTGAAATATTAAGGAAACATATCGGGATAGTGATCCAAAACTGTAGGAAAATCCTAGTCTCAATTATTTCATTACTCTACAAAGTGAATAATACTAATTGGTAAGAAATAGTTTCAACTATTAGTGTTAAAGTCCATTTTTCCAACCTTCACATCACATATACCTTTAAGGAGATGTATTGACCCATCGGGATTTGTAAAAATTTCATGTCACACATAAAAATTGGTATTTTCCTTGAAAGAAACTAATAAATCTATTCCAATGATCTAGCCTAAGACATCCATGTACATTATATAAAAGTATCATTCACACATGAATCCATCGATTTTTATAGAACAGGAAGCGCATTTAAATTCCCTACACACTTCCTTCCTAAGATGTGTATGGATACTCACCACATGTAGAATCTTCTAGATATGAAACAACCTTTTTTCAAAGATACAAGACTGAATTAATGATTGGGATGCATCATTATCAAACAAATATTTTGTAATAGTAAATTTAAGAAAAATGGAACCTCATATAGTTTATGGACTTAATTGGTCTTCCATTATCATCTACTCAGTACCATAAAACAACTAATCACTCCCCCTTGTTCCTTGATTTTGTGTTGTGATTTCATTGTTTGATGTGGCAAGTTGTTCTTCGAATCACCTTGGTTCACTCAGTTATAAGGCAGATAACACTTTTGACATGATCATCTAGTTGAAACATAAGAAGTCTGAGAGACATGAGATGTATTCTCATCTACTCTCTTATTAGTAATTTGACAATAATGATGGAGATTCCCCATATAATTATAGTTCAAACATTATATCAATGGTGACGTAAAATCTATGTTCATATAGTTGAATAAACCACATTGGAAAAATCCTGTCTTAATATTGGGTTGAGAAGAAATTTTAACCAATTATATGGTTTGATTATAAGATGCTCCACCACCTTATAAATAATTATCTATCTTATGATTATCCCTAGGATTATAGTTACCACATATTCCTATGGATTCAAATATAATTCCTCCAATTAGATTTATAGATATATCCCTTATTTTCATTGTCTCTCTATTAACCATCTTCAAAAAGTCAGTAAGAAGAAGAACATATATCATAGAAATAATCTCTTCTCATAGTCCAGATTCAACGACATTTGTCTTTAAGGATGCAATAAAAGATACATATTGGAATAAAACAAACAAACATTATAAAATTGGATTCATATTCATCAACATATAAATTTAATTAATTTAGATTGAAGAAAAGTTTCATTGTAGCTATCTTGAAGGTGTGGGGGTATAATTTTGTGTTGAAAAATTCTTCCAATCCCTCCCGTGTAATCCCTTAGTTGAAAATATCTTCAATGGTTAAATCCCACCGTTAGAATGCAATAAAATCCATCATGTATAATTCTAATTTTCTCGTTAGATCCTGAAATGTTCTTAGGAAATCAAAAATATTATTCATTCTATTAAGAAACACTTAGTCCTTTTCCTATTCTTAATCCCATCAAAAAATTGGTGGATTATATTTTGAAACAGCACAGAATAATTAAATTTTCAGGGTTCATTATTCTAATTTCCCTTAAAAATATCTTTAAAATAATGATCAATGCTCTAAAAAAGCTATTCCATCACCTATGGCTCAGGTCAAACCACATTTTCTGTGGACTCTTCTTGCGGGTTTCAACATCATCTAGCTATTTTTGTTTATCTATAACTACAATGTCACATAGTCATCAATAATTAGAAAATAAAGTATTATAATGTTCTTATTCATAAAAAGAAATAATCATTATCAATATTTTCCAAAAAAAATCATGAAACATATAATAAACAATGTAGTTCTAATGGGATGTCTCTTTAAAAATTCATGATTTGAAACACTCATTGACTAAACACATGGTTATGAGATAAAAAAACATAGAGGTTTCTAAAATGACTTTTACACATGGACAACCATGTTAAATTTAATTTCAACATAAATAGGTTAAATATTTCTTTTTTTATACATTTTAAAGTTTTGACATTTCCTATCATATTATTACCATTCCAAGATGATAGACCAAACAGGACTGATACATTTTATAACATCCTCACCCAAACCATTGTCTTGGGCTAAGTTAGAGGTGTTATTAACCCTAGTTTACATCTCCAAGATAATAAAGGATTAGAATAAATTCCAAGGGAATGGTAAAATGTTTGGGGATAATTTTCCGTAAAGAGAAAACGTAACATGACAAGATAAAATATCAGCCACCAAACAAACTATATGATTCCTGGGTATAAATAATATAATTATATATAAACTAATAAAATAAAATATCATTATAATTGTGGAAAAATACAACACAAGAATCAAGATAACAAAATTATTACTTGATGAAATAACTCCAATGTGGTACCACTCCAATAACTCCAAAAGAAAAACTCCAAGCTCCAACTCCATCCTAAGGAAATAACATCAAGATGATCCAATAGAGAAGTAAAATACCATTCCTTTACTGATGTCATGAAGAGAAACATATACATATGAACCAATGTGTATATGTAGGGGGTGAGTTCTCAAACCTAGTAGAATTTCCCTGATATACTACCCACACATTCCACTAGGACTAGAAACAAGTTATCATTATGTTTATATAAAAGATAGGGGGAGGTAGTCAAAATATTTTAACATAAGAAAATAGTTTATGAAAAAAAACTAAATAAATAAAATTATATGTTCATTATATTCTACTATGTATAACCATATAATGTTTCTTACATGCACCCACATGCATGCCGAATGACAATCCCAATACTGACGAGAAGTGATTTTTTCATCACCAACTCTTCAAAAAGTGATAAATTATATGTTCCTTTCTAGTCTCCCACTAATCACCAAGTCTGTTTCAACAAGGCCATGTACAATGAAATATGGAGACATACCACTACTTATTATATGAAAATTTTCCTTAATTCCTTTTATCAAAAAAAACTTTTTAACAAACTCATTTAAAAATATGTTATATTCACCATCATCATTTATAATATAAATTTTCAAAATAATGAAATCCGCAATATCATATGGGGAAAAGTGATGGAGCCCCAGGGTGTCCCCCATAATGATGAATTTATAGTCATTCGATAAGGATATTGTATGTAAGATCAAAATATTGGGCACCCCAAGATACCCTATGTTCACCATGGAATCTTTAATGAACTTACGTTCCCTCAAAGTGTGTTTGATCTCTATATTGTGATTGATAGATAACATGCACCTTCTGAAAAAATAAAAAATCTCTCACAGAGGACTGGACATTCATGAAAGAACTCAACCAGAACACTAGAATTGGAGTCCACCTCTATAATGGTGAAATTGTAAATTCTTCACATCATGATTTCGCTATCTATCACTCTTTCTTATGTATTATGGAGTTTCTCTGACCACAAAAAGAGATGAATCCAAAAATAATAGAGCCTCTTCTATCACACACCAGAACGCAACCTCTCATTTCCCTGTGTAGGTGATAAGCACCCACATTAAGTTTCAATCTAGACTCTGGAGGACTCCAAGAAACCCACCTCCCCTTGCTACTCATTTACTACCCAATAGAAATTGACACTCTTGGGATAAATATGAAAATTAAGGTTCCCACTCCCCACCCTATAAGACACCTTCATGTTCCTCCACAGGGGCTTTCACAAATATATAAATCCAAAACATAGAGTGGTGATTTCCTTTCTACTCCTTTTTTCTGGCCTCACATATAACCTATAAAAACTAATTAAAAATCATCCCTTGAATAAAAGACTTGGCCTCCTTCTGTTGTACCTCATAGAACCAACTCATGAGGTACTCAAAAAATATATCATTTCACCCGATGGTTCCCATGCAGATATTCAGATAGCCTTAAATACCATTGAAACAAATATTATAAAACCAATAAACAATAGGGGTTTTCTAATGAAAATTATAGTAACAGTGTTCAGAAATATAATCCTTATAATTCCAAAGAAAACATAGTGATAGAAAATCCACCAACCTCTCAACGGGTGAAAAAATAGATAATGGAGATGATAACCCTCTAGATCTAGGCATGAAACCTCTTTCATTCAATAGATCCAATCAATATCTCATCAAAACACATCATAGATCATAAATATATCCATAATTTATTGGATATAACATTTTGGGTGAGAGGAAATGACAAGATAAAAAGGGAAAGAGATAAAATGATGACTTACCATTGATTTTAATGATCCAACACACATAGATCTATCAAAACATACTTCTAGATTAAAAGGATGCTCCAAGAATGCTTAGGGAAAGAGAGAAGATAGAGAAACTAGGATGGGAGTAGATAAATGAGGGTTTGGGGGATATGCCTGAGATAAAATATAACATTTGGAATAATAAATATGCATCTCATTGTTAGGATGCATGGTTTTAGAAACTATTCACTAATCATTTGCATGCTACTATCTCCAAACCACCGCCTCACATGATTGGCTCACACGATTTGACAAGTAAGGCACCAACCCTAATTTCCCCTCTATCTCTACTTGTAAAATTTCTCCTGAAACCAGTATAGTTTGGCCAATCTGTGCACCAACCGAGCACTTACCCATAAACTCTTAGACTCTATTTATTGGTTTCCTATATATGTAACACAATTTACCATAACAATGCTCAAAATATTCACCCATCAAACTCCTTAAAAACACTCTAAACCCATACAAAAACTACATTAAATGAACCCTAGAATTATATAACGTAAAAATAAATAATCAAAGGGTAATATACCTAAAACTATGGATGTTATAGACTTTTCATTATTTTATGGTTTCTTATATTAATATTTTTTAAATCTATTTATTCATAGGGTTTTCATGAATTTTTGTTGTTATTATTTTTTTATTTCCTCTTTTCTTCATATAATCATATTAATATATATATACTTAAAGATAGTGGAGTGGGATTTGACTTTCAAATAGAGGGAAGTCAGATATATGTATCCTTGGAACTTGTGAGAGTGATAAAAATCTAAACTAGGGATAAAAGGGGATTCCCTTAGTAGCCTCAGTCAATGGAGAAGATAAATTTTCTATCTCATCATATTTCACTTATTTAATTAATAGTGGATAATTTCTAAGTTTTATTAGTGATAAATATATTTTTTGGATAATTTATTTGTGGGGAAATTTGATTAATCATGTATAAATATACTATACATTATCTTTCCATGTTTCTTTATGTTTTCTTTACATTATTCATTCTTCGTTGATAATTGATTGAAATTTTATCATGGATCCATATTATAACTATTTCATTAACTTCTATTATTTATTCAAATAATTAATCTCCTTTATTAGTTATGATCATAAAACATAACAAATAAATTATTGATGGATAACATTAAAAATATTTTCTACTAATTTCATCAATATTATTCACTTTTACTAACTTTTATTGACTGTATCACAATTCGATTAATTTAATTAATTGTGTTCCAACTTTAAGACATCATAATTTATTATAAATTTAATCGATTTGTTTCATTTATTTATTCATTTTTTAATTTATAGAATAAATTGAAGTGTTTCCTATAAAATATAGTATAATTTTTTCAAATTGCAATATTATTTTTAAAATAATTTTGATTGTGAAATAATCATGTTTGTTATTAATTAAAAGGATAATAAATCCTTTTAAATACTCATTCAATAATAATTTCCCCATTTCAGATCATTAAATCCATATTTCATTACCTTTAGTCATAATTTGTTAGATCTGATTTTGTGTTCTTTTCAAACACCATTAAATCTATTTGGTATTGTTTTTGTTTTATATTGAAACCATTTTAAATCACTATCCACATTAAAGTAATACAGCATCAAATAAATTATTCTTATACACAACTAAAATATGTTTTTTAAATTTTGATAACTAGAAAGAATCCTTTTGCACACTTTACTTCCTTTGGATTTGACCCTTCACCATTATACTTCTATGTATAGTAGTGTAGGTTTTAAAAAATAATATCCTGATAGCCTTTTATGATGAGGCTAGCCAAAATTTGGGGTCATTGTCAAAGTAGGTAATTAGTGTTTCAAGGGGTTTATATATATATATATATATAAATAAATAAATATATATATATATATATGTATTCGTCATTCATTGATAAAAAATGTTTTCGTTATAATATTTTATTTGGGATAAAATATAAAAAAACCTATTGTTTTTGTTGATTAGTGCTAATAAACTTGAATTAATTTTTTTTATGCTAGAAGATGAATGTGTGTGTGCACTTTTATTTTGTGTATACTAAGAAAAATTTATTGATCCTAACCAATTCATACTCTCACTAATCCAGAAAGATGATAAGATATTAAAAAACATCATTTATGATATATAAGTATAAATGTAAAAGTTACCTATCTAAATATGTCTTCTACTTTTGAAACATAATTTAAAAAATAAATTAATTTTTATTAAAGAAATTTTTCCATATTAAGTTAAGGTATAGCCAAGATACACTAATCTAAAGAGTGGAAATATTTACACTTTAGATCATCACTGTATATAATTAAATTTAAAATCATTCACTTTAAATATAAAAATATCATTAAAAAACAACTCATTAAAATCCAAATTTCTTTTTTACTGGAAGTGGTATATACTAAATATTTCTATATATATGGATTAATATTTATAAATATTTTTTTTAAAAGTTTTAATTTATATAATTTATGTATGTGAAAAGTGAAAAATTATATTAATTACCTTTTGTATATCTATTTAGTTTCTGTTAAATATGAATATTGAGGAATAAATTTAGGATGAATATAAATTGAAAATAGATGGATGTCAATAATATATTAAGGTAGTATGAGGATATTGTTAAATGGTTCATCAATTTTTCCCCAGAGTGTCTAAATGTACATTCTCAAATAACTTTTTCTAGATTATGTTGTTATTATTAAAGACATATTTTTCAAATGAGTTGGAAGAATTCTTTTTTTATCAATGAATATATATATTTTATGAATTGTGGACTAAACATGGGGAATAATTTAATATATTTAGTGATTGGGATAACATTTTGGTTTATAGATTATATAATATGAGTAAAAATATAAATTATGATTTAGATCATATTTAGAAAATGGAAACAATATTTGAATATGAAATTTATGATTTTACAAAACTATTTGAGAATTTAAATATCCATGATATGATTCTATTGTATGCTTTTTGTTAAAAATATATAACATTATCAGTCGTACCGAAGCTATATAATTTGAAACTTTAAATGAATAGAATGACATAATATTTACAAAACATGTTTCTCTCTTTAATGATATGTTTCTAGAAGATAATGATTTTCCATATCAAACATATGACACTAAATGAATGTTATGTTCAATGGGTATAATCATTCAATGAATGCATGTATGAACAAATGATTTTATATTATTTCATAAGGACTAAGAATCACTTATAAAATGTGTTAATTGAGGTGAATCTTGATATTATAAAGAAGAATCAACTCCCTCTAATGTTTTTTGGTCATTTATAATCATTCCAAGGATTAACTTAATATATTTATGTAAGAATAATATAAGTAAATTTTCAAGTCATGTAGATACAAGATTTATAGATGGGAAACTTTACCAACCAGAAGACTATCAGTGGAAGAAAATTCATCCAATGTGTTGACATTTTTTATACAATCCAAGAAATCTTCATCTTTCACTATCTATGGATGCAATAAATCAATTTGGAATATAAATTAATACTCAAGGTACATGACTAGTTATATTGGTAAATTATAACATTCCATCACGGTTATGTATGAAGTGAAAATACTTTAGGTTTTCTCTTCTTATATCAAGACAAAAACAACCTAGTATTGATATTGAAATTTTTTTGGATTCATTAATCAATGATCTAAAATAAATGTTTGATGGTGTGAAATTGTATAATTCTCATATAAATGAATATTTATCATTGAGATGTATGTTTTATGATATGATAATTTACATTCCTTCTTATGATCCTTCTTTATGATATAAATTTAAATAAATTTTAGGGTGTCCATTTTTAAGGAAGGTACAAACTCAATTTGGTTGAAAAATTACATGAAGATAGTGTTTTTAATACATCTTAAATTTTTACCCTAGTGACATAAATATCAATCTTGGATAGAATAATACAATGGTAATTTAAAAGAATGTACAAATCCTTCTATGTTAAAAGGTGATGAATATTTTATGAAATTAAAGGATATTTTCATCATTTTTAGTAATCCCTTTTCAAAAAAACCTAACGAAATATGTTGAGAAATGATATCAGTTTTTTTAATTATCATATTGGAATTGATTTTACATAATAAATTTTCATTATTTAACATAATTAAAGAAAAAAACATGTGATTGTATCATTGTAACTCTGGTAAATTTTTCTGGAAAATATAATAATGGATTCAGGTTTGGTTAGACATGATTAACATGGGGATAAGGGAAGAGTTTTCATTAGTAAAGGGTGAATGACATACTTTTATTCCTCCAGTAGATCCCACTTTTTTCAAATAAGAAATGTTTTAGTTTTTCAACTTCCTGAACAGTGTAAAGGTTCTAGATGGGTATTCTTAAAATATCAAAAATATCATGTTGATGGAAAATGGGAAGTTAAAGGAAATAAAATCACATGAATTACATGATTTATTTGAAGATTTAATGCTTGTGGTTTTATATTGTTTAGCATATATAAATATTATGAACACAACAACTAAGCATTGTTACCTTTTTTAAGTTATGTATATTAAAGTTATAGGATCTTTAAAGCTTCAAACTACGGCAAAGAAAATTATTTAATATTAAGTGAATAAGAGATATTATTCAAACCATCATTATTTGATATATTGTATCACTTTGTTTGATATAATATTCTAAATTTTAAATTGATCATTATGCCTTATTTTGTTTATAAATTCTAATTATTTTATGTGAAAATTTAATTTTTCAATTAAAATCCCATTTAATTATTTTTATAGTATTTTTTAAAAGAGAAAATGGGATTTCAGGACTTTACATTATTGAAAATCATCTTTTCTAGGGGTTTTTCTAGTGTAAAATCTTTTTATATCACTAGTATAAGGGTAAATGATCATTATGCAAGTGTAAACAACCATGTCTAAGGGTAACCATGTGATATGTTAGGGTTTTCCCAGTGTTTTGTAAGGGTAATTTCTTAATTATATACACTACCTAAGGGTGATCCCAATGCTATGTAATGGTAAGTACCTTTTCATATTGGCTGAATAAGGGTACGTCAAGTGTTGTGTAAGGGTATGCTCCAGATTACAAAGGTTGTGTAAGGGTAACCTTGGTGTTGCATAAGGGTACCTATGCCTTATGAATGGGTAAGAAAGTGATGTGTAAGGTTATCCATACATTAATAAATTTTACTTAAGGGTATCTTATGTGCTATGGAAGGGTATAAATTACATTCTAATGGTTACTTAAAGGTAAATTGTGGGCTACCTAAGGGTAAACAATTATTTCAAAAGGTTATGTAAGGGTAGGATGTGCTGTTTAAATGAATCCCTTAATTCTCCATGGTTATGTAAGGATAAATTGTTACCCTTACATGAATGATAGGAGAATATTAAGGGTTAAACCATGTTACCACAACACAGTTCCCTTTTTTATTGGAATCCTTTAAAACTGTATTTTGTGATCCTTATTCCTTTGATCTCACCTACAACCCACTCAAAAGTTTTAATATCCAAAAATAATGTAATTAAATTATTTTGATTCTTCAACCCTTAAGTCAAATTAATTGTTAATATTTATATTTTCTACCATTAAGAAATGGTTGGGAGATAAATTAAATTGTTAATTTATTTTTTGGATTCAATTCTATGACTCTGAAAATAGTATTGATATTTTAAAAATACCAGAATCTTACTAGCTATGATTTTGGTGATTTTTTTGAGTCTGAATATTCAGTAATTTCCTTTGCACATGATCTATGAATTCTTCCTTGAACAAACTAGGATTATATTTTTATCTTCCTAGAAAATATAATCACTCACTCTTGTTGTTCTTGATAACATCATTCTTTAAAGAATAAACTCCATGTATCATATTTCTAGTCTTGATTGTGAATAATGATTTCTATCCTTTCTAAAAAGAGTTTTAGGTTCTTCTTATATGATAAATAATCTATAAAATATCTAAAAATGATAAAATAATTATTATCTAGGATTATCATAAAAATGATAATAATTTCGAAGCCTGTCCAAATTATTATAGAGATAGATTTGATTATCACGTATGGAATTGTAATCATCTCTAAGAAATAATCTAGATTGGTCAGGGTTGATTAAATGGAATTATCATTATTATTTTTGGATTATATATGAGATATAATTATAAAATCATATGTAATTTTGTATTTCTTTTTGAAAAAAATGATAGGGTTGTGCCTGTGAATATTTGGTGAGCAGTTTGATTTGATTATTTCTTCCACTCTATCTTTTGAACCACCCAGGGTGGTGTATCCTTTACATTAACATCAAAAATACTGATTTAGTAATTTCCTTACCTTTTGTGGGACTCATTTACATAGGTTTCCTTGATATAATATGTGAATTGGAATTCCAGGATTATTTTTATTAATTTTGATTGCATGTGGGAATGTGTGTAACTCGTGAGACCTATTATGATTTATGATTCCATGAGTATTGTTAGAGTTGCTTCTTTCCATTATTGATTACTATCATATATTGATATGTGTTTCTATTAAATTCTCATGGTGATATGTTATTCCTACCTTGTATACTCTACCATGTGGTTTTTTTACCATTTACTTAGAGGTTGTTATTTGTACCCGAGATAGGTGGACAGTCATGTAGCATGGGTCCCTTAAAAGGGGAGTCAATGTGAATTACGATAATGATTATGAGGGACTTGAGAAATATGCAGGGGAATGAATATCTTGGTTCATAACCTAATGTAACATACTATGGGTATAATGGTATGGGGTTGACTTGAATCATAGATGTGGTATGATGGTTTAGAGGCTTGACCCATGAGGAAGCCTATATATGACAGTATGGAGGCCAAATCTGACTTGATTAATTGATACCATTGGGAGATGTGTTATGATCCTAGTGTCTTTTTCCTGAAAACTTTTGAAATCACATGATTACCCTACCAGCATGGAGTTTAAGAAGGTATGACTAATCATTGGGGTATCTTGGTTTGTGCATGATCACTCAGTACATGTGATTTGATTGTTTTCTTATTGCGCTTTTATTTCTATCATGTAATACACCTATTATAGTATAGAACACTTGTTGAGGACACATTTGTGTCATCCTAATGGATTTATTACTCACAACCTATGTGAAAATTTTGATGTCATTGAAGACATCAAGCATAAGGGTCCAAGTAAGAAAAAAGGGGCCATGTTTGGTTGCTGAGAAGAGGAGCATAGAGCTAATACAAGACCATAACAGACTTTAGAAGAACCATTAGATTCATTTATTTATTTACCTACTACTTTCATTACTCTAGTTTTTCTTTTCACTTTAGGATCATGTTTTCTACACGTATAAATATGCGCTATATTTTAGTTTCAGCATGTTACTTTTAATTTTATTATATTTTTTTATTATTTGTGTTATGAAATAATATTGAGGGTTTAGTCTCTCTACTAATGGACTTAGAACCTTTCTACTAGTCATTGTCCTCTTATGTGTGGGGAGACATGCAATAGGTTATGTGACAAACTATCTAAGACTCGGTGTTGTCGGTAAGGGTGTTACAGAATGGTATCATAGACCATTTTTCTATTTTTCTTCTTGGACTAACCTAGAACATAGTAGAAAGAAGATAGTGGTGTGGGACTTGGGTATGGGAATTTGTATTTGTTTGGACAACACATGTATAATGAACCTCTAAGTTACCAATAAAAGATTTTTTACTATTTTTATGTGATTTTAGGAGAATTCATGAATCAAGATTAAGAATATAGGTTCACATTCCATATTTATGCCTATTGATGTGTTTCATAGTAGTTTTATAATTTAATCCACTTAATTGTGATATTTATTTAGGATAGACTCTCTATTGTGTGATATATATATTTTTGTAATCATATGTTATATCTATGCTTGTATCAATTAGTTGAACTATATATGTTTTTTTGTTATTGTATATATTTGATTATTGTAACTAATGATCACATATAAAATTTGGTTAGTTCTATAGGGATTATACCATGGGATGAGGGAATTATCATAGGTTAAACATTATCTGATCCCATAGATTTGTTAGGACTTGTTTATGTTCCTAAGTTTTTCATGTTATATAAGATACCACCCCCATAGACATTTTTTGGTACCGCCAATTAATCAAAAGGTTGCTTCAGAGAACGTTCTCACTCTTATTCCAGTGGTGCGGGCAGTAGGCCCACTTTAGTCAGTAGTCCTTCCACCAAGCTCCATGCTTAAATCTTCTAGGTAATTCTAGAACAATCATCCTCTCACCTTTTTTGAAATTTATGACCATATGATGGTAAGGATTGTGTGGATATCATCATGATTATCTTCATCCTCATTGACACATTGGAAAAAAATGAAGATCTGGTTGGCGGTATTAATACTCTAGGGACCCACTAGGCATGTGTGGGGATTCATGGTATAGGATTTTGGACATGAGGGAATCACTTTGTAGGCCTATAAGGACTTGTTCCTTATGTATTTCTACCATGATATACTAAATCTTGAACAATCAAAAGATTTCATAGAGCTAAAATAGGGTTCCATGACATTTTCCACCTACTCTTCTCATTTTACTGCGATTTTTATGATGCCTCTCTTCTGGATAGAAATGGGGCTTAAAAGAAAAATAATTTCAAGATTTAACTTCATCCTAATATCAAATATAAAATCGGGATATTTGACTTAGCATTGTACCTAGAGTTTCTATAGAATTCATAGACAATCCAAAGGATATTGGAGGAGGGTGGAGAAGTTGATCTTTTTTACCCTTTTCTGATCAGATGGGTGGACCTACTACTACTGTCATGAGTACCTCCTCTGATGGTAGGAAGAGTAATTCTAGGTACATGATTTTTATAAGTAGTATATATGTCTATAAGAGTTTAGTTTCTTTAGTTCGCTTAGGAGGTGATCCACAGTGCCACAACTTTGGGAAGATCAGACACTACCATAGAGCCTACTCAACGCCTCAAAGAAAGTACTAGAAATACATAAATATGGGTAATCACCTAATTTTTTCCTGGATATTTAACATTAGGTTCTAATAAGGTAGGAAGTCAAATATATTCAAAGAATCATGAAATTTTCCATGATACATAGTAGAATAATCAGATGAAAAATCATATTTTTCATGTTTCTTAGGGAGAGGTTCATAGAGTTGATGTAGGCTATGTGTACACAATGTATTGGACTCTAGAAAATGGGTTTCAGGGACCACATATTATTTTGGGAGATATTTTGACTGTATCTAGTTTATATACAACATTGGTTAATACTTGTTATTCCAATTCTTTCATATCTACACAAGTAGTTACTGGATTTGACTTACTAGTTATGTTATTCTCTTAGTTAGTCTCCCTTGATAAACCATTGGGCATGAAAATGGATTTTCTTTAGTGATTCCCTTAGTATCACATAGTCATCAACTACTATGGACCTCTATGGGGATTAATTTTTATTAAGTTGTTGAGCTTTGATGTAATTATCATTATGGACTAGTTGACTTGATTTTCAGTTCAAATTGATTACTATCGATGATGGGAAACAATTTTGTCATCAAAGGGAGGGAGGTACATGATAATCAAAAAGTGGTGACTTGGAGAAGGTAGAGTTAGTCCATACTTGAGTTAGTTTAGGATTACCATGGTGTAGATGGAGGGATTGGATCTTTCAACAGGATCTATGACATCCCCCCCCCCCAGTTTTTTCACCAGTCATTGATCTCCATGAGGATATATTTCTGGATAAATTAATAGGACTTCCACCTAATAATGAATTATTATTTAAGATAGATCTTGTGTTGGGTGTCAATACCATTTAAATACTACTTATCATAAGGCTGTAACTGAGCTGAAAGAGCCCAAGGTGTGTCTTGATGACTTAGAGTATGATGGATTTATCAGTCTGAGTACTTCATTGGGGGTTTCACATATATTGTTCAATAATAATTTGTATGGTATTATTTTACTTTACATTGATTAATGGAAGATGAGCCAGGGAAAATGAAGAAAATATATCGTTTTCCCAATATTAATGATCTTTACAAACAATTATGGGGATCCTAGTGGTTCTGAAAGATTGATCATTAATCAAGCTACCACCATTTGTGGATTAGAGAATAGGAAATATAGAAGTTGGAATTTTAAATAAGTAATGGGTTTTATGAGTACTTTGTGATTCCATTAAGATTAAATAATGTTCTGAAAATGTTCAAGGATCCCATGAACAATATATTTCACCATTTCCTGGACTCTTTTATGTGGTTTTGGTGACATTATCTCTTCAGTGATAGATTTATAATTTAAACAGACCAATATATCCTCCATTATACCTTCACATAGTGATACCTAAATCTGACGCAGAGGCACAATCTATAGTTTCACTAGATGTTTTACTTCAAGATAGATTATAATCCAAGGAAATTTAATATCATTGTAGATGCTCATATATATAATATGAAATATAACATCCCGACCAAATTGCCACATGTCAGTGACCATAACCGATTGGTCACATGAACTCATGCATGCCTCCCAATACAATAGAGGCTATTAACCAGTAGAAAGGGTCTAATATTTATCATGGAGAGACTATACCCAATTTATCAAAGTAGCACAAATTTGGAAATAATAAATAATAACCAAATGATATTACCCAATAAGTAGAATAATACCATGACCATTACAGACTAGTATCATATGATAAAATAAAATGGGAAAACAATATACAAACAAAAGTTGTAGATATTTCATACCATATATGATTCAAGTTTAAAATGAAAACCCAAAATAAATATAAACAACCAAATCCCAATTGGGTCAGGAAATCATGTATGGTTTCTTCATTCATTATCTATCCCAACTCAACAATATAGCATAAGGATCTTTCCCATATCATTTCCTTCAAACACACATTCTATTCAAGTACCAATTAGGTATCCCAAGTAGGATGTGATTATAACTCAATAGGCCACCAACAATGACATCTAAAACAGTATGTAGTTTGTAATAATGTGCGTAGTTGTACAAAGAATAAAGTATAAGAATAAAGTAAATAGTTTACACATAAAATTATTATTTATTTAAACTCATAAAACCCCAAGATCGTGGTGAAATCCAATCCAACAATATATCCTTTATCCCTTGTTAGATCTTGAAACATATGACATATGGAATCAAAATTCATTATATCATGACATTTCATTGTTTATTCAAAACCAATTTAATAACTTGTCTACTTGGATCACCAGTACAATGCCAATTTCATGGGGACTAGAATATCATGTCTAGCACCCAAAGGGTATTTGGAGCATCAGTCCCTACCCCTCACTTCATAGGGATTTGGATCATCAGTCCATATCCCATACATTAATGTTCCCATGAATGCATTGGGGCCTATAAAATGAAAAATACATACATGAAATTACAATCATAAAGATTAATCATCATTAAATTATTATTAATTCTTCTCATCATGGTGCACCATTTCAAGTTATCACAATAATGGTTGTTATTTACTTTAATCACATGGAATAAAATGAAAAATACACCATTAAACCATTTATCAACATTTAATCATATTTTACATTAACACTTCACGGTTAGGAAAACCATATGGTGATTCCAATTATCAACCAATTCATAATCACATTAATCAATAAATATCATATATCTACTAACCATTCAACTCCATAATCCCATTATTCCACCAATTTAATAATCCCATAGGTTAATTAATTAATTCAATTCAATGTAAAATTTTCCAATGTAGAAATTGAAATTTTTCAAAATACATACATGAAATTACAATCAATAGTGTGGTAATTGGAAATTACCCCACCAACTACAAGGTCATTTATGGACATTCTCCAAACTGAGATCCCCAAATTGAAGCAAAAAAATAATGAACAAAATGGAATGAAATATATAGAAACAAAACCAAAGATTAAGATAAAATGAATTATTATGAATGAAAACCTGTATCTTAACCATTTCCAATGGATGAAAAATCATTCATTTTCATCCAAAAATAAGGACAAGAGATAGATGAAACCAAACATAGAAGAAATCACTTACCAATGAAGATACAATCTTTCAAATAGAGATTTGACTCATCAATAAATGGGGTTTGAGGAGCCTTCGAAATATTTTGGGATCTTCAAAAATCATAGGAACTATTTTAGGGTCTATTGGGGGTGAATAGGGGTTAATATCAAGGGTTATAGAAATTCTAATAAATTTTTAAGAGGAATAAATCTCAGGCACACAGTTTTTAGGGTAGGGGAACATGGTTTTCAAAACCACGAACCCAAAAAGTGTGCCTCTCCTTAGGGGTTATTGGTTTATTCTTAGTGTTTGAATGTTTTGAAAAACCATGTACCAACCATGAAATTACCCTTTGTCTGGGAATGAAAGGTTTTCTAGGGGTAGGTGCACGGTTTAGGAAAACCATGTGACTACCATACACTACCCCTTTTTCTTCCAAAATTCCCCAATTTCACTTGAACCAACCCAAAGTAAAAAAACCAAACAAATATATAACCAAAAAAGTTTAAAATGGTATCTAAAATGGGAATAATACATCTCTATAAAAGGTTTGGATCTTACAATCTCCACACCTTATAATAGCTCATCATTGATTTTTACTCCCAAGAATCTAAAAGATTCTAAGGTAAAAAGATTGTGAAACTAAGACTGTATATCTACTTCCCTCTCTCATTTTTCATCCTGAACAAGGCTATGTTGCAAATATACACAAACTATCAACATGTTCTTTCCCAAAAACACTTTCTTACAATGGTCCATAACACAAATCAGGTTCTCCTCAAAGGATGCATCAGTCTCAATATCAACATCATCTACAAAGATCATATTAGAAGGTTTGAGGTGATACTGATAAAGATGTAACACATGAAAAGCATCATGCATAGAACTATACCTCCATGGAATATCCAATCGGTATGCCAACAACCCAATTTTCTCCACAATATCAAAAGATCCAACAAACCTAGAGGCCAATGTGACCTTCCTCTGAATCCTATAGTGACCCAATCTAGGGACACCTGAGGGAATACAAGATCACACACTATAAACTCAAGTGATCAGAGCTGTCAATAAGTATATGTATTTTTCTACTCTTATTTATATCCATACATTTCCAAATTTTCTAAACCTTCTTTGATGTCTCCTAGACAAGAATCAGTCCCAAAAACTCTAACTCACCTACCTTCATCCAGCATAGAGGTGATATGAATGGCCTACTATAAAGAGCCTTGTATGGATCCATATGAATAGTTTCTTGATAACTATTGTTATAGGCTAACTCAATGAGTGAAAATTTATTCTCAAAAGATCCACCAAACTCTAGAACACACAATCATATCATATCCTCCAAAACTAGTATAGTATGTTCCGACATCCCATCAGTCTGAGGGTTGAAATTCATACTCATAAATACCTACATACCCAGTGCCTTCTATAATCCCTAACAAAAGCCTGAAGTGAAACATGAGTATCAGTCTAATGTTATGTGTCACCTAGTACATGTTTATTATCCCTTGAATGTAAATGTACCCCAACTGATTCACTAAGAAAGTCTCCCTGATAGGAAATTAATGTCCTACATTCATCAATTGGTCCACAATCACCCAAATAGAATCATTCTTCCAAGGAGTCCTTGGGAGACCCACCATGAAGTACATGGTAATATCATCTCTATTTAATTTTGAAAATGGAAGAACCCATAGTAAACCACCAGGTCAATGATGCTAGTCCTTCACCAATTGATGGGTGTAGCACTATTTCCGGAAACATGTAATATCCATTTTCAGTTTTGGTCAAACCCGGATTCAATGTCCACTTCAAGGAATAAAATTCATGCATCAAGTTCTCTTGCATACTCATAGGAACAACAATATGATTTCTAACATACATGATCTTATCCTCAGATATATTCAACATAGAAGGTGAATCCCCAACATCAAGGATTTCCCTTGAGGCCAAACAATCCATATCCTCAAATTTCCTCTCCCTGTTCTAGTAAAAAAAATTAGAATCAACTGATTCTTATAATAGGTTCTTCTTCTCATGGCCCTCCCAAACCACAATATATATCTCTACAAGAATGGCCATTATATATAACTCAAAACTAAACTCATAAATTGATTGATTATTATTTTTCCTAATCATGTATTCAACAACGTTCATTCCCTTTTTGGTTGTATATGCTTGATCCAAATCAAATGGTTGTATATAATTAACCCACCTATACTACTGAAGATTAAAATCTCTCATTGAAAAGATATACTTATTCTCTTATAATCATTATACATCGTAAAAATTGTTCCTCAAAAATAACGTTTCCAACACTTTAGGGAATAAACCAACACCTCTAACTCAAGATCTTGTATAGGGTAATTATATTCATGATGCCTCAACTATAACGACCCACACACCAAAAATTGATCCCCCTATATTAACACTACTCTAATTCTAAACATGAATGCATCATAAAACATGGTATAATCTTCCCCTAGCTTAGGTGGGATCAAAATTGGTGTGGTAGTCATATATTTCTTAAAATCCTATAAATGATTCTTGTATGCTCCATCCCATTCAAACTTGATCCACTTATAGTTCAATCCAAAAATTGGTGCTGCTAATCGGGAAAAGTCATGGATGAGAATATTTTAATAACCTTCTAATAAAAAAATATATATAGATATAAAAAACAATTTTAGTCTATTCCCAATAGACTACTACATGCACATTCTCTAGGCCCACTAACACACCTTCCTCTGATATGATGTGACCCAAAAAATTACTCATTTGATCCATAATTCTCACTTAGATAGATTAGATTATAGTCAATTATCTCTCAATGTACTCTAGATTATGTAAATATGTTGGGCATGATCATCATGATTCTTGCGGTACATGAAGATGTCATCCAAAAAACTACCACAAAATGATTTAGGTACAGGTGGAAGATTTATTTCATAAAGTCAATAATCACTACTGGAGCGTTCATCAGCCCAAAATTCATCATGAGGAACTCATATAGACCATGCTTTCTTCTGAAAGTTCTCTATGGTATTTCAGAAGGTCGAACTATTAACTAATGATACACTAACCTCAAGTCATTAATGGGGAAAACAAAATCTCCCCTAAACTAATAAAAGAGATCATAAATAAATATAAGAGGATACTGGTTCTTTACAATTATCTATTTTAACTTTTTGTAATCAACACATAAGCATAAAATCCCATCAAAAATCTTATAAAACAAGACTACAAAACACTAAGGTGTTGTACTTGGACAGATAAATCTGTTACCCATCAATTCTTCAATCCGATTCTTGATCTCTGGAATCTTGTCTATTCGATTTTATAATGTGAAATAGAAATTTCCTCATCTATATGAATGAGCCCAATTGTAAACTCTAAATCCCTATCAAATGGATAGCTTGATAATTATTCAAGAAACACATCTTAAAACTGGTCCACTATGGTTGGAAAGACCTCTTGCTTCACTCTCCCATCTTTTGGAAATAGACATGCAACCTGGGAAGTGATCTCTCCCAGTTTATGATGAATTGGTCTTGTATGGCCCACTATATATCCCACTTTCGATGATGGACATAATTTTCAACCTCATGAGAGGTAAAGGTCACTCTCCATTGATAAAAATCCATCTAATCTTGTAATTCTACTAACTAGTCCATAACCAAAATCACATCAAAACCTTACATGTTAAGTAAGTAGAGATCCCATCAAAAATGGAACTTCCCAAACTTGATTGAACACCCCTTACATAAATAGTCGTCCCTCGACTACACTCCCAATGGTTTGTTAATCGTCATAACCTCACTCACAAACTCCACCCCTAGACACAAACCATTCACAAGTTGAAAAGATATAATATAATTAGAGGATCCTATATCAAATAAGGCACTAGAAAGTGTAGAATCTACAAGAATAGAAACTATAACTCTCGATGGTCTAAACTTGATATCCATAAGTATAGGATGAACTACATGCAACTATCACACTCTTATTTCCTGTGTTCAAGTCTGACTCCCTTGAGATATAATACTCTGTTGATATGGGAATTCATTCCCTGAAGTACCACATCCACTACCTCAACCACCACAGCTAGTAGATCTCAAACTTCTAGAATTATGTTAGGTATAAGGCCCCCTTCCAGCATTATAATTACTCCAAGATCCTCCATAATTATCTATTTTTTGTGAGTTCCTACAGAACTATCATAGGTGTCACATCTTTCCATAAGATCGGAACTCTACCAGTGGTCAGGGGAATGGTCTACAAAAGTGACTAATCCCACTGCACTAGTGGCAGAGCACTTGACTAATTTTCTAAGTCACTAATCCTCCCCTCAAGCCACTGTACTTTCTATCTCCTTGATTGAAATTATCTAAATGATGCTTCTTGCTCTTGGAAGGAGTACCTCCTATTTTTCCATTAGAAACCACCTTTCTTCCACTAGAAACCTACTTTGGGTTCCCGTTGGATATGAGAGCATGATTCACAACCTTAGAAAACTTTTTCACCCAAAATATGCTAACCCGATATTTTATCTCACATTTAATCTCATTCTAAAAATGTTTCTCCTCAGTCATCTCATCTTCTGCCAATGCTAGAACAAAACACTGCATATCATTAAATTGACGAGAATAGTCCATCATAATCATACTCCCATAATTCAACCTCATGAACTCAGTTTCCCTCTCCTTCCTGAGCATCTCAAGTTAAAAGTGCTCCAAGAACTTCTATTGAACTTCCTTACACTCTATATTCTCCAACTCTCCATCTCGGGTCTAGATGTCTCAACAATGTTTCACTTGAGCAAGTAATATATAACCAACCATTTTGACTCTCTTCTCATCAAAATCTCTCTATGTGGTCAATGATCTTTGGGATAGACTAAATCCAGGACTCAGCTTCCTCAGGTACTCCCTCTCAGAGAAATTTTAGAGGGCACCGCAGCTGGAATTATTGTTTCAAGCCATACATAGTCTTCACATCCAGCTATGGGCCTCTTCATATAAACTTCATAAAATAAAAAAATTTCTTGTGAGACATCTCTCTTGACCCTTCACCTAGAACTATTAGGGCCACACATTCCACTACTAGAGGATAATTTCTATCCATATCCTCCAACCATCCTATAAATAAACATCACCATGGAGACATATCTCTACAATTCCAGTCACATTTATTAGAACACGTAACACACCATTGGCATATTTCAACCAGAGAGATTCACATAAATACATAAAAGGAATCCCCCATACCCAGGAACATGGATGAAACTGAGGAACTATTACTACCCTCAACCATCCCCCATCTATTTCGTGGATAAAAATGGTAAAACATATTCATATTTCAAACATTCCCATTAGGAACCCATTAATCAATTTCAATTACCATATTTAGTGTCATTCACCAAAAACCTTATTTTCCATGTGTGCCTAAAATGATACATGACACAAACATTTTTGAATGATGATATTGATGCATTTATACACAACCCTCATTCCATTTAGGGACATGATGAAAAAATCTCAAAAAATAATAATATCAAACAACACTTTCAACATCCAAGGTGAAATGACATTCAACTATAATAGAAAACATCAATAACAACAATACCAACCTGGGTTCTTGGGATTTACCCAATATATGGTTTATCTACTCCCATGAGTGATCTCATTAATGAGGACCAACTCACCCTAGTATATTGTCTACCATTCCAAAATAGTAAGACAAGTGAAAAGAAAATAAAAAACCTTTGATACCACTTTGTAACATCAAGACCCATGTTCCACATGTCGATGTATTGGGCCAGTTGTTCAGATGACCTCATGTGCCCTCCCCCTACGGCCCAAGATTCCGACTAGTATTTTGGGTCTAATATATATCAAGGGGATACTATATCCTATTTATCAAAGAATCACAATAGTATAAATAATAAATAATAACCAAATGACAACAACTAAAAACTAAAAAAATACAATAGAAAATACAGACAAGTATCACATGATAAAATAAAATAGGAAAACAATATCCAAATTTAAGAAGTATATATGTCATTCCATATATGTTCTAAGTGTCAAACGAAGAACCAAAATAAAGTCAAACTGAAAACTCCCACTTGGGACCCAAAATCATGTCTGTTTTCCTCATCCATACTCCATCCGAACTTAGCCATCTAACATAGGTCACTTGACTTATCCTATCATGAAAACATGAATTCTATTAGGGTTCTGATTAGACAACCCCCGTATGGTTTCAGTTGAACTTAGTACGCCATCACCAGTGACATCTAAAAGAATATCCAATCTATAGCAGTGTATACAGTTGTATAAATAATAAAGTACAAGAATAAGGTAAATAGTTTCCACATAAAATTATTATTTATTTAACCACACAAAACCTTGTGTTTACAATGATACCTAAACCGAAAATACCTACTTCTTCTTATTCTGTATTCAAAACTATATTACATAGAGCAATTCATTATATCATTGGATTTCATTGTACATTGAAATTTAATTTCATAGCATAGATACTCAAAATGATGGTATAATTTCAATATCATGGTGCCATGAATTTATTTTCTTAGACCCATGGGTTATATGGAGTGTCATTCTCAATCCCACACCTCATGGTCATTTGGAGCATCATTCCATGTCCCATAAATTAATATTCACATGCATTTCATAGGGAATAAAACATCATGTCTCACCCCCCATGGTTATTTGGAGCATCAGTCCTTGTCACAAACCACATTTATCAATCAATCACCTATATCATAATCATAAAGGTTAATTATCATTAGCCTTGTTTTCAAACATTCTCATCATGGTTCACCATTTTAATTAATAAAAAAAGTCATGGTTCTCCAATTAAGTAAAATTGAATAATATGAAAAAATTACCATTAAACCATGTATAAACATTCAATCATATAATACATTAACACATCAAGGTTAAGATAACAATCCTTAAATTCATGTTATTATCCAATTCATAATAGCATTAATCAACTAAAATAATAAACCCACTAATCACCCAATTCCAAAATCCCATTATCCCAACAATTTTATAATCTCATCGATTAATTAATTAATTCAGTTGAAAAATTAAATTTACCAATGTGTAAATTGAAATGGAACATATACATACACACAATTATAATCAAGCCTATGGGAATTAGAAATTAGACCTCTTACCTCAAGGTGGTTGATGGATGTTCACTAAACTAAGATCCTTCAATTGAAGCAGAATGATCAAGAACACAATGGCCAAGAATATCCAGAACCAAAACATATGATCATTTTCAAAACGATTAATATCCATGAAAACTGAGATTTAAAAATCAATAATGAACTAAAAATCATTCATATTCATCTGTAAAGAGGGACATGGGACAGATTAAAACAAATAAGGAATAAATTACTTACCAAAAAAGAGATGAGCCTTCGAACATATATTAGATTCATCAAAAAAGGGATTCAGAGGAGACTTTGAATCCTTCTGGGAGCTTAAAAACAAAATAATTAGTTTGAGTTTGATTTTTGGAAAATAAGGGTTAATACCAGGGGATCATGAATTTTTAATAAATATTTTGGATGAATAAATCTCACACGCATTATTTCCTGGGTAGGGTAGAATGGTTCCCCAAAACATTCACCTCTCCTTTGGTGTATATGGTTTATCCTAATTGGGAGCATGTTTTGACAAATCATGAACCACCGATTAAGTTTCTCTCTATCTGGGAATGCACTGCTTTTTGGGGGTAGGTGCACAATTTGGTAAAACCAGGAAACCACTCTAAACTAACCCTTTCCCTAACAACATTTCCCAGATTCCCCTTAAATAAACCAAAGTAAAAACCCAAAAATCATATAACCAAAAGAATTTAAAACATTGTATAAAAACAATGATGTTCCATATCTATAAAATTATAGGATCTTACATGGAGGTAGCTCGGGATGGTTGGTGATAGGACTTTAGAGGAGATGTAGCACTTGATAAGCGTGTTGGTTGATGGGAGGATGATTGATTATGAGGATCAAGGATTGATGAATTGTTCTCCCTTATTGGTCACATATTCTCGAGTATAATTATTAATGGATGAATAGGATACTAACCAATGTGTGTTGTGTTGTGGGATCAACTAGATGGAGGTGACCTGAGACCCGGGTGGTCATTGGATGAGGACGATGTGATCCTTATACATGGTAAAGTAGTAGTACATGATACTATCAGTGAGGATTTGAGGAAGAGCTTCCATACCCCTAGATTTTTGGTACATCCTATAGTGAAACATATGTACCATAGCTTCATATGGCTATTCTGGTTACCTAGGATGAATATGGACATCACTGGTTTTGTTCCCTGATGGCTTACCTACCATAAGTAAAGGATGAAAACCAGTATCATGGTGGTTTCTTCTATCAACTTTAAATTATAATTTTTAATTTTTATTATTTCATTATATAATTTTTTATGGTGTTACCCAATTCCTTTAGAAGTTTTGATGGTGTCTTGGGGATTGTCTATTGGCTGACAAAGGTTACTCACTTCTTACTGATTTGAGAGGCTCACTCAGTAAATGGGATGATAAATCTATACATACATAAAATTATATGGTTTGATAGAGTTTTATTGATAATTTTACCATATATAGATTCATATTTTATGTCATAAGTTTGGAAGGTCTAGTAGAAATCCATAGGGACTCAGCAGAAATTGAGCACAATGTACCATCATCAGACAGATGGATAATCTGAGTGGACAATATGCATACTAGAGGATATTCTTTGATCTTTGGTTCTAAAAATTTATTGAGAATGGAATGATATTATATCCTTTAGTTCACATAAAAAAACATTTATTATGCATCGATTAAGACGTCACCTTATGAGGATCTTTATAGGAGGTGATGTCGTTAACAGATTCGTTGCATTGTGGTGGGTGAGGCAATGGTTGTAAGGCCTATTTTGGTTCAGGATACCACTAAGAGATTGAAACTGATTCTTAAGAGGTTTATCACCGCTCATAGTAGGTATATTTCTTATGCCCACTACATGAGGATACCTTTATAATTTTTTGTGGTGAATTGGGTTTTCTTAAGAGTGACTCCTTCGTTAATACATTGACATCTGAGGGAATAAAGAAAACTGGAACCATGTTTTATTAAAACCATTGAGATCACTAAAAGGATTGGGATTGTGGTAGGCCTTATAGATCTTCATTCATGATACCAACACATGAATGACGTGTTTCATGTATCACAACATTGAAGGAAAATTGAAAATCCTATGCATGTCAATGACTGGGAAGACATTGAGTTGGATCCAGATGTATACTATGAGGAGTGAACGGTGTGAATTATTGACCAGAGTGAGAAATCCCAAAGAGGGAAGACAATACCACTTTTAATAATCCTATGGAAATTTGGATGGATCCTGAAGGAGACATGGGAGTGGGATTCTGAGGTTCGAGCATAATGGCCTAAGTTGTTTGAGAAATACTGCTAGAGATAATTCTTTGGGATGAAATGTCAATATAGGGGGATAATTATAATATAATAAATTTTAAATTGATCCTTGAAACATATTTTATTTATAATTTATAGGATTATATAAGTGAAAATATAATTTTTTAATATAGATCACCCTTACATATGTTTTATGGTGTTTTATAACTGTAAAATGGGATTTAGGAACCTTTTTTAAGTTTAAATCATCTTTTCCATATGTTTTGTAAAGTGAACCCTTTTTATATGACTTGTGTGTGGGTAAATTTACACTACATACGGTTGAGTAGCCATGTGTAAGGTTAACCATGTGATGTATATAGGCCATCCTAGCATTGCGTAATGGTAAGTTCCTGATTATATACACTATGAGAGGATCATCCCTGCACTGTGTAAGGGTAAGGCCCTTTGTATATAGGCTATTTAATGGTAAGGAATGGGTTTTGTAAGGGTAAGATCCCAATTACAAAGGATTCATAAGGGTAACCTTGTAGTTGGGTATGGCTACCTAGGCATAACATAAGGGTAAGAAAGAGTTGTGTAAGGGTGTCTATAAGTTTTTGAAGGGTATATAAGGATAACCTATAAGGTTAATAAGTTTATACCTTACTTTATAAAGGTCATGTAAGGGTAACATATGAGATGTGTAAGGGTAGATTTTACTTCCTCAAGGTTTATTAAGAATAGGTTGAGCAATGTAAAGGTATCCCTTACTTCTCAAGGGTTGCATAATGGTAAAATATGATCCTTATGTGAAGTTTATGAGTTTTGTAAGGGTAAATCCATTTAACCCTTATGCCACACCCTTTTTAATTCGAATATTTTAAAGGTCCAATTTTATGATCCTTCCTCAAATCAAACATGAAACCCATTTCAATGGTTTTAAATTCCAAAAAAAATATGGAATTAAATTATATTGAATAATTTTCTCTTATGTGAAATTAATTATAAAGATTTTTATTATCCACCTTCAATAAATGGTTGGGAACTGAATTAAATTGTTAATTTTATTTGTGGATTTAATTCTATAGATCTAAACATAGTATTGATATTTTAAAAATATCCAACTCTTATTGCCTAAGATTTTTATGGTCCTTTTGAGTTTAAGAATCTCATCACTTTTTTACAGAAGATCTATGTGAACATTCTATGCATTGAGAAATCTCCTCTAGTAGTAATTATGCTAAAATTTTATTTTAATATAGAGTTTTTCAAAACCCCAATAGAGGATATTTTCACCTTAAATTTATAATTAATTAATTTATGATTGGGAGAGATTATTTACCTTGGCTTAGGATCCTTTCTCAAATGTGATGTTGATCATTTAAAAACCCTTTTCCAGAATACCTTCATTAGGATGTATGGATCCATGTATAGAAAACCTCAAGTTGTGGCCTACATGTTCTTCTTTGACCTTTGATAAATTCCAATTGATCTTTGGGAGCTACCATAAAATATAAATTATCTTATACCATTCATGTTAATGTATTATACATTGATCTTGAGGTAATATCTCTTGTGTTTCTTAGTCTTGATAGGCCGAGAGAAACATAATTCAAGATAAAAATTTATTTCTTGTAATGATTCTCTATTTATCAATAAATTCTACAGAATAGACATAATTATCTATTTATACTGCTCAGGTTTAGGTTAAAATATTACTAAATTTCATACCATCCCTTAAATAATATTATAGTATTTATAAAAAATCATTCCACATATTATTATAATTATTGTTGTTGTTGTTGTTATTTTTATTGTTATTATTTTTATTAAATGGCGTGCGTGCTAACATGAATAACAATTGTTATTTTATCAACTTGTAGAATAATATTTAGTACTAAATGTAGTCCTGGTACATTCTAACTACTCAAAATTTATTGAATACATGAATTAAAATTTAATTAATAAAAAAATATTTTTATCCACAAACCATTAAATAAATACTTATTAAATATTAAAAAATATAAATATATATATTTTATTCATAATCTATTGAATAAAATTTTAATTTCTGTGATAAAAAAACATGAATAAAATTATTCATTGCTCTTGAGAATAATTTTTATTCAATTAATTAAATTCAAATATAATTTAATCTAGATCAACGGAATCACTTAGTCTGTGACCCTCTAGGATTTTTTCTTGTTGGAATTAAGTGGGTATGTCTAAAGTCCAATATTACTATATATAAATGGGTCAAGCCATCCATGATAATGAACTTAATGTCGCAATGTCAAAAACCGCATATGAATGCTCTCTGAGTAATATCATCCTTTTTTCTCAATATCACATCAAGAAGGTTGCACATTTTTTCTATCAACCTATATTCTTGATACATAATTTGTTAAATATATGATATATATGTCAATTAATAACTTGAGATTTGTGATGTGACCAACATAACATATTTCCCACTAATATATTGTGTGATTATTTTTGTTAGTAAATATTAGTGTGTGAGTCGTGATATGCATTAATGATAATATTAAAGTTTAAGCATCATTGCACACACTCAAAGATAGGAATATGGGATGGAACCAAAACATGTGAAATTCCTTCTAGTGGGTCTGTTCTCATAATTTAATGTCTTAAATATAACCAATTATAAACCTCATGAGAATAGGCCTTATCCCCTTATGAGTACTCACACTAGGAAGTCTATGTATTATGTTCCCTTATAAGGTATATTATTCGACCGTAAAACTAGTTTTACGAATACTTTCATTGCATTTTAAGGTTGTCATCTTAATGGGGAATTGAAAATCCCTTTTCAATGTCATAGATACTCTAGGACATTACCAAATAAATTTTATGTATAAGAACAATTAATATTTGATAATATATTAACATTAATATTCACTCCTTTGAATAATCATATTATATTAATTAAAAAGTATTTGGTACTAGGGAACTAAATCCAACATACACCCACTTGTACTAGAGTCAACTACTAATGACTGATTACTTCTCACATGAAAAACATCCTTTAATAAGGATGCAAAAAGCTTCTAGGATGATAAATTTTTCATAGATAGGGTTATAAAAGCCACATGCCTGTGTGGTGAATCTATTTACTACAGTATTACTATCTTGAGAAAGACCATAAAGTAGTGATTTAACAGAGTATCCACCTATTTTTTCCAGTTTATAATCCTGGCATCCTTACTAAATCCGTAGTCAAATCTTATCATAAAATTATAAATCTCTTTCTTTTGTTATAACATAAAATCATAATGTGACATTGTTAAAACCACTTCTTCATATACATAAGAAGTTTAAACATACTCGAATATTGTAGATATGGAATCCAATAGTTGTAATAAATTTTTCTTGTATATTAATTTATCCTTATCAATGATACTAGATCAAATTTAACCAATTCTAGAAAATTGTTTGATCCCATTGATTACTATTATTCTCACTTATCCAAACACCATAAACTCATCCATTTTTACTTTTCCCCATACAATCAGATAGTTCTCACTACAGTTCTACGAAATTATGGTAGATCTATTTGATATTAACCTATTATGATTTGTTGATATTTAATATAAAATTTTAGTATATATCAAGGCACATGGGATGAATTTATAAGACTTAAGCTTGTGAAATTATTTTCATCTCTATAATCTCTTTATATTCCCATTTATGTTATATTCAAAGGATGGTATGCCAACAATAATTCAATATTGAATTGTTCCAACTTGTATATTTCAATAATATGTTAATATATGCACTATGACTAGATTTAGAAAACACATTGATAGATTATAGAGATCTTATTCCCTAGAATACATTTTCTAATTTAATTCAAACTTGGAGAAATTTCATTCCTTAGTCTTAAAAAATAGTAAGACACAATAATTTTTTATATGTTATAAACATATTTATCATCAAAACTTATAGCACTCCCACTAAACAGTTATAGAAAAATGTCACTCATTCATTTCCAAATGAATATACTATTATAACTATTCATGATTTATTCATAAATTAATTTATGTAATCTACATATCATATTGGAATTTATTGATGTCAGCAACCAATTTAGTTAATCATAGTAGACACATACCATACGATATCCTTTTGGTCATGTCATATGGATATCTTCCACAAGTATTCCTCTAAATGAGGTGTCAATGAAAATCAATAGCCTAATATGATGATCATAGAAATATTATTCGATAAGTAAAATTCAAAATTATTTTAGTCATGATAATTGGTGAATAAAGTTTTATCATATACTAAGAATTTCAATAATTTTTCATACTATGTTGGTAATATGTTGTACTATCCATGTCTAATTTCTCTTGAATACACACCAGTAGTATAAATTCTAGAATCTAAAAAATAGTCCCCAAATCTTGATACATGGAGTTCATTACTTGAATTTATACATACTTTTCAACCTTATGATATTTACAATTATTTCTTCCTCATAGGAATCATTATTTTGAAATAATAATATATGTTTCACTCATAATTGGGAACATGAACAATGAATTTGGTTATATATATTCATATCTATTATTTGTCATTAGAACTACTCCTCCCACTAATCTTAGTGGAGGCCAATATTCCTATTTCAACCTGTATGAATCTAGAGCCTTAACACATAGAATTTATGTCTGTTCCCACTATCTTTAAATAGATCGGCTTATTTTAAGGAAATATAGTCAATATTGAATAATGGTTAATGTACTTAGTGACTATAGGATCATTAACTTAGATCAAAATTAGTGTTCTAATTTTAATTTGTAGCTAGGGAAATATTTTAACAGACAGTTATCTAAAAAATACTTATGATAGTTTCTCAATATATTATTATCATATCCCAATTAGTATGATGTACATTAGATAATATGGTTGTCATATGGTTAGTTGTTTAACTTCTATTTTCAAAACCTATCTTGTATGATATTATGGAATATTTTCAATGAACATATATGACTCGTCATTAATCTTCCTTTTACCACCATAATTAAATTTATGTATACAATGATAAGTGAGTTAGGGATAACCTTTTACTCCATACGTGTAATCGATAATTACTTTGATAAGTTGTTTTCCAATAATCCATCTTGGAGATTCCTTAATATTTACCAATTGAACTCATTTACTTCACTGAGTGTTTCTAAAATTTATTAAAGAAATATCATGAACTATATGAGGTTACCTTTAACTTTAGAATAGTTCACAAGGAAATGTTAAACTAACTCTAAAGATTTGTGATGTACCGGTATATATAAATTTTTCTTAATCTAAAACATGATAATTAGTTTGTTTGTATATTCAGTATCTAATCTCAACTGAGACTAATAAACTTTTAGGTGTATAAATAGGTTAATTAATTTCAGTTATATTTGAAAAATAATACACCTTTCCACTATTAGTTAATAGTCATATATTTTTATATTCACCATTCATTTCAATTGATATTTTTTATTCAAGAGTTAATGAACGGTTTGTTTAGTATTTAAGTACCATAAAAACATTTATTCCAAAAATGAAATAATTTCTCATTTTATCAAGTCATATACTAAGATAACTTTTTTAGCACACTTATTATAAACTTGAAATGATCCAATATAGAAATTATAAGTCATGATCTCCCCTGGGATGACATAGAAATAATACTTTCTCAACTACTTTCATATCTACGATCTAATAGTGAGGGTATAAGTCCATCTATGGGTAGACTATAACTTCAGTATCAATTCATAGGAAAAATAATAAAAAATTATATAATAACAATCAAAGTATCATAATGAAACTAAAATATGGTAGAAAATAATATAGCTAATAAATGTTCTCTCAAATTGTAAATCAAAACCATAGTAATTAATGTAGTATAAGAACAAATAAATAAACTAGTAGGGTCCTCCTAATTTCATCCTGGTCTACTACCAGCCCCATGCACCTCTACCCAACCATCTTTCATGGGACCCTTTTCCTTAATAGGATCAATAATCATGATGTTTTCATACACATCAAAATTCCCACATATTATGTGAGTAATAAACCAAGTAGGACACCACTAATGCATCCTTAATAAGTGTTTTGAAATATAATATGTGTATGAAGTGATAATAATAAAATCATTAAAAGGCCTAATAATCATAAAAAATATATTAAGAAGTCATGCACTAACCAAGATTCCACCAACCCTTGGTTAAACCTTCATTGGATCCAAGCTTGTTGTAAAATCATAGAATATCAAAATTGAGCATAAAAAGCCACTAGACTCCTAACACATATCCTAGCTATCTCATGGCATCGAGACAGATCATGCCCTCTGACCATAAAATCCTAATCCAAACACTTCAATTACATTTATATTTTATCTTGATTCTCAACATTCATTATCAATAAAATAAGATATAAGGTGTTACTTTTAATATAGAAAAAATAACTACATGTATATAATATCAATATGAGTATATACATAGAAAATGGGGAAACCAATATCTAATATCATTATTAATAGATTTTGTTTTTTCAATCTCATTTTTGAGCTCAACCCCTTACTCAAATATTTGTTTATAATATCAATTATTCAATAAAAGGATTTGTAAAATGACTATTGAGTAAAACATTTCTATGTGATAGTAGTAACTCCAATTTAGTTAGTGTAAAATTTGACCCCTTTCCAATAGGTTGTCAAATAGTTATAAATACTGATGACTATTTTTTAGAATGAGAATTGGTTGATATGCCATAAATACATCCAACAGGATTGAATCTAGTCTTAATCCTATAAAAATACCTAGAATATAAGGTCAACAACTTTTTGGTTATCTGACATGTAGAAATAGAGACTTATGGTTGATATTTATTCCTTAAATATGATTTCAAACGACCTAAGTAAATAATGAAAAAAATAAGGCTCATATTTAAAAAATTACTCAATGATTTCATATAATTAAATAATTTTTTCACGAACCAAATCATCAAGGCCCGCCTAGATGGAGATAAGAAAAGTGTAACAACCCCAATCACACCTCAAAAAGTCCAGGGGGTGGAAACTTACACTGAGTAGGCATTTCACATGCGTGGGAGGCCTTATCCTATGGTACCTATGCACATGTACACACATCCATATCCATAAAATAGTTCAAAGATAACAATACAACTAATACCAAATTCATTCATAATATATATACGACATCAGAGTATAGAAAAATTATTGAAAATATGAATAGAAAAAATAAAATCCAATCAGAAACAGATAAAATTTTCCAACCTGGTCATATGGAGGTGGCTGGTGTCGAATACATCCACCGGTACATATATCATTTTTCCTAGATCATTGTGCTTCATCTGCTCTAGGTCCTCCTAGGACTCCATCAAAAGGCATTTCATCTACACAATATATAGAAATTTTATGTAGACAGCATATAGGCGTGACTATAAAATATCCTATTGGTTCCTGAAAATCCCAAAATAAAAGGGAGAAACTAAAAGGAAATTGTTCGCTCAACCCATCACCAAAGGGAACAAAAAACCAAACAAGAGAGAATGAGAATCTCCATATCAAAACCTCAGCAATACATGAATAGCCCTCTAATCACCATGTGTTATGTCGATCATATATAATGCATATTTAAAGTAATCCCATAATAACCCAAATATACTCTTTTTAGACTCCTAGTTGAAGTGCACTGTGTTGCATTTGTTGTCAATGAGGCATGAAGTTGTCTTGGAATGAATGGAAGTCAAGGAATGTCACGATGTGAATGACAAAGGTTGTGATGGTGTTGGTGATGAATGGAGAATGGCCATGGTACTAAGATGCGTGTCACTTAGGAGATTCACTAAGTGGCATAGGAGATGTGGTTGAAACATTCTCTAGTAAAATCAGACGATTGTTGAGTTGTTCTTAAAGTTTAAAGAACCTTGTATCAAGATGATACAATGTCACAACAATATCAGAAGACCATGCATTGTCTTAACAATGCATGAGGAGATGAGGAGAACCATCCATAAGTTCTAAGTGGATGAAGTGGATTAAAGAAGTCCATGCACTATCACTTAGTGCATGTGAATCAGAATAAGATCCAATTGATCTCTGATTGGATCAATGAAGAACATTGGAGATTTTATGTGATTCAAGAGCTCGGTTGATGAAGAACCTTTGGAATTCCCTCCAAAGTTGTGAAATGTTGAAAAGTTATTAAGAACATGAGGAGGAGATGGGAAATTCCTAAGAAGAAGAAGAATCATGAAGAAGATGGCTTGAAGTGGCATTTGGCATATGGGATACTTTGTTTTTATACAAAGTCCTTATTCCTATACTTAGCAAAAATTAGGCCAGCCAAGGCCAGCCCACGGGTTCAACCCTAAGGCACTTGTGGGCCTAAGGCGCCACGCCCATGGGGGATCCCATGGTGCAAGCACAAGGTGGCGGGGGGCCGTGTATAAGCCCCAAGGCACGCGGTGGTGAAGCCCGCGCACCCGAGTGTGCATAGTGGGTGCTAGGAGCGCGCCCGCAAAGGTGAGAGTGGGCGCCAGTAGCGCGCCCGCAGGGAGCAGAGTGGGCACAGAGCGCGCCCGCAGGGAGAACTCGGCGCGGGGCGGCACCTAGAGGGGAGAAGTTCAATTGCTGAGCTGATGGCAGCGCGAGGGTGATAAACCGCGTGGAAATCGCGGGCCGTTTCGATGTGGGACAAACATTTTTGCCGCGGAGCGAATCTGAGCCATCCATCTGATCTCGCACTCGATCTACGCCGCTCATCTCATCTGCCGCGCGCCGCGAACTAATCCAGCCGTCCGATGTCTTCTCACCTCCGGATCCGACGGCTCTGAGGCGTCTTCAACCTCGAGCTCAGCCGAAGGCCACCCGACGTCCCCCGCTGAACCAGAGCCCTCCGAGCACCAGAATTCGAGCTCCCGGCCACCATTGCCGAAGTCGAAGGCTCCATTGAGCTCGTCTCTCCACACCGAACACGACCATGCATAAAAAGTGGTGTGCATTTAATATACATAAGATTTCGGTTGAGGCCGAGGCAAGAGAAGCTACCGAGGCCACGTAGGGTTGATGATTTGCATGGGTTGATCTTTAACAAAGGCTGTGCATGCGTTTGTAGTCGCATGCACGTGAAGAAGAGAAAATAAAAGAAGACGCGTGAAACAGTGAAGGAAAATAAAGATTTGGAAGATTTTAAAGAACCGAAAACTTCGGGATTTTGAAGTTAAATCACGCGGAGGATTTGAATCCCTCCTCGCCTATAAAAAGTAGACCCGAGGCGCTGGAGACGCTTGCTGATGTACTGAAAACTTGAAGACTCGTGAGTGCTCTGCCTCGCGAATATTTTGAAGCCCCGCGCAAGTAAACTTGCGTGGCTGGAGTTCCTTGCGCGCAACACCTTTGCGCGACAAGAAGGGTGAAGTCCCCTGCGCGTCTTTCTTTTGCGCGACAGGAAGTACCCGAGGCCACAAGTACCTTGCGCGCCCTCGAGGTTTGTTGTGGCTTGTGCGGCAGTGTTGAAGAAGAGGAGGTCGCGGCTCATCAAGCACTTGCGCGCCTCCTTTGAGATTAAGTGAAGAAGACCACCTACGGACAGTGGGTGTGTGCCAAGTGGAGAAGAGGTTGGCCGCACTCCATGCACGCCTTCATTTGGCAGAGAGTTTGACTGAGGCAACTTACCACACCTTTGTGTGTGTGCTACAGTGTTCGGGCTGTGTGTGCAAAAACAGAAGAGAAGGCCGAGACTTTGTGCTTGTGTGTCAAGTGAAGGAACCCTACGCGGCAGTGGGTGTGCACCAAAGAAGACCCGAGGCCTTAGTGCATTTGTGTGTGCACACTTTGAAGAACAAACTAAAAGAACACTAAAGTGTGTGTGTGCAACAAGAAGAGGAGGAGGCCAACTCGTGTGTGTGCTAAAGTGAAACAAGTGTGTGCTAAGAGACAAGGAGGCAGAAGCCTAAGTTTGTGCAAAGTGGTTGTGCACACTTAGAAGAAGAAGAAGATCCACACTAAAGTAGAACACACTTTAAAGTGTGTAAACAAAAAGAACAAAGAGTGTGAAGGAAGAAGAAAGGTGTGTGCTAAAACAGTTTACACCCTTTGTGGGTTTATTGCACCAAGAAGAAAGAAAGAGGAGTGCATGCATGAATTCATGCACATGCACACGTGAACAAAGATAAATCAGGCTGTGTGCATCTGAGTTGTCCAAGACCAAGAGTTCTTGAAGAGATTTGAGAAGGCCATGTAGTCAGTGCATGAGGAAGCAGAGATACCATGCACTTAGTGCGTGAAGATGATTTGATGTGAGACTGGACCAGAATGAAGTTAAAGACATCAGTTGTCTGAGTATTCAGTAATTGAGAAGAGCCTGATCAAGTGAAGTGATCAGAAGATTGCTGAGCAAGACCAACAGACCTTTTCAGAGGCTGTTGAAGATTCTTGAAGAGAGAAGCCAGGTCATCCTTAGAAGAAGGTGATAAATCCTGAGCAAGACGAGAAGACCTGTTCACCACAAGTGATCAGAAGAAGAGCAAGGCCAGCAGCCTTTATCCCAGGCTGCTGAGGATACTTGAAGAACTTAAAGAGAAGAAGAGCTACTCGTGTGACTCGAGGAGCCAAGAGAAGACCCTGTGGGACTCAGGGAGAAGAAGTCTTCAGTGGGATTCTGGAGCAGGCCAGTGGGACTCTGGTAACACTGTGAGACGCAGTATAAAGACCCTCTTGTGGGACTCAGGAGAGATACAGTGGGACTCTGTATCGACCATTGTAATACTAACAGATTATAATGGGAGAATCCATGCTGGGAGAGCATGGAAAGGATGTAGGCCTTTGGTGCCGAACCTTGTAAATCCTTGTGTCCTGTGACTTTTCATTACTGCATTATCCGGGAAAGGTTGAGAGACATAAGAAGAGTGGATCGAGGCCTTAACAAGCCATAGAGGTTTAATTGATAAAGAATCAATTAGTAAAAATTTTTAAGGGATCACTGATTCACCCCCTCCCCCTCTCAGTGATTCACACTGATCTGGGCACTTCAATTGGTATTAGAGGGGAGGTTACCTCTAAAAGATCCAAGGGAGTCTTTATGAAGTGCAGATTTGAGGAAACGAGCGACCAGCCTCAAATGGAGATATCTGCCAAGACTCAGAAAAATAGAAAGAAGAAACAGGTCAAGAAGATGAAGAAAGCCTGTCCTAGCTGTGATGAAGTTGAAACAATGAATGATCTTCAGAGTGCACTCAAATATCTTCAGAAGACAGTTCCCATGGAAGTGGAAAAGTGTATAGCTATAGGCATCCATGATCTTCATGAAGAAAAATCACAGTTAGAAGAAGAAGCCAATGCAATGGAAGATCAATTGGCCAAAAGGGTTGGCATAACCAACACTCTCAGAAAGCTGGTGAAGGCTAAAGATGAAACAGTATCTCTTTGCAATGAAAGATATGAAGACACTACTGAAGAATTGAAAAGAAGCCTTTCTGAGAAAGAATTCTTTAAGACTGTGGTCAAAGATGTTTTCCATGCACTGGAAAAGAGGCATAAAGTATCAATGGTTGTCAGAGATGCTCAACTCGAAGAAAAAGTCAAATTGGTGAAGGATCTGGACAATTCATTGCAAGAATTGAAGAAGGTGCATGAAGACCAGATGAAACAACTGGTGGAGAATTGGGAAGGAAAGCTAAGAACTGTTGAGGATGAGAAGAACTCCCTTAACATGAAATGCTTAGAACTAGAGGTGATATTGAAAAATCTGCAATCACCCAAAGCTGAATCCTCCCAGTCAGCTGAAAGTAGAAATGTTGCTACTCAAGTGAGCTTTGAGAAGGATGATTCTAAAAAAAAGACATCCTCTAATAAAAGGGCAACAACTTCTAAAAAGAAGGTACCATCCATACCATCTTGTACTCATGCTTCTAAAAGTGTTTCTACTAAAAGTGCAGGATGGAAGAATGAATCCAAACAAGTATGGATGAAGAAAATGAAGAAGCAGAGCTCTCCTAAAACAACACAGCAGCTCCAGAAAAGTACCCTAAAATCAGAAGGACTGAAGAAGTCAAGATTTGTGGGTCAATGTTGGTGTTGTAATATGTATGGGAACTGTGCAAAGGATTGTTGGTACAATCCACTGAATGTCAAAGCACAAAGGAAGCCCATGCCAAGGGGGAGCAAGCCAGAAGAAAAGAAGCATCATCCACAGGTCCAGAGACATCTGTTTACTGCAAATAGATTTGGATTACTTGACAACATCTGGGATGGTTGCAAAAGTGGTCAACAATTTGATACATGTCAATCTCCGAATGTATCCAAAGCTGGAAAGAAGAGAAGATCACAGAACCTGGCTAAGAGAGATTCCTTGGGAAGCAAGAAGAATGTTGAAAATGCTCCCAAGAAGTGTCTTAGAAATGAAGAGAAGTCCTTGGAATTGAAATCCAAGAAGGGTGATGCATCCAGAAGGACCACCAAGAAAACATGCTTCTACTGTGGAAAGAAAGGACACACCATGGATCTTTGTAAACAAGCCATGGAACTGAATAGAAGCAGACTGAACTCCAAAAGACAATCAATCCAGAAGAAGAAGGGATTGATTGAAAATAAGTTGCCTAAGAGAGGTAGCTTAGAAGCATCCAAAGAACCATGTGGAACTTCCAAAACTGAGGCCACTCTTCCAAATGATTTACTAGTCATATGGCCAAATCAGTTGCAACTTGCCAAAGATCTGCAAAAAGATGAAGATAAAGTTTTGGCAATTGCTAAGGAAAAAGGGAAGAAGAAGATTTCACATGAAGATGTTTTGAGAACCACACCATCACAATCATCAATGAAGATCAAATGTGAAAGTGTGAAGACTGGTGAAAATGGGACATCTCGGTTGAGAGAATCTTCTCAACCTTGTTGTTCACATTGATGAACCAAGGAGGTTCCATCTTATTCCCTTATACTTCTGGTATTTACATGTGCTAACATTGCAGGGAATTGAAGATGATGATCATTCTCATCTGGAGGATGGTTTGGAAGGAATGGAGTGCACCCCTTAAGGGGGAGCCAATCTGTAGAAGATGGGATTCTAAGATTTAATACCATCTTGAGAAAAGTGAAGGTATTCCAATCATACTTTCATCCCTTGTTTCTTAATTGTATTCATCATGACAATTAAGGGGGAGTATTGATTGAAGACAAATGGTTGAAAGGGGTAGCTTTATCTTTTCACTTGAACTTTCTAATGTGTTTGGTGAAGTATGTGCAGGATTTAGCAATTCATTGTTATATCTGAAAAATTTCAAACCCCTAAGCATGATCTCACATGTGTAGAGAATTATGGACAGCTTTGAATTCCTTGGTCATATCACTCTTGTTTTCTACACCAGGTTAGCCCAAGTAGACTTAGAGTTGATTTACTAAAGGTTCTTTGCTAAAGAAGAACATGTGGCATCATCCCTCTCTTAGTGATTTTCAAGAAGATGCTATTCAAAGGGAGGAAGATATTTTTGAAAGTGAACCACACCACACCTTTGCATTTGATTGCCAATAAGGGGGAGAAAATATTGGCACACATATTGACCCATTCATATGTGCTGAAGTGGTGTATTGACAACAAATACAAAGGGGGAGATTGAAGTGCACTGTGTTGCATTTGTTGTCAATGAGGCATGAAGTTGTCTTGGAATGAATGGAAGTCAAGGAATGTCACGATGTGAATGACAAAGGTTGTGATGGTGTTGGTGATGAATGGAGAATGGCCATGGTACTAAGATGCGTGTCACTTAGGAGATTCACTAAGTGGCATAGGAGATGTGGTTGAAACATTCTCTAGTAAAATCAGACGATTGTTGAGCTATTCTTAAAGTTTAAAGAACCTTGTATCAAGATGATACAATGTCACAACAATATCAGAAGACCATGCATTGTCTTAACAATGCATGAGGAGATGAGGAGAACCATCCATAAGTTCTAAGTGGATGAAGTGGATTAAAGAAGTCCATGCACTATCACTTAGTGCATGTGAATCAGAAGAAGATCCAATTGATCTCTGATTGGATCAATGAAGAACATTGGAGATTTTATGTGATTCAAGAGCTCGGTTGATGAAGAACCTTCGGAATTCCCTCCTAAGTTGTGAAATGTTGAAAAGTTATTAAGAACATGAGGAGGAGATGGGAAATTCCTAAGAAGAAGAAGAATCATGAAGAAGATGGCTTGAAGTGGCATTTGGCATATGGGATACTTTGTTTTTATACAAAGTCCTTATTCCTATACTTAGAAAAAATTAGGCCAGCCAAGGCCAGCCCACGGGTTCAACCCCAAGGCACTTGTGGGACTAAGGCGCCACGCCCATGGGGGATCCCATGGTGCAATCACAAGGTGGGAGGGGGCCGTGTATAAGCCCCGAGGCACGTGGTGGTGAAGCCCGCGCACCCGAGTGTGCATAGTGGGCGCTAGGAGCGCGCCCGCAAAGGCGAGAGTGGGCGCCAGTAGCGCGCCCGCAGGGAGCAGAGTGGGCGCAGAGCGCGCCCGCAGGGAGAACTCAGCGCGGGGCGGCACCGAGAGGGGAGAAGTTCAATTGCTGAGCTGATGGCAGCGCGAGGGTGATAAACCGCGTGGAAATCGCGGGCCGTTTCGATGTGGGACAAACATTTTTGCCACGGAGCGAATCTGAGCCATCCATCTGATCTCGTGCTCGATCTCCGCCGCTCATCTCATCTGCCGCGCGCCGCGAACTAATCCAGCCGTCCGATGTCTTCTCAACTCCGGATCCAATGGCTCTGAGGCGTCTTCAACCTCGAGCTCAGCCGAAGGCCACCCGACGTCCCCCGCTGAACCAGAGCCCTCCGAGCACCAGAATTCGAGCTCCCGGCCACCATTGCCGAAGACGAAGGCTCCATTGAGCTCGTCTCTCCACACCGAACACGACCATGTATAAAAAGTGGTGTGCAAGCAATATACAGAAGATTTCGGTTGAGGCCGAGGCAAGACAAGCTGCCGAGGCCACGTAGGGTTGATGATTGGCATGGGTTGATCTTTAACAAAGGTCGTGCATGCGTTTGTAGTCACATGCACGTGAAGAAGAGAAAATAAAAGAAGCCGCATGAAACAGCGAAGGAAAATAAAGATTTGGAAGATCTTAAAGAACCGAAAACTTCGGGATTTTGAAGTTAAATCACGCGGAGGATTTGAAGCCCTCCTCGCCTATAAAAAGGAGACCCGAGGCGCTGGAGACGCTTGCTGATGTACTGAAAACTTGAAGACCCGTGAGTGCTCTGCCTCGCGAAGATTTTGAAGCCCCGCTCAAGTAAACTTGCGTGGCTGGAGTTCCTTGCGCGCAACACCTTTGCGCGACAAGAAGGGTAAAGTCCCCTGCGCGTCTTTCTTTTGCGCGACAGGAAGTACCCGAGGCCACAAGTACCTTGCGCGCCCTCGAGGTTTGTTGTGGCTTGCGCGGCAGTGTTGAAGAAGAGGAGGTTGCGGCTCATCAAGCACTTGCGCGCCTCCTTTGAGATCAAGTGAAGAAGACCACCTACGGACAGTGGGTGTGTGCCAAGTGGAGAAGAGGTTGGCCGCACTCCATGCACGCCTTCATTTGGCAGGGAGTTTGAGTGAGGCAACTTACCACACCTTTGTGTGTGTGCTACAGTGTTCGGGCTGTGTGTGCAAAAACAGAAGAGAAGGCCGAGCCTTTTTGCTTGTGTGTCAAGTGAAGGAACCCTACGCGGTAGTGGGTGTGCACCAAAGAAGACTCGAGGCCTTAGTGCATTTGTGTGTGCACACTTTGAAGAACAAACTAAAAGAACACTAAAGTGTGTGTGTGCAACAAGAAGAGGAGGAGGCCAACTCATGTGTGTGCTAAAGTGAAACAAGTGTGTGCTAAGAGACAAGGAGGCCGAAGCCTAAGTTTGTGCAAAGTGGTTGTGCACACTTAGAAGAAGAAGAAGATCCACACTAAAGTAGAACACACTTTAAAGTGTGTAAACAAAAAGAACAAAGAGTGTGAAGGAAGAAGAAAGGTGTGTGCTAAAACAGTTTACACCCTTTGTGGGTTTATTGCACCAAGAAGAAAGAAAGAGGAGTGCATGCATGAATGCATGCACATGCACACGTGAGCAAAGATAAATCAGGCTGTGTGCATCAGAGTTGTCCAAGACCAGGAGTTCTTGAAGAAATTTGAGAAGGCCATGCAGTCAGTGCATGAGGAAGCAGAGATACCATGCACTCAGTTCATGAAGATGATTTCATGTGAGACTGGACCGGACTGAAGTTAAAGACATCAGTTGTCTGAGTATTCAGTAATTGAGAAGAGCCTGATCAAGTGAAGTGATCAGAAGATTGCTGAGCAAGACCAACAGACCTTTTCAGAGGCTGTTGAAGATTCTTGAAGAGAGAAGCCCGGTCATCCTTAGAAGAAGGTGATAAAGCCTGAGCAAGACGAGAAGACCTGTTCACCACAAGTGATCAGAAGAAGAGCAAGGCCAGCAGCCTTTATCCCAGGCTGCTGAGGATACTTGAAGAACATAAAGAGAAGAAGAGCTACTCGTGTGACTCGAGGAGCCAAGAGAAGACCCTGTGGGACTCAGGGAGAAGAAGTCTTTAGTGGGATTCTGGAGCAGGCCAGTGGGACTCTGGTAACACTGTGAGACGCAGTATAAAGACCCTCCTGTGGGACTCAGGAGAGATACAGTGGGACTCTGTATCGACCATTGTAATACTAACAGATTATAATGGGAGAATCCATGCTGGGAGAGCATGGCAAGGATGTAGGCCTTTGGTGCCGAACCTTGTAAATCCTTGTGTCCTGTGCCTTTTCATTACTGCATTATCCGGGAAAGGTTGAGAGACATAAGAAGAGTGGATCGAGGCCTTAAAAATCCATAGAGGTTTAATTGATAAAGAATCAATTAGTAAAAAGTTTTAAGGGATCACTGATTCACCCCCTCCCCCTCTCAGTGATTCACACTGATCTGGGCACTTCACTAGTAAAATGGTATCAACCATACATCCAACCACAAGATTCTAATCAAGGCTCAAAGGTATGGCTCATCCAATAAAACTCACTCCATGAGCACTGACATCCCTTATGGAACTCATCTGGGATATATCACTCATTAAGTATCAATAAGATGATGTAAAAACCCCTCTATCTCTGATATCATACAATAGAGAGACTATTCTTGTCGGATCTCACTATAGAGAAAGTCATGCTGGAACTTAGTGGATCTCGATGCTCAGATTGAGGATCACTCCTAGGAACTCCGGTGGAAACCATGAACCTGACCTGTTACTCTACATATCATAATGCTCAGTTAAGGGATCACCTCAAGGATTTATAGGTGACACCGTTAACCCTATCAACACTCAAAACCATGATACACATTTTGAGGATCACACCTAGGACCACCAATAGATACCTCAAACCCAATATGAAATGTAACGTCCTGAGTCCAGAGCCCCTCCACTAGTGCCCCGTACCCAGTTCGCCACATGACCTCAAGCACGTTTCCCCGAATGCCAGAGGCTTCCGACTAGCAGCGAGGGCCTCGGTGAGTCGGTGGAGAAACTGTGCCCTCATTCGGTAAGGTACACAAGGTAAGAAAACAGCAATAAACAGCGAAAGCAGTAATCAACATGTATAACAACAGAAACCAAACAGCGGAAGCAATGTATATATATATAACTGTGATGAAAAAGATGCATCAGGTACAAGTATCTAAGGAAACCAGAAAACACAAAAACGTGCTGAAATAAAACTGGAACCAAGTGCAAAAGAAAAAACAAAGAAAGATCCTCAGCATCGCGAGCCACGGCTCGGTCCCATGCTCCCTAGATCCCGGTGCAATCAAGATCCTGAAGTAGAAGGGCGCTTGCCCTTATCTATACCTTCAGCAATATAGTCTGCTTGGGCCCAAAAGCATGGCCCAAACAGGGTCTGAGATACAATACTAGTAGGAAATCACCCAAAGATTTGTGCCTAACAGTCAATGAATACATGGCAGTAAATAAACAAGAAGCAGTAAACAGTAAAGCACAAGCAGCTACAATCCACAGCTCTAACAAGTAAGGCACACAAGTAAGCAGTCAACAACAAGAAGAAAACAGGTAACCCTCGGGGTATCTCTCACAGTCTAACCCCTATGGTTCAACCACTAAGTACTAGCAACCCACTGGGAGGCACACACAGTCTCACCCCTCTGGTTCAGCTACGTAATTAAGAAAACTCTCTGGGGAATCACTCACCGTCAATTGACCCTATAGTCTCGTATCGTGCTAAAGGCTCTCTGGGGAAGCACTCAACATCAATTCCCCTTATGGCCCACGTCGTGGATCTATAGACTCTCTGGGGAAGCACTCAACATCAATTCCCCCTATAGTCTCGCATCGTAATTAAAAGAGACTCTAGAGAATCCTTTCCATCAATTCACCCTTTGGTCTGCTACTCTAGGTTCACATAGTCCTGAGTATAACTAAACATGCACAACACGTGTGTATCGTCCAAGTAAACCTCAAGAACTACATGGCTATCAACTAAGGCTCAATAGAAATACTAAAACAATAGTCCACAATCCTACAACTAGGCATGGCAAAGCAAACTGAGCACAAAAAAATTACTCTAATCACAAGAAATAACCTCTACTAAAGCAATCAAGCAAAGAAGGTAAGAAGCAAGGGCAAAACAGAAAACATTCAATACCCCGTTCAAGGGTATTGGTGGAATTTGCACATAAAATTCATCAACTTTCTACAGAAAGTCACAAACCACCTACCTCGATCCTAGGAGATCGATATACGTGAACCTTGACGACAGATTCCTCTTAGAACAACGTAGATCTGAGAAAACACACAAAAAGTTCATCCCACAATAACATGGAAGAGAGGAGGAATCAAGAAACAAGGCTAAAGCAGAAGGAAGAACTTACCGCTGCGATTCCAACGCAACTGACCGTGCTCAAATCAGAGAACGGACGGCGAGGTGGGAATCTGTCGAAGATCTGGCCATACGGTTACTCCCGGACGGTCGAAAACTGAAGAAGAAGACGGATATGGAGGTTAGACGTGACCATGGTCCGTTTAATGAAAAAAAAGTACACGGTGTGTACTTTTTGAGTACACGGTATGTACTTTGAATTTTCCGTACTCCGAAATAACTGGCCTCCACCTCAGCCTTACACACCGTTTGTGTGTCCCAGACATGGCCAGTACACGGCTTCGAGCCGGGGAAAGAGTACACGACGTGTACTTCTGAAATTTCCAGAAAATTCATTTTTCTCAAAAACTCGAGAAAAAAGGAAAAACATACCTGAAAGGAGATCCGGGTTCTTACAAACTTCCCCCATTAAAGAAATTCATCCCCGAATTTCCCTAACGAGGTGGAGAAGGAGAAACCCCCAATAGCTCCGGCCACTGCAATCATACATCGGCCTCCCTCTACCAGGTCTCGTCTTTTACTCGCCTGTGCTGCCGTAGCACTAGTACCAGAGGAACAGACCGCCCGCAGAGAACCTTCGTACTACGATCGACAATCCCGACAGGATGCTCCTCGAACGACGCATCCTCTTCGAGCTCTACTTCCTCAGGCTGAAAGATGTGAGAAGGGTCAGAAAAGTAGTGTTGGTGTTGAGTGATGTGGAAGACGTCGTGCATAGCCCGATACCTCTGAGGTAGCTGCAATCGATAGGCGACCAGCCCCACTCTCTCCAAAACCTCAAACATCCCGATGTACCGCGGTGAAAGCTTACCCTATCTCCGAATCCTCTTGTGTCCCAAACTCAATGCGACATGTAGGAAAAACTGATTACCAACCTCGAACTCCAGAGTTCGTCTCCGCTGATCAGCATAAGACTTCTGTCGAGATTGTGCTGTATCCATCCTCTTCTGAATCAGCTCTATCTGCTCTGAAGTCTCTTGTACAAGACGAGGTCCCTGCAAAGTTGCCTCTCCTGCCTCCAGCCAGCATATGGGTGATCGGCATGGTCTACCGTATAAAGCCTTGTATGGAACCATCTGAATGGTCGCCTGGAAACTGTTGTTGTAGGCGATCTCCACCAGAGGAATATGCTTCTCCCAAGAATTTCCAAAGTCAAGGATGCAAGATCAGAGCATATCCTCAAGCACCTGGATCGTGTGCTCGGACTGGCCATCAGTCTGGGGATGGTAAGTCGTACTCAAAAGTACCTGTGTACCCAAGGCCTTTTGAAGTCCCTACCAGAATCGAGAGGTAAAGCGCGCATCTCTGTTTGAAACAATAGAGCTTGGAACTCCATGCAGACGAACGGTCTCTCTGATGTAAATTCGTCCCAGATCATTGACACTGAAGGTATCCTTGATCGGCAAGAAGTGAGTAACCTTAGTAAGCCTGTCGACGACAACCCAAACAACATCGTTCCCCCGAGGTGATCTCAGCAACCCGGTCACGAAGTCCATCGCAACATCATTCCACTTCCACTCCAGAATGGGTAACTGCTGTAAAATCCCTACTGGTTGCTGATGCTCTGCTTTCACCTGCTGACAAGTAGAACATCTCATGACAAAACCAGCGACATCCTTCTTCATACCTAGCCACCAGTATTGGCGATGAAGGTCCCGATACATCTTGGTGATGCCAGGATGAACTGCCCAATTAGAGGAATGGAAATCCCCCATCAGCTCCTCGCGTATGTCTGCTGGCAGCCATACGTGTCCCTGGAAGCACAAGATCTCATCCTCTCCCACTTTCCATCTAGGAAGAGGGTCCCCTCCTGACACACTCCCGCAGGACTAAGACTTCTGAGTCTAATAGCTTCCTCATCCGTACCCAATCAAGTAGTGTGGAGGTAACAGCTACAGACGATAGAAAGGTATGTCCCCGTCTGTCGTGCACCTCCATATGCATCTCGGAGAACAGAGACATCAGCTTCCACTCACTATTGGCCTCCTGAACTTCCTAAATTTGAGTTCTCCTCCTCAACGCATCAGTCATGGCGTTTCCCTTTCCCAGTGTATAGGAAAGCTCGAAATCGAAAGACTGTAGATACTCATCCCACCTGCGCTGCCTCAGATTCAATTCACGCTGAATGAAGATATACTTGAGACTCTTGTGGTTAGTGAAGACCACAAAGTGCTCTCCCAGAAGAAAGTGTATCCAACAGCGCAAGGCATGAACAACAGCAACTAACTCCAAATCGTGCATAGGGTAGTTCCTTTCATATGGCCTCAACTGCCGAGACCCGTACGCAACGACTCCATCTCCCTGCATAAGCACAGCTCCCAGCCCGATACACGAAGCATCACATTAAACAGTGTAGCTCTTGCCTGGATCTTGAAAAACTAGTATCGGTGCTGAAGTCAACCTCCCTTTCAGCTCTTGAAAGGCTGACTCGTAAGAATCTAACCATAAGAACTTCACCCCATTCTTGGTCAGACCTGTCAAAGGTGCTACTAGGCGCGAAAAGTCCTGAATGAAATGTATGTAGTATCCAGCCAGCCCTAGGAAACTCCTTACCTCAAAGAAGTTATTCGGCTTCTCCTAGGAAACTACAGCTCTAACTTTCTCTGGGTCCACTGATCTCCTGCCTCTGAGATGATGTGACCCATGTAGTGAATTTGATCCATCCAGAAGTGGCACTTTGAGAGTTTAGCATAAATCTGATGCTCTCTCAGTGTACTCAGAACGATCTCAAGATGTGTGGCATGGTCCTATCGAGTGTGAGAGTATACCAAGATATCGTCCACGAAGACCACAACGAAGGAATCCAAGTAAGGATGGAACACTCAAGTCATTAGTGCCATGAAAACTACAGGCACGTTCGTGAGACCAAACGGCATGACTGTATACTCGTATAGACCATACCTGCTCCTGAAGGCTGTCAGAGGTATATCTGATGGTCTAACACGCAACTGATGATAACTGAACCTCAAGTCAATCTTCGAGAACACCCGGGCTCCTCGAAGCTAATCGAAAAGGTCATCGATCTGCGGCAAGAGATATTGGTTCTTAACCGTCAACTGGATCAGCTTCCGATAATCCACACAAAGCTGAAGGGTACCATCTGCCTTCTTCGCAAATAGAACAGGCGAACCCTAAGGAGAAGTACTGGGTCGAATGAAACCCTTAGCATGTAGCTCCTCCAACTGCTTCTTGAGCTCCTGCAACTCAGGTGTGTCCATCCTATATGGAGGAATGGACACTGTGCCAAGGCTGGCTCGGCTGGGGGATCGACAGGAAGTCCTTGATCAGCCCTATCTGGCGTCTGATCACTGCCTGACGACAGACGTACGACCGGAGGACGTCTCGGAGGCATAGCTCTGAAAGATCAAAAGAACACCTTAGATCAAGAAAAACAAGGACCCAGAACACAAGAGCACAAAACGGGGACAGGGGAAGAAAAACACATATGATTGGAAAACATGACTACACGGTGTGTATAAAACTACAAGGCGTGTCTACTTAAGCCACTGGCATGGGCGTGTACCCCTGCCCTACAAGTCGTGTAAACTTCAAACTACACGGAATGTTGACCCCAACACACGACGTGTACTTGAAAACTATTCAGCAACCCGAGTCTCCTTACACGGCTAACCAACACACTCTGACTCAACCCAAGACTACACGGAGTGTTCGAAACAAACATGGAGTGCACTAGACAAGGCTTCGGTGGCCCGTGTTGTTAATCACACGGTCATCTACACAGCTGAACCTTACACGGAGTGCTCCGAACAAACACGGCGTGTATAGGCAAGGTGACCCTGTCCAGTGTTGTTCGCGACACGGCCGGGTACATGGACAAGACTACACGGCATGTTCCGAAGAAACACGGCGTGTGGAAAAGAAGGTCATGCCAGCCCGTGTTGGTCATGACACGGCCGGGTACCTGGACGGAATACATGGCGTGTTCCTTATGGACACGGCGTGTTCTACCCGAGCTTCCCCGACCTGTGTTTTTAGTGACACTGCCGGGTATATGGCTTTGAACTCACACGGCGTGTACCGACCGTACACGGCGTGTTCCTGAAGTTGCTCCCACGACACCGTGTTCTGCTCACACAGTCAGTGAAACAGTCTGAAAACTACATGGTGTGTATCTAAAAAGTACACGCCGTGTATCTAAAAAGTACACACCGTGTATTTTGGGTTTTTCTGGGCAGTAGCTCAGAAACTGCGCAGAATTCCAGAAATACTAAAACAAGGGAAAATGTGCCAAATTCTGATCCGTGAGGGCCCATAACACCTCAAGAACCAAACTTCAGCATTCATTTTAAGCAAAGAACAAAAAAATAGTTTTCTAAAACAACAGCATAGAATCCATCAAGCACCTATCACAACAGCATGCATAATCTACACAAAGTCTATCACAATAGCATGCAGTCACTAATGCACCCTAGATGGAATGGAAAGAATGCATGACATGTGATTTCTACAAGTGCATATATGATGCATGAGACGGCATACCCTCATCTCATCGGTTTGTGACAGAATTAGAACCGCAATACCAAAACAATAACCGCACAAGTCATGTGAATCACTCTAGGTGAAATCATATCAACTAAAAAATCCCAAAACCAGAAAACTAAAATTAACGAGGTAGTATGGATTTTCCCTATACACGGGTTAGCTACTCCCATGCACAACTTAATGCCAACTACCGAATCCGTCATATCGCTGGATAAAGTCTCCAAACAGTAAAGCAAGAGAAAAGAACTCCTCTGATACCACTTTGTAACGTCTTGAGTCCAGAGCCCCTCCACTGGTGCCCCGTACCTGGTTTTCCACATGACCTCAAGTGCATTTCCCCGAACGCCAGAGGCTGCCGACTAGCAGCAAGGGCCTTGGTGAGTCGGTGGGGAAACTATGCCCTCATTTGGTAAGGTACACAAGGTAAGAAAACAACAATAAACAGCGGAAGCAGTAATCAACATGCATAACGACAGAAACCAAATAGTGGAAGCAATGTATATATATATATAACTGTGATGACAAAGATGCAGCAGGTACAAGTATCTAAGGAAAATAGCAAACACAACAACGTGTTGAAATACAACTGGAACCAAGTGCAAAAGAAAAACAAAGTAAGCTCTTCAGCATCGCGAGCCACGGCTAGGTCCCATGATCCCCAGCTCCCGGTGCAATCAAGATCCTGAAGTAGAAGGGCGCTTTCCCTTATCTATACCTGCAGCAACATAGTCTTCTTGGCCCCAAAAGAATGAACCAAACAGGGTGTGAGATACAATCCCAGTAGGCAATCACCCAAAGATTTGTGCCTAACAGTCAATGAATACATGGCAGTAAATAAACAAGAAGCAGTAAACAGGAAAGCACAAGATGCTACAATCCACAGCTCTAACAAGTAAGATACACAAGTAAGCAGTCAACAACAAGAAGAAAATAGGTAACCCTCTAGGTAGCTCTCACAGTCAAACCCCTATGGTTCATCCTCTAAGTACTAGCAACCCTCTGGGAGGCACACACAGTCTCACCCCTCTGGTTCAGCTACGTAATTAAGCAGACTCTCTGGGGAATCACTCACCGTCAATTCCCCCTATAGTCTTGTATCGTGCTAAAGGCTCTCTGGGGAAGCACTCAACCTCAATTCCACCTGTGGCCCGCGTCGTGGATCTACAGACACTATGGGGAAGCACTCAACGTCAATTCCCCCTATAGTCCCGCGTCGTAATTAAAAGACACTCTGGAGAAGCCCTTCCATCAATTCTCCCTTTGGTATGCTACTCTAGGTTCTCACAGTCCCGAGTATAACTAAACATGCTCAACGTGTGTGTATCATCCAAGTAAACCTCAAGAACTACTTGGCTATCAACTAAGGCTCAACAGCAATACTAAAACAACAGTCCACAATCCTACAACTAGGCATGGAAAAGAAAACTGAGCACAAAAAAATACTCTAATCACAAGAAATAACATCTACTAAAGAAATCAAGCAAAGCAGGCAAGCAGCAAGGGGAAAACATGAAACATGCAATACCCCGTTCAAGGGTATTTGTGGAATTTGCACATAAAATTCATCAACATTCTACAGAAAGGCACAAACCGCCTACCTCGATCCTAGGAGATTGATATACATGAACCTCGATGACAGATTCCTCTTAGAACAACGTAGATCTAAGAAAACGCACCAAATGTTCATCCCACGATAACATGGAAATGAGGAGGAATCAAGAAACAAGGCTAAAGAAGAAGGAAGAACTTACCGTTGTGATTACAATGCAACTGACCGTGCTTGGATCAGAGAACGGACGGCGAGGCGGGAATCCTTCGAAGATCCGGTCATACAGTCGCTCCCGGACGGTCCAAAACTGAAGAAGAAGACGGATATGGGGGTTAGACGCGGCCCCGGTCCGTTTAATGATAAAAAATAAAGTACACGACATGTACTTTTTGGGTACACGACGTGTACTTCGAAGTTTCCTTACTCTGAAATAATTGGCCTCCACCTCAGCCTTACACACCATGTGTGTGGCCCGGACATGACCAACACATGGCTTCGAGGTGGGGAAATAGTACACGGCGTGTACTAGGAAAGTACACGGCATGTACTTCTGAAATTTCCAAAAAACTCATTTTTCTCAAAAACTCCAAAAAAAAGGAAAAACATACCTAAAAAGAGATCCGGGTTCTTACATGAAACTACCTCCCAAGTATGGGATCATATGAATAATGATACTGCAAACCATTCTGGATCAACCCACTAAGTAGGGGATAATTTCCTTTTCATGAGGGTTACACTAATACCACAAACCCTCTTTGGGAAATATGAAGATGTGATAGAGGGTCTCACCTTAGTTTCATGTAAGGATACCACAAACTCTATCTAAACTAATCTTATAGAGAGAATCAGAATCCTATAATGAGGATGCGATGGAACATTGTACCCTCTAGGGGATGGACCAAGGGAACAAACCCAACAGATATTATAAAAGCATCGTTGAATATAGAATCCCACTACCATAACCTTTTGTCACATCTCTAACTCCAAAAACATGTGCATCATCATGTTTTATGTGGAAAAATACTCCGGATAGGCTACTCATGGGAATCCATCAGAATACTAAAGGTGGATACATGCAAGGGATAAGTACCTGAAGGTAATAGATAGTGTCCACCCTCAGTACTTGGTGTGTCTCTTGAAGTCGACCATTGGCCATGTCCCATTGATGAACTCATCATGTAAAAAAGGAAAGTACACAGTGTTTAGTTTTGGTTACATAACATGTGGCCCTGCCTAAATGCCTAGGAATAACCACACTCACATGGGTTTTCTAAGCATGTTAACATAAATGGCATGAACCTATAGTACACATTATGTTATACCAACTCAGTCACCAATCCATTCCCTCTATCCCATTCCCATATACCTCATTCCATTTCATGTATATTCCCATGTAATTTGTCATGACCATATCCCCTTACATGGTGTGTCTTCTCATGTGCTCAACTACATAGACAAACCACACTACACATGTGTACCCCTAGTAAAAGGTGTTTTGTTAAAAAAAATCTTAAATGAATGGGAAGAACACATGTTGTTTTATCCTACACTAAATGCCATGTGATCTGGATTTCTAGAGGGAAATTCCCGATAATACATCTAAAACCTCTAATTTTCACAAAAAAACCCATAGATCTACTCCCAGGGGATCTCTAGCAGTCGTAATAGGACTGAAAAAAACATAAAATAATGCATATAAGATGATTGGTATGTAAATATATTAAATAAGTATACCTCATGGAGAAACACTAAATTTTTAGGTCCAACACAACGCCGAGAATCCATTTTACCTCAATATGGGGTTCATCACCACCACGAGCAGAGTTAGTTGGTACCTCCTCTCTCCCTAGGTTCATCTATCATTCAAGGGACGAAAACATATTATCCCCATGTCATTCATAGAACCCAAAAGTGATGATGGGTAGGTTTATTAATTTATCTTGTTTAATTAATAAACCACCTTCATTTAATACCACACTAATGGTTTCCTTTAATTGATGCCCAACAATGAATAATTTATGTCATAAATAGGGTAAAAACCACGTTCCAAAATTAATCATGTTATCCAATTTATGATCTATTTATATTTTTAAGAGTTATTCCATGTTTCCTTAAAAAATCAAGTGCATGGGATAAAATATATTTGATATTTTTAATATCGCCGCACATAGGCACTCTAGGTCCCAAAATTTCATGAAAAATCATAACGTTTATTCAAAAAAATTCATATAAATATTCAATGTATAACATGGAAAATAAGAGTGGCTACACTCTCTCCTTCTTCAATTATTATCAACCTAAAAAAGTAAAATCCTATGCCAAAGGGGGAAAATTGAGATATCAACTTTGTATTCCACACAAGTGAGATATATAGAGGGTTTTCATGCTATCAATAAACATGAACCTAAGGAAATAACTTACCCCCAAAGGGCCTCCTCTCGTTAGATATCAAACACAACTGGGTACCATACAAATAAAACTCCACATCATCACCCAGCTCACCGAGTTCGACATTATGCAACAATTCATGCACATGTCTACTCGACTATGACATGTGGAAGACGCCATGAACCTGGTTTAATTATAGTCAAGAGTTCTAGCATTATTCCACCTTACTAACCCAACATGGTAACTATAAAAGGTCCTATGAACATTTGAGATACCCTACCATCCCGACTAACTCTCCAACAATCTCTTCTCATGGATGGTTAGGATGTGGTCAAACTTGGTGAGTGAGCCTAAGATAACTAAGATTGTGTTGTAACATTTCACAAACCACAGAATCACCATAATGAAAACCACAATCACCACCCCATTCTCTCCATCAATAAGGCACCATGGTCTCGACCTACTGATAGGTGGTACAACAAGATCCAACACTGCAAAAAGACACCACATCCTTGGTCACCACACCAAATTAAAAAGGATCTCAGTACACCCAACCCTCTCTTAGGTGTATTCATAAGAGATAGAAACCTCCTCATCACTTCATCTCATAATATAATTAGGGTTATCAGAAATTTTTAGGAAGATGACATACTCTCTTGCCTAACAAGATCCATCAAGAACTTGTATAGTGGATATCCGATCACACGAGACCTCACAAGAAAAATCCCCAAGTTATGCCTCCCTTACACAATGAAAAAGTGAAGGGTTAAAAAATATTGGATATTGGTGGCACTATATTCACCCACATGGGTAAACTAATTTATTATCTCTATCGAAAATAGTGTAAAGAAACCTTGTTGTGAGCATATGCTTCTATAGCCATACCCTTGGGTGGATCTCAAGCTAGAAAGGACACAACCTCTACCAGGTCCACTATCACTCCCATGGTTGAGGGCACATATCAGTTGAATTGGACCATATTAATACATATCTGCCTCTATAAGATCTCCCTATCCAGATGGAACTCTTAGATCATGTCTATAATCCATCCTCAAGTGTCTCACATGTTACTCTAGTGCCAAGCACATGAGGGTAATAATTAAGACTCTCGTGAACCAATCCAAATAATTTTGTAGGATTCAATTCACTATTCTCTTGTCCACCTTCTAGGTGAACAACATAGGGTTTTCCCAATGATCACACTAGGTATTACCAAGCCCTTCATTTAAAAACCTCTAACTGCACCTCTACACATGAAGCTCTATGGGAGCCATCCAATATGTTGGAAAAAATATTGGGGTAGTCCCTTGGTTTCAGTATATGTATATGTGTAACTCTCAATAGGTAGGTAAACTCAACGCATCCTTAGAAAATACATCCCTACACTCCACCATTATGGCAGGGAATAAAAATATCATAGGATCCACTGCTCCAAGTATCATATCATGCAACTAATAAGAATTTAGTTGTATCCACACACACATGGGATCATCCTTCTCTTACTAAGATAACACCTAATCAAAGGAGGGACTCCTTACCATAATACATAAAAATTTCCACTCCCATAGGTGGAAACCATATTAGCATGGATGGTAGGTCAAAATTGTATACTGAGAAACATTGTGTCACTTTGCTACAACAGAAAGGTTCTATGTGAGTCCCTCTCTCCTCCATAGTGGGGTCAGACTTCTGATAAGAGTTTCTAACCTCTGATCAACTATTTTAGAGCCTCTAATAATATGGTTCTAGATAAAATGATCCAATGCTATCTCTAGGCCTCAAAAATAGGATATTAACAAGAAAATTGGGGCATGAATCTATGATGACTATGGTTGGGGAAGGGAATTAACATATCATAACATCAACCATACTCAACCCTCGAAGTTATAATCCCATTATATCTAAAGAACATCCATTCTTTTCCCACCTTTTAACCTCAACCAAGGCATTCTCTAACACCTCTGTGTATCACAATATCCTAAAATCACATGTTAGAGGAACTTATCCTCCACACCTCAACACTATCCACTTTGGGTGGCACCGAATCTCTCACCCATTTTCAATCACATCATAATAACTCATCTTGGTAAATAAATAATCCATCTTTCTTGTGATCATGTAGTCACCTCAAACATCATCATCATAGATATCCATCGATGCCACACATCACCCAAGAAAATCCATAAGAAATAAGTGTCAAGAAAATTGTAAGTCACAACTATGTCTATCAATACTTCATAAAAATATAATGTACAGAGATCATACATCTAATCATCCTCATAGCCTCTAGGTCATAATAAACTATAACCAAAACCTATCCTTAACCTTATCATCCATATCCCTAATCTTGGTGTGGAACATCTGAAGGTATTGGTGGAAACATATTAAACTTGAGAAACTCCTTAATCTTGTCACTATCTCTATCATGGTGTCATATCAACTGCATACCCATTATTAGCATGAAGAGTCTGTAAATTTATCTAGAGATTTTCCCATTTTTCAAAAATTAAAGACTTCCTCTATCCCGACTGACTATAACTGGCTTAAGATCCTCGATACATAAACCCTTAATCCTAGGATTGTCTCCAAAAGCATCTTGTATGCAATGATCCCTGAGGCTATCATCAACTACCACCTATCAAGATCTTATCTCATGTGTACACACACCAATATTCATCATTTAATTATCTATAAATCTCTCCACTATTAAGGATTGATTAATCAATACAACATAGGTGGGAATTCATTTAGATACCACAGAAAAACCTATATCTTAGTGTAGGCCCTGATTAAAGTACCATCCTTAGAAAAAATGGATCTCAAACAATATCCAGGGAGTATTGCAAAAGTTTAGTGAACCTTATGGAATAATCGGCCACGTTCAAGCTACTATGATGAAGCTGTATAAGCACATGGATATGCACCGATCACAATGTATATTGATAAAACACTTCCCAAAAGATATTATCGAACTGTGTCTAGGTTAGAATCATCTCATTATGAGTCAGAGTCACCAAAATCCACCATCTCCCTATGGATACTTAAAGAATACTCGCTGTTATGACCACCATATAATCAAATTGTATCCTCACATGGTAGAAAATGCATGTGACTACCTCAAGATAGTCATTAGAAACCTAAGGATCTAGCTCACCCCAAAGGTTGGGAGGTCTTTGTCTATAAAACTCAATGAGGGAACTCAACCTACACACATCCTCGTCAGATATCACTAGCACTACCTATAACTCAATGGGTGGTGGAGCAATTGGAAACCCACCTTGAGGCACCACCTCATGTAAAAAACTCTACACTAAAGCCTCTACACTAAGAAGATCTTTATCATGATCTTACTATGGAATCCTAGTTGGTTGTCATCGTGGAGGCATACTGAAGTGATCAAGATTGACGATGGTAAAATATTATATTTGGGGCACTAACTCAAGAAGGATATGGAAACCACAACCCAGTACTATATGATGCATGTAAAAAGTTTCCTTAGAACCCGTTCCTATGTGATCCAAGGCATCAAGACGGTTATCTATGTATTATTCAATGGATACGTCACCACCAGACCAACACTGGAGTCTCTATAGTTAAATTTAGACACAAAAAAAATTACACTACCACCGTAGATCCCAAACTAGGCTTATAGGTAGAAAATATAAACACTATGGTCCCAAAGTAGAACCCTCTCTAATATCACTCTATTAAGACATGACCCACTATGGCCCACATAGCCAGTGATAATCTAAGTGTGACCACCCCAATCCTTCCTCAAATAGCCCAAGGTTTGGAGACTATCACCCAGTATGCATATCACACACATGAGAGGCCTTAGAATATAGTACATGTAAGCATGCCCACACATCCATCTCCATGAAACAGTGCATAGACAATAATAAAACTGATACCAAATTCATGAATAATATCTATTCCACATTAGAGTTCAAAAAAGTATTGAAACTATGAAAGGTAAAAATACAATCCCTCTAGAAACTCATAAAATTGTCCAAACTACTCATAAGGAGGGAACTACTATCAAATGAAACCTCTAATACACACCACGGTATGTTTAGATCATTCTGATATACCTACTCCATGTCCTCCTATAACTCCTTCAAAATTCCTTTCATCTAACTAAGAAATGAAAAATGTTGGAAGATCCCATGAATTTTTGAGTATAACAATACTCAATAGGTAACCCAAAAACCCAAAATAAAAGAGAGAAAAATGTGTAAATTGACCTTTCAACCCATAGCCAGAGTGCACAAAAACCCAAAAGAGATATTATATGAATATCCATCTCCACAAATTATCCATACATAATGATTGTGATCATTTATACATGGTACATGAATAAAATATGATACATACTTAAATGAATCTAGGAATAGCCTAAATATACTCATCATAGACTCCAATCATCAGGGTCCCATCCATACGGCCTACTACAGGATTCTACATGAGGCTCAAAGGTATTGATCATCTAGGAGAACTCACTCAATGGGCCCTACCATCCCTGCTGGTACTCATCTAAGAGATCTCTCCAATCGAATATCATTAAGTCGATGGCACATCCCTGCCATACCTAATTATATACAACTGAGAGAACATTCCCAGTAGGTCTCACCACAAATAACATCATGCTTTAACCCATTATATCTTTATAGTCAGATATGGTATCACTCTCATGACTTCTAGTGTAGAGACTCAGGTTTTTGGCCCTGTCAGACTTTGGAATATTTCTACGAAAAATTCTAGAGCTAGGCGCGAAGACGGCGTGCAATTTCAAGGCCCGGTGTGCCCGGAATTAATTTTATAAAAATATTAAGTATTTTTATACTATAAACGTGGCGGGGGTGTGATATCTCCTAAATGGTAGCTCAGAACGGAAATTTGAGGGCACGGTTGCGTCCGGAACGTTCCGTTTACCCTACGCGAGGTGTAAACTTTGCGGGCACGGGCCTGCGGTGAGAAACACCACCAGGGGCGTTTTCATTAATAAGTGGAAAAGTCCATTTATGAGCGTTGGCTCGAATAACTTCTGAACAGAGTCTCGGATCTCAAATTCGGGTCCGTCGTTGCATTCAAAACGGCGCGTTTACCCTAGGGGTGACCTTACCTTTGTCTGCATCGGGAGCGGAGTCAGGAGCGTGGTTTTAAATGAAGGTTTTAAATATAAAAAAAAGATGAAAAGGAAAAAAAACATTTCCTATCCCCTCCCTCACCACCTATGTGCAACGCCAGACGAACCCCTCCCCACCTCCTCCGTTCTTCACCAAATCGAGCTCTGGGCGTCCTTTTTCAGCGCTGATCGTCAGCAGATCGAGCTCCAGCGCGTCGCAGGCGCCGTTCTGCATCCAAAGCGTCGGTGATCCACCAACAGGTAGGGGGTTTGAGTTTTGAAATCCCAGACCCCGTTTATTTGTTTTTTTTCTTCAAATCATTATAAGGGTTGTATAGTTTGGGTCCGGAGGTTTCCGAAACATGTTTCAGATCTGATTTTGGTGCACCGGGGTGCTCCTGGGGGTCCCCAGAAGTTTTCCGGCGGAAATCCCAGATTCCGGCAGCGGCAATGGCGGAATCCGGCGAGGCAGGGTGGCATCGCGGCAGCGGCGCGGCAGTTTCCGGCAACGGCCGTGGCGGCGCGGCGGAATCCGGCGGCGGCGTGGTGGTTTCCGGCGAGGCTGGCGGTGTTCCGGCCGGGATTTTCCGGGGGATTTTAAAACCCCCGTAACTCGCAAACCGAAACTCCGATTTGCAAGACGTTTGTGGAGATGTGTTCCTTGCGTCGAGACGGACCTTTTTAAATCACTTTGATAATTTTATGGTTCGGTATCGTGGCCCGGGAGTTAGAAACGTCGTATAAAATAATAATATTTTATTATTTTACGACGTCGGGCCGTTGTAACTTCTACCCGGAGCGTCCGAATAACATGCCGTCAGTGGCTTTGTGACCCTGATGATACGGCGGACTTTTGAGTTGGTTTCTGGGTGTTGGGGCTGAGAATGGGGTGCGGGCCCCACGAGGTCGGGTTTTGGCGTTTGCGGAGAAACGCAGCTTTCGCACCAGGAGTCCGATTTTGGCGGATGAATAGTCGATCCTGTGTGTTTTTTCGAGAGGATCACAATGGTGTGATATGTTCGTTGAGTTTCAGGATCGAGGTGTGGGTCCCTCCCGAGCGGGCCTTCGGTGAATAGTGCCTTTTTCACCGGGTGTCCGTTTCGGACGAGCGAGTAGTTGACTCCGTTTGTTTTTCTGAGGGGATCGATGTGGTATGATCCGCTCGATGGGTTTCGGGATCGTTGTGTGCGCCCCGTCCGAGCTAACTATGGTGAATAGTGCCTTTTTCACCGGTGCTCCGTTTCTGGCAAGTAAACAGCCTATCCTATGTGTTTTTTCGCGTAGATCGTGATGGTGGCCTCGGTATTGGCCTTTGATGTGCACAGTGTGGCGTTGTTGCGCGTCGCTCGGGTTAGCAGCGTTTGGACCAGTAGTGGTTGAGGATTCTCCCTTGGTTCGTTCCTACGAGGGTTCGTGCAACATCACAACCTTCGTATAGGTTTTTGATCCTCTCGATGGGATGTTTAAACTGTTAGAGTTGTGGCATCCCTCCGATGGGCCCGGAGTGGGATCCTCTAGCATCTTTACCCTAGATCGGGTTCTTGGTATCGCTGTAACCACTTATTCACGGGCAGCAATCCCCTATCTAGAAGGTTAACCCCGTAGGGTTTGAGTCATCATCGGGAATATGATCCCCTACACGGTGGGTCGTGCTCAGACGGGTTGTGGAATCGTCGGGTATACGATCTCCTACTCAGCATGAGGTTTATAGTAGGGTTGTGGTATCGTTGGTTATACGATCCCCTACTCAGTGCTTAGTGTCGGTAGGGTTGCAGTATTGCTGGTTATGCGATCCCCTACTCAGCGCGTGGTTTCGATAGGGTTGCGACATCATCGGTTCGATCCCCTAAAACGCGAGTTATACCAGATAGGTTTCTGTTATCGTCGTGACCACCTTTATATGGACGATGATCCTCTATCTGAGTGATGTGCTTCTGTCGAGCGCCATATCAGGTTGTGGTATTCCCCAGCGGATCCTGGGTGTGATCCCCTATCTGTGAGAACTACGTATGCCAGATCGGATCGGGTCGTGGTATCCCCCAGCAGACCCTGTGAGTGATCCCCTATCTGTGAGCTACATATACCGAAGTGGGTCTTGGTATCCCCTAGTGGACCTTAGGAGCGATCCCCTATCCGAGGAGTTTGGTGGATCTGTTTCAACGAGGTTTCCTTAGTGATGTTATCCGACGAGCGTGGTCTCTCGGGTGAGCGTCTGAGATGTTTGTTTGGGATCCGATGGAGTGTATCTCTCGGATGAGTGTCATCTGGGATGATAGTGATTGTGGAGTGTGCTCTCCCGGTTGTGGACAGTTGCTGGCGATGAGGTCGGTACCTCTTTTGGCTTGGTGCGTGAGCTGGGTATATCTGGATTGTTCAAGGTGTATGTACGGGCATACACATGAGCTGAGCTGACTAGTTTTGTTTAGCCTAGGATGGTCACGAGATGAAGTTTCTCTCTCGTCTGGGTTCCCTTTGGCTGGGATGAGCGGAATGTTGCCTTTCAGTTGCTCTCTTTGGTTTTGGGTTTTTGGGGTTCCTACTGAGTATGTTTATACTCACCCCTGCACGGGCTTTTCCCGCACCTGTTTGGGTCTTGTGGAGACCACAGGCCTTTCGACGGAGTCCTAGGAGGACCCAGAGCAGGCGGAGCTGAGTGAGCGAGACTGACCGGGGGTTTGACGGTGCGGTGCCGAGGGAGCTTTCCGGCGGTGTTTGTGGCAGCGTTTCCCTTCTTCAGAGCAGGTTGGACGTGCTTTAGTAGTTTACTTTTGGTGGACCCTGGTTTTCCCTTTGTACTTCTACTGTACTCTGGTTGTGGGATAGTGTATGCATGCATTTTCCTTTCAGTTTTATATATCTCTACACTGTTTCATGGAGGTGTATGTGGATGTGTGTGTACAGGTACCTTAGGCTAATGCCTCCTATGTGTGTGATAGCCTACTCGGAACTGGTCGCCAGCCCCTGGCCTATTGGAGGCCGGCCTGGGGAGTCGCGGCTCGAGCCCCGTTGGCTTGGGTCATGACAGAGTGGTATCAGAGGAGGTTCCACCTTTGGGATCTCAGAGCGTAGCTTGTCTAGCGGGAGTTTGGTTTGAATTGCATAGCGGCAGTGTTAAGATGTTTCGAGTTCGGCTTTCAGTCCATAGACTCCAGTGTTGGTGCGGCGGCCGACGTATCCATACACCAAGACTCTGATAACCTGCCTTTTGACTCAGGACATTCGTACACTGGTTGCGGGGACATAATGGTACATGCATCATATAGGACTGGGTTATTGGGTTTTCCTTGTCCTTCATGAGTCATCTCTCTAGATATACCCATTGATTGTGGTGCATCTTGAATGTATTTCAGGATGCCACCATGACGACAGCCAGTGCGGGTTCCACAACAGGATTGTGCTGATGACCCGCCCCGTGTAGAGGCTGTGGAGCAGGGCGCAGGTTCTGAGGTTGCACCTCCAGGTGGTCTACCGGTTGAGCCGCCACGTGTCGAGCAGCTGGTTGTGTCGGCGGTGCAGGACGAGGTTGCACGCAGGCTGAGTGTGCTGCACGAGTTCCAGAGGCAGCGACCTCTGAGGTTTCGGGGTGATCCAGACCCCCAGGCAGCTGATGACTAGCTTGAGGCAGTCACCCGAGTTTTCCGCCTAGTGAGGACACCTCCGGATCAGATGGTGGTCCTAGCGGCGAGCCTTCTGCATGGTTCGGCTGGGCGATGGTGGAGTTTGGTGATGCAGTCCCTTGATGAGGAGACGCTCACGTGGGAAGATTTTGAGCGGCTCTTTAGGGAGGAGTTCTATCCGGTGACGCTGAGGTCAGTACGGATTCAGGAGCTTCTGCAGCTTCGGCAGGAGAGCATGACCGTGTCGGAGTACTCAACGAGGTTTACAGACCTGTCGTGCTACTCCCTGGATATGGTTCGAGACCCGTTCTTTAAGGCTCGGACCTTCGAGAAGGGATTACGCAGGGACATCCGAGAAGGTGTGGTTTCCTTGTGTCTGCCCACCTATGCTGGAGTACTGGAGCGAGCGTTGGTGGTGGAGAGTTTTCTGGCTGAGCAGATTCCCCCTGTTAGTGTTGGGCACTCGAGGGCTGAGACTTTGTCAGTCTGATTGACATCCGGTAGCCGACGATAGACTCAGGGGTCTGGACGTGGCTGAAGTTTCAGGAGGCGACCCCAGGATGGAGGATCTGAGGCTCAGGGCTCACAGGGCTCGCAGGCCTGTTTTTGGTCAGCCGAAAGAGAGGCGGTGTTACGCTTGTGACGGTCAGGGACATCTTGCTAGAGATTGTCCGACCCGATGTGCTGCTGAGAGGGATTCGGTCGATGGGCCACCTGGGCAGAGGCAGCGTCTCGAGCAAGGAGGTCCATAGGGCGGCGGACGTGGCGGTGGAGCGGGTGTAGCAGGAGGTGGTGGTAGGCGGTATCAGTTGCCACCACCCCCACCCCCAGGTGGTCCACGCCATGCTCATGGAGCTTGTGGCCAAGGGCGAGGATAGCTGCATGCCCTGGAGTCTGTTGACCCAGAGGCTCCACGGATGGATATAGGTATGCCTTGTGTCTTATCTACTTTCTACAGTAGTTTGATAGACACTGTTGAGTGGTACCCTTCTTTTCTGTTGCTTGCTCGTGTTTTGTTCAGGGCGTTGGTAAGACCCTGTGTGGGTGTTGTTCGGTATGCTTCGAATGCGTGAGGAATAGGGATCTTTCCCCCACCGAGACGCGTTTTTGTGACGCGATTAAAACCGTGTGGGTGAGTTAGTGCCGCCCAAAGAAGATAGTGTTGAGGTGTGGTGGATGAGTCCCTCTGACTTATGCGTTCGGGCAGGGGTGTTTGTTGGTGAGCTCGCTGGTGTGTGAGACCCAGTTGAGAGTCCAGTCGCTTTCCTTGTGCTTAGGGCTTTTCAGGGATGAAAAGTTCTAAGGGGGAGTATGTAGCGACTCGAGTTTTTGGCCCTGTCAGACTTTGGAATATTTCTACGAATAATTCCAGAGCTAGGCGTGAAGACGGCATGCGATTTCGAGGCCTGGTGTGCCCGGAATTAATTTTATAAAAATATTAAGTATTTTTATACTATGCACGTGGAGGGGGTGTTATATCTCCTAAACGGTAGCTCAGATCGGAAATCTGAGGGCACGGTTGCGTCCGGAACGTGTCGTTTACCCTACGCAAGGTGTAAACTTTGCGGGCACGGGCCTGCGGTGAGAAACGCCACCAGGGGCATTTTTGTAAATAAGTGGAAAAGTCCATTTACGAGCGTCGGCTCGAATAACTTCTGAGCGGAGTCTCGGATCTCAAATCTGGGTCTGTCGTTGCATTCATAACGGCACGTTTACCCTAGGGGGTGACCTTACCTTTGTCTGCATCGAAGCGGAGTCGGGAGCGTGGTTTTAAATGAAGGTTTTTAAATAAAAAAAAGAGGAAAAGGGAAAAAAACATTTCCTCTCCCCTCCCTCACCACCTACGTGCAACGCCAGATGAACCCCTCCCCACCTCCTCCGTTCTTCACCAAATCGATCTCCGGGCGTCCGTTTTCAGCGTCGATCGTCAGCAGATCGAGCTCCAGCGCGTCGTAGGCGTCGTTCTGCATCTAAAGCGTCGGCGATCCACCAACAGGTAGGCGGTCTGAGTTTTGAAATCCTGGACCCCGTTTATTTGTTGTTTTTCTTGAAATCGTTATAAGGGTTGTATAGTTTGGGTCCTGAGATTTCCGAAACATGTTTCGGATCTGATTTTGGAGCACCGGGGTGCTCCCGGGGGTCCCCGGAAGTTTTCCGGCGGAAATCCCGGATTCCGGTGGCGGCAATGGCGGAATCCGGTGAGGCAGGGCGGCATCGCGGTGGCGGCGCGGTGGTTTCCAGCAAGGCTGGCAGTGGTCCGGCCAGGATTTTCCGGGGGTTCTTAAAACCCCCGTAACACGCAAACTGAAACTCCGATTTGAAAGCCGTTTGCAGCGATGCGTTCCCTGCGTCGAGACAGACCTTTTGAAATCACTTTGAGAATTTTATGGTTCGGGATCGTGGCCTGGGAGTTAGAAACGTCATATAAAATAATAATATTTTATTATTTTACGACTTCGGTTCGTTGTAACTTCTACCCGAAGCGTCCGAATGACATGTCGTCAGTGGCTTTGTGACCCTGATGATACGAAGGACTTTTTGATTTGGTTTCTGGGTGTTGGGGCTGGGAATGGGGTGCGGGCCCCACGAGGCCGGGTTTTGGCGTTTGCTGAGAAACGCAGCTTTCGCACCAGGAGTCCGATTTTGGCGGATGAATAGTCGATCCTGTGTATTTTTTCGAGAGGATCGCAATGGTGCGATCTGTTCGATGAGTTTCAGGATCGAAGTGTGGGTCCCACCTGAGTGGGCCTTCGGTGAATCGTGCCTTTTTCACCGGGTGTCCATTTCAGACGAGCGAGTAGTCGACTCCGCTTGTTTTTTCGAGGGGATCGTTGTGGTATGATCCGCTCGATGGGTTTTGGGATCGTTGTGTGGGCCCCGCCTGAGCTAGCTATGCTGAATAGTGCCTTTTTCACCGGTGCTCCGTTTCGGGCGAGTAAACATCCTATCCTGCGTGTTTTTCCACGTAGATCGCGATGGTGGCCTCGGTATTGGCCTTGGATGTGCGCAGTGTGGCATTGTTGTGCATCGCTCTGGTTAGCGACCTTTGGACCAGCAGTGGTTGAGGGTTCTCCCTTGGTTCGTTCCTATGAGGGTTTGTGCAGCATCACAACCTTCGTATAGGTTTGTGATCCTCTCAATGGGATGTTTAAACTGTTAGATTTGTGGCATCCCTCCGGTGGGCCCGGAGCGGGATCGTCTAGCATCTTTACCGTAGATCGGGTTCTTGGTATCACTGTAACCACTTATTCACGGGCGGTGATCCCCTATATAGCAGGTTATCCCTGTAGGGTTTGAGGCATCATCGGGAATATGATCCCCTACGCGGTGGATCGCGCTCAGTAGGGTTGTGGCATCGTCGGGTATACGATCTCCTACTCAGCATGAGGTTTATAGTAGGGTTGCGTTATCGTTGGTTATATGATCCCCTACTCAGCGCTTGGTGTCGGTAGGGTTGCGGTATCGCTGGTTATGTGATCCCCTACTCAGCGCGTGGTTTAGGTAGGGTTGCGGCATCGTCGGTTCGATCCCCTACATCGCGAGTTATACCAGATAGGGTTCCGGTATTGTCATGACCACCTTTATATGGGCTATGATCCTTTATCTGAGTGATGTGCTTCTGTCAAGCGCCAGATTGGGTTGTAGTATTCCCCAGTGGATCCTGGGTGTGATATCCTATCTGTGAGAACTATGTATGCCAGATCGTGTCGTGGTATCCCCCAGCGGACCCTGAGAGTGATCCCCTATCTGTGAACTACGTATACCGAAGTGGGTCTTGGTATCCCCTAGCGGGCCCTAGGAGCGATCCCCTATTCGAGGAGTTTGGTGGTTCTGTTTCAACGAGGTTTCCTCAGTGATGTTATCCGACGAGCGTGGTCTCTCGGGTGAGCGTATGAGATGTTTGTTTGGGATACGATGGAGTGTATCTCTCGGATGAGTGTCATCTAGGATGATAGTGATCGTGAAGTGTGCTCTCCCGGTTGTGGAAAGTTGCTGGCGATGAGGTCGGTACCTCTTTTGGCTTGGTGCGTGAGCTGGGTATATCTGGATTGTTCAAGGTTTATATATGGGCATACACCTGAGCTGAGCTGACTAGTTGTGTTTAGCCGAGGATGGTCACGACATGGAGTTTCTCTCTCGTCTGGGTTCCCTCTGGCTGGGATGAGCGGACAGTTGATCTCTTTGGTTTTGGGTTTTTGGGGTGCCTACTGAGTATGTTTATACTCACCCCTGCACGGGCTTTTCCCGCACATGTTTATGTCTTGTGCAGACCACAAGCCTTTCGATGAAGTCCCAGGAGGACCCAGAGCAGGCGGAGCTGAGTGAGCGAGACTGACCGGGGGTTTGCCGGTGCGGTGCCGAGGGATCTTTCCAGCGGTTTTTATGGCAGTGTTTCCCTTCTTCAGAGCAGGTTGGACGCACTTTTGTAGTTTACTTTTGGTGGGCCCTATTTTTCCCTTTGTACTTATGTTGTACTCTGGTTGTGGGATAGTGTATGCATGCATTTTCCTTTCAGTTTTATATATCTCTGCACTGTTGCATGGAGGTGTATGTGGATGTGTGTGTACAGGTACCTTAGGCTAATGCCTCCCATGTGTGTGATAGCCTACTCGGCGCTGGTCGTCAGCCCCTAGCCTATTGGAGGCGGGCTTGGGGAGTCGTGGCTCGAGCCCCGTTGGGTCGGGTCGTGACAGCTAGAGTACACCAATAACCAAATCTAGAACTCTAGAGATCATAATTCTTAGATAGTTGATCATACAAAGGACTTATAGGGGACACCATGAACCTTATCAAGACTCATAACCATGATACCCAGGTAGGGGATCACAACTAGGACCACAAGGAGATACCGCAAACCCAATATGGAACTGTCAACCAAGTAGGGGATCGTATGCATGAAGATACCACAAACACTACTGAATCATCCCTCTATATATGGGATAAAAACTCATGTCATTGGGTAATTCCAATATCACAAACACCACTTAGGAAATATGAAGAGATAATAAAGGATTACACCTCAGTCTCATTCAGGGATACCAAAAAATCCATCCAAACAAATCCCACAGTGGGTATCACAATCATATATTGATGATGTGGTGCAACACTATACACTAAAGTGGATGGACCAGAGGAACTCATCCGAATGATATTATCCATACATCATTGAAATAATCATCCAACTAGAATTACCACATGCAGCATCCCTAACACCAAAACCATGGCCACCAACGTGTTCTATGTAGAAAAAACTCAGGATAGGCTTTGCATAGGCCTCTATCAAGGTCTTTAAGATGGAAATCCACAAGGGAGAACCCCATGAATAGAGTACACAACATCTGTCTCAAGGAAAACCCCTATATGTGTCCTTTTTATAAATAAGTCATCTGAAAAATAAAGTACACAGTGTGAACTTTCAATTACAAGGCATGTGACCCCACCCGAACATCTTGGTATGTCCTCACTCACATGACTTGACAGACCATTTTACCAAACATGGAATGTACTAACATTATAGGTTAGAATAAATATCACATTTAAGTTTTATATAATATCATAGAGGTTTCACTGTATATTGAAACTCGCAAATCAATTCATAGTAATTTGAATCCATAATGGTTGAAAGATGGATATCAAATATAGATAATAAATAGTTTTTAAGATTCTTTCCATAATATATTTTTAACAGGTTATCTAAAAATACGACTTCAATTTTCAAAAAACTTCAATGGTTGACTAGAGGACCAAATTTACATGTGTCTCCATATAATAGATATGTAATTAATAGTTATACATTCAATACAAAGGAATCAAATAAATGTATTATGATGTAAAATAGTGGAGTTACACTTGTCTAGAAAGGATACATGTATCTAGTGCTAAGGAAAGAAATCCATTTTTTGTGAATATGTCATATTTTGGAATCATTAAAAATAACGAATTTAGATTATACATCATTCTAAGTGCCTATTGTTTTATGAAATTTTCTTAATAATAGGAGTTAAATTAAAAGTACTGAATTGAGATTTATTAAATAATTTTTTTTAAGGAAGGTTAAAAGTAGAACCATTCATAATGTCATCATAGGCATTTTAAGTATTTTGTTCCCCAAATCTTGCAAAACAAATTGGTTAATTATTATATTTTCAAGAAAGACAATTATATGACCAAATAAAATTTTCATTGAGGATAACCCTTTCACTGGGATGTCATAATAATTTAAATATAGTTCTAGTAAAGATGGTGTCTTTTCTGTCAAAAGGGACCATAAGGTGAATATTTGAATACTTTATAGAGGGCACAAATCCCTTCATTATTCAAAAAAATGAAAATGTGTTCAATGAATAGGATAATATTCTCTAGTTAGTTTCTTTATATACAATGTGTTTCCTCATAATATATTGTGGCCAATAAAATATTTATGTAATCTTAATTAATCATTTAACTACTTATTTAGATAATGGATTCCCCGTCTTCTGATGTGAGAAATGTTGAGGAACAATATATATGTGATACTAAAATTTTGAAAATTTTAGAGGCTAAATAAAATATTTTCTAAGAAATAAATGATCAGAATAGTGTGATGGTATTAGTAAAAATGATTATGGTGGGAAATAAAGGTCTAAAATTCAATGTTAAATAGAATTAATGTAGAAAACCTTTTAACCCCAGCAAGTCCATTTTCATTAGTTACATTGGGATCAACACTCGATTGCCTGATCAAATGGATGTAGATAAATGGAAAAATGTTGTTCCAATATTAAAGAAACTAATTGGGAATACATTATGATATAATTATGTTTTTCAGTCTTTGTTTTTATATGATATAAAATAATTGAATGATGATTTATTATTTATTAAGTCATTTAGAGTATATTTATATTATATTATTATCAGATGAGATTTGTATAAATGGTATCTAGAAAGTTTTATATGTCATTTCACACACTTATTATGAAAAAACATCTTAGGGATTCTAAGGGGATAGTAAACCCCCACCCAAAATCTATATATACACACTTATAAACCAAGAAAACCGAAATAATTTCATTATCTGTTGGAAAGATGAAGCATTTATTTTAAATTATAGTTATTAAAATTTTATTCAAAATTATGTTTATTAATAACTTTAATTCATAATTTTTAATTTATGAAACAATTGAGTATAAAAAAAATAAGAATTCATAAAAACCAGCATTCCCATACTGTAATGCTAGGATGGGGTAGACTTCACTTGAAAAAAATAGTGTTATTAAAATCTACTGTAGAAATTTTATCTAATATGAAATAATAACATGATTATGTTCATTTTTTTAAATGAATATTGATTAATTGAAATGTAAAGCCTCTTCCAACCCATTCCATCTTTTATGGAAGGAGTCTCATGTAAATAAAAAGGGGAAAATGTCTTATTAAAACACACATAAATTATGCAAATTATGTTTATGTATGGAATAATATAAAAAAATTATTTAAAACATTATTATATAATAATGATTACTTATTTTCATATAATTTTTATCCAATTTATACATAGAAAATCATCATTGATTATATTCTATGAAAAACTAATTTCAAAGGATTTAAATAAATAAGAACAGTGTGGTTGTTTTAGAGGTGTTGGTTTTTGATGTCACCCCAAACATATTTTAAGAAAACAAAGACATAGGGGATATAACTAAGAAAATAAAAAACATGCAATCAAATATAGATACTCTTAGAGAAAAAGATAGTTGGTAGTCTAATATGATAGAAAATTTTCTTAAAAGGGATCAATGATAAGAAACAACACTGCAAAAATAATAACATGAAGATGTAATTGAGAAATTCTTTGAGACTAGGTATTCCCTTCAAATTCCAACCTTATATAGGGTAATCAATTTTTTGATAATGGTTTATTCTAAATATGAATCAAAACAAATAATACATATCTTTTACAAAAAAAATAAGGAGAAATTGATTTTGATGTATATATATAAACACCCACTCATATTCATGTTTTGAGAGGTACCATATATAATATCTAAGGGGATATTCTGCAGAATAAAAAATTTCCCAAAGATCACATGATTGGGGATTCACATAGATAATGAGTTGATTGTTGAGATAAATGCTCCCCTTGATGATCTTGATATTTTCATGACAAAACTATCCATTGGAACTTTCATATCATGGAAATTTAATCTTATATATATAATGATAAAGATGTGTGACCTTTATAATTTATTTTATATGAAAAAAACCTATAACAATTAATGAAAAAATGACTGAATAAAGGTTTTTTATTATATAAGGAGTGACTGAAGGTGGAATGGAATGTAAACTCAATAAACTCTTTATGATCAACTAATAGATCGAAAAGACCTCTAGAGATTACCTTTACACCACTAATTCCACTACAACACTTAGTAACATTACAATTTAATACAGATATAATACTTTAAGAAACAAATATGTCCTACATTGAATTTCAATAAAAAATGTAATAAGAGGCCATTATAGACATGATGGATATTGAGAATGTCAATGAAATTATAAATCTTGAATATATGGGAGACTCAATTGTGAATGTATACATAGAGTATAGTTTCATATTTAGATTTTCTAATAACTAATCTCTAATGTTAATTACATATTGTTACTATTCATATTTTCTATAGGAACATATGTCAATATAATGTAAAAGGAAACCCATATGAAGAATATTTTGGATTTATTAGTCCCTATGTCACTTATATAGAAAATTTATCAATGGAGTAAAATGAAATTTTAGGGAAAGTGAAAAAAATATCTATAGCGTTTGAAGTGAAAATCACAAATAACAATGAAATGGAAAAACATTATGACCAAATCATATAAAATATTTTCCTTTTTTAAAATTACTTATTTTTTTTTTCTTAGGAATCATTGGATGCTCATTAAAATAAATTTGGATACATTAAAGATTTATATTTTTTATCCAAATCTTGAATATTAATCAAATCAACCACACATGTTGTCTCTTGTGAATTTCTAATACATTTCATTCATCATTATATGAATAAACTTATATTATGTTTTCATAATATTTTTTATGATAGGGAGGTTTTTGTATATCGCCAAAACTGTAGTATGACGACAACCACTTCAAATAAGTAGCCTATGGGTTAATTAAACTAGATAAGTATTGGGGTATATATAATAATAATTCACTATGAAAACATATATCACAAAAAAATTAAACATTTTTCTCAATGTTTCTGTAGTTTATGAAATAACATAAGAAAAAATATTATGGTTTTTACATTTGTAAATATTTGAAAGATATCATATTACATTCACAAAATATCATCCCTAAAGTTTTGTTTCTAATGTTAATTAAAATTTAATTTAACATATTTATTAACCATTTTTTATCAATATTTTTCCAATACTACCTGGAATCACTACAAAAAACATTAATTAGTGATGTTTTCTTAGCATTATCATCATTTATAAACACCTCTAATTCATTTACCAACATTTCTGAAAAAATGTAGCTAAAATAGGTGTCGATAATTTAGATACGCTTATAAACATTGTTAATTGAGTGATGTTTATAAGCATCACTAAATAATGAGGTTTATAAGAATCTCTGAATTATAGATGTTTAAAAATATCGGTATTTAGAGATAACTCATTTACCATTGTTTTTTAGAATCATCGGTAAATAAAAATCTCTAATTTAGTGAGGTTTATAAATTTTTCTATTTAGAGAAACCTAATTTACCCACATTTTTTGAAAATTTCTGTAAATGATAGCTCATTTACTGACGTTTTCAAAAAAATGTCAGTAATTTGTTTTTTTAACTAGTAATTTTAATTTTCTCTTGAAATTGATAGTTCTCATTTTTTTTGAAATTACAATTAGTTTTTAAAATCATATTTTTAAAATGTAAAATCACATGCCATCCGCCAATCTCGTTATTGTGTACCAAGACATAACATCCCTCTCTAGTCCAGTGCCATACTGTTCCCCACCAAACGCATTCGGCCAGTCCTGTTCATCTACCACAACCATCCTCTCCAGTCTGTGCAGTTCCATCTAGCTCGCCAACTGCAAATGCAATGCAGCTAGCAAATCCACCCCAATCCGGGCGTGTAAATATACCTCCCCAGGGAATCTAACACCTAACACCTGTCTGTAGATCCGAAGACCAACCCAACTCATCCACCTTAACATTGAATATTTTATTGTATTTTATATTATTTATATATATACATACATACAGTAATTAAAAATTTAACATTATATATATACTTATATGTTAATATGTATATATATTTTTTTATATATTATAATTTATATTTTTTTATATTATATTATGTTTATATGTTTATATTTTATTTTACATATATATATTTTTTATATTATATATATTTTTTATATTGTATTATATATATATATATGTTTATATTTTATGATTATTTATATGTTTATGTTTTATTTTTTTATATGCTTATATTATACAAATAAATATTTTTTTATATTAAATATATCTGTTTATAAAGGTGTTTGTGTGTGTAAATATATATGTGTATGTATAAATATATATAATTATAATTACAATTATATATATATATATAGCCATGTTTTAAAGCACTATTAAAAATGTCACTTAAAGAGCAACATTTTCTTAAAAAACATGACAAATTTAAAATAAATAATTGGTTTTATATATAAATGTGTGTGTGTGTGTGTTTATGTGTGTGTGTGTGTTTCTATATAGAAAAACAAATATTTATACATGTTTATATATATGTGGTTGTGTTTATATATATTAATATGCATGTGTGGGTGTGGGTGTGTCTATGTATATGTGTTTATATATGTGTTTCAGTATTTAAAAAGTCAATATTATATATATATATTAATAGACATATATTTATATACATATGTTTACATTTATATTATATATATATATATATGTTTATATATATGTGTGTGTGTTTATATATATATGTGTGTGTGTGTGTGTAAATATATATGTGTGTGTGTATACATATATATAATTCTAATTATGTATATATATATATATATATATAATTTTTTATGTTTTAAAACACTGGTAAAAGCTAAAATAACCACATTTTCTTTAAAACATTATTAAATTTAAAATGTATTTGTTCATGTGTTTATATATATTAATATATTATTAATATATATATATATACATTGATGCAGGTAAATGAGGTATATAAATAAATAAATAAATATATATATATATATATATTGGTGTTTCTTAAAAAAACATCACTAAATTAGCCACACATCCTTAAAATATCCCAAATTTAGCGACAATTTTCCAAAAACATAGCTAGTTTGGTGACTTTTTTCTAGAAATGTCGCTAATTTAGGGACATTTTTAAGGAAACGTCACTAATTTAAAAAAAAGTTCAGGAAATATCAATAATTTAGTGATGCTTTCATTAAATGTTTATAATTTTCCAATGTTTTCCCTGAAAAATTGCTAAATTATTGAAATTTTTCACGAAACATCACTAAATTAGCGACGCTTGTCACAAAACATTACTAAATTATCAAAGTTTGTTACAAAACATCGGTAAATTATCAACAGTTTTAGAAATTGTTTCAAAATTAGTTTTGTTTTTCCTGAAACGTCACTAAAGTTGCGATATTATTTATAAACATTTTTAAATTACCAACGTTTGAAGGAAACATTGCTGAAAACATTACTAAATTATAGTTTTTATAGTGATTGTCGGTAGTCCACATATTTAAAATAAGAAGTATATATTTTTATGACTATTTTTTCTGCATACATGGTGTCAAAATGTTTTCATTCATCCTAAAGAGGTTATGTTATGTCATTTATGTAATTTTTTTATTTCAAAGAGAGAATGAATAGTTGGTTATATACTTCTTATTTTGTTCATTTTCTTATCATTTTAAGTTAGAGTAATAGAGTGAGACTTTACAATTAATAGTTTTCCATCTAATTATAAATAGGTCAGAATAATTGTTGCCATTTCATAAAAATATTGTATATTAATATTATGGATGTGATATTTATATCCCATATTTTATCACCCCCAAGATTTTAAAAGAAAATTATATTCAATAGCATATACGACTTGAGATACCAAGCTAAATATAAACCCCTAATATTATTACTTAAATATGAAACTTATAAAATAGTTGTTAAATTGGAAGGTGTAAATAGTATTAATAGAATTATGAAACAAATATATATAGTACCTATTTAGTAAAAAAGTATTAATTAATTCCTTTTTAATAATCCCTTGTTTTTATTAATGTAATTTTATTCTTCAAAAATAATTTTTCTTCAAAAAAGAGTTTTGTTTCTTTTTATGATAATATTATAATTAATTTCTATAAATTTTAGAAAATTTATTTGAAAAATTGATTTTCATTTCTAGATTTGGCATGTTAAAATTATCTTAGGATGAAGTTTTGAGAATTTTCTCAAATGTTTTAATTTTTCATGAATAGTTAAAAACACTGACTATCATTGAAAATTGTATTTCATTTTAAATAATTTAAAAAGTTAATTTATATTTGGTATTAGTTTTAAAATTTTAATATTTCCTTTTTAATCATTGAAATTAATTTTATACATGAATTTAGATTAACAAAAAATTTACTTAAAATGACATTTTTTTGAAAAATTGTTTTTCATTTTGTTTTGCTGATTTAATTTTAAATTAAATTCTAATTTTTTTCTATTTAATTTTGAAATATGGATTCTTTATTTTGAATCAGGAGTTCCAAATTTTTTAAATAAATCCCTTTCTTTGGTTGATATGAATAGTAACATTAGTAATTTTTGTTACCATTGTAAAGGGTAAATTAGTTCATTAAGGGTAAAAATAATATGATAAAGATTATAAAATTACTCTAACATGTTACCCAGTTTTATTTAATGATCAATTTTCATCCATAATTATTCCATGATTAAATATATGGCCTTTTATTTACATTTGGAAGTTATAATGGTATTTATAATATTTTATTTAAAGAAAACTCAAAGATGTCATACTCTTGCTTTTAATAACTATAACATTTTTAATATGAGGGTTATCTGGAGGATACGATTGACTATAAATGTTATTTTTAAATATAAAATAATTATCTTAATGATTTATTACACTGTTTTTTCAAGCAGTAGGAAAATATTATGAATAAAACCTCAAGTATGATAGAGAGGTTAAGATCCCTAGGAAGAATCAAAGGAACATTCCCAAGATGGAAAGCACACACACCCCAGCACATCAAAAGGCTTGTACAACCCACCTATGCAGAACCAAAAATAATGAAACACCAACGCTAGGTACTTGCACCATGTACCAAGTCCATGGACCTGTGTTGGGTAGTTCCTTCTACAAAGGTCTCCTACTTGCCTATAAATAGGACCACAGGGCTCTACGTTTTAAGGACTAGAAAATTGGAAGAAACCTTGAAGCTATGGTTGCATAGTCCCTTCACCAAGGTCCTCAGAAATACCTTAGGTGGACCTCTATAACCCAAGAAAATACCTAATTAATGGGGTTAATGGGATCAAAGTCTCTCAAGGTTCTAAAATAAAAGACAACTTCATGAGGACCCTATTTCCCACTAGTGGACAACCACTTGCACAAGGCCCCTTTCCCAAATCATAGAACTACACGAGACCCAACCAGGGACACATGATAAGACCCGTAGTGCCTAGGATAAAACCGACCCTAAGTTTTTTCTCCTAGGTGGTCCATTTCACAAGGCATCTTTAGCTTGTGAATCCCTATTCCCCCTATATGTATCACTTTCATCTCCTCCCAGTCCCTTCATGAATTACCTTTCCTCTCTAATCCTACACATGTGTACGACCCACATTAATCTCTCTTAAAAGAAACCAATGGAATTTACCCACTTTCTTTGGATCCCACATCTAAGAGGGACTAGATTGATACCTCCATAGAAACCTCTAAAATTGCAGAACTATAGGAATATTCACACCATTGTGTCTCCCATTTGGGTGAGCGTTCCTTTGATTAGAGGTGTCCCACACTTTTCCAACCTAGTATGTAGGGTCCTCGAGGTGCATGGGGGTATGAATTACTTTTATCATGAGCACCCTGAACATGGGGGTGGTTTTAAGGATCCCATGGTTTCATGTACATGGGTTAAGGCCATGTCCTTAACTCATCATTTATAATACCTTAGTCCAATAATTCTGGATGGGGAGGGTGAGGAACACGCTTTCATTCCCCCCATTGACATTGAATAAGACACTAATCTCTTCCCTAGGAACCATTTCTAGGGAATCACTCATGGAGTAAGCCTCTATCCATTCTCGCAATACCTCCCCTTCATCATTACTTACTCCTTCTCTATGACCATGGGTTGTATTCAGATGAGTAGTCAAACTTTACTATCCCGAATACAATGATGGGAGGGAAGGGGAACATCATATCTCATTATTCTTCTCTTGTCCATCTTCCCTCTTCCACTAGTGGGAGAAGGATGGTGTGGTTTTCTATATCTTCTGCTTCCTCTTGTTTCTCACACTGAGAATGAATCATGTGGTATTATAGGTTGGAATGATCATGGCATCTTCATGATCTCCAACCTTTAGGGATAATTCCAATTGTAATCCCCAATTCAATCTATGAGCCTCCTACTTTGTATAATCCTCAACAATGTCACCATACAACAACAAATGGGCATCATTTCAAGCGTAAGCCCCCAAAAAAACAAGGTCTCCCCCTTCAAGAGTAATCCCAAACTTAATTTTCTTGAAGGTTCATACTCTCCTATAATAAAAATCATTAGAGGGCCTCCATAGGCACGATTCCCCACAACTGAACTATGTAGGATTTGATTCCTATATAAATGGGATACATAGGAATCCTCTCTAAGGTTTAAAACCAACACCATAAATAATCCCTAATTCTCTCCATGTCACATTCCCAATGGGGCCTTATATAACCATAGATTCCATATCCATTCCAAGTTCCATGGACCACCTCAACATAAGTCCCACACCAAAAATTAACTTGGATCCTTTTTCTTATGAATCATTAATTTATGTAGTTAAACTGCATGATTTTTTCCTCATAACATGACGTTAAAAGGTATGATGTTCCCCATTAAGTGGTACTAAATTTCATGGGTTCTAATTTCATTCACAAGGATACATAGGAATACCATCTTATGGATATAATATCAAAATCAAAGAAACTTCCATCTCTATAGATAATTATTCACTCCAGAGGACACCACACAATGTCTTAAAACTAGAGCTGTAATAAGTTGACAAAAGAATCTATAATAATTATATAAAAGGCTACAATTGATAGAGAAATTAGTATACATATAGATATCTCTATTGATTAATAACCCTTGATACATACAAAGGATTCGAAATTCCATTCATACTGATTATTGATTGTTAATTCAAGGGTAACCCATGTCATACTTAGTAATTAATGAAGAATTTCTTAACATATCTTAAATAGATAATAGAGTCTCAGAGTAGGTAAAAATTCCCCCCAAAATAGAGTGTGATGAGCCCATCCTCCTATCCTCTTGACCAATGTGAGTTCTTTAGTATCATAGTGTTAGCCTCTAAAAAGTAGGTCCCTCATGGATATAGAATTGTTTAGTTTTTCCAATTCCACAAATAAACCCCATTGGAAATTTCCCAAAAGGGACATGGATATTTGTTTGAAATTAAGGTTGTTACACTAACACAAAAATATTTCATTATATCCCCACTTGGAATTTACAGGGATGAAACAAAAATGGTGAACCTGACGTAAATCCTTAACCAATATGATAGTATATCCAACTTTTCAGGCCCATTTATCTCTCAAAATAAAAGATGTTCATGAATGATAATCAATTGTGCATGTGTTCATTTAATGAGATGTGGTTTTATGGTTATTTATTTTTCATTTTTGTCTTCTATATTCTAGGATATTTTAATTAGACCTCCATTTAATCCAAATAGAATCACATCAACTCTCACAGATGTTTTCCCCTGCTATTGTGCAAGTCATTTACTTAAAAAAGTAGACGAAATCATCTCCTACCATGCATCTTCAATGATGGGTCTTGAATGAATTAATCTGAGAGTACCATCACAACGACGCCATCCCGACTTTGGAGGTTATCGGGTAGACCCACCATCTAGCAAATTCTGACCCTTAATCAACTTAACAATGACCTTTGGTCAAAAAACTAAATGAATCGATCAATGTAAACAACCATTTTAGGAGCTTACCTTAGAACGTAACAACCATTCTGTCCCTTGTCTTAGTGATGTAGATCAAGAGTCCACCGATGACCTCATCTAGAAGAAACTGGGGCCCTTCCAAGATGATACATCTAGTAGTTTTCCCCACCAATTTTTTATGGTAGTAAACCCTCAACATGAAGTGGGTGACATCCTCGAAAGTCTGTACCAGGTCGTCTAGACTCGAGAATGCAAGACGGCTCACTAGTGATAGAAAATTGTCAATAAAGAATAGGGACACACATCAGTCCCCTATATAAAATCCCACCAACCAAATTCGGTGGAAAACTATGTGCATCACATACACCGACCTGAATTAATACATTTTTCTATCATAATCATATGGAATTATACAAGGAATCCCATTGTCAATACCTGGTGGCATACATTGAGCCCGAACATACACATGATCGCACTAACCAGGCCTGCTAGAACCCTTGTCTAGAAGTGTCTAAGAAAGTTCACCATTCAAATTCGGTGTAAACCCGTGAGTAAGCACAAAAACCTATCCATATCAATCGTTAATATTATCAAACTCATTTGGTGGTGTCCAAAGAAGTCTGCTAGTTTAATTTTTGGAAAACCACGAGCAGGTGCACACACTTTACCACACTTATCAAGCCTATCAGTAGCCTCATTTGGCAGCACCAAGGGAAGTCATTTGGAATGTCACAATGATGAATAGAGGGAAGACACAAATATCCCCCCCTCCCAAGCATGATTACTATTAGTATCCACAAGCAGGAAATGAAGGATAAGATCAGGTACATACCCCTTATCTAGATACAGAATGGGAATATATCTTGGTTCTAGTCCCTAAAGTCACCAAGCCTGTCTTATCAATGAAAAAAGGGAAGGACAAAATCCCTACCCACATCCTAAAAAACTTCTTGGATATCATAATGGAGAAAATAGTAATGATAGAGAAATGGACACACAACTCCTTCCCCATAAATGGGGTGACTCATCAGCATGTCACCCCATAGTAGATACACACATCTCTTTATATCTAGGAGGGTCATGGAGAAAACTCTTCTGTGATATACAAATAATTGGATTGGGACCCTAAGCCCAATCCAATAGAAGATAACTTTAATATTCCAATGGCCACTTCGAGAGAAACACAAACCCCTACCAAGATTCCAAAAACATTTTAGCAAGTGCTAGAAGTAACACAGGAGCTAGTCATATTAGCTCTTTTACATGAAATCCACTTTCTCGAGAAAGTTTCCCCAGTCACATGTAAGATTGTCTCCAAAAAAATCCTCATGAGAGATGACTAGAAAATAAGGATCCAATCTATGAACCTGCTCTTCTCAATATATGATTTCATGAAGATGTTAGACATTTATCTCTAACATCTCAAGATATTACTCCCCCATTACCAAATTATAGGGATAGAGGTAGTAATTCTAAAGGTCCTCATTGGTAACATCACTATGAAAGCTTTATTCATATCCATAATATGATTGATCTCAAGTGACAAACTCTCGATGAGAGTCATAGCAACCCTATTTATGTCCAAAAGAGAAAAGAGCAAGACGATCATCATTTTTTGTAATATATGATGGCAATCCTCCCCATTAAGTCATTAACTATGAAATTTCTCTCTGAAGTACTATTTTATTTCAGCAAAATGGTCTTCCCCTTGGTGATTTAATGATGAGAAATCCATCCTACCAAAAGGCACTTCAAAAAAAACTAGTCCAGTCATGTATAATTCCTTTTTATTGACAATTGATATCCTTTATCAGAAAGAATACATCCCAGGGCAAAGGTCATTCTCAGAGCCACCCTTGGATCGCCTACCTTCCACTATGATAGAGGAATCCCCTATCGACTATTCCATTTACAATAATGCAGTAGAGAACATTCCTCTTTGGTCAGACCGAGTAGAGGCACCTATAGAAACAATATGAGGATTACATTCTAAAAATGAGGGAAAACTGAATATTGTTTATATATCAGTCATGTTCTAGCCTTTTTCCACCCCTCAATACAGCATTCCAAAAGCATTTTTGGAAGATTGTGTGCGTGACATCCGCCTAAATATATGGAACACTCTTTGTCTCTTAAGAGGAAAGGTGTTTCCCTATGATGAATATCAAAGTGGTGTCAAGGTAATTGAAGAAATGAAACACCAAATTTACTTGGTGTCTCTCATGGCTGCACAACATCCAAAATTAAGGAAATATAAAGGTTCTATTTATAATTCATTCCTCTATGCCTTAAAATTATTTCATTAGCTAATCAGAAATTCTACATCAAATGTTCATATCAGTGGATGGGGTGAACATGATGCATTTTATTTGACCATGCTCACTAATAAAAAAAGCCCGCCAAATATAGAATTGTATAGTTTCATAATTTTTGGAATTCTTTAACAAATAGACCCTATTCACAACCAATGATATGCCCAAAAAATAGGCCCTCACCGACTCTCATCGATGTCGGTTCAGGAAAGAACAATCCATCAAAAGACATTTGCATCTAGCATCTAAAAATATTGATCAAGCCTCTCGCTTAAGGTAAGTTAGTCATCAAATAGTGAAAATTTTGGAAATAGCACAATGATCTCTGAAAGAATGTGATTCGGGTTCATGCAAAATGATGCACCCATCCCATGCTCGAATATAACTCAATAAAATCATAAGGGAGGTTAAAGAAGTACCATCCACAAAAATAAAAGAGCAGTTATATAGCGCGGGGCTAGGTCAGTTTTTAACAAAACCTTTGAGGTTAGCCAACAAAGCCCAAAGAGTTTTGAAAGTGGAACAGGAATGTCCCTAGTCTTCAATGATTGGGAATTTTTTACCTTAGAAACCACTTCATTAGTAGAAGTTATATTTATATCGAATAAGGGGAACACTACAGAATAAATCCTCCTAAAATTTCTCATCCCGTGATTCAATATCCTTATTGGGAACATTCCTGAGTAAACATTTTTTACATTCCATTTGAATTATCATCAACTAAGCAGATCTCGAAGAATCAGCAAAGAATAGTAAAAGGCCTCGATGAGGGTGTAAAAAAAGCATTATAACAAAGACACTAATAAAATGTATGAAATTAATTAATAATTAAGGAATGTCATTACCACTACCCCTATATACCTTTCAAAACATGAGTCCAATTCAAAGGAGATGGATGAGGATGTTTGAGTTCATAATATGTTTCACACTGAAATGATTGATGGAGGTTTACGTACCTGAAACCAAAGGCTCGTCCTTAATTTGGGTATTCCATCAAACAATCCCTTATTACCTTCTCAAGTAGAATCCTACAAAGAAAAGGTTAAATTTAGATTTTTTCCTCACCTACCTCCTGAAGAGGTTAAACCCCTTACACTTGAGGAAATATCTCCTTGATAAGAGTATGATATGAAAGAATTGAGAATACTAAAAGCAAAACTACTCCAAGGAAACATACCTACTAGATATGTTCTACAAGAAGATCCTCAACTAACAATCCCAACCATTGTACCTCAAATAATATGATTATTTATAGTAACTAAAAGGGGTCCATAGCATCTTCTTAATGTGCAGTACTAACAACCCATATACAGGGATTATACAGTAGAATATTTGGAGTTCCCCCATTGGGTGTTCAAACTGAATAGGGCTATGAATATCTTTATAAGCCTCCCCCTATAGGACACCCACGAAAGATACCAAAAGAACTTCCATAGTTATCCCTACCTGTTGTTTCCCCTGTTCGAGCTCCACCCCATCTTGAAATTCCTCAAAGGATCATGAATATTATTGAGTCACTAATGGCATGATTGAAATATATGGAGGAACAACATGCGCTGGTATAGTCTTAAAAGAAGCCTTACCCCAAATGTGTTGATCTGACTCTTCCCCTCCTAAACTTTGGGAACACTATATTTGAATTTTTTAATGTCTCAGGGGACCCATAGTAGAATTTTACACATATTGTGTCCTTTTATGATCCCATTATGGGGAACCATAAATTTAAAGATGCGGTGAAACTCAGGAGGTTCATGTAATAACTATAGGGACTTGCCTTTGTATGGTACACTATATTTCCGGATTGGTCAGTTACAAGGTGGAAAGATCTTCATCAGAAGTTTATTTTATAATTTATCTTTATCTTAGAGTATTCAATAGTCCACAACCTATAAAATTTAAAATAGTGGGATAATGATAGTGTATCTATTTTCATTACATAGTGAAAGGGATTGAAATACTCCTTAAACATAAAACTTCCTCAAGAAGACTTGTTTCCCATATATATAGTGAATCTTCATGATGAGTTTCATATGTCACACCCCCATATGTAATACTTTGGAGGCTTTTGGAACCATGTTGTGGTTTTCAAAATAGTGTAAAACTCTATCATACTAACCAAGGATATGTTCTGATTAGTTATTTTAGCTTAAGGAAATAGAAGAGGGAAAGAAAAGGATGCCACTATTACACTTAATTAGCCCCCCAGACCCTCTCTTTCTCCAAAGCCTACACTACATCATTCCATTCTACATCATGAAATTCACAAAACATTCCACCTCATCAAGATGATCAAAGGGAGAAGAGGTGAAAATAGTTTTAGGAGATGATGAATAAGGTCTATTATTTTTGAAGTGACATGTCCCTAGATACATAATCTTGGAATTGAAGAACAACATGATCAAGTTTCAAAATCCCAAGAAGCCCAAAAACAATTGCAATAAAATATCCCAAACTATTTCCCTTTCCATCTAGCAATAAGGAACAACATATAGGAATATTTTTTTTCTAATACATCCAATAAACGATGATGGACTCCAATAATGTGAAGCTGGAAAATCCACCTATGAGATTTCTATGTTTTTCTTCCACTAATATAGAGGAGGATAATGAATGGAAGGAAGTCTAAATTTTAGGTATATAGAAGTTTAGTTATTGGATGGTCATAAAGGTGATTAAATAAATTCATTCCATCCTCTGAGCATAGTTGAAACTGGTAACTATTCCCTTGGATACTTCTACTATGGAAAAACTAACTTTGACAGTGTCACCATCCTCAGAGAGCCAATCTTCCAAGAAGTGACATGGTTAGAATAGAAAGTGTAAAACATAAGAATATGAGACTATGTCATGGAAAAAGTCATTTTTGACTTTATTTGACTTCATTCTTATAGACTCGTGATCACTGGAACCACCCTGCCAATGGGTTCAACAAGATTCAACCCATTAAAAGGAATCATCATCGGATGAGGAGTTGTTCTTTGGTTCCATTAAGGTTATTCCCATAATGGATCCCTTCTCAGATGATGATTTCAACTGTGAAATTTTAGTCCCTACATTTGATTTGGGAACTCGGTGAAGAGGTTGTTAGAGTTGAGGATACTGGGGAAGTCGCGGTCATTCCAAGAGTCACTACTCTAACCACTTCTCATATTGGACCGTCTACAAGATCAAAACTCATAGGTGAGATATCCAGTGAGCTCAGTTAGAGAAATTATGTTCCCACACACATTCTAGGGTCTTCGCTAACATGATTGTCCAAGAAGTTTGACTAGAGGATATGTCATTACCTAATCATCCTTGACGTGTAGATAAACCTTTTCAACTGAAACCTCCTATAGAAGAAAAACCTTCATCTCCTATTCCAAGGACTAATCCATCCACATCAAGTACTTGAGTTCCTAAATAACGTTCAAAAGTGAATCCCCATGCTAGGAAGTGAAAACCTTTGGGCTAGAAGTATGGTATTTTGAATCAATTAGACTTTGTACTAGACAAGTTTTCAATATTGTATTCATTGGGCCTATCAAAAGTCTTCTAGGAGCACTCATATATCCCTTTTCAAGACTTTAATAATTTGAGGTCTAGTTTACTGCTATATAAGTATATCATATAGATAATAGTCTTGTGTAATTCCACACAATCATCCCTTTCATAGACCAGGATGAGGATGTTGTTATATAGGGACACGTTAGGTCCTCGTATATATCTGGCAGGATAAATGACACTGTATCTAATGATCCATCATTGACAATGACTCAGGATTCAACCTCATTCCGATATAAACACTTCATCAACTGGGTTTCAATGAATCTCACTTGTCCCCCACCACATTAATGTTATAGGGTTAGGACAGGAATGATAAAATGCCTCTTAGAAAAATCAAACTTGGGGATCAGTTTAGGGATTGGTTTCTGAATCATAATTCTTTTGTTTAAGCAAGATAAAACCTTCAATGTTCTAGTGGGAATACCTTGGCAACATTATGATGCGGTTATCCCCTCTTCATACCATTGATGCCTCAAATATTGTATCAATGGTCATATTGGGACATTTGATGGTAGAATATCCCAATTTAAATCCTGTTAATCATAATACCTTGATGCAATATTTTACCAGAGGGAAGGTAAACAGTCTATGACTGACAACATTGCTAGAAGAAATGCCCTATCTAGTCTAGATATGAATCTGAATAATCATTTTAAGTAGATTACGGTAAAGTATGTGATTTCCATCAACCAAATCTAATAGGTGGGTCCAAATTCAATCACACATCTAGCAACTACCATGATGTCAATCATGAAAACTACACCCAGCCACACTAGATTATTTTTCAACTCTCTGAGCAGTAATGAAATCCTAGATGAAAATGTCTTAATTATATCCCCTAATCTTGAAATAAATCCTTATTCCATCATCAAGACATTAAAAATTTATCTTGATAATGTGAGAAAATTATTACTCTCAGTCGTATTCTATCATCTCCCCTTTGGATTTACAAAAACGGCATGCACCATCAATCAAGCGAGAAGTAGTTTCTTTGTATTCTAAATGTAAAAAATGTTGATTCCTCCCCCACCCCCCCCCCCTTCCGAACTCTGAGAAACATTATTCATCACCTACTTCCTAGGAAGATGTAGAAGAGAAAAATCATAAGGGAATGGAAGAAGAGGAAGACCTCAGTGATTCCCCTCCATCATTTTAGGGAGGCATCTCGACTACTGTTGATGCGCTCAAGGAAATAAATCTAGGCACTGAAGAAGATCCATGACCCACTTTGCTCAATGAGGCCATGAATTATAATGAAAAATACATATATATACCTCCTTCTAGAAGAAAAATTAGTATGTGTTCACATGGAATTACATAGAGATTCAATGCCTTGAACTCAGGGTGGCAACCCACCACTTAGGATTTCCATAAGACAACCGAGGATACAAATAGGAATCTAGATAGACACACCCGACTCATGCCTCCAAAATTGAGGCTAAAGTAGAACAACTCATCACGTCCAACTTCATCTAGAAATTTTAGTATCTGAAATGGATGGTCAATATAATCCTAATAACGAAGAACAATGGGAAAATCCGGTTCTGTATCAACTTAAGAGATCTGAAATGAAAATGCACGAAAGATAACTTTCTAGTTTCAATTACAGAACTAATTATTGATGTGGAGTATGGTTATCAAGACCTCTCCTTCATGGATGGCTATTCAGGGTATAAAAAATCTAGATGTCTCTAAAATATGAATAATCCATTTTCTTTAGGGCCCCCTTGGTATTATTCTTCCATCAGGTAATTCCCTTTGGCTTGAAGAACATAGAATCCACATACAAATATTCCATGCACCGCATCTTCAAACCCTTCATGGGGGTTTTTTTAATGCTACATTGATGATATAATTGTTAATTTTTGAAAATGTTTTGACCACCTAATGATCATGATATCGTCTTCCATAAAATACTACAATATACCCTAAATTAAACCCCTTAAATGTACTTTTTGGGTAGCCTCATGGACGTTTCTTGGATTTTTCATAAAACATCATGGCATTGAATTAAATCTTGAGAAGAAAATGGTTATCCTTAGTGTGTTTCCCCATTAAAAACATAAAGAGTTAAGAGGAATTCAAGGATACTAAGCCTACATTCAAATCTTTATAGCCAACCTCAGAAGGAGGTATTTTCCCTTCACTAAATTAATGAAGAAAGGGTTTATGTGTCATTGGACTGATGACTATTAAGAGTTATTTGACATTATTAATAAATATCTCTTTAGACCACCAATATTAATGCCACCCGATGATGGAAAGCCACTCATTCTATATGTGACTACCCTGGAGTGATCAGTAGTTTCTTTCCTTTCACAAAATAATGACGTCGACAATGAAATTATATTTTATTATCATATTAAAACTACAATCGATGTTGTGACTCATTACGTAGATATAGATAAGATCCACCTTGAATTACACTTCATGGTTCAGAAACTAAGGTACTTCATAAAACACTATGATGTCCATTGGTATATCATAATAACCCACTCAAATATATCCTCAGTCTTCCTTAGTTGAAAGGAAAAGGGTCATGGTGAGAAGATATCTTTAGGTAGTTTTATATACGATTCATGACTCATAAAGTAGTGAAAGGTAAAGTTTTGGAATATTTTCTAGAAGATCACCCATCTGCCGAAATGATTTTGTTAAATACTGAATTTCTTGATGAAGTTATTTTTTCTATTTTGGATGGTCCCCAAAAGTGGAAATTAATTTTTCAAATACATCCAGGATCCAAAAAAATGATGATAATGTAAGACCCTAAGCTTAAAAAATTTAGGTTAGGGATCATTATTATATCTCCATAAAAATATATATTTCCTTACCCTTTTATCTTATCAGAAGGTTGTACTAATAATGAGGTGAAATACTAGTCCCTCATTATAGTCCTAGAACTAGAACTCCAAATACATGTGGGCCATATATAGGTGAAAGGCGATTCAAAATTCAGAATTGAACGTATAAATGGGGATTGTGCTATCAGAAAAGAAGAGTTACTTCCCCTTTCTAACTATGTCTGAAGGTTGATGAAAAATTTCTCTAGAGAGCCAACATTTAACAACATCCCACGATCATAGAATTCCCAGTTAGATGAATTAGAAAATTCATCTATGGATTTTTAAGATCCAAAATGGGATGAATTGCTCATTATCATTTAGCATCACTTAATGGGCTCACCTTTTGTTCAAGTCAAAACTAAAGATATTGATGAAATAAGTATTTTCCTCGAACTATAAGGTCTTAACATTGTGTGGATGATTCCTGTCATGGAATTATTATAGAATGGATTACTACCATAGTAAAGATATGGAAAGTATAAAATCTAGGGGTGAGAAACCAACTTCACTCTTTATGATGGTCCAAATCATCATAAAGTTCTCAGTAAATGGGGCTTTGATAGATTCCTTCTCTGAAGTATCGCTAGAGAATAGACCATTATTATCATGAAAGAAGTTCCATTTGGATCTTGTGGTTACCACCATTATGGGTTCAATATTTCTCATAAAATCGTAATACTTGGGTACTACAGGCCCACTATGATAAAGGATTTCACAGAATTCACCAAGAAATGTCATTCCTACCAAGTTCATGCCAACTTCATCCCTCAACCCCTAAAAGATTCTACATATATCCAAATACTCTTATCTAGTTTCCATATGGGTAATGGATATTGTGGGTCCATACCCTCCAACTATGACAAAGAATTTCAAATATATCTTAACCACTAACGATGTCTTTGCCAAATGGGTTATGATCATACAACTCAAATAATTCAGGGACAAAATCATTGCTAGCTTTGTGAAAGCCAGCATGATTACTAGATTTGGGGCCCCTCATACAATATTTTTGGAAAATTATACCAATTTATATTTTTATTAGGTAGAAAATCTATATCAAAAGTACAATATCAAATACAATCATTCATACAACTATCATGCAGTTAATAATGGATAGTTAGTGGACTTCAACAAGAACTTATCAAACATACTCCAGAAGATGGTGGATAAAGACAAAACTTATTAGTCTAATACCCGCCTACATAACTTATGGTTTTACTTTACTATAACCATCACTACCCCACGAGAAACCCCATATTTTATTGTGTATGGAACAGACGCAGTATTTCCCATTGAATTCCAATTTCCATAACTCTACATTTCCATTTGTGATCGGTTATCCATGGATGAGAAGTCCTAAAATGACTGGAAGAACAAGAGTGAATGGATGAGAAATGATTACATGCCTTTCATCACTTTTAAGTCCATAAATATTAGATAGTGCATCTTTTAACAAGATAGTCCACCTATGTTCATTCCTCCAAGGATAATTGTTATTGGTTCTTAGGAATCCAATTATACCAGGAAATAATATTACAAAGCTTGATCCAAAATGGGAGGAAACTTATTCCATACATAAGTTCAACTATAATATAGGTTATTCATTGATTTTAATGGATGGAGATATCATTACGACCCCATCCAATAAAAGGATCCTGAAAAAATCATGTAATCTTCTGACACTCATCCTAGTTGTAGGACATTAAACTAAACAAAATTATATATATTCCAATATATAAGACTCTAAACATCATAGCATATCATCTTGTCCATATCATGATAAATGACAAGGTCCACATCCTTGTTTCATGAAGTAAAATTTCATAACATTTTGATCTAAGTTTGAGAGTATCAGAATCTTCAGTGATGGTATCCCACCACACCCTTATTCAGGAACTATCTGTGGCTTGATTCTCATTCCAATGAGAAATGTAGTGATACCAAGTCCTTATGTATTTGGACTAGCCATTATATTGGAAACATCTAATCCCCATTTCCCCATTTTAAAACATATTCATTATAGGGAACTATTGTTAGGAACAATATGTGGCTTGATTCCTACCATCACAAGATTCATAGTGATGCCCAGACCCCAAATCTCAGGCCCAGCTGCAATACTACTTCCCTTCCACATCAGGTGACCTGTTACATTATCTCAAGACATTAAACTACATGGATAACATCCACATCGCATGATAGTAAACTGCATGATCTCCCCATGAACTACATGTGTCTTGATATTCATTATAATGAGATACATACTGACACACAGAACTCCAATCCTAGACCTAAATTCAACAAAACACAAAACAAATATATCTATCTATCTATGTTTTAGACCTCCACAGGGAATATTTCAAGAACTATATAATTCTTGATTCTGATTCTAAGGAGATATATAGAAACTTCTAGATTATACCACCAGTTCCATCCATGACAACATTTAAATGACATTATCCTTCACATGAATTGCCTTTGTGTGGTGGCAGGAGCCTTTTAAACTTCTTTTCTCTCTCACCAAGAATAGAAAATGTGGGTTAAGGGGTTTTGGTAAATAAATTCTTTACAAAAGTGAGGCATATTAATTTACATAGGGGTTATCATGGCCATGGATGCAAGACCATAAAAGGAACCCCGTATGTCATTATCAGAAGACATTAAACTGAATGGATTTCAAAATATGTGTGGCTTGATTATCATCCTAATGAGATATTTAGTTACCTCCACATCTTTAATTCTAGTCCCAAAAAAATAGAATATGAGAAAGTTCCTCACAATACAATGTTTGAGTAAAATCTACATAAGAGTATTTAATATGTTGTCTCACCCAATGCGTGATCCCATAATAAGAAAGCCCTTTTTCTCTACACATGAATTCAATTAGTCATGGTAATATTTTCTAGTACTACATGTGTATTTATTATTTATCTAAAAATATACATTTTTATGCAAAGGTTTTATACCCTGTTCCAGCTGCAATACCCCTTTTCATGTTGATACACATTCTTATTTACCGTACGATGTTAAACTACATGGTTCATGTCCTCACCACATGAATTTAAACTGCAATGGCTCCCTAAGAACTACATATGGATTGACTCTAATCCCAATGAGATACATAGTTACTCCAAGGACTCATTTCCTAGTCCTATCCATGGGGTAAAAAAATGTCCCATCTCTCGTATACAAACAATGATCTTGGCAGGAGATCCTGATTTGGGTTCCCTCCTTCAGAGGTCCACCAACGAAATAGAGATGTCCCCATCATAATATGAGTTAGATATATTCAGGGGACTCTACACTTCATGGGAAATATCAGTCCAAACACTTCGTTTCTGCTCATACATATACCTTCCACATGCCATACTTATAATATTTTTGTTACTTTCAGATCTTCATAATCTTTCTCCAGCTACCGGTGATATAATTTATGATACTTGAGATCTCCTTTGTATAACTGTGTAGTAACATGACCAAGTTATATTTTTGTAAGTCACCCACATCATAGGGCTTTTATCTAGAGGTTTTCACTATTTGACTATATAGTAACACACTAGAGTTGTGTTTGTATAAATTCTCCCACAAAATGGGTTTGTTAACTAATGGTAATTTTTTCCTCGAGAGAAGCCTCTTCTATCTCTATAATAATTGAATACTTTATATTGGAACTTGTATTTCAAATTAGTTTAGCGTTAATCCCTCTCATATCTTCCCCATATCATTTCTCTATATATGAAAACCCCATGATCATGGTTTAGAGTTTCTTTCTTCATGTCCAAAGTATGATGGAACTACATTAGACTCTTAAGCCTCAGATTACTCATTGTTTCTATAATACCATGGTCCTAATCGTATGACCCAAAACTACATGCATCATATTCTCTGTGTTTGGGATGGACCTACATAGGAATCATGTTCCCCCATCTATGGGTAATTTTGAATTGAAATATTTCTCCCATATTCAGGCACTTTTCTTCCACAAACCAGACTCCATCCAGGGAAAACAAAATCTCTATAAGCATCTTTGGGCCATTGAAAATAGAATTTTGGGATTATTGAGAAATACTTTTCTTGACTATGTAGAAACACACCCTAGTTGTCTTTGTATAAGTTTCCCACATAATGGGCCTATAAGTCAGAGGATGCCACTATTTTACTATACACTAACATTCCCCAATTGAGTTTTCATGAAGTCACCCCCAAAAGGGGTTTTTCAAATAGTAGTAATTTTATCCTCAAGATATACCTTTTCTATATATATAATATATTTCATCCAAATCATTTTTTGGATTTGAAGACCCCTACATAATAGGTTACAACTTTCTCCCTTCATACCTGGAAATGATATCCCATTCCCTAATAGATTACAAATAATGGAAAATCATCAATATTTTAGTCAAAGCTGAAGGACCCAAAATTGTAGCCCCAAATTTCTTTCTTATGTGACATTAAACTACATATCATGACATCCTAGTCATAATATTTTAAAATTTATAACAACATCCTCATCCAGATATGTTAAACGAAATAGTTAATATCGTGATCGAATTAAATTAAATTGCATGATACTTCGACCCTTGTTGGGAAGGGGACTCCCCCCCCAACATAGGTCACTTAATAGAATGTAACCTCCATAACACAATAAAAATTCATATAGGATCAATTTCATATTCCTTGATGGTTCCAATAAAAAAATTCCCTTCATTCTCAGATAGCTTCCCTTTCCAAACCACCCATCACGGTTTTTGGAAATCTGAATCTCTTTAAGCTTCCCTGAGCCATTAGAAATAGAATGTTGTAATCCTTGAGAACTCTCTTGTCTATCTATACAGTAACGTGACCTAGTTTGATTTTCATAAGTTATCGACATAAAGGGACTTTCATCTAGAGGATACCACTATTTGACAATGCAGTAACATGCCCTAGTTGGCTTTCCATAAAGTCTCCCACAATATAAGTTTGTCAACTAAAAGTACATTTGTCCTTAGGAGAGACCTCCTCTATCCTCATAGGCCTCTAAAATAATATGATAGAGACTATTTTTGAACTCGTTCCATAGATATTCTTCATATACATTTTTTACCATCTTATTTCGGATTCAAAAATCAAAAAAACATGACTCAAAATTCTACTTGAGGTATATGAAGTATATCAAAACATTCTTGGTTAACATCCCATATTTGAGTCATCCTTTCAAAACTCATGGTCAAATTTGTTTGACCTAAAACACCAGTCACATCAGTTCAGTTTTCATGAATTTAAACTACCCAAAAAAAGTAACATGATACTTGTAAGGTTGAAAACTCATAAAAGGAAATCTAGGAAAAAGTAAAGTCTCAACTCTCTAAACCTTCACTACATACAATTTTAGAAAACAAACCAGAAATGAAAAGATAAAAGGCATAAAACTTATTAAGATAAAAACCTGTCAATTGAATACTAATAAAAATCCTTGTTTCACCCGATAAATCATCTCCATATTGGGCTTAGAAAAAATATAGCTCAATGACACAAAAACACACAATGTTTTTAAGGTTGATCATATAACGTGTTAACATTAGAACTATGGTTTCAAGTCCCCATAAATTAGGAAAAAATTAGATCAATCCCTCACAATTTTAATTATAATTATAATAAGATCTCATTTAATCAAATGAGACATTTTTATTATTGTATTACAATTATAATGAGGAAAAAAATAATAAGTTGTCGAAAAAAAAATACTTTTCATTTATGGGGTAAAGTGACTCCTACATCTCCAATTCGCATTCAATTCCACTCCCATAGGAAGAGATATGTTTCGGTATTAGCGAACACAAAGAGTCACCCTGTTCCACTCCCATTTAATAAGTCTCAGTTTCACATAACAATGATTGTGAAACTAGTATAAAATCACCTCTCTCAATATTGGTCACTGAAGTCAATGGAACTAAATAGAAGGTTACAATTCTCACTAACATCAGAAGTTCAAAAGATAAAAAGGGAATTGAAGCAACTAAAGTGTCTAATAACACTTACTCCTTGTTGGATCAACCATTACGATTGACATCTCCCCATTACTCCCAACTTCAATTCATAGAGCAAAGACCTCATAATGAGGAGAATCATACTATGTTTTCCTAGTGAATGGGATTTGGGGATCTCAAGGATCTCCCAATTTAGGATTCTCATCTGTCACTCCATAGGATATGGGAGTAGGGGGACTTGGATTCTTTGTTTATGAAGCTCCTTGGAGACTTTCTCTATAGAGAAATTTTCAAAATTTGAGCCTTTATGTAAAACATTGTATTAAAGAAGGTCCTCTATGCTTGAAAAATGAAAGAATGAGAAAACTCATGTCCATCCAATTCTTTATTTAAATCCTAAAAATTATTGAGAGGGCCTAATAAATCAATGAATGGATTAAATATTTTCATAATTTCATGATACATGGTGTCAAAAATCATAGCATCCTCACTAGTATAGTTATCATAGATGTGTTTCTTAGGGCCTGAAATGGATTTGTTATCAATCCCCTCTACTTACTTCTCATTACACATAACATCATCAAGCCCTTTAGAGTTCGATTCAGCATCAACACCTTTATCAGACCATCTAAGATCCCTTTCATCCCCTTCCAAAGCGATGATGGGGCTGACATTGACCGTTTTGAGGTCCTTTGATATAGGCAAAGTGTAACGACCCGAAATTTTGAATAAATCTTGTTTCCTAATTTTATGTGTTATTTTATTTTATTTTTATACTCAACAAAAATGTTTCATTTGATAACATGAGTATAATTAAAATGATACCATTGGTTTTTGACTGTTATATGACCATTGGTCAATATGACCGCTGGAAACTAAACGTTTTGATTATTGTCTCTAAATACAAGTAATATTGGTTAATTAATATAGAAAGAAGATTCGATGGCCTCACCTAGTAGTCTTGGACCAATCGAATCCCATCTAACAGAACTTGGGAAGGAGGTAGCACCATTGGGATTTGCTCTGGACCAAACCCAAGCTGAACTCCATCGTGTGAAGCTAGAACGGGATCGCCTTCGCGAGAAGTTCACACTGATAGAAATTACTACTCGTGCGATATTGGCCGAGCCTCCCTCAGATTCTCTAACCTTAGCACACCTTACACTTAGGTCCTATGCTGGTGTGATAAGGGGCTATGTAAGGAGACCATAACTGCCTTGTGTAATCCTTTGTTTTAGATAAAAATTGGGATTTCTTCTTATGATGATGTTTATGAATTTTCAAATGACCGGATAAATATAGTATGCATCTTTTTGATGAATTTTAGAGAAAGGATATTTTAAAAATGTTTATGTAAACCTTAAATAAATAAAAATGTGTAATTATTTTCAAAAAATGGTCTTCTACAAATATGTTCAGTACGGAATTTAGAGTCTAATAAGATCAACTTAATTTTTTATGAATAGTAAATTATGAATAGTGATTTTATGCTTAGGATTAATAATGTGACCAAATGGATTAGTAATCTCACTTAAAGAAAGTATTAATATAATCTAGGCACCTTGATTAAGTAATGTGATTCAATAAAATGGTTAAAAAACGGTTTCATAAATTATTATTCAAGTATTAGTTTTTTCGGGTGAATAGTGTTTTTTTAATTAAAAATTAAATTAAAAATATTTAGAAAATTATTTTTATAAAATGGATTTCATTTTTGAACTCAGAGCATCAATATTATGTTAAGGTAATTTTTGGGGATTTTTCTAAAAATAATAAATTTTCGGTGAATAGTGTATTTATTTAAAAAATAAATTAAAAATATTTAGAAAATTATTTTTATAAAATGGATTTCATTTTTGAAATCAGAGCATTGATATTTGGTTAAGGTGAAATTTTGGGATTTTTCTGAGAAAGTTGAATTTTCAGTGAATAGTAAAAATACAGTTTTAGGGTTTCGGTATGTTTAATGACATCATAACTGTGCATGATGATGTCATGAGATATTTTAAAGGATGTTCGACTAAAGAGGATGAATTATTGTGTGGGGGTCCCCATGTGGCCTAACTTTATGGGAAGTACCATGGGAGGGCCCATGCTTTTGAGAAAACCACTTTTGAGGTGTCCCTTGGCCATTAATGCCTTGTCCCCTCACTTTCCCTATAAATATCAAGCCCTCCTCTCATCTTTTCGACTCCAAAACCATCCTCAACGAAGTTCTGGTCTCCTTTCCTCCCAAGGAGTCCTCCCAAGGTTCCCCCAAGCCCTCAAGGTCCCAACCTTTGAGTTTTAAGAGTTACGTTTTAACGTAAGGGATCTGACCCCTCTCTTTCTTTTCAAGTGATCTCTTTTATGTCATTCCTTTTATACTCCATGTTCTCATGTTGGAGGATGTTCTTTTATATTCATACTACTGCACATTTCATGTTCATATTATGAGAGACCCCTTTTGCTCTCATCAATTCGTTTTAAGAATGTTTAAGTGGGGCTGTTAGGCTGCCGAATTTTTAAGGGATTCTTTCACCTTCCTCGTTTTCAAGTTCTATTTTCATTCTAGTCTTTCATGTTTCTTTTTATTATGTTGGGGCATGATCTCTAAATTTATCATACTGATCTTTTATGATCATATTATGAGAGTCCCCATTTGATCTCTTCAATTCATTTTTTTTTGAAGTTTTAAGTGGCGCCGTTAGGCTGCCGAATTTTTGAGGGATTCTTTCACCCTTCTCTTTTTCAAAGTTCTACTTTCATGTCAAGTCTTTCAAGTTAATTTATATTATGTTGGGGTATGATCTCTATATCTATCATACTGGTCTCTTATTTTCATATGACGAGAGACCCTATTTGACCTTGTCAATTCATTTTTGTTTAAGTTTAAGTGACGTCGTTAGGCTGCCGAATTTTTAAGTGGTTCTTCACCTTTCTCGTTTTGAAGTTCTACTTTCATGTCAATTCTTTCAAGTTCCTTTTTGTTATGTTGGGGTAAGATCTCTATATCTATCATACTGAACTCTTATGTTCATATGACTAGAGACCCCATTTGATCTCTTCAAATTTGTATTTTGAAATTTTAAGTGGCGCCGTTAGGCTGCCGAATTTTTAAGTGGTTCTTCACCCTTCTCGTTTTGAAGTTCTACTTTCATGTCAATTCTTTCAAGTTACTTTTTGTTATGTTGGGGTATGATCTCTATATATATCATACTGTACTCTTATTTTAATATTATGAGAGACCCCATTTGATCTTTTCAAATCAGTATTTTGATGTTTTAAGTGGCGCCGTTAGGCTGCCGAATTTTTAAGGGATTCTTTCACCCTTCTCCTTTTCAAAGTTCTAATTCCATGTCAAGTCTTGCAAGTTCCTTTTTATTATGTTGGGGTATGATATCTATATCTATCATACTGATATTTTATGTTCATATTATGAGAGACCCTATTTTATCTCATCAATTCATTTTTGGTTGAAGTTTATGTAACGTTGTTAGGCTGCCGAATTTTCATAAGAGAAATATTATTTTTGTCTTCCTTTCATGTTCTTAATTTAATATGGTATATCTTTAAAATTTCATTACCATGCTCTCAAATCCTTTATATTATGTCCCTATACTGTGTTATGGGTCATTTATGAGTGTTTGACCCATGTCCCCTCTCTTTTCAATGATTTCTAAAACCCCGAAACATAGTCTTTATGCTGCAGAATTTTCGTCTCAAAATGCCTCTCTCTTTTTCTCAAAATTATTTTATGTTATTAAGTTAATACTAAAAGCTCTTATTTCTATATTTGTATTCACATATATATCAAAATGTTCTATTTTAAATTCTGGGATTTACATACATGAAACCCGCTTTCCCTTTTTGTGGGTTTTAAAGTGATGTAAAGATCATGTCTTTAAAGCAGTTTTTAAAACGTTATGATTATGAAATGAAACCCATTTATTTTATGCTATATGGGTTATTTATGAAATGTTTGATGATGATATATGTGTCTCACATGATAACAAAGGAAAATTTAAGGGTGCGCCCTGATAGCGCTCCAATGCATTGGGTAATGATGTAACCACTAGAGATTACAATTTTCACGATACCTTGGTGAATAACCTTGGTAATTTTCAAATGACACCTTGGGGATGGACCTTGGTGATATGTTCATGATTGTCTATGTTAAATTTTTCAGCCACATCTTCAAGTTATGAAAAATGTTATTTTTATTATGATATATCTCATGATTTCTTTCTCATGCCTTGAACTTCTTTTCATGACCTTGTTGAAATATATCAAGTTCACATGTAAAATGTTTCTCTTGTTTTCCTTACTGGGCCTTCTGCTCACCCTTTATTTTGATGTATATTCCCAGGTTATGAGATGCAGTAATGAACCTAGGATGAACATGAGGAGAAGCCTTTCAAGTGTTTAAGAAGAATGTTTTATGTTTTCATGTTTTAAGTTCCTGGTTTCCAAGACACTAAACCTTAAAGATCCTCGGTTTTGTAAAATGTAATGAAAGTTTATGTGATAAAAATGCGGGATTCAATAGTTGGTATCAAAGGATGGTTTAGTTATTTGTGGAAATTAGGATATGAAAACTCTAGGAAGAACCCTATAGAAAATTTTAAATATAGTAAATCTTCCTGGTATTTTGGTGAGTATTGAGTAAGGGGATTCCACGAAAATACATCCCTGACTGGATATGAGTAGGTAGAGGTGGATCTGGCACAGATGTACATAGGGGTAAAACCTGAAAACACCTCTTTGAGCTAGACTCGAACGGGAACTGGTACACGACAACGGGCCTTGCTGCACTCTTGGTTACGACACTCCCGGGGGATATGCTTTGGTAAATTCATAAGCTTAGTATGAACCATTGTTAAATGAACAAAGATAAAATGAAATAAAGGTTCACATAATAATATATGATCATGGATAACCAAGATGGGAACCTAGGGGATCACAAGTTAGGTTATACTTTTCAACTACAAGTTATCCTTATATGCTTTAAGTTTCTTTTCATGATTATTGGCTAAGTATTTAAGCCCCTATTTATAGTTTCATTTCTTAGTTAATGGCGGGAAATGGAAGAACATGTCCCAACAACCAATGTGATAGGAAATTCTATGATTGTCGTATTAATACGACAGAGATGATTAGGGGATTAAAAGATGGTTATTATTTTGGAAGACGTTCACTATTTTGAGGACCCTATATGATCGAGGTAAATAGATTAATACGGTATTTTCATTGAGGAGTAAGGTTGACTTATATTTTGAAGAATCAATGAACTTAAGGTGGACTTATAGTAATTTAGGTTACTTATGGGAATGATTAACCTATCTTGGGTAAAATATGTTTAGGTTAGCTACTTTTGTTATAAGATGTTAGGTGTGGTTGATTTTGTTTGGAGATGAACAATGAAGTTTATTTTGGAAGACTATGTTATCAAATCCCTCTTGTATTTGGGTTTCAATCTTAGTTTGGTTTATTTTGAGGAATTTTAAGGAACATTATTTATGGGATGGTCTATGATGAACTTTGGGTAGTACCATGGAACTTTGAAGATTTAAAAATGGTTTCCCTTCCTATGGGATTCTTTCTTTTTGAAGAGTTGTTTTACCTTACTCTTTCTATTTTTGGGATAATGTTTAAATATAGAAGAAATAGATAGTTAATCTTTTGTGGATTATGTGATTCTCTAGAAGATGATTGATGTGTTTTGATGAGACCAAGTAGTTTTGAATGCTCATCATTTGGAGAAAAGATTAGTTTTGGTAGAAACTTATTAAAGGATGAAACTCTACATGAAGGTAGGTATATTTTCTTATGTTTTTGTTCTATGTAGTAAATAAATTCCTCAAAATTATGAAAAGGAACGTAAAACAAAAATGTTGTTGGTTTACGTTTCCTACTAGGTAATCAATGACCGTTTACACACATCATAAGTTTGGGATTTTCTTATGGTTAACTTTCTCCTAATAATGTTCTCTATCACTCTCCCTCAGAACATGAACCTTTGTTTCTCTTCCATGTCCATGTTTTCCTACATGGAATCCCAGTGCGGGCTAACTCGGGTGACCTTCGTACTTCACTTTCTTTTAAAGTAATAGTTTTACTGACTCCTTTTCCGATGTGGGACTTTCAATGAAATTTCAAAACCTAATTTTAAAAATTGTGAGGACGCAATTTCTTAAGGGGGGAAGATTGTAACGACCCGAAATTTTGAATAAATCTTGTTTCCTAATTTTATGTGTTATTTTATTTTATTTTTATACTCAAAAAAAATGTTTCATTTGATAACATGAGTATAATTAAAATGATACCATTGGTTTTTGACTGTTATATGACCATTGGTCAATATGACCACTGGAAACTAAACGTTTTGATTATTGTCTCTAAATACAAGTAATCTTGGTTAATTAATATAGAAAGAAGATTTGATGGCCTCACCTAGTAGTCTTGGACCAATCGAAGCCCATCTAACAGAACTTGGGAAGGAGGTAGCACCATTGGGATTTGCTCTGGACCAAACCCAAGCTGAACTCCATCGTGTGAAGCTAGAACGGGATCGCCTTCGCGAGAAGTTAAAACTGATAGAAATTACTACTCGTGCGATGTTGGCCAAGCCTCCCTCAGATTCTCTAACCTTAGCACACCTTACACTTAGGTCATATGCTGGTGTGATAAGGGGCTATGTAAGGAGACCATAACTGCCTTGTTTAATCCTTTGTTTTAAATAAAAATTGGGATTTCTTCTTATGATGATGTTTATGAATTTTCAAATGACAAGTTAAATATAGTATGCATATTTTTGATGAATTTTAGAGAAAGGATATTTTAAAAATGTTTATGTAAACCTTAAATAAATAAAAATGTGTAATTATTTTAAAAAAAATGGTCTTCTACAAATATGTTCAGTACGGAATTTAGAGTCTAATAAGATCAACTTAATTTTTGATGAATAGTAAATTATGAATAGTGATTTTATGCTTAGGATTAGTAATGTGACCAAATGGATTAGTAATCTCACTTAAAGAAAGTATTAATATAATCTAGGCACCTTGATTAAGTAATGTGATTCAATAAAATGGTTAAAAAACGGTTTCAAAAATTATTATTCAAGTATTAGTTTTTTCGGGTGAATAGTGTTTTTTTAATTAAAAATTAAATTAAAAATATTTAGAAATTTATTTTTATAAAATGGATTTCATTTTTGAACTCAAAGCATCAATATTATGTTAAGGTAATTTTTGGGGATTTTTCTAAAAATAATGAATTTTTTGTGAATAGTGTATTTATTTAAAAAATAAATTAAAAATATTTAGAAAAATATTTTTATAAAATGGAGTTCATTTTTTAAATCATAGCATTGATATTTGGTTAAGGTGAAATTTTGGGATTTTTCTGAGAAAGTTGATTTTTTAGTGAATAGTAAAAATACAGTTTTAGGGTTTCGGTATGTTTAATGACATCATAACTGTGTCATGATGATGTCATGAGATATTTTAAAGGATTTTCGACTAAATAGGATGAAGTATTGTGTGGGGGTCCCCATGTGGCCTAACGTTATGGGAAGTACCATGGGAGGGCCCGTGCTTTTGAGAAAACCACTTTTGAGGTGTCCCTTGGCCATTAATGCCTTGTCCCCTCACTTTCCCTATAAATATCAAGCCCTCCTCTCATCTTTTCGACTCCAAAACCATCCTCAACGAAGTTCTGGTCTCCTTACCTCCCAAGGAGTCCTCCCAAGGTTCCCCCAAGCCCTCAAGGTCCCAACCTTTGAGTTTTAAGAGTTACGTTTTAAGGTAAGGGATCTGACCCCTCTCTTTCTTTTCAAGTGATCTCTTTTATGTCATTCCTTTTATACTCCATGTTCTCATGTTGTAGGATGTTATTTTATATTCATCCTACTGCCCATTTCATTTTCATATGATGAGAGACCCCCCTTGCTCTCATCAATTCGTTTTAAGAATGTTTAAGTGGCACCGTTAGGCTGCCGAATTTTTAAGGGATTCTTTCACCTTCCTCATTTTCAAGTTCTATTTTCATTCAAGTCTTTCATGTTACTTTTTATTATGTTGGGGAATGATCTCTAAATTTATCATACTGATCTTTTATGATCATATGATGAGATACCCCATTTTATCTCTTCAATTCATTTTTTTTTTGAAGTTTTAAGTGGCGCCGTTAGGCTGCCGAATTTTTGAGGGATTCTTTCACCCTTCTCTTTTTCAAAGTTCTACTTTCATGTCAAGTCTTTCAAGTTAATTTATATTATTTTGGGGTATGATCTCTATATCTATCATACTGGACTCTTATGTTCATATGATGAGAGACCCTATTTGACCTTGTCAATTAATTTTTGTTGAAGTTTAAGTGACGCCGTTAGGCTGCCGAATTTTTAAGTGGTTCTTCACCTTTCTCGTTTTGAAGTTCTACTTTCAAGTCAATTCTTTCAACTTCCTTTTTGTTATGTTGGGGTAAGATCTCTATATCTATCATACTTAAATCTTATGTTCATATGACGAGAGAACCCATTTGATCTCTTCAAATTAGTATTTTGAAATTTTAAGTGGCGCCATTAGGCTGCCGAATTTTTAAGTGGTTCTTCACCCTTCTCATTTTGAAGTTCTACTTTCATGTCAATTCTTTCAAGTTCCTTTTTGTTATGTTGGGTTATGATCTCTATATCTATCATACTAGACTATTATGTTCATATGATGAGAGACCACATTTGATCTCTTAAAATCAGTATTTTGAAGTTTTATGTGGCGCTGTTAGGCTGCCGAATTTTTAAGAGATTCTTTCACCCTTCTCCTTTTCAAAGTTCTAATTCCATGTCAAGTCTTGAAAGTTACTTTTTATTATGTTGGGGTATGATATCTATATCTATAATACTGATATTTTATGTTCATGTGATGAGAGACCCTATTTGATATCATCAATTCATTTTTGGTTGAAGTTTATGTAACGTTGTTAGGCTGCCGAATTTTCATAAGAGAAATATTATTTTTGTATTCCTTTCATGTTCTTCATTTCATATGGTATATCTTTCAAATTTCATTACCATGCTCTCAAATCCTTTATATTATTTCCCTCTACTGTTTTATGGGTCATTTATGAGTGTTTTACCCATGTCCCCTCTCTTTTCAATGATTTCTAAAACCCCGAAACATAGTCGTTATGCTGCAGAATGTTCGTCTCAAAATGTCTCTCTCTTTTTCTCAAAATTATTTTATGTTATTAAGTGAATACTCAAAGCTCTTATTTCTATATGTGTATTCACATATATATCAAAATGTTCTATTTTAAATTCTGGTATTTACATACATGAAACCCACTTTCCCTTTTTGTGGGTTTTAAAGTGACGTAAAGATCATGTCTTTAAAGCAGTTTTTAAAACGTTATGATTATGAAATGAAACCCATTTATTTTATTCTATATGGGTTATTTATGAAATGTTTGATGATGATATATGTGGCTCACATGATAACAAAGGCAAATTTAAGGGTGCACCCTGATAGCGCTCCAATGCATTGGGTAATGATGTAACCACTAGAGATTACAATTTTCACGATACCTTGGTGAATAACCTTGGTAATTTTCAAATGACACCTTGGGGATGGACCTTGGTGATATGTTCATGATTGTCTATGTTAAATGTTGTATCCACATCTTCAAGTTATGAAAAATTTTATTTTTATTATGATATATCTCATGATTTCTTTCTCATGCCTTAAAGTTATTTTCATGACCTTATTGAAATATCTCAAGTTCACATGTAAAATGTTTCTCTTGTTTTCCTTACTGGGACTTCTGCTCACCCTTTATTTTGATGTATATTCCCAGGTTATGAGATGCAGTAATGAACCTAGGATGAACATGAGGAGAAGCCTTTCAAGTGTTTAAGAAAAATGTTTTATGTTTTCATGTTTTAAGTTCCTGGTTTCCAAGACACTAAACCTTAAAGATCCTCGGTTTTGTAAAATGTAATGAAAGTTTATGTGATAAAAAGGTGGGATGCAATACAAAGAATCTAAAATATCATGAGGAGAAAAAATTTTAAAATAGTACATAACACCTTATAGTGTGCATCTGACACTATTTTGGCCCCCTCTTCTCTTTGCATGAATGAAGGAAATGTAGTTGTATCTCTTGAAACTTCATCTATCGAGATGATAGACTCTTTAGTATGGGTTTGTTCCAATCCCATGGTTTCCTCCTTGATCCTTTAAGGACATGTTCTATGTCCCATAAGGGAAGAAAATAATGAAAATTCCTTAAAATGAAATCGTGGTCGAAATATTAAGTGAAGAAATCCATGAGATCGGATGATATAACAAAGAGTTACAACGATTCATATAGAGAACCTCCTTTATTTATCTCTTTATCTTCCTCTATTGAGAAGGAGAAGCTCTTATATCATTCCTCTTAGAAATATAAACTTGAGTTGAAAGTCTAAGAGTTCTCCCCCCACCATTTCCTCAACCATTATTCTCTAACCTAGGGATAGTTCTGAGGATTCATGACGCACATCCACTACCCCTACGGGGGTTCTAGTGGGCCCATATTTCCATGATTCCAATTCCTTTTCAACTGATTATTCTTCTTCTTCAACTCCTACATAATAAAAAATAGAGACCCCCAATGGTAATGATATCAAGTGAAAGAGTATAAAAGGGAAAGGAGAATAGTAAAATCTGTCATCAGGGTTAGGGTTGTCATCCCATTATTCTTTGTTGTGACCACCTACCCCCTTAAGTATCCATCCACCCATCATATAAAATACCCACATTTCTGTTTCGATCTGATCATCAGTTGCACAAATAAATATCTCCAACTCTTGAATATATTGTTCCACCTAACCTAGATCACTATTAGAGTGAAGAGTAGAGGGTTCTTGTATATCTCCTAACTCTGTGCTCTGAAATTCATCTTGGAGAAATACCCATGTGTCCTTGATGTATTGATATATTCTCTACCAAGCTCATATCACTATGGTTCACACATAATTTGGATCTTATATAGTTGGTTGTGATGAAGATTTACACCTTTTGACTTGGAAGCCTTTTTAGGCCTCTCTTCTCTCACAAAAGAATGGGTGATCAGAAAACAAGTTTACTCTCGATGATGACATCTGAATCACCGTGGATTAGAGGATGTGGTTTTCTCATCCATGCCTTACTCGATGGTATTTTACTAATATCACCTCAATGTCACAAGAGATTATTTATCATCGCCTTCTTTTTAAACCTTTGTACCATGAATTCCATGAACAGAAATTTTCATAGCCATAACCCAATAAATTCTTTTTGTTAATACCCATTGATGGTATGAAGATATCCATGCATGGGTATACCCATCCCCCATCCTGATTGATACATCCTATAGAGGCAGCGTGATTGAAATTTTAGACACCTACATGGCCATCAAGGTCTAGAAATTTTGGGATACCATTGGATGTTTCTCAATATTAACATAAGTAGGAGGAAATATGATTGATTGTTCTAGACATTGAATTAGTGAGTAAATTGATATGGATCATATGACTAATAGATAATATCATTTTCAATGAGATCCACATGTATTTTGTCTTTGAATTCCATCATTTTCACCTCATTTAATTATCTTTTTCCTTTCCATCATCAGTAAGCATCCCCATCGGGGGATCACCATACAGGAACAATTTGAATTCTTCCAATAGGTTCAACATCATCAACAGTTCATCATACTTTAGGTACATAGGACGTAATATATAAATAGAGATAAAAAATGGTACAAATCAAATATCAGTGGCTTTAACTACACTTAACACAACATAATAGATTATGTGTGATGTAATCCACACCCATATCACTTGAAACGGTTCTAAAAATTCAACTGGGGTCTTCATGTTGTAGGCATGAAGAAAACACTAGTAAATTCTCATTAGGATAGGTGGTTCCAACCCTATATGCCCCCATTATTCTAGATTGTATGTAATAACAAAATTAACTTGCCTCATATTGCAATTGGATCCATAGACTGTAATTAGGTTGATACTCATCCACATTACGAGGAATCGGTCCAGATAGGTCTTCATATAAACTTTAGGATTAACCATGTAAACCTAATGGTTATATTGGACCTTATCTAATGTAGGTCATAATGTTCTAGGAGTACCCTAATTCTATGGATTGTGTCATCCTATAAGGTTCTTTTAAGTGGGAACTTCTCCTTCTAACTTGAGGAAAGCGTTCATCCACATTCAAAAATATATGTCACCCTTTGGGAGAGGATATATACTCTTCAATTTATTTGCCACATTGAAATCCTCATGGACCAACGGAGGTTTGCCTTCAATATTATACCATGTTTTCCTTAGTGGGATAAACTCATCAAAAATATCCTCGAAAATAGGGACTCCATAAATTTTTAGACACCCCATGGGATAATTCAAAATTTAACATGCGTTAGGTGGAAGGAATTTGTGTGTTAACTTCATCGGCTTAGAAACTCAAGGAATATTTCTGGTTTCTTATAAACATAAGTTTTCATAGCCCAAATATACTTGTAGATGATAACATCTTAAATATACATTTTGGATTATGAAAAAGTCTAGTGCACCCTGTACAATCATATCCACACAGGCCTGATTCCCCCTCCAAAACAAAGATCTCAGTCCTCCTTCCAACCTCACATCTGATCTATCTGTGAAGCCCAAATATGTTGATTCATAACAGTAAGGCTTTGATTCTAGGATATGAAGGATTAGATTATAATAATAGTGTCTATAATACATGAAACATCCAGTGGGAGCCATAGTTTACTTAATATAAACACCCTGGGAGGAAACAATGGCAGAAAGGCAGTGGGTGTGACTAACAAAACAGGACGTAATGAAATAACTCGAAGCCCCAGGGATAAAGGTATCCCTAAAAATTCTATGATTATGCGAAGGAAGATAATCATGTTTTGGATAGTCATTTTGATACAATTCTAGGTGTTTCGCCATATTTGGATGAGTAGGTTCAACCATGTCATACTAATCTAGCCTAACTACATTGATCATATCTAAGGAACATGTAGTAGATTTTTCAAGATAATTCATCAAGGCATACATCAAAAACCTATATAAATACATGAATATTTTTTTCATTAGTAAAAAAAATTACTTAAAAGAATTCAAATTTTTTGTAAGGGAAGGCCTTCATGCAGGCCCCTCGGTTAGGGCTTTCACACAAGCCCTCTAATCAGGTCCTTCACACAAGACACCTCAACAAGATTATCCCAAGTAGCATGCTCACTCATGTGGTTGGGCCATCGTAAATTCTTCGAGAGACCTTTGCAAAAAAAGAATCATGGCATGACTAAGTGGATGACCAGTGTGATGAGAGAAAGAGGAATGATTTTGGAATAAAAGAAATCAGAAAAGGGGTCAGCGGTATTTATAGACACCACTAGCCTGCACATGGATATTGTGCACCAGACCTATTCAGTGGACCTACACGGTAGATCTATTCCCCAGTCCTACAACTCTTACCTACACCCCTAATAATATTTTCTATGTTCTACCTTAGGACTAGACTATATTCTTTCGATCTGATCCAATCCTGATTATGGATTTTATTGGGACTCTATTTTTTCAAGTGGTATGAAAATATTTTGAATAACACCTCAAGTGTGTTATAGAGATTAATTTCCCCAAGAATATTGAAAGGAAATTTCCCAAGTTTTCATTTGTACACACCTCTGCACTAAAGGAGGCTCGTGCAGCCCCCCTTAATGGAACAGAAAGAAAGGGTGCATCTACACTGGGTACCTGTGCCAAAGACCTCAACAGGGTAAATACTTCTATCATGGTCTCTTATTTACCTATTTATAGGACCACATAACTCCTCATTTGAAGCACCATAACATCTAAATAAACCCTAAAGCTCTGCTCATGCAACCCCTTCACCTTGGTCCTCCAAAATCAATTAGGTAGACCCCTATAACCTAAGAAAAGAAGGAATAAATAGGGATAGTGGGATCGAATTCCCTCCATGTTCTAAAATATAAGACACCTACATGAGGACCCTATTTCCCACTAGTGGAAAACCACTAGAAAGAGGACCCTTAACTAATTACAAAAATGGGTGATACCCATCCAGGGACACCTGATGAGACTTGTGGTGCCTTGGATAAATCCTCACACAAGTGTTGCTTCCCTGTGGTCCATATCCCAACGAATCTCCAGCTTGTGCGGGCCAATTCATCATATGATAAGAACTTCCAACACCAATTAGGCCCTACATGAAGCACCTTTTCTCTCTAATCCAAGATCTATGTGAGCTCCCCTTTGAGATCTCTTCGAAGACACCAATTAAAAGGATCCTCTTTATATATATCCCTATTCTAAGAGGGACTAGATTGAGTCCTCCATAAAATCCTCTGAGCATGAAAAACTTTTCTAAGAGTCACACCAGCATGTCAACCATTTAGGTATGAATTACTTCAATCAGAGGTGTACCCCACCTTCCCTACCTGATGGGTAGGATCCTCAGGGTGCGTGTGGGTATGAATTCTTTCGGTCATGAGGACCTAGACCCTAGAAGACATGTCAGGGATCCCCCATTCATGTGTACAAGTGTTAATTCCTTGTCTTTAACTCATCATCTCTATGACCTAGGGCCTCCAGTTCTAGGAGCGGAGGGTGAGGGATCACGCTTTTTTTCCCCTTTGACATGGAATGAGATCCTCCTCTCTTCCCTAGGAACTAGTTCTTGGGAATCACTACTAGATTAATCCACTATCCTTTCTTGGAATACCTCTTATAATTCATTCATTCCCCTTTATCTATGCCCGAGGTATGTATCAAGATGGGTATTCAAACCTGAATATCCCATATACAATGATATAAGGTATGAAGCACATCACAACCCCTTCTTATTCTCCCATCTCTCGGCCATATTCCACTAGTAGGAGAATGATGGTTTGATTTTCTCGATATTTTTCTTCCTCTTGTTTCTCACAATAAGAATGTCTCATGTTGGCACATATGTGGGTAATGATCATGACATGTGAATGATTCCAAACCTTTGGGGTTCATTCCAAGTTTAAGCCCCAATTTGATCTATGGGACTTCTACTTTGTATAATCCCAAACCATGTCACCATATAACCACCAATGGGCATCATTCCAAGTGTAATACCCAACCAAACAAGGGAGTCCTCTTCAAGAATAATCCCCAAATTAATCCTCTAAATGGGATATAATCCCCTATGAGACAATCCATATGATGGTATCCATAGGCATGAGTCCTCACAATTGAACTATATAGGGTTTAATTCCCATCTAAATTGTATATGTACTAATCCTCCCTGAAGTTCAAACTCAACACCCCAAATATACCATAATTTTCTTCCGGTAGTCATCCTAATAGGGTCTTATCTATCCAAGGTGTCTATATCCCTAGTAGTTTCCCTAGTCCACTTCAGCATAAGTCTCACATCAAACATTGACTGGGCACCTTTCTAATAGACGTCCTTGTTGTATGATGTTAATATATATGGTTTGTCCCTTATCACACAACCTTAAAAGGTATGATTTGCCCTATTAAGCGGCATTGAACTATGTGGTTCATGATTCCTTTCACAAGGATACATAGGAATCCCATATTATGAGTATGATCTCTACATCAAAACAACTCCTAAATCCTTAGATGATCATTCACTCTAGAGATCCCCATTATGTGGATCAAAACCATCATCATAATAAAAAAAGAATCATTAATCAGTTCATAAGAGGTTATTATTGATGGAGAACCTCGGATACCTACATATATCACTATTGAAAAAGAACCTTGAATACATACAAATGATTCTAAATTCCATACATGCTAATAATTGATTTTTATTTCAAGTGTGGACCACATATTACATGGATCTTAATGAAGGGTTCATGAACATATCTTAAATCTATATGAGAGTATTGGACTAGGTAACAATTCCCCCCAAAAAGGGTGTGATGAGCCTAACCTCCCATCATCTCGACCAATGTGAGCTCTTAAGTATCAATGGACCAAATTACCAATGTGATCCTACCTTAGGAATGTAGTTCTCACATGGATATAGAACTATTGGGTGTTTCTAGTTCCATGAAAAAACCTCACTGGAAACTGCTTGAAAGGGATGTGGATAAGTGTTTGATGTAAAAGTTGTTCCACCGACCCCATAAAATATCATTCCAACCCTGTATGGAATTTTCCAGGATGATATAATCATGGTAATTTATTTTAATTTTTAGTGAATAAATAATTACCATAAATGCTTACAAAATGTTGATGCACTAATTATACAATTGTTGGAAAAGTCAAATAAATGATATTAAAAATATTAAAATAAGTAGAATTTAAGATAATTAATGATATCTAAAAAAATCAAGATGAACTTGACTTGTTAAAGATATAATAAATTATTATTTTATAGTTATAATTGTTTTATTGATATTGTTAAATTCAAAGTAATTAATATTTCAAAAAATTAAAAATATAAATATTTTATATTAAATAATATTTTATTAAATGATTAAAAATCCTAAAAATATTAAATTCATCCATATGAATAATATATGGTTAATTAAATCAACTAAATTCCATTTATAGATCTTTGTTCATCTTAAACTAACATTATTTACCCTTATATAGTAGAAAAGTTTAGAAGTACAATTTTTTTCAAAAGAATTAGAAAGAGGTTAAAACAAAAATATAGCGGTATAACCATGACCTAAAATTTTCCTAAATTTATTTTATAAATCATATTTAACCCTTATCACCTTATTATTTTATTTTAGTTGTTTAAGGAACACTTTTCTAGAAAATTGACTTATATATTATTTAAATCAATGATAATTATGAAATGTCACTCTGTTTTTTCATTCTTTTTTGTGTTCACATAGGGTAAAAATAAAGATATGAACACACCAAAATTTCTATTTTGAGATTAATAAAATTATTTTCATTATATAAAAATATTTTTAATACTTAGAAATTATACAATTACCTTAAATTCTTATGAAATGATAATATATTTTTTACTTCACTAAGAGAAAAATAAAATAAATAATATTAAAAATATTCATTTGGAAATACTTAGAATGATTTATTATGTGAAATTAATTTTATAGATATATATATCATATTATAGAGGTTTTAAATAATTATATTTGAATTACCCAATTGTATTGATGTATTTTAAGTCAAATTAAATAAATAGTGTCAAAATTTACATTAATGATACATTATCTAAATAATATTTAATTAAATTATTTAAAATTCATAAAACTATTATATTCATCCATCTGAGTGGAATATATTTGAAAAAATAATATATTTTCCATTTATGTGTAATTTTCTCATTTATAGTAACATTATTAAAAATTCATGGTTAAAATGGTGGTTACCTTGGTTAAGGTCAAAAATAACTATTTAGGGGTTAATCAAAATTATTAGTTTTAAAATGACACCAGAACATGTCTAAATTATATCTTTTTTTATGGTATGGAAAGAAAATATAATATATTATATTTTAATACTTTTCTATTTTTATTAATTTTCATTGATTAATTAATTTATTATTTAAATTTTTGAGAAATTTCAAAAGTGCCTTTCACATCAATTACAAAAGGGAACCCCTTACTTCACTTCTTTACACCACATTGATCCATATATTTAATACCTCAAACTTCCACGGTACACTTCTCTTTGAATAATACAATAGCATGTGTTGTACGCAACACTGAGTTCAAACGCACCATGACTTACCAAACTAGCCGTTCAAAAGTGGTTATAAATAGTATTAACTAAATTTTAAATTTTATATTATCCTTATAATTTTAGAATCCATATTATGAGTTTCTAAGACATAATGTTAGAACAAATACATTTTTTTAGATAAAAGAATTATTTTTCAAAAAATGAAATTTTACCGCCTTTTAATGGTGAAGCCTCTTTAAATCCAATATTTGAAACTTTTATATATTCAATTTGACAAAATAAACTTCTTTTTTAGAATTGGGAAAAATGAATTTAGTTTCAATAAATTTTGGTGTTTTTCTGATAACTTTCATATTTGGATGAATTGTGAAAATACTATATTTTAACTGAAAACAACTTTTTTAATCAAAATAATTTATATTGTTAAATTATATATTTTAATGGTATGGAAGTATAAATAGATTATATTTTTACCATTTAGTCCAATGATGCTCATTTTAAGTAATTTCACTTTGAAATTGGACATAAACAAGTGTCAAACATTTGATAGTTATTAAAAATACGCCTTTTGGTTTTAATAGCGGGAATGAATTTTAAATTAATAAATCCAAATTTTATGTTTTAAATTTGGTAAAATAGACTTCATTTTTGGATTCTTAATATCAAAATTATCTTAGGTTGAAATTTTGGTACATTTATGATAACTTTCATATTTTGATGAATAGTGAAAATTACTAAATTTTAATTAAAAACAATTTTTTTAATAAAAATAATTAGTAGTGATAAATTATGAATTTGAGTGATTTTCAAGTATAATTAGATTATAATTTTACCATTTAATCTAATTTTGTTCATTGAACATAATTTCATATTTAAACTGGACATAAGAAAGTGCCAATCTTTTGATAGTTATTATTTGTTAAAAACACGCTTTTGTTTCGACAACATGAATTAATTTTAAATTAATTTCTTCCACTTCTGTCTTTTGAATTTGGAAAAATGGATTCTAGATTTGGAAACAGGATGTCCAAATTGTGAAAATAGGTAACTATTATTTTTATACATTTTGAATAATTACTTCAGTAAATATTTTATTTACCATGGTTAAAGGGTAAATCCGGTAAATAAGGGTAAAAAAATAATATTATAATAATCCTAAATTACCCTAAAACATGTCCTAACCCTATTGGTTAATACATGTCCGACCATGGGAATCTTTGGGTCGATTTTGGGACCCCATTTAGCCACTTTTAAGTGATAATGACACATTATATTAATTAAGTTAAAGTAAATACAAAAATTACAAAAGCATATATCTTTTAGAAAAACAATTTTTACATAGGGTTATATATGTTTTATTTATGACTATAAAAATTCATTAGAAATATAAAAAAATTTCCTAAATAATTTTAGTTTATTTATAATTTTTAGACATTGAATATGTAAATTTATTTATGACACAATAATGATGCATTATTTGCCTTATTAATGCAAGAATCAAATAATCGGTATCATAAATGTTAAAATAAATATGATTTGAATGTTTTGAGGACATACATGAATTTTATTGGTTAATATTACATTATATTATTGTTTAAATGAATTGTTTTAGAAATAATATAGTTTTTAAGACTTTAACAAAAATAAATTATTGAATAGTGTCAAAATTGACATAAATGAGTTTTTAAAACAAATATTATATTATTAATTGATATTATATTCATAAAAATCTAAGTATCTTCCAAATGACTTATATAATTATAGGTGTATCATTAATGGACCACTTGGGGGTCTCTTGGTTGTATATAGTATGTTTATTAACTATATAATATAAAAATACAAAGTGACATGGTAAATGTCAAACTAATGAACTAAGAGTTAAAACTAAAATATAAGGTTAATATAATGTCCCAACCTGTCTAAAATCTATTGGATGAAATAATTTTGTCCCATACCTGCCATATACTTTGAATAATACACTTTGGAGCCATTAGAAACCAAATATAAATTTATTATAAATTAATACTTTAAGTTTTTCCTAAAGAGCCTCTCCTCCCCCTTATAAAAGGACACCACTACTAACCAATTATTCACACCTTCAAAGCCTTTTTTTTTCCAAACCCTACCCAAATATCCTCTAAACTTCCCTCAAATAAACCTAGATGCCTTAGTTTGATCAGAAATCCAACTTCAGGATCCCTTTTGATCAAATCAAAAGGAATAACCCGAAGAAGAGGGAATGTTTTCACCACCCTCATTCAAGTTCCTTTCTTCTTCAACTTATTCTTTCTTTGTTATTACCATTATAAAATAATAACTTCAGTATCCTATATATACTATGATGTTATTATAAATATGGTACAACCATATTCAGTATTCTATCCAACCTTTTAATGAAATTTCACCATACGTGTGTACGTACGGCTTACCGTCTCCATGTCGTGGTGTAATTGTTATTCAAAACATTATTATTTGGATGGCGGTAATAATGATGTGTAATTCATGTTAATAATAAATATAAAATTATAATGATTCTGTATATATGATATAATATCCAATTATATATTATTTTAATATCAAAAGAGTGATATTGTCGCTCGTGCGTACGTACGGACTACCGTCTCCACGAACGCGATGAGATTCATTCCCCATCGTATCCATTCAAGTATAATTCTCATTTGATGATTAAAAATAATTTTTAAGGACTTGATATCATTCTGGATATGAATAAGATACATCCTATCCATAAAAAAACATGGCTTATGTAAGAAAACATATAAAAGAAAACGAGTAAGTTAACACCCGAAACAACAATAATACTAAGATATTATTAACAAAGCAATGTTAAAAGATCATATATGATATCATATTAATGTATTTTATTCTTTTATAATTTAATAATAATTTTTTTACCATTATATAGTAGGTTAGGCTACCCTCAACCAAGGAAAAGTACAAGGTAAGGGGTTTTCATCGCACTCCTAATTCTCGTGAGATTCATGCCATATTGCCACTATTACCTTTTTTGTGGTGTATGTACTACCCATAATTGTATTCTTTGTGTAATACACTTTAATTTATCTGTATTTACATATTCATTGTAAGATACCTCTTTCATGGGTTGTATGTTTTGTAAGTTACAAAATTGGTAAGGGTTAATTTCACAATCTCTTTATTATCTGAGGTTGTTTTTACTTAAGTATCTACTGGGACATATTTATTATCCATGTCCATGTTTTATGAAAGTGTTTTCAAAGGGATTCTTTTAATGGATTTTTTTTATTAAAACATCATTTCAAATGTTTTAAATATTTATTCTTCAAAATCTTCTTCATTAATGTTCATGTATTCAAAATGGTTTTTAAGGATTTATTTATATGGAATTGAATGTTTTTAAAATGATAATTATTTAAAAAATTTTTAAAGTGGTATGGGACACTTTGATTCAAAAATGTATTTAAATGACTACTTTTTTAAATTTTGTGACTTTTAAATGTTTTCATGAAAAAGGTGTATTTCTCTCAAAGAGTTTTACAAATCATTTTCATCCGTATCAAGATCCTTTAATAGATTTTAAACTTGTTTTGAAGTTTATTTATCATGATACAAATATTCCATATTGTGTTGAAGGTTTTGTGATATGTTTGACTCTGGATGTGTTATTATTATACCATTCATGGTTTATGGGTAAAGTGTTGACATTTCGTATGCTAGTTTTAATACGAATTTTTATGTTATATTTCATCCTCTTCTTAAGATGAATGTGTTGGACTACTTTGTTCCAGGTTGGGGTCTGGTTACAGTAGACCCTTCGGGTTGGTGTCCAGTTATTAGAGGCACTATGGGTCGGTATCCGGTTATTAGAGGCACTCCGGGTTGGTGTATGGTTATTAGAGGCACTCCGGGTTGGTGTCCGGTTATTAGATGCACTCCGGGTTGGAGTCTGGTTACAGAGGCTCTCTGATTTGGGATCCAGTTACAGTTATCCCTTAGGTCTTGGAATGAGTCCATGACACAGAAACTAAATTTCAAATTTATGCATTCCATCATTATGAATGTGGTTATAGATATTGCATGTGATTATTCGACTAGTCTAATATTAATGTGAATAAGTAAATGGAATTATTTCATTTTATCTTTTCCATATTATTCTGAAGTCCAAGTTTTAAAGTATTTTGTTTTAGTTATACATTGCCTCAAATGTTTATTCTTATTTATGAAAGCATCTGCTATATTGTTATCCTTACTGAGCATCTGAGCTCTCCCCTTTCTATGTTTTACTTTTCCCAGGATGTGAATATATATATTATGACTGACCAATAAGGATAGTCTGAAGGGGATATGAGTGTGGACTATGGAGATTATATTATTTTAGCTTTTCATTTTATGATGTAATGTAAACCTTATGAATGAATCTAGTGATTCCAAGGCTAATAACTGATCAGTCTTTCGAGACTTGATCTTTTATGATCATGCCAATGTTATGTAATAATGCACCAACTCTGGGTAACTGGGGTTGGGGCGTTATAGTTGGTATCAGAGGATGTTTAGTACAAACCTTGGAAGCTATATTTAGATAAAATCTGATTAGAGCACATAGACCTAAGATGGACTTTGAGGATTAGTATAGAAGAACTTCCTAGAATTTTCGTATTGTAGTGATTTTGTGAGTTTTCCGAGCAATACATCCCTGTATGGATACGAGCAGGTAGAGGCGGATCTGGGACATATGTTCCTAGGGGTAAAACCCAAAAACACCGCTTTGATCTAGACTCGAATGGGAACTGGTTCACGACAACAGGCCTTGCTACACTCTTGGTTACGACACTCCCGGGGGATATGCTTAGGATAATTCTCATTTTCTTTACAAACCATTATGAAGGGTTTATGAGTATATACTTCTTCAATGAAAACATCATTATGATTATAGATTATATCCATAAAACATTCAATTTAAGTTAGGTATTTTACAAGTTTGGAATTATCCAATGAAATCCATAAACTGACCTAGTTTATGTTATTGTATAGAAATGGTGCCCAGTAGAAGGAATGTGAACTCTAGAAATACGTATGATCCAAAGAGTAAGAAGGATCATATCTTTCATGGTCTAAAGCTAGAATTTATAAGGGAAATAGTATCCCATGTATTATCATCATATGAAGAAATTGTATCATTTGTTGATAAGATATGTAAAGAATTCTCGGAGTCCTATGGCTTTGAAGGGAAGCCAGAGAAGGAAACGATGGTAGAGAGAAGGACATATAAAGTGAAAAGGTAAAGAATGATTTTCCCATATGTTATAACTATGGAAAGAATCACCTTGGAAAATAATTGAAGGGAATGAGAGTTTTTTATAAGTTTGGAGTGAAAGGACACCAAGTACGTGACTGCAAGGGTAAGAAAAAAGTTTTAAATGAACAATGCTTCATCTGCAAGGAGTTGGGACACTACGCAAACTGATGTCCAAATCATCGGAGTATTCCCCAAATGATTCTATTGGATAATAATAAAGTTATGATACTACCACATATGAGGAGGAATGATTAGAGTTCTTATGTTGTTATTAGATAATTATGTCATTTGAGTGTTGTATCAACAATGAACTGGTTATAATAATTATGGAATATATAAGGATTGTACTGCGGTACTATTTCATTAAGGACGTGAGATTGTATAGAACCAAGAAATGTGACTCAATAGCAGGTTATATTTTTGGAAAATATATGTTTGAGAGAAAGATAAACCATAAAATGGTTCTGATACTGAGGTAGTTATTTTTGAATAATACATGACAGATTTGGATAAATTATATTGGATATTTTTGATTACCTTGAAACTGATTAATGATTTGTATATTCCATCATTGTTGGAGTTTACAACATTTTTGGATACAATCAGTATTTCCAGTATTCTGTAAGGAATTAGGGATCATGAATGTAATCAATAAGGTTTTATGGTAATTCATGATATTATGGTGTTTTAAAAGAATACATGATGAAAGTGTTCACATGTTATTACGCGGAAAAAAGGATCTTCATTGTGTTTACATTCCTTATAAATTTTGTACTATGAGTTTGGATAGAAGTATTTTGGATAATTCTATTTTGAGATTATTTTTGTATTGCCATAAAAGGAAAACCTAGAGGTCGGTCGACAACCTGTCACGCTCGGCAAGACCGCGAGACTTGAACCCGCAACTGAAGGATGACAAGGGTGTATCACCTACCACTGACCCACATGATGTCATGGACTGATTAATGTAGTTTTTTTTAATGTTTCTGCGAGATGAATTATAAATTCATTTTTTTAACCCTATTTGAATAGGATAAATAGAATATTATTTTAATTTCTATTATCTTTTAGAGTGAGAGATGAGTTTGTGGTAGAACTTAGTTAAAGGTTGGGACTCTACTTGTCAAGTATATATTTTTCTTCTTTTCTTATTCAATGAAGAAATTAATTCTTATACTTTAGTGAAGGGATATTAAAAAAAATGTGTTATCCTAATACCATATGTTTTGTTGAACCGATTGTGTTTTAAATCATCATAGATTGATGAATTTAAGGCCCTCAATTTTACACTTGTTTTTGATTGATGACCTCAATACCTACCTATAAATATTTAAATTTTTCCTCCAATTATATGTCTCTAATTTCCACAAATTTTCTCCTAATCGAGATCATGATTTGCTGGTGACCCTTTAATTTCCCTTTCCTCTCATTAATAATAAATTTTATTAACCCTATTTCCGATGTGGGTTTTCCCACAAAGATATTTTCAGTTTTCAACCTTTTATTTTCAAAAAATAATTTAAAATTGAGGGGATGCAATTTATTGAAGGAGGGGATAATGTAACACCCCAAACATCCACGGTACACTTCTCTTTCAATAATACAATAGCGTGTGTTGTACGCAACACTGAATTCAAACGCACCACAACTTACCAAACTAGCCGTTCAAAAAGGTTATGAATAGTATAAACTGAATTTTAAATTTAATATTATCCTTATAATTTTAGAATCCATATTATTAGTTTCTAAGACATAATGTAAGAACAAATATAATTTTTTCAGATAAAAGAAGTATTTTTCAAAAAATGCAATTTTACCGCCTTTTAATGGTGAAGCCTTTTTAAATCAAATATTTGAAACTTTTATATATTCAATTTGACAAAATAAACTTCTTCATTATAATTGGGACACAATAATTTAGTTTCAATAAAGTTTTGGTGTTTTTCTGATAACTTTCATATTTGGGTGAATAGTGAAAATACTATATTTTAACTGAAAACAACTTTTTTAATCAAAATAATTTATATTGTTAAATTATACATTTTAATGGTATGGAAGTATAAATAGATTATATTTTTACCATTTAATCAAATGATGTTCATTGTAAGTAATTTCACTTTGAAATTGGACATAAACAAGTGTCAAACTTGTGATAGTTATTAAAAATCCGCCTTTTGGTTTTAATAGTGGGAATTAATTTTAAATTAATAAATGAAACTTTTATGTTTTTAATTTGGTAAAATAGACTTCATTTTTGGATTTGGAATATTGAAATTATCTTCAAGTGAAATTTTGGTACTTTTTTGATAACTTTCATATTTTGATGAATAGTAAAAATTACTAAATTTTACTTAAAAACAATTTTTTTAATCGAAATAATTAATAGTGATAAATTATGAATTTGAGTGATTTTAAAGTATAATTAGATTAAAATTTTACCATTTAATCCAATTTTGGTAATTGAACATAATTTCATATTTAAACTGGACTTAAGAAAGTGTCAGTCTTTTGATAGTTATTATTTGTTAAAAATACGCTTTTTGTTTCGACAACGGGAATTAATTTTAAATTAATTTCTAGCACTTCTGTGTTTTGAATTTGTAAAAATGGATTACATATTTGGAAATAGGATTTTAAAATTGGGAAAATAGTTAACTCTTATTTTTAGACATTTTAAATAATTACTTCAGTAAATATTTTATTTAGCATGGTTAAAGGGTAAATATGGTAAATAAGGGTAAAAAATAATATTATAACAATACTAAATTACCATAAAACGTGTCCTAACCCTATTTGTTGATACATTTCCGACCATGGATATATTTGGGTCGATTTTGGGACCCCATGGAGCCACTTGTAAGTGAAAATGACACATTATATTAATTAAGTTAAAGTAAATACAAAAATGACCAAAGCATATATCTTTTAGGAAAAAAAATTTACATAGGGTTATATATGTTGGATTTCAGACTATAAATATTCATTGTAAATATAAAAAGATTTAATACATAATTTTAGTTTATTTATAATTTTTATAAATTGAATAAATAAATTTATTTATGACACAATAATGATGCAGTATTTTCCTTATTAATGCAAGAATCAAATAATTGGTATTATAAATGTTAAAATAAATATTATTTGAAAGTTTTGATGACATAAATTAATTTTATTGGTTACTAAGACATTATAGGATTGCTTAAATATATTTGTTTATAATTAATAAAGTTGTTAAGACTTTAAAAAAATCAATTATTGAATAGAGTCAAAATTGACATAAATGCGTTTTTAAAACAAATATTATATTATTAATTGATATTCTATTCATAAAAATCTAAGGTTATTCAAAAGGGCTTATATCATTATAGGTGTATCATTAATGGACCACTTGGGGGTATCTTGGATGTATTTAGTAAGTTTATAAACTATATAATATAAAAATAAAAAGTGACATGGTAAATGTCAAACTAATTAACTAAGAGTTAAAACTAAAATATAAGGTTAATATAATGACCCAAACCTGTCTAAAATATATTGGATGAAATTATTTCTACCCATAACAACATTATACTTTTAATAATCCACTTTTTAGCAATTAGAAACCGAATATGAATTTACTATAAATTAATACTTTAAATTCTTCCTAAAGAGCCCTTCCTCCCCCTTATAAAAGGACACCACTTCTAACCAATTATTCACACCTTCAAAGCCTTTTTGTTCGGCCAAAACCTGCCCAAATATCCTCTCAAATTCCCTCACTTAAATTTAGATGCCTTAGTTTGATCAGAAAGCCAACCTAAGGAGCCCTTTTGATCAAATCAAAAGGAAGAACCCGAAGAAGAGGTAATGTTTTCACCACCATCTTTCAAGTTCCTTTCTTCTTCAACTTCTTCTTTATTTTTTATTACCATTATAAAATAATAACACCAGTATCATCTATATACTGTGATGTTATTATAAATATGTTACAACCATATTCAGTATTCTATCCGTCCTTTGAATGACATGTCACCATACGCGCGTACGTACGGCTTACTGTCTCCACGTCATGGTGTAAATGTTATTCAAAACATTATTATTTGGATGTTATAATAATGATGTGTAATTCATGTAAATAATAAATATAACCTGACAATTATTCTGTATATATGATATACTATCCAATTATATATTATTTTAATATCAGAAGAGTGATATTGTTGCTCGTGCGTACGTACAGACTACCGTCTCGACGAACGCGATGAGATTAATTCCCCATCGTATCCATTAAAGTATAATTCTCATTTGATGATTAAAAATAATGTTTAAGGACTTGACATCATTATGGATATGAATAAGATAAAACCTATCCATAGAAAACATGGATTATGTAACAAAACATATAAAATAAAACGAGTAAGTTAACACCCGAAACGACAATAATATTAAGATATTATTAACAAAAAATGTTAAAAGATCATATATGATATCATATTAATGTATACGAATCTTTTATAATTTAATAATAATTATTTAACCATTATACAAGAGGTTAGCATACCCTTAACCAAGTAAAAGTACAAGGTAAGGGGTTTTCATCTTACTCCTTATTCTCATGAGATTCATGCCATATTGCCACTATTACCTTTTGTGTGGTGTATGTACTACCCATAATTGTATTATTTGTGTAATACAATTTAATTTATGTGTATTTACATATTAATTTTATGATACCTCTTTCATGGGTTGTATGTTTCATAAGTTAAGGGTTAATTTCACAATCTCTTTATTATCTGAGGTTGTTTTTACGTAAGTATCTACTGGGACATATTTATTATCCATGTCCATGTTTTATGAAAGTTTTTTCAAAGGTATTCTTTTAAGGGACTTTTTTTACTAAAACATCATTTCAAATGTTTTAAATATTTATTCTTCTAAATCTTCCTCATTAATGTCCACGTATCCAAAATGGTTTTTAAGGATTTATTTATATGGAATTGAATTTTTTTAAAAGGATAATTCCTTTTAAAAGTTTCAAAGTGGTATGGGAAACTTTGATTCAAAAATGTCTTTAAATGACTTCTTTTCTAAATTGTGTGACTTTTAATTTTTTTCATGAAAAAAGGTGTATTTATCTCAAAGAGTTTTACAAATCATTTTCATCTATGTCAAGATCCTTTAATAGATTTTAATCTTGTTTTGAAGTTGATTTATCATGATAAAAATCTTCCATATTGTGTTGAAGGTTTTGTGATATGTTTTACTGTGGATGTGTTATTCTTATACCATTAATGGTTTATGGGTAAAGTATTGACATTTCGTATGCTCGTTTTAATACGAATATTTATGTTTTATTTTATCCTATTATTAAGATGAATGTGTTGGACTAGTATGTTCCGGGTTGGGGTCCGGTTACAGCAGACCCTCCGGGTTGGTGTCTGGTGATTAGAGGCACTCCGGGTTGGTGTCTGGTGATTAGAGGCACTCCGGGTTGGTGTCCGGTTATTAGAGGCACTCCGGGTTGGTGTTCAGTTATTAGAGGCAATCTGGGTTGGTGTCCGGTTATTAGAGGCACTCTTGGTTAGAGTCCGGTTACAGAGGCTCTCCGGGTTGGGATCTGGTTACAGTTATCCCTTAGGTCTTGGCACGATGCCTTGAAATAGAAATTAAAGTTCAGCTTTATGCATTCCATCATTATGAATTTGGTTATTGATATTGCATGTAATTATTCGACTAGTAGAATATCCATGTGAATAAGTAAATGACATTATTTTATTTTATCTTTTCCATATTATTCTAAATTCTAAGTTTTAAAGGCTTTTGTTTTAGTTACACATTGCCTCAAATATTTATGCTTATTTATGAAATCTTCCGCTATATTGTTATCCTTACTGAGCATCTGAGCTCACCCCTTTCTATGTTTTACTTTTCCCAAGATGTGAAGAGATATATTATGACTGACCTGCAGGGATAGTCTGAAGGGGATATGAGTGTGAATTATGGAGATTATATTATTGTAGCTTTTCACTTTATGATGTAATGTAAACCTTATGAATTTATCTAGTGATTCTAAGGCTACTAAACTAATCAGTCTTTCGAGACTTGATCTTTTGTGATCTTGACAATGTTATGTAATAATGCACCGACTCTGGGTAACTGGGGTTGGGGAGTTACAATATAGATCAACCAAACTCTTCACATTTCTATTATAAATATCCTTTTACAAGTTATATAGGTTTTTTCATTATAAAATACCATCCCTAGATACCAAAAGAAGTGATCTAAATGAATTCCACTGGAGAATATGTAATCTTTTTTACCGACTCTTTCTTGTTTATTTCTTTTTATACTTCCTCTTTATGTTTTTATCCATAATAAATTAATTAATAAATTATAATATATATAATAAGATTTTTTAATATTATTATATAAACATATTCCACCTTTTATCCATCCTATAAAAAATGAAATCATTATGTGTGTGTGTGTTTACTTAGGGCTTACCGTCTCCACATAGCGGTGTAATTTGTTTTTAATCACCACATTACTTGGATGGGTATAAATATGTAAAAAATGAATATATATGATATATATGACATAATAATTATTATATAATGGTTAATTATTCTTTACCATTCTTTTATTCTATCCATCTAAAAATGAAAAAATCGTTTATGAATACGTACGACATGTTGTCTCTTAGAATGATGTAATTCATTTTTCTATATATATATATTTATGGATAAATCTATATATATATATATATATTAAATATATATCATATTTACTCTAATTTGTTTTTATTAAACTCTGGTAAAATTATAAGGATAATAACTACCAAATCAAAACATATTTGAAAAATAAAGTTGTCACCACTCGAAATAGTGATTTTAACAATAAACTGATATTAAAAGGGTGATTAAATGTTATAAGTAAATAATATATGCTTTGATATAAATGAGAGTGTTTTTGGAATATATTTATTATAAATATATATTTACTATATAGTAAGTTAAAACACGTTTAAAGGAAATCAAACCTGAGGTAAGGGTTTCTCGTATCACTTTTACTTTCGTGGGATATAGACATTATTCACCAATTATTTCTATTTTGTGATGTATATATTACATAATTGTTGTGTTATATCATGAATCCTTTTATCTTAGTGGTATTTAATGTTTTATTTGAATTCATTTTTTTCATATCAATTATGATCCAAAAATTACCATAATGGTGGGGGTTTATTTCACAATCTCATTATTATTCATGATTTTTTATGTTTAAGTATCAACTAGGTAATATTTCTCTTCCATATCCATGTTTTATAAAAAATTTCAAAATTATTTTTACTTTTATACTATGATTATCTGAATCCATTTTTACCTATGTTTTACTTTTTAAAAAATGGTTTGAAATAGAACCTTTTTTTATTTTCTAATCGTGGTACTTTTGGAATTTTCTATCAAAAATATGAAAGGAATGATTCTTTAATTATAAAGAATTATTGGATTTTATAATTTTCATATATCATTAATTATTTTAATATTCCATTAAAATTTTATAAGTTTATTTTCAAGTAAAATTTTTTATTTTATAATTTCACAACTTTTTAAAAAGAATTGGTATCAAAGTGAAATAGGGCATTCTTCTCAAGAATTTTTGAATGATCTTATTAAAATATTTTGATATATGTCAACTTCCTTTATTAAATCTTATTCTTCATTGTGTTTAATCTCTTATGAGACCATTTTCCATATTTTATTTATTGTATTATGATCAGTTTGACTATGGATGTACTATTTTGATACTATTCACCATATTACTTTCGATGGTTTATGATTATGTTTATTGATAGGGGAAATTATTAATATTTTTTATACTAATATAAATATGAATTTTTAGGATGATTATGTTTCACCCATTTCATATGATGAATGAAATGGACTTATTAAGTGATAGTCAGGGCCCTCTATAACCCCTCAATTCATTAGTAGGTCTAATGAGACAAACCAGTTTGGGTATTGGATAAGGACTTACCCATTTATCTGTGATGTCATAGACAAAGCCTGGATAATATATTTAGATATCCTAAATTATCCATTCCCTAATTATGAGATTATTTATTAGTTTCCATGTGATAATTTTATTAGTTATTATATTGATGGAAAATTTTTTATAACATGTGATTATGGAATTATTTGAGTTCCATTTAATTCCAACCATATTATTCATGCTTTATTTAACTTCCAATGTACGTTCATCCTTACTAAGTATCTGATATCACCCTTAATCTTATGTCTACTTTTCCACATGATTTCAAGAAGTATTTGCTAATATATATTCATGAATAATCTAGGAGAATAATGGTTTTATCAAAAGAAATACTATGTTGTATTTAATATATTTATTTCTAATGTAAGATGCAAGTATGTATCTAGTTTTCCAAAACAACTAAATTACATTGTCCTTCGGGATGAGATTAATTATATGTTATTCCAATATAATAATGTAACCATATAATATTTTCAATTAGGGTTAGGGTATTTATAATTTGTATCAAATTAATTTCAGTAGAAACCTTGGGAACTAGATTTTCGAAAACATAGATTAGGGAATATAACCATATGACTAACTTTAATAATAAGTCTGAGTATAGTAAAATATCATATAGATTTTGAAATGATCATAGATAAACAAGGTTAAACCTAAGGATTAATATATTGAGAAAAATGTGTCATGATTTAGGTATCCTTTGAATAATATTTCTTGATTATTTGATGTCTCTATCTGATTATTGTAGCCTGGTGCTTACACATTATTTAATTTAGATAAAGATGGGAACTAGAAGTAACATGATTAACATTTAATGTGATAGGAAATGTGTTGATGATAAAAAATGGGATAATGACTAGATTAAAGAATACTATGATTATTACCAATCATTTGTCATGATATATGATTAAAAAAATTACCTTAAACAACTCATGTACTCACCAAAGAAGAGAAAGATATATTTCACTAAGAGCTTGAGTGTTGGAGGTCATAGAGGAGAGAATATGTGGTTTCAAATATATTTAGAATGTCATAAAAATAACCCAAGTAAATGTCTTCAACGAATAGGAAGATGTTTTTTTGTGGAAAATAATGATATAAAGAAAGTATTTGTTGAGGAAAAAATAAAATATTAGTTAATGAAATGGATGTGAATGTTGGACTCCCTAAGGTATTATCAATAGATGAATGTTTAAAAGTGGAAGTTATGAGAATTATGAAAAATGATTCCATAGAGGAAAAGACCAATAAGTGGGCCAACAAGTTTGTAAACGTTTTTATATTGATTATTAACAGGTTATGAGTGAAATATGAAAGGAAACAAGTGTTAAGGAAATGGTGGTGAAATCCAATTAAGGGTGTATAAAGGAATTGGTATTTTTTAATTCAAAAATTATATTGTAAAATAATTTTGTCAATCGTATTTTGGTTTTATTAATCATCATATATATAATGATTTAACTATATTAATTATTCTTTATGGATTTACAGTCACATGATGAATAGTACTAGTAACTAAGAGAAGTGATTCTATAGAAATTTTACCTTTTGGAAAAGACATGATTTGGGGAAGATACCCCTAAATATGTTCCCATTTTTAGATAATAATATTAAAGATGTTTACGGGATAGTATTGGTGACCTTGAAAATGGATATTGATTTTATGAAAAAGTAATTTATGGTGGAGTTTACTACATTTTGGGGATTTATAAAATACATTTTATTATCTAACATTTTATTTAAGGAATAAATAAATATTTAATTCTTGAAATAATTGATGTTTTCATTAAGGTTTAATAGTGGTTAAATTTATTACCATGTTTCTAGAAAATATATTATCAAGGTAATTGAATGTCACATTAAGACATACTATATAGGACTTAATGATAGGTTGATTTTGGAAATTTAGTGACATTATTTTTCATTTTTTTCATTTTGAATATGGTCAACAATATTTTGGAAGTTTATTATGGTTAACTACTTGTTGAATGGATTAATTTTATCTTTGGATATTATTAAAGTAAGATTTGTCATATTGGATAAAATTTTCTAAATACTTTGGTTTTAATAGATATTTAGAGTTTGAATAAATTATTTATGGGTCTTATGATTCCTTAAAAGTGCTTCATGCATAAAAAAATAATCCTGAATATCTATCTCCTTGTGTAATAAATGAAGTGAAGATAAATCAAAGCACATCCAAAGGATAAGATTATGCTTATGACATGTAATTAATTTAATTAAGTTTATTTTCTTGAGTTCTTTAGCTATACATTAAAACAATTCCTTAACTCTAGGAAAATATTTTCACAATAAAAAACAATATCTATTTACTTTTCTTACTTGGAAATCAATGGCATCTTAACCCATCACTTATTTATAGTTTTATGATGGTTAATTTTTTAATTATCATGTTTTATCTCACACTTCATCAGTCTTTGATAGTTATATTTCTATTCCATCCCAATGTTTTCAATTCCCATTAATTTTCTCCTATTCAGAATCCCAATTTTGTGGTGACCTTTATATTTCTCTTTCCCACTTTTTAAGAGGATGTTTTATTAACCCTTTTTACGATATGGGATTTCCACAAAGGTATTTTCAAATTTGAAACTCATGATTAATAATAACAATTTCAAATTTCAAGGATGAAATTTATCAAAGTGGGGGAGAATGTAAAGCTATTATATTTTAAAGGAACATTATGTTCCATAGCTTATATAGCATGCAACACTGATCGTAAAACGAATCCAAAAATAGTATTATTTAAATATAACAATTATAACCTAGCCATTAAATTAGTTGGTATAAACAGTATTATCAAAATTATGAAATATATATAGTACATGCTCAGTATAAATTTATTAATTAATGTTTAATGAATAAAGGCTTGGTTTTTAATAGAGTAATTTTATTATACATAAAAAAATTTCTTTAAAAAAATGTTTTCTTCAAAAATGTGTTTTCTTACTTTTTATAAGCATATTATTATTAATTTCTAGAAATTTTAGAAAATTTATTTGAAAATATTAATTTTATTTTTGGATTTATCATGTCAAAATTATCATACGATTAATTTTGAAAATTTTCTAAAAGTTTGAATTTTTAATAAATGAGTAAAAATACAGATTTCCATTGAAAACTACATTTTATTTTAAATATTATAAAAAGTAAAATTATATTTTTGAATAATTTTCAAATTTAATTATTTCCTATTAATTATTGAAATTAATTTTATATATGAATTTATAATAAAAATATTTTATAGTTTAAAGAGATTTTTTCTAAAAAAACTGTTTTTGTTTCCTTTTTCCAATTTAATTTTAAATTAAATTATGAAATTTTTTATTTTTGAAATTGGAAAAATGGAATCTATATTTAGAATCAGTATTTAGAAATTTATTATATTGACCCATTTTATTTTTTGTCGATATGAATAGTAACCTTGATAATTTTTTATGACCACTATAAAGGGTAAATCGAGTAAGAAAGGGTAAAACTAATATGATAAGTATTATAAAATGACCCTAAAACTTGTACCAATTTTATTAAATCAGTAATATTCATCCATAATTATTCATGGTTAGAATATATAGCCTTTTATATCTCTTTGAAAGTGATTGTGATATTTATAATATTTTATTTACAGAAAAGTCGAATATGTCACGCCCATGTTTTTTATAAATATAACATTTTTAATATGGTGTTTTCTAGATGATATATTAAAATATAAATATTATTTTTAAATATAAAATAATTATATTAATCAGTGTAATTTATTTTTTATTTTTATTGAATAAATAACTACCTTAAATGCATACCCAATGTTGAAACAGTAATTATTCAATTATTGGAGAAGTCAACTAAATGATATTAAAAATATTTAAATTAATAGAATCTGAAATAAATAATGATATACATGAATTTTAAATATTAAATATATATTATAGGGATATAATATATTATTAGGTTTTAATTATTAGTGTTATATTGATATTTATAAAATCAAAGTAATGAATAGTTCTAAAAATTTACATTACAAATGATTTATTGTAAAAAATATTTTATTAAATGATTAAAAATCCTAAAATTATTAAATTCAGAAAATTAAATGGTATATGGTTAATTGAATCTGCCATAGTCCATTTATGTGTATTTTTGACATTTATATTAGCATTTGTTTACCCTTATATAGTAGAAAATTTTAATAGTACGATCATTGTCAAAAGAGTTAACGGGAGGTTAAAACAAAAAAAATAAGGGTATAAAAATGACCTCAAATTATCATCAAATTATTGAATTAATTTTATTATACCCTTATAAATATATTTTTTAATTTTCATGATTTATTGGGAAGTTTTCCCTGAAAATGACATATATATTATTTAAAACAACGATAATTACATAGTGTCACTCTATTTATTCTTAATATATTTTATATGTCCACAAAGGTTAAAGATAAATATTTTAATGAACATAAATATTTGTTTTTATATTATTAAAATTAGGTTCATTATATAAATATATTTTTAATTTTTATAAATTATATAATTACCTTAAATGCATATGTAATGCTAATACGAGATTTATTTCATTAGGAGAAAAATAAAATCAACAATTTTAAAAATATTAATTTGGATATAATTTGAATTCTTCAACGTTTTAAACAAATTTTATTTATTTATATGATATATTGGAGTGTTTTTAAATCATTATATTTTAATTATCCATTTTTATTCATATATTTGAAGTCAAATTAAATGAATTGTGTCAAAATTGGCATTAATGATAATTTTTCAAAAAAATTATTAAATTATTTAAAATTCATAAAAATGTTATATTTGCCCATTTTTATGGAATATAGCTTAAAACATATTAAATTTTCCTTTTATTAATCATTAATCTATTTTTAGTAACATTATTAACTATTTATGATTAAAATAGTGATTATTATAGTTAATGTAAAAAATATTAATCAAGCGGTTCATCAAAATGAAAAGATTTAAAATGACCCCAAAACATGTCTAAATTACATTGGTTGATGAAATTAATACCTTATACTATATTATATCTTAATAACATTCCATTTTTTAGGTTTTTTTAATGATAAATTAATTTATTATTTAATCTTTTGAAAAATTCCAAAAGTACCCCTCACCTCAATTATAAAAGGGCACCCCTTCCTTTACATCTTTACACAACATTGAGTCATACAGCTTAACAAAACATTTCCCATTTATATTATCAAAATCTTTAACCAAGTTCTAGAGGTTTTGGTACTTTCAAAATACTAACCCTAGATCTCTTAATAATAGATATAAAGGAATTCCATCAGAGAAGAGGTAATCATCTTTACTGACTCTTTCAAGTTTATTTATTCTTCAACTTCATCTGTATATTTTTTAATACTAAATTAATAAATAAAGTATTATATATATAAATATATGTTATTATGATTATGATACAACAATATTCCACTTTTTATGCATCCTATGGAAAACAAAACCATCGTGTGTTCATACGTATGTGTAGGGTCCTAAAAAGTCGCAAAGGGAAGTAAATATTCCCACAAACACTTTGTAGAAGGAAGAAAGAATTACCACATGTATAGAAAGGAAAATGTATGCAAATTTAATTTCAAATTTTAGAAGAAACTTGAAGAAATAATTTTAAAAAAATTTGAGTGACCCACTTACCATTACTGGGAAAGGGTTCGTGGAAGGCATTATTCTTGAACAACTGGTGCGCGGAAGGACCCACGAGGTGTGGGGACATGGGGAAATGTATAGTGAACCGAGAAAGCCATGAACCATTTAATTTATGAAATAAATTGATTGAATTCTTTCCGCATACCATCCAGAGAACTCAACAGTTCGCGGACAAATAAAGTTGGAAGGGTTCCGCGAACCAGGAGCTGTGAACCGCAGTCTCCTCAAACATTGGTTTTCAGAGTCTTCTTCAGGTTGAGATATATCTTCATGGGATTCTGAAAATGGTGTTTCATTACCATATTAATTTCTCCAATTCTCTATAAAATAATCATGGGAGGATAAAGAAAAGGACGAACAGAGAGAACACTGATCAGATCATAGATATTGGAAGAAAAAATTCAGAGAGGATTCTGACTTTGTTTTCAAATCATCGATGAAGTGCAAACAACGAACCACATTTCCCTAGGTACAACCAGCCAAGAACCATTAAAATAAAGAACTTATTAATAATTTTTAAACTGCAAATCTAAGCAGTTTCATATCAAACCATAAATTCCTCATGGATGAACACCCCGCAACCCACAGGTTCTAGGACACTCCTTTAACGTGGCACTCTTCATAGTATATCACTATGCTAATCAAACCTTGTGTTGTGTACTGTATCAGTGCACATATGGAACCAAAGTGGGATGGTGGACTACATACCACTTCAGTATGTGGTGGTCCACACCAAATCATGTGTACTGATTCAGTATGTAGACGACCCCCTAACCTGCATAGAACTATGGTATGAAGGGTTCCCCACATCCCGCGTGAGAAGACAGAACGCGGAATGGGGCATCATCGAGTGTCTTTCTCTCCTGCTCGAATCTCCCCCATACATTTCCATCCTATCCTCCATAGATTCTCCACTAACCAATCCATCGAAATCAAGACAAAGCCTCCTCCAAAGCCACCAGACCCGTATGATCATATCATTGGGCGCATCAACGCGCCCCTCTCAGTCTATATACCCATGGTAAATAGTGTACTGAAGGTCATTCCCACAATGGTTTAGACACCAAGTATGTTTTTAAGTCTACATTCCCATGGTAACCAGGATTCCAACCTTGGGATACTAACGTGAACCTCCCTATTCTAGGGATTAAGGGCAATCACATGTTTTTCTATTCAATGGGTAACGGTGATCGATCGAAGTAATCATGCTCGCTTATCCTTTTAATGAAGTATGACATTCCTCTCATTTTCCAAAACACATTCTGAGTCACTCCCACTAAGTAAAGTCCCTCACCATTCAGGAGTAAGTCTACATAACCTCTAAAGTCATCCTACATTTAAGGGTTCATTACATTGTTCCCTCACCCACCATCGCCTCGACTTCTTCCACAATAGGCCCAACCTCTCCCATCAATGGGAGAGAAGGTGTGTGGTTTGTTGAATCTCTCACATCCTCTTGTTTCTAACGCTGAGTATGAATCACAAGGTCTTATAAATTTTTTTTCATTACAACATCCACACAACCCATCCCAAAATGAACTACAAGAACTCTGGTTCATGTTCAAACTAGGATATGTAGGACGCATGCTTGAAGGCCTGACCCAAAGGGGTTCCCGTAAAAAAGGCCCGCCCAGTCATGTCATTCTCAAATGGGTAGATTACATTCGTAATCCCCAACCCATCTTGAACTATGAGAACTCTGATTTTTTTTTCAAACGAGGATACGTAGGACACCTACATGAAGGCTCAAGGTCAAAAGTGTTCCCTTCCAAAAGGGTCCACCCAATTATGCTGCCAACAAATAGGCCTCATCCCAAATCTGAGCCCCAAGCTAACCAAACTACCTAGGCTCTGATTCCTCCCATGAAAATGCATATGAATCCCATATTATGAGTCTCATCCCGACATAAAACCACCTATTGTCCCTCTTGGATAACGATAAACTCCATATAACCTTATTGCATGGCTTAGGTCAGCATTGCCTCTATAGCATCAAATCCATGTATATCCATAATGATCATGAAAACTGGTGGTATTCCATGGATACACTCTTCAAGAATGAACCAAGGATTCAAAAACATATGAACATGACTTAAATAAATAACAGACTCCTAAATAAGAAATAATTACCCCCAAAATGGTGTGAGGAGCCTGACCTCCCATCCCCTCAACCAATGGAGTCTTTAAGTGTCATTGGCTAAATAGTCATCTAATGAGTTCCATCCTTTAGAAATCATTTCCATTAATCATGGATACCAAGGTTGTTGGGTGTTTTTGGATCCATGAATAAAACCAATTGGAGACCATCCGAGGAAGACATATCATAAGATGACTGATTGCACAAATAATTAACCCCATGCAATTTCCCACTGGGATCATTTGACTATGGAACCTCCTCCACAATGTGTAAGGGATAAACTGCACAATCCCTACAGGGTCAATTCAATCCCCACTAAAGGATAATGACACACCTCAGAGTGAAAAAAAAATTGTGAATCTGACGTGAAACTCTCCAATAACAACCTGACATTAGTTGATATCCATCAGACCACTTTTTTCACAAACAAACACTCGTATTGAGTTGAAACAAAAATGGTGAACCTAATGTGAATCCTCAACCAAGGTGGAAATTTTACCCCACCAAAGCCCCTTCACCTCATAAAAGAAAAGGGGGCCAAGTTGAATCATCAAATATGAATATGTTTAAAAGATGATACTTTGAACAGGTTTGGTTGTCTATATATGTCGTATATGTACATTTTAGGTTCCTGTAGAGCAACCTTTCATCCAAATAGAAACTTTACAACCAATGCAGACACACAAATCTATGATCCCACAAGCGGTCAGGGCCCCGATGAAGAGAAAGACCCCCTTTCCATCCTAGTGTCCTCAACACTTTGTATCCAACACACTGATTAAAGAGTATCATTGAAATGGTACTCTACCCATAGTGTAGTCCACAAGACAAGCCATCATGTAAGCAAAAGCTCGTCATTCACCTCCTGAACTGTAGCCGGCACCCCAGCAAAAGGAAGCCATGATGGTCATCTCAAATCGTTTGAGGAGCCTGTCCCCAGAGTGTGACAACAAGTATCTCCCTTTTCTCAGAGAGGTAGATGAATTTGATGCTGATGACTTCATCTAAGCTGCATAAGGTTCTGAATCATGGATCTCTACAAGAGAGAATCACCGCCAACACTGGGTGACCTAGTATCCTTATTCAGAAGTGGATCTTATGCTGAGGGTATCGACTAAAGTCCAAAATACATGGGCCCCTTAGGCTTCCCACCAAGGGAAGAAAACGTATGATCAGGAATAGGAAATCACTGTGATTCCTGAGGATGAAATCTACTATAAAAACATGGTGTTATTCGATGGGAAGGAATATAAATTTTCCCCCTCTACTCAATCCCACCACATACCTAAGGTGGCACAATATGAGCACACACATATACATGCTAGTTCTCGCCAGTCTCGATGTGAAGATATGGAGGAAAATTATTGGTAGATGCATATATCTGCAAATGTGAAAGAATATTGTCATATAAATAGAGTGTCAACAAGCTACAAGAAGGAAAAAATACCTGATAATTCATATCAATCCCACTATCCAAATAGAGTATAAAACAAATATGAGTAGAGTTAAATTCTTTCAAATACATACAAATCTTGTGAGGAAAATATAGTGGCAAGCAAGAAGATACAAATTCCTGCTCATAAATATGAAAACCACTAGAAAAATATGGTGGTGACTGGAGAAGACGACCAGTGGAAAAATCATTCCTATATCCCAGAATAAGAGAACTGCCATTAACTAATGGAAACCTATGGAGGATCAGATTAGGAAAAAACTCCTTCTCTGAAATCAGATTGGGCCTTCATACCTATTTTAGTCAAATATATATAACAACACACCAATGAAATGATGGAATATCATATGTATATTCCATACTATATCCTCCAAACATACAAAGATATCATTACATCAGTATCAAAGGCAAGGAACCATGCCCACAAACTAATTTTCTCAAAAGGAATGACTTTCTCACAAAATGGGTTAGTCACTCTAGATCAGTTATGCATCCCTGCTCCAGTTCATTAGGGTCGATGGAAACATCTCACAATATAAGAACAACCAAATTAGGAACAAATACATGTTAGAACTGGGGGATTTTGGTCAAATGTAGTGGTTTATCCAAGCCAGGCATATATCCCTACCAAAACTCAATATGTCCATCGGCTTATCCCAGCGGCATCCTGGGAACCAATAAAATTGGGACCCATATATGAAGGTCATTACAAACAGTAGACAACCCTGGTTACCCATAAGAGGGTGACCAAAAAATGGAATGTGCCAAAGGTAACTGGAAAATGAAGATCACATACATGGTCTTTCTCTTTTGGAAGCTGGATATCTTCATGCCCTCAATCATATATCAATAAAGGCCCAAGACTGTGTTAGTTCATTACCAAATTATGGAAGTGGCAGTAGCAGTTGTTAGGGCCCTCCCCACAGTGTTTCTACTAGAATCTGTAAAGGTCATGCCCAGAGCACACACAGGGGGCTTACTCTATGGGATAGTAATGATCAATCATGAGAGCATATATCCTGAAGCGTGTTAGGGTATCCCTCCCCTTGACCAGAAGATCAGGTAGCAAGAAGGTCCTCCCCATGTTGTCGTCCATCCTGATTGTCATCCCCAGGGTATACGATGTAGATATGATTCTCCTTGTAGTCAGACATCAATTCATAATGTTATTCCTCGTCATGATGATAGCAATTATAAAGGAACTCCCCAAAATGGTAGTTGTTGTGAAGTTCCTCCCCATATAAAAATCAAGAAACGATAACGTCCTCCCCTCATTACAGTACATCATGAAGGCCCTCCCCAATATGTAAACTGGAGAAATTCTCCTTGCATCCAGATATCATGTTGTGATAGTAGTACTCTCCATTATAGCAGTCATTGATATGGTCCTCCCCTTAGTGACACCATACAGAAAGAAGTTCCTCCCCTCACTACAACCCACCTCGAATGTCTGCCCCAGGGTATACACCGTAGGGATATTCCTAATATTCAGGCATCAAGTTATAATGGTAGCCCTCACCATTGTATCACGGATTGTGAATTTCCTTTATGAAATCAAAATTCACACTAGAAAGAAGGTCCTCCCCTTACTAGGACAAATGTGAGAAATCCCTCCTACGCCGAGGTGCTTGGAAAAATGTAGTCAGACATTTCAGAAACTCTGTCTATGATGAGTGATATCCTTTGTTGACAAGAGTAAGGTCTAGGGCCACACTCATCTTCTAAGCCACCCCCATACTGCTCACATATTAATGAGCCTCCTACCAGCCCTACTTCATAGAAAGAACTTATTAAGAAGCATTCAAGATGAGCATATCAAGTATAGGAGTCACCAGAAGAATGATAGAAGGATATGTTTCTCATAAAAAGACAACTAGCTACAGATAATATACCAGTTATGTATTGGAACATGGCCACTTCTCACTTTGACATACCAAGGGAGATGTTTGAGGAGTGTATTCATAACATTCTCCTCAATATCTAGATGACACTTCACAAGCTAAAAGAAAATATATTTCCCTATAAAGGGTATGCAAACCATGTAAACATATTTGGAGAGCTCTACCATCTAATTGACCTGAAATCCCTCCCTTCTACATGGTGTCCATAATACAAAAAGATAAATAAAAACCTTGAATTCTCCTAACTCCACGTGCTGCCCAAGTTGTGTTGCCTCATTGGAAATGACCCGCTTAGAGTTTATATTTGGGGATGGGGAGAACATGGAGCTCTACACTTCACCCAATGTCCCATCCAGAAGACCTCATTGAAGATGAAATCTTGCAATTTCATTACCCAAAGGCAGTGATCAAATTAAATCCATGTTCATGAATGATGGAATACTAAACAAAAATCAGCCCGGAGTAAGTCTCAAAAGCATTAGGCTCGATGAGATCAAGCCATCAAAAAGATTCTGAGCCAGAATATGGAGAACATCTAGTAGGATTTCCACCTAAGATAATCCAAATAATGACCAATGATCATGTCTTAAAATGCTAATAAATCCCTTGTAGATCCAACACCATACTCAACTCACACCCATGTAGGAGAACGTGAAATCAAAATGGTGGTAATAGTGGTGGGTACCACCATAATATGGGAACATCCCCATCCTGTAAGGCTGGAGGAATTTTTAACTCAAAATCCCCCTGTAAAGCCAATAAACCTAAGCTGTAGTGCATCAACTAAAGAACAAGAGAAACCCAATCCCATAGGGTTGGGGAAATTTTTACCTTAAGTTCCCACACAACAGACGTCTATATTCTCCTATCTGGGAAGAACGATGAGCATAGAGATCACCTGCTCAACCCCATCTCATGGTTCATAGCCTCCAATGTGAAGGCATATTGTGAGGTTAGATCAGGTCTCCCTTTGGTTTGATCTTTGCCAAGAAATCCAAAGGATAGCGCAGAATAGGAGAAGAAAGTCCATCAAAAAATGAAAAAATCTCTTTTACCATTCATCACTATGTACACCACCACAAATATGGTATGCATCATTGATCATGGTAAACATTAGTCCCACAGATCTCACAGGAAATGATGAAAATGGAGAGTATGCAAGAAAATATGGTACCCTTCCAGAGGCATCCCACACCAATCCAGGTGGTGTACAAACTAAGAACCAGAGAGTCGCCCTAAATTTGGGCACCCCCTCAGTAAACCCATTACAAAATCCCTCACAAATTCCCCAAAAGGAGAAGACTAAATCCAAGGTTGTTTGTGACCCACCACCTCCTACACCAGTGAATGTGTCTATCACGATTGAGGAAAGATTCACCAAGTAGGATGAAGAAATGAAAGAGATCAGGTGAATCAATGTCGAGCTGCATCGAGGGATCTATCTCTCTAGATGTGTTCCTATGGTGGAATTTTAACGGGTTCTCCCATAAGAGGTTCCCCTGCCAGAGTCACTCATCCCGATAAATGAAACTAATCCTGAATGCTTGTCCAATCCAGCATCAGGACCATCATCCTACCTAATTCCATCCCCAGAAGGACATAAATATGTCCCTCCATTGGGAAGGGAGCCAGAGCATAATTAGGAAAAGCCACAAAGGATACCCCATGGTTGGGTATCAACCCCAAATTCTAGTAGTTCTGGAATGTCTAGATTTTCTCCTACTACACCCACTCATGCTCAAGTCTGACAAGATATGCATCAAGGGATCTTGAATACCGTTGAGAAACTAACAGCTCACCTAGAATCCATGGAAGGGAGGCACGCTATGATAAAACAAGAATGTAAAACATACCCAAATTACGTGAACAGTGTTCCACCATCTCCAAACATTGGGAACCCTATATTTCTAGTGTTCAATGGTTCAGGAGACCTGGAAAAACATCTAATGCATTATGAGCGTTAGTGTGATCCCATTATGGGAACCCATGGGAAATAAGAAGTTGTAAAAATCAGGTTCTTCATGTGAACTCTATAGGGTTCAGCCTTTGTGTGGTATACTACCTTGCTAACTAACTCAATCAGAGGCTGGGAGGACCTCCCGTGATATTTTTTCTTCCAGTCCAGTTCAACGATGCTTAAGACAATAGTCAGTGATCTCATGAACTTAAAGTAGTGAGAGAATGAAAGAGTTTCACACTTTATCTCTAGATAGAAGGGCTTAACTTACTCCTTGAATGGGAAACTCCCCCATGATTAAATTCTTATTATGTGTATCGATAAACTCTCTGATTAATTGTGAACACTGCTCATCCCAGTGAAGTACACAAGTGGGTTCTGATATTTCTCCAACATTTCCCAAAAGGATAGAAGACTCCATGTAGTAGACCAATATCAAGTCTAGGGTGGCCCCATCGGCCCCAAGAAAAAGACAAGAAAAGATGAAGTGTCTTATATCACACTTAATCCACCCCCGACACCAGCCCTAGTTCTGAGGCCTCCACCAAACAATGAAAGACCCCCTAGACATCAACAACCACCCCCACCTCATCATGATGAGCTAAGGGGCGATAAAAGAAATTAGTTCTAGGAACAAAGAAATAATATCTACTTGTTTCAAGATGAAAAAGTCGGTGGCTACTATATAGCCACCATGAATTAAAACTTTCTCTGACTACTAGAGCCAAAGCAAGCTGATGAAGTGGGTATCGACAACCATCCAAATTATTGTCCTTATCACTGTATACTGGGTCACACCATCCAATAGTGCTTCATCTTCAAGGACCTCCTACAAAAGATGGTGGATTCCAGACAAGTCAAGTTAGGTATGCCACTAGCACAAGTGGTGTATGCCTCCACCTTAAACCCAAGATAGGAAGAGGATTGGAAAATAGTCACCAGTAAAAAAAATGAGAAATTTTTTTTCAATAAGATGACTCAAAAAATAGTCAACTGATCCCATGTCATCCTCCAGGCATAGTTAAAGCAACCAACCATTCCCACAATAGCTCTTAATACAAAAAACTCATCATCCTTAGTCACAAAACCCTATGAGGTCTAGAAGGGCGGAATGAATGAGCAAGAATATGATCCAACACCAAAGTCAAAGTCATTGTTAACACTTTCGGACTTCATGCCAGTAGACTTGAGATAATGGGAACCACCCTAATAAATAGGAAATGGGAACCACACCTCAATATATCACAATAGGCACCACCCCGCTAAATGGGACAACGAGAACCGCCCCTCCATATGGCACAACAAGAACTACCCCACCAAATGGGACAATGGGCACCACCCCACCAAATAGCACCATCAGAAGAATAAAATCAGAAAAAAAAAACATTGTTGAATCAAGAACTGGTCTCCGGGTCCCTTAAAGTCATTCACTTGATGGACCCATTCTCTGATAGAGACTATGGCCCCAAACCCAATTTCCCTACATCCAACGGGACAGCCAGAGGAAAAGGCTGTAGAGGCCGAGGGTTTCTCTGAAGGCATGATCTTGGATAGATTCAAATTCAGGGATACTCCTTAACTCAAACCGTTAATGTTGCAGAAACTCGCAAATCAACCCTCCAGCATACACAATAGGAACTGGAGTGTTTCACTTCCCCCATCAAAAGAAATATAAGCCCAATAATCTTGGATTATCTTATGGAGGAAGAATAGATGTCCAATCTCCCAAGGTATACAAGTAGACAAATTCATCCAAACTCAAGAAACACAACAACGCTATCAGCTTGGTCATAGAGGCAGAACTATCTACCAATAAAGATAAACACCCTAAAGCACCCATGAAAGATCATTCCCGTGCTGGGAGGTGACGACCTTTAGAGTAGAAATATGATATTCTGATGCAGCTATCCTCATTACCAGCAAATCTATCAATCTGGGTTGCCTTGAGTCCCTCTGCAGACCTTATGGAGGAACTCATTGATGCTTTATAAAATCCCCATGAATTCTAGGCTGATGTAGCAGCAGCCAAAGTCTGTTAGACATAGGCCAATCCTGAAGAAATCCATGTTGTTATCTCCTTCATAGATCATGATGAATACACCATCATTAAAGGACACATAAAACTCTTTTATGTGTCTGGAAAGATAAATGGAATTGATGTCTAGTGAATTTTCATCGGCAATGGCTCTAGAGTCAAACTCCTCCTATTGGGAACACTTCATCGATTAGTATATAATGAGGATAGTCGAACACCCACCACCACAACTATGCTGGGATATTAAAAAAGTTAGTAGAAGCCACTAGAATGAATCAAGATTAAAAAATTTCTTTGTGACCTCATGTCTACTTTTGAGTTTCTGGTAGTGCAACAAAGTATGACCTTCAATGTCCAATTGGGGAGGCCTAGGCTGCATCAACACACTGAAATTCCCTCATCATACCATCAATGCATCAAATTTTTTTCTAATGGAAAAAATGGGACATTGCATACTGATAAATCTCTATTCGAATCATGTGAGTCACATTACATCGATGCAAGGTTCTATGAACCAAAAGAGAGATATTCTTTGGTTGATGACGTCAATTGGATCACCTCCCAAAATTGATTGGAAATGTCTCACATCCATACATTCAAATATCTTGGTATTGAGTATGTATTACACATCACCCAGGTTGAGTGAATAAGTTCAATCTCGGATACGGACTCTGTTATCTGCATGATTTCTCTTATGGATGCCATGTCCAAGGATATTGAAAATCATGTTCGCCCATATGATGACACAAAAGGCACAAAAACAATGCACAGAGCCCATCCTCAAGACCCTAGAAAATTCCTACCTTACTCACTATGTCAGAAGCTGATGTCTTGTCACTAAAAAAACAAGTAAATTCCATCCTCTTCAGAGAATTCCCAGCAGTTAGCCATGGAAAAAGGAGTTGTTTCAGTCTCCATAAATCAGAGTTGTGATTCCTCTCTTACCACTGGTGAGTTAATTTCAAGAATACTCTCTCCATAATAAGAGGATGAAGATGAAAAAAAGGGTGAAGAATAAGAAGAAGAAGAAGAAGAAGAAGAAGAAGAAGAAGACCTCAAAGATGCCTCTCCCGCATTCGAAGAAGCTGCCTCCACCACAATCGATTAACTTAGGGAGATAAACCTGGACACAAAAGATGACCCTGAGGCCACTATAATTAGTGTGGCTATACCCATTTAGGATTAAGAAGAATATACCTCCTTCCTAAAGAATAATCGAGATGTGTTTTCCTGGAACTACAAAGAAATGACAGGCCTCGATCCTGAGGTCACCACTCACCATTTGGGTCTGACAGAAGACCATTGTGGCTACAAATTTGCTGCCAGAAGGACCCACTTGACACATGATACCAATATTGAGGCTGAAGTTGAAAAAATAATCAAAGATAACATAATTCAAGAAGTTCTATATCTGATCTGGCTAGAAAAAATAGTCCATTTTAAAAATAATAATGGACATAATAGAGTTTGAAATGACTTCAAGGACCTCAATCAGCACTACCTGAAGGATGATTTCCCAGTCACGATCATAGAATTGTTGATCAATACAACTGTTGGATATGAGGCCCTCACTTTCATGGATGGATATTCTGGATACAACCAGATCTGAATGGACTAAGGAGATGAATAATCCACTACTTTCATAAATCTTTATAGAGTTTTTTTCAATATGTTGATGCCATTTGGTCTGAAAAATTTCTACACTGCATATCATCGCACCATGAATCACATTTTCATGTCCTTTCAAGGAAAGTTCATTGAGTACTACATAAATAAGCTGGTGGTTAAATCATGATAGTCCTCATAATACCAACAAGATCTTGAAACCATATTTAATAAACCGTGACAACATAATTTAAAGATGAATCCCCTTAAGTGTGCTTTCTATGTTACCTTCGGAAAGTTCCTTGACTTATTCATACACCATCATGGCGTTGAATTATTCCATGAGAAGACAAAACACATACTTAACATGTCTCCACATCGAAACCTCACCGAATTGAGGGGTCTCTAGGGGCACCTGTCCTATATTCAGTGCTTCAGAGCCAACCATTCAGGTAAGTGTTTTCATTTCACCAAGTTAATAATTAAGGGGGTTTAATAAGAGTGGGAGAATTACTGTTAATAATTATTCAACAATATCAAAAAATATCTCCTAAGACCATCAATTCTCATGCTGCTAGTTGAGGGAAAACCACTCATTTTGTACATAACCGCCTCGGAATAGTCATTATGTTCCTTCCTTGCATAGAAGAATGATATCTCTAGTGAGAAAAGTTTCCATTACCTCAGCCAAAAAATGATCAATTCTGAGACTCAATATTCAAGAATAAAAAAGAACTACCTAGCCCTAATATTTATGGTTCAGAAATTCAAGCATTACCTATAGAACCATGAGGTCCATTTGGTCTCCTACTGTAACCTGATCAAGAATATCCTCGGTCATACCATACCAACTGGATTCCTATCATAGTGGGAATTCATCCTACAATATTTTGAAATATGGTACGTGCCCCGCAAATCCATCGAAGGTTAGGTATTAGAGGACTTCCTAGAATAGTAACCCTAAGAAGAAATGACCCCATTGGATCCAGAACTTCCTGATGAAGAAATATTCTTCATCCAAGAAGGCCCCTAGGCATGAGAAATGTACTTTGATAGAGCCTCCAAGGGCCCTATGGGGAAAAGGATGGATGATCCCAAGATCAACAAAGTAGTTCTAGGTGTCATACTCATATCCATGTTGGAACCAAAACCATTCTATAGATGTGCGCAAAATATTGTGTTGTGTGAAACAATCTTAGGCACCCAATGAGACGTCAAAAGGGGTATTGCGTGCCTAGAAAGAAACTTACATGCACTGATGAAGATGCGTCAGAATCTTGGGCGTATGGTTTCAGTGGCCTATAAATATTCAGATACCCCCAAGGAATTATTAAGGATTTTTGAACAAAAATATGTTTTCTCTTCCACATGAAATACTTGCACGCGAATGATTAGAAGAGAGTTAATCTTGCACACAAGGTGTTCCATTAGTCTCAAAAGACCAAGTAAACCCTTCGGTGTAGTTGCGCGAAAGATAAGGGTTGCGTGGAAAGTAGGGGTTACACAAAACACATTTTGCATGAAAAATCCCAAATCTGTCACGCATGTTGAGGTATTTCACACAAGTACAGTGTTTTTCTTCAGAAAATATTTTGAGTATCTTGTTTGGGTGTTCAATGCTTTCATGTGCATCAATCCATGACTTAGATGCAAGCAGTGTCTTATGCTAGACTGAGACAAAGATTCCAATGCAAATATTTTGAAGAGACCCTCAAGTCAATAAACCGATTAAGACTACTCCCAAGGCAGTGAGCCAAGGGGAGTCAACGGGATTGATTCAAGGGTAGTAGTGAGATATCCCTGAACCTTTGCAAAGGCAGTGTTCCAAGCACAAAGTGACATTTCTCATTAGTAGTGAGATATCCCTGAACCTTTGCAAAGGCAGTGGACCAAAAGAAGTATTGGTACCTTTGATAAAACATGTTAGAGAACTGATGGTAGAATTACCATCAAAACCAATGTTGACTTATGTTCCCCAGTCACAAAATTCTCAAGCCTATGCATTGGAAAATATAGCTACAACCCTTTCTGATTCGGACATGGATGAAACAGTCATCAGCATTGCCCACCGTCAGATGTCCTTGCCCTTCATTCAGTACAACATGGAGGAAATCGAAGAGATTATCCATGTTTTCAAGCCTTATGGTCACACCACCGACTTGATAACTCCCATTACAAGTTACCAATGGTGGGGGAACTCTCACCAGATAGTGCTAGAAGATTACATATTTAGAGGTAGCCAGTTAATTTTTCCTTATACAATTGCACTAACCAATAAAAGGTTCTCTACAAACGAGGCCTTGATGGAGTCCTTCTCAGGTGAATCTATGGATAAGATAGTGTTATCGTCATGAAATAAGTGCACTCTGGAGCTTTTGGATCACATCAATTAGAAACCAATCTCTCCCATGAAATTCAATGTCATAGATACTATTGGCCGACTGTGATGCAGGATTGTGCTGCATTCACCTAGAAGTAACATTCCTTCCACGTTCATGCTAATTTTATACACCAACCCCCAGAGCTACTTCACACAACTAAGTAATTCTATCCATTTTCTGTATGGGGGATGGATGTTCTGGGACCATATCCTCCCTCCATAGCCAGAAAATTCAAGTTCATTCACATAGATAATGACTTCTCTTCCAAATGGAAGGAAGCCATACCCCTTAAAGTGGCTGGAAAAAAATAATTGTTAGCTTTGTGAAATAAAAAAACATTACCATATTTGGTGTCCCTCATACAATACTGATGAACAATGGAACCAACTTCTTCTCTTCTAAGTTGGACAAGTTATACTAGGATTATGGAATCAAATCCAACCATTCAGCCCACTACCTTGTAGCGACCAATGCACAGATAGAGGCTTTAAAAAGTCCCAGTCCATTATACTCCAGTAGGTGTTGGGAAAGGATAAGAAATCATGCCCAAACAGGATACTTCCGGCTTTATGGGATTAACATACCATGACCCACACTACCACCCAGGAAACCCCCGTACTCACTAGTATATGGGTTAGAGGCGGTTTTTCCCATTGAAATTCAAGTGTCATCACTTCGTATGGCCATTTTTTGATCAACTATCCATGGATGATTAATCCTAGGAATGGATTGATGAGATGGAGTAGATAAATGACAAAAGGATGCACACTTTGCACTATTTGAAAGTCTACCAAAATCAAATCGCACGAGCCTTCAACAAAAAGGTTCACCTTCGGTCTTTCCTCGAAGGTGAGATGATGTTGGTCCTTAGAACCCTGATGATACTCAGGAAGAAACCCCCAAATCTTGATCCAAATTGAGAGGGAAAATATTTCCTACATAAGGTCTATTTCAATGGCGCATACTCCTTGATATTGATGGATGGATATCTCATCACATCTCCCACCAATGCAAGGTTTCTAAAAAAATACTTCACATAGTATTCTAGATGTGTCCTAGCAGTAATATGTTAAATCTAATAACATAAATCTTCCTAATCACATGAAGATAAACTGTAGGTTTAAAATTTTCCTAACCACATAACATTGAACTATAAGGAGTCCTACCTCACTGCAAGATGGTAAACTACATGTCTTCCAAAGAGATACGTATGACTTGATTCTCATTCATTTATGAAAAACATAATGATGCCTTAACCCTCTATCAGGGCCCATCCATCATATGAAACAAAATTTCCCTTCTATATCCTCTATCATCCCATACTATGAGGGAAATCCTTATCGTTCCTTGTTTCTCACATTGAGTAAAACTCATGTGAGATTAGGATCGATGGTAAGGAATCTCTTACACGAACAAACCGTTGAGTAATATGATAGACCCAACAACTATAGGGGATGAAACCAAAATTCCCCTCAACATATGCCCGAGTCAGATCAGTACAAGGAACACTTAAAACTACATATGGATTGATTCCAGACCTTGAAGGAAATGTAGTGACACCCAAATTTAACATTTAGGCCCAGCCACCAATTAAAGAAAAATGCCCTCTCATTTCCCTACACGTGGTCCAGACCTCAGTAGGAAACATTTAGAACTATCTATGGCTTGATTCTTATCCCTGTTGGATATGTAGTGACGCTCGAATCCTCTATCTTGGTCCATCCACCCAAACAAAAAATTCCCATTCCCCTATGTATAGGTCGGAATTGCATGTGGAAATATATGAAAGTTCCTACCCACATGATATTAAACTACAACATTCCTCAAGAGTCATGTGCAGCCCAATTCTCAGCATTACGGGATCCCAAAGTTGCCCCCAATTTCGTACACAACTTGTTTAAAGAGGTAATAGAAATTCCAAGTTTAAATTTCAACAACATTAGGATTGAAAATATTATTCATCCTCCTATATATGAGTCATATCATTGTAAAATCTTTAGTAGTTCATGGTTAATCATGGTCTAGATAGTCTTATGTTCCTAGACACATCTTTCTTGTCTGTCAAATTCTATACTCCAAGAAATATTGAATCTCCATAAAAATTCATGGCTATCGAGGATGAAAGGCCAGTGTCCTATGGACACATTTGTCTGAATATGCACATTATGCCCTGGTGGCTCTGTATATGTTGCCTATAAAATGGTCATAAACTAAAGGAAAATTCATCCCCAAGAAAGTCCTTTTCTATTTCCATATTCCCAATGTCTCCCAAGCCCTATATCATTCCTCTTGATCCAAGGGCCCCCTAGTACAATGGTTTAAACCTTCTATAATAGTTCATGTCTAAGGAATTCAATAATATCCTGAACAAGATTAACACAAAGTTATTTATGGTATTTGTGACAGGTTGTCTGTACAATATGATGATAAACTCTCATTACAACATCCTTACCGCACAATGCTAAACTGTAAGGCCAGAAGTGTCTTAGCCACATGACAATAAACTGCACCACTCAATGGAAATTCTTATATTCTTATCTTATCTCAGTTACCTTAAAAAACACCTTACCTTCCCGCATAAAGGAAAAACCTCTGCAAGGAACGTTTATTGAGAATCCCTCTTAACTTGGATTCCCACTAAAAAGATTGTTGGAAAACCCAAATTTTATGATCCAGATTCAGCCACAAAATGTATTAAAATTTTATTTTCTCTGTGCATAAATTGAATCAAAGCATAGAATTCACGGATAAGTCCTATCTATAGGGCTACTTAAGGGTGATCGTATTTCCCTTCCTTCACGCTGCGTTTACCCAATGTTCACCCCACATGATGATATTTTATGTAGAAATTTGACGTTGTTTCATGACATTGAACTAATTATCATTGGTCTAAGAATATATTGCTCCATACCATCGGTTATTCCATTATTATGTGGTGACACGAGTTCCCTGTAATCCCTTGTTTGTAACATCAATCATAGCTCATGTGAGCATAGGTAACTCAACAAAAGATCCACCATTACATCATATCAAATCAACAGAGAAGCTTGGTCCCAGCAACATGACCCTAGAAGGCATGTTATGGTTCCCTTCCTCCTAAGGAACCTCTGGTCCTGGTCGTATAATGTTAAACTATAGGGTATTCTAGAGATGGGATAGATGCCTTACCTTATGTATGAGTTAGATCTGTATAGGGTATTACTTGATCCCTTGGGTGAATCACAACCTGGATATTTTTAATGTATCTTGATACACTCCTTCCATACATCAAACTCTATGATTTTAGTAATCTTGAATCCCCATAATCCTCCACAACCATCAGAGATGGAAGTCCAGTGTCATGCGGACACCCTTTTTTGACTATACACATCATGCCCCAGTGGCTATGCATATATTTCCTACAAAATGACCATCAACCAAAAGAAAATTCTTCCTTAGGAGTGTCCTATCCTACCTTAGTACACCTAACTTCACCCAAACCTCGTGACACCCCTTCTGATTCAAGATCCCTCAAAGTCATGGTTTACATTATATTTCCTACCCATATCCTAGACATATCATAACATCCTAGAAAGATTCACTTTCGGTCTCTCAAGGATTATGTAAAATAAAGATACCCAATCCATATGTGTGATTTTGATCTACATACCATAAAAATACCCCCACTTATTTCTAGTTTTACAAATAAAGTTAAGCCAAAGAAAATCCCCCTTTCATGTTTAGGTGCACCCCCTTTCAAAATCCATATGTCGTGTCGAGAAAGGTCCCAATCTCCATAATCCTTCATGGTCATTGGAGATGGAAGTCCAGTGTCCAACATGCACCTTTGTTTGATTATGAACTTCATGCCCCAGTGTCACTGCATATGTTTCCTATAAAACAGCCATCAACCAAAGGAAAATTCATCCTCAATAGAGTCTTGTCCAATCTTGTATTCCCATATAGAAATTATGTCCCATATAACTCTCTATATTTTGAAACCCCTAGGATTAAGTCTTACATATATTTCCCTTTTTAAATGCCCAGATATGAAAATAATTTCTAATTGAACTGAAGAATCACTTAGTCTTCCTTAGTTTGAGTAAAAAGACCTCCCATCAAAGGTTTCAGATTCATGGTGTAAGAAATTAAATTGTACCATTCACCAACTCTCCATAAAATAAGAAAAATTCATGTGGGATTTGTTTCCCATTAAAATACAAAAAAAAAATCCCCTAATACGTTCATAAATTATCCATTAGATAGGCCACCCAATATCTTCCCAAACCTAAAAGAAAATCCAATGTGTTATAAATGTCTCATGCCATCAGAAATTAAAGGCTAGTGTCCAGTGGACACCTTTGTTTGCCTATGCACATCATGCCTTGGTGGATCTACAAATGTGTCCTACAAAATGGTCATCAATCAAAGGAAAATGTTTTCCCATGATAGTTCTCTCCAACCTATATATTCCTAAAATGGCTCCCAAGCCTCATATACATTCAAAACTCACAGCATGAGGGTCAATAAAAATCCATCATTCATATATTATATCATTAGGAAATTCTCATATGGTAAACCCAAAATTGTGCCCCCTGCCCCCATTAAGTATAGTCAAAACTGTTTGAGCTAAAAGATTAGTAATAAGTCTAATTGGATAAACTATAAACCACCACTAAAAAAATGATGCAATTATTACCAGAGTAAAAAACTGCAAAGGGAACCCCTAGATAAAAGTAGAGTATCATCTCTCTAAACTTGTATTATATATGGTCTTGAAAAATAAATGTTGAGCTATAAAATACTCACAAGACACATAAAGCTTGTTAGGCTGAAAAAAAAAAGCAGTGGGTGGCCTAAGAAAGAGTCAGGTTATACCCGCAAAGCGTTTACCAAATAGTCTTAGGAAAAAATTAGGTTAAAAATGAAAAAGACTCAAAAATTTAATGAGGTTTTCCATATAACCCCAAAAATAGTCGAACTACACTCACTAAGTCCCATGGATCGGGAAAAAATTAGATCCTGATTCGATTATTTCAAATTATTAGTTTTGAATCATGGATTAAAATTAATACCTGATCGAAATAATGTTTGTACGGTTAATTGTGATTAATTGAAATGATAGGAAAATTAAAAGAAGAAGAAATGGAGAGAGAAAAAATTGTTCCATTAAGTTCAACAAAAAAATGGAGGAACATACCTAGTTCAAATTCTCTCTATATTATCAAAACAAAGACAGTATGTTATGATTTGGGAAATTACAAGGGGGAATTGGATCAAAACAAAGCTAGTATGTCATAATTTTTCTCTAGAGTAGAACTCTCATCCTCTTCATCTTTGACCATCAGGTGCACGTGTTCCATAACAACTTTGAGGTCCCACCCTTTATTCTAGATAGCTTCATAATTGGCACCCAAGGAGGCTATTTGAGCCTTCAACCTTACCATATGGGCCTCTCATTATCGTGTCTCTTCTTTTTGGGCAACCACCAATTCTTGAGCTTTTGCCTCCTCAGTCATCAATTGATCAAGCTCTTTAAATATGTATTAGAAGGTCATTTCTTGAGGATATGAATAATTGAATCTGGAAAGATTATCCTCACTATAAGAAAGGTCTTCCCGGTCTATTAAAATCTGGTAGATAATAAATTGTAGATGCTAGTAATCAAATCCACCTGATCCCAATTTATTAAATAATCACTGCAAGTTGTATGTTTCATCATTAAAGCTAGCTAAAGGTGTTTTCATGGAAAGCATGCATAACCAATGCCATTCCTATTTTCACAATTCTTGATTCCTACTCATGGCACCAGGGCCTTGGTTCTTCCCCACCATAATGGGTCTATAGGTAAGAAACATTTTTATGGGAGTGGAAAGGGACCTAATATAGGTTACCTTGGCAAGAGGGATCTCCCTCCCCACCGATGTTTCAGCCTCTAGAACCCTTGAAAGAGGACTGGACGTGACTTCTGAGAAATTTTGTGACACTCTACTAAGTCTCGCCTCATGAGGTTTGTGGATAGTTTCCATAGAAGGAGAGCAATCTGAATCACTCTCTTCCGAGACAAGCCGCACAGATGAAGCCCGTTCCAAACGCATTAGACGGTGGATTGAGCATCTTCTTGCCACAGGGACTGGAATAAAAGGAGTGGTTTTCATAGTCACCATAGGAAGAGGTATGTATAGCATGGATGTTAGGGTCAAGGAGGGGGGAAGGATGGTTAATGGATTTTGGACCTGCCAAATCGGCCTTCCCAGTACCCCATTGGGGTAACAGTCCACCCATAGATGGGATATTCTAGTGAGAGAAAATTCAATCCCATTTTATTAGGGATGATAATCTCCATAGAGTAACATACCCACATCAATATATGCCATAGTTGGAAAATTATTACAGGATGATATTCTTATTTTAACTGAATGGAAGGAAGAAGCACAACCTGTGGAGAGTAGCCAAATTTCCTGGAGAACAAGTAGAGGAGGTATATGTAACGACCTAATGTTTTTCAATGAAAATTTAATTCTTATAATTATGTCATATAATTACATGAAATCACAACACAATGAACTAATATGTACTTTGTGACCCTTAAACATATTTTTGACACTTCTGTGTTTGGAATTTTGAAAATTTGACATTCACAGTTGCGATCAGTAAAATGGTTGGAGTCCGACAAGACAAACTTAATATTTGGTGAATAAAAACATACCCTTAGAAATATTAATGTTACCCATGTCAATAGTTATATACCCTAATGAATAGAACCATACATATGATAATATATAAATAAGATTCAAGTGAAAGTATGATGTACATATATTTTAGAATAAGTAAATAAATGTTTTAAAACTATTTTTTTAAAATAAATTATGATTTTAATTAAATATTAAATTAATGATATTTAAAAAATTATTTTCAAAAAATGGATTTAAACTTTGGATTTTACGCATTGAAAAATTTTTAGGGTGATGTTTTTGGATTTTTATGAAATACTTAAATTTTCGATGAATAGTAAAATACATTAATTTGTCGTATAAATACATTATAATTTAAATCCACTATTCCTGACATCATAAGTGATGTATGCACCCAAATATCTAAATTTCATTCATTTATTACTATTATTTGTCTTGGAATCATTACTATTTCTTGTCGCATGAAAAAATAATAAACTAATGATTATAATATTTGGAAACTCTCTTCTCCTCCACTATAAATACCACTCCTCCTTACCTATTCTCTTCACTCCTTTAAAGAATTTTTCCTTCACTAAATTTTACCCAAATATCTAACAAATATTCCTCCCCATTTTGAACAGCCTTTGGTCTCCTAAAAATACCAAATCCTCTCTCCTTAATAGGCTCTCAAGGAAGATTGATTCCAGAGGTAAATTCCTCTTTTCTATTATTTTACTTTTTTCATGTTCTTTTGTTTACTTTTCTATCCTTAACTATCCTCATAAAAATTATATGAAAACTCCAATACCTTAAATGCACTATAATTATTTTATGATAATGGAATAATTTATTATCATCTCTTCTTTACCCTTCTTTTATTTTTGTAGTAAAGACATTATCCGATCTGTATTAATTTACCACATTCGAGGATGATGGGTTTTCAATTTCCATTACCATCTTTAATTATGGTCATGAAACCATTATCATGGTTTAAATAGACCATAATATATGTATTATGTCTCATATATGGTTCTTTAATCCTTTTGTACACATGGTTTTTATTTATAAAACAAAACATGTTCATTATGGAAAAAAACTACTAATTAACCCAAAAGGTTATCATTAAAGTATTATATAATGATTCAACTTCACTCCAAGAAACCAAATTAATTTTAAAACTATTTAATCTACTGTATTTTCACTAATTTCATATAACTTAAATTCTTACAACCACTTTCATCTTACATGTTTATCCATTCTTGAAAATAAGTAAAGCTATCAAAAAAGCCAAGGAAACAAACAGACCCAAACAATGAAATTGAACCACTTAACCCAAAAAAAGGCATGAATGAACTTTAAAAGTTTATAATAAATCATTAAAATGTATAATAGTTTCTGTAAATATTAATTAATGGAGATAATTTTATCATTATGGCCATTAATTTCAATTGGATAACACCATTAGACTTAAAGTAAGGGATCCTCCATATTTTAATTTTATTCAAGATTTTCCTCTATGTTATGCCCTTTGATGTGTAATTATTATTGATAGCGCATGGTTACCCACCTCCCACATACTATTATAATTATTTTTAAATGATGATAAACCCCTTTCTCTCTCATTAATCCCTCTTAAGTACACAGGATATCATATTGATAGTCTGTAAATGATTCAACCCAAACCTCCTTTATTCCTTCAGGTTTCTTTATCTTTATTTATAACTAAATGAGGTTATATATTATTCTTATGTTAATCTTAAAAATGATATGTGAATGTTCAAAACTCATGTAAAAATTTTCATTCGTCATTCTCTTTCTGGGATATACATGTTTTTAACCGATTCCCTCCTCAATACTTCCTAATAAACAAACCTGTTTTAAGGGAGCTTCCTGAATTCTTACCTAATTTAACGTGCACTCTATCTTCTATTGTATGCCACCATTGTATTTATAAAATAAATATTTTTATTTTGAAAACCTTCCTACTACAGTTCTGATTTTTTATAATGGATTTTTTCCTTTTCTATTTTAAAGGCTATAAATTATTTTCCTTAAAACCGCTCCAAAATGTTTTTATGCCAAATTTATTGAATAATTTTATTACATGTTGTCACGTGTACTTGAAATAAATCACCATGATACATATATATTTTTCCTTATGAATGACCATGTATAATTTACTTCCCTTATTTCATGGACACTTTTGTGTTACACCGATCTTTTATGCTTTGTGTCATGATTTTGGTACCAAATTCTTTCCATGGGTAATCCTTATGTTTATGTAAGACTAATTACATTTGATTCATTATGTGGAAAACGTATTCATGAAATTTTAATATGGGTGTGACCAACTAGAAATCCAATTCATTTGGTAAAGTTAAGTCTCATTAGATGTTATGTGTGACGGTCTTGGCGGTTATCCTTGGCTTGTGCTGATATGTGAACGATCTTGGAGGTTATCCTTGACTCGTACTAAAGTCTTGTTTTATGTTACTTCCACCTTTCTATGACTCCATATTTATATGATTCCATGTTTATATGTCAAGGTTCCATATGTTAAATTCCTTTTTATATCATTATGACATGCCTTCTATACCTTGTGATAATGCTTTATTCTTATGGTTATTCCCTAATAGGGCTATTTAGCTCATAACTTTGTTCATGTGTTCCCTAGGGTACCCTATATAGATGTTTGAACACAATGGAATTTAGGAGCTCAATTTTAAGATTAAGTAAATAAATTTTTTTTAGTCTCATGTTTTTAGTATTATGTACCTATTCTTCAAAGACACTAAACTTCACGATCCTTGAATTGTACTCTGATGTATAATTATGTTTAAAATCATATATTGTCTTATATAAAGAGCTCGGGTCTCTATAGTTGGTATCAGAGACTGGTCAAGTTATTTTTGGAGATTATGATTAGATCACTTTTGTAATAACCTTAATGATTAAATGAAGTATAAGAAAACATCCCAATATTTTTGTAATTACAGAGTAAGTTGTTTATCAAGAAAATACATCCTTGTCTGGATACAAATAGGTAGAGGAAACTCTAGAATAGATTTAGCTAGAAGTGAAAACATCGACCCTGATTTTTGGGCCTGTCTTGGGGTATCTTGGTACTCGAAAATGGGCCTGGATACACTCTTGGTTTGATACTTTCATGGGATGTGCTTTGGTAAATTTCTGAACTTAGTACAAACCATTATTATGGGAATTAAAAAATCCCATATGAATATAAATTAAGAAATAGATCAAGGATAACATATATTTAAGACTAAATAATCACATGTTAGGATATACTTCTCTTTTACAAGTTTATCATTTTATGTTTGATGCTTCCTTTTTTGATCAATAGATAAGTATTCAAGCCCCCTAATTATGCATTTTTCTTCTTAGTTAATGGAAATAAATAGAAGAATACTTTCCAACAATCAATTTGATAGGGAATGTGATTATTTACCTAATGATATGCCTAATATGATGGTAATGGGTGCTCAAAACATCATGACAGTACTTGACCAGCTAGCTCAAGTTATTAATAATAACATGAATCATGTGGAACACCCTCCTCCTCTAAGTAAAGAGAAATTTGATGTTTAATCCTTCATGCAGAAAAGGCATCCCATGTTGATCTGATCTTCTGATCCCCTCTTCATGGAATAGTAGATTAACACCATTGAAAATATATTCTCCATCCTCCAATGCTCGGAAGAAGGAAAAGTTGTACTAGAGGTCTATCATTTTGATGGGGAAGCTAATCAGTGGTGGACACTGATCAATAATACAAAGTCCCAAGTGGAAATTTATTCCATGGATTAGGAGGAACTCAAGATGATGTTTTATAAGAAATATTTTCCTTAAACCCTCCACCTAAATATTGAAAGAGAGTTCTCATACTCAAGTAGAATGAAGATGAGTCCATCGAGGCATATGAAGTAAACATTACATGGATTGAAAGGTATAACTATGTCTTTGTCCTGAAACAGAATCTAAGTTGGATCACTTCTTTAGTGGAGTAAAGACAAGTCTAAAAAATCATTGGGGATTCGAGGCTTTGATAGTTATGATGAGATTTTCTATTGTTCCCTCCATATTAAAATGAAGATTGGATAATTTCAGTGGCCTCTTGGTACTTGTGATAAGAATAGAAAATGGATATCAATAAAAGTTTTTTATTAGAAAAATCCTATGATGGGAATATGGTTTACTATCCCACTTATAAAATTTGTGGGAAGAATCCTCTTGGGAGCTGTCTAAAGGGAACCAAGAATTGCTTCAAATGTGGAAAGTTGGGATATTTGGAAAAAATATACTGACAAGATATGAATAATCATGTTAATGTGGAAGAATAATGGAAGTTTCAGATCAACACTCATCCTATAGTGTAGTGTAACAACTTCAAGGAGCATGGTCATTATGCGAAAAATTTCCCTAAGATGAGGGTTGTCATAGGAAATCAACAACAACCTCCAAGGCAACAAGGAAGGTCCTATTTTATCACTACTGCTGAGGTGGATCCAGAAAATGATGTGGTAATAGGTACACTAGTTATTCATTCAAGAATAGAGATCATACTATTTGATTTTGGTTATACATATTCGTTCATAACATAAATGTTTGGTATAACTATTCAAAATCAACCTCAAAATTTGTAGGATAAGTTATCTGTGAGTATAGTGAATAGAGAAATAATTGCATCCATGTTTATAACTCCACCCCAGTTAACGTTTTTGGACTAAACCTCATTCAAAATCTCATAATATGTCCTTTAGTGGAGTTCAATGCTATCTTGGGCGTAGACTGGCTATCTTTATACAAATCCAACATCAACTATTCAGAAAGGGAGATCACTCTTCACTTCAGGAAGTATCCTCCAATTATTTACAAGTTTAAGGAAGAATATGAATCTACTTTAGAGTCATTGCCTCGGGTGTGGATATTAATTCCTTATGAGGAAGCATTTTTAGCTCAAATGATTGATACAAAGGAGATAATCTCACTTGAAGATATACCCATCATGAGGGATTACACTAATGTATTACCTGACGAGTTTATTGGCCTCCCTAGGGATCAAGAGGTTGAGTTCCCAATTGAACTTATTCCAAGATCTCTGTCTATATCAAAGAAACCTTATAGAATGGAACTATAGAGTGGGAGTAGCTGAAGAAGCAGTTACAGGAGAATCTGGTTAAGGGTTTTATATTCCTGAGTGCTTCCCCATGGGGTACGCCAGTCATCTTCGTCAAAAAAAAAGAATGGATCAATGCATCTCTGCATTGGTTATTGTGATCTCAATAAAATCATGATAAATAACAAGTATCCCCTTCCACAGATAGATGACTTGTTTGATCATCTTTTTGGGATATTTATTTCTCAAAGGTGGACCTTCAATCGGGATATCACTAATTAAAGGTGAGGAAGGACGATATTCACAATACTACCTTAAGAATGAGATATGAACACTATGAGTTCATATAGATGACCTTAGGACTCACTAATGGTCCAAAAAGTTTCATATATTTAATGAATATAGTCATTAGAGACTACCTCGACAAATCTGTGTTAGTATTTATTGATGATATTCTGATATAGTCTAAGAGAAAGGAGGAGCGCGAGGGGAATTTGAATATTATCCTGGAGACTTTGTGAAGGGAGAAGCTATATGAAATGTATAGTAAATATGAGTTTTGGATAGAGGAAGTATCATTCTTGGGGCATGTTATCACCAAAAAAAGGCCCATCCAAGACAAATGCGATTGAAGAGTGGCTCGGGCCAACATCTATAAAGAATATCCAAAGATTTTTTGGTCTAGCTGGGTATTATCGATAATTTGTGAAAAACTTTTCTCGATTGAAAAACCCAATGACCAAGCTAACAGAGAAGGGGATAAATTTTTTCTAGACTCAGTAATGTGAATACTATTTCAAGGTGTTGAAAAAGAGGCTTATCACTATGCCAGTACTTATACTCCCAACAAGTGGAGAACTCATTGTGGTCTACAGTAATGATTCAAAGAAGGAATTAGGATGTGTTCTAATGAAAACTGATAAAGTGATAGCATATGCCTCAAGGAAATTGAGAATCCATGAGAAAAACTATCTTACCCTTGATATGGAGTTGGAATCACTAATCTTTGTGTTAAAAATCTGATGGCATTATCTCTATGGGGAGAAGTGTGAGATATATACTAACCGTAAGAGTCTCAAATATATATTCACACAAAAAGAGATTAATATTTTATAGAAAAGATGGATTGATCTCGTCAAGGATTATGACTACTCAATCCACTACCATCCTGGTAAGGAAAATAAGGGGGCAGATGCTCTATGTAGAAAGGATCCTTCATCTTTATCAATGGTGAGAATTGAAATGGGTTTAGTCTTCTAATATTTGTAGAGGATGGACATGGGAATCATTAAAGGAGGATAATCATCAATAATTTCTCAAATGGTTTCTCAATCATTCCTTATGGATAAAATAAAGGATTCTCAAAGAAAATATGTATAAATTCTTAAAATGGTGGAAGCTATCAGAAATAGGAAATCCTATGATTTCAAAATTGACAAGGACAGAGTTGTAAGATTTGGGTCATGATTATGTGTACCATAAAATCTAGAGATAAATAAAGATATTTTAAATTATGCACATAGATTAACCTTCTCTGTTCGTCTGGAGAGCACAAAGACGTATTGATATCTCTGATATAACTTTTGGTGGGACAATATGAAGAAAGAGATTGTGGAGTATACATAACAGTTTCTGGTTTTCCAAAAAGTGAAGGTTGAAAGACAAAAGTCTAAGGGGATGATGAAACAACTACCCATACCAACATAGAAGTGGGAGAACATTACCAAGGACTTTGTCACTAGAATTCCAAGGACATCCATATGAAACAATTCTATATGGGTCATTGAGGATTGTCTTATGAAGAAATCACTCTTTATCGCAATTTGGGAGGACTTATAATTGGATCAACTTGCATGTATCAACAAATAGGTGGTAAGGCTGCATGGAGTACCACTATCTATTATATCCGGTCATGAACCGAGATTCACCTTGAAGTTCCAGAAAATTCTCCAATAGGCTCTAAGTACTAAACTGAACTTCAGTAGGGCTGATCATCCTCAAATTGATGTCCAATATGAGTGAACTATTTAGACACTAGAAGATATGTTGAGATCAAGTTATATGGACTTCTAAGGAGGATGGGACCAATGTCTTCCGCTGTTTGAATTCTCCAACATCAACAGTTTCCACTTGCGCATCCTAATTGAACCATATGAAGAACATTGTGGGAAAAGGTGTAGAACACCAGTGTTTTGGGATGAAGTCAGTGAGAATAAGGTTCTAGGACATTAAATGGCCGAATAAATGGTAGAGAAGATGAAAACCATTCAGCACCATATCAATGCAGCCCAAATTCGACAAAAGAGATATTCATAAAATCATCGACAATACCTTGAGTTAAAAGTTAGAGGCATGGTATTTATAAGCATATCTCTATGGAATAAATTCGTGAGGTTTGGGAATAAAGAAAAGTTAGGCCCAAGGTACATCAGACTCTTTGAGAATCATGATCGTATCAATTTTGTGGCCTATCAACTGGAACTTACACATTCCATGTCTAAATTACACTATGTATTTCATGTATCCCTCTTAAAAAAGTATATATCCGACCCTTCACATGTTCTCTCTTCATAGATGGTATAGTTGGAGGATGATCTTTCTTATGAGGATCATCCGGTGAAGATCTTGGATAATAGTGATAAAGTTATACATTAAAAGACTACTCACCTAGCCAGGTTACTATGGCAGAATCATAAGTATGAAGAGGAAAAAATGGAACTAAAGGAGGGAATGAAGGAAAAGTAACCAGACCTGTTTAGGTCCTAGAATGTAAAATGAAATTTTGAGGGAAACTTTTCTTAAAGGGGAACAATGTAACGAACCAATGTTTTTCAATGGAAATATCCTTCTTATAATTATGTCACATAATCACATGAAATCACAAAACAATGAACTACTAAGTACTATGTGATCTCTAAACATAATTTCGACACTTCTGTGTCTGGAATTTCGAAAATCAGACATTCACGGTTTCCATCAGTAAGATTTTTGGAGTCCAATAAGACAAACATAATTTTTAGTGAATAGTAACAAACCCGTATGAATAGTAATTTTACTCTTATTAATAGTGATATACCATAATGAATTGTATCCTTACCTATGATAGTATATAAATTGCATTCAAGTGAAGGTATGATATACCAATATTTTGGAATAAGTAAATAAATGTTTTAAAACTCGTTATTTTAGAATAAATTATCATTTTAATTAAATATTAAATTAATTATATATAAAAATTTATTTTTGAAAAATGGATTTCATTTTTGGATTCATTGTGTCAAAAACTGGTTAGGGTGAATTTTTTACATTTTTCTGAAATACTTGATTTTTTGGTGAATAGTAAAATACATTAATTTACCGTATAAATCTGTTATAATTTAAATCCACTATTCTTGACATCATAATTGATGTAAGAACCCAAATCTAGAACTAAAATTCATTTATTACTATTCTTGGTCATGGAATCATCACTATTTCTTGTCTTATGGAAAATAATAAACTAATGATTATAATATTATAAAAACGCTCCTCTCCTCCACTACAAATACCACCCCTCCTTACCTCTTCCCTTCACTCTTCTCAAGCCTTGTTACTTCAATAAATTCTTCCCAAATCTGTCCCCAATATCCTTCCCCACAAAAAATAGCCCTAGGTCTCCAAAACATACCAAATACTCTCCCCTTGAGAGGCTCTCTATGATGATTGATTCAAAGGTTAAATTCCACTTTTCAATTATTTTAATTTTTTTCAAGTTCTTTTGTTTACTTTTCTATCCTTACATATCCTCATCCAGATGTTATGAAAACTCTAGTACCTTAAATTTACTAGATTTTTTTATGATAATAGAATAATTTATTTTCATCTCCCCTATTCCCTTCATTTATTTTAGTAGTAAAGACACCATTTGAGATGTGCTAATTTACCACATTCAAGGACGATGGGTTTTGAAATTTTTTACTGTCTTAAATTCTAGTCATCAAACCATTTTCATGTTTGAAATAGACCATAATAGATGTATTATGTCTCATATATGGTTTTATAATCCTTTTTACCCATGTTTTTTATTTGTAAAATAAAACATGTTCATTGTGGCCAAAAACCCCCAATTAACCCAAAAGATTATCATTACAGTTTTATTTAATGATTCGACTTCACTCCAAGTAACAAAATCAAATTTAAAACCATTTAATCTCTTGGATGTTCACTAATATCTTGTAACTTTAATTTTGGACAAAAACTTTCATCTTACTTGTTTATCCTTTCATGAAAATAATTAAATCGATCAAAAAATCCAAGAAAACAAATGGGCCCGAACAACGAAATTGAACCGCTTAACCCATAAAAAAGGTCATGAATTAACTTAAAACAGTTATACTAAATCTTTTGAATATAGAATATGTAATGTAATTATGAATTAATGAACCTAATTTTATTTTTCGTGTCTTTAATATAAAGTGGAGAACACCATTGGGCTTAAGGTAAGGGATCCTCTCTATTTCACTTGTATTCAAGATTTTATTTTAGGTTATGCCATTTTATATACGATAACTAGTGATATGGATTCAACTCAAACCTCCTTGATATTATGTAAGGGATTCAACTTGAACCTCCTTGATCTTTTCAAGTTTATTTAACTTTATTTTTACCTAAATGTGGTTATATATTATTCGTATGTTCATATTCTAAATTATATATAAATTTTCCAAATTCATATAGAATGTTAAATTCATCATTCTCTTTCAGGGATATACATGTTTTTAAGTGATTCCATCCTCAATACTTCTTGATAAGCAAACCTATTTTGAGGGATCTTCCTGAATTCTTACTTGATTTCAAGTGTACTCTATCTTTTGTTTTAAGATACCATTGTATATATAAAATAAGTCTTTTAATTCTGAAAACCTTCATGTATCACTTTTATTTTTTTATAAAGTATTGTTCCCTTTTCTACTTAATGTCTCTAAAGTATTTTCCTTAAAAGCCCTCAAAAAAAATTTATGTGAAAATTTCTTGAATACTTTTCTTGCATGTAGTTGCTAATACTTTAAAACACTCACCGTGATACATATATAGTTTCCCATATGACTGTTCATGTATACTTTATTTACCTTCTTTCATGGACACTTTTTTGTTACACCCATATTTTATGCTTCATGATTTTGGTACCCAATTCTTTCCATGGGTAATCCATATTTTTATGTAAGATTGTTGATGTATGATTCTTAATGTGGAAAACATATTCATGAAAAGTTAATATGGGTGAGCCTAGATATCACTCAAATGCATTAGTTAATGTTAAGTCTCATGAGATGTTATGTGTGATGGTCATGGTAGTAAGAAATGGCTTGTGCTACTATGTGAAATGATCTTGGAGGTTAGCCTTGACTCGTACAAGTCATGTTGTATGTTTCTTCCACATTTCTATGACTCAATTTTTATTTGATTCCATGTCTATATATTAAGGTTACATAGGTTAAATTCATTTTTATATCATCATTCCATGCCTTATATTCATTTTGTTAATTCTTTTTTCTTATGGTTATTACCTTATTAGGCTATATAGCTCATCCCATTGTTCATGTTTCCCCCAGGGTACCCTATGAAAATGTTTGAGAACAATGGATGTTAGGAACTCAATTTCAAGATTATATAATTAATTGTTTTTTATTCTCTTGTTTTTAGTTTTATGTACCTAGTCTTCAAATTAACTAGACTTCACAATCCTTATATTGTATTCAGATGTATAATTATGCTTAAAATCATGTAATGTCTTATGTAAAAGGTTAGTTTCTCTATATTATATCTCAGAAATATTCTTTCAATCTATGAAAGAAGTTAGCATCTCATCCCGAAGCACATTAACATATGAAAAATCCTATTAAGAACCACCTCTGTCACCCCTTAGTGACCCATAAGGGATAGGGTACAGAGCAAATGAGAAGAAAGAAGTGTAATTTATATCCTGAATACAATGCTAATTATTTAAGTCATCAGATGAATAGAGGAAATGTTAAGAAGGGAGGGTTGAAATTTAGAGCGAGGAACCCTCATATTGTGTCAGTATTTCTAGAAAGGGAGGTGTTCTTCTATCCACCCATACAGAAATTGAAATAGACCACTAAGACGATGCAGAGGTTTACCTTCTTATATATTTCCTAATAACTCATAATTTCAGGTAAGTATAGGAATGGTTGTATTAACTGGTCGACCCTCTGCCAGCGTAGCCACCATCACCAGAGTGCAATCCCTGACCCCGACATATAGGTCATGGAATTGGAAGATCCATCCACTCAGGAACATGGAAAAAACCTACTAATCTAAGCTCATGTAGCAGGTTCAGTCGAATATCGTATCCCTAGGTAGTATATCGACATACTTAGAGGGTGTCCTAATATAACCCTAAAATTCTTCGAGACTTACAGGTTGGATGAGTTAGAGTACGGAGGCCTCTCGGATTAGTCCCATTACCCTTGCAATAATAAACATATCCAATCCTCAAATGGGATAAGAGAGACTGATTGGAGGGGTGATCAAGTAAGCCCTCTAACATGACCAGTAGGCTTCTTTGTCAATGAGGATACGTGGTCAGTACTGTCCCAAGTAGAAGTTGCAAGAAGAAACTAGTCACAGATATTTCCAAGGATGGGGAGTCCTCCAAGCTGGTGGATGTCCCATAAGCTGATTCCCACCTCCCCATGAGACAGATAGAAATTGTTGGTGCTTGAGAACCATCAACCAATCAGTTTAGGGATGATTTTTCTTGGAGAGAAAGCTATGAACTGGGAGACCCATGATGCCTTGTATAAGTTCACCACTTCCAACTGGTCAGGGGACTCTAAATAGATTTCATGTACCCAAAATGCCCAAGCCCATTCGTTAGAGAAGCATCATTCGGATCGTTGGTCCCATTTGGTGCCCCACCCACCATTGGGGTTTTATCAGAAAAGGATGACAATATATGGGTACTCATGGGCGACTCGTCTTAGGGAAGTGTTGCACCAACTGCGAAAAACCTGAGTCCACGCCGAGCCTTCTAATCTGAACACATTCTCCTGAATTAGAGTAGCTATGACTTCTCATGTTGAGGAAATATTGGCTTGATCATGACCATGTAGTGCTTCTAAAAGAATAAAAGGAGTATTAAGGTTAGTCAATGGAAAAGTAACATTATTCAGAAAGACCAAAACCATAAAGTGGAAACTGTACAGATAATGGGTAAGATAGAAGCTTTGGTGTATGGATATCTTTTAAGAAGTATTCACAATGAACAATGTAATATAGCAGATGGTTCGTAGTGTCCTCAATCATCTATGCCCTTGTATTTGTACATTTCATCATAGTCTTTGAAAGAGTCATTGAAACCTTCAGAGAAAGATCCAAAATCCCACATAAAATCAATATAATGAATAAATTGTTGGATAAGGGGAACAAGAAGGGTAAAGGGAATTAAAAAATGTTTTGTATGGGGATCTTCATACTACTCGCAGAAATAGTACATGGAAGAAACTTCCCACAAACTGATGGTACGATGATACCATTTTCTTTGTACTAAAGATACAAGGAAGCTATATACTACGTATAGTCACGATATGAGAAAGTCTCGTGAGGCGTTGGCCCATGGAGTGTTGGCCCTGTAAACAAAGGGTTTTTCATATGGAACAAACTGTGAATTGAGTCCTCACCACGTTGATATTCAAAGAATGTTGATTAAGAGTTATAAGTTTAGTTTATTAAGGAATAATGTTCAGTTCACCGATTTAAGTTCATTGTGTGGAACATGTAGATCGTGAAGCGTTCTCCTACACATAAGTCCATACTTTGGTTAAAAATTCCACAAAGTAATACACAAAACCCAAAATTTTTTAAGTTGGAAGAATAAATTGTGAAGAGTTTGGTTCTTGGAATTTATAGAGTGGTTTTTGAATAGGGATTTCACAAAGTAATCAGTACACAGACGTATAGGAAGAAGAGGGAGAGTTGATAGCACTTTTCACCATTAAAAGCTGTAAAAGACAATTGAATTGGACCCCTATGAATAGGTATGGTCCCCTCCTACCGGACCTATATTTTCTACTACAAACCACTTCAGTTCAGGATTGATTATACATCAGAATAGCTTCCTCTTCATTCTGTACAGACCCCATTCTGATGAGGGAATTTGTAGGGTCCTGAAAACATTGCCCAAGGAAGTAAATAAACCAAGAAGCACTTTGTAGAAGGAAGAAAGAATTTCCATAGGTCCAGCAAGTAAAATGGATGAGAATATATTTAAAATTATGGGATGAAACTTGAAGAAATCATTTTTAAACATTTTTGAGTGACCCACATACCATCACTAGGAAGGGTTTATAGAACGCATGAATCATGAACCACCTCTGCGTGGAAGGACCCGTGAGGTGTCGTCCCATGGGGTGATGACCAGAACCCCTAAGAAGCAATGGACTACATCTTTTGAAGAATAAAGTGAATGAAGGTCATACACATATCATCCTGCAAACTCAGGAATTCACGGATGAAGCACGTTTTCAGGGTTCCACAAACAAGGAGTTGTGAACCGCATCATCTGCAAACCCCAGTTTCCCGAGTCTTCCATGGATTGAGATTTATCTTAATGGGATTCCAAAAATGGTGATGCATGCCAACAAATAAGAATTTTTAAATTATCTATAAAATGATCCATGAAGGAATAAGAAAAGGGCAGACATGGAAATCATATAGAAGACCCTAGAGATTGAAATAAAGACTTTGGAGAGGATTATGACTTTGGTTTCAAATCATCGATGAAGTGAATACCACAAACCACATTTCCATAGGTATAACCATCCACGAGTTGAGATATATCTTCATGGGCTTCAAAAATAGTGTCGTATGCCCATAGATATGATTTCCCAAATTCTATATAAAAGGATCACAGGGGGAATAAGAAAAGGGTGGATGAAGAAAGAACAGAGGAGACATTAAAGAATGGAAAAAAGAATTCAGAGAGGATTCCAACTTTGGTTTCAAATCATAGAAAATGTGAAACTTTCAAACCATGTTTCTGTAAGTATAACCAGCTAAGAACTATAAAAATAAGGAAATTGATAATAATGGCTAAATTTCATACCTAATTGGTGTCATCGTGAACCATAAATTCCTCACGAATGAACTCCCCATGAACCATAGGTTCCAGGACCCTCCTTTAACATGGTGCTCTGTATATTATATCACTGTGTAGATCGAACCATGCACCATGTATTGCATCATTACACAGATAGAACCCAAAGCAGTGTGGCGAACTGCATCTAGGACTACGTACCACTTTGGTACACGGTGGTCCACACCAAACCACATGTACTACTTCGGTACACGGATGACCACCTACCCACATAGCACTATGGTATAAAGGGATCCTCCATCCCACATTAGAAAATAACATGTGGAATGGGGCATCTTTAGTTGTCTAACCCTCCGGCTCCAACCTACCCCTCCATTACTTTCTATTCATCAATATCTCCTCTGCTAATATGTCCACCAACATCAATCCAAAGCCTCCTCCAAATCCACCATACCTATATGATCAGATCATCAGGTGCATCAGTGAACAACTCTGAGTTTACTTATCCATGGTAAGTGGAGTCACAAAGGCTTTCCTCACAATGGTTTGGACTCCAATGATGTCTGTATGTCTAAATTCCCTTGGTAACTCAGTGTCCAACCATGGGATGTGGACGTAAACATCCATATTCAAGGGAATATGAGAGATCACTAGCTTTTCCATTCAATAAGGAATGGTGATCAGTCAGAGAAATCATTATTATTTATCATTTTGATGAGGAACGAGATTCCTCCCATTTCCCAAAACACATTCTGGGGCACTCCCACTATTGTAAGTCCCAAACCATCTGGGATTTGGGCTGTATAACTCCCAATGTTGTCCCAAAATGAAGGGTTAATTTCACCATTCCATTTCCCACTATCATATTAGATTCTTCTTCCACAAACCCAACCTATACCATCAGCAGTAGAGAAGGTGTGTGGTTTGTTGAATCTCTCACATCCACTTGTTTCTCACATCGTGTATGACTCACGTGGGCTTAGAGATTTGTGATGATAAAAATATCCACACAATCCAACCCAAAATTAACTATGCAAACTATAATTCCAATTCAAACTAATATACATAAGATGCGTTCTTAAAGGCCTGAGCTCAAAGGGGTGCCCTTCCAAAAGGGTCCACCCAGTCATGTCAACCTCAAATGGGCAGCTTCTATGCGTGAGCCCCAACCCAACCGGAACTATGAGAACTCTGATTATTATTCAATCCAAGATATGTAGGATCTCTTCTACAAGGCCTGATATCTAAAGGGGATCGATTCTAAAAGGGTCCACCCAATTATGCCCCTAAAAATGGGCCTCCTCCCAGGTCAAAGCCTCAAGCTAACCGATCTACGTGGACTATGATTCCTCTCATGAATATATGTAAGAATCCCACCTTATGGGTCCAATCGCAAAATCAAACCAATTTTCATCCCTCCTAGATGATGATAAACTCTTGAGTGACTTATTACATGTATTACATCAGCATTGCCTCTGTATAATCAAATCTATGTATATCCATGATGATCATCCAAACCCGGGGTAGCCCATAGATACACTCTTTAGGAATGAACCAATGATTCATGAACATATTAACATGACTTAAATCTTTAAGAGAGTACCAGAATATGTAATAATTCCCCCCAAAAGGGTACGATGAGCCCGACCTCCCATCTACTTAACCAATGGAGTCCTTAAGTTTCATTAGACAAATCATTATCAAACGAGCACCTGCTTTTGGAAAGAAGGCCCATGAATCATGGATATCAGGGCCATTGGGTATTGCTGGCTCCAAGAATAAACCTAATTGGAGACCATATTATGAATACATATCCTAAGGGGACCGATTTAACAAATACTTAACCCCATGCAATCACCCTATGGGATAATTTGACTATAGAACCTCCTTCAAAATGCGGAAGGTATAAACTGTCCAGTTCCCTCAGCATCAATCCAATCCACACTAAAGGATAACAATGTGCCTTATAGAAAAAGAAAAATGGTGAACCCAATATAAAACTCTCCAATAACAACATTTCATTAGTTGTTATCTATCAGACCATTTTTTTCACCCACAAATGCTTTCCTCTGGTCAAAACAGTATGGAGTACCATGTCTATATAGAGATGTAATTCATTTTTTATTACCACTTTACTTTTATGGGTATAAATAAGGAAATAGTAAATATATATGATATATATTAAATAATAATAATTCTATAATGGTTAATTATTCCTTATTGTTCTTTCATTCCATCCATTAAAAAATAAAAAGAGCATTCATGCATATGTACGGCCTATTGTCTCCATGAACGATGTAATTCATTATCTATCTCAATATTTTTTGATGAATTTATCTATATATATATTTAATATATATTATATTTATACAATAAATAATATATTGTATGTAATTTAACTATGATAAAATTATATGGACCAGAACTATCAAAAAACAAACATGAAAGTGAAGTAGTCACCACCTGAAAAGTGATTTTAATAATAAATTGATAATAAAAGGGTGATAAAATATTATAATTAAAACATATAATGTATGATATAAATGAGTATTTTTCTTTAATATATTTATAATAAATCTATATTTATTATATTGTAAGTTCAAAAACGTGTAATGGAAATTGAACCTGAGGGAAGGGTTTCTCATCTCAATTTTACTTTCATGGGACATATTCCTTATTCACCAATTATTTCTATTTTGAGATGTATATACTACCCATTTTATGTTTTATATCATGAACCCCTTTATCTTCATGGTATTTCAATTTTCATTTGAATTTATTTCTTTAATGGGGATTATGATACAAAAATTACCATAATGGTAAGAGTTTATTTCATAATCTCATTATTATTCGGGATTGTTTATGTTTAAGTCTATACAGTGGAATATTTCTCTTCCATATCCATATTTTATAAAAAATCAATTTTTTTCTATTTTCATATGAATATTTGAATCCATATTACACATTTTTAACTTTTTACAAAACAGTTTGAAGGAAATATTTTTGTCATTTTCCAAAAGAGGTATTGTGTGAGTTTTCCAACAATAATACATAAAAAATGTTTTTTTAACGTATATGGATGACAATATTTTCCAATTTTCATAATACCTTAATTATTTTAAGATTCATTTAAAAGTTTAAAACTTTATTTTCAAGGAATTTTTTTCCTTTTTTAGTTGCATATCTGTTTAGAAATAAGTGATTTAAAATTTCAAATGGGGATTTTTCTAAAGAATGTTTCATTGATCTTATTAAATTGTTTTCATCTATATCAAAATTATTTAATGAATCATATTATTCATTTATTTTTATCATTTTTATACCATTTATCAAATTTAATTTATTTCTTTATGATTAGTTTGACAAGAGATGTACTATTTTGATACCATTGACCATATTACTCTGCATGATTTATAATTATGTTTATTTATTAGGGAAATTATTAGTATTTAAAATTATAGTTTCAATACTAATTTTTTTATTGATTATGTTTCACCATTTTCATATGAGGAATGCATTGGACTTAATAAGTGATGGGTGGGGCCCACTATAGCCCCTCAATACCTCAGTAGGTCTCATGAGAAAAACAAGTTTAGGTATTGGGCATAGCCTTACCCATTTATGTATGATGCCTTAGCTAAAGACTTGACTATATGTTTTTGATTTAACTCAATATCCATTCCCTCATTATTATATTATTTATTAATTTCCATGTGATTATTTGATTTGTTTTGATATTTATAGATATGTTCTTAACTCATGTGATTGTGAAATTTTTTTATTTCCATTTATATCCTAACATATTATTCCTGGCTTATTTAGCTTCAAATTTATGCTTACCCTTACAGAGAATCCGAGCTCACCCTTTTTATTATGTCTATTTTTTTCTTGGATTTCAAGAAGTATATTATGATTGATATATGGGAATAATCTAGGAGAATAATGGTGTTCTTAAAAGAAATACTTTTTCTATTTTATGTTTTTAATTGTAATGTATGATTCAAATATGGATTTATTCTTCCAAAACTACTAATATATTTGGTCTTTAGGGATTTTATTCCTTATATATTATTCCAATGTAATAAAGTAACCACCAACTCTGGGCTACTGGGGTTGGGGTCCTTACGCATTTTATTTCAAAAAATTGATTGTTTTTTATATTTAGGTGCATTTATGTAATGAGATATAGATATTAATTCAAATTTATGTCATAAGATTCAAATTTGAAAGATAAATAATAAAAGTATTCTAAATAAACTATACATAAATTGTTCATATAGGGTGATCGATGTGACTCAGAGTGCATGTTTTTAGTATAGAATTAATATTTTATCTCAAAACACATATCACATAGTCAAAAATAATAAAATGAACATTGATTGTTCTGATACATTAATAAAATTATATTTGATCCATTTTTTATCTGTAGGAATTAAATTTAAATTAGTCTAACACAAATTGTGACCGTTATGACTAAACATTTGTGTTTTCGTTTAAAAATTACATTTAATCTCCAAACACACATCCCTTATTCAAATATAAGAAAACAATGATCATGTTATAGTGATAATTTTCAATAACAATCCATATTATATTTTGGATCTATATGAATCAACCTTGTCTCAATCTAACACATGGTGTAGCTGGTATGAGTCAAAGTGTGTTTTTTTAGTATGAAAGTAACATTTTATCTCTCAATGCACATCACATAGTCAAACATAAAAAAATTTATCATGTTGTATTATCAATTTAGTAAAATGACCCATGATTCATTTTTGATATCCACATATCAATCTGGCACATGATGTGGGATGATTGACGGAATATGCATATTCTCGGTTTAAAATTAGTATTTTAGTCTAAAACACATGTAATATGCTAAAAAATGAGCAAATGTGATCAGATCACCATAAATAATTTCGAAAATTATTATTGAACCATTTTTGACATGTATGATTTATCCTCAAATCAATCAAACACACATTATGATTGGTATGACTAAAAGTGCACGTTTCCATTTAAAAATGACATTTTAGTTCAAAACATACATAAAATACTAAAAATTGAGAAAGTGAAGTTATAATTAATTGATATTTAAGAAAAAATATTTATAATTCAATTTTATGTGTGGCACTTAACAACATATTAATCTGACAAACTGTGTGATCTCTATGACTAAAAGTGCATGTTTTTTTAAATGAAATTTATGTTAAAAACACATGTCACATAATCAAAAATAATATAACATATTCTTATTGTTTCAATATTTTAAAATAAATATTCATAATTAATGTTTTCTCTTTTATAATCAATTTCACATCAATCTAACACATGGTGTGGCTGGTATGACTCAAAATACATATTCTCATTATAAAGGTAATATTGTATCTCAAAACTCTTAATTTGTAGTCAAAAATGAGAATGTGTTTGGATTTTATTTTTAATTTAAAAAAAATGAATTGTGATTCATTTTTTAGTAATTATTTGATCATTTATATAACAAAGGGAGTGGATTAATTGACTAAAATTTCTTGATTTCATTTAAAAAGACAATTCGCTTCAAAACATGGGTCATATATTCCATGTAGAGACCCGGAGCCTGACGTACATGTACATTACATTACTTTTGCGGAATACTTAGTACATTGCAAAAACACACACACAAGGACCGTAATAGTTTAGTGTCTTTGGAAACTTAGAATATAATCTTCTAATCGTGGTGAAAGATCTTCAACATCTCCCATAAAGATCTTCCTTTTTTACCTAAAAGCTTTCTTTATATCTTGGGGAAAAGAAAACATAAAAGGGTGAGCTCAAATGCTCAGCAAGGGTAAATAAAGGAACTAAAAATCATATCATATCTTTTTGAAAATCATAACCTTCAAAAGAGATCATAATATCTTAACATGGAATAAATCATAGAAGTGAAAATGAGATCACCATAATCATAACATGAAACTTGAAACTTTGTGGCATGCACACATAATCTTGTAAAGTCATTTCCTGTTATTCATGACTCATTTCCAAGACTATCTTAGTGGACAAAGTCCCTTTCTGAATCGAGTAACCCTCGTTTCAGTCCTGTTTCACTGGACTGGTATAACCTACCGTTCCAGCCCTGTCTATCTCATGAGATATAAAATCTTTACCCAATGAATTGGAGGGAGATATAGATCCCACCCATATCATAATGATATCATTCTTATGTGTGCCACAAAATCATAAACCATACATCATTTCATAACCCATGTAATAAAAATGGGAATCTTAAACATCATGACATCATAAAACAATTCATATACGATAAAAGAAATTCTTAAAAATAATTCCATCATAACATAATCAAATCAATGTAATAATAGGGATAAAAACAGAAACCTTTATTATCTTAGATGGAAAATAATCTTGATAAAACACTTGAACTTTATTCTTGAGGAAAATATCCTTTCTACTTCAAAAAACACTTTTCCTTTCTTAAAATGTCATAAAATTCTAAACTAAAAGAAGTTGATTAAAAATAAACATGAAAACTTGTAAAAGAAGCTTCTTGGAAATAATGTTTTAAAAATCCATTCATGCCATATAAGTTAAAAAAAACATTCTTCTCGTACTTTTGTCGGAAAAGTCAAAAAGTACCTCGTACGAAAAACGACAAAAGATTCCTTTCATACATATTACTAAAAACTCACCGAAGGGTAAAAATGGATTTAAACAATTGTAGGTGGATGGAAATAATATTACATATTGATGAAACATGGATGTGGATGATAAAATACACCCCAGTAAATACTTACAAATAAACAATCTCGGATAAAAATGAGATTGTGATATTTCCCTTACCTTAGGTCCGATTTGCTTTGTACGTGTCCGAAGCTCCTCTTCTTTGGAACGCTTCTTTGAATCCTCCACTTAGGGAACTAAGATTGGTCTTTTATGAAGACTGGGACCTCTAGGATTATTCTAGGGAACTGGAGAGGATAAAATGGCAGGGGTTGGCCGAGCTTGAGTGCTCAAATTGGTGTGAGGAGGAGGGGGAGGAGGTGCCCTTTTATAAGGGAGGAGAGGGGCACCTTAGGAATACCTCAAAATATTATTTTATATTAAAGTAAAAATCGGTTTATAATGGTTCCAAAGGGTCTTATTTCGAAGGTAAAGTGGGGATGGGTCGAGATCCTTTCAACCAATAAGATTTAGACAAGTTTAGGGTATTATCTTAACCTTATCAATTAGATTTAACTCTAAGTTAAATAATTTAACTTTTACCGTGTCTTTTTGTTTTCTTTCACTATATGGTTAATAAACTTACTATAACATGTCAAACGAACCCCAAATTGTTTATTATTAATATATATATCCTTATCTAAGTCATTTGGCAGAACCTTAGATTTTTAGGAATAAAATAACAATTAGTAATATAATATTTGATTTAAAAACTACTTTGTGTCAATTTTGACACTATTTGGTACAAGATTTTTATGAAATTCATAACAGAATGATAAGTTCGAACCAAGTTCCTTAAATCAACAATAACATGTAATATTAACCTATAAAATTAGTGTAAGTCATAAAAAGTCTCAAATTACATTTATTTGGGCATTTATAACATTAATTATGTCAATATTTCATTAATAAGACAATTACTGCATTATCTTTGTGTCATAATAAATGATAATTATTTAATCACTAAAATTCTAAATAAATTTCTATGATGTAGATAATTGTATTAGATTTCTGGAGACTATTCATGTTCGAAGTTTCATGAAGTTTATCACTAGATTACAATTATTATACTGATAATATTTAAGAAAGTGACATGTTGTCACATTCTTTGGTTTTAATAATAATTAAATTATTTTCATTGAAAAAATTTAATTAAATTAATCTAATCCGACCCTTAGGTGATATGTGTCGTTTTTTAGTCATCCAATAGGATTTTTACATTTTTTAGGGTAATTTTAAAATATTATATTTACCCTTAATTACCTGATTTACCTTTAACTATGGTAAATAAAATTTACCGTAGTTACTATTCATAATTCGGAAAAATAAAAAGTATCCTATTAACATAATTTTGGACCCACTGATTCCAAATATGGAATCTATTTTTTAAAATTCAAAACACAGAAGTTGCAGAAATTAAATTAAAATTAATCCCGTTGTCGAATAAAAACGGGTTTTTGTTTAAAACATTGCAAAAGATTGAATTGATTTAACCTACGAATTCAAGGTAAAATCAATGATAATGTCATACATTATATTAAATGGTAAAAATATATTCTATTTATACTTTAAAACAATTCAATATTATAATTTAACCACATAAGATATTACGATGAAAAAAGTTGTTTTTAATTAAAATATAGCGTGTTTTTACTATTCATTAAAATGTGAAAGTTACCAGAATAATATGAAAATTTTATCCAAAGTAAATTTTTATTTCATGATTCCAAAGAAGAATTTTATTTTGTCAAATTGAACTTATAAACATGTCAAAAACTAGATTTAGAGTGGGTGCGCCATCAAAAGGCGGCAAAACTGCATTTTTTGAAAAATTCTTATTTTACCCGAAAAATTTATTTTGTTCTTATACCATGTTCTAGAAATGTGTAAGATGAATAATAATGTTATAAAATTCAATATTTAGTTAATACTATTCATAACGGCTAGTTCATGACAATATTATAATAATATAACATTGTTTATTAAAACCCGGTATTGCGTACAACACACACTATCGAGGAAGGTCGCGATTGCGTGTAATGCAAGCCAAGTTAGGGTTGCGTGTTGTGAAAGAATCCTTTGTTGTTTCGTATAACAGAATCCAACCATATTTTATTTATACATTTAATATATATATATATATACTCAATGTTGCGTAGAATAACTATTATCAAAATTGTGTGTAACACGGTCCAAGAATAGTGTTGCGTATACTGCAAGCTAATACGGTGTTGTGTATAACGCAAGGTAATCTTGGTGTAGAATACAAAAAAAGACATTAATGAAATTAAAATAATATTTTTCATAAAATCTCGGGGTGTTACATTCTACCCCACTTAAAATGAATTTCACCCTCGAAATTCGTCGGGGTTATAAATGGTTTATTATTCGAAAGTTTCTTTGATAGAAACCCACATCGTAAAAAGGAATACCAAAACTTATCTTTAAAAACTAAAGTATAAAACGTAATGGTTACCCAAGTTAACTAATCACTGGGTATCCACATAGGAGAACATAGGTGAAAATATGGACATGGAATAGAAATCTAACCGTCATGTTCTGATGGAGAGTGGTAGAGAACATGGCTATGGAAAAGCCAGTAATCACAAATCCATAGATCTGTGATGATATAAGGTACCATCTGATTCATCAGGTATAAGATCACTAGGAAAACATTTTTTGGTTTTCAAGATCATTTCCCTAAAGTTGAAAATTTGCTTAGAATAAATACTTACTTTATTTTGGTACAATCTCACTGTTGTTCGTGCCTTGAACAATTTCCACTTCATCTCTTAAATAAATGAAGTTGAATTTGTTATTCGTGAAGTGTTAGCAGATCATGTGATAGAATGACGGGTCATTCCATCTGTATCAAACAAAAGGTTAGCATAAGTCATTCCATAGTGAGATTAATCATATATGGTTCCTAAAATTGATTTATACTTCATATATCATACTGATTAATATAATAAAACTAGTTTCTACTAAACAGGGACTTCCTGTAGGCCAGTAGTAGGGGATAAAGTCCAGTCGCACTTCGGTTGTGGGTTCGATTCCCACAGCCTCGTCCGAAGCGATGGGTTGTCGCCCGTCCTGCAGGTTGTCCTTTTTCTAAAGCTATATTAATATAACATCCCATCAATAATATCGAAAAACGTTTTATCCTAACTTATGTCCAACATAATCCATTCTAATCTTTAGGCTTATCCATAATACTGTAGTCTACTCTCATAACATAGTGAAAACGATTACCATAGATTTAATACCATCGTTGATCCCCATATATCATAAGATATGTTTTTTTGGTCACATTCCAAACATTCAAAGTCCTTAATCATGTATTTTCTTGAATACCTTAGTGAAAACATGAATGCAGTTTAAAGTTAACACTTTCCACATACCAAAATCCTCAAAATTATATATACTCAAAACATGATATCACTTAGTCCTTATATCAATCATGAGCTCTTGAATACTGTTAAACATTTCATTTTCTCGTTTTCCCTTCATTATGCGCATAATATCTCAATTACTTTGAATACCACATTAGACCAATACATAAATATTCCAATACTACATGATACAACATTATTTTGGAATCCCATTACATAAACACTTAATCATTCCACCACATCATTGTCATATTCAACATTACCAATAGTGATTGCATGTGACTTCCCTTTGTCCTTTGCCTTCAGTGGTTGCTCATGTTGATCATCACTAACCCTTGGATTAGGGCATTTATTAGCATAATGCCCCATTTCCTTTCACTTGAAGCATTGAAGTGTTGGTGGTGCGTTCTCTGCAGTGTTTGCTTTATTCACATCATTAGAAACCCTTTTTCCATTACTTCGACACTCAGCTGCTCGATGACCTTCTTTTCCACACTTAAAACATTTTCTAGTCCCTTTAAGACAATCTCCACCATGCTTCTTTCCACACTTTGTGCATAAGGAAACATTCATCTTCTTTTCACCGTTATTCTGAGATTTCTCCTTCAACTCCATCTTTCGTTTCTTGTCAAAACCATGAGATGGATATGTAACACCAACTTCCATTTCTACCTTATTAGCACAACGCACAATTTCTTCATAGCTACTGAAGTCTCTTATAGCTAATTCCCTTCGAAGACTTGGTTTTAAGACACTGAAAAATCGATCAACTTTACTTTCAGGTTGGATGATAATGCCAGATGCATACCTTGCAAGTCTTGTAAAATTCGCTTCGTATATACCAACAGATTCATCATCCTTCTGCTTCAGCTCAAGAAACTTCTTTTCCATCTTTGTTCGAAGAATACGAGGGAAGTACTTACTGAAAAACAAGTTCTTGAACTCGTCCCATTCCATGGACTCAATTTCATCTCTTGGCCTCTTATTCTTGATAAGATTCCACCATTGATCAGCATCACCTTCCAAACGATTCACTGCTAAGATGACTTTATCATGTTCATAACATTGAAGAACTGAAAATATCTTTTCAGTGGTACTGATCCATTTTTCAGCAACAAGTGGATCGGAAGTCCCACTGAAAGAAGGTGGACGTTGCCTCATGAAGGACTCAATAGAATATTGTTCACTTCTCTGCTCATTTGGAAGTCCATAATGATTCATAGCTTGTGTAAGTATAGCAATAAGATTTTGCACTCCATCTCCCATAACATTTGTTTGTTCAGGAGGACAATCATTGCATTGTCCATTGCATTGATCAACACGGTTCCTTCGGGTTCCAGCCATCGTCTAAAACCCAAAAAGAATAGTGTGAGAGGCAAAAATCATGCTAGGAAAAACAACATAGTAAAGGGGGAGTACCCTTAATATCTAACATCTTAGGTTAAATTCTAAGATCGTTACCGTAGTTCTAGGACCATATCCTATACGTATACTTATCCTTAGGGACATCCCTAGACATACCTTAGAAATATCTCTAGGGATCTCACTAACGTTTTCGCATCCTAGTTTCCAAAGGTTGACTAAACCTTTCCTATGATACCAACTGTAGAGACCTGGAGCCTGACGTACATGTACATTACATTACTTTTTCGGAATACTTAGTACATTACAAAAACACACACACAAGGACCGTAATAGTTTAGTGTCTTTGGAAACTCGGAATATAATCTTCTAATCGTGGTGAAAGATCTTCAACATCTCCCACAAAGATCTTCCTTTTTTTACCTAAAACCTTTCTTTATATCCTGGGGAAAAGAAAACATAAAAGGGTGAGCTCAAATGCTCAGCAAGGGCAAATAAAGGAACTAAAAATCATATCATATCTTTTTGAAAATCATAACCTTCAAAAGAGATCATAATATCTTAACATGGAAAAAATCATAGAAGCGAAAATGAGATCACCATAATCATAACATGAAACTTGAAACTTTGTGGAATGCACACATAATCTTGGAAAATCATTTCTTGTTAGTCATGACTCATTTCCAAGACTATCATAGTGGACAAAGTCCCTTTATGAATCGAGTAACCCTCGTTTCAGTCCTGTTTCACTGGACCGGTATAACCTACTGTTCCAGCCCTGTCTATCTCATGAGATATAAAATCTTTACCCAATGCATTGGAGGGAGATATAGGTCCCACCCATATCATAATGATACCATTCTTATGTGTTCCACAAAATCATAAACCATACATCATTTCATACCCCATGTAATAAAAATGGGAATCTTAAACATCATGACATCATAAAACAATTCATATACGATAAAAGAAATTCTTAAAAATAATTCCATCATAACATAATCAAATCAATGTAATAATAGGGATAAAAACAGAAACCTTTATTATCTTAGATGGAAAATAATCTTGATAAAACACTTGAACTTTATTCTTGAGGAAAATATCCTTTCTACTTCAAAAAACACTTTTCCTTTCTTAAAATGTCATAAAATTCTAAACTAAAAGAAGTTGATTAAAAATAAACTTGAAAACTTGTAAAGGAAGCTTCTTGGAAATAATTTTTTAAAAATCCATTCATGCCGTATAAGTTAAAAAAAACATTCTTCTCGTACTTTTGTCGGAAAAGTCAAAAAGTACCTCGTACGAAAAACGACAAAAGATTCCTTTCATACATATTACTAAAAACTCACCGAAGGGTAAAAATGGATTTAAACAATTGTAGGTGGATGGAAATAATATTACATATTGATGAAACATGGATGTGGATGATAAAATACACCCCAGTAAATACTTACGAATAAACAATCTCGGATAAAAATGAGATTGTGATATTTCCCTTACCTTAGGTCCGATTTGCTTTGTACGTGTCCGAAGCTCCTCTTCTTTGGAACGCTTCTTTGAATCCTCCACTTAGGGAACTAATATTGGTCTTTTAAGAAGACCAGAACCTCTAGGATTATTCTAGGGAAGTGGAGAGGAGAAAATGGCAGGGGTTGGCCGAGCTTGAGTGCTCAAATTGGTGTGAGGAGGAGGGGGAGGAGGTGCCCTTTTATAAGGGAGGAGAGGGGCACCTTAGGAATACCTCAAAATATTATTTTATATTAAAGTCAAAATCGGTTTATAATGGTTCCAAAGGGTCTTATTTCGAAGGTAAAGTGGGGATTGGTCGAGATCCTATCAACCAATAAGATTTAGACAAGTTTAGGGTATTATCTTAACCTTATCAATTAGATTTAACTCTAAGTTAAATAATTTATCTTTTACCGTGTCTTTTTGTTTTCTTTCACTATATGGTTAATACACTTACTATAGCATGCCAAACGAACCCCAAATTGTTTATTATTAATATATATATCCTTATCTAAGTCATTTGGAAGAACCATAGATTTTTAGGAATAAAATAACAATTACTAATATAATATTTTATTTAAAAACTATTTTGTGTCAATTTTGACACTATTTGGTACAAGATTTTTATGAAATTTATAACAGAATGATAAGTTCGAACCAAGTTACTTAAATCGACAATAACATGTCATATTAACCTAAAAAATTATTTTAAGTCATAAAAAGTCTCAAATTACATTTATTTGGGCATTTATAACATTAATTATGTCAATATTTCATTAATAAGACAATTACTGCATTATCTTTTTGTCATAATAAATGATAATTATTTAATCCCTAAAAATTCTAAATAAATTCCTAAGATGTAGATAATTGTATTATATTTCTATAGACTATTAATGTTAGAAGTTTCATGAAGTTTATCACTAGATTAAAATTATTATACTTATAAGATTTAAGAAAGTGACATGTTGTCACATTCTTTGGTTTTAATAATAATTAAATTATTTTCATTGAAAAAATTTAATTAAATTAATCTAATCCGACCCTTAGGTGATATGGGTCGTTTTTTAGTCATCCAATAGAATTTTTACATTTGTTAGGGTAATTTTAAAATATTATATTTACCCTTAATTACCCGATTTACCTTTAACTATGGTAAATAAAATTTACCGTAGTTACTATTCATAATTCAGAAAAATAAAAAGTATCCTATTTACATAATTTTGGACCCACTGATTCCAAATATGGAATCCATTTTTTAAAATTCAAAACACAGAAATTTCATAAATTAAATTAAAATTAATCCCGTTGTCGAATAAAAATGGGTTTTTGTTTAAAACATTGCAAAAGATTGAATTGATTTAACCTACGAATTCAAGGTAAAATCATTGATAATGACATACATTATATTAAATGGTAAAAATATATTCTATTTATACTTTAAAACCATTCAATATTATAATTTAACCACATAATATATTACGATGAAAAAAGTTATTTTTAATTAAAATATAGCGTGTTTTTACTATTCATTAAAATGTGAAAGTTACCAGAATAATATGAAAATTTTATCCAAAGTAAATTTTTATTTCATGATTCCAAAGAAGAATTTTATTTTGTCAAATTCAACTTATAAACATGTCAAAAACTATATTTAGAGTGGGTGCGCCATCAAAAGGCGGCAAAACTGCATTTTTTGAAAAATTCTTATTTTACCCGAAAAATTTATTTTGTTCTTATACCATGTTCTAGAAATGTGTAAGATGAATAATAATGTTATAAAATTCAATATTTAGTTAATACTATTCATAAAGGCTAGTTCATGACAATATTATAATAATATAACATTGTTTATTAAAACCCGGTATTGCGTACAACACACGCTATCGAGGAAGGTCGTGATTGCGTGTAATGCAAGCCAAGTCAGGGTTGCGTGTTGTGAAAGAATCCTTCGTTGTTTCGTATAACAGAATCCAACCATATTTCATTTATACCTTTAATATATATATATATATATATATACTCAATGTTGCGTAGAATAACTATTATCAAAATTGTGTGTAACACGGTCCAAGAATAGTGTTGCGTATACTGCAAGCTAATACGGTGTTGCGTATAGCGCAAGGTAATCTTGGTGTAGAATACAACAAAAGACATTAATGAAATTAAAATAATATTTTTCATAAAATCTCGGGGTGTTACATTCCAAACTAAGAATCATAGTTGAATTATATTGATACTTTAAGAAAATGATTAATTATTAATTTTTGACATGTAGTAATTATCCAAATGTTAATATGGAACAAGGTGTGTAGGGTATGACTCCATGTGTGTGCTTTCGGTATAAAAGTAATATTTTTGCTGACAACTTGTGTCACATAGTCCTAACTAAGAAAATGAACTATCATGGTATAGATACTTTAATAAAATGGTAAACAATTAATTTTTTATGTATAGTAATTAACCACAAATCAATATCACACGTTATATTTTCATATTTATGGAAATTACATGTCCCTCTTTAAAAATTCCATTTAAGTTCAAAACATGCATCACATACTCAAACCCAAGAAAAATTTATCATTTTATCTTGATACTTTACGACAATGATCCATCATTTATTTTTGACATTTAGGAATCAATTATGATTCAATGTGGCACATGATCTATCTTGTATGACTCAAAGTGGGTGTTTTATGTATAAAAATTACATTTTAGATCACAATGCGCATCACATAGTCAAAACTAAGAGAACATTATCATATTGTATTGATTTATTATTAAAATGATCTATGATTCATTTTTTTATGTTTATGAATTAATCTCACATCAATCTATTACATTTTGTATCCATGTTGACTAAAAGTTTAGGTTTTTTAGTTTAAAAGTAACATTTAAGTATAAAATGTGCTTCATATACTCAAAACTAAGAAAACATGATCAGAATGTCTTAAAACTTTAGGAAAATGATTAATGATTCATTTGTGACATGTAGAAATTAATCTCAATAAAATATGACATATTTTGTGGCCAGTATGAATGAACATGTGTGTTTTTCTTTAAAAGTGACATTTATGTTCAAAATCTGCGTCACATAATCAAAACCAATTAAACACACATATATTTTCATGATATTTTAGTAAAAATATTTATAAATATTTTTCAATATGTATGAATTAACTGCACATAAATCTGACATAAAGTGTGACTGTTATGATTAAAAATGTGAGTTTTCATTTAAAAATTACAATTAAGTACAAAAGACACATCACATGCTCAAAATTGAGAAAACGTTATTGGTTTTTCTTGACAAAATATAAATAAATCCATAATTTATTTTTGACATGTAAGAATTGACCTCACATAAATATGACACAAAGTGTACCGATATGACTCAAGGTGTGTGTTTTCAGTATGAAAGTAAAATTTTAGATCACAATGCACATCACATAGTTAAGAAACAAAAAAAAAGATCAAATTGTCTTGATACTTTAGGTAAATGACATGTCAGTAATTATTTATGTGTAGTAATTAACTACACATTAATTTGACTTGTGGTGTGGTCAACTTGACTGAAAGTGCATGTTTTCAATTAAAAATAAAATTTAAGTTCAAAACATGCATCACATACTAAAAACTAAGAAAAATTTATTATATTTTATTATTACTATATTAAAATGATTCATCATACATTTTTTATGTGTAGTAATCAATGAAACATCAATATAAAACACAATGTCGCTGATATGACTCAAAGTATATGTTCTTAGTATAAAAGTAACATTTTAGCTCATAGAATAAATCACATATTCAAAACCAATAAAATTTCCTTAGGTATTCTTGATAATCTTGGACAATGATCTTTAAAGACCCTATCCCTATATCCAAGAATTTATGCTTACATTATTACATTGGCATAAGATACAAGTGATTGTATCTCTGAAGATTGAATAATTTAGTAGTCTTGTAAAAGAAGATACATACTTTAAATATCACATTAAAATTGAAAACTTAAAATACAACATAGTATTTTCTTTTATTACACCATTATTACCTTTATCATATCCCTAAATATCAATCATAATACACTACCTATCATATTCAATAAATGAAACATAGGAATGGGGTGAGCTCGAATACTCAACAAGGGTTTGTGTACAGGAGAATCTATCAGGAATAGATAAATAATAATCAATATGGTTAAGTAAATATAAAAAAACATTTAATCAATAAAATCCGTATAAATAATAATATTACAGGAATAAATGATGATCAAATAATGTCATATAAATAATCACACGAGCTTTAAAATTAACTATATATATCATAACTATTTAAATAATCACAAGTAAATAAATAACTAAACTCATAATAATGGAATGCCTAATGTTGGACATCATAAACATACCTTCAATTCCACATCACAAGAAATTTTATATAAATGGATAAGGCCTTAGCTAAATAGTCAATCCGGTTTGTCTCATGAGACTTACTGATGCATTTAGGGGATATAGCGAGCCCAGCCTATCACTTGCTAAGTCAAATTCATTCCTCGTATGAAAGGGGTGAAACAAAATCAATATAAACATTCATATTGAAAAACTAGCATATGAAATGTTAAAAATTTCCCTAATTAATAAAAATAATCATAAACCATCCAAAGTAATATGGAGAATGGTGAAAAAATACTACATATTCAGTCAAACTGATCATAAACCATCAAAGTAAATAATAAGGATGGTATCATTAAAACAAATACCCATTGGAGTATATATAAAATTATTCTTGTTCTCCTCTATTAATAGAAATTCCATAAAAATTTCATTACAACATTCTTGAGTAAATTACCCTTTTGAGTTTCAAAAATCACTTTAAAAAACAAAAAATTCACTGAATATTAAAAAATATTTTATTTCAATTGATTCATGGAAACTTTTAAAGTTTAAAATAATTTATTTTTTATGATGGTGGAAAAAAAATTATCATCATGTACATTAAAAAAATATTCCTTTCACATTTTTGGTAAAAAGTCAAAAGTACCTTATTGAGAAAATAAGAAGAAGATTCCTTTTAAACAATTTTTTAAAAATTAACACATGGGTAAAAATTATTTTAAACTATTTTTTTATAATTTTAAAAAATTATTGAAATTTTTTTATAAAACATAGGCATGGAAGAGAAAGGGTTTTTGATAGAAGAGAGAAATAAATTCAGTTTTTCCATGAAAACATTCTTTTGGACTCTTGTGTATTTAAAGAGATAAGAATAAAAGTAAGCATTTAATTTCAATAAATAAACAGATGAGAATGAAATATATTGGTTTTAAAATATAAATATCAAATATTTCCTCCATTATAGACTTTAACAAAAACAATCCTATAATGAGATTATGAAATAAACCCAAACCATTATGGTAACTTTTGAATCGTATGCCCCAAGTAATAAATAAAATTATATGGATATGTATATTGAATAATTTTTATGATGATAATAATAATTTTCATTCATGGAAATTATATTCCCCACACGAAAGAAACAAGTGGTGAATATGGAATATGTCCCACAGAAATAAAAGAGAAATGAAAATCCATTACCTCAAGTCTTACTTCCTTAATATGTGTCTGAACATTCTATATAATAAATATATATTTATTATAAATATATTAAATAAACATGATCATATATATTATACCCTATATTATTTACATATAACTTTTTATCACCAGTTTATTAATAATTATTTGTTAAAATCACTATTCTGGGTAATAAATGCTTCATTTTTCTTGCTTTTTTTGGTTCGGTAGATTCCATCCTTCTACTTTAACCATAGTTCCATAATATATAGAATGTTAATAATGACTTACATATTATATATACTCATTATAAACAGATTAATATTCATCCATAAAATTTAGTGATAGAAATATGAATTACACCGTTTACAAAGATAATAGGTCTTATTTACACATGAACATTGTTTACATTTTTTTTCGATGAATGGAATGAAAGAAAGGTAAATAATAATTTAAATTTAATAAATATTTATTATATCAGATATATCATAAATATATATATATTTATATATATATATACATTCCTTAAATCTATCCTTATTACCATCCATGTCAAAATAAAATGAAAAATACATCACATCACTTTATGAAGGCAATATTCCACACATACGTGTAAGTGACATTATAATTTTCTAATAGATTGGAAGGTGAGAATTTATATTCAAAATTATAATTATAGAAACATAATTATTTCATCCATCTTTGAAGGATGGTGATGGAAAATGAATTACATTGGTTCATGAGGTCATAGTCCTCCGTACACACAATCAACGGTTTTGTTTCCCATTTGATGGAATGGTAGAGGTTTATCGGTTATAAAATTAACATAATAAAATATAATTATATTTAATATACTGGTTTAATAATTTTTGAATATTTTTTTAATATTTTATGTGGATAGAGGATGAAATAAAACCAAGACGCATGGTTATGAACTATACGTCTTCTTCGGAGATACTCTTTAGGTTTATACCTAAAGACTTACTAGGATGGTTTTATGATAAAAAAAGGGACTATAGTTCATGTTAATAGATGTAGGTATTGGATTTATATAAGTATTATTTGAACCAAAAATCCTTTTAGGTGTGGATAGCAAGGGAGAGGAGGTGTCCATTTGTAAGTGGGGAGACAAGACCCACTTGGAAATTTCCAAAAAGGATACAAAATGATAAAATAATTCCCTAGAAATTTTTTGAAAATGGAAATATATAATAGGTTTTGATAGTATAAGGTTTTAATATGGATATAATATGGGATTTATAAAAGTTTAGTTGGCAAAATTACCCTTATCTTTCAGTTTAACCACCTCGATAAACTCATTTTTACCATAATCATTGTAATTAATTTTTTATTATTTTCTCTATTAATTATGAAAAAAATATTAATCTGACCTTATTACATAATATTAATTATACTAATTATAAATATGTAATCTATTATACAGAATTTAATTTATATAAGTTCCAAAATTTATTTTAAAACTAAACTTGCAAACGCCACAAAAATACATTTTTTGAAAGAAAAATCTTCACAAGTACCTATAGATTTTAAATCAAATTTCAAAATTAAATTGATTAAAATAATATTAATTGGATTAATTATAATATAATTGAACTAATTTTAATTTAAAAACAATATTAAATCAAAATATAACTTTCTAAAATATTTAAATGAAAAGATGGTTTTCAAAAAAATTATTATTTTCATTTTTCGTTGAAAAAAATAATCTTTTAAGAAAATTATCAAAAAGTAACTCTATCATAATTTTGAAATTTTATTTAAAAAATGAAATTAATTTTTTCAAATACATTTTATAAATTTGGTGAAAATTAATTTTAAAATAAGTGTGTAAAACATTATGGAACCGTTTTTTTGAATAATGAAATTTTTTAGCATAAAACTGGATTTATTCTTATCCCATGATTAGAGAAAAATTAGATGACTAATAAAAAAAATTATTGAATTAATAATATATAAATTTCAATAAAATATTCCTACAATAATTATTAATTTAATTTATTAATATAAAAACACATTACGTTCATAAAAATAGTTTTTCAGGAAAACATTTTTTTTACTTTCAAATGATTTTAATTTTCATTACTAATCGATTGATAACCAATTAATTTTTTTATACAACTTTAAGATATATAATTTTCATAATTTAGTTATACCTATTCATCCCTACCAATTAAACTACTAGGTTATAATTTATATCACTAATTTAAAATCAGGTTTGTGCGTATCACAATCTATCAAAAATATTAAATTTATTTAAAAATAAAAATACCATAAATCCTCAAGGTTTTAAATTATTCAATCATTTAATAAATTAGAAACTAAATTTCATATTTCTCATAAATGTTTTAACCTTTTGAGAAAACCCACATCGTACTAAGGGATAGTAAAACTTCATTTGAGAAGAGGAAAAGGGAAATATGATGGTCCTCTAGAATAATACAAAACTAGGTTCCCAAATAGGAAAACATTTATTAGAAGTGAAAACAATGACATGGAAGAGAAAAATAATACCCAAATAATAATGGAGATTGGGAGATAACCTGGTTAGGAGAAATTTAATGACCAAAAACCCATAAATTAGTTAGAGGTGAAGATACAATCAATTCTTCAAAAATGAAGGTCAAAGGATAAAAATTTTATTTCATGATCATTTTCCAAAATTTGAGGAATATTTTATTATAAAGATATAGAACATGAGAAAATATAATTACTTTATTTTTTTTAATAGGTGCAATTTAATCCTTTGGTAAGGATTTGGTAAATTTCCACTTCATTTCATACTCTAACAAATTAATATATAAAAATGATTTTTTATACATGGGGCACTAAAATTAACATTTAGCATATTATAATATCTATAAAAGAGTAAAATGTTTTTTCATGTGAATTTAAATATTAACAAAAAAAATGGTGAACATAATTTATCCAATATAATACATTAGTCTCTAAAACCTAAATAGTATCACCCAAATAGAAACTTAATACATTCCATAAGTATTTATCCTTAAAAACATTCAAAAATATGTCTGACCAAATTAAAATCCAAAACATTTAGAAATAAGGTCACTAAATTTACAAATTAAACTTAACATTAATTTCGCAAACAACCTAAAGTATCTCATAAAGTCACATACCAAATATTTGAATAACTTGATTATATATTCTTCTAAAACCTCATAATAACTACAATTATGATAAATTATTAATGAAAACATGCATGCTTTCAAAAATGTACTCTCTTTTAATTACTTAAATAAAATCACAAATTATTAAATTTATTCTATAAATACAAAAATGTTGTATATTCTCTAAATAATAACATAAACCACTTTCTCATCAAATTACTGACTAATTTCAAGGTCACCAGTATTATCTCATTTAATTCATCATTTTAAATCATCTCTTAATCCTAACTAAACATTAGGAATATATTAAGTGTTATCATTCCCTTAATCATGTGTTCTCCAAAAATATAACCTTACCACTAAATCACTTTTCATAGAAATCGATTCTATTCAAAATTCACTTGGAAATCCTTAATTCAATACTTATATAGAATAATAATTATATGTTTCATGAATCTCATTACTATAATTTCATTGTTAAAACAATTTTACAACATAATTATTAAATCCTAATACAAAAACAGTTCAATAATTCCACCTTAATGATTGTCATAACATAAATTATTCCTTGGTCTAAGAGTTAACCATTAGAAGAGAGAATTGACCTAGATAATGTCGAGGTCCCCTATATTTAAGATAAAAAATATAAATGGATCCCTAGGATGAAATTTATTTCCTTCCATCATGCTCTTCATTTTTTACTCATCAAGTCATTTCTCTATTCCCCTTTTAAATACATAAAACATTATCTCATTTCTTTAAGAAATTTTCAAGGGTGTCTTTTTCCACAATTATGACAAGAAGGAAATTAAACCTTCTTTACTCAATAGCCTCCATTACCTGAGTTCTCAGTGAACTTCGTTATTCACTTCTTTGGTGAGCTCAAGATTTGGTTAACGTATATGTTGTTAATCATTTATCAGGACAACTTATTAGACATAATCATGATATCTTTCACTCTAGTCATCATCCCATTTTGTTTCTCATAATCACCACATTTTACATAACATTAAATGTTAACATGATTCATTTTTATTTTATTCATTGACTAAAACCAAAAAACACGGTGTTAAAAACAATGATCATAGTGGAAAACCAAATAATCCTTTATAGGATTTCTAAATCATAATACATCCTTTTCAATCTAAGACAAAAGAGGTTTAACCTAGGTTATTCATTTACAAAATCTATTCAAATCCTTCATAATGGTTCATAAATAAAATATGAATTACCCTAAGAATATCCCTTTGGAGTGTCAAACTAGGTGTGCTACAAAGCCCATTGGCATGCACCAGCTAACTATCGAGTCAAAATCCAATACACCTTTCTTAGAGTTATTACGACTGGGTAAAACTATGCCAGATCCACATCAACTCATAGTATCCAGACAGGGATATATTTCTATGAAATATTCGAACTCATTATTTAAAGAGGATAATGAGGTTAAAACCAAACCAAAAATGTTAATCCTTAGGGTTCAGAATAAAATTGATAGAAAATAATGGAAGGATAAGAACTAATTTAAGAATTTTTGATATTTTGTGTGTGTTATAACCAATCATATAAAGACGTATTATCCAGTTTTGAAAATGAGGATAGTATGGTCCAAAAAAATATGGTATACCCTAGTTTCAACACTGTGGATGTTATATAGTCTAGTTCAAGGGCTGCTCCAGATGAGTTTTAGAGCTGAGATTTTTCATTATATCATGACTATTTGTAATCGTATGTTTGAGAGGGTATGTCTTTTTCAATTGGTACCAGGATCGTACATCACTTCATGGGACAGCTAGCGGAGTACGGATGAGAAGTTGGAAGCTGGACTGATTGTTTTTATGTTGTGCAGTGAATTCCCTTATTGATTTGATTTGGTTTTATAGATTTTGGTCCTTTTGGGCATATTTTAATGTCTTATGTCTTTGAATTCATGTTGGGATCCCCTTAATCCCTTAAAAGGGGTTTATTATATAATAAAAATAATAATTTTTAGTGAGTATAGGTATTCACCTTTCTGTACTCCTAGGACTGGATTTACTGCGTCTGGAGGAACCACTAGTGGAGGGAGTTATTTGGGCTAATCTAAGCCATTCGTGCTTAGGGGGAGATCTTTCTTCTATCAGATTCCTTAATTTTGTTGTTATATATTTCAAATACCTTTTACAACTTTCATTGTCTTAATATTTTCTAACTTTTCATGTTCATTGTATTTTACCCTTGAGAAAGTTTTTGTTGTTTTTAGTTATTTGAATGCTTGGGAGTTTTGTTGGATTTGATGGAGACATAGGTGATTTTGGAATAACTACTATTTAATGTTGTTCCTTTTTATCTTCTGATCTTGCTATTATTTTATTGGTATAATACCAGTAGAATTGTAGGTACAAGCAAGCCATGTACCACAATGGAATAGGCTATGAGTATCCGTTTTGGGTGGATACTATAGTATTATGTGTATTTTTTGTTAATAAAAACATGTCCATGCCTACTTGTAGGCTATATAGGCCCAGAAAGAATATAATATCTTAAATTTGTTAGTTTAATTTGATAAGGTGAAGATTTTTTAAATTTTTGTTTTCAAATTAAAATTTTTCTTTATGTTTTCCAGGAAAAGTTATTCTAGTTTATTATTATTATAAAATTTAGCATGTGGGCTTCTATTTTGAGTACTTTTTTGGGATTTCAATGTTGTTATTCCTTGTTGTGTGTTGTTTTCTTTTGGACTATTAGGATTCTGTTCTGTTGGGGCACTCAGGTTTGGTCTGATCTTGCATCTACTTCGACGATTTTCTTAGTTATTGATCTTCTTTATCGGATGACTTGTGTTTTAGGGTTTTGTGTTTTGTAATTCTCAGTAATCCATGTTCCTTGGATCTCACCCTTTCAACATCTATTTTGTGTTCCTTGATTCACATGAGATGTTTCACATGCCTACTCTTCTAGAACTATCGATGCATTCATAGTCAACCTTGTGTCCATCCTATCCTGTTGTGTCTTCCATCAATCACATTGTTGCCTGCTTGCCTTTATTATGTTTCATCACTTCATTTTCTCGAGTTTACATGGTTGTTTTCTTCAATCAAAGGGAGTGGTTCATTGAATACCATTCAGAGATGATATCTTTTTTAGAGAGGAATAAATTTTAGTGCTTCTCTTCCATTCTTATACAGCCCTCCTTTTATGATCATCATCTCCAATAGAGAGTTTAGTACTTGAGATTTATGTTTATCTCACATCCTTTTCCTGATTATACAACCATGGCCCTATTTTTCCCCTTTAAGAGATTTAGGATCAAGCCTTGTGTGATTATTCCTTTTATTCTTGGATTTAAATTTTCTTTATTTCCTTATTTATGGTTTGTTTTGGGGTTGATGTGTTTGATTTCATCTAGTCTAATAAGGAATGTTTCCATCCTCAGCTTGAGTTTAGAAAAAGCCCTTGGAGTGATAGGGTTTTCACTCTCAGATGGTTTTTTTAGTTTTCATGTGTTTCTCTCTGTTTACTTCTTCTCTATTGTATTCAAGTTCATTTGTTCTCATAATAAATAGTTGTAGCAGTGTTCTTAGTTTAGAGTAGATCAAACCAGTCTGGACCACATAAATCTCTCATGATATTTATTTATACATGACATTTTTATTTGGTCAAAAATATATACATATCATTTTTATATTATATACTATTATGTAATAACAATAATTATTGTGATATAATACCTTTTTGTATTATATTATACAATAAAAAAAATTATACATGCCGTTTTTTATTTTTATTGTTACGTTTATAAAAAATCATTAAATTTTAAGATTAAGAAATCTTGGAAATGGCGGTGGAAGTCAAGGAGCATACCTTTACTTACAGAAAATTTCACATGAACATTTTCAGCAAAAGTAAAAGAAATTAACTAATAGTAATAATCAATCACTGTTGGAAAAGGGTGAAAAGGTGAATTTGACTAGTTAAGATGAATAAATCCTAAAGAAAAACTATCATAAAATAAGTTAGGTTGTTCTTTAGCTATTTAAGAAAGGTATGTTGTTAATAAAAAGTTATCATTGACGATCTGTGGGTAAAAAAATTTATCCATAAGATATATTTAACAAATGTGTGGTTCCTAAATGTTTACTCATTCTTCATGACTACTTTCAGCTTTCTTAATGTTCAAGAAATTGATTTATTGTTTATTATAAATTTATCTTTAGATTATTATTGAAATGTTATTTAATGATTATTTATTTATTATTTATTTATTTTATATTATTAGATTTTTATATGTTATTTATTATTAATTATTATTAATTTATTATTTTTTATTAATTTATTATTAATGTATAATTTATTATTTATTTTTATTTATTTACTAATTATTTATTATGTGATGATTTGTTGTTTATTTACTACAAATTTATTATATAATTGATTTATTATTTAGTAATAATTAATTAATTTTATTTATTAATTATTTATTGTTTATATATATTATTAATTTTTAAATTTTATTTGTAATTTACAATTATTTTATTATTAATTTATTAGTTACTTATTTATTTTTAGTTATTTATTATATATTCCCTATTTATTTTTTTCTTTATTTTTTATTAATTTATTATTTATTTATCATATATTTATTTATTTATGTATTATTTATATTTTATTTATTTAGTATTTACATATTATTTATTTATTATTTTTATTATTATTTATTCATTAATTTTTCATTATTTACATATTAAGTAGTTATTATTAATTTATTTATTACTTATTGTTTATTATTGATTATTTTATTATTTATTAATCATTTTTTGTTATTTATTAATTATTTATTATTTATTTCATATTTATTTTTAATCTATTATTTGTTTTTTATTATTTATTGTTTATTATTATTATTTATATATGCATACTTATATGTATTTATTTGTATATATATATAAATATATTAAAAAAATTACTCATCACATGAAGAACTTGACGAGTGTTAGGGTTTTTGTATAATAACCGAGAGGTTTGTCCTTTAAATCTCACTCAATACATAGATATATTGAATTTATTTAGAGCTGAGAGTTTTCATCAGATCATGACAGTTTGGAATCGTATGTTTGAGAGGGTATGCCTTTTTCCATTGGTACCAGGCTCGTGCATCACTGCATGGGACAGCTAGTCGGGTACCAATGAGAAGGTGGAAGCTGGACTGATTGTTTTTATGTTGTGGATGGGCTGCCCTTGTTGATTTGATTTGGTTTTATGGATTTTGGTCCTTTGGGACATAGTTTAATGTCTTATATCTTTGAAGTCATGTTTGGATCCCCTTCATCCCTTAAAAGTGGTTTATTATATAATAAAAATAATAATTTTCTGTTAGTATAGGTAGTCACCGTTCTACACTCCTGGGACTGGCTTTACTGTGTTTGTAGGAGCCACTAGTGGGGGGTGTTATTTGGGTTAATCTAAGCTATTCATTCTTAGGTGGATATCATTCTCCTATTAGATTCCTTAATTTTTTTTTAATATGTTTCTATCACCTTTTAATACTTTCATTGTTTTGATATTTTCTAAGTTTTCATGTTCATTGTATTTCACCCTTGAGAAAGTTTGTGTTGTTTTATGTTATCTGAATACTTGGAAGTTTTGTTGGATTCGATGGAGACATAGGTGATTTTTGTAAGCATTTTTGTTTAATGTTGTTCATTTTTATCTTTTCATCTTGCTATTATTTTTGTGTTATAAAACCAGTAAAAGTGTAGGTACAAGCAAGATGTGTTCCACAATGGAATAGGCTATGAGTATCTATTTTGGGGGGATACTATAGTCTTATGTATATTTTTTGTTAAAATAAACATGTCTAAGCCAACATGTAGGCTATATAGGCCTTGCAAGAATATAATCTGTTAATTTTGTTGGTTTAATTTGAAAATGTGAAGATTTTTTAAATTTTGTGTTCGAATTAAACTTTTTCATTTTGTTTTCCAGGAAAAATTATTTTAGTTTATTGTTATTTTAAAATTTAGCATGTGGGATTATATTTTAAATATTTTTTATGGGATTTCAATGTTGTTATGCCTTGTTGTGTGTTGTTTTCTATTGGACTATTGGGATTCTGTTCTATTGGGGCACTCAGGTTTGGTTTCATATTGTAGTTGCTTCGACTATTTTCTTAGTTGTTGATCTTATTTATCGGATGACTTGTTTTTTAGGGTTTTGTGTTTTTTAATTCTTAGTAATCCATGTTCCTTGGCTCTCACCCTTCCCACATCTATTATGTGTTCCTTGATTCACGTAATATGTTTCACATACCTAATCTTCTAGAACTGTCAATGTATCCTCAATAATTCATGTGTCCATCCTCACCTGTTGTGTCTTCCATCAGTCACATAGTTGCTTGTTTGCCTTTATTATGTCGCATCAATTAATTTTATCAATTGTACATGGTTGTTTTCATCCTTAAAAGGGAGTGGTTCTTTTGACTACCATTGAGAGAGGATATCTTTTTGAGAGAGTAATAAATTTTGGTGCTCCTATTCCATGATTATACAGCCCACCTGTTATGATCATCATCTCCAATGGAGAGTTTATTACTGACAATTAACATTTTTATTGATTTTGGAAAGGAAAAAAAGCCTCAGGACATGAAAAAAATTTATAGAGGTCTAAAGTAATACAGGCCCAGAGTATCATTCAAAACAAACTTCAAACACTCGCTAGGAAAATAACCAAGACTAATAAAAGACATATTTTGATGAGGATATGCCATAGATTCCAGGAAATCTGCCACCATATTTCCCTCTCGCCAAGTTTGAGTGAGCTCCATATGAGAACCAATGAGTTGCTGAAATTTTCTGATGATATAAGCAGTTCTCCAGGGAACACTGCCTTCACCCCCAAATGATTTAAAAAGGATAATGGAATCTGTTACCACCGTCGTCAATGAAATCTGCCATTGAGTGCACATCTCCAAACCTATAGCCAAAGGTTTAGCCTCTGCCATTAATGAGTTTCCACTGCAATAGGAAGCCGCGAAAGCAGCCAGCACCGACCACATCTTTTTCAAGATTATACAACCATGGCACTATTTTTCCCCTTTAATGGATTTGGGATCCAGCCTTGTGATATTATTCCTTTTATTCTTGGCTTTACATTTTCTTTCTTTCCTTCTTTATAGTTTTTTTTTGGGTTGGTGTATTTGATTTCTTCCAATCCGACAAGGAATGTTACCATCCTCGGCTTGAGTTTAGCACAAGGCCTTGGAGAGACAGGGTTTGCACTCTCAGATGGTTTGTTTGGTTTTCATGTGTTTCTATCTGTTAACTTCTTCTCTATTGTATTCAAGTTCATTTGTTCTCATAATAAATAGTTGTATTGATGTTCTTAGTCAGGAGTAGATCCTACCAGTCTGAACCACATTAATATCTCATGTTATTTATTTTTACATAAAATTTTGATATCGTCAAAAATATATACCTATAAATTTTATATTATATATTATTACGTAATAACAATAATTATTGTGATATAATATATTTTTGTATTATATTATACAATAAAAAAATATTATACGTGATGCTTTTTTATTTTTATAGGGACGTTTATAAAGAATCTTTAAATTTTAAGATTAAGATATCTTGGAAATGGCGGTGGAAGTCAAAGAGCATACCTTTACATAGAGGAAATTTCACCTTAACATTGTCAGCAAAAGTAAATTAAATTAACTAATATTAATAATCAATCACTGATGGAAAAGGGTGAACAAAAGTGAATTTGACTAGTTAAGATGAATAAATCATAAATAAAAACAATCATAAAATAAGTTATCTTGTTCTTTAGGTATTTAAGAAGGTAAGTTGGCAATAAAGAGTTATTATTGAAGATCTATGGGTAAAAAAAAGTTACCTATAAGATATATTTAACAAAGGTGTGGTTCATAAATGTTAACTCATTCTTCAAGACTACTTTCAACTTCCTTAATCTTCAATAAATTTATTTATTGTTTATTATAAATTTATCATTAGATTATTATTGAATTATAATTTAATGATTATTTATTTTATATTATTACATTTTATTTGTTATTAATTTATTATTTATTATTTATTATTTATTTATTATTATTTATTATTTATTATTACGTATTATGTATTATGTATTATGTATTATGTATTATTAATTTATTATTAATTTACAATTTATTATTTATTTACTAATTATTTATTATATAATGATTTTTTGTTTATTTACTAATTATTTACTATATAATTGATTTATTATTTAGCAATAATTTATTAATTTTATTTATTAATTATTTATTGTTTATATATATATATATCATTAATTTTTAAATTTTATTTTTAATTTACAATTATATTATTATTAATTTATTAGTAACTTATTATTTTTAGTTATTTATTATATATTCCCTATTTATTTTTTATTTATTTTTTATTAATTTATTATTTATTTATCATATATTTATTTATTTATCTATTATGAATATTTTATTTATTTAGTATTTATTTATTATTTTTATTATTATTTATTATTTATTTATTAATTAATTATTAATTATTTACATATTAAGTAGTTATTATTAATTTATTTATTAATTATGATTATTATTTATTATTTTATTATTTATTAATCTTTTTTGTTATTTATTAATTATTTATTATTTATTTCATATTTATTTTTTATTAATTACTTGTTTTTCTTATTTATTATTTATTTTTATTATTTATAAATGCATATTTACATGTATTTATTTGTATATATATAAATATATTAAAAACAATTAACTCATCACATGAAGAAATTGATGAGTGTTAGAGTTTTGTATAATAACCCAGAGGTTAGTCCTTTAAATCTCACTCGACACATAGATATATTGAATTTATGCATGACTTACATAACATATGCATGTATGGAGAGATAAATAAATAAATAAATATGAAAAAAATTAATTAATTAATTAATACTTAGATAAAAAAAATGACCACTAAATGATTTTCAGTGGTTCTGAAAACCACTACATAAAGTTTCACGACATTGCATTTCGTAGCGGTTTTCCATACCCCCCATTAAATAATAAAAAAACATTCATTAAATAGTCATTTCAGTGTATTGTCTCCAGAACCAATCCGATAAGACAATCTAAACACCAATTTCAATACAAAAGTCATCAAAGCGTACTAGTAGCTAGACAAACACAACATAAGAGATGGCATATTATATAATCAATACAAACTAGTAGCGACCCAAACAATGTATAATACAGGGAATAAGTAACAACTAATACATTATATTAGATTAGGTGGACGCAGCGAGTGACTATTAAATGAACTTTCATTAATTAGCAATATGTTCATTCAAACATTTCACACCACATTAGATTGAAATTAATTATACAAAATTTTTGATCATTAATTAATTAAAATAAAACTATTAAATGAATAATTACATAACCCCCTAATAAATTTACCAAAAAAAAATTTACCATAATGATTAATCACATAATCCCCTAATATATATTACATAAAAAATAATATTATGTTGGATTTAGGTAGAGGTAAAAGTAGCTAAGTTTAAAAAAAGTACATCAATAAGGATAATAATTTTATCGAAGACTATAATGAATATAATCTAAATAAACCTCAATTACATGAATCAGGAAGAATGGTGTCCCAAAGAGATATTGGCTATTGTTCGACATCCAGATAAAAATGAAAATGATGCTCGGTAGAATTTATTATTGACTTTGGAATCACTGGTATGATGTTAAAGAAGAATTAAATCAATAAATGGATGAATGATGGGAGATCACTAATAATAATTGAGGGAATTCCACATGCAAAAAAGGGAGAATGTGGAATCATGAGGAGAGGGGAGACCACACGCCACATTTGGGGGAAAACCATATTAATGGTTTTAAAATACCATTGGTATGTGGTCTTAGTTTTGACCCTATACCAATGGATTTTATAAACCATTCGTATAAATTCCTTGTACCAATAGATTGTAGAAAAAATGAGTATAGAACTGTTGGTATTACTTAGGTTTCCAATAGTAAATTAACCACACATCAATATGATAAATCGTGTGGTTAAACTGACTAAAAGTGAATGTTTTAGTTTTAAAAAAAATTAGTCTAAAACATGTATCACTTACTCAAAACTTATCAAACGCACTTAGATTGTCTATTTTCTATTAGAAAAATGATCTGTGATTTGTTTATGATGTTTACAAACTTTAATCTAGTCAATTAGATATACAGTGTGACTAATATGACTAAATGAGCATCTTTTTATTTAAATGTGACATTTTAGTTCAAAATATGCATCACATACTCAAAACTGAGTAAACACATTCAGATTGACATATTATTTTAACTCAAAGATCAATTATTCATTTTTTATGTGCAGTAATTAAATTCATGTTAATTAAACATGTAGTGTGATCATTATGAATTAAGTTGTCACTACAAAAAAAGAGTTCTTAGAGGTGATTTTGGAAACCACCACTAAATGAAGTGTATTAATTTTTATTTAAAATATAGCAACATTTGGTATAACCACAGAAATATTGTTATATTTTTTTTAGAATTAGTTTTTTTTAATCACCTAGAAATATTCTTAAAAAAATCTAATCAATCACCCCACCCTTGATCCCCATGGCCCTGACCCCCCCCCCCCCCCCCCCCCCCCGATGAGCCTTCTCCCCGTGACGGTAACCCCTGAATATGGACCCTCTAACCATTTTTGGGATGACTGTAACCACTGATGGCGACACCGACCCTAAACCCTATCTCCCCATGAACCCATCCTCCTCCTCCCTCTGCCTTGACCAAATTTCCCATACACATGTTTGTATGTGAGTCAGACTTTTCCAATTTTTTCTCCCCTGCCTTCATGCTATATGTTTCCCTCTACTCGCCTTAGTGACCTTTTCCACAACATCTAACCTTTTTATTACGAGGGTTAATATTTATTCATCGATTTTGTTTATGTTTTTCATGTTCGATTGAATCTTTTTTATGTTGAATTTGTGTTTTGTTGAATCATGGCCCTACCCAAGTTAATGACCATGTTGGGTGATGTTAAAAATTAATTATACTTGTTTTATTAAACATTTATATCATTATATTTGAATGTATATGTATAATAGTGTCAATCCAATACCTATGGATAAAATTTTGATTAATTTACCTAAAAACACACCTCGGTATGCCAAGGGTTTAAAAACAAATTAGATTATGCAATTGCAAACTGATCAATGGATGGTATAAAAAATTAATGTTTCCTAACTATAAATTCAAGTGATGTTTTAATAGAAACAAATTATATGAGAACTTGAGAGTCAAAATCAATGCAACATTAGGAACAAGCAGAAGAAGAAGACTCTCATAAAGGCATTACACTACTTTCCTCTGAAACCACACTTACAACTATTATTCATGTTGTCTAAGAGTATATAAAGCAAGAAGTGGCATGCTCGGGATAGTAACAATGATTTCTTAATGATACATCCAAAATATTCAATATCATGGATAGTTTTTGATTAATTATATCTAGATTTTTATCCAGATACTATAAATGTATGTTAGGGATAGTCTTCTGATGGTTTTAATCCCTTTTGTACTTTAGGTACTAATTATATCAAATTGCCAGTTATTTTGATCCTCTATAATCTTCCTCCATGGATTTATATGGAGAAGAATTATTTCATTATATAAATGATTATTCTTAGAAATATTACTTGAAATGGAATTGATTTATACCTTCAACCTATAATCAAATAATTACAAGAATTATGGGATGATGGAATGGAATCACATGATGATTCAATGAGAAAAATATTTAAAATGCATGCTACTTTTATTTAGACAATTAGTGACTTTCCTAGACTAAGAAACCTATCTCTTTAGAACACTCATATTAGTTTGGCTTGTCTAGTTTGTAATTTTGATTTTCAACCTCAATGATTACCTCATGGTAGAAAATTGTGTTTTATGTTTCATCATCAATTTCTTGACGCTTTTCATAAATTCATTTTTAACAAGACACAATTGAATAGAGATATTGAATTTAGAAAGTCACTGAAGGTGTTATCTTTTTTATAAATCATGGGAAAATTAAAAAATGTCACTTTAGAATTTATAAAATGTAATCATTTTAAAGAAGGGTGAAAATGTTATCAAGTACAATATATGAAGAAGATGGAACACAACAGTGGAACAAAATGAGTATAATTTTAAAAATTTCTTATTAGGAGTTTAATTTGATACGTCATAATATTTAAATAATGCATATTTAAAATAAAGTCTGTGATGATTAAATTTTTACATTGCTTAATGATAAGGTAAAATATAAGGATAAACTTAATGCTCATAAGGATTTGAAATCAATCAATATAAAGAGTGGTTTGTGGGAAAAAGAGAATTGAAAGTATCCCTTAGCAATATTTATAATTAAAAATCATGAGAATGAAATATTTTTTAAAACTTTAAATAATGTAAAAGTGTTATATGGGTATTCAAGTTACATTTCAGAGTATGTTAACTTAAAACAACAAAAATTACATGGATTAAAAAATTCATGACTCTCATGTTGTGATGGAGAAATTGTTGTTGTTGGTATTGCATAATATTTTTCCAAAAAACTTAACTATTGTTCTTGTTGAGTAGTGTACCTTATTCATAGAGATTTTTAGAAATACTCTAAATCCAACTAATCTTGATAAAGTTTAGGAAATAATTTTTTTAACACTTTTTCATTTGGATATGTTATTTCCCCCTTTATTTTTTAATGTTATGATTCATTTGACAGTTTATTTGGTTGAAGAAGCTAAACTTAGTGGATTGGTACACTATCAATGGATATATCCAATTAAGAAGTACATTAATATTATTTTTATTTTCTTTGATAATTTAAAGACTCTATTTTTTCATGTAAGACTTTGGAGTATTTCTAGGAATATTTTTCAAGCCAGGAGCTGAGTGGGTGCATAATTTCAGGCCCTAAAGAGCCACGAAATTATGTATATAGTATCAAGGCTTCTTGGTCATTTATTTTATTTAAATTCATTTATGTTGTAAGTATATTTTATTTAACACATAATTGGTGAATATAAACCTAATTAATATCCTAAAATGGATGAAAATTTTCATTGCAAATTATTTTCTAGTGTCCATTCTTTCCATATAAGAAGAAAATAGCCTCATATTCATTATTTTGCCATTGAATATTTTGTCTCTTTATATGAATCCATAAAAGATAAATTTTTTATATTAACCATGGAATCCTAATACCTTTATTTCAAATTTTTCACCATAAGGGTTTGAGAAATAGGTTTCAACCAATCCTTACCCACTTGGAGAAGTATGGAAAAATGTTTCCCTATTGATTTATACATTTAGGATATCCAATCATGGAATAAATAAGGATGATCTTCGTGGTAATGATAATCAGATAATATTAATGGATAATTTCTTATCCAATTGGAAGACTAATTTTTCTAACTAATCAATATACCCTAGTATTTTGAAGTCATGATTAGTAGCAAGATTTCCTTCTTCCAGTTTACAATGATATTGTACATTGACAATCTTATTTATTTCAAGCCTTTCTTACCATTTATTAAGATATTGGAGATGAGATATTATGGAGTAAGCATCCATGTATTTATGTTGTATCATCAAAAATATAGTAATAGTTGATAAAATAATAGAATGAACATAGGAAGAATCCTCAATATATCTCTTATAGGCTAACTTTTCATCTTCACTCACTTGCTGGGGTGGTAGAACATGAATACTGGATTCTAAAACATAATATAATTTTTCCAACAATAGTTCATCTCATAAACGAGGGTACCATATCCAAAAATTTCTATTTATAAGGACATAACCTGAGTTAAATAATGAGCACACTATTTTTTTGGTTTTTCATTCCATTTTACACAATAATTAAAATAGATGATTAGTACATTACCTGATTATAAATTAGGTGAGAAAAAATAATTTAATTGATTTTATTAAATCGCCCACATTTTTATCAGGTTCCAATAGCCATCACCATTGAACTTGTAATTTCTATTTTTTTAATATTCTAGTGTCGAGGATCCATATGCCCCTTTACATAACTCTAACAAGGGTTAGTCAAGCTGTTTGAAGGTATTTAGGTAGCAAGTTGTTTCTAACCGTGGGCTTGAATCTCTTTCATCCGTTGAGTGGATTCCCCAATCCAGAAATCCTGACTTTTATTTCATTAACACGTTCCTCCAACCATCAATATATTTAATATATATTATTTTTAAAATATAAATAATATATTGTCTGTAATATCACTATGATAAAATTATAAAGACCAGAACTGCCGAAAAAACAACAGGAAAGTAAAGTAGTCACCACCTGAAAAGTGACTTTAATAAAAAATTGATAATAAAAGGGTGATAAAATTTTATAAGTAAAACATATAATGTATGATATAAATGAGTATTGTTCTTTAATATATTTACAATAATTCATAATCTATCTCAATATTTTTGGATGAATCTAACTATCTATATATTTAATATATGTTATATTTAAACTATAAATAATATTTTGTATTTAATTTAATTATGATAAAATTATAATGACCAGAACTATCTAAAAACAAACATGAAAGTGAAGAAGTCACCACCTAAAAAGTGATTTTAATAATAAATTGATAATAAAAGGGTGATAAAATATTATAACTAAAGAAAATAATGTATAATATAAATGAGTATTGTTCTTTATTATATTTATAAAAAATATATATTTATTATATTGTAATTTCAAACATGTTTAATGGAAATCGAACCTGAGGGAAGGGTTTCTCATCTCAATTTTACTTTCATAGGACATATGCCTTATTCACCAATTATTTTTATTGTGAGACGTATATACTACCCCTTTTATGTGTTATATCATGAATCCATTTATCATCATGGTATTTAAATTTTTATTTGAATTGTTTTATTTAATGGGGATTATGATACGAAAATTACCACAAGGTTAAGAGTGTATTTCAAAATCTCATTATTATTCGGGATTGTTTATGTTTAAGTCTCTACTGTGGAATATTTATCTTCCATATCCATATTTTATAAAAAAATCAATTTGTTTTTTCTACTTTCATATGAATATTTGAATCAATTTTACCCATTTTTTACTTTTTACAAAACGGTTTGAAAGGAATATTTTTTTCATTTTCGAAATGAGGTATTATGTGAGTTTTCCAACAATACTACATAATGATTGTTTTTCTTATTATATAGATGACAGTACTTTTCCATTTTGATAATACCTTAATGAATTTAAGATTAATTTAAACGTTTAAAACTTTATTTTTAAGGAATTTTTTTTGTAGTTGCATATCTTTTTAGAAATAAGTGATTTAAATTTGAAAAGGGAAGGTTTCCTCAAGAATGTTTCATTGATATTATTAAATTGTTTTCATTTATATCAAAAAAATTTAATGAATCATATTATTAATTGATTTTTATCATTTTTTATACCATTTGTCAAATTTTATTGATTGCTTTATGATCATTTTGACTAGGGATGTACTATTTTGATACCATTCACCATATTACTCTAGATGATTTATGATTATATTTATTTGTTGTGGAAATTATTAGTATTTAAAATTATAGTTTCAATAAAAATGTTTATATTGATTATGTTTTACCCTTTTCATATGAGGAATGCATTTGACTTAGTAAGTGATGGTTGGGTCCCACTATAGCTCCTCAATGCATCAGCAGGTCTCATTAGAAAAACAAGTTTGGGTATTCGGCATGGCCTTACCCGTTTATGTATGATTCCTTAGATAAAGACTTGACTATATTTTAATGAGTTCACTCAATATGCATTCCCTCATTATGAGATTATTTATTAATTTCCATGTGATTATTTGATTGGTTATGATATTTATAGATATGTTCTTAATTCATGTGATTGTGAAATTATTTTATTTCCATTTATTTCATTCCATATTATTCATGGCTTATTTAGCATCAAATCCATTCTAAGCCTTACAGAGAATCTGAGATCACCCTTTTTATTATGTATATTTTTTACTAGGATGCCAAGAAGTATATTATAATTGATATATGGGAACAATATATGAGAGTAATGGTGTTCTCAAAAGAAATATTATGTATATTTTATGTTTTTAATTGTAATGTAAGATTCAAATATGTATTTATTCTTCCAAAACTACTAATATATTTGGTCCTTAGGGATTTTATTCCTTATATATTATTCCAATGTAATAATTTAACCACCGACTTTGAGCTACTGGGTTTGGGGTCCTTACACATGTTATTTCAAAAAATTTATTATTTTTTATATTTAGGTGCATTTCTATAATGCGATAGAGATATTGATGAAAATTTATCTCATAAGATTCAAATTTTAAAGATAAGTAATAAAAGTATTCTAAATCAACTACACATAAATTGTTCATATAGGGTGATCGATGTGACTCAGAGTGCATCTTTTTAGTATAGAATTAATATTTTATCTCAAAACACATATCACATAATCAAAAATCATAAAATGAACATGGATTGTTATGATACTTTAATAAAATTATATTGTAACATCCCAAGTAAGTGAAGAATAAGATATTTTCATACTTATTAATACTTTTTAATTAAATATTAATTTTACTTTAAAAGGGTTGTTATGTTCGATAGCGTACCCGATACGCAACAACGGGTTTCTTTGAAATCTTACATTGTACACTAATAATATAATATTATTATTTTAAATAGAAGTTAACTCCTAGCCATTGTATTGGAAGGAATTAAAAAAACTAACTACAATATGATTATATATGCTTTTCAAATGTATTTATATTTATCCGATAAAAAGATAGAGGCTTAAAATGTGAATGAATCTAATTTTAAGAACAATTTACATTAAAAGGCTGATTTATCACCTTTTAATGAAAAACCCTTTTTAAATATAGTTTTGGTCACTGTAATACATTCTATATGACCAAATAAAATCCTTCTTTAGAATGGTGACATCAAAATTTACTTTTTGTAAATTTTTGGAATTTTTTCCGATAGAGTTCAATTTTTTATGAATAGTGAAAGATATTGTATTTTAATTCAAAGTTGTGTTTTAATCTAATTTATTTATATGGTTATATTATCTTTTTAGTTGTTTTTAAAGTGAAATTAAAATATATTTTTACCATTTAATCCAATGTAGGTCATTGGAATTAATTTCACTATGAAATTGGACATAAACAAGTATCAATCTTTTGATAGTTATTGTTTCTTAAAAACACGCTATTTGTTTTGATAACAAGAATTAATTTTAAAATTAATTAATGCCACTTCTATGTTTTGAATTTTTAAAAATAGACATCATTTTTGAATTCGGAATATCAAATATAGCTTAGGCTGAATTTTTGGTATTTTTCTGAAAAACTTCATTTTTTGATAAATAGTGAAACCACTTAGTGGTAGTTAAAAAAACTGACTTTTTCATTTAAATGAAATTTTATCACTTCTCTGAATTGAATTTCAAAAATCTGACATACATGGTTGTTATCAAGGACTAAAATTTGGTTCAATAATTTGAAAATAATTTTTGGTGAATAGTAACTTTTGACTTTTATTTACCGCGGTTAAAGGTAAATAGGTTAATTCAAGGTAAAAATAATATTATAATAATTTAAAATTTCTTTAAAAGTTACCCAAACCTTATTGGTTGAGTCATTAACGACCATGATCATCTTTGGGTCGATTGTGGGACCCCTTTGAGCCACTTGGAAGTGATAATGACAATTTATATTAATTAATTTAAAGTAAAGGCCAAAATGACATAACCAAAAATCTTTTAGTAATTAATTTTTTTATAGAGATATATAAGAAATATTTTTAACTATAAATATTAATTAGAAATATAAAAATATTTCCTAAATCATGGTATTTGTTTTATAATTTTTATGCAACAAATAAATTAAATTATTTATGACACAATAATGATGCAGTGTTTACCTCGTTAATATATGATTTAAATAAATAAGATTTTAATTAATATAATATTATAAAAAACATGTCCAATTCTGATTGGATGATTTTATTTCGACCATGAGTCATCTTATCTTCATCTTTAATGATTTTTGGACCATTAGAACCCGAATATAATTATATAATAAAATAATAGTTTCACACTTTCCTAAAGAGCCCCTCCTCCCCCTTATAAAAGGAGGCCACTTCTAACCAATTCCTCACACATCTCAAGCCTTTTGGATCGTCTAAAATCTGCCCAATTAAGCTCCATACATCCCTCTACTCCTCCTAGAAGCCTTACCTTAGTCAGAAGGCACTTCAAGAAGTAATTTGGTTCAAACCAAAGGGAGTTACCCAAATTAAAGGTAATGATTTCTCTTAAATTGTTTTCTTTTATTTTACTTCTACAACCAGTAAACTCTTTTTATTACTTTCTTTTGTAACAACACAAGTATCCTCAATATACTAGGATGTTGTTTTGAGAATGATTTGAACTACACATACACACACCTCCATCTAATGGGTGAAGAACATAATGTTTCTTTGCATGGAAAACTAACGCCTCACGAAACGATGATTGTTCGATTATCCCCTACTGCCTCTCATGGTGGCCATTATGATGGAATTGTATCTATATACTATATATATTATGTTTGTTTTTTCTTTATGCTTTTTCAATTTCCATTTATAGCACACCTTAATGGTTTCCATAGTGGGTAAATACGATAATCTCATTTGAGGAAGTGTGGACTACCGCCCCCTCAAAGTGATGTGACTAGTTAATGCCTTGTGTGGGATGTATAAAGGATAGATTTAATGATAATATATATAATATTATACTGTGATTATAATATAACTATGTATCCTTATGCTTAAGTTTCTTTAAAATAAGAAATAGAAATGAAAGTAGTGTTCATGCATACGTACGACTTACCGTCTCCATGAACGGTGCATTTCATTTGTTACCTCCATATGTTATGTACTATTATAAATACATGTATATGCTAGATATGTATGATATATATGATATATAAATCATGAATATCAATTTGGATATAATGGACTATTGACCACATGGACAACATTTAAATATAAGGTGTTTATTTTTGACTCAAGTACAAAATATTGACAAAACGAACATTATTAACATAAATGATTACATAATGTTTATAAAACGGTAATAAGTGATATAAAAGGAATAGTAAACTTGAAAAAGGTTCTTAAGCAAGTATAAAATAACATTATATTATTATTCAGAAGATTAATGAAGGACCAGGTCTAGTCGGACACAAGGTAGGGGACTTCGTCTCAATCTCCTTTCATTGCGGCATATTTTGTTTTAATACATGAATTTCTTGTATATGTTGTATAAAAAAACTTGAATTTTCAAAGGGAATCTTTTTCTATGAAGCATTTTACTAAATGACAAAAATTAATGTTTCTTTTAACGTGCGTGGAGATAATGACCTTTTCTGCCGACGTGAGTATTATTTGATCTTTGGTTTCTTCAACAAGTCGTAATGTTTTTTAAAGTAAATAAATACCATATAATATTTTATGTATTTTGGTATTGAAAATGTTTTGATAATGGATTTGTTATTTCAATATATTTAAGTGATATATTTTTATTGAAATGTGGGAATCTTTTCTTTCCTTTATATTTTTTTATATCTTATGATTTTATAATGTTACTTGGACATTTGACAGGTGGTTACATGATAAACCAAATGAAGGGTGCAGCTGCGAATACCAGGATGGGTGGTTACGTTATAACCTCCAATGCATTCGGTATGTAAGTCGGCCATATGGCTATTTCATTTAGTGATATGTGTGGAAGTCGACCATATGGTTATTCCATTTAAGTATGTTTCTGTCCCAAGTTACCTTTATATGTTATGTGTTCTTTATATGGGATTTATGGTAATATTTTGCTTAAAAAAGGTTAAGTAATGATCTTTTATTCAGTGAAGAGTATTTACAACTTTGTAAAGGTTAAAAGTATTACTTATGTTAAAGTATTCATGTTTTACTTGTTATTTTGAAAAACTAACAGTTTTCTTTCTTTGTGTATCCCTTACTGAGCTTTTTTTGCTCATCCCAAGTTTTGGAAATGTTTTTCACAAGACATAATGTAGAATAGGGTTATGTATGAGATCAAGGAAAATTCATGTTGTCTTAAACATGGAACTAGACATTACTCTTTTTTTCAAGAGTTCATGTTTTGTAAAAAAAATGGATACTGGGTAGAAGTGTCCACTTTGTAAATTTTTTTTGAAATGTAATAGTTATGTCCTAATTATCTAATACTCTAAAACTGAAAAGATCCTCAATGTGAATTATTCATTTAATTCAAGATTTATGTAATGTTTTAAGGTCGGGTCCTTATAGTTGGTATCAGAGGTTGGTCTAGACAACTTTAGGAGTTAGGGTATTGTTAAATTGATGTCCCTAAATTAATTTATGGTAAAATTGAAATGATATAGCATTTAAAGATTACCATGTTTCTTCGCCTAAGATATTTCTATATTAAGAATAGTTTTTTTAGAGGAAACAGAAAAACTTTTCTAGGAGGGCATACAGAGGTAAATGACCTTCCAAATTCGCATCCTCAGACGGTCAAAATCAGAACTGAACAGTTTACTACAGTGATGGATCAGTTGATTCAGGTGATAAATGGCGGTTTTTTTATTGGTGATATTTTGGTTTATTCAAAAATTAAAGAGGAGTCTGAAATTCATTTAAGGGTTATCTTGCAAACCATAAAAGAAAAGAAACTTTATGGGAAATTCAGCAAGTGTGATTTTTGGTCACAACAAATTTCTTTACATGGTCACATTGTTTCAAAAAATGGCATAATTGTTGATCCTGCTAAAACAAAAGTTGTTGATGAATGGCCAAGACCCACAAATATAACTAAGATTTGTAGTTTTCTTGGTTTGGAAGGTTATTATTAGAGGTTTGTTGAAACTTTTGCATGGTTATCTAGTCCAATGACTAAGTTAACTCGAAAAGGTGTTATGTTCATATGGATAAAATAATGTGATGATTGCTTTCAGGAATTGAAAAAGAGATTGTTTAATGCTCCAGTTTTGGCATTGCAATCCAGAAATGGTGAGTTTGTTATCTACAGTGATGCTTCGTTGAAAGGACTGGGTTGTGTCCAAATGCAGAATGATAAGGTAATTTATTATGCTTCACGTCAGTTGAAACCCCATGAGTTAAATTACCCTACATATGATTTTGAATTAGCTGCTATTTTTTTTTTTTAAAAATTTGGAGGAATCATTTGTATGGAGTAAAATATGAAATATATACTGATCACAAAAGTTTAAAGTATATATTCACTCAAAAATAATTGAACATGAGACAGAGGAGATGGGTAGAGTTAATCAAGGAATCTGATTGCACGATCCATTACCATCTGGGAAAATCAAATAAAGTGGCTGATGCTTTGAGTCGAAAAAGTAATGCTTCATTAACCATGTTATATTTGGAATGAGATCCTTTGGTTTTTGATTTTATGAACTTTGACATAGAAGTTGTTGGTGCAGTAAATTCTTCTATTTTGTTTCGGGTGTCAGTAAAATCATCTCCATTAGACAGAATAAAGCAAGCGCAGAAAGAAGATAGTGAGTTATAGAAAAAGGTAGAATTGGTTCAGAAGGGTAGGTTGCCTGAATTTAACATTGATAATGATTTTGTTTTGAGATTTGTGAAGAGATTATGTGTGCCTTGTGATCCAGAGTGGAAGAATGAGTTGTTATGTGAAGCTCATAGTTCTCCGTTTTCAGTTCATCCTGGTAGTACTAAGATGTACAGAGTTCTTTAGGAGTGTTACTGGTGGGATGGAATGAAAAGAGATATTGCTGATTTTTCTGTGAAGTGTTTGACTTGTCAGTAGTTTAAAGCAGAGAGATAGTTACCGAAAGGAATGCTTTAGCCTTTATCAGTGCCAGAGTGGAAATGGGAAAATATATCCATGGAATTTTTTGTGGGATTACCAAAGACATCTCAAGGTAATAATTCGATCTGGGTTATAGTTGATCGATTGACTAAATCTTCTCATTTCCTTCCTATTAGAGATAATTTGTCTCTAGATAAACTTGCTCGGTTTTATGTTAAAGAGATAGTAAGGTTTCATGGTGTTCCCCTCTCCATTGTATCTGATCGTGATCCCAGGTTTACTTAAAACTTTTGGAAAGGCCTTCAGAAGTCATTAGGTACTAAAATAAATTTTAGTACAGTTTTTCATCCGCAATCAGATGGGAAGTCAGAATGAACAATTTAGACCTTGGAAGATATGTTATGTTCTTGTTTGATGGATTATCAGGAAAGTTGGGATCAAAATCTTTCTTTGGTTGAATTTTCTTATAATAACAGTTTTCATTCTAGTATACAGATGCCTCTATTTGAGGCTTTATATGGAAAGCGTTGTCGAACTACATCTTTTTGGGATGAATTAGGTGAAAGGAAGCTGATGGGACCAGAATTGGTAGAAGAGATGGCAGAGAAAGTTCATTTGATTCAGAAGCACATGAGAACAACTCAGAGCAGACAGAAAAGTTATACAGATAACTGGAGGAAGGATCTTTCTTTTTAGGTTGGTGATCATGACTTTCTCAAATTTTCTCCATGGAAAAGTGTGATGCATTTTGGTAAGAAGGGAAAGTTGAGTCCGAGTTTCATTGGACCTTATGAAATTCTGGAGAAAGTTGGATCAGTTGCGTATAGAGTGGAATTACCTCCATGTTTATCCCAGGTACACAATGTTTTTCATGTTTCGATGTTGAGAAAGTATATACCAAATCCATCTCATGCTTTGAGCTCAGTGATAGTTCAGCTGGAAGAGAATCTCTCTTATAAAGAACAATCAGTCCAGATTCTTGACCACAAAGAGAAAGTGTTTCGGAATAAGGTAATTCACTAGGTAAATGTTTTTTGGAAAAACCATATGGTTGAAGAGGTAACGTGGTAATCTGAAAATGTTATGAGGGATAAATACCCCCACTTATTTTGATATGTGAATAAAAATTGTGAGGACGCAATTTCCAAAAGGGGGAAGAATGCAACATCCCAAGAAAATGAGGAATAAGATATTTTCATACTTATTAATATTTTTGAATTAAATATTAATTTTACTTTAAAAGGGTTGCTATGTTCGATAATGTACCCGATACGCAACAACGGGTTTCTTTGAAATCTTACGTTGCACACTAATAATATAATATTATTATTTTAAATGGAATTTAACTCCTGGATGTTGTATTAGAGGGAATGAACAAAACTAACTACAACATGCTTATTCATGATTTCTAAATGTATTTACATTTATCTGATAAAAAGTTAGAGGCTTAAAATGTGAATGAATCTAATTTTAAGCATAATTTACATTAAAAGGGGGATTTATCGCCTTTTAATGGAAAAACCTTTATAAATATAGTTTCGGTCACTGTAATACATTCTTTATGACCAAATAAAATCCTTCTTTAGAATGGTGACAACAAAATTTACATTGTGTAAATTTTTTGGAATTTTTCTGACAAAGTTCAATTTTTTATGAATAGTGAAAAATATTGTATTTTAATTCAAAATGGTGTTTTAATCTAATTTATTAATATTTTTAGATTATCTTTTTAGTTGGTTATAATTTGGAATTAAAATATATTTTTACAATTTAATCCAATGTTGGTCTTTGGAATTAATTTCACTTTGAAATTGGACAAAAACAAGTATCAATCTTTTGATAGTTATTGTTTCTTAAAAAACACACTATTTGTTTTGATAATAGGAATTAATTTTAAAATTAATTAATGCCACATATATGTTTTTAATTTGGAAGAATAAACATCATTTTTTAATTCAGAATATCAAATATAGCTTAGTATGAATTTTTGGTATTTTTCTGAAAAACTTCAATTTTTATGAATAGTGAAACCACTTAGTGGTAGTTAAAAAAACTGACTTTTTCATTTAAATAATATTTTACCACTTCTGTGAATTGAGTTTCGAAAATCTGACATACATGGTTGTTATCAAGAACTAAAATGGGGTTCAATAAGATGAAAATAATTTTTGGTGAATTGTATCTTTTGACTTTTATTTACCGCGGTTAAAGGTAAATAGGTAAATTCAAGGTAAAAATAATATTGTAATATTTAAAAATTACGTTAACAATTGTCCAAACTTTATTTTTTGAGTCATTAACGACTATGAGCATCTTTGGGTCGATTTTGGAACCCCTTTGAGCCACTTGGAAGTGATAATGAAAATTTAGATTAATTAATTTAAAGTAAAGGCCAAAATGACATAAACAAAAATATTTTACTAAATAATATTTATATAGAGATATAAAAGGAATATTTTTAACTATAAATATTCATTATAAATATAAAAATATTTCCTACCTCATGGTATTTGTTTTATAATTTTTAGGCAAAAAATAAATTAAATTATTTATGACACAATAATGATGCAGTGTTTACCTCATTAATAAATGATTTAAATAAATAAGATTATAATGATTAAAATATTATCAAAAACATGTACAATTCTGATTGTATGATTTTATTTCGACCATGACTCATCTTATCTTCATCTTTAATGATTTTTGGACCATTAGAAACCAAATATAATTATATAATAAAATAATAGTTTCACACTTTCCTAAAGAGCCCCTCCTTCCCCTTATAAAAGGAGATCACTTCTAACCAATTCCTCACACCTCTCAAGCCTTTTGGATCATCCAAAATCTACCCAATTAAGCTCTATACATCCCTATACTCCTCCTAGAGGCTGTACCTTAGGCAGAAGGCACTTCAAGAAGTACTTCGGTTCAAACCAATGGAAGTTACCCAAATTAAAGGTAACGGTTTCTCTTAAATTGTTTTCTTTTATTTTAATTCTCCAACCCCTAAAATCTTTTTATTCCTTTTTTTTGTAACAAAAATAGTATCCTAAATATACTAGGATGTTTTTATGAGAAGTATTCGAACTACACATACACACACCTCTATCAAATGGGTGAAGAACATAATATTTCTATGGATGGAAAACTAACGCCTAACGAAATGATGATTGTTCGATTATCTCCTACCGCCTCTCATGGTGGCCATTATGATGGAAATATATCTATATATTATATATATTATGTTTATGTTTTCTTTATTCTTCTGTAATTTCCATTTATAAAACTCCTTAATGGTTTCCATAGTGGGTAAATACGATAATCTCATTTGAGTAAGTGCGGACTACCGCCCCCTCAAAGTGATGTGACTCGTTAATGCCTTCTGTGGGAGGTATAAAAGATATATTTAATGATAATATATATGATATTATACTGTGATTATAATATACTTATGTATCATTATGTTTAAGTTTCATTAAAATAATAAATATAAATGAAAGTATCGTTCATGCGTACGTACGGCTTGCCGTCTCCATGAACGGTGCATTTCATTTCTTACCTCTATATGTTATGTACTATTATAAATACATGTATGTGCTGGATATATATAATATATATGATATATAAATCATGAATATCAATCTGGATATAATGGACTACTGACCACATGCACAACATGTAAACATAAGGTGTTCATTTTTTACTCAAGTACAAAATATTGACAAAACGAACATTATTAACTTAAATGATTAAATAATGTTTATAACATGGAAATAAGTGATATAAAAGGAATAATAAACTTGAAAAAGGTTCTTAAGAATGTATAAAATAACTTTAGTTTATTATTCAGAAGATTAAAAGATGACCGGGTCAAGTGGGACACGAGGTAAGGGACTTCGTCTCAATCTCCTTTCATTGAGGCATATTTTTTTTAATGCATGACTTTATTTTATACGCTGTATAAACACACTCGACTTTTCAAAGGTAATCTTTTTCTATGAAGAATTTTACCAAATGAAAAAAGTAATGTTTCTTTTAACTTGCGCAATGACAACCACCTTTTCTGTCGTCGCGATTATTATTTGATCTTTGGCATCCTCAACAAACCGTATTGTTTTATTAAAGGTTGGTGCCGAAGCCTCATTTTTAATTAAATCAAACCAAAGACCTCTTTTAATTGGGTAGAGGGAGACCCATTACATAGCCTGAAGGCCCACTGGGCATTTACCCATTACAAGGCCCGTATGCCCATTTTTTTGGCCCAAATCCCATTCTGTGAATAGTACTACTACAGTACCCGCGGTGCTACAGTAATGCACAGTACCCGCCGCTGTTACAGTGCTCTGTCGCTGCTACAGTGCCCATTGTTGCTATAGTGTCGTCGCTGCTACAGTGCGTTATATTTCTTCTACAATAACCTACGCCCCATGGGTTTTGAACCCCCATTTTTCATATAGATTTATGGGGTGCTTACCACTAAGCCAAACCCCAACTACACAAGCCATAATGTTTTTTAAAGTAAATAAATACCATATAATCTTTTATGTATTTTGGTATTGAAAATGTTTTGATAATGGATTTGTTATGTCAATATATTTAAGTGATATATTGTGATTGAAATGTGGGAATCTTTTCATTCCTTTATATTTGTTTTATGTCTTATGATTTTATAATGGTACTTGGACATTTGAGGGGTGGTTACGTGATAAACCAAATGACGGGTGGTTCCGTGTATACCAGGATGGGTGGTTACATTATAATCTCCAATGAATTGGGTATGTAATTCAGCCATATGGCTATTCTATTTAGTGATATGTGTGGAAGTTGACCGTATGGTTATTCCATTTAAGTATGTTTCTGTCCCAAGTTACATTTATATGTTATGTGTTCTTTATATGGGTTTTATGGTAATATTTTGCTTACAAAAGGGTAAGTAATGATCTTTTATTCAGTGAAGAGTGTTTACTACTTCATAAAGGTGAAAAGTATTACTTATGTTAAAGTATTCATGGTTTACTTATTATTTTAAAAAACTAACAGTTTTCCTTCTTTGTGTATCCCTTACTGAGCTTTTTATGCTCATACCAAGTTTTTGAAATTTTTCTCACAGGACATAATGTGGAATAGGGTCAAGGATGGGATCTAGGAAAATTCATGTTGTCTTAAACATGTAACTAGACATGACTCTTTTTTTTTCAAGAGTTCAGGTTTTGTAAAAAAAAATGGATACTGGGTAGAAGTGTTCGCTTTGTAATTTTGTTTGAAATGTAATAGTTATGTCCTAATTCTCTAAAACTCTAAACCTGAAAAAATCCCCAATCTAAATTATTCATTTAATTCAAGATTTATGTAATGTTTTAAGGTCGGGTCCTTATATATATTTGATCCATTTATTATGTGTAGGAATTAAATTTATATCAATCCAACATAAAGTGTGACTGTTATGACTGAACATGTGTGTTTTGTAATGACCCAAAGTTTCATTAATGGAAAATCCCTCTTGATATAATTAAATGTCTATTTATGTTTATATAAAATTTCAACTTCTATGGTTTATGTTAAGAATTTTTACCATTTCTAATATAGATGTTGAATAGTCATCACATGATTAGTATAAATATAGGACTTTAACAAATCCAATTTACTCAGACAAAAGAAGCAATGACCTCATCCAGTACAATTGCCCCATATGAATCCCATTTGTCAGAGATCGGAAAAGATGTGGCATATTTGGTATTCGCCATTGACCAAGCCCAAGCTGAGATTCATCATGTCAAGCTCGAACGTGACCGTCTATGGGAAAAGTGGAAGTTGATTGAAATTACCACTCGAACAATGTTATCTGAGCCACCCCAAGAGTCTGTCACCATCGCACACCTTACCCTTAGGTCTTATGTGGCTGTTTTAAGGGGTTATGTAACAAATAAGTAGTACTATATCCATGTACATAATTTTTTGTATATAATAATGAATATAATTTCTAGTCATTTTTGATACATTGTAAATAGTTTTTAAAGTACAAATGGTGTTTTTAGTTATTATTTAATTAAGAAATATATTTTATTAAATTAAGGGATTTATGAATTAAATAATATTCTAATAAAATAATAATATTATTATTAAATTAATTTTTATCAAATATAAATGATCTTATAATTTTATGAATGCAATTAAATTTTTTTATTAAGGTTTGAAATCCATTTCTGTCAAAATGCGTGAATTTTCAATAAATGTCAGTGTTTATTTTAAAAGTAAAAAATTAACAAATTTATAAAATTATTTAGATAAAATAAAGGTCATTTCTTGAATCATGACGTCGAAATTATCCAACGGTGAATTTTTCATAATTTTCTAAGACAGTCAATTTTTTGGGTAAAAATTAAATATCATTTAAATATATAATTTGTTTTATGACATCATAATGACCCAATAGTGATGTAATAAAATAATATAATCTTTATTTTCGGTAAATATATGTTTTACCATTAAAATAATGTGATTTTGGGTTTTTTTTTACTTACTTTTCAAAGAAATAATGAACCCCTCAAGACATATTCAACACCTTGCCTTTTAAAATTAATTTCCATGGGAGTGTGACTCAACTCCACATAAGAAACCCAAATATTTTAAGAAGTTCGGACTTTTTCCTTATAAAATATTATTTCCACTTCCGTTTTCCAAAAAACAAGGGGGAAAACCATGATATGGTTTGTGGTTTGGATTAATTTAATGTAAGGGGACCCAAACCTAAACAATAAAGAATTCCCTCACCTTTCCTATATAAACCCACCCAAGCTCCCACTTCCTCCTCACTCAAATCCCTTAAAGTTCATCCAAACTCTACCCTACTCTCTCTATAATCCTTCCATGGTTACCCAAGCTCCCAAGAATCCTCTCATAAGCCTCTCTCTAGCCTTTGCAAGCACACTTCCAAGTAAGGGTTTTTTTCTTCCTTTCTCATTTTTGTCAATATTCTTTAAGTTATGTTACCATTTTTAATTTAAATTATGAATGTTGGGGTATGGTTTCTAACCTCCCCCATACTGCCCTCTTATTGTTTGAATTATGGGAAACCCCTTTCTCTCTCATTAAATTCCTCCCATGTACACTCGTTACTATACCGAAATTCCGAAAGGAACTTCTCTCTCTTCTTTTACATTCAAGCAATAATTTTGTATCATAAATATAAATTCCATTACAATTGTTGGGACATGTATCTATATGACCTAATTAATGTCCATTACATGTATATATGATGAGGAACCCCTTTCTCTCTCATCAGCCATTTTTATGAATTCTTATGTCACGCTGTTACGCTGCCGAAATCGCACCGATTTTCTAAGTCAATTCCATTGTGTAGTGGAAACCATGCCCATTTCTCCATCAAGGGTATCCATCTTTATGCACCTTTAATTATTGATTACAAAGTTTCAAGTATTAATTCCACATTCCTTTATCGTGTAATAAATGATTATGTTTTATGAATCCATGTTTTATGATCCATGTGACACACTTATGCATGAAATGAAATGTTTAAGAAGGGTGCACCCTTATAGCGCTTCAATGCATTGGGTAAATTATAGTATCATGATACGTCATGTGAAATGAGTGTTGAATAATGATAATTCAAGTGCAACGAGGGTTTACTCTTGCTTCATGTGCAATGAGGATTTACTCTTGCTCTATGTGCAATGAACCTTGTAAAAGTATATACACACTTTAAATCTCACATTATAATTAAAAACATAAAATACAACATAGTATTTTATTTTATAACACCATTATTACATCTATAATATCCCTAAATATCAATCATAATACACTACCTATCATATTCAGGAAAGGAAACATAGGAATGGTGTGAGCTCGAATGCTCAACAAGGGTTTGTGTACAGGAGAATCTATCATGAATAGATAAGGAATAGTCAATATGGTAAAGTAAATATCTAAAAAATCATTTAATCAATAAAATCAGCATAAATAATAATATTACATGAATAAATTATTATCAAATAATTCAATATAAATAATCACACAAGATTCAAACTTAACTATACATATCATAACTATATAAATAATCACAATTAAATAAATAACTAAAATCATAATAATGGAATTCATAATATTGGACATCATAAACATACTTTCCATTCCACATCGCAAGACATATTATATAAATGGGTAAGGCCTTAGCTAAATAGTCAATACAGTTTGTCTCATGAGACTTACTGATGCATTTAGGGGATATAGTGGGCCCTGCCTATCACTTAATAAGTAAAATTCATTCCTCATATGAAAGGGGTGAAAAACAAATCAATAAAAACATTTTTATTGAAAAACTAGCATATGAAATGTTAAAAATTTCCCCAATTAATAAAAATAATCATAAACCATCCAAAGTAATATGGAGAATGGTGAAAAAATAATACATCTTTAGTCAAACTGATCATAAACCATCAAAGTAAATAATATGGATGGTATCATTAAAACATATAACCATTGGATTATATATAAAATTATTCTTGTTCTCTTTGATAAATATAAATACCATAAGAAATTTCATTAAAACATTATTGATTAAAATACCCTTTTCACTTGGAAAAACACTTTTAAAAACAAAAAATTCCCAGAATATTAAAAAAAATTCTTTCAATTGAATGATGGAAACTTTTAAAGTTTAAAATTATTTATTTTTCATGATGGTGGAAATAAAATTATCATCGTGTACATTAAAAAAATATTCCTTTCACATTTTTGGTAAAAAGTCGAAAGTACCTCATTCAAAAAATAAGAAGAAGACTCCTTTTAAACAATTTTTTAAAAATTAAAACATGGGTAAAAATTATTTTAAACTATTTATTGATAATTTTAAAAAATTATTGAATTTTTTTTATAAAACATTGGCATGTAAGAGAAATAATTTTTGATAGAAGAGAGAAATAAATCAGTTTTTCCTTGAAAACATTTTTTTGGACTCTTGAGTATATAAAGAGATAAGAATAAAAGAAAAACATTAAATTTCTATAAATATCCAGATGAGAATAAAATATATTGGTTTTTATATAGAAATATCAAATATTTCCCCTTGTATAGACTTTAACATAAACAATCCTAAATAATAATGAGATTATGAAATAAACCCATACCACTATGGTAACTTTTGAATCGTATGCCCCATGAAATAAATAAAATTATATGGATATGTATATAGAGTAATTTTTATGATAATAATAATAATTTCCATTCATGGTAAGTATATTATCTGTATGAAGGAAACAATATGTGAATAGGGAATATGTCCCACAGAAATTAAAGTGAGATGAAAATCCATTACCTCAAGTCTGACTTCCTTAATATGTGTCTGAACATTCTATATAATAAATATATATTTATTATAAATATATTAAATAAACATGATAATATATATTATACCCTATAATATTTACTTATAACCTTTTATCACCAGTTTATTAATAATTATTTGTTAAAATCACTATTCTGGGTAATAACTGTTTCATTTTTCATGCTTTCTTTGGTTCGGTAGTTTACATACTTTTACTTTAGTCATGGTTTTATAATATATAGAATTTTAATAATTATTTAAATATTATATATACTCATTATGAACATATTAATATTCATCCATAAAATTTAATGTTAGAAAAATGAATTACATCGTTTATAAAGATAATAGGTCGTACATACACATGAACACTGTTTACATTTTCTTCAACGAATGGAATTAAAGAACGATAAATAATAATTTACCTTTAATAAATAATTATAATATTATATATATCATATATATTTATATATTTATATATATATATATATATATATATTCCTAAAATCTGTCCTTATTACCATCCATGTCAAAATAAAATGAAAAATGCATCACGTCACTTTAGAAAGGAAGTTGTCCACACGTACGTGTAAGTGACTATAATTTTCTAATAGATTGTAAGTTTAGAATATATAAGAAAAGTTATAATTATATAAAAATAATTATTTCATCCATCATTGAGAGATGGTGATGGAAAATGGATTACATCGTTTCATGAGGCTGTAGTCCTCCGTACACACAATCGACGGTTTTATTTCCCATTTGATGGAAGAGTAGAGGTATATTAGTTATAAAATTAACATAATAAAATCTAAGTATATTTAATATATTGGTTTATTCATTTTTTAATATTTGGATAATATATTAATTGGGTAGAGGATGAAATAAAACCAAGACGCATGGTTAAGAACTATACATCTTCTTTGGAGATACTCTTTAGGTTTATACCTAAAGCCATACTAGGATGGTTTTATGATAAAAAGGGGATATAGTTCCTATTAATGGAAGTAGGTATTGGATTTTTATATGTATTTTCTGAACCAAAAGGACTTTTAGGTGTGGATAGTAGGGGAGAGGAGGTGTCCATTTGTAAGTGGGGAGACAGGACCCACTTGGAAATTTCCAAAAAGGATAAAAAATGTTAAAATCATTCCCTAAAAAAATTCTTGAAAATGGAAGTATATTATACGTTTTGATAGTATATTGTTTTAATATAGATATCATATGGGATTTATAAAAGTTTAGTTGGAAACATTACCCATATCATTCAGTTTAACCGCCTCGATAAACCCATTTTAACCATAATCATTGTAAATAATTTTTTATTATTTTCACTATTAATTATGACCAAATGTTAATTTGACCTTATTACCTAAAATTAATTATACTAATTATAATTATGAAATCTATTTTACCAAATTTATTTTATATATGTTCGAGAATTTATTTTAAAACTAAACTTGCAAACGCGGAAAAAATACATTTTTTCAAAGCAAAATATTCTTAAGTACATAAAGCTTTTAAATCAAATTTAAAGATTAAATTTATTAAAATAATATAAATTGTATTAATAATAATATAATTGAACTAATTTTACTTTATAAACAATATTAAATCAAAATAGAACTTTTTAAAATATTTAAATGAAAAGATGGTTTTCAATAAAAAATCATTATTTTCGTTATTTGTTGAAACAATTATCAAAAAGTAACTCTATGATAATTTTGAAATTATATTTAAAAAATGAAATTAATTTTTTCAAATACATTTTATAAATTTAGTGAAAATTAATTTGAAAATAAGTGTGTAAAACATGATGGAACCGTTTTTTAGAATAATGAAATTTTTAATCATAAAACTGGATTTATTCTTATCCCATGATTAGAGAAAAATTAGATGACTAATAAAACATTTTATTGAATTAATAATATATAAATTTAATTAAAATATTTCTACAATAATTATTAATTTAATTTATAAATATAAAAACACATTATATTCATAAAATAGTTTTTTAGGAAAACATTTTTTTCCTTTCAAATGATTTTAATTATCATTACTAATAGATTGATAACCAATTAATTTTTTATACAAGTGTAAGATATATAATTTTCATAATTTAGTTATTCCTATTCATACCTACCAATTAAACTACTAGGTTATAATTTAAATCACTAATTTAGAATCTGGGTTGTGCATATCGCAATCTATCGAAAAGATTAAATTTATTAAAAAATAAATATACCCTAAATTCTCAAGGTTTTACATTATTCCATCCTTTAATAAATTAAAACCTAAATTTTATATTTCACATAAAAGGTTTAACCTTTGGAAAAAACCCACATCTTACTCAGGGATAGTAAAACTTCATTTTAAAAGTGGAAAATGGAAATATGATGGTCCTCTAGAATTATACAAAACTAGGTTCCCAAATAGGAAAACATTAATAGGAAGTGAAAACATTGACATGGAGGAGAAAACAAATACCCAAATAAAAATGGATACTAAGAGATAACCTGGTTAGGAGAAATTTAATGACCACAAAACCAAAAATCATTTAGAGGTGAAGATACAAGCAATTCTTCAAAAATGAATGTGAAAGGATAACTTTTTTATTTCATGATCATTTTCCAAAAGTTGATGAATTATTTTATTGTCAAGATATGGAACATGAGAATATATAATTACATTATTTGTTTTCATTTAATAGGTACAATTTAATCCTTTGGTTATGATTTGGTAAATTTCCACTTCATTTCATACTCTAATAAATGAATGTCTATGATGGAATTTTTATACCTAGGGAACTAAAATTAACATTTAGTATATTATAAGATCTATAAAAGAGTGAAAAGTTTTCCCTTATGAATTTTAATATTAACAAAACACAAAATGGTGAACATAATTTATCTAATATAATACATTATTCTATAAAACCTAAATAGTACCACCCAAATAAAAACTTAATCCATTACAAAAGTATTTATATATAAAAACCTTCAAAAATATGTCAGACCAAATTAAAATACAAAACATTTAGAAATAAGGTTACTAAATTTCCAAAATAAACTTAACATTAATTTCCCAAACAACCTAAAGTATCTCATAAAATCACATACCAAATATGTGAATACCTTGATTATATATTCTTCTAAAACCGCGTAATAACCTGAATTATCATAAATTCATAAAGAAAACATGCATGCTTCCAAAAATTTACTCTCTGTTAATTAATTAAATAAAATCAAAAATTATTAAATATATTCTATAAATACAAAAATGTTGTAAATTCTATAAATAATAACATAAACCACTTTCTCATAAAATTACTGGCTAATTTCATGGTCACCAGTATTTTCTCATTTACTTCATCAATTTAAATCATCTCCAAATCCTAACTAAACATTAGGAACATATTAAGGGTTATCTTTCCCTTAATCATGTGTTCTCCAAAAATATCACCATACCACTAAATCACTTTTCTTGGAAATCGATGCTATTAAAAATTAACATGGAAATCCTTAATCCAATACTTCTATAGAATAATACTTATATGTTTCATGAATCTTATAACTATAATGTCATTGTTATAATAATTTTACAACATAATTATTGAATCGTGATACATGAATAGTTCAATAATTCCACTTCAATGGTTGGCATAAAATAAATTATTCATTGGTCTAAGAGTTAACCATTACAAGAGAGAATTGACATAAATAATGTTGAGGTCCCCTATATTTAGTATAAAAAATATAAATGGATCCCCAGGATGGAATTTATTTCCTTCCATAATTCTCTTCATTTTTTACTCATCAAGTAATTTCTATATTCCCTTTTTAAATACATAAAACATTTTGTCATTTCTTTAAGAAATTTTCAATGGTGTCTCTTTCCACATTTCTGACAAGAATAAAATTGAACCTTCTTTCCTCAACAGCGTCCATTTACTGAGTTCTCAGTGAACTTTGTTCTTTACTTATTTTGTGAGCCCAATATTTAGTTAAGGTATAGGTTGTTAATTATTTATCATGAAAACTTTTTAGACATAATCATGACATTTTTTACTCTAGTTATCATCCCATTTTGTTTCTCATAATCACCACAATTTCCACAACATTAAATGTTAACATGATTCATTTGGATTTTATTCAGTGACTAAAACCAAAAAACACAGTGTTATAAACTATAATCATAGTGGAAAACCATAAAATCCTTTATAGTATGTCTAAATAATGATACATCATTTTCAATCTAAGACAAAAGATTTTTAACCTATGTTATTCATTTACATCATATATTCAAATACTTCATAATGGTTCATAAATAAAATATGAATTAACCTTAGAATATCCTTTGGGAGTGTCAAACTAGGTGTGCTACAAATCCCATTGGCATGCACCAGCTAACTATCAAGTCAAAAACTGCTACACCTTTTTTAGAGTTATTACCACTGGGTAAAACTGTGCCAGATCCACATTGACTCATAGTATCCATACCGGGATATATTTCTATGAAATCCACATAATTTCTACCTTACAAAATCTTTAAGATGTTATCCTATTCTTAGACTTTTCATCAAAGTCAGTAATAAGACTACATTCCCAAATCTATATTTTTCTAAATCTAATTCAATTTTTTTTTAATAAACATACTCTAATACTAACTATATAGACCATGATCCTAGTAGCCTAGAATTAGTGGTTACTTTGTTACATTGGAATACAAAATTAGTAATCTCATCCCAAAGGAATAAATAGTGTAGTAGTCTTTGAAAACTAGATACATACTTGAAATCTCACCTTAGAATTGAAATTTTAAATTTAACATAGTATTTTCTTTATTAAACACCATTATTCCATTTAGACTATCCCTAAATATCAATCATAAGACACTTCTTGTCATCCTACCAAAACAGAACATAATAATGGGGTGAGATCAACTTCTTAGTAAGGGTATGTGTATAATAGAAGATATCATAAATAAATAAGGAATAATAAATTTGGAATGGTAAGTATTTTAAAACACATTCGATTTAATTAATATCTTGAGAATAAAGAATAATATGGTAGGAATAAATTATGATCAAATAACTCCATATAAAAAATAACATGATATTGAAACTTATCCATAGATCTTATAACTATTAAAATAATCACACGGGCCTCAATAACTAGTCTCATAATGATGGAATTCTTAATCATGGACATCATAAAAAAATTATCAAGTCCTTGTACCAAGATATATTACATAAATGGGTATATACTTGTCCAAAAACCCAAGGTAGTTTGTCTCATGAGACAATCAATGCATTGAGGGTTATCAAAGGCCCCACCCATAACTTACTAAGTTGAATTCACTCCTTATATAAAAGGGGGAAAACAGAATCAATATGTAAAATCAAATTAAAAAACTAACATATGAAATGTTAATAGTTTATTCAATCAATAAACATAATCATAAACCACTCATAGTAATATAACTAATGGTATTAAAATAATACATCCCCAGTCAAACTGATCCTAAACCATTTAGATAAATAATAATTATGATATCATTACAACATATCTGTAGTAGATAATGTGTAAAATAAAGGTTCCTATTTTTTATTAATAAAAATACTTTTAAAATTAGATTAAAATCATTCTAGAAGAAAATACACTTTTCACATTGAAAATAACATTTAAAAATTAAAAATTACTAAAAAATATTAGGAAAAATATTTTATTTGAAAAGAGTTATGGAAAATTTAAAAGGAATCTAAATCAATTATGTGGTCATTATGAAAGAAAATTATATTCTTGTTATATATATTATAATAATGATTCTTTTTTCATTTTCAGTAAAATATCAAAATTACCTCATTCAAAAAATTATTTTTAAAACAATTCTCAAATGTAAAACATGGTTAAAAATAACATAAAATATTTTTTTATAATAGTAAAAACATTCTTGGAATCATTTTTATAAAACATATATGTGGAAGTGAAATTTTTTTCATTCATAGAGATAAATAAAGTTTGTTTTTTATTAAAAATACTCTTTTGGACTCTTGAGTATATCAAGAGAGGAAAATGAAAGGAAAAAAATTTAATTTTTATAAATAACTGAAGGATAATAAAATATATTAGGTTTAATATATAAATATCAAATAATTCCCCAACTAGTACTTTAACATAAATAATCCCACATAAAAATGAGATTGTGAAATAAATCCTTACCACACTGGTAACTTTTTAATCATATAGACCATGAAATAAAGAAACTTAAATAGACAGATATATACCATAATTTTATTAATAATAATCATAATAGTCCTTAATGTAAAGTATATACCCCATATAAAATAATACTCCGATATTTAATACATTATATGACTTACTTAAAACCTTTTATCACCTATCTATTATCAATTATTTGTTAAAATCACTATATCGGGTAATAACTGCTTCGTTTTTCATGTATTCTTTGGTTCATTAGTTTTATTCATTAAGATTTGAACATAGTTAAATAATATAAATAATTTTAATAATTATTTCAATAACATATATATTCATTATATACATATTTATGTTAATCCATAAATGATGGAGATATAAAAATGAATTACACTATTCATGGACATAGTAGGTCATACGTATGCATGAATGTTATTTCTATTTTTTGAAGGATGGAGAGAAAAAAAGGTAAATAATATTTAACCTTTAAATAATAATAATTATATAATATATATCATATATATTCATTAAATATATCCTTATTAACAACTATGTCAAAATAAAATAAAAATTGTATCACATCACTTTGTGGAGGCGGTAGTCCACACTTATACACAACCAATATTATCATTTTCTAACATATTGGAAGTTAAAGAGGAATATGTGATATTATAATTATATAAATATAATAATTTCATAAATATCATATATATACATTAAATTAATCATTATATCCATCTATGAGAGATGGTTATGGAAAACAAATTACATCAATTCATGTGGTGGTATCTTCCAAACATGTTATCAATGGTTTCGTTTCTCATTTGATGAAAGAGGGGATGGATATAGGTTACTATATTTACATAATAACATATAATTATATGAAATTTACTGGTTTTATTATTTTATTATAGTTTTATATTATATTAATGGGTAAATAAAGAAATAAAATATAGAAACATGGTTAAAAAATATACATTTTCTTTATAAAACCACTTTATGTTTATACCTAAAGCCTTCCTGGGATGGTTTTCTGATCAAACCAGAGACTATAGATAATGAAGAGTAATTTAATTAAGTATTTTGGGAAATTATTATATGAACCAAAATTAATTTGAGGTGTGTAGAGGAGAGTATAATATGTGTCCTTTTATAAGTTGGGGGGGACCCACTTGGAAATTTCCTAAAATGATAAAAAATGGTAACGTAATTTCAATAAAAATTATTCCAAATGGATATATATTATAATTTTTGTTAGGATATGTTATAAATGTTTCGATAAAATATTATTTTCACAAGTTTTATTAGAAAACCTACACTTATATTTGGGTTTAAATCCATGGTAAGCCCATTTTAACGTTAACCCTGATAATTAATCTTTTACTATATTCACTATTCATTATGAAAAAATTAAGTTGAAAATATTACATAATATTATTCAAGCTAATAGAAAATATTAAATCCATTTTACCAAATTAAATTCATATATTTGGTATAATTTAATTAAAAATTAAACCCATAAGAGTGATAAAAATGTGGTTTTCCAAAGAAAAGTTTTCTTAAGTACAAAAAAAATTTATATAAATTTTAAACATAAAATTTATTCCAATGATAAAAATTGTATTAATAATATAACTGAAATAATTTCACATTTACAGTAATGATAAATTAAAACCTAACTTTTAAAATTAATTAAATGAAAATGTGGTTTTCCATAAAAGAATCAGTAGGTTTCACTATTCATTAAAAAAATCATCTTTTCAAAATATTCTCAAAAATTAAATCTAGCAAAATTTTCACATGATGATGCCAAAAAATTAAATAAATTTCTTCAAATAAATTTACTAAAATTGGTAAAATTTAATTTTAAAATAAGTTCACAAAATTCGAAGAAACTATTGCTTAGAAAAAAAATGTTTTTAAGTATAAAACAAGATTTATTATTATCCCATGCTTTTAAATAATATTTGATAAGAGATAAAAACAATTTTTCAAATTAAAAATATATAAATTTCTTTAAAATCATACACCAATAGTTGTTAATTTAATTTATTAAGATAAAAAAAATTTGTGCATAAAAATATTTTTTTTGAAAAACAATTCTTTTACTTTCAAATGATTTAAATTTTCTTTCCTAATCAATTGAAACCCAATGAATTTATTTTATACATGTATAAAACAAATAATTTTCATAATTTATTTAGTCACATTCATACCCTCCAGTTAAACATTTATGTTACAGTGGTATACAGTTTATTTAGACTCGGGGTTGCATGTATAGCAAGTTATCTAAAATATTAAATTTATTTAAAAAGAAATATACCAGAAAATATTGTAGTGTTACTCGATATATGATTCATTTTTGAGTTGTAGGAATAAATTATAGAAAATTTACCTATACTGATGGTTTTAAACTATTGGTATGGCCTTCAAAACCATTGGTATAGGTTATACCAATGGTTCCATGATGTGTGGTGTTTTTCTAGCATTGGTATAGAGATATACTAATGGATTTAGTAAACCATTGGTATAAACCCTCTCATATTTCCTCATATCAATGGTTCTAATGAATTATTGGTATCATTTTTCTATAAAAAAAATTTACTAGAACCCCTGTTATTGGGTAATTCAACCATCCATCACACCAAACCCAGCATCCATCTAACTACAAACAATATAAAAACTTATAAACAAAACGTGAATAATAATATACCTTAAAAATAAGATATATGTTATATTTTTTACATTAAATTAATTTAACTTAAAAAATAATAATAAATTTATGTAATAAATTTTCAACATAATATACCATCAACATGATTGGAAGTATCATAAATATCATGTTAGAAATTGATTGGATAGATATCTCCCTCCAAATAATCATTATCAAGACCACCACTACCATCGTAGTCATCAATATCTCAAACCCTCATCATGAAAATCATTACAGGAATCCTGATATTCAATATCATCATCACCATCACCACTAGGAAAGTTATCACCCTAGAAATGAAGATCCACCATTAGATAAAAAATATAGATGAGAATCATGATAAGTAAAAAATGGTGGTGAAAATATACACAATCTAAATAACCATGTTGCCTCTAAAAGAACTGTGGGATGAAAATGGTCCTAGATTGTATATCTACTTCATTTTTTGGTGTTATTGGTCATGATTTATGTAGTGAGTAGCTATAGTACCCCCCCCCCCACACACACACACACACACACTTGAACTGTGAGGTTGGTCACTATTATTAATATTCTAGAAAGAGAATAGTTTTCCCTTGGATAGTGGTTCATGTTTAAAATTTAAGATTTATTAATGACATGATATTAAAAATTATGTAATTGATATATATTTGAAATTTTATACTCACATCAGGAACCAGAGTATGAATACCCAACTCTTTCATTTGTCTATCATTTTTAAACATTTTGTTCTTATGTATCTATTAAATAATTTTCATTTCCTACATTGAAAAATAAATATACATTTAAGTATAAATTCAACATTAATGGGTAAGTAAAACAAGATATAATAAGTGAAAGGACATAATTAACTCATACCAATTATCAAGAAAAACAAGGGATATGTGGTGACATGACATAAATTTATAATTTATAAGTTATGAATACTATTCATGATCATTATATGTTTTATTTATTGATATTTTTCTTGGTTTTAAATAATTCTTGTTATTTGGTTAAAAAATAAACATTTATAATTTATTTAAAAAATGTTTCCCATAAGGTATTTTTGAAAATAACTCAACGGATTCCCAATGAAATTGATATAATTATTTTGGGATATGGGTTTGTATATTTTATAATGAATCACTATGATGATTTTATAGAGAAAACTCAAATATAATGTGTTTTTTAACTCTTTTGAATATATTAATTAAATTAATTAACACATGAAATTAATTCCTTTTTCATTATTAATAATTTTTAGTTACATTACTTTCATAATTGAATGATATAAGATCCTTAATAGAAAGGGGTTAAGTCTTATGTAAATGTTGTTTAACATAAATGGAAATCTCAATGGGTTTCAAGTGTGTATATTCAATGAAGTATTCATGATGGGACAAAAAATTACCTTATATGCATAAATTAGGAAATAACATACCCTTTGACACCAATGTTCTTTAAAATACTACTCCCTTAAAAATTTTATTATGTAGACATAGTGCCCCCATGGAAACATAAATTCAAATTACATTAGGTGTCAAGTGTATACATTAAATAAATTATTCATGATGGGACACAACATTAACTTAGATTATTGAATTGGTAAATACCTCTCCCTTTAACACCAGCATTTTTGAAATACCACTCCCTTAATTATTTAATTGTGTATACATGGTTCACCCATGGAAACATACCTTAAAAACATGATGTTTTAATATAGATTTAACTTGGTTCTTGAGGATCTTACCCATGATTCTGGTTTTATGGTTTAATAATGATTCTTATTCACTTGTTCATGATTACATTAAATATATTTTATTTTATTATCATAGTTTCTATCTTTATAATATATAAATTCTAATCCATGTTACTCTCCTTATAAATGCACTAAATTTTATTTTCCCTAAATGAAGTTTAAACTCACATTGCTTGTTTTACATTACAAAATTTTGTATAAAGAACATGGTCGGACCCTAATAGGCCTGTTATGATCCACAATAAACACACCCCTGAGTGTATGTATATTTTATTTTTTTCATTTATTTATCAAGTTTTGATAGAAGTGATTAAGTTTCATAATGATCATACTATTGGATCGTTGTGGAGAAATAGTAATAATAGAACATGATGGTGTTTGGGTACCTCATAGAGTTAAAAAGGTATTTTTTTTAATATTTCAATAGGATAATGACATTCATTTATTGAAAATGGAATGAATATTTCAAATAACATTATCAATGACTTGTTGTTATAATAGTTTTGAAATAGAATGTTTTATGTCATATTACTATTAAATATAATAAATTTTAATGGTTTGAGTTGTTACTAATAATATTAGTATGAAATAATTTGATTTTTATTCAAATCAATGTTATGTATTTTATTTTTATTTTCATTAAGAATTTTTGTAATCAACTATTTTTTTTAAAATTATCTGATGGTTTTCAGATATTCTTTCTATTGTTTATAGTGTATTTTATTATGTGTATTCTTATTTTTCTTGTATTATATGTAATGTTTTTTTAGTTTTATATGTTTATCCACGGATGTTATGATTCCAACAAATTAAATGGATCCTAATTAAATTTATAATTTATGGGGATAATCAGGATAAAATTTATTAAATAATTATTTCTTTGCATACCTAAATAGTGAAAGGTTGTTATTAAATTTTACTGGTCAGTGTGATTTATGTTTATTAATATTGAGTATTATAAGTTTAAACAATAATTTTCTTAATTTTTTTATTAGACACTTAAAATTTTCATTTCTAACTAATATTTTTTATAGTAATTATGCATTTTGTTTAAAATTATTTGTAATACGTAAAAGTTGGTATGTTTGTATATTTAAACTAGGTTTATTTAAATGTGTTTTCCATGGAATATTGTTTTTCATTAATTTGATACAATTATAACCGAAAATGAATTTAAAAATTGATTCTGAATGAATGATTTATTTTATACGAAAAATCATGATTTTATGGAAGGGTACTTTGAAACCATATGTTTTATGGATTTTTTAAGGTGATTTAAGGAAAGATTATATGATTGAGAGTAAAAATATTCTACTCGTTTTGGATTTCTAAAATTTAAAACTATTAAAATAGTGGTTTAAGGTTTTGGTTATTCATGTTTGTTTATAAAAATGATGTCAATTAAATGGTAGAGGTTTCTCTAAATTAAGGTCATTTTTAAACAACATAATCATATATATATATATATATCTAAAATTTTATTCCATGTTTTCTTGAAGAAAATCATATAGATTTTAATATGGATACTTATCAATAAAATATATTTTTGATTGGTATTGGGTAGTTATATTTATAATGAAATGGTTTAAAAGGGTTTTGTTAAATTGAAATGTATGGTTTCAATGGGAGGGTTTTTGAAAATATAGGTTGGTTTAAGATATCATATAGAAAAAATTTAAAGGGGAATCAGTAAAAAGGTATAAAAGTTTGTTTGGGTGTGATACATTTTTACAAAATATTTTTCAATATAATGTATAGTTTTTAGCTTTTATTAGTTTAAGAAAAGTATTCTAATTTGAATTTTAGTATATATTTTGGTTTTTATATGGATTATTGAAAAGGGTTTTGGAGGATGAAAATATGTTGAGGTTCAAAAAAAATTAAACTTGTTTTATTTAAATCAAATTTTTTTAAGTCATTTTTGGAAGCTAAAATTTTAGGATAAGGTGATGCTTGGTTGGTGTATATATATGTTGAAATTGATTATTTTAGTAGATTTCATTATTTTTGGATGGTATAGATAGTTTTAGGTCTCACATAGATTTAAAATCGATCATTCAATTTCTAACCATGCCTAATATGCCTAAATAGACATATTGGATTTGTGTTTAACTAATTTTAGTCATGAGTTGCAATAGTGGCATGTTGATTAATTCCATGAAACATATAAGGTTTCTTAATGGAATGATGAATTGAAATTTGTTTCTAATAGTTAAAATGTTTATCAAATAGATGAAGTTTAGTTCCAAAAAATTCTTAAGAATTTACGAGTTTAAATTTTTGAAAAACAGGACAATAATAGGAAATTTAAACACATGTATGGGTGCTTCATGGGTATACACACCAAATTAAAACATAAATATTTTCCTCATAAATCATTTTAAAACCACAAATATTTTTTAAATAATTTTGAATGGATATAGAGAGTGTTTTTTAAATGGTTATATTATAGAGAAAATATTTTAAAAATAGATTCCCTAATTTGAACATGAAATAAATCAAAATTATTTCTAACAAACTAAACCAAAATAAACCAAAATTACCCTTCTAAAATTAAACCGGCGTGAAAAATAATTCTAAACCAAAATAATTCTGTGTTTATAATGGAAAACAATTATTAAATAAGAAGAATGTACCACAAAACATGAAAAATCATATATTGTTAAATAGGTTTTAATCAAGGGAAACATTCATAACACTATCATAACAAAATTCAATATCACATGTCCCAATATAGAGAAAATATAATTTCAGGGCTGTTTTGAAAACTACCACAAAAAAATTCAGGAAATTTTTTTTAAAAGCTATTTTTCAAAAATCACCACTAAATATATTTTTTTAATTTACTTTTATCAATAGTTCTTTAAAAAATACAGGAATTAGTGACAGATTCTTAAAAACTACTATTAAACTAATGTAAAAAAATTAAATATTTAATAATTATTTTTTATTTTTAATAATCTGTATTATTTATTATTATTTCTTATTATTTATTATTTGTTATTTATATTAATTTATTATCTATTTCTTATTATTTATTATTTTAATTAATTATAGTGTTTTTCTTACTAATTATTTATAATTATTAGTTATTAATTATTTGAAACTTAAATTAATTCTAGGATAAGTTAAAAATTATAATTAAACATCAAATGACCATAAATTTTGATATGGGTGTCCATTTTAGCTCTAAAACCATTCAAAACTATTATTATGAAAATAAACAAAATTTAATTACATAATAATTTCATAATAATAAATATAATAAAAAAATTTAATTTTTTAATAGTAGTTGAAAGTCAAACTTCAACTCCAAATAGTTGTAACTTTTGACTCGGGTGTCTGTTTAGGCTCTACGAGACGTCAAATCAAATATTTCAAGGAGATATATGTTATATTAATAAAATAGAGCTTGGTAGTTATTTTTTAGAGGTCCAAAAAGGCTTATAGGGCCTCTAAAACATATTTTTTTTGGATACCTTGTTTTATAAACATTTGATATAATTTTAGCTTCATTTAAGAGTGCCTTCATATGCTTTTTGGGTTGTCTATGATTTTATTCCATGGGTTTATATTCTTATTGATCTGGTGGGGTTGAAATTATTATGTTTTTCCCACTTCTAGTGATTTATTATCTATTATATATATAATAATATGTAATATTGTACATTTATGTATATTTATTTTTGAAAATGGGGTTCCCATTCGAGTGGAACGGGAACCATCAGCTGCATCTAAGGTCAAGGGTTTGAACATAACTATCCATGTTCCAAAATTAAATTAATCTCATGGAGAAACCTAGAATGTTAATTCCAGGTTGGAGAAAATGGGTGGGACCACTAGGGCGGCGAATCTTTGGGTGACACAGGGGTGACCTGGGGTTGCTGGCAGATGGAGGGGTGATGTTAGTAATGTGGGTGGACAAGTAAAATGTTGGGGAGAGATGTCGGCGGTGTCAGTTCACTGGGATGACAAAATGGGGAAACATAGGTGGTGTTGCGCTTGGCGTAGTAGGGGTGACAGGGGATGTCGGTGGCCTCTGTTAGTGTAGGTTCAGTCAAGCATAGGATGAGGCGGGGTGTTGTGTGGGCATGGACCTATGGGTCAGGGCCTACAGAACATGTTGTAATGGATTTTAATTCCCCTAGGATCTACAGGCCATGTAATGGGTTCCCCTCTACCCATCAAATAAAAGGGTTTATTTTTTTATTTAATAAAAATGGGTTCACCCCAACCTATTTAAAAAATATATATTTATTTATAATTTACATATATTTACAAATATTTATTTAAAATTATATATAATTGTATCTATGAATAGATATTTATATGTATTTATGCATATTTATATATTTTTATATAAATTTATAAATATTAATACATATTTATGTTTATATATTTTTATATATATTACGTCGGTATATATATTTGAATAGATATTTATATTTACTTGTGTTTATATATATGTTTTTATATATATTTATATTATTTGTGTGTTTATATGTATTTATGTAATATAAATGTGTTTATATATAAATATATGTAAATTTGGTTATATGTATATAAATTTATATATATGATGTTGGTGTATATATATGTGTGTGTATTTATTCCATTAGTTTGTGTGTGTGTGTGTCTTTGTGAATCTATTTATAAACATTTATGTAAATTTATTTATATTTATATATTTTATAAGATATATATAACTGTATTTAAATAAATTTATATGTAATTATATTTATTTATTTATTAATTACAATTTCTTATTTCATATTTCATATTTATTATTTTTTATGAATTAATTTATTATTTATTATTATTTATTAAGTTTTTTTTTATTTATTACATACCAAGAAGTTTTAGGTATCATGTGTACTCATCCATAAAATTTATTAATGAAAATAAAATGCAATGACAAGAATCAGCCAGTTTGGGGCATAGAAGGCACCACCAACCCAAGAAAGTGGAAAAACTACACCACCTAAATTTAGGAAATTAAGACTCAAAGATTCAAACCTCATGGTCCATAGACCTAGATTATGCAAGGCCATAACTCCCATATCATAAAGGCCCAATTTCCGAGAAACACCAACACCATATGATGTAGCCATCGTACTAGCCAATAATTGCCAACCACGAAAACCTCACGCACTCGGCTGCAACAATGAGGCTAGATGAAGAAACTCCATCTGAGGTCATTATCTTGGAAAAAGCACAACCTTCACCCAAGTATATCATTGTTCCCCTCAACATCATCGCTCATGCAATCATGGTCGTCCCTAATGCTTGTCGCCAGAGAGATCAGTCGGCACGTCATCAGTGGGAAGATACTCACTATTAGCATCCCATATAACTGACAACCAAAGGTACCCAAGGATGTCTCACCTAATGGTATCCTATAACATTATAGGTTTTCCTATAGACCCATCGTCAATCATCCACCCAGAAGAAAATGGCAAACAAATTGGAATAAAGGCCCAAAAACCCAAAGATACCAAACCCCAGCTTCCAAACAATAAAATGCCCAATCCATCCCAATAAAATATTGAGGCATCACTATCCCTATCGTTATCTAAGTCCGCTTCATGACCCTTCTCAGTTAGAGTCTCATGACAAATCCCATAATTGTTGCATGTCCAAATCTGTATATGAAGATCTTACTGAGTTGATAAAGTTTCCACAGAAAAACCAAGATGTTAGGTGTTCGAATCTCACTCAAAATATATATATAACAAATTGCGACATGACATGCATGGAATATGCATGCATGGAAGGATAAATAAATAAATAAATAAATAAATAAATAATAATAATAATTAAATAAATGATAAATGATAAATACTTTATGAAAAAATAATTATTATTATTAAGTAAATAAAAAATAAAAAATAAAAAATTTTAAAATTTTAAAACTACCATTAAAAAATATTTAGTAGTTCTATAAACCATTGCAAAATGTTTTGTGACACCATATTTAATAGTAGTTTTCTTTAACCACCACTAAATGGTAAAAACACTACTAAATATCCATTTTGGTGTTGTTTTAGAAGTACATATTAAATAAGATAATCAAAATGGAAATTTTAATATGATGTTCATCAAATCATACTAGTATTTATACAAACATAAAGTAATAGATGACATATTCTGTAATCGATGCATACTAGAAACACTGAAAAAAAGGATAAGACATGGAATAGTCAATAACTAACACATATTATTATATTAGGTGGA